>JALGPY010000002.1:104402087-106902087 GCA_023055425.1 Linanthus parryae | reverse complement strand
GAACTAGGTTCAAAAGGAACAACCTAATAACTGTGCAAATACAGTCACTGTAAGGAAATTTCTATTTCCAAACCCATTTTTAGGGCGACGCCGAGTGACACTTGCATTGCTTACGGATAAGCATTTGTCTTGTAATGAGCTCATATCTTGGATGAAATAAAAAAAAGGTGGGGTATGGCAAGATACTCTTTATGAGACTCACCTATATGAGTGGGAACTCGGGTCCGGTTCTTGGAGAATGACGAGGCTAAATTCTCTAAGACCACTCAGGAAACCAGGATTAAGTGCTCCATGGCCAATACGGGCACGGTCATGAGAACCTCATATGGAAAGAATAATAACCATGTGGGTAATATTGACTATGTATACACTATGGTGAGCAGCTCAAGGCGGTTCGCCACTAACAAGCCAGTATACCCTGTAGTATTCCACTAGAGAACGTTCAAGGTCTCATGCCACCTTTGTGATGTGATTATTGTTCGCTAGATAGGACTCTTTCTTCCTTTTTGATATTCCGACTCTTATGCCAATTTAATCATTCATGTGGTGGATTGTTGGAAATAACTCGATTTTTCCACGACTTTGGAGGTGGGTTTTGAAGAATCGGCTAAGTGCTTCACAAAACCGAAAGTTGCTATGGATTCCTTAGAGCTAGGTGAACATCCTACATCTTTGCTTCATCCGAAATCGTTGTCGGGTGAATGAAAAATTCATGGGTAAAGATGGCTACTCCAAGAGGGAAAATTTATTCATCCCACATTGGAGGGTGGAACAATCTTTTTCAACTTATATAGTTCAAGATTGCATTATAGGGCATGCCCTTTGGGCGATGCAATTTTGTTAAGGAGGGAGGACCTAGCTATGGTCCAAAGCACCACACACGCTCGCGCGTGCCGCCGCCGCCGTCCAGCCGGCCGGCTCGGTCTCGGGCAAGGGTCGTGACGTGGCGCAGTGCGTTGTGTTGTAGGGTGGGATTGTTGTTAGGTTCAGGCCTATTTCATTTTTTGGCCCAATTTTTTATTGATGTCACCCAAAATTTACCAGAATTTTGAATTCAATTTCCAACCGTTCTGGAACGGTTTCGTAACCGTTCGTGAACAGACCCAACCGCTCCAACGGGTGTCTCTGCTTCTTTAAAAGGAAAGCACCCTTCCCTGTTTCAGTCATTCCGAAATTCCCAATTGCAGAAACTTTCCAAACTTCATTCCTGAGTGCTATCATTTCATTTGAGGGTTTGTAGGGTGTAATCCGTCGGTGCTACCCGATTACAAATTGAGGGACAATTATTCAGGGAGGCCTTCGCTCTGGATCAAACAGCACCTAAAGGGAATGAATTTCTCTTTAAGGAAATCGAGCATATGTTGAGATTGTCTCGGATTTCTCCAACTTCTTGCAGCGCTTCTCCCAACTCTGTAAGTACTGTGTTTATTATCTCATTACTGCTTTAACTTTTTGTTTCTTCTTCTTCTTCTTCTTCTTCTTCTTCTTTTTCTTCTTCTTCTTCTCAGATTCTATAACGTCAATAGAATCCAATACAATCAACCTCTACCGCTTCTTGGTCTTGCAAATGCATATGGAAGTTGCTTGCGTTAACAACCTCATCTCCATTTGAAAGAGTTTAGCCGAACTGGCCAGCTCAGCTGGCGGCTTCATTTCCGACTATAGCCTCAGCAGTAGGTTCCGGTCTATTGCTTATGGATTGTTGCCGTCTCCTGCGATATGTAGTCCTTAGTCATGCATTTTACGTAGTAGTGCTTGAAGTACAAGTATATGGATATACAATTGAACTAATGTATGTAGAACTATCGGACTTATCTGTATGGTCGCATTTTCTTCCTTTACCTTTGTCTTACTGCTTCAAAATGCTAGGGCAACTTAATCACTCAGTTACAGGATTGTAGTTATGATTACTTCTCTTTAGGAGTTACATCATTATCTTGGGCAAACCTGTTTCATGAACTTTGAAAGTGCTAGTTACTTAAAACATTGAACAAACAAACAAATGCAATTGCGCTGAGTCAGACTACTATCGTCGTGAGAAAAATGAAAAATGTGGTACCACTTGCAGATCTGTATATAAAGCATTACCAAATGTGTATGAGATATTGAGATCTCCACATCATTTTATTTCTTTTGAATTATGTACTGCTACACATATTGGTATTTAGGCATTAAACACTCGAGTCCTCTACGCACATATGGTCTTTAACATTTTTTAGGGAATGGGGCCTTTTAACATTTAATGGATTTACTCATATGACCCAAATCTGTATGACACATTGACAAAATTTACTCATTTTCTCCTTGTATATAATTTTTGCAAATACATTAAATTAATCATATGACGTGATAAAATTTTATGTTTAACTATGTATGCAACTTTATTACTCTTCAATTTTATAGAGTTTACTTGTACCTATTTTGTGTAGTCAAATTTATGAAAGGGGCAATGAATTGTAAATTTATAAAATTAGCACCACGGAGTTGCTTATTTGAGTCTGACGATAAAAGACAAAAATAAAATTAAACATGTGTCCTTTTCAACTGCTTTGGTTGTGTTGTTGCAGTTATGGAGTTGAAGAGAAAAATGAATGCTTGAATTTCTCTTGTCTGAACGTCGTCTAGGAATTTTGATCCTTAGCCTTTTTTGGTCTGAATTTTTATCCTTATTGCTCATTTCGTTTCCATTTCAGTTTCTATTTTCGTATGAAAAAACAAATAGTATTTTTTTAAAATGCATTCAACATTTTCATTCATCATAAACAATCACAATTTAATGCGGTAGTTGGCCGCTCCTTGACGGAAGAGAACCGCTCCCACGCGGTAGTTGGCCGCTTTAATGCGGTAGTTGGCCGTCATTTGATGAAGAAAACCGTTCTTAAACAATAGAAATTGAAATACATAAATAAAATAACAAATTTTGATAACATGAAGAAGATCAGGGGCTTTGTCGGCGGCGAGCCCCTATGATTTATGACAAACCAACTTAGAGCAAGTATAGATATCACAGAGAAAAGAGAGAGAGGGAAAAATAGAAAATAAGGTATACAAATTCAAGAAAACAAATTGTATTTGAAAAAGTGAAACGAACCAATTTAGTAGTCAGGCTTCATTTTTTTATTAAGTTACTGAAAACTTCTTTCCATGTCTATTAAGTATCTTTTTATTTCTTGTTCTCTTTTATAATATGTACCGCTACACATATGGGCTATGGCCTTTAACATTTTTTAGGGAATAGGGCCTTTTTTGAAACAGGAATGGGACCTTTAACAGTTAATGAATTAACAGATTGATTAGTTTTTTATGATTAAAATAAAGAAAAACACTGCGAAAATTGAACTCTGATTCCGTGAGTGGGTGAGAATTTGCTTTTAGGGAATGAGTGCGTGATAGTTGACCACATGAAAAGTTGGTTTACATGCTAATTTATTGTGACATTATAAATATACCACCAAATACATGATACGGTAACTAGTCATATTTTTATTGAATGAAAATAACTCATTCTCTCCTTAGGAAGACACATGGCAAAGAAACAATCAAAATTCATGAACACATGGCATATTAGTATTCTTTTGAGAGATGCACTTTGAGTGTGGCATATTAGTATTCATTCTCTGCACTTTCTAGCCTTTATATATTATATATAGATCGGGAGATCTCAATTCCCACTATTCAATTCTTCTAGAAAAGTATCTCTAAGTACTTCATGCACCATCAATGTGAAACTATTTTTTATTAGTTGCAGTTTCGCAGTCCCTGCGGACATGGCAACGCTAACATTGATCAGTATTGGGCATCTCAAGAAATGGGTGCCAATTATTTGACATGTCTCAGGACTGTGAAGTTCATTGGTTTCTGGGAATACCGCGCAGTTTCTCTTCCGTTTCTGCAATACCTGCTGAAGAATGTCGGGGGATTGCAAAAGGTGGTCATTGATTTTGAAAGGGAAGGTAATATGCTTGAAATTACTCATGAAGAAGTATTTGAAACAGCCGTAAAGATATTTAGCTTTCCAAAATCCTCTCTTGATGCCAAAATTACGATCCTACCAGCGAGATTGAGAAGATGGATACCAGGAATATACTTTACGCACTAGAACTGTTGGATGATGATATGTTAGCTTTGAACTGTAACTATAGATTTCAGGAACTGTCTGTGCGGAAGGAACTAAGTTTTATCTTTTAGGGTTGTAGACTTGTTTTAGTTGCTTTATTGAGTGTGTATCTGATTTTCTCCAAATGTTAGTCGGGTTAACCCAATTATGATGGCAAGTGGTAATTTATCTCTATATCAATTGACCGCTAGATGGAGTGACTGCAAGGGTGATGAATACAGTTTCTGGGTTAATTTATCTCTATACCTATTGTACATAATTACATGTGATATATTTCTTTCTTGAATGCTACAAGTGATCTTCAATTAATTCCAATTACCTTAATTTTCTGCTTTTGCTCGCCCTTAGTTGGTCTTGGACGAAGGAACCTTTTGAATTTGAAGACACATTCATGTTCTATCTGGAGTTAATATACCTCAAGTCCTCAACTTCACCACATGCATGTAGGTAAAATTCTGGCACATGCATTCTTCTGTTGCTCAAGAATCTTCACTTTGATAAGCTCAAATGTCAAACTTAAGAGGTAAAAGACAAGTACACCCCCTCAAGTTTGATGCGAATACATTTTACCCCTTCTTGTTTGGGAAATGACAATTTACTCATTCGTGTGCCAAATTTTGTGGAACATGCACTCCCTAATAGTGACATTGTTAGTCTGGGGTGACGGTGACGTCCGTTACTGATAGCTGCTTGCCTGATAGCCAAGATAATCATCCTTTAGACTACCTGCACACACTCACACCCAATGGATTACCGTCACATGAGTTAGTTCTTAAGCGCGGTTGTCCTCTAATGTTGCTGCGGAACCTCGATCCTGCTGCAGGTTTGTCCAATGGTGTTAAGCTTATCTGTAAAGATTTGTTGTCAAATATCATACATGCTAAGATAGCTATAGGTCATAATAAAGGTAAATCTGTCTTCATACCTAGGATACCTCTTAGACCTTCACAAACAGATAATTTCCCAATTGAATTTGAAAGAAAACAATTCCCATTACGACCTTGCATTGCTATGACCATTAACAAGTCTCAAGAGCAAACATTGCAAAAGGTCAGAGTGTATCTCCCGCAACCAGTTTTCTCGCATGTCCAATTATACGTTGCATTATCTCGAGTCAAATTCTCATTAGCCGTTAAGGTTCTAATCCATCCAATCCAGCGTGTTCAATCTTTTCAGAGTACTCAAAATGTGGTATACAAAGATTTGTTATCAAAAGTATCACGTGTGCAACTCTAACATGATCTGATTCCAGTGGTTAGTTCCTACGTCTCTCCCTCACTTAGCATAATCTATGACTGTGGTTATCCTGTATTTTTGATGAATATAAGATTGCAATGTCAGATACAGCTGAAATATAATTACTAATCTTTTGTTATCATGAGTTGATGTCATTTGTAATAACTAATGTTTGCATGCTTCATGGATGAACTACCTCAATGTTCAAACTGAGATTCACCTTATGCATATGTATATCTTCATCTGAATATTTACCGACAAGTAATTTATTTGCTAATAAAAGTTGATTCGAAATGTTGTCTTCCAACAGGAATCCCACAAACAAGCAATGAAAAACAGTCAGGTTACACTATCTACGCTGACAGATCAAGTTAAAGTTTGGAAATTAAAGCTTCGAGTTGTTGAGAAGTCGCGTGTGTGCAGAGCTCGCTAGAGTGATACTAAGTATCAGTGCTATGTATTGTCAGATAATGAGGTAAGATCATCCCGGTTTTCTAGATTTGTTTTATACCACGCCTTTCTTTAATCCGTTGTTTGTCTAATGTTCGTGTGCTAGGATTTTCCCCGCCATCCGGTAATAATGTATGTATACGTATATAGGCATGTGTGTGTGCAAATAAATACATTCATATTCATGTCTCACTGCATGGAAAGAAAATCCACGCTACAGCTTTCGGAGAGGAAATCCCACCATTTGATAAACCTTCGCAGTCGCACTGCATGTACTAGTTTGAAGATGGTGATGTACAGTGAGTAAATCCCCAGTACTGTTTCGTCGGTAATGACTTCGTTCTGATATTCAATGAAAAGATGAAAGTGGCGCCTGTTGAAAGTGATGTGGCTGACTCATCCATTAACAATTACAGCTTCAAAAATCTTACTGAAGTCCGGCAATTGATAGGTAAACCTGAAAAATTTGGTATGTGTATGTGTGTATATGTGTGTGTGTGTGTATACTCCTTTTCTTTTCTGTTCAGTATCTATTTTTTTGGTTTTCATTGTTTTGTACCTACATAGCTTGATGACGTCATAATTAAATATATGTGTATTATTCGTTGGCCAGATGTTGTTGTAGTCGTAATCGTTGTGTTATCTTCTAAAACTATTCATCGAAAAGATTCATCAGGTCGTGCTCAAGTTCGGGACATCATTGTTGTGGATGAATCGTAAGAGCTTCTGATTGTTAAATATGACTTAATTTCTTGTATCACACATACTCATTGTATGCCGATTTCATTCTTTATGCATCTTTACAGTCTATCTCCAGTTTTCCTTTTTGCTTGGGATGAAATGGCTGCAGCAGATGGAGACAAAATTAGCTACTCCGGCAAATGCGTACCCGGCTATCATAGTTACTAATGTGTTGGCCACTACGTATCTAGGTATTATTTTGTTCCTGTTGATTGTATTCGACAACTGATTTTCATTTACAAGATCCATTCTCATGTTGCCATGTGTTGAAATTATTGCCAATAATTACAGATTATTCCTTGAAGACAACTCCATCCTCTATGTTCATATATGATGACGACTCGGCACGAGTTGAGCAATTGATTATTTGGTATACTCCTTTGCTCTCCAACTTGATGTAAAATCTGTGTATTTGCATTCTTATACTTCTGTTGTGTTGCAGGCGAAATGCCAACTGCGATGAACTTGCCAAACTTTGACATCCTCATTTACTACTTGCAGCTAAGGGCAATAACACCCCTAATCCTGAATTCAAACTCTCTAAAATTGCTGATCTGCCCACCAATCCGGTAAAAGACAATACATGTAATACATTGCATTATTAACTCCCTAATATGATACTTCATTCCATTTACACAATGTTGTATTGTAGAAATCTGGTGATTCTGATGTATGGCTTAAGGCTACTGCAGTCGTGTGTCCAGCAAAATAGCAAATGTGGTATCGCGCATGTAGTCACTGTCACCACGCTACCAGTCTTACACTTGGTGATGATTTTACCTGTGCCGGCTGTGCAAATACAGAATGCATCAGCACACCATGGTAAATCATTATATGTTGTTCCCCTCAGTGTCAATTGCTTCGTCATTTGTTGAAATTCAAGTATGATTATTCATGATGTCTTACTGAAATATTTTAACACTCATGCAATAAACACACACACACACATATTTATATATACAAAGATATATATATATATATATGTATATATGTATATACACATGTGTCCACGTATATATATGTGTGTGTGTGTGTGTGTGTGTGTGTGTGTGTGTGCGCATTGACATACTCACATTTATGTTGTAATGAATAAACACATATGTAATATGTAATTGCAGGGCTCGCCTAACTCGAATCAGTGATGGTACTGGTGATCTGGAAATTCTTCTTTGTTGTCATGAAGCTGAAACTGTGTTAAAAACAAATGATGTTGCACTGTCGACAATGGGAGAAGAGGTACATGGTCTTGAACAGCGGATATTAGTTTAGTATTTTTGGTTGCAACAAATATATCCATGAACTTGAAAAAGTGTACCGTATTTACAGGAACAGATAAGTTCTATAAGCAACGCGAATGAAACCAACCTCAAGAAAACTTTCTACTACAGGCTTGCTGCCTCAATTAGTACAAATCCACGCTAGGCAAACAAGTGGAATGTTCGGCAATTAGAAGATGTTTAGAAACTTGTCATTATCAGACATGATAATGAACACGAAATGGAACCAGCACCGTCTTATGTACATAGATGCAGTATAGATAGTAAGTATGTTTTTGTAACAAAATCGTATGCAATGTTGTAGCATTAGAAATGATGTGTGTGCTCTGATGCGTAGCTGCAAGCACTGTAGGTTGTCACATGCTGTTTATGATAAGCTGTCAAGAAATAATGCTACAGTAAGCCGCAAGTGTTTTGTCTGCATATTATGTCAACCTGACAACAATGGAGATGTATAATATTATGTTTTGTACACGCCGTATTTTCTTCATTCTGCGATTCCGGATAGCAAAATATTTACTCCAATTTTTCTATGACTTATCTGGAAATCTGGATTTCTTGCAAATCTGCATATTTTATCGCACCTTTAACTATGTAGCATGGAATGCTCTTCCCCCTGGTTTTGATGTCATCTGCATTTACAAACAACATTCAGTGATCAATATGCTTTTACTAGGATACATTTGCCTCAACTACACTAATACAATCTGCTTACAGAAAATAATTTCAGAACTCATGTTTATCTCGCTAGTTCAAATTCCTAGACAAGAATACATTGTAATGTGTGCCCATCTATGAAGAAATTAAATAACAAACTATGCAACAAGCCAAATTACTGACTATCTAGAAACGCGTGCCAATATACATCCAATTTCTGCATTGATGATTTTTACATAAATGATTGATCCACAGGATGCTATATGCTATATAACTCAAACAAGCAGCTGAGGCAGCTACTAACTCAGCTGTTAAAATATCACGGCTTAAAAGAGCAATGTCTGATGGAAAATGCACTGGTGTTGGGAGTATTCAAAGTTCCTCGGGTTCATCTCCAACACCTCCAATTTTGTTGGGCGCAGCTGCGGCTCTCGGTGAAGTTCCCCCAACCCCCACCAATTCAAACTAGACGCCGTAAGTTTTTTGCCACTGCAAACTTCTGAATTTATATTTCTGAATATTAGTAGCTTGCAATATCCAGTAGTCACACATGTATTTCACTATAGATAACTTTCAATGTATTATGTTAACCTTTCTACCTTATATAAAAGCATATTTCGGCCTTACACGCTGGCACCACGTCAGCGTTTTCGTCAACTCTGTCCATGTGTTTAGTTGCCAACAGTGCTTCTCAAAATTCCTCTTTTTCCCCCCACTGATTTGCTCTGCTGTTTCACACCCACCTGAGGTTATTAGTGTCAATTCAGTGTTATCCCAGAGGTGGTTCTCTCTCTGCCCTCTCTTCGTGCCATTGTTCTATGTGAGAGCTTCGGAGGATTCTATGGCTTTGGTTGCTTAGTGGGCGTACTGTTGCAAGTGCCAGGTGTTGCTATATCCAGGCAAGTATTTAATGGTGGCCTCCGGTCTTATAATCGTTTGCGTCTTCTGTGGCGTTGGGTGAGCTCCTCTCTTCTCCGGTTTCCCCCTTGCTCCGTCATGTTCTTTGATTGCCCGATTGGGTTTCAATTGCGTATTGTTGCAGTAGAGTGTTGTATTTTCTGGGTTGTTTGGCGGATTTCCTGATATGTAAACGGTTGTTGCTTCATCGGTTCAATCGAAGGTTTGGGTGGGTTAACCCGCCGCCGTTTCTACAGAAGTGATGGTTTTGGGTCTTACTCCTGCTGCTGGGTTTTGTTTGCTTTGTCTTGATTTTCGCAATGCATGTCTGCTTTCTATAGTTCTCTGTCTCAATTTCCGCTTATCATGGGTAGTTTTGGTTGTTGTGCTGGTATTGGTGTTTAAATATTCCTTGCATGTGTGCCCTCGCCTGTGTTTGGTGTGTTTCATTTATGGAGGGAGATATACCTATTATTGAACTATTCCATTTGTTGCTTTTCCAGCATTCCACATGTTGATTTCTGATGTTTTGCCTACTCATGTTGCATGGTCTTTCTGAATTAGAAATTATCATGTGTGCCAGTTGTTTGGTCTCAATATGAATCATTTGAGGCTGTGTGTGTTGTTAGGGAAGTTGTTCTTCAATTATTTTCTAATGTTTGCTTCCTAATTCTGTGTGCCAGTTGTTTGGTCTCAATTTGAATCATTTGAGGTTGTGTGTATTATTAGGGAAGTGGTTCTTCAATTTTTTTCTAATTTTTGCTTCCTAATTCTTTTATTATACACAATGGTTCATGTCTTTCACCTCATTATCGTGTTTCCCTGGTTACCTGTATGATTGGTTCATTTCACGCTCTGTTTAGTTGGTTTCATTTGTGATTGGTATATTTGATGTTTAATTTATTTGGCGGACGGGTGTATTTATGTATGCGTATATTTTCATACCTGTAGGTCTGTTAGTTCTCCTTTGCTTGCACAAATTGCAGTGGTTTGCTCCCTCAATATACAGACAAGGTGTCTTCCTGCTCCTTAATTTTTTTTTTTGTTGTTTAGATTTGATGTGTTTTTCTCCAATAATGTGGTTGCTCTTGTGTTACAGGTTTGATTTGCATCGTCTCCTCGTGCCAGTTTCTGTAAAGAGATTGTGCGTGTGGGAAAGGTTCGCTGGTTGTTAACCTATGCTTTATATGCGTTGTAGTACTTTTTGTGTGTTCTTCCTGTTGCTTTTGTGATTTCTGATTTTTATGCATGCTTCAGTTCATTATGTGTTGTGATTCAAATGTTTGAACGCTTGCGTTATATTGAAAATTATGGTTTCAAGATTAGGTATGTCTTCACATGATCGTGGTAAGCGTCCGAAGTATTCTTCTTCTCCGTCATTGGATATGTCTGGTGGTTCTCGAAATTTATTTATCAGAGAGAGTCTTGAGCGTACGTCTGCATCATCAACGTCTAGATTTGATCCGAGGTTTGCCCAAGCTCTGCCTGCTTACAGGGCCATGCCTATGTTTATGGTGCGGCCTCAGTTTGGTGTAGCGAGTAATTACACCACGGCTTTGGATATCTACAGTGGGGCTCAAGGTAGTATCTCGGGTTCCGTTCCATCTGCTGGATTTTCATTGTCGTTTCCTCCTCAGGTGTAATATCCTCCTGCTATGTCTCCTGCGCAATTGGTTCCGAGTAATGTGCCTGTAATGTGTGCATATGGTGGTCCTTCTGGGTCTGCAATCAATGGATTCGGTAATCGTGTTGCTGCATCTTCGTCCACCTCTGTGAGTGAATGTAGCCATCCATCAGACCCTATTCCTCAACAAGTTGGTGGTCTTTCTGGGTCTGCAAGCAATGCATTCAGTACTCATGTTGCTGCATCTTCGTCCGCTTCTGCGGGTGAATATAGTCATCCATCAGACCCTATTCCACCATCAGTGAAACCCACACGTAAATATCTATTTTCTGATCAGTTGGTTTCCGTTTTTTTCTTCAAATTAATGTAAGTTCGTTGGTAATATGATTGATTCTCTGTTACAGGTCGGCCGCGATCGAAGAAATGGGAGCGAGATCCTCCTCCCCCGCCTACTGAACCCAGTGTGTTGCTGCCTCCAAGAACATGCCGATATTGTTATGGTAAGTTATTTGCATATGAACCAGATGGATTCTGCTGCAGTCAGGTTCATATTGTTCTTGCACCGCATGAGATCCCCGAATCATTACTGAAGTTGCTCTTATCCGATGATTCAGAGGGGGAGGATTTTAGAACCAATAATCGTGCATACAATTGCGTATTTTCGTACACATCGCTCGGGGTGAAGGCGTATGAGGACACGAAAAATAAGATTAAAGGAATATATACATTTCGCATTCAAGGGAAAATATACCATTACATAAATGACCTTGATCCTGGTGAAAGAACTCCAAGGTACTTACAAGTTTATTTCTACGGTCCTGCATTTCAACTGCAATACCGAATCAATACTTTTGACAATCTTGATCCCGCTATTATTTCTCACTTGAGTGAAATATTGGAGGTAAATCCTTATCAACAATCCTTCAGGGCAATGTATGAAACTCCTGAGTATGCTGATTGTGATGTTCGTATCAAGTGTGATCCCAGGCTCGATCAAAGAACACACAATTTACCCACTTCTAGTCAAGTTGCCGGCATCTGGATAGACGATGAGTCTCGATCAGGCAAGTATTCGCGCGACGTTCTCGTACACCGGAGGGGTGGTGGAGTCCGAAAGATGAAATATCATGTGGCATGTTTTGATCCACTGCAGTATCCTGTGATGTTCCCTCATGGACAATCAGGCTGGCAATCAAATATTTAAAAGAAACCGCCGAAGCGGAAGATGCGACCAGGTTAGATTTATGAAATATGATATCCTGGTTATACAATGTTTTGTCATTGACTTTCCCTGATAATTTGTCGGCAGTACTATTGTTACCGGTTGCAGATACGGGATATGCGTCGGTCATCGCTTCTATTATTTGGTCGTCTTCTGCAGCAAAATATTGTCGATATGTATATTAAATTGAAACAGCACAACTTGACTTTCTGCGCTACCACCAAGATGATATACGTGCTAAATATTACAGGGGGATACTTGACAGTATTTCTATCGGTGAAACAAATTCTCACAATATTGGCCGTCAAGTAGTGCTGCCACCATCGTTCATCGGTGGACCTCGAGATATGAAGCGTCGGTATCAAGATACGATGGCTCTTGTGAGAAAATTTGGTAAACCAGATAAATTTGTGACAATGACGTGTAATCCGAATTGGCGTGAGATCCACTACCGCATGAGAAAGCGCAAGATCGGCCTGATTTGGTTGCCCGTATTTTCCGAGCAAAGGTTGTTGAATTAAAACATGATTTAATAGACAGAGAAATCCTTGGTCCAGTTGTTGCATATACTTATGTGGTTGAATATCAGAAGCAGGGCTTGCCGCATGTTCATTTCCTTTTGGTTCTGAAGCGATTTGCAAAGTTGATGTGTCCAGATCAATATGATAGATATATCTCAGCTGAAATTCTAGATCCGAAGGAAAATCCACATCTTTATAATGCTGTAGTCAAGCATATGATGCATGGTCCCTGTGGACATCACAATTGTAAGAGTCCTTGCATGCGTCCAAATGGTGGGTGCAAGAACAGGTACCCAAGGGAATTTTGAAGTGTTACCAAGTGTGGAGAAGATGCGTTTCCCATTTATCTTCGGTAAAATAATGGTCGCACTGTCAAAGTTAGAGGTGCCACTCTAGATAACAGAAGGGTGGTTCCCTACAATCCATATCTGCATGCAAAATACGATTGTCATTTGAATGTAGAAATCTGCTCAACTGTTAAATTTGTCAAGTACTTATATAAATATATATATATATATAAGGGTCATGAGAAGGTTGTATTCCAGGTAATATCTACCAAAGGTTCTCCCATTGATGAAATTTCAGCATTTCAATCAGCTAGATGGATTTCTCCCCCTGAGGCTGCTTCGCGTATCTTTGGATTTCCAATGAATGACATCTACCCTCCTGTTGTTGCTCTGCAGCTTCATCTTCCAGGGATGCAATCAATTTCCTTTAATAAACATACCAAGCTACCTTACATTGCGGCTGACAAGAAGTATGAAAGGACACTGTTGAGAGAATATTTTGAGACGAATAAACATGACAAAAGTGCAAAACGGTGTCTTTATAGTGAGTTCCCGAAACACTATGTTTGGGATTCACAGATATTAGAGTGGAAACCACGGAATCAGGGCCATACCATAGGATGAATTGTTGCTGCTAATCCCGCAAAAGGTGAACGTTTCTTTTTACGAATTCTCTTAATGCATGTTAGTGGAGCTGAATCGTTTGAAGATCTACGAACTGTAGATAATCATGTTTTTCAGACTTTCCGCGAATCATGTGAAAGATTGGGGCTACTCAAAAAGAATACTGCACTTGAGAACTGCATGGAAGAGGCCATCACTTTTCAAATGCCGCATACACTACGACGATTGTTTACAACTATTCTTGTGTACTGTCAACCAACCAGTCCTCGATCTCTGTGGGATCACTTCTACATTAACCTTTCTGAAGATCACAGGCGTGGAGGAACCAGCAGTGAATCGCAGGTATTATCGAAAACCATAAAAGGGATTAGCATGTTTCTTGAATCAATGGGGAAACGGTTGACTGACTTTGGTCTGCCGATATATGGAACCAGCTGACAGAGCAGCATTTGCAAATCGTGAAATTGATGAAGAGTTGCATTTTCCAATTCCTGATGATGATGTTCTTGCACCGACACAGCTTAACTCTGCGCAAAAAGAAGCATACAAGATCATAATTGATCATATTGAGAACAAAAAAGGTGGATGCTTTTTTGTTGACAATCCTGGGGGAACGGGGAAAACATTTTTGTATAGAGAAATTCTGGCTACTTTGAAAAGCAAGGGTCATGTTGCATTGGCTACGGCTAGCACCGGAATTGCAGCATCAAACTTACCTGGTCGCCGAACTGCACACTCGCGATTCAAATTGCCCCTGGATACGAGAGAAAGGAATACGTGTAACATTGGAAAACAAACTGCTCTTGCACATCTTATTCAAGAAGCAAAGTAATTATTTGGGACGAGGTTACAATGGCTAAGATGCAGAATATCGAGGATTTTGAATGCATGCTTCGCGACATTTGCTTGAGTGATGATCAAATTTGTGGAAAGGTTGTAGTCTTTGGTGGTAACTTCAGGCAGGTGCTTCCTGTGACAGTGCGAGCTACAAAAGAAGAATCCATATCTAATAGTGTTGTGGATTCGCATTTGTGGCCGGCGATGTGGAAACTTCAGCTCACGGAGAACATGAGAGCTATTCATGATCCCGCCTTTTGTGAATTCCTGTTGTCTATTGGCAACGGTAGCAATCAAAACGGTGATGATTCACTGATACAACTATCGGAATCAATGATTGTGCCATTCACAGATGAAAAGACATCGCTCAACGTTTTCTTAAATTCCATATATCCTGATTTTGAAAAAAATTGTTTAAATGGTAATTATCTTACAGATCGAGCTATCCTTACTCCTATAAATGAGCATGTAGATATCCTGAATCTGGTTTTGCTTCATAGATTCCCAGGTGATGCACACACGTACACAAGTTATGATAGTTGCCTGCCTGATAGCCAAGATAATCTTCCTTTAGAGTTCCTGCACACACTCACACCCAATGGATTGCCGCCACATGAGTTAGTTCTTAAGCGCGGTTGTCCTCTAATGTTGCTGCGGAACCTCGATCCCGCTGCAAGTCTGTCCAATGGTTTTAAGCTTATCTGTAAAGATTTGTTGCCAAATATCATACATGTTGAGATAGCTATAGGTCATAATAAAGGTAAATCTGTCTTCATACCTAGGATACCTCTTAGACCTTCGCAAACAGATAATTTCCCAATTGAATTTGAAATAAAACAATTCCCAGTACGACCATGCTTTGCTATGACCATTAACAAGTCTCAACGGCAAACATTGCAAAAAGTCAGAGTGTATCTCCCGCAACCTGTTTTCTCGCATGGCCAATTATACGTTGCATTATCCCGAGCCAAATTCTCATCAGCCGTTAAGGTTCTAATCCATCCAATCCAGCGTGTTCAATCTTTTCATAGTACTCAAAATGTGGTATACAAAGATTTGTTATCAAAAGTATCCCGTGTGCAATTCTAACATGATCTGCTTCCAGTGGTTAGTTCCTACGTCTCTCCCTCACTTAGCATCATCTATGACTGTGGTTATCCTGTATTTTTGATGAATATAAGATTTCAATGTCAGATACAGCTGAAATATAATTACTAATCTTTTGTTATCATGAGTTGATGTCATTTGGAATAACTAATGTTTGCATGCTTCATGGTTGAACTGCCTCAATGTTCAAACTGAGATTCACCTTATGCATATGTATCTCTTCATCTGAATATTTACCAACAAGTAATTTATTTTCTAATAAAAGCTGATTCGGAATGTTGTCTTCCAACAGGAATCCCGCAAACAAGAAATGGAAAACAGTTAGGTTACACTATCTACGCTGACAGATCAAGTTAAAGTTTGGAAATTAAAGCTTCGAGTTGTTGAGAAGTCGCGTGTGTGCAGAGCTCGCTATAGTGATACTAAGTATCAGCGCTATGTATTGTCAGATAATGAGGTAAGATCATCCCGGTTTATTAGATTTTTTTTATACCACGCCTTTCTTTAATCCGTGTTTTGTCTAATGTTCGTGTGCTAGGATTTTCCCCGCTATCCGATAATAATGTATATATACGTATATAGGCATCTGTGTGTGCATATAAATACATTCATATTCATATCTCACTGCAGGGAAAGAAATCCAGGCTACAACTTTCAGAGCGGAAATTCCACCATTTGATAAAACTTTGCAGTCGCACTGCATGTACAAGTTTGAAGATGGTGATGTACTGCGAGTGAATCCCTAGTACCGTTTTGTCGATAATGACTTCGTTCTGATATTCAATGAAAAGATGAAAGTGACACATGTTGAAAGTGTTGCGGCTGACTCATCCAGTAACAATTACAGCTTCAAAAATCTTACTGAAGCCCGGCAGTTGATAGGCAAACCTGAAAATTTTGGTATTTGTATGTGTGTATATGCGTGTGTGTGTGTGTATGTGTGTGTGTGTGTGTACTTCTTTTCTTTTCCGTTCAGTGTCTATTTTTTTGGTTTTCATTGTTTTGTACCTGCATAGCTTGATGACGTCATAATTAAATATATATGTATTATTCGTTGGCTAGATGTTGCTGTTGTCGTAATCGCTGTGTTATTTCTAAAACTGTTCATCGAAAAGATTCATCTGGTCGTGCTCAAGTTCGGGACATCATTGTTGTGGATGAATCGTAAGAGCTTCTGATTGTTAAATATGATTTAATTTCTTGTATCACACATACTCATTGTATGCCGATTTCATTCTTTATGCATCTTTACAGTCTATCTCCAGTTTTCCTTTCTACTTGGGATGAAATGGCTGCAACAGATGGAGACAAATTAGCTACTCCAGCAAATGCGTACCCGGCTATCATAGTCACTAATGTGTTGGCCACTACGTATCTTGGTATTTTTTTTTCCTGTTGAATGTATTCGACAACTGATTTTCATTTACAATTTCCATTCTCATGTTCCCATGTGTTGAAATTATTGCCCAATAATTACAGATTATTCCTTAAAGACAACTCCATCCTCAATGTTCATATATGATGACGACTCGGCACGAGTTGGGCAATTGATTATTTGGTATACTCCTTTGCTCTCCAACTTGAGGTAAAATCTGTGTATTTGCATTCTTATACTTCTGTTGTGTTGCAGGCGAAATGCCAACTGCGATGAACTTGCCAAACTCCGAGATCCTCAGATACTGCTTGCAGCTAAGGGCAATAACACCCCTAATCCTGAATTCAAACTCTCTAAAATCGCTGATCTGCCCACCAATCCGGTAAAATACAATACATGTAATACATTGCAATATTGACTCCCTAATATGATACTTCATTCCATTTACACAAGTTTGTATTGTAGAAATCAAAGTATTATTATTCACTGTCACCGCGCTACTAGTCTTACACTTGGTGATGTTTTTACCTGTGCCAGCTGTGCAAATACAGACTGCATCAGCACACCATGATAAATCATTATATGTTGTTCCCCTATGTGTCAATTGCTTCGTCATTTGCTGAAATCAAAGTATGATTATTCATGATGTCTTACTGAAATATTTTAACATTGACACACACACACACACACACGCACACACACACACATATATATATGTATATATGTATATACACATGTGTCCACGTATATATATATATATATGTGTGTGTGTGTGTGTTTGCGCATAATTTTGAAGGCATAGTGAGCCCTAACAGGACACTCCGGAATGGGAATCTTCGGATCTGAAACTGAGAAATATCACTTCTTTTCTTATATTTCTAAACATTGAAAATCACAACCAACATCTACAAAAATAATCAATCGATGTTTTACTAGTAACTACTCCAAGATTTGGATGTTTTAGACCGATTTGCCTCGCTGATCACGAAGCATTTTGTTTAGTTGACATTTGAACAAAAAAGATCCATTGATCATAGAAGTAGTGAAAGTGATGAATTCTACAATTCTAAACATTTTCTCAACAAAAAAGAAAAAAAAAATGAATTACTTCTGAACAAGAACTTGGTTGGAAGGACGGCTGATCTTGCGGATCTGATCAAATGCAAAATTCCAAATATTTGATTTTGGGACAGAGAATGGACGACAAGTGTTGATAAGAGAGTGAGAGAACAAATAGAGGAACAAGTCAAATTCCATCTTCTGTAACTACATGGATTTGGTTAGTTACTCTTATATTCTCTAGTGGATGTCACAGTGTTGGTACTCCAGGAGCACCACGTAAGCATTGGCAGGTGCTCCATTCCACTCACGAATTGACAAATAAGCCAAATGTGGCCCCCAACATCCACTCACGCTAACGGAGATGCCAATGTAAACCCCTCCGTTAAACCATGTTCTCCAACAAATTTCTCTCTCCTGAATTTTTTACCACGTGATCTTCTCAACCACTCCCCTCTTTCTCTCTCTCTATCCTTCTCTCTCCCTTTCACGTTTACCTCCATCCCCACCAAGCTTTCTCCCCCCAATTAAGCATTACATCCTTAATCATTTTCTAGTCATTCACATAAGTTTAAACACTAATTTGAGCAGAGGGTGAAGCAATACAACATACACCATTGTTCTTTTTTCTCATTTTTCCGGTTTGTATGTTTTTCATTTGCTTTTAACTGCGTAGGAAATCAGTATTTTCATATTTTTTTAGAAGAGTACCTAGCTTTGTTGATGTGGGTCTTTATTATGGAACATTGCTATCGAAATATCAATTTTGTACTTCATTCCCACTGTAAGTTGATCTATAGTATTTACAAGAACGATAGAATAGTTACAAACTAAATGTAAAACTTTTGAGTTGTCAAAACTTAATTTTGGCTGAAGCGTTCGATTAGAAAAGTCCTATTATCCTATTACGTGAAATTAATTTTTCTGCTTCAAAGTTATTTCGGTAAAAAGAAAATAAGATCCATCAAAAATTACTGATGAAGTCATTTCTCGTGCCCTCAAAAAAATATCATTTTTCGTACTTAGTGCAATGAACTATAAATGTTTCTATCTCTAAAAAAAAAAAAAAAAAAAAAAAACCTTAAATAGTTCACATCGAACTCACTAATTTATGCACAAACTATTTGCTCGGAAATTAGTGTATTTTGAGGTAAAGTATGAAATTTGAGAGGGTTTGTTTCTCGGACATTAGTGCAATGTCACAGATGTATTTTTGAATCTACCTGCCTTACTTAAAAGAAGACATGGATTTCTGGAAATGTCTTTTTTGCCCTTTACATGTTGTGAAAATTGGGGAGGAGGTGTGAGTGGATGGCATGATGATTCAGGTGAGATGGAGGGACAATATTTCAGTTGCTGGGGGAAATTAGATTTACGCTTTTGTCCTTCTTTATAATGTGAGTGTGTTTTAGTAGTTTTGTAATAATGGATGTTCTGTTGGTCAAAATTCTCACAGACCCAATGCTGCTTATCTGATCATTTTGCCCCCCTGTAGTGTTAGGAATTACGGCACTTAGTGTATTTTGAGGTAAAGTATGAAATTTGAGAGGGTTTGTTTCTCGGACATTAGTGCAATGTCACAGATGTATTTTTGAATCTACCTGCCTTACTTAAAAGAAGACATGGATTTCTGGAAATGTCTTTTTTGCCCTTTACATGTTGTGAAAATTGGGGAGGAGGTGTGAGTGGATGGCATGATGATTCAGGTGAGATGGAGGGACAATATTTCAGTTGCTGGGGGAAATTAGATTTACGCTTTTGTCCTTCTTTATAATGTGAGTGTGTTTTAGTAGTTTTGTAATAATGGATGTTCTGTTGGTCAAAATTCTCACAGACCCAATGCTGCTTATCTGATCATTTTGCCCCCCTGTAGTGTTAGGAATTACGGCACTTATGTGAGTGGGTGGCAGTGATGTTTGTGCCCTTTTTGTGTGTTTCTTCCGTTGCTGGTGTTGGGAATGCCCTCTATCAAGCTTCTCTGATCTCTCGCTGGCTCTCCTTGTCTTTCTTCTTCTCTCTCATTCTCTGTATGTCTTCGATCCTAAGCTCCTCCATGGTGATGCATGTATTACGACTGGTGAATTTAGGGTTTATTCGTCCTCTTCCCAGAGATCGCCGTGCGAATCTGAGCAAACACGCTTGATAGAGCGGAGCTGTGCTCTGTTATGAATTCCTATTTTTTCCCTGGGTTGTCTTCCTGACTGAGAACTGCTTCTGCATGTCTTCAGAGGGAGCCATCGATTAGGAAACAGAGTGAGAGGACGACGAGAACGATGCGCGGAGAAGGAACCGTCACCAAGACAGAGAGCGAAGTGAAAATTAACTCTATAACCTTCTGTATCTGTTCAGTTGATTTAACATGGGTTCTTAATATTGACTTTGATCCTCCCAAGTATTAAATGATGATAATTTCACGATAAAAAGCTTCAATTGATCTTCTTTGCTTTTGGCATCTGGGTGGCAAATGCAGGAGTTCACAATTTAAAAAAATCCTATTGTTTCCTAATCAGGCCATAGTACTTGGAATTTAGCAAAATTGAATCAAAATTGAATCAAATTATGAATAATCTATACTCTAAGAAGCACGGGTACGGATACGGTATTGATGTTTTCTATCTTCATTGTAGGCTACAGTTATACTTTTATGATCCAAATGGTGACCCCTGCATTTTTTAGGGGTTAGTTACTGACTTCATATCAAAGGAGAAAAAATTAGATTCAAAATTGAATCAAATTATGAATAATCTATACTCTAAGAAGCACGCGTATGGATACGTTATTGGATACGATACGGAAACGGACACGGGATACATCATTTTCAAAAAAATCAATGATACGACACGGCACGGATACGTCAACATTATTATTATCTTTTTATATATATTTGAATTTTTATACTGAGATATGATAAAATATTGGTTCCAACTTTATATTTATAGCTTAAATATCACGGAAATCATATATTAAGTATAAGAATGAGAAGAGAAAAAGGAGTAGCTTAGGTGGGTTTGAGTTTGACGAGTGGGTTTAATAACAAGCATTATGACCTCCCCCCCTTGGTCAGTCAGTATTCTTCCTGATTGCAATAGTGTCGCCTTTAACACGGCCCAGGTACTTAAACCAGTTTCCTTTTCTGGGTATTCTTAAGAGTTGCGCTACATGTTCAAAGGGCTGAAATCTTGGAGAGACCTTTCCAAAGTTGATATTGAGATGTTTCTTTCTTTGTTGCAGGTTGGAGTTAAAGTATGTGAGGCACAAATGTTACCCGCCAATGTTGAGATTCAATCATGGAAACATTTGGGGAAGATCATGGTTACTGCTCTCTTGGAGCAGTTGAATGGTACCAGAGATACTACTGACTCTCTCTGGTACACGACAAGGTGACTTTAAACTTCGACGAAATGGTACCAGAGATACTACTGTCTCTGGTGCCGGCGCCTACAAGTCATGCAAACCCTTTCTTTTACATTAGGTAGCATGATATATCTATTTATAGGCAGTGATGATACCTTTCTAGAGGCTGCAGTTCAGAATGGGACTCGACACTTCTCTTGGCAGGGCAATTCAGAGGGATTCTTATATATCCCTGTTGCAGCCATGGTGTTGTCTCTGCAGCCTGTTTGTGTTCACAGATCTGAGCCTCTTCTCAGGGTTGTATTGAGTTTCTTCTTGCTGATGCATAACGCTGAATTGTCTGTGTTTGCTTCAGTTTACTAATAGTGATTGCTTCGCTAGCTTCTACGCTGTTTCTCTGTATGAGGCTATGATGATATCTATCGAGAGCTTGCATTTCAGGCTAAGATTCGATCGTTATTTTGGCGGGGCAACTGGAGATTATCTCTCCCGATTGCAGCCATGGTAGTGTGAATCCAGTTTTGAGCACTCACAGATCGGAGCCTCCTTTCAAGGTTCCTTATCCTATTGCGTCCTTTGATTCCCTTTTTAAAACTTTTTCCGCCGTTATTTCGCTTAGCTCGTGCTATTATTTATTGATGTGCTTGGCTGTCATATTGCCAATGCACACGCCTATATGAAGTATGTATTCAATCGACTCAGGTAATTCACGCCTACTGCACACTAAGTGAGCTAAACTATGTATGGGTTGGATGGAATTAAGCCTTATTTAATGAGGTGGCATTTTAGTTTCCTGGTCGGTTTACTGTATTAGATCAGCGGGCATATGGTTCTTTAGTGAAAGCCATATATTCACTGTAAATAAAAGCAAAGGAGTACATGTTTAACAGAAGTGAATTTGTGACTAACTACATGTTCTACTAAGTTATATGTATTTCCTTTCTGGAGAATGAATTATGTGACTAAGTTTCTATTTTGGATAGTTGCCAAATGCCAATTGGGTTTTCTCAGTTAAATTGGTTCTTAGATAGTTATAAGATGAAATCAATGTGATGGTACGCAAACTGGAACACTTATGAATATGCTGATCAATTTGGAGTAAAATTTTTATTCTTTTTAGTACTCAAAGAGAATCTTCCGGTTTACCTTACCCTCTTTGCTTGATGCTGTGCAAATTTACTGCGTAGTTTCTACATCAAGCCTTTTTTGAGGAGTGTCATTGGTTAATACTTCCAATTATAACGTGAATCACTTTGCTTTGAATCTCAGAATTGGAGGCGAACGCCACTTTTTCCATTGCAATAAATGCGGTAAGCAATTTTGGCGATAGAGATAGAACAGAAAGCCCTTTTCTTTTCTGCTTACATATCCTGACGTCGCGACAAGGCATTCATGGATTGGTTGTGGTTTGCGTTTCAGGTACTCAAAGTTGATGGAGGATTCGCACACGTGCGTTGAAAGAGCAATGCATCATAATTGTCCGGTTTGTTTTGAGGTAAAATTGAAATGGTCTACTTATAAACGACAAAGATATTTGCCGACACACTGATGTGTGTGTATATATATGTATACTAATTCTTTTCGTTTCCTTATCCAGTATCTTTTCGAAACGAAAAAAGATATAACGGGGCTGCCCTGTGGACACACTATCCACTTGCAATGTGTAAAGGAGATGGAGCAGCATTTCCAAGTAAGATAACTATAATCACGGCGACATTTAACTATTTCTAAAATCTTGTATTTTTCTTCGAAATAGAAACTGGCTAAATTAAAACTTACAGGTACTCTTGCCCTGTTTGCCTAAAATTATACTGCGACATGTCTCGTGTGTGGCAGAAGCTTGATCAGGAGGTATATGCAAACGATACCCTAAAAAACCTCCTTTTCCATAGCATGTAACTTAATTAACAAGGAGTATTTCGCACTTAAACTATGTATTTAATTTTGTGTAAAATTTCAAGGTATGGCATATCCACATAACCAGTGGCTGACACATGATTGTAGGTCGAGTAGGGGCTGGCCTTCAATATAATAATTATATAGTGAATATTTTGCATTTTTTCTACATAATTCACTATCTTTTTAGGATAATGCTATAATGATATCACTGAATCTTATAAATCACAAGAAGATATGTCAACAGATTTTGGAAAGAGTGAGATTTTTTATCTTCTTATCATAAGACTAATCAAGTCAGATAGATTGTAATAAGATGGGTGTAGTTGAGATTTCCAATATTGAGGGTGCCATTTCCTACTACTTCGATGAAAAATATGTGAAATTATGGGTGCAACTATGAAATTTTGCAACCTTGCACAGACCACGGGCCCACGGCCTTGCTTTGTCAGTTGGTGAATTAGTACCCTGATTGACATATTTTGTGATCTAATTTCAGATTGCTTCAACACCAATGCCTCCAATGTACCAGAACAAGAAGGTAAGCAGGCCGATAAGCGAGGTGAATTAGTTGGTGAATTAGTACCCTTGCTTTCACTTGGATTGCTTGCATTCACGTGATCTATTGTGTTACCATTCTCATGTTCAATTTGTTTTTCGTTTTAGGTTTTCATACTTTGTAATGATTGTGGTGAGACAAGCGAGGTGAATTTTCACATTGTGGGACACAAGTGCTTCAAATGCAACTCTTACAATACTAAGCAGACCAGGGAAAGGAGAGGTTCGTACTCCTCCAGTATTGAGGAGACGGTTCGTTGAGAAGTTTTTTGTATGGAATATTCATAGCAAAGGAAGTAAGGGGCGAGGAACATCTTCCATCCTATTAATTGCTAGCTCCATCTTCTTCCTGAATTGGAGCATACACAAAAAAATTAGTCGCTATATTACGGGAGATGCATCCCTTCCTGCAATATTTATGGAACTACTTCAAAATCAGCTTTATAGGTTATTAATGGACTGTACGATTCTTGTAGGACGTAATGCGGGAAAGACGAGTTGTCAGTGTTGACGCAGCTCTGGATACATTCGAGGCTGATCAATCATATGCAATGAACAAACTCCACAAGGTGAGTTTATTACCTTTTTCCAAGTTAAGAAGCCCCTAATCTACTATTTATAAAGTTCCATTCCGGCAAGTGGAAATCTAGAATTCCCTAACTTGATGCCCCCTAATTAACAGGGCAAATGATGCAATCTTTTGAAAATGGCTCAAGAATGAGGCTCAATGATCTGCAGAGAGATGGGGATGTTTTTCAGAGGGTGGTTGACCCTCTCTGCAGTTGCTTGCTCTGTAGCCGGCGGTTTCTGAACTGTTTTAATCAACAGCCCTCCCATATATGTATTATTATGTTGCAAACGATACAGATGCATACATGCATTACATAGTGAAGTGCTATCAATAACTGGGAATTTTCTGCCGAAACAGAACATACTACTTGGTCTAGCACTTGAGCTACCACCCTAGCTGCGATAATACATGGGTCGAGTACCCTTTCAAAGAAGCTGTGATGATTGCATTCTACAGCGTACCATATTAGGCTATGGATTTGACCCCCATGTTCGCATGGCAACCTGGATCTCAGCCTGTTGCAGCCATGGCAGTGTTTGACATAGGCCGATGTCATTAACAGATCTGAGCCATTGGTTTCAGTTTCAACTGCTTTAGATTTGCAGTCCATTTTCCACGTACGCTCCTGGTATATAATATTTGTTTCTGACATTTTTTGGTGCTCGATCTTGCTTTCAGTACACACCTGCAATATATATATGGAGCATTGGCTGCATATTTGCAGAACTCGTCACTAGAAAGCCTCTTTTTCCTGGGAAGAACGTAGTGCATCAACTGGATTTGATGACTGACATGTTGGGTGTACCATCTCCAGAAGCCATAGCCAGGGTCTGTTCCCTTCAGTTCACAATAGTTTTTTGTAATGTATATAAGTTTTTCTGCTTAAATATTCAAGGCCATTAGTTTTTCTAATATAGTGCTGAATCTATGGCGACAGATAAGGAATGAGAAAGCTCGTAGGTACTTGTCTAGCATGCGGCGGAAGAAGCCGATTCCCTTCTCCCATAAGTTCCTCTTGCACTTCGATTGTTGGAAAGAATGCTAGCGTTTGATCCCAAAGATCGGCCCTTTGCTGAAGAGGTAATTCATCTTACATATTACGTCATAATGTTGCATAAACCATTTCTCCCTTCTAATGGTGAATATTGGCTGCGACTATTCAGGCTCTTGCAGACCCATATTTCAAAAACTTGGATAGAGTTGAAAGAGAACTCCGCTCAACCAGTTACGAATATGGAATTCGAATTTGAAAGGCGTAGAGTGACTAAGGATGACGTACGAGAACTTATTTATCGAGAAATTCTGGAGTACCATCCCCAAATGCTGAAGGAGTTCTTAGAGGGATCTGAGCCTACCGGCTTCATGTATCCAAGGTATATAACTAAGCAGCTCACCATTTTATGATGTTTATTCATTCATTTTATGGCCTAAATTCCTGCCAAGCTTAGTTTTACCTGTAAAAACTCATATGTCGTACCCCCATCTAATCTTGTTTGGCAGACTTTTTCTTAACATTATTTACGCTGAAAAGAAAAAGTAACAAATTGTTGTTTCTTTGGCGTGTGGACCTTTAAGTGTCCACATATCCTCCTAATCCAGCAGATGGGCTGGTCCATAAAACCTGAGAAAATCCAATAAAAATAATCTTCCAGGTTTCAGAACATGTAGTGAACGAAAGCAGCCAAATATGTCGAGATTATTAGCAATGAGGTGACGGGCTTCCCCTTCCAATGCAAACCACATCATTGAGTTGGATAAGCTGTGCGACGCCAAATTTGAAGCTTGGCTGGCCATAGCTCATTGGAACACACTCAAATAGTTCCATATGCAATGAGAACAAAGAAAGAACTCTTGATTTATGTGGGGGCTATAAGCTGCTAAGAAATATATTATACAGATTTTCAAATTTCTACATACATGCTTGTGTTGGATAAGCTCCCTGAAAGTGACATTTCCTTCACTCTTTAGGTTTTGCTTCCACTCCTCAAAACTCATGCAATTCGTCTCTTTACGTTTGCATTAAAGTGTTTTCGCTTGTCCTTACATTTTGTACAGTGCTGTCGACCAATTCAAGAAGCAATTTCCTTATCTGGAAGAACACTACGGAAATGGTGGAACTATGGCTCCACCAGAGAGGCAGCAATCGTCATCACTACCCAGGTATCCTTCTTTAGCTGATGTTGCCTTTCACTATGCAGTTGCATATCTTTTTATCACACAAGGAAAATAAAATGACTGGAAGGAAAATAAAATTAATGAGTTCAAAATTCTGAACTTTCATTATGAAGTGGTATATCTTCTTACCGCATAAGGAAAATAAAATCACCGTGGAAGATAAATTTTTTGAAGTCAGGAGTATTATAATGAGAAGGTGTCTATACCCTTTTGCCTGGACCTTCAACCTTCTGGCTACAACCTGGAAAAGAGTATAATTGTTCCAGGCGTCACCCTCATTTATATCATTGACCTCTAGAGTGATTAGTTTATGTTTCTGTATATTGCTTAATAATCGGCAACTCAGCACACAAATTTGACATGTGAGCTTTCTTATCAGGGTAAATCTATTAGAATGATGGGAGCACCCAGGGGTGAGGTGGATGAGGTTCTCCAAAATGCCAAGGCAAACCTGAGGTAGCCGGATTTGAGGAAGAGGAAAAGAGAATGAGAAACTTCCACAAGGACCTTACATCTTTTGTGAATACCGTACGCTTAACCTTCTGGGTATTGAGGTATTGCTGACGTTTTCAATTTATTTTTATCTTGAACCTTCTATTTTCGACGTATAAAGAAAGATTCCTTCCATGATTTTCTTATTAAGAAACTTCACATTACTGGGTGAGTTCGCTGGGCGTGACCTTTCAAGTGGAGTGGGCCACTACGTAGGCCATCATTGTAGAAGTATCCTTAATAAAACGATTATTAGAGTTTATCTGCTAACTGATCAGCCCATACTGGTCGGAAAATCCGGCTGAAGCTTACCTACAGAAATCTTAAGAACCTCCCTTATTCGTGTATACGCGTTGGATCTATTAAGTTGGCTTACATGCTCAGAATGAGGGCTTCTGTGAAACGGCATAAAATCCTGACAACTCCCAGGTCAAGGAAAATCAAGGCCAATATAGCCTTCTGATTTTAGAGAATTTGATCTAATTCGATTAATGGATAAGCAAATAAATGTACGGTTTTCTGTCTCGACTGTTAAACTGTTGGGATTAGTTGTTTATAAGCATTGCAAGTAACTAATCTAGAATTTAGATTAACATAGCAATCTCTTGTATCGATCATGAGAACATGATTTGTAAACTTGAATGTGAGGTTTGATATAGTGTAAGAGGATATTGGTTTTATGTAGAGGATATTCTTGGAGCTCTGGAGAGGTGGGGTTTTAGAGAAACCTTACCCGGGGAAAGCATACAAAAATGTGAAGGGTGGTATGTTCTTGATCAATGATCTTAAGCATCAGCATGTTGATGATTGTTGATATAAGTGTAGGTCGGTGGACCACAGGGGTCTGAGCTCAAATGCATGCCCCAGCCCACGGTTGAAACAGTGGATCTGGGTCACCAGCTGTAGTAAAACCTCTTCATGGGTTCTCTGATTTCGCTGGTTGAATTGCACGTATGTCTCGATTTGACTGGACCTATCTGGTACCTGGTTCAGCCTGCCGGAGTGGACGGGTTTTGAAACTGTGCTTTCTTAACTTTTGTAGTATTTGTAGGATTAAATACAAGTGAAACTGTGAAAGTATGTCAGGAAAACAACCGCGACACATCTGGCAGTGTATTCTTGTGTCTCTTTCTCCAACAAGTTCAGTTGAGCTTCAAGCTGAAACATTATCATCATCCCAATCAAATATATCAAGCACCAATCCCTAAAGATATTTAGGTAGTTGAATAGAAACATCTGTAAAGTATATAACTATAGTATTATATAAAGTATGATATGAGTATGCTTCTGCAATTAACCTAACTGAACTGAAAATTTCAACAATGTGTTACTTGATTTACAGTCAATTATTGGATATTTCCTCCTTGGCTTTGTGGAAACAGAATTTCTGTCCAGATATAATAAGAACATCATATATGATACTTCTATCGGGTCAAATTCCATTCCATTCTCACGCCTGCAAGACATGCCCATGAGGAAGAATGGTGTCGGCAATAATTTTCTTATATAATCACAAATAGCTTTCTCGTGGCAGTGATATATTGGAGCAAGAACTGCTGATAGATAAGAGGTAATGGCCTAATGGGTTCATGTTAAGTATAGCTGTATCCATGTCTTTGCGTTAAGCAGGTAGATGCAAATGTATTGAAAAAGCTGTGTACCCTATAGACGTGACATTTTATTTGTCAAATGTTGCATGGTGTAAATAGCCAAAAATGACAATATGCTTACTTCGTCAATTCGGGACTGAAGTGACGCCAAACTACTTCTCTTTGCCTCAATCTTGGCATCATATTCACCTGACTGTTGCTGAGAGACAACAACTCCTCCAGATTTTACATTGAGCTTCTTTTAATGTCATTAGCAAAAGTTTCAAGTGCAGGTTTCAGTTTCGTTTTGTAGTCTATCCCCAATACTTCAGAAGGTGTCGATCCTTTCACATTCAACTCATACGGGAAACCGTTTCCAATCTGTAACCTGAATGCCTCGTGAAAAACCAACATTTCAGAGACAGTAACAGACAATGTGCAAATACATGGACAGAATTAGATTTTCCCTCAAGTTCTTATCTAAGCAATATGAAGCTACTCCTCTAGGCTTTGCTGCAATAGTATGTCTGAAAGTAAGCGAACCTTGGGGGAAAACCAAAGGTGAAGAGAGTTTGAACTAACCTATCTATTTCAAGATATTAGAGTAGAGGACTTGAGAAAATTATCAAGGCATAAGAATGCACAAAGTATTCAGGTCGGACTTTTCAGAACACAGCTCAACTCATAAGCTCAAAGCTTGTGTTAGTCTTTTATAAGTTGACCATCTTGTTGCACAACATGGGGATTGTTTCTAATGTTCTGGGTCTAACTAAAACTGAACTGCTTTGACCAGAATTATTGTACTTCTTGATGGAATACCACATCACTGTTCTAAACAATACAACCAGGGGCGGATCCAGGATTTTGAGTCAGTGGGGGCTAAATTTTAAAAAGATTATATTTTGATGAATAAACATAAATAGTAGAAGTTATTGCTCGATTTCAGTGGGGGCTAAAATGAAATTATTGGTCAAAATGCAGGGTCAAATTATAATTTTTGAAAATTGAGTGGGGGCTATAGCCCCCACACCTCCCTATGTAGATCCGCCTCTGAATACAACAACAAAACTTAGTCATGATGCTTTGTATTTTCTTTTTAATTTTTGTGAGGTACTGTTGTTAATATTTTATATTGTTTCCCTCAGGCGTTATATGCTCCATTATCAATCAATCTGTGCGTTACATTGTAGACTTCGCAAGATAGAGGTCTAATACTGTTTCCCTTACTTGCAGTGCCAACTATTTTGCACTTCAGTTAAAAATTAATTTATATGTTGCATCCCAAGTAGATTTCTGATGTTTCTGAATGATCCCAGTAGTGGTAAAATTCGCTTCTCTGTGGCATGATGTCATTGTGCAATCCCAGGCATTGAAGGTACTGTTGTTAATATATTATATTCTTTCCCTCGGGCGTTATATGCTCCATTATCAATCAATGTGTGCGTTACATTGTAGACTTCGCAAGATAGAGGTCTAATACTGTTTCCCTTACTTGCAATGTCAACTATTTTGCACTTCAGTTAAAAATTAATTTATATGTTGCATCCCAAGTAGATTTCTGATGTTTCTGAATGATCCCAGTAGTGATGAAATTCGCTTCTCTGTGGCATGATGTCATTGTGCAATCCCAGGCATTGAAGGTACAGTAGTGGTGACCAGGGGCGAAGCTAAGGTTTCACACTCTGATCCCTTCACGCCAGCGCACCAACAGGTATGATATCAAACTCCCTATGTTTACCTTAGTTCTTCTTCATTGATTTAAGCCCTCTGAATCAATGTCTCCCTCTCCCAACCAGTACAGCTCGGAGCTTCGACTTGGTTGGTGACACTACTGATAGCTTTCTGTAATTATACAGGGAACCATATAAAGGTAATTTATTTTGTGATTTTGTACTTTTTCTTGATTTTCATTGAATGCTCATTGGATTGATTGAATGGAAATTGCTCCAAAATGTTTGTGTCCCTCGTACAGGATGTCATATCACCAGCTGCTTGCTCTCCCAACTGACACATTACAAGAAAGCAATCAATTACTGGCCAGAAAATGCGGTTCATAAATATCTATGCAGCCTTTCTAAAATTCATACTTCAATTAGGCCTCTAGCAAGACTTGTTGAAATAAACTTGAATCTCAGTTAGTTAGTAAATGTAATTTTCTTTCTATGATACTAGGCATCACTCGGCGCGCGTTGCGCGCGGAGCGGCGGTGAAATTGACGTGCGGCATTGATTCGAGTATTGCATTGTTTAGTCGCAATTACAGCTCCTGAAGAGAACCATAAATAACATATAAGACTTGTATATTTTTTTTCACTGGCAACGAAAGATAGCATAGAATAAAATAGCGTCATACATGGATCAAGAGTCTGGGGGACATATCCCCCTAAAGTCGGTCTAAAGAACAGACAAGTAATAAAGAAATGACAAAAGAGGGACTCTGCCAGCTAAAGACAAAAACGAGCATCTTCCTGGGCTGATTTGGCAAGCGCATGTGCAGCAGAAACCTCGTTTCTATGGACCTTCGAAACGGTGCAAGAAATCAGACTATGAAGACGCTCTAGCGTAGCATGGATGGTGGCAGAGTCCTCAAAGGACCCTTTAGTGGGATCCTGGAGCAGGGTCGGTGTCTTCAAGAGACAACCGTATCCTAGTAGACGGCGCAACCGAAATCTGTAAAATAAGACTTGTATTAAATATGTAAGAGCATCTCCCACAGTTGATATCAAATTTTACACCAAATCCTATATTTGGTGGAGAAAAATGGTTTGACCTCCCACAGTTAACCCTCAAAAACACCATTTCACCATTTTTGATGGAAGAATAGCACTTTTGGTCTCCCACAGTTTTCAACAAATTTTACATCAAATAGCCATTTCACCATTTCATCAAATTTAGAGAATGGTATTTTTAGCCTCCCACAACAAATCATCAAATCTATCACCAAATCATGAATTTCATAATTATCAAAATAAAAAAATATTTTATTACCAAAACAATATTACACGAAATTGTAAAATGATTAAATAACACTTCAAAAAATCTAAAATTAACCAGTCTAATCTATTTGACCATGATTATCCCATAAGTGTGCAATGAGTCTTCTTCTTAGTTCGTTATGAGCTCCTTAGTTTATCAAGTCTCGATGTCGACCTAGAAATTGGATAAACGTGTTTTATTTTCCTGCTAATAATGTAATATATTTTCATTTTTCCGAGTCTATAATAATGCATTATTCTTGTCGTCATTTTTGTTTGTATTTTATTTTTTATCACTAAGATTAATTATATTAGTCGTTAAAAATATTTTTGAACACTAATCAATTGTCTGCACACACTTAATAGTTCAGGTAAATCTTTCTCTGAATTAGTTCCCACTTCAATTTTATTTGGGTGGGGGGGGGGGGGGGGGGGGGGGGGTATAGGTTCAAATTTTCTTTCTAATTTTATATATTTTCATGCCATACTAAATGGAAATATGTACAAGAATGTTACTGAAGTTCTTGAAGTTTAACATTAGTGTATTATGTTGCAACTACATTAGTTATTTCATTTCATAATCCCGCATGATGATGCTGAAAATATTATGTAACACGCTATGGCTCAAAAGCATATTATACAAAGTGGGAGAAGAAAAACGGATGACATATATACTGTAATGGCGAAATGCGACACTATTACATTAGAGCATATTATTACCATGAAAGTAATGTGAAAACATGCCTTAAGCACTAATTAAAAATTTGGTGTAGATTACACCAAATCCTATTTTCTCCATCAAATTTGATGGTAAAAATAGGATTTGGTGATATAGGATAGGATTTGAGGGTACTGTGGGAGATGCACTTCACCATTTCACAGAAGTTAAACCGAATATAGGATTTGGTGATTTGGTGGTTTTTTTGGTCAACCACTGTGGGAGGCCTAAAAAAAATCACAATTTTTTTGGTGATTTAGTGATTTGGTGATTTGTTGTGGGAGGCCGAAAGCACCAAATTTTACTATCAAATAAAGGATTTGGTGAACTGTGGGAGATGCTCTAACAGGTGGCCTCTTCCCATTTCACTATTTATGTATATATCGTACTGGTAGTTGCAGAAAACTGTTCATTCCAGGTTACATGACAATAGAGCCCCAACAATGGTGCTGCATGCTTCATCAACTTCTTCCGAACAACACCAGTGAATGAACAGGAAAATATACTACCTTGACTCCCTCTCCTTCCCATTGGCATGGGTGTGTGTTTGCGACTATAAAGATGACTGCTGTTGATCCAACGCCTGAACAAAGAAGGCATTATACTCACCGAACACAGAAACAACAAATTATACGACAGATGAACACAGAAACAAACAGCACGACCCTTTCAAATAGTTTGATTTACCCATAACATTGACAACTTCGCCAACATAGAAACAAGGTTCCTGAAGCAGTTTCAGTTCTTCCTTCAACATCTTCAATGTAAACAAGTGCAAACCAGTCAACGCCTCCTCTACACCAGAAGCCCATGGTTTCCCATCGACGAGCACATCATCGACAAAATTGTCCACATCAGACTCCTTCAAGCCCTTTCAGTCCACAATATGAACAAAATAATTAGGAAATTTAGCTTTATTAACTTCAACGCAAACTACTATATGTATCGAGACACTTCACAAACCGACCACGAATAAATGCACCCTAATTGTTACAGAAGAAAGAGCAATCACCTAAACAAACAATTTCATCCCCAACTGAACAAAGTATATAATAATTGAAGCTTTACTGAATATAATACACAACCTTCTTCATGTATATATCATAGTTGTCAAATAGGGATTCAGCTCGTGAATCGAAACTCACCTTCATTGAATCGTGAATCGAATCGAATCGTGAATCGTAAAGATTCGCTTGCACTTATGTTAGGTACATATAATAACATATTTTACTAAACTATAACATGTGTGAGCTAATATATTCATAATTTTACAAAAAGAAAGCTCAAAGTTTCAGAAACTCGCATCCCTAGCTAGTGATAAGAAACTTTACACATTTTTTATAATGAAGATATAGAAAGACAGGTGGAGCAAGGAACTATTGAGATGCCAGAGAGATATAAAATAATAGAAAACCACTAGCCTTTGACTAAAAGAAATGTACAAGTCATTTTAAAACTAACACATGTTGCAAAACATTCAGAAAAAATGGAAGTTTTATTTCCTTCACTTGAGCTCTAACTCAAATAAGCCTTCAGTTGAATTGATGGTGAATCGTATGAATCGGATTGAATCGCAACTGAATCGTAAGATTCGGAATCTTGAATCGGGATTCAGTGAAATTTTTGACCATTTAAGAATCACCAAGGGATTCGCATCGTTTCATGGGTGAATCGAATCGAATCGTAGGATACGAATCGTGAATCGTAAGACTTTTGATAACTATGGTATATATACACAAACACACTCTGGTTTGTTGCAAAAGACATAACAGTAACCTAAACAAATCATTTCCACCACAGCTTAAACAAACACAATCTGATTGTTGTAGAACAAAGATGAATTGCTTAAACAAAGAGATGCGACTGGAATGTCAACCTAATCGGTTTATTACCTGTATTTGATCATATCAGGGAAAATTAGAATGTCACCGTCGGCGAATTCAGTCCCTTCGCCTCCCTCGCAGATGGTCAAACGCGTCTGCCACATCAAAATACAACGATATTCATCAACAAACGAAGAGTAAAATCAGGCGATTACTCTCTCTATCACCGCATAAAATTCATATTTCAAACTGCATCAAATCGGAACAATCACTTGCTCGCTCTCACAGCACAGATTCACACAGCACGAAATCAAAAATGTGAGCTCTCTAAGAACTGATTTACACTTATTGAGAAGCAATTAGCTGAGAGGACTAACCTTGACGCTGATGTCGTCCTTGCGAGCTCTAAGTGCACGGTGGAAGAGCTGAGGAAAGGGATCGGAGTTGGAGTTCTCGATTTTCGAAGGCCAGGACTCGTGGCTCTTGTAGCAGAGGAACAAGTGTCGGTCGTACGGATCGACGGTGCTGGAGAGCTTGCCAGTGAGCATTTCATCGCGGAGAATCGAGAGTATATCAGCATCAGAGTCTTTCACATTATGGTCCTGGCAGTACAATTACTTGTCAGTGATATTTCCAAATTGCTTATATAGGAAATTAAAAAAAAAAAAAAAAAAAAACAAAAAAAAAAAAAAAAAAAAAAAAAAACTTAACAAATAAATAAATAAGTAATTGTCAATAACAAAACTTCATTATCATCCTGGTATCATGTGCCGTATAAGATATTTTCTCAAATTGCTATACAACATATGGAGATTGGCATCAGTTGAAAGTGAAGTACATAAGAAGCCTTCATCCAACTCAAGTAAAGTCATTTTTAGGTAACGGTTAAAACTCCACATAAACCAATTTTAAGTACTACTATTTGATTTTTCTTTCTAATGTTTGTACTGAAGTCATCAAGCAAATAATACTGCATATATTAGCCACATGTTTCTTTATATTTCCACAACTATAAATAACAAAAAAAAAGATAACTGAAATGATGCATAAGTATAACCTTTCGCCCATTAAATCACTGCCCTTTTTTCTCTGAGTTCATGGGCCACCTAACACAACCTTGCTTTCCACCACAACAGATGATTTCACCACAAACATCACCTCCACACAATCCATTACCCGAGTTTAAAACACCCCCCTATTTCCCTCGCCTACATACCTTTACCCCTAACTCACTACCAGCACCACAACCTGCTCCAAACACCCACCTAATTAACTAACTTAACTACCATCACCCTTCACTTGCAAATACCAATTCCACCACCATATCTACCACCTTTTAGCCATCAACTACCTACAAACCAGCTCTACTCCACAGATGCCCACCTGCAGCATTATCAGCCACGACAAAAACCATCTTCAGACCACCAATCCTCCTCGGCCAAATCACCCTGAAACTGCCACCTCAAGCTACCTAATTAACTAACTTAACTACCATCACCCTTCACTTGAAAATACCAATTCCACCACCATATCTACCACCTTTTAGCCATCAACTACCTACAAACCAGCTCTACTCCACAGATGCCCACCTGCACCATTATCAGCCACGACAAAAACCATCTTCAGACCACCAATTCCCCTCGGCCAAATCACCCTGAAACTGCCACCTCAAGCCACCTCGTCAACCAAATTAACACCAGAACTCCCTGACACAATGGAAAATTATCACGAATTCACAAACCTGCAATCACCATCCAACAAAACTTAAACCAAAAAACAGGTAGCCAAGACGTGCAAATCATCGGAGAAGTTTTATTTTTATTTTCATTTTCCTATCTTTAAAAGTTTCAAGTTGCAGTGGATTTATGAAACGTACTTGGATGGATATATCAGGGTTTAAATGATCGTAGGTCCCCCACATTTCACATCTTTCCCTTGAATAGAAGTTAGGGGGTTTAAATTTTCAAATAACAGAAGTTACCTATCAATAAAGCCTACCTGCATAACTATACGTACCCACATCCAATGCAATCAAATCAATCTCCAGGTCTTTTCAACATCGAATAACTTATGTGTATCATATCTGATGCAGGGTAGTACGAATATAGATCGTTAAAGATGCCGTGAGTTGTCACATACATCGGGGGCCCACCCTAAATCCATACAATAAAAATCAGGACCTGGAGGATATAACTAATTCCATATATACGCATGATAGCAACAACTGTTAAAGGTTCCATGTTATTATAAAACATTCAGTTATTGGGGTGCAGTTTTTTAAAGGAATAGACTCACTGCTCGAGACGTTCTTTCTAAAGAAAATCACAAACAATACTGCTCATATTCTATGGGATCTTTGAAGTTTGCTTCTTCGACCCGCATTCTTGTCATTTCGACCAAATAGTTTGGGACTGTAAAATGATTTTTTTTTTTGATAATTTTTACATGGTATTGTAAATACAACATCCTGTAAAGACTACTAAAAAATTGCATCGTTTTCCTAATATGATCACCGGGTTAAAATGTTTCAGTGAAAAGTGGCTAAAATTGAAGTGGTATAATCACAAGAGTTGAATATTTTGTAATCAAGTTAGTCTCAAGAACTGCAGGACATCAGCATTGCGAAAATTTCTCCACCATCTGTTTTGCATCAAAACAAACATGATACATGTTACTTACCGGTCGATATTTATCTACTATCGACGTAGAAGAGTGTCCAATTATTGATGGACCTGACATTCATCACAGTTTCGTCTTTTCTGTTTGTCGACTACGCATCGATCAACAGTAGTGAAGGTGGAGTGACGCATCGATCACCATTATCGATACATTTTCAGATATCTGCATACATGTACATGAAAGTCCCTACTAAATTGATCGGACACTCAACTGAACAATATTGAATGAGGTGGTACAAGAACTTCTAGAACTGAACTATGCATAGGAAATAGCTATTTTCAGCTTTGCTGGGTAGTTTGAGCCAGCTGGTGATCGACGTTAGATAGTAAAAAATAACTTGCCTTCCAAATAAGGCGATTTCTGATTTGTAAATTTATTTTGGGTAAAAACATTGTCCAAAATTCTTTTTACACATACCATGTTCTCAATGTCCCTAAATTCTCGAGTTAGAATCAAACCAGTGCCAAGATGGAAACTATACTTCCAGTACAACCCTTGGCCACCATTCCAGGAGTGTCCATTAAAATAAACAAATAAACCCCTCCCCACATAAACTGGAGATAGAAAATTTAAAAATCTCTCCGGAATGGCAGAAGAATGTTTTTCAAATCTTTTCAATATCTATTTGGCTTACATAGTGCTTGAAATTCAATTTCTTTAAGAAAAAGTCAGAATCCAAAGCATTGAGCTTGAAACCATGTTCCATGAATCAAATTGACATAAAACTTGACAAAGAATCAAAGAAAATACAACAACTGACAGATGAAAAATAGAGATTACCAGTCATTCCCTTCGCTGTAGAATAGTTTCCCTCCCAGCAGAAGCCATGACAGACCCAACAACAGAAACCCCCTTATCTTCTCTATATCTCTGTTTGGACTGAGTCCACCAAATCAATTGAAATCATCAAAAACCCAAATTCAGAACCACCAAGGAACAGTTTTTGAAACTTAGTTCACTTTCAGGTAGACAACCCCAACCTGAAATGAATCTGAGAAACGCAAAATTCCCAGATGAACCTGAACCTGAAAAATTCCCAGAAAGAACACGAAGGTTATCTTTTTTCGGTGCTAAACGCAAAGTTGAAATCAGGGTCCAATTTTCAGTATTGTACTATGAAACCCCCAATTTCAGTGTTCCATTCATTTGCATATCATTGAACAGCACAATTGAACTAAATTAGGGTTTTCGAAACCGGTAAAGCTCAGAATTTAACAAAAATCGACATGCAATCTTTGATCAGGTTGAAATTCCGTACCTCGGATTTAATCGAAGAGAGGGCGAGAGAGAGAACGCACAGATCGGTAGATGTGTTGCTCGGACTTTACATGTTCTGGTGATATGAAGAGTACGAGCGATTCGAATTCAGAGGAAGAAGATGGTAGATGTCGTCGGTGATGAACACCGGCGGAAGAGAGAGAGAGGGGAAGAGGCGCAGAGAGAGATCAGAGAGAAGAGTGAACGAAGCTTAACACGAGGAATGAGAGAGAGAGAGAACCGTAGGGAGAGAGAGATACAGCTTCTCCTGGAAGCTAGAGTAAAAGACACTTTCACCCCAGAGGTTACACTATAAAGAGATTGGATTCCAAGGGCAAAATAGACAAATTGAGAGAAAATATGGCAATCCCTGATACGGCCACAGTGTACATAACCGTTGAGGTGGTGGCTACGTGGCATGCCAAGATCTTATTTTATGTTAGGTAGAAAGATATATAGATAGGGCGATTACGTTTATTTTCTAGGGTTCCAATGAAGGGCTCAGACTTGACGATTGGATTTTTCTCTTAACATTTGACGCTGCCAGTGACCTCTGTTGTGTTTTGCTATGGGTGACCGGTAGTGAGAAAGAGATGGCTTTTTTTGGTTCAGGGAAGTTAGCAGTGAAAAGAATGTAGACCGGATAGAGACGAGGGAAAAGAGTAGGTATCCCGAAGAGAGACATTTGTCTTCATTAAGGGTAAAATAGTTGATGCATGCAGTGTAATAATAACCCCCGATGACAAATTGTTGATGGTTTTACAATAACAGTGTCGTGTATATGTAAAATCATCTTAATGAGCCAGATTTTATTATTTACAGGGAATGGTCATGCAATTCCAAGCCTCCATCCTCCGAATGGCGACCCCTTAATGCTCGACCAATGCGTGGGCCCAATGTCTTTCATATTGAGCATCTTATACGTCGCCCTTGGTTTGTTGATAATAGGAATAAGCGGAACCAGGTCTTGCGGCCTCACATTTGACGTTGACCAATGTGACTGGGCGATCCAAGAAGGAAGAAACAACAAAAACATAAGAAGATTTGTTAGCCCTTTTTATATTACTTCTACGCTGGTGATAGTCGTGGCTGGCACCGTGCTTGCACAAATCCAACACGAGGTGAGTTTGGCTCTAGGATTTGCCATACCTGCATGTCTGATGTAAGTCTCGTGTATCCTCTTCGTTCCTGGGCCGAGTGTTTATGGTCGTCTCAACCATTAAGCGGTTAAGGCAAATGTTTAGGGCCACAAAAAATAGAGGGCCCCAAAATTTTTTAAAGTATAATCAGGGTATTTAGTATTTTATATAAAATTTATAAAATAATTTTAGCATTTTATAAAATTTGATATTTCATTAAACCGGGACAAATAAAACAAAACATGAAGCGTGTGAGTCAACACGAAAGTTGCACGTACATTGCACATAAAATGCACAACTTGTTCCCACACAATATCTTTGCAATACAAAGCATGTCCAAAATCTATGAGGGCCTCAAATTATTGCTCGCTTTAGGCCACCAAAATGTTAGAGACGGCCCTGTGAGTGTTTACATATACGTGCGGTTTGAGGGGGGTATCTTCAAGGCTGTAACACAGCTTGTGGTCGCTTATTACAAAACGCGCCACCTCGAGCTGCCTGCCAAGGAATTGATCAACGAAAAATTGTACGATCCGCCAACCAGAAGGCGGTCTATCGCGACCAAATTGCCCTTGACCAATCAACTGAGGTAACGCAGTTTACATTGTTTTCCCGTTTTTAAACATCTTTTAACTATTACTAAACACATCATATATTTTTATGCAGTTTCTTAAACAAAGCCGCTATCGTGTCGAGCAGCGACATCAACGCGAGTGGTACTCGTCCAAGTCCATGGAGACTTTGCACCATTCAACGAGTGGAAGAAGTGAAATGTTTATTCAAAGTAATCCCTGTGTTAGCCTCGGCAGTACTTTTCTCCGCAGTTGCAATGACTCAAAATATATTCAACCCCTCACAAATGTTAAAGATGGACCTTCACCTTGGTCCGAAACTCAAGATCCCACAAAATACACTCATTTTCATACCCATGATCACCAGTGTGATTTTTGTGCCATTCTAAAATCATCTTTGTGTCACCACACTCCGGAAGATCACAAAAGCTGGAAGTGGGGTCAGGGGCGGACGCATGATTTTCTCTTAGAGTGATCACACTTTTTTTTAGGAAACGGGTGCGAGGAAGGGGGGGTCACAATTCCCAATTAAAGTTGATTACAATTTTATTTTGGTGAACAATTTAATATCATTCAAAAATAATCATATTTTGTAATTGTAAAAAAAATTATTCTCAGTATGAGTTTAAGTGAGCTTATGCTGCTAAAATAACAATAAAATAGTCGTATACATTCATCGTCAGAAAATAGCATAACGCAATTATTTCTCACATCACCACAAGAAATCAAAAAAGAAATTAGGAAACCCATTTTTATAAAATACTACAAATGTAGAACTTAGGAAAATCACAAATCAATGAGTTTTGGCACTAATTTTCTAATGATCATATTACTTAAATCAAAACACTTACATATATATATTACGGGGTTAGTTGTAATTTGGGGAGGTGGTCCTACTCCTAAAAGATAAATTTTTACATTTTAGGGAAATAGTTGAAGAATTTGAAAAGTGAGGGTGGCCCCATGCACCTTGGGTCAGGGGTGGTCCACCCATGAGTGGGGTCACTACTCTCCAGAGAATGGGTGTCGGTATCGTGTCCGGTATTTTATCAATGATCATCGCTGGAATGGTGGAGAAAGTAAGAAGAGAAGCAGCGATCTGGTCGTGCGCTCAACCAGACGCGATGGCACCAATACCAATATTGTGGCTAGCTCCACAATTCGTATTGATGGGATTGGGAGATGCGTTCTGCGTATTAAGGCAGATAGAATTTTACTACAGTGAGCTCCTGGAGAATATGAGAATTGTAGGTGGTTCTCAGTTCCTTTAAGCACGTTTGTGGGTCGTTACATAAACAGTTTACTCATCTCTATTATTGAAAAGAGTACACATTGGTTGACAAAAAACACCAATGTGTGGACGCTCGACTGCTACCACCACTTAATAGCGACAATCCGATTCCTAAACTTGATTTATTTTCTGATTATATCCAGAAATTATGAGTACAAGGTTACCAAAACCTGTGAAGGAGGAGGAGAAATCAGAAGAATATTTCGAGGTTTAATTAATTTGTATGGAGGGTCATTAATCTTTAAAATGTTTTAGATGTCATGGTTAATCGTAAATTGTAAATGATCAATGTGTAGAGACTATGATTAGGCGTCAGATTATCTGTTTCTTCATTAGATTTGGGACTCCATGTTTGTGTTGAGTTTTGATGCAGGTTACGCAGCGAAATAACAAAATTAATCCTGCTCAAATCCCAATAGTGGTATCAGAACCACAGTTTGATAGCGCATAACATGATTTTATGTGTTACTGTTTTCAGTTTTACACCATGTCTGTTGCTCTACGCGAAAACTGAAATTAATTGCATACTAGATGCAAATTGAATTAGATTCAACCAAACAAGACCTAATTTTTCATGGGATGTAGGAATTAGTGAGTTTGATCACATAAGATGTGAATAATTTTGGATCAGATAACTAGGGTTTGGGAACATGCTTGGAAAAGGGATTTTTCAATTATGGCTAAACTTGGGCAACAAGTCATGGAGTCCATAAGGCAAGGAGTTGTTTTGGAAACAACTCCATAAGGGTTCGGCCCATAGGGACCGTCCCCTTCCTTGCCGCCCAAGTATGGCCACGACCCCCTAGGGGCAGTCGGCCTAGGCGCACGGTTGGTTCGTGCGGCCTAGAGCCGGGCCAGGCCGGTGGCATGTGGTTGTCCATGGGGTTCGGCCAAGTGTGTTGGTGGGCCTCTTGGACCGTTTTGACCCTAATGTGTTCAAAATCAACTAAAATTGAACAAGCTCATTAAAAAAATGGTTTTAACTGTATTATGTGCTTTGTTGCATGGTGGATGGATATGGCCTAGGTTGTGGATGTTTGTGTTTGTTTGTGGTTTGGTTTACGACCTGCGAGCTGATCAAATTAATGTAATAGTTAGTTAATTTTACGGCCTGCGAGCTGATCATCTTCTCAACATGTGAGGTTTTATTTATTTATTGTTTTAGATGTTAGGGTAGAACTAGAATATTCAGATGATAGGCAAGATCATGGAGAAGAAGACCGAAGGACCAAAAGGCCACAAAGACGACGAGGACACCCATCCTAGGCGCGCGACTATGGCGGAGCACATGGAGATGAGTTTGTCACTTTAGGGCATATAGATATTATCATTTGCTTGATAATATCTTAAAGGGGCCATATCCATGCCACATTATTTTTTTCATTTGGGTATGTTTATTATTTATTTCTTGTTATTTATTTTTGTGCTTATGGCGATACTAGCAAAACGTTAACAAGATAATAATAAACAAGTTTGATCTTTTATTATGGATTGTCCAATCCAAATAAGTGGATCATGTTGATGGGATCAACTAAAAAAATAATGACTATTAAAATCCCTTAATGGAAATATTGCGCCTTGCCTTCTCTTGCCTTAAGACCCTTCATGAGCAAGGTCTATTAAATTCGGGCTTGCCAAAGAAAAGAGTATTAATTTACCTTGGTGTGTTGGGGACGACACAAGAAAGTAGTGTGTGATTGTTGAAGCAAGAGGTTGGACGCAACTGGGTAAAATCAATTGGATTGATGAGCCTAGAGGCATGACAATTAGGTGTTATATAAAGGATAAAGAATAAATAATATTCACCTAATTGGACCAAGAGTTGCATATGGATGCAATTGGAAGGTGTTCCTACCTAAATAACCAATTCTTGGGTGACGTGCCAAAGCCGGCTCAAGAAGAGGTGAAATATGAATCTTGGCCCACTAGAAAGTATATGATATTTTCCGCATTAATGGTGAGGGCTAATAATCCGAGAAAAATAGTGGGAGCAATATTTAATAATTTAAGTCCTTATTAAATGTAGCTAAAGCGTCACAAATATTTTGCATAATCCTTTTGTGTTGAATACCTATGGCATTAAACCAATAAACTCAACTTTATCGTTATTTCCTTAGGAAGGACATATTGTCTGGAATCTGTTTTATAAACTGGTATAAAATTGAGAATTGTTCTCAAATAAAAGAAAAAAAAACGCTGTATATTCTAGAGCATAAAATTTCCTTCCACCAACTACTAAAACACACTAAAGCCTAATGGGTGGAACATCAAAGAACGGTTCTTTGGATGTGACTAGCCTCATGTTGGCTACCATGAACTCTGAGCTTTTGAAGCAAGATAAGAACATGGAGGCGTATGACATGATCATATATTCAAAGAAGCTCTTTTCAAGGTCCGGCTATACATGATAGGTTTGAAGTGTTTCTCTAACCATGTTTTACCTTCTCTTGCATGGCACTCGTCATGATCAAGATGTAATCAAGCTCGGGCTTGCCAAATCAAGGCGACTTGATTCATCAAGATGTGACGTAACGTTATTAATGTGTGATTGTTGAAGCAAGAGATCAAACGCAACTAAGCTATTCCAATAAAATTGAAAACTTAGAAGATGGGAGTTATCTATGAGATAAATAAATAATAAGGAATTATTCTTCCAATTGGACCAAGAATTGCATTGGATGCAATTAGAGTTTTTGTTTAAAGGCGATATTCTCGATATGATTGAGAACCGCTGAACAAAGTGCTAGCCAATAGGGTGGTGTAGTGGAAGAGGAACTGCCCAAAGTACATGGAAGGAAAAAGGAATTGTGAATTGCACTTAGGTATCTTTGTTATTGTGCACAAGAGATTCTGGCGGGGAGACCTCCGTGTACACCGTATGTAGAGGATCAGGGATCGCACAGGAAGAGTGGGGTTGTGTGTAGGGAGAGAGTAAGGCAGTAGCAATGTCTGAGAGAGAGACAGAGGTTTGGCAGAGCTTCCGCGTATGGCAAGTGTGTTCTCCTTTGTATGGAAAGGTTAACGTCCTATATATAGCAGAGAACGTGACCGTTGTAGTGTGGTTAATGCGCCCATTGATGGCGGCTAAATTAGCTTAACCATAACGGCACGTTCGTCCGAGTATATAGGGACCGTTACAGCACGTTGTGCGCGAATACCGGAACCGTTACGAGGTTGACCGGGTTTGACCGGATTGACCGGGTTTATGGAGCTCGTGCCATAAATCTCTCAAAACAGTTACTAAAGGTCGCGTGCGGGCTTGGCTCGCACGCGACAGGGCTTACTCTAGCCTCCAAACCACTAAGTCCCTACAAGTCCCGTGCAGTGGTATGCGAGGGCTCTGTCTCGCAGCCCCCACATGGATCAGCTCGGCTGGTGATCCAGTGTGTGTGGAGCACAATATGGTGTGCTGGATGGTTGCCACGTGGCCAAGATCTGTCAGCTCAGAAAGCACTATCTACATTAGCCCCCTTTCTGCGCGTGAAGACTCATAGCTGTATAGACTTCCATGCGCGGAAACCAACATACGCGTTGCCGCCACGCACCAATTCAAATACGGGTAAGTTCAGCCCCCGTGCGTGCCATTATGACCTAAAACCCCTAGAGTCGTGCCGTCTGGCTTCTAGGGTTTTAGGCGTGACGTCAGCTTGTCCTGTGATTGCGCAATTCGACGGTGACTGTTGCGATTCGACTACTGAAAGGACGCAACCCTTCATTGTTTTTGGATAAATACTTTGTATCCACTGCTGCAAAGCATCACTTCTTTTCTCTTAAAGTGAATGGTACCCGGAGATCTTCGAGAGCAGATTCAGATAATCAATCATCAGTTCAAAACTGCAAATCGTCTTCTTCAACTGTGCATATCTAAGCAAGCTTTGCGGAAACAAGGTTGGCCTTGTTCAATTTCGATTTAAAATACCAGTGTATGCCTTGAACTGCGTTAAATCTGTAGACCCATATAATCTGTTGAAACTTGTGAAGAAGCTTCAGGCTTTGGACCCAATTGCGGCTTGATCCCTCGATAATAAGGACCTTGGATAGGGTTTTGAAATCCCCTGATAATGCAACCCTCTAATTTCTGAAATTGATACCAGAAACTGTTCATCTTTCTTTTCTGTAGATCTTGAATCTCAAAATTCAAACTGAAGTAGCATGTTTCTCCCCCCTTTTTCTTGCTCTTCCGCAGGAATGGCCAAGACAAAAGGAACCAAACCCAACAAGGAGGACGAAGAGATCCCCGATCTTTCGCAGGCTTTGTGGCGAAAAGCCCCCTATTTAGGTGGCCAAGATTTTTACCATGCGAGGGTTAAGGCGAAGAGAATGCCTGCTCCTGTCCCAATTGAGGGACTGCTAACACTGACTCGCCCGGTTAACTCAGCCTTGCTCGAGTTAATTGGCTCCGAGGATGTGGTTCGATTGGGAATCGAGAATGGGTACTTCCCCTATACTGCGATTTCTACCCAAGCTTTTGTCCAGAAATTGGACTACATGGATGAGTGGATTGACCACGTGTTGACCAATCATGCCGCGACTCTTGATGAAGCCGGCGTATACTTCGCTGTTCGTGCTATGAAGGGTGCTGCCGTGAAGCTGGACCAGTCCATGCTTCTAGACCTTCTTTCCCGCTATTCGCCTGCGACTCACACATTCCACTTTGCTGAGTTCGAGGCTGCCCCTACACTCGAGGACGTGCAGATATTGTACGATCTTTCTCCCATGGGCGAGGTGGACCCTTTGAGTCCTTTGAGGACGGCTGCGGAGATTGCCCTGTACACGCAGATGGAGGAATGCCTGGCAGAGGTAAAGAAAATCTCCACCCGGTGGACTACTACGAAAGCCCTTCCCAACTGGCAATTGGTTGATACGTCTGCGAAGAACATCTGGAACAAATGGTTGCAGTACTTCTTTCGAGGCTATGCGAACAGCAACATCACTAAGAAGCTTCTGAGTGAGAACCCAGAGGCCGAGAATTATGTGGAGGGTAAAGGCTATCACTTGACCCTCTGTGCTTTCCTCTGTGCTTGGTTGTCGAGGTACTTGATCGACGGTCACCCACATGATGGGGTCTTTTACCATGTTTTGCCACTTGCTGTGAGGCTCGCCCTTGGCCAGAGAGTCGCACTTGGACCCTTGGTCTTGGGCACGCTGTATTACAGGCTTGATCAGCTGGTTTTGGCCATGAAAGAGTCGCGTGGCCGCCTCGATGTACTGACTTTTGTCAATATCTCCTTTTTGACAATGTGGGTCTTCGAGCGGTGGCCATCCTATGCCCCAACTGCTCTCAAACCCGACAAGTGGTGTCCCCCAGGCGAGGCGGAGGAGCGCAACAGCGGCAGAGCTGCGAGGTGGTTCGGAGCGAACAATACCAAGTGCGTTTGGAGCTTGATATGCGACAAGCGGAAAGAGTTTACTGCTAGGCCCTATGCCACACGTGTTGAGAACGTGCGATGGTTTCCAAAGCTGTACCCCTCTAAGGGTGTTGTCTTCTCAGAAGAGCTCCTCTTCGAAGAGGGATCGCATTTCCATGAGCGCTATCGCAAGTTCTTTTGCTGGTGTCTTTATTCTGTACTGTTTGCTGTAGTGTCATGTGCGGAGATTCGCATCTGGTGATCGCTCCAAGTCATTGGTTAACACCCTTGTTTCCACCAGAAGACAAAAGCAGCCGTTTCTGCTAGCATGGAGGATGGATCCTGAGGTTGAAACCAAGGTTCGCGCAGTCATGAATGCTTTTGCTGACTCGCTGATAGACAATGCTCCGGCCTCGTCTCCTCCCGGAGATGATCCGTCCCCTCCAGCGACTGCGGCGCCGAGAGTGAAGAGACCCAGGCAAAAGGGAATTGCAATTTCTTCCCCTAGAAGTGCTCCAACTTCTCCCCCGGGGAGGTCCCTTTCTGTCAAGGATAAAGGCAAGGGTCGCATGCCCAGCAAAGTGCGGAAAGAGCTCGCAGTTGAGACTTTCGTTCCATTCAACCAAGAGGAAGAAGGAGAGAGGCAGGAGCCCAGAGAGAGTGATGAAGAAGAAGAAGAAAGAACAGTTGTGATGCATGAGGAAGAATCAGGAGGTACTCCCGTCGCATTTTCTTTCCCATTATCGTAACTCCTTTGCACTTCTTTTCTTAAACCAATCATATCTTCGCAGATGATGATGATGATGATGATGAGACCATTGGTGGCCTTTTGGCCAAGAGACAAAAGAGAGATACCCATTCTGGCATTCCAGACGATCCCATAAGCGAGGACGTTCTTGCTGAGTCCCGGAAGACAGCCGCAGAAGCTGCTGAGAGAAGAAGGCAGCGGGAAGAGGAGGAGCTCGAGCGTGTGAGACAGCGGAGCCTCGAAGAGCAGCATGTTGACGACTTAGTGCGTCCAGTTGACGAGGAAGATGCACTCCCCGAAGTAGTGACTCCTCATGCGGAGGAGGAAGATGAGGTTCCAGAAGAGGATGCAGCGGCCCTGGAGCAAGCCCAAGCAGACTTCGAAGAGATCACAGGCGGCGATAAAGGTGAGATCTTCAATCTCGCAGTAACTTATAGAGATGTTATTGTGGGTGCGTTAAAGCATGGTGTGTCAAAGGCTGACATTCGCCGTTGGCTAGTAGACAAGTGCGGAGAACCTTCAGGTAATCATTTGAGCGATACGCATGTGCTAGGCCTTAGCAACTTGAGACAGAATCATGACTGGTTTATTCGCATCCCAGGTCATGCTCATTTTAAGGACCTGCTTAATGAGGACACACTAATAGGGCATGGTTCCACGTCTTTAGTGTATAACGAAGAGACTTCAATCCCACCTTCGCGTGGAGGTGCTTGCTCTTAGCTCAAGTAAAGATAGCAAAATATCATTCAATGCGAGTTACCTCATACCATCGCATTTTGTATCGCAGGCAATGTTGAGGAACATGCGCCGGAGCAAAGAAGTCAGCCTTCTGCGTCCTATGTTCCGATTCCGAGCCCCCATACTGAGAAGCCCGTCGCAGCTACTGATCACGCAGGTGAGCCTTTCGAGGACATCATCAAACTTTCCGACGATGCTGAAGCTGGTGCTGTGCTCATGGATGAAGATGCCCATGCTGGTGCTGAGGAAGTAAGGACAAGTACTGCCGATGCTTCCGTATCTGAGAATGTCCCTCGCCAAGCGACCTCGGCTGTCACTTCGCCTCCGGCGATGACTGAGTCGACGGCACCTATTCCTGCGTGGAGCTTTTGGGGCTCGCAGGTTGGGAATGTAGTCGCGGCTGGTGCGGCCTACACTCTTCCTTCTAACTATGAGGAGTTAGAGCTCGCGGCTGACAGGAGAGCTATGGAGCAAGGGCAGTCTTCAACGACTCCAGTAATGCGCATTCCTTCTCTTCGTGAGATTCTCGAAGGAACTGGTAAGTAATGATTCACTGTTCGCATCTCGCATGGTGCATTTGCGAGTTTGATATTATAACTTAGCTTTAACATTGCTTCAGGTTTGAAGCAAACTGATGTGTACTGGCTAGTTCGGATGCGCCTCACCTACCCCCGATCGTTTGCAAGATCTCTGGAGATAGGGCCCTTTGACATGAGGCTGTTTCTTACCGAAGCCATTTGGATTTTGGAGCAGCTGTCTGCGGCCACGCCTGAGACCATTCTGTCCAGAGCGCCGAATTGCTTTGTGGCATGTGCCAAAATCTTCTTACCAAAGTTCAAGGCAGACTGGGTTTCAGATTTCTTATGAAAAGAGTCACTCTGATTCGCGCAACCGTAACTTTGCAGCTCGGCCACCAGAACCTCGAAGCTGAAAAGCAGAAGGTGGAGCAGCAGAAGCAAAAGGCTGAAGAAGCTACGAAGCTCTATCATGAGATGAATGCCAGGTGCGAGCAATTGAAGCAAGAAGTGGAGCAGGTAGGGAAGCTGAGCCATCAGTTCGCACCCCATGACTCCTTGATCAAGAATTTGCTTTTGACTTTTTGAATTTGAAAAATAGCAAGGAAATGGCTGGAACATTAATGTAATGTTTGAAACATTAATGTAATGTTACCAGGGTTTCTCCCCCCTTTTTTTAACAACAAGAATCAACTTGCCCGTTTTGCCCTTTTCGGGATTTGATGGGATATCTCTATGCATATCCAATTATGACATCAGCAATTGATACTCTGCTTGATTTTCGCGCTAATTTCTCGGAAGATAAGCACGCTTTCTTTGGGAAGTCCATCCGAATCATGACTATCCGTCATTTATTAGGATACGCAATTGAATCGTCGTAGCCTTTAGTAGGGTAATTGATCGTTACCGCTTTTCAAGGCGTAAGTGATTGGCCTTACCCTCTTTTCAAATTCTGCTGACTCATCTTTGGCAACTGAAGAGTCTCCCCAAGGTCTATATAAACCCTGTCTTTGCCATTTGGGTTCTTCATCCTAAAAATGTGCTCTGCCGTGAGTCCTTATGACTGCTGGCTTCAACGCTTGTTTTCCGTTGATTCATGGCAACTCCAAGTTGTGAATCCTGAGTTTGCGCTTTGTGCTATAGAAATAGTTTCCAAGATCCACTTTATGAGGCTTATTGCTCTTTATAACCATCACAAAGAAGATGGAGATGATATCTCATATGTGTTCGAAGAATTTTCTTCGTGTATTATGTTTGCAGGTCATGTTTTCGGCCGCCTCCCGGTGAGGTGCAGCGCCGAAGTGACCGTGCTACCGTCTCGTAATGAACGGCGGAATTCTCCTCCAGCATCCCTGGAGGAGGATTTCTTGCCTCTTCGTTCTTGAACTCAGGAGGCTCGTCAATGCCCTTGTCTATCATGACAAGGAGTCCATCACCAGAGGAATGACTGCTTCCCCTGTTTTGCACAGCGGCATACGCCGGAACAGGAGGTTCCTCCGGTGCCTATCTTGATCAGACAGAGGCCTTTGTCACCCCTTGGGGTTGTGGACGTACCGTCACCCAGATCTTGCTGCTAGGGACGTAGCAAATGACGAGTTGATCTCTTTGCAGCAGCATCCCTTTTGCTATAGATCTTTGGCCGCAGATCTGTGTATTGCATAGCCGGTGTTAGAACCGGTGGGTTCATCCCTTTCAGTTAGGATTCCCGTAGTGTGTCTCTGCTGACTTGTCAGCTACTTTTCGAATGTATTGTAAGCCATGTTGGCTGCGTAGTTAGATTTGAGCTTTTCCGCTTGTAAGCTGCTATCTAGACAGATAAATTGTAAGTCTTTCCGACTCATAATGATAAATAGCTTTTTGTATTATCTGCTGCCTTGTTACAACAAAATACAATTTCGCATGCGTTTCGGCATATTTCGCCTTGCATAATGCTATGTAATGGTTTCGCATTTGCTATCTGCCATATGAATTCGCAGATGTTGCACTAGATCGTTCGAGATCATATTTTCGCAGCTATGCCATCTTGGCAGATGGGCTTATGATTAGCCTTTGATGCACGTGCTATCATATCAGATAGACCTTTGTAGATCACTTAAGATCATTTTCACAATATTGCTATCGTATTCGTAGAATGCATCCATCACCGCAGATAGGTTTGGAAGATCAATGAAGCTTACTTTGCGCATAAGTTGCTATCGTGACAGATAGGCTTTACTAAATCAATTAAGATCGTTTTTCGCATGAGTTGCTATCGTAGCAGATAGGCTTTAGAAGATCAATTAAGATCATTTTTTCGCATGAGTTGCTATCGTAACAGATAGGCATTAGTAGATCAATTAAGATCGTTCTTTGCGCGAGTTGCTATCGTGGTAGATAGGCTGTACTAGATCAATTAAGATTGTTTTTCACATGAGTTGCTATCGTAGCAGATAGGCTTTTAGAAGATCAATTAAGATCGTTTTTCGCATGGGCTGCTATCGTAACAGATAGGCTTAGAAGATCAATTAAGATCGCATTTGCATAGGCTGCTATCGTAACAGATAGGCTTAGATGATCAATTAAGATCGCATTTGCATAGGCTGCTATCGTAACAGATAGGCTTAGATGATCAATTAAGATCGCATTTGCATAGGCTGCTATCGTAACAGATAGGCTTAGATGATCAATTAAGATCGCATTTGCATAGGCTGCTATCGTAACAGATAGGCTTAGATGATCAATTAAGATCGCATTTGCATAGGCTGCTATCGTAACAGATAGGCTTAGATGATCAATTAAGATCGCATTTGCATAGGCTGCTATCGTAACAGATAGGCTTGAATGATCAATTAAGATAGCGTTTGCATAGGCTGCTATCGTGACAGATAGGCTTAAATGATCAATTAAGATCGCGTTTGCATAGATTGCTATTGTGACGGATAACCTGTTGTTAACAGTTATAACAAGCTAAAATGAAGCAAAATTGACATCCAGAAATATGAAGTTTCTCATTTGGGAGAATTTCTTTATTATAACGCTCTCATATGGGAGAGATGAGATTACAATCGTCTCATATGGGAGAGGAGATTGTGTAAATCGTAGCCATACAAGAGATTAAGCGACGTTATAATAAAACGCATGAAATGAGAGAAGTCAGGGATAGTACTTCTTAATCCAGCGCATGTTGACTGAACTCGGGGTCGAGGTTGTGCCGTGCAACCTTCGTATGCTGCAGTAGCCACTGTCGAAGACTTCTGTGACTTCGAAGGGTCCTTCCCAATTGGCTGCGAACTTTGGGTGAGCCGCTTCTCGCATGCAGTGGTCAGAAGCGCGCAGGACCAGGTCTCCAACTGCGAAATCTCTTCGCTGGACCGTCTTATTGTAAGCGCGAGCAATCCTTTCTTGATATCGCTTGTTGGTTCTTTTGGCTTGTTCTCGCCTTTCCTCCAGCAAGACTAAGTCATGATCGCGTTGATTTTCGTAGAGTGCGTGGAAGGCTAGCCTTGCCGAATTGACTCTCACCTCCGCAGGTACCACAGCTTCGGCCCCATAGCATAGTAGGAATGGTGAGGCCCCCGTGGGTGTCCTTGGAGAAGTTCGGTAGGCCCACAGAGCTATGCTTAGAGAGTCGGCCCACTTCTTGTGGTCATCTGCGACCATCTTGCTCAAAATTCTCAACAGCGTTTTGTTGGTTGCTTCGGCCTGTCCGTTTCCCTTCGGGTAATAAGGGGTAGAACATATCTGCCTGATATTGTACTCTGCTAACTTCGCAGCTACCTGGCGATTAACAAAAGGAGTACCATTATCTGAAAGAACGGTGTTTGGGATTCCGAACCTGCATATAATGTTTTCTTGAATGAAGTTGACCACAGCTAGCGCATTTGCCGTCTTGAGTGGTACTGCCTCCACCCATTTGGTGAACAGCTCAGTTGCAGTGAGAATAAAGTGATCCCCGTGTGACGTTGGTCGGATGGGACCGATGAAGTCTAAAGCCCATGTGTGAAATGGCCATGGCGTCCCTAATGCATGTAGATCCACGGCGGGAGCGTGCACTAGGTTTCCTTTGAATTGGCACTCCTGGCAGCGTCGTACTTTGGTGCGGCAATCGACCTCCATCGTGGGCCAAAAATATCCAATTGAGAGGAGCTGCCTGCATAATTTTGCACCTCCTTGGTGTTCCACCTGATGAGAAAGGTCCATGACTTCTTGTGCTTCTCTGCCGTCTAGACATCGCAGCAAGTTGCCCTCGTGACCTCTTCGCCAAAGCAGGTTTTCCTGTACCACATATCGAGATGCTTTCCTTTTCAATTTCTCGGCTTCTTTTCTCGATTCAGGCACGGTACCCTGAGTGAGAAAATCAAAGAGTGGCTTCCTCCAATCTGTGTCATCATCAGTCAGAGCGATGATTAAAGAATCTTTGATTAGTGCGCAACTTTCACACTTCCCTTGTATCAGGGCCGCAGCTGTTGACATGTCTGGCCAATGAATGCCGTATCTCTGGGCCTTTCGATAGATTGACACCTCGCTTTCTCCGCAAGCATGTTGGTGAATCTTTCCTAACAACAGTTGTCCCTCTCGCTCGGAGACGCATCGCATGAGTATTCCGCCAGGACCCTTGTAGTAAAGGGTGTTATCATGTATGCAGTACCCCTTGGTGAGTGCCCAGCTTTCACTGCTTGTGCCTTCTGCGATAGCTTGTAGGATTGCTTTTCTCCAATCCGTGTCATCCATATGTTCGTCGTCGTACGCATCTTCCGTCAACGCTGATGACGCTCGCACTTCGATGGAGATCTTTGCGGGGCATTTGTCTGTACTGACCTTAGATCCCAAGGTAGCCAAAGCATCTGCATGCCTGTTGTCTGCTCGGGGCTTGTGCTCGTACCTCACATCGCAGAATTGCTGTACCAGCTTCTGTACTAGGGTGCGGTAAGACAGAAGGTTAATCTCCTTCAAACCGTATTCGCCCGAGGCTTGCTTGACGATCAACTTGGAGTCTCCCATGACCGTTAGATTGCTTACTTCCAAAGCTTTTGCTGCGCGCAGTCCCGCTATGAGGGCTTCATATTCTGCCTCGTTGTTGGTGACTGCAAAATCGAGCTTTGCGGACATCTGTATGACTTCCCCATCCGGCTTAGTCAAGACTATCCCAATGCCTCCGCCTTTTCTTGTCGACGACCCGTCGAAATGGAGTGTCCAATAAGGCACGCCTATTGCATAGATTTCAGGTCCTTCGAGTTCCTCTTCGATCACGGGCTCGTGGCTGTTGTCAGGGAACTGTGCCAACAGATCCGCTACCGCCTGCGACTTGATCGCTCGCAGTCTCACGCATGTGATATCGTATTGAGAGATGGTCATGTACCATTTCGCCAGTCTCCCGCCGGGAGTAGTGTGTGTTAGCAGGTATCGTATGGGGTCGCTTTTGGTGACCGCTACTACTTTATGCGATGCGAGTAGTGTTTCAATTTCTCTATTACGAAGAACAAAGCAAGGCAATGACGTTCGATGTCTGTGTACCTCGATTCAGCAGGCTGCACGATGCGAGAAATGTAGTAGATAGGCCTTTCCTGGCCTTCGTACTCCTGAGCCAAGAGTGATCCTATGGATCTCCTTGTTGATGTCAGATATAGCAAAAGCGGTGATCCCAGTTGAGGTGCGATCATTATTTTTGAGGATGTCAGCAAATCCTTCAGCTTTTCGAATGCAGCTTCGTGCTCCGGAGCCCAGTCGTACACGGCGTCCTTCTTGAGAAGAGCACCAAAACAGCAGGTGATTTCTGCAATCGCTGGGATGAATCTTCGCAGATATGATAGCTTTCCCAAGAATGTTTTCAAGGCACTCTGGTTGTGAGGTGGCGTCATGCCAGTGATAGCTGACACTTTCGCAGGGTCAGGTTCGATTCCTTGGCGATGAACTACGCATCCCAAGAACTTCCCTGATGTCACCCCAAAAGCGCATTTCATGGGATTCATTTTTAGTTGAAAGCATCTACATCTATTGAACACCTTCCGTAGATCTGCGAGGTGATCTGCTTCGTGCTTGGATTTAACCACCAGGTCATCCACATAGAATTCCACTTCTTGATGCATCATGTCGTGGAACAGAGCCATCATGGCGCGCTGATAGGTTGCACCTTCATATGCGATAGCATTTCTTCCCATTGGCGTAGAAGCTCTCTATCTCCTTGCCTTCGGGGTCATGCTTTGCGATTCTCTTCAGGGTATACACATTCTTCCGATGGTATGCGATACGCGGCGCCTCTTCGCGTGTAGGCGGCTTTTCCTTGGCATCTTCCCTTGTCACCATTACTCCTGCAGGTGACTGGTCCTTGATGTCCTCCCATAGAGGAAAAGGAATAGGGTTGAATGCTCCCGGTGTTTGCTCGTCCGCCATCTCGGTAAACCACACTGCCTCGCTAAGATGTGCTTCATCCAAGTTGAATGGATTCGTTGAAGCTGGTATCTCGACTACTCTGTCGTTCCAGATAGCTTTCATAACCTGGTGAGCCGTTGAAGGAACTGCGTCAAAGCGATAAATCCAGGCTCGACCAATGATCATGTGATACGTGGTGTTTGCGTCTATGACATAGAACTTTGCTGAGCATTTGATTTTGCCAATCTGAACGCCCAGGCGGATCCATCCGATCGTCATCCTAGAGTCGCTTCCAAATCCCATCAGTGGAGATGGACGCTTGACGATCTTGTGCTCAGGGATCCCTGCTAGCTTCAGTGTGTGGAGCGAAACGACGTTGACCGCTGCTCCTCTATCGACGAACGCTCTTTTGAACTCGACGCCGTTGATAATGGCCGTCACGTACAGAGGCCTTTGGTGGCTCGCATCTGTCTTCTTGTCGCTGGCAGAAAAGGTCATAATCTTTTCTGTAGAGCGAGACGCCCTGATAACTTTCCCGTTGGAGACTACAAGATCCTCCTCGTAGTCCTCCGCTATCCTTAAGATCGCTTTTGTCATTTCTGTCCGGCATTTCTCCGAGAAATTCATCTCGTCGAAGAATCTGCTGAAGCCGTGCGACCCCTTCATCCGGTCGGCACGCTCATCTTCTGTGTCCATGCTGTAGTCCTCGTCATCGTGGACCTCGGCGATGATGGGTAGACCATCCTCTGCGACTTCTTCCAAGTCGACAATCGAGATCATGGCGACCTCTTTGCCTTTCGAGCCTTGCTCCGCATGAGCAGGAAGTGGGTTGTTGCGTACATCCTTCCTGTGATCACTGACGATCAGCTCGCCGTTCTTCATCTTCTGGTCGAACACGAACCTGAGTTTCTTGCATTCAGCCGTGGGGTGCATGACCTTGCCGTGGTACTCGCACCACTTAGGATCTCTCACCATCTCCTTGGAGGGTATCTTCTCAAGCGGCGGTAGGACACCGTCCTTGCGCCACTGCCTGCAGAGGTCGCTTGCCTCCTCTACCGAGCATGGTAGGGGTGGTACGTCGAAGTTCACGACCTTCGCTTGCTTCTGGGGTGAAACTGTATTGACCTCAGCTTCGCGTCCCCTCTTGTAACTGAATCTCCCGATCTTGTAGGTGGTGCCGCTCGGAGGTCGCTCCGGAGCGTTCTTCTTTTTCTGCCTCTCGACTATAGGCTCGATGTTCTTCGTGCATTCAATTAACTTTGAAAACGTAGGTGTTTGCAAATTGATGAGCATACCTTTGTATTCATCTCGCATGCACTGCAGGCAGATCTCTACGAGCCGGCTTTCGAGCATTGGATCTTTGCACTCCAAGGACTTCGCCCTGAATTTCTTGATGAAAGTAATCCCGTCCTCCTCGCGTTTCTGATACATCCGCGAGAGATGGATCATCGTCACCTTTTCTTCCATCTGGAAGAACTTGGTGTAGAACTTCTGGACCATGTCGTCCCAGGTCTTCACGGACCCGGCTTCCAACGTTCGGTACCACTTGTACGCTACGTTCCCTAAGGATTTTGGGAACTCTCGCATCAGCAGTTTGGGATCAGCTCCGTACGGCCCCATGACATCAATGAAACGCATGACATGTTCATGAGCGTTCCGTTGACATCCTCGAACTTGTCCCATTTAGGAGCCTTGTACCCCGCCGGGTTAGGCATGAGATAGATCTCTCGTGGGATGGGTGGATCGTTGTCTAATTTCGGGATAATGGTATCCGCGAATGACTGATGCGCCAGAATAGTGTCCATGCGCTTCTGCAGAGACGTCATGCATTCTGGAATGCTTCCCTCGGTAGCTGAAGGAGGGGTTGTCGCAGGCGGGGGCGACACATACGCCGTCGGAGGATTGGGGACATATGGACTACTCGCATTGCCCCAGATCACCGTTGGAGGAGGCAAGGGGTATTGCAAAGTCGGGTTAGACGCCAAAGCCGAGGGCTGAGGAGTGTGAGCAATGAGAGGCAACATCTGAGCCGTTGACCCCTGAATCGAAGGCGGCTGCGCAGTCGCCGGTGGAGTTTGCAGGTTGGGGTTGGGAGGCGTGGTTGACACTCCCGGTCCCGAAGCAGTAGGGCCTCCTCCTCCTTGAGAGACGGCGGTGGCTGATGAAGGATTTGGTGCAAGGGTGCCCAGAACGGCCAAGATCCGTTCTAGCTGCACGGATTGGGCTTTGAGAGCTTTCGCCTGACTTTGAACAGTGGTGTCCAAAGACTCTAACGTCGGTGTCTCGCCGGGAGTGGTAGGAGTACGGCGGGTCTCCTCTCCCGAGGCGGTTTCGGTGGAAGGCGATCTGTTGCTGATATCATCCTCCTGAGACATGGTTGCTTTTGTTGGTAAGTTCACGTCGGGTTCACCAAAATGTGCACAAGAGATTCCGGCGGGGAGACCTCCGTGTACACCGTATGTAGAGGATCAGGGATCGCACAGGAAGAGTGGGGTTGTGTGTAGGGAGAGAGTAAGGCAGTAGCAATGTCTGAGAGAGAGACAGAGGTTTGGTAGAGCTTCCGCGTATGGCAAGTGTGTTCTCCTTTGTATGGAAAGGTTAACGTCCTATATATAGCAGAGAACGTGACCGTTGTGGTGTGGTTAATGCGCCCATTGATGGCGGCTTAATTAGCTTAACCATAACGGCACGTTCGTCCGAGTATATATGGACCGTTACAGCACGTTGTGCGCGAATACCGGAACCGTTACGAGGTTGACCGGGTTTGACCGGATTGACCGGGTTTGTGGAGCTCGTGCCATAAATCTCTCAAAACAGTTACTAAAGGTCGCGTGCGGGCTTGGCTCGCACGCGACAGGGCTTACTCTAGCCTCCAAACCACTAAGTCCCTACAAGTCCCGTGCAGTGGTATGCGAGGGCTCTGTCTCGCAGCCCCCACATGGATCAGCTCGGCTGGTGATCCAGTGTGTGTGGAGCACAATATGGTGTGCTGGATGGTTGCCACGTGGCCAAGATCTGTCAGCTCAGAAAGCACTATCTACAGTTATAAAAGCCAATGTGTCTATCTCATCATCATAGGTATTTGATGAGGATCTCACATTTATAGAAATGTGCAGGATCTCAAGAGAAGAAGACAATTGGGTAAGGAAGAGATACACCTACACGAGGGCCAATGAAGCAAGGGTTGCTAAATTAGCCGTAGGAAATTATCTCTACCTTTCAGAATTATCCATGTATTAGAAAATTACGATTATGTCCCTTGTATGAGTAGGAACATTATCACAATTTCTTGTTAGGAGAAGAAAAGATTTTCATATTAAAATAATGGACAAATGTTGTTCCACTTATTTTAATAAGATGCAATATTGTAATGCTAATTTGTCTAATGGATTATAGATCATTGATCATGATAATTTCATTTATAACATTAAAGATATAACTTTGGCATTGTGGTTTATGTCACGTGAATAAGAATGCGTTTCTAGACTCCATATGGATGGATTTCTAGACTCATTTGATTATGAATCATGTGAGAGATGTGTGATTTGTCTTTTGGGAAAAGATATGATGTTTTGGACTCATACATACTAATGTATGTGTACCACTAAGCACAAGTGCTACAGAAGGTTTTGGTACTTCATCATGTTTACTTATTCTGTAGATATGGATTTGGGTCTTGTGAAGAACAAATCAGAATCCTTTGAAAAATTCAAGGAATTCAAGAATGAAGTAGAGAACTAGCTTGGAAAGAATATCAAGAGTCTACGATTACGTCGTTGATGAGGATGCTTAAGTCAAGAGTTTGACAACCATCTAAAGGAGTGTTGGATATAATCCAAACTCACTCTACCTAGAACACCATTGTGGAATGGCGTATCTAAGAGGAGAAATCGTACCTTGTTGGACACGGTTCGGTTATAATACGTCAAACAGAACTTCCAATTTTAATTTTGGGGCTATGCTCTACTTATAGCAATTTCGCCCATTAACCTTGTTCCATGAAAACTAGTTATGAATATATCATATGTGATGGACTAGGAGGTGTCCTAGTATTTCATATATATTTGGGATTGTGAGGTTTATGTAAAACGTTTACAGATAAAATTGGATCCAATTCGGATAAATGTATTTTGTGGAATATTCGAAAGAATATTATTTCAACAATTCAATCGAGAACAAAGTATTTGTTGCTCGAACCACTGTGTTTCTAAAAGGAAAATTGTCTCTAAAAGAAACATGGAGGATAGTAGAACTTTAAGGAGTACAAGAACCTTAACAGCACATTCATACTTTGATGGAACATGAGCAGGACCACAAAGACGTTGTTGAGCAACCTACTCTAGTAGCACAAGAACCTTGTAGATAATGAAGGATATGTCAAGGAGCTATGGAAATATGGATTTCTCATAATCCTGTGATATATTGCTCATGGAGATGAGCCTACATCCTATGAGGAGGCCACGTGTAGGCCAGACTCTCAAAATGGCTTAAGGCCATGAGATCAGAATGGAATCCATGTATACCAATTAAGTATGGGATTTGTTGGAACCACCTAAGAGGGTATGACCCATAGTGTGCAAGTGGGATTTAAGGAAAACTAACATGGATGGTAATATGATTACTTTTAAGGGACAACTGGTGGCTAAAGGTTTTAAGCGAGCTCATAGTACAGACTATAACGAAACTTTTCCCCAGTTGCGATGCTTGAATCCATTCGCATCTTGCTTGTATGAATCTATCTATGTATAGAATCAAGATTCTTGGAGTTGTAATCTTATTCAATGATGAAATAAAATGGTTTGATTCCATCAAAAATGAAGATAAATCTTGTGTTTACAAGAAGGTTAGTGGGAGCACAATTGTATTGTTGATCTTGTATGTGGTTGACATACTGTTCATTGGGAATGATGTCCCTACCCTAATGTGGTAAAGATTGGCTAGGGAATCGATTTTAAATGAAATGACTTAGGTGACGCAACTTATAAAATCTATGGAGATAGATCAATAATGTTGTACGGCTTAATTCAAAGTGCATATACTGACAAAGGTGTTGAAACGGTTCAACATGCAAGAATATGGATTCTTACCTATGTCACATCGGATTAGTCTTTGAAAGACTAGTTGTCTTCCCAATTAAATTGTGAGAGAACGTATGAATAAAAATTAATAGGAAACGCCATGTTATGTGCAAAGTCCAGACATGTCATTTGAAGAATGACATAAAGATACCAGTTATATCCAGACGAGAGTCATTGGATATTGATCATGAAAAACCCTTATGTACTTGAGAAGAACTAAGGATGAAATCTTGATATATGGAGGATAGGAAGGGTTCACTGTAAAGATTTACAATGATGCAAACTTCCAATCCAACAAGGATGATTCCGGATCATAGTAAAGTTTTGTGAAATCTTGATATATGGAGGATGATGCAAACTTCCAGTTATATCCAGACGAGAGTCATTGGATATTGATCATGAAAAACCCTTATGTACTTGAGAAGAACTAAGGATGAAATCTTGATATATGGAGGATAGGAAGGGTTCACTGTAAAGATTTACAATGATGCAAACTTCCAATCCAACAAGGATGATTCCGGATCATAGTAAAGTTTTGTGTTTTGCCTTAGTTGATGGACTGTGATCTGGAAAGGTTCCAGGCAAGATTAAGTTGCCGATTTATCACAGAGGGCTGAGTGTATTGTTGCATTAGATGCAAATATTCAGAATATTCGATCTCACTCGATTGTCAATAGAGGAGATGTCAATATATGCAAAGTACCATCGTATGTCTCTCTGACCTCTTGCGCAGCGAAATCGTGAGGGCCAAAATAGATCAATAGGCATATGATGCACCATATTGACTCTAGTGCAAGTGGGAGACTGTTGGGATTGTGCCCTACAGGCAATAATTTATCGTGACATTAATATGGACTTACTATTTGTTATGTTATTGATATAGAGATATGCTAACATGAATGAAGTCCTTAGAATATAAATGTTATATTCTTAAATATCCCTAGTCGAGTACTACAGTTAATACGACGACTATATTGCATCGAGACTAGTATGTGGGTAGATTGATATGGGGATATCAAGTCCAACACATGGGTACGCATTAGGAGTAATGGCGTACTGGATTGACCCACCATGAGAAGGATACTTGGGAGTTATGTGAATGTCACAAGCGCTTCTCATAGTGACAATGGTGTTGTGATCCTTAGACTTGAAGTCACTAGATATTTTAGTTATGAAATATCATGCTTTGATATTATCAAACGTTGCGCCTTAACTGGGTAACTATAAAGATAGTTATCGGGCATGATAGGAAGAAAGCTAGAGATCGTAGTGATGTAGAGAGGATTTGTCCTTCCCACATAACGGGAGTAAATATCCATGGAAAATTGATGAGTGAGACTGAGGGAAATGTATGGCCATGCTCGAATAAATCAATATGAGATATTGATGTTATTTGTTTATCTAAGTCTACTCACTGATCAAGAAACTATGGATTGGATATACAAGTGCGACACTCCATATCTTGTGTCCAATCCAGATAGATGAGACAAAGGGATTATACAACACGGTAACATTGGTAACAGAGGTTAGTCAGATCACTGACATTCCTATTACTTGGTAGCATTGATGTATTGCTAGATACCGCTCAATGTTTGTAATAATTATTATTACTGCCAATGTAATTAGGAACCTACAGGGTCCCACACAATAATAAGATCAAGCTGGAATTATTGCTAATTAGTTGGACTAAATAGCAATAATGAATTAAATAGACTAAAGTGTAAATTGTGCTCATTAGCTGGACTGAAGAGCAATTGTGGATTAGAATGTAACTAGTCCCACATTGTTGGATTTATGGGAAAAGGTGAATTTCTCTATCTGTAAATAGGATTTATAGGCTAAGAAAATTCAGTTTTAATGAACCCTACACAACACACTTTACTAGAGAGCTAGAGAAAATAAGGAAAAGGAGTTTTCCCTACACAAGGGTTCGGCCAAGGAGGTGCCGCCCCTCCCATGGAGCCGCTGGCCTATGTGGTGGCCATGGCATGTGATGCCGCTCCTCTCTCCCTCATTGCCCCGTTGATGGATGTGGTCCAGCCCGTGCACAAGTCCAAGTTCATCCTTCTTCTCTGATTGCTAGCACCATTGGATAAGAAGCTCGGTTGAGGTCTATTCGTGTGGATATTGTAGAGACAAATATGCTATTCTTTGTATGTGATTGTCACCAGCATGGTATGGCTGAGGTAACCTTTCTTCCTTTCAACATGTTATGATTCTTCACCTGTGATCCTTGGTGGGATTTGAGCAGGATTAAATTTTGTTATTCCGCTGCATAACCTGCATCAAAACCCAACAGTTTGGGAGATTCATGTGACCGTCATTCAATTCATCATGGAGTACGATATATGATAAACTGATATGTGAGTTTATTATTTTCTTGTTCTTATTTTAATTTTGGCATTTATAAATTCTATAAATTGGCATGGGGTATTTTTTAGCGATAATTCTTTGTGAATTTTTCAACTTTCCATCTTTCAAAACCACAACACACACAACATGCAGAATTGAGAACATGAATATGCATTAGGAATTTAATAAGTGAACTGCAGCTGAGACAACAACAATCCATGTCCTGAACCTAGAACTCAAATGGATTTAAAAAGTTGTATATCGTCCCATATATGAAATTGAAATATCAGAAAGTAAAATCACGGAGAAAAAGGCAAAATTAACTCGAGCTCAATGTTTCTTTATCTATAACCACACTTAGGCTTGAAAGTCCAAATACGTTTAACAGACGTCTCCATAGACTTTGAAAACAAGCATCCTTTATAGCTAATTACCCAATGAAATAATAAGTAAACCCGAAAATATACATAAAATCCATTTCCAAGTGCATGTTGACACCTAAAAAGCACGTAGTCTGCACTTGTTCAGACTCATTACTCGAAGTAACTTCACTACTCGCACACACACACTAGTGGACTAGTGAGATACTTTTCGTTTTGGCAAAGGTAAGAACTCCAATTGTTAATAAAGGAGTAGTACAAAAAGATGCTAAACAAGCATACAAAACATTCCAAACAAAACTAGCAAACTAACAAGCTACTATCAAAACGTATGAACGGTTTCAGGACTGACCATTCGTGCAATAAACCAAGCATAAAAAAAATAACATCATAAAGAAACATTCCTTACTGACAGTTTCCCCACAACACGAGTTTTGTGATTTCACAACATCTACGTAGAAGCCAAGAAATAATCAAGATAACATCATAAAAGAAACATAACACACATCAAATGGATTGCATAAAAAAAATTTAGGGAGATGAAGATGGAGGAACCCTCATAATCTCGTGCGAACGGAACTTTAAACCAAGCATCAACTTCGGGGTTGTCTATGGTGCGTCCCCGATTAGGGTTAGGGTTAATTTTTTCTTTTTCTTTTTTTCTTTTTTTTGTGGTCCCCGTTATTAGAGGGCAAAAAAGGTTACCCGTATAGCATGTAACCTAGGTTGGAGAAAAAGTTGTTAACATATTTTTTCGCCTTAGATAAAATTGTTAATGTCTGCGCAACAGAAAGATAAAAGGCTACCCTAAAGTTAATAAATTACAATTCGACATAACTACTGCATATTAAGATAATATTGTTAAGAACTTAAGTTTTCTTGTTAAGAAATGACAATTAAATTAACTACAAACCTACCAAAACTAATCTAAATAGACCTAGATCAATCATGTTGGCATTACATGGACTCATGAGATGACCGAGACCAGAAGAATTCTTGTTTAACATCAATCTCAACTGGTATTTTTTGAGAATCGTCTTCCGGATCGCCTACTTGTTCAACGGAGTCCAGTGGAGGATTGGGGCATGTTGTCCTGTTGTGTCCCAGCTCCCTGTAATTGACACACTGCCTTCGCAAGTATGTCTCCGCCTGTAAGATCAGGTTGTGCAAGGCTTGGAATACTTTGACTATTTCAATGCCTTGAACCAGCTTTTCAAAGACTTGAATCAGTTCTCAGAGGCTTGAAAATAGTTCAAGGCCTTGAAACTGGATTCAAAGCCTTGAAACTGCTTAACCTGTGTGAATATTCTCGGGGGGAGTTTTCTGCAAACTCTCTGAGTTGATTGTTGATTCCCTCTCTATCTTTCATATGTTTCATTTACTGTTATTAGATGACGAAATACAAATTATTCTAACACTTTTGAACATAGAATATCTTTGACTTTGATATTGAAGGAAATTTTATTTCCAAGTTTTGCAGGATTGTTTCCTAAACTGAACTTATGCGGATTTGGAAACAGTTGGACACTTTGATCCTGTGATCAATCAGACTTGGATGACAGCTTCTCAAGATGTCTAAACAAAAGATCACAACAAAATCTCTGAAGATTGTGATCATCCAACCGTTGGAGAAGATGTCAAAGAAGTCAAAATCTGTTGCCTACAAAATAGGAAGTTTGTTGCTGAAAATCTGGGAAGATTTGCAGAGCTGTTTGAAGTTTAAAAAGAGCTCAATTTTGAAGCAACTAGACACAACACTCAACGGGAAAAAAGAGAGAGAGAGTTCTGGATTGACAAGCATCAAAGAAGTTCATCATTCTTCCAATCCATTCACAGAAGATCATTGCATACTTCACTGCAATTTCTACACTCTAGGTGTTCTTCTGCATTGTACTTCATTGGTAGATCATTTCTGTATTATTTCTATATCCATTCTCAAGATTGTTCAAAGTGAACAATAGAGAATTCTTAGTTAATCAATTAGCTAGAGTAGGTACTAGACAGGTTAGGGAAAACCACAAGCTGTAACAGAGTAAGGGAATTCTCTATGCTTGAGTTCTAGGGCTTATCTTTTGATTAATAAGAATTGTGTTGAAAATCCTGCAGGGATCTAATCCCTGAGGTAGAGACGTAGGTCCAAGTGGACTAAACTCTACTAATCACTTGTCTCTTGCATTTACAGTTCATTCTTTTTCATAGTATTTTCAGCACACAAAACTGTTTGTTTTTCAAGGGTTTGAACTTGTTTTCAAGGTCTTGAAAAAGTCTTACTTGCTTTATACAAACTGCATTTCTTCCAAGGGCTTGAACTTGTTTTCAAGACCTTGAACTTCACTAGTTTTCACAAGATCTCATCTTCCTAGCAAGTTCTGCAAAAAGTTGGCATACTATATTCACCCCCCCTTCTAGAAAATTTTAGCTGCATTAACATCTGCACTTTCACCGCCCACAAGTGCCGGTTCACATATGTGACGTAGACCCAATTCATATCAACGATGTTCTGTTTGTTATCCATTGCATGCCAATCACAATGCCAATCTTTTTTTGGGTTTCCTACTGTGCAAGCATTTTTTAAATCAATCACGAAGGCTTATCCCAACTTCAGATTGGCTTGGGCGTTCCGAAAAAGATGCCAAGCACACAGACGATGTCTTGCCTCAGGGAAATTTTTCTGAATAGCACTTCTCATGGCCAAATTTCCATTCGTGATGTACGAAAAAGGCTTCTTATTATTCATTGCCTTCATTAGACACTTCAAAACCCAATCATACGTTTCTCCTTTCTCGTCGTTGGGAATAGCACAGGCAAAAATAGTCGTCTGGTAGTGATTGTTCACACCAGATAGAATTACAAATGGTTTTGGTACATGTTGGTCTTGTACGTTGCATAAAACACAAGTACATCACCAAATCTGAAGTAATCTACCATTGATCGTCTATCACACCAGAATACACTTAAAAGCTCATTATTTTTACCAGTTTTGAACCTACAAACTTAATAAATGACCCTTTAGGCAACATAAAACTTGTTAAAAAAGTGCACATATACTGTAAGTGATTACAGTTTAACTTTTACATTTAAAATCATTCTTGATTGATAAGTACACAATAAACATACCAGATAGACGCTAAAATAAATAAGAAAGCATGTTTAACAATTAAGAAAACAATCTTACTCCTTGAACACGCCATAGTGACTGTCCTTCAAACTGTCAATATGCATCAAGGTCTGCTGCCCATCTTCTTCATTTGAATATATCTTATCTAGTGAAGCCATTTTATTGTACAGATCCTTATGGGTGTAAACCAATTGGCTATTACCACCGGCTTGCTTGACCATCAAAAGAAAGCCCTGACAATACTTGATACCCACCTCCTCAAAGATCTGATGTGTTCCACATCCACCTCGCTGACCTTTCTGTGTGACCGGTGGTTGCTTGTGCATTGTGGTTCAGAAAGTTCGTGTGAGTGTACGGGCTCAAATTTTACCACCCTAAAAGGCTTCGTAGGTGAAGTTTTTTATTTTTTACACGAACTTTGCAAACACACCTGGTGTTTCTCGTATGCTCTCGTTTCCTATCTTCTTTGTAAAGGACATTATCAGATCACACGCCTTGTCGGGCACACACAAATATCCTTGACTTTATGAACTCGTTCGTTTTCGGGTCGAAATACCCGGGGTTGCACCTTCTAATCCCAAAACCAAGAATCAACGCATAGAGGTTGTACCATCGTGAGCCTCAACCTCATCGGGAAAAGTCATTTCCATAACCTCTTCCGTGGTGAAAATTATACCTGCAGAAAACTTTAACTTACTATCTAGTTAACTTAATTAACTAACTTGTATATTAAGTACAAATACCTGGTATGATCTCTGCATTTCGAGCTATCAAATTAGAGTTTCTAGTGGTATCATCTCCGTAGTTCTCTGCAAGAGTGATGTCAAAACATTCATCTTCATCAAAGACTTCAAAGTCGTATTCTTCTTCCTCATAATCACGAGGCATAGATACAAAACCTTTACCATGAACTCCACTCTCACAAATTTCACTCCATCTCATCTGAACTTGGTTTATTTCTCTCCCTGTTTCACTCATTGACTTCATTCACATCCTGGTAATCAAATAAGGGGGAGACTCCAACCACCAAAAAGTATTATTTCACTATTCGGGAAATATTTTTCATAAAGACAAGAAGAATGATTTAATGAATTACCTAAATAACAGCTGAATCTCTAAAATTTTTATCTCCTCAGTAATGTATAGATGTAATATAATAAATTTCTCAACTACCAAGACCTTGGTGTCAGTGAATAGGAACCCTAAATAATATGCACGGTGGTTTAGTGTTTAAGATTGATAACTTAATAAATTAGATATAAACTTCATCGTTGAGCTTATTTTGCGGGTAGCAGAGTATTAAAGCCATTAAATGCATAACACAGTTGTACCAGCCCAACCATATCATTAAATTTTAGCCTCATTTGCAGGAAAAGTTGAAGGTCCATCAATGTTCAGTTTACTCTCTTAACTACCAAGCCATATGGGATGTTCATGTGAAAGTGTTCCATCCTACCTTATATGTGAGTTAGCTTAAAATTCAAATCACTAATATAAAAAATAAATAAGATAACATATCCTAAAATAAACTCCCTTAACAAAATGAAAGTAACCTAACCAATAAGGTAAAAGTTGCAAAGTGAATATATAATCAACTTGATGCAGAGAAAATACTTGAACAATACATACATGCATGTAAGAAACCGGGATGTAACTTTCTACAGTGTAGTTCAACGGTAACAATGTATGTTTAGAAAGTTAGGCATGTTAGTTTTTGGACTATATCTTTAAGTCTCAAAATGTATGGTGGGTAAGATGACATCACAGTGTGATTTTCAATAAAAGGATCCCAACAATCCAAAAAGTAGTATTGCACTATTTGGGAAATATATTTCATAAAGTCAAGAAGAATGCTTTAAGGAATTACCTTAAAAACTACTAAATCTCTGAAAAGTTTATCTCCTCAATGATGTATGGATGTAATATAATAAATTTCTCAACTACCAAGACCATGGTGTCAGTGCATGCAGCATCTAACGGTTATGAACTTTACAGTAGTATTTAAGATAGCAATGTTAAGTTTATAAAATGAAACATTTCGCTAAGCTTATATTGTGGGTAGCATAGATTTATGACCATTCAACGCATAACATAAATGAACCAGCCGAACCATAACCTTAAATTCTAGCCACATTGGGAGGAAAAGCTGAAGGTCCATCAATGTTGAGTTAACTCTCCTAACTACCAAGCCATATGAGTTTTTCATATAAGAGTGTTCCATCCTATCTGAGAATGTGAGATACCTTAAAATAGAAAATTTGTAAATAAACTCTCCTATCAAGAAAAAGTGTTTTAAATAAACTCTCCTAACAAGAAAAAGTACATAATCCAATAAGGTAAAAGTAGCAAAGCTAACAAATAATCAACTTAAGTCCAAGAAAACACTTGAACAATGTAGACATACATGTTAGATACCAGAAAGATAAAATTTGAAAAGCTAACAAGGTATGTTTAGAAAGTTAGGCATTTTTAATTTTGTGGACTATATCTAAAAATCTCACTATGTAAGGTAAGTAAGTGAGGCATCACATTGGTATGGTCTGAACGACACATGGTGACCCCTAAAGGTTATTCAATCGATGAATAAACAAAACTATATGGTATTTTTAAAGGTTATAGGTTTTAAGATTTTAATGTGGAAAATGAGCTTAGTAGAAAATAAATTTAGTAGTTCAGAGTGAAAGTTCATGCAGCAACATCCATACACAAATTGATTTTGAATGATATAATTAGATCACTTAAATGACATATTTGGAACATTCAAACATGTAACACGTGAATGGGGTAGAAACTAATTTCAACACGTACAATTATCGAGTTTACATTCATATTATGCCTTTTTAGGCAACTTAAAGGTAGACAACTTGAAGTATTTAATAAATAGCTCCCACAACTGAAAGGATGGTGCTATTTAGGGGGTATGTGTACTATCACATACACTCAATCGATGAAATAAACCAAAATTACGGGTATCTTACAAAGAAAAGGATTCTAACACTTTGGTGTGAAGATGTACCATTAAGTATAGAATATCAGTTATTAAGAAGGTACTCTTAAGACACATTAAAATCCAAACTCATAGATACCAATACGTATGTGTAAGGTCACATGTTTCATGGACTTCAAATACTTAGTTATTTCAAGGCCTTGAACCAGTTTTCAAAGCCTTGAATCAGGTTTCACAGGCTTGAACTATTTCAAGGCCTTGAACGAGGATTCAAAGCCTTGAAACTGTCTGACCTGTATGCATGATCTAAGGGGGAGTTTTTCTCAACTCTTCTGATCTGATTTTATCTATTACCCATGTGCTTGATTTGTTATTATTTGATGATGAAAGAAAAACTGTTTTGATATGTCTAACATTGTTTAATCCATCAGTTTGACTCAGTTTTGCAGGGAAATCTTATTTCCTAAACATGCAGGATTTGTTTCCTTATCTAGTTTTTGCAGGAAGGGGAATACTTAGAGAACATGATTATGTGATCAATCAGAGACTCATAACAGCTTATAAAATTGCTAAATGACAAGATCACAACAATATATTTGAAGATTGTGATCAACTATCAGTTGGAGAAGGCTGTTAAGAGAGTCAACGTTTGTTGCCTACAAAATAGGAAGTTGTTGCTGAAAATTTGGGAAGATTTGAAGAGCCTCTGACTGTATAAATGGAGCTCATTTGAAGCAACAATACACAACACTAAACGGGAAAAAAGAGAGACATATTTTTGTATTGACAAGCATCAAAGAAGTTATTCTTTCTAACAATCCATCTCACAGAAGATCACTGCACTCTTCAATGCAGTTTTACACTTTAGTGTTCTTCTATCTTGTGCTTTATTTGTCGATCACTCTTGTAATACTTATTCGTATCTTTCTCAAGGATTGTTCAAGGTGATCAATATAGAATTCTTAGTTAATCAGTTAGCTAGAGCATGTACTAGATATGTTAGAGAAAACCACAAGCTGTAACAGAGTAAGACAATTCTCTGTGCTTGAGATCTAGGGCTTAGCTTTTGATTAATAAGAAATGATTTGAAAATCCTGCAGGGAGAAGATCCATGAGGTAGAGACGTAGGTCAAAGTGGACTGAACTCTATAAATCACTTGTCTCTTGCATTCACAGTTCCTTTACTTACTTAGTTTTTACAGCATTTAAACTAGTCTGTTTTTCAAGGGTTTGAAACTCTTTTCAAGGCCTTGAAAAAGACTTTTCTGTTTCATTTTAAATTGTATTTCTCTTAAAAGGCTTGAAATTGTTTTCAAGGCCTTGAACTCCATTGCTCTTGAACTGAAACTTTTCTTCTTCTACAAGTTTTGCAAAAAGTTGGCATACTCTATTCACCCCCCCCCCCCTTCTAGAGTATCTGTGCTGCATATCTATCTGCATACTCCCCTTTCAATTGGTATCAGATCTAGTATCACTTTATAATATTTAACCATCTGGTGATCATGAGTATTGCTGGTGATGGTGGTTTCTCATAAGGAAGAGCTGCCAACAGACCTCCTCTATTTTGTGGAGACAACTTTGCTCACAGGAAACCCCTGATGAAAATATTCATCATTGATCAAGACATAGAGCTTTGGAGCATTATTCAGAACGGATCTCACACTTTCTTTCCAGAGAAAGATGGGATCAAAACTCCCAAATCTGAAGACTCACTCTCCTATTCTGAATTAGAACAATTTTCTAAGAATTACAAAGCTATTAACATCTTGTATTGTGCTTTGAGTACAGATGAATTTAACAGAATTTCAGGCTGCAAGACTGCCAAAGAGATCTGAGATAAGATTGCGGTGACCTTTGAAGGAACCAGTCAAGTCAAGCAAACCAAAATCAACATCTATCTCAGGAAATATGAGTTGTTCAAGATGCATGCAGATGAGCCAATCAGAGACATGTTCAAGAGGTTCACAGACATTGTCAACAACCTTGATTCATTGGAAAGCATATTTCCAATTAAAACAAGGTGAGGAAGATACTTAGAAGTCTTCCAAAGGCTAAATGGGAACCAAAGACAACATCTATTGAAGAAGCTCAAGATCACTCATCACTAAAACTTGATGACTTACAAGGGAAGCTCCTGACACATGAAATATCCATGAATGAGGCTGAGGGAGAGCTACCTGAAGGTGTCAAGAACTTAGAACTCAAGGCCAAAGAGAATGAGAAAATTCAAAGCATTGAAATAGAAGATGATGATGAAGATCCATTTGCATTGATTTCCAAAGCCTTGACCAGAATCCTCAAGATGAAGAAAAACTTTGGAAACAAGGACTTCAACAAAGAAAGACACAGATCATCCAGTAGCAAGGACTAAATAGGTAAGTCTTCTTTGCAAAATAAATCCAAAGTCATGAACTACTTTGAGTGTGGTGATGCAGGACATTTGATGAGAGATTGTCCACACAAGAAGAGCAAGAACTTTCAGAAGAAAGACCATGATTGGAGAAAGAAAGATATGATAGCTTCATGGAGTGACTCAGATACCTCAAGTGATTCAGAATCTGAAGAAGAACATGTTCACCTATGCTTTGTGGCCAAGCATGATGAAAGTTCTGAGAAGAACATTGAGGTAATGGTAAACTGTTTGATTTCAAAACCAAAAGATGCTCTTTCAGATTATCTTAGAACAATACTTTTAAATGAAGAGGATTATCTGATAAAGATTAGACTTCTGAAAGAATAAGTTCATGAGAAAGCAAAAGAGAATTTACAACCTGCTTGTCTGAATCAAAATCTTGAAATATTTCAGACGAAAACTGACAGTGATTTCAAGGCCTTGAAAACACAAGTCAAGGAAGTAGTCACCGAGAACTCTTTACTGAGTAACAACCTTGTTGATCTGAGACGTCAAATTGATGAATTAGATAAAAAAAAGACTAATCTTACTAAGAAACTTCAAGAATCTGAATTAGTCAAAGTCAAGCTTGCAAGCTCTGAACACAAGTTGAACCCAATTCTTGGAGAAAGTTCAAAGTTAGTTCAAAAAACTGGTATTGGATACAATCCAAACTTTCCAAGAAAGAACAATACCAGATTTGTGAAAGATGGAAAATAAAACTTCTCCTAGATGTCATTTTTGTAACAAGATTGGTCATATGAAGATGACTTGTCCTTTCAGAAGAAGAGACCCTCACATAATGGGGAACACATTCCCCTTTCAACTCAAGGGACAAGTGAGACAGATTTGGGTTCGTAAAGGGGTCAGGCCACCTAATATGGTTGATCCTAAGTATGAATCCAAATTCCATAATTTTCTAACAACTGGGTAAGGAAGTGATTGGTGTAGACAGGTTGTCACCAATTCAAAGAACAGAAGTTTTTTATGGACAGTGGTTGCTCAAGACACATGAGTGGAAAGAGATCTCTATTCTAAGAATTGAAAGAGCAATCTGAAGGTTCAATTAATCTTGATGACAAAGGCAAATACAAAATTCTTGGTATTGGTAAAGTTGTTACAAAATCTGAAAATTATATTTCTGATGTATATCTAGTTGCTGGCTTGAAATTTAACTTACTTAGTGTATCTCAAATGGCAATAAGGTTATCTTTGATAAAGAGAAGTGTGTGGTGAAAAATGATAAACCATGCAATTGCATTCTCACATCCTCTATATCAAACAATGTTTATACTTTTCAGACTAACAAAGTTGCAGGTAAAAGCTTAAAGTGTCTCGAGGCCTTGAAAGAGGATTCAAGAGTTTGGCACAAAAAGCTTGGTCACACTAGCTTGCATACCTTGAACAAATTGATCTCCAAAGACCTGGTAAGAGGATTACCACCTATCAAGTTCAAAGATGATGAAGTATGCAAAGCTTGTGCTCAGGGTAAGCAGACCAAAAGCTCATTCAAACCAAAAAAGTTTGTAAGTACTTCTAGACCTATTGAACTACTTCACATGGATTTGTGTGGTCCTATGAGGACATCAACTCCAAACGTTAAGAGGTATATGCTAGTTATTGTAGATGATTATTCTAGATACACTTGGGTTATGTTTCTGAAAGAAAAATCTGAAGCCCTCTCTGAATTTTCAAAGCTTTGCAGAGAACTTCAAAACTTGAAAACCCTACCCATTGCTTCCATCAGAAGTGATCATGGTAGAGAGTTTGATCAATTAGAATTTGATTTGTTCTATGTTGAGCAAGGTATCTCTCACAATTTCTCTGTTCCTAGAACTCCTCAGCAGAATCGAGTTGTTGAAAGAAAGAACAGGACTCTTGAAGATATGTCAAATAAATGCACCTAAAAAACAAGCTGCCAAAACATTATTGCGCAGAAGCTGTGAATACAACAAATTACATTTTGAACAGGTGCTTGATCAGACCCATCTTGAAGAAGACCCCCTATGAACTCTTCAAAGGGATGAAGCCAAACATTTCATACTTCAGACCATTTTGTTGCACATGCTATGTCCACAACAATGGTAAGGATAACTTGGGTAAGTTTGATGCAAGAAGTGATGAAGGTATACTTCTTGGTTACGCACTTACTAGCAATTCTTATAGAATTTATAATAAAAGAACCAAGATTGTTGAAGAAAGTATTCATGTTATTTTTGATGAAAACTATGATGGTTCTTTGAGTGAAAGTTTTTCAAACTTAATCTGAACAAGCATGAATCAGAAGAAGAAGCTGAGAACTCGTTTGGGTTCAAGAAAGGTTCAGAAGGAAACATGAGCCATTTTAAGGACCTTGAAAACAGGTCTCAAGGCCTTGAAAATATAGATAAAAGGCTTAACAAAGATGATCAGAAAGATATAAGTGATCAGGCTACAACTTCAAGCCCAGAGAAGCAATATGGAGAGCTTGAACCATAGTCTCCAAGAAAGAGATTCAAATATCTTTTATTTCATCCAGCTGACAACATCATCTCTGACCCAAACACTGGTACACAAAGAAGATCACAGTTTAAGAATCTTTGTTCCTTCAATGCTTTCATTTCTCTTGTAGAACTGTGAATGAATCATTACAAGAAGCAGACTGGATTATAGCTATGCAAAGTGAACTCAATGAGTTTGAAAGAAACAAGGTGTGGAACCTAGTTCCCCCACCAAAAAACCAATATGTCATTGGTACCAGATGGGTGTTCAGAAACAAATTAGATGAGAGTGGCAAGGTGATAAGAAACAAAGCAAGGTTAGTTGCTCAATGTTACAATCAAGAAAAAGGTATTGGTTATGAGGAAAATTTTGCTCCTGTTGCCAGGTTAGAAGCAATTAGGATTCTACTTGCATTTGCATCTTACAAAAACATGATACTATTTCAAATGGACGTGAAATGTGCTTTCTTGAATGTTACTTGCAAGAAGAAGTTTATGTTGCATAACCTCCTGGTTTTGAAAGTGACAAGTTTCTAGATCTTGTTTACAAACTTGACAAAACTCTTTACGGTTTGAAACAGCTCCAAGAGCTTGGTATGAAAGATTGTCAAAGTTACTTCTTGAAAATGATTTTAAAAGAGGATTGGTAGAAAAGACCCTTTTCGTAAAGACTCATGAGAAATATTTACTTTTAGTTCATATTTATGTTGATGATATTTTGTTTGGATCTACTAATGATCTTCTATGCAAAGAATTTTCAAGTCTTATGAGCATGAAATTTGAAATGAGTATGATGGGAGAGTTGAACTTCTTCCTTGGATTTCAAATACATCAGTTGAAGAAGGGCATCTTTCTCCATCAAAGAAAGTACACTAGGAACTTGTTAAACAAGTACAACATGTCTCAATCCAAAGAAATCAGGACACCCATGAGTTCTACGCTGTCTTTAGATAAGGATGAATCTGGTAAGAGTGTCAATGTAAAAGAGTATAGAGGTATGATTGGATCATTGCTATATCTTACTGCTAGTAGACCGAATATCATGTTCAGTGTTTGTATGGGTGAAAGATTTGATCCGAAGGAATCACACTTAAGTGTTGTGAAGGGAATATTCAGATATGTCAATGGTACCAGAGACTTAGGGCTTTGGTATCCAAGACATTCTAACTTCTCTTTGCATTGTTTTCCAGATGATGACTTTGCAGGTTACAAAGTCGATAGGAAAAGCACTTATGGAACTTGCCAATTTATTGGATCATCTCTGATCAGTTGGCATTCCAAGAAACAAAACTCAGTGGCTTTATCAACAGATGAAGCTGAATATATTTCTGCTGGAGCATGTTGTGCACAAGTATTATGGATTGCTCAACAGTTGAGGGACCTTGGATTTGATATCAGAAACATACTTTTCAAATGTGACAATACTAGTGCAATATCAATTACAAAGAATCTAGTTCAGCATTGAACAACCAAGCATATTGATGTCAGACACCATTTCATTAGAGATCATGCTGAGAAAGGTGACATTGTTCTTGAATTTGTTTCTACTAACATGAAACTTGCAGATATCTTCACTAAACCATTGCCAGATGAAAGATTTTCAGCTCTAAGACTGGAATTAGGCATGCTAAAAAGATGCATTTATTTAGGGGGAGAATCAGGTAAGGAAGGTAAACTATTTTGTGTTTCAAAGGTTTGAACTGATTTTCAAAGCCGCGAAAATTTATTCAAAGTTTTGATTTGATGTGTTCCATCTTAACAATTTTTCAAGACCTTGAAACTATTTTCAAAGCCTTGAAGATAAGTATGATAACTAGTTAGTGAATAATTCCTGGATCATTCAATATTGGGTGCTATCTTTGTAGATATTTTCTCAATATTGCCCCTACCTTTTCAAAATTATTTTTCCGCCAAATATAATATAAAATTATTTGTTTCCAAAGGCTTCAAAGATTTCAATCTTTGTTGATCATTAAAGATCTTTTAAGATCAGAAAAAATATTGCATTTTCCTTTTCAAATACAAACTCTTTCACTATTTATCTCCTTCTTTTCTCCTTCATTGTGTATCAAATCTACTTCTCTCTATTCTTCTCACAAACCCTAATGAGCACTAGAAGAGCCTCAGACACAATCAAGATGGCCGGAGGATCAAAACTTAGCTCTGAGAAGAAGAGATAGACAGTTGAAGAAAAAGTTATAACAATCAGTGAAGACTTAGAGTCAAAAAGCTTTACTGATGAAGAACAGGAGTCTTCACCACCTAAGAAGATGATGAAAAAGGACCAGATTCCAGCAACTCGCAGTAAGAAACAGTCTACATTATCTTCACAAGAGAAGGAGAAGGGAATCCATATTGGAAGCCCTAGGAGAGACAAGAAAAAGATAGACACAGGGATAAAGGGAAAAGGAAAAGAAATTCTCATTCCAGACTCAGACTCAGATAATACTTCAGAATCCTATGGAGTGTACTCTGTGTCCAACAAAGGGAGACATGAGAAGGATCCTTCAAAGTCTGTCGCTGCATCAAAAATAGGAAAGAAGGATCACGAGATTTCCTCGGCACAGCAGAAGAAGGTGTATTTGAAGAAGAAACTAAAGCATGGAAGAAAAGCTTTATAGCGACTCACCTTCTTGTTCAACAGTGTTATAGAAAAGATCAGCTCTATCATTGAGGAAATTGATGTGGTTCAACAAGAATAACAGGATAAGACTGATGAAGACAGTAAGGAAGAATAAGGAGATCAGGATGGACATGATGACCCAACCCTATAATCTTGCCTATTCTTTATTTCCCATTTTGTCTTTTGAAGTTCTTATTTTCAAAAAATTTCAGACACTGATCCTACATCTTCTCGTTCTTTTTGATGAATGTCAAAAAGGGGGAGAAATCTTATAGGTTGTTTTGTTTTTATTTCTGTTTAGGTGACCTATCTTTTGGTCAGAAAGATTATTTGCAACTTACTTGCAGTTTTTGCTTAAGTTTATTAATAAGTTGGATCTTTTGGAATTACTGTGTTATTACTATTTTTTGAACTGTGTGCTAAGTATTTTTTGCAGAAACTAAGAATAAAAAAGATTGAGGTTTTGTCTTTCATCAAGGGGGAGATTGTAACGTCACAGGTTTCATGGACTTGAAATACTTAGTTATTTCAAGTCCTTGAACCAGTTTTCAAAGCCTTGAATAAGGTTTCACATGCTTGAAATAGCTTCAAGCCCTTGAAACTGTCTGACCTGTATGCATGTTCTAAGGGGGAGTTTTTCTCAACTCTTCTGATTTGATTTTATCTCTATCACCCCTGGGCTTGATATGTTATTATTTGATGATGAAAGACAAATTGTTTTGATATATGTAACATGGTTTAATCCATCAGTTTGACTCATTTTTGCAAGGAAATCTTATTTCCTAAACATGTAGGATTTGTTTCCTTATCTGGTTTTTGCAAGAAGGGAAATATTTAGAGAAGATGATTCTGTGATCAATCAGAGACTCATGAGAGCTTCTCAAATTGTTTAATGACAAGATCACAACAATATCTTGTGATCAACTATCCGTTGGAGAAGGCTGTTAAGAGAGTCAAAGTTTGTTGCCTACAAAATAGGAAGTTGTTGCTGAAAATCTGGGAAGATTTGCAGAGCCTCTGATTGTATAAATGGAGCTCATTTTGAAGCAACAATACACAACACTCAATAGGAAAAAAGAGATACATATTTCTGGATTGACAAGCATCAAAGAAGTTCATCTTTCTCACAACCCATCTCACAGAAGATCACTGCACTCTTCACTGCAGTTTTACATTTTAGTGTTCTTCTGTCTTGTGCTTTATTTGTAGATAACTCTTTCAATACTTCTTCATTTCATTCTCAAGGATTGTTCATGTAACACCCCCAAATGGACCAAACCGGAGACCCGGGGATGTCACTCCGTACCCGAGAGGAGCCAGGATACAAGGAGATTTTATAACATAGTTCTCAAGCAAAAACATCCACAATAATAATTAAAATCAATTGAAACTATTCATTATTACAATACAAACATTCTAGCCTCAAACCCGGCATAAACAAACTAAAGTGTTTAACTAATAAAGAGTACAAATTCAAATAAAACTACTAGTGACCCAAGCGATACGCGTCCCCTTCTATGCCAGATAACCATCCCCTAAATCTGTGGTGCGGAATCAAAAAGAAACACCACAGTACAAAATCAGCATGAAATACTGGTAAATAAACACCCAAACATGTAAAATGATGATGGGATAGTTATAAAACAAAGACTCATTTTCTAGTAAGAGTTTTTCACAAACACAGCGGTAATAAATTTGACTCTTGTAATAAAACATAAGAGTTCCCAATTCCATAATATTTCCAACCAATTCCATAATCATTAGGAAAATCCAAAATCCATCGTTAACTCTTTTCCGTTAACAAAACCAAAAATAATCATTATTAATTCGTTGTGACGGGGGAAACCAAACCATCTCGCAAGCATCCAAGACCTTAAGTGTCGAAACCCCCCAAAGACTCTAGCGGCCAGAGGAGTGAGTACAGGGAGCTATCCGGAGACTTGCAACCGGAAAAATAAATTGAAACGGAAGACCGAGATCAAACCGTCCAATGCCAATATTAACGAATAATAAATGTCCCCGCACAACTATTCCACTATACGTTGTAGTTCATTATTATTATCATGGTGATATTTTCAAGAAAGACATTTATCAAGTAGAAATCACATATTGCATGTCACGTCACATAAACACATTTTGGGCCGTAAAGAAAATCCAAGAATTCATTTGACACGAAAGAGATAAGCACACTAGGCTTGGCATGTTTACTTACCTCAAAGCAAAATCCAACTATAGCAATCAATCAATGTACTCTACGTACTCGTCGTCGACGAACTCGTTACCTACACGTAACAATATTCTAATCAAACAATTATTCTAGCAATACACTTGCTATACAAGCTACATGCATATGATAGTCAATGGTTTAGGGTTCTAACACCAACCCAACATCCCACCTTATTCATATTTCAAAACAAAACCCAAAACTTTGCTTCAAAATCCTCTAACCTAAAGCATACATAACCTATCATAACTACACCAATCTATTACTCCAGTTTCCCAAACATATCATGACTCAAAATAGTTTCATTGGATTCAAAACATTTTAAATAATAAGTTTAGCCTCAAACGGATCTTAATTTCGATTCCTGAATCAAAAGATACACTAGCTTCAAGTTTCCAATTTCACTCAAAATACCCATACGGGAATTATCAATTTTCATGAAACTTTTCCCCCAAACATCTAGTTCATCCTATATTCATACTAAAACTAATATAACATGATTCCCTCATTCAAATCATATTGTTACCCACATACTATGATCATTCAAACACCTAAATCGCTTAATCAAGCTTCTCCTCCAAACTAGGGTTCTTCCCATCACCCAAGAACATGATAAACTCTAAAACTTGATTATCAATCCTACGAATTCATGAACAATGATCCTAACAATATCAAACTGAAAATTAAGGATTACATGCAACATACATGAATCATGAACAAGTGATCGCAAGAACAAGAGATAAAGAAGAGAAAAGAGACGAAGAAACAAAACTAGCTCTAACCCGCCGCCATGGAGGCCGGACGGGAAGAGAGACGGACGGAGAGAGAGAGAAAGAAAGAGAGAAAGAAGGAAAGAAAGAAAGAAAATAGAGAGAGAGAAAGAAAAGAGATTACCTGCACGAGAGAGAGAGGCGGCGGCGGCGGTGGTTATTGCTGCCGTTGGGTAGGGAGAGAGAGAGAGCCGAGAGAGTGAGAGAGAGACGGGTGAGATGGGAGAGACGTGAGAGATAGAGAAAAATAGGGAGAGTGAGGGTTTTATGAGAGTTGGAAAAAAAATCAACTTCATAAGTAGGAAACCCTCTTGAATTAGGAAACTTTTACGTAGGAAGAAAAGTTAGGTCAAAAGACACTTATTCCCCCTTTGTTTTGTCAAAAGACAACTACCTCCCCCAAACTCAAGTAAAAGACACTAAAACTTTGATTAAAGTCACAAAGATCCCCCAAACTCTCATAGCCATTATAATTAACTCTCTACAATTAAATTAACTTCCCAACACTGATAATAATATCACAAAATACCCGTAGTCACAAAATAGGGTATTATATCAAGGTGAACAATAGAGAATTCTTAGTTAATCAGTTAGCTAGAGCAGGTACTAGATAGGTTAGAGAGAACCACAAGCTGTTACAGAGTAAGACAATTCTCTATGCTTGAGATCTAGGGCTTAGCTTTTGATTAATAAGAATTGAGTTGAAAACCCTGCAGGGAGAAGATCCCTGAGGTAGAGACGTAAGTCCAAGTGGACTGAACTCTATAAATCACTTTTCTCTTGCATTCACAGTTCCTTTACTTAGTTTTTACAGCATTCAAACTAGTATGTTTTTCAAGGGTTTGAAAATCTTTTCAAGGCCTTGAAAAAGACTTGTCTGTTTCATTATAAACTGTATTTCTATTCAAAGGCTTGAAACTGTTTTCAAGGCCTTGAACTCCATTGCTCTTGGACTGCAACTTTTCTTTTCAACAAGTTTTGCAAAAAGTTGGCATACTCTATTGAATCCTCCCCCCCCATTCTAGAGTATATGTGTTGCATATCTATCTGCATACTCCCCTTTCAGTATGTATTAGGAGCTTGTACACACTTTCATGCCTGGAGCAAACATAAGGGAGAAACTAAGTCCCCAAATGGAGGATAAAGTTTTCTTGGTGTTGTAGTTAGTAGGAAAGAACAATGTTCCAATGGGTACACATTAAGCAAATTGAGTTCGATTGATGTCTGTGGATGTCATGGGTGCCACCATTCAAGACCTATTAACACTATATAACTTCCTAAGACCAATTTGGAGACTTAGGGAACATGGTGATTTTTCACAATGTTAAGTCTCACAATGTCGACAGTCGGTTACAACCTATTCCCCGTTGCTCACTTTTCCTAGTTGGGTCTGACTTCAAATATATGTGGATCATTTAAATGACATAATTAGGGTTTTAAAACACATTTGTCATGAAGGGGGCACATTTCACGAATGAACACGTAAACTTCTCGAGTTTTCTTCCATTTTGGGCCCTTTTAGGTAACTTAGAGGAATTTAGCTTGAACTAATTTATACATAACTCCCACACTTGAAAGTGTTATGTTATTCATGACACATGGTGACTTCCTGAGTTATTCAAATGATGAATAAACAAAAATAAGTGGTATTTTACATGGAAAGAGACTATAAGAGATAAGATAGAATGCTCTCTAGGGTTTAGCATTATGGACAACACAGATGAATATTTAGAAAGGTATTTTTAATACACAGTAAAATCTGAACACAAAAATGCCAACACGTGTTTTTATGGAGCTTGTGCACATTGTCAAACCTGAAAAAAATGTGAGTTTTTGGTTTTAGTACAAATTTTAATACCTGGAACCAAAACAATTTTTTTTTTGTGTGTTTGTACACATTGTAATGACAATAATGGGTGCCATCTAAAACACAGATGGCTAAAAGTTCAATATATTAACATAATAATAATAATAATACAATAATACATGATAACAACTATTAAGAAACTACACATACTCAAGAAACAAAAAAATATAATATTTATATTAAGAAAGAGCGGTTAAAAAATTGGTACTGGTGTTTAGAAATTACAAGAGGACTTAGAAAATTTTGAAATTTGAAAAATTTGAACTGATTTGTCTAATCAAATTCAATACACAGCCAAAGTAATTGCCTTCACACCCCATGAGGCTTTTAAATTTGGACCAGTTACCCATTTCTACCCATTTTACTTAATCTCTCTATCTCTCTACAGTTACTTTTTCTCTCATTTTTCTCAAACTATGTCTATCTCGCTCTTTCTAGTTTCTCAAGTTCCTCTACCATTTTCATCTATGTAAGGTCATAGGTTGCACAATGCTCGAAATAACAAAGATATTTCAAGACCTTGAATCATCTTTCAAAGCCTTAAAATTGTTCCCATTAGATATTTTCAAGGCCTTGAAACTGGATTAAGAGCCTTGGAACTGAATGACCTGTATGCTTATTCTCAGGGGGAGTTTTTTGTGAACTCTTCTAATCTGATTTATTCTATCTCATCCCTATGCTTGATTTATTATTATTTGATGATGAAAGACAAATTAACTCGCCATGTTTGAACATAAAAAGTCATCTATTTTACTATGCCTTTGCAGGGAATACTATTTACTCGTTTGCAGGGATAGTTTCCTAATCTTACTTGTGCATGAAAGGAAACAGTTAGAGAAGATGATTCTGTGATCAATCAAACTTGCATGAAAACTTCTAAATGTGTTTAAATGCAAGATCAAAACAATATCTCTCAAGATTGTGATCATCTAACCGTTGCAGAAGATGTCAAAGAGTCAAAGTTTGTTACCTACAAAATAGGAGATTTGTTGCTGAAAACCTAGGAAGATTTGCAGAGCTTTTGAAGTTTAAATAGAGCTATTTTTTAATAAACAGGAAAAAATACTCAAAGGGCAAAAATAGAGAAACAATTGAGGATTGACAAGCATCAAAGAAGTTCATCTCTCTCATAATCGAACACACAGAAGTTCATCGCATTCTTCGGTGCAGTTTTTCTACTCCATTTTTCTTCTTATTGTACTTTATAGGTAGATCATTTCTGTAATACTCCTATACATCATAGTCAAGGATTGTTCAAAGTGAAAAATAGAGAATTCATAGTTAATGAGTTAGCTAGAGCATGTACTAGATTGGTTAGGAAGAACCACAAGGTGTAACAGAGTAAGGCAATTCTCTGTTCTTGAGATCTAGGGCTTAGCTTTTGATTAATAAGAATTGAGTTGAAAATCCTGCAGAGAGAAGATCCCTGAGGTAGAGACGTAGGTCCAAGTGGACTGAACTCTATAAATCCTTTTTCTCTTGCATTTACAGTTCATTCACATTCAAAGTTCTTGCAACACTTAAAACTGGCTGTTTTTCAAGGGTTTGAAACTCTTTTAAAGGCCTTGAAAAAGACTTGTCTGTTCTATTGCAAACTGTATTTTATTCCAAATGCTTGAATTTGTGTTCAAGGCCTTGAACTCCATTGCACTAACTCTTTTCCTCTTCTAGTTTTGCAAAAATTTTGCATACTCTATTCAACCCCCCCTCTCCCCTTCTAGAGTATATGTGCTGCATATTCATCTGCATACTCCCCTTTCAATTGGTATCACATCCTGGTTCAATGTATAAGATTTAACCATCTGGTGATCATGAGTACTGCAGGTGATGATGGTTTCTCACACGGAAGAGCTTCCAACAGACCTCCTCTGTTTTTTGGAGACAACTTTGCTCATTGAAAAGCCCTGATGAAGATGTTCATCATTAATCAGGACATAGAGATTTGGACCATTATTCAGAATGGACCTCACAATTTCTTTACAGATAAAGATGGTATCTAAACTCCCAAATCTGAAGACTCACTCTCCTCTTCTGATTTAGAACAATATTCTAACAATTACAAAGCAATTAACATCTTGTATTGTGCTTTGAGTACAGATGAATTCAACAGGATTTCAGGCTGCAAGAGTGCCAAAGAAATCTGGGACAAGCTTGTGGTGACATTTGAAGGAACAAGTCAAGTCAAGTCAAGAAAACCAAGATCAACATCTAACTCAGACAATATGTGCTATTCAAGATGAATGCAGATGAGTCAACCAGAGAGATGTTCAAGAGTTTCACAGACATTGTCAACAACCTTGACTCCCTGGGAAAACATATTTCCAATGAAGAAAAGGTGAGGAAGATACTGAGAAGTCTTCCAAAGGCCAAATGGGAACCACAGACAACAGCCATTGAAGAAGCTCAAGATCTCTCATCACTACAACTTGATGACCTACAAGGGAAGCTCATGACACATGAAATATCCATGAATGAAGCTGATGGAGAGCTACCTGAAGGTGTCAAGAACTTAGCACTCAAGACCAAAGAGAATGATAAAATTCAAAGCCTTGAAATTGAATATAATGATGATGATGAAGATCCTTTTGCATTGATCTCCAAATCCTTAACCAGAATTCTCAAAATGTAGAAAAACTTTGGAAACAAAGACTTCAACAGAGAAAGAAACAGATCATCCAGTAGCAAGGACTACAAAGGTAAGTCCTTTTCACAAAATAAATCCAAATTCATGAACTTCTTTGAGTGTGGTGATGCAGGACATTTGATAAGAGACTGTCCACACAAGAAAAGCAAGAACTTCCGAAAGAAAGACCATGAAAAAAGAAAGAAAGCTATGATAGCTTCATGGAGTGATTCAGATAGCTCAAGTGAATCGGAATCTGAGGAAGAATATGCCAACCTATGCTTCATGGCCAAGCATGATGAAAGTTCTAAGAAGAACATTGAGTCTTAGAACATTGAGGTAATGGTAAGCTGTCTGATTTCAAAACCAAAAGATGCTTTTTCAGATTATCTCAGAACAATGCTTTTAAATGAGGAAGATTATCTGAAAGAGATCAGAATTTTGAAAGAAAAAGTTCATGAGCAAGCAAAAGAGAATTTACAACTTGTTTGTCTAAATCAGAATCTTGAAATCTCTCAGAAGAAAATTGATAGTGATTTCAAGGCCTTGAAAACCAGTTTCAAAGCCTTGAAAACACAAGTCAAGGAAGTAGTCAGTGAAAACTCTTTGATGAGCAACAACATTGTTAATCTGAAATATCAGGTTGATGAATTAGATAAACAAAAGACTAATCTTGCTGAGAAACTTCAAGAATCTGAATTAGTCAAAGTCAAGCTTGCAGGCACAGAACATAATTTAAACTTGATTCTTGGAGGAAGTTCAAAGTCTGTTCATAAACTATTGGATACAATCCAAATTTTCCATGAAACAACAATACGAGATTTGTGAAAGCTGGAAGCAAAACTTCTCCTAAATGTCATTTTTGCAACAAGATTGGTCATATGAAGATGACTTGTCCTTTTAAAAGAAGAGACCCTCATATAATTAGGAACAAATTTTCATTTCAACTTAAAGGACAAGTCAGACAGATTTGGGTTCCTAAAGGGGTCAGACCACCTAACATGGTTGATCCTGAGTATGAGTCCAAATTCAACACTTGTTCTAACAGCTGGGTAAGGCAATGATTGGTGTTTTCAGGTTGTCACCAACATTAAAGAACAGAAGTGGTTTATGGAAAGTGGTTGCTCAAGACACATGAGTGGAAAGAGATCCCTATTCTCAGAATTGAAAGAGCAATCTGAAGGTTCAATTACTCTTGGTGACAAAGGCAAATGCAACATTGTTGGTATTGGTAAAGTTGGTACAGATTATGAAAATTCTATTTCTGATGTATATCTAGTTGATGGTTTAAATTTTAACTTGCTTAGTGTATCTCAGCTTCGTGATAATGGCAAAAAGGTTATCTTTGATAAAGAGAAGTGTATGGTGCAAAATGAGAAATCATGAGATTGCATTATCACAACCTCTAGATCAAACAATGTTTATACTTTTCAGACTAACAAAGTTGCAGGTAAAAGCTTAAAGTGACTCAAGACCTTGAAAGAGGATTTAAGTATTTGGCACAAAAAGCTTGGTCACATTAGCTTGCATACCTTGAACAAATTAATCTCCGAGGATCTGGTAAGAGGATTGCCATCTATCAAGTTCAAAAAAGATGATGTATGCAAAGCTTGTGCTCAGGGTAAGCAGACCAGAAGCTCATTCAAACCAAAGAAGTTTGTAAGTACCTCTAGACCTAATGAACTACTTCACATGGATTTGTGTGGTCCTATGAGGACACCAACTCCAAAAGGTAAGAAGTATATGCTAGTAATTGTAGATGATTACTCTAGATATACTTGGGTTATGTTTCTGAAAGAAAAATCTGAAGCCCTCTCTGAATTTTCAAAGCTTTGCAGAGAACTTCAAAACTTGAAAAAACTACCCATTGCTTCAATTAGAAGTGATCTCGATAGTGAATTTGATCAATTAGAATTTTATTTGTTCTGTGCTAAGCATGGTATCTCTCAAAATTTCTCTGCTCCTAGAACTCCTCAACAGAATGGAGTTGTTGAAAGGAAGAACAAGACTCTTGAGAACATGTCATTAACAACTCTTCTAGAAAATAAGCTGCCAAAACATTATTGGGCAGAAGCTGTGAATACAGCAAACTATATTCTGAACATGTGCTTGATTAGACCTATCTTGTAGAAAACCCCTTATGAACTCTTCAAAGGGAGAAAGCCAAACATCTCATACTTCAGACCCTTTGGTTGCACATGCTATGTCCACAACAATGGTAAGGACAACTTGGGTAAGTTTGATGCAAGATGTGATGAAGGTATATTTCTTGTTTACTCTCTTACTAGCAAAGCTTATGGATTTTATAATAAACGAACCAAGCTGGTTGAAGAAAGCATTCATGTTGTTTTTGATGAAAGCTATGATGGCTCTTTGAAAGAAGTTTGCAGACCTGAATTTGAACAAGCATGAATCAGAAGAAGCTGAGAACTCTATTGGGTTGAAGAAAAGCTCAGAAGAAAACATAAGACATTTTCAAGACCTTGAAAATGGTGTTCAAGGTCTTGAAAACAAGCCTCAAAGCCTTGAAAAACATGATCAGAAGGATACAAGTGACAAAGCCACAACTTCAAAACCAGAGAAGATATATGGAGAACCTGGACCCTGGTCTCTACGAAAGAGATTAAAATATCTCTCATCTCATCCATTTGATAATATCATTTCAGATCCAACCGCTGGTACACAAACTAGATCACATCTGAAGAACTTATGTGCTTTTAATGATTTTATTTCTCTTGTGGAACCTAAAACAGTGAAGGAATCTCTACAAGAAGCAGACTTGATCATTGCTATGAAAAGTGACCTCAATGAGTTTTAAAGGAATAAGGTTTGGAACCTGGTTCCTCCACCTACAAACCAGTCTGTCATTGGTACCAGATGGGTGTTCAGAAATAAATTGGATGAGAATGGAAAGATGATTAGAAACAAAGCAAGGTTAGTTGCTCAAGGTAAAATCAAGAAGAAGGTATTGATTATGATGAAATCTTTGCTCCAGTTTCCAGGTTAGAAGCAATTAGAATTCTGCTTGCTTTTGCATCTTTCAAAAATATAAAAATATTTCAAATGGATGTGAAATGTGCTTTTCTGAATGGCTACTTACAAGAAAAAGTTTACGTTTCACAACCTCCTGGATTTGAAAGTGATAAGTTTCCAGATCATTTTTATAAACTTGACAAATCTCTTTATGGTTTAAAACAAGCTCCCAGGGCTTAGTATGAATGATTGTCAAAGTTTCTGCTTGAAAGTGATTTTAAAAGAGGCTTGGTAGACAAGACCCTTTTCATAAAGACCCATGAGAAAGATTTACTTGTAGTTCAGATTTATGTTGATGATATTCTGTTTGGAGCTACTAATGATCTTCTATGCAAAGAATTCTCAAGTCTTATGAGCAGGGAATTTGAAATGAGTATGATGGGAAAGTTGAACTTCTTCGTTGGACTTCAAATACATTAATTGAAGAAGTGCATCTTTCTGCATCAAAGCAAGTATACTAGGGACTTTCTGAACAAGTACAATACGTATCAATCCAAAGAGATCAAGACTCCAATGAGTTCTACACTGTCTTTAGATAAAGATGAATCTAATAAGAGTGTCAATTTGAAAGATTATAGAGGTATGATTGGATCATTACTATACCTTACTTCTAGTAGACCAGATATCATGTTCAGTGTATGCATGTGTGCAAGATTTCAAGTTGATCCAAAGGAATCACACTTAACTGCTGTGAAGAGAATATTTAGATATCTCAATGGTACCAAAGACTTAGGGATTTGGTATCCAAGACATTCTAACTTCTCTTTGCATGGATTTTCATATGCAGACTTTGCAGGTTACAAAGTTGATAGAAATATCACTTCTGGAACTTGCCAATTTATTGGATCATCTCTGATCAGTTGGCACTCCAAGAAACAGAACTCAGTTGCTCTATCAACAACTGAAGCTGAGTATATTTCTGTTGTAGCATGTTGTTCATGTGGATTGCTGAAAAGTTGAGCGGTCTTGGATTTGATTTCAGAAGTATTCCCATCAAATGTGACAACACTAGTGTAATATCTATCACAAAGAATCCAGTAAAACATTCAAGAACCAAGCATATTGATGTGAAACACCATTTCATCAGATATAATGCTGAGAAAGGTGATATTGTTCTTGAATTTGTTTCTACTAACTGCAACTTGAAGATATCTTCACTAAACCATTTCCAGATGAAATATTTTCAGCTCTAAGACTTGAATTGGGCATGCTAAATAAAGATGCATTGGTTTAGGGGGAGCATCAGGTAAGAAGGTAAGTCATTATGTGGTTTTCAAAGGTTTGAAATGATTTTCAAAGCCTTGAAAATCCTTTCAAAAGTTTGATCTTATTTGTTTCAGTGTTACAACTTTTCAAGACCTTGAAAACCTTTTCAAAGGCTTGAAAATAAGTATGCTGAACTAGATAGTCAACAATCTTGGATCATTCTGTATTGGGTGATATCTTTTTAGATATTTACTCAATATAGCCCCTACCTTTTCCAAAACTCATTTTAGCCAAATAGTATTTTAATATATGTTTTCCAATGGACTAAAAGATTTGAATTTTCACTAATCATTACAGATCTTTTCAAATCAGAGAAATATTCTAGTTTCATTTTGAAACTCAAACTCTTTTAGTATTTATCTTCTTCTCTTCTCCTTCACTCCGTATCAATCCTACCTCTCTCCATTTTTCTCCCAAACTCTAATGAGCACTAGAAGAGAATCAGACATAATCAAGATGGCCGGAGGTTCAAAACCTAGTTCAGAGAAGAAAAGAAAGGCAGCAGTGGATGAAGTTCAAGAGATTAGTGGAGACTCTAGCTCCAAAACTCCTAGTGCAGAGGAAGTTGCAGAGCTTCTCCACCCAAGAATAAAGTCAAGAAGGATGAAACTCCCTCCTAAGATAAGAAGAAGAAAAAGAAAGAGAAAGCTGTTGCAGAGAAGCAACCTGAAACAGAGATCTCTAGCCCCAAGAAGTTGAAGAAAAAGAAGAAGAAAACTCAAGCTGAAAAAGGGAAAGGAAAGGTAACAGAAGAACATCCAGAAGATCATATCGAGAAGGCCTTTCAGATCTACTAAAAGAACTCAACCCCTGATGAAACTTGGTTCATCTCAAACACCTCCAAAGGTCACTGGTTAGATGATTTTGCTTCCAGATCTATTACTTTCTGTAGTATGATCAACATGCATATGGTGGAACACATGAATCTTAAGTGTATCTCTATGTTAAAGAAGAGTTCTCTGTGGTTTATGCTGAACCCTAAGGAGTTAGCCTACCCAAGACTCACCAGACTCTTCTATCTGAACATGAAACAAGTTAGGAGATCAGCACACTTGGTAATTCAATCTAGAGTTGCTGGAATTGAGATTTAATTGGATCACTTTGAGTTTGTCAATGTTCTAGGCTGTCCCAAGAGTTATGACACAAACAATCACCCAACTAAGGCAGAAGTACTGAAACTAGCCAGAGAAGAGTTCTATCTACCAAACACTCCAACCTCAGCCAAACAATTAACACACTCTATGTTAAATGTTGAAGCCAGAGCTCTTCACACTATTCTGGTAAGGTGCATCTTTCCCAGAGAGCACTCTAGAGAGTTGGTGACTGAGAGAATGCTGCACATCATGTATCTGATCATGCATGGTTATGAGGTTGATCTACCAAAGTTATTGATTGAACATATGATCTTTAGCCATACCAATCAAAGGAAACATCCTCTGCCCTATGCAAATCTGCTCACCTTGTTCTTTGAACACTTTGAGATTCCAACTGGTGGAGAGGAATCAGTCACTTCTGGAATTGGAATGCTTAATGAGAAAGCTTTTGATAAAATTGGAGTGGTAAAGATTAAAGAGAAGACTTGGAAGTTGTACTCAGATTTGACTGAAGAAGAACTGGGTGCAAAGAAGGTTCTTAAGCCCAAGACTTTGACTCCCACTTCAAGTCATACTTCTCAGCCTACAGACAATCAGAGACTTGATGGTTTGGAGTTGGATTTGGAAGAGATCAAATAAATTGTTTATGGACTTGAAACTGATTTGGGGCAAGTTAAGTATATGGTGGAAAACATCTTTAGAAGCACGACGGTGTTTGATGTTCCTGAGGATGAAGAAGGAATAAAGAAAGGTGGTTATAGAAAGAAAATTTGCCAAGTGAACATTCCAACCAGGAAGAGGCTGCACCAGTCAAAGACAAGGGAAAGCAAGTGATAACAAACCGCTCAGGACATTGATGAAGTAAACAGTCCTGACTCAGATGATCTGCTGATTACTTTGAAGAAAAAGAAGAAATCTCCAAAGGCTGCTACCAAGGACAAGACTGAAGAAGTAACTGCTGCTGGTGAGAATGAAGAGGAACAAGAAGAACAAAATAAGACTGATAATGACAGTGAGGAAGAAGAGGGATATCAAGATGGAGATAAACCCAACCCCTTAATCTTGCCTACTCTTTCTTCCCCATTCTTTCTATTAACTCTTTTTAAGTTTTATTTTAAAAAATTTCCAGACACTGATCCAACATATTCTCAGTCTTTTTGATGATATTCAAAAAGGGGGAGAAAAATCTTAGGAGCGTTTTGTTTTTTATTGCTGCTTAGATGACATATCTTTTGGTCAGTAGGACTTTCTGCAACTTACTTGCAGTTGTTGCTTTTGCTCTTTAATAAGCTGGATCTTTTGGAACTACTGTGTTATTCCTATTCTTTGCTTATCAGTATTTTTTTGCAGATATTTAGAGTCAAAACGATTGAGGTTTTGTATTTCATCAAGGGGGAGACTTTAAGGTCATAGGTTGCACAAGGCTTGAAATAAAAAAGATATTTCAAGTCCTTGAATCAGCATTCAAAGCCTTGAATCTGTTCCTTCAAGGCCTTGAAACTGGATTCAAAGCCTTGAAACTGAATGACCTGTATGCTTATTCTCAGGGGGAGTTTTATGTGAACTCTTCTAATCTGATTTATCTCTCTCATCCCTATGCTTGATTTATTATTATTTGATGATGAAAGGCAAATTAACTCGACATGTTTGAACATAAAAAGTCATATGTTTTACTATGATTTTGCAGGGAATTCTATTTCCTAGTTTGCAGGGATAGTTTCTTAATCTGACTTGTGCAGGAAAGGAAACAGTTGGAGAAGATGATTCTGTGATCAATCAAACTTGCATGACAGCTTCTCAATGTGTTTAAATGCAAGATCACAACAATATCTCTGAAGATTGTGATCATCTAACCGTTGGAGAAGATGTCAAAGAGTCAAAGTTTGTTACCTACAAAATAGGAGATTTGTTGCTTAAAATATTGGAAGATTTGCAGAGCTTTTTGAAGTTTAAATAGAGCTCTTTTTGAAGCAACATGACACAACACTCAACGAGCAAAAAGAGTGACACAATTCTGGATTGACTAGCATCAAATAAGTTCATCTCTCTCACAATCCAACACACAGAAGTTAAATGCAATCTTCACTGCAGTTTTTCTACTCCAGTTTTCTTCTGTATTGTACTTCATCGGTAGATCATTTCTGTAATACTCCTATACATCATTCTCAAGGATTGTTCAAAGTGAACAATAGAGAATTCTTATTTAATCAGTTATCTAGATCATGTACTAGATTGGTTAGAAAGAACCACAAGCTGTAACAGAGTAAGGCAATTCTCTGTGCTTGAGATCTAGGTCTTAGGTTTTGATTAATATGAAATGAGTTGAAAATCCTGCAGGGAGAAGATCCCTGAGGTATAGACGTAGGTCCAAGTTGAATGAACTCTATAAATCATTTGTCTCTTTCATTTATAGTTCATTCACATTCATAGTTCTTGCAGTATTTAAAACTGTCTGTTTTTTAAGGCCTTGAAAAAGACTTGTCTGTTCTATTTCAAACTGTATTTCATTCCAAAGTCTTGAATTTGTGTTCAAGGCCTTGAACTCCATTCACTATAGCTAAAAATCTTTTCCTCTTCTAGTTTTGAAAAAAGGTTGCATACTCTATTCAACCCCCCCCCTTCCCTTCTATAGTTTTTGTGCTGCATATTCATCTGCATACTCCCCTTTCAATCTCTAACCCGAATGCATGGCGGATCAGGAAGATACAGGCATTGAGGAGCATATATCTTCTTCCAAAGACATTAACAAGGTGATTTTAGTTCTGAACGATGTTCCAGTCGAGGGTGAGGTTAGACTCGTCAATTTGGAAGTCCATTTCGCGGCAAATCCCCTCTCTCATGTCGCAATTTCAACAGATGTTCAAGGATGTACGTCTGAAGAACCCGTAGGATCTGTTAAAGAACAAGACCGTGCAGCCAACAGAGAAGAGGGGAACCCTAGAAAATCCGAGGCAGAGGAAAAGGAGGCAAAGGAAAAGGAGGAAGAGCCAAAGGAGGCAGAGGGAAATGAGGCAGTGGCTAACCCTAAATCCACTGACAAAATTGCTCTGAAAATCTGGGAAGATGAAACAGAAGCAACTCTTTTATCAGTGCTTGAAATTTGACATGGTGGATGATAGTCACATAAACAAATTGGTTGAAGTTGCTGCCTCAGTTGAGAAGAGAAAGAGTCCAGAGAAGGACAACATTGAGAGGAAGAAGAAAGCAAAGAAGTAGCTTCTTTTCGCTTTGGAGGAGGAGAGAATTGAAAAGATCCCGAGGAGATCACCCATAAAAAACCACCCCTACCAAAAGCATTGAAGAAAGGGGAAAATGGCACTAAGGGAAAGAATTCGGAAGATGCAGTGATGAAAATCCAACACACACCTGGATTTGAAAAGTTCGTGTAAGTAATCTTCAGTTAAAAACATGAACTGAACAACTAAATTCACTTCCCAAACTATTAAAATTGCAATCTTAAGTATTGCTAAATTTTTATTTAGGAATTTTTTTATGTGAACAATGCTTTTTTAATATTATCACTATGCTTAATTATTACTTAATTATTGATATTTTTACTTATATTATCACTATGCTTTCCTTGTCTTTGTAAGGTTTTTCTTGAGTTTTGCAACTGTTTACTTATGGCAGTGAGGAGAAGAAATCTGCTCTCAGCACCATAGGGAAGGATCTTCCTCCCAAACTTATGGTATAGCAGTATGAACTATTCTGCAATTTATCAATGGAGCGAAGAGACCACTACGAGCAAAAATCTTTGGATGAATCAAGTGATGAAGATATTGATGTCAAACAATTCATCTTTGAGCAAAGAAAAAAGAAGGACAAATAGGAAGAAGAGCAAGAAGAGGAGTCATAGGAGGAAGAGAATGAAGAGAAGGTAGATGAGGAGGAATACAAATGAGATGAGGAGGACCACCTCGTAATGAAGAGGAAGATAATGATTATGAAGCTCACCATGGCAGTGTCATGAATGCTTACATCAGATTCTAGTAAGATTTTAATCGCAAAAATTTTGTTTCATGTTATGTCTATTATTCTGAACTCTGTATCTAAAGTCTTAAACTTCCTTTCTATTAGTTTAACTGTCCAATCTCTTCTACTTTTCATGTTATTACATTATGTTTAGTGACTCTAGCTTTAGTTTTAATTGTCTGTATATTCGTTTGAAACTTTATTTTCTTTATTGTCTCATTATTTTTGTAGAAATATGAGGATGCACAAGCTAATGAAAATAGACCCTAAGGTGAGGATGACCAACGAGACAAAACAAATCATGAACCTTAAGTGGAGGAGAATGAGAAGGAACCCTATCTCACAGCTGCTGCCAACAAAAAAAAACAAGCAGAAGAGGGAGGGTACTTTGACGAGGAAATCCACGGGGGAGACGGTAAAGTTGAAGAAGAAGAAGGCTGAAGCCAAGTTGAAGGGAAAATCAGAAAAAAAGTTGAAGAACCCAAGGCCATTCTGGAGTTACATGAGTCTGCCCTTTGCTGTCAATCTTTCTGAAGATATGACAGTTGAACAAAAGGAGCCCTTCTCTTAAAATACCACAAAATATCTTTAAATATCTTCTCAGATTCGATTTTTACATGCAGATCAAAAATAGTCCTTTTTAAACTATTTTTCTTCAACTTATAAGCTGAACTTTAGGGCTTTTCTTCTCAATTCTCTCTCAGTCCCTTCGTTCGTCTCTCTCTCTCTCTCAATTCTCTCCTTCTTCTCAAAAACCTAAACCTAAATGGAGCGAAAATCAGCTAGGTTTCAACAAAAGGCAGCCCCTTCAACAATGAGGAAGAAGAAGAGATCCTGCAAGAAAATTTAGGTCACCATATCTGATTCAGGTTCAGAGGGGACACAGAGCATGCAAGAGGCATCACCTCCAGCCAAGAAGGCCAAGCAAGTGAAGGACGTGGAGACATCAATGGCATAATCATAAGAGGTTCAACAGAAACAAGAACAGAGAGAAGAAGTACCAGAGACATAGCACCAGAAGGATAATTAAGAGATTCAATCTGAATCAAAGAAGAAGAAGAAATGTGTGGAAGACAAACATAAAGATCAGACTTCAAAGAAGAAGAAACCAGAAGTGAAATATGATCAACCTTGTGAGAAAAATGTCAGAGTTAAGACCACTGCTGCTAAAACCAAAAGAAAAGGAAGTTTTGGTAAGTATTTACTTGCCGAAAATTGGTTTATTAGTCTAGAAGTCAAACAAGTTTGGATGGATGGATATGCTTCTTCAAAAGTTGCTTTCTGTAGTTTAATTTCTGATGATCTAATAGATAAATTGGACATAGATTGAATCAGAAAATTGAAAGGTTCATCTGTTTGGAAAATGATAAACCCTAGTTCTGAAGCTTACCCTAGGCCTACAAGACTATTCTATTCAAATTTGGCACAAGAAGAGGAAGAAATTTATGTTTTAACCTCTGGAGTAGCTTGTGTTGATATGAGATTAGATCATAATGTTTTTGCCAAGGTCTTGGGGGTTCTTAGGAAATACAGAGTGAGTGAAAATCCTGAGAGAAAATAGTGTTTGGAGAAGGCAAAAGAGATGTTTTTCATATACGGCACACCAACAGGACCAAATAAATTGACACACTTTGTTCTCAATTTTGAAGCTAAGATTTTATTCACAATTATCATGAGGTGTATTTCCCAAGAGAGAATAGGGAGTTGGTTACTGATAGGGTGCTTATCCTGATGTTTTTGATTTTTCAAGGGCTTGAGATATATCTTCCTAGTGTTGTTATTGAGCATATGGTTTATTGTGCAACTAGGACAGGGAATCATCCTCTGCCTTATGCAAATCTGCTACCTTTGTTCTTTATGAATTTTAGGATATCATTGAAGGATGAGGAGAAAATTGCTGGTGGTTTTCAGTTGGTAGATGAAGCTACTCTCCAAAGGATTGGGTTTGTGTAAACTGAAAAAGGGAATTGGAAATTCTATTCAGAGTTGTCATATGCTGAGATGAAGGAGAAAGAATTCATCAAACCTAAGGCAGCTATTGCTTCAAAGGCTTCAGTTAATCTGGATTTTTCTCAGATCATTGATAGGATTGAGGTAATGGAAAATGTGTAGGGTTTTTGTAACGGATTACGCAGCGGAATTAATCAAGAAAAAGATCCGCACAAGACCCCCCAAGGATCACAGGAAGAGTGTTCATAATAATAATAAAGTATTCATAATAGTCACCTTGTAGGTCTCCTGTGATGACTTCAAACGCGAATAGTTTCACGTCTCTACGGTTGATCCACACCTAGGATTGAGATCCACGTCCTCCAAATCCTTGTGCTAGCTAGGAAAGATGGAGGAGGAAGAAAGAATCACGCAACGAATCACCAAGGAAGAGGGTTCATGCCCTCTTGGTGGCCGACGGGTAGAGGGGGCGGCAAAAGGGGGTTCGACCTCCTTTTGTTTCTTTCTCTCTCCTTGCTTTATTATCTCCTACACTAATTATGTGGTAGTGTAGAGAAAATAAGATAGGAGTGTTACTACATAAAGAACCCCTCTCATAATCTTACTCATATAAGGATTAGTCCACTTTGCAAACTAGTCCTAGTCATGTATACATGGATTAGTTCCTTTTGCAAACTAGTCCTAATCATGTGTTTACATGAATTAGTCCACCTTGGAAAATCCTAATCATGTCCATACATGGATTAGTCCACCTTGAAAATTAGTCCTACTAAGTTTGCAAGTGGTTGCATTTTGATCCTTCTAAGTAATTAATCATATTAATTAATTCCCAAGTCTAGTCAATCCATATGGCGTGTGACCCCGTAGTTTCTACTTAGTTGGTAGTATCTATTTACTAACATGGAGTGGTGTCTAGCAACACATCAATTCCACCCAACTAATAGAAATAGTCTTCCGACAAACCTTGTGCAAGTATTGTCTCTATATCCGGATTGGACACGATACATACAAGTCACACTCGTATATCCAATCCATAGTTTCTCGATCCTAATAGCCTTATCCGTGCAAATAATATCAATATCCCATATTGATTTATCTGAGTCTGGCCAGATATTTTATAAGCACTATCCCTCGAATGGCCTCAGATATTTACTCCCTTTATGTGGAGGGACAAATTCTATCTACATCACTACGATCCCTAAGCTTGATTCAAATTGTGTCCGATACGCGCCTTTATGGCTACCCAGTCACGGTGTAGCGTTTGACGCTACCAAAACACAATACTCCACAACTAGATGATATAGTGACTTCAAGTCTAAGGATGATAATACCGTTGTCACGGCGAGAAGCACTTGTGAATTTTACATAACCTATAAGTAGCCTTCTCGGAGATGGGTTAATCCAGTATGCCATTACCCCTAATGCATGCGCATGTGTTGGATCATGATATCTCCATATCAATCCAACCCCATACTAGTCTATAGATGATCACCCTGTTAATAAGTATAAGGGACTAGGGATATTTAAGAATAAAACACTTATATTGTAAGGACTTCATTCATGTTAACATATCTCTATATCGATAACATAATGAATCATAAATCCATAAATTCACAAGAAATAGATTGCCTCTAGGGCATATTTCCAACAGTCTCCCACTTGCACCAGAGTCAATCTCCAGCATCATATGCCTATTGATCTAGCGTGTCCCTCCATGCTTACACTGCGTAGGGGCGAGACATCTGTTGATACCTTGCAAATATTCACATCTCTCCTAACAACAATTTGATAGATATCGAATATTCTGAGTAAGTGCATCTCATACAGTAATTCACTCAGTCCTTTATGTGAGAATTAGTGACTAAATCTTGCCTGGAACCTTTCCCACTCAAAGTCCCTCCCACTAGAGCAAAACATAAAACTTGACTTATAATCTAAAATATTCTTTGTCGGATTGGAAGTTCGCATCATTGTAACCCCTTATAGTGAATTCTTTCCATCATTCATATATCAAGAACTCATCATTTAGTTCTTCTCAATTACTTAAGGATAATCTTAATAATCATCCATTAACTCTCACCTGGATTTGACTGGTATCTTTGTGTGATTCCACATGACACATCTGGCCTAGTACATAACATGGTGTATCTCGTGAATCTCATTCATACGGTCCCTTTCCCAATATAATTGGAAAGACAATTAGTCTTCCAGAGACTAATTCCATGTGACATAGGTAGAATCCATATTCTAGCATGATGAACCATTTCAACACCTTGTCAATATATGTACCATGACTTAAGATAAAAAATATTTTGATCTATCACGATAGACCTTTATAGATTGTTTTGCCTAAGTCTATCATTGAAAATCAATTCTCCAGCCAATCTTTAACAGATTGCAGAGTAGAGACATTATTTCCAATGATTAGTATGTCCTCACATACAAGACCAGAAATATAAATGTGCTCCCACTAATCTTCTTATAAACACAAGCTTCATCTTCTTTCTTGATGGAATCAAACCATTTCATTTCATCATTAATCGAACATTCCAACTCCAAGAAGCTTGACTTAATCTGTAGACAGATTTCTGCAAGCAAGATGTGAATGGATCTAAGCATCACAACTGGTAAAAAGATTTCGTCATAGTCCATACCATGAACTCCCCGGAAACATTTAGTCACCAATCGTCCCTTAAAATTAATCATATTATCATCCATGGTGGTCTCCTCATAAACCACTTGCACCCTATGGGTCCTACCCTTTCAGGTGGTTACATGGATTCCATATCGTATCTCATGGCTCCAAGCCATTTCTGAGAGTACGTCCCACTCGTGGCCTCCTCATATGTTGTAGGCTCATCTCGATGAGATATACATATTTGGTACTATTAGAAATCCATATTTATATATCCCTTTGACATATCCTACTTAACCTACGAGGTTCTTGTGTTACCTGAGTAGGTTTCTCCACAACACCTTGTGATCCTGCTCATGTTCCATCAACAGGATCAATGTTCTGTTGTGGTTATTGAAATCCTTCAAATTCTACTTTCCTCCCACTGTTTCTTTTAGAGACAATCTCTATCTAGAAACACAACGGTTCGAGCATTAACCAGTTTGTTCTCGATTGGATTGTAGAGATAAAATCTTTTATTTCCTTAGGATATTCCACATAGCACATTTATCTGACTTAGGTTCAAGTTTATCTGTAAACCTTTTACATAAACTTCATAACCCAAATTCTTTATGGATGACCTACTAGGACACTTCCTAGACCATATCTCATATGGTGTTTTTCATAATTGATATAGCTGGAACAAGGTTAAGGGCGAAATTTAATGTAATTAGAACATAGCCCTTAACAGTAAACTGGAAGTTTTGCTTGACACATCATGGACCGAACCGTGTCCAACAAGATCCGGTGTCTCTTCTTAGACACGCCATTCCATAATGGTATTCTAGGTAGAGTGAGTTGTGATCACATCCCATACTCCCTTAGATGTTCAAACTATTGTCTTAAGTATTCTCCTCCACGATTCAATCGTAGAGCCCTAATACTTTTGCCAAGCTTGTTCTCTATTTCATTCTTGAACTACTTGAACAATTCAAAGGATTCTGATTTGTTTCTTCATAAAATACACAAATACATATTTCTCTTATCCCATCAGTAAATATGATGAAGTACTGAAAACCACCTTTAGCATTTGTGCTTAGCGGCCTGCATACATCAATATGTATGATTCCTAAAAGATCATATCTTTGCCTCATAAATATGTCTTACATGTCCCATATGATTCAAAATAAAATGAGTCCAAAAATCCATCCATATGGATTTCTAGATATGTATCTATTATTCATGTGGCCTAAACGATAATGCTAAAGATAAGTGAGGTTCATATAGATATATGCAAACCTCTTGGTATTAATGTTATAGATGAAATTATCATGATCAACGATAAACAATCCATTAGACAAACTTGTAATACAATAATAAATGGAACAGCATTTGTCCTTTATTATGATAGAGAGCCTTTCTTGTCCAAACAAGAAATTATGATAATGCACCTACTCATAGCAGGGACATAATCCCTTTTGTCTAATTCATGAACAATTTCAGAAAGGTTGAGATAATTCTCTACGACTAATTCAGCAACCCCTTGCTTCATTGCCCCACGTGTAGGTTTATTTCTTCCTTAGCCATTTGTCTTTATCTCTTAAGATCCTCCATATTTCTATAGATGTGAGATCCCATCTAGGATCATATACTTTTGATGATGAGATAGGCACATTTAATTCTAGAACAAAAATACCTAAATTGGAATTCATAATTCCTTTATAATTTCCTTCCAGACACTTTGGGGGTTTCTCTTCCTCCATACTACCTCCGGGATTTTAAGGTAACTTGGTTTCAGCAACAAACCTTTTCTAGTGGGTACCAAGATTCATATTAAAAATACCCCCTTTTGCCGCCCCCTCTACCAGCAAAGCAGTGTGACGTTGCACTATATTTAATAAGGATTTAAATTATTAAACATAGCTCTCACTATTTTTCTCGGATTAATAACCCTCCATAATAATGCGGAAAATATCATTATATTTTCTAGTGGGTAACAAGATTCATATTTCACTTATTTTGAGCTTGCTTTGGAAAGTCACCCAAAATTAGTTATTTAGAAAGGAACAATTTCCAATTGCATCCTGATGCCGTTCTTGATTCAATTGGGCAAATAATTCCTTATTTATCCATCCCATGGATAATCCCAATTGGTTGCCTCTAGGCTTTTAATCTCATTAAAATTACCTAGTTGCATCCAACCTCTTACTTAAACAATTGCACATTACTTGTTTGTGCCATCGCAACACAATCATGACAAATCAAGTCGTCCTGCTTTGGCACGCACGACCTTAATAATCATGACCATGAAGAGTGTTTAAATAACGGGAAAGCAAAACGCAATATTAAATTGAGGGATTTTCTTTTCAATATTTAAATTTTTTTTGTTGATCCATATCAACTGATCTACTTATTTTGAGTTGGGCAAACTCACAAATAAAAGATTCGGGTTGTTAAATTATCTTATTATCAAATTGCATGCATCATTCATACACCAACAACAATAATAAGAAAATAAAGTAAACATCCACAAAATAGAAATTAACGTGATATGGATATGGCCTCCTAGATTAATATATTCCCAAGCCAATGAGAATATCTATGAACCCTAAAATAGTAAGCGCATCTCCATGTGCCTCCATCTTTTGGTCCATCCTCCATAGCCATGTGGAATGCTCCATGTTGTGGCTCCTTTAATTGTTTGGGCTTCTTTTCTTCAATCTTGGCTATTTGTTTTATTTAGTACTAGATAGAATCTAAAATAAATAAATAATTCTCACAAGTTGAGAAAAAATATACCGGCTCGCAGGCCGTAAACCCTAATTAATTATTACATCAAATTGATAAGCTCGCAGGTCGTAAACAAACCACAAAAATTAAACATTCACAACAACCACATCTAAGTCCATATCCAATCACCATACGAATTGCACATAAATAGTTAAAATCAAAATTTAACGTGCTTAGTCAATTTTAATTGATTTTAGGATCACTAGGGTCAAAACGGTCCAAGAGGGCCCACCAACACTTGGCCGAACCTCTAAACGGACCGCCCAATGGCCTTGGGTCGGCCGGCCCCTAGCCCACACGGCTAGGCCATGTGCTAGGGCTGCCTCGGCCCCTTGTCCGAACCTCCTTTAGGAATTGTTTCCAAAACAACTCCTTGCCTTGTTCCCAAGTTTTGTTGTTTCCTAAGTGGAAAACACATTTCAAATTGGTTGCCCAAGAACCCTAGATCCAAAAATTTCTCAAACTCGCTAATTACTACATCCCAAAGTAGAATTAGGTCTAGTTTGGTTGAATCACGTTCAACATGCATCTAATATGCTTAATTTGTCGTAATAAACAACAATCATGAGTGAAAAACAACAAAATCTTAACACATAAACCAAGTTATGCTCTACGACCTGTGGCTCTGATACCACTGTAGGGTTTTTTTAACGGATTGCACTGCGAAATTAATCAAGAAAAATATCCGCACAAGACCCTCCAATGATCACAGGAAGATAATTCATAACGATAGTAAATGATTCGTAATAGTCACCTTGTAGGTCACCTGTGATGACTTCAAACGCGAATACTGTCACGTCTCTACGGTTGATCCATGCCTAGGATTGAGATCTAGATCCTCCAACTCCTTGTGCTAGCTAGGAACGATGGAGGAGGAAGAAGAAATCACGCAACTAATCACCAAAGAAGAGGGTCCGGGCCTTCTTGGTGGCCGACTGGTAGAGGGGGCGGCAAAAGGGGGTTCGGCCTCCTTTTGTTGCTTTCTCTCTCCTTGCTTTATTATATCCTACTCTAAGTATGTGGTAGTGTAGATAAAATAAGCTAGGAATGTTCTTTATATAGTCCAACAACTCCTTGTGCTACTACATAAAGAACCTATCTCCTACTCCTACTCATAAAAGGATTATTCCCCTTTGCAAATTAGTCCTAGTCATGTCTATACATGCATTAGTTCCTTTCGCAAACTATTCCTATCATGTCTCTACATGAATTAGTCCCCTTGGCAAATCCTAATCATGTCTATACATGGATTAGTCTACCTTGAAAACTAGTCCTACTAAGTTTGCAAGTGGTTGTGTTTTGATCCTTCTAATTAATTGATTAATTATTAATTAATTCCCAAGTCTAGTTCAATCCATATGGCATGTGACCCCATAGGTTTCTACTTAGTTGTTAGTAACTACTTACTAACATGGAGTGGTGTCTAGCAACACATTCATTCCACCCAACTAATAGAAATAGTCACCCGACAAACATTATGAAGTATTGTCTCATCCTTTTGTCTCCGGATTGGACACGAGACATACAAGTCACACTCGTATATCCAATCCATAGTTTCTCGATCCTGGGAATAGCCTTATCCGTGCAAATAATATCAATATCCCATATTGATTTATCTGAGTCTGGCCAGACATTTTATAAGCACTATCCATCGAGTGGCCTCGGATATTTACTCCCGTTATGTGGGAGGGACAAATTCTATCTACATCACTACGATCCCTAAGCTTGCTTCATATTGTATCCGATATGCGCATTTGTCGCTACCCAGTCACTGTGTAGCGTTTGACACTACCAAAACACAATACTCCACAACTAGATGATATAGTGACTTCAAGTCTAAGGATGACAATACCGTTTTCACGGCATGAAGCACTTGTGACTTTTACATAGCCTGTATGTAGCCTTCTCGGAGATGGGTCAATCTTGTATGCCATTACCCCTAATGCATACCCATGTGTTGGATCCTCATATCTCCATATCAATCCAACCCATACTAGTCTATAGATGATCGTCCAGTTGATCAGTATAAAGGACTAGGGAAATTTAAGAATATAACACTTATAGTCTAAGGACTCCACTCATGTTAACATATCTCTATATCGATAACATAATGAATCGTAAATCTATAAATGCTACAAGAAATAGATTGCCTCTAGGGCATATTTCCAACAGGATGGAATAGAGGACTTAAGACAAAGTCTATTTGATTTGTCTACTGAGTTTGGTAATTTCAAGACCTTGGTGAATGGGAAGTTGGACATGATTATCAAAGACTTGACATTGGAGGAAATTCCATCTGCAACCAGTCAAGATGATAGTATCGCTTCAAATGAATTGATTGGGATTTTCTGAAGAAGAAGAAGAAGAAGGCTGTTCCAATGATTTTGAATTCTAAGGATTTATTTGAACAATCTGATGAAGAAGATGGTGTTGAAGAAGTTGCTGGAGAAGCTACTGAAAAAGATGCTGCAAAAGTTGATGAAATTATTGCTGAAGTTGTTGCTGAGGTTGAAATAGAGAATGCAGAAGATCAAGATGAAAAGCAAGAAGACTCAGATGGAGATGAAACAGCTGAAGATGAGAAAGAACAAGATGGTAATGATAAAGGAAAAGGAAAAAAGCAAGGTTTCAGAAGGAAAGAAGATTGTCTAGAAGGATACTGCTGAGTGAAGCCAAAGCCTTGAACCCTTCTGTCTCTTCTTTCTATCTAGTTCTTTTCTTCTTTATTTTTTTCCCTTCAAAGCCTTGAAGTTCAGTAAACTATTTTATTTTCAAAAACTCTGAGTATGATCCTACATTCCTTAAATTTTGTTTGGTGAAAGTCAAAAAGGGGAGAAGGATAAACGTGTTTTTTTTTTCTTTTCTCTGTGGAGTAAGTATGTTGGATTCTTGTTTTTGTAGGACTATTCTCTGATCTATGAGAGTTTATGTTTTTTTATGATTTTATATTTTTTGTTTCGTTTCTTTTTGCTTTATGTTATTATACTTGCAGTTTAATGTTGTTATTGAGTTGCAGGGTGTTGAGTACATATGAATATATGCTTTGTCTTTCATCAAGGGGGGAACGATAATTCAATTTCTCTTCCTTGATATGAGGTATGAACTGCGGATGTTTATATGAAGATGATGAAAGACAGTGGTAGCATTTGTTCAGGGCTCCGAGGCCTTGAAGGTCTATGACTGCATTCAAATTGGTTAAGTATGGTTTAACAATCTTGTGTATGCAGACTTAGAATTGGATCAGTTGTTGGTCAATTGTGTATAACAAATATTCTTGGACTACATCTATGTGTTTCTAACACACACAGGTTTCATAGCTTGATTGAATCAAGATTTGGAAAGCTTTAAGCTTAAAACTGTGAAGAATGTTACAGAGCTCCAAGGCCTTGAGATTTGCCTTGAGCTGCTGACAGTCTTATTTAATTTAACTGATTCTTTCTTGCAGGAAGCTATCTGTGGAATTATGATTGGTTAATTACTTGATATAAGTATTAATCATAATTTTGTCACTATCTTTTACATATTGCTAATCTGGTATTTATCTAGTTATCAATTTTGTTGGCCTAGTTTATTGCAAAAACTGTTATGCCAAACAGTCAGTTCTATGTTGATATATTTTCTGGATTTTGTTTGACCTTGAAATCAAAAATTTTTCAGGTTTGTTCTTCGTTCAAACCCCTCACAACAAACTATAATGGCTATCCATTCATAGTTGTTGAAAGAAGCATGTTTGGGAAAGGATTTTTAGGGAGGCAGTTCGTAAAATCTCTCTTTCAGTTACTGCAGCTTGTTATAAGCTTCAGTTTGAACTTCAAAGACACATAGGAAACGGGGAGAGGACTTTCATTCAAAAAAGAAGAGTGTTCACTGTCTGGAGATCATACAATCAACTCTTCAATCAATCAAGCTCTCATCACTGCTGAAAAAGGAGATCAAATAATCCAGAAATCTAAAGAACACATCCAAGCTTCACTGCTTATTTCTTTTCTGTGTTCTTCAATACTTGTACTTCATTTTTGTTATCATTATGATTTCTTAAACCTCACAAACTCAGAAGTTTAGTTGTTCAAGTGAACAACAAGAGGTTCTTATTATTTCAACACATTGTAGTTATTACTAGATAAGTTGGGAATCACAAGCTGTATAAGTGTAAGGCAACTCACTTAGGCTTGAGATTTAGGGCTAAATCTGGTTGTTTAATAAGAAGGGTTTTCCAAATCCTAGAGGGATTAGATCCCTCTGGCAGAGGCTAGGTCCAATTGTGACTGAACTCTGTAAAATCCATGTGTTCTTTACTTTACAGCATTGTTCTTTTACAATGCAAACTATCTAGCTCAAAACAGGTTGTTCAAAGGCTTGAAGTACTTTACAGCTCAAGGACTTCAAGCTTTCACTTGTTCTTAGAAAGCTTCTGTCTTTTATTAAAACTCTTCCCAAGTACTTGAGATTCATTCAGTTGCTTGTCTCAATTTTTCAAAAGACTGAGTTTTAGCAAAAGTTTCCATACTCTATTCACCCCCACCCCCTTATAGAGTATTTGATCATGTGTGTTTATACTTACATTAAAAACTTTTAGAAACTATGTTTCCTTCCATTCCTAGGGAAACGAGTGATATGACCAGGGTAAGTTATGCTTTTAATGAGGTTACATGTTAAGACGAGCATGGATAGATACCCTTAAATGTGGCTCACCTATGTGAGTATGAATTGGGGCCGGTTCTAGGAGGATGACAAGGCATACTCCTCTAAGACTACTCATGAAACCAGAAAATAGTGTCTCAAGGCCAAGATGAGCACAACCATGAGAACAGACTATGCTCAAGTATTAATTGTAAGGTAACTATTGACTAGGTATACACCACGGCAAAATAGTTCAAAGCGCTTCTCACACTGTCTAGCCAGTATACCCTATAGTATCTCACTAATGGAAAAGTTCAAGGTCTAAGGCTACTTCTCTTTATAAAATTAATTACCTACTGAGAGAGATGAATCCATAATACTGATTGACACTTTCAACTTCAACGCTAATTTGTCATTCATGTGGGGGATTGTTGGAAAATATGGGTTTGACCTTTTTCAAAACGGGTTCTAGAAAGCTCACTTGAGAGCTTACATAAAACTATATAATTAAAGAGATTAGTTTGTGATCTCACCCGTCAAAATCATTGATTGATGAATGAAAAATGAGACGGTGAAGGTTGACGTCTCTCAATTGAGGAATGTAAAGTAGCTGCGCGTTTTACTTTAAATTGAAAAGTTATAACCTTTCAATTTGAAATGAACAATTGAAACTATTCATAATAGGTGCCTTATCCCTATAAATAGCAGCCTCTCCTCTCATTCTAATCATTACAATAATCATCATCTTATTCTCTCAATATCTCTCAAACATAGTTTCGTTCTCCATGTACTGTACACTGGTGCATCGTCTACAGTACATGAAGGAATTTTATCCTGGGAGCAATTATCCTTTGTAGTATTCATCAAATCAGACGCACCAACTGTGGGGGGGGCGGGGGGGGGGGCGAATACTGCTTTACGGAGATCGTCGTTGTACGAGACTGTCCTTCAAATTGTATCCGTTCTTGAGTCGGCATTTAATCTGTAAATTTACTTTATCTCTTCGTGTTATTCTTCACTCTATTTTCTTATTATTAGAACAAATCCGAGTCTTTTTTCTAACAACTTAGTTGTCTCTTCTTCTTCGTTACAGTTTGGGTGAAACCCTAATTCTCTCTTCTCTTTCAAAGCACCCTCTTGTGCTCTAGTAATAGTGCTTGAAGTAAAAGTATATGGATATACAATTGAACTAATGTATGTAGCACTATCACACTTATCTGTAATGTCGCATTTTCTTCCCTTACCTTTGTCTTATTGTTTCGAAATGACAGAACGACTTAATCACTCAGTTACATGATTGTAGGTATGATTACTTATTTTATCCTAACTACCCTTGAGGGATAGCCGCATTTTTGTAGCAAATTCGAACCTTCAATCACTGAACCCTCCTCCTCCACATGTGCACCATAGCCGCAGCTTTCAGAACCAGTCAGATCAACTCAGTGGGTGCGTTACCAACACCGGGGCAATCCCCAGCTGTCACCATGACCGACATCGAAGAACTGCAAACCGCAGCTTCCCCCTACTCCAACGACGACGTCATGTGTTCCATGCACTCGATACACAACGATCTGGAAAATCATCGTGCATATATCGACTGCCTAGACGCGCACTCCAGCGTCGTACTGCAGCCACCAACACTATCGACTCTCCTCAACCAGCCACCACAGCTGTAGGTTACAACAGCCCACTCCACTGCCCCATTGCTATCAGATGTACCATACTTCGGCTGGAAACCCCCTCCTTCTCCAATTGCTATTGTGACGGGGAACAAGCTCCACGAATGCGCGTGGATGCGCTGAGATTTTCTAGGGAAGACCCCGTAGGCTGGATTTTCATGATTCGGAAGTATCTAGACTATTTTCAAACCAGCGATAATGACACGTTTCAATTGATTTCAATCCTGATCGATAACGCGGTCTCTGAATGATTCTGATACTACCAAAGTAATACGTCACTTCAACTTGGATGGACTTTTTGTGTGCGTTTAAATAGCGACCCAGATCACTATGAATATCACTTTGAATTACTAGCTAAACTACAGCAACGCACAACCGTCTTGGCCTATCAAACCCAATTTGAAACATTGCTGAACAAAATCTTAGGTACTGATGAAGCTACACTCATCTTGTAACACCCCCGATTTCCAGAGGAGCCGGAGATCGGGGAAGTGTCTCCGTACAGGGAATTACCCTTTTGTACAAGGATTAGTAGTAACAAGTAGTGCAAAGAAAACATCCAAACAATTGATTTATATTACAAAGTTAACAGTGTTCACGACTGAGTCCAAACTGGACAACAAGTCTAACAAAAGATATTTTACAACAAAAGATGTCTCTCTAGTTAATTACTAAGTATTACAGTTTACATGTGAGAACGAGCTCGTGAATCCCGCGCGTTACCCTAAGCAAACCAGTCATATACCTGCGAGGGAATAAAAGGAACAAAGACCGCAGTTTTCGAGTATTAGTAAAAACTGGGTGAATAAACAACTTAGCATGTAAAATAGAGTGGCTAAGAAAGGTTACGGGGCTTGTATTTGAAACAGTTTAAACAGTGACGGAGTATAAGTATAAATATCAGAGTATGAAGTATTAAGAAGATTCCCAAACGTTCTGTATTTCCATTACAAATATTTTATCTCAAGTGGTGAGTCTATGCAGAACACGGCTTATAAATAATTGTTTCTAGATTTAGAGATAAAGCATTCATATTAATAATTCGCAGTAACCAAGGGGGACCAGGATAAATAGTAACAGATGATACCGGTGTATATGGGTGTTGAAAACCCAACCTCTGTACCAAGGGTTATGGATCGGATCCCCCGTCCCGCTAGTCATCATACAAATAGCCAACTAGACCTGAAGTGTTGAAAACCCCTTAAGATTTTAAGTCAGAATAGTAGTACTAGATGCTAGACTCCAGCCTATGGCAATAAGAGTCGGGGCACTCAGAGTCCCAAAGTCGTAACGGGTCCAAGACTCCAATAGGCAGTCAAGGGATGTTGTCGAATCGCTACTTCCGGCCATAGCCATGTTGGGTTTTGACGTAGGTAACGCAGCGGAATAACAAAATTAATCCTACTCAAAGCCCACCAAGGATCACAGGAAGAGACATCATAACATGATTAAGGACATAGAAGATGTGTACCTTTTCGTTTGTGAGATCACACGAAGAATGATGTCCTCGTCTCTACGGTTGATCCACGTCTAGAGGTGAGATCTAGATTCTTCCTTCAATCAAGTGCTAGCTTGAGCTTTGGAGGAAGAGGGATGAAGATCAAAGGCACAAAGCAACAAGGCAACAAAGGAGGGGCGGCCTCCCTTTTTGCCGTCGGGTAAGGGGGCGGACGGGGCTAGGGTTTCGGCCCTAGCTCTTGTCTTGCTCTCTCTTTTGCTCTCTCCCACTCTTTGTGTGTTATGACTAATAACTCATCATCATGTGGGAAGGAAGCTAGAGCCTCCTTTATATACTCCAACAACTCCTTGTTGTTTCCATAAAAGAGTTTTCTTGTTCTAGTAGGACTAGAACTATTCCCTTCCTTGCAAATTAGTCCTACTAAGTTTGCAAGGTGTTGCACAATGATCCTTCTATTAATTAATCCATATTAATTAATCCCAAATCTAGCTCTACTCTATTTGACGTGTGACCCCATAGGTTTCTATATAGTTGGTAGTAACTATTACTAACATGGAGCGGTGTCTAGCAACACATCCATGCAACCCAACCAATAGAAATAGTCAGTGATCCCGACAAACCTTTGTGCCCAATATGTCATATTGCATTATCCCTTTGTCTCCATATCCGGATTGGACACGAGACATAAATAGTCACACTCGTATATCCAATCCATAGTTTCTCGATCCTGGGAATATGCTTATACTTGCAGATAACATTAATATCTCCATATTAATTTATCTGAGTCTGGCCAGACATTCAATAAGCCTCATCCCTCGAGTGGCCGTGGATATTTACCCCTATTATGTAGGAGGGACAAATCCTATCTACATCACTACGATCTCTAAGCTTGCTTCCTATCACGCCTGATAGCCACCTTTATGATTACCCAGTTACGGTGTAACGTTTGATAACATCAAAGCGCAATATTTCACAACTAGAGTATCTAGTGACTTCAAGTCTAAGGATTGCAATAATATTAGCACTACGAAAAGCGATTGTGACTTCACATAATCTAATGTATCCTTTTCGTCGTGGGTCAATCCAGTATGCCATTACTCCTAATGCATACCCATGTGTTAGACTTGATATCTCCATATCAATCTACCCACATACTAGTCTATATTTGATTGTCCTATTAATCAATATAATGGACTAGGGACATTTAAGATAAATAATACAATTTATCTAAGGACTTCATTATATTAAATATCGCCATAAATAATAAATGAATATTCTAGCCAAAAACATTGTTCATACTAAATCTACGATTGCCTCTAGGGCATCTATTCCAACAGTCTCCCACTTGCACTAGAGCCAATCTGGTGCATCTCGTATGCCTATAGATCTGGCGTGCCCTTCATGCTTTCGCTGCGCAAGAGGTTTCGTGAGCGGATCTGACACGTTGTCATCTGTCGGAATCTTGCATATCTTCACATCTCCTCGATCGATCATATCACGAATAAGATGGAATCTCCTAAGTACATGCTTTGACTTTTGGTGCGATCTTGGTTCCTTTGCTTGTGCGATTGCCCCAGAGTTGTCACAGTACAACTCTACGGGATCCACTATGCTAGGGACCACACCGAGCTCAGTGATAAACTTCTTTATCCATACTGCCTCTTTTGCTGCTTCCGCAGCAGCAATGTACTCAGCTTCTGTTGTAGAATCAGCAACTGTGCCTTGCTTGGAACTCTTCCAGCTCACAGCTCCTCCATTCAGGCAAAACACGTATCCAGACTGCGATCTGTAATCATCCTTGTCGGTTTGGAAGCTTGCGTCAGTGTAACCCTTTACACTTAGCTCTTCCATTCCTCCAAATATCAAGAACACATCCTTAGTTCTTCTCAAGTACTTTAGGATGTTCTTGACAGCAATCCAGTGACTATCACCCGGATTGGACTGGTATCTGCTCACCATACTCAATGCGTATGATACGTCTGGTCTAGTACATAGCATGGCGTACATGATGGATCCTATGGCCGAAGCATAGGGTATCCTACTCATGCGGTCCTTCTCCATCTCGTTGGAGGGACAGTCATTCTTGGAAAGAGTGAACCCCATGTGACATGGGCAAGAATCCCATCTTGGAATCTTGCATGTTGAACCTCTTCAACACCTTGTCAATATATGTACTCTGACTTAGGCCAAGCAACCTTTTAGATCTATCTCTATAGATCTTTATACCCAGTATATAGGCTGCGTCTCCTAAGTCTTTCATTGCAAAGCACTTTCCTAGCCAATCTTTGACAGATTGCAGAGTAGGAATATCATTGCCAATGATTAGTATGTCATCCACATACAAGACCAGAAATACTATAGAGCTCCCACTAACCTTCTTGTAAACACAAGGCTCATCTTCGTTCTTGATGAAGCCAAACTCTTTGACCGCGTCATCAAAACGTCGATTCCAGCTCCTAGAAGCTTGCTTTAATCCATAAATGGATCTTTGCAGCTTACAGACTTTATTGGCATTCTCTGGATCCTCAAAACCCTCTGGTTGTGTCATGTACACATCCTCAAGGAGGTTCCCATAAAGGAACGCTGTTTTGACATCCATTTGCCAAATCTCATAGTCGTAGTATGCTGCAATAGCAAGTAAGATTCGAATGGATTTAGTCATGACGACTGGTGAAAAGGTCTCATCATAGTCAATACCATGAATCTGTCTATAACCTTTGGCCACCAATCGCCCCTTATAGGCAACTACCTTGCCATCCATGTCGGTCTTCTTCTTGAAGACCCACTTGCACCCTATGGGTCGAGCCCCTTCGGGTGGTTCCACCAAAGTCCATACTTTGTTGGTGTACATGGAATCCATTTCGGATCTCATGGCTTCCAGCCACTTCTTAGAATCTGGGCCATTCATGGCTTCTCCATAGTTTGCAGGCTCATCATCCATGAGTGGTACGTCATCGGGCTCAGTCACGAGAAGTCCATACCTCTCTGGCTCATGACGCACTCTTCCTGATCTACGGAGTTCCTGTGTTACCTGAACAGGCTCTTCCACAACTTCTTGTGGTTCCTGTTCATGTTCCATTATTGGTTCAGTGGTTTGTGGTTCATGAATTTCTTCAAGTTCTACAACTCTCCCACTTGCTTCTTTAGAGACTAGTTCTCTTTCTAGAAACACGCCGGTCCGAGCAACAAACACTTTGTTCTCGGTAGGGTTATAGAAATAATATCCTTTAGTCTCCTTAGGATATCCCACAAACTTACACTTATCCGCTTTCGGCCCGAGCTTGTCTGTTTGTAAACGCTTTACATAGACGTCGCAGCCCCAAATCTTCATAAACGACACTATGGGACGCTTCCCAGTCCATATCTCATATGGCGTCTTCATGACTGATTTGGATGGTACACGGTTAATGGTAAAAGCTGCCGTCATTAGAGCATGTCCCCAAAAGGATATCGGAAGATCTGTTTGAGACATCATAGATCGCACCATATCTAATAAAGTGCGATTTCTCCTCTCGGATACACTGTGGTGTTCCGGGTGGAGTGAGCTGGGATACTATCCCACACTCTCTAAGATACTCATCAAACTCTTGGCTTAAGTATTCTCCTCCACGATCCGATCGTAGAGCTTTAATACTTTTGCCAAGTTGCTTCTCTACTTCACTCTTGAATTCTTTGAACAATTCAAAGGATTCGGATTTGGCCTTCATAAGGTATACAAATCCATATCTACTGAAATCATCAGTAAACGTGATGAAGTAGGTATAACCACCTCTGGCAGGCGTGGGGAATGGTCCGCATACATCAGTATGTATGAGTGCCAATAACTCACTAGTCCGTTCGCCTTTCTTATTGAAAGGGGACTTTGTCATTTTTCCCAATAAACAAGATTCACATGTCTCATATGATTCCAAATCAAATGAGTCTAGAAGTCCATCCTTATGGAGTCTAGATATGCGTTTCTCATTTATATGGCCTAAACGACAGTGCCATAGATATGTAGGATTTAAATCATTAGTTTTAATCCTTTTAGTATTTATGTTATAGATTGGATTATTTAGATCAAGGATATACAATCCATTAGACAAATGCGCACTACAATAGTGCATACTATCAAAAATAAATGGAGCAACACTTGTCCTTTATTGAAATAGAAAAACCTTTCTCGTCCAAACAAGAGACGGAAATAATGTTTCTGCTCATAGCAGGCACATAAAAGCAATTGTCTAATTCTAAAATAAGTCCAGAAGGCAAAGATAGCTCATAAACGCCTACAGCTAATGCAGCAACCCTTGCTCCATTCCCGACGCGCAAGTCTATCTCCCCTTTTCGCAATCTTCTACTTCTTTTCAAATCCTGCACATTACGACAAATGTGAGAACCACATCCGGTATCCAATACCCAGGATGATGAAATAGAAAGATTAACGTCTATAAAATAAATACCTGGTGGTGGTGGAATCACTATTCCAAGCTTCTTATCCTCCAGATATTTAGGGCAATTCCTCCTCCAGTGACCCGGCTGGCTGCAGTAGTGACATTCACCTTTAGCCACGCCTCCACTAGGCTTTAGGGCATCCTTGGATTTCGCAACTTTCTTGCGTTTTCCTTTTGAAGTAGATGCAACTGACTTGCCCTTCTTCTTGTGCACCATCATTATGGCTTTGCCCTTGCCTTTATTGATGCTTTGCTCAGCTGTCTTTAGCATGTTCAATAGTTCTGGCAAAGACTTGTTGATCTCATTCATATTATAGTTCATAATGAACTGATTATAACTGTCAGGCAACGATTGCAAGACGAGATCAGTCGCCAAGTCCTGGCCGAGTGGGAACCCCAGTCTCTCAAGGTTCTCTATATACCCGATCATTCGGAGTACATGAGGGCCTACTGGATTCCCCTCTGCAAGACTACTTTTGAACAGTGCTTTAGACACTTCATAGCGCTCATGCCTTGCCTGTTCCTGAAACAATTGTTTCAAGTGTATGATCATATCATAGGCTTCCATGTTCTCGTGTTGCTTCTGAAGCTAAGCTCACCAGTCATGGTACAAAGCATGAGGCAAGTCACGTCATTAGAATCATCAATATGTTTCTGACGTGCCCTTACTTCCGCTAGTAGAGACTCATCTTGTGGTGGGTCTGGAATTGGAGTGTCCAAGACGTACAACTTCTTTTCTTGCTTGAGGACAATCCTCAAGTTTCTGTACCAGTCAAGGAAATTCGTTCCAGACAATTTATCCTTCTCAAGGACAGATCGTAGGGATGAACTCGATGCGTTGTTGTTTGCCATTTGGAATTCTACAAAACGAGAAATATGCAATTTTAGTATTTTGAACAATTTGACTATATTTAATAATGGCTAGATCATCAAATATAGCTCCCACTATTTTTCTCGGTTTAATAGCCCTCACTATTAAAGCGGAAAATATCTTTATATTTTCTAGTGGGTCCAAGATCCTTATTTCACTTCTTCTTGAGCTTGCTTTGGCAAGTCACCCAAGAATTGGTTATTTAGGTAGGAACCATTCCAATTGCATCCCATGCAACTCTTGGTCCAATTAGGTGAATAAATTTCTTTTATTCTTTATCCAATTGGATAACTCCTAATTGTCATGCCTCTAAGCTCATCAATCCAATTGATTCTTGCCTAGTTGCGTCCAACCTCTTGTTTTCAACATACACGCATTACTAGCTTGCGTCGTCCGCAACACATCATGAAAAATTAAAATCGCCTTGCTTTGGCAAGCCCGAATTTTAATAGTCCATGATCATGAAGGGTGTTTTGGCAAGAGAAGGCAAAACGCAATATTTAATTGAGGGATTTCTTTTAATTCGTTTGGTTGATCTTTATCAACATGGTCCACTTATTTGGATTGGGCTATCCACAATAAAAGACCAACCTTGTTTATTATTATCTTGTTATCGTTTTGCTTGTAGCGCCATACACACAAAATAAATAACAAGGCATGAATAATAAACATCCACAAAAAATAAAAACGTGGCATGGATATGGCCTCTAGACTAATGATATTATCAAGCCAATGATAATATCTAATTGCCCTAAAGTGCCGAGCTCATCTCCATGTGCTCCACCATAGCTGCGCGCCTAGGGATGTCTTTTGGCTCCTTTGGTTCTCCGGTCTTCTTCTCCATGTTCTTGGCTATCATCTAAATATTTCTAATTCTAGCCTAACATCTAGAATAAATAAATAACAAAAGCCTCACATGTCGAGGAGAAAAAGAACGACTCGCAGGCCGTAAAACTTAATTAATTATTACATTAATTTGATCAGCTCGCAGGCCGTAAACCAAACCACAAAACAATAAACATCCACAATCCTAGGCCATATCCATCCACCATGCAATAAAGCACATAATACAGTTAAAACCAATTTTTAACGCGCTTGTTTAATTTTAATGAGATTGGGTAACTAGGGTTTCACAACGGTCCAAAGGGTCCAAGCCAACAAGTGGCCCGAACCCTAGGACCGCCGCACGCCTAAGGGGGGCCGCGGCCTTGCTTGGCGCCCAAGGGAGGGGCGGGCGGCTAGGGTTTCGGCCCTAGTCCCCTTCCTCCTTCCTTGTTGCCCAAGCAAGGTTGTTTCCTTATGGATTTAATTCCATAATTTTATTTCCATAATTGAAAACCCCTTTTCAATCATGTGCCCATGAACCCTAATTTTTCAAGAACCCAATTATTCACATCCTATGTGATTAAACTCACCAATTCTAACATCCAATGTTAAATTGGGTCTTGTTTGATTGAATCAAATTCAATATTGCATCTACTATGCCAATTTTTTCAGTTTTCGCGTAATAAACAATAATACGGTGTATGAACTGAAATCGTAAACACATAATATCATGTTATGCTCTACGACCTGTGGCTCTGATACCACTGTTGGGTTTTGACGTAGGTAACGCAGCGGAATAACAAAATTAATCCTACTCAAAGCCCACCAAGGATCACAGGAAGAGACATCATAACATGATTAAGGACATAGAAGATGTGTACCTTTTCGTTTGTGAGATCACACGAAGAATGATGTCCTCGTCTCTACGGTTGATCCACGTCTAGAGGTGAGATCTAGATTCTTCCTTCAATCAAGTGCTAGCTTGAGCTTTGGAGGAAGAGGGATGAAGATCAAAGGCACAAAGCAACAAGGCAACAAAGGAGGGGCGGCCTCGCTTTTTGCCGTCGGGTAAGGGGGCGGACGGGGCTAGGGTTTCGGCCCTAGCTCTTGTCTTGCTCTCTCTTTTGCTCTCTCCCACTCTTTGTGTGTTATGACTAATAACTCATCATCATGTGGGAAGGAAGCTATAGCCTCCTTTATATACTCCAACAACTCCTTGTTGTTTCCATAAAAGAGTTTTCTTGTTCTAGTAGGACTAGAACTATTCCCTTCCTTGCAAATTAGTCCTACTAAGTTTGCAAGGTGTTGCACAATGATCCTTCTATTAATTAATCCATATTAATTAATCCCAAATCTAGCTCTACTCTATTTGACGTGTGACCCCATAGGTTTCTATATAGTTGGTAGTAACTATTACTAACATGGAGCGGTGTCTAGCAACACATCCATGCAACCCAACCAATAGAAATAGTCAGTGATCCCGACAAACCTTTGTGCCCAATATGTCATATTGCATTATCCCTTTGTCTCCATATCCGGATTGGACACGAGACATAAATAGTCACACTCGTATATCCAATCCATAGTTTCTCGATCCTGGGAATATGCTTATACTTGCAGATAACATTAATATCTCCATATTAATTTATCTGAGTCTGGCCAGACATTCAATAAGCCTCATCCCTCGAGTGGCCGTGGATATTTACCCCTATTATGTAGGAGGGACAAATCCTATCTACATCACTACGATCTCTAAGCTTGCTTCCTATCACGCCTGATAGCCACCTTTATGATTACCCAGTTACGGTGTAACGTTTGATAACATCAAAGCGCAATATTTCACAACTAGAGTATCTAGTGACTTCAAGTCTAAGGATTGCAATAATATTAGCACTACGAAAAGCGATTGTGACTTCACATAATCTAATGTATCCTTTTCGTCGTGGGTCAATCCAGTATGCCATTACTCCTAATGCATACCCATGTGTTAGACTTGATATCTCCATATCAATCTACCCACATACTAGTCTATATTTGATTGTCCTATTAATCAATATAATGGACTAGGGACATTTAAGATAAATAACACAATTTATCTAAGGACTTCATTATATTAAATATCGCCATAAATAATAAATGAATATTCTAGCCAAAAACATTGTTCATACTAAATCTACGATTGCCTCTAGGGCATCTATTCCAACAAGCCAACCATAAGTCCAAGAATCCAACAAGTATAGATAATCAACGGAAGCTTCCGAATCGGTACTTCCGGTCGGAGCCAACATAGTAACAGTCCACTGGTTCCAGTACATGCGATTCTTTCACTTTACATTGTTAATGAATTATGACTTAGTGACATTTGAATAAAGAGTTTCTGATTTCGAAGACGAGTAGAAAAATGATGGTTCAAAAACAAGTATAGCACATTTGACAAATACAGAGTAAAGTACAGCAGTTATTTTCAAATAAATAATTAGGTCACATGAGAGAACTAGGAAGGCAAAAATAAGCATGTATACTCACCGAGAGATCCAAAAGTGCCAGCTAAATCGCTACTCGTAAACAACGTCCAACTCTACTCCATCGCCGAATCAGGCTCTACAATCATACACATAAATTTATAATCACAACTATGTCTGTGTCGCAAGTAGAGAATGCATGTCCTACGTGATATGCAAATGACATTCACAAGTAATTATAAACACCCAATTTATATTTAGATACCTAAAATCTCGGTCGCTAATGAGTCAAAAATCTCTAAAATGATATTAGGAAATCACATAAAAATTGTAAGACTACAAAACTGCTTAATACTATAACTACAGTTACAGTGACTTACAAAAAAATTGAATTATAGTTAAACAATAAAAGATAACAATTCTCATAATTATAAAAGAGTTATATTTAGTTAAGGAAATATTTCATAATATTTCACAATTACTATCTATTTTCTAACTAATCTATTTTACGATAAAAACAACGATATTTAATTAAAAAAATTAATTGTTGATAAAAAAATGACATTTTTATTCATAACTATTTTAAACTCACATTTTATTTAGATAAACAAAACCAGCATTTATTTAATGATCAAAATATTACTATATATTCATTACGTAATTTAAACGTATATAAACAATTCATTTTATTAACTTATTTTTCACAAAATCAAAGTGTAAATATTTCAAATGTAACATATGCTGATTTGTGGAGATATCGAATTTCGAAAATGATTTTATGTTTATTTTCTTTATTTAATATGAAATTTGTAAGATTTTATTAATGTATAAACAATCAAATAAGAACTAACATTATTAACTAAAAAAGTTTGTCAAAATAACGGTAGGCTCCCCATAGTTTCTCTAAACTATAACTACTCAAATTAATTAGTTTTACTTCTAACAATTCCATTCCTACCCCAAAGGTTCTGGAATGAACACAAAAACCCCCTGCAACCAAACTATTTTCAAAAAGGCAATCTTCTCCAAAATTTCATCACGGAAAATGGAACACACCCACACCCACATACATCTACATACAGAAATTGCTAAGCTGAATGCGAAATCGAAAAGAGAATGCGGGTTACCGGAAAAGTGGGAAGGAAGATGAATAGGAACTCGACGGCGAGTTGGTGGTGGTACGAAAATGGTCCGATCTCGGTCACTGCTTTACTCCGGTGGCAGGGCTTCGTCGAGGCGCAAAAGAGATAAGGAGAGAGGGAGAGAGGCGACAGTGGTGGTTTCAGGTCTTCGGATCAGGTGGCAATGGCGGCGTCGGGGCTCACTGCCTCTGTTGTCGCTGCTGCCATTGTTGTTGTTTTTGCTGGTAATTCGACGGGGGAGGGAGAGGGTGAGACCCTGAATGAGGGGGAGAGATGAGGGAAATGATGGTGGTGTGTGGTGGTGGTGATTGGATATGGAGATTGGCGGTGAAGGGGCTCTGTTTTGCTGGGTTTGTTCTCGGCAAAAACAGAGCAGAGATTTGTGGTGGTGGTGGTGTTGGTGGGTTTTTTTCGGGGATGTAGAGAAGGAGGAGGTGGAGCAGAGGTGGAGGATAAATGGGGAGGTGAAGCTGGAGCTGGAGGTGGTGTCAGAGGCAGTGGTGACTGGTGGTGATGGTGATGGTGGTTTGTGGGTCTGTTGCCGAGAACGAAGAGGTAGGTGATATTAGGGGGGGGGGGGGTGAAAAGAGTGAGGTCACATTTTGTTATGCTTTGGTCACTTATTCTTCTCATTTATACTTTCTTTTCTTTCTTTTTTTTCTAAAACTAATTATAAGGTAACGTAAAAAAACAAGGGGGAGGCGGCGCGCGAAGACGTAAATACGCGACGAACAGTCGGACTAAAACTAATACGCGACGAGTACTAGATATAACAGGTAAACATTTTAGAACTGTAAAACATAATGTTTTAGAAAAGTAAATTTATTAAACTAAGAAATTTTAATTTAACCCCAACAAATAAAAGTTACTACGCAACGTCTAATCATTAAATGCCCTAAGATAAAAAAATCTATGGTATTACACATATCGCTCTTTCAGTCAGGACTTAAGCAGCCGCTAAAACGGAAAATTGGACTGTGTAATCCACCAACAGTGACCGCCACATTCGCTTTGGCTAATTAGCCTCATCACGATAAGAGCTTCTTCAAGCATAAACCTCCACAAACAAGGAGTCAATGGACCGCCCTAACCACCCGTGTGGTCGGTACCACGCAAGAAATTTCGGCCTCACCGCGTCCTCTGCTCGACAAGATGACGGGGTTACCAATTGTGAGTCTTACCAAGGGGACAACACGACGACCAATCCAGGAAAGGGTTATGTTGGAATTGTGATCTGAAGTAAATTTGAGGACATCATTGCAGAATCCAGTTTCTTTTGTTGGGTGTATATGATGATGATACAAAGAACCGATCTACATTCTCCAATGACGAAGGGGAAATTATTACATGAGCTCTTTTCCGGTTGCATGCCCTCTCAGGTAATCTTATTCGTCGCTCATTAAAACTAGCCCATACTATTGCAGGAACACCCGTGCAGGTACTCGTCGCTAACGATAGTACCCACAACTTAATTCGCCCATCTACAGCCGAACAAGTCAGTATAGTTTTGCATCCTATATCACCGTCCCGCGTATACGTTGGAAATGGTGAGTCCTTCCATTGCTCGTATTGTTGCCCATATACCCCCTTTCACTACAGGGTCATGTTTTTTAGATTGATCTTAAGGTAATTTCCGTCCAAGGCTTAGACATTGTGTTGGAGATCCACTGACTTCGGACCCTCGGGTAAGTGGTTAATAATTATGAAACAGTGAAGATGGAGTTTTTGTGGAATAACCATCATATCACACTTCACTGGGATACTTCCACGCCGCGGAAAATCTCTTACAACTGTCTTTCAGCACTCATACATCATGAGCCGGAGATTGAGTTCTATAATATTCTCTATCTTCCTTTCCAACCACACTCTCAGGTTGCAGAGCAGGTGGCCTTTCCTGCCGATTTACCGTCACCCATCATCTTGTTCTGCAACAGAATAGTCAGGTTTGCACTGACGACAGTGCTACCTCCTATACGTACATGGGATCATCACATTCATTGGAAAATAGGGACCAAGCCGTGTATTTTCAGAAGAGTGAGATTAAGAAGCAGGTTTGTGCCATGCTTCAGCAGAGTATCATTCAGCAGAGCCAAAGTGTGTTTTCTTCCCCAGTGTTGCTATTTTGCAAAAAGGATTGTACTTTTCGGTTTTGCGTTGATGACAGAGCGCTTAACGTGGCCACTTTTCCTGATCAGTATTCGATCGCGACAGCTCACGAGCTTGTTGATGAGTTGGGAGTTGCGCGCTTTTTTACAAAACTTGATTTACGCTCCGGATACCGTCAGATCTGCATGCAGCCCGATGATATTTTGAAGACTGCCTTTTGCACTCACGATTGTCATTATGAGTTCTTAGTGATTCCTTTTGGACTTAGTAACGCACCATCTCCTTTTAATTGTGCAATGAACCGCATATATTAGCCATTCCTGTGCTCATTGGTGATTGTTTTCTTTGATGATGTTTTGGTTAACAACACAACTATTGACGCTCACACATCACATCTTCACTAAGTTTTACAGCTCCTTACCACAAATTGTTTTTCGTTAAGCTAACGAAGTTCCCTTTTAGCAGGACTATAGTGGATTGTCTAGGATATACTATTACCGCGGGAGAATTACAGGAAGATCCTTCGAAATTAGACGCCATGGATTCTTGGCCTACTCATACTACAATTAAGAAATTACGGGGCTTTACAGGTTTGACTGGGTACTACTGTCACTTTATTCACGGTTATGCATTGTTGGCGGCCCCTCTCACAGATCCACTTAAGCGGGATGGGTTCTCTTGGACTACGTATGCAGAGCCGAATTTTGAATTGCTTAAACAGGCTATGAAGCGCTCCAGTACTCAAGTTGCACGATTTTTCCCAGGTACTTTACTCAAGACAGACACTTCGCACAAAGTAATAAGAGCCGTGTTGTTACAGAATGGTCATCACGTTGCCTTTTCAGCATTAAATTGGCTCCACGGAGCCATTTGTCCTCCACATACCATAAGGAACTCTACGCCATTATCGATGTTGTACAAAAGTGGCGTCGGTATCTGTTGGGTTGTGAGTTTGTGATTCACAATGATTAGCGCAGACTCAAAGATCTTTTATCACAGGTTATTCATACCCGATCAGCGGTTCTATATCAAGAAGTTAATGGGCTACAAGTTCTAGCGCGGCCACCGTCAAATCTCCTAGACCACATTCGTCATGACAAGGAAATTTATGTTGAACTTTTGGATTTGCGCTCGGCAATTACATCAGGTACGCCACCGCTTAATTTTTCGTTCGTTTATGGCATTATTTATCATCAGACTCGGAAATGTATCAGCAGGAATACCTCCTTGCGTGTTTATTTTCTGACCAAGTTTCATAGTTCACCAACCGGGGCCATCCGGGAATAGATCGTTATTTATCACAGGCTTGTTGCTACTTTCTATTGGACGTGTATGCGTACCGGCATTCACCATTTTGTTACTTCTTTCCCCTCATGTGATGCGATATCTTAATGCGTATGCGCAAGTGGACGGTCAAGTAATATAGGAGCGGTATTTCAACCCCGAGTTATCAATTCCACGACGACAATCTTGAGGTTATTTAATCAGTCAATTAATTTAAAATACGGTAACTAGGATGAAATATTTGTGAGTATAGTAGTTGTCGCACTCAAACAAGCGACTAAAACTGAAATAAACAAATGAACTAATATTGTTTGTGTTCTAATTTAATAAAAAAAGATGGAGAAACTAGGCGATCTCTAGATCACCTAGGACTGTAGACGTTGCTGAATTTCTTATGGAAGAAATTTTATGTTTGATTTATAATAAAACTCTTCCAATTAAATTTATCTAGAAAACTGATAAATTTGATAAATGAGTTCCAATGGGAAAATACATCTTATTGTGATTATTATCACAAAAAAATTAATTTTCGTAAAAGAACTGTTTATTCCTAATTAAACTCTCTTTACTTAGAAGATAATGAATAAAATCCTCTAGAATCTGTAAGAAGAAAAATCGCCTGACTGCAACTGCGAAAAGAGTTAGACAAAAAAGTCAAAGATCCTACCAAACCCATCCATGGCCTCCCTTAGCTTTCAGACAACAACCTTGGGACCCGTGAAAATCACTGGGTGCACCAGAGGGGTTCTCCTAATCTTTGGTCCTTTTCTCTTTTTCAATTTGATAGTTTAGTCCAAAGACACATGGATTGATGGTACAGGAATAGTCCTAGATGTAAGAATATCTTAGAAACCTCTAGAAATATACCTGAAATCCAAGGATCACAACATTGATAATTTCTTGCGGGACTAGATTCAAGAATCATGATTTTTTTTTTTTTCCTGCAAGAACATAGATTAGCATCACATAGATCATTTATAATATTTCTATATAGTGCATGGCATGATCTGAGTTATTTTATTCCTAAATTGACAAACATGAAGAAACATGTGGGATCCTGAATTGAACACATGCTGAGTTATTCCATTTCAAAGGGTCTACTCCCTTTGGGCCTCAAATTTGAATCCCAACAAACGCTAACTATCCATGGGGTCATTGAGGATAGACATGCGGTATACCTCATGACTCTGCCGATTTAAAGATCAATTTCCTTAATTTTTTTAATCATTCGATCCGCCTATTACTATAAATATTTATATGAGATTGTGATATTCTTATACGGTTGGTGATAACATTGTGCATTTTTAGACCAACAAAGTGTGTGAATCATGCCCAAGAAAGTAATGTTATCAACTCTCTAATAAAGAAACACAAACCTGGATGGGACTTTAGTGAGAAATAGTGATGTACAAGAACATAACCTTAATATAGTGGTACTTCAAATTTGAAAGCTAGGACCATGGCCGATGTCAGGTATGCTTCTGTTCCATCCATGGCGGCTTCACAATGGAACCCAACCAAAAATGACATTGTTAGCACGAAACCTTTAAGCCTAAGTATGATTTTTCGGAGTGTGGTTTGATTTTGAGAATGAGTACTAGAATATTCACAATTCCAACGTATAATCAACCAATCCTGTTATTTACGTATCATTTTCAGTCCTAACACCCCCCCCCCCCCAAACATCAACTTCATCATCTCCCCATATTTTCATTTACTTAGGGGCACACTATATATATGTTAAGTTTATACCCATACAAGAGATCATGTATATTCCAATCCGATCAAAAAAAGGAAACAAAATGAATTAGATTTTAACTCAATATGATCCGACCAACAAAAGAAAAGTAAGGAAAATAAATTTTAACTCAACAGGAAATTTATATCCTTAATGCATAGTAAGGCCCCACTTGTAGAGCTCGCCTACGGCCTAAGAAAATCTTGAAGTAGCCTGGGTGCGCTTGGCACTTCCCTGTAAATGATGATTAATTTTGTTGCTATTCATAACAGGTGTTGATTCGTAATTGTTGGGTTTTTGTTTTGATTCTACAATTTAGGAAATATTAGAAACTTATAAATTTTTATTAACTAGTAGAAATATAGAACCTACTTGTATTTTTTATTGACTTATTTCCTAATATTTGCGCAATTAGAATTATTTGGAGAGCAAGTTTGTGTAACATATTTATAGGCGGCTCTACATGAGTTCTAATTGAGGAGTCGAGCTGAGTAGATCATTGGTGAGAGGTATTAGTGAGTGGATGTGTGAGGTTGGGGTGTCATAGATGTAGTCGACCGATGAGAGTGTCGTGTCAAAGTGGTCCACAAGTTGAGTTGTCTCTCTAATTGATCTAGTGAAATCTTCCTCCTCCCATGGATGTAGGCAATTTTTACAAACCACATAAATTCTTGTTTTGTCGTTGTCCTTTTCCTGTATTACGTGTGTAGAGTGTGTGATCATGTGACGTATTTTTTCTGTAAAACCCTGATATCGAGAGGAGCCAGAGACCGGGAAATTCCCTACGTACGATAAATTTTACTCTTTCGCATAGGGAGTGGTAAAAACAAATAAGTGAAAAGAAACATCCAACCAATGATTCATTACGATACAAGTTTACAACATTCATGACTGGTTCCCAATTGGACACCTAGTCTAACAAAATATATCTTACAACAAAAACCGGGCTCGCCGGTTATTAACTAAGCTCTACATGTTTGCATGAGAGAATGAGTTCGTGATTCCACCGCGTTACCCCAACCAACCAATCGATAAACTTGTGGGGAAATTAAAGAAGCACGAGAGAGTAGTTTTGAGAGTATCAGCAAAATCTGAGTGAAAAAAGAAACAACTTAGCATGTAAAACATAATGGCTAAGACAGGTTACCGAGTTTGCGTGTTCAAAAAAGTTTGAACGGTAACATAGTATAAGTATAAAAACCAATAAAGACTTCGAAATGATTTCAGATGTATCAGTACGAGTAGGAGTGACGATTATCGGGGTTCTCAAAAGTTCCTATTTCCAAATTGAAAGTTACTACCAGTACCCGATTTGTTTACCGAGATATTCATGAGTTCCCGAACGTAGAATGAAACAAGTCATATTATAAATTTGCAGTATCCAAGAGAGACCAAAGTAAATAGAAACAGATGATACTGACGTGTAGGGGGTTCTGATAACCCAACCACTCTGCCAAGCGCTATGGACGATTCCAACCATCTCGCTATTAATCATACAAGCAACTACTAGACCTTAAGTGACGACACTCCCTTTAGATTGTAAGTCAAAATAGTAGTACTAGAATGTTGGGCTCTCACAAACAAGGTGAAGAGTCAAGGCACACAAAGTCCCCAAGTCATACCAGGTCCAAGACTACAACAAGTAGTCAAGACATTCTGCTGAATAAATAATTACAACCGTAGAAAATCATAGTAACAGGCAACGTGGGCATATAGCTCTTTTGCAGACTCAACTGGTTCTGGTATGCACGATTTTTTCACTTTAAGTTATTAATAAATTCTAATTGAGTGACATTTTAATAATTGGTTTTCCGATAGGAAAGATGAGTAGTAAAGTGAGGAATTGAATCAAGTAAATTACGTTTAACAAGTAGTGAATAAAGTACGAGGCGCCACCCTTGGGAGGGGACAGAGCATCTAATTGTAGAGTCGAGTTGAGTAGCAAATTCATTAGAAATATAGTGAGCGAATGTGTGAGGGTAGGGTGTCATAGATGTAGTCAATGAGTGATGAGTGTGCTTTGTCGACGTGATCCACAATGGACTTACCTCTCTCCCCTGCGAAGCATTCCCTCAATGATATGATAAAATTCTTCTCGTCCCATGGATATGCAATTTTGCCGAACCATGTAAATTCTTTTGTAATTGTTTTTCTTCTCCTATATTCCATGTGTGGTCGTGTTGTGTGCTTTTGCTTCCATGGCATCACTAATTATTGTCGGAAAATATTCGATACAACGAAGTCCGAATATAAATTTACTTACACAAACAAGACTATTATTTTTCTCTTTTGAAAGGAGATATATTTTCACTTGTTGATGTACCAAAATGACTGAGGGCCAGTTTTGGAATGCTTCTGCTGACAGCAAAGTTGCTTTCTGACAGCATAAACATTTTTAGTGCGTTTGGATAAAAATTAAATTTCTACTTTCTCGGACAGTTTCTGCTGTCCCACAATAGCTTTCACGAAGCAAGATCAGGGATGCTTTTCAGAAAGTGTTTTTGATTAATTTATCTAAAACCGATTTTAACCTTATAACTTTTTTATGAAAATATTAATAGTTATCTTTACGAAAATGAGACATGTCACATATTTTTGTCATTTTACATTCTGAAAGCAAGTTCAGTGTTGATTTTACTAAACACAAAATTACTTTATCAATATTTCACAGCAAATTCTATGTAATATTAACAAAATAACATTTTATTTAGAATTCACAGCAATTTTTGTACAGTGGTTTTTCACACAACCGCTTTTAGCACCGCCACAGAATTCCAAACTAGCCCTGAAAATGGTTTGTACTCTTGCGTTGTACAACAAAAAAATGACTGAAAATAATCCCCGTTTAGTACTTTAATTGATCATCGTATCTCATGATTCTCAAAAAAATAAAAATCATAATCTCAATGCAATGACTATTCTGTCCTCCAGTATACGGCGTGGTCGGTGGGTGTTGTCCTTTACATACCTCTCCCATACATCTTCTTAAATGGGTAACCATGCACGTGAAATTCAAACAAAGAGGCTGACCAAAGGCAGGACTAAGAAGTACTACCTCCGTTTCTTCTCTATAGCACCGGTTTGACTTTTTGACTCGTATCTGAGTCACTTTGACCGGGTGATTTGTATAGTCAAATGATACGCTTTTTTGATAATTTTTTCACCGTGTAATAGATCAACTTTTACTCTACAACACCATGAAAAGATTAGCAAAAAGTTGCACCGTTTTGCTACTCAAATCACCGGGTCAAAGTGACCCAGTGAATAGTGACAAAAGTCAAACCGGTGTGATAGAGAAGAAACGGAGGTAGTAAGAATACTCTTAATTCTTATCTCTGCTGGCATTACGGTTTCTAAGCATTCACATTTGTGGAGACAAAGAGAGAGAGAGAGAAAAGCACAGACAACAATATCCAACAGAGTAAGCTCGGAGAGACAAAAACTACAACTTTACATGTACAAAGGCAGCACCAAGAGGAGAATGTCGAAGCATTTTTTGTAATTCCAATAACACAACACTAGTACTACTACTATTCCTAGAGCTACGTGCATCCCATAACATGAAAAACAACATCATCTTAGTCAAATGGCTTCCAAGCAGTTAACCAGTATTCTGAAACAACAGGTATCAGCAACAACGTAATAACTCATTTTCACTGCTGGTCACTTCTCTTTTTCTCTTTGTCCAAATGATGGAACTAGGTTAAGATAGTCCGATAAAGCAAAACTAGATGAAGCTTAACCGTAGATCTAAAGGGCCGTGATCATCAACCGCAGCTCCATGGTTGTATGGAAACGACATGGTACTACCATTGTATTCGTTAGCCAAAAACCTGAACGTCTTGCCGTGAGGCGACTTAGCTTCATGAAACGAGTTCAGAGGAAACAGCTGAAGAGTCTCTATCACTCTTTCGGGCTCCAAAACAGGCTGGTGGTTTGCTTCTGCAAAGCCTGCTCATATAGGAGAAAGCAAACATAGGGTTAGAATAAAATTTTGAAGATAAACAGACAACGATATGTGAATGTTTTACTTACGTTTGGCAGAAGAAAGCCGATGGTTTTCTTGATCTGAGTAGATCTCATATTCATGAGGAGGAGGAGGGGCGGAGACTCTTCGACGCTTCTGTCTTTCCCTAGCTTTATGGTTCTGGAACCAGTAAAAGACATTCTTACTCTCGATCTTACCGTAAAAGCTCAACTGAGAAGAGATCTTCTGAATCTGATCGGTGCTCGGGGTACGAAGCCCCGACCTGAACAGCTCAGTCAGAACTTTAACCTGTTCTGCAGTCGGGTTCCACCTCCCGCACTTATTACCACCTCCACCACCGCCGCCTCCGCGTGGCCTAACACAAAAGCCTGCCATCCCATCATCCATGATATGTCTTCCACAAATGTCTCTCAAAACTTAAAATTCTCTGATGTTTGGTTCTCAACTCCAAAGCAAATAGACACCGTGTGTGTGTATAAATACAACAAAAAGGAATTAGTATTTTATGTGGTGGTTTATTTTAATATATGAGATCGGAGTGGAACAGATTCGATCAATTTGTTTATGTTGCACTCTGTCTTAATTTGAGGATCGGAATGCAATTGTTTTTTCATGGTTTTTTGTGTTCAAGTGTTAGAAACTAGAAAGGGAGATAGACATGCATAAAAGCGGCCACTACTGTTGAACACTTGGGTCGGCGAGAAGACAAAGAACTAACTTCTGCTCATAGCTTTCGTAATAGAAAATGTTTCAGTTTCAACATTATGTTCCTTTAGTGTGAAGCCTATATTACTAGACAGTTCGTAGGTATTCAATACCTTAAAATCTGCCAGAAGTTGTAAGAAAGTGATCAATTACAGTGAATTTATCAAAAATATATGCTAGGGTTTTGATGAAAAAGAAAGTGATGGAAAGATAGAGAAAAGAGGGAAGAGTCCTTATTCTCATTAACTAGTAGTAGTAACATTCATTTACAACGTTTAACTACAATTTGCTAACTTTAAATAATTGCAAACTAAGACTGTACTTCCAGTTACACTACAGAATGCTACCAAGATACGCTTAACTTTTACATCCATTGAACTCTAAAACCTTATTGATTGATTCGGCCTAATATAGAAATTTTGAAATTGCTTTTCCGATGCATGCTTTAGACAAAATACACATTCAAATTCAGGGTAGATACTTATCCTAACTAGTTGTAATCAGTCCAAGCCACAAAGTTACCACAAGAGAAATTACAAGTTTTTGTTGATAATCAAGTAAATGTCTAGTAAATATCATATGAAATGGAGGTTGGTGGAAGTGAAAGTCAAAGTTCACACTGTCTGGTCATAGTTGGATGGTTGTGATCAAAAGACACTGACATGGATACTTTGATCAGTTTGGTAGTTCACCAATGAGTGCAACTTTACTGGGATTAATTAAAAAAACAAAGCTTCTTTTAAGGACATGGGAACATAAGCTAGAGGACAATATTGCTAATACCAAATTAAAGTAGAGGTATGAGAAATATAGGGACAACTCAAAAACAACTAGAAGGGGACCAATTTTGGCCTTTCTCATGTCCTCTAGCTGTTGTCAAAATTAAGTCTTAATTTTAATAAGACACTAGCTACCATGCATGCAAAAATCGCAACTTCAATATTTGTTTTGGTTTCGTCTCTGGTTTGATTTTGTGTTTACATCTAATCCAAGTGTATATAGATATTTACAAATATTTTTATTAATATACGAATATTGGTTTAAACATTGCTGCATTCCCGAATTTTAAGAATAATTGAGAAAAGGAAGATTGTCAGGACTTGTATGTTTCGGTTTTTTCTCTACGGAGCTTGAGCTCTGTCTTTGTTTTTCAAAACTTACTAGAACGAGTATGAGTTGTTGAGACAACTTACACCTATCTTCCAAAGAAAGGATCTGAATTTTTCTTAATATAGTTTTGAGATAAATCGATAATTTTGTGTAAAAGATTGAGATGACTCTTAGTAATTATCGTTTTAGAAAACGAATGCGGAAGCACAAGAAAAGTGATGAGACGAAGAACAGGATGAAGAACAACAAAAGAATTTAACGTACTTTATTAGTTTTTAGGCTAGCTACATCCACGGCCAAAACAATTCGAGTTTATTGATGAGAGACCAATACAATTAACCACACTATTGAAAGCCACGACCATAACCCTATATAAAGGCTAGAATACCGACTTGTAGCCAAAGAAACGGAGAAAACATTCCAAAATTGAACAAGGAAACAACGAAAGCGCTCAACCCCAGAGTGTTCGTACGAACACCCGAAGTGCTCACACGAACATGTTTGTACGAACACTTTTGGTGTACGCACGAACATAAACAAATACCAGATTTTGTGCTTCGTTCTTGTTTCCTTTTTTCGCCATTGCTTCGCCGCTTCGTCCAAGAGTTAGCTAGGGTCTTGAATCACCAAAAAGTAACAAATCTCCACCTTGATTCAAGTGTCCTAGCAACCAATCCAATGCTCACATCGATCCAACAACCCATAGAATGTATTTCCAAATTTGCGGTATTGGAATACATCCACTATGCGCCACAGCAAGCGCGTCTTTGCCTCTCAACAAACGCAAAGACTTGTCTGTCACAATCAACACACCACCAATGCACCGTGACATAATGCATCTCACCAACATCATTACAATCACACTTAATGATGAAAAGTGTATATCAATCAATCCAAGTCATGCCAATTGCGCCGCCAACGAACCGCACCAAGACGCAAACCGAGACACGCCCAATAAAGTACCAATAATCAACAGATGCCCAATAACATGCAACCAATCCAATCCTCGTATCACAAACACACGCCCATGCTCCTATATCTGGAGCCCAAGCTTGCACACGTGAACTAGAGAACTTAGCCGTCCTCGGAATTTGTCCCTCTACTTTGAACTGCAGCATATGCGAATCCTTTGTTCTTGGGAAAATTCTTCTTCCAATGGCTCTTCTCATGACAAAAAACACAAACGTCTGATGGTAAGTCGGATCTACCATTGTTCCGATGTCCATTCTTACCCTTTCCTCCCTTGACCATGAATGTGCCACCATCATGATCTTCAAACTTTGACGCCTTGTGCCTCAATTCCCTTGTGTGAAATGTCGAACGAACTTCCTCTAAGGTTATCTTCACCTTCCCAACAATAAATGATTTAACAAAACCCTCAACAGAAGGAGGTAGAGACACAAACAATATCAATCTTGTATCAGCATCACTCACGGTCTCGTCACTACTGCGTAATTTAAGCAAAATAGTGTTGAGATTGTCTAGGTGATCACCAATATGCGTACCTTCAACCATTCGAAGACCGAATAGCCGCTGCTTCAACATCAATTTGTTGGAAACATATTTCTTTGCGTAGATATCATGCAACTTCTTCCATAAGCTAGTTGCCGAGGTCTAATCTGCAACTCCAGTAATCACGTCGTCCGCGAGGCACAACATGATCGTCAAATGTGCCTTCTCCTCCATCTTCACAAACTCTGGTGTGGTCTTGTCAATGCTTGATTTGTTAGCTAGTGGCAACCACAGATCTTGTTGCTTCAACAAAATGCGCATCTTTATTTGTCACAAGCTAAGCCCATTCTTCCCATCAAAGCGATCAATCTTCATTATGTTCGACAACCCTCCTCACAAACTCGAAACCTAACTACCAGGCTTTGATACCACTTATTAGAAAATGAATGTGGAAGCAAAAGAAAAGTGTTGAGAGGAAGAACAAGATGAAGAACAACACAAGAATTTAACGTGGTTCATTAGTTTGTAGGCTAGCTACATCCACGTCCAAAACAACTCGATTTTATTGATGAGAGACCAATAAAGTTAATCACACTACTGAAGGCCATGACCCTAACCATATATAGGCTAGAATACCGACTTGTAGCCAAAAAACGGAGTAAACATTCCAAAATTTAACAAGGAAACAACGAAACCGCCCCAACGCCAGAGTGTTGTTGGGTTTGTCTCGAATTCCCCAAGACGAATCGGTGTACCCGATGGTGATAGCTTGGGCTTGGTGGGCTTTTCCATCTCCTCTAGTATAGTATAAATAGAGGTGCCTGCTATTTTTTATTCATCAGTTCAACTCATGAGTGGCACACAGGTTTAGTGTGTAGGAGAGTTGAGAGTCTCGTAGAGTGGTGTACGGTTTTTCGTACTAGTAAAAATTCTTTCTTGCCCTATGCACTTAGTCAACTTGCCGAAGCACGTTAAATATTGTGTTGTTTATTCTCTCGTTCTCCAAATCGCGTGTTCGTGTAGTGGTCGTGTTTGATTTTCCGTTGAGTGGGATTTCGACGTGATAAATCCCAACAAATGGTATCAGAGCCAGGTTACGATCCGGGTTATACAGACGAAGAGAACGGAGACGGGATTATAAAGTTTTCAGCTACGACAAGACGCTTGCGGCGGCAGTGATTTTTTTTCTTGAAGAGCTCATGGCAACGGGACTTGTGGCGCGTGGGTTGAGAAGAACAAGGAGCAGCGGCGGTGTTGAAGGGTTGAAGAGGGAAGCGGCAGAGCAGCTGGACAGTGAATGTGTTGACGGCGGCGGCGAAATTTTTTTTCTCGATTGGCGGCTGTGGCAAAAAAGGACCGTGGCGGCTAGCTAATCTTTTGAACTAGTTTGGGTTGATTTCGTGTTGAAATCGGGAGTTTTTTAGCCTTGTTGGTTGCCAAATTCGAAGCAAAAACCAAGAAAAACGCTGCTGGGTTTGCCTCTGGTCGTGAGGTAGAAGAAGACCAGAGAAAAGATTCAGTGCTTCGCGGGTACGGCTGGGCGCATGTCTGAAACGCGCGTTATGTGGTCCAACTTGTTTTGGACGTATCGTGGGCTCCAGGAATCCGTTTGACTTGAAACAAGAATTAAACCCCAGGCTTTTGGGCATTCGGGACACATTGGGGGTGTCGGATTCTGCGGATTGTGAATGGAAATTTTCATATTGGTTTTATGGCGGTGAAAAGTTCTAGTTTCGTGATTGAACAATTCAACGGCCACAACGATTTCACTTTATGGCAACAACGAGTGAAAAATATGGTAACACGGGAAGGTCCTATCAATTCTTTCACGAAGAAGAAGTCCAAAAAGCCAGCGGGCGTGACAGATGACAAGTGGGAGGAGATGCGAGAGATGGCGAATAGCACGATTCAGCTTTATCTTGGCAACAGTACACTCTGGGAAGTCATCAATGAGACGGATTCCTACGAACTGTGGACGAAGTTGGAGAGTAGGTTTTCCAAGTCATTGACAAGTCGACTGTTCTTGAACAAACAGTTTTATGCGCTGCATATGACCGAAGGGGAGGATTTTATGGAACACTTGGATGAGTTCAACAGGGTTCTAACAGAGCTGAATATGGTTGATGCGAAGATTGTAGAAGAAAATCAAGCATTTCTCTTGTTAGTTTCCCTACCTCCTTCGTACGAGCACATCAAGACTACGTTGATGTATGGGAAGGATACTATCAAGTTAGATGAGGTGGTTCTTACTCTTATTTCCCATGAGTCGGTAAGGAAAAAGGAGAGAGACAAGACGCAACTTGATGGAATCATGGCTACATCAGAGGAAAGTCAAGATCGTGGAAGGAGGCAACAGATGGAGGCTCATAGGAGGGGATGTTCTAAATCCAGAGGTGATGACTACAAGCCACGATGTTTCTTTTGTAGTCAATAAGGTCATATTTGAAAGCATTGTGAGAAATACAAAGCTGCGAGGAAGATGAATCAACCATCAGAGGCAGCAGTCAATCAGAAGTCCGAAAGTGATAAAGATCCAGTGGATATGATGACCGTCACTTCAAGTAATGAGAACTCAGATTGGATTTTAGATTCTGAATGTTTGTTTCATATGTGTGCAGTCAGGGAGCAGTTTGCAACTTATCAAGCTTGTGATGGGGGTACTGTCAAGATGGTTAACAACTCGACCAGTAAAGTTGTTGGTGTGGGTATAGTAAGGTTTTGTAAGCTTGATGGGAGGATCTTGGCGCTGACGGGGGTGAGACATGGGCCAGACTTGAGGAAGAATCTGATCTCATTGGGGATGTTGGACAATAAGGGTTGTAGAGTCTCAATTCAAGGTGGAGAAATTGAGGTAGTGTCTACGACTGAATAGACTGTGTTGCATGGGAAATTGGTTGATGGTCTATAAACACTTGTGTGGAGTGTTGTGACATGTGGATATTCTGTCACACAAGAGACAAGAAGTATAGATCGGCAAGATACGCATGTAGGGCATAACTGCACAAGGGAAGCAAATAAGGAGATGCACCGCGAACAGACGCGGAGGAGCACGAGGTGGACGTGCAAGGGCGTTCAAGCGCAAGACGGAGAAGGTGCAGGCTACACAAGAGTTTCAGGTTGTTCAAGGAGGTTGTCTAGTTTAAGTGATCGAGACGCATATGAAGGTTGACGATCCACCGTTGATGACAACATCGATAAAGAAAACTTCTGCAGAAGTTAAGAGGAAGTGAGTCTCGTTTGCACTTGACTTGGATGGTGGTGGTCTCTGCAATGATGTTCGAGCAGGTAGACAAGTGGATCCACACCGCTCCCCAAAGTAGCATACTTTGGGACGCACCCGTGCCAGGGGTGCGAGGAAGCGCCCCAGGGAGGGGGCGCAAATAGGAGCATCTCGGTGGAGGTGTTGTGAGGGGCCGTGCATGACGAGCATGGCGGATGCGGAGGAGTTGACATCAACACGGAGTAGATTGAGGAATTTGCTTCCGCTTGAGAATTCAAGCCAAGGTGGAGTTTGTTGGGTTTTGTCTCGAATTCTGCAAGACGAATCGGTGTACACGATGCGTCTGATTTCTCTTCTGATGAGGTAATCTCTAAGGAGGTGAGCTTGGGCTTGGTGGGCTTTTCCACCTCCTCTAGTGTAGTATAAATAGAGGTGCTTGATATTGTTTTATTAATCATTTCAACTCATGAGTGGCACACAGGTTTAGGGTGTAGGAGAGTTGAGATTCTTGTAGAGAGAATTGTGGGTGTACGGTTTTTCGTACTAGTGAAAATTCTTTCTTTCCTCGTGCACGTAGGCAACTTGACGAAGCACGTTAAATATTGTGTTCTATATATTCTCGTTCTCCAAATCACGTGTTCGTGTAGTGATCGTGATTGATTTTCGATTGCGCGGTATTTCGACGTGATAAATCCCAACAAGTGTTCGTACGAACACCCGAAGTTTTCGCACGAACATGTTCGTACCAACACTTTTGGTCTTCGCACGAACAGAAAAAGAAACCGAGATTTTGTGCTTCGTTCTTGCTTCCTTGCATTCGCCATTGTTGTGCCGCTTCATCCAAGAGTTAGCTAGGGGCTTGAATCACCAAAAACATAACATATCGTTTCTACACTTTTATACCATGCATATTTGAAGTTCATGAATTCTTATATTTTAAACCTTTTCCAAACTTTTGAAATTATCTTCCTCGAGCTTCCTATGTTGTCAGTAAACTAGTGTAATTCCCGTGCTTGAATGCGCTATTTTGAAAATTTTTGGTTACTTTGTACTTTTCAAAGTTTTAGGTCATAATATAAATACATAAATTCTGTAAAGTTTATGAGTCATATTGTACTTCTACAAAAATTATAGGGTATACTATTATTTTTTCTTTTGAAAAAGGAGCAATTTTATGAACTTAAGAAGGATTACAGTCTAATGCTAAGCTATGCTCTATATCATGAGCTAGGGAGATGGACTCTTGTTTTACATATCAGACAAAAAAAATTGTGAATTTTTTTGATGGATGAAGGATATAGGATGTAATAGATTAGATAAGGTATTGCTACAGTTTCTTATGGAGACATCTGAGTATGACTTGACAGTCACTATGAATTTACATGTTCTCATATCCATGATATAGTAACCAGCGGAGAGCTTCTGAGATGCAACATGTTGGCTTGCAATAGAGATGATGGTTGAAACTTGCAGCTGTAGGGTTTTGATCCCGGATACGCAGCGGAAGAACAATATAATTATCCGATCAATACCCTCCAAGGATCACAGGAAGAGAATTCATGACGATGGTAAGAGAATAGTGTTATGTACCTTTGAGGTCTCCTTGATGACTTCTAACGAGAAAATTATCACGTCTCTACGGTTGATCCACGTCTAGAGGTGACATCTAGATCTTCCAAACGCCTTTTGCTAGCTATGTGGAGTGGAAGAGGATGAAGAAATCACGCAACAGAGCACCAAAGAGAGGGGCGGCCTCTCTTGTGGCCGACGGGGTAGGCGGACGACGAGGGGGCTTCAGCCTCCTTCTTAGTCTTGCTCTCTCTTTCCTTCTCTCCTACTCAAGGTGTGTTATGAGCATAAGTTGTAGGGAAGAAAGCTAGGAGCATCCTTTATATAGTCCAACAACTCCTTGTTTACTACATAAAGGCCCATCCTAATCCTACTCAAGTTCGGATTAGTCCAACTTGCATATTATTCTTAATAAGTTAGCAAGTTGTTGCGATTTGATCCATCTAATTAATTAATCATATTAATTAATTGTTTCCCAAGTCTAGTTCACCCCTATATGACGTGTGACCCCATAGGTTCTCTTTAGTTGGTAGTAACTATTTACTAATATGGAGTGGCCTCTAGCAAGACATCCATTCTAGCCAACAAATATAATAGTCGTCATGACAAACCTTTGTGCAGGTATTGTCCCACCCCTTTGTCTCAATACTCGGATTTGGACACGAGACATACAAATCACACTCGTATATCCAATCCATAGTTCCTCGATACTGGGAATAGCCTTATTCGTGCAAATAACATCAATATATTATATTGATTTATTTGAGTCTGGCCAGACATTCTATAAGCACTATCCCTCGAGTGGCCTAGGATATTTGCTCCCGTTATGTGGGAGGGAAAAATTCTATCTACGTCTACTACGATCTCTAAGCTTGCTTCTTATTGTATTCGGTACATGCCTTTATGGCTACCCAGTCACGGTGTAGCGTTTGACACTACCAAAATCAATATAATCCACAACTAGATTATCTAGTGACTTCAAGTATAAGGATGACAATACCGTTGTCACCGCGAGAAGCACTTTTTACTTCACATAACATGTATGTATCCTTCTCGGAGTTGGGTCAATCCAGTATGCCATTACACCTAATGCATAACCATGTGTTGGATCATGATATCTCTATATCAATCCAACCCCATACTAGTCTATTGATGATTGTCTCATTAATCTTATAATGGACTAGAGATATTTAAGATAAACAACAAAATTGTAAATATAATGACTTCATTATATCAAAATATCCAACAAATAATACAATGAATATTCTAGCCAATTCATTGTTCTTACTAAACGAGATTGCATCTAGGGCACCTATTCCAACAGTCTCCCCCTTGCACTAGAGCCAATCTGGTGCATATCGTATGCCAAATCTCTTAGTGTGCCCTTCATGCTTGAGCTGAACAAGCGGCTTTGTAAGATGATCTGACAGATTCTCATCTGTAGGAATCTTGCATATCCGAACGTCTCCTCTTTCGACAATATCTCGAATAAGATGGAACTTCCTGGGTACGTGTTTGGATTTCTGGTGCGACTTGGGTTCCTTCGATTGCGCGATCGCTCCAGTGTTGTTACAATACAACTCTACTGGATCCGCAATGCTAGGAACCACACCAAGCTCAGTAATGAACTTCCTAATCCAAACATCTTCTTTTTTTTTTGCGCCATTTTCAGCAATATACTCAGCCTCTGTTGTAGAATAAGCCACCCTCTCTTGCTTGGAACTCTTCCAGCTCACCGCTGCTCCATTCAGGCAAAACACAAACCCTGACTGTGATCTGAAATCATCTCGGTCGGTCTCGAAGCTTGCATCTGTGTAACCCTTTACACGCAACTCTTTATCACCTCCAAATATCAAGAATGCATCCTTAGTTCTTCTCAAGTACTTAAGAATGTTCTTGACCGCAACCCAGTGACTCTCACCTGGATTGGACTGATATCTGCTTGTCATACTCAATGCATATGACACATTTGGTATAGTACATAACATGGCGTACATGATGGATCCTATGGCTGAGGCATAGGGAACCCTACTCATGCGTTCCTTCTCAATCTCATTGGAAGGAAAACCACTCTTCGAAAGAGTGACTCCATGCGACATGGGCAAGAATCCCTTCTTAGAATCTTGGAAGTTGAACCGTTTCAGCACCTTGTCTATATATGTACTCTGACTTAGGTCGAGCAGCTTCTTAGATCTATCTCTATAGAAATTTATACCGAGTATATAGGCTGCTTCACCTAATTCTTTCATTAAGAAACACTTTCCTAGCCAATCTTTAACAGATTGCAGCATGGGAATGTCGTTTCCAATTAATAGTATGTCATCCACATACAAGACCAGAAAAGCAATAGAGCTCACACTAACCATCTTGTAGACACAAGATTCATCTTCGTTTCTGATGAAGCCAAACTCTTTGACTACTTCATCAAAACGTTGATTCCAGCTCCTAGAAGCTTGCTTCAATCCATAAATGGATCGTTGCAGCTTACAGACTTTGTTGGCTTGCTTTGGATCTTCAAAACCCTCAGGTTGTGTCATGTACACATCCTCAAGGAGATTCCCATACAGGAATGCTGTTTTGACATCCATCTGCCAAATCTCATAATCGTAGTATGCTACAATAGCAAGTAAGATTCTGATGGATTTGGTCATTGCGACTGGTGAAAAGGTTTCATCATAGTCAATACCATGAATCTGTCTGAATCCTCTAGCCACCAATCGGCCCTTGTAGGTAATCACATTACCATCCATGTCGATCTTCTTCTTGAAGACCTACTTGCACCCTATGGGCCGCGCCCCTACGGGTGGTTCCACCAAAGTCCATACTTTGTTGGTATACATGGATTCCATCTCGGATCTCATGGCCTCAAGACACTTCTGAGATTCTGGCGCTCTCATGGCCTCTTCATAGGTAGTAGTCTCATGCGAAAGAGTGACTCCATGCGAAAGAGTGGTTCCACCAAAACCACTCTTCGAAAGAGTGACTCCATGCGACATGGGAAAGAATCCCTTCTTGGAATCTTGCATGCTGAACCGTTTCATCACCTTGTATATATATGTACTCTGACTTAGGCCGAGCAGCTTCTTAGATATATCTCTATAGAACTTTATACCGAGTATATAGGATGCTTCACCTAAGTCTTTAATTGAGAAACACTTTCCTAGCCAATCTTTAACAGATTGCAGCATGGGAATGTCGTTTCCAATGAGTAGTATGTCATCCACATACAAGACCAGAAAAGAAATAGAGCTCCCACTAACCTTCTTGTAGACACAATGTTCATCTTCGTTTCTGATGAAGCCAAACTCTTTGACTACTTCATCAAAACGTTGATTCCAGCTCCTAGAAGCTTGCTTCAATCCATAAATGGATCGTTGCTTCTTACAGACTATGTGGGCTTGCTTTGGATCTTCAAAACCCTCAGGTTGTGTCATGTACACATCCTCAATGAGATTCCCATACAGGAATGCTTTTTTGACATCCATCTGCCAAATCTCATAGTCGTAGTATGCTACAATAGCAAGTAAGATTCTGATGGATTTGGTCATTGCGACTGGTGAAAAGGTTTCATCATAGTCAATACCATGAATCTGTCTGAATCCTCTAGCCACCAATCGGCCCTTGTAGGTAATCACATTACCATCCATGCCGATCTTATTCTTGAAGACCCACTTGCACCCTATGGGTCGCGCACCTACGGGTGGTTCCACCAAAGTCCATACTTTGTTGGTATACATGGATTCCATCTCGGATCTCATGGCCTCAAGACACTTCTGAGATTTAGGCCCTTTCATGGCCTCTTCATAAATAGTAGGCTCATCATATATGAGCATCATGTCACCAGATTCAGTTACGAGAATTCCATACCTCCCTGGCTCCTGGCGCCATCGACTAGATCTACGAAGCTCATGTGTTACTTGAACAGGTTGCTCCACAACTTCTTGTGGTTCCTGTTCATGTTACATAGTAGGATCAATGCTTTGTGGTTCTTGAACTTCTTCAAGTTCTACAGTCCTCCCACTTTCTTATTTAGAGGCAAACTCTCTTTCTAGAAACACGCCGGTCCGAGCAACAAACACTTTGTTCTCAGTTGGATTGTAGAAATAATATCCCTTAGTTTCCTTAGGGTATCCCACAAATTTGCATTTATCTGACTTAGGCCCTAGCTTGTCTAATTGTAAACGTTTTACATAGACATCGCAGCCCCAAATCTTCATGAACGACACTGTGGGATGCCTCCCACTCCACATCTCATGTGGTGTCTTCATGACTGACTTAGATGGAACACGGTTCATGGTGAAAGCTGCACTCAATAGAGCATAGCCCCAAAATGATAATGGAAGATCAGTTTGACACATCATAGACCGAATCATAACTAATAGAGTTTGATTCCTCCTCTCGGACACGTCATTCCATTGTGGCGTTCCGGGTGGAGTGAGTTGGGATATTATCCCACACTCTCTAAGATAGTCGTCAAAATCTTGGCTCAAGTATTCTCCTCCACGATCTGATCGTAGAGCCTTGATACTTTTGCCAAGTTGCTTTGCTACTTCATTCTTGAATTCTTTGAAGATTTAAAAGGATTCGGATTTGGCCTTCGTAAGGTATACAAACCCATATCTACTGAAATCATCAGTAAATATTATGAAGTAGACATAACCACCCCTGGCAGGCGTGGCAAATGGCCCACATACATCAGTATGTATTAGTGCCAATTGCTCACTAGTCCTCTCTCATTTCTTATTGAAAGGGGACTTTGTCATTTTTCCCAATAAACCAGCCTCACATGTCTCATATGATTCAAAATCAAATGAGTCTAAAAATCCATCCTTATGGAGTCTAGATACACGTTTCTTGTTTATATGGCCTAAACGAGAATGCCATAGATAAGTTGGATTTAAATTATTCATTTTAATTCTCTTAGTATTAATGTTATAGGATTGCTTAGATCAACGATATATAATCCATTAAATAATTGCCCACTATAATAGTGAATACTATCAAAATAAATGGAACAACAATTGTTCTTTATTGAAATAGTAAAACCATCATTGTCCGAACAAGAAATAGAAAAAATGTTTCTGCTCATAGCAGGCACAAAATAGCAATTAATTAATTCTAAAACTAATACTGAAGATAGAGACAGCTCGTACACGCCTACGGCTAATGCAGCAACTCTTGCTCCATTCCCAACGCACAGGTCTATCTCCCCTTTAGCCAATCTTCTACTTCTCTTTAGATCCTACACATTTCGACAAATGTGAGATCCACATCCAGTATCCAATACCCATGATGAAGAGACAGTTAAGTTGACATCTATAAAAAAAATACCTGGTGGTGGTGGAATCACTATTCCAAGCCTCTTGTCCTCCAGATATTTTGGGCAGTTCCTCCTCCAGTGTCCAGGCTGACTGCAGTAGTGACACTCACCTTTACTCACACCTTTGGCAATGCCACCAACAGGCTTAAGGGTAGGTTCCTTGGGTTTACTGACTTGCCTTTTCCCTTGGAGGATGAGGCAAACCTTTTGCCCTTTCCTTTCTGTACCATCATTATCGATTTGCCCTTACCCTTGTTGATGCTTTGTTCAGCTGTCCTCAATATATTGAGTAATCTGGCAGAGGTTTCACGATCTCATTCATGTTATAGTTCATGATGAACTGTCCATAACTTTCAGGCAACCATTGCAAGATGAGATCGGTGGCCAACTCTTGGCCTACCGGAAACCCTAGGCGCCCTAGGCTCTCAAGATAGCCTATCATGCGTAGCACGTGCGGCCCTACGGGGTTTCCTCCTGACAGATGACATTTTAACAATGCCTTGAAAACTTCATACCTCTCAACCCTTGCATGATCTTGGAAGAGCTGCTTCAAGTGTGCGATCATATCAACTGCATTCATGTTCTCATGTTGCTTCTGAAGCTCAGAGGTCATGGTGCAAAGCATTAGGCAGGCCGCATCATTAGCGTCATCAATACGCTTCTGATATGCCTTTAGGGCTGCATGAGTGTTGTTTTCCGGAGCATCCGGAACTTGCTCCTGAGCGTACAGTTTCTTTTCTTGCTTGAGAACGATTCTCAAGTTTCTGTACCAGTCTAGAAAATTGGTCCCGGACAGCTTGTCCTTCTCAAGGACAGAGCGTAGGGAGTGAGATGAGTTCGATGAGTTGTTTGCCATTGGAATTCTACAATAAGGAAAATACGCAAGTTTTAGTATTTTGTGAACTATTAACTATATTCAATAATGGCTAGATTATCAAACATAGCTCCCACTATTTTTCTACGAATTAATAACCCTCAATATATTAATGCATAAAATATCATTATATTTTCTAGTGGGTTCCAAGATCCCTATTTCACTTCTTTTGAGCTTGCTTTGGCAAGTCATCCAAAATTTAGCTATTTAGGTAGGAACAATTCCTATTGCATCATATGCAACTCTTGGTTCAATTGGGCGAATAAATCCTTATTTATCTATCCCATAGATAATCCCTATTGATTGCCCCTAGGTTTTTAATCCTTATTAAAATTACCTAGTTACGTCCAACCTCTTACTCCAACAATTGCAAACTATGTGTGCCATCGCACCACATGATGATAAATCAAATCGCCCTGCTTTGGCACACACCATTTCGATTAAACGATCTTGTGATGAGTGTTTAAGTAACAGAAGGAAAAACGTAATATTTTGTTTTGAGGGATTTTCTTTTCAGTTTTAAATTGTTTTGTTGATCTATATCAACTGAACTACTTATTTGAGTTTGGGCACAACTCCAAATAAAAGATCCGGGTTGTTAATTATCTTATTATCAAATTGCATGCATCACCCATACACCAACAACAATAATAAGACAATAAAATAAACATCCACAAAACAGAAAATAACGTGATATGGATATGGCCTCCTAGACTAAGACATTCTCAAGCCAATGAGAATATCTATGAACCCTAGAATGAAAAACGCATCTCCATTTGCCTCCATCTATTGGTCCATCCTTCATAGCCTTGTGGAGTGCTCCATGCTCCATGTCGTGGCTCCTTTAACTCTTTGGGCTTCTTTTTTTTCAATCTTGGCTATCATCTATTTTATCTAGCACCAGCTAACATCTATAATAAATAAAATAAATCTCACAAGTTGAGAGAAAAATACCGGCTCGCGGGTCGTAAAACTTAATTAATTATTACATTAAATTGATCAGCTCGCAGGCCGTAAAACTAACCACAGAAAGTAAACATCCACAACAAACCACATCTAAGGCCATATCAATTCACCATGCATATTGCACATAAACAGTTAAAACCAATTTTAACGCGCTTAGTCAATTTTAATTGATTTGGATTTTCTAGGGTTAAAACTGTCCATGGGTCCACTATCAATATAGCCAAACCGCCCAAAAAGAACCAAGGCTTGGTCTTGGGCCGGTCGGCCGAGCCGGCTGGGCCGCACGCTCGGCCGGGCCGAGCCCTTGGTCGTGCCCTAGCTTGGGCGGGAAGGCAAGGGGCGGACCCTAGGGGGGGCTGATCCTCTTGCCTTGTTGCCCAAGTTTAGTTGTTTCCATGTTTGAAAAACACCTTTTTCAAGCATGTTCCCAAACCCTAGCCGTCAAGATCCAAAATACACATCTTATGTGATTTCAAACTCACTAATTAATACATCCAATGCAAGAATTAGATCTTGTTTGGTTGAATCGTATTCAACTTGCATTTAATATGCTTAATTTGTTGTTTTAACGCAAAAATCGACAAATAAAGGTGATAAACAACAAAAACGTAAAACATAAAACACTTTATGCACTACGACCAGTGGCTATGATACAACTGTAGGGTTTTGATCATGGATACGCAGCGGAAGAACAATATAATTATCCGATCAATACCCTCCAAGGATCACAGAAAGAGAATTTATGGCGATGGTAAAAGAATAGTGTTATGTACCTTTGAGGTCTCCTTCATGACTTCTAACGAGAAAATTATCACGTCTCTACAGTTGATCCAAGTCTAGAGGTGAGATCTAGATCTTCCAAGCGCCTTGTGCTAGCTAGGTGGAGTGGAAGAGGATGAAGAAATCACGCAACAGAGCACCAAAGAAAGGGGCGGCCTGTAACACCCCCAAATGGCCCAAACCGGAAACCCGGGAATGTCACTCCGTACCCGAGAGGAGCCCGGATACAAGGAGATTTTATAACATGGTTTGCAAGCACAAAACATCCACAATAATAATTAAATCCAATTGAAAATATTGTATTATTAAACATCCAACATCCTAGCCACAAACAAACTAACTTGTTTAAACTAATAAGGAATTCAAATTCAAATGAAATACTACTTCTATTATTCCATGTGATGCGCGTCCCCTTCTACGCCAGATAACCATCTTCTAAACCTGTGGTGCGGAATGAAAAAGAAACACCACAGTACAAAATCAGCATGAAATACTGGTAAATAAACATCCAAACATGTAAAACGATGATGAGGTAGTTATAAAACAATGACTCATTTGTAAGTAAGAGTTTTTCGCAAACACAGCGGTAATAAAGTTGACTCTTGTATTAAAACATGAGAGTTCCCAATTCCATAATATTTCCAACCCATTTCCATAATCATTAGGAAAATCCAAAATCCATCGTTAACTTCTTTCCGTTAACAAAAAAACCAAAAATCCATTATTAATTCGTTGTGACGGGGGAAACCAAACCATCTCGCAAGCATCCAAGACCTTAAGTGTCGACACCCCCCCAAAGAATCTAGCGTCCAGAGGAGTGAGTACAGGGAGCTATCCGGGGACTTGCAACCGGATTAAAATAAAAATAAATTGAAACGGAAGACCGAGATCAAACCGTCCAATGCCAATGGTAACCATACCACAATAATAATAAATATCCCCGCACAACTATTCCACTTTACGTATTAATGCATTATCATTAACATGGTGATATTTCCAAGAAAAAAACATTTATCACGTAGAAATCACATATTGCATGTCACGTCACATAAACACATTTTGAGACGTAAAGAAATACAAGAATTCGTTTTGACACGAAAGAGATAAGCACGACTAGGCTTGGCATATTTACTTACCTTTAATCTCAAGCAAAGCAAATCACTTCCTAGTAATACTCGACGTGTCCTTCGTCAAAGAAATTGTCGCCTACAAATTTAAATAATATCCTAATCAACACATTGCACACGAAGTCCTATATGTAAATGAAATAAATCTCTTACTAACTCTCCCCAACCTTTGCTAAGGTGAACAACCCCTTTTATAATAAAATACGCTTTTATAAAACTAACGTTTATTATTTGTAAAAGCACAATAAGCTATAATTATATAAACATAACATATAAGATTGAATAAAAATATCATTTTTATTATTTAGAGTAGAGAAGCATATTATTTTACCTCAAAAACACTTTTAATTCAAATAGTAGTTTCTCCCAACCAAACAAGCCTTAGTAGAGAATATAAGTTATAAACTAACTAACTTTATTTAAAAGAAATAACAAATTTATTTGAGGAAAATAGCTTATTCTAATTTGTTATAAACTTATAGAAAATAAATTAGAAATATATAAATCATCACCCTCATTTTATATTTTTATTTTTGAGTAAAGATGAGTACCAAAAAGATCATTCTAAGCTTGTGCAAAAAGAATTGTCCCTTATGGGGTTTGAACCCATGACCTTCTCGAACAACTTCACCAAAGCTTTAAGTGTTATCTTTTAACCAATGGGCCAACAGCCCTTATGCTAAGTTTTTCCAACTAACAGTTAACTTAATATGATACTAATAAAAAAAACAAAAAAGAGAATAAAACATAAATACAGAAGAAGAGAAGGAACATACGGGTTTTACCCGAATGCAGAAGAGGAGACGACGATGGTGACGACGAGCGACACCGAGGACGACGACGCACGACGGAGGCTGCGGGGAGGCCGGCGTTGACGGCGTCGGGGTTCGCCGGGGCTTGCTGCGGTCGGGTCTGCGACGTCGGACCGAACGAGAGAGAGAGAGAGACAGAGAGAGAGAGAGAGAGAGAGAGAGAGAGCTTTGGCTTTGAATTGTGAGGAAATTCTCTTCTGGTTGGGGGTTTATATAGGCTTGAGGAGAAGAAATCCGGCGACGAATTGGAGTCTTCTCCGGGTAAGTTTCGATTTCGAATCGGGTCGCGAAATTGGGTGAAATTGGTTTGATTGAAGCTAAATATTCGGTCTCTAGTGAGTTTGGATCAAAGTAGGATTGAAATTGGGTGAAGAGAAGGCGGTTTGGATGGTGGTGGTGAAGGGCGGCGAAATCGCCGTATAAAAACCTCTCCTGCGTTGAGCAGGAGATGGAGAAGATGACCAGCTTTTGTTAAAGACACTTTCACCCCCACTAGTTTTGGAATAAACAACTACTACCCCCAAGTTCAACTAAAGACACTAGAATAGTTATAACAAAATACATAAAAGCACCTATGTAGTTTTTAACATTAAAAATAAACTTTTAAATAATTATAACTAGTACCCAAACTTATATTAATGTCATATTGACACCAAATAATATCTTAAAATATAATAGTAGCATATTAACACCCCGATACTTATAATAATATTATATTAACACCCAAAAGTTATAGTAATATCATAAAATACTTGTATCCATAAAACGGGATATTTCATCCTTCCCCCCTTAAAGAGAGCTTCGTCCTCGAAGCGTAAACCAACCTCTTAACAACCACTAAGGTATGGGTCTCCACTTTAGGGTATAATTAGGGTATAATAACTAAGCGCAAATCTAAGGCTTCAAAAATGACGTTCTTCAAAACCAAAGGCTTCAAAACCGAAGTATTACATCCTTCCCCCCTTAAAGGAGTGACGTCCTCAGAACTCAAACTATCTCGTCTAAAAGGTGAGGATACTTCTTCCTCATACCATATCCTGCTTAACATGTCGCCTCCCTTGTGAGGTAATTTGTCCATAAGACCTTTAAAATTCAAACTCTCTTGGTACACGTGCCCCTTGTCATGATATCTAGAATCTTAACATGGTCGAAACTTCTGGTTCGGGGTCCAATACATGAAATGGTATAGAACACACTTCCTAAGTTTCTATACATGGGACAAGGTATGCCCCGAAATTTTCACCTTTCTCTTCAAGACATAGTCGTACGTGATCATATGATCAGTTGGTAATGCTATGGGATAGGGATCACAACTATCGCCTATTGATCATTTTCTATCTTATCATGCAGCACTACGAAGATGTAACAATATCACATATATCACGCAACTCAAATTTGCTCATCATTGGTCATTTATAACCAATCTTCCAAGGACAATATTGCTCCTGGGCTTACATTCCCATAGTAGGTCTCACAACAATATTAGTGTTCTCCATGTAGGAGTAACATCGTAAAACAATCACAATAATCTGAGCCAGAGTCAAGATTACTACACAAATTTATTTGTTCGAGTATTCCAAGTATATCACAAAAATTCCAAAAAGAAGTTCACATGCCGATTTGTCTCTCAGTTGTTGGATCTAACCTTTGAACACGGTCTTTGGTGACATATAAAAGGGTCTTAATCATAATCCCCATTCCAAATGATTACAAGCACACTCTTACAATCACTCATCAATAGGTAAAACTTCTAGTAGACCAATAAAAGCATATAACTTTTAGATTAGCTCCTCCGTGGACATCCATCCCATGAATCGAACAATGATTCGAGTGACAAGGCTCCAATAATACACAACCTATGACAAAGTGCCTCAATTACTTCAAGATTTAGATTATAACATGGCTAGTGAGATCACGTCCACAACTTAATCAGTGCCAAAGAAAATACCCTTATTGCTTCAGTCATTTACCCAAGTAACCATTGCTATTGACTCATAAGTTGTTCTTCACAGAGAGTAAGGTCATAGATCTCCCAAGTTTGAAAGTAAGTACTCTTAAGCATAAACCAAATCAAAGATTCTACATTACGGTTCCCTAAACAATGAAAACACATCCAAACGAATTTGTATGGCTCTAAAGACGATTCATAAACAAGGAAATATCACGTTCCCTTAACACTATTTAAGTGAACTCCAAAACTGATTTCCCAAGGTCAAAACAATATCCGAATGGTACAAAACGTCTTATCTAACAAAATAGAGAATCGGAGAGATAGTGCACAAGACTCCAAAGCGACATGGTTCCTCCTATCCTTAGACACTTTAACCATAGCCTGTGATATATGATGTTACCCGGTGGTTCCCTTTACCGTTGTTTTCCTACCGTCATCTGAAAATTCGCCTCGAGCTAACGAAATAAATAAAAATAAACCATGTGTACCCAAAATAATACGATACTGAGGCACATACTCCAAGCAACTTATTCATATTCAAATAGGTTCAACAATTACGAGACTCGCAAGCTAGTATCCGAAGTCGCATTTGGTGATAAATCCTTAAAAACATATTTCTATTAACAAAGCTCCAAGTACCTAGTCCGAGAAGATTATAACAACTAGGTGGACTCATTTATCCCGGTACACCACTGATTTATGTTACTCCAAGGAATTCAATATAAGCATAAAACTCGACAAATATTTTAGAGGTTAATAACCATTCCATTATCCCAAATAGTAGTTTAGTGACAATGCTCCAATCATATACGCCAAACAACGTTATAAGCCAACTATTCCAATGTGAGACCATACTAAAATAAGTTAGACTACACTATAAATTTATCTCATTGCTAGCACCAAGGTATTTGAAAGCTTCCAAAATTTAAATCAATAACTCCAGTGATAACCGTTACAACATCATAAACTATTTGTCACGAGGAACAAGGTCCACAAATCAGCCAAGGTTGAACATCGAAACTCTCAGTCAGATTGAAAATAAACAAATACATTATGCTTACACAAGATGATGACACAACCCTACGACTAGTGTAACTCCAAGGACAAACCACGAACAAAGAAATATGTCGTTCCTCAAATAATAGCTAAGTAACAATGCTCCAAACATAAATATCTAACACAAAAGTTAACATTCTAGTGACATAGAATACCGCACTTAGTTTCTCCAATGGTCTAAAAGATAACAGAAAAAACTTAGCCCTTCACCTCAAATTTTTAGTTTCACATGAGTGATTCCCTCTTTTTCCTTACCCTTCTAAGGTCATCTACAGAAAAGAACGGAAAGAAACCCTATAAATATAATCCTCCACTAACTATAGACGAGACAAGATAAGAAGAGACACAAACGCTAGTACAACAATGTGATCCATCAAGACTAGGTAACAATACTCTAACCAAAAGGGAAACTCCGATATTCTTTGATAGACATTTCAACTAGAATCCCAAGATTACGTTTTCCTAACCACTTTAAAGTTGGCTCTAAAATAAATTTGAATATTTGGAGAATTCCAAAGACATGGTTCTCAAAACGCTTTCTAGGCAAGGGTAGGTGAGAAACCTCTATAGTCCACACTAACTCTTTAGTCTATCATTTCTCATGGGTACTCCATAGGTTCCTCCCAAGTCTTGAAAGCTAAGAACAATACACACTTTATGAAGTGCGAATTTATCATCCATTGGCTTTGATGTAAATATTTTTTACTTGGGAAGGTACCATCTTCCCTCATCAAATCACTACACTATCTCTTGCTCGAAATCCAAGAATTCTCATCAATTAACGACTCCACAATGCAATGTCGCTGAACCAGGACATTGTTGTATACCCATCTTCTAAAAAAAAGTGAAAACTCGATGCTCACACCTATCCAAGACTTCCCCGATAAATTCCTAACTTGACATACCCTCCAAGAAAGGTGTTCTTGTCGGGTGGCTTACCTGCAAATTCTCCGTTGTTGGATTCACTAGGTTGACGGCCATATCGACCAAGGTTAAAGCATACTCCTATTAGACATCAAACATAAACATTTTGCTACCATAGGGGTATTCTAAGGCCGAATTCCAAACAATTACACGCTTAGCAACTTCTATCTAACAATTTACCCAAGAATTCTCAAAACTCAACGACATTTATAAGAGACAGCGCAATGCTGGAGATCAGACTTTTGAGCAACTTATCAAGATCCCAAAACTTGTTCAAAAATGAAACCCTGAAGCCCAATTCCAAGTCAATCATAAATGATAAAAATGCTCAAAACTATACCCCGGAAAACAAGACTCTAATGAGATGGTTGTGAGAAACTGCCATCAATGAAAGAAAATTAAACTCCTCATGTACATTATCGATAAATAGAACTCCAAGTATAATGTCAACATTTTAGCATTTCCCAACACATTAAAACTCTCAAACATTCTCTATAACAATATAATATACCGAAATCTCCAAAGTAGTCAACTCAACCGCAATATGGTTCCGTAAAAACACCCAAGTCTAAACTTCTACAAACTGGCTAAGAAGTATCTAACCACAAATTTGAAATCAAGTCGCCAAACATCTCTCAAACACTTTCGTCTTGACATAATATAAATGCATCTTGTTCCTCCTACATTATTATAAAACTCGTAACCAACCCAATGCGTAGGTACTTCACAATTCCTCGATACGAGCTCAATTATCCTCTTTTCTCGCTCATACAAACTTTGCTTGAATGGTATTTTCTTAACTACCAAAATTATTTTGAATACTCATTCGTCGGGTTCTAATAGGTAAGAAATTTTAACCCTCTTTGTAACAACTGTCTAATGTTGTATGTATGGTCTAATGTTCTACACTATAGCCTATTGTATCATTCATAAAGTATCATGGAGTAAAACTGAAATAAAATACATGTCACATAATGAGCAACTAAGCAGCACATTGATCATACCGTCGACTACACATGCAATTTTCACATAGACTGTACACATCTTATTTCTCATGCTTCTTTAAAAACTATAAAACTGATCAAACGGGTAAGAAAATTTATGAAATTTGGTGTGGAACAGCCTCTCTGAGTCTAATTTCATAATCAAGAAGAATCATCTTAAAATAATTTATAGAAATTTAAGTCACGCAGAGAATAGCATAACTGTAGTTATAAGCCATCAAAACAGAAACTTCTACTTCACCAAGTCTTAAACTAACTTTTACTTTCTCAAAAGGGTCTAGGATTTCACCTAGTCATAGCCCTATGTGTCTGATCATCACCATAAAGATTTGAGATCCATCCAAGATCTGTAAGGATATAAACTCAAAAATACTACAGATGGCCATCATGAAATTCTACTACTTGAACAACGGACTTTGAAAACTCGTATCTAAGTCTCGAAAACGTGCTTAGGATTGAAATTTTTATTACATGTTCCTGTACATGCTTACTACCTGATAAAAATTCAGAGAAAAATAACTCGTTATTTAAACTTGTCTACTACACCAAATACCAACTGTGCCACAAATTCAAACGCCACAAATTCAACGTTCTCGCGTTCTAACTTTATGAACGCTTTCTATGCACTAATCGAAAACTAGACACCCTTAATCTCCAACTCATACTCCAAATCAATAAAACAAAAACTTATTATATTCCAAAACGGTTCCTCAAAACATAAGTATTATCCCTCGTCATGAAAGCAACATTTAATCTACGCAAATCACCAATGATTATCTCTAGCTCAAAAGTGGCTTATGCAAAAATATTCTAAGAACCTTAAAGTATTGTTTGGCTTCAAAGTTTTATTCCAAGGTAAAACACCAAAAGCATTAGAAGTATAAGAAATCAAAGAAGCCCAATATATTTACTTCTCACAATTCTTCATACTTGCTTCCGATTCCATGTCTTTCTTAGGGTTATCCTTGAACTCATCATTCTAACTAGGACCTTCCACAATATCCTCATCTTCACTAGAATCTATTATGATCCCTTGCCATTGACCATGAGCCTTCATCAACATTTACACATAAATTCGGCATTCACCATCCACTCATCTTGGTAGAAGTAGTCTTCTAGTTCAACCTATTGAACCTAGCCATAATATCGCTATACATGGCGATAATCTCTCTAAATATAGGCCCCATAGGTAGAGCATTCACCATACAATAAGCTTGAAAAGCGGGATTCCGATATCGAGTAAACTCCAACGCATTAAACTTATCCTCACAATACTAGCATAACACGCTTCCTTGCGGTTCTCTTAGTCCTAGCCATCTATAAAAAGGAAACGACTCCATATACTCTCTTACTCCACAATTTGTATCATAACCCAAAAATATTTTCCCTTATGGAATAAGTACATACTCCCAAAACTTTAATTTTTGATCACACGAGACTTCCGAAATCAATTTCAACTTTTGATCACCCAAACAATAGACACCTAACCTAAACTCCAACTTTAAACCCAAATTCTTAGTTAATCGGGTATGCCAAAATTCTTAGCTAGGAGAGGGTGGGTGGGGATACTCACTTACTAAGCCTATTTTCTAAAGACCTAAACACATAATAGTCCTATCCAAAACTACCCAAAGTCCCAACGGCTTGTCAAATTTTAAATTCTTTTCCTATGTCCATTTTAAATTCCCCTACAGGTTTTAAATTTTCTTTTTGGATAACATGGCTCTGATACCAACTGTAACACCCCCAAATGGCCCAAACCGGAAACCCGGGAATGTCACTCCGTACCCGAGAGGAGCCCGGATACAAGGAGATTTTATAACATGGTTTGCAAGCACAAAACATCCACAATAATAATTAAATCCAATTGAAAATATTGTATTATTAAACATCCAACATCCTAGCCACAAACAAACTAACTTGTTTAAACTAATAAGGAATTCAAATTCAAATGAAATACTACTTCTATTATTCCATGTGATGCGCGTCCCCTTCTACGCCAGATAACCATCTTCTAAACCTGTGGTGCGGAATGAAAAAGAAACACCACAGTACAAAATCAGCATGAAATACTGGTAAATAAACATCCAAACATGTAAAACGATGATGAGGTAGTTATAAAACAATGACTCATTTGTAAGTAAGAGTTTTTCGCAAACACAGCGGTAATAAAGTTGACTCTTGTATTAAAACATGAGAGTTCCCAATTCCATAATATTTCCAACCCATTTCCATAATCATTAGGAAAATCCAAAATCCATCGTTAACTTCTTTCCGTTAACAAAAAAACCAAAAATCCATTATTAATTCGTTGTGACGGGGGAAACCAAACCATCTCGCAAGCATCCAAGACCTTAAGTGTCGACACCCCCCCAAAGAATCTAGCGTCCAGAGGAGTGAGTACAGGGAGCTATCCGGGGACTTGCAACCGGATTAAAATAAAAATAAATTGAAACGGAAGACCGAGATCAAACCGTCCAATGCCAATGGTAACCATACCACAATAATAATAAATATCCCCGCACAACTTTTTTACTTTACGTATTAATGCATTATCATTAACATGGTGATATTTCCAAGAAAAAAACATTTATCACGTAGAAATCACATATTGCATGTCACGTCACATAAACACATTTTGAGACGTAAAGAAATACAAGAATTCGTTTTGACACGAAAGAGATAAGCACAACTAGGCTTGGCATATTTACTTACCTTTAATCTCAAGCAAAGCAAATCACTTCCTAGTAATACTCGACGTGTCCTTCGTCAACGAAATTGTCGCCTACAAATTTAAATAATATCCTAATCAACACATTGCACACGAAGTCCTATATGTAAATGAAATAAATCTCTTACTAACTCTCCCCAACCTTTGCTAAGGTAAACAACCCCTTTTATAATAATATACGCTTTTATAAAACTAACGTTTATTATTTGTAAAAGCACAATAAGCTATAATTATATAAACATAACATATAAGATTGAATAAAAATATCATTTTTATTAATTAGAGTAGAGAAGCATATTATTTTACCTCAAAAACACTTTTAATTCAAATAGTAGTTTCTCCCAACCAAACAAGCCTTAGTAGAGAATATAAGCTATAAACTAACTAACTTTATTTAAAAGAAATAACAAATTTATTTGAGGAAAATAGCTTATTCTAATTTGTTATAAACTTATAAAAAATAAATTAGAAATATATATTTCATCACCCTCATTTTATATTTTTATTTTTGAGTAAAGATGAGTACAAAAAAGATCATTCTAAGCTTGTGCAAAAAGAATTGTCCCTTATGGGGTTTGAACCCATGACCTTCTCAAACAACTTCACCAAAGCTTTAAGTGTTATTTTTAACCACTGGGCCAACAGCCTTTATGCTAAGTTTTTCCAACTAACAGTTAACTTAATATGATACTAATAAAAAAAACAAAAAAGAGAATAAAACATAAATACAGAAGAAGAGAAGGAACATACGGGTTTTACCCGAATGCAGAAGAGGAGACGACGATGGTGACGACGAGCGACACCGAGGACGACGACGCACGACGGAGGCTGCGGGGAGGCCGGCGTTGACGGCGTCGGGGTTCGCCGGGGCTTGCTGCGGTCGGGTCTGCGACGTCGGACCGAACGAGAGAGAGAGAGAGACAGAGAGAGAGAGAGAGAGAGAGAGAGAGAGCTTTGGCTTTGAATTGTGAGGAAATTCTCTTCTGGTTGGGGGTTTATATAGGCTTGAGGAGAAGAAATCCGGCGACGAATTGGAGTCTTCTCCGGGTAAGTTTCGATTTCGAATCGGGTCGCGAAATTGGGTGAAATTGGTTTGATTGAAGCTAAATATTCGGTCTCTAGTGAGTTTGGATCAAAGTAGGATTGAAATTGGGTGAAGAGAAGGCGGTTTGGATGGTGGTGGTGAAGGGCGGCGAAATCGCCGTATAAAAACCTCTCCTGCGTTGAGCAGGAGATGGAGAAGATGACCAGCTTTTGTTAAAGACACTTTCACCCCCACTAGTTTTGGAATAAACAACTACTACCCCCAAGTTCAACTAAAGACACTAGAATAGTTATAACAAAATACATAAAAGCACCTATGTAGTTTTTAACATTAAAAATAAACTTTTAAATAATTATAACTAGTACCCAAACTTATATTAATGTCATATTGACACCAAATAATATCTTAAAATATAATAGTATCATATTAACACCCCGATACTTATAATAATATTATATTAACACCCAAAAGTTATAGTAATATCATAAAATACTTGTATCCATAAAACGGGGTATTTCACGGCCTCTCTTGTGGCCGACGGGGTGGGCGGACGGAAAGGGGCTTCGGCCTCCTTGTTTGTCTTGCTCTCTCCTTCCTTCTCTCCTACTCAAAGTGTGTTATGAGCATAAGTTGTAGGAAAGGAAGCTAGGAGCATCCTTTATATAGTCCGACAACTCCTTGTTTACTACATAAAGGCCCATCCTAATCCTACTCAAGTTCGGATTAGTCCAACTTGCATATTAGTCCTACTAAGTTAGCAAGTTGTTGCGATTTGATCCTTATATTAAGTAATCATATTAATTAATTGTTTTCCAAGTCTAGTTCACCCCTATATGACGTGTGACCCCATAGGTTCCATTTAGTTGGTAGTAACTATTTACTAATATGGAGTGGCCTCTAGCAAGACATCCATTCTAGCCAACAAATAGAATAGTCATCATGACAAACCTTTGTGCAATTATTGTCTCATTCCTTTTTCCAAATACCCGGATTGGAGACATACAAGTCACACTCGTATATCCAATTCATAGTTCCTCGGTCCTGGGAATAGCCTTATCCGTGCAAATCACATCAATATCCTATATTGATTTATTTGAGTATGGCCAGACATTCTATAAGCACTATCCCTCAAGTGGCCTAGGATATTTTCTCCCGTTATGTGGGAGGGACAAATTCTATCTATGTATACTACGATCTCTAAGCTTGCTTCTTATTGTATCCGGTACACGCCTTTATGGCTACCCAGTCACGGTGTAGCGTTTGACGCTACCAAAATCACAACAATCCACAACTAGATGATCTAGTGACTTCACGTCTAAGGATGAAAATATCGTTATCACCGCGAGAAGCACTTGTGACTTTCCATAAAATGTATGTAGCCTTCTCGGATTTGGTACAATCCAGTATGCCATTACACCTAATGCATACCCATGTGTTGGATCATGATATCTCTACATCAATCCAACCCCATACTAGTCTATATATGATTGTCCCATTAATCATTATAATGGACTAGGGATATTTAATATAAACAACACAATTGTAAATCTAAGGACTTCATTATATTAAATATCCAACAAATAATACAATGAATATTCTAGCCAATTTATTGTTCATACTAAACTAGATTGCCTCTAGGGAACCTATTCCAACAGCACCACCTTGCAATAAGTCTAGATAAATTCCATTGATGTTCTCCCTTGCTTCCAGGTTGCATCGACCATGAAGGTGTGCGGGGTTTCTTAAGCATCGGTTGACTGACCCAAAGAGATGTAAGCATCTTGTAACCGATGACAATTAATGATATTCTAATGTTGTGATATGGACTTTTAGTTACTTTGTTATTGGTGAAGCTTCATTGATAGACGAACTGCACGTAAAGAGTGCTCAGGAGTAACATCATAACTAGCTAGTATACATGAGTTCCGAGAAAGCCAAATCTGACGCAAAGTTCGTATGATCATTATCTTTCATTAGTTTCATTGAGACAAGTGAAATTGTTGTGGAGATGTGAATTGATGCAATGCGTCCCATCTCGAAGTTGTCGAAGTTAAAAATTCGATCCAAACAAGATTGTCGTGGAGAATGAGCAGTTAAAGAAGCAGTGAGAGAAAGTTTCCGTAAAATAGTGGCAAAGATCATAGGTGGATGATTGGATATGTATCTTCATATCTAGTACTGCTACTTTAAGAGGTTGACTTTGAGTAATGCATTTCCAAAAGAAATTTGAATTCATGGGCTGCAAATTAAGTTTAATAAGCTCTTCTAAATTTGTAAGATGTCTCAATTCAGAGGCCAAGCTCACGAAGAGAGCTGAGTTGAAGAACCTTCCTGAGCCAAGTTATAATCCGTCAAAATCGAGAGAAAACATATGGGATGGTGTTCCTATTAACCGGTGAAGCCCAATACACAAGCCCAAGTACTAAAGTCAGAAGATCATCTCTCAAGCCCACTGTTTGCTAACAGCCCAAAGGAGTAGATTGAAACACTCAGCAAACTATAAGACTCTCTCACAACAATGTGAACGTATCTATTATATCAACCGTTGGATATAGGGTATAAGATCCAACGGTTCACAAGAATGTGTAGAATGTATATAAAGCCAGTAATGGCTCTCTGTATTGTACTGTGTAATATACGAAACAATTTCCCTTATCTGTCTAGGGTTCATCCCTATCTCATCTCCTTGTTCTAGCTCAGTGACCAATTCAGTGACCAATTCTTGATCAGAGCTACCATTCCGTTGGCTCTCACATTCCTCCGTTAACCCACTTCTCTCTTGCGCACACAGTCCCTCTTCGGTTATATCGATGGTTCCAATCCATGACCACCGCAGTTCGTAACCAGATCCGGTGATTCCACCACCAATGACATTGCTGCTCAGTCGGTTAATCCGGCTTACACAATCTGGCAAGCGCAAGATCAGGCCCTCGTCACTCTACTCAATGATACTTTAAGCCAAGAGGCACTATCTCTTGTAATTTTTCAAACCTCCTCTCGCTCCATTTGGCTTTGCTCGAACGCAGGTATGGCTCTCTCACTAGGGATAATATACTGCAATTAAAAGATAAGTTGCAATCAGTGAAAAAAAATTCAGATTCCATTGATGCCTATATGCAAAAGCTCAAGAGTATTCGTGATAAATTGACAGTAGCTAAATTTTTTGTTGAAGATGATGATATACTCTTATTTTCCCTTAAGGGATTACCTGTTGAGTATTACTCTTTTCGTACTTCTACTCGTACTCGTTCAGATCCATTATCCCTTGAGGATCTCCATGTTTTGTTAAAATCTGAGGAACAGATGCTTAACTCTCATAATATAGTGACTGAACCATCAATTACTGCCTTTAACACTGTCACTTCAGGTAATTCTCAAACTGTTTCTGGTAATTTTAATAATAGAAGAAGGGGAAGAGGAAACGGCATAAATGGAAACTTTTATTGTGGAAGAAATTATGGGTATGGTAGAACTGGAAGACAAATTTTTGGGTATAACGGTAGACATGATAATGGATATGGCCGTACTAGTCAAACTAGAGGAGGAAGATCAGATTCTTATCATGGCCGCAAACCTTGTTTTCACTGTGGTTTTGATTCTAGAAATGGACCTGTTGTCTGTCTAATATGTCGACAACATTTTCACACGGCCCTTGATTGTACTCATCGGATGGATTATTCCTATCAAGGGTGAATGCCCTCTGAGAAACTTACGGCTATGACTGCTCATACTCAAAATCCTAGTCTTGCTCCTAATTAATGGATGTCCAATACCGGCGCCACGAACCACATGACCAGCGACCTTGGAAATCTGAGCACGTATGACACTTACTTGGGACATAACAATGTTGCTGTTGGAAATGGACAAACTATGCCCTTTCACAACTCGGGCACTTCTTTATTATATACCGCTTCTCACAATTTTCCGCTAAATAATGTTTTACATGTACCTAAACTGAGTACCAACTTGCTTTCGGTTCACAAGTTGTGCACTGACCATAAATGTCGATTTATTTTTTATTCAACATCTTTTTGTATTCAGGACATAACTACGGGCAAAATTCTCTATCAAGGACTGAGTAAGAATGGGTTGTACCCCATTAACTCCTTCTCGTTCCCAACTAGACCGCAAACTTATCTAGGAAATAAAGTCTCTTCGGAACTTTGGCATGCTCGTTTAGGGCACCCCTTTGATTCTGTTTTACGTCAAATAATTCCCACAACGGGAAACTCTAATTTAGATTCAACAACTATGTGTCATTCTCGTCTTTTTGGTAAAATGCACCGTTTACCGTATTCCACATCTACATATACTTCTAATGAACCTCTTAATTTATAACGTAGTGATGTTTAGGAACCAGCGAGCACCCACTCTTATAATGGTCATCATTATTACGTTCTCTTTGTTGATGATTTCTCTAAGTTTACATGGATTTTTCTCTTACATAACAAATCTGAAGTACTGTCTGTTTTTTATACTTTTCGGCTGCAAATTGAGAAACTTCTCAAACATTCGGTTCGCATTTTGCGCACGGCTGGAGACGGAGAATATGTATCCTTTACCTTTAAGCGTCTTTTGAGTGAAAACGACATCACTCACCAAAAATCTTGCCCCCGCACGCCACTGCAAAATGGCATCGCCGAACGCAAACACTGTCATATTATGGAAACGACAATCACCATGCTCAAAAAGGCTTCTCTACCTAAAAAAATTTGGTACCACGCGGTAAAAATAGCAGTCTACTTGATTAAGCGGCTCCCTAGACGCAACACTTTTAATAAATCACCATTTGAATCACTTTTTGGTACTACGCCGGATTACTCTACCATAATATTTTTTGGTTGTGCATGCTTTCCTTACCTACGTGATTACAATAAGTCCAAACTTGATGCCAAAACTAAAAATTGTGTTTTTCTTGGATATTCCGATGAATACAAAGGGTATCTTTGCTTTGACAAAGACACGAATAGAATGTTTATTAGTCGTGACGTTATATTCGATGAAACTGTGTATCCCTTTTATCACAGTTTACTAATACTTGTTTTTCTCATTCTTCTGAATGTTCTTCTCATATAAATGAATCTGCTTCTCAATTCAATACTTGTTTTTCTTCTTATCATAACTACTCCTCTCATATTAATGAATCTGCTTCTCAATTGCCTATTTAGGTGCATCTATTGGCCCTATTATGCACTCAAAGAATTATGTGCCTACTCCAAATTCATCAATGATGAGTCAGCACGATCTGGTAGGGGACCCGGCTGCTGCGGATGAGTCGCAACATGCTGGTACCGATGATGCCGCTGGACCCGACAATACTTCTGTACTAGATACTACACTTTATGCACCAGATACTACACTTTATTCGGACACCCATCCATCACGAACAATCAGTTCAGTCATGGCGCCTTCCGCACCAGCCGCGCCGTCTCCCACTGCCGCTGCGACTACGGAGTTGTCACTCTCCAACCGCCATCCCATGCAAACACGTGGAAAATCGGGTATTATTAAAAGAAAAGTTGGTTTTACAGTTTCTACTTCTTCTCCAACTTCTGAACCTACCTCCTTTACTGAGCTAGCAAACACCCTCAGTGGCGTCAATCCATGACTGAAGAGTACGCTAGCCTCACACAACAACAAACTTGGACACTTGTGCCCCCGCCCCCTCATAAAAACGTTATTGGCAATAAGTGGGTTTACCGCACCAAATATAATTCGGACGGTACCATTTCTCGCTATAAAGCACGTCTAGTCGCGAAAGGGTTTTCATGGCATTGACTACGACGCAAATTTTAGTCCCGTTGTTAAACAATCCACAGTACGGACTATACTTGCTCTTTTCGCCACGTTTAATTGGCCGCTTCAGCAACTCGATGTAAAAATGCCTTTCTTCAGGGGTTTTGAAAGAAACTGTCTATATGACCCAACCTCAAGGTTTTAAAAATGCCAATTTCCCCCACTACGTTTTCAGATTGCACGAGTCCATATATAGACTCAAACAAGCCCATCGGGCTTGGTTCGAGCGCTTTACTACTTACTTATACTCTCGCGATTTTATATCATCTCATGCATACTCGTCCTTGTTTATTAAACATCATAACAATAAGTGCACTATTTTATTATTATAGGTGGATGATATCATACTTACTGTAAATAACTCTCTTTTTATTTCTCACTTAGTACAGCACCTTAACACTGAGTTCTACATGACCAATCTTGGTACCCTAACGTATTTTTTAGGCTTGGAGATCAAGCGCACCAAAAAAGGAATTTTTATTCACCAGGCCAAGTACATCAATGATTTACTTACTCACTTCAACATGACTCATTGTAAGTCCGCTCCAACTCCACTCTCTCATGGCTCCAAATTTCATGTACAAGACGGTAAGCTATTAGTAGATCCAACACCGTATCGTCAACTTTTAGGTGCACTTCAATATTTAACTTTTAGTAGACCTGATATTTCGTTTGCTGTTAACCATTTGTGTCAATTTATGCACACACCCACCGAGTCCCACCTCATTGCGGCTAAACGAATACTTCGGTACGTCCAAGGTTCTAAACATCATGGTCTCTTCTATCAAGGTGGCTCCTCCCCTATCCATGCCTTTTCTGATGCTGATTAGGCTGGTAATCCCACTGACCGCCGTAGTACCTCCGGATTTGTGGTCTTTCTCGGGCCCAATCCCATACATTGGGGTGCCAAGAAGCAACCCACTGTTGATCGATCCTCCACTGAGGCCGAATATCAGGCCCTTGCTTATACAGCGGCCGAATTAGCTTGGTTAAAAATATTATTTAGAGATTTACGCCTTTTTATTCACGAACCACCAACCTTGTGGTGTGGCAACTTGTCCGCCTTAGCAATGACCGCCAATCCCATACTACATGCCCGCACAAAACATAGAAATGGATTATCATTATATACGCAAAAAAATGTTATCTCGTGATTTACGTGTTTCTTTTGTCAATAGTGCAGATAATTTGGCGGATATCTTCACCAAGGGTCTCTCAACCACACAGTTCCAATTGCTCAAAAGCAAGCTGATGGTTCAACCAAATTCCCCATCATCTTGAGGGGGAGTATTAACAGATGAAGCCCAATACACAAGCCCAAGTACTAAAGTCTGGTGATTATCTCTCATACCACTATTTGCTAATAGCCCAACGGAGCAGATTGCAACACTCAGCAAACTAGAAGACTCTCTCACAACAATCTGAACGTATCTCTTATATCAACCGTTGGATATAGGGTATAAGATCCAACAGTTCACAAGAATGTGTATAATGTATATAAATCCAATAATGGCTCTCTGTATTGTACTGTGTAATATACGAAACTCTTTCCCTTCTCTGTCTCGGGTTCATCCCTATCTCATCTCCATGTTCTAGTCCAGTGACCAATTCTTGATGATAGATTAAGAGAAGTTTACACTTCCCATATGCATGTTTCCTTTTGCGGCGAGAATGGAATATGAATGCTGAGAATGTTGAAATGGTTTGTTAAGTGAAGTAACATTGAGGAAGAAATTGACTCAATTTCTTTGACGAGCCGTCATTAAGTTTCCTACCGTGATGTTGGGGTAGTTATTGAATGTGTGGAAGAGTAATCTGGCGCTTCTGATTTGGGATCCACTTATCACTGAATATATTGATAGAGAGCCCATTTTCTACTGTCTACTTGGGTCTAAGTAGGAGAATATTTCTACCCCAACAGATACTCCGCCATCCTCAGGAAAAATTTGAGGGACACTTAGTCGTTTGGAGTGAATCTTAATCGAAGTATTTAACTTTTAAACTTTTTGCAATGATAGAGCCACCATCCGAGAAGATTCCGTAAGCCGTTTTGGCTAGCCAGGCTTGATTTTGATGTTTTTTTAAACCCATGCTTCCTTCTTTTATTTGCTTACATACTACCTTTTTAAGTGTAGCCCTTGCTTGTTCCCTTTCAACCATACAACTTTTATAATGATCGATCTGAGAGTGTTGATGAAATAATGCGGCATACGAAAAAATGATAAGAGATAAGTAGGGATAACCAGGAGAGTCAATCTAGTAAGAGTAATCTTGCCTGCAAAGTTGGGTGAATGTTGTTTCCAAGAAGCCAACTTGTGATTTAAATCTCAAATATCTCTTCTAAAACTTGGCCCTTTGAAATGGTGAAGTCCATCGGACTTCTTAGATAGATGTTCGACTTATCCACCACCTAATACCCAAATTCAATGCTAAATGTTCCTTTGTTGCAGTCGTCATGTTGGGGCTTGTGAAATTTTCTAATTTGGCGAAGTTCTAAGTTGTCGCTATCCTGATTGAGAACAATATACGTGAAGAATGTCATGTTGTTTGGAAAGTTGCATCAAAGCATATTTCTGTAAAATGAATGATCGTCTGCTAATCACAGGTATGAGATTTTTGGACTTAACGCGAGACGGCTATACCTAATGTTGATCGAGTGACATTAGGGCTAGAAAGCATGCCTGAGAGCGCTTCTATGATGATAATAAAACGAAATGTGGATAGTGGATCCTCTTGGCACAGACCGAAGTCAAATTGAAGAACTTAGTCGGCTTCCCACTAATAAGAACGGATGTGGGTACTGCGGAAATGCATATTTCAATTGTCTTCTGAATGTGTGCCCAAAGTCCATTTTTTCCGTACACTTAAAAAGAAAGGACCATAAAACCGTCAAATGTCTTATTCGTGTTTTATAAATTTTGGGCTACGGTATAATATTTTTAAAATTCATAAGTCATATTGTAACAGAATACAAATATAAACTTAAGGTCATTTTTCAAAATGTGTAGAAGTCCTCTGCTCTCACCACCAGTAAAATAATTTTAAATTTAAACCAAAGACATGAAAGTAATTATAAGGAAAATCTTTTCAAAAAATAGTTTACACATAGCCAACCAAATGGAGCCTAATTTTATGAAGTTCACACCACTTTATACAAATAGAATTTCTTGAAAGTTGATTCTTACAAAGCAACTATTAATTCTTACAAAGCAACATACAGATTTTGTGTATTTGTCATGTCTAACACAAATTAGTAAGTGACTTTGTAAGAATCAATGGTTGCTTTGTAAAAATCATCTCCCTTCTTAAAATATTAATTTATGTTAAATATGTTTATCCTTAAATGTAAATTCTACCCTCCCCCCCCCCCCCACCCACCTCTCCTTGTTTTTTAGGGTATCTCGTTTCCCCCTTTGTTATATCATTTTACTTTTATATCTTCAGGGCGCGTTTGATGTCGGTATTGAAAATTGAGGGTACATGGGGTCCTACAGTATTGTAAGGTGTATTGATATTAAGGGAGTATTAATTATATAGGGTGGATTATGTAACATGTTTGTTTGCACCAGTATAAATAGGAGTATTAAGACTTTAATATTCAATCCCACCTACGTGGTGGGATTAGATTTTAGGAATATAGGGGGTAAAGATATTAAGGGAGGATTGAATCCCCCTTTAAATTATCCATGCACCAAACACCAGTTATTACCCCCTACTGGTATTATTATTACTATACCCCTTCTTTATCCCTGCATCAAACATGCAAACAAATCACCAGTTGCTTGGTTTGGTGATATATTTTTTTATCTTGAGAAAAATTTGATGATATTTCGGATAGAAAAATAATGGTTGATCCACCATCACCTCCTGAGAAACTGGCCATGAATTAGGCAACTTGTTGATCCACTATGTCACTCCTGATTAATTTGCTTTTTATTAGTGGTGACCATAGGGGCTCTATGCTGGTACTCTGAACCAATAGTGACAACTAAATATGAAGTGCGAGGAATCCGGGTCCTAAATAATTGGTATTCTCTAAGAAATACCAAATTCCCTGAATTTGTTTTCCTCAAAAAAAAAAATTCCCTGAATTTGTGATATTAAATAGAGAAATGTTAGGGAACCCACCTATATCTCCCACTCATCTCCCACATTCCTTCTAGAAAAATGCAATCATACCAAATGAATATTCATGTTGCCAATTTTATACTTGGGTGGGAGATGAGTGGGAGATATAGGTGAGTTCTCTAGCATTTCTCTATTAAATATTATGTTCTTAAAAAAATCAGAAAATTATATGTTCCCGAATGCTTATTGAATTTCAAAATCTCTCTGAAAAGCAATTTCCATATCAGAACAAATGGAAGCTGCACTCAAATGGTGAACTCTGTTTCAAAAACATGGGTACTCTAGTCCAAAAATAAGTCTGGCTTCTATAATTCGCAATCATATCAAAGCGGTAGTTTGTTACTTCAACTTTTATACTAACTCTGTTTCTTCTCTTTCAACTTACTTCACTTTTTGACATTATTCACTGGGTCACTTTGACCCGGTAATTTGAGTAGCAAAACGATACACGAATTTGATAATCTTTGCATGAGCTTGTAGAGTAAATTTTACTCTACAATACTATGAAAAAATTGTCAAAAAATTATATCGTTTTGCTATCCAAATCACCGAGTCAAAGTGACCAAGTTAAAGATAAAAAAGTCAATTGCCATTGAAAGAGAAGAAACAAAGATAGTATCTCGTGGTACAATCAGCCCTCTTTCTCTCTCATTTTATGTTTACTTTTGCTTTCTCTGTCACTCTCTTGGTCGGGACACGTACACTTGGGTTTTGAAATTTTGATAACACTTGCAAGTTTTTGCAGTGAATGAGAAAGATGAACGGTCAATAATATTGTTGTGCGTGTTTTTCATGCAATTCCCGATGGTGTTTTCTTGTTTTCCTTTATACACCTCTGTCCCAGCTCTTTCCCATCATTTTGACTTTTACCACTATTCACTGGGTCACTTTGACTCGGTAATTTGGATAACAAAGTAATTTAAATTTTTGATAATTTTTTCATGGTGTTGTAGAGTATAAGTTGCTCTATAACACCGTGAAAAAATTGTCGCAAAATCGCATTATTTTGCTATCGAAATCATCCGGTCAAAGTGACCCATATACGAGTCAAATATTCCCAATGATGGGCAAGAAAAAAAATATTTGTCTGATTGTATTTGTCTGATTGTACTTGGCACTTGAGTGTTGTGCTTTGTCCTAACTCCTAGGAATATTTATTCTTTTCTGTTCCCACCAATTTTCTTCCTCAATGAATTGCAGAAGTTTTCAACTGAGGAAATCTGATGATTAATAGAGTGTGTTTGAAACCCAGAAAATTGATGGAAAATTATAGATGTGAAAGGCTTCGAGTCGGATCTACCTATTTCTATATCGGTACCCGAAGGACATAGTGAGATCCAATTTTGATCCATATTCGAACGAATTGTAATCGAATTCGGATTGGATCTAACCATAACTATATGCTATCCAAAGATCCATTAGACACTTATTGGTTTGGATTCGGGTTAGTTTCGGGTCGGATTCATAAAAAAAAAACTTAAAAAGCAATAGCAAAACGAAAAGGAAAAAGGAAAAAATTGAATTGAGAGAGAAGATAGGGTGTCGTGCTGGTTGAGAAAGAAGATATGGCGTCTTGGTGGTTGAAGAGAAGAGAGGGAGTTAGTCAGTTCTGTAAGGGTTAACGGCACTGTGGAGGATAACGAGTCTTTATATAACTCATGAGGTATTTTTGTAATGCGCCATGTACTTGGATCTGATCAGACCGGGTATCATATGGATCTTTACTCCGATCCGAATTTGAACCCCATCGTATTTTTGTTTACATGATCCATATTCGAGCCATTTTAAAGTCGGACTTGGTTAGTTTGGATCGGACCAAATTGCCATCCATTTGGAAAATGAAAAGGAAAGTAAATAAAATCGAGGCAAATCTTTTTTTTGCTTGGAAGAAGTGGAATATGAATTGAAAAGAAAAGAAATTAAATAAAAAGTTGTACAACAGAAGGATAACATTTTATCAGATTTGCTACTACTCTCTGTCTACAAAACTTCCAACATCAAGACTTCTCATCTGCCACCAATAGTCAAAGACTGAATGTTGGCGATGGCGTGTCATTTCTCCATATACTCCAACTGTTATTTGGATTTAGAATTGTTATAACCAGAGGGTATTCGAGCAAGAACGATGAGACGAAAACAAGAACAAGACATATATAACGTGGTTCACTAACGAATTCGCAACGAACCCGCTAGCTACCTCCACGGCCAGAGCCAGATATTTTATTGAGAAGCGAACCCAATTACAGTGCACGCCGTGGCCACAACGGCCACGGTGGCCACCCACCCGACACAAACGCACAAAACCCTCTCAAAGCACCTAAAAATTACCCTAGTGTATGTTACTGTGTATATCTAAAAACCAAGGCATGCGCCTTGATATATATAGGCATGGCAGTGAGTAATGTTCCTTGCCTCCAAAGAAACAAACAACCCATAATTCACCACCTTGCCTCCTTTGACTTTGACCATTTCTAATTTGTTTTGTTGCCTTTGATTGCATTCAAGTCACTGCCTAACAAATCTCTGCCTTGACTTGAATCATCTCAGCAATCCGAAACCAGTATGCTTCTCTCTCAAACTTGAACCGGATGCGTCACCCAGAACCAGAACGAGCACGCCTCTCCAAACAGATTTCCTCAACTTTATGTGAAACCCAAATCGCCAAATCGGTTCTCCAACTACTATGCGTTCCTGCAACGAATGTGCACGATACGGATGCACTTCCGGAAACATAAACGAGTACTCCACCCAGAACCAGACTCGAATACATTCATTGAGAAAGCAGGACCGAATGTATTCCCGATGCGCCCAATTGCGCAAGACAGATGCACCACGAAAAGTGCCAGATGTTACTCAGACCGGATGCACCAATAAAAAGTGCTCAAACAGATTTACGTGTCCGATACGCCCCGTATGTCTCAAATGCGCCAGATGCTTGCCAGAAACAAATTGCGCCAGATGCGAGCTTATGCGTATCATGGTACACGCTCCAAAAATAGAACATATGCACGCCAGAAAAAACTCGTGCATAATGCGTGCCATAACCAAGAATAAATGCGTGTGCCTGAAATCTCACGCGCCAGATGCTCCATTGCGTTGCTCCAACTCCAACGAGATCCTGCAACGCATGAGCCAGAACCAGATTCAATTCACGCCAGTTGCTCTATGCCGAGAGCCGAATTCCGCCTGAACGTCAATCGTCAAAATGCCAGATGCGCGTGAACCGCTAGATTCACGCCAGTACCAAATGCGTGCTAGAATTTGCAGATCCTTTGCAGGGCTAATCAGATGCGCGCCAGATTGCTTCGACAGGAGTCCATGTAGCCCCATCCATGAGACTTTCATATAGTGGGTGTACTGCATCTCTCTCATGAACAGATCGATCTTGATCATCAAACCAGACATCGTTCTTGGCGGAATCACGAAACCCAATCTCCCGATAGCCTGCTCCACCTGAATAGCGAAACCCTAGCTTTTTGTTGACTCAAAGACCCTTGAATGTGTTTTGAGAAGTAATTGTTTTGAGTGATGAAAGACAAAGACATAGCCAAAGCATTTCTGATACTCCAAGGCCTTGATATACTGACAGAGCTTCAAAGCCTTGAGAGTTGTTTTTATTGTGCTGAATGTTCTAACAATCTTTTGTTGCAGATTGGCTACCTGATTTTATAGATCAGAGATTTGCTGCATATACTCAAGTTTTATATTGTCTACATATCTAATACAATTGCAGATGTCCTGATCAGAGAGAATCAAAGATTTCTGGACTTAACTTTGACAGACTGTGAAGTATGTTCAGAGCTTCAAGGCCTTGAGATGTGCCTTAGCTGCTGACAGTTTTACAGAACTAATTTGATTCTTTCTTGCAGGGTTTGATTTTTATTATTGTGACTGTTTAATGACTTATAAGAGTCTTAAACTGGTTTATTATGAATTGTATGTGTCAGAAGTTAATCAGATTATTGTTCTAATCTTTTATCCAGTTTTTCTCAGAAACTGGAAAACCAAACAGTCTTAGTACTGTTATATTTCTGGATTTTATTGTTGCTATGTTTTAATGTTGTTGCAGGTTTGTTAAACGTGCAAATACAATCTCAACAAACTCCAACGGATATCTACTCAGAGCTGTTTGAATTGTAGTTGAAAACTGAAAGAGGATTTGTAGGAATTGAGATCCTAAAATCTCTCATTCAGTTGCAGTGAGTAGATAAGAGATTGGTTTGAATTTTTAAAATGAGAGAGGCTTGCAGAATACTGAGAGAAGTGTGAAAAATTCGTGGGAGTACATTCATTCAAACACACAGGCATTCAATCTTCAATTCCAGATTTCAGAAGATCAATCATTCCAGTTTCCAGAAGAACACATCCAGGCTTCACAAGCTTATTCTTCTACTGTGTTCTTCATCTGTTTTGTAATCTGCATATCTTTTGTATATGTAAAACCTCGCTAAACCTAGTGGTTGGTTGTTCAAGTGAACAACAAGAGGTTCTTGTTAGCTCAATAGTTAGTAGCTGATACTAGATAGGTTTGGAACCACAAGCTGTATAGGTGTAAGGGAAATCACTTAGGCTTGAAGATCTAGGGTTGTTTATGTGTGAGTAATAAGAAGTGTTTGCCCAATCCTAATGGGATTAGATCCCTCAGGTAGAGATTAGGTCCATTGGGACTGAACTCTGTAAATTGCTTTGTGTTCTTTACTTTACAGTTTTGTTATTTTCTGTTGCACACAACTCAAATCAAACTAGGGTTTATAAGTTGTTTAGAACTGTTAATAGTTCAAGGCCTTGAAGCTTTCTATTCTGCCTTTGAAAGTTTCTGACAGTTTTCTAAAATCTCAAGGCCTTGAGATTTGAGTTTCTCACAAAGCTAATTAGTTTAAATATGAGTTGTGAAAAAAGTTTCCATACTCTATTCAACTCCCCCCCTTCTAGAGTATTGAGGTCCTGTATTTAGTCTACATTACACACTTTCACTTTGGTTTCCACCCGGATCTTGGAACCCCGACCCTGATACTAGTTTGTTAAACTGGTGTTCCTCTTAACCAAGCTCTGATACCAGTTAGTTATAACCTGAGGGTATTCGAGCAAGAATGATGAGACGAAACCAAGAACGAGACAGATATAACGTGGTTTACTAACGAATTTCCAACGAACCCGCTAGGTACCTCCACGGCCATAACCAGATATTTTATTGAGAAGAGCATCCGATTACAGTGCAGGTCGTGGTCACAACGGCCACGACAGCCACCCGCGCGACACACACACACACAAAACAATCTCAAAGCACCAAGCAATTTACCCCGGTATATGTTACTGTGTATATCTAAAAACCAATGCATGTGCCTTTATATGTATAGGCATGGCAGTGAGTAATGTTCCTTGCTTCCAAAGAAACAAACAACCCATAATTCACCACCCTGCCTCCTTTGACTTTGAACATTCCTAATATGTTTTGTTTCCTTTGATTCCACTCAAGTCACCACCTAACAGGAATCCTGTATTCGTGGTCGTTGGATAGATCCAAGAGCTATGGTATCGACATCTATCCCCAGGAGAAAATCTACCCTGATTGTTGTAGGAGGTGATTGGACTTTACTTGCGACGATGCTCAAATTTCAACTCATTGGTGCAAATCGGATGAGTTAGTTAGTTTTCATTTATCTTCTGTTGTTTATTTAAGTTTGGTTGCTACCGCCTATATGCAGCTTCCCTTCGCCCCATGAGTTGCTACACTATGACTTTTAAGCGATTTAATATTCCTATGAGCGAATTTATTTAGCCACGCACAATGTTCTACCGCCTCTGTGCGGGATAGTGTCTCACATGCCTTGTAGATCCTCTATAGACTCTTTGTGGTTATACAGATTCGTAGTCGTGAAAAGCGCATTGACCCCTTCCCTTCCATGTTTGTTGTTGGAGGTTAAAAAAAATTCATCGTCAATTGGTGGTGACGATCGAGCGTCTCAGTGTTATGAAGTTGTTTGACGTGATTAATAAAGATTGGTCATCGACAAAATCTAATAGTGTAGATCAACGTGTTCATGTGAGTCGTGTATGAACATAATGTGCTTGCATCTTATTTATGTTTTTTCCACTCTTACTAAAACTTTATTATGGGGTGATGACTGCAAATATATGAATTGAATTTTGTTAAGATAGAGAATTTTACGTATGTAAGCAGAAGTACATTTTCTTCTTGAGATCAAGAGGAAAATGAGGAGGATATTTTAGCAAAGAGTTTTAACAGACCAAGTCTCCTACTTGTTTTTAAGTTTTCATCCTCATCACTCTTCCTGTGTTACTCTCTCCTTCTGACCATCATCGCATGTATTGCTACCACCAACGATGCCAGTGCTTTTCCATAATGCTAATCAACACGCCACTGACGGCAAAGATAACTACGCCTATGGATGAATCTATGATCTCTCTCATGTGGATCGATCTTGTGGTTGTGGTGATTTTTTGTTTGTGTTGTAAGTCGTGGTGGTTTGAAACAGGAAGTTTCAGCTTATAATAATATAACTATTCTGAGAGCTTGTCTACAACAAGAAGTGTCAGCATGACTGTTCCAACTGTTTGTCAATTTTGGGTCAAATATCTCAGATCATGTAGTTTGATGTATAGGTATTGTATAAATGATCTAAGGAATATATGTGTGTGTGTGTGCGCGCGCTAACCCTATTCTAGTAGTTAATTCGAGCGTTCTTGAATTCAGTGAAGCAAGTTGAAGATCATATAAGCATTCTGGGGACAGGTACTCCTCATAGTGTCATGCCTTATTCTTAAGTCTATGAGTCATGTAGCGCAGTCCGGAAGTTCTGGGACTATACTGACAAATCTGCAAAAAGAAGTAGTATCAGAAAGTGGGTCGGTCGCCATAGGAAGCCCATAAGGCACGCACGCCTCCCTAGACACATGTTCCATGTGTCATACGGCTAGGTTATCGTCCTCACTCTTCTGCACTTCCTCTCTTGGAAGTTCAGTCAGTCAAAAAATCTTATTTCTAGTTTTCCTAAGATAATGAATCTTAATGTTCCAAAAGAGAGAGTTTGATTAGGAATGAAACACTTATTGTGATAATAATAATATATTTTTGATATTTAATTCTTATTTTATGAATAAATATTTTTCTATTAAACTTATATTACTTAAATAATTAGTTTTCTAATTAAAGTAAATTCAAATTATTTTGATATAAACCAAATATTACATAGTAATATGTTTTAATTGATTTTATGATATCTGTAAGAAGAGGAAGAAGAAGAAGAAGCGAACGAAAATCAAAGCCACAGAACACCAGATCCACGGAGAGAGGAATAGATAGAGAGAAATAATAAGAATAGGAACATCGACTGCCTCACCACCTCAATACCGCCTCAAACCTATGCCACCACCTCACCAGCGGCATTCGAACGAACGAAGACCGCCACTGGAGCGCCTCTTCCCTTCTATCTCTCTCTATCTTTCTTCTTTTTTTTCATGGTCTGTAATTGAGAGAGTGTGTGTGTGAACTAAAAGGGATGGAAGATTCGGGAGAGCTATGAATCTGGTCCATAGAAGACAGATCTGCAATTCCCCTTCTCTTCTTCATTTCTTCATCTTCCTTCTTCGTTTTCTTTATCTTACTTTGGGTATGGGTTAGGGAGACCTTTCGACTGGTCCTTTCGGTGTTGAGACAGGGTGGGTGAGTGTAGATGGTGGCGGAGGTTGCTCGATGTTGAGAAGAAACACAAGGTGGATGTGTTGGCGGGGGAGGTAGTGGTTATGAGGAAGAGAGGAAGTGATGATTGAGGTAATGTCTGAGAGATGATTGAGTGAGAGGAAACGGAATATTAAGAAATGAGGGATAATGGGTAGGTCAAAAGGGTCGGGTGGCTTGAGGGAAAAATTATAATTCATCATAAAAAATGTGCTAAAATAGGAAAGTATGTTGAAAGTACCGTTTAATAAAGTAGAGTGAAAGAGAAGAAACAAAGGTAGTATGATTTATATTGATTGGAAATATTTATTAATTAAAATATATTTTCATAAAATAATAAAGAAGAGTTTTAACCAATTGATATCAAATCGTCAATTCGAATAATATTAATTTTCAAAGGGTAAAAGACAAATTCCACCCCCTGAGTTTCGATTAAATACCAATCGTCCATGTTGTTTGGATAAGGACAATTACCCCCGTCAGAGTTAATTCAGTGGATGGAGCTAAAAGAGGGGGCAAAAATAAATATCCACCCCCTCTTGTGTTTATAAGTTTCAATCAAGTTCATCTATTCTCTCTCTCATCTCCCCCTCCTCCTTCTAACCCTAGCAGCCACTCTACGGTATCTCCATCCCCTTCCTCGTTCTCTCTATCTCCCTCACCCACCAGATCTGTTCCCCCTCTTTCTGTTCCCCTCTATAGTGATGTTATCAGGAGGTCTAAAAGGTTAGTTGTTGGTGGAAGAAAAAGGAGGAGACACCTTCATTGTCATTGTTTAGAGACCTCCGTCCATCTTCTTCCGTTGTCCTCCGATCAATTCGTCGTTTTCCGTTACATGCACCTCCATTTCCGAGTCTGGTCTCCGGACCAAGCTCGCGAAGTCGCTCCAAACCGAGACCTTGCAAACCCTAGAATGACCTTCCGTCTACAAGAAATTTCCGCTTTTACTTCCACCTCCATGGGCCTCATCCCCGCACAAAGTGTTCTGATTCCGCTGGGCGTAGCCTGAAAGAGAGCCTGAAGCTCCTTGACAAGACTGTGGCGTCATAGTCGCTAATTGTACCTATTGGATTTCCCAGAATCGGGCATGTTTTTAGGCTTGTCGATTTTGCAGTTTTCCGGCAAATTGGTCACAATTAGTGAGCTTTGTGCGGTGATACGGACCTTATTTTGATTGGCTGTTATGGTGGCTATGAGTGGGTGTTAAGCGGTGATGTAGAAGGTAAGTGATGGTTGAGTTTAATAGGTTGATTGAAGTACTAGGTGTTTGGGTTGTGTATTGGTGTAAATGGTGCAGTTGGTTGGTGGTTTGCAGGGAGTTGTGGTTGTGGAGGATGGGAGCTGGGTTATGAAACTTGGTGTTTGCAGGTTTCATGTGGTGAATTGTTGGGATTTCGGAGGTGGTATTTATGTTGGCAAGGTAGTTGTGGTGGTTAATTGGTTGTGGAGCAGATAGTGGTGTTGGGTTTTGTTGTTGTAAAGGTGTTGGGGATTGGATTATGAAGTTTAGGCTTAGGTGTTAGCTTGGCAGGGTGTTGTGAAGGTCGATGGTGGCAGTGTGGAGGTAAGGGTATTGGGTATTTTGTTGGTGTAGGGTGAAGTATGGAGGTTGGGTTTGAGGTGGTTGTGAATTCAGCAAGTTGTTGTTGTTGTTGGTGGTGGTGGTGAAGAACGCCATGAATACCAAGAACGCCAAGCAAGAACACCAAGAACAATGTGGTATGGACACAGGGAAGAAAAGAAAATATGGAGAAGAAGAAGTTCAATCTATCAGTGACAGCTCCAATTCTAGAATCGTCTGTGCACCAAAGCACCCATCTCCACCTCCTAAGAAGAAAAGAAAAAAGGATACAGATGATCAGACTGCTACTTACAACAAGAAGAAGTCAGATCTAGTAGCTACTTCTGGGAAACAAAACGGTTCAGATTGGTAGTCCAAAAAGGGTGAAGAAGGTAAAGGAAGATCAAAAATCAAACAAGGGGAAGAAGATACAGAGATCAGAACGCTATTCAGATTTACACTGAGAAGGACAAAGCTGAAAAGCGATCATCTTCTGGTAAGAAATCCATTTATGATCATTGGTTCATCAATCATGATTTTCATGGAATTTGGTTAGACGGATTTGTCTCTACTCCAATTGCTTACTGTAGTATGATCAATCCTAGCATGCGGGATAATATGGACTTGGAGTGTATTAGGATATTAAAACAGAGTTCAATTAGGAAAATCCTAAACCCTCTGAGACTGCATACCCTAGGCTTACCAGACTCTTTTACCTTGAATCTGAAAGAAGTGAATACTTTGGGATTAACTGTGTCATCTAAGGTAGCTGGTATTGAGATGGAATTAGATCATGCTGAGTTTGATAGAGTCTTGGGTTGTCAAAAGAGGTACAATACAGAAAACTACCCTAGCAAGATTGATGATATAAGGATAGCTAAGGAGATTTTTTTTTTCCAAATGTATCCACTACCTCTAAGCAGTTAACTCATTCTGTGTTGATTGTTGAAGGCAAAATCTTGTTTACTATCCTGATGAGATGTGTGGTACCAAAAGAGAACTCTAAGGAATTTCTATCAGATAGGGTGTTGTATCCGATATACTTGGTGATGCATGGATATGAGATTGATCTGCCAAGCATTGTAATGGAACATATGTTGTACTGCTGTACCAAGAACAAGAAACATCCTCTACCCTATGTCAACCTCCTCCACTTTTCTTTCACCATCTAGAAATACCTGTAGAGAAGTAAGAGACAATCACTACTGGTTTTGGACTGATAGATGAGAAGTCTTTTCAAAGGATTGGAATTGTGGAAACCAGTGAGGGTGAATGGAAATTCTACTCAGAATTGTCTGCTGAGTTTTGGATCAAAGCCTAAGTCCTTAACCACTCCATTAGCCCTACATTCTACCACTCAGGAAAAATATCAAGTTCTTCAGAAGCTAGACTTTATTAACAAGGACAATATCAGCTTAATACTGAGTCCAGGCAGATGAAGTACATGATTGAGAGTGTTTTCAAGAGCATCAACTTGGGACATGTGAAAAAAGAGGAAACACAAGCTCGAGAAGGTTCAAGGAAATTAGGATCTACCAAGGACCTATTTGATGAGCAGAGTACTGGGGATAAGGCTGTTGGGATAAGGATGCTGGGGAAAAAGTTCCTGATGATAAGGAACCTGGTAATGAAGACAATGTTGACTCAGGATTTCTACTCACAGAAGCTGTACTGCATAAGAAACAGAAAGGAAATGTTTAAGCACTTGTCAATTCAAATGACTTTTTTCAGGATGATGTGGTTGCTGAGCTTGGTAAAGAAGTTGCCCAAGAAGAGGATGCACAATAAGAAGATCGGCAAGAGAATGGGGAAGAAGAGGAAGAAGAAAGTGATCAAGAAGATGCTACAGGGCCTAAGACTGATAAAGATACATAGCCTTGAATCCAGCCTATCTTTCTTATTTTCAAAGCCTTGAAATTAACCACTCTCTTCTTCTAAAATTCTTTTTTATTTTAAGTTTTTTAAGTTTTCCAATAAGGTTTCATCCAAAATTTTCTCACTTTTTGATGAATGTCAAAAGGGGTAGAAATTTAGGGATAGTTGTTGGGAGATGTGGTTTTGGATATGTTGAATTTTTTTTGCATGAACTGTTAAACTGCTTAGTTAGTTTTGAATGGGTTATTTAGTTTGATTCAGCTATTATAACTGTTGTTATATTACTGTTTCTGCTATGCTAATAATGTCTATATTTTGCAGAAATACAGTTCAAATAGAATATATGGTTTTGTCTTTCATCAAGGGGGAGATTGTAAGTTCAAAGTTTTTTTCAAAGCTTTGAAACTGGCTTGAAAGCCTTGAAACTTCACAGCATGAACTAAGGGGGAGTTCTTACTCCTATTCACTCTCTAATCTCCTGCACTTAGTCATGCTATATTATGTGATGAAAGACAAAATAATTTTTTATTATAACATGCTTTGATCTTGTCATTTGCCTAAGTTATTTTGCAGGGATTATTAGCTAACTCTGTGTCGCAGGTTTACCCAAGTTTCCTTATTTGCAGGATTGCAATATTGGCAATCAATTCTTGCAGATTGATACTACTCTTATGGAAAGTTTTCTGGACATAACTTAGGCTTGCAAATTGAAGATTAGATCAAAATTATTGAGAAAATCATGCAGCTAGTCGTTGGGAGAAAGCTGTTGAGAGTCAATTATCTGCATAGGATTTTTAAGGATTTCTGTTGAACTTTCTATATAAGTTTGCAATTCAAATTGACAGACAGAGAAAGAGACTAATTCAGAGAGATTGAGAAGTACAAATCTTTACACAGAGATTCATAAACTCTCACGGATTTACAAGCATCATTGAAGGAGATCATTTATCCATTCCACATTCCTGAAGAACATTTAAGCTTTATTGCTTCACGGTCTTCACAGTGTTCTTCATCCTGAGCTTTATTTGTATATCATTCTGTTATATTACTTAATCATCTGTTAGGAGTCAAGTTGTTCAAGAGAAACAACTAGTATTCTTATTGTATCAGTTAGCTAGAGCTGTAATAGATAGGTTAGGAAGAACCACAGGCTGGAAAAGAGTAAGACAATTCTCTTGGCCTGAGATCTAGGGCTTAGCTTTGATAAATAAGAAGTTGTTGAAATTCTAGAGAGATTAGATCCCTCAGGCGGAGAGTAGGTCACTTGGGTCCGAACTTCGTAACAAATCACCGTGTTCATTGTCTTGCTTTACCATTCTTTACTTGTCTTCAAAACGGCTTCAAAACAGGTTTTTGTTTAAAGGTTTGAAAAACTTCTCAAAGCTTTAAAAATACTCAGTATCTTTTTAACTGTCTGTTTTGCTTTCAAATCTTTGAAACTGAGTTTAAATCTTTGAAATACTTCAATTTCTTCTCATTTTGTTTTAAAATTACACATTTAGAAAAATTTGCCATACTATATTCAAGGCCCCTTCTAGAGTAATTGATCATGTAACTGCATACCTACATACTGTCTTGAGGTTCCACTTCTCTGGTTTTTCTCAAAAAAATACTGGAAATGTTTATGGAATGCTTATCTTCCTCCAAAAGGTGTAACCTTTGGTGGAAGTTGCGTCAAGGTGCTCTGCCTACACAAAGAAATCTAATTTCTAAGCGATGCAAAGTTTCTGATTTGTGCATGATTTGTGAAGAAGCTGAGAAGGATATTGAACACTGTTTATTTCATTGTAAATGGGCAACTCCAGTTTGGTTCACTCTGGGTCTGTTTTTAGGGTTTTGATCATGGATACGCAGCGACATAAAACAATAATTTATCCATTCAATACCGTCCAGGGATCACAGGAAGAGAATTCATAACGATAGTGAAGGATTCATAACAAGTACCTTGTGGGTATCCTATGATGACATCAAATAAAAATAGTGTTGTGTATCTACGGTTGATCCACGCCTAGGATTGAGATCACGCAACCGAGACCAAAAGAGGGGATTGGGCCCTCTTTGTGGCCGACGGGTAGAGGGGGCGGACGGGTGAGGCTCGGCCTCCTTGTCTTGCTCTCTCTCCTTTCTTCTCTCCTACTCAAGTAATGTTACGAGCATTAGTTGTATGAAGGAAGCTATGAGCATCCTTTATATAGTCCAACAACTCTTTGTTACTACGTAAAGGCCCTCTTCTAATCCTACTCAAGTTCGGATTAGTCCAACTTGTATATTAGTCCTAGTAAGTTAGCAAGTTATTGCGAGTTGATCCTTCTAATTAAATAATCATATTAATTAATTCCCAAGTCTATTTTTATCCATATGGCGTGTGACCCCATAGGTTTCAACTTAGTTGGTAGTAACTATTTACTAATATGGAGCGGTGTCTAGCAACACATCCATGCCACTAAACTAATAGAAATAGTCATTTGACATACCTCAGGCAAGTATTGTCTCATCCCTTTGTCTCAATATCCGGATTGGATACGAGATATACAAGTCACAATCGTATATCCAATCCATAGTTCCTCGATCCTGGGAATAGCCTTATTCGTGTAAATAACATTAATATCCTATATTGATTTGTTTGAGTCTTGCCAATTATTCTTTAAGCCTTATACCTCGAGTGTTCGTGGATATTTTCTCCCATTATGTGAGAGGGAAAAATTATATCTACATCACTACGATATCTAAGCTTGCTTCATATTGTGCCCGATACGCGCCTTTATGACTACCCAGTCACGGTGTAGCGTTTAACGCTACCAAAAACACAATATTCCACAACTAGATGATCTAGTGACTTCAAGTCTAAGGATGACAATGCCATTGTCACCACGAGAAGCACTTGTGACTGTACATAACATGTATGTAGCCTTCTCGGAGATGGGTCAATCCAGTATGCCATTACACCTAATGCATACCCATGTGTTGGATCGTGATATCTCCATATCAATCCAACTTTATACTAGTCTATAGATGATTGTCCTATTAATCAGTATAATGGACTAGGGATATTTAAGATAAACAACACAATTGTAAATCTAAGGACTTCATTATATTAAATATCTCAATAAATAATAAAATGGATATTCTAGTCAATTATTGTTCATACTAAACTAGATTGCCACTAGGGCATCTATTCCAACACTGTTAAACCCAGTTATGTGTTCAAAGGTTGATAATGTCCAGAAGTTGATTTGTCAACTGGTGGAGTTAGTGTTAAACAAGGAAGTTCCTGAGATTTTCCTCTATCAGTGTGTAATTTGCTGCTGGCATCTTTGGAAGGCTAGATGTAAAATGTGATTTAGGGCTAGTTTGGGAATGCTGTGCGGTGCTAGAAAGCTGCTGTGTGAAAACGCTGTGGAAAAGTTGCTGTGAATTCTTGATAAAATGTTGTTTGGTAAATATTACGTAAAAGCTGCTGTGAAGTATTGATATAGTAATTTTGTGTTTGGTAAAATCAACTGTAAAGTTGCTGTGAGAGGGTAAAATGACAAAAATATATGACACGTGTCATTTCCGTAAAGATAACTATTGATATTTTAAAAATTTGTAAGGTTAAAATCGGTTGTAGATAAATTAATCAAAAGCACTTCCTAGAAAAAGCATCTCCTCCCTTGCAACCTGAAAACTGCTGTGGGACAGCAGAAACTGTCCGAAAAAACAGAATTTTTATTTTTACCAAACACATTAAAACTGCTTCTGCTGTCGGAAAGCAGCTGTGCTGGCAGCAGAAGCATTCCCAAACTCACCCTTAAAGGCATGAAACCAAATCCTCATTGTACTGAAATTGTATGCAAAGCAGAGGGTGCTGAATTCATTAAGATTCTGTCTAAAGAGGAACAACAGAAGAGAAACAGAATATCAATACAAAACAATGTAGGAAAGGAGAAAAAGATCAGGATTCCCCCACCTCTGAAATTTTTGAAATGCAATGTTGATGCTGGGTGGGAAAAAGATTCTAATATTGCCCATATAGAATGGCTATTGAGAAATACTTCAAGGCAATGTGCTGGAATGGGGCTGGAGTAGAGAAAATGCATCTTCTGCTCTTACGAGTGAGGCCTTGGCTCTTAGATTGGCAGTGTGGAAGCTTCAAAACAAAACAAATGTGCATGTGTTGTTTGAAAGTGACAGTAAGCTTTGTGGTTGATGCAGTCAACTCAGATACTCAAATAGGGAAATTAGCATTGTGATAAGAGATATTAAGGCATGAAGTTCTGCTATGGTTCCTTGAAGTGGATTAGTAGAGACCAAAATCTGGCAGCAGATGAGGTGGTGAGACTAGCTAGAAATGTTGAACCAAATTCCATTACTGTTGAAAATTTTCTTGTAATGCAAGTGGGAAAGGAAAAGTGTAATGGTGTTTCAATTGTTTAATTAAATCTCTGGCCTTTAGTAAAAAAAAAGTATTATCTGAGATTGGACTAAATATAGTCTATGTATTAATTTATACAATATTTTTATTCTAGGATAATTTTAATACCGATAATAAATATTTAAAAGATGGAGTGAAATACACCAAATTAGTCTCCTCTTGCATGAAGGGATTAGCTGGATTGGACTACTTGTGCATCAATACTGAATTGATACTGCACAAAACCAAACATAGTATTAATTAAGTTAGTTAATCCAATTCAATCCTCTCTGAAAGATCTAATCCAGTCCAGTCCTATAAGGGTAGTCTAAAGAATCAAACGTACCATTGATCTCTTCTTTTATATTTAAGTCATAATTTAAATTTAAAAAACAAGACCAACTTCAGTCGAGTTAAAAGTGATAACTAAAATTTATTATGTTTAATGGAGTAGCACGAATGCAGCCTGATCAAGAATTGGGTTTGGACGGACTGCGTTATTCCTAACTCGGGCTTGGGTAGTCTTGACATAACTCGGGCTTGGACGGAGGGGGAGGGGTGGGGGTGGGGGTGGGGGTGGTCAACACATCCATTCTACCCCGAGTTGCAATACTAGATGGTCGAACAACTGCTTCAAATACATTCTGCAACATCACTTGTACCATCAAGGGTTGTGCTTCCATTTTTCTTTTGACTTATGCTTCTCCCTCGATTTAACCTAACTCGTTTGTCATTTCAAGTTATTCTTTTGGTAATTATCTCTTAAGAGAATCTCCAACAGCTGAATTGTCCTTGGACTATATTTGTACATGCCTTAAATTTTATACTGACACGTTTTGAATTGTTGCTCCAGTAGTTGGCCTAAAGATAGGCCAACATCATTATTTTATTATTTTATAGTTTTTATTATTAAACAATTATGTTACTGTATCAAATAATTTATCATACTTTATAAGTTTAATATCAAATTAATTAAATTATTGAAGCGAGTTGAAACTATTTTTCTTAATTTTTTGTGCTTTTCATTTTGATTGTTGATAAATATTTATAATTTTTTTAAATTTAACGTTGCTACGGTAAATCCGAACGTTAGACGAGCAGTAGAGAATCAGGAGGAGGAGCAGAGCAATAAATTATAGTTTTCTTTTATTTTTTACACAATCTTCAAATTGTCCTTTGCTTGGGCCAGAACTAGTCCATTTGTATCATGACTCAAATTTAGACCAGATTTTACATCAGTTGTTGGAGTTAATTTTTGGACAGAAATAGCTTAGATTTGTACTAAAGAACTTATAGACCATCTCTTGGAGATGCTCTAAGCGACTGAGCATGCGAAAGATAACTTATACACAAAGGGTCGGACTCCAAATACGTTTTTGACCTTAGTTTGCCGTAATTTGTTGGACATTTTTTTGGGTCAAAGCGTTCGCATGCAATTAAGCCCCTGGGGCTGGCATAGTTAAAGTTTGGGCCAAAACAAATTCCAGCCCACTACAGTTCAAATAAATCTTTTTTGACGGCTCTTAATGGCTGCTAGTGTAGTTTCTTGTCGCAGCTGCAAGAAACCTTTTCTTCATCCGAAGAGTTATACTGCTGCAATTACTTGCATTGCTGAATTTGGGGACATTGTTATTGGCCATGGACGTGATCAAGACACAGCAGATATCAGCTCGGTCAATCGAGAAGGTGATAGTTCATCCTCTGGTGCTTCTCAGCACCGTCGACCACTACAACAGAGTCGCTCGCGACACTAAGAAACGCGTCGTCGGAGTTCTTCTCGGATCTTCTTCCAGAGGAACCGTTGATATATCCAACAGCTATGCAGGTAACTTTCAGATCTAGAATTCTATTTTGTTTTCAATTCGTCTTAACCTTTATATTTTGCGAATTGCTAGGGTTTCAGACTTTGAATACTAGAGTAAATGGATGTGTTTTGAGGTGTAGGCTTATTATGAATTCGAAATTTGAGCTTGTTTTGTCATGCAATTTCAAGGTGAGATATAAGTTTATTGTTCCTGGGGATATATTAGTTGCCCAGTGGCTTTAATTCAGCTTTAGCATCCAATAGGGATAAATATCAGAGTGAAAGCACTTGTCTCAGTTACCTTCTTCCAGTTACCTTCCTCCAGTTTTGAAGATCTCATATCATTGTTAGTCAGCACACCGCACAACCAGGAGCTCGTTAAACTTAGAGCTGGGAAGGATTGAGAAAGAAGCCTGGCGATCACTGACGTCCTGAAAGGTTTCCTGTTAGGCGAGCTACACCCTGAGAAGAGCTCTCATTCATTTTTTAAGCCTCCTTTCAAAATGTTTACTTCCATGGATCATAGAGAGTTCATCATTTAGTTTGGATGTCTCGACTTGCTTTTTCACTTACCTTGTGAAGACAAAATAGAATTGGTTCCCAACATTGCCCGAGATTATTGCTTGGAAATATTATGTCAAAGCTTTAAATATGGTGTTAGTAACATGTCCCCTTAAAATCTGAGTTCCAATGACGGGCTATCTAGTGCAGGAGGAATATAATATAGTAGTGCTCTCAGTTACACTTTGAGACCAAGTAGGTTTTCAAAGCATGACGTGTTTCTTCTAAGACTTACTTTGAATTTGGTAGACGCATATACATCAATCATGAATACAAACATGAATTCAATTACTCTTGGTTGACCCTCAAGTCAATCAGGCTATCCTAGTAACATTTCATGTACAAAATGGCCAAACACTGCTTGATGTCTATGAGTAACTTATATTACCAATGAAGATAACCTAATCTAAATGCGGATAGCGGAAGTAACAAGCATGAAATATTCTCAAAACTTTATTGATATAATTATGATTGTTTATAATAGTCGCCGTGTCACGAGGACATGCAAAACGGATGCTTCATCATCAGTTGATTCATTCTTCATTGTCTAAAGCTTGTGGGGTTGTTTCCATGACCCTAGTCTTGATGTGAGAACTGCCATTGCAAGAAAGCATACAAAGCTCTCAATGAAATTTCAATACAAACAAGATTGTGAGGCTGAAGGTGGGAATACCTAGAATTCATGTAGCAAGTCGATTCCGATTTTTAACTCGGATACTATCCTAAGGCTTTGTTTGGGTAAGGTATAAAATTCATTGGGATATACTGGGATATGAGGTACGATATAATCGATGTAATTGTACTATCCTAAGGGTTTGTTTTGGTTCTGAGTGTTTGGTTAGAACAGGATATGAGACAGAATAAGATGCAGGGATATGCAATGGCATGTTTGGATAGTTCAGGATAAGAGTTGGGATATTTGTATAAATGACCACATTGCCTGCTAATGTTACATGTATAATACTTGTTTCTTTTAATGATTTTGCCTTCTATTGTAGAATCTAAACAGAAAATACACGAACACATATTTACACGTCAAAGTGAGAATGTAAGTATCCATGTTTGCGATGCATACATTTATAAATAAAAAACGAGGTAGTACAGACATTTGATATATTTGGAAATAAGAGTTGGTAGTAGTCGGTGTTGAACAATTCAAACTCACAACAATAGCATAAAGTTGCTCAAAAATGTTAACACACTAACACAAAACTCCTACGTAGATATCATCATAAGGATTGTAAACTTCGGGTTATTGGAAAATTATCTTTAAATATTATTATTGTAACAAAATAATATCTGACAAGGACCAATGAAATTAGCAATAATATGTCATGTTACCTCCAATGGGGGTATTTTAGTCTTTTTTGCACTCCCACTCTACCCCCACACATTCCTGATCTTGCTAATTTGATGGGGTGGGGACAAGGGAGTTTAACTTAAACCAGTTGCTTATACCGCACCTAAACAGGGAATAAAAGACAACATGTATAAAGTTGTTGTTATCCCCCATCCTTATACCTTACCCAAACAAGGCCTAATGGAGTTAGAAGTCCTGTAAGAGGAGAAGAATTATTAAGTGCACCTGCCAAACGTTTCACAAGTTTGGCAGGTGCACTTCATAATTCTTCTCTTCTATTTTTATTTTTCAAAAGTAGTAGGGGTTCTTATCATAAAAACTGAGAGGGAGTTATATGAACAAAAATAATACATAATGGGCACAAGTGAGATTTATAGGGGGAGGGAGCACAAGTGCAAATTAATGAACAGCACAACGGACATATTAATGTCATTTATGGGGTATATCTGTAGTTAACCAAAATATAAGGTGGACACGTGCCACCCCATGCTCCTTTGTAGCTCTGAGGGCAGCCTGCCGAATCAGCATAGGTGCATTGGTGTAAGCAGTCAGACTGTCAAACCAGTAAGGGTGGATGTAGAGATCCGAAACCCATGGTCAAGAGTGTTGCGGACATATCGGAGAATGCGCTTTAATGCATGAAAATGAGACTCTCGGGGCTCATGCATGAAGAGGTATATCTACGGGACGACATCACGGCGAATGAAGGTGATGAAGTGCACCTGCCAAACTTTTGTACAGAGTAGGGTCAACCAGAATCCTCGGTGAGCTTTATGCCAGTCTCAACGGGGGTGGTGACGGGTTTGCGGGCCGTCATCGAAGCTGAGCAAGAATGTCCATAGCATACTGTCGTTGGAACAAGAATCCATGGGGTTCCACCTCAAAACCAATTGGCAATGAGGGGATTAGCCCAAGACACTTATTAATACTTTTCTCTTCTTGAATATCCGATATGGGACTTCCCAACAAGCCCTCTCACTTGTGGCATCCTTTAGCCTACACATGGACCTTTTGTCTGCGGGTGACGGCTAGCAGACCATTCCCGTGTGTGAGCCGTGGCTCTGATACCATGTAAAACTTAGGAAAACGTATTAAAGACTTAGAAAACGTATTAAAGTCCTTGCCTGACTTCACATCAATGCAGGAGAGTTATTTACAACATAAGTCCCTACTCCCTATACATTTGCTATAGTGACATTTGGTCTATTAGGCTTAACTATTGTTGAGAATGCTTTTGGAAGATATGTGACTTATTATTGACTTATTATTGGGTTCGTCTGGTTGCATTAGATTAAAGAAATCTGATTTCCCCCCTTTGATCTCAAAAAGTAGGTTAGTAAGAGTTGGATCTTTTTTGAAATGTGACAAGGTGGGTCTGGTTATTTGGAGATGTCCTTTCTGCTGATTCATGAGTGTATTATATAAAAAATGAATAGAGTGGGAGAGAGATCACATACGAGGACATGAGCATTGGAGGACCTAACTATTTCTCCGGTCGTTCATGCAATTAAAGAAAAAGTAAAGGAGAGGAGAGAGTGAAGTGCATGATGGAAGTTGAAAAATGGAAATAATGGAGAGGAGAGCCACAATTGGTCTCCATGCGAAAGTAGGAAATCGTATGGACTCATAGATCGTTTGTTGCTTTGCTCGGCGGTAAGTGAGGAAATTTTTCATTTTCAATTGACGCTGTTGCCCTGTAGACAACTCATTCGCTGCAGTGTTATTGAATATGTCGCAATCATAATGAAGATCTATTAATCCATTTATCAGAAGTCCGGTTCATCTCCAGTTCCAAACTGGCCCGTTGAGTGCACTTTGATGTACTAGTTATGAGCACTTGCGTTGCATGTGTGATTTTATTTGCTGTAACATAAACTTAAATGATGCTTTTCCTAGGGAAAATAAAATAATGTTCTCTATAACACACCAACAAATAAGACTAATGACAAGTTAATCTTATGTTTTCCTGTTCGACTTACTGCATCGTTCTTATTATGGTTCCTTAAAAGAGGATAGAGCATAGTAAGACAGGAAAGCATTCAAATGATGTTTCCACGTTTCCCTCTTCTGTATATATATTTGAGGTAGATGCTCTTAAATTTAGAAGCACTTTACGACATGCATCACTGTATTTTCCGGCTATCAAAATTTGTTGCGTAAGGACCATTTATTGTTGAGTGCAATAAATACAAACTAAAATGACAGTTTTCTATATTGTCAACTGAGTCCTCGCGAAACTGCATTGCCTTCCAAGCTTAACATGCTCAAAGAGAGACATTTGATATGCTGGTCGGATAAGTTTGAAAACAGAAGTACACTTTTTTTTTTTTTACTTGTAACTGTTCTTTGTAAATTGAAGTAACCAACGTCTTTGGGTTCTTACCTTCACATTCGGTCACACTTTGAAGTATAATTTCTATGCATACAAGTTGCTTTGCAACATCTTGATTGATTTAGTTTTTTTCCTATCTCAATTTAAATTTGCTGAAACTTTCTGTGGCTTACATGAGGTACATCTTTAGTGTCTACGATGATGAACATATTATTACATCTGCAGTGCCTTTCGAAGAAGATGATAAGGATCCGAGCATCTGGTTTCTAGATCACAACTACCACGAAGCAATGTTTTCCATGTTTAGGAGAATCAACGGTATGGTTTTATCTTATCCTCTTTGAATCATTACCTTTATTAAGTTTTTATTCGGTTTCCTTGCCTATCGTATCTATTACACTTTTTTGTTTTTTTCACTATTAACCCTTTTGTATATTTCGTGGCCATAGTATCTTGCATAAATTGATATCTGTTAAAGCTATCATTTGTTAATGACTTCGCAGCAAAGGAGCATATTGTTGGATGGTACAGTACTGGTCCAAAATTACGGGAAAATGACCTCAGTGTTCATGCGCTATTCAATGAGTAAGATGAACAACTATCACTCGTCCTTCTTTTTCTTGAATTTAATGCTGCTATACCTGCAATGGAAGTTGCTTTTGTAGTAGTGATTGAGAACTGTATTTGTCTTAGAGGTTTCTTATTGTAACATCCATACATTTGGGTTTTTTGTGTGTGTATGTTATGCCTTGATTTCATCTTTTGCCTTACATAGGCATTATAGCTTGTACTATTCTTTGTTGGTACATAACTCATCATTCTTTTTTTTTTTTTTTTCCTGTATCTCCTATTCATGGTCATCTTCCGCGTAAACTGGTTCAATTGGGTATTCCTTCGATGAATTTGTACATGGAGATTTGTTTATCAAGAAAAAATGTTAATAGCTTGGCCCTTGATCTTTCAAAGTAGTTGTCACTTCCTCTAACCAAGAATACAGCTTGCACTCTGATTTTTACGCGATCCATTCTTAAAAAATTTGAGCCGTCAAGATGCCAATAAATATTTGGTTTTGAAGGTTGTCACATCTCGAATGTCCTCGTTATCATTGGGTAGTCAAGCCTAAGTTCCATTTACTTGGGTATGGAGTGTTTTACATGATATGTTTCTAGTTCAAATATCTGAGAGCTTGGAACATGAAAACATACTTCTAGTTATAGTGCTCTTTAAAATAACGAATATACCCCAGCGCCATCCCCTGAGTGTCCTCCACGTATCCAACGTTCCAAAAGAAAAAGAGATGTTCCGTGTGGGCTAACAGTGCTCGAAGCCTGCTGCACCCCTGCATCCCACACATTGCAAGCGCAGTGCAAAGCTCTGGGGAAGCATCCATATTTATAGCTCATAATACTGTAGTTTTGCATGGTTATGCGATAATCTAAATATTGTGTGTAAATTTCTAGTTAAATAACCGGCTGCACAGTTTTGGAACATCAACGAAGCCCTATCCAAGGGTTGAATTGCTATTAGCCTATTAGTAGGTGCCGAACACGAGTACTTCATACATTTGAAAATCATCGTAGCAGAGACTCAGAATAAGTTGAAAGATTCATATAGCTAGTAGATTAACTTTATTGTGACAGCTTATAATAATCTTAACATCAATGTACAGACTGGTAAACAAAAGTGTGCCTAAACATGTATATTGGTTTAACTCCAGTATCAGGATAATGGTGGCCATTAAAACATATTTATTGGTTGAAACATGAAGGTGAATCAGTAGAGAGTTCATAGTGAACCCACTTAAGTTTCAGTGTAGCTTCTACATATGTAATCTTAGTCGTAGCATAATCAAAGATTCTTACATTACTGTTCCTTGCACTTGAATCATAATATGGAGTAGTAATTGCTTTTATTTAGTTAATTGTAGAGTAAAATCTCGTAAGTCCGTATAAAGCATTAATTTCTTGCCGAATCCAAATTAACTGATCGGCCTTTTCTGGTAATATCTACCATCGTCTCGTTGACAGTAACAATTATCATCCGTCTGAGCATGCCTCCAGCATTTCAGTTATGCATCTATCTATAGCAATATTCCACTATAACACTTCTACAAGTTGTGATAAAGCGTCTACCTTTGTAGTATGTAATTTGTCTTCATCTATAGCAACAAACATCTGCTCATTATCTAAGTTCTGTTTTACTTTTTCATTGAGGTTGTTGAAACTAGTTGTCCTGGTTTTCTGATGTCTGATCAAAGTTTTGTTATTGGTATTTCAGCTATATCCCTAATCCAGTGTTGGTCATAATTGATGTCCAGCCTAAGGAGATGGGAATTCCAACTAAAGCCTACTATACTGTTGAAGAGGTCAAAGAGGTATAAGGACCATCTAATTATTCTTTTCAGCCATAAGTTTTTGCATTAAGTGGTCTTTTTTTGTAGTGTTTATTTGCAAGTTGTGTCTGAGTATTTCATATTTCTCAAACTAGTTAATCTCAGGAAATGTCTCTATCTTAGCTTGTCTAAATGTTGGGTTGCTTTGCAGAATGCCACTCAGAAAAGCCAAAAGGTATTTGTGCATGTGCCTTCAGAAATCGCTGCTCATGAGGTTGAGGAAATAGGTATGTTCCACATGGTCACGAGGTTTTACTAGGTTATCCAGCTCCTTCTTCGACACGTGTTATTAAATCTAGAACATACGAACTTTCTCCTACCATGGAAGAAATACATTTAGGCTCATTTTTTGTTGCTCATTAAATTTTACTAGCTACTAGTAAAGTGAGCTATGTGTTTGCAATCAGTACCCCATTTACTAAAAAAAACACTAATTTTTAGAAAACTGAAGTTTATAAAAGAAACTGTAACATCAGAATATGACAAGTTTCATTGAGGCAAAGGAAACTAGACTTTATGATAATACACATAATTAATGTGGGATTCGATTGATAGGTTCGTAACTTCATTATTCCCACAATAATTTCAGGAGACAAAAAAATGATGAAGAAAAGAAATTAGACTAATATATATATAAAAAAAACCCAACATAGTTTGTGAAATAAGGTAATTTATTTTCTGTTTGACTCTACTTATTTTGAGGGCTGAAATGCAGTGGGTGAGAAATTGGTCCTCAATGTGAAAAGTTTCTCCATGCTGTCTCTAAACTGTCATGGATAAGAGATTGCCATGTTCTGTTGGCTTCATTAATGGTTACTCGATGAAAATCGCGAGAAAGCAGCTCGTTATTGATTATCTGAAGTTAGTATTAATACAAAGCAAACACAGCTACTAAAGATCAATTTGACTACACACAGTAGTTGGGAATAGCAAATAGAGAAAGCATTAGTAATCTAAGAAGTAAACGATGAAGTTGAAAAGAACCAAGACAAAACAAAAATGAACTCAAAGATGTAGGGGAGAGATAGAGATAGAGAGAGAGCAATACCAAAACCCACGGATTGAGTACCTCTAGAAAAGTTGAGAAAAAAGATCAGCAAACTCCAGCACTTGCAGGGCAAGCTGGAAAATGTCGCTTGCTGGTGATGGTAGTGAGATGTGATGGAGCCCACAAATTACATCAAGTATCAGAAATGTAGTGGACTCTAAAGCGGAAAAATTGAAGTTGAAAAGAACCAAAACAACACTAATTTGATCACTACAATAGGACTAAACTGATGACAAAGAAAATACTAACCAACAAAAACTGCCATATCAAATTATCATTCAACTCAACTAGCATTTTCAGAGTTGGACCAGGGTTAGCTACAGGGATCAAGCGTCTTCCACCAGTGCCTTAACAAACTCATTTCCTCCCTTAGGTAATTTGGCTAAGTCGTATCTTTTTCTCTCTACCCAGGTTCGTTTTGATCTCCCTCTACTTCGTCTACCACCCTCGATCTGAACCATATCACGTCTCCTATCCGGGACATCTAACGGCCTACACTATACATGGCTAAACTGTTAATATATTGAACGTGTTTCGTAATAACCTCAGCTATTACAAGAGCCTATAAACAAGCCACCAATACTTGGTCAACAAGGAATTAAACTGAACAAACAAATAAACTAGGAAACACAACTAGGTAACAGAATATTCTAAACTAGGAAACAAATTAATGTCAATGACTTACAATAATCTACTATAGTGGTAATACTCTAACATCCCCCTTCAAACTGGTGCCAATGTTGAGTTCGCAAGCTTACACCAGAGCAGCTGTGAAGAAGGCCGAAGTGGTTGCGACCAGTTCTGGAAGATCGATGGTGGAAAAGAGCAGCGGCTGTTGTGCTGGGTTGGCAGCGCTGAGCCGACGTCCGAGAGTGATTGGGCCTGGCGGCCGAGAAGAGAAGAAAAAGAGCCAGGTAGGGTTGCTGGCGTTTGAGAAGAGCAGGAGTAATTTTACGACATTTTGTGTCGAGAAGAGGAAAAAAATAGTTTTACAACAGATTGTGCCGAGAAAAAAAAAAGTTTTACGACAGATTGTGTTCGAGAAGAAAAGAAGAAAATAGTTGTATGATATTTTGTGTCAACAAGAAGAAAGGAAAAATTTATATCTTTACGACAGATTGTGTCAAAAAGAAGAAGAAAACAGTTTATAACTTGTTGGTTGAAAATAGTCAGTTTAACAACGTATGGGGTCGAAATCGTGACAGTTTAACGACATATCGGGTCGATGACGAAACAGCAAGGGGACTTGGCGGCAGTTAGCAAACCAACGAAAGCTGAAGAACAATGGCAGCAATGACTGGGTTTTGGATCTCATGCGATGAGACAGCAGAACCAAACTACAGAGTTTGTTAATGAACCCTCCACCAGTAGGCAGCGGCAAGATGGTGCAAACAGCACCAGTAAAGTTAAGACGACGATGGAAAATTGGTGACTATGGTAGGTCACAATGGTGACTTGAGGCAGTGAGGATCCGGTATCTGGTGGCAGCGGCGAAAATTGGATGGAAACAGGAGTAGGGACTTGCTGTATGTAGTAAGTGTTGCTGAAAAAAAGAAAGTAGTGGTCCGGCGGGCGACTAGTAGTGGTGCCGTCCGCCAGGCGGCTTTTTTTTTCCTTTTATGGTCACCCAGGAGCGTAGATGGCTCTGATACCATGATACAATATGAGAAGAATAATAGTACTAAACGTGTTTCGTAATAACCTAAGCTATTACAAGAGCCTATAAATAGGCCACCGACCAATACTTGGTCAACAAGGAACTGAACTAGGTAACAACTAAACTAGGAGACACAACTAGGTAACAGAATAATCTAGATTAGGAAACAGATTAATGTCGATGACTAATTCTTAACAATAATCTACTCTAATGGTAATATCTCTAACACAAACCACCTCGGACGATTCTCTTTTATTTTGTCTGCAATAGGTGTTACACCTAGATTCTTTCTAATTGTGCCACGAAAAATTGTCAGAGGGCCAAAAAAATTAATTCCTTTAACAAAACAAAATTGATCACAAAGAAAGAACTTATCAATAGAAACTGACACGATATGTCACAGGGCCAAAAAAATTAATTCCTTTAACAAAACAAAATTGATCACAAAGAAAGAACTTATCAATAGAAACTGGCACGATAAAGTTGACCAAGACCCTCGAATCGATACCTGCTCCATAGTTTAAGGCGCAGTAAAAACTCAGAAAATCTTCTGCACAAGAGTTAGTGCTCACTGTGAATTACTGATGCTGAGGACATGGGGAAGGCAACTTGGCGGACGTTTGTTGCCGGTGGTGTCAGGGAGATAGTTGTTTGTCAGTTTGGCGTTTGTGATGAATTCTCACTGCTGGCGTATCTGGATCACATTTCTATTGACGTGAATTTGGGAGGATTCCTTGCCCATAATTTTACAGTTCTGTTGTCACATTGAATTTCTCTGTTTGCCTTTCCAGTTGTAATTTAAGGTGATCTGATAGGGTAAGAGTTTTAAGGACAAAAAACATGACAGGCTTCAGTTATTTATTTTACCAAAAGTAGACTTGGCTTTCTATATTTGTACAGAATTGTGATTCATATAGTTTCCTCTTTGTTCACCAGGGGTGGAACATTTGCTGAGGGACGTTAAGGACACAACGATCAGTACCCTTGCAACAGAGGTTTCTTCCTTTCACTGCTCTAGTTCTTATTCCTTAGTTGTTCCTTGTACGTCCGTTCCATATTTGTGTCTTGAAAATAAATTATATGGATCGTTGAATTGGAATACTGGAATGTGGAAGGCATAGTAGGAAAATAGAGGTAAAAATTTTTTTCCTCTTTGTCCATTGCAGGTAACTGGAAAACTTGCAGCTCTGAAGGGTTTGGATGCAAGACTTCAAGAGATACGCAGTTATCTCGACCTTGTTATAGATGGGAAGCTTCCTTTGAATCATGAAATTCTGTGCCATTTGCAGGTAACTCTTACTGTCCGCGGTTTATGGTTGCGGATACCTAGAATCTTGCTATTTCTTTCTCTCTACAGGATTTGTATCTCTGTATTTTTATTTACGTGTGTCTGAGTATGACTGTGTTTGTGTGCTGATTGCTGAGTAATCTCAGTTTGTGATTTTCCTGATTTTGCGAGCTTGTAGTGGATGTGGAAGTTAGAAATAAGGTTTAGAAGGTTAATGTTATATCAATTATATCACTGAAACGTCTATTTCTCTTGAAGGATGTATTCAATCTTCTTCCGAATCTCAACGTGATGGAGCTCATTAAGTCCTTTGCAGGTATAGAAACTTTATATTCGTCATCCCTTTTCTCCTATTTTTAATTTCTCCCAGGATTTTTTAGTTACTCTTCTCAAAACTATTGATCTCGTGCTATTATGCAGTGAAAACAAATGACATGATGTTGGTCATTTATCTATCTTCTCTAATCCGGAGCGTCATCGCTCTCCATAACTTGATCAACAACAAGGTGAGATACGTGAGCCTTGGATCCTAAGTCTTACTAGGAGTTCTATTTATCAACCTTATATTAATCTTTCCTTTTCTATTTGTTTGTATGCTTGTGAATATATACATGTCAAGGTCCGTGTATGTCTTGGTATATGCCGTGTGTGCTTTTTGTGTGTGTTTTTCCATTGACGTTATGGTTCTGACTTCTGAAAGTATGTTCGAATTAATTTAAACAGGAGAGCTCCTCATAATTCTGATCGGTATTAGAGACTTGTCACAATTTTATAGTAAAGCTAACATGGTTATGTAGAAAGACTCCTTTCCCTTTAAAATACATATCGGCTCCTTTTTCAGCACACTCCCATTGCGGGGCTACTTGTCTGCTGGAAATTGTTCTCTTTAGTTTTGTTCTGTCTTTTCAATTAATGTAGGGTCAATTACTTATTACCCACCTCCAGTATGGCATAATAATCCATGTCCCACCTCCAGTTTTGAAACTACCTGATTACCACCTAAAGTTTAATATTGTTAACAATTAAAAACTGGGGCATTTTTCCATCCAAATTAACTGATGGACAAAAAGGACATTTCTGTCAACAGACATTGTTTTTGTTAAATGAAAAATCTCACGTGTGTTTTTGTTAAATGAACAAAAGGAAAAAAAGATTAAGGAGATGCACATAAAAGAAGAAGCATGAGAAGGGGAAGAAGAAGGACGAAAGGGATCTGGGTGGATTTTTGATATCTCACTCTCGATTTCCTCATATTTCCCCTCCATCTCTCCCTCAGTCTTCTCTCTCTCTCTCTCTCCCTCTCTCGGCGGATCTGGTTGGGTGGAGCTTTTCCGAATTCAAAGGCGGCCGGTACTGAGTGAGTTAGTCTTGGTGCTGGATTTGGTCTCTGTGGTGAATAAGCTTTCGGATTTGTGGGTTTCTGGGTTGAGGCTGGGTCTGGGTTGGAGAGGGAACGAGAAATTGAGAGAGGAGTTGCAGGGATAGAGACCGGGATAGAGAGATCGAATCAAGAACAATGGCGATGCGAGTTTGCAGTTGTGGGCTGCTGATAGGGGCGGTGAAGGCATAACTCGTCGCAATCCATGGCGGTTATGGTGGTTGGTGAACGGTAGTGTTGGTTTGACTAAGCGATGGTGAAGGAAGTTGGGATAAGGGTATAGTTGGAATTTAGAGAGGATGAATTCTGTGGTTGTCGAGGAGTGCGGATGCGGCTTGTGGTGGGTCTGTTAGTCACCGTGGATGGAGAAGATGATTGTGGTGGTTGAGGGTTCAGCATCTGGGCATCAATTGAGTGAGGGCCTGATGATTGAGTGGTGGTGTCGACTGTATTAATGTGGTGGTGATGGAGAGCGGGGAAGAAGCTGGGATGAAGATTGAAGATATGTGACTATTTTTATTATTTATCTATATTATATATTGGTTAATGTTATATACTAGTAATTGTTTTAAATGAATTAGTTAAGGACCAAAATATACTTCAACAAAAGGACACAAAGGTCATTAAAATATCCGTTAAGTAACTTTTTTGGATGGGAAATCACCCCATTTGCTAAATGAAAACAATAATAAACCTTAGGTGGTAATTAGATAGTTTCAAAACTGGAGGTGGGACATGAATATATACCATACTGGAGGTGGGTAATAAGTAATTGACCCATTAATGTAACTACTGAAGGTGGAGAGGTATAGATCTTTTATGGCGTGACCAGCATCGAGCGAACTCTTAGCTTTTTTAAAGCCTAAAAGATCAGCGGCCAAGGTATTAATACAAAACATAGGCAAGAGAGGGTCATGGTGTTTTACAACTCTTCGTTGTGGAAATTCTCGAGAGACAAGTCTGACAAACCCAGAAGACATAATTTTAATATATCCTCGGCTTTCAATGCACTGATCTGCAGCTTTTGTGAAGCATAAGGTAGTGGTTGCAAATAGTTTCCAGGCTAAAAACTGAAACTTGAACTGCCATCCCTAGGTAGGATTGGTTTTCTTATGGAAAGGAGAAGGCAAGGGCACAAGGCACTTACCAAGTTACCAGCATGAAATATTGTTCTGTGCTGTGCTTTCTGTACTTGGTTCTCAGAACAAGGCAGATATCTAGGATTTACATGAATATCCTGGCGATCAAGTTCAGAATATGTTCACTCCATAAAATTAATGTGGTACTTACTTTTCATTTCTCATTATAGCATTGTAATAAAAAATACATTTTAGTTTGGCTATAAACTAGTTCGTCAAGTATACGTATACCCATATCTCGAGTATATGTTCACATATTCAAATAACCTCTACCCTTAGAAAGACCACGTGTAACCATTTAAGGGGCTGTTTAGAAACAAAAGTGGGTAAAAACACTAAAAAGATAGTAAAGGGTTAGAAATCAAATCCACTGACGCAATCTACCATGTCGGCTCTTTCAATTACTAAACTCTTAAAATAACACGGTTCGGTTGGCACCGGGTATAGTCCTCACCCTAGTAAATCATTTAATTGTCTGGTCACAGTGTTGAGTTATGATTAAACTGATTTATGATGACTATTTGTTGGGGGATTTGTGTCTAGTGAGGGCTGTATTGGTTCAGCTCCAGTCAAATCCTAGCACAAGTTTTCTGCACATATTCTTTTTAGCTTTTTTGTATGAATATGTTCTTTATATTTCGTGTTTGGTGATTTTAACTCATGTGATGTGATGCCAGATGCTCAATAAAGAACACGAGAAACTAGAAGACTCGAAGCCAGTAGCAGTGCCTGCGGCAGCTGGAAGCTAAACTGCTGTTTTATTTTCTTGTTTACTGTTTCCGGTGAAGGTACTGTATCTTGGGTGCTGTTGTTGCATTAACATTAGAATCTGTTGTTTTGATGAAAGTCATTCTTGTGTTAAACTAGAAGGTTAGGCAAGTCATTGACGAACCTTTTCCCCAATTTTGGGTTTCACTAGTTCTAGTTTTTTTATTCATGGAAAAACATGTGTTCTTGCTTGTTGAAGGCTTGCCCTGCCCAGAAAGGAGAATTTATAAGAAGTGGTAGTCTAGGGTTTGCGATTCAAAGAAGCATCACGATTTAGGCATCTCCAATCCACCACCCCTCCACCTCCGCTGATGGGCCTACCATTTTCCCCTTCCCCCTCCCCCAGACTACATGTCTACGGCCTTACCCTTCCCCGCCCACACAGTTTTAATTAGAAATATATCTTATGATTTTAAAATAAGCTTATTAAGCTAATAAAAATAAATAATAATATAAAAAATCATTATATGTATTCAGTTTTATTCTAAAGAATACAATATTATTACAACATATCTTTTAACTTCTTTGATATGTACCAGTCTGTCCCAGCTCTTTCTTCCCAATTTGACTTTTGTCACTATTGACTGGGTCACTTTGACCCGGTGATTTGAATAGAAAAATAGAAAACCGATGTAACTTTTTGATAATTTTTTCACGGTATTGTAGAGTAAAAGTTGCTCTATAATATGGTTTATAAATTATCAAAAAATCACATTATTTTGCTATCCAAATCATCCGGTCAAAGTAACCCAGATACGAGTCAAAAAAGTCAGATGGGAAGAAAGAGCTGGGACGGACTGGTAACATATTGTCATGAACCAAAATCATACCACAAAAATAAAATTTGTTAAACTTAACGCGAAATAAGATAACATTGGTTGGAAAAAAAAAAGATAACATTATTTTTCCTAAATGCATTTACAGTTTATCAAAAAATGTTATTATATTTCTTTTTTTTTATATAGTTATGAACAATTTCTAAAAAAAAAGTTCGGAAAAAAAATAAAAACATCTTAATTGCAATAAAAATGAAGATTTTAAATATAATTAAGTGATAAAAAATCCCCGAAAAAGAAAATTCCCAAAAGCTTAATTAGCTTTTGTAAGTGTGTAACGCATGTATAAAACAGGATCAATATACTCTATGGGGGGGGGGGGAATAGAGTATGCAAGATTTTGTTAAAAATGAACTTTTTGAAACTTGAACACAGAGAAATGACGAAATCTCAAAGCTTTGGAAAAGTATAAAGAAGTTTGAGATTGTTGGAAACAGTATGGAACTTCAAAGCTTTGAAACAGAAATCCTCCAAAGCTTTGGAGTTGCTCTGTGTTCTGCAGTTTGTGAATAAAATGAAATGCATAACTGAAAAGTAGATGAACATAGTGATTTTTTACGAAGTTCAGCCATTAATGGGCCTACTCTCCGCATGAGGAATACTATCCCTCTAGGATTTGAACAACTTCTCATTAATCACAGACTCAGCCCTATATCTCAAGCCTAAGTGAATTCCCTTACACCTATACAGCTTGTGGTTCCCAACCTATCTAGTTTCTACTACAATCTGATTAAACAATAAGAACCTCTTGTTGTTCACTTGAACAACTAACTTACTAAAGTTGATGAGGTACAGAGATCAAATGAAATACACAGATAAAACACAATACAGAAGAACACAGGACGTAGAATAAGCAGTGAAGCTTGGAAGTGTTCTTCAGATGTCTGGAATAACTGAGATGATTTGATCTTCTTCCAATATGAGCTCCGAATCTGTTTTAATGATTGTTGATGATCTCCCACGTCTGTTTCCTCTCTGTCTCTTACTTATTACTGCTTGAAATTCAAACTTATAACAGCTGCAGCAACATCCCGAATTACCTGAGAGATTTTAGGAACATAATTCCTACAAATCCTCAACCACCTAACAGCTTCTTTCAACTGCTATATTCAAACAACTGATTTGATTTTGTTATGCAAGTTTGACCAAAGTCTAGCCCTGCAAAACTTGAACACAAGTTAAGATCAAATCCAGATAAAATAGCATAAGTATAATGACCTACTTGGCAGATCAGATTAACAAATAAGCTCACCTATTTTCTGTGAGAATGAACACTGTGTGTGTGTGTGTGTGTGTGTGTGTGTGTGTGTGTGTGTGTGTGTGTGTGTGTGTGTGTGTAGCCTAAAGACAGTTAACATAAAGATTGACTTAAAACAAGTCAGTAACCAATAGTATAACCAGATAAGTCAACCTGCAACAAGAATTTGTTAGCCAGAAAAACTCAGTAAAGAATATGAACTCCAAAGCTTTGGAGCTTTGGTTTTCCTTCAAAGCTTTAGCCTGCAAGCTGTGATTCTTAAGGCAACCAATATGCGCACTTGTTTATCAATGTAAGCACAATATATAAGTTCAAGAATATTTGAGATAAACAATATAAAGACTTCTAAAACAGCATTGAACCCAATGCTAACCCTGCAACACAGAAACTCTCAAGCAAGTATATAGCAAGACTATAGACTATCTTGAGCTTCATAGCTTTGAACATGTCTCTCAAAGCAGTCATGTCTTTCATCATCTTCAAATTATAACTCCCCCTGAGGTTATACACCACATAATTCAGAAGGGATTGAATTATCAATCTTCCCTTGCAGGGGTTAGTTCTGAAATGTATTTCTCACCACCTTGTGGCCATCCCTTCCCCCCTCCCTTGAAGTATGACTTCACTCTCCCTCTACACAGGCCTGCAGTAGTCTCAACTTGAAGTATGACTTCACTCTCCCTCTACCTTAATAGACATTTCTTTTGTTTGCTAAGTGAACCTTAAATTTGGAATTCCTCTCGATCCGGAATTCCGGATTCTTTTAGGAATCTTGAGAGGTTTGACCGAGAACTCAATTTTTTTTTCATACTCAACCTCCCATTTTAATCGTATCCATACGCAATATTTGTACTGTGAAAGTATAAACATTAAGATACACTACCGGTGTTTCAACATGATCTTCCTACATGATATTTGCACAGGTTTTAAGAAACATGTGCAAATGATTATTTTGTTGGAATAGATGCCCTAGAGGCAATCTAGTTTAGTATGAATTTGTATATGGCTAGAAAATTCATTTATTATTTATTGGATATTTAATATAATGAAGTCCTTAGATTTACAATTGTGTTGTTTATCTTAAATATCCCTAGTCAAGTATAATGATTAAATGGGACAATCATCTATAGACTAGTATGGGGTTGGATTGATATGGAGATATCACGATCCAACACATAGGTGTGCATTACGGAATGTTGCACTGGATTGACCCATCTCCGAGAAGGCTACATACATGTTATGTTGAGTCACAAGCGCTTCTCGCGGTGCAATGGTATTGTCATCCTTAGACTTGAAGTCACTAGATATTCTAGTTGTGGATCATTGTGATCTTGGTAGCGTTAAACGCTACACCGTAACTGGGTAATTATAAAGGCGTGTACTGGATACAATGAGAAGCAAGCTTAGAGATCGTAGTGGACGTAGAGAGGATTTGCCCCTCCCACATAACGTGAGAAAATATCCTAGGCCACTCGAGGGATAGTGCTTATAGAATGTCTGGCCAGACTCAAATAAATCAATATGGGATATTGATGTTATTTGCACGAATAAGGCTATTCCCATGGATCGAGAAACTTTGGATTGGATATACGAGTGTGACTTGTATGTCTCGTGTCCAATCCAGATATGGAGGCAAAGGGATGAGACAATTACTTGTACAAAGGTTGTCAAGATGACTATTCTATTAGTTGGCTAGAATGGATGTTTTGCTAGAAACCGCTCCATATTAGCAAATAGTTGCTACCAACTAGATAGAACCTATGGGGTCACACGCTATATAGAGTTGAACTAGATTTGGGAATTAATTAATTGGATTAATTAATTAGAAGGATCACTTTGCAAACCCTTGCAAACTTAGTAGGGACTAATTTGCAAGGAAGGGACTAAATTGAATTCTAGTTGGACTAGAATAAGTCCTTTAGGTAGTTAACAAGGAGTTGTTGGACTATATAAAGGACCCTCCTTCCTTCCTTCCTCATAACTTATGCTCATTAGTGAACATAACAAGAGTGGGAGAGAACAAAGGAGAGAGAGCAAGCAACAAGGAGGGCCCGACGCCGCCCCTTGCCGCCGCCCTCGTCCCCGTCGGCCAAAAAGAGGCCGTGAGCCTCTTTTTGTCTCGTTTTGCGTGATTCGTTCTCCCTCTTCCTATTCCGGGCTAGCACCAAGGAGTTTGGGAGATCTAGGATCAACTCTAGGCGTGGATCAACTATAGAGAACGTGACATTATTCGCGTTTGAAGTCATCAAGGAGAACCCAAAGGTGTGTTTATGATTTCTTACCTTTACTATCGTTATGTCTCTAGACTTGTGATCCTTGGAGGGTTTTGCATGGTTTATGTTTGATTATGCTTCCGTTGTGCGATCCATGAATCAAAACCCTACAGTGGTATCTGAGCCACAGGTCATAGAGCATAAACGTAGTTTATGTGTTACGTTTTAGTTGTTTTACACCTTAATTTGATTGTTTATCGCGTAAAACAAGACAAATCAAGCATGGGATGCAATTTGTCAAAAACTAAGCATAACAAGATCCATTTTTTGCATTGGATGCATGAATTGGTGAGTTTGAGAAAGTTTAGGATCTTAGATCTAGGGTTTGGGCATCCTTGGGGAAGAAGGAGTTCTCCCAAAACAAGGAAACAACCAAACTTGGGCACCAAGCAAGGGAGTTGTTTTGGAAACAACTCCCATAGAAGGGTTCGGCCCCCCTAGGGACCGCCCCCCCCCCCCCCCCTTGCTGCCCAAGCTTGGGAGCCCTAAGGGGCCGGGCGGCCCTAACCCGCGGGCCTAGCTTGCGGGTTTTGGGCCGGGCCGGCCCTAGGGCCTCGTGGTTCACTTTAATGGGCCCGGGCAATTGGATTGTTGGGCCCATGGTCCGTTTTAACCCTAGAAATCCTAAAATCAATTAAAATTGACCAAGCGCGTTAAAATTGGATTTTAACTGTTTATGTGCAAATCGCATGGTGATTGGATATGGCCTTAGGATGTGGTTTGATGTGGATGTTTAATTTTTGTGGTTTGGTTTTACGGCCTGCGAGCTGATCAATTAATTATAATAATTAATTAGGGTTTTATGGCCTGCGTGCCATTTTTTTCTCAACTTGTGAGATTTATTTTATTTAGTATAGATATTAGCTAGTGCTAGATAAAGTAGATTGTTAGCCAAGATTGGAGAAAAGAAGCCCAAAGTCAAAGAAGCCACAAAAGATGGAGCATGGAGCATGGAGCAATCCACAAGACTATGAAGGATCGACCAAAAGATCAAGACGCATGGAGATGTGTTTGCTTAGGGTTCATAGATAATTCCATTGGCTTGGAATTATCTTAGTCTAGAAAAGGCCATATCCACATCACGTTTAATTTCTGTTTTGTGGTTGTTTATTTATTGTCTTATTATTTGTGTGGTTGGTGTATGGATGATGCATGCAATTAGGATAATAAGATAATTAGACAACCCGGATCTATTATTTAGAGTTGTGCCCAAACTCAAATAGATAGATTAGTTGATATTGATCAACAAAACAATTAAAGAATTGAATTTAAAATCCCTCAAAATTCAAATATTGTGTTCTTGCCTTCTCGTTATTTAAACACTCATTATCATCATTATTTATCAAGCTCGTGCGTGCCAAAGCATGGCGACTTGGTTCATAATGATGGAATGCGATGGCACGTAACAATGTGCAATTGTTTAGATAAGAGGTTGAACACAACTAGGCTATTAATTTGATTAAGAAACCTAGAGGCAATCAATTGGGATTATCCATATGGATGGATAAATAAGGAGTTATTTGCCCGATTGAACCAAGAGTTGCATATGGGATGCAATTGGAATTGTTCCTACCTAAAGTAGTCAAATTATGGGTGACTTGCCAAAGCAAGCTCATAAGGAGATGAAAGATGGATCTTGGCCCACTAGAAAATATAAGGATATTTTCCGCATTAATATCTTGAGGGTTATTAATCCGTAGAAAAATAGTGGGAGCTATATTTAATAAACTAGCTATTATTGAATATAGTCAAAAATTCACAAAATACTAAAACTTGCGTATTTTCCTTTTTGTAGAATTCCAAATGGCAAACAACTCATCGAGTTCACAACATTCCCTACGATCTGTCCTTGAGAAGGACAAGCTCTCTGGAACCAACTTTCTTGATTGGTACAGAAACTTGAGAATTGTTCTCAAGCAAGAGAAGAAACTGTACGCAATAGAGGAGCATGTTCCAGAAGGTCCAGAGAACCAGACACCTGCTGCCTTAAAGGCGTATCAAAAGCGTGTTGATGACGCTAATGATGCGGCCTGCCTAATGCTTTGCACCATGATTTCTGAGCTTCAGAAGCAACACGAAAACATGAATGCTGTCGATATGATCGAACATCTAAAGCAGCTCTTCCAAGAGCAGGCGAGGGTAGAGAGGTATGAGGTCTCAAAGGCACTGTTCAAATGTCATCTGGAAGAAGGGAACCCGGTGGGACCCCATGTACTCCGAATGATCGGGTACTTGGAAAATCTCGCCCGACTGGGGTTCCCGGTCGGCCAAGAGTTGGCAACCGATCTCGTGTTGCAATCGTTGCCCGAGAGTTATGGACAGTTCATTATGAACTATAACATGAACGAGATCGTTAAACCACTGCCAGATTTGCTCAACATGTTGAGGACGGCTGAACAGAGCATCAACAAGGGTAAGGGCAAGGCCATTATGATGGTGCAGAAAGGAAAGGGCAAAAGGTTTGCCTCTTCCTCCAAGGGCAAAGGCAAGTCAGTTGCCAAGTCCAAGGAACCAGCCCTTAAGCCTGTTGGTGGCATTGCCAAGGTCGTGACTAAGGGTGAGTGTCACTACTGCAGTCAGCCTGGACACTGGAGGAGGAACTGCCCAAAATATCTGGAGGACAAGAGGCTTGGAATAGTGATTCCACCACCACCAGGTATTTTTGTTGTAGATGTCAATTTAACTGTCTCTACATCATGGGTATTAGATACTGGATGTGGATCTCATATTTTTTGAAATATGCAGGATCTAAAGAGAAGTAAAAGATTGGCTAAAGGGGAGGTAGATCTGCGCGTTGGGAATGGAGCAAAGGTTGCTGCGTTGGCCATAGGCGTGTGCGAGCTATCTCTGCCTTCAGGATTAGTTTTAGTATTAAATAATTGCTATTTTGTGCCTGCTATGAGCAGAAACATTATTTTTATTTCTTGTTTGGACAAGGAAGGTTTTATTATTTCAATAAAGAACAAATATTGTTCCTTTTATTTGAATAATATTCACTACTTTAGTGCGCAATTATTTAATGGACTTTATGTCCTTGATCTAAGCAATCCTGTCTACAACATTAATACCAAGCGGATTAAAATAAATGATTTAAATCCTGCTTATTTATGGCATTGTCGTTTAGGCCACATAAATGAGAAACGTGTATCTAGACTCCATAAGGATGGATTACTAGACTCACTTGATTTTGAATCATATGAGACATGTGAGGCTTGTTTATTGGGAAAAATGACAAAGTCCCCTTTCAATAAGAAAGGTGAGAGGACTAGTGAGCAATTGGCGCTCATACATACCGATGTGTGTGGGCCATTTGCCACGCCTGCCAGGGGTGGTTATGTCTACTTCATTACATTTACTGATGATTACAGTAGATATGGATTTGTGTACCTTATGAGGGCAAAATCCGAATCCTTTGAAGTGTTCAAAGAATTCAAGAATGAAGTAGAGAAGCAACTTTGGCAAAAGTATCAAGGCTCTACGATCGGATCGTGGAGGAGAATACTTAAGCCAAGAGTTTGACGACTATCTTAGAGAGTGTGGGATCGTGTCCCAGCTCACTCCACCCGGAACGCCACAATGGAATGGCGTGTCCGAGAGGAGGAATCGAACCCTATTGGATATGGTTCGATCTATGATGTGTCAAACTGATCTTCCATTATCATTTTGGGGCTACGCTCTATTAAGTGCAGCTTTCACCATTAACCGTGTTCCATCTAAATCAGTCATGAAGACACCATATGAGATGTGGAGTGGGAGGCGTCCCACACTGTCGTTCATGAGGATTTGGGGCTGCGAAGTCTATGTAAAACGTTTACAATCAGACAAGCTAGGGCCTAAATCGGATAAGTGTAAATTTGTGGGGTACCCTAAGGAAACTAAGGGATACTACTTCTAGAATCCAACCGAGAACAAAGTGTTTGTTGCTCGGACCGGCGTGTTTCTAGAAAGAGAATTTGTCTCTAAAGAAGCAAGTGGGAGGAATGTAGAACTTGAAGAAGTTTAAGAACCACAAACCACTGAACCGATTATGGAACATGAACAGGAAACACAAGCAGTTGTGGAGTCACCTGTTCAGGTAACACAAGAGCTTCGTAGATCTAGTAGAGTGCGCCAGGAACCCGAGACGTATGGACTTCTCGTAACCGATTCCGGTGACACGATGCTCATAGATGATGAGCCTACTACCTATGAGGAGGCCATGAGTGGCCCAAACTCTCAGAAGTGGCTGGAAGCCATGAGATCCGAGATGGAATCCATGTATACCAACAAAGTATGGACTTTGGTGGAACCACCCGATGGGGCGCGGCCCATAGGGTGCAAGTGGGTCTTCAAGAAGAAGATCGACATGGATGGTAATGTGATTACCTATAAGGGCCGATTGGTGGCTAAAGGATTCAGACAGATTCATGGTATTGACTATGATGAAACCTTTTCACCAGTCGCAATGACCAAATCCATCCGAATCCTACTTGCGATTGCAGCATACCACGACTATGAGATTTGGCAGATGGATGTCAAAACTGCATTCCTTTATGGGAATCTCCTCGAGGACGTGTATATGATACAGCCGGAGGGTTTTGAGGATCCAAAGCAAGCCAACAAAGTCTGTAAGCTGCAACGATCCATTTATGGATTGAAGCAAGCTTCTAGGAGTTGGAATCGACGTTTTGATGAAGTGGTCAAAGAGTTTGGCTTCATCAGAAACGAAGATGAGTCTTGTGTCTACAAGAAGGTTAGTGGGAGCTTTGTAGCTTTTCTGGTCTTGTATGTGGACGCCATACTACTCATTGGAAACGACATTCCCATGCTGCAATCCGTGAAAGATTGGCTAGGAAAGTGTTTCTCAATGAAGGACTTAGGGGAAGCAGCCTACATACTCGGTATAAAGATCTATAGAGATAGATCTAAGAGGTTGCTAGGCCTAAGTCAAAGTACATATATAGACAAGGTGTTGAAGCGGTTCAACATGCAAGATTCCAAAGAAGGGATTCTTGCCCATGTCACATGGAATCACTCTTTCGAAGAGTGGTTGTCCTTCCAATGAGATTGAGAAGGAACGCATGAGTAGAATTCCCTATGCCTCGGCCATAGGATCTATCATGTACGCCATGTTATGTACTAGACCAGATGTGTCATATGCCTTGAGTATGACAAGGAGATACCAATCCAATCCGGGTGAGAGTCACTGGATTGCAGTCAAGAACATCCTTAAGTACTTGAGAAGAACTAAGGATGCTTTCTTGATATTTGGCGGTGAAGAAGATTTGCGTGTAAGGGGTTACACTGATGCAAGCTTCCAAACTGACAGAGATGACTTTAGATCACAATCGGGATATGTGTTTTGCCTGAATGGAGCAGCGGTGAGCTGGAAGAGTTCCAAGCAAGAGACGGTAGCTGATTCTACAACAGAGGCTGAGTACATTGCTGCAAATGGCGCAGCAAAGGAGGCTGTTTGGATCAGAAAGTTTGTTTCTGAACTTGGTGTGGTCCCTAGCATTGCGGATCCAGTGGAGTTGTTCTGTGACAACACTGGGGTGATCGCGCAATCAAAGGAACCAAGATCGCACCAGAAGTCCAAGCACGTACTCAGGAAGTTTCATCTGATTCGAGATATTATCGATAGAGGAGACGTTCGGATATGCAAGATTCCTACAGATGATAATCTGTAGGACCCGCTTACGAAGCCTCTCACGCAATGGAAGCATGAAGGGCACACTAGGAGTATGGGCATACGAGATGCGCCAGATTGGCTCTAGTGCAAGTGGGAGACTGTTGGAATAGATGCCCTAGAGGCAATCTAGTTTAGTATGAATTTGTATATGGCTGGAAAATTCATTTATTATTTATTGGATATTTAATATAATGAAGTCCTTAGATTTACAATTGTGTTGTTTATCTTAAATATCCCTAGTCAAGTATAATGATTAAATGGGACAATCATCTATAGACTAGTATGGGGTTGGATTGATATGGAGATATCACGATCCAACACATAGGTGTGCATTACGGAATGTTGCACTGGATTGACCCATCTCCGAGAAGGCTACATACATGTTATGTTGAGTCACAAGCGCTTCTCGCGGTGCAATGGTATTGTCATCCTTAGACTTGAAGTCACTAGATATTCTAGTTGTGGATCATTGTGATCTTGGTAATGTTAAACGCTACACCGTAACTGGGTAATTATAAAGGCGTGTACTGGATACAATGAGAAGCAAGCTTAGAGATCGTAGTGGACGTAGAGAGAATTTGCCCCTCCCACATAACGGGAGCAAATATTCTAGGCCACTCGAGGGATAGTGCTTATAGAATGCCTGGCCAGACTCAAATAAATCAATATGGGATATTGATGTTATTTGCACGAATAAGGCTATTCCCATGGATCGAGAAACTATGGATTGGATATACGAGTGTGACTTGTATGTCTCGTGTCCAATCCGGATATGGAGGCAAAGGGATGAGACAATTACTTGTACAAAGGTTGTCAAGATGACTATTCTATTAGTTGGCTAGAATGGATGTTTTGCTAGAAACCGCTCCATATTAGCAAATAGTTGCTACCAACTAGATAGAACCTATGGGGTCACACGCTATATAGAGTTGAACTAGATTTTGGAATTAACTAATTGGATTAATTAATTAGAAGGATCACTTTGCAAACCCTTGCAAACTTAGTAGGGACTAATTTGTAAATTGAATTCTAGTTGGACTAGAATAAGTCCTTTAGGTAGTTAACAAGGAGTTGTTGGACTATATAAAGGACCCTCCTTCCTTCCTTCCTTCCTTCCTCATAACTTATGCTCATTAGTGAACATAACAAGAGTGGGAGATAACAAAGGAGAGAGAGCAAGCAACAAGGAGGGCCCGACGCCGCCCCTTGCCGCCGCCCTCGTCCCCGTCGGCCAAAACGAGGCCGTGAGCCTCTTTTTGTCTCGTTTTGCGTGATTCATTCTTCCTCTTCCTATTCCGGGCTAGCACCAAGGAGTTTGGGAGATCTAGGATCAACTCTAGGCGTGGATCAACTATAGAGAACGTGACATTATTCGCGTTTGAAGTCATCAAGGAGAACCCAAATGTGTGTTTATTATTTCTTACCTTTACTATCGTTATGTCTCTAGACTTGTGATCCGTGGAGGGTTTTGCATGGTTTATGTTTGATTGTGCGATCCATGAATCAAAACCCTACATATTTTACCCCTAACAATTTATCTTATTACGCCCTTTTTGCAACAACCCCTTTATCTGGCTCAGACAAGACCGGGAGGGCACTGCTAAAAGTAACGACGGAAATCAAAAGCAAAACCTCTATATATATTACATTACTATTAAACATTACATAGCTTATCTTACATTCGTCGTTAAGTTCTACTATGTTACACACAAATTGGCACACTAGATGATTTCTTCTGACATTATCAAACCATGTGAGTCTCGTACCCATCTACTCCGTAGTCCCCTTCCCCTATACCTGCGGTGGGATGAAAAACAAAAACCGCAGTTTCAAAATCAACACTGAAATACTGAATGAGCAACACCCAAGCATGTCAAACACAGAATGGAGATAATTTGTAGAACAATAGTAAAAATACAGCGGAAGCAAACAGACAATTGAATAACAAACATCTTCTAGTGCCTGACATATGGTCAGCGATATTAGAAAGTCAATATTTAACCAATATCCAACATTCAAGTGTGGCAATCCTCATTTAGCCACAAAGACCCAGTTACCTCAGTGAACGAAAATTCCATTCTTATTCTCGAGTTGAACGAGGGAAATTCAACCGTATAGCAATTGAATCCCAAACCTGATTCCAATACCTTAAGTGTCGACACCCTCATAACAGGGTCTTTGTGCCTAGAAGGAGTGAGTCAAGGAGCCAATCCGGGGCAAATTGCAACCGGGCTAAATAATAACGTGTCGAGTGGAAGTAGCCACAACGACCAAACCAAATGATAGAGATCCGAATGACGTCCCCCGCAAAACTCTTTCCACTTTACGTTATCACATATTATTATTATTTATCCAGTGACAATTTTAAAGCCGTCATTTCAAAATATTAACAGAACTAAACATGTATATTTCGAAACACATTTTATGACAAGCAATAAAATCGTGTTATGACACGAAAGGAAGCTAGCACGCAAGGCTTGTCATGAATACTCACCTTGATCCTTAGCAATTCGCACGTATAGTTCCCTTGAAGAACACGCAACCCTCGTCTAAGAACTTGTCACCTACACATTACATTCTCTTATTCGATCACACATTTATCTTTACAAGCATGCAATTATGACTTGCTATAAGCTTAAACTATTCTTATTTGAAGTCACTAATCCCCCACACAATATTTATATTTTCTCGTACCAAATATAGGTTTATTATGTGAGAGCTTATAATTTAAGTCCACTATCTTTCTTATTCACCGAATGTCAATATTAGTAATCAATCTATTTAATTTTAAGTGACCAAGAAACTCTTTAAGGAATAATTTGTTAGAATAGTCATTTATTTGAAAATTTATAAAAACAAGTTATGAAAACTATTTATATTATCTTCAAGAAAATAGGTAAAAATACTTAAGTTGGGAGAAATTATCATAGCTTCGAAGACAAATAAACGTTTGCTACCAAATGAGAAAAAAGTTAACTTTGATTCTAAGATATTACTTAATAGCCAACTTATTCAAATAAAATATTTATTTAATTGCGAAATATACTATTAACTTGTTTATTTTCAAGAAAATAAATTATATTTAACTAACAAATATTTTTACCATATTACTTCAATATTTAACATACTTTTATTCAACTAGAATGTAGCTAAATGTTACTGAAATTGATTTACACATAAAAATCACATTTTTATTTCACTTATATAAATTCAGATTGTTAAATGTCAAGAGGAACCCCCAAGTTATGCTAAAAGACAACAAACACCCCCCATCTTGAATTAAAATAATTTCTAAAAAAGACAAAACCTCCCCCCTAAGCATGAACTTCTAATTTGATCAATTAGACATGAATTCAAGCATCAAGACATTAGTTTGACGATATGAATCAACTCACGGCGAAGATTAGAGCATACCGGTACTAAAAATCGCAAGAAACAGTCGAGAAACGGTCCGGGTCGTATTCCCTGTCGATGGCCACGATGGTGGTTATCAACTCCGACGACTGAGGAGGTTCTCGGTCCGGTTGGGTTTTATGATAGCTTGGTCGAGCGTCTAGGAGCGGATTAGGATGGTTTCGAGGTGGTGAGTGGCTCTGTTTCAGCTCGGGTGGAGCTCCTTGCAGGCGAAAATGGTGGAGCAGAGGCTGCTGAGGTGGTGCTCTATTACAGTGGCTTGATAGCTACTGTTTTCTCCCTCCTTTTCCTTTATCTTGTTCGCGAAGGTGAGGGGAGTGAGAGGAACAAAGAGGGAAAGTGAGAGCAAAACAGAGGTGGTGGTGTCTCGGGTGGGTCTTCCCGATGGTGGCAGCGGCGGTGGTGGTGGAGGCTTGTTGTTTCTACTAGTTGCTGCTGCTTTTGTGGCTCACATTGAGAGAGAGAGAGAGAGAGAGAGAGAGAGGGAGAGAGAGGAGAGAAAGAAGAAAAAGAGCAGAGAGTTTGGGAGGTGGAGATGGAAGGTGGTCACGGTTGTGTTGATGGTGGCCGGAGAAGAGGAAGACGATGATGATGGTGATGGTGTGTTCTGGAGGAGAGGGTGAAGAAGTAGGTGAGTTTTATAGGGAGACTGGGTCGGTGAAGCGGTGGCAGTGTCGGGGGAAAAACCATCACCGAAGAAGAAGAAGAAGAAGAAGAAGAAGAAGAAGAAACCAGACAAGGGAAGTCTGATGAAAAAATTCTTCCAATATTTTAATTGTTTTTTAAAATAATTGAGTGTGGCTCATGCACTAGTTGCTAGAGTGGTTGGGTGTGGCTCAAGCACAAAAACTCGCGGTGGTTGTACCCGTGTTAGCGACTAGAACAAATAAAAACACTAACGTATTGATTTTACAATATTCATCTAACGTTTTTCTAAAATCTCACACCAGTTTCTCAACTATAAAAACACGATATTTTACCTAACTTATTATTCAGAACTAAATTTCTATTTAGCTTTCTAAATTATTATTATACCCTTAGTGAAAAGACAGGGTATGACACTCTTTCTCTCTTAGTCTTTCTATGTCATTGTCTATTTCTCTCTCTAAATTCTCACACGTGAGAGAAAGTCCTCTCCCGTCGGTCGAAGTCTCTGTCTCCCTCCCTCTCTCCGTCGATCTATCTCTCTCCCTCCCTCCACCCCTCCGTTGAGCTCTCTCACCAATAGAAATGTGAAAATACTAAAGTGGGGTGGCATGTTTTTGTTTGATGCAAGTGAGGTAGCTTGTTGGGTCAGGTATGGTTAATTAGTGGGGTGGCGGAGGGTCACATGGTAAAAATATGTGAAAACTTTACAAAATTAAGAAAGTGAGAAAATTTTGGTGAAACAGCCCAATCAAGAAGTGGGAAGTAGGATTGCAACTCGGGCGGGCTGGGCGGGTTGACACCCTTGTCCAAGCCCAAGTCCGAGTTCTGCCGGGGTTGCCCAAGCCCATCCCATCCCGGGTTAGGAGCATCGCCAACCCGTCCAAGCCCACATTCGAAAAAATTAATTTGGTTTCGGTTTGAATTCGGTCTAGTCCATTAACTTTAATAGATTAATATAATTATCACATTCAACTCAATTAAAATTGTCCCCTTATAGTTAAGTTAATAACTTGGGAAATGCTAATTGTCACCCCTTTTTCTTCACCCTTCAAGTTCACCCCTTATGTGTATTGTTGATGTAATTATAGAAATATCTTAAAATAAAAAGTTACAGCAATCATATCTTTACACGTAGGAGGTGAACTTGAAGGGTGAACAAAAAAGGGTGAAGCATAGTAGCCCTCTAATAACATTCATATAAAAGTAGATATCGAATGTAGACACTTCAGTTAAGACTAAAAACTAATGACTATATATTGTTTAAGTGAGTTAATATATTATCCATTTATACAAGAAAATACTAAATATTATGTGGAAAAAAAATCTATTAGTTAAGAACATAAACATGATTAAAAATATCACTAATAATTGATAGAAAAATAATAAATTCTTGATAAATATGCTATATAATAATCTCCCATATAACATTCATAGGTAATGATTATATAAATCGGGCAATTCGGGCTAGCCCATCGTTTAATATTCATACCCAAGCCCGACCCTAATTGTGATTCAGGTTGAGAATTTTTGCCCGAGCCCGTCCAAATTACTCAAAACATGTGCCCAAGCCCGACTTTATTCCAGGATGAGTTCGGGTTGGTCGGGTTCAGCCCTTCTAAGTTGCACCCCTAGTGGGAAGGTCTTGGCGAAAATGAGCAAGAAATATATGAAAAGTAAAATCGAGTAGTTTCAAACCCAAAAGATTTAAAATAAAAAAGGGAGGCAAACCAAGTGAAACATGAGGACTAGGGATACCGACTTTTTATCGAAAGAAAAACAACCTATCATAATTAAACGGGGAAAGATACAAACATTATGAAATAAAAGATCACTCGGCAAATACAAGTACATGATCCCGATGATGAACGAAAATTAACAACAACAATAAAAAGTAAAGAGATAGATGTAGAAAGTTGAAGCAGAGCTCGCCGCCCGTGACTAGATATCTTCCAAATTTACTGCAATTCGTGAATGATGGCTGAACCACCTTTGGAGGCAGACGGGTAGAGTGATGGGAGACCAACTCTTGGTCTCTCTCTCCTTGCTCTCTTATTTCACACAATAATGAATCTTGTGAAATAATAAGCTAGGGTTGCCCTTTTATAGTTAATAACTCCTTTGTAACTACAACCTTGCCCAAAGACTAATCATATTCATACACGGATTAGTCCACCTTGCAAATTAGTCCAACTAACTTTGCATGTGGTTACGTTGTGATACTTTATCCTTTAAATTGTTAATTAGTCCAACTAATTACTATCCTTTCCAGTTTAATACATTCGGTGTGTGACCTTGTAGATTCTTATCAAGTTGGTAGTAACGATTTACAAACATAGAGCGGTGTCTAGAAACACATCTATGCCATTCAAGCAATAGGAATTAATAGTCCGTGAACTAAGAAACCATGTGCCCAATGTTATCGTGTTGTATATGTCCATTTGTATCTATATCCGGATTAGACACGAGACTTAATTTTCACACTCCTATATCCATTCCATAGTTTATCGAGTCTAGGAATAGCCTTATCTGAATAGATAACATCAATATCACATATTGTTTTATCTGAGTCTGGCCAGACATTCCATAAGAACTTCCCCCCGAGTTGCCGTGGATATTTGCTCCTATTACGTGGGAGGGACAAATCCTCTCTACATCACAACCATATATCAGCTTGCTTTCTATGATGTCCGGTTACTTCCTTTATTGCAACTCAGTTACGGTGTAGCGTTTAACGAGATCAAAACATGATATTTCACTACTAGAGTATCTAGTGACTTCAAGTCTAAGGACTACAACACCATTGTCACTACGAGAAGAACTTTTGTCGTTAACATAATTTATATGTAGCCTTCTCGTGGTGGGTCAATCAATGTGTTAGACTTGATATTTCCATATAAATGTACCCACATACTAGTCTATAATGATCGTCATATTAATCAATATACTGGACTAGGGATATTTAAGATAAACAACAATTGTAATCTAAGGACTTCACTATATTAAATATCTCCATAAATAATAAATGAGTGTTCTAGCCAAAAAATTGTTCATACTGAAATAAGATTGCCTCTAGGGCATCTACTCCAACAGTTTGGTGAGCCCAATACGAGGTCTCTTCAGTGCACTCGAAGTCAGAGTTGAAACAAGAAGTAGTTTCCTCCATTTCGATGAGAAGGGGCTTACTCAAGCAAACACTCCTGCTTGAACAATTCGATGGAGCCTTAACAGGCGGAGATTCAACCTTGACTGCTTCCATTGACACAATACAAGTTGGATCACGTGAGACAAATGGAGGAAAAGAAGGATTCCACTCACCTTCCTTTGGAGGGATTACACATCTAATATTTTGCCCATTCAAACAAAAAGCCTTAAAGTTACAGAGTTCAATTTTCTCGTCTCTTTTGAGCTTTGGTGCATAGCATAGAGGACTAGTAGGCGCTTTATGTATCCCACTTGATTTGTTCGTCAGTTTATGTAAGGGAAAAAAATTTAGGAGGAAACATGAGACTTGTTAGAAGTATTTCTTGGATGAACTGGGGTAAATTGAATATTTTTTTTAACATACGCTGTCCGCAGTTCTTCCCTAGGTGGCAACCGGAATCTTAGAGAAAGTAACTCATCTCTGCCGTACTAAAAGGGAATCCCAGCTGTTGGGTCCAAACTAACATGACTTTCATCAAGGTTGCAAGCTTTAGCATCAATTAATTCCATATTTTTTTCATCAATAGCCTCAGTTGGTTGATGATCATCAGACAGAGTAGGAGGGACACTCAAATTTTGTGGTAACATGTCAAGCTTGATTTCACTCTTACCCAATTTTTCAGTCAAGGAGTTCTAGGTCCCAAGCCGACCTTCAATGGTTCTTCGAGATCCTTTGATGCTAGATAACAAGGCTTGTGTATCCCTTGATGGGGATGTCGAGCTGGTGTTATTTAATCTTCATAGGAAGATCTTTGTTGACAGCGTCTGAAGTGTGGGTTGAAAACTGAAGGAGCTTTGTGTGGAAGAGAAACCTGAAAGATCGCTTTGAAATCATCAAGACCAAGATCTAATTTCTTCGGGATCAAGGTAAAAAAATGAAAAGATTGGTTATCATATAAGTGTCCCAGGCTATCAAGAAAAAAGGGGTTCAATAATAGGGTTAGACAAGAATCGCCGAGACTGATCTTCTGTTGCTATAGATTTTCCTTGAGAGAGGCAGCAATGTTGTTGGTAAATTTTCTAGGTGAAAGACCCCGTTTTGTCATTGTAGGGGAAAAATTATCTTTTTTGGGACTTTTTGGGGAGTTAATATTTATTTATTGGAAGTTGGGGTTCAAGTGAAGTTAGGAGAAGCTAGTTTCGGTCTATAACGAATTAAATAGTTTCCAATGTGATTTTCTTAAAACCCTAAGTCCTTCTCCTACTCATGCTCATTTTCTTTTCTTTTTATCTTATTATTCTTTTTCTCTTCCCTTTCTTTTCTTTCCCCTCACTCGTGCCTCACTCTCCCGATCTCTCTCTCTCTCTCTCTCTCTCTCTCTCTCTCTCTCTCTCTCTCTCTCCTCTCGCTCTGAGGTCCGTCGCCACCTGCCGCCACTCCCTCTCTTTCTCTTTTTTTCGCGGGTACACTCTCAATCTCTCTCTCTAGTTCTCTTTCTCTTAATCAATCTCTCTCACTCACTTGTTCTCCGCCGTGATCACAAACACATGTTTTTACGCGTGTTATTGTGTTGTGTTGTTTCAATTTTCAGTTACTCCATTGTGATCACCGCTACGTTCTTATTTTTGGTATGTGATTCAAAAACATAGTTTAATCTCCATTCTAACATCTTAATTTTCATATTTATATCGTTCGTATAATCATTCTTGATTTTGTTAGATCAATAGCAAATTATTAATACACATCATGTTCATAAGATATGGGAAAAACCCTAGGTAAAGAAGGGATAATTAATAAATTGTTATGGATGATTTAGTAATCTTTGTAGATGGGTATTAATTTGATTTAGGGTTTATAATATGTGGAATTTGAAGCTATATTGAAGAAGGGATAATTAAATAGATGTTTATAGGTTTTAGACTATGTAACATCAATTCTACAGTTGCTGTATTTGGGTTAGAAGATGCTGAATTTGGGTATAAACAGGGTTATGAAAGTGATGTATTTGCTAAATTTGTGAATAGTAAGTTTAAAAAGAGCATAAATTGTGTTTCTCGAAGCCAAACTCAATTATGTTTGATGTTAGACTTATTTTTCATAATGTTTTGAGACTAATGAGTCTATTTTGAACTTTCAAATAGAATAGGGATTTTGGATAATAAATTTGTGAAGTTGTGATAGGTTATGGTCATATCAAGTTATGGGGTTTAAAGTAAAGTTTTGGATTGTGTTTTGGAGTATAGTTTGGATAGGGGACTAGAAACTTAAAACCAAAACATGTAGTTTTATTGTCTTGTTAAGTAGGCAGCGTGTTTTAATTATTGAATTTGTAATTTGTAGGCGACGATTTCGTTGAGGAATGATACGTCGAGTATTACTAGGGATTGAATTGCTTTTTTCTTGTGACTGAGTTAATATGCCAGGCGTTGAGCCTTACCACATTTCATGTCTACACGAGTTTTATTATATACGTCTCAAAATTTGATTCATGTTTACATGCTTATGTGATGGTTGGTTTTATCTGAAGTAATCTTTTTGAGAAATCTCAAGAATTTAATAATGTAAAGTAAAAAGAACTGTACGGAGCCCAATAACTGATACTTTATTATCGTGTTGACTACGTTCACTCGGCATGTGTTATTGTCGTGTTGACTACGGTCACTTGGCATGTATTTATTGTCGTGCTGACTACGGTCACTCGGCCTGTGATATTGCTCGGTCTTTAATGAGCCTTGATTCGCTCCTACTACTCACATCTCTTGCCACAATAAGTCTTGGGGGGGGGGGGTCGACACTAACGTCTGGGGTGCCGGTTTATGGGATGTTGGCTACTCTTCTCCGTACAAGTACAGTTTGATACAATTTAAATAAAGAATTTGATTTTTTTCATGGAATTGGACAATTTGAGATTTTGTGGATAAATGAATATTGGTAAAATATGAAAGAATATAAAATAATGGTGGATTAATCACTTGTGAAGTTTTACTGAATCGTCTTCTTATAAATACTCTTGTCACTTCTTTTAAATAATGTTTTCATATGTCTCATCGTGTTTACATGCTTGAGTATTATCTCGCTCAGTATTTGTTGCTAATTTTCAAGCTGTGACGTCTCTTGATAACGCCCAAATAGGGGTCATCTTATAGCCTGAAAAGATGTGTATGTATGCTGGAAAACTGTGTTTTAGCCAGAATTCACCCTCGGAAAGCCTCGGAATCTAGAACGAGACGTTTATTGGCTCTTCATGAATTTCTGCTTATTTTGCGCATTTCGAGATATGATCGCGGGTTTGTTCGTGTTGTCTTTATAGGAATAGGTTCGGAAAGTGCATTGGGGTGCGTGCCGAGACAAAACCGGGTTCGCCTCGAGAAACGTGCAGAAAACGCTCGGAGGAGGATTTGACCGAGACTGGTACAAGGGAGAGCGGAATGGAAAACGGAAAGACAGGAGGAAAAACGAGGAGTGAAAACCGAAGCTGAAAACGCCAAAACCGAGAATGATCGGGATGCGCTCGGTTGACAATATCTTGAGCTTGACTTGGAATTTTGAAGTGAAACCAGAGGCAAAAGAACGGAGACGTCAAGGGCTTTCCGAAAACAGGTTACAATGCTGAAACGGAGTCCGGCCGAAAAACCGACTCCCGTAACGTGTGGGTCCCTGACAGGCCACGCCCGAGTAAGGAGTCTCGGTTCCCGGTGTCCAGATTCAGGAGCAACTATTTCATGTTCGTGACGATTTCCGGGACAGTTTTGGCCCAGGGGTATTTTGGTCATTTTGGCACCGGGCCCGGGTTTCCGGAGTCAAGTTCAGATTTTGTCTCCCAAATTCAATCAGCAGTTTTCCTATGGCCAGAGTCAGGATTGGGCAGAATTTGGAGCGGTTTTGACCCAGGGGTATTTTGGTAATTTTGACAAGTTTCAGGTCAAAACGCAAGACGGGAACACGGAAAAGCAGAAGAACACCAAGGGAGGCAAACCGGGAGCATCAGGCAGAAGAGTGGGACCCAGGAGACCCAACCGGGCCCACCAGAGGACCAAGCAGGGCCACCACCACAGCCCCTGCCTGCGTATATACGCAGGGGCTGCATATATACGCAGCCTTGCGTATATACGCAGGCAGGCAGGTGGTGGTGGGTGGATTGTGGGCCCTGGTTGCGTATATACGCAACCCTGCGTATATACGCAGCCAGTTTGACTTTTTTTCCAAAGTCGGTGGACCGATGGCAGTTTCCGTAATTTCTGGCACAAGCGTTTCGGGAAAAACAGCACTATTTAAAGACTCGTCCAGACTCATTTTAACAGCATAATACAGACAACACAACCGAAGGACAAGTCTAAGCATCCCGGGAGAGCACGAAAGCGTGATTCCAGATTCGAAGACCTAGTTCGCTCTTCTTCTCTCTCATTCAAGAACTGTGTTATTTACGTTATGAATTTTAGTAGCTAAACTTTTACCTAGGTTCTCGGTGAACCTAGGGTTTCGTTTTCAGAGATTAGTTCTACGTTTTGACTATGAATTCATGATCGTACTATCTTAATTCAGCAGCTTTGTTCGTTATTCTGTCTTTAAATTTTACTGTTTATGCATGATCGGAGTCGCGAACCAGAATTGCTATAGACCCGAGCCGGTAGGTGAAAACGTCTGGTTAGGGTTAGGAAGAGAAGACAGAATTTAGCACCTTACCCCGATGGGCCGACTAGCGAAGGGGAGTTCTGACTAGCCTGAAATCTTTGAGACCAACAGTTAGAGAATCTGACCCGGGCCATCAGGACAGGGTAGAAACCCTAGCAGACTTAGAACGAGACTGCAGACTTAGGCAGCTTAACAGGAATCCGACAGTCTGCAGGATCGTGATAACGTGCAGGAAAAGAAAAGATACTGCACAACTGGTACGTGGCATGGATAACGAGACTGCTGTGTGTTTTCATGTCAAACAAAGAATGAAAATCTGAAGAACCCTAGGGGATCCCGGGACCTAGTATCTCAAACCCTAGTTTTACAACCTTAAGAGTATTCAGAAAATTCTCGCAAAAAGATTTACGTTTCGGTTATTTACTCTCAGTACTTAAGCAAACTCTCAAAATATTCCTCTTTTTTACACTCTGTTCGTTAAAACTGATTACTAGAAAAACTTGCAAAGTTCCTGTTGGATCGATAATCCGAGTCGAAAATACTCTCTATATTACTTGATTCGTATACTTGCGAATAGCACGCTAAATTGCGCATCAAGTTTTTGGCGCCGTTGCCGGGGAATTTTTAGGGTTTATTTAGTAATCCGAATTAATTTTCAGAGTTTTTATTTTATTTTATTTTATTTTTTTTATTTTTCTGTTATCTCACTGCTCTTGAGACCTCTACTTTTTCAGGATGGGCGACAATACGGAGAGAACGCCAGAGCTGCCCGAGACACGTACTCCAGCCGAGATGGCTCGGTACATCGAGGATCTGATCGCAGCAGGATTCGCTGCCCGGAGCAACCAGAGGACGTACAATCGGTCTGGGAAGGCGTTGGTTGAAAATTTCGAAGTCCCCACGGGGGGCATGAACGAGCTATTGTGGTGCCCGAGATCACCGCAGAATACTCTGACATAAAACCCTCCACTATCCCGACTGTTCAGACCCTCTACTCATTCCATGGCAAAGCCTACGAAGACCCGAACGACTTCATCGGGAAGTTCGAGGACTACTGCAACAAAGTCCGATATAAGGGAGTCGACGCAGAGGCACTCATGCTAATTCTCTTTCCATACTGCCTATATGGAGTGGCCAAAGACTGGATCGAATCCCGACCACCCAGATCCATCACAACATGGGGGGGTGTGTCATCGATTTTCTGGCCAAATTTTACCCCTCCTCCCGGGTCATCCTGTTACAAAGCGAGATTTTGTCATTCAAGCAGAAGACAGGGGAGACGGTGGTAGACGCATGGGACAGATTGATGAGACTGGTGAAAAGATACCCGAACCACGGTTTTGGAGACCCGAAGATCCTGTAGTTATTCTACCATGCCCTAGACAGGGAGAGTGCTGAGAGGATTGACAGAGAAGCCGGAGGAAACTTCCTGTACCATGTGGACAAAGACGGTGCCTATGAGCTGATGAAGCAGTTAGCCAAACAGGACACTCGCCTGTTTGACGATCGCAGGATCACCGCCCGAGCCGAGCCAGCAGAAGACGACCGGATAGATAATCTGGCCAAGATCGTGCAAGACTTGGTTAAGAAAGTCTACTCGGAAAAGAAGACTGTTGCGGCAGTAGACGGACCAAATTTGGACACATCCGTCGAGGGGCTCGGAAACGAAGATGCCAATTACGTACAGCAGCAGTGGGATCCGAGCCGGTACAGACCGGGTACGAGAGATCATCCCGAGTTCTGGTACGGAGACCCGAATTCTGCAGTTTATGGACCGGGATTCCAGCACAGGCCACCAGCCCAGCAGGCTGCACCGACACCGCAGGTTCAGCCAGGCCCATCGGCACAGCAGTACGATGCTCAGATGAAGAAAATCGAGTCCATGTTTCAGACCATGGACTCCCGGTTTGCACATATGGACGCCCTGACAGCCGACGTGCAGACGACCAAAACGTCACTGCGCGCTTTGGAGGTACAAGTAGGGCAGTTAGCACACCAGCTAACTGAAAGAGCACCATGGAACTTACCCTCAACCACAGTAAATAATCCACGTGCTCAGGTCAATGCCATCACCACTCGGGGTGGATTAGTACTACAGGATCCGCCGTATCCTAGCCATGCACGTGCAGAAAAGTCGAAGGAAACCGAACGCGAATTATTTGGCCAGGATAACAGCTCAGCCAACCGCCCCAGCCGAAGGGCTCGATTGAGAGGATGCAGTGCAGAACGAAGAGAAGGAAGCAGAAACGGTACCTGTCTCCAAGGAGGTGCCATATCCTTTGAAGACACGAAAGAGGGATGATAGCAAGGACTACGCCAGATTTCTCGAGATTTTCAAGAAGTTGAAGATCAACATACCCTTTGCGGAGGCGTTGGCTAAGATGCCCACTTATGCCAACTTCCTCAAAGATATTTTGTATGGACGGAAACGTATGAGCGATTTCGAGACAATAAATCTGACGGCAGAAGTGAGCAATTGTGTGAAGAATGGGCTACCGAGGAAGAGGAAGGACCCTGGCAGTTTTGTCATCCCGGTGACCCTAGGTGATGCTTACACAGGAAAGGCTCTATGTTCAAAACTTTGAAAATTGGTGAACTCAGGCCCACCAGAATCAAGCTGAAGATGGCGGACAGATCCGTGAAGCAGGCTTACGGAGTTATTGAAGATATTCTGGTGAAATTCGGAGAATTGATTTTCCGGCAGATTTTGTAATTCAGGACATGGAGGCAGGGGACGTACCATTCATTCTGGGCAGACCGTTTCTGGCCACTGGAGAAGCCATGATAAACTGCAAGAGCGGAGAACGGACCATGCAGATCAATGAAGACAAGGTGAAGTTCAACGTTTTCAAAAATATGCAACTACCGAATTACTACGAGCATGAAGACATATTCGCAGTGGAGGTAGTCGAAGAAAGCTGGGAAAACGAAGAGATGGATGAGCTTTGGGAAGAAATTGACATAGTGGACAGAGGGAACGAGGAGAGATTCCAGGAGGAGCAGGCCATGCAAGCTCAAAACCTGACCAGTTTAAAGCTTGACGAAAAAGGTGGACAGAAATTGGCCCTGGTCCCGTCACACAAAGAGCCACCGACCCTGGAGTTGAAACCGTTCCCGAGCCATCAAATGTCAGCACAGCCAAAGCAGTTTCAAGAAGGGCAGAAAGCACTTCTCGGCGAGTCTCGGAAGCAGCTTTTCCCGGGAAAATCGAGATCTCGGGGGTCAGGACCGTTTATCATCAAAGATGTACTTTCATGGGATGCGGTTGAATTGGAGAATCCGCATGACAGTACAACTTTCAGGGTGAGCGGAAACCGGGTCAAGCCATATCTCGGCCCGGAAGCAGACGTCAAAGTAGACCCTGGCGGTTTTGACGTTCCTTGAGCAAACATGAGGTAACTAGGTCGGGCCGTCGACCGTAAATTACAAGCGCTGGTTGGGAGGCAACCCAACGTAGTAAGTTAGTTTAAATTATTTCAGTTTTATTTTCAGTTTTGAATTTTGAGAGAGGTAAGATGAGTGGGTATTGACTTTGAATTGAGCATGTGCAGATATAGCAGAGCAGAAAACTAGAACAAAATGGAGCAGAAATACTCTGTGTGTGTATTTTACGCCCATCCTGTGCGTATAATACGCACACAGGGGGTCGAGAGAGAAAAAAAATTTATGTTTGAAAAACAAATTTGAAAAATTGAAATTTTACTGCTGCCTGCCTGCGGTAAAATTTCAGAATTTTGGGATTTTTTTTTTCGTTTTCAAAATTTTCCCTGTTTGCGTATAAACGCAGGTGTTGTGTATATACGCAGGCAGAATTTTTTTTTTACCTGCTGCCTGCGTATAAACGCAGACACAGCTAGCAATATGGAATATATATAAAAAAAACTTTTTCAAAATGCTCCCTGTTTGCGTATATACGCAGGAGACTGCGTATATACGCAGGCAGAAGTGAAAAAAAAAATAATATATTTTTTTCGGACAGCAGCACGTTTTTGCCCCATTTTTCTCTCTCTACCTCCATATACAGATCTGTGGAGTTTGAAGCGAATTCAGAAACTTTCGAAGAAGGAAAGGCAGATTTTCAAAATCTTGAAGAATCGACCCCGGTGTGTTCTCGCACACTCGACCATCACAGGGACTCGTACGAGTTGGGGATTTTTCAGGAACAGTTTTTCTGCAGAACCGAGCAATCGACCCCGGTGTACGGAAGTATACTCGACCATATGGGAGCACATTGTCAAACACAATGGTTCTCGGGGATTGCACATTTGAAGAGCGCATATAGAGCTCGGAAGGTTGACAACTTCCGTCGAGAAATTTTCTGGCGACCGGTCAACGGTCTTGCTCCACCGAAATTTGCGAAAAATTTAGCACCTGTAAGAACTGACTCCGGGTGCACAGGTTCAATTTCTGTCTCTCGCTTTATGTTTCTGCATATGCTACCAATTGTTCCCAGTCGATGAGGCAAGCCAGCTCATCCAATCCAGATTATATGCCTAGTGATTTGTACCATGAGGGCATGGCACCACCCAGTGTGGGGGTGGTGGCGTTGTAACTGCATTACGTTTTATTAAAAATAAAAAAAAAATTGATAAAAATTGAAAATTTTGAGACTGGGCGAAGGATTTAGCTTAAAGCTGGAGAGAGCTTAATGATAGAAAAATTCCCGAAGTGGACGAAATTAGGTGAGGAAGAGCTGCGAGAATCTGTCTAGGGGAGTTAATAGAGCCAAACACTTCAGAAAACGCAAGTAGCTGTCTCCCGAGCCAAGTATCCAACTAGCTGCCAGACCACCGTCACCAGGTAGTCGTCAACCCGCCATCACGGTTACCACATCATTTGGTGGAGTGATAGGCCATAGGGGACCTCACGTCCTGTCTCGCGCCTTAGGTCCCCTAGTGAGCCCCCTTGATCCATTAACCCTTTTCTTGGTAACCGTTTGACCTAGGAAGCCGTTTTTTTATACTCGCATCATTTTTAGTATTTTTACCCTTCCTACGCGTCATGGCACGAGGGAGTTGAGTTAAGGGGGATTTTCGGGGGTAGAGCAGAATTGTCATATTTGATAGTGGATGAGCTTTATTTTTATATTTGAGGGTGTGTAAGGGTGAGATAGTGACGGCAGCACATTTTGGTGTGGCGGTGACTCACGACATTACACGTGAGCACAGGAGGAGAGCCGTAGTACGTGAAATTTTTCCGTACGACATGGGGAACTTGGGGTTGACAGGGTTGATTGGAGGACGCGCTGTGCGATTTAGACATCCTTGTAGTGAGGAGGATCGGTTGGAAAAGCGCGATTATTTTACAGATTGACTACATGGTTCGAAATTAGTGTGGGGGTGGTTGTTTCAAATTTTATTTCAGTATTTTTCTGCCACCCCACATTTTTGGTTTATCATAGAGTTGGCCTGGGTTATATTATTGCTGTTTATTGTGTTGCCCCGTTAAAAAAAAAGGAAAAAGTACCAAAGGCAGAATATTCAGGGTGCTTGATTGATTTTATTTCAAAATGCCAGGCCCGCAATTTTTATCACAGCTTCATATTCGTTCACAGTTGTGGCCGCGAGAACGGCAGTTACACCGGGACTGGGGAAATTGAGTGTCTAGAATCTTAGGTGATTTGGGTCAGTTTCTATCATCTTGGTGAGGGAGTGTGAGATTGGGGTATGTGTGAGTGTGCTGTGACGTTTAGGACATCGCTTCTAGATGACTTACCCTGCCGTCCCAAAGCCGGCAGATTTACATTACACCCAGAGTAAAAGAACGGAAGGTGTGCGTTAGGGATACGTTCGGTTTGCATGCAAAAACGGAATTAAGTGGTGTTCGTGCTTGTTCCTAACCTAGGATGGCCGCGAGTTCTTCCGATCACCGCAGTTTCTGAAATCGAGGGGAATATGAGAACTTGATGATGTTCAGTTTGAGTTGAAGAGATTGCCCAGTCTCACCAAAAATATTCACTGTTTTTATCATAATAATATTATTTTTAAATAAGTGCAGTTACACCGCTCTGGATTGATTCGGGATAGTATGCATTGGTAGTATATTGTTGGAGTTTGCTCGGGACGAGAAAAGTTTAGTGTGGGGGTATTTGATAACGCCCAAATAGGGGTTATCTTATAGCCTGAAAAGATGTGTATGTATGCTGGAAAACCGTGTTTTAGCCAGAATTCACCCTCGGAAAGCCTCGGAATCTAGAACGAGACGTTTATTGGCTCTTCATGAATTTCTGCTTATTTTGCGCATTTCGAGATATGATCGCGGGTTTGTTTGTGTTGTCTTTACAGGAACAGGTTCGGAAAGTGCATTGGGATGCGTGCCGAGACAAAAGTGGGTTTGCCTCGAGAAACGTGCAGAAAACGCTCGGAGGAGGATTTGACCGAGACTGGTACAAGGGAGAGCGGAATGGAAAACGGAAAGACAGGAGGAAAAAAGAGGAGTGAAAACCGACCGAGGAAGCTGAAAACACCAAAAGTGAGAATGATCGGGATGCGCTCGGTTGACAATATCTTGAGCTTGACTTGGAATTTTGAAGTGAAACCAAGAGCAAAAGAACGGAGACGTCAAGGGCTTTCCGAAAACAAGTTATAATGCTGAAACGGAGTCCGGCCGAAAAACCGACTCCCGTCACGTGTGGGTCCCAGACAGGCCACGTTCGAGTAAGGAGTCTCGGTTCCCGGTGTCCAGAGTCAGGAGCAACTACATGTTCGTGACGATTTCCAGGACAGTTTTGGCCCAGGGGTATTTTGGTCATTTTGGCACCAGGCCGGGTTTCCGGAGTCAAGTTCAGATTTTGTCTCCAAAATTCAGTCAGCAGTTTTCCTATGGCCAGAGTCAGGATTGGGCAGAATTTGTAGCGATTTTGACCCAAGGGTATTTGGTAATTTTGACAAGTTTCGGGTCAAAACGCAAGACGGGAACACGGAAAAGCAGGAGAACACCAAGGGAGGCAAACCGGGAGCATCAGGCAGAAGAGTGGGACCCAGGAGACCCAACTGGGCCCACCAGAGGACCAAGCATGGCCACCACCACAGCCCCTGCCTGCGTATATACGCAGGCAGGGAGGTGGTGGTGGGTGGATTGTGGGCCCTGGTTGCGTATATACGCAACCCTGCGTATATACGCAGCCAATTTGACTTTTTTTCCAAAGTCGGTGGACCGATGGCAGTTTCCGTAATTTCTGGCACAAGCGTTTCGGGAAAAACAACACTATTTAAAGACTCGTCCAGACTCGTTTTAACAGCATAATACAGACAGCACAACCGAAGGACAAGTCTGAGCATCGCGGGAGAGCACTAAAGCGCGATTCCAGATTCGAAGACCTAGTTTGCTCTTCTTCTCTCTCATTCAAGAACTGTGTTATTTACGTTATGAATTTTAGTAGCTAAACTTTTACCTAGGTTCTCGGTGAACCTAGGGTTTCGTTTTCAAAGATTAGTTCTACGTTTTGACTATGAATTCATGATCGTACTATCTTAATTCTGCAGCTTTGTTCGTTATTCTGTCTTTAAATTTTATTGTTTATGCATGATCGGAGTCGCGAACCAGAATTGCTACAGACCCGAGCCGGTAGGTGAAAACGTCTGGTTAGGGTTAGGAAGAGAAGACAGAATTTAGCACCTTACCCCGATGGGCCGACTAGCGAAGGGGAGTTAGGACTAGCCTGAAATCGTTGAGACCAACATTTAGAGAATCTGACCCGGGCCATTAGGACAGGTTAGAAACTCTGGCAGACTAAAAACGAGACTGCAGACTTAGGCAGCTTAACAGGAATCCGACAGTCTGCAGGATCGTGATAACGTGCAGGAAAAGAAAAGATACTGCACAACTGGTACGTGGCACGGATAACGAGACTGCTGTGTGTTTTCATGTCAAACAAAGAACGAAAATCTGAAGAACCCTAGGGCATCCCGGGACCTAGTATCTCAAACCCTAGTTTTACAACCTTAAGAGTATTCAGAAAATTCTAGCAAAAAGATTTACGTTTCGATTATTTACTCTCAGTACTTAAGCAAACTCTCAAAATATTTCTCCTTTTTACACTCTGTTCGTTAAAACTGATTACTAGAAAAACCTGCAAAGTCCCTGTGGGATCGATAATCCGAGTCGAAAATACTCTCTATATTACTTGATTCGTATACTTGCGAATAGCACGCTAAATTGCGCATCATCTCTCTGTTTTCTTTCCACACCACATGTTTAGGTGATGGAGGAATGTTCCAGCTGGAGACGAATCACTTCATTGCGTTTAGTAACAATCACACGAACAACTAGACGTTTCACTTTGGTTTGGTAATAATTTATACCCGAATTTGAGGAAAATGATATTTAATAATACACATTGTAATATTTCAAATATTATGGATTGATGGTTTCATTTTTATTGACGCATTTAATTGTCCTTGCACTTTGAAAAATTCTGAAGTACGTAGTGGCACCCTTTCGAATTTCTCGGGGTTGGGAATCGGGGATGTTACACTAGGGGCATAACAATAAATTGATGGGGGGGAGGGGGTGTTACAGAACCGCCTTGAATAGCTAAAAGTCCGGTGCTTTGATAGCACTGGATCGTCCCGAGTATCGAACAAAAGTTTCAGATCAGAAAACTCTTTGTCACGATGTTTTGGTGTTGGGACTTTGCCAAATCTTAGCCGGAAACGGCTGAGGGCTCCTTGAAATTTGTTTCATCTTTCTTCACCCGTGGGAATGAGGGTGAAATGTACCCCTCATATTCCTTGTGGCGGTGATATGACTCAACGGCCAGCTTGCCGAAGTGGAACGGAAGAGTGTCCGCTTAACGTTTTGGAGGGCCTTTCTCACAAGACATACCATTTATTATCTAATTTTAAATATTATGTCGTACCAGTATTCACTTATACTAAAATAGTTAGGTAATTTCGAAAATTTCAGTCAGATTATTTTCTCAAAACATTTCAGCCAATCATTTAATTTTTTAGCTTATACCAAACATGTTTAGAACTTTTAACAATTTTAGATTTTGGGGTACCAAACATGTCCTAAGTCCTATAACTTTTTTTTTTTTTTTTTTTTTTTAAAAAAAAAAAAAAACTCAAGGACTAGCATAGATAGCAAAGATAATATACAACCAAAGTTAATGAGATGGAAGAACAAAACCTACAAACTAAGGAGACTAACTCTTCAACTAAGAGCAACCAAAAGCTACTAAAGTCACAGAACAATACAAAATACTAACTGAAATCAACTAAACAGAACTGAGAGATTAGAACCAAATATCTACTCCATAATGTAGGGAATGATAGCATCAGAGGGCACCAAACTTGGAGGCAAAGGAGGGAGGGCATCATCACAAGCTGCACCAGAGGAAGGGGGGCCTGAACTAGGAGGAACACCACCTTCAACACCTTCAGAAATCACAGGAGGAACACCACCTTCAGCAGGAAGCAAACCAAGCTCACAAACACCAACAGCTAGAACTTCAACTCGATCACCCAGAGGTGGAACAGAAGCTAAAGGAGCCACATCAAGCACCTGCTGGACACTGGAGCATGCTGCAAACTGATCACAAGTCTTTGCCCAAGAAGGGGCACCATCAACCAAAGCAATCTTAACCATAGCTGTTAAATCTGAGAGAATCATCAGAGGAAGTATTAATTAGTATTAGCGGAGAGCATAATCTGGCCCACAAGGTCCTGAGCAAGATGGTATATCTGATCCCTATTAGTGTTAACTTTTTGAAAGATCATCTGGTTTCTGGTTTTCCAGAGGATCCAAATGATGGCAGGAAGCCAACACCAACGAGGATTATCTTTCCAAGCCTTTTTTTTTTTGAGCCAGCTCTTGATCCAGTAGATAATGTCAAGAGTAGAGAAGGTAGGGGGTCATAATATTAGCCTTATGGCAGACACCTTGAGCCCGTGGACAAAGGAGGAAGAGATGGGTAGCTGTCTCATTGTTAACATTACAGAAGGGGCATATAGGACTAACAACTGAGGTTCTAGCATGCAAATTATGCAGTGTGGGAAGAGAATTAGTGAGCATCCTCCAAATAAGACCTATAACATTGTTTGGTAATCCAGATTTCCAAAGAATAGACCAATTGAAATTATGACTAACAGATTTAAACTGCAGAGGAGAAGAAGATAAATTAGGGGAACAATTATTGTAGTTAAGCAAATTATAAGCAGAAGACACAGAGAAGACACCAGAGGAGGAGGCTTTCCAAAAGGGGACATCCATTTGGTCAAAATGACCACAATCCTGCTCCATAATCCTATTAGCAAGCCATCTGGGAAAGAGTTGTTTGACAGTACTATTGCACCATCTGCCACTTCCATCAATGGATGAGTCTAATAATTGATTAACTAATTTAAAAATATGCCTTGGGTCAGTGGTTTTTAAAATTTCCTGTATAGAATCAACATGGACATCTGGGATCCATCCAGAAGATCTAATCATAATATCATTCCCATTACCAATTTTCCAAGCCATTCCTTGAGAAAGACTGCCTTTTCCTTTGCAGATGGTTCTCCAAGCAGTAGAGGTAGAGGGACCAGCTTTAATAATACTAAAATGAGTTCTTTCGCAGTACTTATTAGTGAAATATTTAGAAAAAAGAGTGGATTTAGAAGATATCATTCGCCAACTGCTTTTAGCTAATAAAGCATTGTTAAAAGCAGAAATTTGCTTAAAACCTAAGCCCCCTCTATTAATCTTGTTGCGAAGGAAGTTCCAGGGAAGCCAATGTATACATTTGGCAGAAGTATTTCCAAACCATAAGAATTTTGCTAACAAAGAGGTGATGATCTTACAAGTTTTATTAGGAAAGACACTAATAGACATGGGATAAACCAAAAGGCTATTCAGAACAGCCTTAATAAGCACACATCTTCCTACAAAGTTCTAAATGAGCCCCTTCGAACCAGAGCATTTCTTATAAACCTTAGTAACCATATCTCCTATGAGTTCTTTATTGTTAACTTTTTGATTGAGATAAATACCAAGATACTTTGCTCAAAAAAAAAATACCAAGATACTTACCTAATTGTGGCTGCTCAGTGACATTTAAAGCAAGATTTAAGAATATTAGTCTTAGTCAAGTAAAATTGTTGGCAGCCACAAAGTACTTATGTTTCTTTTATGTCCCATTTATTAGAGCTAATCATTAGTTAATGTTTGTTTCTTTTAATCAATTTGACACCTTTACCAAACAGTTAACTAGATTGATACCTCATTCTCTAAACTTCTGGAATAGGACAAATCAGTTCAAGTTCATATTAATACATGACATTCCATCAGCACACCAACAATATGGTACAAAGGCATAAACGACGACCAAAGTACTTCACAAGTTCACATCTATCTTTAGCATCCAAATAAGCCCTTTCCGTCCCTCCACTAAACCGAAACATATTGCATAAACTCCGAATCAGCCTCCAAACCCGACATAGTCTCGGGCGCCAACACAACCTCCAAATCCACACTCCCACCACCTTCCCGACCCGGAAACGCCGAAATCTTCCCGTCAAACTTATTAGCCCGCCCGCTCCGAACCGCCACCGGTCTACCCCACCCGAAATCATTCTCGTACATCGGAAACCGAGGCGAACTACCCATCGTCAGCATTGCTCCATCGAAGTTCCCCAACGGAAAGCAACGTGGGTCCCGCTCCCAGTCCTCCACGTACCGCCTCACCGTCCGATCATCGTGACTCGTCACGTTCTCCAACAGCCTCTCCGCGCACCACCGCAAACCCCGGGCCGTGACGTCGCTCGCTGACGCATACGTCGGTATGCTCTGTATCGCGTTCCCGAAGTAGTTCGGGTCCAGCTTCGGTTCCAGCCGGTGACGGCAGTTCACCGCCATCCGAAACGTCGTCGTCTTATTCGCAGGTAGCTTCCTTGCTCGAGTCACCGCTCTCCATAGCAGAGCGCAGAGCGACTGGAACGACGAGATCTCCGTCTTTTTCGCCGCGATTTCAGCTTTCCTCCCGAGCAACAGAGAATCGTTGCTTTCCTTGGTCATGATCTCGAACAAGTCCTCAATTGTGTAATTCCCCCCACTCTCATCATCGTCGATCAATTTCCGATTGTTGACTCTGTCTTTCAATTTCAAAATCGACTCGCGAGTGAAGCTGAAAATCCGCTCCGTCAGTGGGGCCTCCGCATCGAACGTCACCTTGGGTGCGCCGCCGGGGAACTTGAGAGCCACCGGCGAGATCAGAACCGAGTCGCGGCTGAAATCCGGCTGGCGGCTGATCCTCGTCAAACCCCTGCAGGAATCGGCAAACGTGTTGAAGAAATTCCAGAACGACGTCCCGTCCGTGACGGCGTGGTTGACGGCGCAGCCAATGAAGACGCCATCGGCGAGCTCCGTCACCTGGACTGCCAGAATCGGCTTGAAATGGCCGTCGTAGCTGACCGTCATGTCGAAAGGGAAAAACCTTTTCAAAATTTCAGGGACGTGAATTGGGGCGATGATGTCACGGATGTGAATTTCGGGTGCTGTGGCGTGTATGAAGTCCACGCCGGCGTCGTTGCAGGCTATGTAAACATACCCATCGAAGTCGGTCGTGAGTCGGCCGGCGAGAGGAGGGAAATGGGTGAGGGCACGTGAGAGACCGTTTTCAATGATAGAGACGAGTGATTGTTCAGGAAGGGAAGGGCGGGTGAAGAGACAGCCCTTTTGGATGTAGTGGCATGAGAGCATGGGGAGGTCGGAGACGGAGAGTTTGAGGTCGCCGAGGGTGGAATTCTGGTCGGGGAAGACGGTGGAGGTGGAGATTGGGGATACAGAGAGCGAAGAAGACATGTTTGAACAAGGCATTTTTAGCGCGCTGTTTAGAGATTGCTCTGTGCCTTATGAGTATGGAATGGTGGAGTGAAGAGTGAGTAGTGTTGGTGGAGGTCTGGAGGGGCTTATATAGTGGTGGTGGTGGGAGAGTGGATTGAGTTTGGGTTCATGAACTTGATGAGATGAGGTTGTTATTTGCTGTTTTGATCTTTTGCTGTCACTGCACAATCCCTTGATACTCTTTTGAGTTGACTATTTATTCTGCACCATTTTTTTATTACTCAATACACTTCATATTCATTTTAGGAGATTCCATGAACGGTACTGTGATCATAGCATCCCTCTCCTAGTTGTTGAGATATTTGAGGTGTTCCTGATAGGAGGCATGCTAAAAATACACTTCATATAATTAGTTCATAAGGTAAGGTGAATCTCATTCTTCTGCACTGCTTGGATTGAAGTACCTTGATAAAGTAGGTAATAATTGTTTGTAAGCCACATACTTCTCGCTTCTTACATGACAAATCATTTAACAAGTACTACCTATCTTACTCCGGTACTCAGGTTTCAACTCAAGGTTAGAGATAGAAAACTTTTAAAAAGAATATGTAAAGAATAAATTATAATTGGATAAAAGACAAAAACCACCTCTGGAGTTTGGGTAAATGACAAAAACATCCTTAGTCTTTGAGGAATGACAAAAACCACCCCTGTTGAGACAAAAACCACCCCTGTCAGTGGACGGACGTTAGACGAAAAGCACCCTCCTGTAACAATAAGTTAGTGCGGGGTGTAATTTGTCTTTTATGACCATTTTGCCCCTACTTATATTTTTGTTTATTTTGTTAATGATGTTCTTGGTGTTCTTAACCACCACCTCCACCATCACCACATCCCCACCACGTCCACCATCACCACCACTGATTCAGCACCACCAACAACAATAATAATTGAGTCTCCATGTGCAATTCAGATCCATTATCCCCTATCCATTGGGTAGACCACCGTGTCTTGAATCTGAAGACGCCAAGGAAGTTCCTGTCATGAAACTTTCGAGTATCAGATTTAAACATGCTGAGAAGTGAGTTTGCGGTATCTTTTGAAGGTGCCATTACACATGAGAAATAGAGAAAAGCAAAGGTAATGAACTTTTGAGGGTGCCACCGGACAAATCACCACCACCACCACTGAAACTAACAAACAACAACAAAAACACCTCTTGTTCTACCTACAAACATTGAACTCACAATCCATAAACCCTTCTTCAGTAACAATCAAAGACAGACCCAGCAACGGCAATGAAACATCGAACTCACAATTGAAAAAGACAGATTTGTGAGATAAAGCAGACTCCTTCGATTTATTTGGCCCAACATATGTGGGATTGAAATTAAACATTACCAAATTGACAAAAAATTGCATCAATACTGGAAACTTCCAATAACACTAACCCTAATCGAAACCCACCACCACCTCCTCTCTCTCTCTCTCTCTCTCTCTCTCAATCGTTCCCGACGAAGAAAACCCAACCCCTGTTTGAGAAAACCCAACCGAACCCAGTAGCGAAGTCAAAGAGACTCAACGATGGTTTCAGAAGGGGAACAACCCAAGCTACTTCGCAACCTTAGTAGGTAGTCGGAGAATCGTTCCCGCCGGTCTCTCTGCTCCTCTCTCTCCCCGATCTGGCGGTGGAAGATGACGGAGCGAACTCCCGATGGGACGGGTTCTCTCGGCGCCGACTGAAATTTATGGTTGGTGAAGTGGGTTGTTGCAGGTAGTCGGAGATAGAGAAAAACAGAGAGTGGTGGTCGGTGAAGGATGCCTGTGGTGGTGGTGGTGGTAAAGGAAGGTCCTTTCATCAAAATCATAAGCTCACTAGTTGGCAGTGACAGCGCCTTTGAGGGCGAGGAGAGAGAACCCATCGGGAGGATGGCTGTGGTGGTGGTTGTGGCTAGGGTTTACAGATGAGTGGGAGAGGAGGAAGATGGAAAAGAAGTGAGAGAAGAAAGAGGGGAAGAGATGAGGTTGGTTTTAGGGTTAGGAAATGGGGAGGAAAAGGGAGAAAATTGTATTTATAGCAGTGTAATTTATCTTGAAGGTTAGGATACATATGTCTTTTTGCCTCTCCGTTAGGTGCCGTTAGTCACCGTTAACAAACTTGGGTGGTTTTTGTAATTCCCAAAAGACTAGGGATGTTTTTGTCATTTACCCAAATTCCAGGGGGTGGTTTTTGTCTTTTACCCATTATAATTACAAGCAGGGGCAGATCCAGGAATTTCTTACAGTGGGGGCTAAATTGGAAAAATTAAACAAAATAAGCATAAAATTTAAATGTTTTAAAGTTGAGTGGGGGCTGGAGTACAATTTTTGTAAAGCTTAAGTGAAAAACCTTGACAAAAGAAAAGTAAAATTTTCAATTTCAAAATTTGAGTGGGGGTTATAGCCCCCACATTGAGCTATGTACATCCGCCCCTGATTACAAGATTTTTTTTGTTAATTGACACTTTTGTCTTTGATTATTAATTTTTTATATTAGATGACATATACTGCCGGTTTCTTTCATCGTCTTTCTCTTTCTCTTTTCAATTCCTCTACCCAACACAACCTCTCTTCCCTCCCTCCTACACCACCTCACTGTCTAAGAGTTATGCTTAAACCACTGAATCAATGGACTCGATTGAAATTTGGTTATACTTTTGTTGATGAGATTGTGAACTAGTACCTGGAACTTAACAGAAACCAAACATTTGTTTCACCAAATTTATCTAAATATTATGAAAACACCTGCCTATTACAAATAAAGGTGGGTACTTTGTTCGCAATTGACGATGATCCGAGGAATTTGGTCCTTTCTTGGATTGAGCCACCTCACTCTTCAACCATCATCAGTTCATGGTGTGGTACTCTTTTTATATATCTTGGTTAATTCAAAAAATTATTTTGATAATGTGATACTTATTTTACTCTTGGATTTATTTCAAATGTTGTTTCGATAATGTTGTATTTAGCCAAAACTCATGTTTACTCATTGTAGCATGTACTTACTCAGTTTTTACTGATTAAGTTTTTCTGCGGTCAGCTTGTGCTATTTTAAAAACCCTCAGGTTCAATAAAGATGGGGGACACTCACGAAACTACTGGCTAGGGAATCATGATGCAAATATTAAGCCTTTCACTTAGTAAATTACATTTTATCGGAGAATTGTACTCTTATCTTTCAAACGTATTTACTGTTCATCCTTTAAAAAGAAATAAAGTTTATTTGAATTGTCGTGGGTCGTACTAACTGTGAACGGGAGATCTGTAGGGTTTTGATGTAGGTTACGCAGAGGAATAACAAAAATTAATCCTGCTCAAATCCCTCCAAGGATCACAGGCAAGCCATCATAACATGATAAGGGCATAATTGATGTACCTTAGTTTGGGAGATCACACGAAGAATAGTGTCTTTGTCTCTACGAGTATCCACACCTTGGATTCCTTTTGGATTCCTTCCCACAATGTAGTGCTAGCAACGGAAGAAGGAGGAATGAATCACGCAAAACGAGGCACGAGCCGTGCCCTTATGGCCGACGGCGTAAGAGGGGCGGATGGGATGGGGCGGTTGACCTCTCCTTGTCTTGTCTCTCTCTCTCTTGCTTTGTTATGTTCTCTCAGTAATGACTTGTGATGAGAAAATAACAAGCTAGAGTTCCTTTATATATCATTAACTCTTTATTAACTACACAAAAGTCCCAATACTAATCATGTCCTTACATGGATTAGCCCACTTGCAAATTAGTCCTACTAAGTTTGCTTGTGGTTGCGTTATGATCTTTTTATTATTTAGTCCAACTAATTAATACCCATATTCAATTCAATCCATCCGGTGTGTGACCCCTTAGGTTTCTAATTAGTTGGTAGTAACTATTTACTAACATGGAGCGGTGTCTAGCAACACATCCATGCCACCCAACTAATAGAAATAAGTCAGTGATCTGACAAACCTTGTGCCCAATGTTCACGTATTGTGATATCCCTTTGTCCCCATATCTGGATTAGACACGAGACATAATAGTCACACTCGTATATCCAATCCATAGTTTCTCGATCCTGGGAATATGCTTATGCGAGCAGATAACATCAATATCTCCATATTAATTTATCTGTGTCTGGCCAGACATTCTATAAGCAACATCCCTCGAATGGCCCATGGATATTTGCTTCCCATTATGTGGGAGGGACAAATAATATCTAAGTCACTACGATCTCTAAGCTTGCTTCCTATCATGCCCGATAACTATCGTTATAGTTACCCGGTTAGGGTGCAACGTTTGATAATATCAAAGCACAATATTTAACAACTAGAGTATCTAGTGACTTCAAGTCTAAGGATTACAATAACATTATCACTACGAGAAGCGATTGTGACTTTGACATAATCTACTGTATCCTTCTCATCGTGGGTCAATCCAGTATGACATTACTCCTAATGCATACCCATGTGTTAGGCTTGATATCTCCATATCAATCTACCCACCTACTAGTCTATATGTGATCGTTCCGTTAATCAACACAATGGACTAGGGATATTTAAGATAAACAACACATTGTATCTAAGGACTCCATTATATTAAATATCACAATAAATAATAAATAAATAATCTGGCCAAACATTGTTCATACTAAATATAGATTGCCTCTCGGGAACCTATTCCAACAAGATCATGGTCCGTTCTCAATGAGGTTCATCACCTCGAGCAGAAGCATCCCATATTGTGGGGGTGTTACACGCCGAGTTCATCGTTGCGTTTGCTTGATTTTGCGCACAGTGGCCGAAAGCTGTTGCTGCTGCTTCTGTTTCTGGTCGGGTAGGAAAGAGAGGGACAAGATACATGGATGGAGGGAATGACTACTGGTTTCTTCGCCAGAAAGAAAGAACGATGGATGATTAGGTGGCATTCGGTTGTGATGGCGATGATGGTGGGTGTTGGTTGTTTTGGGGTTTCGGCAGAACACATAGACGGGAGGGAAATAATTTTGTAGGTGGGTGTTTGTGAGGGAGTTCTAAAGTTCACTGGATTTTCTTTTAAGACAAGTAGAGAGAGTGTCAGAGATGGATAAGAGAGAGACGTGATTTTAATAGAGGGCTATGGAGTTTGTGAGAGGGTGGAGTTATATGGTGTGTGTCTGCGGCGCATCGTGTCTTGGTGGTTATTCAGTGTTTCAGGAGCACGAAGTAAACTGTAGGAATTAGGAATTTAAAGAATAAATAAAATAGGAGAGTATGTAGATAAAATATAAAACAAATAAAATAGTTTAGGAATTATGTTTAGAATAAATATAAATGGATTAAAAGAATATAAGAATAATAAATTTGAGAACCAGTATATGCGATTTAGAAAATTATAATTACAAATAACACGTAAAATCTATATTATCACCACATAACCTCACACCAAAATACAGTGGTGTTACATGAGTAGCCGATGAGTGAGAAAATGATAGAATCATAAAAACTAGTTTAGTATAGAACTAGAAAATCTCTTGTGCAACACCACCCAAACAAAATAAGAAACCAAAAATGGACTCTCAAATGTAACAGGTATCTAAATGAGATACACAAACTGAACGTAGAATATAAATGAAAAAATATTAGTCTCATGTGTTTGTAGTATTCAGTAATATGTATAATCTGGCAAACGTGAATGATAATTTTTTTCTTGGAGATTTAAACGATTTAAGGAATTTTGGAACATAAAAATAATTTTTTATGTTTAGTATGTTGTTTGAGATTAAAGTGTTGTTTATTTTTTAAACTAATAGTCACAAATATTTTTTACATTCAATTCTTAAGTGGTCTACAACTTATCGGAAACATATGCAATGTAAAATGATTGGTTTTGTTGGTTTTCATAACTTGCTTTTACGATATCTCTCCAATATTTTTCCAGAAAGGGTAAGAGACACTTTTCACCCCTATATTTCGGTGAAAATATCAATTGCTCCCCTATGTTTGAAATATTCTACTTTTCACTCTAGTAACTGATGGAACCCAAATGGCTCTTTAAAAGGACGGTTATACCCTCAAAATTTTGGAAACTTACTCACTGTATATCCCCTTTCTTCTTCTTCTTCTTCTTCTTCTTCTTCTTCTTCTTCTTCTTCTTCTTCTTCTTCTTCTTCTTCTTCTTCTTCTTCTTCTTCTTCCTCTTTTATTTATGTGTTCAATTTATAGGTTACACCATATTTGTGGATTTATGGGTTATGCCAAGATTTCGATCGATTTATGAGTTATGATTTAAAGTTCTCGATAAGGGGTTGGCCAAATATATTCCTTCTTGTTTCTTATGCATAACATACTTTGGGACTGCCTACACATATCCTGGGTCTCTTGTGTTTAGGGGTTTTCAGCAAATTTCTTTGTTAGAATTTCTGTGTTTCAACCATGAGTTGTTGTAAGTGTCTTGTAGAAAATCAAATATGTGTGTTAATTATACAGCGTTATAGGCACTTAATTTATTCTTTTGAATGTATAATTTCCTTACGGTGATTTGGTGTGGGGAATGTGTTGGAGAAGGGGAGGGCCGAGACAAAAGAAATCGAGTGGTTTGAATCCATGTTTCTAATCTGCAATGAACGTTGTTGCATATATGTTGGTTACTTTCATGGAAAGGCAAAAGTTTTGCAGGAATTGTAATTGTGTCTCTTCTTCAACACTTTGTCTCCCTTCTCTAGGCAAGGATTATTTTGATCTATTGAACTCACTTGCAGAGAAATTTTTACTTTCATGGTGAGGATTTTTTTGCAGCCATGTTAGGTGCATTGTGCTTGTTCTGAATTAATACGAGCCTACTTCACTTTTGTCATATTCCGTTTCAATTGCATTCTCAACATTCTTGATGGTTTTACAGTTCTTGATGATTCAAGAGTAATAATAAACAAGGAAAATAAATTCCAAAAATGATATAAGGGCAATACAATCCAAAAATGTTGTCACCCACTATACTAATGGAACATGACCAAAGGGTTCTATGTATCCTCACGTTTGTCCGTTCCAGGGATGCAAAGTGGAATTATTCAAACGCCAGAGGTGAAATTGGTATTTTTACCGGAAGATAGGGGTGTAAGTGTCTTTTATCCTTTAAAGACTATTCATAATGGAATAAACTTAATGATTAAGATCAAAATAATCTTACGGTCCAAAGATATTTTAGAATCTCGATAACTGCATTGTCCTAATTTGTTATATAGAAGTTGACATTCAGAGTAGAAAATTCATTCAGCAAAAGTTGGGTTGTAACTATTGATTAGTATACATTAATTATCAAAACCCTTCAATTACTTGCATATGATTTAACTCATTCCGATAGTTGACTCCCATAGAAAGGAGTAACAAATCACTGGTAGACTTCTTTTTTAAAGAAAAAGTGGTATGTTTCTGGAAACAAATGAGTGAATTTGTCATTCAATTAATTTGGGTGTGTTTGGTCATTTTTATTTAATATGAAACCTTTAAGGCAGAATCACATGTGTATCACGTCACTCTATTTTACATTTCAACCAAAACATGAAACAATTATTGCGGTTACGGAAGCAGATTGTTCTTGCGTTGGAAGTTTTCAATAGCCCACAGTGATCCCATGAGTTCTAACTATTAAAAAAGATCAAATACTCATGGATAAAAAAGAACGAAGTGTTCAACTTTTTATGCACTTTTACTATTTTACCAGTTTTCCCACTACATTTTATTTTTCCACTTCATCTCCATAACGTGATCTTTGTATACGGAAAAAAAACTTTTGAGGTAGCTCTTAAACATATTTTACTCTTATATTCCATAAATATTTAAATATACAGTATCATAGAATATAAATAGTTGGTTGGATGGGTAGAATATTCGGCTATATTTATATATTTATGGAATATAAGAATAAAATCTTACGGTCCAAAAGAAATTTCCTACTTCATTTTTTGTTGTTGTTTATTAGGTGGTGATGGTGGCAGTTTGGCTGTAAGAGGTGGTGTTAGTGCAGTGGGGGTAATGGTGGCAACAAGGTGGTGGTGATGGTGGCACCATAGGTGGTAATGTTGGCAGAGTATGGCAAAAGAAAAAGGTGGTGGCTGTGTTGGGTGACAACAAGACATGGTGGCAATGGTGGTAGCAGGTGGTGGTGATTGTGGCAACGAATGGAGTGATTTTGGTCAGTTGACTAGTATATCCTGCACTTCACTGCATTTTTGTATATAATCTGAGATAGAGATAAAATGTTAATAGGTTGTATACTCAATTGTGTAAATACAACTGATATAGAGGATCGTCTCTAAAAAAAGAGTGTTTGATCTGTCGTTGGCTGTCACTTTAGCAGTCTACGTGACTTCTTTGAATTGTGAGTGTAGACAATTGAAGCTTCTACTTCCAAATGGAAATGAGTTAAGTGAGTTTTAAAATTATGCTGTTGTACATGGAAACTAATTTTGGAATTACAAAATGATTTTGGACTACTGTTCACCATGATTGGTATTACTCGGTATTGATTAATGGATCCCCTTATATTGGATGTGCAACACTTTGGAATCTTGATTCAGGGTTGATGCGACCATACAATAACCAACAGTAGAATCTCATTTCGGTAAAATACATTACAATCATACGAGTGCTCTTGCAGAATATGTTCGACAAAAGTATATGCTAAGTGATCTAAACTAAAATCGGTGTCATCACCTAGATCCGTGTTCTTATTTCAACCTGCACTAACATGTGGTGATTTTTAAATACAAAAACAGACACATTTATTTTAAAATAATCAATAAGAACTGAGTAAATTCATATTAAAACATGTCAAGTGATAAGTCAGAATACACGTATAAGATGAAATAAAAAAGGTGATTTAAAATACAGATTTCGTAAAATAAAACGGGAAAGCTAGAACAATAATAACAGTACATAACCAACTTCATTTGTTTGCAATGGTACACGAGATTCCAACCAATAAAAAAATGAGAAAGAGAATTTCTGAACAATAATAAACAGCTGGGTCACCAATTTCCTTTCAACTTTAAAGAATACTAATACACTACGAGTAACCACTTTCTTTAACTTCAATGTATTTGGTTGGGGCTGAGACACAAGCTCCACGAGCCATGAACATGACCGATGTAAGCAGAGGGACCATAAACTCCACTCTAATAGGTTACCTTCTGAGGTTCAGTAACCCTAAGTTTACCCAGAGCGTTACAAGGATCCCATTCGTCACCCCCACCGTAAATCATTGCTAAAATCCCTTAAGTGCGAAACTTCTATACCGTAGTGATCCTTCCTAGTATAAGTAGAAATCTATAACTCTTTGAATCACCTGGCCCTTGTACTTTGGTATGACTAAGCTCATCCGGGTGATTTTTAATCATTCAGTATTTATCTAAGGAATATGAAGCATTGCTTCCGGCCGAACCCATAAGTGATATGGGGATCGATTGGCTCCCCTAGGCGTAGCCACTTTAAAAACTTGTGTCCACCATCTTAATATGTTACACGTGTCTTATTTATTCTCTGTCTCATAATAAACATCCGAATGCCACTCTTTCACATGTAATTTCCAAGAATTCTGAAAATGGATTAATAATATATCGAAACAACTTGCGAGTCTAAATCATGCATCTCATATTTTTTCAAAGATTTGAAATATTAATTTAATGTTTCACAAGCATACGCACAATTTGATAAGTAAGGGTCACACATACGTACCCACAACGAAGTACGAGAAGCCACAGAGGAAAACACGCAAGCTCAGAATTCTAGAGCAAGGAAATCATCTCCTACAGAGCCGGTGTCTACAGTTACACAAATGACGCACTAAGTACCAACAAGTCGTATACTCACATATCAAATACATACTCTATATGCACATGATACTACATGTCACTGATTTACATATATTAGTGCTCAAATATCACAAACAATCCCAACATGACACCTAAAGATGTCACACACACGTTTTTCTAAAATAATCTTAAAGTTGTATTCTGGAAAGAATGTATGCCTTCAATTTAGGACCTTATTTACCTATAACCACACTTCATTAAATAGTATAATAATTTGAGAAGATAACCTCGTGTGTATAATTTCATAATCATCAAGAATCTCAAGCATGGCTATAATAAATTCATGTTAAAAGAATAAGCAAACACCACTGTGCATAGGCAAGTCTAGCAGAAATATTCAAATTTGCAAGACAATTACTACTACTTGAAAAATAGGAAAAATGCACATCGCCTCCTTAATTAATCTCTTGTGTGTATAGTTTCAATCAAAGAAAGAGGAGATGCCAAACGCTTCTGAAAATGGGGTATAGAACAAAAATGGAAAGTTTCTCATTAGTGGATGGAGGGAAAATGAGAAATTACAAGTCTTCCAACTAGTTGGTTGGGAGATAAATTAAAATACCAAATAATGGGGGTTCATATGTAAAAAATTCCATTTGGGGGTGATTATAAATTACGTAAAGATGAGGGGTATTTTAGAATTTGATACTAACTGACAAAATTAATGCAACTAATTCTCTTCTTACTTTAAAAATTAAAAATAAAAATTTCTCAAGAGTCCCCAAACCTTTTTCTTAAAATTTACAAAATGACACCAAATCGAAATACGAGATATTTACATGATGGGCGTTGAGGTCAAGTTCTGGCATGGGCTCAAGGTTAGGGGGTAGAGGCACTGCAAGTCTCCTCAACTTCACTTTGTGGGTGGCTCTGGCGTATGACAATGCATGTCTTCCAGAGTACATTGGGTACTAAGTTGTATTCAACACTAGAAGCTACTACTCTCTTGGGTCATGTGAGCCCATTAGGGGGTATCGACGCTTGTGGTCTAGTCGTCCAGGTTGTTTTGTTCTTCCTTGTCGGATTTGAATATGATCTATACGACCATATTGGTGGCTAATTTTTTATTCCGCTTTATAAGGCCGAATTGGTTATAATCTGCAGTATCAGAACTAAGAGAAATTGTTTCTTAACGTGATCTTTGACTTGAGATACATACTTTATTTAAACCGGATTTTCTTCATTGTTGGTAAAGGAGAATATTTTCTGGGAGTTACTTATTTAGCTTGATTACTACATCATAACTGTTTTTAAAAGAAATTCACAAGTTACTTCAACTTTTCAACTATGAGAGACTTTGTAACTCTTCCATCTTATCTATTATTTTAACTTGAATGTTCACTCAGACTAGTTATGACCGCTTTTTCTTTTTGCGACTTCTCTTTTTCTCAAAACTTCTCAAGTGATAATTCGAGAATCAGGGGAGCATATAACTATGTAATAGGTACCACATGAATAGTTTTATTTTGATTTACGTTTAACAGAAAGTTTTCAAAATTCATTCGCCGATTATTCTCGATTCTGCTCTATCATATTTATTCGGGGTGTTACAGGCGGAACATTCCTTTTTGACACAATACCAATAAAGATCTAATAAAGTTCCGTCCCAATAAAATTCCGCCATGTTCCAGTCATTTACAGCCTTATCCGGACATCTGGTGCAGAACAATACAAACCACTATGTTTTGAGGTTATGTTTTCTACATTTTAACACCTTAATAATAAAATTATAGTGCATATTTATGTGTACATTTATTATAATGTCTCTTCATATATAAATTTTAAATAAAATGCTCAAATACATTTCTAGATACTTAACTTTATATATTTAATAATGTATTATATTAATATCACATCATAATTCTTTTCCGTCCAGATCCTGAACCACTTCATTTTAAAGATAAAGAAATGGGACGAGATCCAGAATGAGTTCCACAATATTATTAATGATTTTTATTCTATGTTTAAATGGGATTTTTAAGAATTCAAAATAACAAAATTATTCATTAATGTATTTAATGAGGTCATTTATTTAGCTCATTTGCCCAAGCTGGGACGAGAAAAAAATTATTGATTGGAGAAAAAGTTATTTGTCTATGCAACAATTATTTATAGGTGTTCTACTGTATTAGATCTTTATGAATTAGCACCCATTCCCTGATGAACAGAAAAAAAAAGACATATTTCACTTAGACCTCCTCAATCTTCTCTTACATCCCTCCTAGTTAGGAAATCTTCACTTACGCCCCTTATGACTCCCAAATCATTTGTCACTTTTACCTCCTCTATTTACTTTTATGTTAGTTAATAGGGTCATTTACCAAATATAACATTTTGGATAGTATTAGTTTTGTAAAGACTAACCCACCCCCAATGTCATATAACAATTACAACTATACTAACTTACCTCTCATAATAACCCTTTTCCTCACAATCGAACCCGCAAAATCGGAAAAACACCACCATAAAGCAAGTCTCCAAACCAGAACAACGCCCATATCCACCCCTTAGTTCAAGCTTCACCACATACATAACCACCACGACTATCACCTATACTGTTGGTGTAGATTCCCTAGAGGCAACCTATTTTAGTGTGAACATTGTTTTGGATAGAATATTTATTTTATTAGGTATGGAGATATTAATATAATGAAGCCCTTAGATTAAAATTATTGTTATCTTAAATTATTCCTAGTCAAGTATATTGGTTAATAGGACGATCACTATGCACAAAGACTAGTATGTGGGTAGATTGATATGGAGATATCAAGTCTAACACATGAGCATGTATTAGGAGTAATAGCATAGTGGATTGACTCACCACGCGAAGGCTACATGGGAGTTATGTGAATGTCACAAGTGATTCTCGTAGTGACAATAGTGTTGTAGTCTTTTGACTTGAAGTCACTAGATACACTAGTTGTGAATTATCATGTTTTGATATCATCAAACGTTACACCGTAACTAGATAACTATAAAGGCTGTAATCGGACATGATATGAAGCAAGCTGAGAAATGGTAGTGACGTAAAGAGGATTTGTCCCTCCCACATAAAAAGATTATGTATCCGCGACCACTCGATGGGTAGTACTTATAAATGTTTGGCCAGGCTCAGGTAAATCGATATACGATATTCATATTATCTGTTCAGATAAGTCTATTCCCAGGACCGAGAAACCATGGATTGGATATACGAGCGTGAAATCTATGTCTCGTGTTCAATCCGGATATTGTGACAAAGGGACTATACAGCACGGTAACATTGGTCACAGAGGTTTGTCAGATCACTGACTATTCATATTAGTTGTGTAGCATTAATGTGTTTCTAGACACCACTCAATTTGGTAATTGTTACTGCCAATATAATAGGAACATGTAGGGTGACACACTTAAATGATTAGACTAGATATAAATGTTAATTAGTTGTACTAATTAACAGGAAAAGAATCAAGGATCAAAGAGCAAAAACATGCATATTTAGTTGGACTAAATTGACTAAACTACTAATTAATCAAAGTTTGAGCCGGATTAGTACTGGACTAATCCAATAATGGATGGGAATAGTATTGGACTAATCCAAGTATGGTTCGAATTAGTAGTGGGGTAGTTTTGAAATTAATAAAGAGTTGTTAATGTTGTAATAGATGCCCTAGAGGCAATCTAGTTTAGTATGAATTATTTGTGGCTAGAAATTCATTTATTATTTATTGGATATTTAATATAATGAAGTCCTTAGATTTACAATTGTGTTGTTTATCTTAAATATCCCTAGTCAAGTATAATAATTAAATGGGACAATCATCTATATACTAGTATGGGGTTGGATTGATATGGAGATATCACGATCCAACACATAGGTGTGCATTAGGGAATGTTGCACTGGATTGACCCATCTCCAAGAAGGCTACATACACGTTATGTTGAGTCACAAGCGCTTCTCGCGGTGCAATGGTATTGTCATCCTTAGACTTGAAGTCACTAGATATTCTAGTTGTGGATTATTGTGATCTTGGTAGCGTTAAACGCTACACCGTAACTGGGTAGTTATAAAGGCGTGTACTGGATACAATAAGAAGCAATCTTAGAGATCGTAGTGGACGTAGTTAGAATTTGTCCCTCCCACATAACGGGAGCAAATATCCTAGGCCACTCGAGGGATAGTTCTTATAGAATGTCTGGCCAGACTCAAATAAATCAATATGGGATATTGATGTTATTTGCACGAATAAGGCTATTCCCATGGATCGAGAAACTATGGATTGGATATACGAGTATGACTTGTATGTCTCGTGTCCAATCCAGATATAGAGACAAAGGGATGAGACAATTACTTGTACAAAGGTTGTCAAGATGACTATTCTATTAATTGGCTAGAATGAATGTTTTGCTAGAGACCGCTCCATATTAGTAAATAGTTGCTACCAACTTTATAGAACCTATGGGGTCACACGCTACATAGAGTTGAACTAGATTTGGGAATTAATTAATTGGATTAACTAATTAGAAGGATCACTTAGCAAACCCTTGCGAACTTAGTACGGACTAATTTGCAAGGAAGGGACTAAATTGAATTCTAGTAGGACTAGAATAAGTACTTTAGGTAGTTAACAAGGAGTTGTTGGACTATATAAAGGACCTTCCTTCCTTCCTTCCCACATAACTTATGCTCATTAGTGAACATAACAAGAGTGGGAGAGAACAAAAGGAGAGAGAGCAAGCAACAAGGAGGCCCGACCGCCCCCTTGCCGCCGCCCCGTCCCCGTCGGCCAAAGGAGGCCGAGACCCTCCTTTTGGGTCTCGTTTTGCGTGATTCTTCTTCCTCTTCCTCTTCCGGGCTAGCACCAAGGACTTGGGAGATTCTAGGATCAACTCTAGGCGTGGATCAACCATAGAGAATGTGACACAATTCGCGTTTGAAGTCATCAAGGAGAACCCAAAGGTGTGTTTATGATTTCTATCCCTTACCATCGTTATGTCTCTTGACTTGTGATCCTTGGAGGGTTTTGCATGGTTTTATGTTTGTTTATGCTTTCGTTGCGCATCCATGAATCAAGACCCTACAGTGGTATCAGAGCCACAGGTCGTAGAGCATAAACGTGGTTTATGTGTTACGTTTTAGTTGTTTTACACCTTAATTTGATTGTTTATCGCGTAAAACAAGACAAATCAAGCATGGGATGCAATTTGTCAATAATTAATCATAACAAGATCCATTTTTTTGCATTGGATGCATGAATTGGTGAGTTTGAGAAATTTTAGGATCTTAGATCTAGGGTTTGGTCATCCTTGGGGAAGAAGGAGTTCTCCCAAAACAAGGAAACAACCAAACTTGGGCACCAAGCAAGGGAGTTGTTTTGGAAACAACTCCCTCAAGGAGGTTCGCCCCCCCCCCCTAGGGACCGCCCCCTTGCTTGCCGCCCAAGCTTGGCCGCCCTAGGGTCCGGGCGGCCCTAACCCGCGGGCCTAGGCTTGTGGGTTTTGGGCCGGCCCGGCCCTAGGGCCTTGTGGTTCACTTTGTTGGGCCCGGGCAATTTGATTGTTGGGCCCATGGACCGTTTTAACCCTAGAAATCCTAAAATCAATTAAAATTGACCAAGCGCGTTAAAATTGGATTTTAACTGTTTATGTGCAAGTCGCATGGTGATTGGATATGGCCTTAGGATGTGGTTTGATGTGGATGTTTAAATTTTGTGGTTTGGTTTACGGCCTGCGAGCTGATCAATTAATTGTAATAATTAATTAGGGTTTTATGGCCTGCGTGCCATTTTTTTTCTCAACTTGTGAGATTTATTTTATTTAGTATAGAAGTTAGCTAGTGCTAGATAAAGTAGATTGTTAGCCAAGATTGAAGAAAAGAAGCCCAAAGCCAAAGAAGCCACAAAAGATGGAGCATGGAGCATGGAGCATTCCACAAGACTATGAAGGATGGACCAAAAGATCAAGACGCATGGAGATGTGTTTTCTTTAGGGTTCATAGATAATTCCATTGGCTTGGAATTATCTTAGTCTAGAAAAGGCCATATCCACATCACGTTTAATTTCTGTTTTGTGGTTGTTTATTTTATTGTCTTATTATTGTGTGGTTGGTGTATGGATGATGCATGCAATTAGGATAATAAGATAATTAGACAACCCGGATCTATTATTTGGAGTTGTGCCCAAACTCAAATAGATAGATTAGTTGATATTGATCAACAAAAACAATTAAGAATTGAATTTAAAATCCCTCAAAATTCAAATATTGTGTTCTTGCCTTCTCGTTATTTAAACACTCATTATCATCATTATTTACCAAGTTCATGCGTGCCAAAGAATGGCGACTTGGTTCATCATGATGGAATGCGATGGCACGTAACAATCGATTGGGATTATCCATAAGAGGTTGAACACAACTAGGCTATTAATTTGATTAAGAAACCTAGTGGCAATCAATTGGGATTATCCACATGGATGGATAAATAAGGAGTTATTTGCCCAATTGAACCAAGAGTTGCATGTGAGATGCAATTGGAATTGTTCCTACCTAAAGTAGTCAAATTATGGGTGACTTGCCAAAGCAAGCTCATAAGGAGATGAAAGATGGATCTTGGCCCACTAGAAAATATAATGATATTTTCCGCATTAATATCTTGAGGGTTATTAATCCGTAGAAAAATAGTGGGAGCTATATTTGATAAACTAGCCATTATTGAATATAGTCAAAAATTCACAAATACTAAAACTTGCGTATTTTCCTTTTGTAGAATTCCAAATGGCAAACAACTCATCGAGTTCACAACATTCCCTACGATCTGTACTTGAGAAGGACAAGCTCTCTGGAACCAACTTTCTTGATTGGTACAGAAACTTGAGAATTGTTCTCAAGCAAGAGAAGAAACTGTACGCAATAGAGGAGCATGTTCCAGAAGGTCCAGAGAACCAAACACCTGCTGCCTTAAAGGCGTATCAGAAGCGTGTTGATGACGCTAATGATGCGGCCTGCCTTATGCCTTGCACCATGACTTCTGAGCTTCAGAAGCAACACGAAAACATGAATGTTGTCGATATGATCGAACATCTAAAGCAGCTCTTCCAAGAGCAGGCGAGGGTAGAGAGGTATGAGGTCTCAAAGGCACTGTTCAAATGTCATCTGGCAGAAGGGAACCCGGTGGGACCCCATGTACTCCGAATGATCGGGTACTTGGAGAATCTCGCCCGACTGGGGTTCCCGGTCGGCCAAGAGTTGGCAACCGATCTCGTGTTGCAATCGTTGCCCGAGAGTTATGGACAGTTCATTATGAACTATAACATGAACGAGATCGTTAAAACACTGCCATATTTACTCAACATGTTGAGGACGGCAGAACGGAGCATCAACAAGGGTAAGGGCAAGGCCATAATGATGGTACAGAAAGGAAAGGGCAAAAAGTTTGCCTCTTCCTCCAAGGGAAAAGGCAAGTCAGTTGCCAAGTCCAAGGAACCTGCCCTTAAGCCTGTTGGTGGCATTTCCAAGGCCGTGACTAAAGGTGAGTGTCACTACTGCAGTCAGCCTGGACACTGGAGGAGGAACTGCCCAAAATATCTGGAGGACAAGAGGCTTGGAATAGTGATTCCACCACCACCAGGTATTTTTGTTGTAGATGTCAATTTAACTGTCTCTACATCATGGGTATTAGATACTGGATTTGGATCTCACATTTGTCGAAATGTACAGGATCTAAAGAGAAGTAGAATATTGGCTAAAGGGGAGGTAGAACTGCGCGTTGGGAATGGAGCAAAGGTTGCTGCGTTGGCCATAGGCGTGTGCGAGCTATCTCTGCCTTCAGGATTAGTTTTAGAATTAAATAATTGCTATTTTGTGCCTGCTATGAGCAGAAACATTATTTCTATTTCTTGTTTGGACAAGGATGGTTTTATTATCTCAATAAAGAACAATTGTTGTTCCTTTTATTTAAATAATATTCACTATTTTAGTGCGCAATTATTTAATGGACTTTATGTCCTGGATCTAAGCAATCCTGTTTACAACATTAATACCAAGCGGATTAAAATAAATGATTTAAATCCTGCTTATTTATGGCATTGTCGTTTAGGCCATAAATGAGAAACGTGTATCTAGACTCCATAAATATAGATTACTAGAATCATTTGATTTTGAATCATATGAGACATGTGAGGCTTGTTTATTGGGAAAAATGACAAAGTCCCATTTCAATTAGAAAGGTGAAAGGACTAGTGAGCAATTGGTGCTCATACATACCGATGTGTGTGGGCCATTTGCCACGCCTGTCAGGGGTGGTTATGTCTACTTCATTACATTTACTGATGATTACAGTAGATATGGATTTGTGTACCTTATGAGGGCAAAATCCGAATCCTTTGAAGTGTTCAAAGAATTGAAGAATGAAGTAGAAAAGCAACTTGGCAAAAGTATCAAGGCCCTACGTTCGGATCGTGGAGGAGAATACTTGAGCCATGAATTTGATGACTATCTTAGAGAGTGTGGGATCGTGTCCCAACTCACTCCCCTCGGAACGCCACAATGGAATGGCGTGTCCGAGAGGAGGAATCCAACCCTATTGGATATGGTTCGATCTATGATGTGTCAAACCGATCTTCCATTATCATTTTGGGGCTACGCTCTATTAAGTGCAGCTTTCACCATTATCCGTGTTCCATCTAAATCAGTCATGAAGACACCATATGAGATGTGGAGTGGGAGGCGTCCCACACTGTCGTTCATGAGGATTTGGGGCTGCGATGTCTATGTAAAACGTTTACAATCAGACAAGTTGGGGCCTAAATCGGATAAGTGTAAATTTGTGGGGTACCCTATGGAAACTAAGGGTTACTACTTCTACAATCCAACCGAGAACAAAGTGTTTGTTGCTCGGACCGGCGTGTTTCTAGAAAGAGAGTTTGTCTCTAAAGAAGCAAGTGGGAGGAATGTAGAACTTGAAGAGGTTCAAGAACCACAAATCACTGAATCGATTATGGAACATGAACAGGAACCACAAGCAGTTGTGGAGAAACCTGTTCAGGTAACACAAGAGCTTCGTAGATCTAGTAGAGTGCGCCAGGAACCCGAGAGGTATGGACTTCTCGTAACCGATTCCGGTGACACGATGCTCATAGATGATGAGCCTACTACCTATGAGGAGGCCATGAGTGGCCCAGACTCTCAGAAGTGGCTGGAAGCCATGAGATCCGAGATGGAATCCATGTATACCAACAAAGTATGGACTTTGGTGGAACCACCCGATGGGGCGCGACCCATAGGGTGCAAGTGGGTCTTCAAGAAGAAGATCGACATGGATGGTAATGTGATTACCTATAAGGGCCGATTGGTGGCTAAAGGACTCAGACAGATTCATGGTATTGACTATGATGAAACCTTTTCACCAGTCGCAATGACCAAATCTATCCGAATCCTACTTGCGATTGCAGCATACCACGACTATGTATTTGGCAGATGGATGTCAAAACAGCATTCCTTTATGGACATCTCCTCGAGGACGTGTATATGATACAGCCGGAGGGTTTTGAAGATCCAAAGCAAGCCAACAAAGTCTGTAAGCTGCAACGATCCATTTATGGATTGAAGCAAGCTTCTAGGAGTTGGAATCGACGTTTTGATGAAGTGGTCAAAGAGTTTGGCTTCATCAGAAACGAAGATGAGTCTTGTGTCTACAAGAAGGTTAGTGGGAGCTCTGTAGCTTTTCTGGTCTTGTATGTGGATGACATACTACTCATTGGAAACGACATTCCCATGCTGCAATCTGTGAAAGATTGGCTAGGAAAGTGTTTCTCAATGAAAGACTTAGGGGAAGCATCCTATATACTCGGTATAAAGATCTATAGGGATAGATCTAAAAGGTTGCTAGGCCTAAGTCAAAGTACATATATTGACAAGGTGTTGAAACGGTTCAACATGCAAGATTTCGAGAAGGGATTCTTGCCCATGTCACATGGAATCACTCTTTCGAAGAGTGGTTGTCCTTCCAATGAGATTGAGAAGGAACGCATGAGTAGAATTCCCTATGCCTCGGCCATAGGATCTATCATGTACGCCATGTTATGTACTAGACCAGATGTTTCATATGCCTTGAGTATGACAAGCAGATACCAATCCAATCCGGGTGAGAGTCACTGGATTGCAGTCAAGAACATCCTAAAGTACTTGAGAAGAACTAAGGATGCTTTCTTGATATTTGGCGGTGAGGAAGAGTTGCGTGTAAGGGGTTACACTGATGCAAGCTTCCAAACCGACAGAGATGACTTTAGATCACAATCGGGATATGTGTTTTGCCTGAATGGAGCAGCGGTGAGCTGGAAGAGTTCCAAGCAAGAGACGGTGGCTGATTCTACAACAGAGGCTGAGTACATTGCTGCAAATGGCGCAGCAAAGTAGGCTGTTTGGATCAGAAAGTTTGTTTCTGAACTTGGTGTGGTCCCTAGCATTGCGGATCCAGTTGAGTTGTTCTGTGACAACACTGGGGCGATCGCGCAATCAAAGGAACCCAGATCGCACCAGAAGTCCAAACACGTGCTCAGGAAGTTTCATCTGATTCGAGATATTATCGATAGATGAGACGTTCGGATATGCAAGATTCCTACAGATGATAATCTGTCAGACCCGCTTACAAAGCCTCTCACGCAGTGGAAGCATGAAGGGCACACTAGGAGTATGGGCATACGAGATGCGCCAGATTGGCTCTAGTGCAAGTGGGAGACTGTTGGAATAGATGCCCTAGAGGCAACCTAGTTTAGTATGATTTATTTGTGGCTAGAAATTCATTTATTATTTATTGGATATTTAATTTAATGAAGTCCTTAGATTTACAATTGTGTTGTTTATCTTAAATATCCCTAGTCAAGTATAATGATTAAATGGGACAATCATCTATAGACTAGTATGGGGTTGGATTGATATGGAGATATCACGATCCAACACATAGGTGTGCATTAGGGAATGTTGCACTGGATTGAACCATCTCCGAGAAGGCTACATACACGTTATGTTGAGTCACAAGCGCTTCTCGCGGTGCAATGGTATTGTCATCCTTAGACTTGAATTCACTAGATATTCTAGTTGTGGATTATTGTGATCTTGGTAGCGTTAAACGCTACACCGTAACTGGGTAGTTATAAAGGCGTGTACTGGATACGATAAGAAGCAAGCATAGAGATCGTAGTGGACGTAGATAGAATTTGTCCCTCCCACATAACGAAGGGTAAATTGGTCAATTGACAAATATAAAATTTAAATTTAATTACGAGTGGTGAGTTATATTATTTTGGGTTGAAAATACAATCGGGAAGTTCATATAGTAATTTTATAGAAACCGGTATTTTTATTGTGTATTTATTTAGCGTTTTATGTGGTTTATGTGAATATAGCAATTATGTGTACCCAACCCACTAGATGACACACTCTTTTGGTACTCCCTAAACATTGTAGCAAAGCTAACTAGAAGACAAAAAAAAAAAAAAAAAGTGTTGGGGCGGTTAGATGAGGTACACCTCTCCAAGTATCACATGTATTATTTAATACCCACTTCTCCTTTTGTTTTTCACATCAGAACAAAACATTTCTCACATCTCTCTCTCTCACTCCTCTCTTGTAAACCCACGGCAACACACCCCCATCACCACCGCACCCTCCATCACCACCACCCGAACCACCACCACAGCAGCCACCTCCTCTCTTCCCCCTCTCTTCTCCCTCTCTGCCTCGCCACCAACACCACCACCAGCAGCAGCAGCTGCTGCCGCCAACCACCACGCCGGAAAAACCACCCCCGACGGGAAACACCGCAGCCATCTCAACCTCCCTCTTCTCCCTCACTGTTTGAACCTCTGAAACCCTCTCCTCTTCCCCTCTGCTACACCCTACCAGTAGTAGCAGCAGCAGCCGCCGAGAAGGCCGCCAGACACCTCCGGCGAACCAACCCGACGGCAGAACGCCGCCACCACTTCTGTCTCTCTCGCTGTTTGAACCGCAGAGCCACCTCACCCTCTTTATTTCGACCCAAAGTGAAGTTTTTACAGCAGCAAAACGCTGCAGTTCACCCGGAGCCACCAAACCCGCCGCCGCCACCATTAAATCCGGCGAGAAGCTCACCCGAACTAACCGGAGCGACCCACTTGCTCCCGTTTGAACCCAAAACACTCCTGGAGGTCCGAGGAGTGCTCTAGCAACATCAAACAGAGCCCTCATCGTCCGATTCGTCGTTGGTGTTCATCACCGCCGACCGCCGCCTTCGGAGACGAGACCCGCTCCGTTTCTTGACCGTTTCTCGCGATTTTTCGCGTAGGTGAGTCCTAAATCACTCTCTAGTTCATTTCCAATCATCAAAATCACATTTTGTTAGCTCTAAATCGAATCGGGTATGTTGGGTTGAAGATGTATGCTTGTGTTTATAAAGGGGGGTAGTTTATGTCATTTCTGAAAAGTAGAGGGCAAGATGTTAACTGCATGTTTAGTTTCTCAAAGATTGGGGGTGATGTGTGTATATTATCAAACTGCATATTTATATAAACTTTAAAAGTATTATTTTTGGATTTATGATATAAGCTAATGTTTATATATATTATTTTGACTAAATAAAAGTAGAAAAGTTGTTAAAATTACATAGAGTTATATTTATATGGAGTATTGTTGTTTTTACAAGCAAGTTAAAAATGTACACTTTGGTTTAATTAGATAATTTCGGTTTATTTAACTAAATAGTTTAAGTTGCTTGTAAATTGTTATATTGAGTAAAATAGATTATTTTGATAATATTGATAAAATAAATAAGTTGGAAATTAATTTGTGAAATAACTATTAAGTATACCTTTTTTTAAATAAAAATCCATATTACTATTATTTGATATTACATGATTATTTTTCTAGAAAGTAGAAATTATTTGTCCAACATTAATTTTTAGATATGTATGACTTGTTTTATTGAAATAAGCATTTTTTTTGTGAATTTTATTTGAGTATTTAATTATTATAAAGTGTATATATTTTCTAATAAATAAATAGTTATAATTGAATTATTTTGAATTAACTTTTATAGTCACTTATAAATAAATAGTTTGTTTATTAGATTATTATTTTCTATAAAATGAGAGTGTATAAACTTAATATTAGTTTTATTACTCAATAATTTTACAAGCTTGTATTTATATGAGTTATAATATTTTATAAGGAAAATATAAGTGTTATTTTAAATAATTGTTTTATATTAATTAATGGGGTTAAGGGGGATAAAGAAATGTGAAATTAGGAGATATAGCATTTTTGCATACTTGCATAATTAGACTTGTAATTAATTTAGGAATTATAAATTGTAGGTAGTGACGAATTCGTAGACGAGGGCTACGTGTATCTATAAGAGCTATCGTGACATTTGTCGTGCTACTCGAGGTGAGTAAATATGCCTAACCTAGTGTGCCCGTCCTTCTTTCGTGTCCAATTATTTTTATGATTTTTACGTCTCAAAATGTGATTTGTGATTTAAATGCTTGACTTGATATTTCAAATACTTGTTTATGGATTCTTTTGGAAACTGTCACATGAAATTAATAATACGTAATAACGTAAAGTGGAAACAGTTGTGCGGTGGAACCATTTACGGCTTCTTATTTATTGTGGTTATGATATTTTGCTCGGTTGCAATTGCCCCGGGCTGCTCCATGTACTCACCTCTCTGGTCGCAAGAAGTCTTAGAGGGGTGCCGGCACTTAAGGTCTTGGATGCATGGGATATGGTTGGTTCTATATTTTGGATTGTTCCCCGCTACAACTAAATAATAAATGTGGATTTTTCATATGGATGATGGATGGACTTGGTTTATTTTGGAAAATATGAAAATGGATTGGGAATATTAAATAATGAGTTGGATAATTTATATTGGTCATTTGAAATAACATGTTGTTTACTTACTTATTACTCCTCTTTTTATTAAAATAAAATATGCCTCTTTCCGATTTACATGTTGGGGTGTTTACTTGCTCAGCGTTTGTGCTGACTTTGGAAAAACTGCGGTCTTGTTTCTTTCCCCAGCAGGTCTAGGTGAAGGGAGCTCGGCTTAACGGGAAATCGCGGACTCACCTAGTTTATCTAGTAGCTAAATAATTGAAACACCTAGACTTTGTTTCATCCTGTTTAATAGTATGTAATGTATCACTTTGAAGACTCTTGGTTTGTAATAAATAATTATGCGATGTTTGTTTTGTTTACCATTCGTTCCCCTTGCACCCGGGAGCAATCTCGGGCGCGGGACGGCATTCCCGTATCTCTCCCCACGGCGAGGTGCGGGGTGTCGCAGGTGGTATCAGAGCAGGCTATCCAAAAATGATTTAAAACCTGTAGGGCAATTTAAAATGAATATAGGATAAGAAAACTAAAATTTGACAAGCCGCTTGGGGGATGGGTAGTGTTATTCTTATTGAAGTCCCACCCACCCACGTCCATTTCCAATTTGGAATGACGTTTTGAGACTTGTGATATATGAGTTGGCTGGTTTGAAGCATGAGATATATGTGTTGGTATATTTTTACCTGATTATGGAGGAAAAATTATATGCTTGATTTATTAGATGGAATATATGTGCTATTTGAATAGGATACCATGCATTTCCTGGAATAATTCGTTTTAAATATTTATCCTCGGTAAAATAAGGAATAATTAAAATAGGTGATAGTGTAGGAATATGACTGATAGACCCCTACGCTACTACACCAGGAGAGTCAGCCAAGAACAAATGGCAGCTGCAGGAAATAACCAACCGACGGTGGAACAACTAGCTGCACAGATGGCCCAGATGACGCAAATCATGGACCGAGTGGTTAGTAATGAGGAGCGTGGAAGGCAAAGCTATGCCAAGCAGATAGCTGATCTGAATCCTCGCCAATTCAGTGGGAAGGAAGATCCCGTTGAATTGGAGAACTGGATCAGACATTTCGAGAAGCTGCTTAGGGTTGTGCATTGCCCTGATGATGAGAAGATCAACTGCGCCATCATCCATCTGTCACATGACGCAGATGATTGGTGGACAACCAGTCAAGAGGTCTTGCTGGCTCGACCCAATTTCAACTGGGAAACCTTTAAGACTGCTCTTAGGACTCGGTTCTACCCAGCACATGTCAAGAGACTGAAGTACAACGAGTTCAACAACCTGAGGCAAGGGAACGGCTCAGTTACGGACTACTTCAAAAAGTTCGTAGAGCTGCTGAGGTTTGCAGGCCACACTGTACCCGATGAGGATGATAAGATCAACAAGTTCATTTCGGGACCACACCTCCAGTTGCAGAAGATCATGCGTAGCAGGACTTACGACACTTTGCACGAGGCTTATGATCGAGCAGCTGATATGTGGCAAGTCCAGGAGGTGCAGGATGAGTTTCGCGGGAAACGAAAGGCAGCTGAAGCAGGAGGAAGCAGCGGTAACGTGGCAAGAGACAAGAAATTGAAGCCAAATAATGGAGGGAACCATCAGAACCAGCAGTGGCAGGTAGCTCGACCAGTTCGCCGCTACATCTGCAAGAGATGCCAGCAAAACCACCCTGGAGCTGACTGTATGGGAAACCCTGTCGTATGCCACAACTGTGGAAAGAGAGGGCATCGAGCCTATGAATGCCTTTCTCCACCAGCCAGGAACCAGCAAGGAAACCGAGGAGGGAACTATCAGAGGCAACCCCAGAACAACTATCTGGGAAACCGCCAGCAGCATGGGAACTAGCAACCACCAATCTTGCAGATCGGATATAGAAACAGGGACCCTGGAAACCGCAACAACCAGGGAGATGGCTATGGAAGGCAGCCAAACTACAACCAGGGGAATGCAGGACAGCATGGGGCTCAGAACCGCAACAACAACGCTGGTCATGGGGGGAATGTGAACACTGGAGCTGGAGCAGGAGGATCTGGAACTCAGAATGCCAATGTGGGAAGGATTGCAGTCGTGACAAAGACTGAGGCTGAAGCCGCTCACAGAGTTGTCACGGGTACTTTCCTTGTCCATGAGCATCCAGCCTTTATATTATTTGATTCTGGCGCATCATACTCATTCGTATCGTCATCATTTGCTGAGAAATTGAGTTTGAATAAGTCTGCTAGAAAATCTATCCCTGTCGCAACCCCCACTGGCCACATAGCAGTTTGTGACACTGTTTATGAAGGAGTAGAAGTCAAAATTCTAGCCTATACCTTGCCTGCGGATCTGATTAAGTTCGATCTCAAAGGCATAGACGTCATCCTAGGGATGGATTGGCTTAGCAAGTATCGATCCGTCATTGATTGTTATGATCAAAAGGTTCGGCTAAGAGGACCCAACGGTGAGAAGATTTCTTATCGTGGCATTAAGAAGGAGCCCTGTATTAGACTAGTGTCAGCAATGACCATAGTCAACCAAGTGAAGAAAGGGAACTCTGCCTACTTGTGCTACATCCAGGATGTGCCCAAGAAGGAGAATGTGTTGGAAGAGATACCTGTCGTAAAGGAATTTCCCGACGTATTTCCAGACGAGATTCCAGGTATGCCACCCAAAAGAGAAGTGGAGTTTACTCTGGACTTAGCACCTGGAACTGCGCCGATCTCGAAAGCACCATATCGGATGGCACCAGCAGAACTCAAGGAGCTGAAGGACCAACTGCAAGAACTAATACAGAAAGGATACATAAGGCCAAGTGTTTCACCTTGGGGAGCACCAGTGCTTTTCGTGAAGAAGAAAGATGGAAGCTTAAGGCTATGCATTGACTACCGTGAGTTGAACAATGCAACCATCAAGAATAAGTATCCTCTACCCCGGATTGACGACTTGTTCGATCAATTACAAGGGGCTAGTGTCTTCTCGAAGATTGACTTGAGGTCAGGGTACCATCAACTTCGGGTAGCCGAGAAGGATATCCCGAAGACAGCCTTTAGAACGAGGTATGGCCATTACGAGTTCACAGTAATGCCTTTTGGTCTAACCAATGCACCTGCAGTGTTTATGGACCTGATGAACCGAGTGATGAGGCCATTCCTAGACCGTTTTGTAGTCGTCTTCATTGATGACATCCTTGTGTACTCAAAGGACGAGGAGAAGCACGAGGAACATCTCAGAGAAGTGTTGCAGACTCTGAGACAAGAACGGCTGTATGCTAAGCTGTCCAAATGTGAGTTTTGGCTGAATCGTGTTCCATTTCTGGGTCACATTATCTCGAAAGAGGGAATATCAGTGGATCCAGGAAAGATTTCAGCAGTCAAAGATTGGCCCACGCCAAAGAATGTGTCCGAGATAAGAAGTTTCCTTGGCTTAGCAGGCTACTACAGGCGTTTCGTGAAGGATTTCTCCAAGATTGCCAGACCACTGACAGCGCTGATGAAGAAGACTGTGAAGTATCATTGGGACGACAAATGTGAAGAAGCATTTCAGACCCTGAAGGAGAAGCTGACTACAGCACCAGTATTAGCTCTACCAAACGACTCCGGCGAGTTTGAAGTGTACAGCGATGCATCGAAGAAAGGGCTAGGATGTGTACTTATGCAAGATAGAAGGGTGATTGCCTATGCTTCAAGGCAGCTGAAACCTGTTGGAATTGTGCCCTAGAGGCAATCAATTAATTGTGACATTTATGGATTTACGATTCATTATGTTATCGATATGGAGATATGTTAACATGAATGAAGTCCTTAGAATATAAGTGTTATATTCTTAAATATCCCTAGTCAATTATAATGATTAATGGGACAATCATCTATAGACTAGTATGGGGTTGGATTGATATGGAGATATCATGATCCAACACATGGGTATGCATTAGGAGTAATGGCATACTGGATTGACCCATCTCCGAGAAGGCTACATACACGTTATGTTAAGTCACAAGCGCTTCTCGCGGTGCAACGGTATTGTCATCCTTAGACTTGAAGTCACTAGATTATCTAGTTGTGGATTATTGTGATCTTGGTAGCGTTAAAACGCTACACCGTAACTGGGTAGTTATAAAGGCGTGTACTGGATACAATAATAAGCAAGGTTAGAGATCGTAGTGGACGTAGATAGGATTTGTCCCTCCCACATAACGGGAGAAAATATCCTAGGCCACTCGAAGGATAGTGCTTATAGAATGTCTGGCCAGACTCAAATAAATCAATATGGGATATTGATGTTATTTGCACGAATAAGGCTATTCCCAGGATCGAGAAACTATGGATTGGATATACGAGTGTGACTTGTATGTCTCGTGTCCAATCCGGATATTGGGACAAAGGGATGAGACAATTACTTGCACAAGGTTTGTCATGATGACTATTCTATTTGTTGGCTAGAATGGATGTCTTGCTAGAGGCCGCTCCATATTAGTAAATAGTTACTACCAACTAAATAGAACCTATGGGGTCACACGCCATATAGAGGTGAACTAGACTTGGGAAATAATTAATTAATAAGATTAATTAATTAGAAGGATCAAATCGCAACAACTTGCTAACTTAGTAGGACTAATATGCAAGTTGGACTAATCCATGTAGAGACATGATTAGGATTTGCCAAGGTGGCCTAATTCATGTAGAGACATGATTAGGATTAATTTGCAAATAGAACTAATCCATGTATTGACATGATAAGGACTATTTTGCAAAAGGGACTAATCCGAACTTGAGTAGGATTATGAGGGGTTCTTTATGTAGTAGGACAAGGAGTTGTTGGACTATATAAAGAACACTCCTAGCTTATTTTTCTCTCTACACACATACACATCTATTTGATAGAAGTAAGGAGAGAACAAAGCAAGGAGAGAGCAAGTCCCAATAGAGGGCCGAACCCCCCATTGGGATTGCCGCCCCTACCCGTCGGCCAAAGGGAGCCGCCCCACCTCTTGGCACTCCATTGTTGGCGATTCCTTCTTCCTCCTCCATTCTTCCTAGCTAGCACATGGATTTGGAGGATCTAGATCTCACCTCTAGGCGTGGATCAACCGTAGAGACGTGACACTATTTGCGTTTGAAGTCATCAAGGAGAACCCAAAGGTGTGTTTATGATTTCTAACCCTTACCATCGTTATGTCTCTTGACTTGTGATCCTTGGAGGGTTTTGCATGGTTTTATGTTTGATTATGCTTCCGTTGTGCGATCCATGAATCAAAACCCTACAGTGGTATCAGAGCCACAGGTCGTAGAGCATAAACGTGGTTTATGTGTTACGTTTTAGTTGTTTTACACCTTAAATTGATTGTTTATCGCGTAAAACAAGACAAATCAAGCATGGGATGCAATTTGTCAATAATTAATCAAAACAAGATCCAATTTTTGCATTGGATGCATGAATTGGTGAGTTTGAGAAATTTTAGGATCTTAGATCTAGGGTTTGGGCATCCTTGGGGAAGAAGGAGTTCTTTCCATACAAGGAAACAACCAAACTTGGGCACCAAGCAAGGGAGTTGTTTTGGAAACAACTCCCAAAGGAGGTTCGGCCCCCCTAGGGGACCGCCCCTCCTTACTTGCCGCCCAAGCAAGGCTGCCCTAGGGGCCGGGGCAGCCCTAGCCCGCGGCCTAGCCGCGTGGGCTAGGGGCCGGCCGGCCCTAGGGCCTTGCGGTTCACCGTTTTGGGCCCGGGCAATTGGATTGTTGGGCCCATGGACCGTTTTAACCCTAGAACATCCTAATATCAATTAAAATTGACCAAGCGCGTTAAAATTGGATTTTAACTGTTTATGTGCAAATCGCATGGTGATTGGATATGGCCTTAGGATGTGGTTTGATGTGGATGTTTAATTTTGTGGTTTGGTTTTACGGCCTGCGAGCTGATCAATTAATTGTAATAATTAATTAGGGTTTTATGGCCTGCGTGCCATTTTTTTTTCTCAACTTGTGAGATTTATTTTATTTAGTATAGATAATAGCTAGTGCTAGATGAAGTAGATTGTTAACCAAGATTGAAGAAAAGAAGCCCAAAGCCAAAGAAGCCACAAAAGATGGAGCATGGAGCATGGAGCATTCCACATGACTATGAAGGATGGACCAAAAGATCAAGACGCATGGAGATTTGTTTGCTTAGGGTTCATAGATAATTCCATTGGCTTGGAATTATCTTAGTCTAGAAAAGGCCATATCCACATCACGTTTAATTTTTGTTTTGTGGTTTTTTATTTTATTGTCTTATTATTGTGTGGTTGGTGTATGGATGATGCATGCAATTAGGATAATAAGATAATTAGACAACCCGGATCTATTATTTGGAGTTGTGCCCAAACTCAAATAGATAAGATCAGTTGATATTGATCAACAAAACAATTAAAATTGAATTTAAAATCCCTCAAAATTCAAATATTGTGTTCTTGCCTTCTCGTTATTTAAACACTCATGATCATCATTATTTATCAAGTTCGTGCGTGCCAAAGCATGGCGACTTGGTTCATAATGATGGAATGCGATGGCACGTAACAATGTGCAATTGTTTAAATAAGAGGTTGAACACAACTGGGCTATTAATATGATTAAGAAACCTAGAGGCAACCAATTGGGATTATCCATACGGATGGATAAATAAGGAGTTATTTGCCCAATTGAACCAAGAGTTGCATAAGGGATGCAATTGGAATTGTTCCTACCTAAAGTAGTCAAATTATGGGTGACTTGCCAAAGCAAGCTCATAAGGAGATGAAACATGGATCTTGGCCCACTAGAAAATATAAGGATATTTTCCGCATTAATATCTTGAGGGTTATTAATCCGTAGTAAAATAGTGGGAGCTATGTTTAACATTTTAAATCCTTGTTAAATATAGTTAAAACGTCACAAACTTTGCATAATCCTATTATGTTAAATACCCATGGCATTAAACAAACAAAACACGACTTTATCTAATTCCTAGACTGGTATAAAATTGAGAATTGTTCTCAAAATAAAAAGGGAAATTGTTGTACTTCGTAGAACGTAAAGTTCTCTTCCTACCAACTACCAAAATACACTAAAACCTAATGGAAGGAACACCAAAGAATGGTTCTTTGGTTATGACTTGCCTCATGTTAGCTGCCATGAACTCTGAGCTTTGGAAGCAAGAAGAGAAACATGGAGAATTATGATATGATCATACATTGAAAGAAGCTCTTTCAAAAGGAGCGAGCTAAACATGAAAGGTTTGAAGTGATGCTCCACTTTGGGTCATGCAAATATACTAATTCAATATGATTGAAACATTAGTTAATATGCATTATCTATGAGATATATAAAGAATAAACGGTTATTCACCCAAGTGGACCAAGAATTGCATTGGATGCAATTGTAGTTTTGTTTTAAAGTTGATTTACTCAATATGATTGAAAAATCACTAAACAAAACACTGATAATGGGCATGGGCAAAGCTGTTAATGGTTAACAGCATGGGTAAGGGCAAATGGTTTGTGCCGACCCCATGGGTATAAAGCAAGCCTGTTGCTAAAACCAAGTTGCCTCGAAGTCCCATAGATGGTGTAGAGGAAGAGAAACTACCCAAAGTGCCTGGAAGTAAATAATAAAGGAATTATGAATTCCAATTTGGGTATTTTTGTTATATAAATCAATGTGTCTATCTCATCATCATAAGTATATGATACTAGATGAGGATCTCACATTATAGAAATGTGGAGGATCTCAAGAGACGAAGACAATTGGATAAGGAAGAAATAATCCTACACGTGGGGCTATGAAGCAAAGGGTTGCTGAAAAGCCGTAGGGAATTATTTCTGCTTTTAAGAAATTGTTCATGAATTAGACAAAAGCGATAATGTCCCTACTATGAGTAGAACCATTATCATAGTTTCTTGTTTGGACAAGAAAGCTCCTTATCATAATAAAGGACAAATGTTGTTCCATTTATTATGATATGCATTATTGTAATGCAATTTTGTCTAAGTGGATTCTATATCCATGATCATGATAATTTCGTCTATGACATTAATACCTAGAGGTTTGCATATAATGATATGAACTTCACTTATCTTTAGCATTATCGTTTAGGCCTCATAAATAAGAGATACATATCTAGAACCCCATGAGGATGGATTTCTGGAACTCATTTGATTATTGAATCATATGAGACATGTAAGACTTATTAGGCAAAGATATGATCTTTTGGGAATCATACATATTGATATATGAAGGCCGCTAAGCACAAATGCTAAAGATGGTTTTCAGTACTTCATCATATTTACTGATGGGATCAGAAAAAATATGGATTTGTGTATCTTATGAAGAAACAAATCAGAATCCTTTGAATTGTTCAAAGTATTCAGGAATGAAGTAGAGAACCAGCTTGGCAAAAGTATTAGGGCTCTACGATTGGATCATAGAGGAGAGTACTTGAGCCAAGAGTCTGACAAGAATCTATGGGAGTATTGGATATGATCCAAAACTCGCTCCACCTAGAACGCCACATGGGTTTGGCATGTCTAAAAGGAGAGTTCGGACCTTGTAGGACACGGTTCGGTCCATGATGAGTCAAACAGAACTTCCAGTTTACTTCTGGGGCTATGTTCTAATTACAGCAAATTTCGCCCTTAACCTTGTTCCATCAAAAACAAAATATGAATAATGCCATATGAGATATGGACTAGGAAGTGTCCTAGTATGTCATTCATAAAGATTTGGGGTTATGAAGTTAATGTAAAAGAGTTTACAAATAAACTTGGACCCAAGTCGGATAAATGTTTTGTGGGATATCCTGAAAAGGATATTATTTCTACAACCTAATCGAGAGCAAACTGTTTGTTTCCCGAACCACAGTGTTGTCTCTAAAAGAAATAGTGGGAGGACAGTAGAACTTGAAAGAGTTCAAGAACCACAATGGAACATTGATCCGTTTGATGGAACATGAGTAGGATCACAAGGTGTTGTGGAGCAACCTACTCAAATAACACAAGAACCTCATAGGTCAGGTAGGATATATCAAGGGACTAGAGAAATAAGGATTTCTCATAACCAGTGATATATTGCTCATCGAGATGAGCCTACAATCTATGAGATGGCCACGTGAGGGCCATACTCTCAGAAATGGCTAGGAGCCATGAGATACGATATGGAATCCATGTATACCAACAAAGTATGGACTTTGGTGGAACCACCTAAAAGGTGCAAGTGGGTTATGAGGAAACCAACATGGATAGTAATATGATTACTTTTAAGGGAAAATTGGTTGGAAAGGGAGAGCTCATAGTATAGACTATGACGAAATCTTTCCAGTTGAGATGCTTAAATCCATTCGCATCTTGCTTGTAGCAATCTATTTATAGATTAGATCAAGCTTTTAGGAGTTGGACTCTTCGAATTGATGATGCAATCAAAAGGAGTTTTGATTCCATCAAAATTGAAGATGAGACTTGTGTTTTCAAGAAGGTTAGTGGGAGCACAGTTATTTTTTATGGTCTTGTATGTGAAGACATACTTAATCATTAGGAATGTTGCCCCTACTTGGCAGTCTTACGTAGATTGACTAGGGAATTGACTTTCTAATGGTAGACTTAAGCGAAGCAACTTGTGAAGATCTATTGAGGTAGATCAAGATGGTTGTATAGCTTAGGTCATAGTGCATAAATTGACAAAGGTGTTGAAATAGTTCAACGTGAAAAGAATATTGATTCTTACCCATGTCACATGGAATTAGTCTTTGGAAGGCTAATTGTCTTTCCAATTAGATTGGGAATGGACCGTATGAATTAGATTCACGAGATACGCCATGGAATGTACTAGACCAGATGTGTCATAAAGCATGACACAAAGATACCAGTCATATCCGGGTGAGTGTCACTGGATGAAATATCAAGATTATCCTTAAGTACTTGAGAAGCACTAAGGATGAATTATTGATAAGTAGATAATATGAAGAGTTTACTGTAAGGGGTTACAGTGATGCGAACTTCAAATCTGACAAAGTAGATTTCAGATTATAAGTCAAGTTTTGAGTTTTGCCTTAGTGGGAGCGACTGTGAGCTGGAAAGGTTCCAGGCAAGATTTAGTCACTGATTCTAACATAGAGGACTGAGTAAATTAATGCATAAGATGCATTTACTCAGAATATTCAATCTCAATCAAATTGTTGATAGAGGAGATGTGAATATTTGCAAGGTACCAACAGAGTCTCGCCCCTGCGTAGCGTAAGCGTGGTGGGCCGCGCTAGATCAATAGGCATATGATGCAGAATATTGACTCTAGTGCAAGTGGGAGACTGTTGGAATTGTGCCCTAGAGGCAATCAATTAATTGTGACATTTATGGATTTACAATTCATTATGTTATCGATATGGAGATATGTTAACATGAATGAAGTCCTTAGAATATAAGTGTTATATTCTTAAATATCCCTAGTCAATTATAATGATTAATGGGACAATCATCTATAGACTAGTATGGGGTTGGATTGATATGGAGATATCATGATCCAACACATGGGTATGCATTAGGAGTAATGGCATACTGGATTGACCCATCTCCGAGAAGGCTACATACACGTTATGTTAAGTCACAAGCGCTTCTCGCGGTGCAACGGTATTGTCATCCTTAGACTTGAAGTCACTAGATTATCTAGTTGTGGATTATTGTGATCTTGGTAGCGTTAAAACGCTACACCATAACTGGGTAGTTATAAAGGCGTGTACTGGATACAATAAGAAGCAAGCTTAGAGATCGTAGTGGACGTAGATAGGATTTGTCCCTCCCACATAACGGGAGCAAATATCCTAGGCCACTCGAAGGATAGTGCTTATAGAATGTCTGGCCAGACTCAAATAAATCAATATGGGATATTGATGTTATTTGCACGAATAAGGCTATTCCCAGGATCGAGAAACTATGGATTGGATATACGAGTGTGACTTGTATGTCTCGTGTCCAATCCGGATATTGGGACAAAGGGATGAGACAATTACTTGCACAAGGTTTGTCATGATGACTATTCTATTTGTTGGCTAGAATGGATGTCTTGCTAGAGGCCGCTCCATATTAGTAAATAGTTACTACCAACTAAATAGAACCTATGGGGTCACACGCCATATAGAGGTGAACTAGACTTGGGAAATAATTAATTAATATGATTAATTAATTAGAAGGATCAAATCGCAACAACTTGCTAACTTAGTAGGACTAATATGCAAGTTGGACTAATCCATGTAGAGACATGATTAGGATTTGCCAAGGTGGCCTAATTCATGTAGAGACATGATTAGGATTAATTTGCAAATAGAACTAATCCATGTATTGACATGATAAGGACTATTTTGCAAAAGGGACTAATCCGAACTTGAGTAGGATTATGAGGGGTTCTTTATGTAGTAGGACAAGGAGTTGTTGGACTATATAAAGAACACTCCTAGCTTATTTTTCTCTCTACACACATACACATCTATTTGATAGAAGTAATGAGAGAACAAAGCAAGGAGAGAGCAAGTCCCAATAGAGGGCCGAACCCCCCATTGGGATTGCCGCCCCTACCCGTCGGCCAAAGGGAGCCGCCCCACCTCTTGGCACTCCATTGTTGGCGATTCCTTCTTCCTCCTCCATTCTTCCTAGCTAGCACATGGATTTGGAGGATCTAGATCTCACCTCTAGGCGTGGATCAACCGTAGAGACGTGACACTATTCGCGTTTGAAGTCATCAAGGAGAACCCAAAGGTGTGTTTATGATTTCTAACCCTTACCATCGTTATGTCTCTTGACTTGTGATCCTTGGAGGGTTTTGCATGGTTTTATGTTTGATTATGCTTCCGTTGTGCGATCCATGAATCAAAACCCTACAAAACCCCACGAAGAAAACTATGCTACTCACGACTTAGAGTTAGCAGCAATAGTTTTTGCGCTGAAGATATGGAGGCACCACTTATACGAAGCAGTTTGCAAGCTTTACACTGATCACCGCAGTCTAAAGTACATCTTCACGCAGAAGGAGCTGAACAACATGCAACGAAGATGGCTAGAAATCATCAAGGACTACGACTTGCGTATCCAGTACCATGAAGGGAAAGCAAACGTAGTTGCTGATGCCTTGAGTCGAAAGACGAGCCATGCCTTGAACGCAATGATAGTTTTGCCAGAATGGCTATGCCATGAATTCAGAAAGCTCGAGATCGAAGTAATGGATCAAGGAGGAGTGCAGAACCTACTCAGCAGTATGACAGCCGTACCAGACTTCCTTGAGGAAATAAGGACTAACCAAGCTGGAGACGTGAAGCTAGACAGAATCAGAAAGAAAATCGCTGAAGGAGAAGCCAACGACTTCAAGATTCACGAGGATGGGAGCATTCGCTACAAAGGAAGGTGGTGCGTACCACAGAAGTGTGCAGAAACTAAGGAGAGATTGATGCGTGAAGCGCACAACACACCTTATTCAGTGCACCCTGGAGGCGACAAGCTCTACAAAGATTTGAAGAAGATGTTCTGGTGGCCTAACATGAAGAAGGAGGTAGCAGAATTCGTAGCCAGATGCTTAACGTGTCAGAAAGTGAAGTTCGAACACAAGAGGATGGGAGGCTTAGTTCAGCCACTAGACGTACCAGTTTGGAAGTGGGATTCTATTTCGATGGATTTCGTGACTGCTTTGCCGACGTGAAAGAATGGACTCAACCAGATATGGGTAGTAGTAGATCGACTGACAAAGACAGCTAGGTTCATCCCGATGAAGGACACGTGGAACATGGAGCAAAGAGCAGACGCGTATGTCAAAAACATAGTGAGATATCATGGGGTTCCAAGTTCGATAATTTCTGATAGGGACCCTAACTTCCTATCTCATTTTTGGCAAGCTCTTCAGGACGCATTAGGAACTCAGTTGAGGTTCAGTACAGCGTTTCACCCAGCTACAGACGGACAAACGGAAAGGACCATTCAGACGTTGGAGGACATGCTAAGAGCTTGTGTCATGGATTTCCAAGGCTCATGGGTCGACAAACTACCTTTGATAGAGTTCTCCTACAACAACAGTTATCACGCCAGCATTGGCATGGCACCGTATGAAGCTTTGTACGGAAGAAAGTGCCGATCACCACTGTGTTGGAACGACATTAGCGAGACGATAGTAATTGGCCCGCAAGTTATCGAGGATATGACGGATCAAGTACGACTCATCCAGCAAAGAATGAAGGCAGCTCAGGACCGACAAAAGTCTTATGCAGATCAGAAAAGAAGGCCGTTGGAATTCCAGATTGGAGAAAAAGCATTTCTCAAGGTTTCACCTACCAAGGGAGTAACGAGATTCAACCAGAAAGGGAAGTTGAGCCCAAAGTTTATCGGACCATACGACATCTTGGAAAGAATTGGAGAAGTTGCTTATCGACTCGACTTACCTTCGAATTTGGGACGAGTACACAATGTCTTTCACGTTTCACAACTGAAGAAGTACGTTCCTGACCCATCTCATGTACTAGACCCTGAACCAGTCGAGTTAGACCCGTATCTTACATACGAGGAGCACCCTGTCAAGATTCTGGACACTAAGACAAGAGACACACGTACCAAGAGCGTTTAGCTAGTGAAAGTTTTATGGACGAACCATCAGACCGAAGAGGCTACTTGGGAAGCAGAAGATGATATGAGAAAGAAGTATCCCCACCTATTTAATGAGGTAAATTGAGTTCCGGGGACGTCACTCCCCAAGGAGGGGAGGATGTAACCTTTCAATTTTAATACCCTTGCGTTTATAAAATAAATCTTAGTACTTCATATTAACCCTAGTACATTTCGTGATATAATTTGTGCATCATCATATAGACATATATTTGCATTTTAAAGAGACGATATTATTATTGAGTATGGGTGGATTTAGCTTCGAGGAAGAAGCTTTTCTTTAAGGGGGGAAGGATGTAATACCCCGACTATTTGTGAAGGGTAAATTGGTCAATTGACAAATATAAAATTTAAATTTAATTACGAGCGGTGAGTTAGATTATTTTGGGTTGAAAATACAATCAGGAAGTTCATATAGTAATTTTATAGAAACCGGTATTTTTATTGTGTATTTATTTAGCGTTTTATGTGGTTTATGTGGATATAGCAATTATGTGTACCCAACCCACTAGATGACACACTCTTTTGGTACTCCCTAAACATTGTAGCAAAGCTAACTAGAAGACAAAAAAAAAAGAAAGAAAAGTGTTGGGGCGGTTAGAGGAAGTACACCTCTCCAAGTATCACATGTATTATTTAATACCCACTTCTCCTTTTGTTTTTCACATCAGAACAAAACATTTCTCACATCTCTCTCTCTCTCACTCCTCTCTTGTAAACCCACGGCAACACACCCCCATCACCACCGCACCCTCCATCACCACCACCCGAACCACCACCACAGCAGCCACCTCCTCTCTTCCCCCTCTCTTCTCCCTCTCTGCCTCGCCACCAACACCACCACCAGCAGCAGCAGCTGCTGCCGCCAACCACCATGCCGGAAAAACCACCCCCGACGGGAAACACCACAGCCATCTCAATCTCCCTCTTCTCCCTCACTGTTTGAACCTCTGAAACCCTCTCCTCTTCCCCTCTGCTACACCCTACCAGTAGTAGCAGCAGCAGCAGCCGCCGAGAAGGCCGCCAGACACCTCCGGCGAACCAACCCGACGGCAGAACGCCGCCACCACTTCTGTCTCTCTCGCTGTTTGAACCGCAGAGCCACCTCACCCTCTTTATTTCGACCCAAAGTGAAGTTTTTACAGCAGCAAAACGCTGCAGTTCACCCGGAGCCACTAAACCCGCCGCCGCCACCATTAAATCCGGCGAGAAGCTCACCCGAACTAACCGGAGCGACCCACTTGCTCCCGTTTGAACCCAAAACACTCCTGGAGGTCCGAGGAGTGCTCTAGCAACATCAAACAGAGCCCTCATCGTCCGATTCGTCGTTGGTGTTCATCACCGCCGACCGCCGCCTTCGGAGACGAGACCCGCTCCGTTTCTTGACCGTTTCTCGCGATTTTTCGCGTAGGTGAGTCCTAAATCACTCTCTATTTCATTTCCAATCATCAAAATCACATTTTGTTAGCTCTAAATCGAATCGGGTATGTTGGGTTGAAGATGTATGCTTGTGTTTATAAAGGGGGGTAGTTTATGTCATTTCTGAAAAGTAGAGGGCAAGATGTTAACTGCATGTTTAGTTTCTCAAAGATTGGGGGTGATGTGTGTATATTATCAAACTGCATATTTATATAAACTTTAAAAAGTATTATTTTTGGATTTATGATATAAGCTAATGTTTATATATATTATTTTGACTAAATAAAAGTAGAAAAGTTGTTAAAATTACATAGAGTTATATTTATATGGAGTATTGTTGTTTTTACAAGCAAGTTAAAAATGTACACTTTGGTTTAATTAGATAATTTCGGTTTATTTAACTAAATAGTTTAAGTTGCTTGTAAATTATTATTTTGAGTAAAATAGATTATTTTGATAATATTGATAAAATAAATAAGTTGGAAATTAATTTGTGAAATAACTATTAAGTATACCTTTTTTTTAAATAAAAATCCATATTACTATTATTTGATATTACATGATTATTTTTCTAGAAAGTAGAAATTATTTGTCCAACATTAATTTCTAGATATGTATGACTTGTTTTATTGAAATAAGCATTTTTTTTGTGAATTTTATTTGAGTATTTAATTATTATAAAGTGTATATATTTTCTAATAAATAAATAGTTATAATTGAATTATTTTGAATTAACTTTTATAGTCACTTATAAATAAATAGTTCGTTTATTAGATTATTATTTTCTATAAAATGAGAGTGTATAAACTTAATATTAGTTTTATTACTCAATAATTTTACAAGCTTGTATATATATGAGTTATAATATTTTATAAGGAAAATATAAGTGTTATTTTAAATAATTGTTTTATATTAATTAATGGGGTTAAGGGGGATAAAGAAATGAGAAATTAGGAGATATAGCATTTTTGCATACTTGCATAATTAGACTTGTAATTAATTTAGGAATTATAAATTGTAGGTGGTGACGAATTCGTAGACGAGGGCTACGTGTATCTATGAGAGCTATCGTGACATTTGTGGTGCTACTCGAGGTGAGTAAATATGCCTAACCTAGTGTGCCCGTCCTTCTTTCGTGTCCAATTATATTTATGATTTTTACGTCTCAAAATGTGATTTGTGATTTAAATGCTTGACTTGATATTTCAAATACTTGTTTATGGATTCTTTTGGAAACTGTCACATGAAATTAATAATACGTAATAACGTAAAGTGGAAACAGTTGTGCGGTGGAACCATTTACGGCTTCTTATTTATTGTGGTTATGATATTTTGCGCGGTTGCAATTGCCCCGGGCTGCTCCATGTACTCACCTCTCTGGCCGCAAGAAGTCTTAGAGGGGTACCGGCACTTAAGGTCTTGGATGCATGGGATATGGTTGGTTCTATATTTTGGATTGTTCCCCGCTACAACTAAATCATAAATGTGGATTTTTCATATGGATGATGGATGGACTTGGTTTATTTTGGAAAATATGGAAATGGATTGGGAATATTAAATAATGAGTTGGATAATTTATATTGGTCATTTGAAATAACATGTTGTTTACTTACTTATTACTCCTCTTTTTATTAAAATAAAATATGCCTCTTTCCGATTTACATGTTGGGGTGTTTACTTGCTCAGCGTTTGTGCTGACTTTGGAAAAACTGCGATCTTGTTTCTTTCCCCCGCAGGTCTAGGTGAAGGGAGCTCGGCTTAACGGGAAATCGCGGACTCACCTAGTTTATCTAGTAGCTAAATAATTGAAACACCTAGACTTTGTTTCATCCTGTTTAATAGTATGTAATGTATCACTTTGAAGACTCTTGGTTTGTAATAAATAATTATGCGATGTTTGTTTTGTTTACCATTCGTTCCCCTTGCACCCGGGAGCAATCTCGGGGGCGGGACGGCATTCGCGTATCTCTCCCCACGGCGAGGTGCGGGGTGTCGCAAAATATCCTAGGCCACTCGAGGGATAGTGCTTATAGAATGTCTGGCCAGACTCAAATAAATCAATATGGGATATTGATGTTATTTGCACGAATAAGGCTATTCCCATGGATCGAGAAACTATAGATTCGATATACGAGTGTGACTTGTATGTCTCGTGTCAAATCCGGATATAGAGACAAAGGGATGAGACAATTACTTGTACAAAGGTTGTCAAGATGACTATTCTATTACTTGGCTAGAATGGATGTTTTGCTAGAGACCGCTCCATATTAGCAAATAGTTGCTACCAACTTTATAGAACCTATGGGGTCACACGCTACATAGAGTTGAACTAGATTTGGGAATTAATTAATTGGATTAACTAATTAGAAGGATCACTTAGCAAACCTTTGCGAACTTAGTAGGGACTAATTTGCAAGGAAGGGACTAAATTGAATTCTAGTAGGACTAGAATAAGTCCTTTAGGTAGTTAACAAGGAGTTGTTGGACTATATAAAGGACCTTCCTTCCTTCCTTCCCACATAACTTATGCTCATTAGTGAACATAACAAGAGTGGGAGAGAACAAAAGGAGAGAGAGCAAGCAACAAGGAGGCCCGACCGCCCCCTTGCCGCCGCCCCGTCCCCGTCGGCCAAAGGAGGCCGAGACCCTCCTTTTGGGTCTCGTTTTGCGTGATTCTTCTTCCTCTTCCTCTTCCGGGCTAGCACCAAGGACTTGGGAGATTCTAGGATCAACTCTAGGCGTGGATCAACCATAGAGAATGTGACACAATTCGCGTTTGAAGTCATCAAGGAGAACCCAAAGGTGTGTTTATGATTTCTATCCCTTACCATCGTTATGTCTCTTGACTTGTGATCCTTGGAGGGTTTTGCATGGTTTTATGTTTGTTTATGCTTTCGTTGCGCATCCATGAATCAAAACCCTACAGTTAATTATAAAAGCCTAGTCCAAGCCTAATATTTCATTAGATGAAATAATTAGAGCAAGATAGAGAAGAGAAAATAGAGGGTCGAACCTCCCTCGGGCAGACGGCACAAAGAGAGGCCGAACCCCTCCTCCGCCATTGTTACGCTTCACGCTTGACTAGATCAAGCTGCTTGGTGATTACTCCTTCTTCGACACTGGTAGCACAAACAGTAGAGGGAGTTCTAGTTGGAAATCCTTCGGTGTGGATATCTGCAGAGACGTGGACATCAATTCTACGTAGTGATTAGGCACATCAACAAGGTAATATTATCTCCTTTATCACGTTATGAATGCTTCACCTGCGATTCATGCAGGGATTTTTTTGTATTTCCGCTGTGTAACCTGCATCAAAACCCTAGATATACAACCGCAACTACCATTGTAACAACCTAGACCACAAACTAAAAAAAAAATCAAAATTGAACTCAGAATTGAATCAAAACAATCATATTGAACCTCAAAAGAAGAATATGATGAAGAAATAATCAATCAAACAATTCACACCATATCCTCGCTTATGGACTCGTGAATAAATTGAATTCGAAACCCCAAGTGACAAGAATTTGCTCCATAAATGCAGAACTTTATAACAAACCAGTGATGCGTGGGTCTCTCCTATACTCCTGTTCCTCACCAAATTGATAGAAAAATCGACCCAACCCGTCCAATTGCTATTCAAAATCGAGAAGCTTCACTAAAAATTCGAATACACAAAACCACGAAGCTAATTAGAGGTTGAAGTTCGTTTCGGTGGGCAATTGAGGTAGTGCGATGGAGGAAAGGTTGGGGGATTCGAACCATATCGAAGCCTTGAAAACCCACAACCACATACATCCCATCGTTTTCTTTTCACAACACTCACCGTCGGTTCAGTTCCAACATGGTCGTCCACATTTCCCGGGTCGACGATTTGGTGTGCTAGAATGTCGTCGATTGGGTCGAAACTAACTTCATCCATGTCTTCTCTCCGACACCGGTGAGTACCCCAATCTTCCCCAGTTAGTTGCCCATCCATGCACCCACAAACAAATCCCGAAGAGAAAAAATGAGGTGCTGCTATGGCTGAGATTGAAGGCAACATCAGTGACAAATTAGTGGGGGTGTTCAGTTGTGAAGAAGGAGAGAGAGAGGATGAAGATAGAAACTGAAGAAGATAAAATAGGGTTTCTTGAAGATAAGATTTTGTTACATAATTGCCTTTTCATACTTGTTAAGAGCATCTCCAATGATTAGGTAAAAAAGTTAGTTTAGTTATAATATACATAACTAGAAGAATAACAAGCTCCAATGGATTAGGTAAATGACTCAATACTTTACATATTATGTATTCTGCTCTCTACAAGTAGCTAGCTAGAAAGTAGGTAGTTAAATTTTTTGTGTCTATCTCTCTCCTACTTTAATTTAATAAATATTTTTTTTATAATGCAATACAAACAAATTTATGTAAAATATATAACATCATTGGAGCAAAACCTAAGAAGTCATGTTAGTTAGAATTCACACTAGTTACAATTTAGCTAAATAGTGATTTTATTGTTGGAGATGTTCTTAGAGGGTATTAGAGTCTTTTTAAATATTACGATAGCTCTGTTAAGCAGAAGGGGTGTGCATAAAGATTTCCAAACAAAAATGGGTGTAAGTGAAGCGTTTCCTCAACTAAGGGGGTGTAAGTGAAAATTACCGGATAAATATTATTCTTCTAAATAAAAGAGTCACCAATATAGAAGTGGTGAAACAGATCTTTGTTGGTTTTACCAATTTGAAAACATGGGCATAATGACGCACAGATTCAATGAGAGTCATGCAGATTGTACTCTATATAAAACTACGAATTGAGAGCCGCCTTTTCTAGGTGCTGTATGCTGGCTGTCATTCATGCAAGTCCCAAATGGTCGGTTTATATTATTTTATGCAAAATGTATGTATTATGCACTTGACCATATTATACTGGTATAAGAATACTTAGTTTATTCAACACAGCTCTGTAGTGTACTCTACTTGACCGTTTTATACTGGTATAGTATATTAATTGTGAGATACGACGCTTCTATGCATATCATTACATGACAATTATGAGAAAGGTCGGTTCAGGTAATCAGCGGAAACCGCCAATTTTGATTCCGTCGGCGCGCCATGTCATTATTATAAACACAAAAATCAAATAACATGTATATGAACGTCCGACTCACTCAAGAAGCCGGATTTCGTACAAATACGCATGCATGTGGCACTTCTTTATTATTTGACTTGTTTTTTCTTTATTATTTTATTATTTGACTTGTTAACTGTCTCCTAGGTCCATCACTTCTTTGAAACTAGTAAACATTTGTGTCCAAGTACTCGGGATCATGGCTAATAGAGTTAGTGTTTCACTGTATCTTGACAAATTCCAACTAAGTATCTGCAAGTTAAGAGTTCATTTATGTCTCAATCAGTTCATGAATGTGAGCTACTCCGGCATAATCCGTGTCATCGATGCTTTACTAATCGGCTAAAATGCGTGATCGATTTGGAGGCTCCTAAAGTATAAACTCCCTCCGACTCAAACTTACAGTCGGTGGACTTCTCACAAATTTAGGAGACACCTTTTAACTTACAAAATTTACTAAACTGTCTTAGGCATGTATGTTACTTTTTTTAAAGTGAAACTAAGAAATAGATAATAGTTCGTAGGGAAGTGAGTGAACAAGTTAGTAACTTCTAAAAAGGTATAATAATTTTAGGAATTCTCTTTAAAAAAAACATAACAATATTAATGTGATGGTAGAAGTATGTGGTTAAATTTTATAAGAAATAACTTATTGTGTGAGTTGCATGAGGTCACAGTCACGACATCTGTCTTGTCTCCTGCATCAACCTCTTGATCACTTCCTTCGTCCTCTTCATCATCATTCTCTTCCTGTGCAGCCACTTCTTGTTCAACTCATTCACCATCTTCTTCATCCTCAAATAGGTCAGCTGATTTACTCTTTGAGAAGTAATCCTGAGTTAATACTATCTTCCTTACCAGCTTCCTGATCCTCATCAGTCTTTGCCTCAGCTTCCTTATCCCCAACAACCTTATCCCCAGAACTCTGCTCATCAAAAAAGTCTCTGGTAGATCCAGACTTCCTTGAGCCTTCTGGAACCAGTGTATCCTCTTCTTCCACATGAACCAAGTTGATAAAGACTCTCAATCATCTGTCTGAACCGTCCGAACTCAATACCCAGCTGATACTAACCTTGCTTGAGCTCATCTAGCTCATTCTCAATAAAGTCCATCTTCTGAAGAACTTGAGATTGGTCTTGAGTGGTACAAGGTAGGGCTACTGGAGAGGTTAAGGACTTTGGCTTCATAAAATTTTTGGCTTTCAACTCATCAGCAGAAAATTCAGAGTAGAACTTCTATTCTCCCTCACTGGTTTTCGCAATTCCAATCCTTTGAAAGCACTTAATCTGTCATTCCAAAACCAGTAGTAATTGTCTCTTCCCTATCAATAGGTATCTCCAGATGTTGAAAGAAAAGTGAGAGGATGTTGGAATAGTGTAGATGATGCTTCCTATTCTTGGTACAACTATACAACATGTGTTCCATCACAATGCTTGGCAGATCAATCTCATAACCATGCATTATCTGATACATCAGATATAACACCCTATCAGACAACAAGTCCTTAGAGTTCTCTTTAGGTACCACACACCTCATCAAGATAGTAAACAAGATTTTGGCTTCAACTGTTAACACATTATGAGTTAACTGCTTAGAGGTAGTAGCTATACCAGGTAAAAAGAACTCATCCGTAGACAATTTGATACCATCAACCTTGCTAGGGTAGTTTTCTTTATTGTACCTCTTTGGACACCCCAAGACATTGCAAACTCAGCATGATCTAATTCCACCACAATACCAGCTACCTTAGATGATATAGTCAAGCTCAGAGTCTTCACTTGTTTAGATTCACATAAAAGAGTCTGGTAAGCCTAGGGTATGCAACTTCAGAGGAGTTTAGAATTTTCCAAAGAGAACTCTGTTTTAATCTCCTAATACACTCCAAATTCATGTAATCCAACATGTTAGTACTGATCATACTACGGTAAGAAACAGGAGTGAAGCAAATCCATCTAACCAGGTACCTCTTGTAGCATTACTGATAAACCATTTAGAAGAAATAGTTATCTTACCATAAGTTTTTTCTCCTCTGAGTAAATCTGAATGTCTTTACCCTTGTCCTTTTCTGAAGTGTGTGTCTCATTCCCTTTGCCTGATTTCTGAGGAGTCTTTACCTTTTTCACCTTCTTTGGACTACCAATCTGAACATGCTTTTTCTTCTCTTATGTAGCCAGTGGATCTGTCTTCTTCTTGCTAGAAGTAGCAGTTGCGTACAAAGAAATCCTCAAGAGAGACCCAAGTGTACACCTCAAGTAGGGGATTAGAATAGAACACATAGAAGTGTAGGGTGTGAGTAGGGAGAGAGTAAGCAAAGACAACTGCTCTTGAGAGAGAGACACTAGGCTAGCAAAAAGATCTGAGAGAGATCAGAGAGCTGTAATGGAGAGATAATGTTCCTATATATAGTGGGGAAGTGACCGTTGTGTGTGTGTATGGGTGGGGGTGGGGGGGGGGGGGGTGGGTTAATGCACCATAAATGGTGGCTTAATTATAGCCCCTATAATGGCACGTTCGACCGTATATATAGGGAACGTTACTCACCCGTCCGCATATATCGGAGACCGTTATGAGATCGTCCGCATTTATGGGATACGTGAAACTTAAACCTCTCAGTGAGTTACACGATTTCACACGAGCTTGGTTGTAGTTTGTGCGCGACGGGCCTTAATCTAGCCTCCATACCACAAGTCCCTACAAGTCCCGTGTGATTGGTACACGAGGGCCCTATCTCGCAGCTCCCAAGCGGATTAGCATGGGTACTGATCGGATGTGTATGGCGCACAGCCAGGTGTGGTGGATGACCACCTCGTGGCTCTGATCTTTCTGTCTAGGAAGCACCATCTACATTAGCCCCCTTTTGCGCGTATGTCACGCGCGCGTTTGCTGTGTAGTCGCGTAAAACCTGCCGTGCGTGGTCCCCACGCAGATCCTCGTACTATTTTGAATAAAATTAAAATCTCTAGCCCCCGAGCATAGCCATGATTTCCTAGGGTTTAGAACCGCCGTTTAACCTCTGATGAAGAGTGGCCACTGCGAAGTTAATCAGACGCCACCAACAGATTTTTGCCGATTTTTAGCCCCCGGGCATAGCCATGATTTCCTAAGGTTTATAAGCGCCGTTTAACCTCAGATGAAGCGCGGCCACCTCGGAGTTAATCAGATGTCACCCACAGATTTTCGCCGATTTTCGAGGCAAGAATAACTCAGAATGATCTGATTGGTCTTCAATTTTGCCAGTTATCGAAGCGTTGCTGATTCAGCAGGCGTCAGCAATCGCGACTCTTCAGTCTTCGAGGGCTATTTAAACCCTTTTGCATCTTCAATTCGAACTTCTCTATCGTCCTTTGAGACTCAAATTTTTATGAGCCAGAGAGAGGATGTTCAGGAAGAAACCTTCGATCAAATTCTTGATAAAGTCTCCCAAGCACTTCAGGCTCTCAGTTCTGTCAACAAGGTTAGTGATCCTTCTCCCTTTGATTATAAATTGAAATTGAAATTATTCTGGCAGATACTCTTCTCCCCCTTCTTTTTCTTTGCATGAGACCCAATTTAGGTATGATGTTCTTGCGTTTACAGAAATGGCTCCCAAGAAATCTAATAAAGAGGCCGTTGAGTTGCCAGAACTTCTCAAGGACCTTTGGTGCAAATCCCCCTATCTGGGTGCAGATAATTTCTTCGTGGCCACCATTAAATCGACCACACTCCAAGCGTCTCTGATAGAGGACTCTCTACAACTGGTGCCTGAACCGGGCAGTTCTGATTGGGACGTGGCCAGTACCCAAGATGTGCAATGGCTTGGCCTCGAAGCCGACATGTATGCATTCACTGATATACTTCCCCAAGCCTTCATGGAGGGACTCGATTGGATGGAGGAGTGGACGGAGTTCATCCTTGACAAATACGCGAAGGAACTGAAGCGGGCCAATATTTTCCATGCCGTTCGCGCGACAAAAGGCCTCAGTGTTAGGGTTGACCATGTTATGCTACAGACCCTACTTTCCAGATATTCCAAGAAGACGCATAGCCGCGCCTACTCTGGAAGACATAGAGGTTTTGTAGCATCTTCCGAGTATGGGGAGTGTCGACCCCTTGGCTCCTTTGACTTCGCCATAAGAACTTCGTTCGTTTGAACAAATGAAACTCCGCATAGCGGATATGAAGAAGGCTGCTTCGAGAGGGAAGCCAAACGCGACCAAGCCTTGCGACACATATATGTCCGTGGTCTCTAGTTTGAAGAACATTTGGTCTAAGTGGGTGATGTATTTTTTCATGGACTTTGTCAAACCCAACGTAGCCCGAGAGTGGCGAGAGCAGATCCAGATGCCGTCATCGGTGTCGACAGGAAAGGCTCCGCCTTTACCCTATGTGGCTTTCTTTGCGTGTGGCTGTCGCGTTACTTGATAGGTGGGTCCCCTCGCGACGAAGTCTTCATCCACATACTCGCAATTGCTGTTGAATTGACGCTTGGACAAAAGGTAGCTCTAGGGCCCCTTGTCTTAGGCACATCATACCATCGTCTAGACTTGGCCGCGATGCACGTTGAGCAGTCGCAGGGAAGGGTTGATGTCGTCTCCTTCGTCAATACTGCATTCCTGTCCATGTGGGCTTTCGAAAGGCGGTCTGCGTATGCTCCAGTCCCTGTTGATGTGGAATTATGCAAAACGCCTAATGACAAGAATGTCGACTTCTGTCCTCGAGCGTGGTTGGTACAAGACAAGGGCTTCTCAGCACACTTTTGCCTTGATATGCGACGACATCCGCTACTTCGAGCACAAGCCCTATGTTGCTCGAATAGAAAACATAGTATTCTTGGAGAGTGCAGTGCAAATGTAAGGCAAACATAGAAAACATAGTATTCTGTCCTCATATGGGAGGACTTAAGAAAATGTACAGTGCAAATGTAAGGCAAAAGTGAAGGTTAGGGATAGTACTTTTTTAGCCATCTCGTGTTGATCGGGTTGGGAGTAGTGGCAGTCCCGTGACAACATAGAATATTGCAATAGACACTATCGAAGACTTCTTTGACTTCAAAAGGCCCTTCCCATTTGCAAGCAAACTTGGGATGAGCTGCATCGCGCATGCAATGGTCGAAAGCCTGTAGGGCCAGATCTCCTACTGCGAAGTCCCGATGTTCGAAAGTCTTATTATAAGCTCGCGAGATCCTCTATTTGTACTTAGTGTTGGTCCTCTTAGCCTGTTCGCGCCTTTCTTCAAGCAGGATGAGGTCATGGTCGCGCTCGTTTTCATATAAGGCACTAAAAGCCAGTCTTGAAGAGTTTATCTTGACCTTAGCAGGGACCACTGCTTCAGCTCCATAACAAAGCAAAAATGGAGAATTTCCTGTAGGAGTCCTTGATGATGTGGGATACGCCCAAAGTGCCGTACCCAGAGAATCCACCCACTGTTTATGATCATCCACGACCATCTTACTTAGGATTCCAAGCGGCGTTTTGTTCGTGGCCTCCGCTTGTCCATTCCCCTTCGGATAATAAGGCGTCGAGCACACCTGCCTTATATTGTACTCCATGAGTTTCACGGCCACCTGCCGATTGACAAAGGGGTTCCATTTTCGGACAGGATAGTGTTGGGAATCCCAAAACGGTGGATAATATTTTCCTGTATTTATTTGACCACGGCCAATGCATTTGCTTTCTTGAGCGAGACCGCCTCAATCAATTTGGTGAATTGCTCCATACCAGTAAGAATGAAATCGCTCCCATGTGATGGAGGTCGGATGGGGCCGATGAAATCCAAGGACCAAGTATGAAATGGCCAGGGAGTACCTAACGCATGCAAATCCAAAGCTGCGGCATGGACTAAGTTTCCATGGGATTGGCATTGCTGGCATCTCCTAACTTTCGTGCGACAATCAGCTTCGAAGTACCCAACAGTTAAGAGCTTCCCACACAACTTCGCGCCTCCTTGGTGCTCTACCTGATGAGACATTTCTATTACCTCTTGGATTTCTTGGCCGTTTAGACACCTGAGTAAGTTCTCGTTGTGTCCTTTTCGCCAAAGTAAATTTTCTTGTAGGACATACCGAGCTGCCTTCCTTTTAAGCTTTTCAGCCTACCTTCTGTCATTTGGAAGAGCTCCATCTTGAAGGTAATCGATTATAGGTTTCCGCCAATCCTCATCTTCGATTGCAGCCACTTCTAAGGAGTCTTTTATTAGCGCGCACTTTTCGCAGTTGCTTTGTATGATAGTAGCGAAGTATGCCATTTGCGGCCAGTGAATTCCATACCTCTTCGCTTTTCTGTAGATGGAAATCTTGTTTTCTCCGCACGAGTGTTGATGGATTTTCTACAAGGTTGCTCGACCTTCCTCCTCTATTACGCATCGCATCAGAATTCCCGCAGGGCCTTTGTAGTACAACTGAATATCATGTATGAAAAACCCTTTGGTGGAAACCTAGCTTTTCTTGCTGGTTCCTTCAGCTATTGCGCGCATGATGGGCTTTCTCCAGTCTGCTTCCTCTTCAGACTTCTCTTCACAAAGTTCTTTTACCAAGGATGGAGTTGTCTTAACCTCGAACAAGATTTTCTCCGGGCATTTATCAGAGCTGATCTTCGATCCCAAAGTAGCTAGTGCATCAGCGTGTCGACCAGATCTGGGAGTGTGCTCATACCTGACAGAATTGAACTTCTGGACTAGCTTCTGCACTATTGACCTATATTTCATCAAGTTGATCTCTTTCAACGCGTACTCCCCTGAAGATTGCTTTACTATTAGCTTGGAATCTCCCATTATAACGAGTTTCAGAACCGCAAGGCCTTGGCTGCAAGTAATCAGGCGATCAGAGCTTCATACTCAGCTTCATTATTGGTCACCGCGAAGTCTAGCTTGGTCAACATCTGAATGACCTCCTGATCAGGCTTGATCAACACCACTCCAATTCCACCTCCGGACCTTGTTGATGATCCATCAAAGTGCAGTCTCCAATAAAGGTTGTTGATCGCGTATATCTCCGGCCCTTCAAATTCCTCCTCTATTAGTGGTTTACAATTTTCGACCAGGAATTGCGCCATCAAGTCTGCCAGTGCTTAAGATTTAATGGCTTTTGGTCGCGCACAGACTATGTCATACTGGGAAATGGCCATGTACCACTTCGCCAGTCTCCCATAAGGAGGCGAGTGTCCCAACAGATAACGGATAGGGTCGTTCTTTGTGATGATAACCACTTTGTGGGAAGCGAAATAGTGCTTTAATTTCTCAATATCAAAATATAAAGCAAGGCAGTGGCATTCAATATCTGTGTACCTGGATTCCGCATACTGGATCATACGCGAGATGTAGTACACTGGCCTTTCTTGCCCCTGAAAATCCTGGGCTAGCAATGTCCCAATGGCTTTCTTTGTTGAGGTCAGGTACAACAGCAGAGGCGATCCAAGCTGAGGTGCGATCATCACCCTAGGAGATGCTAGAAACTTCCTCAACCTTTCGAACACAGCTTGGTGCTCTTCCGTCCATAAGAACGTTGCATTCTTTTTCAGCAGATTGCCGAAATAAAAGGTTAATTCTGCGATGGCTGGTATGAACCTCCTTAGGTATGCCAGCTTTCCCAGAAACATTTTTAAGGCACTCTAAGACTGCGGCGTAGGAAAGCTAGGGACTCTCTAGATCTTCGGGGGGTCAGGTTCAACCCCGTGCAGGTGAATTACACATCCTAGGAATTTTCTCGAGGTTACCCCGAACGCGCACTTCATAGGGTTCATTTTTAACTGAAAAGCCCGACATTTGTCAAAGACTTTACACAATTCTCTCCAATGGTCATTCTTCTGCCTTGATTCGACCACTCGCTCGTTCACATAGACCACGGATTCCCGATGCATCATGTCATAGAAGAGTGCCATCATCGCACATTGATAAGCTGTATAGTTGAAGACCCCTACGGGTGTGATGAAAGCCGTCTTCTTCGCGTCTTATGGGTCCATTTAATCTGGTTGTAGCCACTAAATCCATCCATGAAACTAAACATCTCATGTCCTGTAATGGAGTCGATCAGGAGATCTATGTTTGGCAGAGGGAAATCGTCCTCCGGGAAGAACTTGTTTAGGTCCCCGAAGTCGACACATACGCGAAGGCTCCCATTCTTTTTCAAAAAAGGGAAAATATTAGCAAGCCAGTTTGGATGGTGGTTGGGTTCAATGAATTTTGCTTTCAGCAACTTGAAAATCTCCTCTTTTATCTTGACGTTGATCTCCGGGCGGAAATTTCTCGCGTTCTGTTTTACCGGCTTCGAGCCTGGAATGAAATCCAGTCTATGCATGGTGATATCTTGATCCAGTCCTAGCATCTGATCATAGTCCCACGCGAAAACATCTTTGTACTCTTTTAGAAGTTTGAGCAACTCTTGCTCCTCCTCTTCGCTGAGATCCGCACTCAAGAAGACTGGCCTCCTCTTCTCCTTAGTTGGGCTTAGGAACACCTCTTTTAACTCCTTCTTTTGAGGTTTTGGGCGGTCCTTCATGCATTCAGGAGCTTCCTTCAATTCCTCTAATGCTTCTTTCCCTTGTCTTCGCCTAGAGCTTCTGCGAACTCACAAATTTGATCAGGGGCACCTTCGATGGGATGGGTCGAAGATGACCCCGCGCACCTTCAGATGCGATTACACTTCTTCCCATTGGAGTAGAATCTGCCTACCTGCTTGCCCGCTTTATCGTGCTCAATAACCCTTTTCAGGGTGTACACATTCTTCTTATTGTAGGTTACTTTGGGTGCTTCTTCCCACACGAGTTTCTTCACTTTTGCCTCTTCTTGCATTACCATCACCCCGGCTGGTGACTGGTCTTTGATGTCCTCCCATTTGGGTATGGGAGTCGGCTGAAATGGGGCTGGAGTAGCTTCAGATAAGTGTGCTTCGTCTAAATTGAATGGATTTACAGAAGCAAGTATTGCAACCACTCTATCTTTCCAGATGTCCTTCATCACTTGATGGGCCGTAGATGGTACAACATCAAAGAGATGGATCCACACTCAACCAATGATCATATGGTAGGTGGTATTGGCGTTGATGACATGGAATTTGGCAGAACACCTGATCTGACCAATCTGGATTCCTAGCCGAATCCATCCGACAGTCATTCGGGAGTCACTTCCTAAGCCCATCAATGGTGATGGCTTCTTAACAATCTTACTTTGCGGGATTCCAGCTAACTCCAGGGTGCCGAGTGAGATCACATTAACTGCGGCTCCGCCATCAACAAAAGCTCTTTTGAATTCGACGTCATTGATAACAGCCGTCACGTACAGAGGCCTCTGGTGATTTGTGTTTGCTCTCTTGTCCGAATCATCAAATGTTATGACAAGGCCATTCAATCGCGCGACCCTGAAAACTTTGCCATTCGAGGTGACCAGTTCCTCTCCATAGTCTTCCGCCACCCTTAAGATGGCTTTTATCATCTCGTGCCTGCAATTGCTTGAGAAATTCATGTCATCAAAGAACTTCCCAAACTTGTTGGAACCTTTCATTCGCTCAACGCGCGAATCCTCCGTGTCCATTCCATAATCTTCGTCTTCGCAGATCTCGGCAATCACTGGGATTCCTGCATCCGTGACTTCTTCATGGTCCACGATCGAAATCATGGCTATCTCTTTCCCCTTGGGCTCCTTGTGTGCATGGGTCGACAAAGGATTGCTACGCACATCTTTAGGTGGCTCATCGACGACCAAATTTCCCTCCTTGATCTTTCTGTGCACCAGCCATCTAAGATTTTTGCACTCACTGGTCGTGTGCATGACCTGCCCATGGCACTCGCACCATCTGGGGTCTCGCAGCTGCTCTCCAGAGGGCTTATGATCCAATGTTGGCAAAATTCCATCTTTCCTCCAATTCTTGCGAAGCATTATCGCGTCCTCGACCAAACACGGCAGGGGTGGCGCCTCCCTGGGCGCAGGTCGCTACTGCTTGTGGGGGGATAATACTGAATGCATGCCAACATCGTGTCCACGCTTGTAGTTTAACCTCCCAATCTTGAAGCCAAATCCTACTGGTGCGTGCCGCTGGTATATTTCTTCATCATTTTGTCCATCAGTGGCTCAATGTTCCTGGTGCAGTCAATCAACTTTGAAAAGGCAGGCATATGCAAATTGATTAACATACCTTAATATTCATCGCGCATGCCTTGAAGGCATATTTCTACCAGACGGCTTTCCAAGACATCATCGATGCATTCTAAGGACTTGGCCTTGAACCTTTTGATGAAGGCGACCCCTTCTTCGTCATGTTTCCGGTACATGCGGGAGAGATGGATGGTGGTGACCTTTTCCTCGACTTAAAAGAACTTGGTGTAGAATTTCTTCACCATGTCCTCCCATGACTTGACAGATCCTGCTTCGAGTGTCCTATACCATTTGTATGCGACAGTCCCCAGGAATTTGGGGAATTCGCGCATCAGTATCCTGGTATCCACAGCGTGCGGGCCCATCAAATCGACGAACCTCATTACATGCTCGTGCACACTCCAGCCAATTTCATCGAACTTTTCCCATTTGGGTGCTTTGTACCCAGCAGGATTGGGCATCAGGTATATGTCCCTTGGAATGGGAGGTGCACTGCCAACCTTCGGGATGACAGTATCTGCGAAACTCTGGTTCGCGATGATGCTTTCTAATCGTTGTTCCAGGGCCGCAAAGTTGGCAGGCGTACCTCCTCCAAGTGTCGGTGATGAGATCGCCACGAAACCCGGAATGTAGGGCATGTTCGGATCATAGGGAGGCGGCGGTGGGAGTACATAACTCCCTTGGGCTCCACTTGCTTGTGGAGGCATTGTGGGGTAAAGAGGGGGATTCCCAACAGATGTCAGGGACGAGCCTAATTGGAGCCCTTGTGCCTGAGGAATAGGACCATGCGAGAGAGAAGACTGCGGGTTTGGTAGGGTAGGCGTGCGTACCACAGAGGTGGTGGTTGTCCCTGGCGGAGGCAGCTAAGTTACTAGTGGTGGGGCTGAAGTCCCCTGGGCGGTATTCTGAACAAGTCCTCCTAGAAGCGTCATGATCTGGGCGATCTGGACGAACTGAGCCTGCATGGCCTTGCCTGGCTATGAATTGTAGCCTGCAACACCTCAAGTAGGGCCCGCTCCCGACAACTGTTTGGGTATTGGCGTTGGTAGTGGGAGTCTCCTCCCCTTGGGTTTCGTCTCTTACAGGAGATTGATCACCCTCACGATGGTTGGCTTCAAGAGACATGGCTGCTTAGTTGAATGGTTGAAGCTTTTGAAGGTGGATGGGTTCATGTTGGGTTCACCAAATTGTGTACAAGGAAATACTCAATAGAGACCCAAGTGTACACCTCAAGTAGGGGATTAGAATAGAACACAAAGAAGTATAGGGTGTGAGTAGGGAGAGAATAAGAACATGCAACTTCTCTTGAGAGAGAGACATTAGGCTAGCAAAAATATTTGAGAGAGATTAGAGAGCTGTAACGGAGAGCTAACATTCCTTTATATAGTGGGGAAGTGACCGTTATGTGTGTGTGTGTGGGGGGGGGGGGTTAATGCACCATAAATGGCGGCTTAATGATAGCCCCTATAACGTTACGTTCGATCGTATATATAGGGAACGTTACGCACATGCCCGCATGTATTGGAGACCGTTATGAGATCGTTCGCATTTATGGGATACGTGAGCCTTAAACCTCTCAGTCAGTTACCAGAGGTCGCGGGCGAGCTTGTTTGTCGTTCACGCGCGACGGACCTTACTCTAGCCTCCGACCCACAAGTCCCTACAAGTCCCGTGTGATTGGTACACGAGGGCCCTTTCTCGCAGCCCCCAAGCGGATAAGCATGGGTAGTGATAGGATGTGTATGGAGCATAGCCAGGTGTGCTGGATGACCGCCACGTGACTCTGATCTGTCTGTCTGGGAAGCACCATCTACAGCAGTCCGATCATCCTTGTCTTTCTTGTTTTTCTTCTTCGAAGGAGGAGGAGAGGATTTATGTGAAGCACTAGCATTCCTAGAATTGGAACTTGTTGGAATAGGTGCCCTAGAGGCAATCTCTATTTAGTATGAACGTTGTTTGGCTAGAACATTCTTTAATTATTTATTGGGATATTTAATACAATGAAGTCCTTAGATACAATGTGTTGTTTATCTTAAATATCTCCATTATATTGATTAACATGACGATCAATTATAGACTAGTATGTGGGTAGATTGATATGGAGATATCAAGTCTAACACATGGGTATGAATTAGGAGTAATGTCATATTAGATTGACCCACGGTGAGATGGCTACTTTAGATTATGTTAACGTCACAAGCGCTTCTCGTAGTGCTAATGGTATTGTAAAACATAGACTTGAAGTCACTAGAAACTCTAGTTGTGTCATATCATGCTTTGATATTATCAAACGTTGTGCCTTAACTGGGTAACTATAAAGGTAGTTATCAGGCATGATAGGAAAGAAAGCTTAGAGATCGTAGTGACGTAGACAGCATTTGTCCCTCCCACATAATGGGAATAAATATCCATGGGCCACTCGAGGGGTGGTGCTTTTAGAATGTCTGGCCAGACTCAGATAAATCAATATGGAGATATTGATGTTAGTTGCACGGGTAATCATATTCCCAGGATCGAGGAACTATGGATTGGATATACGAGTGTGACTAATATGTCTTGTGTCTAATCCGGATATGGAGACAAAGGGATAAAACAATACATGAACATTGGGCACAAGGTTTGTCGGGATCACTGACTATTTCTATTATTTGGATGGCACGGATGTGTTACTAGACACCGCTCCATGTTAGTAAATAGTTACTACCAACTAAGTAGAAACCTAAGGGGTCACACACCGTATGGATTTAATTGAATATGGGTATTAATTAGTTGGACTAATTCATAAAAAGGATCATAGCGCAACCATAAGCAAATTTAGTGGGACTAATTTGCAAGTGGACTAATCCATGTAAGGACATGATTAGTATTGTGGATTTTATGTAGTTAATAAAGAGTTATTACTATATAAAGGAACTCTAGCTTGTTATTTTTGAAAGACAAGTCATTATTGAGAGAACATAACAAAGCAAGAGAGAGAGAGAGAGAGAGAGAGAGAGAGAGAGAGAGAGAGAGAGAGCAACAATAGAGAGGCCGAAGCCCCCTATTGCCGTCCCTCACCCCGTCGGCCACCAAGGAGGACCGCCCCCCCTTGCCTCGTTTTTCGTGATCTTCCACCTTCATCCGTTGCTAGCACATCACGGAGAGAAGGAATCGAATCAAAGATCAAAGGTGTGGATACTCGTAGAGCCGAAGAAACTATTCTTCGTGTGATCTCTCAAACTAAGGTACACACCTATTCTACCCTTATCATGTTATGATTGCTTGTTTGTGATCCTTGGAGGGATTTGAGCAGGATTAATTTTTGTTATTCTGCTGCCTTACCTGCATCAAAACCCTACAGAACTAGCACTGATAGTTTGAACCTCTTGTTCTCCAACTTTTTTTTTTCTTCCATGTGTTCTTCTTAGTGCTTCCACCAGCCATCTTGATTCTTTGAGAGCTTCTCTGTGAATCCGTATGGTTAAGGAGAAGATAAATACTAAAGAGTTTGAGTTAAAGAGGGAAACAAAATATTCTCAATAATTTGAGGAATGAAAGTTTGATTGAAATTCAAAATCCTTTGGAAATGAATAATTGTGTACGGATTTAAACAAAAATGTTCAATACAGTGAAATTGGTGTTAGGCGATTATCTACAGAGAAAAAACCCAGCATTTGTGATCCATTCATTGACTATATAGTAAACAAATTTACTTTCAAGGCATTGAAAAGGGTTTCAAGACCTTGAACAATTGTTTTACTGCAAATAACATTTTCAATGCTTTGAAAAACTTTTCAAAACATTGGAACACAAGTAACTTACCTGATGCTCCCCTCAAACCAATGCTTCCTTATTCAACATCACAAGTACTAATCTCAGGACTGTGAATCTATCCTCTGGCAGTGGTTTAGTGAAGAAATCTGCAAACTTCATGTTGGTTGGCACTAAAGACAGAGATACATCACCTTGTTCCACATGATCTCTTATGAAGTGATGTCCGACATCAATGTGCTTAGTCCTTGAATGTTGTACTGGATTCTTGGTAATTGAGATAGCACTAGGGTTGTCACATTTGATGGGAATATCTTTGAATTCATAACGCAGATCTCTCATCTGTTGAGCTATCCACAACACTTGTGAGCAGCAAGCTTCGGCTACTAAGTATTCAGCTTCTGTTGTTGATAAAGCTACTAAATTTTTCTAAGACAAATTTTTCTTCTTAGAATGCCAGCTTATCAGGGATGATCTAAGGAATTGGCAACACCCTGATGTGCTTTTTATATCTACTTTGTATCCTGCAAAATCAGCATCTGAATAGCCATACAAAGAGAAATAAGTCTGTTTAGGGTACCAAATCCCTAAGTCTTTGGTACGATTGAGATATCTAATGATTCTTTTGAGAGAAACTAAGTGAGACTCTTTAGGATCAGCTTAAAATCTAGAACACATACAAACACTAACATAATGTCTCGCCTGCTTGCAGTAAGATAGAGCAGTGGACCAATTATACCTTTGAAATCTTTCTAGTTCACACTCTTACCATTTTGATCCTTGTCTAACGATAGTGTAGAGCTCATGGGAGTTTTGGCTACCTTGGATTGAGACATATTATACTTGTTCAGCAGATCCTTGGTGTACTTATCCTGATGTAGAAAAATTCCTTTATTCATTTGATGTACATGAAGTCCAAGAAAGTAATTTAACTCTCCCATCAAGATCATCTCCAATTCCCTGCTCATAAGACTAGAGAAATTCTTTGAAAGCCAATCATTAGTAGAACCAAACCGAATATCATCAAAATATATTTGTACTACTAAAATGTCTTTCTCATTTGTATTTATGAAAAGAGTGTTATCAACTAAGCCTCTATTGAAATCATTTTCAAGTAAGAATTTTAACAATTTTTCATAGCAAGCTCTTGGAGCTTGTTTGAAGCCATAAAGAGCTTTGTCAAGCTTGTAAACATGATTTCAAAGCTCATCACTTTCAAAAATAGGATGTTGAGAAACATAAACTTCTTCTTGCAGATAACCATTTAGAAATGCACATTAACATCCATTTGAAAAAGTTTGATATTCTTATGAGATGCAAATGCAAGTAATATGCTAATTTCTTCCAACCTGGCCACAGGAGAAAAAGTATCCTCATAGTCTATGCCTCCTTCCTGGTTGTATCCTTGAGCTACTAGTCTTGCCTTTTTTCTGATAAACTTACCATTTCATCCAGCTTGTTTTTGAACACCCATCTTGTTCCAATAACAGACTGATCTTTGGGAGGAGGAACTAGATTCCAGACTTCGTTCCTATCAAGTTAATTTAGCTCACTTTGCATTTCAATGATCCAGTCTTCTTCTTGTAGTGCTTATTTCACATTCTTAGGTTCTACAAGAGACACAAAATCATTAAAAGCACACAAGTTCTTTAACTGATATCTTGTTTGTGTACCAGTGGACGGACCAGAAATGATGTTTTCAGCTGGATGAGATGACATATATTTGAACTTCTTTCTTCGTGTCCATGGTTCTGGTTCTCCAAGAAGCTTTTCAAGGCCTTGAGAACTTGATGCAGTGGCTTGACCACTATGTTTTCCTTGAAGTTCTATTTCAAGGCTTTGAGAGCCACTTTCAAGGCTTTGAAAGTCTCTTCTGGTTTCCTTCATATTATTCTTAGAACCATTATGTGGATCTACATCATCCTCTCTCATGCTTGTTTAGATTTAAACCTGCAAAACCTTTTAGATTTGGAACTCTCATAGGACCACATAAATCCGTATGAAGTAGTTCAATAGGCATGATTGTACTTACAAAGTTTTTTGGCTAGAATGAGTTCTTTGTTTGTTTTCCTTTAGCATTTGCATACTTCGTCAACATTGAACTTGATGGATGGAAAACCTCTGACTAGGTCTTTATAAACTAGTTTGTTAAATGTTGCAGGCTGATGTGTCCATGATTTTTGTGCCAAAGCTTTGAATCTTCTTTCAAAGACTTGATACATTTCAGACTTCCTCCTGCAACTTTGTTAGTATTCAAACAATAACCACCCGTTTATCCTTTTCAAAATAACTTTATTGCCTTTATCACACAGTTAAGATACACTTAGAATATTAAACTTTAAACCATATACAAGATAAACATCTGATATAGAATTTTCAACACCATTACCGACTTTATCAATTCCTTTTATGTTGCATTTTCCATTGTCGCCAAGTGTGATTGTCCCTCCTGATTCTTCTTTCAGTTCAATGAATAAAGAACCTTTGCCACTCATGTTTCTAGAGCAACCACTATCCATGATCCACTTATGTTCTTTACTCTTGGTGACAACCTGCAAACACCATTCACTGCTTCCCCAGTTGTTAGACCAAGTGTGATATTTGGATTCATATTTAGGATCAACCATGTTAGGCGGTCTGACCCCTTTAGGAACCCAAATACGTATCACCTGTCCCTTAAGATGAAATAGAAAGGTATTCCTCATGATGTGAGGTTCTCTTCACCTAAAGGGACAAGTCATCTTAACATGACCAATTTTTTCACAGTAATGACATTTTGGAGAACGTCTGCTTCTAGCTTTCACAAATCTGGTAATGTTACTTCTTGGAAAGTTTGGATTATATCCACTACCAGTTTTGTGAACAGAATGCAGACTTCCTCCAAGAATGAAGTTGAGATCATGTTCAGAGCCAGCAAGTTTTGTCAAAGCACTTTTGGAGTCTTCAATTTTCTCAGTCAGGAGAGTCTTCTGTTCCTCTAATTAATCATTATGATGACTAGGAGCAACAAGGTTGTCACTTTAAAGAGATTTCTCTGCTACAACTTCTTTGACTTGAGCTTTCAAGGCTTTGAAATTGGTTTCCAATGCTTTGAAATCTATGTCAACCTTTGCCTGAGAAATTTTAAGATTCTTCTGGCAAGCTAGTAGCAAATTTTCTTTTGCTTGCTCAGGAACTTTCTCCTTTAAGGACTTGATTTCATTTAAGTAATCTTCTTCATTCTGAAGCATTGTTTTCCAAATCTTAGAAAGTATACTTTTAGTTTTAGAAATAATACTATGCACCATTACCTCAATGTTCTTTTATGAGCTTTCATCATGCTTGGCCATAAGACAAAGGTTAGCTCGATATTCTTCGGAATCATATTCACTTGAAGAATCAGAATCACTCCATGAGGCTATCATGGCCCCTTTTTTTTCTGTCATGGTCCTTCTTTTGAAAAATCTTTCTTTTATTGTGAGGAAAATATCTTATCACGTGTCCTGCATCACCACACTCAAATCAGTTCATTACTTTAAATTTATGGGAAGAAAACTTACCCTTGTAGTCCTTGCTACTAGAAGATTTGAATTTGTCTCTGCTGAAGTCTTTGTTTCAAAAGTTCTTTTTCATCTTGAGAATCCTTGTCAAGGCTTTGGAAATGAGCAAAAGGATCTTCTTCATCATCTTCTTCTTTTTAAAGGCTTTGAGGCTGTTCACATTCTTTAGCCTTGAGTGCCAAATTCTTGACACTTTCTGGTAGTTCTCCATTAGTTTCCCTCATGGAGATCTCATGTGTAAGTAGCTTTCCCTGTAAATCATCTAGTTGGAGAGAGGAAAAATCTTGAGCTTCTTCAATAGCTGTTGTCTTTGGTTCCCATTTGGCTTTGGGAAGACTTCTCAAGATCTTTCTTACTTTCTCTTCAATGGAGAATGATTTCCCCAGAGACTCCTGATTGTTGACAATGTCAGTAAACCTTTTGAACATATCTTTGATGGATTAATTTCCTTTCATTTTGAACAGTTCATACTGTCAAAGGAAGATATTGATCTTAGTTTGCTTCACTTGGTTTGTTGCTTAAAAGGTTAACACCAATTTATCCCAAATCTCCTTAGCAGTCTTGTAGATAGATATTCTGTTGAACTCATCTGCATTCAAAGCACAATAGAAGATATTAATAGCTCTATATTTTTTGAAAACTGTTCTAATTCATAAGTATAAAGAGAGTTTACAGGTTTGGGAGTTCTAATCCCACCCTTTTCTATAGAAGATGTGAGGTTCATTCTATATGATAGACCAAAGTTCAATGTCTTGATCAATGACGACAATTTTCATCAAGGCCTTCCACTGTACAAAATTGTTTCCACAAAACAAAGGAGGTCTCTTAGCAGCTCTTCCCCTGAAAGAAACCATCTTCACCTACATTAATCATGATCACGAGATTATTAGATCTATACAGTGATACAAGCTCTGATACCAATTGATGACTGTATTGCAGGTAAAAAATACAGGATCAGATAATTTATAAAGGGGGGGGGGTGAATAGATTATGGCAAATTTTGCCAAGAGAGTGGATTTAAAACAATCTGAGAAGAAATTGAAGTGTTTCAAAGCTTTGAACACAGTTTCAAGGCTTTGAAACCAAAAACAGACAGTTGAAAATATACTGATAGTTTTCAAGATTTGAAAATCCTTTCAAAGCTTTGAACTAAAACCTGTTTCGAAGCGGTTATGAAGACAAGTAGAGAACTGTGATTTGTTACGATGTTCGGTCCCAAGTGACCTACTCTCCGTCTGAGGGATCTAATCCTTGTAGGATTTCACCTACTTCTTATTAATCAAAAGCTAAGCCCAAGATATCAGGCCAAGAGTATTCCCTAACTCTTTTCCAGGCTGTGGTTCTAATTAACCTATCTAGTACCCGTCTAGCTAAATGATTACAATAAGAATGATCCATTGGTCCTCTTGAACAACCCACGAGAAATATGATTAAAAGATATAGCATAGTTATACAATTAAAAGCTCAAAAGAAGAACACTGTAAGAAAAATTAAGCAGTGAGGCTTGAAGTGTTCTTCGGGAAACTGGAATGGATTGAGAGATGAATTAATCTTCTTCAATGATGCTTGTCAATCCGTAAGAGTGTTTGAATGCATGTGAGTTGCTCTGTGCTTCTGAATCTCTCACAATCACTTCTCTATTCTGTCAATTTGAATTGCAAAATATAAAGAAAGCTTTAAACATAAATCCCTAAAACTCCTCCGAGGATCTTTGACTCTCAACAGCTTTCTCCAACGGCTAGCTACTTGATTTCCTCATTGATTTTGATCTGATCTTCTATCTCTAGGTTTAAGGCAAGTTCAGACAAGTTTCCATATCAGTAGGATCAATAGTAGACTTGGATTTCCTTCTCTACAACCCTATAAATAAGGAAACTCTCTGCAGTAGATAGTTGGCTGAAAATTCCTGTAAACACTTAGGGAAACAATGAGATTAAGGCATGATAAAACACAAAATTAGATTGTCTTTCATCATATAATATAGCATAATTAGGAATAGGATATTAGAGAATAATTAGGAGGAAGAACTCACCCTGAGTTCATTCAGTGAATTGATGTGCAGTTTCAAGGCTTTGAAACCAGTTTCAAAGCTTTGAAGCAGCTTTGTACTTATAATCTCTTCAATAGTGAACTTACAGCGTCGATCCGAGCACGTATCCTTGCTCCTCGATGCTCTCTAAGTCTTTTTATTAGCTCTCCAACTTGCTTCTTGCTCTGTTCTGCCGTCCTTTGTTGCCTAGGTCAAAGTAAAGAAGACCAACTCTTGATTTTGCAAAATAAATCCAAAATTCTGCGGTAGCTTCAGTCTTATTCGTGCGAGTACCGACCATTTCACACGAATAATATTCGTGCGAATACATCTGCAAAATTATTCTTGAGTCTTCTCTTCTTGGTTCTCGACCTCTTTCCTTGCGCTTCCTAGCTTCCGAAGCTCACGTCCTTGATTTAATACGCTACTTAAGCCCTGTTTCCTGTCAAAGACAACAAACACCATACCAAGCGATTAAATCCATCAATTAAGCATAAATAAACATATAAGACGTGCCCGAATTGGAATTAAACATATGAAGCAACAAGTGATAAACATGCATTCTTTCATAAACATTAGATTCCGAACTCTCCCATAAACCTCTCAATAAAGTGGTAAATGCATAAGAAATATAGCTCCTAAAAGGCCCTATAAAATTTCCCTACACTTACTCTTTGCTTGCCTCGAGCAACGATGACGCTCAAGCCCACATAAGAGATATTGCATACATATTCCAAACAAATTCATACCCCCACCGCTTTGCATACTTTCCATCCACTAGACAACACGACTCAAGACTCAACACAAATACACGACTATGAAAACTACATGATAGATATACACAATGAAAATCAAGTATGTACAATGCAACAAAGTAAAGAACATTTTTCTTTTCTTTTTAGTTAGAGATTGGACAATATCGAAAAGTAAACTGACGTGTCGTAAGGCTCTGATATTCCCTTGGAAATTCTATAACTTTGATGATTGGTAGAACTTGCGTCCAGTTTTTTTTTTAGAATGCACATGCACGAGCACTTAACATTTTGCTTTCACACACTCGCCAAACATATCCCTAGAAATTACCAACCGAGCTATTTATCCACGGGTTTAAACTGCTGACAGCTTAGGACGGGTAAGATAAGATATTTAGAAGCGTAGTCCTAAACGTCGTGATAAAACTTACTAAACCCATTTGTCATACTCCCTCCCCAAAATCCAAGGAACCCCACCGAATTTAACTACTCCAGCCCTCATTCCCTCAATCTTGGTGCAACGCCTTTCTCGCGGCCACGAATGAAAAAGAGTGTTCAAGATCCTTAGCTAATCTCCTCCATTCTTCTTGAAATTCAAAATAACTCCTTATTTCCTTCAATTTTAATTTCTATTTTTTTCTCATAAACCAGCATGGATCCATAATATAATAATAACAACCCTAGGAGTTAAATGACAAAAAAATAATGTGGGGGTGGAATGTGTCAAATCAATAATGTATTCAAATAATCGTCAACACCCGCACACTCGATGTAAATCAACTCTCGCAACCCGACAGTTAATGTGATAATGTACTTTTCCAAACGATCCTCCTCATCACATAAGATATAGAGAATATAAATGAAAAACAAGCACGACCTCCTATAAGCTCAATCAACCCCACCCCATATTGTGTGAAAAGAACATCACGCACTATAGTGCTCTACCTGTGATCGTGGTTTAAGGACACAACTCACCGCTACACCGAAATGTGCTACCGTCTCTAACTCACCCTCACATCCCCTCAAAAGACTACATGTAAGAGAATCCACATAAGATGTATAATATCAACTCACCCTCATAGAACCTCCCTAACTCAACTCCCTTTATCATGACGCATAGGGAAGGACCATTCTAACTCGTGATGAAGGTCACAAATGAACGACTTCCTAGGATAGAGGACGTGAATAAAAGGGATAAACGGATCAACAGGGGTAACTAACGGACCTGTAAGCTGGAGACGGGAGATGAGGCACCCATAAAATATCACTCACACAGCTGTTCCGTTGCCACTACAAGGAGGGTTGACGACTACCTAAGTGACGGTGGTGTAGCGCTAGTAGGATAACTAGCCCGAGAGGTAGCTACTTGCATTTCTAGTGTGCATTAGCCCTATAAGTCTTCGTACTCCATATTCACGCGTATACCTCATTTTCATACTCCTAAGGAATTATATCATTGAGCCCTCTCCACATTTACTCTCTTCGATTGCCATTTTCTCAAAAAAAATATATATATAGTTTTTTAAATTTTTTCTTTTTCTTTATTTTTTGATTTTTCCCTAACTCTATATGCTTGGGCCAACTCGATTAACCGACAATATTGGGTAGGTGGACTCAATAACATAAAAAAGCAGACAATATATACAATGCAATATTTTTAAACGTGCAAATGGAAACCTAACAGACTGACCCCACATGCAAGACTGACTCACTAAACTAAATGTAACAAGGTTATGCAATGGCTAACTAGCCGATGGCTAAAACTCCCCCACACTTAAGACCTTCGTTTTCCACAACGAAATTTGGAGTGAAATCAAGAAGACTCGACTACGTAAGCGTAGGGCCTGTGGGCCTAGTCAGACTGGGTCTCCTCATGAGGACTCGAATCCTGATATGCATCTGACTGGTAATGGAATAGACCATGAAAAGTGTGCGGGTGCTCCAAAGTGACATTAGCCGCCTTGGCTAATTCGTGGATCCACCCAGCCTGTTCGACGTTGTTCGACAAAAATAATCCCAAGTATAGGATATCGTCACAAGTAATAAAATCCGGTAAGTCCGGAGTCGAATCCACAAGGAGAGGAGGGTTAGATAATGACTTAATATCACTAGAGTAAAAGACTAACTAAGCGATAAAAGAAATCTCTCAATGGCTTTAGAGCTTGCCAAGCTATCAAATTCACCACAAGTGATGGAGCATGTCGTGTTTGAAAATAAAAAATAAAATAAACGACAACTAATACTACTAACACTACGATTCAAGAGAGTGGAGTTGGGTTAATTGATTTCGCTAGAAAACTTGCTAGTGAAGTTCAACACCCAAAATTTGTATGAAGCGACGAAACATGAATTCTAAAGCAAACATAATCGTCTAGCTCACGAATTCAAGAGCGAAACCCAAAATCGAGTTATGTCAAGCATCAAGGATATGTACTCCTCTAACTGAGTCCACATTCAATGAATTCGGCATCCAAACATTGTGAAACTTGAATAACAATTGAAAATCTCACAACAAGCCATCCAACTTCATCAATTAACCCAACAAAGAAACTATCTACTCATGTTATTGAGTTGAAGAAGAGATTCACAATCATATTCAAATATCATTTCACTAGATTTAAGCTCAAAACTTCAAGAAGACACAAGTTCTTCTCAAAATCAACCCCAATACACAAGCTATAGTTCAAAGTGAAGAGCAAACCAACCTTGAATCAACTACAAACTAATCAGAATGAGATTATCTATCAACTAAAGCAGCTAATAGTTGTTGCTGCTATAGTAAACGAAGAACACAGTAGCACCAAGAACATAGCATAAACAATTTCGAAAACCACCCACAAATGGATCAAAATCAACTCCTCTCTCTCTCTCTTCCTCTTTCTAGTGACCCTTGGCCCTGATTATGCTCAAGAGTGAGCTCACGTGCACAAGAACAAACCCAAAATTGGGTAGAAATCGGAGAGAGAGAAGAAAGAACAGAGTCATCGTTGAGCACTGTGTGGAGCCGATGGTCTCACGAGAGCTTTCTTCTTCTTCATCTTCGGTTTTTATAGGCGATGGGGGAGGGTTTCGTAGCCTCCAAGGGATCATCCTCACCCTCCAATTTGAAACAATCCTTTTCAGAATCGTTGATTACAGCCCCTTCAAGAACCCTAGGAGAATTGAGGCTTTCTAGGATGCTTCGTTTTGGGCCGAATCAAAGGGTGGGTTTGATAGAGGGTCGGATAGGGAAGAGAATGGGACCATTTTCAATCAATTTGGTGAAGATTTGGGTCGGTTTTTAGGCTGGTTCGAAGCTTCGGGGAGCTTCCATGGCTGTCTTCTTTGTGCTCTGGTTTGGAAGAAGACAACGCGTCTGTGATGAGCTGTTGTCTTTAAAATTGCAAAAAGCCCCCCTAAGTTTGCCGATTCTTTTTAAAATACCCCCGTGCTCTTATTAAAACTTTTAGAATACCACAATTACACCCCAGTTCCGTTAAGAACACCACACTGCATCCCTTAAATCTTTAAGAAAACTCCACTATAGCCCCAATCCCGTTCGATTATCTTCAAATAAGCCCCGTTGATGTAACTTTGTCCTTCTTCCTTCACTTTTCTTCTCACTTGGACCCTCAAATCTTCAAAAATATTCCAATCAAGCACTCCAAGTTTCTTTAATTCATCGTTTGGCCCTCCTAGTCTAGTCTCTTGAATCGCCTCTTGAGTTTTTGTGGAATATTTCCTTGAGTTCCAACGCGCAATATTTCCTACAAAATAAGAAAATTCCACACAAACTAAAAGAAATAAGCATAAGTCCAGAAATAGGGTTATAATACACAAGTTACACATAAAAGTAAGTAACCAAGAGTTCAATAACATACTAAAATGTGCAGTTTATGATCCATAACACACTCCCCAACTAGCCATTTGCTCGTCCTCGAGCAAAGAGAGCGATATAAGTAGTAAACTAGTTAAGAACCAATCATGAGAGACACACACTCAACTAGACAAGGCTTGACTCAATTCTAAACTAGACTCAAATATTTACAAACATACTCACACATTAGCTATCCTAAGTGAGAAAACCCAAAGAAATAAAATCCTAAGAATTACTAGCTATTTTTTTTTGGTGGGGGAAAAAGAAGAAAGCAAAAATGTTTCCTAAAATGATTTCTCAAAGTCCAAAAAGATTGAGAAAGAAACCTATGGACGTCTAAGCATATACTCATACAAATGTGGGTGGTGTTTGTAGAAGTTGACCCATGCGAACCACAAAACTTGTTAATTAAGTCCAATTTTGCGAGAAAGTATGGCTTCAAAAAAAAATAAGGATCCCATGAAACTAGACATTCTCATATTTATTCAAAAGCACCCATTAGGATGGACCTCCAAAACTTTGAACAAAATTCGATTTTAGAATGGGGGATGTGGTTGTGGGCGTTTATGATCCTTTTTTGTGGATTTTTTTTGGGAGGTGGTGCGATTTTTCCTCATTTTGGAGGTTTTAGCATTAAACATTTTTTCCACATATGTCCACCTCTAATCCAAGGTTCTCCAAGACCCACAACAAAAGAGAGGAATATACAAGCGAGTGGACTTTTTGAGCTAAACCAAGGGGGCTATCTAGGTGGTGGCATGACATTAATCCCGAAACACCCCTCTATTTCTTAGGCATCGCATAAGGTGTCATGCTCACCACCACCCCAATGGGCTAAAAGTTTCCACCGCCAAAAACAATTAGAATTATATCCTTTTTGTAGAGTTTAAATCGCTTTAGAGAATACACCATTTTTCAAAAGTAGAAGATGTCAAATTTTATGTGATCAACTTAGTTTGAAGGACTTAAACATGAAACATAAATTTAGTATTTCACTTTGTGAGAACGCATGAGATCGCGGAATGTGGGATATTGGTGTAGATGTATTGAGTATAAGCAAATAATTCCTTATTAAAATAAAAATAAAAAGAACATGGACTAAGATATTTCATTCTTTGAAAACATCTAGCTTCCTAAAATTCCCCCTTTTCACTTTTTTCACTTTTTTCATTTTTCTTTTCATTCTCTTTTTTTTTCATTTTTTTTTTCAAATAAGTGACTCAACTACGACTTTCTAAGACTCAATAAAGCTATCAAAGAAGAAAATAAAATTTAGACTCAAAATAAAATGCTAAAATAAATAAAACTGAGAAATAAAGAAAGAAAAAAAATATATGGTTTGACACGGGAAAAGAGTGATGCTTCTCATGAAAGGTTCACACAATTTTTTTTTTAAATTTTTTATTTTCTAATTTTTATGATTTTTTTCAAAATTTTTATTTTTTTGTATTTTTCATGTAACTCACTAATGAAAGAAAAGTCAGGCTATATACCATTTAAACCAAGTAATATATCTACTTCGCACCCCCCAACTAAAATTTCACATCGTCCTTAATGTGTGAGAACAATGGAAGAGCATACAAAATTTAGCAAGAGTTAAGGGATAGAAGAGACCTCATTTTAGCTTTCTTGGCCACCAAGCACAAGTCCTCCTCCAAGAGTAACTTACAAAATGGTAATAGAAAGGGAAAAGAAAAATGCAAGAAATAGAGATAAACTAATTTATTTATTTAAAACTAGGGAGGTGGAACAAAGAAATGATGCTATCCCACCCCCAATCTTGGAAATTTATTTCCATGCCATGCCCCTACTTCATTCTTAGAAAAGTATTTCTCCCTCAAAAAGTTTGATTCATCAATTAGAATAGATAGGAGAAGTAGGGGCAAGACACAAAAGATGAATGAGAGATGCAAGAAAAATTTAACAATTAAGCTAGAGCAAGTGGTTACATCATGCATAAACTTAAAGAAAGGGTTTGAAATCCTCAAATGACATGAATCATAGAATGGGTTGTCACAAGTTGCCAAATATTTACTTGAAATCATAACTTGAGAGATGGCGGCAACTTGTGAATCTTCAATCTCATCACTTTTAAATCAGTCATATGAATTTGGGGATGTGGCTTCACAAGTGGGAGTTAAAATAATTTGAGAACTTGAAGCCTCATCTAAACCCTTAGGCACATCTTCCACAATGATAGAATCCAAGGGAGCATTCAAGCAAAATTCAATTTCGTCACAAATACGAGCATAGCTCCCCGAATCTTCATTAAGCATATCAATACTGACCGGAGTACCTCCCAATAAAACTTCAATTTCTTCACAATAAAGATCATAGGAACTCCGGTAAGTAGTAGGCTCTTCATGAGCACAAGACAAGACAACATTTCCTTCATGAATGGTAGCATCAAATTTGACCTCTAACTCATCACATGAGTGGTTTCCATTCTGCGACTCCTCCTCACATGTATCACTATGTGAGTCATCCAAAATTGCTTCACTCATGTCATGGGTTGAAGATTCATAGTAGAAAATATCAATCTCACTACCAATATCACTATTTCATGCTTCTTTAGAATGTGCAAATAAGAAATGGATACAATCACCTATCCTAGTAGCAACAAATCCATCATCAAACACATCATTAAAAATTTTGTCATTAATAGGTTCATGATGTGTGTGAATGGGAACTAGAGACTCGTGTGATGGTAAGTCTTGTGAAGACTGAGAACTATATGCAAGAGACTCATCATCTTGAATTGTGAATTTAAGGATTCAACTTTGTCAACCAAGTGAGAAAATGATTCTACAAGTTCTCTTTGTGATTCCAAAATTTCTTTTGTACCTTGAAAATATTTTTGCATTGTCTCCTCAAGAGAAATACTTATAGGCCTCTATAATTCCTCATTCACACAAGCTTCCCTCTCAAAATAATTCACTCCTAGACTTGATTCACACATCATATCATTATATTGATAAGTGCAAGAATCATTAGAGTTCGAAAACATGTAAGTGTTTGAGGGAGGTGATTGTGCACAAGAAGCATGAGATGTGTAATCTAGTGTCCCACTATCATGCCAAGAATAATAATTCTTAGGAAAATAATCACCATTTTTGTAAGCACGCTCACGTTCGGACCGCATTGATTCCTTAGAATGATTTTCATGCCTAGTAGATGCATGGTAATAAGGATATGAAGGAACGTTAGGCCTCTCACCAAGTCCAAAATGTCTATGAGACATATTTTCAAGAAAGTAGATGAGAACTACTTGATGAGAGGTATGTCTCACACTTAATCAACCACAAACAATTAGAGAAAATGTCAAAAACAAACTACTAACTAACTAAGAAAGAAAATCAAATCTAACACATAACCTCTCCCCGGCAACGGCGCCAAAAACTTGTTCGAAAAAAATAATCCCAAGTATAGGATATCATCTCAAGTAATAAAATCCGGTAAGTCCGGAGTCGAATCCACAAGGAGAGGAGGGTTAGATAATGACTTACTATCACTAGAGTAAACGACTAACTAAGCGATAAAATAAATCTCTCAATGGCTTTAGAGCTTGCCAAGCTACCAAATCCACCACAAGTGATGGAGCAAGTTGTGAAACTAAGAAATAAAATAAACGACTACTAATACTACTAACACTACGATTCAAGATAGTGGAGTTGGGTTAATTAATTTCGCTAGAAAACTTTCTAGTGAAGTTCAACGAGCAAAATTTGTATGAAGCGACGAAACATGGATTCTAAAGCAAACGGAATCGTCTAGCTCACGTATACAAGAGCGAAACCCAAAATCGAGTTATGGCAAGCATCAAGGATATTTACTCCTCTAAGTGATTCCACATACAAGATCAAGCCACAATTCGGGTTTGTCTTTCGACACACGAATTCAATGAATTCGACATCCAAACATTGTGAAACTTGAAGAACAATTGAAAATCTCACAACAAGCCATCCAAAATCATCAATTAACCCAACAAAGAAACTATCTACTCATGTTATTCAGTTGAGGAAGAGATTCACAATCATATTCAAATATCATTTCACTAGATTTAAGCTCAAAACTTCAAGAATACACAAGTTCTTCTCAAACTCAACCCCAATACACAAGGTATAGTTCAAAGTGAAGAGAAAATAAACCTTGAATCAACTACAAACTAATCAAAATGAGATTATCTATCAACTAAAGAAGCTAATAGCTGCTGCTGCTACAATAAACGAAGAACACAGCAGCAGCAAGAATAGAGCATAAACAGTTTCGGAAACCACCCACAAATGGATCAAAATAAACTCCTCTCTCCCTCTCTCCCTCTTTCTAGTGACTCTTGGCCCTGATTATGCTCAATAGTGATCTCAGGTGAAAAATAACAAACCCAAAATTGGGTAGAAATCGAAGAGAGAGAGAGAGAGGAGAGAACAGAGTCGTCGTTGAGCACTGTGTGGAGCCGATGGTCTCAAGAGAGCTTTCTTCTTCTTCATCTTCGGTCCATATAGGCGATGGGGGAGGGTTTCGTAGCCTCCAAGGGATCATCCTCACCCTCCAATTTGAAAGTATCCTTTCTGAATCGTTGATTACAGCCCCTTCAAGAACCCTAGGCGAATTGGGGATTTCAAGGATGCTTCGTTTTGGGCCGAATCAAAGGGTGGGTTTGATAGAGGGTCGGATAGGGAAGAGAATGGGACCGTTTTCACTCAATTTTGGTGAAGATTTGGGTCGGTTTTTAGGCTGGTTCGAAGCTTCGGAGAGCTTCCATGGCTGTCTTCTGTGTGCTCTGGTCGCGAAGGAGGAAGACAACGCGTCTGTGATGAGCTGTTGACTTGAAAATTGCAAAAAGCCCCCTAGGTTTGCTGATAATTTTTAAAATACCCCCGGGATCTTCTTAAAACTTTTAGAATACTACAATTACACCTCAGATCCGTTAAGAACACCGCACTACAACCCTTAAATCTTTTAGAAAGCTCCACTATAGCCCCAATCCAATTAGATTATCTTCAAATAAGCCCCGTTGATGTAACTTTTTCCTTCTTCATTCACTTTTCTTCTCACTTGGACCCTCAAATCTTCAAAAATCTTCCAATCAAGCGCTCCAAGTTTCTTTAATTCATCGTTTGGCCCTCCTAGGCTAGTCTCTTGAATCGCCTCTTGAGTTTTTGTGGAATATTTCCTTGAGTTCCAACGCGCAATATTTCATAAAAAATAAGGAAATTCCACACAAACTAAAAGAAACAAGCATAAGTCTAGAAATAGGGTTATAATTCACAATTTAGACATAAAAGTAAGTAATCAAGAGTTCAATAACATACTAAAATGTGCAATTTACGATCCTTAAAAGACGTTCTCAAAGCTCAAATGCTCTAAGCCAAGACCGATCTGCCCCACTATACTCCTAATGTGGTAAAACTTTCTCCGAGGCCTAGCTCTGTCTCCGTCTGTCTGATCTCTCTGCTGCTCCGGCATATGAATGATCGTAGCAAGTTGGGACTCCACATTGGAGCCCGAGATACTAGCCTCTTTCCCTTTCTTCTTTGGGGGCTATAACAGGTTTTGGGTCTTCCATAGGGTCGGGAACCTTATCCCATTTGCGGGGCACACTCTCTTTCACGTCTTGCTCCCCGTCACCCACTTTAATGCCATCATTTTTCGCTAGATTGAGGAGATTGTAAGTGTGCCCAGGAGCTTTCCTGTTATAGTGATCCTTCCTCTTCATAATGTATTTATATATGAAGCGAGGAATATCGATGAGCTTTCCGCTCCAAAAAAAGTAAGCCATGGTGCATAGTCTGAATGAGTACTTGGGCTGAGGTGTAATACCTCAGATCCAGTTCTTAAGAAGCTCGCAAATCCACCTCGCACGTTGAAGCACAACCTTCCTTGACACTAACCACTGATGCATGGTAGATCTCTCTTTTGAACCTGCCCCAGCTACCCGTGGAAGCAAAAAGCATTGACGAACTCAACAATGTCCGACAAATAGATGGTCTCATAGTAAGCACAATCCTCCTTCAACGCTTAAATTTCATCGCGGGCGCTACGATAGAGTTGTATTATGACAACACTGGGGCGATCGTGCAATCAAAGGAACCCAGGTCGCACCAGAAATACATGAACGTACTCAGGAAGTTCCATCGTATTCCAGATATTTTTTGAAAGAGGAGACATTCGGATTTGCAAGATTCCTACAAATGAGAATCAGTCAGATCCACTTACAAATCCGCTTGTTCAGCGCAAGCATGAAAGGCACACTAGGAGCATTAACATACGAGATGCACCAGATTGGCTCTAGTGCAAGTGGGAGACTGTTGGAATAGGTGCCCTAGAGGCAATCTATTATAGTATGAACAATAAATTGGCTAGAACATTCATTGTATTATTTATTGGATATTTAATATAATGAAGTCCTTAGATTTACAATTGTGTTGTTTATCTTAAATATCCCTGGTCCATTATAATTATTAAATGGGACAATCATCTATAAACTAGTATGGGGTTGGATTGATATGGAGATATCATGATACAACACATGGGTATGCATTAGGAGTACTGGCATACTGGATTGACCCATCTCCGAGAAGGCTACATACAAGTTATGTAAAGTCACAAGTGCTTCTCGTGATGACATCGGTATTATCATCCGTAGGCTTGAAGTCACTAGATCTTCTAGTTGTGGATTATTGTGTTTTGGTCGCGTCAAACGCCACACCGTGACTGGGTAGTCATAAAGGTGCGTATCGGATACAATATGAATCAATATTAGATATCATAGTGATTTAGTTAGAATTTTTCCCTCCCACATAAAGGGAGAAAATTTCCTAGGCCACTCGAGGGATAGTGCTTATGGAATGTCTGGCCAGACTCAAATAAATCAATATAGGACATTGATGTTATTTGCACGAATAAGGCTATTCCCAGGATCAAGGAACTATGGACTGGATATACGAATGTGACTTGTATATCTCGTGTCCAATCCGGATATTGAGACAAAGGGATGAGAAAATACTTGCACAAGGTTTGTCATGATGACTATTTCTATTGGTTGGCTAGAATGGATGTCTTGCTAGAGACCGCTCCATATTAGTAAATAGTTACTACCAACTAAATAGAAACCTATGGGGTCACACGCCATATAGGATTTAACTCCACTTGGGAATTAATTAATATGATTAATGAATTAGAAGGATCAAATCGCAACAACTTGCTAACTTAGTAGGACTAATATGCAAGCTCGACTAATCCGAATTTGAGTAGGATTAGGAGAGGGCCTTTATGTAGTAACAAGGAGTTGTTGGACTATATAAAGGATGCTCGTAGATTCCTTCCCTACAACTAATTATCATAACATACATTGATTAGGAGAGAAGGAAGGAGAGAGCAAGACAGTAAGGAGGGCCGAAACTCCCCTTGCCGTCCGCCCTACCCGTCGGCCAAGAAGAAAGGGCCACCCCTCTCTTTGGTGCTCTGTTACATGATTTCTTCATCCTCTTCCATTCTTCCTAGCTATCACAAGGTGTTTGGAAGATCTAGATCTCAATCCTAGGTATCGATCAACCGTAGAGATGTGATACTTTTCGCATCAGAAGTCATCAAACGATACCTACAAGGTACATAACCCGAATCCTTTACCATCGTCATGATTTCTCTTCCTGTGATCCTTGGAGGGTCTTGATCGGATAAATTATTGTTATTCGGCTGCGTATCCATAATAAAACCCAACAATAACTTGCTGCACATGATCTCAAATCTATTTGTTACTCCTCTACAATGAGGAAATTCTCCATATATTCTTTTCAAATGAATGGCTAGTTGTTCCTTGTTTTGCGTGCAATCATATGCACGTGCATCAAGAAGGAGAATCCGGAGCGATCTTCAGTACATGTGTCCTGAACACGCATTGGAAATATTAAAACCACTCTCTCACCCCTCACAATACTTATATGGATATCAAAACAATAAAAACAACTAATTCCTACTCTAAATTGGGTTGCCTCCCAATAAGCTCTTGTAATTTAACGTCGACAACCCGACCCAGTTACGTTATTCCTTTAGAAAGGTGGCTTGGCACCACGTTCCCTCTCTTCTAGCTTCATCTGCTGTATCCTGAAAACATCTCTATGAATTCCGGATTTTGACTCAGGTGGATCAGCACAAACCACCTCTGAAATCTCGTGCACTGCTTGCACCGCCACTGGCATTTGTGTCTGTTTCCCTTGAGACTGTTGTGGAGTCGTCTTGGAAAATCGAAAAGTCTCCCACGCATCATTGATCCTCATGATTAATTCACCATTCTCAACAAATGCGTGTCCGACCGGTAGCCAGAAAGGGCCTATCAAGGATGATCGGAATATCTCCCACGGGCATCTCTAGAACGACAAAGTCAGCAGGGATAATGAAATTGCCTACCTTTACGAGCACATCTTCCAGCACTCCATAGGCCTTCTTACAATACTTCTCTTCAAACTACATATTGATCCAGGTAGATCGAGCTTCCAGACCCAGCTTGCGAAAAACTGAAGTGGCATCAAATTTACACTAGCCCCCAAATCACATAGGGCTTTTCCAGTATAAGCTCCTCCTAAATTAGCTTCTATCATAAAGCTTTCCGGATCTTTCTGTTTTTGTGGAAAGCCATGAAAAAAACATGAGCTCACCTACTCTGTCAAATCCACAGTCTGAAAGTCTTTCAATGTCCTTTTCCCCGAAACTACATCTCTCAAATACTTAGCTTATTTAGGCATCATATTGACTGCCTCAATGAATGGCACATTTATGTGTAGCTTAGATCAAATGGACAAGAAACACCTATACTCCTCAGAGTCATATTTCTTCTTTCTACCCTTCAAAGGATATGGAAGATCCTTAGATAAAGACGATGGTGGTGGTGTTAACTCATCATCGATCTACTGAGTCATGCCATTTGATTGGGGGATCATAACATGGGTCTTCTCAATGTCAAAGACCTCATGCTCCCTTGCCTTTGATGCTTCAGCTCTGGCATGGCTCGGATATGGGGGATCACTGAGGGAAATCCCACTATGAGTGGGAATAGCATTCACCTGGCGCACGTTCTCAGTATTAGATGGAAAAGACCCTGGTCTAGCAGAGAAATCAATGGCTATTTGTCCTACCTGCACTTCCAAGTTACGAAGTGAGGTCTTATTGATGTGCAAGTCAGCCGTCAATGTTTCCACCTGAGAAGTGAAAGAATTCAGATTATTGCCCACCTGAAACATCATGTTCTTAAGGTCTACAATCTCAGCATGCTGACCTGCAGCTTGTTGTGGCTCCTGAGTAGCAGGTGCAGGCGGCCTGTGCTGGAACATGGACACATATGAAGCTCCAGTCTGATCCCCATACCTGAATCCTGGATGATCTCTGGCCCTTGGCATGTAGTTCCCCTGATTCCAATTCTGACGCTGCCCTTATGCCCCCACATAGCTGGTGTCTTCTCTTGTAGCTTGAGTCAATGTTGCATCAAATTCCTGCTCCTGTACAGCAGCCACAGTCTTCCTGTCATCATACACATGATTTGCCAAGTCATTCACAATCTTTGTGATCCCATATTTCCACTCATCATTTTTTCGATTGAGGCAACTTTGACAACCTTCTAGAGTCGTAAAACTGAGAATCCTTTTTGGAAATCTACTTCATCAATGCATAAGCTCCTTTCTTATCAACTCTCTAAAGGAAGTTTCCACCCCCTTCTCTATTGAGACAATCTTGGTTAGGACGCTTCGGCCATGATAGAAGACATGTAGAATCTTGTAGTCACCAAAGTTATGATTAGGACACTTGCGCATCATCCTCATAAAGTGGTCCCATGTATCCACTACAGTCTCGTCACCATGTTGCTGAAAACCTAGAATCTCTGCCTGTAAGCTAGTAACTCGTTGAGCTGGGTAGAACTTTCTCATGAACTTTTCCACACATTCCTCCCAAGTGGTGATCGATTCTGGCTCTATAGACTCTAACCATTTCACTGCGGCACCCTTTAGACAGCAGGAAAAGAGAATCAACTTCAATTGTCTAGCTGTAACATTCCTATACTTCATCGTTTGATATAGGCAACCGATGAAGTCATTTGGGTTTTCATCCAAATTCCCATTGAACTGAAACTGATTATGCACTGTCGTGATGGTAACAGGCTTCAGATCAAAGTGTTCAGCCTGAATAGTTGGCACTACAATTGCCGGCTTGTTTCCTCTCTGGGTCGACTGGAAATTTTCAACCAATGCCTGGCCTGACTTGTTCTACAACAATTGGTTGTTGCGTGCATCTAGGCACTCAGTCAGATAAGTCAACCGATCATTAATTGGAGCATTTTTCAATCGCTCACCCATTGTGTCCTTTCTTGGATCCCTTACTGGATTTCTAAACAATTTCTCCGGATTCTCGAGATGGGGCATAAGTTCTTTAGAGTTATTGTGCATACACTGAAAACTTGGAACACACTTAAAACACAATCAAAAATCACAGAGATAATAAACAAAAATAAAAAGATTTAATTAAACTTATTTTTTTTGAGGAAATTAAATTAAACTTATTGCTAAATTAAGAATATTAACCGATTCCTTCCATGGAAACCGCACAGAAAACTTGACGCGCCTAAATTACGCGTACTGCGCAAGTATACGGTCAAGTAATACAATGGAGTATTTGGAACTTCAAGTTATGGAATCCAAGGGAAGGTGCTCTTTCTTCTAATTGTAGCAATTAAATTTAAATCACTAAGTAACCAGTAAAAAGTGTGTGTGATGGAAAGATTTTCACCCTCAATCAAGTGACTAATATTCAAAACTAATAATGTAAGCAAAATACTGAAATATATCAAGATGGAGAAAGCTAGGCAATTTGTAGATCACCTAAGGTAGTTGACGGTTTTGGATTCATTGTACTAACACGATAATTCAAATTCTTAGCTAAGATGGGTAATAGTGGTGACTATCACTTCTCAGTCTCTTGTCGTTTTACACATCAGTATCATCCTGTCCCTCTCAGGCCACTCTGGCTACGGACATGTTCTAGTAGGCTAACGATATTGCACATAAATAGTGTCTTTCGGTTCACCACTACACGAACTCATCACTATGTCCTACCGAATATAACCTCTTCTAGCCACTCCTAATCAACTCACCTCACGATCCCATTGATTCGGGAATGCACTTGTAAACTCATCCCAAATAGGGCAGAGTTGCTTTCACACACTCACTAGTTAATTAACAAGCTCGGGTCATGACTCCTACCTTGCTAAGGATTAAGTATAGCATACACGTGATTGGCTAACAAGAGTTATCACTTAAGCAGGATTCATCTTATGAACTAGAAAAATAAACACTAATCTCACATCTTAACTCAAACATGTCAAAGAAAGAGTTCAACTAGATTAATCAAAAATTTCTTCATTCATAAACATATCCTAAGCGTGAAAGTTCATCAAAATCCGGAAAACCGATCAAAACATAAACCCTAGGCTCTCCATAGATTCCTAGGTATGAGTTTAGCTACTCATAACTGAAATATACATTGTATTATATTCCATACAATAAAATAAGGAAGAAAATAGGTTCAAACGCTCAAACCGATGTTATGGCGTTGTTCCTAGCTCGTCTCCTTGCTCCTTGATGCCCTACAAGTCTTTTCTTAGCTCTCCAACTTGTTTCTTGATCTTTTATGCCGTCGTTTTTTGCCTAGGTCGAGGTAAAGAAGACTAACTCTTGATATTTCCAAAGTAACCCCAAAATTATAAACTAACTTCGGCCTTATTCGTGCGAATACCAACCATTTTGCACGAATAGTATTTATCCGAATAAGAATCCTATTCAGGCGAATACATCTGCAGAATTATTCTTGAGTATTCTCTTCTTCGTTACCGAGCCTCTTACCTGCGCTTCTAGCTTCCGAAGCTCACGTCCCTAATATAATACGCTCATTAAGCCCTGTTTCCTGTCAAAGACAACAAACACTATACCAAGCGAATAAATCCGTCAGTTAAGCATAAACAAACATATAAGACGTACCCGGATTGGAATTAAACATATGAAGAAACAAGTGATAAACATGCATTCTTTCATCAACATTAGGCTCCGAACTCTCCCAAAAACCTCTCAATAAAGTGGTAAATACATAATAAATATATCTCCTAAAAGGCGCTATCATTAGACAAATGATTCTTTTAGGGCTATGTAGAGCACAACGTCTGCACATGTGTCCCTTATCCGGAGTACCATGTGGCTTGTCAATGGTATCACGGGTTAGGGTATCTACATTAGTCCCCGTTTTGCGCTTGGAGCTCGAGGTGTGATCTTCGAGGGCAAGAACCCTAGCCCCAAGAGTTATCTTAAACGGCAATTATAACTTTGCGAACAAATACACTTATCCCATATGTCAGTTATGGGTTTCTATTTCAAACTCATTTGGTTGACGGGTTTGGATCGTTTTTTGAAGCATCCTGCCTTAAGTCCTCTCACATGTGTCTTCTCTGGACGGGAGAACTTCAAGTGATTGGACCCTTACCGACAAACAGGATTGCTTTTACGTCTGTATTTGATTTATCCCTTTATTGCCGACGTTATCTCCTAGGAGAGTGGCTTCTCACGCCTTAGTTTTAATTATCGCGACCGTCTGTTTCGGTCGTTTAATGCTCATGTTTCTTTGTCTCTAAAAGGAGTACCAATTCCTTAAGTCATTCATACCAAGGGATTTCCCTTCCTTTCTGTCTTTCCTCTAAGAATGATCCTCTGGCGTAAGGGAGGTGTTCCCAAGTTTCTTATTTGGGTTCAAGAAGTAAAACCGCAGTAGTTTTGATTCTTTAACCTCCCAACGATGTAGACGGTGTCGTGTAAGTCAGGGCCTCCGGTGCCTTCTCTGAGCAAGAGGGTAATAGAAGATCCAATGTTGCTGCTTTCAGTTCACTTGTTTGACTTCTTTAATTCACCAAACGATGGAACACTATTCGTGCGCATTACTCTTTAGCTTCCAATATCATGGGGTTGAGTTTTGCTGCAATTGTAGCCGTATTCTTATCACCTCATTCCTCCCACTAAGCCAGATGTGGTCATCGGAAAGAGGGAAAAGCAATGTGATCTCCCACGTGATCTGGTTTGGTCCTTGGTGAGGAGGTCGACTGGAAGGGGCGGCACACCCTCTCACAACCACTTGTTCTGGCGAGCTAGGGACTCTCTATCAAGTGGCTCGATGTTGTTTCACAAGGGAAGACACATTTTCGTCGACCACCGCCGACGCCGACCAGGGGGAAGATATATTGTAGCCTTCACCCTTGGGCCCTCCGTTCACGTCGTTTGTCACTAGCGCAACACCTCCAATGACTTTTCGCAACATTCTTACACCAGCAGCACCTCTAAATCGGAGCAGTACTTCTGCTCATCATTCAAGGTTTGTCTCAAATTTACATGTAATAGCTTCTTGTTTCCCATGTTAGGTTTCTTTGTACAAATGTAATTCTTATCTGTAAAGTAATAAAATGATGAGTTGCGAAACACCTTTTCAAGTTTCTTTTGTGCTTTTTCTCCTTTGAGTAGCTTTATGTGCGCATCTCCCGACAAATTTTTTTAGCACAATCCTTGTAGCCTAGTGCATCGTACACCTAATAATAAACTTATTTGCTGCAAGCTTCATTTGGCTCTTTAGTAACCCTCGCGCATGCAATCAAGAGATAGGGGTCTTTGCAATTAATATCGCAAAAGATGGGTTTTCACGCACTTGTTACCTTGATAGATGACCTTTCCAATTTCACAGGAAATTGCTTGCGCCATGTTTCAGAGGACAAGCTATGCGCTTTAGCCATCCCCGGAGATTGGCTCTTAATTTAGAGAGAAATTGTATGTGTTGTTGTAGCAGATAGCTTTATGATGTATCCAGAAAAGCTAGAAGTGCTATCATAACCAATAGGCTTTGTATTTTCATGAATAAACTTGCAATGGCTATCATGACAGATATGCTTTTCTGATTTGCTGTGAAAGACTCGCACTTACTATCGTGATAAATCTTCTTTATAGACTACTAGAAAAGACTTGTAGTTGCTATCGTGGTAGATAGGCTTTATAATTTGCTAGAAAAGACTCGCAGTTGTTGTCTTGGCAGATATGATTTATAATTTGCTAGAAAAGACTTGAAGTTTCTATCATGGCAGATAGGCTTTAGAATTTTCTAGAAAAGACCTGCAGTTGCTATCATGGTAGATAGGCTTTTTGTAGTTGCCGTAGGCAAGCCATAACCATCGTAGATGCTGTCATTAAGTGCTAGGTTTTCGCAGTTGCTATCAGCATGTGATAGGCTTTGTTTGCAGTTGCTATTAGCCGGTGATAGGCTTGAAGTTGGGCTGCTATCGCGGCGGATAGGCTTACACATTTTCTATTAGCATAGTTGACAATGCGGCTCCTATCGCAGCGGATATGCTTACGCATTTTCTATCAGCATAATTGGCAACACGACTGGTATTGCATTGGATAGGCTTACACATTTCGCTATCTGCAAAGTTGACGATATAGTTTGTGCGTGAATTACCAATCCCTAATATAGTAGGGTGTTTCATTGATAAAATTCCCCATATGGGAGGAACAACAATAGACAAAATTCCCCATATGGGAGTAATCGATAGATACATCAAGTGCCAAGATGCATGACAAAATTACCCATATGGGATGAATCGCCATTGGCATAATCCCCCATATGAGAGGAATCGCAATTGACTGATACCCATTGAGAGCGAGGAGCTCCAGCAGGTTACGAGTAGTACTTCTCGAGCGGTCGCATATTCACAGGATTAGGCTCGGCGGCATGTTCCCCGTATCTCTATATTTTTCTATACCCGCTTTCGAAAGCTTCTTTTACCTCAAAATTCCTTTCCCATTTTGCTGCGACCTTGGGATGTGCAGCAGCGCGAAGGAAATGGTCTGCATCTCTTAGGAAAATATCTCTTGCAACAAAGTTTCTTGGTTGGACCGTCTTGTCGTAGTATTTTGCAATCCTCTTCTGGTATAGGATGTTATTTTTCTTTGCTTTCTCCCGCCTTTCTTCGACCAGGTCTAAGACGTGGCTTCTCTGGCTATCAATTTTCACTCTCGACGCTAGTCGTGAGGAAGGAATCTTGATCTATGTTAGAATGACTGCTTCAGCTCTATAGCATAATGAAACCGGTGACGCACCTGTAGGAGTTTGTGGGGACGTGCGATAGGCCCAGAAGGCATCATCGATGTAATTGGACCATTTTAAGTGATCATCTGCGACGAGCTTGCTGAAGATTCTGATGAGGGTCTTGTTAGACACTCCGGCTGTCATAGTAGGGTTGAGGTGACGTGTCTGATGTTCAATTGTTCAAGCTTCCTTGCAACTTGACTATTGAATAATGGCGTCTTGTTGTCTGGAAGGATGGTGCTTGCGATACCTAACCTGCAAATGATATTTCTAAGGATGACGTTAATGACCGTACCTCCGTTAGGTTTCTTTATAGGGATCACCTCTACACTTTTTTTGTAAAGCTCCGTCCCCGAGAGGATGAACTTCCTGCCTTGTGATTCAGGCCTTATAGTACCAATGACATACATGGCCCACGTGTGGAACGACCACGGAGTGGCCGATGCGTGCAGGTCGACTGACGGAGCATGAATTAAGTTCCCGTAGAATTGGTATTTTCTAGCACCTCTTGACCTTTTTCATGCGGTCCGCCTCCATGGTTGGCCAAATTAGCCAAGGTCCAGGAGGTGTCTACACACCTTCACACCTCCTTAGTGTTCTACCGAGTGTGTGGCCTCTATTGCCTAGTGAATTTTGGGTCCTGCGAGGGATTTCAGCAATCCTCCACTGAAAGTTTTCCTCCAAAGCACATCGTTCCTCATTTCGTATCTGGAGCTCTTCCTTTTGATGGCCTCCACATTTTTCCTCCCATCAGGGAGGATGTTGTCCTCCAGATAGAGGAAAAATGGCTCTCTCCAGTGTTGCCCTTCATCCATGGCGCAAAATTCAAGCACATCTCTAACCTGAGCGCACTTGTCGCACTGTTCTTGAAGAACAGCTGCGCAAGTGCTCATTTAGGTCCAGGTGATGCCCTGACGCTGCGTCTTTTGGTAGAGGGGTGCTTCGTTTTGCCCATAACTTTCCTCGTTCACATTTTCCAGGAATTCTCTTCTTTCTTGTTATGTGATGCATCACAGCATGATTCCACGATTTGTTTTCTCTAGTCTTCGTCTGTGAGTTCTTCATCTGCACATACGTCTCACACAAGGAAAGGGTTTGTTTCTTCCTAAAATTTGATTTGGGCAGGGTACATGTCCTCTGACATCTTGGATATTAATATGGCAAGCACATATGCATGACAGTTAGAACTTCTGAGGGTGTATTCGAAGTCAGGGGACTCGAAAGTGCTTGAAAATTTCTGCACTTTAGTTCGATAACTCAAGAGGTTTGTCTCCTAAAGGGCAAAGCTTCATGATGATTGCTTGATGACGAGTTTGGAATCTCCTGAAAAGACAAGGTTCTTGACTTCGAGTGTTTTCGCCACAAGTAGCCCTGCCACAAGGACTTCATACTCTGCTTCATTGTTTGTGACCCAAAAGCCCAGGTTGTACGATATTTGGATCACTTCACCTTGTGAAATGGTAAGCATCAACCCAATCCCTCCTCCCATAAAAGTGGAGTCTCCATTTTTGTTTATCTGGTTTGTTGACCTCTAGGTCTCTAATTGTCTCCTCAGTTATTGACTCGTAGTTCCCGTCTGAAAACTGCACCAATAGATCTGTGACTGCCAGGGATTTAATCGCCGTGATCCTGGCGAAGGCGATATTGTAGAGAGAGAGAGAGAGAGAGAGAGAGAGAGAGAGTGATAAACCACTTTTCTAAACAGACACAAGGGGCGGCGTGAGACAAGAGACACCAAATGGGGTCACTCTTATTCATTACCATGTCTTTATGGGTATCAAAGTAGTAGTTTAACTTCTGTACTACGAAGAAAAACGCCAAGCAATGTCTCTCATGGCAGGGTACCTGGATTCCACTTCTTGGAATACTCTAGAGATATAGTAGATCGGGCGCTCCTGTCCTTCATGTTCTTGCACCAGTAGAGCTCCGATCGACCTAGTGGTTGAAGTCAAGTAATGTAGCAAGAGACTCCCCAGTTGTGGTGCGATCATGACCCTGGGGGAAGTGAGTATGATCTTTAAGTGTTCAAACACTTGCTGGTGCTCGGGCTGCCCGTCAAAATCGGCCTTCTTATTCAAGATCCGACTGAAGCAGTGTCTCTTCTCTCCGATCGCCGGTATGAAACTTCGCAGGTACGAGAGATTTCCTAGGAATGTCTTCCGTTCGCTCTGACTGCGAGGTGTGGGAAGGTGATAACTCCCCAAAAGGGGTTATCTAATGAGGTTATTTGAGATAAAACTATCGATTTTTTTTTTTAGTTTTGAGCTGAATTTTGCACAAAAACTCTTGGTAATGCACAAGACGTGCATTAAAGCTAGTATCGGGATTTCGAGTATTTTCTGCATTACTTTCATAAATATATATATATATATATATATTTGGATATGATCGCGGGTTTGTTCATGTTGTCTAGTGCACTGGGATGCGTGTCGAGATTGAACCGGGGTTGCCACGAGAAACTTGTAGAAAATGCTCGGGGCAGGATTTGACAAGGGGGAGCGGAATGGAAAACAAAAGGACTTGAGGAAAATGGGCAGTGAAAACAGACCGAGAAAGCTAAAAACCCAAAACCGAGAATAACCGGGCTACACTCTGTTGACAATATCTTGATTTGTATTTGGAATTTTGAAGTGAGACCAGTGGCAGAAGAAGGTAGACGTCAAGGGCTTGCCGAAAACAGGTTATAATGCTGAAACGGAGTCCGGCCGAAAAACCCGACCCACGTCCGAACATGAGTCCCCTCAAAGCCACGTCCAAACGTGGGTCTCGGATCCCTGTGTCCGGGGCCGGGGTCCGTTGTTTCATTTTCAGACACTGACATGTCGATTCCCGGGGAAGTTTTGGGTCATGGATTTTTTTTTGTAATTTTGACACCAGCCCCGGGTTTTAGAAGTCAAGTTCGGATTTTGTCGTCCAAATCCAGTCACCAGTTTTCCCATGACAAGGTTCAGATTTAGGCAGAAATTTGGGGCGGTTTTGACCTAGGGGTATTTTGGTAATTCCGACAAGTGTCGGGACAAAACGCAGGCCAGTGGTAATTTCGTGATTTCGGGCAACTGTATGGAAATACATGCAGCATAAAAGTGACATCAACCCAGAAGTACGGGGATCATAACACACCTTCGGAGGAGGATCATCGCTTGATTTCTAGCTTATTCGTTTTAATCTTTTCTCTTATTTCTCTATTTTATGAAAAACATTATTATCGTAATTATGTCAGTTTCTAGTAGCTAAAGTTTTACCAAGGTTACTCGGTGAATCTAGGGTTTGGATTTAGTTTTTCTTTGATTTTTGTCCTGGATTCATGATCTTCAGATCTTAATGCAGTTTTCCGTTCTATGTAGATTTCTGTCTTTGATGCTGATTTTCATGTATGAACTGAGTGATCAACCAGGATTACTACACATCTGACCAGGCGCACGAGAGTGACCTGATTAGATTAGGAAAAAAAATACAGATTTTATTCCCGTATCACATCATGGACCGAGAGGCGAAGTGTGTTAGGAGTAACCGAGTGTATAGATCGAGTTTTATAGAAATTGTGTGAGACAGAGGAGGAGATCCCAAGACCTTAGCAGACTTAAACCAAACCTGCAGATCTAGGTGGACCGAGAGGACCCGCAAAACTGCAGGGACGGGAAAACGTGCATTAGACCGAGAGGAGATTACACAACTGATTACGTGGCATAAGTAGAACCGACAGCGTGTTTTTATAAGAAATTTGGAAAATGATGAACCCTACGGGATCCTGAAAACCTAGTATCCCAAAAACCGGGTTTATACAACCAAAACATATTGTCAGAAAATCATATTAAAAATATCGTTTATTTCAGTTATCTACTTTAAGTACTTAGTTTAGTACAATCAACTCAAACAAGCTCCTTCTTTTACTTTTTACGTTTTTACTCTGAAAACCCTAGTTATGGTTAAGCGGTAATCCAAAATCTGTCTCTGTGGGAACGATAAATCGAGTCTCAAATACTCACTTTATTTCATTGACCGTACACTTGCGTAACGCACGTAAAATTTTGTGTCAAGTTTTTGGCGCCGTTTCCGGGGACTTTTTTACCGGTTTATTTACTAGTCAGAATTAATTTTCAGAGTTCTTACTTTTGTTTTTATTTCTCTTTTATGTCGCTGGTCTTTAAATCTTTTTTTTTTTTTTTTTTTTCAAGAACCTTGTAGTGTATTCCCAGATTGCCTCGCAAACTGGTGCAGCCACTCGACAATCCATATTAGCTTTTCAATGACCAGAGACGCAGACACCGCGAAAGCAAGATGGCCGAAGTACCGGCCTCCGAGGCACGCACTCCAGCCGAGATGGCTCGGTACATCGAGGAGCTGATCGCAGCAGGCATTGCTGCCAGGAACGACGAGATGATATACAACATATCTGGAAAAGCTTTGGTGGAGAATTTTCAAGGTCCCTTTGAGAGGACATGAGCCAGCTATAGTAGCGACTTAGATCACTTCTGAGCACTTTGATATTAAATTCTCCACCACCCATACTGTTCAGACTCATTGCCCGTTCCACGACAGAGCCAACGAAGACCCTAATGACTTTATCGGGAAATTCGAAGACTATTACAACACATCATTCGCACGTTCCCTAGCTCCCAAATCCATCACTACATGCGAATGATGTGTTGCAGATTTTCTGGAAAAATTCTACCCCGCCTCTTGAGTTATTAAACTATTAAGCGAGATATTGTCCTTTTAATAGAAGATGGCAGAGACGGTGGTAGATGCATGGGACAGACTGGTGAGATTGGTGAAAAAGTGCCCTAACCACGATTTTTGGGGACCTGAAGATTCTCCAGGTATTCTACCATGCCCTAGACAGGGAGAATGTTCACATAATTCAGAGATGCCGGAGGTAACTTTCTGTACCACATGGAAAAGGACGGAGCCTATGATTTGATGAAGCATATAGCCAAACAAAACACTCGCCTGTTTGATGACCGAAGGATCACAGCCAGGGACGATCCAGTTGTCGATGATCGGATAGATAATCTTACCAAAGTAGTTAAATATTTTGTCAAGAAGGTCTACACAGATAAGAAGGCTGTGGCAGCTGTGGAAGAGCCAGATTTAAATGCCGCCATTGAGGAGCTCAAGACGGAAGATGCCAACTATGTGCAAAGACACTGGGACCCAAGCTGTTACAGACCCGGAACATGGGATCATCATCCCAGGTTCGAGTACGGGAATCCTAACTCTACAATCCATGCACCAGGATTCCAGCTCAAGCCGCAGACATAGCAGGCAGCACCAGCCCCGCAATTCAGCAATGAGCTGGAATAAATCAAAGCCATGCTACAGAGTATGAACAATAATTTCCATACCAGATTCACGCAGATTGATAATAAGTTTTTCAAACAGATAAGAATATAGGCACCATGACAGCCGATATTCACCATACCAAAACTGCATTGAGAACACTGGAGGTACAATGCAAGTAGCTGGCACAACAAACTGAAAGAGCGCCGATAAATTTACCCTTAACCACGTTTAATAATCCATGTATCCTAGCCATGCTCTTGCATCAAACTGAAAGAGCACCAAACAGGATCCGTCGTATCCTAGCCATTCACTTGCAAAAAAGTAAAAAAATATCGAACACGAAGTTTTTAACGAGTACAATCTGATCGTTAGCCCCCAGCGAAGGGTTCATTTGGACACTACGCAGTGTAAAATGAGAAGGATGAAAACGAATTGCTACCTATCTCCAAAGATATGCCATATCCTTTGAAGGCAAGGAAGAGGGATGATAGCAAGGACTACGCCAGATTTCTCGAGATGTTCAAACAGCTACATATCAACATACCCTTTGCTGAGGCATTGGCAAAGATGCCCACTTATGCCAAATTCCTCAAGGACATTCTTAATGGAAGGAGGCGAATGTGCAATGGGACAATAAATTTGACAGTAGAAGTGAGCAGTTGTGTGATGAACGGGCTACCATGGAAGAGGAAGGACCTTGGAAATTTTGTCATTCCGGTGAACCTAGGTAATGCATACACAGGAAGGCATTGTGACCTAGGGGCTAGCATCAATGTGATTCCATTGACGATATTCAAAAGTATGAAAGTCAGTGAACCCAGACCAACCAAAATCATGCTCAAGATGGCAGACAAATTCGGAAAATCAGCATATGGAGTCATTGAAGATATTCTGGTGAAAGTCGAAGAATTAATTTTTCAGACATATTTTTTAATTCATGGAGGCAGGAGATGTGCCGCTCATTCTGGGCAGACCGTTTCTCGCCACTGGAGAAGCCATCATAAACAGTAAAAGAGGAGAAATTTCCATGCATATCAATGCAGACAAGGTGAAAATTAACGTCTTCAAATCTCTCCAGCTTCCAGATTATTACGAATACTTCACTGTGGAGGTAGTTAAAGACGGTCTGGAAAACGAAGAGTTGGACAAGCTATGGGCAGAAATCGACAACAATTACAAATAGGAAGCGGAGAGGTCCCAGGGTGAGCAGGCCATGAAAAATGAACACTGGACCACTTTACATCTAAACGAAGAAGGCAGGCAGAAATTGGCCCTAGTCCCGTCACTGAGGAACCACCCACTCTGGAGATGAAACTACTTCCGAGCCACCTCAAGTATGCTTACATTTGTGAAAACGATACTCTGCTCGCGATAATTTCGTCTCTAATATCTCAGAATTAGGAGCGGAAACTACTGGAGATGCTACAGGAACATAAAGAGGAAATCGGCTGGAGATTGCGGATCCCTTTCCCATAATTAGGATTAAAGACGACAAGAAACCGATGATTCACGCCCAGCGGATACTTAATCCAAACATGAAGGACGTTTTGCGCATGGAGGTCATGAAATGGCTGGAAGCGGGAATCATCTACCCTATCTCGAACAGAACATGAATCAGTCCAGTAAAGTGTGTGTCCAAGAAAGGAGGTATTAGTGTGGTGCATAATAAATATCATTAGCAGATCGAACAGCGGTCTGTCAGAGGCTGGTGGATCTGTATGGATTACAGGAGGCTGGACGATGCAACGTTAAATGATCATTTTCCTTTAGTGTTCATGGACCAGATGCTTGATGTAGGATTTTGATGCAGGTAAGTAAGCGGAATAACAAAATTACTCCTGCTCAAATCCATCCACGAATCACAGGCAAGCGTTCCTAACATGATGAGAGTTAACGAATTGTGTACCTTGTTTTTGTGATCACTACGAATAATTGTTTCCTCGTCTCTATGATGATCCACACCTAGGATTGAAGCTAGAATCCTTTTCCACGTCAAGTGCTAGCAACGGAAGAAGGAGGCAAAGATCACGCAACACAGAGCACCAAAGGGTCGCGCGCCACAGGGGTGGCCAACGACGCACGGGGGAAGACATAATAAGCTAGGCCCCCTTATATAGTTAATAACTCCTTATTAATTACATATTTTCCCCAATACTAATCATGTCCATACACGGATTCGTCCACGTTGAAAATTAGTCCTACTAACTTTGCTTGCGGTTGTGTTTTGATCCTGCTGATTAATTAGTCCCACTAATTAATATCCAAATCTAGTTTAATCCATAAGGTGTGTGACCCCTTAGGTTTATACTTAGTTGGTAGTAATAATTACAAATATAAAGCAGTGTCTAGCAACACATCCATGCCACCCAACTAATAGAAAAGCCAGTGATCCGACAAACCATGTGCCCAAGGTTACCGCGTTGTATCTATCTCTTTGTCTCCATATCCGGATTGGAAACGAGACAAATTTCAAACTCGAATATCCAATCCATGGTTTCTCGATCCTTGGAATAGGCTTATCTATACAGATAACATCAATATCTCTATATTGATTTATCTGAGTCTGGCCAGACATTTAATAAGCACTACCCCTCCAGTGGCCGAGGATATTTGCTCCCATTATGTGGGAGGGACAAATCCACTCTACATCACTACCATATCTAAGCTTGCTTCCTATCATGCTTGATGACTATCTTTGTAGTTAACCAGTTGCGGTGTAACGTTTCATAATATCAAAAAATGATATTTCACAACTAGAGTATCAAGTGACTTCAAGACTAAGGATTACAACACCATTAGCACTACGAGAAGCACTTGTGACGTTAACATAATTTAATGTAGCCTTCTCGTTTTGGGTCAATCCAGTATGCCACTACTCCTAATGCACACCCATGTGTTAGACTTGATATCTCTATATCAATCTACCCACACTATAGTCTATAGTTATCGTCAAGATAATGGACTAGGGATATTTAAGATAAAAAACACATTGTAATCTAAGGACTTTATTATATTAAATATCTCCACGGATAATAAATGAATATTCTACCATAAAACAATATTCATACTAAATATAGATTGCCTCTAGGGCATCTACTCCAACAGTCTCTCACTTGCACTAGAGCCAATCTGGTGCATTTCGTATGCCTATAGATCTAGTGTGCCCTTCATGCATTCGCTGAACAAGTGGCTTTGTAAGTGGATCTGAAAGATTACTGACCATCGGAATCTTGTAAACACAATATTTTCACCCAGTTTGGTAGTCCAAGAGCAATGGTCAGTGACGAGGGCACTCATTTTATCAACAAGGTCTTCGCCATATTTCTGAAACAATACGAAGTGTCTGTTCATAAGGTAACTCTGCCTTATCACCCTTAGTCCAACGGGCAGGCCGAGGTGTCAAATAGGGAGATTAAAGGAATTTTGGAAATAATTGTGAATCTAGGACGCAAGGATTGGTCCCTTAGATTGGATGATGCGTTATGGGCTTATCGAACAACATTCAAAACACCGCCGTGAATGTCGTCGTACCAGCTGGTGTTTGGGAAAGATTTCCATCTCTCTGTACATTTGCAACATAAAGCGTACCGAGCCGTTAAGTAGCTTAACATGAATCACAATTTAGCAGGAGAAAAGAGAAAGATGACACTGCTCGAACTCGAGGAATTCCGACTGACTGCATATGAAAGAGCACAGATTTACAAGGAAAAAATGAAGAAATGGCATAATCAACGAATTTTGCCAAAGAAGCTTAAAGTGGTTCAGGAAGTACTTATCTACAACTCCCGAAGGAAGTTCTGTCCGGAAAAGCTAAGATCCCGGTGGTCGGGACCGTTAACTGTTAAAGACGTATTTGCATGGGGTGCTGTTGAACTAGAGAACCCGCACGACGAATCAATTTTTAGAGTGAACGGGAACTGAGTCAAGGCATACTTGGACTCGCTAGAAATCATCACGGTGAAGGTGATCCGCTTCAATAATCCGTGATCCATATCGGAGGTAACTGGGTCAGGTCGTCGACCGTAAATTACAAGTGCTTGTTGGGAGTCAACCCAACCCAACCTAGGAGTAACTTAATTTTATTTTATTTCAGAAACTTTTAAGAAGTGAAAAAAATATAAAACAAATAAAAATAAAATATTTGAAAACTACACCCACGCCCAAGCGTAGGTCAAAAATAAAAAATTTGCGTCCCACGTTCAAACGTGGGTCATAAAAAAGAGTTGTTCTTTTTTATTTTTCAGACGTGGTTATAAAAAGAGTGTTTTTCTTTTTTGTTTTTTTTGTTTTTTTTTTTTTTATTTTCCTTCTCTTTACTTCTTTCTAATCAAAGAAAAAAATGAAAAAAAATTGAAAATTACACTCACGCTTGGGCGTGGGTAAAAAAGAAAAAAAAACGAAATTTCCATCCCACTTCCAGACGTGGGCCATTAAAGATTCTATTTTTTTGTATGTTTTGTTCATTTTTGTTTTTATTTAAAAAAAATAAAAATATATAAAAATAAAAAAACGCTTTCCCTCATTTACAAGGGCTGAAAGTCATTTTTTTTTACACCCTCACATTTTCCCCATGCCTGTAACTCCCAGTCAGCCAGGGAGTCAGCTACCTAGTCTGGTCGCCACACCTCAGCATTTGGATTAGAGTGGGTACCACCATAGTAGTTCCGTGAAAGCATTTCACCTCTCTGTGTGGTGGTGAGAGTCGTGTCTGCATAGCCACGTCTGGACGTTTTTTTCCTTTTAATTCAATTTTATTTTTTTACTATTACTTTTGAGTATGCACTTTTTTTTTGTTTTGAGTCAACCCACCATGCTTTCGAGCCTTACATTGTAGATAGTTTTAAAAAAATTATTAAATATTAAAATTTTCAAAAATCTTAAAAATTTAAAATTGGAAAATTTGAGAAAGGGCATATAAAATAACAAAAACTGTGGAGTGTTCGATGATGGTCTTTGACAGTAAAGGAAGGCCACACCGAGGTGTAGTCGATAGTGAATCTGTACGAAACTGGTTAGAGGCAGTGCGATTCAGAATCATCGAGTAGTTGTCTCTTGAGCTAGGAATACGATTAGTTCCCACAACACCGTCACTTAGGTAGTCGACAACCCGCCTACGGGGGCCATCACGATCACCATATCAATGTGGTGTGATCGACTCATAAAGGACCCACTGTCCTGTTTCTTAGCCCTAGGTCCAACTAGTTAACCCGATTGAATTCGTTTACCCATTTTATTCATCGCCATGTATCCTAGGAAGCCTTCTTTGTGACTTTCATCACTCGTTAGTTTGATGATACTACGCGTTATGACACAGGGAGTGAGTTAGGGAGGGTTTTGATGGGTTAGAGCTTCATGACAGATCTTTGCTGGACAGTTTTGACATTCGCACATTTTTTCATGGTTGGGCCGGGTGAGTTAGAGGCGACTGCATTGATTTGCGGTGGTGATTCACTACATTACATAGTGATGACATGTGGAGAAGTCGCGTGCGAAGCATCTTTCCGCACAAAACGGGTATCGGGGGTTTTGGGATTAATTGGTGGTTCTTGCTGATTCTTACATCTTTGGTAATGAGGAGGTTCGGTAGGACTGCACGTTTTATCGTTCGACTACAAGATCTACGCTTCATGATTAGTGCGGGGATACTTCACACATGATTATTTTCCGTACCCCGCGACATTAGATTATTTCTGCACCACACAGCTTAGATTGTTTTTTATTATTTATTTTTTATGTTATTTGTATATATATGAAAAAATAAAAAATTACAGAAAAAAAGAAAAAAATAAAAACATAGAAAAAAATTATAAAAAAAATAAAAGAAAAGAAAAAAAAGGGAGTTATATTTTTTAATATTTTACAGTTATTTAATTATCTATTTAAAGCTGAGTAGGTGGACACTATTTTCTGGATTCAACACCGCTTCACATTCGTGGACGCGAGAAAGGTGAAAGTACATCGGGAGCATAGGAATTGAGTGAGCAGAAACGTAGGTGTTTCGGTTGGTTTTCAGAATTCGGTGAGGGGTGCGAGTTGGGAACTCTGAGAATGTCATAACGAGTAGGATCATGCCATACCCAGATACAAATACACATCTTACTTGTTAGACTTATTGTAAGTTCAGCTTGTTTGAAAGGATTGAAATAGATTCGAAACTGTATGTTGCAGAAAAAGGCAACTGAAGCTGTTGATCTGATTATGTGCTGGTTCAATCTGACATGGACCTTCCTAACACCTTCCTAAACAAGATCAGAGACAGTATCTTTGAAGATATTGAGCAACTAGCCGTTGGAAGAGCTGTTATAAGAGTCAAGATCTGAACCTACTTTTAAGAAAAGTTTGATAAGAAGATCCTAAAGATCTTCAAGTTAAACAGGCTGCTTAAAAGAGGGAATTGCTGAAGAATTTCGTGGACACAATAGAGAGAAACATAAAGAGACATTCACATACGACAGAGGATTGACAAGAAACCAAGAAGCAGATCTAATCACTCAATCCAATCACCTGAAGAACACTGCATTCTCACTGAAGACTTAGTTCTCAGCGTTCTTCTCGTCTGATCATTATTTTTATATCACTTAGATAATACTTCTAGTTCTTATTCTTGTAGATTTTTCAAGGTGAACAGTGGAGAATTCTTGATTAATCGGTTAGCTAGAGCAGGTACTAGATAGGTTAGTTAGAACCACAAGATGTAACAGAGTAAGGCATCTCCCTGTACTTGAGATATAGGGCTTAGATTTTGATTAATAAGAACTGAGTTGAAAATTCTGCAGGGATTAAGTCCCTGAGGTAGAGACGTAGGTACAAGTGGACTGAACTCTATAAATCTATGTGTCTCTTGCTTGTACTTTACTGCTCTTTACTTAGCTTATACAATGCTCAAAATAGGTTTCAATTTAAGGGCTTGAAACTCATTTCAAGGCCTTGAAAACTATCAGCTTTCTCTGTACTTTCTGTTTTGATTCCAAGGCCTTGAAAACTAATTTCAAGTCCTTGAAATACTTGCTGCACTTCATAAACATCTTTGAAACCACTGTTTTAGAAAAAGTTGCAATATTTCCATACTCTATTCAACACCCCCCCTTCTAGAGTATTGATCCTGCAGTTATTCCTACGTTACTTTCCTTCACTTATGATCCTTGATTCGGAAATAACTCGGATGGTAGGTAAACTAGGGATTTACTCAGGATTCGTACGAAAGTAACAGTAGGAGATGCTCACTCTAATTTTCCATTCTTAAGTCTGGCCATACTCGCCGATTGTTGGTGGATTAGTATTTCGTGGAAGATTGAGTGAGGACTTGATGTCATACGGGTTTACGTTGGAGATTGCACGATCTCACCAAAAAGAAAGTTCTTTTTGTTATTGTATAATTATTGGAGTCGGTTTAGTAGTAAGCCAGTTTGATAGTCCTGCCATTCATTGGTCAAATAGTTGAGTCAGTGGGTCAGTCAAGTCGTTCGATACCACTCGGTTCAGTAAGTATGCGAACCCAGGAGAATCATTCGAGATTGCCCGGGACGAGCAATGGACAGTGTGGGGGTATTTCATAACTCCCAGAAAGGAGTTATCTAATGAGCTTAATTGAGATAAATATGCCAAGTTTTCTTGAGTTATGAGCCGAATTTTGCACAAAAAGTCTTGGTAATGCACACGACGTGCATTGAAGCTAGTATCGGGATTTCGAGTATTTTCTACACTAGTTTCCTATATCTATTTGGATATGATCGCGGGTTCGTTCATGTTATCTTTGATGAACAATTTCGGGAAGTGCACTGTGATGCGTTCCGAGATAGAACAGGGTTCGCCTAGGGAAACGTGCAAAAAATGCTCGGGGCAGGGTTTGACAAAGGGGAGTGGAACGGAAAACATAAAGGCTGGATGAAAATTAGGCAGTGAAAACTGACCTAGAGAGCTAAAACCGCAAAAACTGGGAATGACAGGGCTACAGTCATTTGACAATATCTTATGTTCTATTTGGGATTTTTAAGTGAGACCACTGGGAAAAAAAGTATACGTCAAGGGCTTTTCAAAACCAGGTCATAATGCTCAAACGGAGTCCGGCCAAAAAAACGGACCCACGTCCAAACGTGGGTCCCTAATTGAGCCACGTCCAAACGTGGTTCCCCTCAAAGCCACGTCCAAAAGTGGGTCTCGGGTCCCGGTGTTAGGGGTCGTGGTGTGTTATTTCATTTTCAGACACTTACATGTCGATTTCTTGGGCAGTTTTGAGCCAAGGGTAGTTTGGTAATTTTGTTACCGGGTACGGGTTTTAGAATTCAACTTCGGATTTTGTCGTCCAAATTCAGTCAGCAGTTTTCGCATGACCAGGTTCAAGGGCGGAAATTTGGGGCATATTTGACCCAGAGGTATTTTTGTAATTTTGATAAGTTTTGGGTCAAAACGCAGGCAAAAGTTTTTGGTATCTTCCATACTCGAAATTTAAGGCGGTTACAGGAAGGCGGTTACAGGATTTTGGCAGGAAGACTTTTTCTAAGGCGGTTTCGGGCCCAGTGGAAATTTATAATTTTGGGTAACTTTATGGAAACACGTGCAGTATAAAAGGGACATCAACCCAGAAGTACGGGGATCATGACACACCTTCGGAGGCAGCTTTGGAGCAGGATCATCAATAGATTTCAAGCTTATTCATTTGAATCTTTTCTCTCTTCTCTCTAGTTTATGAAAAATATTATTATCATAATTATGTCAGTTTCTAGTAACTAAACTTTTACCTAGGTTCCTCGGTGAACCTTGGGTTCAGATTTTTTTTCTTAGATTTTCTTTATTGATTCATTATCTTCAGATCTTAATGCTGTTTTACGTTCTACTTAGATTTCTGTCTTTGATGTTGATTATCATGTATAACGGAGTGATCAACCAGGATTACTACAGATCTGACCTGGTGCACGAGAGTGACCAGATTAGGTTAGGAAGAAAAAGACGGATTTTATTTTCGTATCACATCATGGACCAAGAGGCGAAGTGTGTTAGGAGTAGCCTGAGCGTATAGATCGACTATTATAGGAATTAAGTGAGACCGAGAGGAGATCCCAAGACCTTAGCAGACTTAGACCAGACATGCAAATCTAGGTGGACCGAGAGGACCCGAAAATCTGCAGGGACGGGAAAACTTGTATGATACCGGGAGGAGATTACTCAAGTGATTATGTGGCATAAGTAGAACCTACAACGTGTTTTTATACGAAATCTGGAAAACTGATGAACCCTGGGGGATCCCGAAAACCTAGTATCCCAAAACCGAGTTTTTAATACCAAAATATATTTTCAAAAAATCATACCAAAAATATTGTTTATTTCAGTTATTTACTTTCAGTACTTAGTTTAGTAGAATCAACTCGGCCAAACTCCTCCTTATACTTTTTACGTTTTTACTCTGAAAACCCTAGTTCTGATTAAGCGGTAATCCAATATTTGTCTTTGTGAGAACAATAAACCGAGTCTCAAATACTTAGTTTATTACAGCTAAATCGACATTCAATCTTCTTGTATCATGCTCGAGAAGGAATACTAAACATCGAGGGTGTTTTCATTGACTTGTTTGATTTCGAGACCAGTCTAGTAAGGTATTCTGAAAGGAGAGGGAAAAGCCCCTCCATTATAGTAGAGTACACATCGGGACCAAAAAAAGACCCGCCACCTCCTTTTTAGGCTTAGTTAAGGTAAGAGTATTTGTCGACGAGGGAAAGGTTCTGAGAGGCCATTTTATTATGTCGTTAACCGAGGTCCCTTAATTAGAATAGAAAGATGGGATTACTTGATTTGAAAGATCCCTGCTATTCGACAGACTTACGCCCCGCTACTTCGACCTACTAAAACCTGTACCTGGATTGACCGTACACTTGGTAACGCGCATTATTTTGTTTCAGAGAGCTCATGATTGCAGATATCTTTGCGGGGTCTGGCTCTATTCCTTATCTGTGTATCACAAATCCTAGGAACATACCAGAGGTCACCCCAAATGCGCACTTCACAGGGTTCATATTTAGTTGAAAACGCCTGCATCTTTCAAAGACATTCCTCATATCCATCAAGTGATCCTTCTTATTTCGAGATTTGACCACCAAGACATCGCGTAGAACTCCACCTCCTTGTCCATCATGTCGTGGAAAAGGGCCATCATCGTCCTTTGGTAGGTCGCACCTGTGTTCTTTAGTCAGAGTGGCATAACCTTAGAATGGAATACACCTACAGTGGTGATGAATGCATTTTTCTCTCCGTCTTCAGGTTCCATCTTAATGTGATTGTAGTCCTTGAAACCGTCCATAAAGTTGAAAATCAGATGTCCTGCTGCGGAGTCGATTAATATATCGATGTTTGGCAGGGGGAAGTCGTCTTTGGGGTAGAACCGATATAAATCCCTGAAATCCATGCAGATCCGAAGTTGTCGGTTCTTCTTGATTACAGAGACGATGTTGGCGAGCCACGTCGGGTGGTGCACGGGTTTGATGAATTTTTCCTTCTATAGCTTTTCCATCTCCTTTGATCCTGACTTCAAGATCCGATCGGAAATTTCTCGTGTTCTGCTTGATTGGCTCTACATGTTCGTTGACACTGAGTCGATTCATTGTGTCTCTAGTGTCTAGTCATGGCATCTCCTCGTAGTCCCATGCGAACATGTATAGGTATTATTTCAAGAGTTCTAATTTTGCTTTTTTGTCTCCTTCTCGCAAATCGATTGCAGTTAGAACTGGCCTTTTGATTTCTTTTTCAGGGCACAGGAACACTTCTCGCAAGTCCTTATTCTGTGGCTTCGGCCTATCTTCAATACATTTTGGTGCTACGGGTAAGTCTTCTTCCATGATAATATCGCATTTGGTTTCAGCTTCGCTTGCGACTGTGTGGGAGCTTTTCTTCTCGAGGTTATCCACGCGGGTCAAGGATGGTCCTGCGTACCTTCAGATGCAATAGCACTTCTTCCCGTTTTTGTAGAAGCTAACCACCTCGCCTTCCTCAGTGTGTTTGACGGACCTCTTCAAGGACTAAATGCGCTCATATGGGCTTGTTGCATTGGACGCAGATCATCCCCAGTCATCTCTTGCAACAGCATCAGACCAGCAGGGTTTGGTCCTTGACGTCATCCTACCTGTGTAGGGGAGCCGGCCTAAGGGGCCCCGCAATTGATTATTTCCTTCAGCTCGTTCCACCATACTGTTTTAGTGAGGTGCGCTTCATCCAGGTTGAAGGGATTAACAGAGCCTAGGATATCTACCACTTTTCCTTTCAAAATTGCCCTCATCATCTGATTGGGCGGTGGAAGGCACGACGTCGAACCGGTGAATCCAGGACCGACTGATGTGGTAAGTTGTGCAGGCCTCGATTGCGCAGAACTTTGCGACATGTCATTGTAAGTTCACATCCTGTTTCAAGGACTTGAAACAGAATTCAAATCCTTGAAACTGAGTTCTGATTTCAAATCTTTGAAACTGTTTTCAAGGCCTTGAAACTGAACAGCAGTTCAATACGCAGGAATTCAGAGGGATTTCATCCTTTAATTCAATCTTAAATCTCTTGTACTATATTACGCTAATTTAGATAATGAAAGACAAACTAATTTGATGTTTAATTACATGTTAATCTCACTGTTTTTTCTGAGTATTTGCAGGGATTATTAGCTATATGTTTTGAAGTGAAAGTTTCCTTATTTACTGACATGCAGAGAAGGAAATCCAGCTTGCAGATAGATCCTAAAATTATGGAATTATGTTTAGACTTTCATAAGAACTGCAGATGGAATATCATATCAATATCTTGGAATATATCAAGCAACTAGCCGTTGGGATTGAGCTCTTAAAGAGTCAAATATTGGTTGCTTATTTTTAGGAAAATTTGTTGAAGAAGATCCTATATTCTGCATTTCAAACAAGCATAATAAGAAGGCAATTGAGAAAAAATTCGAAGCACTGAACATTACAGGGATTCAAACGGCTATCAAAGATTGCCAAGCAACACAGAAGAAGATCAATTACATCCAATCCAAGTTCTAGAAGATATTTTCAGACTTAACTGCGTCACTCCGATTCAGTGTTCTTCATTTTGTACTTCATTTGTATATCATTCTGTTAATACATCTCACATCTTAATCTCGTGGTGTTATTCAATTGAACAACAAGAGATTCTTAATGAATCATTTAGCTAAAGCACCTACTAGATAGGTTAGTGACACCGACAAGTTGTAACAGAGAAAGGAAAATCTCTGTGCTAGAGATATAGGGATTAGCTTTTGATTAATAAGAAGTATGTTTCAATTCCTTCGGGGATTAGATCCCCCGGGCAGAGACGTAAGTCATAGAGGACTGAACTCTGTAAAATCACTGTGTCCCTTGCATTTACTTTTCAGTTCTATACTCATTCTGTTAACTGCTTCAAACCATGTTTTAGTCAAGACCTTGAAAGGCATTTCAAGGCCTTGAAAAAGATCAATAACTTTTCTCACTATCTTTTTTATTTTAAAAGGCTTGAGTTAAAGTTCATGGCCTTGAAACATACTCTGATCTTTACACTTTGCTTGAAAACCACTCTTTTAGAAAAAGTTGTCATACTCTATTCCCCCCCCCCATTCTGGAGTATTGATTCTATATTAGTTGCCTACATACTGTCTTTCAATTGGTATCAGAGCTTGTATCAATGGATAGATCTAACAATCTGGTGATCATCAGTATTGTAGGTGATGGTGGTTTCTCAATGGGAAGAGCTACTAAAATACCTCCTTTGTTCTGTGGAGATAATTGTGTTCATTGAAAGGCATTGATAAAAATGTTCATCAATGATCAAGACATTAAACTGTGTTCTATCATCCAGAATGGTCCTCACATGTTCTACACATAAATTGATGGGATTAAAACTCCAAAACCTTAAAGCTCTCTCTCTCTCTGCTCCTGAAATAGAACAACTTTCTAAAAACTATAGAGCTATGAATCTCTTATATTGTGCTTTGAGTGAAGATGAATTCAACATGATATCCACATGCAAGACTGGTAAGGACATATGGGATAAACTGGTGGTTATTTTTGAAGGAACAAACCAAATGAAGCAAAACAAAAGCAATATCTTTCTTAGACAGTATGAGCTCTTCAAGATGAATGGTGGTGAATCCATCAAAGACATGGTCAAAATATTCAAATATATTGTCAACAATATGGAATCCTTGGTGAAGGTGTTCTCCAATGAAGAAAAAGGTAGAAAAATCTTGAGAAGTCTTCCCAAAGCCAAATGGGAGCCAGAGACCATAGCTATTGAAGAAGCTCAAGATTTATCCTCCTTCCAAATTGATGATTTACAGAGAAAGCTACTCACACATGAAATCTCCATGACTGAAGTTGTTGGAGAATTACCCGAAAGTGTGAAGAATCTCTCCCTAGCTAAAGAGAGTGAACAGTCTCAAAGCCTTGTAAAAGAAGAAGATGATGAAGAATATCCTTTTTATCTTATTTCCAAAGCCTTGAAAAGGATTCTAAAGATGAAGAAGAACTTTGGAAACAAGGATTTCAACAGAGACAAGTTCAGATCCTATAGCAACAAGGACTAAAAGGGTAAATATTCTTCTCATAAATCCAAATTTATGAATTGCTTTGAATGTGGTGATGCATGACACTTGATCAGAGTCTGTGAGAACAAGAAAAGCAAAAACATTTAGAAGAAAGATCATGACAAAAAGAAGAAAGATATGGTAGCTTCTCAGAGTGATTCAGATTCATCAAGTGATTCATAATATGAAGAAGAACAAGCCAATCTATGTCTCATGGCCAAGCATGATGAAAGTTTTGAGAAGAACATTGAGTTAATGGTGAAAAGTCTTATGTCTCAATCTTCAAATTTGCTTTCTGATATCTTGAAAACAATGCTTCTGATGAAGAAGATTATCTAAATGAAATCAAATCATTGAAGGAGAAGGTTCATGAGCAAGAAAAATAAAATCTGCAATTAGTTTGCCAAAATAAAAATCTTGAAATTTATCAAGCAAAAACAGACAGAGATTTCAAAGCCTTGAAATCTCAGGTCAAAGAAGTTGTCACAGTAAACTCTATCTTGAGTGATAACATGGTTGCTATAAGACATCAGTATGATGAATTAGAGGAAAAAAATAATGACTTGACTGAGAAACTTCAAGACTCTAAGAAGACTTTGACAAAACTTGCTGGCTCAGAACACAATCTCAACCTGATTCTTGGACGAAGTCTGCAACCTGTTCACAAAACTGGTATTGGATACAATCCAAATTTTCCAAGAAAAGAAAAATACCATATTTGTAAAAGCAAGCAGCAAACATTCTCTAAAATGTCGTTACTGCAGCAAAATTGGTCATGTAAAGATGACTAGTCCCTTTAGAAGAAGAGAACATCACATCACATCATGAGGAACACTTTTAAATTTCAACTTAAGGGACAAGTGAGACATATTTGGGTTCCTAAAGGGGTTAGACCACACAACACGGTTGACCCTGAATAAGAATTCAAATATCACACTTGTTCTAACAGCCGGGTAAGGCATTGAATGGTGTTTGCCGGTTGTAACCAAGAGCAAAGAACATAAGTGGATTATGGATAGTGGTTTCTCCATAAACATGAGCGGAAAAAGTTCTTTATTCTCTGAATTTAAAGAGATATCAGGAGGGAAAATCACACTTGGTGACAAAGGTAAATGCAACATCATAGGCATATGTAAAGTTGGTAATTGTTCTGAAAACTCTATCTCAGATGTGTATCTTGTAGATGGTTTAAAGTTTAATCTTCTTAGTGTCTCACAAGTGTGTGAAAAGGGTAATAAACTTGTATTTGATAAAGAAAATGTGTGGTGCGAGATGAACAATCTGGAAATTTCATCATCACTGCTTCTAGGTCAAACAATGTCTACTATTTTAGTACTAACAAAGTTGCTGGATAAAATATGAAGTGTCTCAACGCCTTGAAAGAGGATTCAAAGCTTTGGCACATAAAGCTTGGACAAATTAGCATACATACATTAAACTAACTGGTTTCAAAAGATCTTGTCAGAGGTCTGCCTTCTATCAAGTTCAAGGATGAACGGGTATGTAAGGCTTGTGCTCAAGGTAAACATACATGAAGCTTCTTCCAGGACAAGAACATTATAAGTACAACTAGACCCATTGAACTATTGCATATGGATCTGTGTGGTCCCATGAGAGTTCTAACTCCAAAGGGTAAGAGGTATATGCTGGTTATTATAGATGATTACTCTATATTTACTTGGGTAATGTTTCTCAAAGATAAGTCTGATGCTCTATCTGAATTTTCAAAACATTGAAAAGAGCTTCAAACTTTGAAAAACCTGCCTATTGCTTCTAGGGAGTGATCATGGAAGAGAATTTGATCAACTAGAGTTTGATTTATTTTGTGCTAAATTAGGTATCTCTCACAACTTCTCTGCTCCTAGAACTCCTCAACATAATGGTGTTGTTGAAAGAAACAACAGGACCCTTGAGGACATGTCTAGGTTAATGCTCTTGGTAAACAAGCTGCCAAAATCCTTTTGGGAAGAAGTTGTAAACACAGCAAACTATATCTTGAACAGGTTCTTGATCAGGTCTATTCTGAAGAATACTCCTTATGAAATCTTCACAGGAAGAAAGCCAAACATCTCTTAATTCAAACCTTTTGGTTGTACCTGTTTTTTACATAACAATGGTAAGGACAATCTTGGTAAATTTGATGCCAGAAGTGCTGAAGGTATATATATTTGTTATTTCTTAACTAGCATAGATGATAGAGTTTACAATAAAATAACAAAGCTTGTTGAGGAAAGTATACATGTTATTTTTGATGAAGGATATGATGGTTCTTTGAGTTACGGTTTTGCAGATCTTAATCTGAACAAGCATGAATTAGAAGATGAAACAGATCCAGACAATGACTCCAAGAATAACTTGCAAGAAAACATAAGAAGTTTTCAAGGCCTTCAATATAGTTTTCAAACCCTTGAAACAGAATCTCAAGAAACACAGAGTGGTGAAGCCACAACCTCAAGTTCTCAAGATCTTGAAAAGATTCTTGGAGAACCAAAACCCTTGACACCTAGAAAGAAGTTCAGATATCTGTCTACTCATCCATCAAAAAACATCATTTCTTATCCATCCATTGGTACACAAACAAAAACTGAATTATTGCTATGCAAAGTGAGCTGACTGAATTTGAGAGGAACAAGGTATGGAATCTAGTTCTTCCTGCCAAAGATTAGTCTGTGATTGGAACAAGATGGGTTTCTAGAAACAAGCTGGATGATAGTGGTAAGGTTATCATAAATAAAGCAATATTAGTAGCTCAAGGCTACAACCAAGAAGAAGGTATAGACTATAGGAAGAGTTTTTCTCTTGTAGCCAGGTTGGAAGCAATTCGAATCTTACTTGCTTTTGCATCTCATAAGAACATAAAAAAATTTCAAATGGATGTTAAATGTGCATTTCTAAATGGCTATTTACAAGAAGTTTATGTTGCTAAACCACCTGGATTTTAATGTGATGGGTTCCTCAATTATGTTTATAAACTTGACAAGACCCTTTATGGTTTGAAACAAGCTCCAAGAGCTTGGTAAGAAATATTGTCAAAGTTTCTTCTCGAAAACGGTTTCAAATGAGGCATGGTTAATAAAACCCATGAGAAAGACATTCTAATAGTACGGATATATATATATGTATATATATATTGATGATATTTTGTTTTGTGCTGCTAATGATTCTCTTTCCAAAGATTTCTCAAGTCTTATGAGCAAGGAATTCGAAATGAGCTTTATGGGAGAGTTAAATTTCTTTCTTGGACTTCATGTGAAACAAATGAAGAAGGGAATTTTTCTACATCAAAGTCAGTACACCAAGGATCTGCTGAACAAGTATATGTTATCTCAATCCATGGCTGCTAAGACTCCCATGAGTTCTACATTGTCTTTAGACAAGGATCAAAATGGTAAGAGTGTGAACCAGAAAGAATGTAGATGTATTATTGGTTCACTAATTTATCGAAATGCAAGCAGGCCAGATATCATGTTTAGTTTATGTATGTGTGCTAGATTTCAAGCTGACCCTAAAGAATCACACTTAGGGGCTGTCAAAAGAATTTTTAGATATCTCAATGGTACCAAAGACTTAGGGATTTGGTATACTAAACAATCTAATTTCTTTAAGTGTGTTTATTCAGATGCTGATTTTGCAGGTTGAATTCTGATACAAAAAGCTTTTCAGGGTGTTGCCCATTCCTTGGATCATCCCCGATAAGCTGGCATTCTAAGAAGCAAAATTCAGTAGCTCTATCGACAGCAAAAGCTAAATACATAGAAGTTGAAGCTTGTTGCTCACAAGTGCTGTGGATAGCTCAACGAATGAGAGACTTGGGGTATGAATTCAGATATATTGCAATCAAACGTGACAACACTAGTGCAATTTCAATCACTAAGAATCCAGTTCAGCACTCAAGAACTAAACACATAGATGTTAGACACCATTTTATCAGAGTTCGTGTAGAGAACGGTGATGTATCTCTGTCATTTGTGCCTACTAACATGCAGTTTGCAGACATCTTCACTAAACCATTACTAGAAGATAGATTCACAGTCCAGATATTAAAGATGGGCATGTTAAACAAGGAAGCACTGGTTTAGGGGGAGTATCAGGTAAGGATAATTTATTTCAATGTAATGGAAAGTTTTTCAAAGACTTGAAAAGCTTTTCAAAGCCTTGATTTTATCTTCTTTCAGTACTACAGTTTTTCAAGGCCGTGAAATTCTTTTCTAAGATTTAAAAATAAATTTCTATACTACATAGTCAATAAATGGATCTCCAATGTTGGGTGTTATCTCTTTAGATAATTGCCTAACATTGTTTTTACCTTTTAAATAAAATATTTTTTCAAATCAATGTTATTTTATTTCCATCCACACGTCACACACATAATTTCAATGTTACTCAAACCTTCCTTCCTCAAATATTTAGGGAATATTCAGTTTCCTTTTCAAACTCAAACTCCTAAGTATTTATCTTCTCTATTCTCTTCCGTATTCTTTACTCTATCCTCTCTCTTCAAAAAACTTAAAATCCTAATGAGCACAAGAAGAGCCTTTGAAAGAATCAAGATGGTTGGTGGTTCAAATAAAATCACGTGTCAGAAGAGAAAAGGTACAAAAGATGATTTTCAAACCATAAGTGATGGATCTAGTTCCAGAACTCCTAGTCCACTACAACTCTCCTCTATTCATCTAAAGAAGAAGAACAATAACGAAAAGGAAGAACAGACTGCTACTTCCAGCAAGAAAAAGAAAACAGATCCAACAGGTGGTTCTGAGAAACAGAAAGGGATTCAGATTGGAAGCCGTAAGAAGGTGAAGAAGAAGCTTCATAAAGTAGACAAAGGAAAAGAGAAGGTTTCTGATTTGGAGATTCAAGGAACAGATAAGGACACTGGGAAAGAGCTACAGATCTACTCAGAAAAGAAATCTCATATCGGTAAGAAAACCCTTTCTAGCAAGTGGTTTAATAGTCATTCTGCAAGAGGAAAATGGTTAGATGGTTTTGCTTCAACTCATATAGCATACTATAGCATGATCAGTACTAGTATGTTAAATGTTATGAATCTGGAATGCATAAGGAGATTTAAATAGAGTTCTCTTTGGACGATCCTTAACCCCTCAGAAGTTGCTTATCCTAGGCTTATTAGACTGTTCTATTTGAACATGAAACAAGAGAAATACTTAGCCTTGACCATATCATCTAAGGCTGTTGGGGTTAACATTGACCTAGACCATTCTGATTTTGCCAATTTCTTAGGGTGTCCAAAGAGGTACAATACAGACAATCATCCTAGTAAGATTGATGCTTTGAAGTTGGGTAAAGAGGAATTCTTTTTACCTAATTTAGCTACAACCTCAAAATAGTTAACTCACTTTGTTTAACTGTTGAAGCTAAGATTTTGTTCACTATTATGATGAGGTGTGTATTATATAAAGAGAATTCAATAGAGTTGCTGTCTGATAGGGTACTGTATTTGACGTTTCAGGTTATGCATGGTTATGAGGTTGATTTTCCAGGAATTGTAATGGAGCACATGCTTTAATCCTGTACCAAGAAAAGGAAACATCATTTAACCTATGCCAACCTTCTTACACTCTTCTTTCAACACATTGAAATCCCAGTTGATAGGGAAGAGACAATCACCACAGGTTTTGGAATGCTTGATGAAAAGGCTTTTCAAAGGATTGGAATTGTGACAACCAGTGAAGGAGCATGGAAGCTCTACAGTGATCTCCCTGCGTAAGAGTTGCATGGTAAGAAGTTCCCTAAACCTAAATCTCTACCCTCTCCATCAATCTTACCCTCTCAATATCAAGACCAATCCATAGTTCTTCAAAGGTTAGACTTCATTGACAATGAGTTGGATGATTTGAAGCATGGTCAATATGATTTGGGTACTGAGTTCAAAAACTTGAAGTATATGCTTGAGAGTGTCTTCAGAAGTATCAAATTGATCCTTGTGGAAGAGGAAGTATTACAAGTTCTAGAGGGATCAAAGAAGGCAGGTTATACATTTGATTAGTTTGAAGAACATAGTACTGAGGATGAAGCTGGAGATAAGGGTGCTGAAAAGGAGGTTACTGGAGATACAGAAGCAGGTGCAAAGACAACTGGAGATGGGGAACATGAAGAAGAGAGTGTGGACTCAGACTTACCTCTCAAAGAATGTAAGTATGATAAGAAGAAACAAAATGTTCCACCACTAAAACTTCAGTATAATTTTTTCAAAGTGATGTGGTTGGTGATGGGACTGGTGAAGAGGTAGCACATGATGAAGAAAAACAAGAGGATGAAGAGGATGAAGAAGGAAGTTGCAGAGCCTAAGGGAAATGAAGAACCAAAACCTTGTTCTACTCTTTTTTTTCCTTCAAATCTTTGAGCCTCTTTTCTGAACCTCATCCTTCATCTTTCAAAAACTTATTTCAGTTTTTCAAAAAACAATTTGATCCAACATTTTCTCATCCTTCTTGATGAAAGTAAAAAAGGGGGAGAAATTTAAGGTGACATACTTTAGTTTTTCTTTATTTTGGATGTGCAGCAGTTGGTTTGTGAACTGCTTAAGTACTTTGACTTTGTGTTTTTAGTAACTTAGTTGTTTTTTATCTGCTATATCTATTACTGTTGGAATGCTAATGTTTATTTTACAAAGATTCGGGACAATCAGATTAGTATTTTCGTCTTTCATCAAGGGGGATATTGTAAGTTCACAACCAGTTTCAAGGACTTGAAACAGAATTCAAACTGAGTTTTGATTTCAAAGCATTGAAATTAATTCAAGGCCTTGAAACTGAACAGTAGTTCATAAGCAGGAACTCAAGGGGAGTTCATCCTTCAATTCAATCTTAAATCTCTTGTAATTGATTATTCTACTTTAGATGATGAAATAAAAACTAATATGGTGTTTTATTACATGTTAAACTCACTGTTTTGTCTGAGTATTTGCATAGATTATTAGCTATATATTTTGCAGGGAAAGTGTCCTTATTTACTGATTTGCAGAGAAGGAAATCCAGCTTGCAGATTGATCCTACAGTTATGGAATTATGTGTGGACTTTCCTAAGAACCGCATATGGAAGATCAGATCAATATCTTAGAAGATATCAAGCAACTAGCCGTTGGAATTGAGTTGTTAAAGAGTCAAACATTTTTTGCTTATTTTGAGGAAATTATGTTGAAGAAGATCCTATATATTCTGCACTTCAAACAAGAAGACTATGAAGGCTGTTGAGAAAAAATTTGAATCACTGAACATTCCATGAATTCATACAGCTATCAAGGATTGCCAAGCAACACAGAAGAAGATCAATTCCATCCAATCCAAGTTCCGGAAGAGCATTTCAGACTTTAACTTCTTCACTGTGATTTAGTGTTCCTTATTCTATACTTCATTTGTATGTCATTCTGTTAATACTTCTCACATAGATAAGAGATTCTTATTACATAAGTTAGCTTAGAGCAAGTACTAGATAGAACCACAAGCTGTAAAAGAGAAAGGAAAACCGTTGTGCTTGAGATCTATGGTTTAGCTTTTGATTAATAATAAGTATGTTGCAAATCCTGTAGGGATTAGATCCCTCGGGCAGAGACGTAGGTCATTGAGGACTTGAAATCTATAAAATCATTGTTTCCCTTTCATTTACTTTCTAGTTCTATACTCATTTTGTTAACTGCTTCAAACCAAGTTTTCAGTGAAGACCTTGAAAAGCATTTCAAGTCCTTCAAAAAGATCGGTAACTTTTCTCACTATATGTTTTAGTTTCAAAGGCTTGAATTTAATTTCAAGTCCTTGAAACATCATCTGATCTTTACACTTTGCGTGAAAACCACTCTTTCAGCAAAATTTTTCATACTCTATTCTCCCCCCACCCCCGGTCTAGAGTATTGATCATGTGTTACTTGCCTGCATACTGTCTTTCAATGATACTTTTCAGATCTGTAGCCCAAATCGGATGAACGCGAGGATCTTCTTGGAATCGTTGCCGAACCACATCAACGGAGAGGGACTTCTTACTATCTTCGCAGTAGGGATCCCAGCCAACTCTAGGATGACATTCGCTGCAGCACCTTCATCGAAAAAGAACCTCTGGAAGTCCACTCCATTGATTACTTCTGTTACATACAACAGGCATAAATGTCATGCACTGGACACCCATCCCCCTTCAGAGAATGAGATTAGCATGGATGGTGTCCTTGTTGCTTTTATGACCTCACCATTGCACATGACCAGGTCTTCCCCGAATTCTTCAGCGATCTGGAGTATGGCCTTCTTCATCTCCAACCTGCAATCCTTGCATAAGTGCATCGCGTCGATGAATTCCTTGAAATTTCTCATGTTTACTAGGCACGATGCTTGCACGTATTCGGTTTCCAATTCGAGGTCATTTTATTCCTACACATGATTAACCTCGAAGGGCTCATCATCATCTTCCTCCGCAATCGTTTTCATGGAAACTCATTTGCCCAGGGCGGTCCCGCTGCCGTGCGAAGGTAGAGGTTCTTCCGGATGTCCTTCTCTGGATCTTCAATGAACATCTCTTGATCTTTCATCGTCTCGGTAATGAGGTATCTCAGCTTCGGCACTACGTGGTCGGATGCGTGATCTCGCCATGGCACTCACACAACTTGGGATCTCACAGCTCTTCTCCTGTCAGCGGTCCTTTTAGTTTAGGAATAATTCCCTCCCTCCCCCATGCTATGCATATTTTCAAAAATTCCGACGAACGACACCGAAGGGGAGGGAGTGTTTCATTAGCTCCCATCTGGAACTTTGGTGCTCCGAATACTACATGGACTTCTACATCGCGTCCTCTTTTGAAGCTGAACCTTCCTCCCTTGAATTCCCTTGCAACTGATTGCTTCCCTATCTCTTCCATAAATAATTTGATGTTTCATGTGCAGTCGAGCAGCTTGGAGAAAGTATGCACCTAGTGTTTCATCAGCATATCCTTATACTTGAGTAGCATTCCATGTAAACAAATTATGTATGACGCGCTGTTGTGTGACTTTTTCCAAGCATTGGAGGAATTTTGCTCGAAAACGCCTGATGAAGGCGACCTAGTCTTCATCGCGCCTCTGATTCATCCAGGAAATATGGATGATGGTAAAATGTTCTTCGATCCGGAAGAATTTGGCATAGAATTTCCTCACCATGTCCTCCCTGGTTCGCACAGATCCAGGCTCTAGCTTGCTATAACACTTTGTACGCCACGCGTCCCAACAATTGGAGAATTTGTGAAGCTGCAGGTTCATGTCACCTCCGTATGGTCCCAAAATATCGAAGAAGTGCATGATGTGCTCATACGCATTCCCTTTTTCCTCGTCAAACTTCTCCCACTTCGGTGGCATGTATCCTACTGGGTTGAGCATCAGGTAGACCTCAACTGGGATCGGAGGGGAATAATCTATGTTGGGTAGAGTGTTGCCGGTTTCGTAGTGGCTCGTCATGAAATCTTCTAACCTTTGTTCCAGGAATGCAAAGGTTGTCGTTGTAGGAGAGGGACCCATGGGTGGCACTTGCGAGAAAGGAACATTCTGGCTGTAAGTGGTGTGCGTACCTTCATACGCATTTGACGTCCCACAGGTAGGGTCCGGGAAGTGCTGGCCTCCTGCGAGTAGTGACACATGGACTGGCGGTACTCCAAACTTCATCGGTGGAGGTAGTGGTAGACTGACATGATGGGAAGAGTGTGATGGGCCCTGTGGAAAAGGGAATCCCTGACGCTCCAACAATCATCTGCGGCACATACGTTGTGTAGCTGGAAGTAGGCCACCATACGGGGGGTCGCAGTGCATGACCAGCAAGGGTTCTTGATGCGCTCGTCGCCATGTGCGACGCCTGCGACTACTGATTCCGCGTTGGAGTTTGCATATAAACCAAATGAGTTTTCTAATTCTGGATCATGGCCGCCTCGTTCTGGATGGTGGTGCTGAGCCTCTCGATCAGGTTGGTCATAGCCGTCGGGTCGGTTCTGTCGGATTGAGAGAAACTGTTCTGTTTAGCCTGGTTCTATGGGGACTCCGGTGGTGGTGGTGATAGATTCCTAGCATGTTTAACTCTAGGGGAAGAGGAGGTACCATCTTTGAATCTTTGAGAAACAGATAACTGGGTGAATATTTTGAGTTGTTCACGTCGGGTTCACCAATGTAGACTAGGGCTTGATCTGGGAAGTTCCTTCGTATCCCTGAAAGTAGAAGAACAAAACAAACGACACATGGTTAACCTATTTGGGGACCGGATATGAGAGCCGATTTGGGGTAAGAGCAAGGCAACGTATGTTATCCGGAGGTGAGACGGTGATGGTTGAGCTAAGTGTGGTAGCTGATGTAGCTGTGTCTTCGTGTTTATTATAAATGGGAAATATCCTTTATATATAGGCCATTAGACGGACGTGGGCTAGCACACACGACGCTAATGGAACCCCATGTGGCCTTAACGTCCGCCTCATTGAGCGGCTCGTGGCTCGTATATGTAGGGATCGTTGTCCATGACTTCAGGGACATGATTGTCCATTCGCGGGTCTCTCGTTAACATACGAGGGTTGCATGCAAGATTGGCATCTCGCACAAGACATACCTTACTCTAGCCTCCAAGCCACTCGCACCCCCAAGTCCCATACAGATAAGGCGCATATGCAAAGGACCCTGCCCCGCAGTCCTTCGCCTACGCATAGGAAAATGATGATTTCGGTGCTATGCAGAGCACAACGACTGCACACATGTCCCTTATCCGGAGTGCCACATGGCTTGTCAATGGTATCACGGTTTAGCATATCTACAACAACCAATTTGCATGATCAAAAAATTCAGGAGCTCAACAACCTTTCAACAACTACATTTCTAATTATAAGCCCAAATTGACTTGCATTCAATGCAATGAGACATGTCACACTGAGGAGAAGTACTGGAAACTCCATGGATTTCGACCCAATTTTAGAGAAGAAACCAAAATTTATGCACACAGTGCTATTTCTGGAACTAGTGTTGAGACACCATAAGCTCCAGCATAGCCAACAAACACTGGTGGTATTACGCTATCACCAACTCAAGTTCACCAATCAGCCTCTATGATACTTTCTTTGCTTCATGGAAACAATGTTAAGATAAGCTAGTGATAGTGTTTCTACCAAAGTCCATACTTTGTTGGTATACATGGATTCCATTTCAGATCTCATGGCTCCAAGCCATATCTGAGAGTCTGGCCAATCCGTGGCATCCTCATAGTTTTAGGCTCATTTGATCCATGAGCAATACATCACATGGTACCGTCAAGATAAATCCTTATATATCTGGCTCTTGACGTATTTACCCGATCTACGAGGTCCTTGTGTTACTTTAGCAGGTGGTTGTTCCAAAAACGTCTTGTGGGTCCTGTAGGGTTTTGATGCAGGTTTTGCAGCAGAATAACAAAATAATCCTACTCAAATCCCTCCAAGGATCACAGGCAAGCAATCATAACATGATTAGGGTTAAGAGTTTGTGTACCTTATTTGGGTGATCACTACGAAGAATTGTGTGTTCGTCTCTATGATAGTCCACACCAATGATCTTCAATTGGAATCCTTCTACCGTTTAGTGCCAGCAACGGAAGAAAGGGGGAACAGATCACACAAAATGAGGCAAAGCCGCGCCCAAAAGGGGGGCCGACGGCGTCGGGTAGGGGGACGGGTTGGGTGGTTTGGCCTCCCAACTTTTCTCTCTCTCTCTCTCTCTTGCTTTTTTATGTCTCTCTCAATAATGACTTGGATGAGAAAATAACAAGCTAGAGTTCCTTTATATAGTAATAACTCCTCATTAACTACATAAAGGCCCCAATACTAATCATGTCCTTACATGGATTAGTCCACTTGCAAACTAGTCCCACTTGTAGGGTTTTGACTATGGATGCGCAGCGGGAAAACATAAATTCATCTAATCAAGACCCTCCAAGGATCACAGGAAGAGAAATCATGACGATGGTAAGAGAATATTGTTATGTAACTTTGAGGTCTCCTTGATGACTTCTAACGAGAAAATTATCACGTCTCTACGGTTGATCCACGCCTAGAGGTGAGATCTAGATCTTCCAAACGCCTTGTTCTAGCTAGGAGGAATGGAAGACGACGAAGAAATCACGCAACGGAGCACCAAAGAGAGGGGAGGCCCTCTCTTGTGGATGACGGTTAGGGCGGACGGACAAGGGGGTTCGGCCACCTTGTTTGTCTTGCTCTCTCCTTCCTTCTCTCCTACTCAAAGTATGTTATGAGCATAAGTTCTGGGGAAGGAAGCTAGGAACATCCTTTATATAGTCCAACAACTCCTTGTTATTACATAAAGGCCCTCTCCTAATCCTACTCAAGTTCGGATTAGTCCAACTTGCATATTAGTCCTACTAAGTTAGCAAGTTGTTGCGATTTGATCATATTAATTAATTAATCATATTAATTAATTAATTCCCAAGTCTAGTTCAGCTCTATATGGCGTGTGACCCCATAGGTTCTATTTAGTTGGTAGTAACTATTTACTAATATGGAGCGGCCTCTAGCAAGACATCCATTCTATCCAACAAATAGAAATAGTCATCATGAAAAACCTTGTGCAAGAATTGTCTCATCCCATTGTCTTAATATCCGGATTGGACACGAGACATACAAGTAACACTCGTATATCCAATCAATAGTTCCTCGATCCTGGGAGTAGCCTTATTCGTGCAAATAACACCAATATCGTATATTGATTTATTTGAGTCTTGCCAGACATTCTATTAGAACTATCACTCGAGTGGCCTAGGATATTTTCTCTTGTTATGTGGGAGAGACAAATTATATCTACATCACTAAGATATCTAAGCTTGCTTCCTATTGTGTCCAATACGCGCCTTTATGACTACCCAATCACGGTGTAGCGTTTGACGCTACCAAAACACAATATTCGACAACTAGAACAACTAGTGACTTCAAGTCTAAGGATGACAATACCGTTTTCACCGCGAGAAGCGCTTGCGACTTTACATAACATGTATGTAGCCTTCTCGGAGTTGGGTCAATCTAGTATGTTATTACTCCTAATGCATACCCATGTTTTGGATCATGATATCTATATATCAATCCAACCCCATACTAGTCTATAGATGATTGTCCCATTAATCATTATAATGGACTAGGGATATTTAAGATAAACAACACAATTGTAAATCTAAGGACTTCAATATATTAAATATCCAATAAATAATAAAATGAATGTTCTAGCCAATTTATTGTTCATACTAAACTAGATTGCCTCTAGGGCACTTATTCCAACACCACTAAGTTTGCTCGTGGTTTATGACCTGTTGAATTAATTAGTCCAACTAACTAATTCCCATATCCAATTTAGTCCTTATGGTGTGTGACCCATAGGTTTCTACTTAGTTGGTAGAAACTTATACATAGATCGGTGTGTAGCAACACATCTATGCCATCCAACTAATAGAAATAGTCAGTGATCCCGACAAACCTTGTACCCAATGTTACCGCGTTGTGTTATCCCTTTGTCTCCATATCCGGATTGAACACGAGCGTATATCCAATTCATAGTTTCTCGATTCTGGGAATTGGCTTATCCATGCATATAACATCAATATCCCCACATTGATTTATATGAGTCTGGCGAGACATTTCGTAAGCACTACCCCTCGAGTGGTCGTGGATATTTTCTCCCATTATGTAGGAGGGACAAGTCCTGTCTAAGTCACTGCCATCTCTCAGCTTGCTTCATATCATGCCCGGTAGCTATCTTTATCAAAGCAACGGTGTAACGTTTGATAATATCAAAGCATGATATTTCACAACTAGAGTATCCAGTGACTTCAAGTCTAAGGATTGCAACACCATTAGTACTAAAAGAAGCGCTTGTGACGTTGCCATAATCTAATTTAGCGTTCCCGTTGTGGGTCTATCCAGTATGCCATACTCCTAATGCACACCCATGTGTTGAATCGTGATATCTCCATATCAATCCAACCCCATACTAGTCTATAGTTGATCATCCTGATAATAAGTATAATGGAATAGGGATATTTAATATTAACAACACATTTGTATCTAAGGACTTCATTATATTAAATATCTCCATAAATAATACAATGAATTATTCTAGCAAATACATTCAAACTATATAGATTGCCTCTAGGGCATCCAAAACCAACAGTCTCCCACTTGCACTAGAGCCAATATGGCGCATCCCTTATGCCCATATCCCTAGTGATCCCTTCATGCTCTCGTTGAACCAATGGCTTTGTAACAGGATCTAACAAATTGTCATTTGTTGGAATCTTGCATATCTTCACATCTCCTCGTTCGACTATATCTCGAACTAGATGGAATCTCCTAAGTACATGCTTTGGCTTCTGGGTTCCTTGGCTTGTGCGATCGCCCCAGCGTTGTCACAGTACAACGTAATGGGATCCGCGATGCTAGGAACCACACCAAGCTCATTGGTAAACTTCTTTATCCAAACAGCCTCCTTTGTTGCGCTGAAGCATCAATGTACTCAGCCTGGGTTGTAGAATCAGCAACTAGCTTTTGCTTGGAACTTCTCCAGCTTACAGATCCTCCATTTAGGCACAACACATAAACCAACTGCGATCTATAGTCTTCTTTTTCGGTTTGGAAGCTTGAATCAGTGTAACCAATTACACTCAGCTCTTCCTCGCTTCCAAATATCAAGAACGCATCTTTAGTCCTTCTTAAGTACTTAAGGATGTTCTTGACAACAATTGAGTGACTCTCACCCGGATTGGACTAGTACCTGCTTGTCATACTCAATGTGTATGACATATCTGGTCTAGTACACAACATGGCGTACATGATAGATCATATGGCTGATGCATACGGAATCTTACTCATGCGGTCCTTCTCAATCTGATTGGAATGACAATCATCCTTCGTAGGGGTGATTCCATGTGACATGGGTAGGAATCCCTTCTTTGAGTCCTGCATGTTGAACCGTTTCCACACCTTGTCTATATATGTACTATAACTTAGGCCGAGCAGCTTCCTCAATCTAGCTCTATAGATCTTGGTACCCAGTATATAAGCTGCATCCCCTAAGTCCTTCATCACGAAACACTTCCCAAGCCAATATATGACGGATTGCAGCATGGGAATGTCGTTTCCAACGAGTAGTATGTCATTCACATACAAGACCAAAAATGCAACAGAAATCCCACTAACCTTCTTGTAGACACAAGACTCATCTTCGTTCTTGATGAAGCCAAACTCTTTGACCGCTTCATCGAAACGTCGATTCCAACTCCTAGATACTTGATTCAATCCATAAATGGATCGTTGTAGCTTACAGAATTTATTTCCATGCTCTGGATCCTCAAAACCCTCAGGTTGTTTCATGTACACATCCTCGAGGAGGTTTCCATACAGAAACGCTGTTTTTACATCCATCTGCCAAATCTCGTAGTCATAATAAGTTGCAATAGCAAGAAGAATTCGAATGGATTCGGTCATCGCAACTGGGGAAAAGGTTTCATCATATTCAATACCATGAATCTGTCTATATCCCTTAGCCACCGATCGGCCTTTGTAGGTTACTACATTACAATCCATGTCGGTCTTCTTCTTGATGACCCACTTGCATCCTATGGGCCGAACCCCATCGGGTGGTTCCACCAAAGTCCATACTTGGTTGGAATACATGGATTCCATTTCGGATTTCATGGCTTCAAGCCACTTCTTTGGGTCTGGCCCTTTCATGGCCTCTCCATAGGTAGTAGGCTCATCTCCTATGAGTGGTACGTCACCGGACTCAGGCACGAGAATTCCATACCTCTCTGGCTCCTGACGTACCCTACTCGACCTACGGAGTTCTTGTGTTACTTGAGCAGGTTGCTCCACAACCGTTTTTGGTCCCTGTTCATGCTCCATTGTCATATCAGTGATTTGTGGTTCTTGAATTTCTTCAAGTTCTACAGTCCTCCCATTGGCTCCTTTAGAGATAAACTCTCTTTCTAGGAACATGCCATTCTGAGCAACAAACACATTGTTCTCGGTTGGGTTGTAGAAATAATATCATTTCGCTTTCTTAGGATATCTCACAAATTTACACTTATCTGACTTGGGTCCGAGCTTGTCACTCTGTAAACGCTTTACATAGATGTCGCAACCCCAAATCTTCATAAACGACACACGGGACGCCTCCATTCCATATCTCATATGGTGTATTCATGACCGATTTTTATGGAACACGGTTAATGGTAATAGCAGTTGTCAATAGAGCATGTCCCCAAAACGATATCGAAAGATCTGTTTGACACATCATAGACCGCACCACATCCAACAAGGTGTGGTTCCTCCTCTCGGACACGCCATTCCATTGTGGCATTCCGGGTAGAGTGAGTTGGGACAAGATCCCACACTCCTTAAGATAGTCGTCAAACTCTTGGCTCAAGTATTCTCCTCCACGATCTGATCGTAGAGTTTTGATACTTTTTCCAAGTTGCTTCTCCACTTCATTCTTGAATTCTTTGAACATTTCAAAGGATTCGGATTTGGCCTTCATAAGGTACAAAAATACATATCTACTGAAATCATTGGTAAATGTAATGAAGTAGACGTAACCACCTCTGGAAGGCGTGGGAAACGGTCCACATACATTAGTTTGTATGAGTGCTAGTAACTCACTAGTCCTTTCACCTTTCTTATTGAAAGGGGACTTTGTCATCTTTCCAATTAAACAAAATTCATTGTCTCATATGATTCATAATCGAATGAGTCTAGTAATCCATCCTTATGGAGTCTAGATATGCGTTTCTCATTTATATGGCCTAAGACACAATGTATAGATAAGTAGGATTTAGTTCATTAATTTTAATCCTCTTAGTATTAATGTTATAGATGTGATTACTTAGATCAAGGATATATAATCCATTAGACAAATGCCCACTACAATAGTGAATAATATTAAAATAAATGGAACAACAATTGTTCTTTATTGAAATAGAATAACCTTTCTCGTTCAAACAAGAAATAGAAATAATGTTTCTGCTCATAGCAGGCACATAAATAGCAAGTGTCTAATTCTAAAATAAGCCCTGAAGGCAGAGATAACTCATGGACGCCTATAGCTATTGCAGCAACTCTTGTTCCATTCCCGACGCGCAAGTCTATCTCCCCTTTAGCCAATCTTCTACTTCTTTTCAAATCCTAAACATTTCAACAAATGTGAGATCCACATCCAGTATCCAATACCCAAGATGAAGAAATAGAAAGATTGACATCTATATCATAAATACCTGGTGGTGGTGGAATCACTATTCCAAGCTTTTTGTCCTCCAAATATTGGGACGATTCCTCTTCCAATGTCCTGGCTGACTACAGTAGTGACATTCACCCTTAATCACACCTCCACCAGCCTCAAGGCATTATCCTTGGATTTCGCAAATTTCTTGCTCTTTCCTTTGGAATTAGAATCAAACGACTTGCCCTTCTTGTTGTGGACCATCATTATGACCTTGCCTTTTTCCCTTGTTAATACTCTGTTCAGCGATCCTCAATATATTGAGTAAGTCAGGCAGAGTTTTGTTGATCTCATTCGTTCATGATGAACTGACTACAACTATCCGGCAACGATTGCAGGATGAGATCAGTGGCCAACTCTTAGCCGAACGGGAAGCCTAACCTTTCGAGATTCTCCATGTATCCGATCATACGGAGCACATGAGGCCCGACTGGGTTCCCCTATGCGAGACTAAATTTGAACAGTTCTTTGGATACTTTGTACCTGTCATGCCGGGCTTGCTCTTGGAAGAGCTGCCTCAAATGTACGATCATATCGTACGCCTCCATGTTCTCGTGTTGCTTCTGAAGCTCAGAGTTCATGGTACATAGCATGAGACAGGTCACATCATTATTGTGGTCCACAATCTTTTGATGTGCCCGTACGGCTGCTTCAGCATCATCCTCAGCTGGTGGATCTAGAACAGGTGCATCCAATATGTACAACTTCTTTTCTTGCTTAAGGACAATCCTTAAGTTTCTGTACGAGTAAAGGAAATTATTCCCTGACAACTTGTCCTTCTCAAGGACTGAACGCATGGATGGTGTCGTTGTTTAATTGTTGTCTACCATTTGGAATTCTACAAAATGAGAAATATGCAATTTTATTATTTTGAATAATTTGACCACATTCAATAATTGCTAGATTATCAAATATAGCTCTCACTATTTTTCTCGGATTAATAGCCCTCACCATTAATGCCGAAAATATCATATATTTTCTAGTGGGTCCAAGATCCATATTTCACTTCTTCTTGAGCTTGCTTTGGCAAGTCACCTAAGAATAAGTTGTTTAGGTAGGAACGTCCTTCCAATTGCATCGATATGCAACTCTTGGTGGAACCAGGCAAATAAATCCTTATTTATTTATCTCATAAATAATGTCAATCTCATTCCTCTAAGTCATCAATCCAATTGAAACTACTTAGTTACGTTTTAACTCTAATTTCAACAACCACACATTACTTGCTTTTGTCGCCGCATCACACCATGGTAAATTAAAATCGCCTTTCTTTGGCAAGCCCGAAATTAATAAACCCTGATCATGAAAGGTGTTAAATAAGAGAAGCATTCAACGTAATATTTCCTTTAAGGGATTTTAATTGTCATTATTTCGTTTGATTGATCCAATTGACGTGATCTGCTTATTTGGATTGGGAAATCCACAATAAAAGACCATTCTTGTTTATTATTATCTTGCTAATGTTTTGCTTGTATCATCTATACACACAAAATAAATAACAAGACATAAATAATAAACATCCACAAAAGAAAAATTAGCGTTGCGTGGATATGGCCCCTAGACTAAGATATTACCAAGCCAATGATAATATATATATGCCCTAAAGTGACAAGCTCATCTCCATGTGCTTCACCATAGCCACACGCCTACGATGGGAGTCCTCATAGTCTTTGTGGCTTCTTGGTTCTCCGGTCTTCATCTCCATGCTCTTTGATAACATATAATTAATCTAATTCTAGCCCAGCATCTAGGATAAATAAATAAATAAAACATCACATGTTGAGAAGATGATCAGCTCGCAGGTCGTAAAATTAACTAACTATTACATTAATTTGATTAGCTCTCAGGTCGTAAACCAAACCACAAAAATAAACATTCACAACCTAGGTCATATCCATCCACCATGCTACAAAGCACATAATACAGTTAAACCCAATTTTAACGCGCTTTGTTCAATTTTAGTTGTTTAATTGGGTAACTAGGGTCAAAATGGTCCAAGAGGCCCACCAACTTATTTGGCTGAGCCCCAAAGGACCAAAACATGGCCTTGGGCCGGTCGGCCTAGCCACACGCACGGCCAAGCCGCACGCTAGGCCGGCCCCAGCCCTTGTTTGTGCAATAGCTTGGGCGGCAAGGCAAGGGGTGGTCCCTAGGGGGCGCTGATCCTCTCATGGAGTTATTTCAAAAACAAATCCTTGCCTTGTTGCCCGATTCTAGTTGTTTCCTTGTAGGAAAAACCCCTTTTTCCCAAATTCATGCCCAAGAACCCTAATTTTTCAAGAACCCAATTGACACATCATATATTCCCGGATTTTTCTAATTCTATTCGATGATAGTAATTTTCCCAATCCCTATCTAATCATATTAGTATTGCATCAACATGCCAATTTCAGTTTTCGCGTAAAACAACAGATACTATGTAAACCTGAAAAACAATTAACACATAATCTTATGTTATGCGCTATGATTTGTGGCTCTGATACCACTGTGGGATTCTGATGAGGGTTGCGCAGCGGAATAACAAAATAATCCTGCTCAAATCCCTCCAAGGAACACAGGCAAACAATCATAAGATGATAAAGGTTAAGAGTTTATGTACCTTGATTGGGTGATCACTACGAACAATTGTGTCTTCGCCTCTATGATAGTCCACACTAAGGATCTTCAATTGGAATCCTTCACACCGTTTAGTTCTAGCAATGGAATAAAGGAGGAACGAACCACGCAAAATGAGGCGAAGCCGCGCCCAAAGAGGGGCCGACGACGTTAGGTAGGGGGGACGGGTTGAGTGGTTCGGCCTCCCAACTTGTCTCTCTCTCTCTTAATTTTTTATGTCTCTCTCAATAATGACTTGGATGAGAAATAACAAGCTAGAGTTCCTTTATATAGTAATAACTCCTTATTAACTACATAAAAGCCCAAATACTAATCATGTCCTTACATGGATTAGTCAACTTCCAAACTAGTCCAACTAACTTTGCTCGTGGTTACATTATGATCCGTTTAATTAATTAGTCCAACTAATTAATTCCCACATCCAATTTAGTCACCAACTAATTAATTCCCATATCCAATTTAGTCATGATGGTGTGTGACCCCATAGGTTTCGACTTAGTTGGTAGCAATTTATTACAAACATAGAGCGGTGTCTAGCAACACATATATGCCATCCAAATAATAGAAATAGTCAGTGATCCCGACAAACCTTGTACCCAATGTTACCGCGTTGTGCTATCCCTTTGTATCCGTATCCGGATTGGACACGAGACATAGTTGTCACACACGTATATCAAATCCATAGTTTCTCGATCCTGGGAATAGGCTTATCCATGCATATAACATCAATATATCCATATTGATTTATATGAGTCTGGTCAGACATTCCATAAGCACTACCCCTCGAGTGGTCGTGGATATTTTCTCCCATTATCTAGGACGGACAAATCCTGTCTCCATCACTGCCATCTCTCAGCTTGCTTCCTATCATGCCCGATAGCTGTCTTTATAGTTACCCAGTAACGGTGTAACGTTTTATAATATCAAACCATGATATTTCACAACTAGAGTATCCAGTGACAACACCATTAGTACTACGAGAAGCGCTTGTGACGTTGACATAATCTAATGTAGCCTTCTCGTTGTGGGTCTATCCAGTATGGCATTACTCCTAATGCAAACCCATGTATTGGGTCGTGATATCTCCATATCAATCCAACCCCATACTAGTCTATAGTTGATCGTCCTGTTAATCAGTATAGTGGACTAGGGATATTTAAGATAAACAACACATTTGTATCTAAGGACTTCATTATGTTAATTATCTTCATAAATAATACAATGAATTATTCTAGCAAAAAAATTCAAACTAAATAGATTGCATCTAGGGAATCCAAAACCAACAGGTCCTGCTCATGTTCCGCTAAGGTATCAATTTTCTATTGTGATTCTTGAATTTCTTCAAGTTCTAATTCCTCCCACTGGTTCCTTTAGAGACAAACTCGCATTCTAGGAACACACATGTTCGAGCAGTAAACATTTTTTTCTCGATCCGATAGTAGAAATAATATCCCTTTGTTTCTTTAGTATATCCCACAAATCCCAATGGAGTCCAAGCTTATCAGACTGTAAAAAATTTAAATAAATTGCGCAATTCCAAATCTTCATTAATGAATTACCATGACACTTCCCCGTTCATATCTCATATGGCGTTTTCATAACGAATTAGATGAGACACGGTTAACGGTGAAAATCTTTGTAAAAAGAGCATGACCCCAAAAGTAAAATTGGAAGATTTTTTTGACTCTTCATAGACCAAACCATGTCCAACATGTTTTGATTTCTCCTCTCAAACACGCTATTCCATTGTGGCGTTCAGGTGGAGTGAGTTGGGATAGGACCCCACACTCTTTTAGCCGATCGTCAAACTCTTATCTTACGTACTCGCCTACTCGATATGATTGTCGAGCCATGATACTTTTTCCTAGCTGTACTTTGATTTTGAATTCTTTGTACATATAAAAAGATTCTTATTTGTTCATCATAAGATACACATATTCATATCTACTGAGGTCATTTGTAAATATGATGAAGTATTGAAAACCACCTCTAGAACTTATGTTGAATGGTTCACACACATTAGTCTGTATGAGTGCCAAAATATCAGTATCCCTTTTACCTTTACCTTTGAATGCGGACTTAGTCATCTTTCTCATTAAATATTCCTCACGCGTCTCATACAATTCAAAATTAAATGTGTCCAGAAATCCGTCCTTATGGGCTCTTGAAATGTAATTCTCTTTTAAGTGGCCTAAAAGATATTGTCAAAGATAAATAGGGTTCATATAATTATATTTATACCTCTTTGTATTAATTTTATAGACAATATTATCAAGATCAATGACATATAATTCATTAGACAAAAGTGATCTAAAATAATGCATATCACCAAACTAAATGGAAGAACATTTGTCCTTTATTGTGATAGAGAAACTTGTCTCGTCCAAACAAGAAACTGAAATAATATTCTTTCTCATAGCATGGACATAATATCGATTGTCAAATTCGAGAGTAATATCATAAGGTAAAGATAAATAATAAGTTCCTACGAGTAATGCAACAACTCTTACTCAATTTTCCTCCCGTAGTTCTATCCCGCCCTTTGTCAGGGGTCTACTTCTCTTTAGGTCCTAACATTTATACGAATGTGAGATCCACATCCAATATCTAATACCCATGATAAAGAGAAAAAAGTATGGATTTCTATCGCAAAAATATCTGAAGTGGAATTCATAAATCCTTTCTTCATTTCTTCCAAGAACTTTGGGCAATTACTTTTCCAGTGACAAGACACACCGCAATGGTGGCATGTGCTTTCCTTACCTACGCCACCTTTGGGCTTTAGGAAACTTCCTTTGATTTAGAAACATACTTTCCTTGATCCTTGGAGTTCCTGGCAACTTTCTTGCCCGTTACTTTATTGTAAGCCATCATTATGGCTTTGCCTTTACCCTTTTTGATCTTTTTTTTTGCTATTTTCAACATATTGGGTAAATTTTGGCAGAGTCTCGTCAATCTCACTCATGTTGTAATCATGATCAATTGACTGTATTAGTTTGGCAATGATTGCAGAATACGATTCGTAACCAACTATTGGCCTATTGGGAGTCCCAGTCGCTCAAGATTTTCAATGTACCCAGTTATTTTGAGGACATGAGGTCCCACTGGGTGCTTTGAACAAAACTCTTGACACTTTGAACCTTTCATGTCTAGCTTGTTATTGAAAGAGCCAACGTAAATGTATGTTCATATTATACGGCTCCATGTTCTCATGTTGATTTTGAAGTTCAGAGTTCATTATAGCTAACACGACGCATGCAACAGCCAAAGCATCATATGTATTCTTCTTGTATGCATCTATTTCATCTCGAGTGGCATTAGCAACTGGTGGAGCAGGACCAACCTGATTTTAGAACATACACCTTTTTCTCTTGTTTGAGTACGATTTTCAAATTTCTGTACCAGTCCAGAAAATTGGTTCTAGACAAGTTGTGCTTTCCGAGGACGAATAGCGATATATTTGAATTTTGTGAGTTTGATGCCATTAATATCTAACAGAGAAAGAAATATGCTAGTATAAGTATCGTGACATAATGCTATATTTAAAAAGTAATTTAACCAAATATAGCTCCCAATTTTTTTTCGAATTAATGACTCTCACCATTAACATGGAAGATTATCACATATCTTTCTAGTGGGCCAAGATCCATGTTTCACTTATTTTTGAGTCATCTATGGTTTAACACCCAAAATTTAGTTATTTAGGAAGAAAATACTTTCAATTACATCTCATGTAACTCGTGGTTGAATTGGGTAAATAACTCTTTATTCAAACATATCTTGTAGACTAGTCTCAATTAACTTGCCTCTAGGCTTTCAATCCTATTTAAGTAGCTTAGTTATGTTAGACCCTTTGCTTACAGTTTGTATATTACTTCCTTATGCGATCACGTCTTACCATGATAAATGAAGGTACCTTACTATGGAAAGCATACACTTAATTGATCAAGGTCTTGACGAGTTCCAAGAAAATGAAGACAATAGCTTAATATTTTTTTCATTTGGAGGGGTTTATCCTTTTAGTTGGTCTCACCAACCTATCTATTCAAACGGATTGGGAAATTCCGATTGAAAAATCCATATTAATTATTATCTTGTTTAACATTAAATCATGCACAATAGACATCAACATAAAATATAAACGTTACGTGGATATGGATTGTAAGCAATAAGATATTCTCAATCCAATGAGAATAACTATAGAACTATAAGAACTCCAAGCTCTTCTCCAAGTGATTCCTTCTCTTAGTCCGAGCGTCCATCTTTGTGCGCCTCCACCTTTATTGCTTCAATGAAATTGATAATAGCTACCTATCTATCTAACTATATATATGTAGAGAAACCTCACATACGAGGGAAATGAGATTAGAAGAGAAGTATAATCATAATAAGTAGAGAGGAACGAAACGCATGTCCTATTATGATTACATCAATTACATAAAATAACCATCAATATTAAACCACAACAAACCAATCCCACACTAGGCCACATTCAAGCACCATGCAATCCAGAATTAAGTAGAACATAGAAATTATACAATCTTAATTGCGCAGTTTCTTAATGGCCAATTCATAATCAGCCTACTGTTGGGGTCGATGGGGCGCAGCCCCCTCGAACGACGTCCCGTTGCCGTTAGTGGGCGGGGTCAAGGGGCAGGTCCCATCTCCGGGTTTGAGGCAGCGTCCCGATTTGTTTTTAGAAAATCGTATTTTCCATAGATAGTCCCAGTGTTCATCTGACTGCACAAACGATCTGCGTAGACTAAATTACATGAATAACAACCCTTCATATGGCAGCACTGTAGCAGTATTACCCATATTGTATCATATAAAATTCCATGATTGGATGACATAAAAATCTTGATCCTACAGTATCTCATATGATCTAACAGTTTAAACAATAGTTGTGTCAATAACTTTAATTAACACATGATCAGATTATGATTTCACAATAGGGCCCACGGTGTTGGGAAATCATACGTAGTGGTAACAAAAAAAATGCCTAAAGCCCACCAAAGATTCCGCTGCATCATAATCTGATGTTGAGAAATCACCTTAGTCGCACTGACTGGTGACGATCACAACGCTGAAATTGCAACGCCTCTAAGTCTCCACACAAACGGATGTGAACTGGACGCCCTCTTCGCTGCTGCAAGCCTGCTAAAGGAAGATGGACGATTTTGTCTCTTGAAATTAGCTGGTCACACACGGCTTGAGTTTCTTCTCCCTAAACCTTAACTATTATGTATCTTGTACAAATAGTGCAAAAAGGGCATTAGTAATTCCTAGCGATGCAAGGGCATCTATAGGGATTAGAGAATTTAAATTGCTATTTAATCCTAACAGCTATTATTGGCATATATGATTGACCATATATGATTGACCGTTATCTCCGTAATAATTGTTATTAGCTTATGTGTACAAGTTTATATATTTAGCACATCTTTTGTATTGTTCGTCATGTTGAATTACACAATTCTTCTTCCTACTTCCGCTACTATTTTCTATCATGGTGTCAAAGTCATTCCGCTCCTAGGATCAATTTTTTTTTTTTTTTTTTTGAAATGGAATCGTTACTACCTTGCTCGAAGAATTTTCATTTAAACAAAGACAGTCGGCATTTTGTCCCAATTCTCCATCATCAACCGTTGATTATCTGGTAGATCGGTATCTCTTTTTTTTCACGATTCGTGGCTTCTCCTTGCGCCGCTCAAAAGGTAGACTCCACTGTACTTCACAACCGAGTATCTCTGTCAAACAAATCCATTCCCATGGTCCATCTTTTTTCTATTTCCGTCGAGCAAACCCAAGCTCTATTTAGCCCCAAAATCATTGTTGCTTCTTGGAAGGCTAAGTAGCTCGTCTTCATCACACTTGACAACCGCGATTAACTTGCTGCCGAACAGATCTAATCCCATGGTTCTGTAATCTTTATCACTTGTGGAGTTTATTACGGTTATGTCCGTTGGCGGAAATTTATTTTTGGTTCTTTGTGATTTCCGTTGTTCCAGTAGGCGCCTATGGAGAATATGGTATGTGTTTTCTTAAGTTATTAACCTACCTTTTCTTTTCTGAAAATAATAGATAGATCCCAAGAAAAGATTGGTTCAGTAATTTTTCGCCTTGTGTGGCTCTGAAAATTAAAGAAGAGGCCTTTGGTATGTTCTCATTGAAATTTTCAGCTGTTATCGACTTGGAAATCCCATTATTTGGGATTTAATTAGCATTTTCGGGCCTTTAGACGCTATTCGTCTGGTTAATTTGAGCACTTTTTGTCGCATTCAAATTGCATAGGCGGTTCTTAATGGCTCACTCCTAGGAGTATTGATTTTCTCGTAATGAGGAGTATTGCTCATATTAACATGTGAATGGGAATAAACTCCTATATTATCCAACTCGTCAATTTCAATTTTGTGAACAGAAGCACCCTGACCACTACTTGTCAAAATGTCCTGAGAATCCTAGATTTCAGTCCGAACCCGACCCACCACTGAAATACGATCCTACTTCATCTCCACTTGATGATTCATCGCTCTCTAGATTGGCTACTATTCTCAAGGGAATCATTGATTCAACTTGTGAGAAGGCTAATTCAAATTTTCTTTCTGTCAGATCAGGTAACAGTTCTTGGTATTTTCACTCAGGGTGCTGCAAATATATAACCTCAAATCTTGTGATATTTAGCACTCGACACGATACCTCTGTTGCTCCTACTATTCACACAACTGATGAGTCTCGTATGCAAGTTAGTCATACTGGACACATTTCATAAGATAATTTATCATTGCATGACACATTTTTAGTTCCTAATATCACATTTAATTTTGTAATTCTTGGGAAATTTTTTGAACTTGGTTTGCATGTTATATTTGCCTCTAAAGGGTGTCAAGTGCAGGATCCTCAAACAAGGAAGATACTTGATGTTGGCCGTAAAGTTGGACGTCTATTGGAGCTGACAAGTCTAACCTTTCTATCTTCCACTGCAATTGCTCCTGTGACATCATGGGTATATTCCTCCCTTATTCTTGGGCATTCTCAAGTAGGACATGCTTCTATTCGCCATGTTCGTTCTATTGTCTCAAGCGGTAAATTGGGTTATGTTGTTGAATGTCGGTTGTAAGCAATTCCAATTAGGTAAGCTAAATGTATTTCCTTTCCCACACAATACATCGTCGTCTTCGGCACCTTTCCATCTAGTACATTATGATGTTTGGGTACTTTCTCTTCATGCCACAATGGGTGGTTTCAGATACTTTGTCATCTTTTTTTACGATTGTACTCGTTATACATGGTTATATCTCAGGAAGAATTTTTCAGAGCTGCATCATATTTATTACGATTGTGCATCTATAGTTCAGACTCAATTTTTGTGTTCAATAAGGATATTCAGGTTGGATAATGCTATGGAGTACATGAATTCTCAGTTTCTTGATTCGATTCGCAAGCATGGAACTCTACCTCATAGATTATTTCCTAGTACATTTCAACAAAATGGGCATGCTGAACGCAAGTGTGTATGAGAGGATCCTTTAGGGAGGATTCAATATACACCAAGAGCAGAGTATAAGAACATAGGAAGAGTAGAGTTGTGTGTAGGGAGAGAGTAAGGCAATAGTACTGTATGAGAGAGAGACATAATTTTGGCAGAGCTTCCGCGTATCTCAGTAGATTCGTCCTTGTATGGAAGGATTATCGATCCTATATATAACGGAGAATGTGACCGTTGTAGTGGGTTAATGCGCCCATTAATGGCGGCTTAATTAGCTTAACCACAACGGCACGTTCGTCCGCGTATATAGGAACCGTTACGCACGTCGTTCGCGTATACCGGAACCGTTATGAGGTTGACCGGGTTTATGGAGCTCGTGCCATAAGTCTCTCAAAGCAGTTACTAAAGGTCGCGCGCGGGCTTGGTTGTCGCTCGCGCGCGACAGGACTTACTCTAGCCTCCAAACCACTAAGTCCCTACAAGTCCCGTGTGGTGGTATGCGAGGGCCCTGTCTCGCAGCCCCCACGTGTGTGTGGAGCACAGCTAGGTGTGCTGGATGATCGCCACGTGGCTAAGATCTGCCTGTCTAGAAAGCACTATCTACATTAGCCTTCTTTCTGTGCGTGAAGACACCTAGTCGGATAGGCTTCAATGCGCAGGAACCAATGCACGCGTCGTTGCCACGCACCAATTCAAATACACGCAAAGTCAGCCCCCCTGCGTGCTATTATGACCTAGAATCCCTAGAGTTTTGTCGTCTGTTCTTTTAGGGTTTTAGGCGTGACGTCAGCTCGTCATGTGATTGCGCGATTCGACGGTGAAAGGACTCGACTCCTCATTGTTCTTGAATAAATACTCTGTGCCCTCCATTGTTGCAAAGCATCACTTCTCTCTCCAAAGTGAATGATTCCCCGGAAGTCTTCGAGAGCAGATTCAAGTAATCAACCATCAGTTCTTCCTTGTCAATCGTCTCCTTCAACTTGCTTCACCAAAACAAGGTTGGCTTTGCTCAATTCCATTAATGTGCTCAAATATTATTTGAACTTGTTTTGGATCTGTAAACCCATAACTATTTGGAATATATCGTTCATTGAGAACTGCAAAAGAGGCTCTTTTCTTAAACCCATAACTGATTAAATCACCAGATTGTGACGATTTTGAATGTAGAACTTCTGAAATTCCGAGCAATATAAACAAAATCTGAGCTTCTAAACCCAGAATTGACCCCGGAATGTTCATCTTCTCTTGACAAAACATAATTGCTTTCTGAATCTAGACTGAAATTCAAACTGAAAGTGTGTATATTTCTCCCCCCTTTTTTCTTGCTCTTCTGCAGGAATGGCCAAGACAAAAGGATCCAAACCCATTAAAGAGGCCGAAGAAATACCTGATCTTCCCAAGACCTTGTTGAGAAAAGCCCCCTATTTGGGTGGAAAAGATTTCTATCATGCCAGAGTTAAGGTGAAGAATCTACCGGCTCCTGCTCCCTCCGGAGAATTGCGAACATTGACCCCGCCTATCAATGCAGCCATGCTAGAGTTAATCGACTCCAAGGATGTGGTTAGGTTAGGAGTTGAAAATGGGTTTTTCTCACATACTGCAATTTCCACCCAGGCCTTTGTCCAAAAGTTGGACCTGATGGATGAGTGGATTGACCATGTATTGACCCACCACGCCATCGCATTAGACAATGCTGGCATTTACTTCGCATTTCGTGCTATGAAGGGTGCTGCCGTGAAGTTGGATCCGCCCATGCTTCTAAACCTTCTTTCTCGCAATTCACCTGCGACTCACACCTTCCATTTTGCTGAGTTCGAGGCTGCTCCCACTTTGGAAGATGTGCACATGTTGTATGACCTTTCTCCCATTGGCGAAGTGGATACCCTGAGCCCTTTGAGAACTGATCCAGAACTTACTCTATACGCGCAGATGGAGGAATGCTTGTCTGAGGTGAAGAAAATCTCTACTCGTTGGACATCTGTGAAAGTTCTTCCTGACTGGCAGCTTGTTGATACTTCTGCGAAGAACACCTGGGGCAAATGGGTGCAATACTTATTTCGCGACTATGCGAATAGTAGTATTACCATGCAACTTCTGGACAAGAATCCAAATGCGAAGAATTATGTGGAGGGAAAAGGATACCATCTAACCTTGTGTGGCTTCCTCTGTGCCTGGCTGTCGAGGTACTTAATTGATGGTCATCCTCATGATGGGGTTTTTTATCATGTCCTCCCCCTTGCTGTCAAGTTGGCCCTTGGCCAAAGAGTCGCACTTGGGCCTCTGGTCTTGGGAACTTTATATCACAGATTGGACCAATTGGAAGTGGCGATCAAGGACTCTCGCGGTCGTCTTGATGTGTTGACTTATGTGAACATCGCATTCCTTACCATGTGGGTTTTTGAGCGATGGCCCTCCTATGCTCCTGTTCCTTCTAGGCCCAACAAATGGTGTGTTCCAGGCGCGGAGACTGAACTTTCCAGTGGGAGAGCTGCCCGATGGTTTAGAACCAATCTTCCCAAGTGCACCTGGAGCCTGATATGCGATGACCGGAGCAAGTTTACAGCTAGGCCTTATGCCACGCGTATTGAGAATGTGCTATGGTTACCGAAGCTGTATTCCACCAAATCTCTTGCTTATTCAGAAGAACTCCTTCTTGAAGGTCATGAGCGCTATCATGAGACCTATCGCGAATTCTTCTGCTGGTGTTTAAGGGGTTCTCTCCCTGCTCTTGCTGAGTATGTTCCTGAACTTACTCCCAGGTATGAAAGGATCACAGTCGACGTTGATCCAACTCGCGTTTCTCCCCAGTTTGGTTTTGATGCAGTGGCGCCTTCCATTTGGCCTAAATCGATCGTAAGAGGCTGCTACAAGTGACTGCTGTCTGGCGAGTGCCAAACGATCTTTCGGAGCAACTTGCCCTTCGTTCAACCTTCAGGTGGCCGTGAAGGTCGCCTCTCCAGAAATTGGATTTCTTACTGGACCACTAAGCAAGCCAGGTTCGAGACGCAGTCAGCTCCTCAGCCCAGCAAAGCTCCTACAATCAAGCGAAATGCCTTCCCATTCCGTCCTAATTGCAGCTTGGATGATTCCCAGCATGGCTTCTTCTCCTTGTTGGATCTTGACAATCACTTGTGCCCATCCACCATTCTTGAGAAGAAGATGACCGCTGTTAGGGATGGAGCTTCGCATGTTATCAAGTACAGCGAAGATTTTGCCAAGGTAAACAATTTCCTTTGTGCGTGTTAAACTCCTTTCCTTTAATGCGTTGAAACTTATTCCCCATTTTCTGTTTTAGTGCTATTTGAGGAGGTTCGCATCTGGTGAGCGCTCCAAGTCGCTGATCAATTTCTATCGTTGCCGCGAAAAGGCAGGACAAGGAAATTCCTTTAACAATGAGAATGGCTCCTAAAGTAGAGACTCTGATTCGCGAGGTAATGGATGTGTTTCCTAGCTCGCTGATAGACAATACCCCAGCTCTGTCTCCTCCTAGGAATGCTCCGTCTCCTCCAGTAGATGTTGCCCCGCGGGCCAAAAGACAAAAGCAGAAGGGTATTACAATCTCCCCTCCTCCTAGGAGTGTTCCAACTCCGCCTCCTGCGAAGTCTCTTTCCTCTAGAGACAAAGGCAAAGGTCGCATGCCAAGCAAAGTGCGGAAAGAGCTCGCAGTTGAGTCTTTCATTCTTTTTGCTCAGGAAGAGGAGGAAGAGGAAGTCGAGGAAAGAGAAGTGAGGGCAAGAGATGATGAAGAAGAAAGAGGCGAAAGCGAAAGAGAAGGAGAAAGAGGTGAGATACAAGAAGAAGATTCGGAAGGTATCTCAAACAAACTTATCTTCTTCGTACATTAGCTCTTGCAATAGTTGTTGAACAGTTTGTTCTTTCGCAGGTGATGAAACAGAAACCATCAGCGGCCTCCTGGCCAAGGAAAAGAAGAAAACCAAGGGTTCTCACTCTAGCGTTCCCAGCGAAGCCATTGACGAAGATATCCTTGCTGAGTCTGAAGGAACAGCATGTTGATGACGCAGATGCAACTGCTTTGGAACAAGCCCAAGAGGACTTCGAGGAGATCGCAGGCGGCAAAGAAGGTGAGATTTTTAACCTTTCTGTGACTGACCAAGAAGTAATTACTGGTGCGTTAAAGCATGGTTTATCAAAAGCTGATATTCGCCGATGGCTAGTAGGCAAATGTGGTGAACCCTCAGGTAATCACTCAAACAATGTTTGTAAACCCGGCTTGGCGATCCAATCATCATTGTAACGAGTTTCTTCACACCCCAGGTCACGCTCACCTTAAAGATGTGCTTAATGAAGATACTCTAGTAGGATATGGTGTCGCATCGTTAACATATGATGAAGATGCTGCGATCCCACCTAAGTGTGGAGGCTCGCTTTTGATCTATCAAAATAACAGAACATTGTATAATACAAGTTACCTCAACATTTTCCTGTCTTGTATCGCAGGCGATGCTGATGGGGATGTGCCGGAACAAAGGGGTCAGCTCCCTACATCTTATGCTCCAGAACAAAGCTCTCACCTTGAGAAGCCTGTCGCAGCTAATGAGTATGCAGGAGAGCCTTTGGAGGATATCATCGAAGTATCTGATGATATCGAAGCTGACGTCGTGCTAATAGAAGAAGACGCTGATGCTGCAGTTGAGGAAATGGAAACGGATGGTGCTGGAGCTGAAGTTCATGAAAATGAACAGGTCGTGGAGGACATAGCATCACATGCAAATGTTGGTGTTCAAATGAATGCTCTCGAGCCACAAGAGCCCCTCGCAGCCGAAGAAGTTCCTGGTCAAGCAGCAGCTACTACTGTTGTCGTTCCTTCAACAGAGGTAGAGCTTTTAGAGGTTCCCCAGCATGGAGTTTTTGGAGCTCACAAGTTGGAGCTGCCGTCGCACCTGTTGCGGCCTACACTCTCCCTGCCAACTATGATGAGCTCGAGCTCGCGGCTGACAGATGAGCAATGCAGCGAGGGCATGCTTCGGCTTTTCTAGCAGTGCGCATTCCCTCGTTGCGTGAGATCCTTGAAGGGACTGGTATGTTACCATTTTTCGCATTCTACACCCTTGTTTCAAAGCTTTCATGCTCTAAACTTGAATCAACTTTGTCAGGAATGAAGCAAGCTGATGTGGACTGGCTGATTCAGATGCGCCTCTCATACCCCTGTCCATTCGTGAAATCTCTGGAGATAGAGCCGTATGACAGGAGGCTTTTCTTGACCGAAGCCATCTGGATTCTGGAGCAACTCTCTGTGGCCACTCCTGCGACCATTTTTCCTCATAGTGAACAGCTGCTTTTCAGCACATGCAAGGGGCTTCAAGCTAAAGTTCAAGGTAAGCTAGGCTTCGGGTATCTTCTCAACAGGATCACCAATATTCTCGGAGCTGTGAGTTTGAAGCGCGGCTACCACAACCTCGCATCTGAAAGGCGGAAGGTAGAGGAACAAAGGCAGAAGGCTGAAGAAGCTGTCAACCTCTTTCATGCAATGAATGCCAAGTACGAACAGCTGAAGCTAGAAGTGGACCAAGCAAGAGAGGCATCACTCTCGTTTTCTCCAGAAGACCATTTGATCAAGGACTTGTTTTAGAAACAAAAAATATATGTTTAAAACAAAATATTATTGTAATTCTAGTGCTTCTCCCCCTTTTTTTATCTGGAACTCCATGTCCCATTTTGCTCTTTTGGGGATTTGCACTAATATCTTGATGCGTATCAGTTATGATGTCACATGGTGACGTATCTGCCTTGAGTTTCGCGCTAATGATTTATTAGATAAGCACGATTTCCTTGGGAAGCCCATCCTTATTATGACCTTCAGTCATTAATTAGGGCGTGCCATCGAATCGTCATAGCCTTTAGTAGGGTAATTGAATTTTACCTCTTTTGAGACGTAAGTAATTGATTCTTACCCATTTTCCAAGCTTTGCTGACTCAGCCAGGGAACTGAAGAGTCCCCCTAAAGTCTATATAAACCCTGCCTCTTGCTGCTTGGGTTCTTCATCCCAAAATTTGGCTTGCCATGAGTCCTTACGACTGCTGGCCTCAATGCTTGTCTTTTGTTGATTCATGGCAATTTCAAGTTGTGAAATCAGAGTTTGTGCCTCGTACCATAGAAATAGGTCGCAAGATCTTCTTTATAAATCTTACTGTTCTTCATGATTACTTTGAATAAAATATACACAATGCCTCATGCCTCTACGAAGATTCTTCTTCGTCTATTATGTTTGCAGTTCGTATCTCCGGCTGCTTTCCGGCGAGGTGCAGTTCCATACTAACCTTTTTACCGACTCGTAATGAATGGAGTGTTTCTCCTCTAGCTTTCCTGGAGGAGAACTATTTGCCTCCACGTTCTTGAACAAGGTGTGACGAGCCATGGCGCTCGTCTCTGTGGGCAATAAGCTTTCTGCCCCATGAATTGTTCTCCACTTGTTCGTCACCGCCGCATCCGCCTGGACATGAGGTTCATCTGGAACATCTCTTGGGCAGAAGACCAGTCAAGAGCCTTGTTCAGATCTAGGACCTCGACGATAGCGTCGCATAGCTTTTGTTAGCATTTGTAGGCCGATCATTTTATTGTAAGAATTTTCTTAGTATGAACTTTTGCTTATAAGCTGCCATCTAGACAGATACATTGTAAGTCATTTTGACTATTAATGAAATGTACTTTTAGAGTTTGCTGTTCTTGTTTGATACAACAAATTGTAATATCGCATGTGTGTTCGTTATAAAACAAGTTATGTTTCTTTCGCCTTTTGCATTCGGATATTTGCCTGAATAATTCTTTTTCTCAGGCTGATAAGTTTTGCATCGCATGGGACGTTGGTGCTGTAGCTTTTTATTTAAACAGATACGCTTATAGATCAATTAAGATCATTCCTGCCATCTCAACAGATGGGCTTTGGATCGCGTGGGATCGTGTATCATGGCTGCTATCTAGGCAGACAGGCTTTTAGATCACTTAAGATCGTATTTGAACATTGCTGCTATCTCAGCAGATAGGCTTTGGATCGCATAGGATCATACATTATGGCTGCTATCTAGGCAGATAGGCTTTTAGATCACTTAAGATCGCATTTGAACGTTGCTGCTATCTCGGCAGATAGGCTTTTAGACCACTTAAGATCGCATTTGAACATTGTTGCTATCTCGGCGGATAGGCTTGGATCGCATGGGATCATACATTATGGCTGCTATCTTGGCGGATAGGCTTTTTTTTGTAAATAAGCAGAGAAGTAAAAAATGATAAGAGACGACTAAGGTAATAAAACTCTTCTCATATGGGAGAATTCTTTTATTAAAAGCACCCTCATATGGGAGAGGCAAGTTTACAAGTCCCTCATATGGGAGAGGCAAGATTACAAGATCCTCATATGGGAGGAAACAACGCATGAATTTATCAGAGTACTAGACATACATTTCAATAGACATTTGAATCCAATGTATGTAAAGAGAGAGAGAGAGAGAGAGGTTAAGGATAATACTTTTTAATCCAGCGCATATTGATCGGGCTTGGGGTTGTGGCAGTCCCATGAAGCCTCTGGATTGTGCAGTAACCACTGTCAAAGACTTCTTTAACTATGAATGGCCCTTCCCAGTTAGCTGCGAACTTTGGATGGGCTGCCTCCCGCATGCAATGATCTGAAGCGCGCAGGACCAAGTCCCCGACCGCGAAATCTCGATGTTGGACTGTTTTGTTGTATGCGCGAGCAATCCTCTCCTTGTACCTCTCGTTAGCCCACTTAGCTTGCTCTCGCTTTTCCTCCAATAAGATCAAGTCGTGGTCACGTTGATTGTCATATAATGAATGAAAGGCCAATCTCGCAGAATTGACTTTCACGTCCGCCAGTACAACGGCTTGAGCTCTATAGCATAGAAGGAACGGGGAGACTCCTGTGGGAGTCCTCGGCGAAGTTCGATATGCCCATAATGCTATGTTCAAAGAATCAGCCCATTTATTGTGATCGTCTGCGACCATCTTGCTCAGAATTCTTAGCAGTGTCTTGTTGGTTGCTTCTGCTTGACCATTCCCTTTCGGATAATAAGGAGTGGAACAGACCTGCCTTATGTTGTACTCTGCTAGTTTTGCGGCCACTTGACGATTTAAAAAGGGTGTACCATTATCCGAAAAGGATTGTGTTGGGGATTCCAAACCTGTATATGATGTTTTCTTGAACGAAATTGACCACTGCGAGCGCATTAGCTGTCTTGAGCGGTATCGCCTCCACCCACTTAGTAAACAACTCCGTCGCAGTCAGGATGAACTGGTTCTCATGTGAAGCTGGTCGAATGGGGCCAAAAAAATCTAGAGCCCAAGTGTGGAATGGCCATGGCGTCCCCAATGCGTGTAGGTCTACGGCAAGGGCATGTACGATGTTGCCCTTAAATTGGCATTCCTGGCATCTCTTTACTTTGGTGCGGCAATCTGCTTCCATTGTGGGCCAAAAATAACCAACTGTGAGGAGCTGTCTGCATAACTTCGCGCCCCCATGATGCTCTACTTGGTGGGATAGATCCATCACCTCTTGAGCTTCTTTGCTATACAGGCATCGGAGTAGATTACCCTCATGGCCCCTTCGCCAAAGTATGTTTTCCTGTACCACATATCGAGCCGCCTTTCTTTTCATTTTCTCAGCTTCCTTTCTTTGCTCAGGATCGGTTCCATCTGTGAGAAAATCAAAGAGTGGCTTCCTCCAATCCGTGTCATCATCAACCAAAGTGATTGTTAAACAGTCTTTGATCAATGCGCAGCTTTCACAATTCCCTTGAATTATTGCAGCAGCCGTTGACATGTCCGACCAATGAATCCCATATCTTTCGGCTTTCCGATAGATCGACACCTCACCTTCTCCGCAAGTGTGCTGGTGAATCTTTTCCAATAACGCTTGCCCTTCCTGCTGCGAGACGCATCGCATGAGTATTCCTCCTGGTCCTTTGTAGTATAGGGCGTTGTCATGTATGCAGTACCCCTTAGTGGATGCCCAGTTTTCTTTGCTCGTTCCCTCAGCGATTGCATGTAATATCGGTTTTCTCCAGTCTTCATCATCCATGGACTCATCCTCGCATGTGTCCTCTGTCAAGTCTGGTGACAATCGGAATTCGATCGAGATTCTCGCAGGGCACTTGTCCGTACTCACTTTAGATCCCAGAGTGGGTAAAGCATCAGCATGCCGATTATCAGCTCTAGGTGTGTGCTCATACTTAACATCGCAGAATTGTTGTACCAGCTTCTGCACCAAAGTCCGATAGTGTAACATATTTACCTCTTTCAATCCGTACTCGCCTGAAGCTTGTTTGAGTATTAACTTAGAATCCCCCATAACCGTCAGATTGCTTACTTCCAGTGCCATGGCTGCACGGAGGCCTGCAACGAGATCCTCATACTCCGCTTCATTGTTGGTTACAGGGAAATCAAGTTTTGTTGACATTTAGATGACCTCCCCATCTAGTTTAGTCAAAACGATTTCAATTCCTCCGCCTTTCCTTGTTGACGATCCATCAAAATGAAGCGTCCAGTAAGGTAACTCGACTGCATAGATCTCTGGTCCTTCCAGTTCCTCCTCGATCATGGGCTCATAGCTGTTATCTAGGAACTTTGCCGAAAGATCTGCCACTCCTTGCGATTTGATTGCTCGTGGTCGAACACACGTGATATCACATTGTGAAATGGTCATATACCATTTTTCCAATCTTCCGTCGGGAGAGCTGTGAGTCAAGAGATATCGTATGGGTTCGCTCTTTGTAACCACCACAACTTTGTGCAAGGCAAAGTAGTGTTTTAACTTTTCTATTACAAAGAATAAGGCAAGACAATGGCGTTCGATATCTATGTACCTTGATTCAGCTAATTGCACTATGCGAGAAATATAATAAATCGGCCTTTCTTGCCCTTCATATTCTTGAGCCAAAAGCGCCCCTATAGACTTCTTTGTGGACATCAGATACAACAAAAGCGGCGATCCAAGCTGCGGTGCAATCATTATTCTTGGCGATGTCAGCAGTTCCTTTAGCCTCCCGAATGCGGCCTCATGTTCCTCTGTCCAATTGTACACAGCATTCTTCTTGAGGAGATCGCTGAAGCAGAAGGTTATTTCTGCGACTGCTGGGATGAATCTCTGCAGGTAAGATAATTTCCCCAAAACGCCATCAAAGTAATTTGATTGTGTGGCTCCGTCATGCTTGCGATAGCCGATACCTTAGTGGGGTCATGCTCGATGCCCTGGCGATGTATTACGCATCTCAAGAACTTCCCTGAAGTCACTCCGAATGCACACTTCATGGGTTTCACCTTTAGCTAGAAACTCCTGCATCTTTCAAATACTTTCCGCAGGTCCCCCAAATGGTTCGCTTCCTCTTTGGACTTGACAACCAGATCGTCAACATAGAACTCCACTTCCTGGTGCATCACATCGTGAAATAGAGCCCTCATTGCTCGCTGATAGGTCGCGCCTGCGTTCTTGAGCCCAAACGGCATAACCGTGTAGTTAAAGACTCCTACCGGCGTGATGAACGCGGTTTTTCGTGCATCTTCAGGGTCCATTTTTATCTGGTTGTATCCACTGAAGCCGTCCATGAAGCTGAACATCCGGTGACCCGCAGTAGAATCGATGAGCAGATCGATGTTGTGCAACGGAAAATCGTTCTTGGGGCAGAAGCGGTTGAGATCTCTGAAGTCTACACAAATGCGAAGCTGCCCATTCTTCTTTACCACAGGCACAATGTTGTCCAACCAGGTAGATTGATGATTCGGCTCGATGAACCTGGCAGTCAACAGCTTGACAATTTCTTGCTTGATTTTCACATTTATCTCCGGCCTGAAGCTTCTCATACTTTGCTTCACTGGTTTAGACCCCGGGATAACATCTAACCTGTGCATAGTGATGCTCGTGTCCAAGCCAGGCATTTCATCGTATTCTCAGGCAAACACACATTTGTATTCAGTCAGCAGCTGCAGAAATCTTGCTTCTTCATCGCTTGTGAGGTCTGGACTCAGAAATACGGGCCTCTTCTTTTCTTTGCCTGGGCTCAGGAACACATCCTTCAGCTCCTGCTTCTGGGGTTTCGGCTTATCCTCCATGCATTCAGGTGCTTCTTTCAGCTTATCCTCTAAAGCAACTGATGTTGGTTTGAGATGCTCGATTTGATTTATTTTCCCAGGGATATCCCCATGCTCGAATGGGGGTACCCCCGCGCACCTTCATATGCGGTAGCATTTCTTTCCATTGGAGTAGAAACTTTCTATCTCTTTGCCCGTGGGATCATGTTTCACCACTCTTTTCAGAGTGTACACGTTCTTCCTTTGGTAGGAGACCGGCGGTGCCTCTTCGCGCGCGGACAATTTTTCCTTAGTTTCCTCCCTTGTCACCATTACTCCCGCTGGCGACTGATCCTTAATGTCTTCCCATCGAGGCAGAGGAGTTGGATTAAACGGCCCCGGCGTTTTCTCGTCCGCCATTTCGTTAAACCACACCGCTTCAGTGAGGTGCGCCTCGTTTAGATTTAAGGGATTTACTGAAGCCGGTATCTCTACTACTCTTTCGTTCCAAATGGCCTTCATCACCTGGTGAGCTGTTGAGGGGACCGCGTCGAAACGGTGAATCCAAGCTCGCCCTATGATCATGTGATACGTAGTATTCGCATCGATGACGTAGAATTTGGCTGAGCACTTGATCTTCCCTATCTGGACGCCCAGACGAATCCATCATATCGTCATTCTGGAGTCACTCCCGAATCCCATCAGCGGGGATGGGCGTCTGACAATCTTCTTCTCCGGGATTTCTGCCAACTTTAAAGTGTTGAGCGAGACCACGTTAATGGCTGCTCCTCCATCAACAAATTCTCTCTTGAATTCGACATCATTAATCACCGTCGTTACGTACAAAGGCTTCTGGTGGCTCGAGTCCGTCTTCTTTTCACTTGCGGAGAAGGTCGTAACCTTTTCCGTAAAACGAGATGCCCTAACAACGTTTCCATTGGAGACCACGATGTCTTCCTCGAAGTCTTCTTCTACCCTTAGAATCGCCTTTGTCATCTCTTTCCGGCACTTCTCCGAAAATTTCATTTCGTCGAAGAACTTGCTGAACCCGTGCGACCCCTTCATTCGATCGGCACGCTCGTCCTCCGTGTCTATACTGTAGTCCTCATCGTTGTGAATTTCAGCAATGATAGGCAAGTCGTCTTCCGCAATCTCCTCAAGATCCATAATCGAAATCATGGCTATTTCTTTGCCTTTCGTCTCTTGCTCCGCGTGAGCTGGCAGCGGATTGTTTCGCACATCCTGTCTCTGGTCGCTGACAATCAACTCGCTCTCCTTCATGTGCCTGAGTTTCTTGCAGTCAGCTGTGGGGTGCATAATTTTTCCGTGGCACTCGCACCACTTCGGGTCCATCATCATCTCCTTAGAGGGTATCCTTTCAAGCGCAGGCAAGATTCCATATTTACGCCACTGTTTGCACAAGTCAGTAGCTTCCTCTATCGAGCATGGTAGAGGTGGCGCGTCTGAGTTTGTAATCCTGGGCTGCTTGTGCGGCGAAACTGTATTAACCTCATATTTGCACCCCCTCTTGTAACTAAACCTTCCAATCTTGAAAGTGGTTCCCACTGAGGGTCGTTCAGGGGCGTGCTTCTTCTTCTGCCTCTCCATTATAGGCTCTATGTTTTTCGTGCATTCAATCAACTTTGAAAAGGTAGGAGTTTGTAGGTTGATCAGCATACCTTTGTACTCATCTCGCATGCCTTGTAGACATATCTCCACGAGCCTGCCCTCAAGCACTTCGTCTCTGCACTCCAAGGATTTGGCCCTGAATTTCTTGATGAAGGTGACTCCATCTTCGTCGCGCTTCTGATACATACGGGAGAGATGAATCATTGTAACCTTCTCTTCCACCTGGAAGAATTTTTGTGTAGAACTTCTGAACCATGTCGTCCCAAGTTTTAACAGATCCGGCCTCCAACGTTCTATACCATTCATAGGGCACATTTCCCAAAGATTTCTGGAACTCGCGCATCAGCAACTTAGGATCGGCCCCATATGGTCCCATTACATCAATGAAACGCATGACATGTTCGTGGGCATTTCCGTTGACATCTTCAAACTTGTCCCACTTAGGAGCCTTATACCCGGCGGGGTTAGGCATGAGATAGATCTCGCGTGGGATAGGCTGATCGTTATCAACCTTCGGGAAAATGGTGTCTCCAAACGGTTGATTGGCCAAGAATGTCTCTATGCGCCGCTGCAGCGACGTCATACATTTTGGCGCGCTTCCCCCAGCAGCAGGAGGAAGGGTTGTAGCCGGCGGGGACACATATGCTGCGGTCGGGCTAGGGGTGTAAGTCACGTTGCCCAGCAGTGCCGGCGGAGGAGGAAAGGGGTATTGTGAAGAGAGGTTGGGTGCCAGAGTTGGTGGTTGAGGAATATGTGTGGTAAGGGGCGGTATTTGGGCTGTTTGCCCCTGAACAGAGGGTAATTGCACCATTGCTGGTGGGGTTCGCGAATTAGGGTTAGGTGGTGTGGGTACCAATCCAATCCCCTGGGTGGTAGAGGTTCCCCCACCCTGAGAGACAGTAGTGCCCGATGTAGGATTCGGAGCAAGGGTTCCCAGGATGGCCATTATCCGTTCCATCTGTGCGGATTGAGCCTGAAGGGCCTTTCCTTGATTCTGGATGGTGGCGTTTAGAGCCTCCAATGTCGGATTCCCACTGGCGGCCGCAGAAGTGTGACGGGTCTCCTCTCCCGAGGTTGTCCGCGTGGAGGGCGATCTGTTACTGACGTCGTCTTCGTGAGACATGGTTGCTTGCAGTGGTAAGATTCACGTCGGGTTCACCAAATGTGTACGAGAGAATCCTTTAGGGAGGATTCAATATACACCAAGAGCAGAGGATAAGAACACATGAAGAGTAGAGTTGTGTGTATGGAGAGAGTAAGACAATAGTACTGCATGAGAGAGAGACAGAATTTTGGCAGAGCTTCCGCGTATCTCAGGTGATTCGTCCTTGTATGGAAGGATTATCGATCCTATATATAACGGAGAATGTGACCGTTGTAGTGGGTTAATGCACCCATTAATGGCGGCTTAATTAGCTTAACCACAACGGCACGTTCGTCCGCGTATATAGGAACCGTTACGCACGTTGTCCGCGTATACCGGAACCGTTATGAGGTTGACCGGGTTTATGGAGCTCGTGCCATAAACCTCTCAAAGCAGTTACTAAAGGTCGCGCGCGGGGTTGGTTGTCCCTCGCGCGCGACAGGACTTACTCTAGCCTCCAAACCACTAAGTCCTTACAAGTCCCGTGTGGTGGTATGCGAGGGCCCTGTCTCGCAGCCCCCACGTGGATCAGCGCGGGTGGTGATCCAGTGTGTGTGGAGCACAACTAGGTGTGCTGGATGATCGCCACGTGGCTAAGATCTGCCTGTCTAGAAAGCACTATCTACAGCAAGCATCATCATATTCTTAATAGAGCTCGTGCCCTTCTTATTTCCTTCTCTTATCATGAGCACTTATTGGGTGAATTCGCTCCTACTGCTGTCTACACCACGGGTTCCTACCCCATTATTCAAAACATGAATTCGTATGGGAAGCTGTTCGGTAAATCTCCAGACTATTTGTATCTTTGAACTTTTGGAAGTGTATGTTTTGTTCTTCTTCACCCTCACGAGTATAATAAGTTGGAGCCTCGGTAACGGATATGTTGTTGTTTTGGATATGGAACTGCGGATAAGGGACATTGTTGTTGGTATCCGATTTCAAACCGTCTTTATGTTTCTTGACATCTATATATATAATAGCAGAACAAACATTTACAAAAACTTCCATATCTGACACTCCTATTCTTTTCTCACTTTCCAAAAATGAATCCATCAGTTTAAAAAACAACCGCGTTAAGTTGTTAAAATAACAAATGAGATTTGAATATGAACTCTTTGTGGATAATGTAAGATCCGAATCAATATATTTTAAAATTATTATGTTTTATTTATTCGTTCAAAAAAACGTTTAGAAATAAGGTCAGATAACAATTTTCTTCCACTAAGAAAGAAGATTACAATTTTCTTTTCTTTTTTAAATAAATGTACCGATAATATTTACTTTTTGTTTAGTTGTTAAAGATAACTTTGACAACTAAACAAAAAAGATCTTTCAAGATCGAAGTAATATATTTTCACAAAAATCTGTTTTGCCTACTTATTCCTTTAAATAACAACGGATTTTCATGGTAGGTAGAATTTAGATTTCCATTATGGGTTGGGTTTGGTATGACTTTTTAAACTTTTAAGTCGACTTTTTAGTTGTTGTGAAAAAAGTTCATGACAAATAAGTTCATCAAAAAGATGCATGTGTTTGGTGAAAAAAGTTGTGATGTTAAAAAGTTGGTGATGCAACATTTTTGTTTGTTAGTTAAAATTACCACTTTACATTGTTTTTATTTACTAATAAAATTATGGTATGTCTAATTAGATGTCGTAGTATGTTAATACAAAAAAAAGGTAGGGGTAAATTGATCATTTTCATTGTTTAAGAAGAAAAAAGTCCAAAAAAAGTACATGAAACCCAACTTTTTTGAGAATTCAGTTTTACAATACAAAGTCAAAAGCCAAAATCCAAAAGTTGACACAGAAAAAGTCGTACCAAACCTTTCAGAAAAGTTCAAAACAGATTAAAAGTCCAAAGTGGATTAAAAGCTGAAAATAAGTTATACCAAACCCACCCATATCTCTCTCTCTCTCTCTCGGTTTTCGAGCTTTATTATTTTTCTTTTGTGCTTACTATTGAGTTCCGTCATATACATATTTCTTTTTCAGCAGTCCTATTTTGTGATGTACAGTTTCCGTTACGATGTCTAACTTTTGTTTGGTTATTCAATTGTAGGATTACCACGACACGTTGCGGTAAAAACTTATTGATGTTAAAGGGATTGTAGAGGAGATTCAACAAATTTATGCTAACGTAATGAAACCAGCCTGGTCTTGGCGCGTCTCTGCACATTTTAACAACACTAATATGGCCTCTTCTTCCTCATCAACACACCCAACAAAATCCACATAAGTATCACCAATTTATGATTTCTTCATTATTTTTCTTTACTTTCTTTTTGGGGAATTTTAAAACGCCGACAGCACGAGAACGTCTACAGCAGGGATCCAACATGCACGGGCGAAACGAACAAGTTTCAAGTCTGTTTGTTTCACCACTTGGACACAACGATAGATTCTGAGAATAGTACTCATTATTTTCATTTTGATTAAATATTTATTTTTAATGTTACTAATAAATATTATTTTTTCTAAAACTCATTGTATTAAAAAATTTCCAGCTATTATTGGTGGCGGAGGCGTGGTGTTCATATGAAATGGGTTGATGAAACATAGTCACATAGGTACTGTTTTGTACTCATACATATAATATTGTACTGACTTGACTAAATTGGATTCCTAGGAAGATTTTGTTTTTAGAATTCCTAGAAAGAATTATATATTCATGGTCATCACTTTCTTAACCTTCATTTATTTTGCATTAATAAATGAATGCTTTGCATTTTTTTGCATCATTTCAGTCTTTACTTATCATGGTTTAGGGGTGCATTTTTGTTTTGTTCTTTCTGCTCCTCCTCATTTATTTATTTTTTCTTTCTGCTTAATGTCTTTGTATCAGGGGCGGAGCCAACCGCGATCCGGGTAGGCACGTGCCCTACCCAAAAATATGAAAAATCACAATTTTACCCTATAATGTAGAAAAAGTCAAATCGTATTCTTGCCAAAATTACAGTAGTGCCTCAGATATTTTAAATACCTTGCAAAAGTATTTCAGGTATTTCAAATCCCTAGCTCCGCCCCTGTTTATTATCATAAGTAACTAATGATAATTGAAAGAAAAATCAGGTTGAATTCCAAAATATGGATAGAAAGATTCGTTACGCTTTAGGTTTATTGAATTTTGTGTATCATATGAGATAGAAAGATGTCTTACAAGATCACTTGCAACTTATTGATATTTACTTTATTCTTTTTGTGACTTTGTGAGCATTGTCTCTCTTTAATTGTACATCCTGCCCTAAAAAATGTACTTCCTCCTCACAAGAAGAACAAAAGTTCAATTTTATCACATACCTCCTGGATCATGCAGGACTATGACTTTCATTCATTCACGGGACTTGCAATTCGATTGGGACAAAAGGAGGCTCCCATTGCTATTGTTAATTAGTTAAGATTTCTTAGATTAATTCTGGGGAGAGAACACATGTTGTCTAAAAACATGCACATAAAGATATTGATGATATTTTGCTCTACGTGGCACCATAAGAGTTTGAAAATGTTGAGCTACGAACGACATGGGATTGACACTGGAGGGAGGAAAAGAGAATGAAGGTGAATATGTTGAAGTTTTACCAAACATTTTCACTCTTTTAAGCTAAAAAATAATAATAAGATAAAAAAAGTTTTCATTAAATTAGTAGTGGTCTAGACTTCTTATGCGAAGATATTTTTAAAATTCTGGTTTTCATTCAAATTTTGGTGACCAGTTTCAATAATAAAGTTTTAGTTTTCATTAAAATCACCTACGTAGGGCTCTTTTTGTTGGCCGGTTTCGATAATAAAATTTTGATTTTTATTAAAATCACCTACGTGGGGCTTTTTTGGAGCACTAAAAAACATACTCCTCATAATTTTAAATCAAGCAATCATGTATCTAAACTTCAAAACTGTTGCATTCAGTAACCAAAACCGACTTTCATTCACATTTGCGGACTGGTTTGTGCCAAAACCGAATTTCAAATTATCATGAGGGTATCTATGTGAGGGTATTTTGGTCATCTTACAATATTTGTACGAAAGTACCCTCTGGCTACATATACGAAATCACAACAAATTTTTGGAACTACAGGGAGTGTTTTTCACAAAACCTTAACCACATGGGTTAATTAAAATGCAATTAACAATATAATAATAAAGTATCATTATAGTTATATTTTATTATTTTATAATATTTGAATCCGTGCGATGCACGGACGGTTTGCTAGTGTGATATTATGGGAGCATATGATATTCTCTTCGGTTTCCTTCTTTGATGCTTATACTACTGTTGATCGCCATGTTCTTTCTGAACCGTTGTTCCACCCAATCTCTGATGATTTTCCCGTGGATTCTTCTAAGCTATAGTAGATTCCTACGACACACCTGTGTCGGCCCCTGAACTTATTCCCAAACAAGCTCCATTTCATGATGATACTTGTTCTCCTCCTGGAGAAGTAACTTATGCTGATACTTCCTCTGATTACTCTTTTAATGTTGCTTAGACATCTTCTGGACCCAATATAAGTCGTCTTCTACCATGCCCTTAAATGTTTTTCGATCTAATAGAGAATGCTAAACTCCTACTTGGCTTCGGGATTACCAGTGTTATTCTATCATTATTCAGCACCATGAGCCTCGACCTTATCCTGAGTCTAGTTGTAATCCCCATTGCCAAAAATAAATGGAAGATGAATTGGATGAATTGGCTAAGGCTCACACATGGGATTTGATTACTTACCACCTTGAAAACTGTAGTCATTTGTAAAAGGGTCTAAAAAATTAAGACTCGATCAGATGGATCAGTTGAGTGATATAAGGCTCAACTGGTTGCGAGGGTGTTTTCTTAGGATTATGGCATTAATTATGAGGAAAATTTTTCTCATTTTGCTCGTCTTACTTCTTTCAATACCCTACTAGTTGTTTCTGCTATTCACCGCTGATCTTTATTTCAGATAAATTTTAAGAATGCATTTCTTAACGGATATCACTCTGAGTAGGTTCACATGCAGCTTCCATCCTAACTTATTGTTTATCCTTCTCAAGTTTTTCGTCTTCATAGAGATTTGTTTGTACTTAAACAAGCTCGGCGAGCTTAGTTTGCTAAGTTCAGTGCCACTATGCTTCAATTTGGTTTTTCCTCTAGTCCTTATGACTATGCTCTCTTCATTTGCCGCAAAAAACGTGATATTATTTTTTGTTGATATATGTGGATGACATGATTATTACTGGTGATGATCTCACTGGCATAGCTGATCTTAAGAATTTCTTGAGTCGTCATTTTGAGATGAAAGATTTGGGGCATCTTAGTTATTTTCTAGGACTTTATGTCACGTCTAGTTATGATGGGTATTCACTATCTCAGACTAAGTATGCTTTATATAGCATTGCACGTGCAGGTTTGACAAATCACAAGACCGCTTCTACTCCTTTAGAGCCCAATATGAAGTTGACTTCTCTTGATGGCAAGCCTCTGCCTAATGCTACCATTTACCGAAAAACTTGTTGGCAGTTTGGTGTACCTCACAGTTATTCGTCATGTTATTGCGGACAATGTTCATCAGGTCAGTCAGCTCCTATCCTCCCCACGTTCTACCAACTACACTGATGTTCTTCGTTTTCTACGAAATGTGAAGGGTACATTTTTGTTGGACTTTTCTTTTCTCCTCACTCTGCTCCAATTTTACATGTTTTCTCTAATGTTGATTGGGATGGTGACCCGACTGATAGATGTTCTACTACTAGTAATTGTTTCTTTCTATGATACTCTCATCTCATGGTGTAGGAAGAAGCAGAATGTTGTTTCTCGTTCTAGTACTAAGGCCGAGTACTAGGCTTTAGCTAATGCTACACTGGAATTCTTTGGCTTTGGTGGTTGTTAGAAGATATAGGTAGGGCTCAGCCTAGTCCTACTACTACATGTTGTGATAATCATAGTGCGATTCAGATTGCCCACAATGATATATTTCTTGAGTACACCAAACACATTGAGGTCAATTATCATGTCACTTGACATCACTTGACCGCATGGACTGTTAATCTCATATCCACTCTAGATCAGACTATAGATATCCACCCCCATCGACGCTGCTCGGGTTTTGTATCCAAACTTCAGCATGTCACTTCCATACCAACTTCAATTTGGGGGGTGTAGCATATATGATTGGCCAAGATCTCCGTAATTTATGTTATTACCTTATGTGTACAAGTGTATATATGTAGGATATCTTTTGTCTTGTGTTTCAAGTTGAATTACACAATTCTTCTTCCTTCTTCATGTATTGTTTTCTATAAGTTATGATTAGTTTGCACTTAAGTTCGAAATCCATAATTTCCTTTCGTCCAACTAATGAGCAATTAATTTCAGTTTGATCCATTCTTGGGTGTGATCGTGTAGGTTTCTAATTACGTCGTCAGTAACAATTACAAATATTGAGCATATTTAGCAATACATCAATGTTACCCAAGTAATAAGAATGTCGATGATCTGACTAACCTCTATGCCCAATGTGACAATTCATATAATACACTTGTCCATATATCCAGATTAGACCGAAGGCATGGAGTGTCACCCTTTTATATCCAATCTATAGTTTCTAGATTTCCTGAGTAGACTTAGAGATCCAAATGATATCAAAATCTCCTATTGATTCATTTGCGAATGGCCATGCATTTTCTTAAGTCTCACTCAAAGAGACACATGGATATTTACTCCCGTTATCTAGGAAGGACAAATACTATCTACATCAACCACACCCCTCAGCATGTTTCATAACATGTTACCGCCTTTATAATCACCTTGTCGCCGAGTGATGTTTGACGGAATTAAAACATGGAAATTTACATCTAGGGCATGACTTTGAGTCATTTGATCACAACACAATTTGCACTATGAGAAGCACTTGTGACACTCACATAACATCCATGTATTGCTCTCATGGCGAGGCAATCCAGTACACCTTTACACCTAATGCGTAGTCATGTGTTAGACTTGATATCTCATATCAATCTACCCACATACTAGATTGATATCTCATGTGTTACTCATGGTCGTCCTAATTAACAATAATACTAGACTAGGGATATTTTAGAATACAACATTTACTCTAAGGACTTCATTATGTCAACATCTCTCCATATAGATAATAAAATGGATAGAAAACCTTTATAAATAAATGTCGAGATAAGATTTCCTCTATGGCATACACCAACATATGTTCGACATGCCTTTAAGGTATCAGAATATCCGTTTGCCAATGTTCCTTCCCCAGTTGAACCATAAAATGACTCACCAAACTAACAACAAATGATATGTCTGGTCGAGTGCACACCACATCATACATTGTACTTCCAACTACACAAGCATATGGAAGCTTGGACATGTACTCATTCTCATCCTCGGTCTGAGTGGTGTACATTCCTAGCTTATTGTTAGATGCCACAGGAGTATCTATATGCTTTTATGATAACATCCCAAATCTTCTCAAGATTTTATTAATGTATCCAACCTGTGACAAGATAAGATCCCTATTCTTCCTGTCCCTATAGATCTCAACTCCCAATATTCCTTAAGCAGTACCCTTATCATTTATCTCGAACTCCGCAGTGAGAGACCTCATCAATGTGTGAATGTCTATCTTATTTTGAGTTGCAATCAGAATATCATCAACATAGAAAACTAAATAGAAGCGTGAATCACTAAGCAACACCTTGTAGTCCACACAACAATCATACACACACTTGTGATAGTCAAGCTGCACCATATAGCCATCAAACCTCTTGTACACTGCCTAAGAGAATGCTTAAGTCCATATAAGGATTTATTCAACTTGCACACATAGTCTTCTTTACTTGGAATCCATCTAGCTGGCTTATGTATATTTTGTCCTCCAAGTCTCAATGTAGGAAAGCTATTTTCACATATAGTTGCTCAAGATCCAAGTCCTACTGTGCTACTATCGCTAGCAGTACCCTGATCGAGGTGTGTCTAACCATTGGTGAGAAAATCTCGTTGTAGTTAATTACCTATCTCTGAATGAAAACTCTAGAAACCACTCGAGCCTCACAATTAATGCCCTCTGCAGGTGAAAATCCTTCCATCTTTCTGAAAAGCCATTTGCAAGTGACTACCTTCTGTCCTGCTGGTAGTTTTACAATCTCCCATGATGCGTTCTTGATAACATACTCCATTTTTATCCCATCTTGCCAATCCACTATGCTGACTCAGATCCTAAAATTGCAGCGTTGTAGGTGGACGAATCATCCTCCACCTATTTGGCTACATGCAATGCATATCAACCATATTGTCATCTTTGTATCTCGCTGGAGGCTTTACAACCCTCCTTGGTCATCACGGAGCAATACTTTGATGTTCGGGTTCCTCTAGTGGTGAATCCTCAGACTCCCCTGCTTCTTGCTTCTGTAACTCATGGTGCTGTAGATGCAGACTCCTTATCATCCTTGGGTTTGGAATTTGCGTCAACCTTCTTCTCTACAGCTCCAACTTCTATCTCAATGGTGACCTTAGTTCTCAACATAGAATTCTCGTCAAAGACTACACTTCTGCTACGTATAATCTTATTGTCTGACCAAATCATGTACCCCTTCACACATGTTCCATAACCCATGAAACCCCCCTTCTTTTCTCTTAGTTATAGCTTCCCATCATCCACATGATAATAGGCAACGCAACCAAAAAAAACTCTTATTCGAGTAATCAGCGATTTTCAGGCCTATACCTCAAAAGGTGTCTTGTAACCAATACCTGTGTGCGGGCTACGATTTTTGAGATAACATGACGTTGATACTGCCTCTCCCGAGAAACACTCAAATACATGCATTTGAAACCACACACTGTGACTTGACAAAAGTGTCTGATTCATCCTCTCGGCTACACCAATTTTTTTGTGGTGTGTGCCTAACGGTCTGATGGCGAGCAATAACCTGCTCTCTTCAGAATTCATCAAACTCGTATGAACAAAACTCCAAGACATTTTCAGTGTGCAGTGTCTTCACCTTCTTTCCCGCTTGATTCTCTACTACTGCCTTCAACTCCTTCAACTTGTCGAAAACTTTAGCCTTGTGTTTCATTGCAAATATCCAAGTCATCCTAGAATAATCGTTAATGATACTTAAAACGTACATATGACTGCCCGAAAACTAAAATCGAGAGGGACCCCATCAATCTGAATGGATATAATTCAAAGTGCCCTTGGTTCTATGAATTGCTTTCAGGAACTTTCTACAATGTAGCTTCCCAAACACACAATGCTCACAAAACTAAAGGCTCTTGGTTCGTGCCCAGCAAGAAGAGCATCTTCAAGAGTTCCTGCATTCCAAATTCACTCATATGACAAAGCCTCATATGCCATAACTTGATTTGATCAGATACTTGAATCTCGGCTGAAGCAACTCCTTGAGAACCTGTAACCTTTGAACCTTTTATCACATACAAAGTTCTATTCTTGACTCCTTTTAGCATCACATTCGAACCCTTGAATACGTGTAGGTATCCACCTTCACCCTTGAAATTGTAACCATTGTTGTCGAGTAGACTGACAGAAATCAGATTCGTTGTAATAAGTGGCACATTTCTGATATCCTTCAATGTTAAAATCTTCCCCTCGTGCATTTTGAAGGTAACTGAATCGATATTGATCACCTTACAGAAAACTTCGTTTCCCATATGGATATTACCCCCATCTGCACGATTATATTTTGAAAACAGCTCATTGTAAGAACAAATATGACAGGAAGCCCTAGAGTCAAGAAACCACACAATGGATTCATGCGTGATATTATTCGCAAGAAAAGTGAAATCCTCTTCAGAGGGGCTCCCATGTTCCTCTACTGCTGCAGATCCAACTTGTTCCTGTTGCTTTGGTTCGGTACAATCTCTCTATGCGTGCCCCTTATCCCTGCACAATGCACAAACATCCTTGGGTAACTTAAAGTCGGAGAATTCCTTCTTTCTCTTCTTACTCTTTTGGTATCTTTCCCCATCAAACCGGAAGCTTGATCATCTGTGCCTGCACCTGGGCCCTTATGACACAATTCCCTGATATGGAGAGCAGATGCCACCTCTTCTAGGGATATGTTGTCTTTACTCAAAATAAAATAATGCATGAAGTTTTAATATGATAGTGGTACGAAACCAGCAAGATAAGGGTTGCATCATCATCGTTCACCTTCTCTTCAATATTACGCAAATATAACAGAATTGTGATCAATTAATCAATGTGATCCTTAAGAAGCATAACCTTTGGTCATCCGCAGACTAAACAAAAATTGTGTTAGTACCAATTTTCTAGTGAGTGATTTCATCATGTAGAGACTCTCCAACTTGAGCCAAGTTGCTGTCGTTTCTTGATCTGCAACCTCGGTGATTAAGTCATCCAGTAGGCACAACATTATTGTTGAGTGTGCCTTCTCCTCCATCATTTTGTACTCCGATGATGATACATCCATGCCTTGCTTATCTGTGGCCAATGGAATCCATATGTCTTGCTGCTTCTATAAAGCACGCATTTTGATCCTCCACATACTAAAACTGTTCCTTCATGTAAATTTGTCGATCTTCAACATCGAATCAAGCATCGTTCGTGGTGGAATTTAACAAACAATGCTCCGATACCAGTTTGCTATAACGAATCGACCCCACAAACAAATAATGAATGAAGAACAAAAGAATTTTACGTGGATCGCTAATGGATATCCATTAACTATGTCCACTGCGAAGCAAGAACCCTTTATTTAGCAAGAGGAACCAATTACACATATCATATACATATTAGAGACTACTAGGTCGTATTTATATTTCCCTAGACCCTCAAAAACATTTCCAATACACATAAGGAAACAACCATGTCGTAGTACAGCTAGCCCGCTGTTCGTGCGACCAGCAAAAACTTGAGGAACCAGTCGCATGACTGGCCCGGTGGTCGTACGACCAGCAGAAACTTGGCACTCCTTCATTTTGTTGCACGTTGGTGATTTCCCCAACTTCAAGGAATTATTTCAACAGCTACCGAGTTCCAGCTTTCGCATTGCCTCATAAAAGCTAACAAGGGGGTTCATGCTCTTGCTGGGAAAGCTACCAAGACCTAGACAATGATGCTGCTACTAGTAGAATTCCTACCGTTTTACCCTTTTTACTAGAAGATTTACCAAATAATTTGCTGATTGAATCTCCTGACTGTGTTGGAGAGGCCATTTATCATAACTGTAATGGAAAGGGTTCTTCCAGAATTGTACCTTTTGCCTTAGTTTTTTATCCCAATAAATTCCAATTTAAAATGAGTTGCAGGATTTTAAATGAAGCATTTCAAGCACCTATATTTTTTTTATGATTCTCCCTAGACGTGCAGGAATGTCAGGACCCAAAATTGGTAAGAGCCATGACATTAGGGTGATAAGTAAAGAGAACGACACTCCATTTGTATACTTAATACATTTTGAAATTTGGTGTGTGTAGACGAGGGTTTGATCTGGGCAGTTCCTATATGTTTCTGCAAGTAGAAGTACAAAATAAATGACACTTGGTTAGCCTGTTTAGGGACCGGAGATGAGAGCCTGTTTGGGATAAGAGTAAGGCAACGTATGCTATTTAGAGGTGAGACAGTGATGGTTGAGCTGAGTGCGGTAGCTGCTGTAGCTGTGTCCATCTGTTGTGTCTTGTTTGTTGTGAATGGGACAGATCTTTTATATACATGTCACTAGACGGACGTGCGCGAGCACGCGTGACGGTAATGGAACCACTCATGGCCTTAACGTCCGCCTAATTGAGCGGTTCGCGGCCCGTATATGTAGGGATCATGGTCCACGGCTTCGGGGACGTGACCGTCCATTCGCGGGTCTCTGAATTAATATACGAGGGTCCATGCGAGATAGGCGTCTCGCACGCGACATACCTTACTCTAGCCTCCAAGTCACTCGCACTCCAAGTCCCATTAGCATAAAGCGCATATGCGAAGTACCCTGCCTCGCACTCTTTCGCATACATGTAGGCAAATGATACATTTTGGTGCTATGCGGAACACACCAACTGCACACGTGTCTTTATCCGAAGTGTCACGTGGCTTGTCGATGGTCTCACGGGTTAAGGTATCTACAGTGTGTATATCCTTTTTCTCAAAAGAAAAATAAAATGGTACTTATTTAAAGGCCGCCTAGACAAAGGAATTTCATGAGGTGCATCCTTTCCAGACTCCACGTAGAGATATTAGAAAAGACAAAAATAGAACACAACGTAAGAAGAAAGGGAGAGCTAAAATATGATTAGCTTACACAAAACAGTTTGAAGAAAATGGCCAATCATGCCGTTTCGTTTTCAAGAGTCAAAAGGAAGAATAGAATGAGATAGGAGGAGCTTCTAGCGTGTCAGCATCAACCAACTGAATTCATGATAACAAAATGCAGTGTAGAGGTGTAGTGGCGAAGGTGGATCAAATAAGATGGCTAGTGGATTAAAGAAGAGATAATAAAACTGCGGATGCAACTATTTCATTACATGAATGCGTATTGATACATGCACACTTGGACGTATCCTACCTAGGTGCATGCATGTATGGGCCGGATAATCTGGCATTGTTCTCAACCTCTCTTGGAGGAATAATTGGGACACCCTTGCCACTATATGGAATATTTCAGAGAAAATGCGAGCACTAGTTAGATGAGGAAAATATCACCAACAGAAGTTTGTCAAATTGATCCAACAATTCTTTCTTGGACGAATGAGGATAAGGACAGAACAAGAACGTCATAGAAGTCTGTGACGCACACAGAGTCGGTGCTATTCAAGGGCAAGGGATGGCAATTGTCAGTTGTCCCTCGTAGCATTTTCTAACTCGTGCTAGTACCCTTTTTATTATAACTTCTGACTAAAAGTATCCTTATAAGGATTGCACAAATGCTTCGACTGAGTTTATATTTTCTCATTACTACCCTTGAAAAAATGCTTCATTTCTTACATTTCCTGTTTTAGCTTTCTGACTCCGCCATTGATAAGGCATGGCAAGGAAAAATTGTGAAGAGTCAAATGGTACTCCATATTCCTGACGACACGGCCAATTAAGTAAGCAGAAAAGGAGATAGGGTCAATGTAGCTATAGCATCAACTCTCTAATCCGAGCTTAGACAAATTGAGAGGCGACTTTGCAATGAAGTTTATTTCCTTCATCTATTTAAGTTTATGGATAAATAACGCAATCAGAGCAATGAACCCAGCTATCTGTTCTTCCACATCAGCATTTTTCTTGACGTCTCTAATTTCAGTGTGAAGAATAATACCTACACTCCACTTAACAGAAACTGAATTGGTTGTGTTCTTCAACTGATTAGACTGGTTGATTCACCACTCATGATAAGACCACTTATCACATAAATACATTACTTAGAATCGTCTAATACAATTTATATTTTTCAAAGAAGTTCTAATATTCCAAACACTTCAAGTATCAGGATATGCTTGCAGCAACTGGAGTCCAAAAGGAGGGGGGATAAATCCAACATCTGAACTGATTGCATATTTTATGTTGGAATTGATTAGTTGTGACAGACTTTATACAACACAATGACTGGAACATTTCTGGGAGGATACATTGCATGCATTGTCATCATTTATGCTTTTTAACAGTTCTATCTCCATTGAATGGATATAATTAAGAACGGAACATGATTACTAACTGAATTAGGCAGTAAGCACGAAGCAGGAACCTAATTGTTATCCATGCTAAACATGAATTTGCATTAATACTTGCTCCCTTTCTCCTTCTCATTTCCTTTCAATAGTGCTTCCGGGCCTAGTCAATGATAGGCATAATTATTATTTTTGGTAATTTTTTATATTGCCTCTAAGCATTTTTAGGGAACTCCATTTGCAGTCTGCATGAGTTCAACTTTGAATAGTGTTCACCCCATTTGTGGTAATCTTTCGTTCCTTAAGAATTATTAGTGAGAGGATTTATGTATTTTCTGCTACTCCATTGCTAAGGGCTAGTTTGGGAATGTTGTGGCGGTGATAGAAAGTTTCTGTGTAAAAACACTGTGGAAAAGCTGCTGTGAATTCTTGATAAAATGTTGTTTGGTAAATATTGCGTAAAAGCTGCTGTGAAATATTGATATAGTAATTTTTTTGTTCGGTAAAATCAACTGTAAAGTTGTTGTGAGAGGAAAAATGACAAAAATATATGACACGTGTCATTTCCGAAAAAATGACTATTAATATTTTAAAAAAAATGTAAGGTTAAAATCGGTTGTAGATAAATTAATCAAAAGCACTTTCTGGAAAAGCATTTCGCCCCTTCCTTCCTGAAAATTGTTGTGGGACAGCAGAAACTGTCCGAAAAAGCAGAAGTTTTATTTTTACCAAATACACAAAAACTGCTTCTGCTGTCGGAAAGCAGCTGTGCTGGCAGCAGAAGCATTCCCAAACTCACCCTAAAACTCAAACTTATCATACTTATATACGCCCTCCCACACAATTTGAGAGTCTTTCCTTTCTGATACGAGTGTCCTAATATGAAAAAGTTAGTTACTTTTTCACTTCAATTCCTTCCATACTTGTTTTCAAATTATTACTTTTAATTTCGCATGAAAAGAATCACATACAACAACGAATTTTTTCACAAGTCCCAAGTCAAAAACACATTCTTAATTTCCTTAAAAAGTCTACACAGACACTGAATTTAGAATGGAGGGAATATCTACCTTTTTAAAGAAAATGAATAGAACCAATCAAATGGATCTTATTAATTACATTCCCCCGGTTCTTAATTCCTGTTAAAATTTCAATAGATGTCAATCGCCCTTCATATGTCTTAGCGCTATGAGTTGGACATTATGCAAATGTCAACTCATCGATCCATTGATGGATCTACAAATTAGAACCAAAATACCAGCAAAAATGAGCCTCACAACAACGATCCAAAGCTTTGACCAGTCGGATGGCTACGGCCGACGAAGCAAGCACCGTACCCAGATTGAGAACCAAAGGAGATGGCTACCGGCATCCCATCCCCTCTTCTTCCCATGTTCTGCTTACTCTATCTGCTCGTTTATTTCATTATTCATTTTTATTAGCTTTTTATTTTGTAGGGTTTCTTTTATAACACTCACTTAATACATGGAGTAATATGCAATTATTTCTTTATTTATCAAAGAACACATGGAAAGAAAAGCTATATGAAACACGGAGTCAATTAGTTGATACTTTTCAAACCACATGTCACATAACTAACTCCAAACCACATGTCACGTATATGTAATTTATCCTTAAACTAATCACATGTGGTTCAGCAGTTCTCTAGTTTAGTTACACAAATTTCAAAAAAGTTCAATCTAGTGAGCCGAGCTTTTGGCAGTGGACATACTTTCATATTTAGTTATTTTAACCCAGCTAAGTTGTGATTGCAATACCCCAACAAAAAATATATGCAACCAATACTAGATTCTATACTATGCCAATTACCCCTTATTTACACTCTTGATAATTATCCCTTGAAATATTCAAACTTTTCAACTATTGATCTAATGCTATTCAGTCACTATAGCTTAAGGGTATTTTGGTCATCTGTCAAATAATATATTTTGTGTGATTATATGCAACCGAAACTGTTGTTTTTAAATGGAAAAAGGAATCAAATGAGTTTAACTATAGTACTTACTTTCTTGGAAACTGGATTTGGGTTTTAATGAATTATCCTGAACCAGTGTTCACATTGATTAGTTTAACTGGATACTCAAATCGATTCCTCTTACTGGGTGGGTTTGCAGATCAGTTTCCACGACTCAGAGTTTTGGGGTTTAAGGCACTGCAGGTCACCCTAACTCATTTCTATTTGGGAGGCTCTGGGGTATGGCAATTTTATTTCTCTCAGAGTCAGTTGTGTACCTAAGTCGTGCTCAACATTTTTAGGCGCTAATACTACTTCCTTGGGTTGTGATCTCATTAAGAGGTATCGACACTTAAGGTCTGGTTGTCCATGTGGTTTTTGCTCTTTCTTGTCGGATGGGAAGATGATCTTTACAACCCTATGGGTAGTGGGAGCTGGAATACGTTGTATAAGCCTGAATTGATTATGGAATCTCCAGTATCAGTACTAAGAGGAATGTTTCTTAACATGGTTGAAATTTTGATTTCTGTTTAGTTAATATGAAGCGGGGTTGTTTTCAAAGTTATTTTCTTAACTTGATTAAACAATGTCAAAACTGTTTCACATGCTACTAACTTCGAAACTTGAATAACTCTTTATACCACTTGTTCGCTTAAGTTTGATTGTTCACTAAGACTAGTTCTCTAATTGCTTTCTTTCTGTCGTTTCTTGTTTTCTACAAACCCCACAAGTGAGCATTTAAGAATCAGGGAGCTTAATATCATGTAACATATAGAACACTTGAACAATGTAATTTTGAATTATGTTAATGTCTAAAGTTAAATGTTCGTTATAGTTGATTCTGTTATGTCATATTCCTTTTGAGAAAAATCATTGATGGGTACTCATGTACTTCAGTAGAGGACACTCCCTTGAGTCTCGTTATCTCTTTTGGTCTTTCGGCTCATGGTGGAGGGAGGTGTTACAAATATTATCGCAAATAAAGTTTCATGGAAACATGACATCTAAGTAACACTTCTTGGCATAGAAAAGTGTGTGGTTCAACATCTTAATAAATAAGGATCCATGTGGTCAGTATGCTGTAGTCACCAAATCACTATTCATGAAGATAAATGGATCCCATATCTTGCTGTGCCTCTTTAAATAATTGTTGGGACGAGTTCCATCAATCCGGATGCGAATAATCTCTGTTTTGAACGGAGACGTAATTAAATGTATTGTTCCTGACAACATAGCTAAAAGAACTCTTTCTATTCAATTGCGTAATAGCAATGATTACAGAATCATCTGGCCTTTCACAAAGTCTGGGCATTTCACCACCAAGTCCGGTTATAATTCCCTCGTGAAAGAAGTAGGCAGTATCTTCATCCATGAGGCCTCTTCTATAGGGATAGAAGTAAAAGTCCAAATGATAGAAAGTGGGGGATTTGGGGTTTTGAGATTTAAGAGAAATATAAATTCTTCCTATGTTAATGCAGTAACAACAAGCTTTCGACACTGCATTTTCCAGCTCATCAAGACGCACCCATTTTTGCTACGATAAAGGATGCTACTAGCCATTTGGACTTATGCAGCATATCTAAAGTTTCTCTCGTAGTGGTTGACAAAGCTCATAGAGCCACAAAAAATGTTGTATTAGATAATCATCGTATGTAGTAGTACTTTTTTTTGCAAACCAATGAGAACATCATATTACTACTAAAACGAAAGAGTACATAAGAACATAGACTGGGACTGCACAAACTAACTTCACCTAGAACAGCTGCAAACCAACCAGCTAATCCAAAAACAGCCTCTAAGAGAGCCGGCAAACACCAAAAGTTCATAGAAGGAGAAATTAAAAACCACAAAATAGATGCATCAAGAAACAAAACAAAGATCAGAACCCAACAGCTCCTTAAGCATCAATGAATGGAATAATGGTTGTAGCAAGCTCATCACCAGGAAGAGGTGCCAAAGCTGGAGCCTGAGAAACATCAAACTGGACAGGCAAAGGAAAAATGAAAGAACTAGGATCAACCATCAGTGGCGCATCATCAGGAGCAGGCAGGTCCAAGACATCAACACTTCAGGATCAAGGAAAGCCAGGGGAGGCAAGACTGCAAGAGGAGAAGCTTCTAAGACATGCACCAAAGCAGAAGGGCAAACTGTATATGCCTAGGCACCCAGACAGGACCTCCCCACCAACATCCACTTCCACTAAACCTTGAACATCTAAAGAAGGATAACAAAGAAGGAGCAAACATCATTAATTCTTCATATTACAAGTTGCTAAAATAGAAGTCGCACTGGCATTTGTTTGATACAAAAGGTTTTCCCTGGAGAAAAGTTGTTTTCAAAAATCATTTTGTTTCTAGTGTTCCAAAGGGTCCAAAAAATGGCAGCAAATCAATGCCAATGTGGTTGGTATTGCATCTTCTTTTTTCTTTTGAATCATCATTTGATACACATAATAATATCAGTATTAGGTTGTGGGATAATGTTGACAGAAGCCACTTCCCAAAGCCCTTGAGCTCTAGGACAAGCAAAGAAGATATGAGAGGAAGTTTCAGGAATTATAGGAGAAAGAGGACAATGATGATTAATAGAGTTAATTCTAGCATGCAAGTTATCTAGAGTAGTTAGAGAGTTAGTGAGTATACGCCAAAAAGTCCAACAATATGAAAGGAAAGCCCTGAAGACCATAGAAGCTTCCACCTAAAAGAATAAGAAATCTCTTTGAACTGAATATTTTTAGCAAGTAAGTGAGGTGAAGAGTTATTGAAATTTTGAAGTTGATAAGTAAATTTGACTGTGATATTCTCATAGAGGTGGCTTCCATAAAGGAAGATCAGTCTCATCACTAAAAGGGATAGGTGTTTCCAAAATATGCTTGTTTAGCCAGGGGGAGATCTTCTCAATAATGGTAGCATTCCACTGAGAAGAGTCCTCATGCAAGAGCTGGGAAACCCATCTGAAGTTACTGTCTTCATCAGTAAGACTTAAGTTATTTGTAATAGAGTCTCCAGGAACATAATAAACCTATCCTCCTGCTCAAATCCATATAGAGTTACCTCTAGCTATTTTCCAAGAAAGACCCAACTCAAAAGTATCCCTTCCCTTACAAATATCCTTCCAAGCACAAGAAGAACTTGGATTTAATTTTAAAGCAAGAAAGGGCTTTCTTTTGTAATTTTTTTTTTTTTTTTTTTTTTTGTAAAGTAAGTACTGAAGTGAGATTTTAAGTCAGAAATCATTCTCCAGCTATTTTTTTCTAGAAGAGCATTGTTGAAACAATTCAGGTTCTTGAATCCTAAGCCTCCTTTCATGGTGCTATTGCAAATGAAATTCTGATAAAGCCAGTGAATACCTTTCTTAAAAGGGATTCTAAACCAGAAGAACTTGGAAAGTATAGAGGTGATAGTATCACAAGCTTTCTTGGGAAAAAGAAAAAAAAAACATTAGGTACACAAGAGTGCTATTTATAACAGATATAATAAGAGTACTTCTACCTAAGATATTGAGTCTAAGGCCACTCCATCCATAACATGAAGAAGATAATTTTTGGATGGTATTTTTAACAAGATCAACATTTGATCCTTTATTATCTAAGTAAATGCCAATGTACTTGCCTATGCAATCCTGAGCCTGAAGGTCCAAGGCCTGAGTGAAAGAGAGCATATCCTCTGGACTAAAATTTGGACTGAATGCAAGAGAAGATTTGTGGATATTTATACCATTTCCTGATTGCTTAGCATATTCATTAAGAATGTTCCAAATATTTGAAACTGTGTTAGGTTGAACTTTGAAGAAGAGCAGAGTGTCATCTGCAAATTGGATATGAGAGATAGTGTGACTCCTTGAAAAGGGAATGCCAGAAAACAGCTTATCCTGTTCAGCTTTGTAAAGTGAACTGGATAGAACTTATGCGCAAAGAGAAAAAAAGGAATGGTTATAAAGGATCCCCTTGCCTAAGCCCCCTAGAAGGATGAAAGAACTCTGATTGAGCGAGCACCATTGATTAGGAGTGAATAGGATACAGTGGTGACACGCTGCATAATAAGCCTAATGAAGTTAGAGGGAAAGTACATTTGAATCATTAGATGCTCAAGGAAGTCCCACCTGACTCTATCAAATGCCTTTGATAAGTCCAATTTGAGGGCTCCTAGCTTTGATTGAGAATTATCTTTCTTTTTATGAATATTATAAACTAGGTCATGTCCAATTAAAATGTTGTCTTGTATTAATCTTTGAGGCACAAAGCCATTCTGGTTGATTGAGACAAGGGAGAGCATCGCTAATTTAAGTCTGTTAGCTAACACTTTGGAAATAATACGGTAGAACACATTGCAAAGTCTTACAGGTCTGTAGTCACTAACAAATTGGGGGTTATGAATTTTGGGTATAAGCACAATATGAGTTTTATTTATCTCTTTCAACATGAAACCAGAGTTAAGGAAGGAAAGCACAGCTGAGGTAAAACTGTTTGAGGTGATGTGCCAAGTTTTTTGAAAAAAGGTTGGCTGGAAGCCATCTGGGCCAGTGGCTTTAAGGGGAGCCGTTTTAAAAATTTCTTTCTTAACCTCATAGGCTGAAAAGGCAGAATTAAGAAGGTTTTGTTGCTCAGTGGTTAGCATTTTTGAGACATTGAAAGTTGAGAAAAAGCATATAAGTTATTTTTTTTAGATAAGAGGTCATCAAAAGAGGGAGAAGAAGGAGAGTAAATGGATTTAAAGTGATCAGTTAATGTGTCCATGATAGCTGTAGGATCAGAAATCAATGTGCCATCAGTGAGTTTGATGGACCCGATGTTGTTAAGGTTTTTCCTGACTTTAGTATAGGCATGGAAGAACATAGTGTTCCTACTGCCTTCTCTAATCCAAGAGCATCTAGCTCTCTGAGCCAAAAAAAAGTTTCCTCACACTGAAGAAGCCTCTTTAACTCGGAGTGCAAAGAAAGAAAAGATGGCATAAGAATTAGGATCAGATAACTTAGCTTGAGCATTAATTAACTGACTTTTGATATTTTTAATTTGATTACCAAGAGAGGTCCTAGCAAGGAACCAAGCTCTAAAGGATTTGAGAGTAATGGAAAGCAACTTGGAGACCCTAAAGCAAGGGGATCCATGAATTGGCATTCTCCAAATAAAATTTAAAAGATCTAGAGTTGAGGCGTTATTTAACCACCAAATCTGAAATCTTTGTGGAGAGGTGGATCCAACAATGCGAGAATTGAAAAGATTGAGAAGCATGGGTGAGTGATCAGAAACTCTAATGCCTAAATTTTGATGGTTAAAGAGGGGACCAAGTTTAAAAACTCAAAGTTACACCATTTTCTATCAAGCCTCTCAAAAGTTGGAGTTGGAGTTGATCTATTATTTATCCATGTGAACCACGGACCAATGTTTTTAACCCCAAATAACTCCAACTATTGAGGTGGACAAGGAAACTATCTACACCTTTAAAAAGAGCAGAACATGGACCAGATTTATCATGTGGGAAAACAACTTGATTGAAGTCTCCTAAAAGCACCAGGGGTCTATGAAAGGGAAGGACATCACTAAACTGCTTCAAAACTAACTCTTTGTTCTCAAAGGCAGGGGCACCATAGATCAGCCAAACACACCAAGAGATGCTTCTGGTGTAAGTGATGTCCAAGAGAATAAAGTTAATCGAGGAAAAAATAACACTGCATGAGAGGGTCGAGGAGTGCCAAGCACACCAAAGACCTCCACTAGATCCAGCAAGATCAACAGAGAAAAAACTATCAAATCCCAATTTTCTAATTTTTTTTTATTTATTAAGGTTTGCTCTTGCTTTGTTTCAGAAAGAAATAACAGAGATGGCTTAAACTTATGGACCAAAGAAAAAATCTCATGAACTGTAGAGGGTTGGACCAAGCCTCTATAGTTCCAACTTAAGAAACTCATGGCTCAACTGGGGATTGATCAGGGACAACCACACTAAACCCATAAGAAACAAAATATTCAAGTGATTTAGAAGGAGAGGATTACTTGGAATTTCCAAAGTCATGCACCAGATTTGAGACAAAATCTAAAAAACATAGTTTATGTCTTTTAAATTTAAAAGTTGATGAAAGCATTCATAGGAAAATCAAAGTTGATTACAGTCGAGGGGGTTTCCAGATGGTTTGATTAGATTTTTTAGGCGCATGCAGAGAGTTGGCCGATAGATCATTGAAAGGAAACATACGTTTTTTAAACTTAAAAAAAAAAAAAAAAAAAAAAAAAAAAAAAAAAAAAAAACTTTGGCAAAGGGACTAAACTGAAAAACGGTAGATGTACCTTTTTCAAACTTTGGTTGAATTTTGATCTTTCTTTCTTACCCCCTTTCTTGTGCTTGTCAGGCATCGAATGATTTGCGGAAGCACCCCTCTTTTTGATGGGCTTCTTAATAGCCGGAACTTGAACTCGATTAGGTTTGGACCTTACTGCAACCTTCTTAGTTCCTCCTGATTTGGCCTTCAAAGCCTTTTTGCCATCGCTTCTCTTTCCTCTGGATTTCCTTAATACTGACGGCTCGCCCTTTTGGGCTTCCTTCTTGATGAAATTGTCAATTTCTTCCATGTCATGTTTTCTTTGGACAATCTCAACTTCAGTCTCTGTTGTTACGGAAGCAGGAAACTCAGGCGTCTGAATGAAGAAGCCAGACTAGTGCAGTTTCTTAAACGTAGTTGGTAGAGTTTCATGGTGGGGTTAGGAGATTGTGTATGGGCGGTTGAAGGCAGAGAAACTGATTGGCTGCAATGGGGTGGCAAAGCTTTCAAAGTGAGCGAGGAAATCTCATTTGTAGTGATAATGGGGGGGAGTTTATTCAACTCGTGGATCAATGAGTGAGGAATAAAAGAACTTGGGTTTCCAATGTGCATACACTGTTTAGTTGGAGGTTCATGACTCTGAGGGGATGACGAACCGATCGGACACAATTGTTGGTTCTGAGGAGGTGCAAGTGAAACAGCAGTTACACATGCATGTAAATGATCTGGCCATTAAACCGCTGTGAAAGCATTATCTGCAGAAACTGAGGCATCATGAGTGTGGTTGGCTATAAAAGAGTGATTAGATAGCCTTGAAAATTGGTTCGGCACTTCAGGGTGGGTAGGGTTTGAGTGAGGTGTAAAGATATCTTCATCGATGATGATGAAGAGATATCATTGATGTTGAAAACCAGACCCTGGGGTGGTCCTTGGTTGGGATCAAATAGAGGGGATTTCTTGAAAGGTGTTGCCTGGTTGAATCCGAGAGTCAAATTTCATAGGTTCTGTAGGGGCCGTGTTTGGCATGAGCTCGAAGGAGTTTAGTGAACAATTGAAGTTGGTGGTTGACATGGAATGAGAAAGAGGATAAGTGATGGTATTGAGCATATTTAGCTTCCAACCTATCCAGCACATCCACCATATTAGAGCTGCACAACTTGCTAACATGCCTAATATGTCCACATCTGTAGCAAATTTTGAAAACCCTTTCGTAGGAGAAGTATACCAACTTCTTCTCTTGTTCATTTGGAACTGTGATGTAAGAACCTGGAACTAGAGAATCCCTCACTCTAATTCTAGATTTAATTCTAAGGCCTTGCATGCTTCTGACCCTTTCAAAGGACCAATCAACCACTAGAAGGTCTCCTCCTAGATTGCCTAAACCCTCAGCAATTTCATACTCAAAACCTTCCAGTGAGATATTTGGAACTTGAAACCAAAAATCCATAGTAGAAAAATCATTCTCAGAGAAAGCTTGATTAAGTTTTATTTCTTTAAAATCAGAGAAAGACCATGCATTGTGACCCCAAATTCGTTGAGAATAAACTGCTTATCCTCTGGTTTTTGAAGTGAAAAAGGTGGAGGTTCCTTTCTTTTCAATCCAGATGAAACCAAACGTTTTCCACGCCTTATTTATCTCTTGCTGCATGACAATCGGTGAGAGACTTTTTGATCCTAAGAATTTGGCTATTAGAGAGTCTTTCAACAATTCCCTATGGTTGCATTTGGTAACCATGATTTCGATTTAGATTTCGATTTGAAGTTCCAAATTTCAAATTCTATAATTTGAAATATAGGGAGATTTAAATTTTTCTCGTTTGGATGCTATTATTGGTCTAGTTAAGAATTTGGATTTGACTGTTCGTTAATTACTTAATGTCAAAAGATTACACATAAGTGGTTGTGGTCCACTGGTTCACGGCTAACCCACAAAAGTTTGAGTCGTGCTTGAGGCCGAGGGGCGGGTTTGATTCGCCGGAAAGACAATGTTTTATACAAATCTCGTAAAACCTACACTTAGAAATTTGGTTTATGAGGTTTAAAACACATGATGAGCACTCGTCTTATCCACTTAACGTACCACCGAACGCGCAGAATCTCAAATTCGACCTAATTTTTGGGAATTTCAAATTATTCACACTTTGGAGGGTTGGATTTGTTCCAAATCAAATCCAGGCCCCTATAATGCATCCAAACATTAGAATTCTTTCCAAATCATCCCAAATTCAAATTCACCCCCAAATCCGATGTTATCTAAACAGACCGTAAAAGCAAAACCTTCATAGGGTTAAGTGAAAGAACCGACCTTCTTTCATCTAGCATCTCCTCCATGGGTTCGTTAGAAGACGGACTATTAGAGTAAAAAACAGTAAGGATTGGACATGGAGACAGTAGAAAACAAAGAGAAAGAAACAAGAACCCCAGACACAAAGAACAATCAGCAAAGAAACTGAGTGAGATAGATGGATGGGGGCATTTACATGGCGTCAGTCACTAATATAGGAAGAAACTACCTGCAGAAGATCAAACAAAAAATTTGATTAGCATTGATGCGGAATAAATTAATCACAAACTGCATAGAGTAAGAATCAAGACATGCAAATGATTATATGTAGAGATGGAGTGTGTTAAAGAAGAGAAACGTATGAAGATTGATTAAACTAAGCAAGTGAAAAGATTTAATCTCATTGTGTTTGATAGGAACAATGCTGCAAGGATGATGGATTGAAGTAGGGTTATGCTAAAAGGGTAAAATTTCTGCTGATTAGGGTGAGGGGTTTGGAGGCTCAAGGAGCATTGGGAAGAAGCTTCCCTAGAGAGAGAGCAAAACTCCTGGTGGAGGAATGTTCCTTCCATATGTAGCAGTACTTATTGTAGTTTGTTTCGCTTATCTACTGCATTGTTCGTAATGAAGTAAGACATTCAAAAAAAAAAACAAAAAACAAAAAAAAACAAAAAACAACTATTTCTTCAATCTGTAGTCCAGAAACAACTTTAAAATATGTACGGGGTTTATAAACTTGATAGGAAACAGAATGTTTGGTATGTGAATAGTACAATTAAATATTTCAAATATATATATAGTTGACAACAATTTAGAGAGGAAGTAACATATATTTTGCCTTTGATTCTCTTAAGCATTGAAACAATAGCTTGAAGAGATGACATACATAAACAAGCCATAACAGGCTGGCTGCGAATGGCCATCTACATACACTAACTAATCTGATACATTTTATTATTTTGTAAGATTCAACAGATGCTTCACCTGTGGAACACTGCCTCAAGTACCGCGGTCTGAATGAATGAAGGACATTCTGAGTTCTCATAATTGTCTCATATAGAAAACGAACGAGAGAGATCATGTGGACCGTGATCTGACTGTGGTGACCGCATCTTTTGTTAATAACCATCTAGTGCCTTTAACAAGTTCTTCCTTAATCATGAACAAGACAGCAGAAGCAAGAACACTCTGCACTATCTTTGTGCTCATTCCTTTGTAGAAGCCATGAAACCCTTCATAATGAATCATCTTCAGGATAGCATCTAATGTGCCTGTATGAGAATCACACAATCAGGTTAGCTAACCCTATTACGAAGACTCCTTCACAACACTAAAAGCAAATAGGATGCTGCTATTGTTCTGCATGGAATATCTGGATCAAATTTTGAAAATAAATGTGTAGAAGAAATCCTAGCGATCTAAAATTTGCGGAGAAGCGTGGGAAGAATGCCTGTAGCTATTAGATTTGTCATTAGTATCCAATTATCCATGAATTGCAAGTTTTCTTGTTATACTGTAGCATATTCCCTTTAGAGTGTGAGAAGCATCTATATGGAAATGGCGATCTACGTTCATGTTCAACATCTGAAAGAAAACAAAAGATGAATGTGACAAGACTTCAAAAGTTACAAATCCAGAAGAAATACCGACCTTTATAGTGCTGCCTCTTGTCTCCACCAGTAACTTGCTTCGCCTGAAGTCTTGACTGTAGGCAAAATACATGGATTTGTGAAAACTTGAACCAACTTAATAATTTGTTTTTGATTTCTTGATATTTGTATCAAGATAGGCTGGTAACTATTGAAACAGAAAATCCTGCAACAGTCCACCTAGAATTATGATTTTGTTACCCAAATATTCTTCTCTTCTACACTATTCCTTGAGGGACTATCGTGATCTCTCGACAGCTTATACCAAACAGTGACTGGGCGTATATTTCTCATATAAGATGAGTTAAACAAACCATCAATCAGAATTATCTTCTCGTTTTTCTCAGGAAACGACTACCTTGGGTAAAGAATCAACACATCAACACATTTGCAGAAGCAGAGCATTATAGTATCAAGTACTGGCAACACATATCAAGTTCATCCAGCCCATAAGCTCAGAATGCCTAATTGCGTATATAACTCAAGTCAAGACCCCCTTACCACTTGGTGGAAATGCAATATCAATGAACTCTATGCACACACATACTAATGTTAATGGTAATATCTCACAGTAGAATTTTTAGCAACAATTATTTACTAGTACATCTTTTTCTTTTATCATCATGTTTTGTATACTCAGTCCCAAAAGAAACTGGCAATTGGAAATATTCTCAACTGGAAATACTCAAGATGCCATTTAGCAGAATTAAAAGACTCTAAAAGTCCTCAACACTCCTACCCAGAACCAAGGTATGCGTTCAAAACAAACAAGGATCTAGTAAAACAATAGCAAGATCCGCAAACAAAAAGTTGCCCACCTTAACGACCAGGAGAGGATATGTGACGACAGTGGCACCAAATTTTGCAATTGCTCCAAGCAGAAAGATCTAGAGAAAAACCAGATGAATAGTGCAGCTAAGTTACTGTCCGAAATCCAGACTTTTACGAAAAAAGAGTTTCAAATTATTCCATCAAATGAATTTGTAATACTCAAAGGGTTTAACTGCTTCATTTGAGTATCCCGCTTTAGACTTACCTCCAAGGCAGTTATACCATCGTTACCCTTCGTACGCAGTCCCCGTCTTTGCTTCAACTTCTTTAACAAGGTTTCATACAGCATGAATTGCATGGAAGGATTGCTCACCTGGGAAAATAGCAAGTACAATTATTGATTACCCAGCGGAATATGTCAATAAGTTACATTTCACATACCATGATCAATGTTGGTAAAACGCCTCTCCAGAATCCCAGAACTCCAGATTCATCATAAATTTCTTGAATCTATACATAAAAAATATTGCACATGAGGACCGTAGAAATAATGAGGAAACAAGCAAAAGCATTCAGTTGTTCTGGAATGAGGGACCTGAAACTATTCGTAACCAATGCCTTAAACTACTACTAATGGAACTGTTACTTTTCTGTTCCCAAACTATAAATATTTGCTATCTGTAGTACAATATAATTGGTAATTAATGGATGATCCCCTAGGGAGAAAAACAAGAACAACCAAAATCTTCCAGCATTAGCTACATCAAAAGAGCTTTCACCAAATAGTTACATTGTGTAGGGAGAACCAGAATAAAATTTAACAATAACATACCGCATAATTAGTTCCGTAAGGAGGTGGTTCGGTATCAGCAGGAAGGGGAATATCTGAATCAACAGACTGAGTAGGAAGGGATTTCTTTTTATGTGTCTGCGAAAAAGAAACAATATTATTTAAGAAAATTAGTTTCAGAATGAAAAGCTAGTGGTGATATCAAGGGCGATCATAATGAAATCCAGAAGAAAACTGAAAAAGCAAATGTGAACAGCTAACACATAGATCAACAATATATGCATGTGAAATGTGACCAACATGCCGTTTCCTAATTAATAGATTGGTATCCCTACTCAATCAATTAAGTAGGAAGGGATTTCTTTTTATGAGTGCGCGAAAAAGAAACAATATTATTTGAGAATATTAGTTTCAGAACGAGCAGCTAGAGGTGATATCAAGGGCTATCATAATGAAACCCAGAAGAAAATTGAAACAGCAAATATGAACAGCTAACACATAGATCAACAATATATGCATACAAAATGTGACCAACATGCCGTTTCCTCCACTTAAGTTATCAGCACAATAAAATTTAGATTAGTTACATCACGTTTGATGGTCTCTACCGATGTTCTCCTCCGTCTCCTTCAAGTTCACATACCAACCTCAACATCTGCTGAATCACTTTTCCCAAACCAACCTCAGCAAGTGTTGTATCACTTCCCGTGGTGCATACAATGGAGATGACCAACTAATCATACACAGTTTACCAATTTCTTTCTCCATATCGATCAATCAACAAGCCTTTTTCCCAATTTAACCGGGCCGGATAGATGGATCGCACATTATGATCGCCCTTGATTGATCCAGGGTCGAGACGGTGAGGCTACATGGATCTAGCACATTGTGATTACTAAGTCGTGCCTTACTGTCTCAACCCAGGCTCATTTTGGTGCCCCTCTCTCTCGTCTACACCCTCAATCTGAACCATATCACTTCTCCTAAACGGGGCATCGGACGGCCTAGAATAAACATGACCAAACCACCTCAAATGATTCTCCCTCATTTTGACTTATATAGGTGCAACGTCTAGATTATTTCTCACTGTGTCATTGTGTATCCTATCTTCCTAGTTACACCAATCATCCACCTCAACATTTTCACTTCTGCTACACTAATTTCAACATTTTTTCTTAATCACTCAATACTCCATCCCATACATCAAAGTGTGTCTTATAGCGATTCTATAAACTTAGCCTTCAGCCTGGCAGGGATCCTACGATCACAAAACAACCCGAATGCATTCCATTTTGTCCACCCCACTTTTATCCTATGGACAGCATTATCAACTATCTCTCCGTCACAACGTAGAATCGACGTAAGATATCTAAAATGATCCTCCTTTGGCACCTCTTGCCCACCAATAGTTATTGCCTCCTCTTCCAGTGTCAGATGGTCCCTAAAATTGCACTCCATATACTCTGTCTTGTCCGACTAATCGTAAATCCTTTAGATTCTATATAATCCCTCCATATTCTAACTTACCGTTTAGCCCACTCATCACACCAATCAAAACAGTATCGTCTGAAAATAACATACACCACGAGATATCATCCTGAATACTTTGTAACGTCATTAATAATTAAAGTTAACACATACGGGCTTAACGCTGACCCTTGGTGTAAGCCACCATCTTTTATTCCAAGCCCTTCTTAACGAATTCTTTAGATGGTCCTCTTCCACTATCAGATGGTCCCTAAAATTGTACTCCATATACTCTGTCTTGTCCGACTAATCGTAAATCCTTTAGATTCTATATAATCCCTCCATATTCTAACTTACCGTTTAGCCCACTCATCACACCAATCAAAACAGTATCGTCTGAAAATAACATACAACACGAGATATCATCCTGAATACTTTGTAACGTCATTAAATAATTACAGTTAACACATACGGGCTTAACGCTGACCCTTGGTGTAAGCCACCATCTTTTATTCCAAGCCCTTCTTAACGAATTCATGGGTATCGGACCATTTTGAATCCCATTACTAGTTCCATCTCATCATTGTATTCACACAACTGCATTATTAACACCCCTTTCTAGATTTAACAGGATCCTACTATGGCCCAGGTTGGCCCCAACCTCTCCATTTTTAGATGAGTCTATAGACTCCAGTGATTTGAAAAGTTTGTCCTTTTATCCCCCCAATTTATTTATTTTTCTATATACCAACATGCTTATGTTTTTCAACAAAGCCAGTTCAATATAAAAATCCTGGAAGGTCAAGATAGAAAGGCGGAGTCTAATTTTCCAAATTCCAACACGATGGAGCATGATTTTGCAGTCATGAAGCTTTGTTAGAATAGAGTAAAACCTCCAATTTATTTCTAGGTGATTGATTTTGGACGTTTTGAAGGTTAAAAGATCTAGCACACTATGTTAATCACAGAACGCCAGGATCAGTAATTTATTGACTATTCCTGTTGTCTTATTTTTGAACATTCAATGGTCCCGTCTAGAATATGTGCATTCAAACTAAAAGAGGGATTAATTTGAGAGTACTTCAAATTACAGTCCAGTGCATCTTGAAGGTCTAATTTCTTTGCACAATTCTCTACAGTCACTATTAACTTTACTTCGACAAGACTTTTGGTGCAAATGTATTTTACATGCTAGCTGCATTGCCGCTTTGGTTCGCGATAAACAATTCAAGAGATTACAATTTCATCAAGTTCCAGTCAAGACTTTGATTACAGCTGGTCTAGTATGTATTATGTTTGCCATGGCAAGATATTGAATTTCTGGATGTTAAACCCCACAATGCTGAAATTCAGGATCTGTCTAGCACACCCAAAAGACATCTTTAATACTTCCAAAATGGTAATCCCTTAGGTATAAAGTTGGAAAGGACCTCAGTCTTGGTTTTTCGCGGATCAAAAATGAGAGAATCATTTACGAATATGAAGTTGTTTGTTTATTTTGCTTCTCTTTCTTTTTCCTTCTGTAATTTGCACCAAAATGTTTCTTAAAAGAAGTTTATTTTCAGAGAAAATAGAAATCTAAGACCTGGTTTTACCAATAGAAAGGGATTTGGAGCGAAGATCCAGTAAACAATTTCAAGGTTCACGAAAACATGTTTCTAGAGAGAATTTAATTGTTTATGCCTTGATATTCATACATGGCCAAATGAATGACGTACCATACTACACAGTATTATAGGTCAAATTATACATATATTCAATCATGTATAACACGGTCAGTTTGGTCCTATTGCGTTATTTGTGAAGTTTGGTTCACAACCTTAACATTGGTACCTAGATGAGTACATCAGAGATGTTCTCTAGAAACAAGCACGAGCAGGCAAGCCATCCATGATTCAACTCACTTAAAAGTTAAACTGCACGCATTGTGATCTAAAATGAACCTACATCCCAGATAAATATTTTAACTAGGATTATGGAGGATCCTGATTTAAAGTGGGAGGTCATCGGGTCATGTTCTCTGCAAATGTACCTTTTGTTATATGAATGCATGTCTATGCGTAAAGTAGAGAATTGCAATTTCTATTCAAACCAGTCATCGTAGTTCAACCAGACGATTATGTTGGCATTCTATGATTAACAACTTCACAAAAATATACTATGACGGACTAGATTAACAGTCTGATATGTTAAAGACAAATATACAAGCCCAACAGTACTATATCAGCTGCCAATTTGATGACTTTACACTAATTATTATGAACGTCAGAAATCTATGACATGGAACTCAACTATGAAACAGAAAAATCATGCCGATAATGAAAATGGTGAGATAGACTGGTGACAATGAACTTCCTCCAACGGCGGGGGTCATCAGAAATAAGAACCCACAGCATCTGGGTTAATTACATTAATGGCTACAGTAGGCATGTATCTTGTCCGGTAGAATGAAGGAGAAAAGATACAGATTCAGACACCAACTAAAGTAACATTCAGAGAAATATAGCAGCCATCACCACTAGAGGATCTTAGCATCATCTGAGATTAATTAAAAAAAAATACTTCGGCATGTTTTTCCATTAGTGACTTGTGTGAGAAGGCAATTAATCTCATACCTGCATGCGGGTGACTACTACCCATATGGGATTAGTGAGCAGTACATTCACACACCTGTAGGGGGAAAAAAATAAAATTACAACCTTAAAAATTACAGAAGATAAAGATAATTATGTGTAGAAAGGGCAATTATCAGTGCAAATTAAAATAGCAAGGGTCCGTCATAAAACAATTAAATTTGTATACACGAGACATGACTACAACTGGTGACATTCATCAAACTAGTTGGTCAAGCATCATTATGGAACTAACTTTTAAGACAACTTGATGAATGCACATGATGAAGACAAGGGCCAACATGTGACTTTATATGTTGCACGTTCTAGGTTTGATTTAATTATTGTATATCATTCAGTAGAAATTTGCATATTTCATTCATGTAATTTGTAAGTTTTTTAGACTACGACATTGGCTACAAAGCAAACCCAACTCAGAGGAGCTTAAACCAATCTGGAGCATCAACGATAATCATTGCGAAGTTCCTTAATTTCCTTAACAACTTCGACTACAAAGCAAACCCAACTCAGAGGAGGTGAAGCCAATCTGGAACATCAGAGTTTGTGGGTCAAATGAGAGTTGTGTAGTTCGTGAACCTCTCTTCTTCACTTCGACCTATCAAAAAAGAAATCCTTAACAGCAATAAGTGATCAAAAAATATATTGTCACTGCTTATAAACAGCTCAGTTACGCCACTACCAATAGCTATTTATTGAATTGATACCTCACTTTCAATCCTACCAAGAAGCAAAAATACCAGGCGTCCACATCCTTCAAAAATAGCAGGTCACTGTTGGATATCATGTGTGAGGTTAACATAGTATGATTTCGCTCTAACTCATAAGGATGACCCTTTGAGTAAGTGAATGTCCCAAATCATAGTATGGAATGCCCTCCTCGCAGTGTTAAATCTCCTAACAGTCACAAGTATCATAACAACCCCGAAACTCCTAGTCCCAGCTAAGATACTTTTTAACAGTCCTTTCTGCAGCCTCCACCAAAAAACATTTTCCTGACTGAAATGCATTGAAGTTGGACAAAGACGCCTAACTAATTTAGAGAAGCTGCTCCTAATTCCACAGTTGGTAAAACTGGATAAGTTAAAGCTAAGTTCAAATACAACTTTATGAGCACAAGAAATGAGAAGACAGAAGTTCTAAGAATGGACAATATGTGAACACAACCAAGAAAAGTGAATCACCCAGATAAAGCCGCCACTACAAGTGATGAAAGCATCCCAACAGATCCATCACCCAAACCTTTCCTTTTACGGTCAAGTGCACTAGCTTCAAATTTGTTCCTGAATATTTGATAGAAATAATAGTAAACACCCTGTAACATGAAAATTGCATAAGAAATCAGAAATGTAAAGAAAGAGATGACTGCACTCTGAATAGGTTCAAATTAAAAAATTGTCCTAAAATGGAAAGGGAATGTTGACTTTTTAAAAAAGCTTGTTGAACTTTCATATGGCTTATATTATACACGACTTACAAGAGAGAACTATATTAATTAAGTTGTCACATTTCACCTCCTCCTACATCAACATATCTTTACTATAAAGTTGAACATCAAAACTCAAAACTATACATAGAGGCTTGGATTTTTTGTTGTAGATGTAAAAGAAAGTGAAGATAAGAAATAAGTTGGTTGACACAGACAAAATAGGATGCTGGACTTTTCCCATCTTGCACGACAGGCTCTAATTTTGTTGTTGTGAATGCATACTAAATAAATATATTGGCAAATTTGATGAATATAATATCTTGCTTTCTTTCTAGAGAGAAATTTATATATAAATAAATATTAAGATATCCTGAGAAAGCCGTTGATGATCATAACATTAAGCACCATATGAGATAAATCTGATTACACAAGGATGAAATTCAACATATAAGTTGAATCCTATTTATCATTTGACAAGATGTTGGACACAAAAACGTTTCCTCGAGTAAGCATGTCTACCTCCTGCATCTCAGATTATGAGTGCCCTTTCGGCTTTCGCTTCAGACAATATCAAGAAAAGAATCTTGGACTAAGACATCATGAAAATGTCTTTCCCCCGTTTTGTGATAACGCTCTTGGGATTCCATCTTCTCTTTAATACTTATTTTTATATATAAAAAAGATTCATTAAGCTAAAAAAGAACATCAGCGAGAAAATTATACCATCATAACCTAAACACTGAAAGAAAACTACAAACAACACAAGCAACTAAGCCAAAGAATCTTAGAAATACAATAAATGAGCAATCAAGACAAACAGCATTATGGGCATGCCATTCTATGTGCAACTAAAGAATACGCCATTTCACGGGTAACTGCAGAATAACACCTCTGAAGAAAGAATTATCAGACATGAAAACCCGGTAAAGGTATGGTTATGCAGCCTTAAAAAGATGCACACCACAGCCAAAAGGAGCCAAAAGCAAACTTTTCATGCTCTCTATCCAACCCTGACCAACTCCAAGCAGTCAAGAAGTCAAGAACCTTAGCAAGAGAAACCCAAAGAATTCTGGAAGTTTATACAATCAGACCTCCTGAAGGACCACATCGCAAAGCAATGCAGCAAAAGGTGGTTATTCGATTTGATCTGGTATTGCCATAAGCAACACCAATTGACTTATGCTTGATAGAAGCGAACTACGCTGTCAATTGTCAAGGTGATGCCGGGAGCTGCATACAAACAAAAGAGGAGATCCGTAACAAATCCCTTAAATTCCACATCAAAGGAGCTGGAAGCAAGGAAAAAAGTGCCTCACTCAAAGTAGAATAATAGGATATAGAGAATAACCTAGTCGAAGACAGACCCCAATCCAGAAATCAAAGTATGACTCTGTCAAGCCTGACTCTGTCCACGAAAGAATCTCACCTCACAGTATAACCTTTCCACGGCCAACTTGAAAGTTTCATACAACAATGTCAGAAAAGATCTTCTCAACTTGTACCCAAACCAGCATCAATTACTCTACCTTATTAAGAGGCTTGATTAAAAAGGACATATCACCAAGTATCCTAACCACTACTCTCCACTATACGAGTTACAACACACCTTACGGCAATCTACCAAATGATACTCAAACACGTCCCTGTCACTCCCCATATGAAATCACACCAAACATTCTCCAATCGCATAGCAACAAAAAAACTGAAGTCACAAAAAATGACATGAAGGCCCCGTTTGGTTGGTGGTAAAACATTTTCCTGTAAAATGTTTTCCCTCGTTTTAGTGTTTTGCGCTGTTTGGTTGGAAGTAAAATGTTTTCCCTCAAATGATGTAAAATGATTTACACATTTCAGATCTGTAAGCCATTTTCAGAAGAGTGAAAGAGCACAACAACTCATACTAACACCTCCACCACCACTACCACCTACCTCCACCAAGACCCATCACCGCCACCCACCTTCACCGCCACCCATCACTGCCATTTCCATCACGACCCACTGTTTTCGCAATAGTCAACCAAACACGAGAAAGTAATTGCAGGGAAAGCTTTTTCAAACAACATTTTAAGCGTAAAATATTTTCCCTTGTAAAACATTTTACTGCGAAGAGCCCAAGTCTGTAAGAAGGCTCGACCAAGTACTTCCTACCACCGTTGGGAGACTCTTCCTCATCCAACATGCTAACCTATGGTGATGTTTTCCACAATCTGATCTCACTCCTTGGTATCCATATAAGTAGCCTCAAAGGCAACCCCAAATTCCTAATCAAAAGTGGAGCGACCTTACACCATAAAAGGCTAGAATACTCAGCAATTCTCAGAATACCCAAATCAAAAACATTTTGGACTTACCTAGATTGATCCTCAAACCGAAAACCATCTGAAACAATCAAACACGCCCAACACATAACTCATAAACTCGCTCGTGGCTAAAAGAATGTAGTACCATTTCAAATAACAAATGTAAATCAAAAGTGAGTGCCTCGGCCACTTGAAAACCTATCGAAAACTCTATCTGCACCTTAGTCTCTCTAACATTTTACTAAGAGCCTCCATGACCATGATAGAAAATAGAGGAGAGAGAAGCTTCCTTAATCTCAACCGACAAGAAGGCTGAAAAAAAAAAGCCGGAAGAGTTAAGACCCAACAGTAGCTTTACAACAATCAATCCACCCTACCTACCGCTGATTAAAACCCATTATAAATTACCAATTTCCTTTATTATAAGCCCTCTTAACATCCAACATACAAAGCACTCCCATCTAGTAGCAATTGATCCTATGATAACAAACGCATTGGCCACCAAAATTTGATGCAAAATCAGTCTACCTTCTGGGAAACATATTTTGAACAAAAAAAAATGATAAAAAGTGGAACTATAACTTAACAGAAGCACCGTAGCGAAAATATTTCAATCTATAATTACCAGGCTGTGTGGAAAAGCCTAATAAATGGTGGATTGTGGCTACATCAAACTAAAAAGTTAAAAGTAAACTACACAAAGAGGAACCTTACGGAGCTATGATAAATCAGGTTACATATGCAGCGATAGCTTTACTCAAAGAGGAACCTTACGGAGCTATGATAAATCAGGTTACATATGCAGTGATAGCTTTACTGGCCACTATCAATCTTGAGCTTCCTAATCTTTCTTTCTTACACCACGTGTTACTCCTGTGTTTCGTTTTTCTCCAATTGAAGTTAGTTTTAATCAGTAATGCAACATTTTATCTCGACCTGATCAAACAAGAAAACTTGTCTTACTTAAAAAAATAATAATAATAATCTCCAAGCAAATGTCCATGTTATTATTTTGTGAGGATTCGAGATTTCTAATTCCGAAGAACATTACCCAAGTATGAAAAAAGTGGATTCATTCAAGCTTTATCATATAATGCAAAAGACACTATCAAGAAGGCATAGAAAACGAAGTCACCTGAGATGCAGCTGTGCCCACCAGCGACGGCGCTAGGCCTCCGTACAGCCGACTCCACCCCTCATGCTTCACTACCTGCCGATCACCGCTTATAATCAAGACAAGTGCAGGGAGAGATAACCAAAACGGAAGCTAAATGATGAAGCAGCTAAATAAATTTGCAGAATCACCTGACACATTTGTTCAACGGTGCCGGCGACTTTCCTCTTCTCTCTATTCAAATCTCTCTCCGTTTGTTGGCGAGTATTGACCTAGATCAACCAAACAACAATTGAAATCAACCTGAGTTGAACATAACTACAATCATAATCAAAGAAACAAAGACGGAGCTTTGATCGCACAGTTTGGAGAGGGTAGGTGATGAGCTGAGCAATGATCCCTCCGCCGGCTCCGGCGAGTCCGTTGATCACAGCGTCCGACATGTTTTAAATTTGGTAAATTTTTCAGGGGGGAGCGAGATCTAATTGGAGTTCGAGAGAGAGAGAGGACAGGGAAGACGATCTCTGACTTTGGCCGTAGCGTGGGCGTTCGCTATCGCAGAGTCCCCACTGTTTTGGGTTGTTAAGGAGTTGTCCCGTTCGAGAAAACAAATGACGTTGGTGGGTTGGCTCCAATCAACGTGACGAAATTGCCCCTGAGGTATGATGTAATTTCTGCGTAGAAAAATGAGTAGTTCCTACAAATTTCGAGTTGTGGTTATAGTTAATTTTTATTTGAGGTTTTTTTTTTTGATGAAATAGATTTATATAAAACCAAACTAACCAGCAGAAATACAATTTGCACTACTCTCTTCCTCAACAATCCTGAGGATAGAGGTAGGCAGCTTACCAACAGCACTACTCTGATTAATTCTACACCAATTTGCTAGACTATGAGCTAACACATTAACTTGTCTAGAAATGACATTAATAACAATTCCATCATATAGCTCAAAACATTTGTTGACACTTCTGCATCTACTCTTCAGTACCCATCTTGCTTTCCCAGGGCAAATCACACTCATCACTGCTTCCTTACAGTCAGACTCCACTAGAATATTGAGCCATCCTTCTTCCATAATCATTTGCAATGCCATTTCCAGAGCAGAAAGCTCAGCTTCCACAACTGAGATGTGTTGATCAGTTAAGAAATCAGTTTTCCATCTGACTACTTCTCCTTTTGAGTTTCTAGCTACAGCAGCTACACCAATTTGAGCATTTTTCAAGCTGGCATCACAATTTATCTTTATGCAGTTTCCAGTAGGTGTAGTCCATCTTCTGATGCTAATTTCTTTGGGAATTCCAGCAGTCTCATTGCATGCATACTCACCATAGAGTCTAAATAGAGTTTTGCAATCATTTATACACTGTGAAGTCATCTCTTTTTTCTAAGCCTCTCTGAAAATACCACTTCATTTCTTCTTCTCCAGATGAGATCACATATCAATGCCAACCAGATAACCCACTGTATTGCAGTATCTTCTTTTTGACTATCCATTACCATCCATCTGAACCATTCTTTTAGACTCCTATTAGGATATCTCAGTGTGTGCATACCAGTAGTTCCAAACCACAGAGCTCTAGCATATGGGCAATTAAAGAAGAGGTGCCTTGCTGTTTCTGCTTCATTATCACAGAGTTTACACATTCCATCCAAATTGGGGATTCTATTTTGGATGTATTCACTAATAGGTATTGCTTTGGCATATATTCTCCAGATAGTCATCTTCAATCTATTATGCATTTTTTGTTTCCACAAATTTTTCCAAAAAGGGTCAACATTTTCAAGTTGACTATTATGGGAATGCATCAAGTAGACAGTTTTAACAGTAGGACACCCATTATGATTACCTGTCCAGACCCAAGAATCTTCAATATTCTTTAGGGGAATCTTGATTTTTTGGATTTCTTCCACTTCATTTGGCTGGAACCATTGGCGCAGTACCTCCTCTTTCCATGTTCTTTTCTCATCATCAATCAATTCCCAGACCATTTTGGGAGCATAAAGTAGATCATCTGGTGGTTTAGGTTTAGTGTTCTCCAGATTAGGAACCCAGGGATCTAGCCAGATGTTTGTACTTCTCCCATCTCCAATAACTTTGATCATTCTAGTAGCTAGAAAATCTCTAACTTTCAGCACCCCTTTCCAGAAAATGGAATCTCCATTTTTTGCTTCAACATCTTTGAAATCCAGTAACTTACAGTATTTATCCAGTAATATTTGAATCCAAGGTTTGTCTTCTTTTGTCCAAAGTTGCCAGCTCAGCTTAGAAATCAGAGCCACATTGTAAGAATTGGCCTCTCTGAATCCAAGACCACCATTACTCTTAGTTTTGCACAATTTATCCCAAGCCACCATAGCCATCTTCTTCTTCTCAGCTTCCCCTCCCCACCAGAATTGAGAAGAAGCAGAGTTTATCTTTTGACACACATTCTTAGGGAGAAGAAAAATTGACATCACATAAGAAGGCACAGAACTCAAAGCTGCTTTAATAAGGATCATTTTTGTAGCATAGGACATTAATTTAGCCTTCCACCCAGCTGTCTTTCTTTCCATTTTCTCCATTACAGGCCTAAAAGTAGTCTTCTTTGATTTCTTTTGAAACATTGGCAGTCCTAGATACAGAGCTTCCTTGTCACCAGTCTTCAATTGGATTACCTCCTTAACATTTCTTCTGATGCTTCTATCAGCATTTCTGCTATAAAATATAGCACTCTTTTCTTTGTTCACTTTTTGCCCTGTGACTTCCTCATATAGCTGAAGGCATAGAGCAATATACTGAGCTTCTTCTCTATTGGCTCTGGCAAACAGTATTACATCATCAGCAAACATGAGACTGTTGATTGAAGCTGAATTCCTAGCCAACTTAATGCCATGAATCCACCCATTCTCTTCAGCAAAGCTCAAAATTCTAGTTAAAATTTCTGAACAGAGAATAAAAAGTGTAGGTGAGAGTGGATCACCTTGTCTGATTCCTCTAGAGCCTTGAAAATAATCCACAGGAGCACCATTAATTAAAATAGAGTAATGCACAGTAGTGATGCATTCTCTTATCCAATTTATGAACTGATCAGGGAAATTTAACCATTTGAGTAGTTTTAAAATCATTCCCCATTCCAACCTATCATAGGCTTTCTCCATATCCACCTTGATTGCCATAATTGCACCTTTCCCCCCTTTCTTTCCCATAGTGTGAAGGGCTTCATGCAATAAGATGATGTTGTCTTGTATATTCCTTTTAGGGACAAAGGCAGCTTGGTTGGGGCTGATATATCTATCTAGGAAGGGTTTGAGTCTATTTGTAATAATTTTGGCAATCACCTTGTATGGTACATTACATAGACTTATAGGTCTAAAGTGTGTCACTTTGTCAGCTCCTTCCTTCTTTGGTATCATTGTAATAAAGGTGGAATTTAGTCCAGCTGGCATTTTCCCACTTTGAAAAAAAATTTTCACAACTGCACAAAGATCATTACCCACTATTTGCCAGAAATGTTTATAGAAGATGACAGACATACCATCAGGCCCAGGAGCTTTATAGCTACCCATATTGAAGAGAACATGTTCAATTTCCTGATTATTAGGCACAGACAGCAGCTCAGCCCATTCATGATCTTCCACAATAGGGGGTACAATTTGTTGCAACCAGTCTGGAGTTTGATCCCCTGCTGTGGTAAAGAGCTGTTTGTAATAGCTGGAGAAAGCTTTGCCTATTTCCTCCCTATTTGTGGCTTTGGATCCATCTTCTAACACAATGTAGTTGACTCTATTTTTTTGTCCTCTAATAGCTGCAATAGTATGAAAATACCTAGTATTAGCATCACCCTCCTTAAGCCATTGTATTCTGGATTTTTGTCTCCAGCAAGTTTCTTTCCTCTGTAGTAGTTCTCTCAATTGAAGTTTCAACTCTTTTTCCATTCTTGGACAATACTCATTCTCCTTTTCTTGGATTTCCTTGAGTTGCTTAGAGGTCTCTTGTATCATAAAGTCAACATGACCAAAATGATCTTTATTCCATCTTTTCAGTGCCTCCTTGGTGTTCTTGATTTTAGCAATCCAGTTCCTTCCTTCTATGTCAATTGACTTGTTATTCCAATTGCCCTCCACTACTTCAGTGCTGGAGCTGTCTCTGATCCACATTGCTTCAAACTTAAATGGTCTTCTAGTACATTCTTTCCTCTTATCAGTATCCAAGATTAAAGGGAGATGGTCAGATTCACTAGCTGTTTTGTGAATCACTCTAGCATTTGGGAATTTAATTCTCCATTCCTGTGTAGCATAGCATCTATCCAACCTTTGTCTAATAATTCTCCCTTTCTCCCAGCCATTAGACCAGGTGTATTTAGCTCCCTCAAACCCAATATCAATCAGACCTGCATTATTGATGAATTTTAGCATTCCCCCTTTTGAGCCTTGACTAACACTTCTACCCCCTTTCTTCTCCTTTTGATAACACACTTCATTGCAATCACCAATCATCACTGTTGGAAGACCACAGATGTCTATGATATAGCTGATATTATGTCAATAAATTCCTACACTTCTAATTCCTTCTACAAGCCATGTACTTTACATGTTGTGCCAATAAATTCCTACACTTTTATTTCCTTCTACAAGCCATGTACGTTACACTCGAGTGACACATAACCTCCAATAGCTAACGAATATTAAATTTCTAACCGAAATTCATCGTGCTATACAAAGTGATGGGCTTAAAATTAATTGCGATTGTAAAACGTGTTTAACCCCTTCAACATCGGGTTGCTTTCATCAAAACCATTTATTTTGCTGAAAAGCAAATGGGCATGGGTTTCATACAGTGCACTGAGACAAAGTTGTGAGTATGAAGGAGCAAGCTCGCGATTGAGATGTCAAGACAAAGGCGAATTGGTCCAACCTCGAATGCGGATGACGATCTTTTAAGTGGCAATTGAACGGAAACTCAACGAGATGTAGGATTTCATTCTTAAATTCAAAGCAAGCACGGGCTTTGATAACTCCCCATTAGGGGTTATCTTTTAGCCTGAAATGACGTGTTTTGTGTTGGAAAGCAGTGTCTTAGTCAGAATTCACCCCTAGAAAGCCTCGGAAGTAAGAACGAGATGTTTTATTAGCTCTTCGTAAATTTTTGCGTATTTTATGCTTTTATTGGATATGGTCGCGGGTGTGTTCACGTTATCTATACAGGAAAAGGACTCGTGGATGCAGTGGAATAACGCATGAAGACAGGAAGAGGCAGAGGAGGTAGAACAGGATCTGAGAAGCCACTATGTGCGTATATACGCACCGGCTTTGCGTATATACGCACACAGCACACACAGGGGGAGTTTTTGTCCAGGAGTGAAGTGCTTTTATACGCACACAGGAGAGAGAGAGAGAGAGAGAGAAGACTGAAGGCCACGGTGTGCGTATATACGCACACACAGTACCAGTTTTATACGCACACAGCAAGGCGGTGGAGCAGGGGGCAGTTTTGTAATTTCAGACACATTGTTTCAGGAGCACTCCAGCACTATATAAAGTCATGTCCAGGGCTCGTTTTGAAGACACAACACATCCCAAGGAGAATTCTGATCATCCTCGGAGAGCACGATAGCGCGAATCCAGATTCGAAGACCCAGTTTGCTTTAATCTCTCTCTCATTCAAAAAATTTGTTATTTACGTTATGAGTTTTAGTAGCAAAAAACATTTTACCTAGGTTCTCGGTGAACCTAGGTTTCATACTCAGAGATTGTTCTATGTTTTGATTATGGATTCATGATTTCACTATCTCAATTTAGCAGTATTATCTGTTATTCTGTCTTTGAATCTTATCGTTTATGCATGATCGGAGTCGCGAATCAGAATTACTACAGACCCGAGCCTGTAGGTGAAAACATCAGGTTAGTGTTAGGAAGAGAATACATGATTTAATACCTTACCCTGACGAACCGACCAGAGAAAGGGAGATATGGCAAGCAATAACGTGAGACCAACTGTTAGAGAATATGACCCAAGCCAATAGGACAGGTTAGAAACCCTAGCAGGCTTAGAACAAGACTTTAGACGTAGGCAGTTTAATAGGAACCCGAAAGTCTGCAGGGTTGTGATAACGTGTGGGCTCTGAAAGTAGGGGTGTAAGGAAAACCGAATAAACCGGTCCAACCGACCGAACCAAACCGAAATCCTTGGTTTTAGACAGTTTGTTTGGATGTTCGGTTTATGAATGGTTCAAGTTCTCATAAACCGGTCTAATCGGTTTGATTTTCAGTTTGTAAAAATATCACACTGCACCAAACTGAACCGAGTTGATAAGTGCCTAATGTACTTTTATTAAAATATATTGCATAAAGTATATTAAATAATCTAAAAACATAGAATACAAGTAGATAGATTCAATTAATTATTAATCTTAATCTTTTTTATTTCTCTCAAGTTCCATCGTAAACGATAGTCGTGCAAGTTTTTTTACGTATATTTAATCTCTTTCTCTCTTAAATTTGAAATCCGATGACAATGCAGTATTATAATATCCATTCACTAATGTTTATGCAAACCGACCGAGCCGAACTGAACCAAAGGTATTTTTTCCAGTTTGGTCCGGTTCATCATTTCAAATGGTTTGGTTAAAAAATTAGTAAACCGATGTATTCGGTTTGGTTTATGGTTTCGCATAAACCGCACCAAACTGAACCGCTTACACCCCTATCTGAAAGGTTACCGCACAGCTGGTATGTGGCACGGATAATTAAAATTGTTGTGTGTTTTCATATCAAACAAAGAACGAAAATTTGTAGAAGCCCCAGGGGATCCTGGAGCCTAGCATCTTAAACCCTAGATTTTACAACACTTGAGATTATTCATAAAACTGTCACAAAAGAATACTACGTTTTAGTCTTTACTTTTAGTATTTAGTTAGCAACCACAATCTCAAAATTACGCCTCTTCTTTACACTATGCTAGTTAACCCTGATTACACGAATAAGTTATTAACCTTTGTGTTTGTGTTTGGTGTAGATGTGGTCATCTTCACTATAAAACTACACTATGGTGGTCAATTTGTCCATTCTCCTACAAAGCAGTACATCGGTGGCCAAGTTGATTATATTAACATGGTGGTTTGTGATAAGTTTTCAATGATGGCCTTAGATAAGTTGGTTTCTGAACTTGGATGTAAAGAAAAAATATTGTATTCATATTTGATTCCTAGAATGAACTTAGATGAATGCTTGAGTCTGCTAGACTCCAAAGGAGAGCTGTTAGAGATGATGAGTCGCAGCTAGGTGTGAACTCCTCCAATGTTCATCTAGAGAATATAGACTTGAATGACATATTTGGGGTTCAAGATACTAACGATGTCAACAACATATTTGGTGTGTATAGAACACATTGACAGGGATGTAGAGTGGGTGGATTAAAATGAAGTACCTAGAAAAGATCCACTATGGGTTGGTGATTTCACCAATGTGAATCATCTGGGCAGTGATCAAGAGAGTTCTATTGGTGAGAATTGCAACAACTTCATTGATTCTTTTACTGAAGAGGGAAATATAAAGGTATAATTGGTTGTTACTTATGTACATTATTTCATTATACACTTCAAACATGACATTGTATCTAAATTTAAAATGTAATAATATTTTGCACGTTAAGTACTCTCAGTTTAACCCTAAAGTAGACCTGAAAGGGATTCAAATTAAGATAGGCATGGTGTTCTCAAGCCCTAATAAATTCAAGTATGCTTTGATAAACTGACATCAAGAGTGGAAAGCCAATCAATTGGATAAATAATGATGGACCAAAGTTGAGGGATGGTTGTGGAGATGGCTGCAAGTGGAAAGTTTATGTTTCAAGAATGTAGGATCAGAACACTGTGAAAGGTAAATATATCAATGATGCTCACACATGTCATAGGGTGTTTTATAACAAGATCGCAACATCTACTTGGATTGTTATCACATATCTGCAAGAGGTGAGATGAAACCCCAACATTTCAATTAGACAATGAAGGATAAAAATGACAAGAATGAGTGGTCTGTCCTTAGAGGAGACACTTATTTAGAGAAAGGAAGAATGAAAGAGTGATGATCGAAGGGTGTGATAAGGAGCAATATGGGAGCATGTATGACAACCTAAATGAGATAGTGACATCAAACCCTAGGACAACCACATTTATTATGATTTTGGATGGAGTTAATAGAAAGAAAATCTTTTAAAGGCTCCACATATGTCTTGGTGCACTAAAGAAGGGTATGACGAAATGTTTTATACGTATTATTGGTCTTGATGATGGTGCACACTTGGGAGGTATGCATATACAGATTGGACAGTTGTTGTGGGTTTGTTTAGAAACAACCAAGATTATCCTTTTGCAAATACAATTATTGAAGGTGAGACAAATAAAATTTGCAAATAGTTTATAGAATTTGTAGTTAAATACTTGGAGACTGAGTTCACACCATTGGACATTCATGTCCAATAAACAAAACGTATACATTACATATTTAGCTTTGATCATTAGAATGCCTAATCCAACAACTCTTCTTCTTGATCTAATTGTTCTCATTATTTCATGAATGCATGATCTAATACAGGTATTGGCTGAAGACTTCCCTAATTATGAACACATGTACTATGTGAAGAACTTATACTCAAATTTCATGACTGAAAACAAGGGGTTGATGCTAAAATTGTTGCTCTATAAATCTTCTCAATCAACAACAAAACCATAGTTTGAGAGTATCATGTCTGAGATCAAGTATACTGATAAAGGATCATCGAATGGATTAATGAGAGAGATCCAACACACTAGTCTAGGGAATCTCTCACGATAGACTTGCAGATAAACAACAATGTGAGAGTTTAAATGGTGCAATTAGAGATGCCGATGAAAATGACATTATGACATTGGTGGAGAGCATTAGAGAGTTACTAATGCAGAGGCACAATGAGAGAAGAGTCTTCATGTCTAAGTATGTTGGTAAGTTATGTCCCACCATACATAAAATTCTAGAAAACTTAAAAATTGAAGTAGGGGGGATGCTACCTTAAATAAGATGCATAAGACATTTACCATATCAGGGTCACAGATTGGGGGTTGCAAAGTTGATATAAATGAAAAAATGTGTGGATGTAAGAAAAGAAAACTCACGAGTATTGATAACTCCCATATGGAGTTATTCTGGGATTTCTTTTGCAGTCCATTCAGACCCTGTTTGGAGAGAGTTTACCTTTTTAGCCGATTCTGACCTTGGTACATGATGGAGGAATGTTGAGCATGACACTTCAATATTTAAGCAATTTCATGTATAAATCTGTTTATTTATATGTGATCGTGGGTACTGTTGTTTGTTCAGGAACATGGCCTGAAAATACATGAAAACATGCTCGGCAATTGGAGGAATGTGCCAAGGAAGTGGAGCAGAAAAATGCAGAAATCATAGTTGTGTTCACATGCAGACTGTGCGTTCAAACGCAGGATTTTGCAGATAGAAAATTGGCTAAGGCACAGAAGAAAAGTTGCGTTGAGACGTGTAATTAGCGCTCAGACGAATAAATTCAAAAGGTAGAAATTCAACCAGAGAACAGAGGGTCAGCATTCATAAGCGAGAGAACTGCATTCAAATGCAAGGAAGGAAAGGCAAAAAAAATTCAAAGTCAAAGGGCGTGGCGTCCAGACGCGAGAAGGTGCGTTCAACGCAGCCCTTGTATTCAAAGGCAGCCTTCTGCGTTCAGACGCAGGAAAGTCAAAATCCAGATTCATCTATAGGCGGTCCAGACAAGGGCAGAAGTGTAATTTTAGGCATCAGTTTTAGAAACTACTGAAGTATAACTAAGAGGCATCCCATGCACAAAAAAACCATCAGATGAAATCAAGAGTCAATACCCGCAGAGCGGAAGTTGGAGCACAGAGCATTCTCAGTTTCCGGCAAAACTCGTTTGATTTTCCCTTACTCTGTTTTATGAAATTCTATTTTTAATAATGTATGCTAGCTAAACACTTTACCTAGGTTCTTGGTGAACCTGGGGTTTATGATTTGAGCGACATAAGTTTATTTTGATTCCATATTCATGACTTGTTAAGTCTTTATACAATAGAGGTTTATTATTCATGACTTCGGTTGTTACTATTTATGCATGAACGGAGTCGCGAACCTAGATTGCTACAGACTGGACCTGGTGCTCGATAGTGACCAGAAAAAAATTAGGAAGAAAAGACTGAATTTAGATCCTTACCTTGATGGACTGAGAGGTGAAAAGTCCTAAGGACTAGCCGATAAAGCATCAGATAAACTATTATAGGTTTTAGGTGAGACTGAGAGGAGATCCATGTACCTTTACAGAATTAGAACATATTATGCATACTTAGGTAGATCGAGAGGACCCAATTGTCTGCAGAATTGTGACAGGTGCATGAGACTGTAAGGAGATTGCACCATTGGTATGCTTGCATAAACAAACCTGCTGCGTGTTTTTGTATCGGAAAAAACTGAAAAGCATAATAATAACCCTAGGTAGGGTTGTCAATGAACCAAGCCGTTCGTGAACAATTCGCGTTCGATTCAGTAAAAGCTCGTTTGTGTTTGATGTTGGAATAGGTGCCCTAGAGGCAATCGATATTTAGTACATTGTTTTGGCTAGAATATTCATTTATTATTTATTGCGATATTTAATATAATGAAGTCCTTAGATACAATGTGTTGTTTATCTTAAATGTCCCTAGACTATTATATTGGTTAATAGGACGATCAAATATAGACTAGTATGTGTGTAGATTGTTATCGAGATATCAAGTCTAACACATGGGTATGCATTAGTAATGGCATACTGGATTGACCCACGACGAGAAGGATACATTAGATTATGTCAAAGTCACAATCGATTTTCGTAGTGCCAATTATATTATAATCCTTAGACTTGAAGTCACTAGATACTCCAGTTGTGGAATATCGTGCTTTGATGTTATCCAACGTTGTGCGTTAACCGGACAACTATAAAGATAGCTATCGGGCATGATAGGAAGCAAGCTTAGAGATCGTAGCGACGTAGAGGGGATTTGTCCCTCCCACATAATGGGAGAAAATATCCATGGCCACTCGAGGGATGGTACTTATTATGTCTGGCAAGACTCAGATAAATCAATATGGAGATATTGATGTTATCTGCTTGCATAAGCATATTCCCAGGATCGAGAAACTACAGATTGGATATACGAATGTGACTATTACGTCTCGTGTCCAATCCGGATATGGAGACATAGGGATAATACAATATGTGATATTGGGCACAAGGTTTGTCGGGATAACTGACTTATTTCTATTAGTTGGGTGACATGGATGTGTTGCTAGACACCGCTCCATGTTAGTAATGAGTTACTACCAACTAAGTAGAAACTTATGGGGTCACACACCGGATGGATTAAATTAGAAATTGGTATTAATTAGTTGGACTAATTAATAAAAGGATCATAACGCAACCACAAGCAAACTTAGTGGGACTAATTTGCAAGTGGGCTAATCCATTTGAGGGCATGATTAGTATTGGGGCCTTTATGTAGTTAATAAAGATTTATGACTATATAAAGTATCTCTAGCTTGTTAATTTTCTACACAAGTCACTATTTGAGAGAACTTAACAAAGCATGAGAGAGAGACAAGGAGAAGGCCGAAGCCCTCATCCCCGTATATCCTCCTTGTCGTCGGCCACCACAAGGCACTGTCGAGTGCCTTGTTTTGTGTGATCTTCTTCCTCATTCTTCCATTGCTAGCACATCGCGATGAGAAGAATTCCAGTCACGATCCAAGGTGTGGATATTCATAGAGACGAAGACACTATTCTTCGTGTGATATCCCAAACCAATGTACACATCTTCTATGCTCTCATCATGTTATGATTGTCTCTTCCTGTTATCCTTGGTGGTCTTTGAGTAGGAATTTTTTTGTTATTCCGCTGCGTTACCTACGTCAAAACCTAACAGTGGTATCAGAGCATGTTTCGTAGTGCATAACATGATTTTATGTGTTACGTTTTCAGTTTATACAATGTTTTATTCATATTACGCGAAACTGAAACTAATAAGCATAGTAGATGCAAATTGAATTTGGTTCAAGACAAACAGACCTAATTTAAACATTTGATGTGTAAATTAGTGAGTTTAATCACATAGGATGTGAATAATTGGGTTCTTGAAAAATTAGGGTTCTTGGGCACGTAATTGGAAAAAGGGTTTTTTTCAATTATGGAAACAACTTTATGGAAACAACTAAGTTTGGGCAACAAGGCAAGGAATTGTTTTGGAAACAATTCCATAAAGAGGTTCGGCCCCCTAAGGGGACCGTCCCTCTTGCCTTTCCGCCCAAGCAAGGCTCGGCCAAGGGGTTGGGCCCAAGGCCTAGCCTTGGTCCTTGGATGGTTCGGCCATGGTGGATGGTGGATCTCTTGGACCGTTGTGACCCTAATTACCCAATTTCATAACTAAAATTGAACAAGCGCGTTAAAAATTGGTTTTAATTGTATTATGTGATTTGTTGCATGGTGGATGGATATGGCCTAGGTTGTGGATGTTTGTGTTTGTTGTGGTTTGGTTTACGGCCTGCGAGCTGATCAAATTAATGTAATAGTTAGTTAATTTTACGACATGCAAGCTGATCATCTTCCTTGACATGTCAGGTTTTATTTATTTATTTATTTATTATAGATGTTAGGCTAGAATTAGAAACATTTAGATGATATCCAAAAGCATGGAGGAGAAGACCGGAGAACCAAGAAGCCACAAAGATGATGAAGACTCCCATCCCTAGGCGCACGGCTATGGTGGAGCACATGGAGATGAGCTTGTCACTTTAGGGCATATAGATATTATCATTGGCTTGGTAATATCTTAGTTAGGGGCCATATCCATGCCACGTTATTTTTTCTTTTGTGGATGTTTGTTATTTATGTCTTGTTATTTATTTTTGTGTGTATGGCGATACTAGCAAAACGTTAACAACATAATAATAAATAAGGATGGTCTTTTATTGTGGATTGCCCAATCCAAATAAGCAGATCATGTTGATGGGATTAACCAAACAAATAATGACCATTAAATCCCTCAATTAGAATATTGTGTTTTGCCTTATCTTGCCTAAACACCCTTCATGATCAGGGTCTATTAAATTCGGGCTTGCCAAAGCAAGGCAATTTTATTTCACCATGATGTGTTGCAGACGACACAAGCAAGTAATGTGTGATTGTTGAAGCAAGAGGTTGAACGCAACTAGGTAATATCAATTGGATTGATGAACCTAGAGGCATGACAATTAGGTGTTATCTAAAGGGTAAAGAATAATGAGTTATTCGCCTAATTGGACCAAGATTTACATGGGATGCAATTTGAATGGTTCCTACCTAAATAACCAATTATTGGGTGAACTTGCCAAATCAAGCTGAAGAAGAAGTGAAATATGAATCTTGGACCTACTAGAAAATATACATGATATTTTCCGCATTAATGGTGAGGGCTATTAATCCGAGAAAAATAGTGGGATCTATATTTAATGATCTAGCCATTATTGAATATAGTTAAATTGTTCAAAATACTAAAATTTCATATTTCTCGTTTTGTAGAATTCCAAATGGCAAACAATCACGCATCGACTTCATCCCTGCGATCTGTCCTTCAGAAGGACAAACTGTCTGGAACGAATTTCCTTGAGTGGTACAGAAACTTCATGATCGTCCTTAAGCAAGAAAAGAATTACGTCTTGGACACTCCTATTCCAGACCCACCCTAGGATGAGTCTGTTCTAGCTGATGTGAGAGCACGTCAGAAACGTATAGATGATTCTAATGATGTGACTTGCTTCATGCTCTGCACCATGACCTCTGAGCTTCAGAAGCAACACGAGAACATGGAGGCCTATGATATGATCATACGCTTGAAATTGTTTTTTCAGGAACAGGCAAGGCATGAGCGGTATGAGGTGTCCAAAGCACTGTTCAAGAGCAGTCTTGTAGAAGGGAATCCAGTTGGGCCTTATGTACTCCGAATGATCGGGTACATTGAGAACCTCACGAGACTGGGATTCCCACTCGGCCAAGATTTGGCCACTGATCTTGTCTTGCAGTCGTTGCCTGACAGTTATAACCAGTTCATCATGAAGTATAACATGAACGAGATTAGTAAGACTCTTCCAGACCTGTTGAACATGCTGAAGACAGCTGAACAGAGCATCAACAAAGGCAAGGGCAAGGCCATAATGATGATGAATAAGAGGAGGGCAAGGGAGTTGCCTCTACTTCTAAAGGAAAGAACAAGAAAGTTGCAAACTCCAAGGAAGCCCTAAAGCCTAGTGGGGGTGTGGCTAAAGGTGATTGTCACTACTGTAGCCAGCCGGGTCACTGGAGGAGGAATTGCCCCATATATCTGGATGATAAGAAGCTTGGAATATTGATTCCACCACCACCAGGTATTTTTGTTATAGACGTCAATCTATCTATTTCTTCATCTTGGGTATTGGATACTGGATATGGATCTCACATTTGTCGAAATGTGCATGATTTGAAAGAAGTAGAAGATTGGCTAGAGGAGAGATAAATTTGCGCGTCGGGAATGGAGCAAGAGTTGTTGCATTAGCTGTAGGAATTTATGAACTATCTTTGCCTGCTGGACTTATTTTAGAACTACACAATTGCTATTATGTGCCTGCTAACATTATTTCTATTTCTCGTTTGGACGAGAAGGGTTTTTCTATTTCAATAACAGACAAGTGTTGCTCCATTTATTTTGATAGTATGCACTATTGTAGTGCACATTTGTCTAATAGATTGTATATCCTTGATCTAAATAATGCCATCTATAACATAAAAACTAAAAAGATTAAAACTAATGATTTAAATCCTGCATATCTATGGCATTCTCGTTTAGGCCATATGAACGAGAAACGCATATCTAGACTCCATAAGGATGGACTTCTAGACTCATTTGATTTGGAATCATATGAGACTTGCAAATCTTGTTTATTAGCAAAACTGACAAAGTCCCCTTTCAATAAGAAAGGTGAGAAACCAGTGAGTTACTAGCACTCATACATACCGATGTATGTGGGCCGTTTCCCACACCTTCCAGAGGTGGTTACACCTGTAGGGTTTTGATCATGGATGCGCAGCGGAAGAAAGAATTATTCATTCAAGACCCTCCAAGATTCACAGGAAGGGAATCATAACGATGGTAAGGGAATTATGTTACATACCTTGGAGGTCTCCTGTGATGACTTCTAACGCGAATATTGTCACATCTCTACGGTTGATCCACTCCTAGGATCAAGCTCTAAATGCCTCCACGTCGTGTGCTAGCAACCAATGGAATAAGGAAGAAGAAGAATCATTCAAAGGAGACCAAAAGAGGGCTTCGGCCGCCTCTCTTTTGGCCGACGGGGTGAGGGGCGGACGACACCTAGGGTTTCGGCCTTGGGTGTTTGTCTTGCTATCTCTCCTTGCTTTCTCTCCTACTCAAGTAATGTTATGAGCATTAGTTGTAGGAAGGAATCTATGAGCATCCTTTATATAGTCCAACAACTCCTTGTTGACTACCTAAAGGCCCTCTCCTAATCCTACTCAAGTTCGGATTAGTCCCCTTTTGCAAAATAGTCTTTATCATGTCAATACATGGATTAGTTCTATTTTCAAACTAGTCCCAATCATGTCTCTACATGAGTTAGTCTACTTTGATAAATCCTAATCATGTCTATACATGGATTAGTCCACCTACTAAATTTGCAAGTGGTTGCGTCTTGATCACTATAATTAATTAATCATATTAATTAATTCCCAAGTCTAGTTTGATCCATATGGAGTGTGACCCCATAGGTTCCTACTTAGTTGGTAGTAACAATTTACAACATGGAGCGGTGTCTAGCAACACATCCATGCCACCCAACTAATAGGAATAGTCATCACTTTGACAAACCTTGTGCAAGTAATTGTCTCATCCCTTTGTCCCCATATCCGGATTGGACACGAGACATACAAGTCACACTCGTATATCCAATCCATAGTTTCTCGATTCTGGGAATAGCCTTATTCGTGCAAATAACATCAATATCCTATATTGATTTATTTGAGTCTGGTCAGACATTCTATAAGCACTATCCCTCGAGTGGCCTAGGATATTTGCTCCCGTTATGTGGGAGGGACAAATTCTATCTACGTCTACTACGATCTCTAAGCTTGCTTCTTATTGTAACCAGTACACACCTTTATAGCTACCCAGTTACGGTGTAGTGTTTGACGCTACCAAGATCACAATAATCCACAACTAGACAATCTAGTGACTTCAAGTCTAAGGATGACAACACCGTTGCACCGCGAGAAGCGCTTGTGACTTTACATAACATGTATGTAGCCTTCTCGGAGATGGGTCAATCCAGTGCGCCATTACCCTTAATGCACACCCATGTGTTTGATCATGATATCTCCATATCAATTCAACCCCATATTATTCTATAGATGATTGTCCTATTAATCATTATAATCGACTAGGGATATTTAAGAATATAACACATATATTCTAAGGAATTCATTCATGTTAATATATCTGCAATAACATAATGAATCGTAAATCCATACATTTGTCACAATAAATTGATTTCCTCTAGGGCACAATTCCAACAGTCTCCCACTTGCACTAGAGTCAATCTCCTGCATCATATGCCTATTGATCTAGCGCGGCCCTCCACGCTTACACTGCGCAGGGGCGAGACATTTGCTGGTAACTTGCAAATATTCACATCTCCTCCATCAATAATTTGATTGAGTTTGAATATTCTGAGTAAGTGCATCTCATGCAGTAATTTACTCAGTCCTCTATGTTTAGAATCAGTGACTGAATCTTGCCTGGAACCTTTCCATCTCACAGTCTCTCCCACTAGGGAAAAACATAAAACTCGACTTATAATTTGAAATCTTCTTTGTCAGATTTGAAGTTTGCATCACTGTAACCCCTTACAGCAAACTCTTCCTATCCTCCATTTATCAAGAATTCATCCTTTAGTTCTTCTCAAGTACTTAAGGGTAATCCTGATAATTATCCAGTGACTCTCACCCGGATTTGACTGGTATCTTTGTGTCATACCATATGACACTTCTGGCCTAGTACATAACATGGCGTATCTCATGAATCTTATTCATGTGGTCATTTCCCAATCTAATTGGAAAGACAATTAGTCTTCCAAAGACTAATCCCATGTGACATAGGTAGAATCCATATTCTTTACATGTTGAACTACTTCAACACCTTTGTCAATTTATGTACTATGACTTAAGCCGTACAACCATCTTGATCTATCTCCATAGATCTTCATAGGTTGCTTCGTCTAAGTCTATCATTGAACATTAATTACCTAGTCAATCTATATAAGATTTCCAAGTAGGGACATCATTCCTAATGATTAGTATGTCTCCACATACAAGACCAGAAACATAATTATGCTCCCACTAACCTTCTTTTAAACACAAGTCTCATCTTCAATTTGATGGAACCAAACTCCTTTGATTGAATCATCAATTTGAAGAATCCAACTCCAGGAAGCTTGACTCAATCTATAGATAGATTGCTACAAGCAAGATACGAATGGATTTAAGCATCCCAACTGGGAAAGATTTCGTCATAGTCTATACCATGAACTCATAGGAAATCCTTACCCAACGAATTGTCCCTTAAAGGTAATCATATTACCATCCATGTTGATTTCCTCATAACCCACTTGCACCTTTTTAGGTGGTTCCAACAAAGTCCATACTTCATTGGTATACATGAATTCCATTTTGTATCCCATGGCTCCAAGCCACTTCTGAGAGTGTGTCCACACGTGGCCATCTCATAGGTTGTAGGCTCATCTTTATGAGCAATATATCACGGGTTATGAGAATCCTTATTTCTCTAGTCCCTCGATATATCCTACCTGACCTATGAGGTTCTTGTGTTATCTGAGTAGGTTGCTCCACAACACCTTGTGATCCTGCTCATGTTCCATCAAAAGGATCAACGTTCTGTTGTGGTTCTTGAACATCTTCAAGTTCTACTATCCTCCCACTGTTTCTTTTAGAGACATTCTCTACCTAGAAACACTGTGGTTCGAGCAACAAACAGTTTGTTCTCGATTAGGTTGTAGAAATAATATCATTTTCAGGATATCCCACAAGACATTCATCCGACTTGGGTCCAAGTTTATTTGTAAACACTTTTACATAAACCCCATAACCCCAAATCTTTATGAATGACATACTAGGACACTTCCTAGTCCATATCTCATATATTGTTTTTTTTCATAATCCGTTTTTTATGGAACGAGGTTAAAGGCGAATTTTGCTGTAATTAGAACATAGCCCCCAAAAGTAAACTGGAAGTTCGGTTTGACTCATCATGGACCGAACTGTGTCCTACAAGGTCCCAACTCTCCTCTTGACACGCCAAAACCATGTGGCGTGCTAGGTGGAGCGAGTTTTGGATCATATCCAACACTCCCATAGATTATTGTCAAACTCTTGGCTCAAGTACTCTCCTCTATGATCCAATCGTAGGGCCCTAATACTTTTGCCAAGCTGTTTCTCTACTTCATTCCTGAATTCTCTGAACAATTCAAAGGATTCTGATTTGTTTCTTCATAAGATACACAAATCCATATTTCTCTGATCCCATCAATAAATAGATGAAGTACTGAAAACCATATTTAGTATTTGTGCTTAGTGGCCTAAATACATCAATATATATGATTCTAAAAGATCATATCCTTGCCTAATAAATAAGTCTTACAAGTCTCATGTGATTCAATAATCAAATGAGTTCCAGAAATCCACAGATATGGAGTTCTAGATATGTATCTTTTATTCATGTGGCCTAAACAATAATACTAAAGAAAAGTGAAGTTCAAATCATTATATGCAAACTTCTTGGTATTAATGTTATAGATGAAATTATCATGATCAAGGATATACAATCCACTTAGACAAAATTGCATTACAATAATGCATATCAGAACAAATGGAACAACATTTGTCCTTTATTATGATAAGGAGCTTTCTTGTCTAAACAAAAAACTATGATAATGGTCCTACTCATAGCAGGGACATAATCACTTTTGTCTAATTCATGAACAATTTCATAAAGGTATAAATAATTCCCTACGGCTAATTCAGCAACTCCTTGCTTCATTGCCACACGTGTAGGATTATTTCCTCCTTATCCAATTGTCTTCATCTCTTGAGATCCTCCACATTTCTATAAATGTGAGATCCTCATCTAGTATCATATGCTCATGATGATGAGATAGACACATTGATTTCTATAACAAAATTACCCAAATCGTAATTCATAATTCCTTTAATACTTACTTCCAGGTACTTTGGGTAGTCTCTCTTCCTCTTCACCACCTATGGGGTTTCAAGACAACTTGGTTTTAGCAACAAGCTTGCTTTATACCCATGGGGTCGGCGCAAACCATTTGCCCTTACCCATGCTGTTAACCATTAACAGCTTTGCCCATGCCCATTATGAGTGTTTTGTTTAGTGTTCCTCAATCATATTGAGTAAATCTTCTTTGAACAAAACTATAATTGCATCCAATGCAATTCTTGGTCCACTTGGGTGAATAAATTTTATTCTTTATCTATCTCATAGATAACACCCAAATTCTAAGCTTTCAATCCTATTGAGATAAGTTAGTTGTGTTTTACCTCTTGTTTCGGCAGTCATACACTACTAACTAGTTTCGTCCCGTCATATCTTGATGAATCAAGTCGCCTTGCTTTGGCACGCACGAGCTTGATTAATCTTGATCATGACGAGTGCTAAGAAAGAGAATACAACGCGGGAGCAACACTTGAAACATTTCATGTCTAGATCGCTCTTTAAAAGAGCTTCTCTCAATGTATGATCATATCATACCCCCTCCATGTTCTCATCTTGCTTCCAAAGCTCAGAGTTCATGGCAGCTAACATGAGGCAAGTCACATCCAAAGAACCATTCTTTGATGTTCCTTCCATTAGGTTTTAGAGTGTTTTGGTAGTTGGTGGGAAGAGAACTTATGTTCTACGATTTACAACAATTTTCTTTTATTTGAGAACAATTCTCGATTTTTATACCAGTCGTGTTTTGTTTGTTTGATGCCATGGGAATCCAACATAATAGGATTATGCAAAGTTTGTGACGTATTACTATATTCAACAAGGATTTAAGTTGTCAAACATAGCTCCCACTATTTTTCTATGGACTAGTTACAAAATTCTGTAACTATTTTTAATGCGCGTGTGTTGCACGTGAATGCACGTGAGAATAAGTTTAGTAAGGCTGGTAGATGATCTAGATCAGGAATTAAAAATTCAGTTAAGCAAAATTAGTATTCTATAAAATAAGTAATGTTCAACTACTACTCCATCTCCATCAGTCTCGCAGTCCTCTGCCGTCCTCAGAACTTGTATCGGCTTCAAGGTGTAAATTTTGCGCATATCACGTAGTAAACAAGGTTCACAAATTGTAACAGTGTGATAACCCAATAAAAGTAATCCAACTTTCTCTTGTTCAAGTTTCTATTTGGCAGCCAATTTGATCCGTCCGGACCCGCGCTGAACTTGTGCACCAACAAGACGAAGAGGGCGTTAGAAATGCTTCAAAAACATCATTTCTATTTTTATTCCTCTTTACAAATTTGCCATATTTTTCACTTGGAACACGGGCATGATGTAGCAAAGTTAGCGGAAATTCCTGTTCAAGAAAAAAAAATCAGTCAACCTTTGATTTGATTGCATACTTAATTTCCTGCCATATCTCGAAAAATGAAATTTTCCATTATAGCATGATTTTGGAGGAGGATTCATTCTCTCTTAATTTAACCATTAGTTTTAGAATAACATTTACCAATTAGTTCTTTCCTGTCACTATATAAACTCATCTTCTCCACCAGAATGATTCACTCCATTTTTCTTATTCTTCACTTCATCTTTTCACTGCTCTTAAGTCAAAGCTATGGAGGAGAACATGCTACGGTCTTGGTGAGTGCATACCAACTGAAGCAAGTCGCTGTATCCTGGAGGACGGACGCCTCAACATCTGCACCAAGGAGAGAGTCGTAGTGGGGCAAAATTGTTCTTAGGGAAAACGAATTCAGTTCCGTGCCTTGACAAATTCGATAAGTATTTCTGAATTGTATTTATGTTTTTATATATCAATCTGTTTTTTTCTTGAATATTTCAACAGAGGGTACTCACGTAGTTCCTTATAGAGATAGTTGTCCATAATAAAGCCATCGCGGTGCTCCTCATGCTATCCGGCGCCTGATCATAGAAAAAATCCATATGCCCAATCGACATAAATGCATTGGCCACACCATGAAGCGCATACTGTGGGACAAGCCAGAAAACCAAAATGGGTAAAGTTGCATTAGGCAGATCAGTTAGATTATAAGCTGACGGGACATGTTCTCTTTTCGCTTCAACAAAGCCGGCCACTAAGGTGGCGAAAATGGAGATGACAAAATCGATGTCCATGCGGTGGATGAAGGTGATTCCAAGGTCTAGGCCAGTGAATTTACAAATGATTGGGAGGAATATACGGTCGTAGAAGATGATTGTTGTGAGCACTGAATTCATGGTGAAGACGATCTATGGAACCGGATGGGATTTGGAAAGTTTTGGTCAGGTGTCTGTCCATGATTTTTGCTTGTTGGATGGAGAATGTGCCCTGCTGGGCGTAGGCTGTGAAGAGGAGGATTACGTCTGCCCAAATCTGACCCATTCGGATAATCGATTTCAACTCTTCGACCCCGTGGATGGTGTTAAGGTTCCCCAAATTTGGGGTTTTGAGGTTGTCCTGTTCTTGTTCTGTTATGATTGTTGCCTTGTCTATGAACTTGCAGGTACACATAGTACATGCATACAAGTTAGAAGATTGTGTTGGCATGAAATGCTACCGAGGCTTATCATCGTGAAGGCACATGAAATACCACAAATTGAGCACTTGTATCATAATTGTGTAACATAAGTTATCTATCATGTATTGTTCTAAAAGTAATTTTTGCACGTGCGTTGCACGTGAGTTGCACGTGGCAGAATTTCCCTTTATTATGTTATAAATATATTTGTATAATATTGGTAATCAAAGAATATACATATCAATATAAGTTTATCTCAAGAACTAAACATAACTTTTCTAACATTTGAACTGAAGATTTACTATTGTCATTTAAATGGTCTCAAAAGGATGGACCAAAAATCAGTATTGGACCAAATTTGTCCAACAACAAGAGAATAATAGCCGGACTAAATATTATTATTTTTATTATTTATGTTGAATGTTGTAGCATTGGAATGGAACTTTCATTAATAATATCTACTACTAAAAAGAGCGAAGCACTTATTAGTGTTTAACCAACAAAGTGTTTTTTCACTTAAAGTGTTTCCTACACTTTACAACATGCCCAAAATACCCTTCACGTAAACAAGTTTTTACTAAATCCACCACTTGCCTCCATAAATATTACAATTAGCGGTTATAAAAAGTTGAAGATCTCCATAAATATTTATTTAGTGGTTATACAATTTTTTTCTTTTTTTTTTAGAAAATAGTGATTATATAATTAGTGGTTAGCACTTTGGAGTGTTTTTTCCGTTTTATACTTTTTTGTCTTTTCCAAAAATACCCTTAGCTAAGTATATAATTCTTCCAATATTACACAATGCGTTGCTATGAAAAATACCCTTCATTTAAGGGTGTTTCTGGAAAAAAAATGTCAATTATTTTTTTTTGGAAAAAAATGTCAATTAAAGCGTAATAGTGGTAAAAGTTTACGTCCCTTCGGGGACATCTGTAAAAAAAAAAAAAAAATTAGAACTTTACGACTCTTTCCACGCGTGGAGTCCCATTATTACCTCTCTCCAGAAGTTACGACTTCTCCTCTTCCTCGCTCTCTGTGTTCCTTCAAGGACGAAACTCAGGCTTTGCAATCGATCCCTTCATGTTCCTGTTGTTGCTGCTGGGTTCTCCAACCGTCGACTACCATATTGCGCCATCGATTTCGCCCACAACCAATCGATTCTCCGGTAGAGCAGCCAAGCTCCACTTCCGTTTCTTTGCGATTGAGTGTTTGGGAAACTCAACTCTTCTTCTCTGCCTGTTGTGGGCGTGTTGTTATCTGAAGGTCCATTAGGAAGTTCTGCAATCAACACCCTTTCGTCTTCGATTGAGCATTGGATTCAATTATGCAGGTATAGTTAAATAGTTTTGTTTAAAAAAAAACGTTCTGATATGGACTTTGCTTATTTATTTTTTTTTAAATTGGATCACCTTCAGAGCAGAGAAGAACAGAGCTCGTGCCCAGTTTGAGCGGTACCAATGTCCCAAACGCGACGAGAAGGTTAGGTTTTTGGTGTTTGTGAAGCTTTGAAGAAGATCGCTGTAGATGAAAAAAAAAGGCTCTATTTGCTGTAAGCTCTTTTCACTATTTGCTTTTTTTAGCTTCTTGATTGAACTTCTTCTTCACTGTCTGTCATCAAACCCTAGCTACTAATTACTGCCCCGGAACCTCTATCTTTAGTTATTATACAATCTGTGGATGTGATGTGAATGTATAGCTATGGATAACCAGTAGTATGGCTTACGAGTTACAATAGCATTGTTATTGGGGAAATTGGGATTGTTGGAGCATATACTATTTGCCACATTCAATTGGAAAAATTTGTTAGATATTGTTACACAGCTCTCAGTAAATTTCATGATGCAAACAAAAATAAAATCTCACTGTTAAATTAGTCGGTATATTCTTTCGGGTTTGTCGTTCCGGATTTTCGGGTCGAACTTCACAAGGTACGCGTCTTCTTAAATTTGTGTGTGTATTGTCCCATCTGCCTACTACTTGAAAGTAACATATTGTTTTTATTATGCTTTTAGCAATGTTTTCTATTCACCAGCATTGTCTTCAAAGTAACATAAAACTGCACAAATTTGATTTTAATTTGTAGCTTGGATGAGAAGTAGTAACATTTTCAGGATGGGCTTCAGTGCTATGAAGAGGTATGATTCTTCAATGGATTTTATTCATACAGAAATTAGAGAAGTAGAAATAAATTTGAGATGTTCTATGTGCTCTTGATTCCTCTACAATTTGTTGAGTTAGTTTTATGGTTTATTTCTCCACAAAATACCAGTAGAATATGCCACAAACAGTGAAGTTATTTGGTAAATCTGGTCTTTACAACTCATCACCCTTTCAAATTCTAAAAGGAAAATCATATACTCATTAATATTAATATTTGTTATTTTGACTCCCCAGCTTAAGTACACAGATAGAAAGGCAAAGCTAGAGAAATTTACATAGCCTTGAAATTTAAGACATTAACCTTTTTTTAAAGCGAAGTCTGCCAACTTTGGTGGCAGAAAACAGTCTTCTTAGTTTTCTTAGTAACAAACAGTATTCTCAGTTGGTTTCAGATTAAATTATTTGTGGATAAATATTTTAGATGAGCGAGATTATGTACTAACATGTAAACAAAATCTTATAATATTATGGTCGACAACAAGAGGTGGGCCTTCACTGCTGTAGTCCTTTTTCTTTTTAGAAAAAAGAGCAATTTATTCAATAAGATTGGGCTAGCGCCCTCATTACGTCAGTAGAAAGAGGCCCACATGCCTATTATGGGGAACATTAGCTCATTCCTCAGCTTGCCCTAATACCACATGTCCGTTGTGTTCTTCTTTAGTCTTAACTAACAAAGTTATAGTCCATTGTGTTTTTGTTAGACACTTGCTTTACAATACCAGGTTTTTTTCTCTTCTTTCCATTAACCCGCTCATTTATGCCAATTGAGAGGTTAACGCTTAAGACTTAATGTAGCTATGTAATTGTTAATTTTGAATATTATCATGACCCGCGTAAGAAAAATAATAATGTGGCTCATACTAACCAGTTATAGATGTCGAGATGCTTTACATTCATAGAATTGTTTATGATAAGAATTAGGTATGTACATTTGTCCATTTCTGACTCTGTTTTGCAGGTGGATAATCTTGATAAGCCCAGAGTTGATGTTTACAGGTTTCTCCAACACTTGTTCATAATTTTTCTTATATAGTTTCATGAGTAAGCATGCCGATTCCTTAATTTTCTTCCTAGGTTAAAGGGCCAACGCAATTATTTTTCTGATTAAAACAATGGATTTCTGTCATGCATATTGCTTTTTTAGATTTTTCTTCTGGGATTTGATATAGAGATCAGGTTGTCTGTTTTGGTTACTGGTATTTCAGGGTGCTCTTCCAGAACATGGGATGTGATTTTGATCTAGAAATTTGATAATAATTATTCCATATGATTTTTTCGTGGATGTTCGAACTTTACTATGTTCACTGCTCGGCATGATTTAGATTGCTCATTCCACTTGCTTAGTTCTACCTTAGCATATATTGATCTGATGCAACATCTGTTACGCTAACCATTCTGTGTAGTTTACTAACTTTAGTCTATTCGAACTAATGTACCAATATAAACATAAAGAACAGTTGCACGTGTACGATTACGTTACCTAACTGGAACTCAACCTTTACTGCTACATATTTGAAGTTCTTTGGTTAGAATGGGAAACGACTTAATTCGACGGTGTATAATCAATGCTGGCCTATATAAATGTGTATGGTAGAATATGAGCTGTGAGGGAAGGTAAAATTCTCGGACTTTGCCAACACAGTCTCTTCATTGTAAGCACATGGACTGAAATCCAATAATCCATATCTTACTTACAATACTTGGTTCAGGCAAAGCAAAATGAGTTAAGGTTGATTAGTAACATAAGTTATGTGGATTGAGGAATTCGTGCTCTTTTTCCTAAATAGGCATAGTATTTACTTTAATGCTCTTTGTAGGTGCACCCTTTTCATTTATTTCTCTGAAAAGATAGCCGATTAGCAATTTTCGACACTTCCAAGTGTTTTACTTCAGATGTTTTTATTTGTAGGGAATCGGTCTTAGTTTTTCTCCAGTAACCAATTTTGTAGCGAAATTCAGAGCACAAGTTACATTATATTCCGGAACCGAAAATTTTCTAATAATGAAGACCTTGCCTTCCAAATGCTTTGCCAAGTAAAGAAGGGAGCAATGCTGAGAGAAGCTACAAAAGACTTGCAGTGGAGAAACCAACTATCAGAACAAGCCATATCTGGTTACTTATAAAGCTTTTGTAATTTCATTTATTTTTTTTATTCATATATCTTCAGTTAGGGGTGTATCTTTGAAATTCTTATATTTCATTTGGCTCTCTACTACTTGAAGTATGATCGGCTTGATTATAATGTGTACGAAATTTTCTTGAACTTTTGTATAATGATGTTTGGGTGAAATATGTGGGTTGTCTCATGTTACTGTAAAAGCTTACAAAGAATGTTACTGTAAAAGCTTACAAAGAGCTACTTCATTTCAATAAATAATAATGTATTTTTTTCAATGATATTTTATATGGATTCATTTTTGCGTATATGTGTAGGCTCCACGTGCAACGCACGTGCATAAAACTAGTTAAGTAAAATATTGCTAATGTGCAATATGTTTAACAGTAATAATTTTATAATAAGACTCCCTTCAAAAAGATATTAATTAAATAAAATGAGTCAACAAATGTATTTTTTATTATAAGTAATTTATTATTGTTGATGCAAAAACGGTTAAGGGATTGACTAATTTTTATCGTGGATAAAATTTGTTGAAAATATGCCCCAAATGAATATTGAAACTCAAAGTCATATCCCATGTCTCAAAATTCTGTGGAGAAATAGGCACCACTCATCCATTCATTTCTTTATCATTGCATTAGAGATGAAAAATGAAAATGATACCGAAACATCACGCACAAAATAAATAATATGATTAAGAAAACATCAATATGTATTTCGGTAACTTTTTTTTATAGAACTTATCATATATCCGGGATCGAACATGTAACCTTATGCAGGGGTTTCAAACGCTCTACAAAATTAACTAGTCGTATGTTTCAATAAAACATGACGTAACAGTCAATTTTTTAATCAAATTAGTACTCCAATTGTTAGGCTTCAAAAATGATGTTTGTTGAAAAAAAGTTATTTATATGTGTTCTTACAGTCTAGTGGGTAAAAAATTAACTGTAATTGTGACCTTCATGAGCATACATAATATGGGCATATGTATTATATGTATTATGTATTATGAGCAATTCATAGAGAATATATAATAAGACAATCCAAGCATGTTCAACCATTTACATTCAAAATTTGATGTCCTTGTTTGCCTAAAAGAGTCGGGTTTTGTAAAATTTGGCAATTTTTCTTGCATTGCAACAACTTTCGTAAGTAATTTTTTTCCTTCGTGTGTTCATTTCAGAGAGATGTGAAAAGCACATTAAAATATGATTTCTGCCAATTTCCTCATTCTTGCAGAGTGTTTTCTTGAGAGAAAAGTATGCTGGTATCTTGAAGAACATCATTTGTCATGGAGTTGCCAAGCGGTTAGTTCCTCAACAAAAAAAAAATAGTATCCACAAAAAAGAGCATATAGAATAGATTGGAGAAAGAGAAAGATTGAAGGATACTCGGGTTATTAAGATCACCCCGCTGCAGAAAAAAGGAAAAATACAAATATGATTATTTTTTTGAACAAACATGTACTCAGTCATTCTTGGAAACAAATATTAGTACATTTATCGAGATGCACCATAGTATTCTTACCAGAAGTTTCTTGCAACCTATTGCTGATGAAACACCAACTACATCAGGAGATCAAAGAGACCAACAATGATATTTTTCCATCGAATGTGATTAAAATTTGAGTAACTGATGATTAAACCTATATTGAAGGCTATGCACATAATACCATAGAGAGGTTACACTTGTAACCTACGCCGCCAATAAAATCGAGAACTGAATAGTGCTAAATTAATAAAGAAATGGTGACAATGGATAAATTAGAAACGAAAAAATTCAAATGTTGTAAATGAAAAAATTGAAAGTGGGAAAAACAATAGCAATAAATAATGATTCTAGTTAGGGGTACTTATGGTATATTAAAAAATGTATGAAACCAAAACAGGAGAAAACTCATAAATGTGTTAAACTTTGAAAAGTGTAAAACACTTGCAGTGCTAAACACTAAAGACTCCTTCATCTTTTTATAGTAGAGAAGATTAATAACCCTCAATATATTAATGCGCAAAGTATCATTATATTTTCTAGTGTGCCAAGATCCATGTTTCACTTTCTTCTTGAGCTTGCTTTGGCAAGTCACCCAATAAGTCAGCTACTTTAGGTAGGAACAATTCCAATTGCATCCCATGCAAATCTTGGTTCAATTGGACAAATAACTCCTTATTTATCCATCTTTATGGATAATCCCAATTGGTTGTCTCTAGGTTTTAATCCTATTAAACACCAAGTTGCGCCCAACCTCTTACTTAAATAATTGCACACAAGGTGTGTCATCGCACCACATCATTATTAACCAAGTCGCCATGCTTTGGCACGCACGATCTTGGGAAAACATGATGATTATGATGATGAGTGTTTAAATAACTAGAAGAAAAAACGCAATATTTTAATTTTGTGGGATTTTAAAATTCAATTTTAATTGTTTTGTTGATCCATATCAACTTGATCTAACTATTTGAGTTTGGGCACAACTCCAAATAATAGATTTGGGTTGTCTTATTATCTTTTATCCTAATGGCATGCATCAATCATACACCAATCACAAAATAATAAGACAATAAAATAAACAACCACAAAATAAAATACAACATGATGTGGATATGGCCTTTTCTAGACTAAGATAATTCAAAGCCAATGGAATTATCTATGAACCCTAAAAGCAAACACATCTCCATGCGTCTTTATCTTTTGGTCCATCCTTCATAGTCATGTGGAATGCTCCATGCTCCATATTTTGTGGCTCCCTTTGGCTTTGGGCTTCTTTTCTTCAATCTTGGTTAACAATAAATTCTATCTAACACTAGCTAATCAAATATACTAAATAAAATAAATCTCACAAGAAAAAAAATGGCTCGCAGGCCATAAAACCCTAATTAATTATTACATCAAATTGATCAGCTCGCAGGCCGTAAACTAAACCACAAAATTTAAACAATCACACCAAACCACATCCTAAGGCCATATCCAACCACCATACAATTTGCACATAAACAGTTAAAATCCAATGTTAACGCGCTTGGTCAATTCTAATTGATTTTAGGAATTTTCTAGGGTTAAAACGGACCAAGGGGCCCAACAATCTAATTGCCCGAACCCCAAAGAGGACCGCCAAGGCCTTGGGTCAGCAGGATTCTAGCCCACACGGCTAGGCCGTGGGCTAGGGCTGCCCCGGCCCCTAGGCCGTCCCTTACTTGGGCGGCAAGCAAGGAGGGGATGTCCCCTTGGGGGGCCGAACCTTCCATGGGAGTTGTTTCCAAAACAACTCCCTTGCTTGGTGCCCAAGTTTGGTTGTTTCCTTGTTTGAAAAGAACTCCTTCTTTCAATAGGATGCCCAAACCCTAGATCTAAGATCCTACATTTCTCAAACTCACTAGTTTATGCATCCAATGCAAAAACTAGGTCTTTTTTTGTTTTATTATTGACAAATTGCATCATATGCTTGATTTGTCCTGTTTTACGCGATAAACAATAAATTTAAGGTGTAAAACTATCAAAACGTAACACATAAACCGCGTTTATGCTCTACGACCTGTGGCTCTGATACCACTGTAGGGTTTTGATCATGGATAAACGGAAGAAAGAATTATCCATTCAAGACACTCCAAGGATCACAGGAAGAGAATCATAACGATGGTAAGGGAATTATGTTACATACCTAGGAGGTCACCTGTGATGACTTCTAACGCGAATATTGTCACGTCTCTACGGTTGATCCACTCTTAGGATCAAGCTCTAGATTCCTCCACGTCGTGTGCTAGCAACCAATGGAAGAAGGAAGAAGAAGAATCATTCAAAGGAGACCAAAAGAGGGCTTCGGCCGCCTCTCTTTTGGCAGACGTGGTGAGGGGCGGACGGCACCTAGGGCTTCGGCCTTGGGTGTTTGTCTTGCTCTCTCTCCTTGCTTTCTCTCCTACTCAAGTAATGTTATGAGCATTAGTTGTAGGAAGGAAGCTAGGAGCATGCTTTATATAGTTCAACAACTCCTTGTTGACTACCTAAAGGCCCTCTCCTAATCCTACTCAAGTTCGAATTAGTCCCCTATTGCAAAAAAGTCCTTATCATGTCAATACATGGATTAGTTCTATTTGCAAACTAGTCTTAATCATGTCTCTATATGAATTAGTCCACTTTGGCAAATCCTAATTATGTCTAGACATGGATTAGTCCACCTTGTAAATTAGTCCTACTAAGTTTGCAAGTGGTTGCGTTTTGATCCATCTAATTAATTAATCATATTAATTAATTCCAAAGTCTAGTTTGATCCATATGGAGTGTGACCCCACAGGTTCCTACTTAGTTGGTAGTAACAGTTTACTAACATGGAGAGGTGTCTAGCAACACATCCATGCCACCCAATTAATATGAATAGTCATCACTTTGACAAACCTTGTGCAAGTAATTGTCTCATCCCTTTGTCCCCAAATCTGGATTGGACACGAGACATACAAGCCACACTCGTATATCCAGTCTATAGTTTCTCGATCCTGGAAATAGTCGTATTCGTGCAAATAACATCAATATCCTATATTGATTTATTTGAGTCTGGCCAGACATTCTATAAGCACTATCCCTCGAGTGGCCTAGGATATTTGCTCCCGTTATGTGGGAGGGACAAATTCTATCTACATCTACTACGAACTCTAAGCTTGCTTCTTATTGTATCCAGTACAGGCCTTTATAGCTATCCAGTTACGGTGTAGCGTTTGACGCTACCAAGATCACAATAATCCACAACTAGACAATCTAGTGACTTCAAGTCTAAGGATGACAACATCGTTGCACCGCGAGAAGCACTTGTGACTTTACATAACATGTATGTAGCCTTCTCGGAGATGGGTCAATCCAGTGCGCCATTACCCTTAATGCAAACCCATGTGTTGGATCATGATATCTCCATATCAATCAAACCCCATACTAGTCTATAGATGATCGTCCTATTAATCATTATAATCGACTAGGGATATTTAAGAATATAACACCTATATTGTAAGGACTTCATTCATGTTAACATATCTCCATATCGATAACATAATGAATCGTAAATCCATACATTTTTCACCTTATGAAGGCCAAATCTGAATCCTTTGAATTGTTCAAGGAATTCAATAATGAAGTAGATAAGCAACTTGGTAAAAGTATTAAAGCTTTGCGATCGGATCATGGAGGAGAATACTTGAGCCAAGAGTTTGACGAGTATCTTAGAGAGTGTGGAATAGTATCCCATCTCACTCCACCTGGAACGTCACATTGGAATGGTGTGTCCAAGAGGAAGAATCGCACACTATTAGATATGGTGGGATCTATGATGTCTCAAACGGATCTTCCAATATCATTTTGGGGACATGCTCTAATGACGACAGATTTTACCATTAACCGTGTTCCATCCAAATCGGTCATGAAGACACCATATGAGATATGGACAGGGAAGCGTCCCATAGTGTCGTTTATGACGATTTGGGGTTGGGATGTCTATGTAAAGCGTTTACAAACAGACAAGATCTGCCTTAAAGAGGACAAGTGTAAATTTGCGGGATATCCTAAGGAAACGAAATGATATTATTTCTACAATCCAACCGAGAACAAAGTGTTTGTAGCTCGGACCGACGTGTTTCTAGAAAGAGAGTTTGTCTCTAAAGAAGCAAGTGGGAGGACTGTAGAACTTGAAGAAATTCAAGAACCACAAACCATTGAACCGATGATGGAACATGAACATGAACCGAAAATCGTTGTGGAAGAACCTGTTCAGGTAACACAGGAACTCCGTAGGTCAGGAAGGGTACGTCATGAGCCAGAGAGGTACATACTTCTCGTGACTGAGCCCGATGACATACTCATGGATGATGGTCCTACAACCTACGGGGAGGCCATGAATGGCCCAGACTCCAAGAAGTGGCTAGAAGCCATGAGATCCAAAATGAATTCCATGTATACCAACAAAGTATGGACTTTGGTGGAACCACCCAAAGGGGCTCAGCCCATAGGGGGCAAGTGGGTCTTCAAGAAGAAGACAGACTTGGACAGAAAGGTAGTTGCCTACAAGGGGCGATTGGTGGCTAAAGGGTATAGACAGATTCATGGTATTGACTATGATGAGACCTTTCGCCAGTCGCCATGACTAAATCCATTCGAATCCTACTTGCCATTGCAGCCTACTATGACTATGAGATTTGGAAAATGGATGTCAAAACAACGTTCCTTTATGGGAACCTCCTCGAGGATGTGTATATGACACAACCGGAGGGTTTTGAGGATCCAGAGAATGCCAATAAAGTCTGTAAGCTGCAAAGATCCATTTATGGATTAAAGCAAGCTTCTAGGAGTTGGAATCGACGTTTTGATGACGCAGTCAAAGAGTTTGGATTCATCAAGAATGAAGACGATCCTTGTGTTTACAAGAAGGTTAGTGGGAGCTCTGTAGTGTTTCTGGTCTTGTATGTGGATGACATACTTCTCATTGGAAACGATATTCATACTTTGCAATCTGTTAAAGATTTGATAGGAAAGTGTTTCGCAATGAAGGACTTAGGAGATGAGACTTATATACTTGGTATCAAGATCTATAGAGATGGGTCTAGAAAGCTGCTTAGCCTAAGTCAAAGTACATATATAGACAAGGTGTTGAAAAGGTTCAACAAGCAAGATTCCAAGAAGGGATTTTTGCCCATGTCGCATGGAGTCACTCTATCCAAGACTGACTGTCCTTCCAATGAGATTGAGAAAGACCGCATAAGTAGGATACCCTATGCTTCGGCCATAGGATCCATCATGTATGCTATGTTGTGTACTAGACCAGACGTATCATACACGTTGAGTATGGTAAGAAGATATATGTCCAATCCGTGTGAGAGTCACTGGATTGCTGTCAAGAACATCCTAAAGTACTTGAAGAACTAAGGATGTGTTCTTGATATTTGGAGGTAGGGAAGAGCTAAGTGTAATTGGTTACACAGATGCAAGCTTCCAAACCGACAAAGATGACTACAGATCGCAGTCAGGATACGTGTTTTGCCTGAATGGAGGAGCTGTGAGCTGGAAGAAATCCAAGCAAGGAACAGTTGCTGATTCTACAACAGAAGTTGAGTACATTGCTGCTGCGGAAGTAGTAAAAGAGGCAGTTTGGATAAAGAAGTTTATCCCTAAGCTCGGTGTGGTCCCTAGCATCGTGGATCGCATAGAGTTGTATTGTGACAACTCTGGAGCGATCGCACAAGCCAAGGAACCAAGATCACACAGAAATTGAAGCATCTACTTAGGAGATTCCATCTTATTTGTGATATGATCAATCGAGGAGATGTGAAGATGTGCAAGATTCCAACGGATGACAATCTTTCAGATCCGCTCACAAAGCCACTTACGCAGCGAAAGCATGAAGGGCACGCTAGATCTATAGGCATACGAGATGCACCAGATTGGCTCTAGTTCAAGTGGGAGACTGTTGGAATACGTGCCCTAGAGGCAATCTATATTTAGTATGAACATTGTTTTGGCTAGAATATTCATTTATTATTTATTGTGATATTTAATATAATGATGTCCTTAGATACAATGTGTTTTTTATCTTAAATGTCCCTAGTCCATTATATTGGTTAGTAGGACGATCAAATATAGACTAGTATGTGTGTAGATTGATATGGAGATATCAAGTGTAACACATGGGTATGAATTAGGAGTAATGGCATACTGGATTGACCCACAACGAGAAAGATACATTAGATTATGTCAAAGTCGCAATCGCTTCTCGTAGTGCCAATTATATTGTAATCCTCATACTTGAAGTCACTAGATACTCTAATTGTGGGATATCGTGCTTTGATGTTATCCAACGTTGCGCCTTAATCGGGCTACTATAAAGATAGCTATCGGGCATGATAGGAAGCAAGCTTAGATATCGTAGTGACGTAGAGAAGATTTGTCCCTCCCACATAATGGGAGAAAATATTCATGGCCACTCGAGGGATGGTGCTTACTGAATGTCTGGACAGACTCAGATAAATCAATATGGAAATATTGATGTTATCTGCTTGCATAAGCATATTCCCAGGATCGAGAAACTATGGATTGGATATACGAGTGTGACTATTATGTCTTGTGTCCAATAAAGATATGGAGACAAAGGGATAATACAATATGTGATATTGGGAACAAGGTTTGTCAGGATCACTAACTTATTTCTATTAGTTGGGTGACATGGATGTGTTGCTAGACACCGCTCCATGTTAGTAATGAGTTACTACCAACTAAGTAGAAACCTATGGGGTCACACACCGGATGGATTAAATTGGAAATTGGTATTAATTAGTTGGACTAATTAATAAAAGGATCATAACGCAACCACAAGCAAACTTAGTGGGACTAATTTGTAAGTGGGCTAATCCATGTGAGGACATGATTAGTATTGGGGTATTTATGTAGTTAATAAAGAGTTATGACTATATGAAGGATCTCTAGCTTGTTAATTATCTACACAAGTCATTATTTGAGAGAACTTAACGAAGCAAGAGAGTGAGACAAGGAGAAGGCCGAAGCCCTCATCCCCGTCCGTCCCCCTTGCCGTCGACCACCACAAGGCACGGCCGAGTGCCTTGTTTTGCGTAATCTTCTTCCTCCTTCTTCCGTTGCTAGGACATCGCGGTGAGAAGGATTTCAATCAAGATCCAAGGTGTGGATATTCATAGAGACAAAGTCACTATTCTTCGTGTGATCTCCCAAACCAAGGTACACATCTTCTATGCTCTCATCATGTTATGATTGTCTCATCCTGTGATCCTTGGTGGGCTTTGAGTAGAATTTTTTTTGTTATTCCGCTGCGTTACCTAAGTCAAAACCCGACATTTGATTCGACTTATTAAACAAACAAACTCAAACATGAAAATGTGTTCGTTTGTTAAACGAGCCGAACAAGGATCTCGCTCGTTAGTGTTCGCGAAAAAATTGTGTAGTAGTTTATATGTGTATATAGTTAGAAATAATTATATTATTTTTGTCTTCCTTATGTGTAATTTCTTAAATATGACGCAATTAGTATCGAATCTCCATTTAATAGGAGTTTGGCCTCTTAGTTAGGATTCCAAAAGGTAATTCTATAATTTATAATCCATAATTTTTTTATAAGAATAAAATTTGATGCTTTCAGTCTATCATTAGCACAAATAAAACATCTCTCTATAGTCTATACCAATACATTATAAGTTTAAGAATTTTATCTTAAATAATAACACATGATATTTTAATTCAAGAATTATATATTATCATACCTATCCAGGAGAAATAAAGTTCGTCGAACCAAATCCGAGCCCGTAAACGAGCTAGTTAAACGAGCCACGAACCGAACAGCGAATAACTCGGGCCTTAAATGAGCCAAACTCAAACAAGATTTTTCTGTTCGACTCGAGTTCGTGTTCGACTCGTTTAGTAGCCAAGTTAAACGAGATAAAGTCAAACAAGCGATATTTGATCAAATTCGTTTACAACCCTAACCCTAGGAGATCCTGGAACCTATACCTCCAGTTCACAAGTTTCATACTTCAAAATTATTCCCAGAAAAATAATAACAAAAAAGTTGTGCTTATTATTTCTTTAATTTCCCGTTATTAGGTCATTAGATTTCAACAAATCCCAAAATACTCATCCTTTTTTGCACATTGATAGTAATTATGGTTATCTATAGTAAACATAAAACTGTTCTTGTGGGTACGATAATCTAAGTCGCAAATACTCAACTTTATTACTTGATCGTTGTGTACAAGGAAATATTTGAGAGAGATCCAAGTGTACACCTCAAGTAGGGGATAAGAACAGGAAAAACAAACAGGGAGATGAAGGGCGTGAGTAGGGAGAGAGTAAGCAATAGCACCTAGTTGAGAGAGAGACAGTCTAATGACAGCGAGTGCTTCCGTGAATCCAAAAGATTGCAATGGAGGGCGAACGATCCTATATATAGTAGGTAAGTGACCGTTGTGACGGGTTAATGCGCCCATAAATGGCGGCTTAATTATAGCCTCGTAACGTCATGTTCGAACGTATATATAGGGAATCTTACGCACCCGTCCGCATATGACGGAGACCGTTATGAGATCAATTGGGTTTATCGGACACATGGTCATTAAATCCCTCAGTCAATTACCAAGGATCGCGATCGTCTTGGTTATCGTTCGCGTGCGACGGACCTTACTCTAGCCTCCAAACCACTAAGTCTTTACAAGTCCCGTGTGTTTGATACACGTGGGTGGCCCTGTCTCGCAGCCCCCATGTGGATAAGTATGAGCAGTGATTGGGTGTATATGGAGCATAGTCAGATGTGCTGGATGGCTTCCACGCGGCTATGATCTTTCTGTCTGGAATGCACCATCTACATTAGCCCCCTTTTGCGCGAATATCACGTGCGTGTTTGCTGTGTAGTCGCGCAAAATCAACCATGCGTATCTCCACGCGGGTCATTTGAATTTTGAGTAATTTAATGCTTTGAAACCCAAGTATCCATAAGTCGTCATCATTGCCTAGGGCTGTAATGACGTAGCCTTAATAGGGGATGTTCGCTGCGCAGTAAACCAAGTGTCGTCTGCATATTCTTGTTGATTCTCGAGGCAAATTCCATAGGTCAATAATTCTCGTCTGTTTTTGAGACATTGCTGATTCAGCCAAAAATTGAAGGGTCACTCACCATCCTAAGTCCTATATAAACCCCTTTCTGCAACTGGTATTTCCTTTTCCACCATTTCTACCCCCTGGGTTTACAAATAAAAGAGAGAATCCCCAACAGCAACAAGAAACAACAAGGCTAGTAGATTTCTCCATCTTCTTTGTGAATTTGAAACCAGAATTGAATAATCATGCAACCCCCTTTGGGTTTTTGCTGTTCTTCGTATTGCTCTTCACCTTATTAGAACTGCTTTACAACTCGTACTGGATTTGGATTCCTAATTTTATATGTACCCATTGTGCTACAGAAATGGCTCCCAAGAAATCCACGAAGGAAGCAGTTGATTTGCCCGAGCTTTCCAAAGACATGTTGTGTAAAGTCCCCTATCTGGGTAGAGATGACTATTTTTTTGCTACCATCAAGGGGACCACCCCTCAGGAGTCTCCGATGGAGGATGCTTTCCAACTGTTGCCTGAACCAGACAGGGAAGACTGCGATGTGACTTTTCTTTGCACAATCAGCTTCCTGCCCCATGAGTTGTTCTCTCGTTTGTTCTTCACATCAGCAGCCTCCATTACTTGAAGTTCATATGGCATCTTACCATGTCAGGGGCATTGACAAGGGATCTGTTTTGATCGAGGGCGTCGATGATGACGACGAGTCGGCCGTAGTTGTTTCCATAGTTCACAAGTCCTATGTAGAAGTTTTGAATGTTTTTGAGAATGCTTTTGATGTATGGATTCTCTGTTTCCAAGTTTTGCTTATATAAAAGTGATTTTTGCTTTCGCTTTTGTTTCGCGAGTATTGAGCTCTATTTTGCTGTGTTGACTAACTCATGTCGTGTAAGTATCGTGCGTAGCTGCTATCTTGAAATATACTTATAAACAAGCCAGCATTTCTTCGCATGATGATGCTATCAGAGAGATAGGCTTTAATTTTGCTGCTATCTAGACAAATAGAATTTAATTCTGCTGCTATCTAAACAGATAGGTGTTAAGTAAGAATGGTTGCTATCTAGGCAGATAGTCTTATGCTCGCATTGCTGCTATCTAGACATATAGGCTTAGAAAAGATTGCTATCTAGGCAGATAGGCTTAAGTAAGAATGGTCACTATCTAGGCAGATAAGCTTACAACTCGTGTATCGCTGCTATCAAAACAGATACTCTTACGTTCGCATATTGCTGCTATCTAGACATATAGGCATAGAATATATTGATATCTAGGCAGATAGGCTTTTTAATTTCGCGTTTGGCTGCTATCTAAACAGATAGGCTTAATTCGTGAGATTTAGCACTTTTGACTATCGATCATGCAAAGTAGAGTAAAAGCAACAGTTGATAAAAGAGCTCTCATATGGGACAGGTATTATCATTAATTGATTCATCATATGGGAGGATATAATAAGCATACAATGTAGGTGGAAAACCCAAAAAAGTAAAGCTAGGGATAATACTTTTAAGCCATCGCATGTTGATAGGAGTGGGAGTTGTAGCAGTCCCATGGCAACGTAGAATAGTGCAATAGCCGCTGTCAAAGACTTCCTTCACTTCAAAGAGGCCTTCCCAGTTGGCAGCAAACTTGGGATGAGCTGCTTCGCGAATGCAATGGTCAGAGGCTCGCAGGACCAAATCCCCTACCGCGAAGTCCCGATGTTGGACTGTCTTATTGTAGGCTCGCGAGATTCTCTCCTTGTATTTTGTATTTGTCCTCTTGGCCTGGTCGCGCTTCTCTTCGAGCATAATAAGATAGTGGTCACGCTCGTTTTCATATAGGGCACTGAAGGCCAATCTTGTAGAGGTTACCTTGACCTCAGCGGGCACCACTGCTTCAGCTCCATAGCAAAGCAAAAACGGAGAAGTCCCTGTAGGAGTCGTTGATGATGTGTAGCGCCGTACCCAAAGAATCTGCCCACTTCTTATTATCATCTGCGACCATCTTACTTAAGATTATGAGAAGTGTCTTGTTCGTGGATTCTGCTTGCCCATTTCCTTTCGGGTAGTAAGGAGTCGAGTACACTTGCCTCACATTATACTCCATCAGCTTTGAAGCTACTTGCCGATTAACGAAGGGAGTACCATTGTCAGACAAGATAGTGTTAGGAATCCCAAAACGGTAGATAATAATCTCCTGTATGAACTTGACCACAGCCAATGCATTTTCTATTTTGAGTGGGACTGCCTCAACCCATTTGGTAAACTGTTCTATTCCGGTAAGGATGAACTGGTTCCCATGCGATGGAGGACGGATAGGACAAATGAAATCCAAGGACCAAGTCTGAAATGGGCAGTGGGTTCCTAACGCATGCAAATCAACTGCAGGAGCATGAACTAGGTTGCCATGAAATTGGCATTGCTGGCATCTCCTGACCTTCGCGCGACAATCAGCTTCCATGGTTGGCCAAAAATAACCAACAGTTAAGAGTCGCCTGCATTACTTCGCGCCCCCTTGGTGTTCCACCTGGTGAGACATTTCCATGACTTCCTGAACTTCTTGACCATTCAGGCATCTGAGCAAATTTTCCTCATGCCCCTTTCTCCACAGCAAATTTTCCTTTAGCGCATACCGAGCTGACATCCTCTTAAGCTTTTCAGCCTCTTTCCTGTCGCTTGGAAGGATTTCGTCTTGCAGATAGTCAATCAGAGGCTTCCTCCAATCTGCCTCACTATCGATAGCAGCGATTTCTATAGAGTCTTTCAGCAGAGCACATTTCTCACAGTTCCCTTGTATGATCGCAGCATGCAATGACATCTGTGGCCAGCGAATTCCGTACCTTTGCGCCTTTCTGTAAATAGAGACCTTGTTCTCTCCATAGGAATGTTGATGAATCTTCTCCAACAATGTTTGGCCTTCCTTCTCTGTGACGCAGCGCATCAAGATTCCCCCAGGTCCTTTGTAGTAGAGTAGATTATCATGTATGCAGAATCCCTTGGTGGACACTCAACTTTCTTTATTTGTTCCCTCAGACATCGAACGCATGATAGGCTTCCTCCAGTCTTCTGTTTCGACAAACTCATCTTCGCATAAGTCCCTTATCAAAGAGGGAGTTGTTTTGACCTCAATGGAGATCTTGGCTCGACATTTGTCCTGTAGGGTTTTGATTCATGGATGCGCAACGGAAACACAAACAATCATAACCCATGCAAAACCCTCCAAGGATCACAAGTCAAGAGACATAACGATGGTAAAGGAAGAAATCAATAACACACCTTAGGGTTCTCCTTTGATGACTTCAAACGCGAATTGTGTCACGTTCTCTACAGTTGATCCACGCCTAGATTTGAATACTAGATCTTCCAATCCTTGGTGCTAGAACGGAATGAGGAAGAGGAAGAAGAATCACGCAAAACAAGACCAACAAAGGAGGTCTCGGCCTCCTTGTGGCCGACGGGGAGGGGCGGCGGCTCCTCTCTTGCTTGCTTGCTCTCTCCTTTTGTTCTCTCCCACTCAAGTTATGATCAATAAGGTCATAATTGTGGGAAGGAAGGAAGGAGTGTCCTTTATATAGTCCAACAAATCCTTGCCAACTACCTAAAGGACCTATTCTAGTCCTACTAGAATTCAATTTAGTCCCTTCCTTGCAAATTAGTCCCTACTAAGTTTGCAAGGTGTTGCAAAGTGATCCTTCTAATTAATTAATCCAATTAATTAATTCCCAAATCTAGTTCAACTCTATATAGCGTGTGACCCCATAGGTTCTATCTAGTTGGTAGCAACAATTTGCTAATATGGAGCGGTTTCTAGCAAAACATCCATTCTAGCCAACTAATAGAATAGTCATCTTGACAAACCTTGTACAAGTAATTGTCTCATCCCTTTGTCTCTATATCCGGATTGGACACGAGACATACAAGTCACACTCGTATATCCAATCCATAGTTTCTCGATCCATGGGAATAGCCTTATTCGTGCAAATAACATCAATATCCCATATTGATTAATTTGAGTCTGGCCAGACATTCTATAAGCACTATCCCTCGAGTAACCTAGGATATTTTCTCCCGTTATGTGGGAGGGACAAATTCTATCTACGTCCACTACGATCTCTAAGCTTGCTTCTTATTGTATCCGGTACACGCCTTTATAACTACCCAATTACGGTGTAGCGTTTAACGCTACCAAAATCACAATAATTCACAACTAGAATATCTAGTGACTTCAAGTCTAGGGATGACAATACCATTGCACCGCGAGAAGCACTTGTGACTTAACATAACGTGTATGTAGCCTTCTCGGAGGTGGGTCAATCCAGTGTGTCATTACCCTTAATGCACACCTATGTGTTGGATCATGATATCTCCATATCAATCCAACCCCATACTAGTCTATTGATGATTGTCCCATTAATCATTATACTGGACTAGGGATATTTAAGATAAACAACACAATTTTAAATCTAAGGACTTCATTATATTAAATATCCAATAAATAATAAATGATTTTTCTAGCCACAAATAAATTCATACTAAACTAGATTGCCTCTAGGGCATCTATTCCAACAGTCTCCCACTTGCACTAGAGCCAATCTGGCGCATCTTGTATGCCCATACTCCTAGTGTGCCCTTCATGCTTCCACTGCGTAAGCGGCTTTGTAAGCGGGTCTAACAGATTCTCATCTGTAGGAATCTTGCATATCCGAATGTCTCCTCTATCGATAATATCTCGAATCAGATGAAATCCTGAGCACGTGCTTGGATTTCTGGTGCGACCCTGGTTCCTTCGATTGCGCGATCGCCCTAGTGTTGTCACAGTACAACTCAACTGGATCCACAATGCTAGGAACCACACCAAGTTCATAAACAAACTTTCTGATCCAAACAGCTTCCTTTTCTGCGCCATTTGCAGCAATGTACTCAGCCTCTGTTGTAGAATCAGCCACCGTCTCTTGCTTGGAACTCTTCCAGCTCACCGCTGCTCCATTCAGGCAAAACACATATCCCACTTGTGATCTAAAGCCATCTCTGTCGGTTTGGAAGCTTGCATCAGTGTAACCCCTTACACGCAACTCATCCTCACCGCCAAATATCAAGAAAGCATCCTTGGTTCTTCTCAAGTACTTTAGGATGTTCTTGACTGCAATCCAGTGACTCTCACCCGGATTGGATTGGTATCTGCTTGTCATACTCAATGCATATGACACATCTGGTCTAGTACATAACATGGCGTACATGATAGATCCTATGGCCGAGGCATAGGGAATTTTAATCATGCGTTCCTTCTCAATCTCATTGGAAGGACAACCACTCTTCGAAAGAGTGATTCCATGTGACATGGGCAAGAATCCCTTCTTGGAATCTTGCATGTTGAACCGCTTCAACACCTTGTCAATATATGTACCTTGACTTAGGCCTAGCAGTCTCTTAGATCTATGTCTATAGATCTTTATACCGAGTATATAGGTTGCTTCCCCTAAGTCCTTCATTCAGAAACACTTCCCTAGCCAATCTTTAACAAATTGCAGCATGGGAACGTCGTTTCCAATGAGTAGTATGTCATCCACATACAAGACCAGAAAAGCTACAGAGCTCCCATTATCCTTCTTGTAGACACAAGACTTATCTTCATTTCTGATGAAGCCAAACTCTTTGACTACTTCATCAAAACTTTGATTCCAACTCATAGAAGCTTGCTTCAATCCGTAAATGGATCGTTGCAGCTTACAGACTTTGTTGGCTTGCTTTGGATCCTCAAAACCCTCCGGCTGTATCATATACACGTCCTCGAGGAGATTCCCATAAAGTAATGCTGTTTTGACATCCATCTGCCAAATCTCATAGTCGTGGTATGCTGCAATTGCAAGTAGGATTCAGATGGATTTGGTCATAGCGACTGGTGAAAAGGTTTCATCATAGTCAATACCATGAATCTGTCTGAATCCTTTAGCCACCAATCGGCCCTTATAGGTAATCACATTACCATCCATGTCGATCTTCTTCTTGAAGACCCACTTGCACCCTATGGGCCGCGCCCCTTCGGGTTGTTCCACTAAAGTCCATACTTTGTTGGTATACATGGATTCCATCTCGGATCTCATGGCTTCTAGCCACTTTTGAGAGTCTGGGCCCTTCATGGCCTCTTCATAGGTAGTAGGCTCATCATCTATGACCATAGTGTCACCGGAATTTGTCACGAGAAGTCCATACCTCTCGGGTTCCTGGCGCACTCTACTAGATCTACGAAGCTCTTGTGTTACCTGAACAGGTTGTTCCACAACTGTTATGGTTCCTGTTCATGTTCCATAGTCGGTTCAGTGATTTGTGGTTCTTGAACCTCTTCCAGTTCTACAGTCCTCCCACTTGCTTCTTAAGAGACAAACTCTCTTTCTAGAAACACGCCGGTCCGAGCAACAAACACTTTGTTCTCGGTTGGATTGTAGAAGTAGTAACCCTTAGTTTCCTTAGGGTACCCCGCAAATTTACGCTTATCCGATTTTGGCCCTAGCTTGTCTGATTGTAAACGTTTTACATAGACATCGCAGCCCCAAATCCTCATGAACGACAATGTGGGACGCCTCCCACTCCACATCTCATATGGTGTCTTCATGAATGATTTAGATGGAACACGGTTAATGGTGAAAGCTGCACTTAATAGAGCGTGGCCCCAAAATGATAATGGAAGATCGGTTTGACACATCATAGATCGAACCATATCCAATAGGGTTTGATTCCTCCTCTCAGAGACGCCATCCCATTGTGGCGTTCCGGGTAGAGTGAGTTGGGACACAATCCCACACTCTCTAAGATAGTCGTCAAACTCTTGGCTCAAGTATTCTCCTCCACGATCTGATCGTAGAGCCTTGATACTTTTGCCAAGTTGCTTATCTACTTCATTCTTGAATTCTTTGAACACTTCAAAGGATTCAGATTTTTCCCTCACGAGGTACACGAATCCATATCTAATGTAGTCATCAGTAAATGTAATGAAGTAGACATAACCACCCCTGGAAGGCGTGGCAAATGGCCCACACACATCAGTATGTATGAGCGCCAATTGCTCACTAGTCCTCACACCTTTCTTATTGAAAGGGGACTTTGTCATTTTTCCCAATAAACAAGCCTCACATGTCTCATATGATTCAAAATCAAATGAGTCTAGTAGCCCATCCTTATGGAGTCTAGATACACGTTTCTCATTTATATGGCCTAAACGACAGTGCCATAAGTAAGCAGGATTTAAATCATTTATTTTAATCCGCTTGGTATTAATGTTGTAGACATGATTGCTTAGATCAAGGACATACAGTCCATTAAATAATTGCGCACTAAAATAGTGAATATTATTCAAATAAAAGGAACAACAATTGTTCTTTATTGAAATACTAAAACCTTCCTTGTCCAAACAAGAAATAGAAATAATGTTTTTGCTCATAGCAGGCACAAAATAGCAATTATTTAATTCTAAAACTAATCCTGAAGGCAGAGATAGCTCGCACACGCCCACGGCCAACGCAACAATTTTTGCTCCATTCCCAACGCGCAGATCTATCTCCCCTTTAGCCAATCTTCTACTTCTCTTTAGATCCTGCACATTTCGACAAATGTGTGATCCACATCCAGTATCTAATACCCATGATGTAGAGACAGTTAAATTGACATCTACAACAAAAAATACCTGGTGGTGGTGGAATCACTATTCCAAGCCTCTTGTCCTCCAGATATTTTGGGCAGTTCCTCCTCCAGTGTCCAGACTGCAGTAGTGACACTCACCTTTAGTCACACCTTTGGCTATGCCACCAACAGCCTTAAGGGCAGGTTCTTTGGACTTGGCAACTGACTTTTCTTTGCACTTGGAGGATGAGGCAAACCTTTTTCCCTTTCTTTTCTGCACCATCATAATGGCATTGCCCTTACCCTTGTTGATGCTCTGTTCAGCTGTCCTCAACATATTGAGTAAATCTGGCAATGGTTTCACGATCTCGTTCATGTTATAGTTCATAATGAACTGTCCATAACTCTTGGGCAACGATTGCAACACGAGATCGGTTGCCAAATCTTGGCCGACCGGGAACCCAAGTCGGGCGAGATTCTCCAAGTTTCCGATCATACGGAGTACATGGGGTCCCACCGGGTTCCCTTCTACCAGATGACACTTGAACAGTGCCTTAGAGACCTCATACCTCTCAACCCTTGCCTGCTCTTGGAAGAGCTGCTTCAGATGCTCGATCATATCGACAACATTCATGTTTTCGTGTTGCTTCTGAAGCTCATAAGTCATGGTGCATAGCATAAGGCAGGCCGCATCATTAGCGTCATCAACACGCTTTTGATACGCCTTTAGGGCAGCAGGTGTTTGGTTCTATGGACCTGCTGGAACATGCTCCTCTATTGCGTACAGTTTCTTCTCTTGCTTGAGAACGATTCTCAAGTTTCTGTATCAATCAAGGAAGTTGGTTCCAGAGAGCTTGTCCTTCTCAAGGACAGATCGTAGGGAATGTTGTGAACTCGATGAGTTGTTTTCCATTTGGAATTCTACAAAAGGAAAATACGCAAGTTTTAGTATTTGTGAATTTTTGACTATATTCAATAATGGTTAGTTTATCTAATATAGCTCTCACTATTTTTCTACGGATTAATAACCCTCAAGATATTAATGCGGAAAATATCCTTATATTTTCTAGTGGGCCAAGATCCATGTTTCATCTCCTTATGAGCTTGCTTTGGCAAGTCACCCATAATTTGACTACTTTAGGTAGGAACAATTCCAGTTGCATCCCTTATGCAACTCTTGGTTCAATTGGGCAAATAACTCCTTATTTATCCATCCATATGGATAATCCCAATTGATTGCCTCTAGGTCTCTTAATCATATTAATAGCCTAGTTGTGTTCAATCTCTTATTTAAACAATTGCACATTACTAGCTTGTGCCATCGCATTCCATCATTATGAACCAAGTCGTCATGCTTTGGCACGCACAAACTTGATAGATCATGATGATAATGAGTGTTTAAATAACGAGAAGGCAAGAACACAATATTTGGATTTTGAGGGATTTTAAATTAAATTTTTAATTATTTTGTTGACCAATATCAACTAATCTATCTATTTGAGTTTGGGCACAACTCCAAATAATAGATCCGGGTTGTCTAATTATCTTATTATCCTAATTGCATGCATCATCCATACACCAACCACAAAATAATAAGACAATAAAATAATCAACCACAAAGCATAAATGAAACGTGATGTGGATATGTCCTGTTCTAGACTAAGAAAATTCCAAGCCAATGGAATTTTCTATGAACCCTAAAACCAAACACATCTCCATGCGTCTTGATCTTTTGGTCCATCCTTCATAGTCATGTGGAATGCTCCATGCTCCATGCTCCACCTTTTGTGGCTCCTTTTGGCTTTGGGCTTCTTTTCTTCAATCTTGGCTAACAATCTACTTTATCTAGTACTAGCTAACTTCTATACTAAATAAAATAAATCTCACAAGTTGAGAAAAAAAATGGCTCACGGGCCATAAAACCCTAATTAATTAATACAAATAATTGATCAGCTCGCAGTCCGTAAATCAAACCACAAAAATAAACATCCACAACAAACCACATCCTAAGGCCATATCCAATCACCATGCGAATTGCACATAAACAGTTAAAATCCAATTTTAACGCGCTTGGTCAATTTTAATTAATTTTAGGATGTTCTAGGGTTAAAACGGTCCATTGGGCCCAACAATCCAATTGCCCGGGCCCAAAAACTGAACCGCAAAGACCTAGGGCCGGCCGGCCCCTAGCCCACGCGGCTAGGCCGCGGGCTAGGGCTGCCCCGACCCCTAGGCCGGCCTTTCTTGGGCGGCAAGCAAGGAGGGGCGGTCCCCTAGGGGTGCCAAACCTCCTTTGGGAGTTGTTTCCAAAACAACTCCCTTGCTTGGTGCCCAAGTTTGGTTGTTTCCTTGTATGGAAAGAACTCCTTCTTCCCCAAGGATGCCCAAACCCTAGATCTAAGATCCTAAAATTTCTCAAACTCACTAATTCATGCATCTAATGCAAAAACTAGATCTTGTTATGATAGATTATTGACAAATTGCATCACATGCTTGATTTGTTTTGTTTTACGCGATAAACAACTATTTTTAAGGTGTAAAACTATCAAAGCGAGGAAGAGGAAGAAGAATCACGCAAAACGAGACCGAAACAAGGAGGTTTCGGCCTCCTTGTGGGCCGACGGGAAGGGGGCGGCGAGCTAGGGGGCGGCGAGCTCCTTGGCTTGCTTGCTCTCTCTCCTTTTGTTCTCTCCCACTCAAGTTATGATCAATTGAATCATAAGTGTGGGAAGGAAGGAAGGAGTGTCCTTTATATATTCCAACAAATCCTTGCCAACTACCTAAAGGACTTATTCTAGTCCTACTAGAATTCAATTTAGTCCCTTCCTTGCAAATTAGTCCCTACTAAGTTTGTAAGGTATTGCAAAGTGATCCTTCTAATTAATTAATCCTATTAATTAATTCCCAAATCTAGTTCAACTCTATATAGCGTGTGACCCCATAGGTTCTATCTAGTTGGTAGCAACAATTTGCTAATATGGAGCGGTTTCTAGCAAAATATCCATTCTAGCCAACTAATAGAATAGTCATCTTGACAACCTTTGTACAAGTAATTGTCTCATCCCTTTGTCTCTATATCCGGATTGGACACGAGACACACAAGTCACAATCGTATATCCTATCTATAGTTTCTCGATCCATGGGAATAGCCTTATTCGTGCAAATAACATCAATATCCCATATTGATTTATTTGAGTCTGGCCAGACATTCTATAAGAACTATCCCTCGAGTGGCATAGGATATTTACTCCCGTTATGTGGGAGGGACAAATTCTATATACGTCTACTACGATCTCTAAGCTTGCTTCTTATTTTATCCGGTACACGCCTTTATAACTACCCATTTATGGAGTACCGTTTAACGCTACCAAAATCACAATAATCTAAAACTAGAACATCTAGCGACTTCAAGTCTAAGGATGACAATACCATTGCACCACGAGAAGAACTTGTGACTTATCATAACGTGTATGTAGCCTTCTCGGAGATGGGTCAATCCAGTGCGTCATTACCCTTAATGCACACCTATGTGTTGGATCATGATATCTCCATATCAATCCAACCCCATACTAGTCTATAGATGATTGTCCCATTAATCATTGTACTGGACTAGGGATATTTAAGATAAACAACACAATTGTAAATCTAAGGACTTCATTATATTAAATATTCAATAAATAATAAATGAATTTTCTACCATATACAGATTCATACTAAACTAGATTGCCTCTAGGGCATCTATTCCAACAGTTTCCTTGTGTGGGAAGAACTCCTTCTTCCATAAGGATGCCCAAACCCTAGATCGAAGATCCTAAAATTTCTCAAACTCACTAATTCATGCATCCAATGAAAAAACTAGATCTTGTTATGATAGATTATTGACAAATTGCATCACATGCTTGATTTGTCTTGTTTTACGCGATAAACAACAATTTTAAGGTGTAAAACTATCAAAACATAACACATAAACCACGTTTATGCTCTACGACATGTGGCTCTGATACCACTGTAGGGTTTTGATTCATGGATGCGCAACGGAAACACAAACAACCATAACCCATGCAAAACCCTCCAAGGATCACAAGTCAAGAGACCTAACGATGGTAAAGGAAGAAATCAATAACACACCTTAGGGTTCTCCTTTGATGACTTCAAACGCGAATTATGTCACGTTCTCTATAGTTGATTGACGCCTAAAGTTGAATACTAGATCTTCCAATCCTTGGTGCTAGCCCAGAATGAGGAAGAGGAAGAAGAATCACGCAAAACGAGACCAACAAAGGAGGTCTCGGCCTCCTTGTGGCCGACGGGACGGGCGGCGGCTCCTCTCTTGCTTGCTTGCTCTCTCCTTTTGTTCTCTCCCACTCTATTTATGATCAATAAGGTCATAAGTGTGGGAAGGAAGGAAGGAGTGTCCTTTATATAGTCCAACAAATCCTTGCCAACTACCTAAAGGACCTATTCTAGTCCTACTAGAATTCAATTTAGTCCATTCCTTGCAAATTAGTCCCTACTAAGTTTGCAAGGTGTTGCAAAGTGATCCTTCTAATTAATTAATCCAATTAACTAATTCCCAAATCTAGTTCAACTCTATATAGCGTGTGACCCCATAGGTTCTATCTTGTTGGTAGCAACAATTTGCTAATACGGAGCGGTTTCTAGCAGAACATCCATTCTAGCCAACTAATAGAATAGTCATCTTGACAAACCTTGTACAAGTAATTGTCTAATCCCTTTGTCTCTATATCCGGATTGGACACGAGACATACAAGTCACACTCGTATCTCCAATACATAGTTTCTCGATCCATGGAAATAGCCTTATTCGTGCAAATAACATCAATATCCCATATTGATTAATTTGAGTCTGGCCAGACATTCTATAAGCACTATCCCTCGAGTGGCCTATGATATTTGCTCCCGTCATGTGCGAGGGACAAATTCTATCTACGTACACTACGATCTCTAAGCTTGCTTCTTATTGTATTTGGTACACGCCTTTATTAAGTACCCAGTTACGGTGTAGCGTTTAACGCTACCAAAATCACAATAATTCACAACTAGAATATCTAGTGACTTCAAGTCTAAGGATGACAATACCATTGCAGCGCGAGAAGCACTTGTGACTTAACATAACGTGTATGTAGCCTTCTCGGAGATGAGTCAATCCAGTGCGTCATTACCCTTAATGCACACCTATGTGTTGGATCATGATATCTCCATATCAATCCAACCCCATACTAGTCTATAGATGATTGTCCCATTAATCATTATACTGGACTAGGGATATTAAGATAAACAACACAATTGTAAATATAAGGACTTCATTATATTAAATATCCAATAAATAATAAATTAATTTTCTAGCCATAAATAAATCCATACTAAATTAGATTGCCTCTAGGGCATCTATTCCAACATGTCCGAACTGATTTTCGACCCCAGGGTGGCTAGGGCATCTGCATGTCGATTGTCTGATCTAGGAGTGTGCTCATACTTGATGGGTCCAAACCTTTGCACCAACTTCTTCATGATTGATCTATAGTTCAGTAAGTTTACTTCTTTCAAACCATACTCTCCGGAGGCTTGCTTAACAATCAACTTAGAATCCCCCATCACTATAAGGTTTTGCACCTCCAAGGCCTTAGTTGCAAGGAGACCGACAATCAAAGCTTGATATTCGGCTTCGATGTTTGTTACTGCGAAGGCAAGCTTATTTGACATATGAATGACTTCTCCATTGGGTTTAGTCAGTACAATTCCAGTTCCTCCTCCTGACCTTGTGGATGATCCATCGAAGTGTAGCTTCCAATACTTGGACACCATCGCGTACACTTCTAATCCCTCCAGATCTTGCTCCACCATAGGCTCATAGTTCTCGTATGGGAATTGCGCCAACAGATCTGCCACTGCCTGTGACTTGATGGCCTTTGGGTGCGTACATGTATATCATACTGTGATAAAATCATATACCACTTTGCCAATCTCCCAGAAGGGGCAGAGTGTCCCAACAGATAGCGAATGTGATCGCTTTTGGTTATAATTACGACTTTGTGAGAGGCAAAGTAGTGCTTTAACTTTCCTAAAATAAAGAATAAAGCAACGCAGTGACGCTCGATGTCTGTGTACCTGGACTCAGCAGACTGGACCACGCGCGAGATGTTGTAAATAGGCCTCTCCTGCCCTTCAAACTCCTGAGCTAACAGAGCTCCAATGGACTTCTTCGTTGAGGTAAGGTATAGGAGTAGTGGAGACCCAAGATGAGGCGCAATCATGACCCGTGGAGACGTCAACATTTTTTTTAATTTCTCGAACGCGCCCTGGTGCTATGCTGTCCAAACATGCGTTGTGCCCTTCTTAAGCAAATTCCCAAAACAGAATGTGACTTCTGCTATTGCTAGTATGAACCTTCGCAGATAGGAAAGTTTCCCCAAAAATGTCTTCAACGCACTCTGAGTCTGAGGTACTGGTAAGATAGTAACGGCTGAGACCTTCGCGGGATCATACTCGATCCCTTGTAGATGTATCATGCATCCCAGGAACTTCCCTGAGGTTACCCCCAATGCACATTTCATGGGATTCATCTTGAGCTGAAACTTTATGCATATCTCAAAAACTTCCTCGGGTCCTTCAAATAATCCTCTTTCCGTTTGGACTTGATGACAAGGTCATCCACATAGAATTCCACTTATCGATGCATCATGTTGTGGAAGAGCGCCATCATCGCGCGTTGGTAGGTCGCGCCTGCATTCTTCAGACCAAAGGGCATAACCGTGTAATGGAATACTCCCACGGGAGTGATGAAGGCTATCTTCCTTGCATCCTCTGGGTCCATCTTGATCTGATTGTAGCCGCTGAATCCATCCATGAAGCTGAACATCTGATGACCAGCAGTAGAATCAATCAACAAGTCTATGTTGGGCAATGGGAAATCATCCTTTGGGCGGAAGCGATTTATGTCTCTGAAATCAATGCATACACGAAGGCTCTCATTCTTCTTTAAAACAGGCACGATGTTGGCAAGCCAGGTGGGATGGTGATTGGGCTCAGTGAACTTGGCGTTCAACTGCTTCACTATCTCTTCCTTTATCTTGACATTCACTTCTGGGATTAGTCCTGGGATAACATCTAGTCTGTGCATAGTAACTTTCTTGTCCAATCCTGGCATCTCATCATAATCCCATGCAAAGACAAATTTGTAGACTTTTAGAAACTCCAATAGTCCTTGATCTTCCTCAACATCAAGATCAGCACTCAGGAAGACTGGCCTTTTCCTCTCCTCCAGAGCTTAAGAACTCCTCCTTCAGTTCCTGTTTCTAAGGTTTCGGATGATCTTCCATGCATTCAGGAGCTTCTTTCAACTCCTCCAGTGGTGCCTTCTCCCCTTCCCTGTGTGGCACTTTTGTTAGCTCGCAGACTTGCTCAGGGACATATTTGATGGAGGGGGACGAAGATGACTCCGCGCACCTTCAGAGGCGATCGCACTTCTTCCCATTGGCATAGAAGCTGCTTACTTCCTTACCATCTTCATTATGTTTGACAACCCTCTTCAAGGTGTAGACGTTCTTCTTTTGGTATGCGATGCTTGGCCTTTCCTCCCGCATAGCGTGTTTTTCCTTCGAGGCCTCTCGCATGACCATCACTACTGCCGGTGATTGGTCCTTGATATCCTCCCATTTGGGCAAAGGATTCGGCTGGAACGGCGCCATAGTTATTCTTCTGCCATTTCCGTGAACCACACCGCCTCAGACAAGTGGCCTTCATGACTTAATGAGGCTGGTATTGCAACCACTCTGTCTCTCCAAGTGGCCTTCATGACTTAATGAGCCGTGGAAGGCACAGCATCAAAGCGGTGGATCCATGCTCGACCAATGATCATATGATAAGTGGTATTTGCATCGATGACATGGAACTTGGCAGAGCACTTGATTTGGCCGATCTGGATTCCCAGGCGAATCCACCCGACAGTCATTCTGGATTCGCTTCCAAAACCCATCAATGATGATGGCCTCTTGACAATCTTGCTCTCTGGGATTCCAGCCAACTCAAGGGTGCTGAGTGGACTCACGTTCACTGCAGCTCCTCCATCGAAAAAAGCTCTTTTGAACTCGATGCCATTAACAATGGCAGTCACATATAATGGCCTCTGATGGATCACATCTGTCCTCTTGTCTGACTCATCGAACGTCGTGACCAGGCCACTTGATCGCGCGGCCCTGATGACTTTGCTGTTTGAGACAACAAGTTCCTCTCCATAGTCCTCTTCCACCCTTAAAATGTCCTTTGTCATCTCATGCATGCAAGTGCTGGAGAAGTTCATGTCGTCACAGAACTTCTTGAATTTGTTGGAATCTTTCATCCGTTCGGCGCGTGTGTCTTCCGTTTCCATGCCATAATCTTCCTCCTCGCAGATCTCGGATACCACTGGGAATTCTGCATCTGTGACCTCTTCCAGATCCACAATCGAGATCATTGCAATCTCCTTTCCTTTGGGCTCCTGTTGTGTATGGTATGGCAAGGGATTTCTACGCACATCCTTTGCTGGCTCATCAACGACCAACTGCCCCTCTTTGATCTTCTTGTCCACCAGCCATCTTAGCTTCTTGCATTCACTTGTTGGGTGCATGACATGCCCATGGAATTCACTCCATCTAGGAACTCGCAGTTGTTCTCCGGAGGGCTTGTGCTCCAGTGCTGGCAGAATTCCATCTTTTCGCCACCTCTTGCAAAGAGTTATCGCGTCCTCAATTGAACATGACAACTGGGGCGCCTCCCTGGTGTAGGTCGCTGCTGCTTCTAATGAGACGAAACCGCACTCACTTCAGCTTCACGTCCACGTTTGTAGTTGAACCTCCCAATTTTGAAGCTAGAACCTGTTGGCGCGCGATCATTCGCGTACCTCTTCTTCTGCTTCTCCACTAGGGGCTCGATGTTCCTGGTGCAGTCAATCAATTTTGAAAAGGTAGGCATATTCAAATTGATTAGCATACCTTTGTATTCGTCGCGCATGCCCTGAAGGCATATCTCCAACAGGCGACTCTCATAGACTTCATAAATGCATTCCAGAGACTTGGTTCTGAATTTCTTGATGAATGCCACTCCTCCTCGTCGTGCTTCTGGTGCATACGAGATAGGTGTATGGTTGTGAACTTCTCCTTGACTTGGAAGAACTTGGTGTATAACATCTTCACCATGTCTTCCCAGGTCTTGATCGAACCAGCCTCCAACGTCTTGTACCATTTGTACGCGACAGACCCTAGGGATTTGGGGAATTCGCGCATCAACAGGCGCATATCAGCTCCATGTGGACCCATCAAATCAACGAAACACATGACACGTTCATGCGCATTTCTGCTAACCTCATCGAACTTGTCCAATTTTTGTGCCTTACACCGAGCAGGATTGGGCATCAAATAAATCTCTTTGGGAATTGGTGGAGCACTATCGAACTTGGGGATGACCGTGTCCGCGAAGCACTGATTCGTCATAAAGTTTTCCAAACGTTGTTCCAAAGCTGACATATTTGCTGGCGCGCTTCCCCCTAGGATTGATGATGGTGTTGGATCAAGGCCCGGAATGTAAGGCATGGCTGGGTCATACGGAGGTGGAGGCATGTAACTGGCTTGACCCCCAGTCGCATATGACGGCAACACGGGATATAGGGACGAATTCCCAGCAGATGTGCGTTCCGGATGTTGGTCGGATGCGAGGGATGAATCTGATGGCAGCCTTGGTGGCTGGGGCACAGGACCACTGGGGAGAGAAGGCTGCGAACTAGGTGGGGCAGATGTGTGTGCCATAGGGGTTGCAATTACCCCTGGTGGAGGCAACTGGGCTACAAGTTGTGGGATTAAAGTCCCCTGAGCAGCGTTCTAAGCAAGTCCTCCCAGGATCGCCATGATCTAGGCAATCTGGGCGAACTGAGCCTGCATAGCTTTGGCTTGGATTTGGATTGTGGCCTGCAACATCTCCAAAGAGGGATTGCTCCCAGTAGCTGCCTGGGTGTTGATGTTGGTGTTGGGGGGCTCCACTGTCTGAATTTCTTCCCCCCCCCAAGGTACACTGATCACCATCACGAAGGTCGGCCTCAAGAGACATAGCTTGTTTTGATTGATTGAAGCTTTGAAGGTCGTGAGTTCACGTCGGGTTCACCAACTTGTGTAAAAGGAAATCCTTGAGAGAGATCCAAGTGTACACCTCAAGTAGGGGATAAGAACATGAAGAACACACAGGGGGATGAAGGGTGTGAGTAGGGAGAGAGTAAGCAATGGAAACTGGTTGAGAGAGAGACAGTCTAATGACAGCGAGTGCTTCGGTGAATCCAGAAGATTGCAATGGAGGGCTAACGATCCTATATATAGAAGGGAAGTGACCGTGGTGAGGGATTAATGCGCCCATAAATGGCGGCTTAATGATAGCCTCGTAACGACACGTTCGACCGTATATATAGGGAACGTTACGCACCCGTCCGCATATGCCTGAGATCGTTATGAGATCAACCGGGTTTATAGGACACATGATCATTAAATTCCTCAGTCAGTTACCAAGGATCGCGCGTGAGCTTGGTTGTCGTTCGCGCGCGACAGACCTTACTCTAGCCTCCAAACCACTAAGTCCCTACAAGTCCCGTGTGGTTGATACACAAGGGTGGCCCTATCTCGCAGCCCCCATGTGGATAAGTATGAGAAGTGATTGGGTGTATATGGAGCACAGTCAGATGTGCTAGATGGCTGCCACGTGGCTATGATCTCTCTGTCCGGAATGCACCATCTACAATCGTATACTTAAGGAAATAAGCACACTAAAATTACGTGTCGAGTTTTTGGCGCCGTTTTCGGGGAACAGTAACGGTTTTACTTAGTAGTCAGAATTAGTTTCAAAACTTTTTCTCTTATTTTTCTCTTTTCTTTTAGGCTTAATTGCTGATTGCATACCTTCAGTGTAGTGAAATTGCCTGATTGCAACCCTCAGTTCTGAAACTAGCTGATTGCAATCAATTTGCAATACTACTAACTTGTTGAAACTGGTAAAAAATTCACCCTTAAGTATGTTAGAGTATATTCTGTTAGTTTCCATGTGTATCCTAATTTGTAAGGGTATTACGGTCAATTCCATGCTAAAGAAGAACACAACTAATATCACCACCCCTGCTCCACCACTACTACCACTATCTCTACTACTACAACCACCATCTTCGCTGGAACTACCACACCTCACCACAACAACTTCCGCCACGACCCACAAACCCAAATTCCAGCCACCATCATCAACCTCTTGTCATATTCCATCAACACCCATAACATTCCCCCAATTGCACCCATAGCTTCAACCAAATCAACCCAGGTAGCACCACCGAACATACCCATATTCCGAACAAACCCTATGACATCATCCTAAGCATAAAAAAACCAATCCCTCAATGTTGAATTGGTTGTGGTCAAGTCTTGGATATGATTTCTCAACGGGATATTTCAATTGGTTGTAGTCTTGACCAGTGAACTGGATTTTGAGAATTGGGTTTCTAGAGAATTGACGATTCGAACCTGAGGAGCTTCCACGAGAAGAATCGAACTCAGTTGTGTACATGGGCCTGGGTTGTGAAGACAAGAATGGCGGTTTGAGTTATGGTCGGTGGCGGAGAAGACAGAGAGAGGACGAGAGATGGGGATGGGAGGAGAGGGGTGACCGAGAAGACAGAGACAGAGGCATAGAGGGGAGTCAGAGAGGCTGCACATGTTTTGAACGAACTTTTTCTTCATCTTCTTTTCACAATCTATATATTTTTTTGTTTTTTTCTCTTTTTAATAACATAATTTTTAATTGCCAATTCTACCCTCTACACCTAACGGCGTTTGAATGAAATTTTTCCTAGTTTCAATAAGCTAGCAGTATTGCAAATGGGGATTGCAATTAGCTAGTTTTAGAATTGGGGTTGCAATTAGACAATCTCAATATATTGGAGGTATGCAATCAGCAATTAAGCCAAAATAAAAGTGCACCGATTGAGATCCGGGAGGGATGCCAATGATAGTGAAGTAAAATTTGGAGGACTCAATTTGAACTTTAGGCAAAATTTGGAACTGAAACGTTCACTCGTCGTCGTTACTCGTTACTTTCCCAATCCTGATCACAGTCACAGCTTCACGCAAACCCTAGTCTTCCGAAAATGCAAGAGAAGAAGGGAGAAATGGCGACAAACGATTCGTCCACTCCGAAGCAAAACCTTAAAAAGGTGAACCTTTTGGATCATAGCTCAATTAAGCACACCCTTGACGACTCCGTCTCTGAGGTAATTCGCATCTGATCTACCCGATTTCCTCACTTTATATAACCAATTTGTTGCAAGTCTTACACATTTTTGCGGGTTCTGTTGTTTTATTCACAGATCATCAAAGGCCGCGGATACCCTGAAGATGTGACGATGAGTAACATTAGATTGTTCTTGGGAACTGTCATCATTATCATTGCTCTCGTTGCACAGTTTTACCCGAAGAAGTTTCCCGAAAATAGGAATTTTCTGCTGGGTTGCATCGTATCATATCCTTTTCACTGTCTATTTTTAGATTTTGTCCTGTTTGGCTCCTGAGAAGAAATAGGACAAATCATTTCAACCTTTTCTTATGTTATTGAACATTGAAGGACAATTTTCCATAAGCTTCTCGGTTCCTTTTCCTATGCCCTCATTAGTCTGTTGATTGGGAAAGAAGAGGGATTCATTTAATTATATCTACATAGAATTCAGAGATTTCAAGAGTGATTATAGATCAAAATATGGTCATTTTCATCTTAGAGAAAGCCATATTTAGTCGCATCTTCTCTATTACAATGTTGTTGGTGCTTCAGTGTTTAATCTTTGACTACCACACATACATCATATTCAACGGGATATTGCAGCTGATTGTGTACACTAAGGAAAAGAATGCCATTTTGTTTACTTATCCACCGTCTGTAAGTTTTTTTTTTACTTGTTTCATACTTGCATTTTATATTTGCTCCTTCTGTCAGTTCCTTCTAGTTTTGGCTGAAAGAATTTTGTATGCAATGTCTATGCACGGTCACTAAATAGCTTGTTCATGATGTGAAAATGTACAATCTTGAATCTTGTATGAGTACCTAAGATGGGTTAGCTGGAATACTGATAAATTGTAATGTTCAAATCTTCTTCCCGGAGGTAGTGCAACCACTAGTATTGTATGTAACAACTCTTGCACCACTCCTTTGAAACAATCTTTGGAGCAATTCTTATAGCAGGTGCACTAGTTTTCTCTCTAACCCTCCTCTATCCTCTCCTCTCTTCTCTAGAACAAATGCTTCTCCTGGATGCGGCTATGCAGTTCTGAACCTTAGGATTCACTAGTTCTTCTCAGATTCACCTAGGCGTGTTTTTAACACACCCAGTGACATGGTCCCCTTTTCTTTTCCTTCTATAATCCATGACACACCAATGGTGTGTGCTTGAAACACGAGGAGGCAGCTTAAATCCAAGATGTTTCTCACACAGCAGTTGCTAGAACCCACAAAGTTTAGGAGTAGCAAAACGGGGAAAACATGATTAATAGATAAAATTCAAGTGATCCTCACAAAGTTGGTTAATTAGCTTCAGTTTGATCTATTCTGTAATGGATGTGCTGATCTAACATTTCTTGCATGGTTGATAGGTAAAATTAATGCATATGTGCAGAAATTAGATGTCTGCTTGTCACGTCATATCTACATTTCTGTAAGACTAGTGAATCATTGCTTCTTCTTAAACCCAAGTTACCCAACCTGAAGATACTCCAGATAACAAGGAAGTCTATTTCTTCGAAAACAGTAACATCTTGTTATGTTCATTAACTCGTTCTGCCGCCATCTTTCAGTGTTAACATTTGAAGAAAACATGGGGTTTTTCTCAGTTTATTTCATTTCTCCCCGGAACTTCCTCCACGTTCACTGGGACTCCTCTTAAGCTGCACTTTTGCAACTACCCTTTTAATTTTTAAATTATCGTATTTTAGCTTTACTCCCCCAATTTTAATCGTATGTGCACGTCACTGGACAAAATTGTATAATTGGCATAATTCCTCTTTCATAAAATTCGTGCTTTACCCCCCCCCCCCCCCCCCCCCCCCCCCCCCCCCCCCCCCCCCCGCGCGCGCGCGCGCGCGTGTATGATTCAGATTGTACCTTTGCGATATTTCGAGCTCTTAGAACATGTCGTTACAGTGACATTGCTCAAACAGTAGTACTTCCTCCGTTTCTTCTCTTTCTCTACGCTTAGACTTTTTGACTCGTATCTGGGTCACTTTGACCGGGTGATTTGGATCGCAAAACGATACAATTTTTTGATAATTGTTTCACCATGTTATAGAACAACTTTTACTCTATAACACCATGAAAAAATTGTCAAAATATTAGGTCGTTTTGCTATCCAAATCACCGGGTCAAAGTGACCCCGTGAATAGTGACAAAAGTCAGAACGTAGAGAAAGAGAAGATACGGAGGAAGTAGTATATAACTTAATGGCGGGGAAGTCAATCACCTTAACTTGTATGAAGTCTTACTCTCAATTTCGTGTTAAAATTTAAAATTCATGAAGTCTTCAGTCCCTGAAGGGTTGTGAGGAGGCTAAACTTTTTAAACCTCAATCAATTGGGGGATTGCTTAATTTGTCGTGAGCTCAGCTCTTAAAGATGTATTGCAGCAAGACTTGTTTAGACTTTAGAGTTTGGACCCTGCTTCAGCTTTGTTAATTATAATCTCGGGTGTTTGTTTCATTGAGGTGGGATTTGAAAGAACCACAAGGGCAGCCTTCTTACTCATTATTTTCTGAAGCTGAAAATGGCCACTCAGATTTAAAACTACCATCATGTAGCCTTTTTAAATATCCATCTTATCAAATGCCCTGCCATACTTATATCTTAGCTTGTATATTTTTCCTTCATAAAAAATATCCGATTTGAAGATAGAGAATTACAAGTTAATTTTAGTATTAGTAGGTACGAAGAAAAGTGTGGGCTGAGATGAGAATGTCACCTTGAAGAAATATGAAGTAAAAAAGAGCAATTGTTTCGTTAAGAATAAATTCATAAACTATAGAAAGCATTTTTTGGTACCCTTGACTATGCCTGAGACTCTTCTTAGGACTGTAACGCGCACTCTTTGAAGCTCTGCCGCTTACTTAGCCTTACTTAAGTAGGGTTGCCTTTTTCTTTGCTTACACTCCCTTTCCCGTGCAATAAAAAATCATAAGAGAAATTGAGTTTGTAGAGGGGCGATATCTACTACAAGTACCCTATCTATGCAAGTATAGCAGCCGTGAGAAGATGACAAGTGCAAGTTCTTTGTATGATTCTGGTCAATAAGGCTACTAAGACATTGCAGAAAAAGGTAAAAATGAGTTACAAACACATTCTAATCAATCAAACCGAAAGAGAAGTGTACTGAGGTGAGTGTCGCGATCAGCACCCTTCTATTAAGGGGAGTCGGTAAAATTAACTTTTGCTGCTAGGTGAGTATCGAGCTTGGCTGGGTCCCATGAGGAAATACAGTTTAAGGTGTTTTTGGTTGTGTCTAAAGTTTGCCATGGGTGACTGAGGAGTGAGGGGACCTGATGCAATACAATTTTGTGTGGTTAAGAAATTAGAGTGAGGTTATGGAGAAGATGAGTAGAGACAATACATATGAATTGATAATGCAATCTGAGCTAGGTAACATGGTTTTAGAAAAGCTAGGTAACATTAGTTGCTGAAAAGCTTTTTAACTTCAGCATTGATTTCCCAGAAGAGTTGCACCATGAATGGAAACAGCTTTTCATATGGTAAAAGCTAATGTTGGTGTGGCCTTTTAAGTTTGTGGTAGCTGATCGACATGGTGATAGTGTAATCTCTATTTGTGAATCTCTTCTGTTATGGTTACTGAGCTTATGCCCACGTCGTTGGTATTGTAAATGCTTCAGTTTCGTGTCTTACGCAGAATATTTTTCTTTATTAGTGTAATTGCAAACGCGAACATGTATGCGCAAGTCAACATGGGTAAGTTAGGAAAGAGAAAATAGGACAAATCGAGAGACAAAACAGTTAGTTACATATCATTTTACATTTAATATTTTATTGTTTGGGGTAATTCTGACAAAGCATAAAATGGACATCAGACTATCAGTTCGCTTTATATAATAAATGATGTTGGTAACTTTGTTTAGTGGTGCTCAGAGGTTAATGTCTCTCTGGATTTGTCTGTTATTTTCTTCTTTTGCTTTGGTGCTTCATTTTATTCCTAAGTTGCCTTGAATGCAATCTTTATTTTTATCAGTTATGGAATAAATTCCTGAGATTCTCAAGGTGCATAGCTAGGTAACTTAACATGCTTTAACCTTTAGCTTGGGGGTGTCTGTTCTTCATCGGTCTCATGACTTGATCAACAACTCGAGATGTGCATAATGATATGTCAGATATTATTTTTCACTATCCTATTTCTTTTTCAAACTCATTTCTGTTCTCTGAGACTGCATTATTTTCTTAATTTTCTCAGGGATCCTTCGACAGTACCGGGTTGATAGTTTCTTCCAAATTGCCGAGGTTCTCTGATCTGTACACTCTAACAGTAGAAAGTGCAGATCCTAAATCAATATCTGCAAAGCCAACTGTGGAGTTCACCAAGAGTATTTCTAAGTGGTATCTCTCTCTCTCTCTCTCGCGCGCTCTGTGTGTGTGGGTTTGTGTGTATGCGTGCGCGCGCGCACGTTCTCGTGTGAGCATTGGCTGCCACTACTTCCTGATTTGCACCCTCCCACCAAAATGTGTGGTGGTGTGTTTATGTTATCAGTGTTTAAGAGTTCTGAAATGGGTTTGATGCAAATAAGCAGGGAGCTTCCACATTTTTACGGTTTGCCTGGCTTACTTTTGGGTTAATGCATTTTACCCCTTGTAGTAAGGGGGTGTTGCACAACACCTTCCCCCCTGTGGTCTCAAATGATGTGAAACACCCCCTATGGTTTGGTTTACGTGTGTTTTCCATCAGAGTAACAGAATCTGTTAAAAAGTACACCTAAATTTTCTTTTTGCCCTTCTCTGTTAATTTGAATTATACAAATTACAATAATGAAAGAAAAAAAAATAGATGACTTGGTCATTTAGGGGATTGGGTCTGGGTTGGATCTGTAGTTGTGTTAGTTCTCAGTCGAAAGGTGTTGTCATTAATGAATGGTGTCTTGGCGGAGTTTTTGCTGGCTGTTCTGACAAGAGGAAGGATGTGGAGTTCTCTTGATCGATTGGGGTTCCTCTTGATGGCGAATATCCGGCAACGAGGAGAGATGCCGCCTACTGTTGCTGGAATCCGAGCCAGGTGAACGCTGACGCCAATTTGGTTTGTGGGTTCTCTCTCTCTCTCTCTGCATTTTCTGGGTTGCTAGGGTTGGGGATTGAGCTGGTTCGAGTGTGTTTGGTGATGGTTGTGGCAATTTCAGGGACTCGAACTCATTTTCCAATTTGGGCTCCTTCGTGTGTGTTTGGTGGGTTAATCTGGGTTTGATTTCTTTTCTGATTGGGGTTTTGATTGGATTCTGCTATAGATTGTGTAGTGGTGGTAGTGATGGCTGTTTTGGTGTTGATATTGGTTGTACTGGCGATGGTGGTGGTTGTTTGGGGATGTGCATGGAAACAGGGAGCTTAGTGTCTACAGGATAGAGTTTGAGCTTTGACGAATAGATGGAGTTTATTTTACATTACTTAAGGGACATAATTTTAGACAAGATTTTGGACGAATATTTAGTAGCTTTTATTTGTTGCTAATTTCCTTCCAGGGTTCACCACCATTTCTATAGGTAATTTACACTAACCTCCCTTGTATTTTAGTAAACAGGCATATAATACCCCTACTGTTTCCAAATCATCAAGATACTTCCTTATTTTTTCCTAAATAATTAATGGTCACTACACTAGCAATTGTTAGTCAAATAATGAAAAATGAGATCACAGTAAATAATTATACTAAATACCCAATTTACCCCACCATTTTCTCTCTCATCTGCTCATAGTCATCACAATTACCGACACCATCATTTCCACCCCCCACACCCACCACCAGACACTAGCACAACGAGGTTTCACACCCACCAGTAGCACTAGAACAGAATCCCTCATTGGTAAACATCTCTCTGTCCACTCCCCTTCTCTCTAGCTTCACATTAACCACCACCACCAATATCCACCAACACTCCTCATCTTCTTCTCCCACTAAACTCGTCTGATTCAGTAGCATACGTACCTATCCGAACCACCAACGACCCTCCCCCAGCTCTATTTCATAATCCTCCTTCAACCTAACTTCCAATTTCAATTCACTGGCATCAGGTTTCAATTCATGGGTTCGCTTTGGCCTCAAACCCATATCTTTTGTGTTTTATTTGAGTGGATTAGGGTTCAATTGGGAAAATAGGTTAGGATGGGGAAGTTGACGGTGGTAAGATTTGGAGTTGGGTCCCAGAATCAGGTTGATTTGGTAGTGTCCGCTAGGGTTTGCTGGGTTATATCATATTGCAATTTCAGGAAAAAATAAATAAACTATACTGTGTAGCCGTGTACCAACATTGAAAAGTTAATGGGTAATATATCAAATTGGGTTGCTTCAGTTAGAAAGAAATTGATCGCAAAAAAAACTTGTTTCGTATGGACCAAATAGAGCTGCGGCCAAATTCATACGAGGGGAATTAGTTCTTTAGAGAGAGAAGATCCATGTATTTGAAAAATAGAGGTGATGGTGGTTTTGTGGAGAGGAGGGGACTCGGTGGTGGTTGGGAACGGCGGCGGTGGTAATTGGCTAATCACTGGGGAGGTGGAGGTGGGTGTGGTGGTGCAAGTGGGCGGTGGTGGTGGCTTGGTGGTGACAATGTGGTAGATCGATACAAAATCGTAGAAATTGGGTTGGTTGAGCAGGGATCGGTTGGAGAGAGAGAGGGGGTATAAATTCGAATTAGAACTAATATATGTGGGCAGTTTGGTAAATTTGCTATTTTTTTAGCCGTTAGAAACGAGGGTGTGCTTTGATGATTTCCAAACAGTAGGGGTGGCCTGGCCGGTGCCTATTTACCAAAACCGAAGGATAGTTTCTGTAAATTATCGCCTTTATGCATGTATGGAACATATTATAGAAGTTTTTTTGGCAAAATTGCACTAGAGGTACCCATAGTTTTGATTTTCTGTGGATTTTGTACCCATAGTTTAAAACCGTGCACCCACGGTCTCATACTTCCAAAATCCCGCATTACAAGTACCACCGTTAACATCCGTTAGATTTGGTGGATGAAACTTTTTTAATTGGGGGCTATTGAGTCTTTTCTCACCAAAAAAAAAAAAAAAAAAAAATTGAAGCAGAAAAAGAACATGAAGATGAACAAGATGAAAAACATGAAGATGAAAAAGCTAGCTTTTCAAATTAGTGTCGGTTCAATTCCATTAAAACTTACATTGAAAGATACCTAAAGTTTTTTTCACCCAATTATCAAAATCTATTTAGCTATATAGATCTCAGTGAAGGACAATTTATATTTCAGCAATAGTTTTTCTTTGATTGTGAAAAGGTGTAGTCTAGATTGTTCACTCTTCCTGGATTGTTCATCTTCATGTTCTTCTTCTTCATAATTTTTTTGGGTGAGAAAAGACTCAAAAGCCCCCAATTAAAAAATTTCCATCCACCAAAATCTAACGGAAGTTAACGGTGGGTACCTGCAATACGGGATTTTGAAAGTATGAGACCATGAGTGCAAGGTTTTAAACGACGGGTACCAAATCCACCAAAAATCAAAACTATGGGTACTTCTGATGCAATTTTGCCAAGTTTTTTTGGATAACCGTGGTGTCCGGGCCAGCTTGCGCACCTCGACCAATCCACGGGACCCTGGGGAAGCCATTTGAATACCCAGTGGCCCCAAGGGGATTGGGGTTCGAACCTGTGACCTATACTTGCACACCCTTAAGTCCCAAGCCGTTGCCAACTCGACCAACATTTGGGGTTTATTATACGTGAAGGTGTCTGTTGCAAGAATAGTACTGTAATTGGTATGGGTCTGATGCAGGGAAATAATAATTTCTTGAAGGTGTCTGTAGCTGTCTAGTCTCCCATCGTTATTTGAATGGGATGTTAGATGTACACTAGTTTTATTTCCAAAGCCCTGCATCGCTTTGGCCTTACTAACTTGAGAGCAGTTGGATCAAAGGTTTGACTTCGGAACTCAATCGTTTCTGAAAAAGTTTAACGGAAGTCTTTTAAAGAACCAATCGACCCGTAAAGCATTAGCTTCTTTTGAACATTTGTTTCATTCCTGCAATTTTCCTAAATTCACTTGGTCATCGCAGGTTCACTGAGGATGGAACTTTAGTAGAAGGTTTGTTCTGGAAAGATGTAGATGGACTGGTGAAGAATTATGCAAGGGAATCTAAGAAGAGCAAGTGACTGACTTCAAGGTTCTCACTTATCTTGATGGTATTCTAGTTTTGAGAAGTAGTTTCTCATTGACATCCAGTCCATTGGAACTATAGTTTATTGTAATCAGGTCCATCTAAACCAACACTGGACCAAAACTTCTGTTGACATTGTTGCGGAAGGCATTGTTCAGAACTTATTGTTTATGTTATATTTTTTTACTACAATTAATGAAAATATTGAACTCTTCCTAATCGTTGACGGGAATTGTTTGGCTAGACTCAGTTGGTAGGAGGTTTGCCTAGTCCTTAACGATAACCAATACAGCGAATGATGACCTTGATAAAATTTGGCAGCTAGAAAATAATTTAATTTGAAAAAAGAAAATTCTATTACTTTATTGTGGAGGCATTGCTTATGCAGTTTTGGGTCTTTCTTTCTCTTAAGCTGACTGCTCCAGCATGTGTCTAACCAAGTCGCACTCGCCCAACCATCTTGGGCGGAAAGGAACTCTGCTGAAGCCTTCAAAATGTTTTAGAATAGCATAGGTGGATGCTACTTGGTGCCTGTTTGGTATTGCCGATTTTAATCCATCGGACACTTCTCAACAATTTTGTTTGTTATGCTAAATTTTAGTTTGATAATCTGTAGATTAAAAAAATCTCCGTGCAATTGTAGAATCTCCAATATGCAGCTGAAAATTTCTGAAAATTTTGATAGTTTTTTAACATTAGATGATCACAGTTCCGTGATAAATAAGTGTATTCAATTACTGAACTTTAGAGCTCCTTAAATCTTGTTAAATGATCAGGTTGGTGATCTATAATTTGAGCTCATGCCAAACAGATTGTGATTCTCAGTTAAGTTGAATTTTCTTCTCAGATTACTTTCAGCTGATTATTGAGATTTTCAGTTGATACCAAACATGTCCTTACAATTAGTTATCCCAAAGCAAAGTTAATGATTCGTTTCGAAGAGTACATGCCCTTGAGCGTGCGAGTATAGCTGGCTGCTGTGACTGTCTGATTTTTGTAGCATGTTTAGTTTCACATTTCACATAGATGGAGAATGTATATTGAGACTCCGAAAACAACCACTGTGATAAAAAAAATGTGAGCAAAGTGCTCGCGTTGTTATGATACATTGCCTTTCATCAATTCTAGTTTTAGGTTTCTCCATTAGCACTCAAAAGTCTAGTCATATCCACAAAGGATACATTGCCTTCCAAAAATTTCAGATTTAGGTTTCTCCAATAGCACTTCAAGTGCAGTAATTTCTTCCAATCGCTTCTACATTCGTTTTTCTTTGTCCAAGAGTCACTTCTACAATGGAGCAAACACACGTTCTAATTTTGCGTTTGATTAGAGATAATTACGACCTAGTTGGAAGTGGGAGACCTCGTTGTGGCAATATTTGAAGGAAATGATTCTATAACTAAAATCAAACTGGGTTACATCTAGAAATATCGCGATAGGATGCATCAGTAAGCCATGATGGCTTGTCGTTAGGCAACGTCTATGACTTCAACTCCCAAGACATATTTTGTAATGTGGTGGGATGTTTCGTTTCCATTTCTTCTGACAAACTTCCATACGAAAGCTTTGAGAATAGATTGCGTCTTGTGGAGATTTCTTCCGCCACATATCTCACGACTTCCATTCTCCTTCTGACATCTGTTGTAGTAAGATCAGTGCATATCCTTCAATTGGTATTTGATCAACATTGCATTGCTAGCAGATCTTGGTTGATGTCTTGATATCTTGGAAGCCAACTCTTCCATTTTTCTTTGTAATTTCATTTTCTCCCAAGCCAACCAACAAATGTTTTTCTTGGATGTCGGATTTTACAAGAAATACCTCGTACATTATTCTATCTTTGGAGAGATGTTGATTGGAGGCTAAAACAACTCATGAAAAAGTTGGAAATTGCTTGAACTATGGTATTTAGGACAATCTCATTCCCAAACACATATAAGAGTTTCTTCTTCAATCTTTTGATATTTTGTTGTACTTTAACTAAAATATATTTGAAAGTGATTTTTCCCCTACTATAGTTGGAAGCCTCATGTATTTCTCAAGACGATTCACCTCTGGAACCCTGCCAGTCGTGCTCATTGCCACTTTGTCTTGAGCCTTGATATTAGTAGAGAAGAACATAACATCTGACTTAGCTATATGCATCTTCCGTCCAGAGGCCTTTCCATAGTCTACACTGATATGTAATAAATTTTACAATACTTTCAATACTTTCTTTTGTAGAAAATATAAAATCGCCGAGAAAGAAGAGGTGTGAAACAATGGGCCAGTCCCTGAGGCATTGATATATGCAAACTATTTTAGTAGTTTCCGCAACTTCGAATAATCGCTATAATGGTTCACTGCAAATCAAGAATGAGTACCGGGATAGGGGGCATCCTTGCCTAAGTACCCTCTCAAGTATTATATTCTCGGCAACTTCACCATTAGATACAAATGAGTATTTTACAACAATGCTACACTTCATTCTTAAACTAGCCCATTTATCACTAAATTTCATGTCGAGCATAGACGCCTCAAAGTAGGGTCACTCAACACGGTCATAGGCTTTATACATGTCTATTTTGGGAGCTATGTGACATTTTCGTCCTTTGACTCTAGCTTTCATTGAGTGAATAATTTCAAATGTAGCTACTATATTCTTCAAGAGCTGTTTATTTGGCACAAATGCACTTATGTGGCTCCTTTACCATGGTCGAGAGCAGTGGATTTAGTTTGTTAGCAAAAAATTGTCCATAATCTGATGAATAATTGTACATAAACATGTCGGCAAAAATTCAGATGGGTTTTTGTTTGTTTGTCTTTTGGTATGAGTGACTAGGATATGGTGTAGTGTAGGCCTGGAAATATCCGACCCAACACGACGAAACGACTCGAACTCGACAAGAAGTTAGTGGGTTTGGCTCGACATGAATTCATAACGGGTCAAAGTAGGTCCACCCGAAAGTGGCACAGGAATAGATGGCATGGGTTAGTGTCAACTCGAACAACTAAAAAATGGCCCGTTTCAACCCGCCTAACACAACAATAACAATTTTTTTTTCACTGTTAGCTATTTTCTCAAAAAAACGCATTGGCATAATCTTAACAATACATGGGTTGACACGATGAGACGATAAGAATTTGAAACGAAGTTAGGGGATTGGGTCGACCACGAACCCGCAAACAGGTCAGAAACGGGTAAACCTGAAAGTGATACTAATTAAATAGGTCGAGTTTGGGTCAACCTGTTTCTGACCCGACACGATTCGAATCAACCTATAACCCAACGGGTTTACCCGTATTTCCATTCCTAGTGTACTTTTTCCATGCTATTATCCTCATTCAAAATTTCGGACATAACTTTATCACATAATATCTAATCAAATGCCTAAATTTTTTGATAAAACATAGTGAGGAAACCATCAGTACTGGCATCCTTTTATGGGTGCATCATCTTTAGGTCTAGTAATATTTCAGTTTCTGAAAATACCTCTTCAAGTTTGCTCCTGATACCAGTGGTGCACACTTCATGCATATGCTAAAGTAGCACATTTTCATTTGGTCGTTTGTCAGGTGGTCCGACTTGAAAGAAGTCCCAAAAGTTCCTTGAGAAGTTGCACGATATTCTACTTTCTTTCCCGCCACACATCGATTGTGGCTTATAGACTATCACGTTCCCCAGTTTTCATTTTGATGTCTGACGGTGAAAGTACCCCACATTTTTAGTGTAGCCAAAAAATTGTGCTCATCTCCTTCCATAGCTCCTCCCCCTACTGTAAAAGGGGTGTTTAGTTCATTTGGACAACTTTTATTCTTCTCAAGTGTGCACTTGGTGCCATAGGTTAGTCTATTAGTATTTTAAGACCTTAGTATGGTGCAGATGTTCTCCAAAAAAAAATTCTCTCTCACCTTTTCATTTTTATTGCCAAATTGGAGAAATCCACGATGTCATCTGCACTGTTTCTCTCAAATCTTCTATCTCCACCGCTTCCCGTGTACAGTGAAATTTGATAGATCTCGGTAGCAAAGTTTTAAAAACCGGACGGGACCGACCGGTTCGACAGGTGAACCGGAGCTTCACGGTTTGGTTGTGGGACCAGACGTGCAAAAAAACCGGTCAAAACCGGCTGGTTCGAACTAAAGCGGTAAACTGATTGGACCGGTTTAACCAATCAATATAAATTTGCCGCTTGTGAGGATCGAACCAGTGACCATGCGAATGCATGGATAGCCGCTCAACAATTGAACAAAGAATAAAATATATATACAATACTGTTATGTCTTAATTGATTCATTTGTCTTACTTTTCCACTAAGTTAATCACCGTGTCTTAACTTTCACAGTTGAATGATCTTACACTATAAAAAAACTTTTTTTCAACCATCAATACTTAAAAAGTCGTAGATTTTATTTTTCAAATAATGTTATTTCAACTCAAAGTCATAAAAAAAACAATGATAGTAATACATTAAGTGTTAAAGAAGTGTTAACTTAAGCATGATTTGTGTTATAAGTGATCAAACTATTAATTATTTTGATTTTTTTAGAATTTGTTTAGTAATCATATTATATATTTATGTAAAAAAAAATAATTATATGTACTTGACCATAATCCATATACATGTTTTCAAGCTATTCTAAATTGATTTTATCATTAATGGTAGAGGTGGGTGTAATACCCCGTAAAACTGACAAGGGTAAAATAGTAATTTAAAGAGATGAATGTATAATTTAATTACGAAAAATAAAGTCGCATAAATTATAGTATTTTACAGACAAGAAATACTCGTAAGATTTTAGAAGAATATTAAGTTAGTTTCCGTAGGCGAATACGCGACGTTTTATTTATTTTTACTATTTGACCTTTCACGCGTGTACGACCACCGCGAAATTAGTGTGTGAGACACACCCAATCACCCTAGTCACTGGTGTGCCAACCACACCATATCAATTTCTCTAGGACTTCATCTTCCACAAGACTTCTTCACCTTCGGAGATCATTTCCACCGCCAAAGAAATCACCATCACCGCCTCCAACATCATCATTCACTCTCCTTTTTGCCTACCTATAAAACGAGTCATCAAGTCTATCATTCACCACAATCATCACCACCTTCATCTTCATCATCTTCTTCACCCCTTTCCCGCGGCCAACCACACCACCGAGAACACCACCATCACCACCCATCATCATCTCCTCTAAACTCCCTGTTCTCCCTCTCCCTCTCTCTGTTCTCTGCCCAGAAACAGAGCAAGGCAGCACCAGCGGCAAAAGCCGCCACCACCACCTCCCCTGTTCCCGACGGGGACAACAACCCGCCACCCGACTTCAACCCACAACCTCCCAGCTCATCTCTTCTCTCAATTCTTCTCTCTCTCTCTCTCTCTCTCTCTCGACCAGGGCATAATTAGAGGGAGAAACAGCAGCAGCCGAAGCTCACCAAAAACAGAGCGGCAAAACCACCACCGTCGGCCACCATTGTTGCCGACGGGGAGCTTGGCCCAAGCAACCCGACAACTCCCACCTACCAAAACCACCACCAAACAACTCCTAGAGCTCCCAGGAGACGAACCCAGGTCCTAACCAAAGCTAGGAGGTCCTCCATCACCGGCGACGAAGAGCACCGCCGCGACTCACCGTCGGCGAACCCGGAAAGCTTCGTTTCTTGACCGATTCCGGCCATTCTTGGCCTAGGTATGCTCTAAATCTCGCCGTGATTCCGTTTAAACAATCAAAATCGTTTCTCGTATTCTTGATTCCATGTTAGGTTGCTAAATTTGATGATTATGTAAAAGGGGGGTTAAAGTGTCTTTTACCCCAAACTGTTATAGCATGATAATTATGTTGAAGGGGGTAGCTGTTTGTATATGTGAGAACTTGGTGGGTAGTATTGCATGTTAAACAACCTGCCATGTGAGTAGGATGGGGGTCCTGCTGTGTTTTGACATAACTTGTGGGGTTATAAGTGTAGTTTATATAAACTTTATATTATTCGCGAAAAATAAAAATAATGTTTTTGGATTAAAAATATTTTCTAAAAATAATAGATTTCGTCCCGGTTACAAAAATGTGATTCGGGCGTCGAAATAATATACGGATCGCTCGTTAAAAATTAAACGAGTAATATTTTATTAAAACTAAACAAACGTTGTACTTTATTGTTTAGCTTTAAAAATTGGTTGTTTAAATATTTATAAAAATGAACTTTTCGAGCTTGTAAATATCGTTACGTCATTACAAGTATTTTGAAGTGATTTTTCATACAAAAACCAATATCATATAGTTGATAATATTAATATTTACTTTATGTAAAAATACAAACTACTATTAATTTCTACTAGCATTTTATAAAAATAGTTTCTATAATTAAATGAGACTTTTGTAACATAAAATTTAATAGCTCTTCAAATAAATAATCGTTGTTTAATAATTTTGCTAATAAGAAAATATAACGAGATAAAGAAACGTTAATAAATTAGTATGCGAGTTCGGGCTAATTTTAAGAATTAATAACTAGGGTTATTAATAAGACTCGTAGAATTATACAGAGTTGTGACGATTTAGAAGCTCCGATTTGTAGGTAACGGATTCGTAAGCAACGACAACGAGTAGGACGATTTGACGCTACGGAATCCAGGTAAGTAAATATGCCTAGCCTAGCGTGCTAGCTCCTGTTCGTGTCAGAGTATGCTTTTAATACTTGTCTCAAAATTATATTTTTGAGTTACATGTTTTGTTTGAAATCTCTTTATATGTTAAAGAAGTTGTTTTACTGTGAATTGTCACACGAATAATATCAATCCACTAATAACGTAAAGTGGAAAGAGTTGTGCGGGGATCATTATATTCGCTTCTGTATAAGATTGGTCGTGGCTGACTACGTCCAACCGACCCGTTTATGAGATTGGTCGTGGCTGGCTACGCCCACCCGACCCGTTTATTTTAATCCGGTCGCAACCTGCCGGATCGCTCCATGTACTCACCTCTCTGGCCGCGAGTAGTCTTAGAGGGGTGCCGGCACTTAAGGTCTTGGATGCGTAGTGATAGTAGATCTTCCTCGTATCAACAAAGTTAAAATGTGGTTTTCTTCAAGGACAAGAATGTCTATGAATACAAAGGAAGGCAAGATTGGGATATTACTCCCCGTTTTAAGATCAAGAAGGAAGGAATTGAAATATTGAGAAGTTTAAAGTTGGATGTGTGCTTTGTTTACTATTTTAAAGATTTACTTACCTCTTATTACTGTTTTTGAAAATAAATTATGCCTCGTCATCTGTTTACGAGCAAGGGTATTTATTTACTCAGCATTTCCCGGCTGACTTTAGAAACTGCGGTTTCATTTTCTTTCCCACCGCAGGATTAGAGGAAGAAGGCTATGGTATGGATGGGTACGAGACTCACTGAGGAAGTCAGTTCACGAGTTGTAAGATAGTTTTGAGTAATGTAAGATAGTTTGAATAAGGAAAAAATAATGTATAATAGCTACGCATGAAGAACTTGAGATCGTACTGTACTGTTTAATAATATGTAATATAAGTGCTTGGAAGTTGTGCTTTCGATTATCCGGCGTTACTTTTAGCTTCGGCCTCCCCGATTCGTCCGAGTCGGATAAGGGGGTCGTTGCAGGTGGTATCAGAGCCAACAGTCCAGTAAAAGGGAATTAAACCTGTAGGGCAACTTCAAATGAACATAGGGCAATATAATTAAAATTGGAAAAGCCGTTCGGGGTACGGGTAGTCTAGGCTTGGGTCTTGATATTTCCCGCCCACCCGCAACCTGTTTCAGAAAGCGCTATGTGAATCAGTTTGATTCAAAATACAGTTTATTGGCTGTGAATAATCTTCACTTCCATTATCAGAAGAAGGATAAGAACATAATTTGATTCGTATTAGATGCTCTATTTGATTTATGGACACATTACATGTGCTTTATTGTGATAATTTCTATGTGATGCATGTTTATCTGGTACTTTACGTAATTATTATGCTAGGTAATTGTAAAATAATTGTTGAAATATATGCGACCATAACCGAGGATACCATAGGGGGTGACTGATAGACCATTACCATATCGCTTTAGGTTAGTTTGACAGAGACAAATGGCTGAAAACATCACCATGGAGCAGTTCTTCACACAAATGAGCCAGATGATGAACAACGGAGGTCAGTCAGGGACTAATTGGGCCAAACAGGTGTCAGAAATGAAACCCAAGGAATTCACAGGAAAAGAGGATCCTGTTGAATTGGAGGATTGGATCGTGGAAATGGATAAGATTCTCGAGGTGGTAGAGCCTGATGAACGGAAAGTTAACTGCGCGGCCTTCTATTTGAAGAGTGAAGCGAACCTCTGGTGGAGGAATGCCCGAGAGACTCTATTGGCCAGACCCAATTTCAACTGGGAGGCTCTTCAAGCTGCACTTCGGTTGCGTTTCTACCCTCATCATGTGAAGAGGAGTAAGGAAATGGAATTCCAGAACCTGCAGCAGGGAAATGACTCCGTCACTGAGTATTTCCGGAAATTCACGGAGTTGACGCGATTTGTTGGAAACATGGTGCCCGATGAAGACTCCAAAATTTCTCGATTTATCGGAGGACTTCATGAAAGGCTACAAGAGTCTCTTCTGAGCCGAACTTATTCCACTCTCCATGAAGCCTACGACACAGCTGCTGACATCAGGCGAGTCCGTGTCTCGCAAGATGAGAAACGCAAGAAGCGCAAGTTCGAGGAGGCAGGAGGAAGAAACAACAACTTTGCTAAGGCCAATCAGAGGTTCAAGCCTAACAGTGGAGGAGGCAACCAGGGCCAAAATCGTGGCAACCAGCAGAACGCTGGAGCTCAGCAAATCCGCTGTTATTATTGCAAAAGGTGTCCACGAAACCACCCAGGCGAGGATTGTGAAGGAAACCTGGTTACTTGCAACAACTGCGGTAAGAGGAGACACCGATCTTACGAGTGTCGTTCGCAGCCAGCTTGGAACCAGCCAGTGAACCAAGGGAGTAATCTTGGAAGGCCACAGCAGAACAACTACCAGGGCAACCGCCAGCAAAACGGGGGAAATTTTGGGCGCAACCAACAGTTTGGGAATCAGCAAAATGGGAATCGTAACAACCAAAACAACGGAGGCAATGGTTACGGGAGACAACATAACTACAATGGGGGCAACGCAGGGCAGAATGGAGGTCAACCCAGGACTGGAAACAATAATGAAACACCCTGAGAATTTTTAGGGGTTTAAAATTTGATATTTTAAAGTTTTAGAGTAATTGTGTAAATAAATTTTTCCGGCATCTCAATAAGAGCCTTGAATTGAAAATAGTATCAAAATGTGGTGTCGGAGTTGAATATCTCAAGTAGTGGATGAATTTGTAAAGTTCAAAAATTAAACAAAACCCTTAAATTATACTTTCTACCCTAAACCTTGTAGAAACTTCAAGTTTCTCCCCTCTGATGTGTCATTTACCAATTACTCCATGGACACCTCAGCATGTGAGGTTTCAACTCCCTAAAACCCAACTCAGCCTATTTAAACCAACGTTCTTAAACTGAGTCAGTTTTTGGGGTGGGGGGGGGGGAACAAGAGACTCAAGAGCATTCATATGCTCAAGGAACACCGCCAGCACCACCGCAACAACCACCACCACCTCCACTGAAACTCAACCACCCTTCCACCATATAGCACCCTGCTGCTGCTGCTGGAGGTTGTCATTAGTCCAAGGAGCGAAATCCCCTTATTAATTGGTTCAACCATGGAGAAACGAAGCCGGAAATGGCTATATCTGGACCTCTAAGTCTTCGTAAGAGCGTGGCTTCGCCGGAAGCTTGGCTTCAAACCACAAGAGTTCGCCATTACGGCCGGAGCAGAGGTGAGTACGTGGGAACTTGGGATATAGTCAATCACTTAGAAATCCACAAAGTATAATAGTAAGTTTGATTTAAGTTTCAACTTCTTTAATTCTGTCTCGTAACAGAACCGTTAGGGTTTGACTCCTTGCGGGGCATTTCCTTGCCTTAGCGGAGGACACTCCCATGAGTCTGGGGTCTTCTTGTAGATTTCCCAGCTCTCAGAGGTGGGGGGTGTTACAAATGGTATCAGAGCATTGGTTCTGTGAAAAGACAGAATTATAAACTAAATTAAAAGGTGGCTAGTGTTTCAAAAATTAAAACTTGTTAGGAGAAAACACTAAAATTGGACTAGGAAGGTTGGTGGAGTGCATTGACGAGAGTGCTATATGTGCATGTCCTGGCCATATAGGCGTGTGCAAATGGAACTTCAGGCTGAGGTTGACAGTCGTTGCATTGCAATGCATTGCATGATGAGAAGAGTGAACGAGTCTGGAAAAGAACACTGGGCACGGAAATAGAATATGGATTGTATCAATACATGAATGATCTTAAGAGAGTTAATGAAAGAATTAGAGAGTTGGATAAACAATATGTGTCATAGGCAGGAAGAATACATGATTGTTCGACATACCAATCTAAGAACATGTCACACTAGAGACGGGGGTATAAGAGAAAATGACGAGAATGGAAGGGCAAGGGAAAGTTGCAATGATGGTTACGACCCCGTAATCAAAGATGAGTAGTACAAGGAAATTGATAGAAGATTCACAAAGGATCCGTACAGATAAAGGGAAGGAATCAGGAAGAATATGGAGTAGTAGAGATCTTCGAGGACGAAGATTCTTTTAAGAAGGGTAGAATGAAACACCCTGAGAATTTTTAGGGGTTTAAAATTTGATATTTTAAAGTTTATGGGTAATTGTGTAAATGAATTTTTCCGGCATCTCAATAAGAGCCTTGAATTGAAAATAGTATCAAAATGTGGTGTCGGAGTTGAATATCTCAAGTAGTGGATGAATTTGTAAAGTTCAAAAATTAAACAAAACCCTTAAATTATACTTTCTACCCTAAACCTTGTAGAAACTTCAAGTTTCTCCCCTCTGATGTGTCATTTACCAATTACTCCATGGACACCTCAGCATGTGAGGTGTCAACTCCCTAAAACCCAACTCAGCCTATTTAAACCAACGTTCTTAAACTGAGTAAGTTTTGGGGGTGGGGGGGAACAAGAGACTCAAGAGCATTCATATGCTCAAGGAACACCGCCAGCACCACCGCAACAACCACCACCACCTCCACTGAAACTCAACCACCCTTCCACCATATAGCACCCTGCTGCTGCTGGAGGTTGTCATTAGTCCAAGGAGCGAAATCCCCTTATTAATTGGTTCAACCATGGAGAAACGAAGCCGGAAATGGCTATATCTGGACCTCTAAGTCTTCGTAAGAGCGTGGCTTCGCCGGAAGCTTGGCTTCAAACCACAAGAGTTCGCCATTACGGCCGGAGCAGAGGTGAGTACGTGGGAACTTGGGATATAGTCAATCACTTGGAAATCCACAAAGTATAATAGTAAGTTTGATTTAAGTTTCAGCTTCTTTAATTCTGTCTCGTAACAGAACCGTTAGGGTTTGACTCCTTGCGGGGCATTTCCTTGCCTTAGCGGAGGACACTCCCATGAGTCTGGGGTCTTCTTGTAGATTTCCCAGCTCTCAGAGGTGGGGGGTGTTACAAATGGTATCAGAGCATTGGTTCTGTGAAAAGACAGAATTATAAACTAAATTAACAGGTGGCTAGTGTTTCAAAAATTAAAACTTGTTAGGAGAAAACACTAAAATTGGACTAGGAAGGTTGGTGGAGTGCATTGACGAGAGTGCTATATGTGCATGTCCTGGCCATATAGGCGTGTGCAAATGGAACTTCAGGCTGAGGTTGACAGTCGTTGCATTGCAATGCATTGCATGATGAGAAGAGTGAACGAGTCTGGAAAAGAACACTGGGCACGGAAATAGAATATGGATTGTATCAATACATGAATGATCTTAAGAGAGTTAATGAAAGACTTAGAGGGTTGGATAAACAATATGTGTCATAGGCAGGAAGAATACATGATTGTTCGACATACCAATCTAAGAACATGTCACACTAGAGACGGGGGTATAAGAGAAAATGAAGAGAACGGAAGGGCAAGGGAAAGTTGCAATGAAGGTTATGACCCCGTAATCAAAGATGAGTAGTACAAGGAAATTGATAGAAGATTCACAAAGGATCCGTACAGATAAAGGGAAGGAATCAGGAAGAATATGGAGTAGTAGAGATCTTCGAGGACGAAGATTCTTTTAAGAAGGGTAGAATGAAACACCCTGAGAATTTTTAGGGGTTTAAAATTTGATATTTTAAAGTTTTAGGGTAATTGTGTAAATGAATTTTTCCGGCATCTCAATAAGAGCCTTGAATTGAAAATAGTATCAAAATGTGGTGTCGGAGTTGAATATCTCAAGTAGTGGATGAATTTGTAAAGTTCAAAAATTAAACAAAACCCTTAAATTATACTTTCTACCCTAAACCTTGTAGAAACTTCAAGTTTCTCCCCTCTGATGTGTCATTTACCAATTACTCCATGGACACCTCAGCATGTGAGGTGTCAACTCCCTAAAACCCAACTCAGCCTATTTAAACCAACGTTCTTAAACTGAGTCAGTTTTGGGGGTGGGGGGGAACAAGAGACTCAAGAGCATTCATATGCTCAAGGAACACCGCCAGCACCACCGCAACAACCACCACTACCTCCACTGAAACTCAACCACCCTTCCACCATATAGCACCCTGCTGCTGCTGGAGGTTGTCATTAGTCCAAGGAGCGAAATCCCCTTATTAATTGGTTCAACCATGGAGAAACGAAGCCGGAAATGGCTATATCTGGACCTCTAAGTCTTCGTAAGAGCGTGGCTTCGCCGGAAGCTTGGATTCAAACCACAAGAGTTCGCCATTACGGCCGGAGCAGAGGTGAGTACGTGGGAACTTGGGATATAGTCAATCACTTAGAAATCCACAAAGTATAATAGTAAGTTTGATTTAAGTTTCAGCTTCTTTAATTCTGTCTCGTAACAGAACCGTTAGGGTTTGACTCCTTGCGGGGCATTTCCTTGCCTTAGCGGAGGACACTCCCATGAGTCTGGGGTCTTCTTGTAGATTTCCCAGCTCTGAGAGGTGGGGGGTGTTACAAATGGTATCAGAGCATTGGTTCTGTGAAAAGACAGAATTATAAACTAAATTAACAGGTGGCTAGTGTTTCAAAAATTAAAACCTGTTAGGAGAAAACACTAAAATTGGACTAGGAAGGTTGGTGGAGTGCATTGACGAGAGTGCTATATGTGCATGTCCTGGCCATATAGGCGTGTGCAAATGGAACTTCAGGCTGAGGTTGACAGTCGTTGCATTGCAATGCATTGCATGATGAGAAGAGTGAACGAGTCTGGAAAAGAACACTGGGCACGGAAATAGAATATGGATTGTATCAATACATGAATGATCTTAAGAGAGTTAATGAAAGACTTAGATGGTTGGATAAACAATATGTGTCATAGGCAGGAAGAATACATGATTGTTCGACATACCAATCTAAGAACATGTCACACTAGAGACGGGGGTATAAGAGAAAATGAAGAGAATGGAAGGGCAAGGGAAAGTTGCAATGAAGGTTATGACCCCGTAATCAAAGATGAGTAGTACAAGGAAATTGATAGAAGATTCACAAAGGATCCGTACAGATAAAGGGAAGGAATCAGGAAGAATATGGAGTAGTAGAGATCTTCGAGGACGAAGATTCTTTTAAGAAGGGTAGAATGAAACACCCTGAGGATTTTTAGGGGTTTAAAATTTGATATTTTAAAGTTTTAGGGTAATTGTGTAAATGAATTTTTCCGGCATCTCAATAAGAGCCTTGAATTGAAAATAGTATCAAAATGTGGTGTCGGAGTTGAATATCTCAAGTAGTGGATGAATTTGTAAAGTTCAAAAATTAAACAAAACCCTTAAATTATACTTTCTACCCTAAACCTTGTAGAAACTTCAAGTTTCTCCCCTCTGATGTGTCATTTACCAATTACTCCATGGACACCTCAGCATGTGAGGTGTCAACTCCCTAAAACCCAACTCAGCCTATTTAAACCAACGTTCTTAAACTGAGTCAGTTTTGGGGGTGGGGGGGAACAAGAGACTCAAGAGCATTCATATGCTCAAGGAACACCGCCAGCACCACCGCAACAACCACCACCACCTCCACTGAAACTCAACCACCCTTCCACCATATAGCACCCTGCTGCTGCTGGAGGTTGTCATTAGTCCAAGGAGCGAAATCCCCTTATTAATTGGTTCAACCATGGAGAAACGAAGCCGGAAATGGCTATATCTGGACCTCTAAGTCTTCGTAAGAGCGTGGCTTCGCCGGAAGCTTGGCTTCAAACCACAAGAGTTCGCCATTACGGCCGGAGCAGAGGTGAGTACGTGGGAACTTGGGATATAGTCAATCACTTAGAAATCCACAAAGTATAATAGTAAGTTTGATTTAAGTTTCAGCTTCTTTAATTCTGTCTCGTAACAGAACCGTTAGGGTTTGACTCCTTGCGGGGCATTTCCTTGCCTTAGCGGAGGACACTCCCATGAGTCTGGGGTCTTCTTGTAGATTTTCCAGCTCTGAGAGGTGGGGGTGTTACAAATGGTATCAGAGCATTGGTTCTGTGAAAAGACAGAATTATAAACTAAATTAACATGTGGCTAGTGTTTCAAAAATTAAAACTTGTTAGGAGAAAACACTAAAATTGGACTAGGAAGGTTGGTGGAGTGCATTGACGAGAGTGCTATATGTGCATGTCCTGGCCATATAGGCGTGTGCAAATGGAACTTCAGGCTGAGGTTGACAGTCGTTGCATTGCAATGCATTGCATGATGAGAAGAGTGAACGAGTCTGGAAAAGAACACTGGGCACGGAAATAGAATATGGATTGTATCAATACATGAATGATCTTAAGAGAGTTAATGAAAGACTTAGAGGGTTGGATAAACAATATGTGTCATAGGCATGAAGAATACATGATTGTTCGACATACCAATCTAAGAACATGTCACACTAGAGACGGGGGTATAAGAGAAAATGAAGAGAATGGAAGGGCAAGGGAAAGTTGCAATGAAGGTTATGACCCCGTAATCAAAGATGAGTAGTACAAGGAAATTGATAGAAGATTCACAAAGGATCCGTACAGATAAAGGGAAGGAATCAGGAAGAATATGGAGTAGTAGAGATCTTCGAGGACGAAGATTCTTTTAAGAAGGGTAGAATGAAACACCCTGAGAATTTTTAGGGGTTTAAAATTTGATATTTTAAAGTTTTAGGGTAATTGTGTAAATGAATTTTTCCGGCATCTCAATAAGAGCCTTGAATTGAAAATAGTATCAAAATGTGGTGTCGGAGTTGAATATCTCAAGTAATGGATGAATTTGTAAAGTTCAAAAATTAAACAAAACCCTTAAATTATACTTTCTACCCTAAACCTTGTAGAAACTTCAAGTTTCTCCCCTCTGATGTGTCATTTACCAATTACTCCATGGACACCTCAGCATGTGAGGTGTCAACTCCCTAAAATCCAACTCAGCCTATTTAAACCAACGTTCTTAAACTGAGTCAGTTTTGGGGGTGGGGGGGAACAAGAGACTCAAGAGCATTCATATGCTCAAGGAACACCGCCAGCACCACCGCAACAACCACCACCACCTCCACTGAAACTCAACCACCCTTCCACCATATAGCACCCTGCTGCTGCTGGAGGTTGTCATTAGTCCAAGGAGCGAAATCCCCTTATTAATTGGTTCAACCATGGAGAAACGAAGCCGGAAATGGCTATATCTGGACCTCTAAGTCTTCGTAAGAGCGTGGCTTCGCCGGAAGCTTGGCTTCAAACCACAAGAGTTCGCCATTACGGCCGGAGCAGAGGTGAGTACGTGGGAACTTGGGATATAGTCAATCACTTAGAAATCCACAAAGTATAATAGTAAGTTTGATTTAAGTTTCAGCTTCTTTAATTCTGTCTCGTAACAGAACCGTTAGGGTTTGACTCCTTGCGGGGCATTTCCTTGCCTTAGCGGAGGACACTCCCATGAGTCTGGGGTCTTCTTGTAGATTTCCCAGCTCTGAGAGGTGGGGGTGTTACAAATGGTATCAGAGCATTGGTTCTGTGAAAAGACAGAATTATAAACTAAATTAACAGGTGGCTAGTGTTTCAAAAATTAAAACTTGTTAGGAGAAAACACTAAAATTGGACTAGGAAGGTTGGTGGAGTGCATTGACGAGAGTGCTATATGTGCATGTCCTGGCCATATAGGCGTGTGCAAATGGAACTTTAGGCTGAGGTTGACAGTCGTTGCATTGCAATGCATTGCATGATGAGAAGAGTGAACGAGTCTGGAAAAGAACACTGGGCACAGAAATAGAATATGGATTGTATCAATACATGAATGATCTTAAGAGAGTTAATGAAAGACTTAGAGGGTTGGATAAACAATATGTGTCATAGGCAGGAAGAATACATGATTGTTCGACATACCAATCTAAGAACATGTCACACTAGAGACGGGGGTATAAGAGAAAATGAAGAGAATGGAAGGGCAAGGGAAAGTTGCAATGAAGGTTATGACCCCGTAATCAAAGATGAGTAGTACAAGGAAATTGATAGAAGATTTACAAAGGATCCGTACAGATAAAGGGAAGGAATCAGGAAGAATATGGAGTAGTAGAGATCTTCGAGGACAAAGATTCTTTTAAGAAGGGTAGAATGAAACACCCTGAGAATTTTTAGGGGTTTAAAATTTGATATTTTAAAGTTTTAGGGTAATTGTGTAAATGAATTTTTCCGGCATCTCAATAAGAGCCTTGAATTGAAAATAGTATCAAAATGTGGTGTCGGAGTTGAATATCTCAAGTAGTGGATGAATTTGTAAAGTTCAAAAATTAAACAAAACCCTTAAATTATACTTTCTACCCTAAACCTTGTAGAAACTTCAAGTTTCTCCCCTCTGATGTGTCATTTACCAATTACTCCATGGACACCTCAGCATGTGAGGTGTCAACTCCCTAAAACCCAACTCAGCCTATTCAAACCAACGTTCTTAAACTGAGTCAGTTTTGGGGGTGGGGGGGGGGAACAAGAGACTCAAGAGCATTCATATGCTCAAGGAACACCGCCAGCACCACCGCAACAACCACCACCACCTCCACTGAAACTCAACCACCCTTCCACCATATAGCACCCTGCTGCTGCTGGAGGTTGTCATTAGTCCAAGGAGCGAAATCCCCTTATTAATTGGTTCAACCATGGAGAAACGAAGCCGGAAATGGCTATATCTGGACCTCTAAGTCTTCGTAAGAGCGTGGCTTCGCCGGAAGCTTGGCTTCAAACCACAAGAGTTCACCATTACGGCCGGAGCAGAGGTGAGTACGTGGGAACTTGGGATATAGTCAATCACTTAGAAATCCACAAAGTATAATAGTAAGTTTGATTTAAGTTTCAGCTTCTTTAATTCTGTCTCGTAACAGAACCGTTAGGGTTTGACTCCTTGCGGGGCATTTCCTTGCCTTAGCGGAGGACACTCCCATGAGTCTGGGGTCTTCTTGTAGATTTCCCAGCTCTGAGAGGTGGGGGTGTTACAAATAATGCTGGATATGGGAATAACAACAACAATGGAGCAGGAGGTCAGAATGGAAGTGTGGGAAGGATAGCTGTGCTGACAAGGACTGAAGCAGAAGCTGCTCATGGAGTTGTGACGGGTACTTTCCTTGTCCTTGAGAAACCAGCTTTCGTATTGTTTGATTCGGGTGCAACTTATTCCTTTATATCATCTGCATTTGTTGAGAAAATGGGTTTGCATAAGTCCCCTAGCATATCCGTTCCTGTAGCAACACCAAATGGCCACGTAACTGTCTGTGACACCGTATTCGAAGGAGTAGAATTGAAGATCCTTACCAGTACCCTACCCGCCAACTTAATAAAGTTTGACCTAGGGGGCATAGATGTGATCCTAGGAATGGATTGGCTTGGGAAGTATCGGGCAGTCATTGACTGTTATGGTCAAAAGGTTCGACTGAAAGGGCCTAAGGGAGAAAAGATCACTTATCGAGGTATTCCCACGGAACCTCGTATTAAACTAGTGTCAGCCCTTACCATAGTAAATCAAGTGAAAAAGGGAAACTCTGCCTTCTTATGTTATGTCCAAGATGTAACTAAGAAGGAGACTGGCCTAGAAAAGATACCAGTCGTGAGGGAATTTTCCGATGTGTTCCCAGAAGAGATTCCGGGAATGCCACCTCAAAGAGAAGTGGAGTTCACTATAGACTTGGCACCTGGAACTGCACCTATTTCAAAGGCGCCGTATAGGATGGCACCTGCTGAATTAAAGGAATTGAAGAACCAGATACAAGAACTTCTGGATAAAGGGTACATACGACCTAGTGTGTCCCCTTGGGGAGCACCTGTGTTATTTGTCAAGAAGAAAGACGGAAGTTTACGGTTATGCATTGATTACCGGGAACTGAACAATGCTACCATTAAGAACAAATATCCGCTACCCCGGATCGATGACTTGTTCTATCAATTGCAAGGGGCTAGCGTTTTCTCTAAAATTGACCTGAGGTCCGGGTATCATCAAATTCGTGTTGCCGAAAAGGATATCCCGAAGACTGCCTTTAGTACAAGGTATGGTCACTACGAGTTCGCGGTGATGCCGTTTGGTTTAACCAACGCTCCCGCAGTATTCATGGACTTGATGAACCGGTTGATGAAACCATTTCTGGACCAGTTTGTAGTCGTCTTTATCGATGACATTCTGGTGTACTCAAAGAACGAGAAGGACCATGAAAAACACCTACGAGAAGTATTGCAGACATTGAGGCAGGAGCGGCTGTACGCCAAGCTGTCTAAGTGTGAATTCTGGTTGGACCGAGTTCCATTTCTGGGCCATATCATTTCCAAGGAAGGAATAGCTGTGGACCCAGCAAAGATCGCAGCAGTCAAGAATTGGCCTACACCGAAGAATGTGTCGGAAATCCGAAGTTTTCTCGGCTTAGCCGGCTACTATCGACGTTTTGTAAAGGATTTCTCCAAGATTGCTAGGCCACTGACTACGCTGAAGAAGAAAGCGGTGAAGTATCACTGGGACGATAGCTGTGAAGAAGCGTTCCAAACTCTGAGGGAAAAGCTAACTACAGCACCAGTATTAGCTTTGCCAAACGAGTCTGGTGAATTCGAGGTGTACAGTGATGCATCGAAGAAGGGCCTAGGATGCGTACTTGTGCAAGATAGAAGGGTGATTGCCTACGCATCAAGACAATTGAAACCTCACGAAGAGAATTATGCCACACATGACCTAGAACTGGCAGCAGTAGTCTTCGCGCTGAAGATTTGGAAACATCATCTTTATGGATCCGTTTGCAAGCTCTACACGGATCATCGCAGTCTGAAGTATATCTTCACCTTGAAGGAGCTTAATAACAGGCAACGAAGATGGCTGGAAATTATCAAGGATTATGATTTACGCATTCAGTACCACGAAGGGAAAGCCAATGTGGTTGCTGACGCGCTAAGTCGTAAGTCAAGCCATGCAGTGAACGCTATGTTAATCCTGGCGGATCAGTTATGCCACGAGTTCAGAAAACTCGACATCGAAGTGGTGGAACAAGGAACGGTGCAGAAATTGCTTGGAAGCATGACAGATGTACCAGATTTCTTTGAAGAAATAAGGAGCAATCAAGCTGGAGACGTGAAGCTCGAAAGAATCAAGAAAAAGATCGCAGCAGGAGAAGCCAAAGAATTCCTGATTCACGAAGACGGAAGCATTCGCTACAAAGGAAGGTGGTGTGTACCACAGAGGTGTGCAGAAACCAAGCAGAAGTTGATGCAAGAAGCACACAACACACCGTATTCAGTCCATCCTGGAGGCGATAAGCTTTACAAAGACTTGAAGAAGACGTTCTGGTGGCCAAACATGAAGAAGGAAGTAGCGGAATTTGTGGCCAGATGCTTAACATGCCAAAAGGTAAAATTCGAGCATAAGAGAATGGGAGGTCTACTTCAACCGCTGGATATCCCAGTTTGGAAATGGGACTCCATCTCGATGGATTTTGTCACAGCCTTACCGACCTCAAAGAACGGGCTGAATCAGATATGGGTAGTCGTGGACAGACTAACCAAGACTGCGAGATTCATCCCGATGAAAGACACACGGGGTATGGAGCAAAGAGCGGATGCCTACATCAGAAGCATCGTAAGGTATCATGGGGTTCCAAGTTCGATAATCTCGGACAGAGACCCTAACTTCCTCCCTCATTTCTGGAAGGCGCTCCAAGAAGCATTGGGAACTCAGCTGAAGTTTAGTATAGCCTTTTACCCAGCCACAGATGGGCAAACGGAAAGGACCATTCAAACACTGGAGGACATGTTACGAGCCTGTGTTATGGATTTCCAAGGCTCGTGGGTTGATAAACTTCCGTTAATTGAGTTCTCATATAACAACAGCTATCACGCCAGCATTGGAATGGCACCATACGAAGCTCTGTATGGAAGAAAGTGTCGGTCACCACTATGTTGGAGTGACATCAGCGAAACGGTGGTCATTGGACCACAAATGATTGAAGATATGACGAACCAGGTACGACTCATCCAACAACGTATGAAAGCAGCTCAAGACAGGCAAAAGTCATACGCGGATCAAAAGAGAAGACCATTGGAATTCCAAGTGGGAGAAAAAGCATTTCTACGGGTTTCACCTACTAAGGGAGTGACCAGGTTCAATCTAAAGGGTAAGTTAAGTCCTAAATTTATCGGTCCATACGAGATTATAGAAAGGATTGGTGAAGTTGCGTATCGACTGGATTTGCCATCGAATTTGGGACGTGTACACAATGTTTTCCACGTATCACAACTGAAGAAGTACGTATCAGATCCGTCCCATGTGTTGGATCTTGAACCGGTTGATTTCGACCCGTCGCTAACCTACGAAGAGCAACCTGTCAAGATACTGGACACCAAGACAAGGGACACGCATACCAAGAGTGTCAGACTGGTCAAAGTCCTTTGGTCTAACCATCAAGCTGAGGAAGCGACTTGGGAAGCTGAAGAAGAGATGAGGAAAAAGTATCCACACTTATTTCATGAGGTACGTTGAGTTCCAGGGACGTCACTCTCTAAGGGGGAGAGGACGTAACCTTTCATTTAGTACCTTCGTACCCTTATTTACGCAACCTTTCATTTAGTACCTCTACACGTTCGTACCCTTATCGCATAGTTAACCCTGACCTTTAGTAACCAAATGGAACTATAATCACATACGTAAGATAGACAGGAATACGGTCTTTACGTGATACAATATTTGTTGCATTGCATGCACTAGATGGTAATTACTTACTATCACTTGCTGTGTGAAATTTCATGCCTGCTATTTCGCGACTTTGATCGTTAGTTGCTTATTAGAAAGCTTCAGCATCAAAAGTATTGGGTTGATTTTAGCTTTGAGGCAAAAGTTTTAGCCTCAAGAGTATTTGGTTGATTTTTAGCCTCGAGGTAAAAGTTTTAGCATCAGGATTATTTGACTGAATTAGCTTCGAAGAAGAAATTTTAAATATCAGGAATATTTAGATTGCTTAAGCTTCGAGGACGAAGCTCTGTTTAAGGGGGAGAGACTGTAATACCCCGTAAAACTGACAAGGGTAAAATAGTAATTTAAAGACATGAATGTATAATTTAATTGCGAAAAATAAAGTCGCATAAATTATAGTATTTTACAGACAAGAAATACTCGTAAGATTTTAGAAGAATATTAAGTTAGTTTCCGTAGGCGAATACGCGACGTTTTATTTATTTTTACTATTTGACCTTTCACGCGTGTACGACCACCGCGAAATTAGTGTGTGAGACACACCCAATCACCCTAGTCACTGGTGTGCCAACCACACCATATCAATTTCTCTAGGACTTCATCTTCCACAAGACTTCTTCACCTTCGGAGATCATTTCCACTGCCAAAGAAATCACCATCACCGCCTCCAACATCATCATTCACTCTCCTTTTTGCCTACCTATAAAATGAGTCATCAAGTCTATCATTCACCACAATCATCACCACCTTCATCTTCATCATCTTCTTCACCCCTTTCCCGCGGCCAACCACACCACCGAGAACACCACCATCACCACCCATCATCATCTCCTCTAAACTCCCTGTTCTCCCTCTCTCTATCTCCCTCTCCCTCTCTCTGTTCTCTTCCCATAAACATAGCAAGGCAGCAGCAGCGGCAAAAGCCGCCACCACCACCTCCCCTGTTCCCGACGGGGACAACAGCCCGCCACCCGACTTCAACCCACAACCTCCCAGCTCATCTCTTCTCTCAATTCTTCTCTCTCTCTCTCTCTCGACCAGGGCATAATTAGAGGGAGAAACAGCAGCAGCCGAAGCTCACCAAAAACAGAGCGGCAAAACCACCACCGTCGGCCACGATTGTTGCCGACGGGGAGCTTGGCCCAAGCAACCCGACAACTCCCACCTACCAAAACCACCACCAAACAACTCCTAGAGCTCCCAGGAGACGAACCCAGGTCCTAACCAAAGCTAGGTCCTCCGTCACCGGTGACGAAGAGCACCGCCGCGACTCACCGTCGGCGAACCCGGGAAGCTTCGTTTCTTGACCGATTCCGGCCATTCTTGGCCTAGGTATGCTCTAAATCTCGCCGTGATTCCGTTTAAACAATCACAATCGTATCTCGTATGCTTGATTCCGTGTTAGGTTGCTAAATTTGATGATTATGTAAAAGGGGGGTTAAAGTGTCTTTTACCCCAAACTGTTATAGAATGATAATTATGTTGAAGGGGGTAGCTGTTTGTATATGTGAGAACTTGGTGGGTAGTATTGCATGTTAAATAACCTGCCATGTGAGTAGGATGGGGGTCCTGCTGTGTTTTGACATAACTTGTGGGGTTATAAGTGTAGTTTATATAAACTTTATATTATTCGCAAAAAATAAAAATAATGTTTTTGGATTAAAAATATTTTCTAAAAATAATAAATTTCGTCCCGGTTACAAAAATGTGATTCGGGCGTCGAAATAATATACGGATCGCTCGTTAAAAATTAAACGAGTAATATTTTATTAAAACTAAACAAACGTTATACTTTATTGTTTAGCTTTAAAAATTGGTTGTTTAAATATTTATAAAAATGAACTTTTTGAGCTTGTAAATATCGTTACGTCATTACAAGTATTTTGAAGTGATTTTTCATAAAAAAACCAATATCATATAGTTGATAATATTAATATTTACTTTATGTAAAAATACAATCTACTATTAATTTCTACTAGCATTATAAAAATAGTTTCTATAATTAAATGAGACTTTTGTAACATAAAATTTAATAGATCTTCAAATAAATAATCGTTGTTTAATAATTTTGCTAATAAGAAAATATAACGAGATAAAGAAACGTTAATAAATTAGTATGCGAGTTCGAGCTAATTTTAAGAATTAATAACTAGGGTTATTAATAAGACTCGTAGAATTATACAGAGTTGTGACGATTTAGAAGCTCCGATTTGTAGGTAACGGATTCGTAAGCAACGACAACGAGTAGGACGATTTGACGCTACGGAATCCAGGTAAGTAAATATGCCTAGCCTAGCGTGCTAGCTCCTGTTCGTGTCAGAGTATGCTTTTAATACTTGTCTCCAAATTATATTTTTGAGTTACATGTTTTGTTTGAAATCTCTTTATATGTTAAAGAAGTTGTTTTACTGCGAATTGTCACACGAATAATATCAATCCACTAATAACGTAAAGTGGAAAGAGTTGTGCGGGGATTGTTATATTCGCTTCTATATAAGATTGGTCGTGGCTGACTACGTCCACCCGACCCGTTTATGAGATTGGTCGTGGCTGGCTACGCCCACCCGACCCGTTTATTTTAATCCGGTCGCAACCTGCCGGATCGCTCCATGTACTCACCTCTCTGGCCGCGAGTAGTCTTAGAGGGGTGCCGGCACTTAAGGTGTTGGATGCGTAGTGATAGTAGATCTTCCCCGTATCAACACAGTTAAAATGTAGTTTTCTTCAAGGACAAGAATGTCTATGAATACAAAGGAAGGCAAGATTGGGATATTACTCCCCGTTTCAAGATCAAGAAGGAAGGAATTGAAATATTGAAAAGTTTAAAGTTGGATGTGTGCTTTGTTTACTCTTTTAAAGATTTACTTACCTCTTATTACTGTTTTTGAAAATAAATTATGCCTCGTCATCTGTTTACGAGCTAGGGTATTTATTTACTCAGCATTTCCCGGCTGACTTTAGAAACTGCGGTTCCATTTTCTTTCCCACCGCAGGATTAGAGGAAGAAGGCTATGGTATGGATGGGTACGAGACTCACTGAGGAAGTCAGTTCACGAGTTGTAAGATAGTTTTGAGTAATGTAAGATAGTTTGAATAAGGCAAAAATAATGTATAATAGCTACGCATGAAGAACTTGAGATCGTACTGTACTGTTTAATAATATGTAATATAAGTGCTTGGAAGTTGTGCTTTCGATTATCCGCCGTTACTTTTAGCTCCGGCCTCCCCGATTCGTCCGAGTCGGATAAGGGGGTCGTTGCAGTGGGAGGACCCTGAACTGGCATGCATCTGTGAAGCCAAAGGGATTGCAGTTACAGATGCATGTAATCGGGTCTGACCCATTGGGTTTTTACCACATTGTATATGGGTTGGGTCCTGTCTATTTAATAAAGAAGTATTATTTGGAGCAACCCATTTAAACCCATTTTAACCACATTATATATGGGTTGATCCTGTACATTAAATAAACAAGTATTATTTGGAGCAACCCATTTAAATACATTAGTAATAAGCAAGTATTATTCAAGTTCTGTATATGTATTGTTGTAGTAAGTTCTTTATCGCTATCATTGTTGATAATTTGATATCTCATAACCTAATTGATTCGTGAAAAAAAAATTGTTTGATATTGCTGTGTGAGTTTAAGTTCATGTTTCAGTCGTAAATTACTATTTACCATTTCCTTAAAAGTGTCTTATTCTAATTAGTTTGTACTCTTTGTGGTCTGGTATGGATTATTTTCTGGACTGTCCCAACCGATCCTGAAATTTCAAGAACTGGCCCATCTAGGTGGCTGCCCGACAAACCGGTGTAACCCAAAAACAATACCCGTGGAATTGTGAATTCTATGGTGTTGGTTTGTAGTTGCACCGGTTTGCTACGGGCCACCCAGTGGCCAATTCTCTAAATTTGAAGATACTTCGGACATCAACGTGAAGTCAGAAAAGGCGAGACCTATGTTGTGGTACGTCTTCTTTCCTTTTCAAGCATCATGTATTCTCTGCAGCACACATGTTGGTTATATACTTCTTTGAATGTGACTAGCCCTATCGTGAAATGAGCTTAATGTTGGAATAGATGCCCTAGAGGCAATCTAGTTTAGTATGAATTTATTTGTCGCTAGAAATTCATTTATTATTTATTGGATATTTAATATAATGAAGTCCTTAGATTTACAATTGTGTTGTTTATCTTAAATATCCCTAGTCCATTATAATGATTAATGGGACAATCATCTATAGACTAGTATGGGGTTGGATTGATATGAAGATATCATGATCCAACACATAGGTGTGCATTAGGGGTAATGACGCACTGGATTGACCCATCTCCGAGAAGGCTACATACACGTTATGTTGAGTCACAAGCGCTTCTCGCGGTGCAATGGTATTGTCATCCTTAGACTTGAAGTCACTAGATATTCTAGTTGTGGGTTATTGTGATTTTGGTAGCGTTAAACGCTACACCGTAACTGGGTAGTTATAAAGGCGTGTACTGGATACAATAAGAAGCAAGCTTAGAGATCGTAGTGGACGTAGATAGAATTTGTCCCTCCCACATAACGGGAGCAAATATCCTAGGCCACTCGAGGGATAGTGCTTATAGAATGTCTGGCCAGACTCAAATAAATCAATATGGGATATTGATGTTATTTGCACGAATAAGGCTATTCCCATGGATCGAGAAACTGTGGATTGGATATACGAGTGTGACTTGTATGTCTCGTGTCCAATCAGGATATAGAGACAAAGGGATGAGACAATTACTTGTACAAAGGTTGTTAAGATGACTATTCTATTAGTTGGCTAGAATGGATGTTTTGCTAGAAACCGCTCCATATTAGCAAATAATTTATACCAACTAGATAGAACCTATGGGGTCACACGCTAGATAGAGTTGAACTAGATTTGGGAATTAATTAATTGGATTAATTAATTAGAAGGATCACTTTGCAAAACCTTGCAAACTTAGTAGGGACTAATTTGCAAGGAAGGGACTAAATTGAATTCTAGTAGGACTAGAACAACTCCTTTAGGTAGTTGGCAAGGAGTTGTTAGACTATATAAAGGACCTTCCTTCCTTCCTTCCTACACTTATGCTCATAATTGATCATAACTTGAGTGAGAGAGAACAAAAGGAGAGAAAGCAAGCAAGCTAGAGGAGCCGCCGCCCCCTAGCCCGCCGCCCGTCCCCGTCGGCCCAAAAGGAGGCCGAAACCTTCTTTGGTTCGTCTCGTTTTGCGTGATTCTTCTTCCTTTTCCTCTTTCCGGACTAGCACCAAGGAGTGAGAGATCTAGAAATCAACTCTAGGCGTGGATCAACTATAGAGAACGTGACACAATTCGCGTTTGAAGTCATCAAAGGAGAACCCTAAGGTGTGTTATTGATTTCTACCTTTACCATCTTTATGTCTCTTGACTTGTGATCCTTGGAGGGTTTTGCATGGTTAATTATTGATTCCGTTGCGCATCCATGAATCAAAACCCTACACTTAACTGTGTACATGTAGCTGTGTTCTTCTGTTAAATTGAGCTTTCCTTCACAATCAACTTGTAAGTTTGTTCTTGTACTTTTTTGCAACCCAACAGTTGAATAAATACCGTTAGGTGGTTGACGAAGGTGCGTAGCAAATAGGAGCAACTACAAAACAATACCTATGGAATTGTCAATTCTATGGTGTTTTGGTTTGTAGTTGTCTCTGTTTGCTACGCGTCGGCCAACCACCGAGACGAGGTGGTTCATGAAGTTTGAGGATACTTCGGAGATTGACGTCAAGCCATAACGAACATACAAGTGACATCATCCAGAGCCGTTACAGTGCCGCAGTTGCCCATGCTCTCTGATGTTGTTTCAAATTCCATGTTCTCTTGTTGAACATCGACTTCAAGGGTGTTGGACTGGTAATTATGAATTGTTGGGTTCGTTGTGCTACTTTCTATCTTTAACGAACCCTGCACATTGAATTTACATGTTAGTTTTCCCTCAAGTGTTGGGTTGGATTGCCCGGATTTTAACAAACTAACCAACATCTCAGAATCTTATCGCTGTTAAAGTCTAGTAAATTATTGCATTTTGTGCTTTCCAAATATACCGGATAATTGAAACCGTAAAATACCTTAAATTTCGTGTGGTTGTGCTATACAATTTTATTCCGTAAACTTAGAATGCTATCTGTTTTAATATTGTTATGTACTGTTATCTTGTTTAGGTTTATCCAGGCTTTGGCATGTGCACATTATGGTGACCGTTTTGGCGCATCGTGCAAATGTGAAGGCGGAGCCCGTGGCTTCGAAGCCAATTTGTCGCACTAAGGGAGATACAGCTAGAGGTAAAGCCAGCTACAGAAATATGAGATGTATTATTTTGCAACTTCAAGATAGATAGCTAGTACAGGTTTGGTATAATGCGCATAGTATATGTTTTTGTCTACTCTAGTGCACTTGTACATTTGGGGGTAAAACTTTGGCAATGTAAATTTTGTGAACACACACACACACCCACCCACCCACACAAACACACACACACACACACACACACACACACACACATATATATATATATTGATGTTTTTGAAATGTGATGTGTGTTATTTCAAGTTCAGTAGGTGTGTCTTGTGTTGGTTGTGCCTGAAAACATAAGGCTTTGTGTTGGTTGTGCCTGAAAATAAGCTACAGGTTGGAAACCTCCAGCTATGATCTGGGATGGTTGCATGCTTACCTCAAATACAGCGAGAATTCAATTTTGCTGTATTAGTTATCAACAAAAATGACGAAAGTTTATTTTCTTGCCGTACAATATAACACTCAAATACGGCAATAATAAGTTAATATGGCTATACTTTTGCCGTAAAACAAAGCACATAAACTGGAAAATTAAACTCTTTTACGGCAAAAAAATTGTCGTATATGGCAGCCCAAACACTACGAGATGAAAACTCTGCCACCGTATACATGGTATCATAAACGTCGACATTATTCCCGTATTTGAGTATCAAATACGGCAAGAGGGCTTTTACGGCGGCGGTTTTTCTTGCCGCAGAGTGTTAACGTCAAAAGACCTCGCGGTCGAGCCTTTTTTCGCTGTTTAAGCATTAAACAGCGAGAAAAACCCTATAAACGGCGTTATTTTCTCGCCGTATTTCGGTACGTTTCCAGTAGTGTGTCTAGAAAGCGGAGATATCAACCAAACTACGACCCCCTACTCGCCTGAACAAAATGACTTGGCCGAGAGGAAGAATATTACTTTCAAAGAAATACTAAATGCATTACTCATGTCACGACCCGACTATTTTTTTTCTCTTTACGTTAATTAAGAACTTATCAGAGTAAACGCGTGATTTTCGGCCGCGACGGAAATATGAACCGTATCCCTTTTTTGAATAAAAATAGCGGAATGTTGAAAATATACAAGTCTTTTCAATTTAAACTAAAAACATTATTTTCGTATTCATTTGATCAATAATCGTCTACAAATCTCAAATAATAAAATATTTAAAAAATTAAAATTAATTCGTGAATGCTATAATTATAGCCCGTCTATAGTCTTCGATCACCCTAGTACGGTACCTGTACATATTTTAGGGTGACCAAAAAGCCCAGTATGTACCGCCTAACAACTGGCGTAGAAACATAATAGTCAATGAAACTGTAACATCGATCATGAATCACATAATTATCATACTTTATACATCATGCGAATAACAAACAATAACTTAACAATCATCATATAAGCAGATAATCACGTATATACTGTAATTACAGTAGACGTAAAAACTATATTTCCCCTACCTCAATACCATCTTTAGGATAGCAACTTTGAACTGATAAGCTCAAAATATATTATCTCAGAATATCTCTACTTTCTCTCTATCTCACTTATCAATAGTTGAATCGAATCTGGAATGAGAAATAACTAAAGCACTGGACCTTATTTAAAGAAGTAAGCGACCATCAAATCGCGCGTGTCGTGCATGCAGTGAAAGCTGTGTCACACGCCGACACATGTCGCATGTGTGTCAGATTTGCATAGTGATGGCCTCAGGGCATGACACACGACCCTCCTACGTGTTGCACATGCAGGGACAATCACATATGTTGTGACACGTGTCCCTCTGCGTGTCACACATTTATTTGGCCAAATCTGAATGATTATCCTCGACCACCGCGTCAAAAAAATATGCAATCTAGTCACGTCAAGCACATAACAAGCCACATATCACAAAATGCATACATATGTACTTAATTAACACTTAAGGTACTAATTATCACTAATTATCTCTTTAATATTTTTATCTTTAATTTAGAAATAAAATAAGATATTATGACTTTTAGTGTATTTTCTGGACGAGTTAAACATTTACAGTTTGAAAGTTATGAATTCATTTATGAAATGACTAAATACCTAAACATGAAATCAACTAAAGTAATATAAGCTTAAGAAACGCGGTCATTACAACTCTTACGCTTTGTATTACTGCACAACTTGTGGGCGAAAGCCGTATTTACGGCCACCCACATCTCTAACAAATGAACAACTCGAAGAGCTCATTGTTATTGCAAAAAGAGGTGAATATAGAAATTGAATTCATACTTCAAAATCATACGTGTGAAGCGGCGAGTCTTCCTCCATGAAGTAAAGCATTATGTTATAAGTGGTGTTTATCGAAATCTTAAACCCGGTGGTTCGTTTAATATCTAAAAAGATCGATTTTGTAACAAAATGTTATAAGTAAGAGAATGTATTGATTATTTCAATACATACTCACCAGTAATAAAGATTACGTCAATTAACATGCTTACATCTATTGCAGCTATAGATAATCTCAAAATTTACCAGATGGGCATTAAGACTCTCGTCTTGAATGACGAATTTAACGTAGAGTTTTACATTGAACAACTCGAATAGCTCATTGTTATTCAAAAAATGCAAGGTGTCTGGATTGGTTAAATTTCCTTATAGGATGAAACTAGCCCTGGAAGGTCAAGTCTGATAACACTATGTTATCAAATTGTTGATTTGTTCCTGCATTTTAGTATTCAGAGCTTGGAGAGCTGCTAAAATAGGGTTTTGGGGGGGTTTCGAGGGATTTGATCCTCTGGCCGAATAGACCGGGAGAGGAACTGTGAAGGAGTGTTGTAGATAGTGCTTTCTGAGCTGACAGATCTTGTCCACGTGGCAACCATCCAGCACACCATATTGTGCTCCACACACACTGGATCACCAGCCGCGCTGATCCATGTGGGGGCTGCGAGACAGGGCCCTCGCATACCACTGCACGGGACTTGTAGGGACTTAGTGGTTTGGAGGCTAGAGTAAGTCCTGTGCGCGCGAGCCAAGCCCGCACGCGATCTTTAGTAACTGCTTTTGAGAGATTTATGGCACGAGCTCCATAAACCCGGTCAATCCTGTCAAACCCGGTCAACCCCATAACGGTTCCGGTATTCGCGCATAACGTGCTGTAACGGTCCCTATATACGCGGACGAACGTGCCGTTGTGGTTAAGCTAATTAAGCCGCCATTGATGGGAGCATTAACCACACTGCAACGGTCACATTCTCCGTTATATATAGGACGTTAACCTTTCCATACAAAGGAGGACACACCAGACATACGCGGACGCTCTGCCAAACCACTGTCTCTCTCTCAGACATTACTACTGCCTTACTCTCTCCCTACACACAACCCAACTCTTTCTGTGCCATTTCCGATCCTCTACTCTTGGTGTACACAGAGTTCTCCCTGCCGGATTCTCTTGTGCACAAGTGTCATCTGAGTTATTGTCGTCCATGGCCATGAGATCCGATCTGAGTTGCTAGCTGTTGGTTGGTTAGATTTCTTTCACACGGGGTTCACCAAATTGGATACAAAGGATTAGGCTAAGTACGGGGTGAAGTTTAATCACTTATGCTCGGATTATACATCTTCTAGAGCTAACAATCTTCTAACAAGTAGGGCTGTAAATGAACCAAGACTTTCGCGAATAGTTCGAGTTCGGCTCGCTAAAAACTCGTTCGTATTCGGTTCGAAGAAATAGACAAAGATACTCAAACACAAGATTTTGTTCAATTAATAAACAAACAAACAAAAGCTTTGGCTCGTCTGTTCGTTTTGTTCTCGAATGTTATTTACATATTTCATTTGTAATGTTATAAGTAAAAAAACGATAATTCGAATTTTTTAAGTGAATATAATTTCATTTTTTTGATGTGCTTTATGATAGTTGTACGGTATATTCGAAAAATATCATTGAGAGAAAAATATCGTAAAACATAAAAATTAAAGGATTGACACCTAATTGCATTACTCTTTCCTTAACCATGGGCTCGATTGCAGGCTCATATTCTACTCTAGTTCGAATAAAATTTAATCAAACAAACTCAAACAGCCCAAAAAATGTTCGACTCGAGTTCATGTTCGTTCTGATTTTAAACAGACCAAACCCAAACAACCGATATTTGGTTCGGATCGGTTCGTTTACAGCCCCACTAACAAGTACTCGAATAGTTAAAGGCCTAGAGAGAGCAAGAGAAAATGTGTGGAAATAAGCAGTATTTTCTATAGAGGAGAGAGACAAATTGTTGTAAGCAATTCAACAATTCAACAGAGGACAATTTGAGTGAATAGTGCAGAAATATATCGTCCTACTTATACTAGTCGGATTAGGACAAGCCAATAAGTGATATGTGTCCGTATGGATGGCCCATGACCCATTAAGGCGGTGTAACCTAAATCCTTGAAGATCATCACGAATGACTTCACGAGTCGCATGTGGGATGGATCTTGTCTGTGACGGGCCTTATTTCAGGCTCCAAACCACTAGACCCCTGGCTCTCGTGCGAGGTGATGATATTGCATGATAAGGTGCTGCAGGAGCACGGTTATGCGGACACCTGTAGGGTGGTGATGGGTCCACATGGCAGCGACCCAGTGCTTCATTCTTAATTGACTATAGTACTCCGGTGACCAAGTTTGTACACCCGATTACCAAATAATAGAATTCACAGCATAAGGCTCCATTTAAATGGAACGACATAGTTTGAGTCAATAGTCAATGGACGGAAAGACAATGATATAAGGGTCTAGTCATTTGCTAATAGGGGGTAACATGGTCATTTGCGGGATGACCCATCCCTAACGCATCGCTGTAAGCATCAGACGAGGAAGATTCCTCATTCATGGATTATCAATTTAATCTCTCTTCATTTCAATTTTACGCGCTTTCCTTTTCTTAGATTATCTATTAGTTGAGTAGTTGTTTCTTCAGAGGAGACAATCGACTAAAGCTCATCGAGGGCTTCCAATTGATATGTGACGTGTCGGTTTTTCCTAACCTGTTGCTAGAACCCTGGAGGAGACGATCGACTAAAGCTCACCGAGAGCTTCCGATTGATACCTGGCGTGTCGGTTTTCCCCAACCCGTGCTGGAACCCTAAAAGAGCTCGAGGCTCTTACAAAGAAAATTTTAGCACGTTGTGCAATTTGATTTTTGCTTTGGGCCACCAAAAGACTTGCACTTGTCGATCCAAGCTTGAACGTGAAACTCAATTGTCGAGAAGACTTGCATAATTGAAGTGACTCTATGTTAGGAAAAATTTTTGTTTGCTCTAAGAGCAAATACACGTGGTGCTCTAATCAATACAGCACATGACACGTCACAAAAGAAAGTGGATTCCTACATGTTCCTGACGTGTCCTGCGATGTATTGATTAGAGCACCACGTCATATTTGCTCTTGGAGCAAGCAATAATTACTCCTATATTAGAAGGTCTCATTTTCTGATTTTCATAATCGTGAAGAAGAGACACTTTCGTTAAAATTTATTCATCGCGCAAATCAAACCCTAGCTACTGCGCCGACTTCACTGTCGAAACTGACGACAGATTCTAAACCGACGACTGCCATACGCCACGGCCCCACTCTATAGGAATCAGTGAGGTCCCACATGTACGTAAAGCTGACGTGGAGTCGCGCGGATCTCAGCCCTACCACTGAACCATATTTCACAAACCTATTTCAGGTCCGTTTGAGCAAAATTCCCCTGCCTGATAATATAAGTTCCCGTGATAGCCTTTTCCTTATCTCTCTGTTTCGCGTGCCTTCCTCATCTCCTCCGTTTCTTCGCGATTCTCGCCTGATCGATCTCCGATTGAAGGATTCAACAAGGTTGTTCTCAAATTAGTTCACAATCCGTCCCTGTTCTTATCCGGATTGAGATTAATCGGTCTCAAAGCATTTCAGATTGGTAAATTAGGGTTTCGGATCTCTTGCTATGTCTAACTCGGACGAAAACCGATCTGTTGATGAACGTGAGGTGGATGATTTGGATTGTGTTGATGGATTGAACGGTGAGGCCTCTGGAAGCGGAGCTTCGGGGAATTCGAGAGACGACGGTGGTTCCGGAGTTGGGCTGACAGAGCGCCTGACCGATGCTCTTGTAGGGGACGGAGATGCGGATCTCTTGATTGACGAGAGCGACAACAGAGGCGAGAGATTGATTCAGTTTCTGCAAGCTTTGGATTTGCAAGTTATGGGGGCTTGTCGTGCTGATGAGAGGTTAAAGCCTTTGCTGAAGCTCAACCTCTCCTGCGATGCGGCTGAAGATCGACTCTGGTCATATCTCAGTCAGGTAAAATAATTGTATATGCTCATCGATGTCTATTGATAACATGCTGTGATTTTCTATTTGCTGTTCTTCTAATCATTTGTTTATTTCGAATTGTGCTGTTGTATTTATTACAAATAGAGAATAACTAATCTATATCCTTTTTGTTGTTGTTTAATTGACAGCATTTTGAACCAGCTGAAGTTGGTATGCTAGCAAGGTGTTTGTGCGTTCCTCTTGTTACCATACGTGTTGGAAAGATCATCAAGCAAGGAACTATGTTGTGCCCCAGTGCTACAAGGTAATAACTAATACACGGATACTGATTTGAATGAACACTTTGATTCTTATTGTCGCTGTATCTGTTGTTTGTTTGTGCACATACTTGCCTAATGTGATCTTATTTGTTATGATTTACTTTTATGCACTGCCTGTTATGTTGCTTTTACATTTCACAGCTTCTTTTGTACAACTGCAACAGGAGCTAGCTTCTTTACCTGTCAAAATTTTAGAAATACACCGTCAAGTGTATTTTTCTCTGTGCCTCTCTCAAATGTGGTTCGAAAAGGATGCTTGCGGTTTTTTTCAACTCTGATTGTTTTCTCAATCCATAAGTGGAGTAATTATTGCTTGCTCCAAGAGCAAATATGACGTGGTGCTCTAATCAATACATCACATGACACGTCAGGAACATGTAGGAATCCACTTTCTTTTGTCTGTCACTTATTCTCTTTCTTCCTGACGTCTCATGTGCTGTATTGATTAGAGCACCACGTGTATTTGCTCTCATAGCAAACAGAAATTTCTCCCCTAAGTGAGGGGTCTCATGATGTTCTCCACAAAGGGTGTTCCTGCTTGTTTCTATGTAGTTTGAGACAACATTTGTGTGCCCAGACAGTAGCAGTTGTTTTTGAGGAAAATTATTGAAATTGATCACTTCCCTAATGCTCAGAATCTTATTATTTAAACTTCGATGCAGCTCAACATTGTCTAGTGTCGTCCCAGGGTGTTTGTCTCGCAATCTTATAGCTATTTACATGTTGGTCAAGTGAATAGAAGTAGCGAGAACACAGGATTAAAATAATTAAGCTCCCTCTTTCCTACCAAGACTTTTTATTTTCCGGATTCTCTGGCACAATGGTCAGCTGTTTCTCAATATCTTTTTCTGTTGTTACAACTTCTTAGTATCCCTGGTAAATCAAAGTATGCAAAGAATTTCAGTAAACCTTGAATTTGATTATACTATTTTTAATGGATTCATCACAATGCTGGTTCTAAGCTGATATACTTGTTTCTGATGAACCTCAGAGGCCTTTGCTTGTTTGTATTTCTCAATTTTTAAGTAATTCTGCTCGACCGATTGAGCAGTACGACTGTATTGCTGTAACATTATTTGACCCCTAATCTTGTCTGGGGTGCACAGTTTGAGTATGTTGTACGTGGATTGCAGACACATTTGTTCGACTTAGCGATCTCATCCCCGATACTCCATGCTGGATCTTGTTTGGTTGGTCCTTTGACCACATCATCTTGGTTTGAGAATGTCTGGTAGCTAGAGGTGCATTTTCTTGAGAAGCGAACCATGAAGGTTGGTGTAGTACTGTCGTATTGATTGTAAAAGATGCGAGCCTTTACCCACGTATAATAAGATAATTAATCAGCTGGCTGCACGATTTGTGTTTTGGTGTAGGCTCTGAAATCTGAGTACACGTGAAGTTAATATAGTATTTTTCTCTGTCTGCGAGTTATTTTATGATCATAATTTGGTTTAGTTTTATTACGTTCTGCTTAGAGGGTATGTAGAAATAGGAAGAGGTATAATATTGAACTATCGTCAATTTGATTCATATTAATACTTTGGTGACAGATTGAAATTGCAAAATCCTATGTTTTCACTCAATGATGGTGACAATGTGTTCATCCTTCAATATAAATATATCTTTTTACTTGTAGGTAAAGTGGGCGTGTCCTATTATGATCTCTGAATTAAGACGAATTAAAGGTAGCTGCGCGCTCCTATTTCATGGTATTTATGCTGGATCAGTTGTTCTATTGGTTACGCATAATATTTAATTTAGGGATGTTGAAAATCTCTTCATTGTTGTGCTTTAGCATATTGATAATTGTGCTTATGTCTTACTGCTTCTTTTTTCCGTGGATGGTCTACTTCACTAATTTTTCCTATTTCAGACATCTACTTATTTCTTACTCATATTTCTTGAAAGCTGAAAACTTGCTGGGGTTGCTATTTATATTACTTCGTAGACATGTAAGATGGTTCAGTTAAACTGGTTAATGTGATTGGTAGAGCAAGTGGAGCTTATCCTAAATATTGAAACTAGCATGAAAAGATTGGTTACCGTTTATATATCGGTTCATGAGTTAAGGTCCGTGCGTTCTGCTGTAAGGGTGTGAATTTAGAGCCTTGAAGAGGCTAAGCTGTAGCATGCATGAGAATGGAGGATAGAAACGCATGCATGTGATTGGTAGAACAAGTGGAGCTTATCCTAAATATTGAAACTAGCATGAAAAGATTGGTTGCCGTTTATATATCGGTTCATGAGTTAAGGTCCGTGCGTTCTGCTGTTATGTTTAAGTAACAAACAGGCGTCAAAGAAGGTGTGAATTTAGAGTCTTGAAGAGGCTAAGCGGTAGCATGCATGCGAATGGAGGATAGAAACGCATAGAACGGCCATCTCTTTCTAGAAGTTTAAAGAGTGTATAATTAATGAAAGGTTAACTTGACCTTAAAACACCTGTATTTCTGTAGATAAAGCCATGAAACTTGATTAGAAATGCACGCCCATCCACCTGCTGATATGTTTATATTCGTTGAGAAACGACATGTATTCTGAATATGATAAGTGAGTCAAGCCTATGTTTCATGACATTTTGTCTTTTAGTTGGAACCTTCGTTGCCGATTTAAAATAGATTGAAATTAGCCAAAGAAATAAAAAAAAAAAGAAAAAATTCAACCAAAGAAAATCACCATTCACCAATTTTCTTTGCGCACTACTAAAAACATACGTTTAGAATGGAGGCATATTTTTATTGCTTTGGGTAGTCCCTATATTGTTGGAGATCCCCATTCTGCGATGTATCTTCACCTCCTCCACCAGACATCTCGAATGTACGCATCATCTCCTTTGTATGGTGCTTCAGGCTTTGGATGAAGGTATGGATTAAATCAGTGCCAGCTTGGGCCATTGGTCATCTGGATGCTTTGTCTGCTTCCCCGACCTTCGCTGTAATCTATAAATTGACGTCTTCCGCAGAACATACACAATTTTTTAAAACCTTGATGTTACTATCTTGAAATAATTGGTCTGAGTTATCTGATTGAAAAACATGTCGAGTCCTTCTACCCGTGATTAAGGTTTAGTTACGGTCTTTGTCAACTCTTGTTCCTGAACATAACCTTGGGGTAATTGGCTACAGTTAGTAAGGAATTAGTAAGGTTTAGTTTACGGATAAAACTGAATGAGTGTTCTTAATAACAATTGAAACAATTTGCTACAATTATTTTGATGGTCCTTTTGTTGGTTTTATGCATTCATAATGAACTAAGACATGGAATCTACCTGTTTGTTTATCAACCAATTAGAAAGCAGGAGAGACCTGTTACATTCCGCGGTCTGCATTCTGCAATCGATGTCTAATAATGTTGCTTTTTGGCAAGAAAAGATAAATCAATCATATCCAGAGCAGATGCGATCTAATGAGGTGCATCCTCTCTAAAAGTTTAAGAAAAAGGGATTTGTTAGGTCTTTTAATGAATCACTAATTTTGTATCGCACCTGAGTAGATTTGTTAACTGTGACAACGTACTTATTTGACTGAATTGGAAAAACACTGTGACTAACATAGTTTGGGGTTTGGTACTAGTACTCAAATAGCAAAGGTAGTAGTTTGTCACATTAGCAAACATTTATATAACGATATTTCACATTTCGCAGGCCTAAATTTGTTCAAGAAGGGACAAGATGTATGGAAGTCATAGTTATGATTAACAATACATGCTGTTATTTGTGCCGGGCGTCTTAGTCTTCGATTAATTCCATGTCTGTTCTCTTAGGGTTATTGCAACGCTGTACTGTTAATAAGATGATGCCTTTAATGGGTACTAATAATAGAGATGTAGGGTCAGTCAAGCATGTTGTTTCTCCATCTTTCAGATGTTTAATTGTACACGTTATCTTCTTATGCGTTGGGTACTTCTATCTTACTGTTCTATCGTAAGATTCACGTCTCTTTTCTCGTCATTGTAACAGGGGAAATTTGAATCTTACTCTCTTGCCAACATCTGACTTACGAATCTGTTTCAATGGGGACAACGGTCGTCTGGAGAGATTGTCAACTATAAGTACAGATTCTCGGACCAGTGTTGAAGTCGAAGATATCCCAGCTGATAGCTCCGGGCGATCCTTTCTATTAAAGATTCCTGATTGTGGAGAATTTTATTTTTGGTGTTCAGAGAAGTCATTGCTACGGGGTAATGAGTTGATTGCGAAGGTATAATCTTAAAATATGTAAGTGTAAAGCGGTATCTGCATATACTGGATTTTCACATTTAACTGTTATCCCTTTTTCTACATTGGTGCAGATGAAGGATCTACTCATGCAGAAGCCTTCTCTTGCTGATTTGACTGGAATTAGTGAGACGCGGCTCAACTGTTTTGCAACGCATATCCGAGCTTATCTTGTTGGGTCTTCTGTGACCAGAAAAGGAGCTAGTTCGGTTCTTGCACTTACTTCAGAAGGCTCTTCAGTTTCTTCCGAACTTGGCCTCCCCACATCAAAACACTCACGAACCCGACATATTGGAAGTCAATCTGGAAAGACTAATTCTGGTAGCCTCAGTCCAAGGTCAACTTCATTTAAAGAGGGTCTGCCCAAAACCTTCTCTTCCTGGAGAAATGTGTTTCGGGAAAAGCTGAAACGACAAGATGACCAATTTTCTGGTGGCAACAACCTCTGTGTTGCATCTCTTGGTACATCCAGATCTCTCGAAGCTGGGAATGAGAAGTCCAGAGAAGAAGCTGCCGATTTGTGTTTATTCTCTCCAAATCTGATAGAATCACTTGGGAAATCTGCTCCACCACCACTTCTGAGCCCGGTCTCCCAATCACCACCCTCGATTGCTTCATCTCTTCTTGCTCCCTATTACTGCTGGTGTCCTCCTGTTGCGCCAACTTTGCAGTACACTGTTGCTCCTCCGCAGTTGCCCATTTCATCAAGTGAACAGCTTCTGTTGCCTCCACTTTCGTCATTACTACCAACTGTTAGGTCAACTAGCGTGTTGACGCAACCTGCTCCTCTTGATTTTACCAATCTACCCCATTTAGACTTCCCTCCATTGATGCCTGAACCCTTGGTCAGGCTGCCGTTGTCAATGTCAATGTCAAATTCGCAGCAGATTCCGACGTTCACCCCTTTAATATGTGACCCGATTGTTCATATTCCTGTTATGGACATCTGCTCCTCTGGCCAAAGCTACCTTGTGAGTGCTGGTCCTGCTATGTCAACCACCATACCACCATTGCACTCTAAACTTCCGAACCCATTGAGTTTTCAAGAAGCTGATTCTGTTGAAGAAGGTGCAAGAGAGACTCTGCGCTTGCTTCTCGGCAGTTCTAGCGAGACCAACTCGCGACTGGAGAATGTTTTCCCATCCGTTCTGACCAGTCGTAGTACGGATGAGAAGCCTGGCATATTTGCTGCTGGGAGTCGGGGTCTCTACATTGGGAGCAGCGATGTGGGTGCTTTTGCTAGCGGCATTGCAGCCATGGGATTGCCTTCATTGTCTTCAGACATGGCAATAACCAGTAGTGCGCTGGAGAGATACTCCAGCAAATGCAGCTTTCTGGATGAATTAGAGAGATCTGGTGGTGGATGCAGTGGTGGGTCTTGTCCAGAAGACGACTGTGTGTTGCCGAGGGAGGAAAGGACTGATTGACGATGTTGCATTTGTCTTTTTGTTTGTGTAGCAAATTTTTGTTTTGAAAAAGGAAAGTGTAGATAAGCAAGTGTCTTTAGGTTTTGTATCCAGAATTGTAATTATTATCCTACAAACTTGGCCGTAATTGGCTGTGTTTCGGTTGCTGGTCCAATGTCTTGATTTTTAGAAAGCTTTTAAGTATTTGTGCTTCAGATTTTAAGTTACAGTACTGTTTTGAATTCCTGTTGAAAGCAACCAAATATGCTATGCATGCACAAGGATATAATGGCGGGTGGTCTGCTCTTCTTGAGTAGAGGAACAGTAACCCACCCTTTTTTGGACAGAGAGCATGTAATTAGCATGGATTTGAAGGTCACAAAATGCTCTTCCACTGGATTTGAAGGTCACAAAATGCTCTTCTACTAGCAAGCTATCATTTGTTTAGGAGAACATTCATTTAATTTGCATTGGTTGCATAGATGCAAATCCATAAGAATCTTTATATTTGTACTACGTAGTCAGTCACAATTCAGATGCATGCCTTTTGATGTGCTTCCCTACATGAAATGTAACGTAGAAAGGAATTGAGGGACCTAAACTTCTTAAATTGTTTGAATAGGGAATGAAAAAGATATGTTAATTGTTGGGGGACATTACATGGAGATTGATATGAGGACAGAAAAATGAAGGTTTCTTTTTGTCAAAAAAATGAATTTGACAAAGCGTTGGTCCTGTCGAAGGGTTTGTAGGATGTCCTCGCTCGAAGTAAGTTGTCACGTTGGAGATTAAAAAAAAATGGTCATGAAGTTCTATCTCATGTTTTGAAAACGGCCTCTGGACGCCATAGGAGAGAGTGAGATTGAAAGAGAGTGGTTTGGGAGAAGTGAGAGAGCGTCGGAGACGAAGAAGACAACGCACGCAGGAGATTGCCTGCGGTGAGTTCGGGGGTTGAATTTGCGGTTACAGGGTCGCGGTTGTGACCGGTTGTGAAGAGAAGGATGGAGGAGACGAAGCGCAGAAAGGGAAGAAGATGAGGAGTTTGAAATTTTCGTAACTATTTTTTTGAATTTTTTCTTTCAGTTATGCTAAATTATTAATTAGTTTTAATTCTGATTAGTTTAATTACGTTCTAGCGTCAATCTAATTAGTGTTGGAGTATGTCCTAGAGGCACTATTTATTATGTTATCGATATGGAGAAATGCGAACATGAATGAAGTCCTTAGAGCATAAATGTTATGTTCTTAAATATCCCTAGTCGAGTACTACAGTTAATTATGACGTATGTATTGTATCGAAACTAGTATGTGGGTAGATTGATATGGGGATATCAAGTCTAACATATGGGTACGCATTAGGAGTAATGGCGTACTGGATGACCCACCATGAGAAGGCTACATGGGAGTTATGTGAATGTCACAAGCGCTTCTCATAGTGACAATGGTGTTGTGATCCTTAGACTTGAACTCACTAGATACTCTAGTTGTGAATTATCATGTTTTGATATCGTCAAACATTACACCGTAACTGGGTAACTATAAAAGCGATAATCGGGCATGATATGAAGCAAGTTGGGGAATGGTAGTGATGTAGATATGATTTGTCCCTCCTACATAACGGGAGTAAATATCCACGACCACTCGATGAGTGAGACTTAGGGAAACGCATGTCCATACTCAAATAAATCAATATGAGATATTGATGTTATTTGTTTATCTAAGTCTACTCACAGATCGAGAAACTATAATTTGGATATACAAGTGTGACACTCTATATCTTGTGTCCAATCTGGATAGATGAGACAAAGGGATTATATAACGCGGTAACATTGGTCACAGAGGTTAGTCAGATCACTGACATTCCTATTACTTGGGAGCATTGATGTATTGTTAAATGCCTCTCAATGTTTGTAATAATTGTTATTACAGCCAACGCAATTATGAACCTACAAGGTCACACACAATAATAGATCAAAATGGAAAAAGTTTCTCATTAGCTGGACTAAAGAGCAATAATGAATTGATTGGACTAAAGTATAAACTGTGCTCATTAGTTGAACTAAAGAGCAATTGTGGACTAGAATGAAAACTAATCAAAACTGTTGGATTTAAGGGCAAAGATGAATTTCTCTAACTATGAATAGGATTTGTAGGCTATAAAAATTCAGCCTAGATTCATTCCTACTCCACACAGTACACTAGAGAGAAAAGAGGAAGATAATAAAAGGAGTTTTATTCTCCTAGGGTTCGGCCAAGCAAGGAGTGCCGCCCTCCTTGGAGTCTTCGGCCTCCAAGGTTCCAACCCTATCTGCTGAGCCTCGGCCATGGTGATGGCCGTCCCTCTTGCTGCCCACGACATGTGATGCCGTCCTCCTCTCCTTGCCGCTGCTTGAATGTGATTCAGCTCGTATGCGCGTCCAAGTTCATCATCTTGTATGACAAGATCCTTCTTCTCAAGATTTCTAGCACCATTAGAGAAGAAGTCCAGCTGAGGTCTATTGAGTGGATACCGTAGAGACGCCATTCATTTGATCTGCTTATGTGATCGTCACCAGTCAGAATGACTAAGGTAACCTTTCTCCTTCATCATGTTATGATGCTTCACCTGCGATTCATGGAGGGTTTTGAGCAGATTGTTTTTTGTATTTCCGCTGCGTAACCTGCATCAAAACCCTACAATTAAGTCGAGCTTTTTGCACAAAACGTGAACCGCACTGCCTCTATCGACCAATCAAGATCGAGCATCGACTTAAATAAGTGGAGAATCGACCTAGCTAGGTCGATGCTCGATAAGACTTTGCTAGGTCGATGCTTGATCATGCTAGGTCAGTGATCCTGTGTCCGTTTTTGCGTTTTATGGTTGGTTTTAAGCAACCGATTTGTACATGGTGATTCCCTTAAACTATATTCCTCCACTTCATCTTACTGTGTATGACGGACTGTTTAGGAAGTGCAAGATAATGGTGAGACCGAAGTTGAAAGACATGGGTAATGCACAAGGGAAGTGCAACGGATAGTTGATGACGTACTTATAAGCGAATGTTCCCAACCTTGCTTGGTTGTTGGACGTTACGGTTGATGTCAACTTCTCGGGGGATGCAGGAGACTAAGATATTTCACGGGCGGCTGAAAACTGATAAGGTGCATCATGTGTGGTGTCAATTTAGCGGGATGTCCATGTTGTTTTCGAAGAATTTTGTGATAGTCTCGGGCTTGAATATGAGGACACTTTACACCGACGCTCAGTGGAGAGCAAGGACTTTGGAAAACATAGTTGTTGGCAAGTATTTTTTCGGCCAAGCGGTGATTACTCACCTGTTGATTGAAGAAGTTTTGTACATGAACAAGCATAAAAACAATTAGAGCAAGAATGAAGAACAACTTCGGGAGAGGTGTGTGAGTGTGTGTGCGAAGCTCATGGTAGGGCTTTTGTTGACGAGTTACACTAAGTGCTTGAAGTATGAATTCCAGCTACAGGCTGACATAAGGCAGAATGGCTGAAGGATTGGATGTCGTCTTGGCTATCTGCTTCTATAGCCGATGAGGTTGCGACTGGTGGGGTGAATTTGTTTAAAATATTTTGTTTGCTAAAATTATTTTATACAAGTTTGTTGGTATTATAAATTTATATTTTATTTTTTATTTTTAATAAGACAACTATGATGTTCATGCCACTGAAGAGAGATCATCACCTATTGATGTCGACGGGGAGCCATACCAGTCGATGAGTATCCCTCCTTTCCCGCTTGGATCTGATGTGGAAATTCAGGATGAAGACGTTGTGTTTATGGAGGAAGCAACACCGAGAGTTAAGCTTCGAAAGAGGAATCTTATGGATTTCTCGGGAACTATCCTCGAAGGTATGCCACCAATCAAGAGGATGAGAGCTTCAAAGAAGGAAAATTTTCCCTTGATAAATGGTACAGGAACAAATCGAGAAAGTCGCAGTCGGTCTGGTGCGATCTTGATGATACAACAAAGACATTCTTTGATGGCCTAGTGAAGCTGGATAAGAATCTCAGCAATTCAGTAAGACACGCCAACGAGTTACGCTATTTCATTTATACACATTATATTTCTATATTTTATATATGTCGTGTTTGTTATGTGATGCATCACATGGACGAGTCATGCTATTTGATCGCCACAGTCTCGCATCGGCGTTCAAGACCGCTGATCAAATGCATGCAGTGATGGACTCTAAGTTTGCGGACGCGTGTGACTACTCAAATGATTGGCGAGAGACTTGGCAAAAGAGTACCCCGTACGTAAGCGGTAATATTCCACAATGACCGATTGCATTCGGTAACATCAGAACGTTCTACTTCCCATGTCGTCTAGGTACCGGTTGGATTCGTTGCATTGTGGACCTTAACAAGGAGACTCTTTCTGTCTACGATCCAAACCCTAAAGCAGAAGGTACAAAACCCGGGGAAATTACTGGTACGTTGACGAGAATCCAGCAGTGGTTCCCAATGTGCATCCGTCTTGCGAATGAGGAAGCAATCCATAACAATGTGCCTGAAGAGATTATTTTGACTTACCATGCCTACCTGAATCTCGTCCAACTTACATTCTTCCCGCTCAGTCATGCATCTTCGTTATTCGAGTTCTTGAGTTCATGATCACAAAGAGCCTCATGAAATCACAAATAATATCATGCACAATGTCATTCAAAGAAGGTACGAGGATGCAGTGAAGTTCTGGTCCCAAGCTTGGGATAAGTTTGACGATGGGGTCGACAGTGAGGAAAAATCATTTCATTCTCTTTTTCATACTTTAATAACGTTTGGGGGGGTGATTTTCAATGTTTTTATTTGTATCGTGGATGATTTGAAGGCATTTTTTTTAATGTTTCATGGATGATTTTGAGTTTTGAGAGACTGGGTGTGTACAAGGAAATTAGATCCAAGTGTACACCTCAAGTAGGGGATTAGAGTAGAACAGAGAGAGATGGAGGGTGTGAGTAGGGAGAAAGTAAGCAAGAGTAACTATCTGAGAGAGAGACTGCTTAATGACGACATGGGAGTTTAGAAAAGCCGAACTAGAAGCCTTTCCATGGAGGGCTAACCTTCCTATATATAGTGGGGAAGTGACCGTTGTGGGGGGGGGGGGGGGGGGGTTAATGAACCATAAATGGTGGCTTAATGGTATCCCCCGTAACGACACGTTCGACCGTATATATAGGGAATGTATGCACCTTTCCGCAGATACCGGAGACCGTTATGAGATCGACCGGGTTTATACGGCGTGGTCATTAAGTCTCTCAAAGTCAGTTAAAAAGGGTCGCACGCGAGCTTGGTTGTCGTTCGCGCGCGACGGACCTTACTCTAGCCTCCAAACCACTAAGTCCCTACAAGTCCCGTGTAGTTGGTACGCGAGGGGCCTGTCTCACGGCCCCCAAGTGGATAGGCATGGGTAGTGATTGGATGTGCATGGAGCACAACTAGGTGTTCTGGATGACCGCCACGTGGCTATGATCTGTTTGTCTGGAAAGCACCATCCACATTAGCCCCCTTTTGCGTGAATGTCACGCGCACGTTTGCTGTTTAGTCGCGCAAAACCAGCCGTGCATGATCCTTACGTAGATCCTCGTATTGATTTAAAATTCAAATCCCTAGCCCCCAGATATAGCCATGATTGCCTAGGGTTTTGAGACACCGTATAGGCTGTGATGAAGTGTGATCGTTGCGAAGTTAACCAGACGCCACCCATAGATTTTTTGCCGATTTTCGAGGCAAGAATAACTCAGAATGATCTGATAGGTCACCAAGTTTTCCAATTATCGAAGCGTTGCTGACTCGGCAAACGTCAGCAGTCGCGACTCTTCAGTCTTGAGGGCTATTTAAACCATTTGGTTCTTCAATTAGAACTTTTCTACCGTCGTTGGGACTCAAATTTTATGAGCTAGAGAGAGGATCTTCAGGAAGAAACCTTCGATCAACTTCTCGATAAAGTCTCTCAAGCAATTCAGGCCCTCAGACCTCGCCGACAAGGTTAGTGATTCTTTCCCCCTTCAATTGTGAATTTGAAATCAGAATAGGAGATACTCTTCTCCCCCCTTTTTCTTCGCATGCAATCCACTTTGAAGTTCATATTCATTCTTCCTCATAATCCTGCTTGGTATCTATGTTTGTAGAAATGGCTCCCAAGAAATCGCAAGAAGAGGATGTCGAGTTACCTGAACTTCGCAAATACCTATGGTGCAAAGCCCCCTATTTGGGTGGTGACGACTTCTTCTTAGCTTCTATCCGAGGAACCACTCCCCAGGAGTCTTCCCCAGGAGATGCTCTATAACTGATGCCCGAGCCAGAAAGAGAAGACTGGGATTTAGCAGACACCCAAGATGTGCAGAGGCTCGGTCTTGAAGCTGGCCTGTACCCATTCACTGATCTCTTTTTCCAGGCCTTTCTGGAGAAACTCGAGTGGATGGAGGAATGGACCGAGTTCATCCTCGACCGTCACGAGAAGGTGTTAATGAAAGCAGGCATCTATCATGCCATCTGCGAGACCAAGGTACTCAACCTCAAAGTCGAACAAGATATGCTAAGGTTCCTGTTCTCCCGGTACTCCAAGAAGACCCATACCTTCCATTTCTCTTCCTTCGAGGCCGCACCTACCCTCGAAGATGTAGAGGTCCTGCTAATGCTTCCGAGTATGGGGGCCTTTGATCCCTTGGATAAGCTGGAGTCTGATGAAGAACTTACCCTCTTCGCGCAAATGCAAGAGTGTATTGCAGTTCTGAAGAAAGCTGCCACAAGATGGGCGCCCAACGCGACTAAACCCTGCGAGACTTTCATGTATATCTCCTCCAGCGCGAAGAATATATGGTCGAAGTGGATCATGTACTTATTCAAAGACTAAGCCAAACCTGCAATCATCCAGGAGTCGGAGGATGACGAAATCGCGATAATCGCCACTAAAGGGGAAGGTATCAGGTGGACATTATGAGGTTTCCTGTGCGTTTGGTTGTCGCGCTATCTTATAGACGGGAGTGCACATGATCGGGTTTTTACTCATGTGATCCCGCTTGCAGTAAAGCTCGCGCTTTGCCAGAAGATTGCTTTGGGGCCCCTGGTCTTGGGATCTTTATATTACTGGATAGATTTGACCGCGAAACATATTGAACAGTCGCAGGGCAGAGTCGATGTCGTCTCCTTTGTCAACACTGCATTCCTAACCATGTGGGCTTTCGAACGATGGCCTTCGTATGCTCCGATCCCTTCGGAAGTCGAGCCGTGGAACACACCCATTCTAAACATCAACACAAGTTTCCCCGGTCGTGGCGTTGGTTTAGCACGAAAGGCATCCGTCGTAGCTTCTTCGTGGCTAGGCCCTATGTTACCCAGTTGAACAACATCGTTTTCCTAGAAGACATGTACCCAGAAGAAAACACCCCGTTCGAGAGAAACATATTACCAAAGGGTCCCGGTGCTATGGGAGGTATGTGAACTGGTGTAGAAGAGGATATCTGCCTGCCCTGATCGAGTATTGACACGATTTCTTACGTGTATACGCAAGTGCACGGTCAAGTAGTAAGTGGAGTATTTTACGACTCCGAGTATCGAACCCAAGGGAATTTACGATTATTAGCTAATTAAGAATTAAATTTATGATACGTAAGTAACCGGTAAAAAGTGTTTGATTTTATAACGTTGTCGCCCACAAACAAGCGACTAAATAACAACTAAGTTAAATATTTTTGTGGAATTTTCACTATTAAACGAGGATAACTTGTGATTGAATACGATTAATATGGAAGAACTAGGCAATTGATGGTCCCTAGGGTTGTTAATTATTTCCGGAATTATGCATGAAACACTCTACTCACATTCTAGTTATATCGGGTAATGCTCATCACGATCTTCTCTCGATCTCACGTGAATTTGTGTGAATAATAGATTTCGGGTCCTCTCGGTCCACCTCCGTCTACTACTACAATCTAATTAATTTGTTAGGCTTCGTTCACCGGGTCCTATCGGTCCACCGAATTCACTAAGTTCTAACACAATTAATCGAAACTACCCTCACACGATTAATCAAGTTTCTATCTCCTCTCAGTCTCAAGAAACTACAAGATTATCTACCTATTCTTTAACACGTCTCAAAGAATTCACTTTCGTGCAATTCTATCAACAAGTAACATTCTACGGGTGATCAAGCCAAGAACACTAAGAATTAAGTACAAGAATAGATAAACTAATAAGAACGTTCATAGAATTAAGCAAAGGCATGCATCAAGTCCAAAATCCGGAAAATCATCCAACAAACCCTAGTTTTCCATCAATCACCTAGCTTTAAGAAGTTTAGCTAGACATAATATTGCTCAACATGATCAAAATCATAGAGTTCATGAAGAATAGAAGAAGAAAAGATGATCAAACGCTTGAATCTTCAATGTTGATGATCTTCCAAGCTCCAAGCTTTGTCTCCTATCTTCCCTAGCTCCCAAGGCTTCAAAGATACGTCAATGTCCTCTCTTAGGTCGTCCTTCACGTTTTCTAGCAGCTGGACACGCTTTTTAATGAAACTATGCCGAAATTGCACTTCAGCCCCTTTACTTTGTAATTCCCGGACAGAATTCTTTGCTGATTTTGCGCGGGCTGTATCTCCCTCATACGAACTCGTATTCGGGCCTACCATATACCGTTGGAAAGCTACGGATGTCTACTTTCCAATGCCGCAAGCCTTGCTTCAAAATTCCTTGTAGATTTTCCTGGGCATCCAAAAGAGTGCAGGCTGGTCCTGTGTGACTTTTCCAACTTTTCTTCGTTTGCGCGTCTCCTTTTCTCCTCTTCATCTAGCTCCATTCCAAGCACATCCAAGCATCTCATAAGCTCCATTGCACCTATTTCACCTGAGATACACAACACTAAACAACCCGTGCAATTATCATAGCAAATATGAGAGAAAACATGCACAAATAGGCTAGAAACACAACTTTTCACTCTTAGGCTTGTAAGTCATCAATTCCACATATTAACGCACATATAACATATAAATCATGTGAAATAAGCCTATTACAAGTAATATGGAAGTATAAAAATAACTCCTAAAAGAGAGTTATCAAATACCCCCACACTTACCATTTGCGCGTCCCGAGCAACAAATCAAAAGCCAACCACATTCTCACTTCATCCCACCACCAACAAGATACGAGCCAAGACAATTGCATACTATTCGAAACACCGTTGCATACAAATCTTAACTAGCCGACTCAATAACAAAATACGGCTCAACAATGCAACAATATGATGCAAATGCAAGGTACGACTCGATCCTACACAACACATATTTACACACGCACACAAAAGTATTTCTTTTTGGTTGAGATTGGGCAATCTCAATAAGCAAACTGGTAAGTCATCAGGCTCTCATATCCCCTTTGGAAACTCTACAACCTCCATGATCGGCAGAATTTGCGGCCAGTTTCGTTAGACAGAACAAGCACGAGCACTTAATAATTTGCACTCACACACTCATCAGACATATCCCTAGTACTTACCATCCGAGCTATTTATCCACGGGTTAAAACTGTTGAAGGCTTAGGAAGGGTGGGATAGGCTATTTAGAAGCGTAGTCCTAGACGTCATGATATTCTCACTTAACCCGTTTCTCACACTCCCTCACCGAAATCCAAGGAACCCAACCGAATCTCACATACTCCGGCCCTCATTCCCTCAATCCCGGTGCAATGCCGTTCTCGCGGCCACAAATGTGAAAGAGTGTCAGAAAGAATCATAGCTAATCTCTTCGGTTCCCTTGCAATTGCCAAAACACGCTCCTTTATTTCCTTCTCATTCCTTTCATTCTCTTTTTTTTTCTTTTTTTTTCTATCTCTCTCTCTTTTTTTTTATTTTCATTTTTTATTTTCTCACTTGCCACAAATAATCAACACATGGAGCACAAGTAATACTGAATGAACCCGACGAGATAAAAATATCATGTAGATCACGTGGGGGTGGAATGTGTCAAATCAAAGAGATATAATAATAATCGTCGACACCCCCACACTCGATGTAAACCAACTCACCAAAATCCGGTAGTCAAAGTGATACATGCTTTCCAACCGATCCTCCTCATCACCTAAGATATAGAGAATAACATGAAAAACTAGCACGTCCTCCTATAATATCAATCAACCCCACCCCATATTGTGCGGAAAGAATGTCACGCATTACGACACTCCACCTGTGATCGTGGTGTAAGGACACGATTCACCGCCACACCGAAGTGTGCTGCCGTCTCTAACTCACCCTCACATCCCCTCGTAAGACGAAACCTGTAAGAGTATCCACAATGAATGTATCAAATCAGCACACCCTCATCGAACCTCCCTAACTCGACTCCCTCTATCATGACGCATAGGAAAGGGCCATTCTAACAAGTGATGAAAGTCACAATGAAAGGCTTCCTAGGCCAGAGGCTGTGAATAAAAGGGGTAAATGGATCGAAGAGGGTAACTAGTGGACCTAGGCTGTGAGACGGGACGTGAGGTCCCCATAAAAGTCACTCGCACGACTGTTCCGTTGCCACTACGAGGAGGGTTGACGACTACCTAAATGACGGCGGTGTAGTACTAGTAGGATATCTAAGTCTGAGAGACTGTTACTTGCATTTCTAGTGTGCATTAGCTCTATAAGTCTTCCTACTCCAGATTCTCGCGTCTCTGCCTCACTTCGGATCTTCATACTCCTAGAAAATTCTATCATTAAGCCCTCGCCAAGTTCAACTCATTTTGATTGCCCTTTCTCTTAAAAAAATCAATTTTTACTTTTATGGATTTTTTTTATTTCCTACTCTATATGCAGGGCCAGACGCGAAAGAAGACTCGAAACTGACTCATTTCAGGTAGGTGGACTCAATTAAGTAAACGTGCAAAATAAAACAACAAACACATATATACACCGCTAATACATCACCATACGACACTATAACTAAACACGACATGGACCACGGATACGATACAATACGAACTAACAATCTACATGCTGACAGGTTAATGCAAACACGGACTGGCTAGTCAAGACTAAAAATCCCCCCACACTAGACTGCGTCGTTGTCCTCAACGAATTTAGAAGTAAAACCGAGGACTCAGCATTTTTAATGTGAGGGGCGGTGAATCTACTCATCCTCCGGGCTCTGGTTCATCCTCTTTTTGGTAACGGTCAACTAATTCATTCTCATTCACCTTACGTTTCCCTTTATCGACCGACGAACCATCACCATCTTGCCTCTATTAGGCATCATCTCACACACGTATCAATTGTCAAACAAATGCAGCAAGTACAAGTGCAAGAATCAAATAATACGCTGAAGTTTAGGAATACCTGACAAAATCAGTCAAATTGACTGATTTTTCTGAATTTTTCGCGATGTGAGATTTTTAGCTCTTTAGCTTCCCCTTGGTGTCCCCGTCAAAACCCCGAAAACGGTTTGTTGAAATTTCAAACGATGAAGAACGAATCGACGATTCTTCGTTCTAGGGTTCGGACCTCCTTCTTCTCCCCCACACTTGTCTCTTGTAAACTAGCTGAATTGGCTTCACAATAGATGTAGAGGAGCTTGAGGCGAGCAAAACCCCTGTCTCGATTCAGAATTTGATCAACTTCTTCCAATGGTGTTCTTGAGCACTGAGAGAGCTCACAAGAGAGAGAACGACGGAAAGAAGCTGGGGCGTGGTTCCCTTTTTAATGAGCCGCGAGTTTTGCTAGTGATCGTGCGATCACCATAATGTGATCGTACGATCTGAGATGGTCGCGCGATCACGTATTTGATCGGCAATTCCAGTGAGTTGGTTTTTTGTTTGTTGCGGCTGGCTCCTTAGCAGATCGTGCGATCACAATTCGTGATCGTACGATCTTCTTTGATCATAGGATCTCCTTTCTGATATTATTCTCCAGTGAGTTTGTTGCGGCTGGCTCCTTAGCAGATCGTGCGATCACAATATGTGATCGTACGATCTTCTTTGATCGTAGGATCTCATATGTTGATCATACGATCTCCTGGCAATTTTTTTTTTTTTTTTTTTTTTCGCTTTGTTTGCTAATCTTCACAGTTCCTTAGCTTGAATTCCATGTTCCTCTTCTGTTCTTGAGCTCAAAATCTGCAGAGACTCAACTCAAATGTCAAATTCACGCTCTCTCACCCCTCAGATAGCAAAACAAAATTAAAAACTCACACAACAGTATTTAAAACACACTCTCTACACTAATGCATAAAATACGTTGGGTTGCCTCCCAACAAGCGCTTGTAATTTAAGGTCGACAGCCCGACCCAGTTACCTCTGCCACCTCACGCGGGTGGTCTGGCACATTGTGCCGCTTCCAGCTTAGCCTTCCTGTGTTGGATTTGAAGAACTGCTTCATGTGCGTGCACCGCTGATGGCTTATTTTTTTCCCAGTAGTCAGGTGGATCCCCTTGCGACAACTCTGGGATTTGACGCTTCACTTGTACAGCAAATGGCACACCTGGCTGATACTCCCACGAGTATTGGGGCGTCGGTTTGAAGACCCGAAACGTCTCCATGTCATCATTGACCCTCATAATCAGCTCCCCATTCTCTACATCAATGAGAGTACGACCTGTCGCCAAGAACGGTCTGCCCAAAATGATAGGCACATCACCGGCTGGCATATCCAATATGACAAAATCGGCAGGAATTATCAGGCTGCCAACCCTCACAAGGACATCCTTTATCATCCCACATGCTCTCTTGGATGATTTGTCTGCAAATTGGAGAGTGATACAAGTTCTTGGAGGCTCCCCCACACTTAGCTTTTTGAATACCGACAACGGCATCAAATTCACGCTCGCTCCCAGATCACAGAGAGCCCTTCCCGTGTAGGCGTCACCCAAGGTAGCTTCAATGACAAAACTACCTGGATCCTTCTTTTTCTTAGGTAGTCCATGCAAAACACATGAACTAACCTGTTCATTTAAGTTCACTCTCTGAAATTCATCCACCGCTTTCTTACCAAGGACTGCATCTTTAATAAACCTTGCATATTTTGGCATCTTTTGAAGTGCCTCAATCAACGGAATATTAATGTGAAGTTTTGAAAATACGTTTAGAAAGCGCCTGTATTCCTCAGAATCGTCCTTCTTCTTCCTAGTACGTAATGGAAATGGTATTTCTGGAGAAGGAGAAGGAGATGGAAGTGGTACCTCAGTAGATTTCTCTGCATCCTGGTGAGTCATGCCCTTTGATTGGGGTATCATGACAGGTGTCTTCTCAGAATCGAAGACTTCATGTTCCTTTGCTTTAGATGTTGTAGCTCTGGCATGACTCGGATATGGTGGATCCTCAAGTGCAATACCACTTCGAGTTGTGATAGCTTGAGCTTGCTCCTCAGAAGTATGAACAATGTTGCTTGGTGCTCTTTGTTCGATTTTCTCTTTCAGATCTTTTATTTCTGCTTGAGCCACCTGAAGTGCAATTGCCAAAGAGCTGACATGTGTGGACATGTCCGTCATGTGCTGAGCCATTACCTCTATTATCCCTGTCATCTCGGACGAATTTGAAGGTGGTACTGGCTGCTGCAGATGAATCTCTGACACATTTTCTTCATGCACTACCTCTACCGCATTCACCTGAACCGTGCTATATGCCACTGAGCTATGCTTCATCGGTTCTTTTTGTTGGTGCTCATACTCCCAGCTCTCCTCTTGCTCAACCACACGTCTCATCAACTCATATGCACCGTCAACATCACATTTGAACAAGAAACTGCCCCCAGCTTCTCTATCAATCTTGTCTTTGTCGAGCATTCCAAGTGCATCATAGAAGAGCTGTATGATCTGGCTTTTTGCAATGCCATGGTTGGGGCATTTGCGTAGCAAGAAGTTGAGACGCTCCCATGCTTTGACCATGGATTCATGTTGCTTTTGCCTGAAAGACCAAATCTCGTTCTGCAGCTGAATCATGCGTGAGATGGGAAAGAATTTACTCATGAACTGGGAGGCACAGTCTTCCCATGTCTTGATTGAGTTGGATGGCAATGAATCCAGCCAATCCATAGCAGCTCCCTTGAGGCAATGAGGGAAGAGCATCAGTTTTATTGATTCGGAAGTGACCCCACTATAACGGATTAGCCCACAGTGGCTCTGAAATCTCCCAATGAATGCATGTGGGTCTTCCTCGTCTGTCCCAGCAAAAGTACACTGGTCCTGAGCAAATTGAATTGTGCCGAGCTTGAGACAGAAGGTTTCTGCCTGAATTGGTGGAACCACAATTGCTGGCTCCCTTCCTTTAAGATCCGCCTCAAATGCGTGGATTATTGCTTTCCCTGAACGATTATATGGCATTGAGGTCGGGTGCGGTCTTGATGTTGCTGCCAGTGCTTTCTCTACAGCTTCAGCCACCAAAGCTTGTAGCTGCTCTGTGGTGAGGCTAATCTGCCCTTGTCCTTCCGCCATAGCTACCTGAGAAAACAACACTAGCACACCCGTGAGGTAAACAGATAATAACAAAAAGAGAATAAAAGAAGTATCCTAAATTATTTTTTAACTAAACTAATAAACCGTTTAATTCCCCGGCAACGGCGCCAAAAACTTGACACGATTTCTTACGTGTATACGCAAGTGCACGGTCAAGTAGTAAGTGGAGTATTTTACGACTCCGAGTATCGAACCCAAGGGAATTTACGATTATTAGCTAATTAAGAATTAAATTTATGATACGTAAGTAACCGGTAAAAAGTGTTTGATTTTATAACGTTGTCGCCCACAAACAAGCGACTAAATAACAACTAAGTTAAATATTTTTGTGGAATTTTCACTATTAAACGAGGATAACTTGTGATTGAATACGATTAATATGGAAGAACTAGGCAATTGATGGTCCCTAGGGTTGTTAATTATTTCCGGAATTATGCATGAAACACTCTACTCACATTCTAGTTATATCGGGTAATGCTCATCACGATCTTCTCTCGATCTCACGTGAATTTGTGTGAATAATAGATTTCGGGTCCTCTCGGTCCACCTCCGTCTACTACTACAATCTAATTAATTTGTTAGGCTTCGTTCACCGGGTCCTATCGGTCCACCGAATTCACTAAGTTCTAACACAATTAATCGAAACTACCCTCACACGATTAATCAAGTTTCTATCTCCTCTCAGTCTCAAGAAACTACAAGATTATCTACCTATTCTTTAACACGTCTCAAAGAATTCACTTTCGTGCAATTCTATCAACAAGTAACATTCTACGGGTGATCAAGCCAAGAACACTAAGAATTAAGTACAAGAATAGATAAACTAATAAGAACGTTCATAGAATTAAGCAAAGGCATGCATCAAGTCCAAAATCCGGAAAATCATCCAACAAACCCTAGTTTTCCATCAATCACCTAGCTTTAAGAAGTTTAGCTAGACATAATATTGCTCAACATGATCAAAATCATAGAGTTCATGAAGAATAGAAGAAGAAAAGATGATCAAACGCTTGAATCTTCAATGTTGATGATCTTCCAAGCTCCAAGCTTTGTCTCCTATCTTCCCTAGCTCCCAAGGCTTCAAAGATACGTCAATGTCCTCTCTTAGGTCGTCCTTCACGTTTTCTAGCAGCTGGACACGCTTTTTAATGAAACTATGCCGAAATTGCACTTCAGCCCCTTTACTTTGTAATTCCCGGACAGAATTCTTTGCTGATTTTGCGCGGGCTGTATCTCCCTCATACGAACTCGTATTCGGGCCTACCATATACCGTTGGAAAGCTACGGATGTCTACTTTCCAATGCCGCAAGCCTTGCTTCAAAATTCCTTGTAGATTTTCCTGGGCATCCAAAAGAGTGCAGGCTGGTCCTGTGTGACTTTTCCAACTTTTCTTCGTTTGCGCGTCTCCTTTTCTCCTCTTCATCTAGCTCCATTCCAAGCACATCCAAGCATCTCATAAGCTCCATTGCACCTATTTCACCTGAGATACACAACACTAAACAACCCGTGCAATTATCATAGCAAATATGAGAGAAAACATGCACAAATAGGCTAGAAACACAACTTTTCACTCTTAGGCTTGTAAGTCATCAATTCCACATATTAACGCACATATAACATATAAATCATGTGAAATAAGCCTATTACAAGTAATATGGAAGTATAAAAATAACTCCTAAAAGAGAGTTATCAAGTATGCGCCTGGATCCGAATCCTGCAATTATGAACGCATAGAGGTTCACCATGATCCTCTTCGTGTGAGCCCCCAATTGGGTTTTGATGCCATTGCGCCACCCATGTGGTCTGATTCCATTGTCAAGGGTTGTTATAATGGGGTACTCTATGGGAAGAGCAATGACCTGCTTATTGCAGAACTCCCGCTTATTCAACCTTCCAGAGAGAGGCAAGGACGAAATACATCAGGTTGGGTGGCTTTCTGGAATACACAGGCTCGCCGTTTGGTAAAGCCTCAGGCTCAGCTCTAGGTCAGCAAGGTTCCCGCGCTTCTAGTGAAGGAATATCCCTTCAAGTCAACTCACACCCGGGGCGCGACGCAATATGGCTATTATTCCTTGCTAGATAAGAACCACCACCTGTGTGCGCAACTGATCCTTGATGAGAAAACTGCCATTGTTAGACGGAACTCTCTGAACGCGAGGACCAAATATGCGATGAACTTCAAACTGGTAAGTCCGAGTGTCTTCATTCCTTTTCTTCTCTGTTCTCAATTTTGAAAATCTTACTTATTCCTCTTGTCCCGTAATAGTGCTGTTTGAGAAGCTTCGCATCAGGGGGTCGCAACGAGGGTTTTATTGACTACTGTCGTGCAAAGAAAATCAACCCCAACAATATCATTAATGCAGAGATGCCCATGGACGAAGAGATTCATAAGGAGATTTCAGATGAGCTCGAGGCTTTCCTTGTGCCACACGTCTAAGGGATGAAAAAGAGAAGTGCAAGTACCCCTGCGACTGACGATCTGGTGACACAACAATCGAAGCGTCCGCGAAGTGAGCGAGCTGCAAAGGAGATTACTGCTCAATCAAAGAAAGCTCCTCCGAAGAAAATTACTCCTGCAAAGAAGGGCGCAACGAGGAAGACATTCATCGTGAGAGAAGGTAGTCAAAACGCGCTTCCCACTAAGCTTGTGAAAAGTTTCCTGTACTTGATGCTTGCTTTGTTTGTAGGAAGCGATAGTCCAGTCCAAGAGGGAGCAGTTTAACTGAGGAGGAAGCGATCGAAGAGTCGAGGATCATGGATGAAGAAAGGGAGAGAAAAGAGAAGGAAGAAGAGGATTGACTGATCCAGGAAGCCTTGGAGAAGAGTGTTGTAGAACAAGCTGCTGATCAAAGGCCTCCTATGCACCCAGCCAGAAGCCAAGCACTGCAAACTCGTTCAACTATTGCCCAGTTGCAACAAGCGCAGATGGCTATCCATGACCTTACTGGCGATGAAGATGAGGAAGTTACGATCTTTAAGTTTGCTTTGTTGCATCATGAATTTGTCTTGAACGCAATATATCATGGGGTATCTAGACATGACATTCGCAGATGGTTAAGGGATCAGTGTAGGGAATCCTCAGGTATATCCACCTCCTTAACGTCATCATGCCTTATGTCGTGCGAAGATAGTGATTTATTTCATACCTCAGGTTATGCAAAATCCAAAGGAATTGATGATAATCTTTGCACAGATACCCGATATGCGAGTGGGAAAAGTGGGTCTCGTCATCATAGCCCTCAACTTTTTTATGATTGATTTTGTTGTTTTGGAACTAACTGTGAACCTTTACTTTGTAAAAGATGCAGAGAGGAACTTTGCAATCCCTGAGGCATACTTCGCGCGTGAAGCCTTGACAGACCAAAGGTTAGCTGAGGCAGCCGCTTCTAGTTCGCAAACAACGACTCCAATTGCTTCGCTTCAGCAAATTGTCGAAGGGACTGGTAAGACAAATCCCTTTTTAGTGTACAACGCATGACTTTATACCTTTACTAAGTGTCTTCTTTCCACCTTTTCATGTATAGGCATTGATAATGCTTGCCTTGAGTGGCTCATGAAGGTTCACCTATCATATCCGACCACGTTTGCGAGAACATGGAGCTCGCACCTAGGGATAGAGGGGATCTTCTCAGAGAGATGAATGCTCTCTTGTAAAGAGTTCATAACACAACTTCCGCAAGCAACTCAGTTACCAGTGCTGGAAGTCTTCTTTTGAACGCGAATGGCCTTCAGCAAGTCGGGGCGGGTAGACTAAACTTGGATTTCCTTATTCAGAGGTTGGCCAAAATCAATAACTCCGCGCATATTTGGCTCGAGTATATCGATTATAGCAAGGAAAAGGCTAACCTGAAGGCGCGCAAGGAAGTGCTGTCTAAAGCAATCCCGGAGTTTGACGAAGCTGCAAGGCGTCATGGGAAAAACAAGGATCGCATAGATCAACTAGCTGCCAATTTCATTAAGTTGTCAGCCGAAGATTCCCTTCTGAAAGACTTGTTCGAAGATCAGTAGTTTGGTACTGCAATGGCTTACGTCTCTTTTGAACTATCTCTTGATGTAATCTTTTGCGCCTTTTATGGCTGCGAGCTTTTGGATCTTTTGAACTATCTTTTGCTCCTATTTTTGCGCGTACTGCTTCGCCCATGTTAAACGTTATTTGATGTCTTTGACTTGTATTTTCGCTCACATAAGTGTAAAGCTCTGCGCGTATATTTTATGAGATCACGTGAGCTCCTTAAGTTTTTTCCATTATACAAAAATTGGCTTAATTAGAAAATTGCTACCTAGACAGATAGGCTTAAAATCGCGTATTGCTGCTATCTGAACAGATAGGCTTACATTCGCGCATTATGATTTTGAAGCAAAAGCTTCGATTTTTCTATCTAAACATATAGAATTTGTCTTGTTTCTATTTTAAACAGAAAGGCTTACACTCGCGTGCTGTTTCTTCTTTTAATCAGAATCGCGCGCACATTTGCTGTAATGGCTGCAGACTCAGCCGCAAATCTTTTTAATTTTTGGATAATTTAATGCCTGGGAAGAAACCAGTCCCCATAAGTCGTCATCATTGCCTAGGGATTCTACAATATCATAGGATTTATATTGGGGATGTCTATTACCCAATAACCCAAGCGTTGTCTGCATGATTTTGCCAATTCTCGATGGGAATCCCACATGTCATTGATTTTTGTTTGCTTCCGAGACATTGCTGACTCAGCAAAGAACTAGAGAGTCACCCTCTCCAGTTCATATATAAACCCTCTTTCTGCAGCAAAGAACTAAAGAGTCACCCCCTTGAGCTTATGAATGAGAGAGAAAGAGTCTTTGCTTGAATAATCATGCAAGCTCCTCTGAGTTTTTGTTGTTCTTCACAAAGCTCTTCATTGATTTACAACTCGTATCGACTTTGCATCTCTAATTTTGTATGTGTCCGTTGTGCTATAGAAATGGCTCCCAATAAATCCACGAAGGAAGCCATTGATTCGCTCAAGGAATCCATTGATTCGCTCAAGCTTTCCCAAGACTGGTGTATTCTCTTATCAGAGTGAAGATGTCTTTTCCCTAGTCATGTTTGAGGAAGCCCTCCTCAAAGGACCTCCAACGTAAGTCACTCTGCAATCAGTGCCTGAACTAGAGAGTGATAATTTGGAATACAATTTTGTTATGCACAATTAGCTTCCTGCCCCAAGGGCTGCTGTTCCCATTTGTTCTTTACATCAGCAGCCTCCGTTGTTTGAAGTTCATCTGGCATCTCACGATGTCAGGGGCATCAACAAGAGCCCTGTTTTGATCGAGGGCGTCGATGATGGAGACGAATTAATCGTAGTTATTTCTGTAGTTTATAGGTTCTATGTAGAAGTCTTGGATGTTCGTTGAGAACGCTTTTTATGTATGGATTCTGTTTCCAAGTTTTTCTTATATAAAAGTGCCTTTTACTTTTGCTTTTGCCTCACGAACGTTGAGTTCTATTTTGTTGTGTTGGAAAATTTATGCATTGCAAGTATTACATGTAGGTGCCATGATAGACTTGTGAACATGCCAATATTAGCTCGCATGATAATGTTGTCAAAGAGATAATCTCTGTTTTGGCTGCTATGTAGACAGACGGCCTTTAAAAGTGCTTGGATGCTATCTGAACAGATAGACTTTAACTCCTATCACTTCTATCAAAGTAGGTAGGCTTATACTCGCAGATTGCTGCTACTTAAACAAGTAGGTTTTAATTTCTATATAGACAGATAGGCTTAGTTTTCGCGTGCGGATGCTATCTAAACAGATAGGATTTAACTCTTACTGCTGCTATCAAAATAGATAAGCTTATGCTCGCAGATTGCTTCTACTTAGACAAGTAGGCTTTAATTTTCACATGTTTGTATCTAGACAGATAGGCTCAATTTCGCGCATGGATGCTGTCTGGACAGATAGGCTTTAAATTTTGCATGTGGTCACTATCTAGAAAGATAGGATTTAATTTTGGGAGGAAGTTGACTATCAGTCTCAATAAGAATTGAAATGATAAAACCAACAGTTGATAAAAGATCTCTCACATGGGAGAGTCATTATTATTAATGAAATCCTCATATGGGAGGATGTGAGAAAGATACTTTTTAAGTGGAAAGCAGAGATAGAAAGTTAAGGATAGTACTTCTTGAGCCATCGCATGTTGATCGGAGTGGGAGTCGTGGCAGTCCCATGGCAACGTAGAATAGTGCAGTAGCCGCTGTCAAAGACTTCTTTGACTTCAAAAGGTCCTTCCCAGTTGGCTGCAAACTTGGGATGGGCTGCTTCACGCATGCAATGATCGTAGGCTCGCAGGATCAGGTCTCCCACTGCAAAGTCCCGGTGCTGGACAGTCTTGTTGTAGGCCCGCGAGATCCTCTCATTGTACTTCGTATTTGTCCTCTTGGCCTGTTCTCGCTTTTCTTCAAGCAAAATGAGATCATGGTCGCGCTCGTTCTGATATAGGGCACTGAAATCCAGCCTTGCGGAATTTATCTTGACCTAAGCAGGGACCACTGCTTCGGCTCCATAGCACAGCAAAACTGGAGAAGTCCATGTAGGAATCCTTGGTGATGTGAGATACGCCCACAATGTTGTACTAAGAGAATCTGTCCACTTTTTCTGATCATCCGCGACCATCTTACTTAGGATTCTGAGCAGCGTTTTGTTCGTAGCTTCCACTTGTCCATTTCCTTTTGGGTAGTATGGCGTCGAGCACACATGTCTCACGTTATACTCCATTAGTTTCGCGGCCACTTGTCGATTGACGAAGGGACTTCCATTTTCGGACAGGCAGTGTTGGGAATCCCAAAGCGATGGATAATGTTCTCCTGTATGAACTTGACCAAGGCCAATGCATTTTCTGTCTTGAGCAGGACCGCCTCAACCCGTTTGGTGAATTGCTCTGTTCCGGTAAGAACAAATTGGTTCCCACGCGATGGAGGTCGGATGGGGCCGATAAAATCCAAATACCAAGTGTAAAATGGCCAGGGAGTCCCTAACGCGTGCAAATCGACGGCATGGGCTTGAACTAGGTTGCCATGGAATTGGCATTGCTGGCATCTCCTAACCTTCGCGCGACAATCAGCCTCCATGGTTGGCCAAAAGTACCCAACAGTTAAGAGCTTCCTGCACAACGTCGCGCCTCCTTGGTGTTCCACTTGATGGGACATTTCCATGACCTTCTGGATTTCTTGTTCGTTCAGACACCTGAGTAAGTTCTCATTGTGTCCTTTCCACCAAAGCAAAATCTCTTGCAGTATGTATCGAGCTGCCTTTCTCTTAAACTTGTCAGCTTCCTTTCTGTCGCTCGGCAAAGTTCCATCTTGCAGATAATCGATTATAGGTCTCCGCCAATCCTCATCTTCGATTGCAGCGACCTCTAGGGAGTCTTTTATCAGCGCACACTTTTCGCAGTTGCTATGTATGATAGCATCAAAATATGCCATATGTGGCCAATGAATTCCATATCTCTGCGCCTTTCTATAGATGTAAATCTCGTTTTCTACGCACGAGTGTTGATGGATTTTCCCCAATACCGCTCGGCCTTCTTCCTCTGTCACGCATCGCATCAGAATTCCCCCAGGGCCTTTGTAATACAACAGACTGTCATGTATGCAAAACCCTTTTGTGGAAACCCAACTTTCCTTGCTCGTTCCTTCAGCAATCGCGCGCATGATGGGCTTTATCCAATCTGCTTCTTCTTCAGACTCTTCTTCGCACAAGTGTTTTAGTAAGGATGGAGTTGTCTTAACTTCAATCGAGATTTTTGCTGGGCATTTATTAGAGCTGATCTTCAACCCCAAGGTAGCTAGTGCATCCGCATGTCGATTATCAGATCTGGGAGTGTGCTCATACTTGAAAGAATTTAACTTCTGAACCAGCTTCTGCACTATTGATCTGTATTTCGGCAAATTAATATACTTCAATGCTAAGTCCCTTGAAGCTTGCTTTACTATTAGCTTAGAATCTCCCATTACGATAAGATTCTGAACCTCCAAGGCCTTGGCTGCAAGCAATCCTGCGATCAGTGCTTCGTATTCCGCCTCATTGTTAATCACCGTGAAGTCTAGCTTGGTCGACATCTGAATGACCTCCTGATCAGGCTTGATCAGCACCACTCCAATTCCACCTCCCGACCTTGTCGAGGATCCATCAAAATGCAGCTTCCAATAATGGTGGCTGATCGCGTATATCTCGGGCCCGTCGAGTTCCTCCTTTGCTATGGGCTCACAATTTTCATCCGGGAACTGAGCCAACAAGTCTGCCAGTGCTGGTGATTTGATGGCCTTTGGTCGCGCACAGACTATATCATAATGGGAAATGGTCATATACCATTTTTCCAGTCTACCACAGGGAGGTGAGTGTCCCAACAAATAACGTATAGGATCATGCTTTGTTATGGCGACCACTTTGTGGGAAGAAAAATAGTGCTTTAAATTTTCGATAGCAAAAAATAAAGCGAGGCAGTGGCGTTCGATATCTATGTACCTGGATTCTGCAGACTGGATTATGCGTGAGATATAGTACACTGGCCTTTCTTGTCCTTCGAATTCCTCAGCCAACAATGATCCTATAGACTTTTTTGTTGAGGTTAGGTACAGCAGTAGAGGCTATCCCAGTTGAGGTGCGATCCTAATCCTCGCAGATGCTAATAACTTCTTCAACCTTTCAAACGCGGCTTGATGTTCTTCCCTCCATAAGAACGTCGCATTCTTTTTCAGCAAATTACCGAAGCAAAAGGTCAGCTCTGCCATGGCTGGTATGAATCTCCTTAGATACGACAACTTTACCAAAAATATCTTTAAAGATCTCTGAGAATGTGGCGTAGGTAAGCTAGTGACTGCCGAGATCTTCGCAGGATCAGGCTCAATCCCGTGCCGGTGAATTACACAGCCTAGGAATTTTTCCAAAATTACCCCAAACACGCACTTCATGGGGATCATTTTCAACTAGAAAGCTCGACATCTGTCAAAGGCTTTCCTCAAGTATTTCCAATGGTCTTTCTTCTTCCTTGATTTGACCACCAATTCTTCCACATAGAACTCAGCTTCCTGATGCATCATGTCATGGAATAAGGCCATCATTGCGCGTTGATAAGTAGCGCCTGCATTCTTTAACCAAACGGTATAACTGTGTAGTTGAAGACTCCCATGGGTGTGATGAATTCCGTCTTCTTCGCGTCTTCTAGGTCCATTTTGATCTGGTTGTAGCCGCTAAATCCATCCATGAAGCTAAAAATCTCATGTCCTGCGGTAGAGTCGATCAGGAGATCTATGTTTGGCAAAGGGAAATCGTCTTTTGGGCAGAACTTGTTGAGGTATCTGAAGCCGACACATACACGAAGGCTCCCATTCTTTTTCAAGACATGCACAATATTCGCAATCCAGGTGGGATGGTGGTTGGGCTCGATGAATTTTGCATTTAGCAACTTGACAATCTCCTCCTTTATCTTGACATTTATTTCAGGACGAAAATTCCTCGCACTTTGTTTTACTGGCTTCGAGCCTAGAATGATGTAAAACCTGTGCATGGTAATGTCCTGGTCAAGTCCTGGCATCTCGTCATAGTCCCACACGAAAATGTCTCTGTATTCCTTCAGTAGTTTGAGAAATTCTTGCTCCTCCTCTTCGCTGAGATCCGCACTCAAGAAGACTGGCCTCTTATTTTCCTCAGTTGGGCTCAGGAATACTTCATTTAATTCTTTCTTCTGAGGTTTTGGGCGATCCTCCATGCATTCAGGGGTTTCCTTCAATTCATCCAACAATATTTTTCCCTTATCTTTGCCTGGAACTTCTTCAAGCTCACAAATTTTCCCAGGGACATCTTCGATGGGATGGGTCGAAGATGACCCCGCGCACCTTCAGATGCGATATCATTTTTACCCATTGGAGTAGAAGCCACCAACCTGCTTGCCTGCCTTGTCATGCTCAACAACCCTTTTCAGGGTGTAAACATTATTTTTGCTGAAAGTTATTCTGGGTGCTTCCTCCCGCACTAGTTGCTTACCCTTTTCCTCTTCTTGCATTACCATCACCCGAGCTGGTGATTGGTCTTTGATATCCTCCCATTTGGGGTAGAGGAGTTGGCTGAAATGGGGCTGGAGTAGCTTCGTCCGCCATCTCCGTGAACCACACTGCTTCAGACAAGTGCGCATCCTCCATATTGAAGGGATTAACAGAGGCATGTATTGCAACCACTCTATCTTTCCAAATGGCTTTCATCACTTGATGGGCCGTAGACGGTACATCATCGAAGCGGTGGATCCACGCTCGATCAATGATCATATGGTAGGTGGTATTGGCGTCGATGACATGGAACTTGGCAGAGCACTTAATCTGACCAATCTGGATTCCCAGCGCGAGCTTGGTTATAGTTCGCGCACGACGGGCCTTACTCTAGCCTCCAAACCACTAAGTCCCTACAAGTACCATGTAGTTGGTACGCGAGGGCCCTGTCTCGCGGTCCCAAAGTGTATAAGCATGGGTAGTGATTGGATGTGTATGGAGCACAGCTAGGTGCTGGATGGCCGCCACGTGGCTATGATCTGTTTCTCTGGAAAGCACCATCTACATTGGGATTATTTTAGAATGACATCATTGCTCTTGTAAGTTCAACTTGTTTCAAAGGCTTGAAACAACTTCTCTGTTTAAAGGCCTCGAAACAGTTTTCAAAGATTTGAAAAATACACTGCAGTATATAGCATGAACTTAGGGGGGGCTTTTGATTCTAATCTGATTTCAGATCTCCTATGCTTGATTATATCTTACTTGATGATGAAAGATAAGCCATTTTGACACTCTAAATTGTGGCTAATCTATCTGTTTGACTATGTTTTTGCAGGAATAAATTGTTACATATTTTGCAGGGATTGTATCCTTATCTGTATGTTTTGCAGGAAGGAAAGTTGGATTGTCTAATTGATTTTGTGACTCTGCAAACATACCTAGACCTTCCTAACAAACTTAGCTACAAGATCAAGTCAGAATCTTTCCAAATACTGAGCAACTAGCCGTTGGGAAGAGCTGTTAAAGAAGTCAAGATATGTTGTTGAATTTTTAGGGAAGTTTTATTTGAGAAGATCATGAAGATCTGCAATTCAAACCAGCTTCATAAGAAGAAATGACTGATGGAATTGAACAAGAGAACGAACATAGAGACACATAGACATTCTCATGATTGACAAGCAACACAGAAGGAGATTCATTTCATTCAATCCACTCATCAGAAGATCACTACACACTCAACTACTTCATCAGTTCTCAGTGTTCTTCTTTCTGATCTTAATTTGTATATCATTCAGATAATACTTCTTACTGTAGGGTTTGTAACATATTACGAAGCGGAAAAACAATAATCAAGATCCGCACACGACCCTACAAGGATCACATGAAGAGACAACATAACGATAGTAAAGGATTCGGTAACAATTACCTTGTTTGTCTCCTTGGATGACTTCAAACGCAAAATAGTGTTCGCGTCTCTACAGCTAGTCCACGCCTAGGATCAAGCTATAGATTCCTCCACGTCTTGTGCTAGCAACCTGTGGAAGAAGAAAGAATTAGAATCATGCGAAGCGAACCAAGAGAAGGCCGCGCCTCTCTTGGTGGCCGACGGGTAGGGACGGCACTAAGGGGTTCGTCCCTCTAGTGTTTGCTCTCTCCTTGCTTTGTTCTCTCTCTCTTATTCAATGTAGGATATGATAATTAGTGAGTAAATAAGCTAGGAGTGCTCTTTATATTGTCCAACAACTCCTTATTAACTACATATTATCCCCTCTCCTAATGAGGATTTCAGGTAGAACATCAGAAGGAGTAGCAAGAAGATTTCTTACCATCTCCTCAATATGCTTGTCTGAGATCTTTTCATCTTCATGCTCAGCCATTAGGCACAAACGGGCTTGTTGTTCATCTGAATCTGAATCAGTTGATGAATCAGAATCACTCCATGATACAACCATAACTTTATTCCTTCTTTTGTGATTTTCCTTCTTGAGAAAATGCCTGTTATTCTTCTTTTGAGGGAAATCTCTAACTATATGATCTATCTCCACATTCAAGAAATTCATTACTTTTGATTTATGTGAATGTGAAGAAGACTTATCTCTATGATCCTTGCTGCTTGAGGATCTAGACTTTTCCTTGTTGTAATCCTTGTTTCCATTATTCATTTTCAGAATTCTGGTCAAAGCTTTGGAGATCAAGGCTAAGGCTTCTTCTTCATCATCATCTTCCTGTTCAAGGCCTTGAGATTTCTCACTGTCTTTTTCCTTGAATTCTAGGTTCTCGATGTTGTCACTCATGTCCCCATTCACTTCCTTCATAGAGATCTCGTGAGTGAGAAGCTTTCCTTATAGATCATCTAGCTCCAGGAGACTCAAATCTTGAGCTTCCTCAATTTCAGTTGTCTTTGGTTTCCACTTGGTTTTTGGCAAACTTCTTAGAATCGTTCTGACTTCTTCTTCATTTGAGAATGCCTTCCCCAAGGAATCTAAGTTATTCACAATTTCTGTGAACCTTTTGAACATGTCCTTGATGGATTCATCTGAATTCATCTCGAATAGCTCAAACTGCCTCATAAGAATATTGATTTTGGTCTACTTCACTTGACCTGTTCCTTCATAAGTCACAACCAGCTTATCCCATATCTCCTTGGCACTTTTGCAGTTGGATATTCTGTTGAACTCATCTGCACTAAGATCACAATATAAAAATTTCATAGCTTTAAAATTCTTTGATACCTTTTCCAACACAGGAATTGAAAGATCCTCTTCTTTCTTAGCAGTTATGATCCCATAAGAAGTAGTATCATGCTCCATGTCTTGATCTATGATGAACATACTCATTAATGCTTTCCAATGCACAAAGTTGTCACCACAGAACAGTGGAGGTATGTTGGTTTCTCTTCCTTGTGAGAATCCTCCATCACCTACATTACTCATTGTCACAAGATGGTTAAATCCTTACAAGGACCCAAAGCTCTGATACCAATTGAAAGTGTGTAATGTAAGTCTAAAAAATGATCTTAATACTCTAGAGGGGGGGGGGGGGTTGAATAGAGTATGAAAACTTTTTCTAAAATTGAACTTTTAAAAATATAACACAAGGAACAAATGAGATCTCAATGCTTTGGAAATGTTTGAAAATAGTTGAAACAGTGTAAGACTGTCTGAAACTTCAAAGCTTTGAGACATGAAATTTCCCCAAAGCTTTGGAGCTTCCCTGTGTTGTGCAAAATGAAATGCAGAACTTGTAAATAGATGAACACAATAATTTTTTACGAAGTTCAGCAACTAATGAGCCTACTCTCCGCCCGAGGGATACTATCCTCCAAGATTTGAAAAACTTATAATTAATCACAGAATTAGCCCTAGATCTCAAGCCTAGGTGAACTACCTTACACTTATACAGATTGTGGTTCCAAACCTATCTAGTTCTAGCTATAATCTAGTGAAACCATAAGAACCTCTTGTTGTTCACTTGAGCAACTAACTTACTCAAGTTGGTGAGGTTATGAAGTAATTGTGAATAATACAATGAAAGTAAAAAGAAGTACAAAGAAGAACACATAAACAGAAAAGCAATGAAGGTTGGAAGTGTTTTTTAGAATCTGGATTTTTGATCTTCTGCAGTGTTTAGTCCTTGATTGAGTGAAGAGTTGTTTTGATCTTCCACGAAAAAATCATTTTTTTTCTGTTGATCAGCTCTCCCTTGCTCTTTGAAATTCAAATTTGTATTATGTAAGATCAGGTTGTGCAAGGCCTGAAATAGCTTAACTATTTCAAGGTCTTGAATCAGCTTTCAAATCCTTGAATCAGTTATCATAGGCTTGAAAATAGTATAGCTATTTTAAAGGCCTTGAAACTGGATTCAAAGCCTTGAAACTGTTTAACCTATATGAACATTCTCAGGGGGAGTTTTTTGTAAACTCTTCTAAGTTGATTTCATATCTCTCATTCATATGATTGATTTAATTTTATTTAATGATGAAAGACAAATTATTCTAACATGTTTGAACACAAAATATCATTTGTTTGACTATGATTTTGCAGGGAATTTTATTTCCTAGTTTGCAGGGATTAATTCCTAATCAGACTTGTGCAGGGAAGGAAATAATTGGAGAAGATGATTCTGTGTTTGATCTGACTAGTATGACAGCTTCTCAATCTATTCAAATACAAGATCACAACATTATCTATGGATATTGTGATCACTTAACCGTTGGAGAAGATTATCATAGAGTCAAAAGTCTGTTGCCTACAAAATAGGATATTTGTTGCTGAAAATCTGGGAAGATTTGCAGAGCTGTTTGAAGTTTAAATAGAGCTCATTTCTGAAGCAACACACACAACACTCAACGGGCAAAAAGAGAGAGACAAGTCTGGATTGACAAGCATCAATGATGTTCATCAATCTCACAATCCATTTTCATATAAGTTCACTGCATACTCCATTGCAGTTTCTACACTCTAGTGTTCTTCTGTATTTTGCTTTATTGTAGATCATTTCTGTAATATTTCTATCTTTATTCTAGAGGATTGTTCAAATTGAACAATAGAGAATTCTTATTTAATCAGTTAAGCTATAGCCGGTACTAGATAGGTTAGGGAGAACCACAAGCTGTAACAGAGTAATGCATCTCTCTGTGCTTGAGATCTAGGGCTTAGCTTTTGATTATTAATAATTGTGTTGAAAATCCTGCAGGGATCAAATCCCAGAGGTAGAGATTAGGTCCAAGTGGACTGAACTCTATAAATCACCTGTCTCTTGCATTTACAGTTTCTTTACTTACTCAGTTTTTACAGCATTCAAACTTGTCTATTTTTCAAGGGTTTGAAACTCTTTTCAAGGCCTTGAAAAAGACTTGATTGATCCATTCGAAACTGTATCTCATTCCAAAGGCTTGAACTTGTTTTCAAGGCCTTGGACTCCACTAGTTTTCACAAGATCTTATTATCTTATCAAGTTTTACAAAAAGTTGGCATACTCTATTCAAATTCCCCCTTCTAGAGTATATTAGCTGCATTACCACCTGCACACTCACACTTTCAATCGGTATCAGAGCTTGTATCACTGTATAGATTTAACCATCTGGTGATCATGAGTACTGCAGGTGATGGTGGTTTCTCACAGGGAAGAGCTGCTATCAGACCTCCTCTATTTTGTGGAGAAAATTTTTCTCACTGGAAAGTTTTGATGAAAATGTTCTTCATCGATCAAGACATAGAGCTTTGGACCATTTTTCAGAATGGACCTCACACTTTCTACATAGAGAAATATGGAATTATAACTCCCAAATCTGAAGACTCACTCTCCTCTTCTGAATTAGAGAAATTCTCTAAGAAATACAAAGCTATTAACATCTTGTATTGTCCTTTGAGTACAGATGAATTCAACATGATTTCAGGCTGCACTACTGCCAAAGAAATCTGGGATAAGCTCGTGGTAAATTTTGAAGGAACCAGTCAAGTCAAGCAAACCAAGATCAACATCTATCTCAGGCAATATGAGCTGTTTAAGATGAATGCAGATGAATCTATCAGATACATGTTCAAGAGGTTCACATACATTGTTAACAACCTTGATTCACTGGGAAAAATTTTCCAATGAAGAAAGGGTGAGGAAGATTCTAAGAAATCTTCCAAAGACAAAGTGGGGACCAAAGACCACAGCTATTGAAGAAGCTCAGCATCTCTCAACTCTACAACTTGATGACCTAAAAGGGAAGCTTCTGACACATGAAATATCTATGAATGAATCTGATAAAGAGATCCCAGAAAGTGTCATGAACTTAGCTCTCAAAGCCAAAGAGAATGAGAAAACTCAAAGCCTTGAAACTGAGGATGGTGATGATGAAGATCCATTTGCTTTGATTTCCAAAGCCTTGACAAGAATTCTCAAAATGAAGAAAAACTTTGGAAACAAAGACATCAACAGAGAAAGACATAGACCATCCATTAGCAAGGACTACAAAGGTAAGTCTTCTTCACAAAATAAATCAAAGGTTATGAATTGCTTTGAATGTGGTGATGCAGGAAATTTGATAAGAGATTGTCCACACAAGAAAAGCAAGAGCTTTCGAAAGAAAGACCATGATAGAAGAAAGAAAGCTATGATAGCTTCATGGAGTGATTCAGATAGCTCAAGTGAATCAGAATCTGAAGAAGAACATGCCAACCTATTCTGCATGGCCAAGAATGATGAAAGTTCTGAAAAGAACATTGAGGTAATGGTAAACTGTCTGATTTGAAAATCAAAAGAGGCTCTTTCAGATTATCTAAGAACAATGCTTTTAAATGAAGAAGATTATCTTCATAAGCAAGCAAAAGAGAATTTACAACTTGTTTGTCTAAATCAGAATCTTGAAATCTCTCAGAAGAAGACTTACAGTGATTTCAAGGCCTTGAAAAGTAGTTTCAAAGCATTGAAAACACAAGTCAAGGAAGTAGTTTCTGAAAACTCTTCACTAAGTGACAGCCTTGTTAATTTGAAACATCAGGTGGATGAATTAGATAAACAAAAGACTAATCTTACTGAGAAACTTCAAGAATATGAATTGGTCAAAGTTAAGCTTGCTGGATCAAAACACAAGTTGAACTTGATTCTTGGAGGAAGTTCACAGTCTATTCACAAAGCTGGTACTGGATTCAATCCAAACTTTCCAAGAAAGAACAATACCAGATTTGTGAAAGCTGGAAACAAAACTTCTCCTAAATGCCATTACTGCTGCAAAATTGGTCATGTTAAATGACTTGTCCTTTCAGAAGAAGAGACCCTCACATAATGAGGAACACTTTTCCATTTCAACTCAAAGGAAAAATTAAACAAATTTGGGTTCTTAAAGGGGTTAGACCACCTAACATGGTTGATCCTGAATATGAATCAAAATTCCACACTTGGTCTAACAACTGGGTAAGGCAGTGATTGGTGTTTGCAGGTTGTCACCAACATCAAAGAACAGAAGGTGTTTATGGACAATGGTTTCTCAAGACACGAGTGGAAAGAGATCTCTATTCTCGGAATTAAAAGAGCAATCTGAAGGTTCAATTACACTTGGTGACAAAGGAAAATGCAATATTCTTGGTATTGGTAAAGTTGGTACAAATTATGAAAACTGTATTTCTGATGTGTATCTAGTTGATGGTTTGAAATTTAACTTGCTTAGTGTTTCTCAGCTTTGTGATAATGGTAATATGGTTATCTTTGATAAAGAGAAGTGTGTGGTGCAAAATGAGAAATCAGGAAATTGCATTCTCACAGCCTCTAGATCAAATAATGTTTATACTTTCCAGACTAACAAAGTTGCAGGTGAAAGTTGGAAGTGCCTCAAGGCCTTGAAAGAGGATTCAAAGCTTTGGCACAGGAAGCTTGGTCATATTAGTTTGCATACTTTGAAAAAGTTGATCTCCAAAGATTTGGTAAGAGGATTGCCATCCATTAAGTTCAAAGAAGATGAATTGGGCAAATCTTGTGCTAAGTGTAAGCAGACCAGAAGTTCTTTCAAGCCAAAGAAGTTTGTAAGTACAACTAGATCCATTGAAATGCTTCATATGCATCTCTGTCGTTCGATGAGAACTCCTACTCCAAAAGGTAAAATATATATGCCAGTTGTTGTAGATGATTTTTCTAGATTTACTTGGGTTATGTTTCTCAAAGAAAAATCTGAATCCCTCTCTGAATTTTCAAAGCTTTGCAGAGAACTTCAAACTATGAAAACCCTACCTATAGCTTCAATTAGAAGTGACATGGTAGAGAATTTGATCAATTAGAATTTGATTTGTTCTGTGATAACCATGGTATTACTCACAACTTTTCTACTCCAAGAACTCCTCAACATAATGGTGTTGTTGAAAGAAAGAACAGGACTCTTGAAGATATGTCAAGGAAAATGCTTCTTGAAAACAAGTTGCCAAAACATTATTGGGCAGAAGCTGTGAATACAGCAAATTATATACTGAACAGGTGCTTGATCACACCTATCCTGAAGAAGACCCCCTATGAACTATTCAAAGGGAGGAAGCCATGTCACGCCCGTAAATCGGGGTGAATTTTTTTTGAAATAAAACTAAAGTAACTAATCGAACAAGTGGTGAACTGAACAACTCAAACTTTTATTACACAAATTGAAATATGTTACAGAGTAGTCAGAGCTACTAACGGTTCCCAACCCAACTATGTTACAAACAAAACGAGTTGAGACTCGTCTCAAAAGCTACAGATAAACTAGCACTCCAAGCATCTAAGACAACTCAGGGACTGGACCGTCACCACCATCATAACTTGTACCTGTAAAATGTTAGGGGTGAGCTTACTGCAAGCTCAGTAGAGAACATCAAGGCAACAGTCCAAGCAAGTATTGTTTCATGGTACACGTATCACATCAGCATACTATTACAGTTCAATATGATCATGTTTATGTCATGCATATACCAGTATTTCATCGTTTTATTATCTTCATGGAACCTGGGGTGCTCACATGCGCGGTCGCAGCCCGGAGTGAGTCAGCCGCCCTCCGCATACGTACTCTCAACTGGGAGCGGAGTGCCCCACCTGCCATCAAGCTGGCCGTGCTTTCTGCACCAGGCCTCGGGTGCAATCAGGGTCTTTGACCCAAGGGATGTACAATCCCTAACCCCGTCCATTTATCTTTCCACTTTCATATTTAATTTCACATGCGAATCGTGCATGAACATCAACATAGATAATATCATCATGCTAACAGCATATCAACAATCAACACAGTTGATAGCATGTATCCTGCATAGTCAGGAATATCAACAGTATGTTCGAATAGCAATGTCATCAGCATCTCTGTATGATTCAGATACTCAAATAACAATTTGACAGCACCTCCATATGAATCATATATCAACTTACAATTTCACAATAGCATAGAAACAATAATAACAATTCGATAATTATAACAGTTATATCGAAGCAGTACAACGACTAGCATATAAACAGGCAACGCAATACGTTTAGGGCTATAACGTTGAGATTCCCTACCTCGGTCCGACGAAGCTGCTAATATAGATAATATAGAACCTCCAGAACCTCTGAATACAATACCGAGAATACCCTCAGCTAATCTCTCTAACTCTTTCTCGTGTTTGACTGAAATCTGGAATGAGAATTAACTATAACGTCAAGTTCTATTTATAGGGGAAGCCGACGAGTAATATCGCGGCGTGCAGGGGATATACGTGTCGTATATCCGAACTACTGACTCTTTGGCCTGGACACGTGTCGCATTTGGAAGCCGCGGGGCCCGCATGGTGGTGCATGCCCTTTGGCCTCCTTTAGTTCCCACGTAGGGAACCCATGGTAAGGGGTTATGGCCGTGTGTCATAGCCATTCATAACCTGCCACTCAAGTGTTTCCAATGTGGAAATGTTTATCACTGGAAGGAAAAATTGCTCTCTCTAGGGCCTCTCCCCTCTGCTCCATGAGCCATCGTTTCCACTTGATTTCAAGCTCCCTATCACCACCGCTCCGCCACCCTCTCTCCGTCCTTTGAAGTTCTCAATCTCCCTTGGCAGCGCTGCAACCAATAGAGGCTGCAGTCATCCACCATACCCACTTTGTTTATTGAGTTTAACTTACTCTAGCACCCTATCTAGCTTATCTCTAATCTCCTCTCACAAACTCTAATCTCTCTTCATCATAGTCTACAGCCTACTAACGCTATCTCTCTGCAGGTGTTCAAGATCTCCAAGATCTCTAGGAGGAGTTTTGCTCACACTACACTTCTCCCGTCTGCAGCATCTGCAGTCATCATTCCTCTCTCTCAACATGCATTGGCCTAATATTCTTTTTGTTCTCATCTCTATTTGTTTATGCTCTTACTGATTTGCTTATATCTTCTGCAGGATTAGTTGTTTCTTGTTCACGCCTAAGTTCTCTCCTGTAGTGGCCTTATATCCAATCTCACCTTCTTTGTTCTTCCCACTGCAACCCCTCTCACCTTCATTATGTCCAAACCCTACCAATACGACACCAGTAGCCCCCCCTCAAACAATTCCATGGAGGAAAGGCTTGATGAAAGGGGCTCTATGCTTTCATTGGATCCCTCAAGAGCATTCACATTCAGAGAGGTGCTGAAGAACACGTTGATCGCCAAATTCGTGGGGAAGAACACTCTATCACCTGCAGTCATGCAAAAGGCCATTAGTAAAGCATGGAAAACTTATGGTTCGGTCTGGATTGAAAAGAAGGGTGACTTTTATCTTTTTCACTTTCAAAATCCAAAAGATAAAGGGTTTTTTCTAAATGAATCTTTAGTCTCTATTCATGGTCTTTCACTAGTTTTCAAAGAGAGGCTCAACAACCAAGCCCTTTCTGAAATTGATTTCACCAAAGCTGATGTCTGGTTTCAAGTTCCTAATATTTCGTTAGAAGGTTTTGATTTTGAAACTGCAGAAAAAATGGGGAACTTAGTTGGGGATTTAGTGGTTGTTGATTGGTCTTTCCACAGAGTTAGAAGCATGCAAGGACTAAGAATCAAATCCAGAGTGGCTCTGGATCAGGCTCTTACACCTGGTGCTTATCTTAATGTTCCTGGGGAGAGTGAATTCAAATGGGTCTTTTTCAGCTATGAAAGAATTTTCAAAATTTGCTATCGTTGTGGATGTGTTGGGCATGACAATAGGCACTGTAATACTAACCTGGTGGCTGTACTGGAGAGCCTGGAAGCCAGATACTTACAATCTCACCATCTCTATGCCTACCCATTCCACGTTAATCCTCACAGAAAAATGTTCACTCACCTCCTGAAGTTTCACTCCAAGCATGGCCCTCACCGCACCATGAAATTTGACACAAGTGTCAGCCCTGTTTACACCTTTCAAGAACTCTCCATCTCCCATGACCCGAACCAAGGTCCCCCTGCCATCACAACAACCTTCTGTGGAACACTCACCCTCTTCAAATGACTCTGATGCTTTCTTTACCCCACCCTCCAACCCAGAAACTGCACCCTCCAATCAAACCTCTCTAATGAACGCCACCTCTGCTTTTATACAAAGCTATTTCCCTAACATTCACCAATTAATCCAACAGTCTCAGGCGTTTCTTCTTCCGCAGCACATCCCTTCCTCTTCCATGCCAATTCATGCACAGGTCCCAGAAGCAGTTATGGCGGATACTCTCTCTCACCCATCCCAACCGTCCATAATCAATGGTGGTTCATGCCCCCAGTCTAAGGCATCTCAACCGTCTCAAATGAATGAGGGTACAAGTTCAGAAATGGTTTCTAACTCATTCAATAGAGCCATGCATCCACTTTTTGAAACGGGTGATTCTTTAATTCATGATTTGAAAAACCTCCCCCCTATTTCCACTATAAAACCCTCCGACCAATCAACAAGGACCCCTTTTCAGCAACTGCCGCCCAACACTTTATCTCTCTCTTGTCCCAACCCTCATCTCTTCCAAACACACAACTCCCAAATGAGGCAATTACCCACCACCTATAAAATGCTCTCTTCCCGCTCTGGTTTCTCAATCAGAGCGCCTGATTTTACCCCCACAAACACTTCGGAGGCAGATACTGATTTGGAACAAAGAAAGAGAGAAGTGGTTGATATTGATAAAATGCTCAAGGAAGTTAGCCCCTCGATTCCAAAGAAGACCAGAGGGAGAAGAGGTGACACCAAAAAGGAGAAAGAAATCATGCCAAAGAAGGAGGGGAAGAAAGGGTTGGGGAAAACTATGGCCAAAGGAAAGGACAAGCTTGTCAACAAGCCAAGAGGAGCCTTACAAATCCCGGCATTGAAAAAGGTGGCGAAGAAGAGGGAAGTGCCAGTGGCCTCGATGGTGGATAGCAAGGGGAAAGGCAAGAAGCAGAAAATCACTACCAGTTTGGAGGCTCAAAAAGGTATCAAAAGAAATTTTTATGATTTACTTCAGTCTTTTAATTTCAATCCATTCTCCAAACATTTTTTCAACTTCAAGTTTAAGAAACGATCTAGATCTCTGGGAGATAATGGTCCTTCTCTTCTGCATCCCAACAAAAAACTCTGCTCTGGGTTTAGGGTGGTTGTCCCAAAACAACCCCCAAGAGAGCCATGAATCTCATCAGTTGGAATTGCAGAGGTTTGGGACAGGAATCTGCAATTCGAGAAGTTTTTTCCCTGTCCCGTAAGTTTAAGCCTACCCTCCTCTTTCTCTCTGAAACCAAAAAAAAAAGCTGTTTCATTCAAAGAAAATTTCGGAAACTTGGTTTTGACAAGCATTGTTTCGTTGATCCTTTAGGCTCTAGTGGTGGTCTTTGGTGTGCATGGCATTCTTCTCTTCTCAGTGCCTCTCTTAAATGGTCTTCGGAGAATCTCATTCTCCTTGAAATAATAATTCCTAACCCAGCCTCCCCCTCTTGGTTCTTAGGCTTAGTTTATGGGCATCCGTCTTTTGATCAAAGACTGCATGTTTGGACCCTCTTTGATTCTATTCTCCCTGTTAATGCTCCCTTGGTGTTATTAGGAGACTTCAATCAGGTCCTCTTCTCTCATGATAAAATGGGGCCTTGTGCTTCTAATATCAGAGGCTCTGATACTCTTCTCAACTTCTTAAACAAATGGGCTCTTTTTGAGGTTAAAAATATTGGCCCTTGGTTCACCTGGACAAACAATAGGTCTAGCAGTTCTCCTACGTTTGAAAGGCTTGATAGAGCTTGGTGCAATGTGCATCTCATTAGCTCTTTTCCTGACATTACTATTCAGAACCTTGGGATAGGTTCTTCTGATCACTCCCCCATGGTTCTGAGACTTTCCCAACCCTCCACCGTTGCTTTCCCGCCTAGACGTTTTGAGATTTGGTGGCTAAACTCAAATGATTCCAAGGAGCTCCTAAAGTACATTTGGAGCCTTCCCATTCCAGGTTCACCTTGCTTTAGAGTGGCCAAGCTCCTAGCTATCACTCTCAAAGCTTTTGAATCTTGGGCCTCTGCCAGACCCTCCCTCCAGATCCAGATAAAATACGTTAAAGCTCAAATTGCTACCCAACAATCTCTCCTTCCTGACCCTCAAGCCATTTCCTCTTTTAATCAACTTCATCACCACCTTCAAGATCTGCTTAATCAAGAAGAAATCTATTGGGCTCATAGAGCTAGATGCAAATGGCTAAAAGAGGGAAATAAGAATACAAAATTTTTCCATGCATGCACCAAAATTAATAAATCTATTAATGGAATATGGAATCTGCAACTCCCTGATGGCTCTTTTGTTACTGATCAAAATGACATTATGAATCTGTTCCTTGATCATTATCAATCAATTTATGCTGAGCCCTCTCCTAGCCTAATTGATCTCTCAAACCAAAATGACAATTTGTTTTCTTTCTCTCTTCTTTTCAATGTTACAAAGTTTTTAACTCCTGATCAACAATCGTTCCTCTCAAAATCTTTCACTGCATCTGAAGTCACCCAAGCAGTCTTTGAGATGGCCCCCCTAAAGGCCCCTGGCCCTGATGGCTTTCAGCCAGCTTTCTTTCAAAAAAATTGGAGCCTTTGCTCCACCACCATCATATCAGCTGTGCTCTCCTTTCTCAACTCAGGCCACTTACTCAAGGAAATAAATAAAACTCATATCATTCTCATACCCAAGTGTCACAACCCCTTAAAAGTTGGCGACTATAGGCCTATCAGTTTGTGCAATGTCTTTTACAGAATTATAGCCAAAGTGTTGGCTAATAGACTTAAGCATGTCCTACCGTCCATCATTTCTGTCAATCAGAATGGTTTCATCCCCCAGAGGTTAATCCAGGACAACATCTTCATAGGTCAGGATCTGGTCCATTCCATACATAAAGCTAAAAACAACTCTCAACCCAAATTAGGTGCTTTAAAATTAGATATCTCGAAAGCTTTTGATCGCATTAGATGGGACTTCCTTGAACATGTAATGGTTCAGATGCATTTCCCTTCCCATTTTATTAATCTCATTATGCAATGCATCACCACTGTCTCCTATTCCATTATACTCAATAGATCACAGTCCAAGTTCTTCAAGCCTAATAGAGGGCTGAGACAAGGGGATCCACTTTCCCCCTTTCTTTTTGCACTCTGTGCAGAAGTCCTCTCAAGCTCTCTTACTGCTGCTGAAGAAGATGGACTCCTTCATGGCATTCCATACTCAAATCATCTGTCTATCTCTCACCTTCAGTTTGCAGATGACAAACTTCTCTTCTTCAAAATTTCCCCCCAAACCAGTACCAACATTAAGCTGATCCTTGATCTCTATGCCACTCAATCTGGTCAATCTATCAATCTTGACAAATCCTCCCTAGTTTTCAGTCCCAATTGCTCCACTGCAGATAAAAATCTCTTCCTCACCTGCCTAGAATTGGCTCCAAGTGACTGCATAGGAAAGTATCTAGGTATCTCTTTAGAATCTAAAGGCTCAAGCAAAACTATTATCAAGAATACCATTGAAAAAGTCAGAACTAAATGTGCTTCTTGGCAAGGTCTTCTTCTTAACCCCTTAGGAAGAGCCACTCTAATTAAGTCTGTGCTTAATAGTTATCTTGTCTACCCCATGTCTATTTGCCTCTTCCCAAAGAAAGACTGTAATACTATTAAATCTATCTTCTCCCATTTTTACTGGTCTGGGGATTGCAATAAAAGGCGTATTCATTGGCTCTCTTGGGATTTTCTTTGCAATAAGCCCAAGAATGGAGGTTTGGGTTTCAAAAACTTGCAGTGTTTTAATTCTGCTCTTTTAGCTAAAAGCAGTTGGAGAATTCTTAAGGACCAAAACTCCCTTTTCACAAACTATTTTTCCACAAATACTGCAAAAGAAAATCTTTTTTGAGCCTCAATCCTGCTTTTACTTCCTCTTTTGCTTGGAAAAACATCTGTAAAGGCAGAGGTACTTTGAAATTGGGGCTGCAATGGAAAATTGCTACAGGCCAGGCCATTGATCTGGGTGATGATGGATGGATTAAAGAAGTTCCTGGTGCCTCTATTAAGGAATGCTTACTTCACACACATCACCATAACACTCACCATAAGGTTAGCCATCTGATAGATCAGCAGCAAAAAGTGTGGAAGATTGAGCTAATTACTGAGCTATTTCCAACATGGTTGAGAGGTAGAATTCTTAGCACTTCTATTGAAATGCATGAAAGCACAGATACCCCCTTTTGGGGAGCCTCCTCCAATGGAAATTTTTCTGTTAAATCTGCCTATTCCCTTCTTAATTACAATAACTCATCTCCTTTATCAAATGCTACCACCATCCACTTTAATCCCATAAACTTTAGGTACAAATGGAGTAGACTTTGGTCTTCAGGACTCCCTGCTAATATCACTCACCTCCTCTGGAGAATTTGTACTAACTCTCTCCCTTGTCTATCCAATATTAACTCTAGAATCTCTATTTCAAACCCCTACTGTCCTCACTGTCCTAGTCATAGTGAAACTGATGATCATATTTTCATCCACTGTCCTAAGGCTCAGGAGCTTTGGGGTAGAGCCCCCCTTCAACCTCATCAAAAACCAACTCACTCTAACTCAGATATTAGTAACTGGATTTTGAAATGGATAAACAAGAAGAAGAAACTCCAAAAGCAGAATAACTGGCATTGGATCCCAGCTATTTTCTGGATCCTTTGGATTACCAGAAATAAGCTACTATTTGATAAGCAAGTGTCAACTCCTTGTTCTTTATTTTTACAGACAGAGGCTCTTGCAAATTCTCTTATTTTATGTTAATCTTCCTGGCGATTGACTTTGTAAGTTCCTATTAGCTAATGAAGGTTGGGTGGAGGTAGAGGTCAAAAAGGGAAAGCCAGAATGGCTACCAGGGCAAGTGCAGTTCTACCCCCAGGCCTTGATGGAAGTGTCTCAAGCAGTCCCTCTAGCTGTGTTGCCCCCTGTGCATGAAGTTTTCAACCTCAAAAGTGCAGTTTCTGCTGATGTGTCTGCTAAGGGCAAAGGAGGAGGAGGTGAAGGAACTTCTGGTGCTACAGATGTGATCCACTCCATTGAAGCTTCAAGTGTTAGTGCCTCAGGTGCTGTCTCTGGCGAGGAATTCCCCCCCATTCCAGATAGTGAGCTCATGTCAGCAGTCATCCCCTTCATTGATGTTTAAATGCTCTCGTTTCATGTGGATATCTTTCAGTCTCTCTATCAGTTTCTATCTTTCATGTGTTGGTGTTGGTTTTGAACATTTTCAGTTTGGTGTAAGTTGTTTCTAAGTTGTTCTTGGCTAGGCTCCCTAAGCTAGCTTAAGATCTTGATGTTAGTGGTTGTGGACTAGTAGTTTTAGTACTCCTACTACTTATTGTGTACTTTTCATATTCGATATCTATTGAAGTTCTCCTCTTACCGCAAAAAAAAAAAGTGTTTCCAATGTGATACCCATGCAACCTCACGTGGCTTACATGCCACATCATCCTCTTTGAATTCTTTCATACACTAGACTTCTATCATTCTTCATCCAAGCAAACAAATTTTGGACTTTTCTTCCTTTACTTCCAACCTTATCAAATTCAACAGAGGATAGTTTGAGGAATTAACTCTTGATGCCACAAATGTATAGAACAAAGAGGAACCTATGTGACTTAAGCCATTCCTATATTGCCAACTCACAACATCAAAATGGAACCCATGGGACCTCACATCGTTTCTTGGTGCGCCCGAAATATGGGATAATTATAGAGAACAATTCTTGGTCATCTTTTCTTCCTCTTTACATTCTTTCTTTCTGCCGAAGTTACCTAAGTAGCTTACCATATTTATTTGTTTCCTTTGTAATTACTCTCATAATTAATTATACCAAATAACTAAACTCATGTAAGACATTTGTTCCAATTTCATATGAAACTGCACCACTACAATTTATACACTTTTTCTTTATCATGTCCAGGTGACAAGGCCAACGTTTCTTTCTCTATTTCCATGTTTCTATTTACTTACTATTTAAAATAATAATGTCATAGTCTTCAACAATTTTAACTCAACCAATTAACTATTCTGGTATGATCATTGACTACTATTATATCATTTCTAACATTATTGTCAAGCTACTAATCAAGGCACTATAATATATATTCAACAAAAATACTATTTTAGAGCCATATGTTCCAATAGGCCATTTCATTATTATCAAGCCCAATAGTCATGGAAAATTTGTCAAACTTTAACTAACTAAACAACTATATTACAAACACATTTTTTTTTTGTATGTGTGTGTAAGATCTTAAATAACAAATTGTCATGTTTTATAGTTTTCTAGTCATATAAACAAAATTAGTATTTCAAGGATACTAATTAAAAAAATGTTGATATTCAATTTTCATAAATACTATAACAATATAACATTATAACGTTTCAAGAAAACGCAGATATCACAAGCCAAACATTTCATACTTCAAGCCTTTGGATGCACATGTTTTATCCATAACAATAGAAAAGACAATCTTGGTAAGTTTAATGAAAGAAGTGATGAAGGTATATTTCTTGGTTACTCTATGAATAGAAAAGCTTATAGAGTTTACAATAAAAAAAAACAAACTGGTTGAAGAGAGCATTCATGTTATTTTTGATGAAAGCTATGATGGTTCTTTGAGTGAAAGTTTTGCAGACTTGAATTTGAACGAGCATGAATCAGAGGAAGAGACTGAGAGTCCGCTGGGATTCAAGAAAGGCTCAGAAGAAAACAGAAGACATTTTCAAGACCTTGAAATGGTGCTCAAGGCCTTGAAATAAGCCGCAAAGCCTTGAAAAAGATGATCAGAAGGATACAAGTGACGAAGCCACTACTTCAAGACCAGAGAAGATATATGGAGAACCTGAACCCTGGTCTCCAAGAAAGAGATTCAAATATCTTTCATCTCATCCAATTAATAATATCATTTCAGATCCAACCACTGGTACACAAACTAGATCACAGTTGAAGAACTTATGTGCTTTTAATGCTTTTATCTCTCTTGTAGAACCTAAAACTGTGAAGGAAGCATTACAAGAAGCAGACTGGATCATTTATATGCAAAGTGAACTCAATGAGTTTGAAAGGAATAAGGTTTGGAACCTGGTTCCTCCACCTACAAACCATTCTTTCATTGGTACCAGATGAGTGTTCAGAAATATGTTGGATGAAAGTGGCAAAGTGATCAGAAACAAAGCAAGGTTAGTTTCTCAAGGTTACAACCACGTAGAAGGTACTAATTATGAGGAAACTTTTTCTCCAGTTGCCAGTTTAGAAGCAATTAGAATTTTGCTTGCTTTTGCATCTCACAATAACCTAAAATTATGTCAAATGGATGTGAAGTGTGCTTTTTTGAATGGCTACTTACAATAAGAAGTTTATGTAGCACAACCTCCTGGTTTTGAAAATGACAAGTTTCCAGATCATGTTTACAAACTTGACAAAGCTCTTTATGGTTTGAAACAAACTCCAAGAGCTTGGTATGAAAGATTATCAAAGTTTTGTCTTGAAAATGATTTAAAAAGAGGACTAGTATACAAGACTCTTTTCATAAAGACTCATGAGAAATACTTGCTTGTAGTTCAGATCTATGTTGATGATATCTTGTTTGGAGCTACTAATGATCATTTGTGCAGAAATTCTCAAGTCTTATGAGCAGGGAATTTAAAATGAGCATGATGGGAGAGCTGAACTTCTTCCTATGACTTCAAATACATCAAATGAAGAAGGGCATATTTCATGGCTCAATGTAAGGAAGCCAAGACCCCTATGAGTTCTACACTGTCCTTAGACAAGAATGAATTTGGTAAGAGTGTCAATGTGAAAGAGTATAGAGGTATGATTGGATCATTACTCTATCTCACAACAAGCAGACCAGATATCATGTTTAGTGTATGCATGTGTGCAAGATTTCAAGCTGATCCAAAGGAATCACACTTAAGTGCTGTGAAAAGAATCTTCAGATATCTCAATGGAACCAAAGACTTAGGAATTTGGTATCCAAGACATTATAATTTTTCTTTGTATGGTTTTTCAGATGCTGACTTTGCAGGTTACAAAGTTGATAGGAAAAGCACTTCAGGAACTTGCCAATTTATTGGATCATCCTTGATCAGTTGGTATTTTAAGAAACAGAATTCAGTTGCTCTATCAACAGCTGAAGCTGAATATATAGCTGCAGGAGCATGTTGTTCACAAGTACTATGGATTGCTCAACAGCTAAGAGACCTTGGATTTGATTTCAGAAGCATACCTATCAAATGTGACAACACCAGTGCAATTTCAATTACAAAGAATCCAGTTCAACATTAAAGAACCAAGCACATTGATGTCAGACACCATTTCATCAGAGATCATGCTGAGAAAGGTGATATTGTTCTTGAATTTGTTGCTACTAACATGCAAATTACAGATATCTTCACTAAACCATTAGCTGATGAGAGATTCTCAACTCTAAGATTGGAATTGGGATTCTTAAATAAAGATGCATTGATTTAGGGGGAGCATCAGGGAAGAAAGGTAAGTTGTATGTGCTTTCAAAGGTTTGAACTGATTTTCAAAGCCTTGAAAATCATTTCAAACCTTTGATTTTTATCTGTTGCAGTGTTACAGCGTTTGAAGACCTTGAAAACCTTTTCAAAGCCTTGAAAATAAGTCTGCTATATTAATAGTCAATAAACTTGGATCATTCTGTATTGGGTGATATCTCTGTAATTATTTTCTCAATATTGCCCCTACCTTTTTCAAAATTGATTTTTGTCCAAATATAGTATTTTAATATTTGATTTCCAACGGCCTAAAAGATTTGAATTTTCTATGATCATTACAGATTTTTTGAGATCAGAGAGATATTCTAGTTTCCTTTTGAAACTCCAACACTCTTAGTAAATATCTTCTTCTCTTCTCTATCTCTCCGTATCATTCCTACCTCTCTCTATTCTTCTCCCAAACCCTAATGAGCACAAGTAGAGCCTCAGGCAGAATCAAGATGGCTGGAGGATCAAAACCTAGTTCTGAGAAGAAGAGAAAGATAGCTGAAGAAAAGGTTCAGACAATCAGTGAAGACTCTGAGTCAAAAAGCTTTACTGATGAAGAACATGAGTCTTCACCACCTAAGAAGATAACTAAAAAGGACAAGACTTTAGCTGCTGACAAGAAGAAACAGACTGCAATCTCTTCACAAGAAAATCAGAAGGTTATCCTTATTGGAATTCCTATAAGAGACAAGAAAAAGACAGTCACAGAGGTTAGAGGAAAATGTAAAGAAATCCTCATTCAAGACTCAGACTCTGACACTACTTCAGGATCCTATGAAGTGTACTCTGTGTCCAACAAGGGAAGACATGATAAGGTTCCGTCCCAGTCCGTAGCTGCATCAAAAACAGGAATGAAGGATCACAAAATGTCCTCTGCTCAGCAGAAAAGCATGGCTGTAAAGAAGAAACTGAAGCATGGAAGAAAAGATTTGGAAGGACTCACATTCGTGTTCAACACTGTTATTGAAAAGATCAGTTCCTTCATTGAGGAACTCGATGTGGTTTCACAAGAAGTTCAAGCCAACAATGCTGAAGACAGTGATTAAGAAGGAGATCAAGATGGAGATGAAGACCCAAACCCTTAATATTGCCTCCTCTTTTTTCACCATTTTTTTTCTTTAAGTTTGAAAGTTTTCTTTTCAAAATTTTCCAGACACTTGATCCAACATCCTCTCTATCTTTTAGATGAAAGTCAAAAAGGGGGGGGGGGAGTTCTAGGGTTTTTATTCTTAGGAATTATTTGATGAACCTTTTAATTTTCTGTTACTGAATTGAATAAGTTGGATCTTTTTGTAATTGTTGTGTTATTATGAATTGTGAACTAATCAGTATTTTTTGCAGAGACTAAGGATCAAAAAGAATTTGGTTTTGTCTTTCATGAAGGGGGAGATTGTAAGATCATGTTGTGCAAGGCTTGAAAAAGCTTAACTATTTCAAGGCCTTTAATCAACTTTCAAAGCCTTGAATTAGTTATCATAGGCTTGAAAGCTATTTTCAAGGCCTTAAAACTGGATTCAAAGCCTTGAAACTGTTTAACCTATATGAACATTCTCAGTGGGAGTTTTCTGTAAACTCTTCTAGGTTGATTTCATATCTCTTGTTCATATGATTGATTTAATTTTATTTGATGATGAAAGACAAATTATTCTAACATGTTTGAACACAAAATATCATCTGTTTGACTATGATTTTGCAGGGAATTTTATTTCCTAGTTTGCAGGGATTGTTTCCTAATCTGACTTGCGCAGGGAAGGAAATAATTGGAGGTGATGATTTTGTGTTTGATCTGACTGGTATGAAAACTTCTCAATCTATTCAAATACAATATCACAACATTATCTATGGATATTGTTATCACTTAACCGTTGGAGAAGATTGTCAAAGTGTCAAAAGTCTGTTGCCTACAAAATAGGAGATTTGTTGCTGAAAATCTGGGAAGATTTGCAGAGCTGTTTGAAATTTAAATAGAGCTCATTTATGAAGCAACACACACAACACTCAACGGTCAAAAAGAGAGATACAAGTCTGGATTGACAAGCATCAAAGAATTTAATCAGTATCACAATCCATTTTCACAGAAGTTCACTGCATACTCCACTGCAATTTCTACACTCTAGTGTTCTTATGTATTGTGCTTTATTGGTAGATCATTTATGTAATATTTCTATATTTACTCTCGAGGATATTTCAAAGTGAACAATAGAGAATTATTAGTTAATCAGTTAAGCTAGAGCAGGTACTAGATAGGTTAGGGAGAAACACAAGCTCTAACAGAGTAAGGCATCTCTCTGTGCTTGAGATCTAGGGCTTAGCTTTTGATTAATAAGAGTTGTGTTGAAAATCCTGCAGGGATAAAATCCCTGAGGTACAGATTAGGTCCAAGTGGATTGAACTCTATAAATCACCTGTCTCTTGCATTTACAGTTTCTTTACTTACTTAGTTTTTACAGCATTCAAACTTGTCTGTTTTTCAAGGGTTTGAAACTCTTTTCAAGGCCTTGAAAAAGACTTGACTGATCCATTCCAAACTGTATCTCATTCCAAAGGCTTGAACTTGTTTTCAAGGTCTTGAAATCCACTAGCTTTCACAAGATCTTATTATCTTAGCATGTTTTACAAAGAGTTGGCATACTCTATTCAACCCCCCCCCCCCTTATAGAGTATCTTAGCTGCATTACCACCTGCACACTCACACTTTCATCTTATAACAAACTAAAAAATCAACTTGAGAGATTTGATGAACAAACTCCCTGAAAATCCTCAAATCTCAACAGCTTCTTTCAACAGGTATGTTTGAATAACTGATTTGATTTGTTAGGCATGTTTGGACGACGAACAAACCTGAAAAACTTAATCACGAGATCAAACAAAATCCAGATAATATAGCACATATATACTCATCTATTTGACAGATCACTTTGAACCATAAACTCAGCTAAAACTTGTTTGCAGATTTAAGTCTACACATATAACATGTATATATATAACCGAATAATAATCAATAATAATATTGTGATTCGTGACAAGTAAATAATCTAACACATAACCAGCTGAAACAATCTGCATCAAGTATTAGTTAGCCAAAATAGTTCCTCACAAAAGTTCAAAGGCCCCTCAAAACTTTGGAGCTTTGGATGAATGTCAAAGCTTTGGCCAGCAAAGCTTATCTTTAAGAACAATCAATCTGTACATTTTGTCAGCATTATAAGCACAGCGTAACAATTCAATAATATTTGTAAGAGACAATATAAGGCTTGTAAATAATATCCAATTAAATCCTAAGCCTGCAACACAAATATTGTTAGCTTGCAGTTAACAGCTTCATAAGCATAATTGGACTTCTTCAAAGCTTTGGAGCTTTGAGAAAACCTGTCTTTCATCATCTTCAAAATAGAAATCCTCCTGATTTCATGCATATCATTAATTCAAAGGGATTTAATTATCAACATAGTATATGTAATGACGTAAATACCAAAGACCTGGTACTTTTATTGACATAGGAGCACTCATTTTCATCTTAAGTACTATAACAGGTTTGAGCCGCAGATTTCCTATGAGTCATCAGTGGTGAGGTCCTCCAAACAACCTTATTTACCTTTGATGCCATGATGCTCCTTCTTTTTATACAAATATCCAACCAATGTTAATAGATGACCACATTATATGAAAAATATATCGAACTATACGGAAACACATATACATTTACAGACATTGTGAAAAGAAATACCTTTGGAATAACCGTATGTAAGTTACTGGTCTTTGTGCGTACATAAATTCGTGGCATATAGAACAACCAAAAGTCTAACAAAAAAACTCCATGTGATCACCTACATAAGATATGGTTCTATAGGCGTATATTTTTGCCAGATAGAATTACAACTAGTCTTGAAAAAGTTTCCCGGAATACCCTACTTAAGTTATCGTTTTATGGACATAAACCTACAAAACACAATCATACGACATATTCTGAACTGTAAGAATCACTCAAATTCGTATCATAATCACAATCACTATCGTAAGTAGCATCCACACTAATTTATTATTCAGTTTCATCCTCACTTGGTAGATCATCCTCATCCGCTGGCACGTTTCTTGAAACATTAATACCGACATGGGAGTGATCCAGACCAGGGATAAATTCATCAACTACAAACATGTCACCAATACTGTTGGCCATGGACTGCAGATATGCATCTTCAACTACATTCTCCCTAACTTCTCCCTCACTGTTTCTGTCATCCACCTTTGGAAAATCATAAAGGGATTGAGCTTCTATCTTCTGTAGTATTCTATAGTTTTTCCCCATCACAGACTTAGGAGCCTAAAATACTTGCTGAGCTTGGGATGCTAGAATATACATATCACTCTTATACAATTTCCTAGAGACATTTACACTAGTGAAGTATCCAGATTTGTTAATGCCACAATTCAACAAAATAAACTATTAATACAGTCACCCACATTTGACCGACGAGTCATATAACATATATCTTACATGCAATTTAAACCAACCTAGAAACTCCTGCTGATGTACATGCTTGACATTTGAAGAGACAGAGCCACGACTTTGAAATTCTTTAATATGTTGACTGAATTCAGTTTCGAGTAATTAAGTTTGTTAAATACACAATGCTTACAGTTCTTCAATCTATCAAATTCAGGTTTAAGCAAATGATCGACCTCAAACACATACGTAAGATACGATTCAAAGTCTTAGCAGTTATTTAGAACAAACCAACGTTTCTTCTCAAGATCTTTTGGAACCAGGCTTTCTTTCGTTACGACATTCAAAGCCCAAGCACCATCTGTGAATATAAACAAATTGGGCTTTTGACTACAGTAGACATGTTTGTCGTTTCGCCCCTTACGATTGAATTTTGTTTCAAATCCATTAAGATACAATAGGAAAAAATTGATGCACTCACTGTCAATGTAAGTTTCCACAATTGAACCCTATGACCTAGCTTTATTTCTATAAAAAGTTTCACTATGTGTAGAAATATTTTTAAAAGAACACGCGCGCTCCACATAAGAGAACAATATCTAAGAAAATTGTTGCTAATTATAGTGAAGCTTAGTGTAACAGAACCTGACATTTCAATAGGGAACATCCACCCATAACGCACATGACCACCATATAGTGCCTCTTGAGGCAGATGGAAAGGTAGGTGCCTCATGACATCAAAGAAGTATGGAGCAAATATCAATTCAAGTTTACATAATATCACTACTATATCCCGTTCCAATTTATGTAAGCCGTCCATAGGAAAAATTTTAGAGGACATCTCCTTGAAGAACATACTCAACTCAGTTATGGCGTCACAAATTTCTTTGCGCATATTTCCACGTTTCGCTTGCGGTAGCAGCCATTGTAAAGTGACATGTAACCATTGCTCTTCATTACAATTAGCTTGTTATCGTTAACACTTATACACTTTCCAATATTTGACGCATATTCATATGGAAATTTAATTAATTTATACAATTCACACACAAATTTTCTACCGCTGCATCCAAAACATATTATGCAGGATGAAATTTAGTACTACCCCCATCTTTTGGCACATGTATGTCTTTTTTAATTCCAAGAAACTCCAGATCCATGCGTGCATTAACATTATAGTTTCTCTTTCCATCAACACTCATAAATGTCCCAACAACACTTGCGTAAACATTTTTTTCAATATGCATTACATTCAAATTATGTCACAGTTTAAGTGTATGACAATAAGGTAATTCAAACAAAATACTTTTCTTCCTCCAATTCAATTAATCCTCACAACGCTTTCTACTTTTGTTTGTCGTCGTCTTCCCAAATCGTAAATCTGTAAGCAATGCCTTTAACTTCTCAATCACAACTTCCCTTGTTATGTATTTTAGTTTTTACTGAGGTTTAAGCTTTCTATTAAACTTTTTATCATTCTGCTACCTATGTTTTTGTTGGGTTTTAATCATGGATACGAAGTGGCATAATAGAAATTATCCATTCAAGACCCTCCAAGGATCACTTGAAGAGAATCATAACGATGGTAAGGGAAGAAACAAGTAACACACCTTAGAGGTCTCCTTTGATGACTTCAAACGCAAAAAGCATCACATCTCTACGGTTGATCCACGCCTGGAGGTGAGATCTAGATCCTCTAAATCCTTGTGCTAGCTAGGAAGAATGGAAGAGGAAGAATAAATTACGCAAAAACGGAGCAGCAAGGTGGGCGGCTCTCCTTTTATGGCCGACGGGTAGGGGGCGGTCCCAAGGGGGGTTCGGCCCTCCTTTGGGACTTGCTCTCTCTCCTTGCTTTATTCTCTCCTAATCTAAGTACGAGAAATGTGTGGAAAAAATAAGCTAGGAGTGTTCTTTATATAGTCCAACAACTCCTTGTCCTACTACATAAAGAACCCCTATCCTAATACTACTCAAATAAGGATTAGTCCCTTTTGCAAACTAGTCCTAATCATGTCCATACATGGATTAGTTGTCTCTGAAAATTAATCCTAATCATGTCTCTACATGAATTAGTCCACCTTGGAAAATCCTAATCATGTATATACGTGGATTAGTCCAAATTTCATATTAGTCCTAGTAAGTTAGCAAGTTGTTGAGATTTGATCCTTCTAATTAATTAATCATATTAATTAATTCCCAAGTCTAGTTCACCCCTATATGGCGTGTGACCCCATAGGTTCTATTTAGTTGGTAGTAACTATTTACTAATATGGAGCGGCCTCTAGCAAGACATCCATTCTAGCGAACAAATAGAAATAGTCATCATGACAAACCTTGTGTAAGTATTGTCTCGTCCCTTTGTCTCAATATCCGGATTGGACACGAGACATACATGTCACACTCGTATACCCAATCCATAGTTTCTCGATCCTGGATAGTTGTGGCCAGACATTCTATAAGCACTATCCCTCGAGTGGCCTAGGATATTTGCTCCCGTTATGTAGGAGGGACAAATTCTATCTTGCTTCCTATTGTGTCCGATACGCGCCTTTATGACTACCCAGTTACGGTGTAGCGTTTGACGCTACCAAAACAAAATATTCCACAACTAGAACATCTAGTGACTTCAAGTCTAAGGATGAAAATATCGTTGTCACCGCGAGAAGCACTTGTGACTTTACATAACTTGTATGTAGCCTTATCGGAGATGGGTCGCTCCAGTATGTCATTACTCCTAATGCATACCCTTGTGTTCGATCATGATATATCCATATCAATCCAACCCATACTAGTCTATAGTTGATTGTTCTGTTAAACAATGTAACAATTATATTCTAAGGACTTCATTCATGTTAACATATCTCTATATCGATAACATAATGATTCGTAAATTCATAAATGTCACAATAAATTGATTGCCTCTAGGGAACAATTCCAACAGTTTTGTTTCCAGGAATCGAGGGTGACCCATATAAGCTTGTTTCTTACTATATGACAACCTAATGAAATGGTTCTGGTTGTTACATGGAGGGCATGCTAATTTCTCTTTTGTAATCCTTCCCGACAACATCACGTAGGTGGGAATGTCATTTATCGCCCACATCACTGTAGCGTTCAACTTAAATTGCTCACCGGCATAGGCATCAAAGGTGTCTACACCTTCTTCCCACAACTCTTTAAGGACATGAACTAATGACCGCAAGTTGAGATCTATATCATTTCCAAGTGAATGTGGGTCATGTATTAGAAGAATGATCATCATAAATTTTTTCACTCAGACTCTCTTCAGGAGACATGTTGGACGAAAATGCCAAGACAAGCCACATACTGCATGCACTACTCATGTTGTCAAATGAATTATATCCATCACTGGTTAATCCAAAACGCACGTTGCGGGGATCTTTTGCAAACAATTCATGTTGTTTGTCAAATTCTTGCCAATGCCTGACATCAGCTGGATTTGGACACCTCTGTAAGTGTTCATTTTTTTCCAATAAAAGCACACTTATTTGGGCACGCATGGATGCTGATGTAGCAAAGACCTAGATCGCTCAACATTTTCTTGGCTTCATAAAAGAATTTGGGTATGATGTGACAAAGAGGTAGTAATTCTCTAATAATTTCAATTACCATGTTTACAGATACATTAATCCATTTACATGTGGTCTTAATATGAAACAATCTTATCATAAGTGACAACTTTGAGAAGTTCTAACACCCATGATAAGCTTCGGATTGGGCATCCTATGACAGCTTAGCAAATTTATGTGGCTCTCCCTGAGCACTTGAGGTGAGCAAAACATTCCTTCCTACAAGTCCCCAATCTGACACCCATGTCTTTGTATGGGATTATGTCATCTACAAAATAACATAACCATTACCCATACCAAGGTTGTCATCATTTACTGAATTCTAAGACTCCCCATGAAATACCCATCATGTTGGAATAGATGCCCTAGAGGCAATCTAGTTTAGTATGAATTTGTATATGGCTAGAAAAATTCATTTATTATTTATTGGATATTTAATATAATGAAGTCCTGAGATTTACAATTGTGTTGTTTATCTTAAATATCCGTAGTCAAGTATAATGATTAAATGGGACAATCATCTATAGACTAGTATGGGGTTGGATTGATATGGAGATATCACGATCCAACACATAGGTGTGCATTACGGAATGTTGCACTGGATTGACCCATCTCCGAGAAGGCTACATACATGTTATGTTGAGTCACAAGCGCTTCTCGCGGTGCAATGGTATTGTCATCCTTAGACTTGAAGTCACTAGATATTCTAGTTGTGGATCATTGTGATCTTGGAGCGTTAAACGCTACACCGTAACTGGGTAGTTATAAAGGCGTGTACTGGATACATTGAGAAGCAAGCTTAGAGATCGTAGTGGACGTAGAGAGGATTTGCCCCTCCCACATAACGGGAGCAAATATCCTAGGCCACTCGAGGGATAGTGCTTATAGAATGTCTGGCCAGACTCAAATAAATCAATATGGGATATTGATGTTATTTGCACGAATAAGGCTATTCCCATGGATCGAGAAACTATGGATTGGATATATGAGTGTGACTTGTATGTCTCGTGTCCAATCCTGATATGGAGGCAAAGGGATGAGACAATTACTTGTACAAAGGTTGTCAAGATGACTATTCTATTAGTTGGCTAGAATGGATGTTTTGCTAGAAACTGCTCCATATTAGCAAATAGTTGCTACCAACTAGATAGAACCTATGGGGTCACACGCTATATAGAGTTTAACTAGATTTGGGAATTAATTAATTGGATTAATTAATTAGAAGGATCACTTTGCAAACCCTTGCAAACTTAGTTAGGGACTAATTTGCAAGGAAGGGACTAAATTGAATTCTAGTTGGACTAGAATAAGTCCTTTAGGTAGTTAACAAGGAATTGTTGGACTATATAAAGGACCCTCCTTCCTTCCTTCCCATAACTTATGCTCATTAGTGAACATAACAAGAGTGGGAGAGAACAAAAGGAGAGAGAGCAAGCAACAAAGGAGGCCCGACGCCCCCCTTGCCGCCGCCCTCGTCCCCGTCGGCCAAAAGAGGCCGAGACCCTCTTTTGTGTCTCGTTTTGCGTGATTTCTTCTTCCTCTTCCTATTCCGGGCTAGAACCAAGGAGTTTGGGAGATCTAGGATCAACTCTAGGCGTAGATCAACTATAGAGAACGTGACATTATTCGCGTTTGAAGTCATCAAGGAGAACCCAAAGGTGTGTTTATGATTTCTAACCTTTACCATCGTTATGCATCTTGACTTGTGATCCTTGGAGGGTTTTGCATGGTTTTATGTTTGATTATGCTTCCGTTGCGCGATCCATGAATCAAAACCCTACAGTGGTATCAGAGCCACAGGTCGTAGAGCATAAACGTGGTTTATGTGTTACGTTTTTAGTTGTTTTACACCTTATTTTGATTGTTTATCGCGTAAAACAAGACAAATCAAGCATGGGATGCAATTTGTCAATAATTAATCATAACAAGATCCAATTTTTGCATTGGATGCATGAATTGGTGAGTTTGAGGAATTTTAGGATCTTAGATCTAGGGTTTGGGCATCCTTGGGGAAGAAGGAGTTCTCCCAAAACAAGGAAACAACCCAACTTGGGCACCAAGCAAGGGAGTTGTTTTGGAAACAACTCCCATAAAGGGTTCGCGCCCCCCCCCCCCTAGGGACCGCCCCCTTGCTTGCCGCCCAAGCTTGGGCGCCCTAAGGGGCCGGGCGGCCCTAACCCGCGGGCCTAGCTTGCGGGTTTTGGGCCTGGCCGGCCCTAGGGCCTTGTGTTTCACTTTAATGGGCCCGGGCAATTTGATTGTTGGGCCCATGGACCGTTTTAACCCTAGAAATCCTAAAATCAATTAAAATTGACCAAGCGCGTTAAAATTGGATTTTAACTGTTTATGTGCAAATCGCATGGTGATTGGATATGGCCTCAGGATGTGGTTTGATGTGGATGTTTAATTTTTGTGGTTTGGTTTTACGGCCTGCGAGCTGATCAATTAATTGCAATAATTAATTAGGGTTTAATGGCCTGCGTGCCATTTTTTTTCTCAACTTGTGAGATTTATTTTATTTAGTATAGATATTAGCGAGTGCTAGATAAAGTAGATTATTAGCCAAGATTGGAGAAAAGAAGCCCAAAGCCAAAGAAGCCACAAAAGACGGAGCATGGAGCATGGAGCAATCCACAAGACTATGAAGGATGGACCAAAAGATCAAGACACATGGAGATGTGTTTGCTTTAGGGTTCATGGATAATTCCATTGGCTTGGAATTATCTTAGTCTAGAAAAGGCCATATCCACATCACGTTTAATTTCAGTTTTGTGGTTGTTTAAATTTATTGTCTTATTATTTGTGTGGTTGGTGTATGGATGATGCATGCAATTAGGATAATAAGATAATTAGACAACCCGGATCTATTATTTGGAGTTGTGCCCAAACTCAAATAGATAGATTAGTTGATATTGATCAACAAAAACAATTAAAAATTGAATTTAAAAATCCCTCAAAATTCAAATATTGTGTTCTTGCCTTCTCGTTATTTAAATACTCATTATCATCATTATTTATCAAGCTCGTGCGTGCCAAAGCATGGCGACTTGGTTCATAATGATGGAATGCGATGGCACGTAACAATGTGCAATTGTTTAGATAAGAGGTTGAACACAACTAGGCTATTAATTTGATTAAGAAACCTAGAGGCAATCAATTGGGATTATCCATATGGATGGATAAATAAGGAGTTATTTGCCCGATTGAACCAAGAGTTGCATAAGGGATGCAATTGGAAATTGTTCCTACCTAAAGAAGTCAAATTATGGGTGACTTGCCAAAGCAAGCTCATAAGGAGATGAAAGATGGATCTTGGCCCACTAGAAAATATAAGGATATTTTCCGCATTAATATCTTGAGGGTTATTAATCCGTAGAAAAATAGTGGGAGCTATATTTAATAAACTAGCCATTATTAAATATAGTTAAAAATTCACAAATACTAAAACTTGCGTATTTTCCTTTTTGTAGAATTCCAAATGGCAAACAACTCATCGAGTTCACAACATTCCCTACGATCAGTCCTTGAGAAGGACAAGCTCTCTGGAACAAACTTTCTTGATTGGTACAGAAACTTGAGAATTGTTCTCAAGCAAGAGAAGAAACTGTACGCAATAGAGGAGCATGTTCCAGAAGGTCCAGAGAACCAAACACCTGCTGCCTTAAAGGCGTATCAAAAGCGTGTTGATGACGCTAATGATGCGGCCTGCCTAATGCTTTGCACCATGACTTCTGAGCTTCAGAAGCAACACGAAAACATGAATGCTGTCGATATGATCGAACATCTAAAGCAGCTCTTCCAAGAGCAGGCGATGGTAGAGAGGTATGAGGTCTCAAAGGCACTGTTCAAATGTCATCTGGAAGAAGGGAACCCGGTGGGACCCCATGTACTCCGAATGATCGGGTACCTGGAGAATCTCGCCCGACTAGGGTTCCCGGTCGGCCAAGAGTTGGCAACCGATCTCGTGTTGCAATCGTTGCCCGAGAGTTATGGACAGTTCATTATGAACTATAACATGAACGAGATCGTTAAACCACTGCCAGATTTGCTCAACATGTTGAGGACGGCTGAACAGAGCATCAACAAGGGTAAGGGCAAGGCCATAATGATGGTGCAGAAAGGAAAGGGCAAAAGGTTTGCCTCTTACTCCAAGGGCAAAGGCAATTCAGTTGCCAAGTCCAAGGAACCTGCCCTTAAGCCTGTTGGTGGCATTGCCAAGGCCGTGACTAAAGGTGAGTGTCACTACTGCAGTCAGCCTGGACACTGGAGGAGGAACTGCCCAAAATATCTGGAGGACAAGAGGCTTGGAATAGTGATTCCACCACCACCAGGTATTTTTGTTGTAGATGTCAATTTAACTGTCTCTACATCATGGGTATTAGATACTGGATGTGGATCTCATATTTGCCGAAATATGCAGGATCTAAAGAGAAGTAAAAGATTGGCTAAACGAGAGGTAGATCTACGCGTTGGGAATGGAGCAAAGGTTGCTGCGTTGGCCATAGGCGTGTGCGAGCTATCTCTGCCTTCAGGATTAGTTTTAGAATTAAATAATTGCTATTTTGTGTCTGCTATGAGCAGAAACATTATTTCTACTTCTTGTTTGGACATGATGGTTTTATTATTTCAATAAAGAACAATTGTTGTTCCTTTTATTTAAATAATATTCACTACTTTAGTGCGCAATTATTTAATGGACTTTATGTCCTTGATCTAAGCAATCCTGTCTACAACATTAATACCAAGCGGATTAAAATAAATGATTTAAATCCTGCTTATTTATGGCATTGTCGTTTAGGCCATATAAATGAGAAACGTGTATCTAGACTCCATAAAGATGGATTACTAGACTCATTTAATTTTGAATCATATGAGACATGTGAGGCTTGTTTATTGGGAAAAATGACAAAGTCCCCTTTCAATAAGAAAGGTGAGAGGACTAGTGAGCAATTGGCGCTCATACATACCGATGTGTGTGGGCCATCTGCCACGCCTGCCAGGGGTGGTTATGTCTACTTCATTACATTTACTGATGATTACAGTAGATATGGATTTGTGTACCTTATGAGGGCAAAATCCGAATCCTTTGAAGTGTTCAAAGAATTCAAGAATGAAGTAGAAAAGCAACTTGGAAAAAGTATAAAGGCTCTACGATCTGATCGTGGAGGAAAAAACTTGAGCCAAGAGTTTGACGACTATCTTAGAGAGTGTGGGATCGTGTCCCAACTCACTCCACCCGGATCGCCACAGTGGAATGGCGTGTCCGAGAGGAGGAATCGAACCCTTTTGGATATGGTTCGATCTATGATGTGTCAAACCGATCTTCCATTATCATTTTGGGGCTACGCTCTATTAAGTGCAGCTTTTACCATTAACCGTGTTCCATCTAAATCAGTCATGAAGACACCATATGAGATGTGGAGTGGGAGGCGTCCCACACTGTCGTTCATGAGGATTTGGGGCTGCGATGTCTATGTAAAACGTTTACAATCAGACAAGCTAGGGCCTAAATCGGATAAGTGTAAGTTTGTGGGGTACCCTAAGGAAACTAAGGGATACTACTTCTACAATCCAACCGAGAACAAAGTGTTTGTTGCTCGGACCGGCGTGTTTCTAGAAAGAGAGTTTGTCTCTAAAGAATCAAGTGGGAGGAATGTAGAGCTTGAAGAGGTTCAAGAACCACAAATCACTGAACCGATTATGGAACATGAACAGGAGCCACAAGCAGTTGTGGAGCCTTCTGTTCAGGTAACACAAGAGCTTCGTAGATCTAGTAGAGTGCGCCAGGAACCCGAGAGGTATGGACTTCTCGTAACCGATTCCGGTGACACGATGCTCATAGATGATGAGCCTACTACCTATGAGGAGGCCATGAGTGGCTGGAAGCCATGAGATCCGAGATGGAATCCATGTATACCAACAAAGTATGGACTTTGGTGGAACCACCTGATGGGGCGCGGCCCATAGGGTGCAAGTGGGTCTTCAAGAAGAAGATCGACATGGATGGTAATGTGATTACCTATAAGGGCCGATTGGTGGCTAAAGGATTCAGACAGATTCATGGTATTGACTATGATGAAACCTTTTCACCAGTCGCGATGACCAAATCCATCCGAATCGTACTTGCGATTGCAGCATACCACGACTATGAGATTTGGCAGATGGATGTCAAAACAGCATTCCTTTATGGGAATCTCCTCGAGGACGTGTATATGATACAGCCGGAGGGTTTTGAAGATCCAAAGCAAGCCAACAAAGTCTGTAAGCTGCAACGATCCATTTATGGATTGAAGCAAGCTTCTCGGAGTTGGAATCGACGTTTTGATGAAGTGGTCAAAGAGTTTGGCTTCATCAGAAACGAAGATGAGTCTTGTGTCTACAAGAAGGTTAGTGGGAGCTCTGTAGCTTTTATGGTCTTGTATGTAGATGACATACTACTCATTGGAAACGACATTCCCATGCTGCAATCTGTAAAAGATTGGCTAGGAAAGTGTTTCTCAATGAAGGACTTAGGGGAAGCAGCCTATATACTCGGTATAAAGATCTATAGAGATAGATCTAAGAGGTTGCTAGGCCTAAGTCAAAGTACATACATTGACAAGGTGTTGAAACGGTTCAACATGCAAGATTCCAAGAAGGGATTCTTGCCCATGTCACATGGAATCACTCTTTCGAAGAGTGGTTGTCCTTCCAATGAGATTGAGAAGGAACGCATGAGTAGGATTCCCTATGCCTCGGCCATAGGATCTATCATGTACGCCATGTTATGTACTAGACCAGATGTGTCATATGCCTTGAGTATGAAAATCAGATACCAATCCAATCCGGGTGAGAGTCACTGGATTGCAGTCAAGAACATCCTAAAGTACTTGAGAAGAACTAAGGATGCTTTCTTGATATTTGGCGGTGAGGAAGAGTTGCGTGTAAGGGGTTACACTGATGCAAGCTTCCAAACCGACAGAGATGACTTTAGATCACAATCGGGATATGTGTTTTGCCTGAATGGAGCAGCGGTGAGCTGGAAGAGTTCCAAGCAAGAGACGGTAGCTGATTCTACAACAGAGGCTGAGTACATTGCTGCAAATGGCGCAGCAAAGGAGGCTGTTTGGATCAGAAAGTTTGTTTCAGAACTTGGTGTGGTCCCTAGCATTGCGGATCCAGTGGAGTTGTTCTGTGAGAACACTGGGGCGATCGCGCAATCAAAGGAACCCAGATCGCACCAAAAGTCCAAGCACGTGCTCAGGAAGTTTCATCTGATTCGAGATATTATCGATAGAGGAGACGTTCGGATATGCATGATTCCTACAGATGATAATCTGTCAGACCCGCTTACGAAGCCTCTCACGCAGTGGAAGCATGAAGGGCACACTAGGAGTATGGGCATACAAGATGCGCCAGATTGGCTCTAGTGCAAGTGGGAGACTGTTGGAATAGATGCCCTAGAGGCAATCTAGTTTAGTATGAATTTGTATATGGCTAGAAAAATTCATTTATTATTTATTGGATATTTAATATAATGAAGTCCTTAGATTTACAATTGTGTTTTTTATCTTAAATATCCCTAGTCAAGTATAATGATTAAATGGGACAATCATCTATAGACTAGTATGGGGTTGGATTGATATGGAGATATCACGATCCAACACATAGGTGTGCATTACGGAATGTTGCACTGGATTGACCCATCTCCGAGAAGGCTACATACATGTTATGTTGAGTCACAAGCGCTTCTCGCGGTGCAATGGTATTGTCATACTTAGACTTGAAGTCACTAGATATTCTAGTTGTGGATCATTGTGATCTTGGAGCGTTAAACGCTACACCGTAACTGGGTAGTTATAAAGGCGTGTACTGGATACAATGAGAAGCAAGCTTAGAGATCGTAGTGGACGTAGAGAGGATTTGCCCCTCCCACATAACGGGAGCAAATATCCTAGGCCACTCGAGGGATAGTGCATATAGAATGTCTGGCCAGACTCAAATAAATCAATATGGGATATTGATGTTATTTGCACGAATAAGGCTATTCCCATGGATCGAGAAACTATGGATTGGATATATGAGTGTGACTTGTATGTCTCGTGTCCAATCCGGATATGGAGGCAAAGGGATGAGACAATTACTTGTACAAAGGTTGTCAAGATGACTATTCTATTAGTTGGCTAGAATGGATGTTTTGCTAGAAGCCGCTCCATATTAGCAAATAGTTGCTACCAACTAGATAGAACCTATGGGGTCACACGCTATATAGAGTTGAACTAGATTTGGGAATTAATTAATTGGATTAATTAATTATAATGATCACTTTGCAAACCCTTGCAAACTTAGTAGGGACTAATTTGCAAGGAAGGGACTAAATTGAATTCTAGTTGGACTAGAATAAGTCCTTTAGGTAGTTAACAAGGAATTGTTGGACTATATAAAGGACCCTCCTTCCTTCATTCCCATAACTTATGTTCATTAGTGAACATAACAAGAGTGGGAGAGAACAAAAGGAGAGAGAGCAAGCAACAAAGGAGGCCCGACGCCCCCCTTGCCGCTGCCCTCGTCCCCGTCGGCCAAAAGAGGCCGAGACCCTCTTTTGTGTCTCGTTTTGCGTGATTTCTTCTTCCTCTTCCTATTTCGGGCTAGCACCAAGGAGTTTGGGAGATCTAGGATCAACTCTAGGCGTGGATCAACTATAGAGAACGTGACATTATTCGCGTTTGAAGTCATCAAGGAGAACCCAAAGGTGTGTTTATGATTTCTAACCTTTACCATCGTTATGCATCTTGACTTGTGATCCTTGGAGGGTTTTGCATGGTTTTATGTTTGATTATGCTTCCGTTGCGCGATCCATGAATCAAAACCCTACACATCATGTATAATTCTGGAGCATACCATGCTCATGCAAATTAGTTTTAACATTACTTCAGGATGAAAGTAGACATTCACACAACTACGGAAAGGACATTGTATCATACTACTTTTATAACTATTGGAACTAGAAAACTTCAAAACTAGCAACTCATTTAACATATTTAGTACAATACTTGCCAATCAACTGGGTCCAAGTACGATCCATCAACCAACAATTTTAGCGCCACCACAATATAATCTAAATTTGACTACCAAATTTAGATTTTACGGGGAAAACATATGTTACACAGTAGTTAACACACCATATCGAGATCACAAACATAACGACATTCAGAGTATCAATAAATCGTAGCCAGAACAACCTAATGAGAGCGCACTATCATACAGATTGTTAATTAGAAAATATGTATACACTATTAACAAACTAAACATTCAGCATATTGTACATCATTCACAAGTTAAGCCATAAAAACATATTGACAGCTACTACACCACATAGTACCACGAAGACATTCTAAAAATTTAATGGTTAGGTATAAACTGGAAGAGCATAATATTGGGGATAACATCCATCGTTTACCAATCAAAAGCCCGTTTGGTAGTTTTTCTACTCTTTATATGGAAAATCTTTCTCGCGTACAAATCTACAAAAACATACATAAAATCTTAGAGAACTATATTTTATTCAATTAACAAATATAACGTAACCTAATGTAAGACTATCTAGCTTGTAACAATTTATGTAAGACACCTTGTTACAGGCGTTTAAAGGTAGCATGTACTGTCTACATTGGAATCAAATGTGGTTTGGAGAGAGGGATAGAAAGAGATAGTAGTGTTGAAGCGAAAAATAACGGCTTGATCGATTAAAGGAGAACTGAAGAACAAAGCCCCAATTATATTTTGACCTAAACTCTAGAAACCCTTACAAACACAAAAGTCCCAACCCACAATCTAATACGTCAGAAAACAATAAGAAACAAAATCCCCAATTTCCAAAAAAAGCTAACAGACTTGCACACATCCACAGACATGCACATGAGAATCACCCTTCACACACCCACAGAAATATTCACATAATGCATCATATGTAGAGAAAAAATTGAGAAGAACAATCAATGAACAAAACGAACTCATAAAAAATGTAGAGACGTAAAGATTACCGAGAACGAGAGTAAGGTAGTACCACACACTATTGGCTCATGCTCCACTCCGATAGACGTCCGGACGTCTCAACTCCGACGCGATCCCGGCTATCGATCGTTCGGTCGATTCTGCAGTCACCGTGAAAATCGAAGAGCGAAGATCAACTGAGAGATGAGAAGCTAGGGTAGAGAGTAGTTTTCAATCGGGGATGAATTTTGAGAGAAGGCAGCTTAAATTTTTTTAAATACTTTTTCTTACTTTTTATTTTGTTAAAGTGTTAATTTGCCTCCACAGTATCCCCCGCCCCAATTTTGGTGAAACTTTGTTTCCGTCTAAAATTAGGGAGTAAAGACTAATTTTTAGTCCAAAATGGTGTCTTAATTGTGTTACCTTCTTTTTTTCGGAAAACGACGTCATTTCTAGTGGTCCCTAAGTTGGTTTTTTTTGAAAAATTGTAGGTTAGCGAACGACAGATTCAAATATAATTGGCAAATTGTTAAAGAACGAGTATCAAAAGGACAAAACTGAAAATTGGTCTTTCTCACTGCATTCAACGACGAAAATCAGTTTCGTGCTTGTGAGGGCATCTCCAACCCTATGGGGGGAGGGGAAAGCGAAAAACCGTATAAAATTATGGTTCATGTCCAACCCTACGGGGGGAGGGGGAGGGGGTGGGGCAAGGGGGGGGGGGAGGGGGTGCTGTGGGGAGAAATTTTGCCTTGGGTGAGGGATGGTTAGGGGGGATTTCCCCATGGACATCCCCTCCCCCTCCCCCTACATTGAGTGATAAATTAATTTACTATTTGACAATATTAATTACACTTAGTAATATTTTATAAATATATCATTTATGTTTTATTATGATTAGTAAAATTATTTTTTTTATTGATAAAAAATAATAATTTACTCACAATTGTTGAAAAGTATTAATAATTTACTTTTTTTGGTGAAAATATTAAATTTACTTTATTATTGATAACAAGTAATAATTTTTTTATGATTATATCATGGAGTGTTTTGAATTTATTTTTTAGATTAATAATTTATTTTTAAATCATTAAATATATATTAAAATTTATTTTTGTTGGGTGAGGGAAATGAATGGGTTGGAGATGAGTAGTAGTTTGGGGGAGGGGGAGGGGGAAGGGGAAATGGTGGGCCCGCGAGGGGGGGGAAGGGGAGGGATAGGTGATGGGAGGGGGCGGGGGGGGGGGGGAAATGCTATGGGATGGAAATGCCCTGAAATGGCCATAGCAAGTCTGTTTCGTTGTTGTAGTGATAAATGTGTGGACTGTCCTCGAGGGTAATTACTTTGAGGAGATGAATGAATTCTACAAATACACTCATATTTAAACCCATATTCCTAAGATTCTAGACACGCTATACACCTACAATACCTTGGATATGGACATGGTTTTCAGATCCGCTCTATATTTTATTCGAGCCTCATTATGATCCGATTAGATCTTCTCTTCTTGTTGGAATATGAATACGGATATATGTGGATTCGATCCGAATGCGATATGTCGTCACCTCCATCCTAACACTTCGTTTTGTCTGAAAGTTAAAAAAAAGGAATAATAATAATAATAATAATAATAATAATAATAATAATAATAATAATAATAATAATAATAATAATAATAATAATAATAATAATAACAAGAAGAAGAAGAAGAAGAAGAAGAAGAACTTATTTTTTTTTAAATTTCCGCGTCTTTCGTAATTCAAAAAATTCAAATTTAGCACAAAGTATATGAAAAATATATTCGCACATCTCAAACACAACTCACCACTTGATCAATGACAAAAACTTGGGAGAGGCACAATGCGATTTTGAGGAGCCGATATTTCAGGCCATTGCCTCAAACTTCAATCCAACAAGGCAGTGATGTGCAAGTCTTCTCTCTGAACTTCATTTCACCATATACTTTGTGATTATAAATTCGTTGAGAGAAGCCTGAAAATTTGATATTGATGTTGTTCTCAGCTGCTTCAACATTTTACTTTGTGATTACAATTTTTTGAAGGGCAGGAAGGATCTATCACAGATCTACAACATGAATTATAGCAGTAGATTCATGTGTTTACCTTGTCTTCCTTAGCTCCTTAACGCAGCGGATGATCGTAGATTTCTTGCTTTCACGCGTGTGAATCTCGAGGACCAACACTATGATCCACCCCACGTTCCACCTCCTTGGATGTAGTTGGAGAGATACTAGGGTTCTCTACAACTAGAGTGAATCTAGACAGAGTAACTTTACTGTGTGGAATAGCATTATGGCACTAAGCATAATGTGTAGGAGGCTACCTCTTTATATAGGCAAACTTCTCCTAGGTTTACACATAAACCCCTAGGGTTTGAGCCTTATCTACTAACCCCTCTAGGTTTGTGTATTAGTTCAAAAAACCCCATAAGGTTACGATAACTGCATTGGGCACCCCACATGGGTGCACCAATTGCTAACATCTCCCACTCGCACAGTGGGGTTGCACAATCCATCCAGTCTATATCAATCTCCAACTATCTATCATCTACAAAAGAGTATTGTTGTGGCCGTGGCGTGTGACCGGTGAGAGTACCTGCATTTCGGGAGATCCGTACACCAAACTCGTATAGCCAGCATGGGAAGGCACCCTCTCGGGAGATCCACATACCAAACTCGTATAGCCAGCGCAGGAAGGCACCCTTAAAACATATAACAGTAATACTGCTCTCCGTAACTCTTGTATTCCCCAGATTCCTCCGATTGTCATCTCGTGGATCATGAGCACCTGCCTTGTCCCGAAGGCCATGCTCCAATGAGTCCACATCTCCTTTATATTTTCATATCCTACATGATCACATAAGATCTTGTAGGTGGGCCCAATGAAGACAATAAAGGGCGATGCAATGAGAATCTTTCTTTACATACATGTATCACTCAGATTCGGCTCAGCTGCTTTCCCAGCAGTGTCCGGAAGGCCGAATCATCAATATCCGTAAGGTGTCACGCCAAAGTAGCACTTCCAACCCGTCTCCTCATGAAACAGACGTAAGTACAAAGGGTATACAGTGTCAATAACCTTTATATGATCGACGAGGCTCACACGATGAGGAATCCCAGGGACTAATTCTACTCATCACCTCATGGTCACTCATAAGCGCGCGTTATTCAAGGGGGAATATGGGCCATAGTGTTTAGACTCTGATCATAGCGCATGTATATCCTTGCAAAGGACCACTATGCAGATGACAATCTGATAGCCCTTATGGCCACCAGCCCGAGTACTGCGATGTCACACTTGTTGGAATTGTGCCCTAGAGGCAATCAATTAATTGTGACATTTATGGATTTACGTTTCATTATGTTATCGATATGGAGATATGTTAACATGAATGAAGTTCTTAGAATATAAGTGTTATATTCTTAAATATCCCTAGTCGATTATAATGATTAAATAGGACAATCATCTATAGACTAGTATGGGGTTGGATTGATATGGAGATATCATGATCCAACACATGGGTATGCATTAGGAGTAATGGCATACTGGATTGACCCATCTCCGAGAAGGCTACATACACGTTATGTTAAGTCACAAGCGCTTCTCGCGGTGCAACGGTATTGTCATTCTTAGACTTGAAGTCACTAGATATTCTAGTTGTGGATTATTGTGATTTTGGTAGCGTCAAACGCTACACCGTAACTGGGTAGCTATAAAGGCGTGTACTGGATAAAATAAGAAGCAAGCTTAGAGATCGTAGTGAACGTAGATAGAATTTGTCCCTCCCACATAACGGGAGCAAATATCCTAGGCCACTCGAGGGATAGTGTTTATAAAATGTCTGGCCAGACTCAAATAAATCAATATGGGATATTGATGTTATTTGCACGAATAAGGCTATTCCCAGGATCGAGAAACTATGGATTGGATATACGAGTGTGACTTGTATGTCTCGTGTCCAATCCGGATATTGGGACAAAGGGATGAGACAATTACTAGCACAAGGTTTGTCATGATGACTATTCTATTTGTTGGCTAGAATGGATGTCTTGCTAGAGGCCGCTCCATATTAGTAAATAGTTACTACCAACTAAATAGAACCTATGGGGTCACACACCATATAGGGTGAACTGGACTTGGGAATTAATTAATTAATTTGAATTAATTAGAAGGATCAAATCGCAACAACTTGTTAACTTAGTAGGACTAATATGCGAGTTGGACTAATCCATGTATAGACATGATTAGGATTTGCCAAGGTGGCCTAATTCATATAGAGACATGATTAGGATTAATTTTGCAAATAGAACTAATCCATGTATTGACATGATAAGGACTATTTTTCAAAAAGGGACTAATCCGAACTTGAGTAGGATTAGGAGAGGGGTTCTTTATGTAGTAGGACAAGGAGTTGTTGGACTATATAAAGAACACTCCTAGCTTATTTTTCTCTCGACACACCACACATCTATTTGATAGAAGTAAGGAGAGAACAAAGCAAGGAGAGAGCAAGTCCCAAAAAGAGGGCCGAACCCCCTTTATGGGACTGCCCCCTACCCGTCGGCCAAAGGGAAAGCCGCCCCACCTTTGGCACTCCATTGTTGGCGATTCCTTCTTCCTCTTCCTCTTTCCGGGCTAGCACCAAGGATTGGAAGATCTAGATCTCACCTCTAGGCGTGGATCAACCGTAGAGACATGAAACAATTCGCGTTTGAAGTCATCAAAGGAGAACCCTAAGGTGTGTTAATTGATTTCTTCCTTTACCATCGTTATGTCTCTTGACTTGTGATCCTTGGAGGGTTTTGCATGGTTTATTATTCTTTCCGTTGCGCATCCATGAATCAAAACCCTACAGTGGTATTAGAGCCACAGGTCGTAGAGCATAAACGTGGTTTATGTGTTACGTTTCAATTGTTTTACACCTTAAATTGATTGTTTATCGCGTAAAACAAAGACAAATCAAGCACGGGATGCAATTTGTCAATAATCTATCATAACAAGATCTAATTTTTGCATTGGATGCATGAATTGGTGAGTTTGAGAAATTTTAGGATCTTAGATCTAGGGTTTGGGCATCCTTGGGGAAGAAGGAGTTCTCCCAAAATAAGGAAACAGCCAAACTTGGGCACCAAGCAAGGGAGTTGTTTTGGAAACAACTCCCAAAGGAGGTTCGGCCCCACTAGGGGACCGCCCCTCCTTGCTTGCCGCCCAAGATTGGCCGCCCTATGGGCCGGGCGCCCTAGCCCGCGGCCTAGGCGTGCGGGTTATGGGCCGGGCCGGCCCTAGGGCCTTGTGGTTCATCTTATTGGACCCGGGCAATTTTATTGTTGGGCCCATGGACCGTTTTAACCCTAGAAATCCTAAAATCAATTAAAATTGACCAAGCGCGTTAAAATTGGATTTTAACTGTTTATGTGCAATTCGCATGGTGATTGGATATGGCCTTAGGATGTGGTTTGATGTGGATGTTTAATTTTGTGGTTTGGTTTTACGGCCTGCGAGCTGATCAATTAATTGTAATAATTAATTAGGGTTTTATGGCCTGCTTGCCATTTTTTTTCTCAACTTGTGAGATTTATTTAATTTAGTATAGAAGATAGCTAGTGCTAGATAAAAGTAGATTCTTAGCCAAGATTGAAGAAAATAAGCCCAAAGTCAAAGAAGCTACAAAAGATGGAGCATGGAGCATTCCACATGACTATGAAGGATGGACCAAAAGATCTAGACGCATGGAGATGTGTTTGCTATTAGGGTTCATAGATAATTCCATTGGCTTGGAATTATCTTAGTTAGAAAAGGCCATATCCATATCACGTTTAATTTCTGTTTCGTGGTTGTTTATTTTATTGTCTTATTATTGTGTGGTTGGTGTATGGATGATGTATGCAATTAGGATAATAAGATAATTAGACAACCCGGATCTATTATTTGGAGTTGTGCCCAAACTCAAATAGATAGATTAGTTGATATTGATCAACAAAACAATTAAAATTGAATTTTAAAATCCCTCAAATTCAAATATTGTGTTCTTGCCTTCTCGTTATTTAAACACTCATTATCATCATTATTTATCAAGTTCGTGCGTGCCAAAGCATGGCGACTTGGTTCATAATGATGGAATGCGATGGCACGTAACAATGTGCAATTGTTTAAATAAGAGGTTGGACACAACTGGGCTATTAATATGATTAAGAAACCTAGCGGCAATCAATTGGGATTATCCATATGGATGGATAAATAAGGAGTTATTTGCCCAATTGAACCAAGAGTTGCATAAGGGATGCAATTGGAATTGTTCCTACCTAAAGTAGTCAAATTATGGGTGACTTGCCAAAGCAAGCTCATAAGGAGATGAAACATGGATCTTGACCCACTAGAAAATATAAGAATATTTTCCGCATTAATATCTTGAGGGTTATTAATCCGTAGTAAAATAGTGGGAGCTATGTTTAACAATTTAAATCCTTGTTAAATATAGTTAAAATGTCTCAAATTTTGCATAATCCTATTGTTTTGAATACCCGTGGCATTAAACAAACAAAAACACGACTTTATCTTTTTCTAGACTGGTATAAAATTGAGAATTGTTCTCAAATAAAAGAGAAATTGTTGTACATCGTAGAACATAAAGATCTCTTCCTACCAACGACCAAAACACACTAAAACCTAATGGAAGGGACATCAAAGAATAGTTCTTTGGATGTGACTTGCCTCATGTTAGCTGCCATGAACTCTGAGCTCTAGAGGCAAGAAGAGAGACATGGAGAAGTATGATATGATCATACATTGAAAGAAGCTCTTTCAAAAGAGGAAGCTTGACATGAAAGGTTTGAAGTGTTGCTCCACTTTGGGTTATGCAAATATACTAATTCAATATGATTGAAACATTAGTGAATATGCATTATCTATGAGATAGATAAATAATAAAAGGTTATTCACCCAAGTGGACCAAGAATTGCATTGGATGCAATTATAGTTTTGTTTTAAAGTTGATTTACTCAATATGATTGAAAAATCACTAAACAAAACACTAATAATGGGCATGGTTAAAGTTGTTAATGGATAACAACATGGGTAAGGGCAAAATAGTTTGCGCCAACCCCATGGGTATAAAGCAAGCTTGTTGCTAAAACCAAGTTGTCTTGAAGTCCCGTAGATGGTGTAGAGGAAGAGAAACTACCCAAAGTACCTGGAAGTAAATAATAAAGGAATTATGAATTCCAATATAGGTATTTTGTTACAGAAATCAATGTGTCTATCTCATTATCATAAGTATATGATACTAGATGAGGATCTCACATTTATAGAAATGTGGAGAATCTCAAGAGACGAAGACAAATTGGATAAGGAAGAAATAATCCTACACGTGGGGCTATGAAGCAAAGGGTTGCTGAAAAGCCGTAGGGAATTATTTCTACCTTTAAGAAATGTTCATGAATTAGACAAAAGCGATAATGGTCCCTAATATGAGTAGGACCATTATCATAGTTCCTTGTTTGGACAAGAAAGCTCCTTATTGTAATAAAGGACAAATGTTGTTCCATTTATTATGATATGCATTATTGTAATGCAATTTTGTCTAAGTGGATTCTATATCCATGATCATGATAATTTCATCTATAACATTAATACCTAGAGGTTTGCATATTATGATATGAACTTCACTTGTCTTTAGCATTATCGTTTAGGCCTCATAAATAAGAGATACATATCTAGAACTCCATGAGGATGGATTTCTGGAACTCATTTGATTATTGGATCATATGAGACATGTAAGACTTATTAGGCAAAGATATGAATTTTGGGAATCATACATATCGATGGCCACTAAGCAGAAATGCTAAAGATGGTTTTCAGTACTTCATCATATTTACTGATGGGATCAGAGAAATATGGATTTGTGTATCTTATGAAGAAACAAATCAGAATCCTTTGAATTGTTCAAGGTATCCAGGAATGAAGTAGAGAACCAGCTTGGCAAAAGTATTAGGGCTCTACGATTGGATCATAGAGGCGAGTACTTGAGCCAAGAGTTTGACAACAATCTATGGGAGTGCTGGATATGATCCAACACTCGCTCCATCTAGCACGCCACAAAGGTTTGGCGTGTCTAAGAGGAGATTTCGGACCTTGTAGGACACGGTTCGGTCCATGATGAGTCAAACAGAATTTCCAGTTTACTTTTGGGGATATGTTCTAATTACAACAAATTTGGCCCTTAACCTTGTTCCATCAAAAACGGATTATGAATAACGCCATATGAGATATGGACTAGGAAAGTGTCCTAGTATGTCATTCATAAATATTTGGGGTTATGAAGTTTATGTAAAAGAGTTTACAAATAAACTTGGACCCAAGTCGGATAAATGTTTTGTGGGATATCCTGAAAAGGATATTATTTCTACAACCCAATCGAGAACAAACTGTTTGTTGCTCGAACTACAGTGTTTCTAGGTAGAGATTGTCTCTAAGAGAAACAGTGGGAGGACAGTAGAACTTGAAAAGTTCAAGAACCACAATAGAACATTGATCCGTTTGATGGAACATGAGCAGGATCACAAGGTGTTGTGTAGCAACCTACTCAAATAACACAAGAACTTCGTAGGTCAGGTAGGATATGTCAAGGGACTAGAGAAATAAGGATTTCTCATAACTCCTTATATATTGCTCATTGAGATGAGCCTACTACCTATGAAATGGCCACGTGTGGCCATACTCTCAGAAATGACTTGGAGCCATGAGATACCATATGGAATCCATGTATACCAACAAAGTATAGACTTTGATGGAACCACCTGAAGGGTAGAACCCTTAGGGTGCAAGTGGGTTATGAGGAAACCAACATGGATGGTAATATTATTACCTTTAAGGGAAAATTGGTAGGAAAGGGATTTCATGCGAGCTCATAGTATAGACTATGACAAAATCTTTCCCCAATTGTGATGCTTAAATCCATTCGCATCTTTCTTGTAGCAATCTATTTATAGATTGGATCAAGCTTCTAGGAGTTGGACTCTTCAAATGGATGATGTAATCAAAGGAGTTTGGTTCCATCAAAATTGAAGATGAGACTTGTGTCTACAAGAAGGTTAGTGGGAGCACAGTTATGTTTCTGGTCTTGTATGTGGAGACATACTTAATCATTGGGAATGTTGCCCCTACTTGGCAGTCTTACGTAGATTGACTAGGGAGTTGACTTTCTAATGGTAGACTTAAGCGAAGCAACTAGTGAAGATCTATTGAGGTAGATCAAGATGGTTGTATAGCTTAGGTCATAGTACACAAATTGACAAAGGTGTTGAAATGGTTCAACGTGAAAAGAATATTGATTCTTACCCATGTCACATGGAATTAGTCTTTGGAAGGCTAATTGTCTTACCAATAGATTGGGAATGGACCGTATGAATTAGATTCACGAGATACGCCATGTTATGTACTAGGCCAGATGTGTCATATGGTATGACACAAAGATACCAATCAAATCCGGGTGAGGGTCACTGGATAAATGATCAAGATTATCCTTTAGTACTTGAGAAGCATTAAGGATGAATTTTTGATAAATAGAGGATATGAAGAGTTTGCTGTAAGGGGTTACAGTGATGCGAACTTCAAATCTGACAAAGAAGATTTCAGATTATAAGTCGAGTTTTATGTTCTGCCCTAGTGGGAGCGACTGTGAGCTGGAAATGTTCCAGGCAAGATTCAGTCACTGATTCTAACATAGAGGACTGAGTAAATTACTGCATGAGATGCACTTACTCAGAATATTCAATCTCAATCAAATTATTGATAGAGGAGATGTGAATATTTGCAAAGCACCAGCGGATGTCTCGCCTCTACGCAGTGTAAGCGTGGAAGGCCGCGCCAGATCAATAGGCATATGATGCAGGAGATTGACTCTAGTGCAAGTGGGAGACTGTTGAAATTGTGCCCTAGAGGCAATCAATTAATTATGACATTTATGGATTTACGTTTCACTATGTCATCGATATGGAGATATGTTAACATGAATGAAGTCCTTAGAATATAAGTGTTATATTCTTAACTATCCCAAGTCGATTATAATGATTAAATAGGACAATCATCTATAGACTAGTATGGGGTTGGATTGATATGGAGATATCATGATCCTACACATGGGTATGCATTAGGAGTAATGGCATACTGGATTGACCCATCTCCGAGAAGGCTACATACACGTTATCTTAAGTCACAAGCGCTTCTCGCGGTGCAACGGTATTGTCATCCTTAGACTTGAAGTCACTAGATATTCTAGTTGTGGATTATTGTGATTTTGGTAGCGTCAAACGCTACACCGTAACTGGGTAGCTATAAAGGCGTGTACTGGATACAATAAGAAGCAAGCTTAGAGATCGTAGTGGACGTAGATAGAATTTGTCCCTCCCACATAACGGGAGCAAATATCCTAGGCCACTCGAGGGATAGTGCTTATAAAATGTCTGGCCAGACTCAAATAAATCAATATGGGATATTGATGTTATTTGCACGAATAAGGCTATTCCCAGGATCGAGAAACTATAGATTGGATATACGAGTGTGACTTGTATGTCTCGTGTCCAATCTGGATATTGGGACAAAGGGATGAGACAATTACTTGCACAAGGTTTGTCATGATGACTATTCTATTTGTTGGCTAGAATGGATGTCTTGCTAAAGGCCGCTCCATATTAGTAAATAGTTACTGCAAACTAAATAGAACCTATGGGGTCACACGCCATATAGGGGTGAACTGGACTTGGGAATAAATTAATTAATATGATAAATTAATTAGAAGGATCAAATCGCAACAACTTGTTAACTTAGTAGGAATAATATGCGAGTTGGACTAATCCATGTATAGACATAATTAGGATTTACCAAGGTGGCCTAATTCATGTAGAGACACACCACACATCTATTTGATAGAAGTAAGGAGAGAACAAAGCAAGGAGAGAGCAAGTCCCAAAAAGAGGGCCGAACCCCCTTTATGGGACCGCCCCCTACCCGTCGGCCAAAGGGAAAGCCGCCCCAACTTTGGCACTCCATTGTTGGCGATTCCTTCTTCCTCTTCCTCTTTCCGGGCTAGCACCAAGGATTGGAAGATCTAGATCTCACCTCTAAGCATGGATCAACCGTAGAGACGTGACACAATTCGCGTTTGAAGTCATCAAAGGAGAACCCTAAGGTGTGTTAATTGATTTCTTCCTTTACCATCGTTATGTATCTTGACTTGTGATCCTTGGAGGGTTTTGCATGGTTTATTATTGTTTCCGTTGCGCATCAATGAATCAAAACCCTACAACACTATTGTGAACAGTAATCAGTTCTCGCATCTGGCTTTCTCTACGCAGACTATACATGATTCGGGGTACTAATCATGTTCGATTGGCCATAACCACTCTCACCTTGGAACTTATTTCCAATGCGACAATTGAGTCCGTATGACAGGCTCCTAGCTCTACTGATAGACATCTAGCTCTTATCATAGGCAATATGCTCATATGATAGGCATCTCATATCATATTGTAGACTTTCAGCGCTTATCGGGATTCTGTCTCATCTTCCGCTACACCCAGACATATCCAGGATATTGCGAAGGCGGTCGCTCGTGTGAGTGAGCCGACCTAGTGTCTGCGTGACATGCTCTATGCTAGTACCGGAAATGTAACATATCACACATGTATCAAACAACTTGCTGCTTAAAAAAAATCCAATTAAAATCCAGCCAATCAATGTCTCATGTGCTCATAAATCATATTGCTAGTTATCGACTACCAAGTCCCAATTCTCTAAGTGATTCACAGAGACAATTCTCATGTGGTTTAGTAATGGGATGAGCCAACACTTTGGTCCGTAGTCGATCCACTCCAAGATTACTCTTCAGGTAGTCATTCCACCTTTTGTGAAATGGTACCCTCGACTATGTGTTTGACTTAACCGCAGTGCTTGATAACTCTCTTTTAGGAGTTATTTTTATACTTCCATATTATTTTTAATAGGCTTATTTCTCATGATTTATATGTTAAATGTGCACAAATATGTGAATTTGACGATTTATAAGCCTAAGAGTGAAAAGTTGTGTTTCTAGCTTATTTGTGCATGTTTTCTCTCATATTTGCTATGATAATTGCACGGGTTGTTTAGTGTTGTGTATCTCAGGTAAAAGAGGTTCAATGGAGCTTATGAGATGCTTAGATATGCTTGGAATGGAGCTAGATGAAGAGGAGAAAAGGAGACGCAAAAACGAAGCAAAGTTGGAAAAGTCACACAGGACCACCCTGCACTCTTTTCGATGCTCAGGAAAATATACAAAGAATTTTTAATCAAAGCTTGCGGCATTGGAAATTAGACATCCGTAGCTTTCCAACGATATATGGTAGGCCCGAGTACGAGTCCGTATGAGGGAGATACAGCCCGCGCAAAATCAGCAAATAATTCTGTCCGGGAATTACAAAGTAGAGGGGCTGAAGTGCAATTTCGGCTAGTTTTCATTAAAAAGCATGCCCAGCTGGTAAAAAAAGGGGGGGGGGACGACCTATGAACAACACATTCACGCATCTTTGAAGGCTTGGGAGCTAGGGAAGATATGAGACAAGGCTTGGAGCTTGGAAGATCATCAACATTGAAGATTTTAGCGTTTGATCATCTTTTCCTCTTCTATTCTTCATGAACTTCATTATTTTGTTTATGTTGAACACTATTATGTCTAGCTTAAAACTTTAAGCTAGGTGATTGATGAAAACTAGGGTTTGTTGGATGATTTTCCGGATTTTGGACTTGATGCATGCTTTTGCTTAAATTCTATGAACGTTCTTGTTAGCTTATCTATTCTTGTACTTATTTATTAATGTTCTTGGCTTGATCACCCGTAGAATATTACTTGTTGATAGGGTTGCACGAAAGTGAGCTCATTGAGACGTGTTAAAGAATAGTTTAGGTGATCTTGTAGTTTCTTGCGACCGAGAGGAGATAGAAACTTGATTAATCGTGTGAGGGTAGTTTCGGTTGATTTTGTTAGAACTTAGTGAATTCGGTGGACCGACAGGACCCGTTGAGCGAGCCTAACAAATCAACTAGAGTGTAATTGTAGAAGGAGGTGGACTGAGAGGACCCGAAGGCTATTTATTGCACAAATTCACGTGAGATTGAGAGAAGATCGTGATGAGTATTACCTGGTATAATTAGAACGTGTGTAGAGTGTTTCAAGCATAACCCGGAAATCGTTAACAAACCTAGGGACATCAATTGCCTAGTTCTTATTTATTAATCGTATTACAACACAAGTTAATTTCGTTTAAAAGTGAAAATTCCACAAAAAATATTTAGCTTAGTTGTTATTTAGTTTAAGTCACTTGTTTGTGGGTGACGAACCTTCAAATTAAACACTTTTTACCGGTTACTTAGGTATCATAAATTTAATTATTGATTAGCTAATAATCGTCTATTTCCCTTGGGTTCGATACTCGGAGTCGTAAAATACTCCACTTACTACTTGACCGTATACTTGCGTTTAAGCGCGTTAAGAACTCGCGTCAAGTTTTTGACGCCGTTGCCTGGAAATTAAACGGTTTATTATTTTAGTTAAAAATTAATTTAGGATACTTCTTTTAGTTTCTTTTTGTTACTATCTGTTTACCTCACGGGTGTGCTAGTGTTATTTTCTCAGGTAGCGATGGAAGAAAGCCAAGGGCTAATTAGCCTCACAACGGAACAGTTGGAAGCCATGGTGGCTGAAGCTGTAGAGAAAGCATTGGCAGCAACATTTATACCGCGCCCGACCTCAATGCCATATAATCGATCAGGGAAAGCAATAATCCAGGCATTTGAGGCGGATCTTAAAGGAACGGAGCCAGCAATTGTGGTGCCACCAATTCAGGCAGAAACCGTCTGTCTCAAGCTAGGAACAATTCAATTTGCTCAGGACCAGTGCACTTTTGCTGGGACAGACGAGGAAGACCCACATGCATTCATTGGGAGATTTCAGAGCCACTGTGGGCTAATCCGATATAGTGGGGTCACATCTGAAGCGCTCAAACTGATGCTCTTTCCTCATTGTCTCAAGGGAGCTGCTATGGATTGGCTGGACTCTGTGCCATCCTGTTCAATCAAATCGTGGGAAGAGTGTGTCACACTATTCATGAGTAAGTTTTATCCTATCTCACGTGTAATTCAGCTTCAGAATGAGATCTGGACGTTAAGGCAAAAGCAGGATGAATCACTTTTCAAAGCATGGGAGCGCTTCAATAATTTGCTATGTAAATGTCCCAACCATGGTATTGACAAGCGACAGTTAATCCAGGTCTTCTAAGATTCACTTGGACAGCCCAATAGAGACAAGATGGATATAGAAGCTGGGGGAAACTTCTTATTTAACTGTGATCATGAAGGGGCATATGCATTGATGAGATGCTTGGTTCAGCAAGAAGAGAGCATGGATTACCAGTACAGGCACATGGAACTGGTAAGAGATGAAAAGAGGGCTTATAACACTGTTCAGGTGAATGCAGTAGAGGTAGTGCATGAAGCAAATGTTTCAGAGATGCATCAGCAGCAGCCAGTACCACCATTAGAGTTGACCGAGATGACAGGGATAATAAAGACGATGGCTCAGCAGATGACAGACATGTCCACACAAGTCAGCTCTGTAGCAATTGCAGTTCAAGTTGCGCAAGCAGAAATAAAAGATCTAAAGGAACAACTTGAACAAAGGGCACTGGGTAGCATTGTTGACACATCAGAGGGACAGGCTCATGCCATCACCACTCGAAGTGGTATTGCACTTACAAATCCTCCATATCCGATTCATGCCAGAGCGGAAGCCTCAAAGGCGAAAGAACATGAAGTCTTCGATTCTGAGAAGACACCTGTCATGATCCCCCAATCAAAGGGCATGATTCACCAGGATGCAGAGAAATCTACCGAGGTACCACTTCCATCTTCTCCTTCTTCTTCAAAACTACCATTTCCATTACGTACTAGGAAGAAGAAGGATGATTCTGAGGAATACAAGCGCTTTTTGAATGTCTTCTCTAAACTGCATATCAATATCCCATTGATTGAGGCACTTCAAAAGATGCCTAAGTATGCTCGATTTATTAAAGATGTAGTTCTTGGAAAGAAAGGGGTGGATGAATTTCAGAGAGTAAACTTAAATGAACAGGTTAGTTCATGTGTTTTGCATGGGTTACCTAAGAAAAAGAAGGATCCAGGTAGCTTTGTCATTGAGGCTACATTGGGTGATTCCTACACTGGAAGAGCTCTCTGTGATCTGGGAGCGAGCGTGAATTTGATGCCATTGTCGGTATTCAAAAATTTAGGTGTGGGGGAGCCCCCGAAAACTTGGATAACACTCCAATTTGCAGACAAGTCATCCAAGAAAGCATGTGGGATGGTTAAAAATGTGCTAGTGAGGGTCGGAAGTCTGATCATTCCGGCTGATTTTGTTATATTGGATATGCCAGTAGGTGATGTTCCGCTAATTCTGGGTAGGCCATTCCTGGCAACTGGTCGTACTCTCATTGACGTAGAGAATGGAGAACTGATTATGAGGGTACATGATGACATGGAGACTTTTCGGGTCTTCAAACCGTCACCCCAGTGTTCATGGGAGTATCAACCAGGTGTGCCATTTGCTGTACAAGTGAAGCGCCAAATCCCAGAGTTGTCGCAAGGGGATCCACCTGACTACTGGGAAAGAAATAAGCCATCAGCGGTGCACGCACATGAAGCAGTGCTTCAAATCCAACACAGAAAAGCTAAGCTGGAAGCGGCACAATGTGCCAGACCATCCTCGTGAGGTGGCAGAGGTAACTGGGTCGGGCCGTCGACCGTAAATTACAAAGCGCTTGTTGGGAGGCAACCCAACGTATTTTATGCATTAGTGTAGAGAGTGTGTTTTAAATACTTTTGTGTGCGTTTTTTAATTCTGTTTTGTTATCTGAGGGGTGAGAGAACGAGAATTTGACATTTGAATTGAGTCTCCGCAGGATTACGGGTTATTACGCGATTCGGATTCCCCTTCTTGATGTGCGTAGACTCGCATAGAAATGTGCGCATCGGAGTTCGGACGTAAAAGCAAGGCGGAAGTGGAACGAGAAAGATGTGATCACGACGAGATTCACGAGGATGTTGGGAAGCGTGTCACGGAAAAAAAATGAGCTCAAGAACACAAGAGGAACATGGAATTCAAGCTAAGGATCTTCGAAGATAAAGCAAACGAAGCGAAAAAAAAATTGAAGCTGGAGTCAGGGGTGTTCGTGCAAACACCCACTTGTTCGCACGAACAAATGGCCCCCAAAAACTCACTGCCGGAAATAAGGAACAAAATAATGTTCTCACAGGAACAGTGTTCGTGCGAACACATATTTGTTCGCACGAACAGGGGTAAAGAGGGAATTTCAATGGTTTTTTGAGGGTGAGAAGGGGAATTCAGGCAAAATTTTGATGTTCATCGGGCATACAGGGGTTCTTATTCATCGTTCGAACACCCTCAGACGAATGATGAATCCCTTTTCCCGTCGGGTTCAAGCCTCCGGCGTTTTTCCCTTGCGGCTTCATCCTCCGGCGAATCCCTCTCTCAATCCGGCGAACCCGCAGCCCACCCTCTCTCTCCCCGTCGGTTTCAAGCCACACAAAAAACCAACACCACCGGCCCAAATTCCGGCGGTGTTGAGGTGGTTCTCAGGCTGTGTGTACCTCCGGCAGCCTCTCTCTCTCACCGCCGAAACCCACGACCAACGTCTCTCTCTTTGCTCCAATCTCCGCCTCCGATCCTAGCTCTGTCCAATCCTCCATGAAAACCGGAGGTTGCCGAGCTTTTAACCCAATCCCTGCAACCCAGAGGCAATCGGACCTCACCCACAAAACCATAAACTCCCTGCTCCCGCAATCACCGCCTCCACCATAGCCGACGACCATCGAAGCTCCTAGCCGAAACCCAGAAAAACCATCGGAACCTTCTCGTTCGTCCAATTCGAATCCCACAACAACGTCTATCAGCAGAGCACCTCTTACCCGCCGTGGAAACCAGAAATTCCACCTCCGCTCATCAAACACCGAACAACCAACGGCCCTGCCAGATCCGAAAAACCCAAAACCCAGGCCACCTCTCTCTGATTTCGTCGATTGGAGGTGTGACCCGCACCCAACGCCATCTCTTCCACCAAAATTGCACAACGTAATCAACTGCAGAGGTTTGAATTCAATTCCACATACAGAAACTAGGAAATGATGATATTATGCAGTTGAGAGCATTGTTTGCTTGTTATTTAACTGTGTGTAAATTGTCGAGTAGGAGGATGGTATTGGTTTCCCTTTCCAATGTTAAAATTGGTTGTGGTTGTGATTGTGATATGAAGGCAGCTTTCAGGTTATGTTGAGATTTGGAGAAAAAAAAAGTTTGAGCAAGGAAATTCATGGCTACTCTGCTCATCAGTCATCACTCTAAACAAGCAAATGAATTGTTGATACCGGTGGCCATAGTTCTGAAAAGAATGAGAAATTGGATGAAGCAATCGACCCCGGTGTGCCACCGCGTACTCGACCATCACGGAATTTGGCATTGTCGTACGCAATGTGAGCTTGGGGATTCTTCGTTCCTTTCTCTTTAGAAACAATGGATCAATCGACCCCGGTGCGTTCCGCGCACTCGACCGCCATGGGAGTTAGCATTGTTCCGCACAATGTTTGTTTGGGGATTGTTCTAGCTATCTCAGTCAGCACTTATCGGATTTCGTCCCCGAATTTGTGTCGGTTGTGAGTTTCTTTTCTCTCTCTTTACTTACCGTTTAGGCACATCGTACTTGCTCTAGGGTTTTATTCCGACTACTTTGTCACGGTGCTTAGTCGCCGCTTGGATTAGCTGTTAGAATCTTAGGGAATACTTGAGTACTTGCTTAATTTCGGTACACACAACTTGTCACGTGCACGTAGCTTGGATTATCTCTAAATTTGTTGTAGCTACCTTCTTGTGCCTTGACTTTGACTCCGAGTAGAACCACCGCCCCTCGCATTTGAATGCTGAGTCTTCTTGGTTAATCTCTAAATTCGTTGAGGACAACGAAGCGCTCAAGTGTGGGGGGGAGTTTTAGTCTTGACTAGCCAGTCAGTGTTTGCATCGCCATGTCTGCATATAGTTGTTCGTGTCGTATTGTGATAGTATATCGTATTGTGATTTGTTAGTCGTGTATATACTTGTTTGTGTTTGTGTTTAATATTGCACGTTTTCTTATTTGAGTCTACCTACCCTGTCGAATGTCTTGTGTAGTTTCGTTCGTGTCGGCTTGCATGTAGTTAGGAACTATATAAAAAAAAAATCAGAAAAATCGATAAAAATTAAAATTGAATTTTTAAGAGAAAGGGCAATCAAAAGGAGTTGAACTTGGCGAGGGCTTAATGATAGAATTCCCTAGGAGTATGAAGATCCGAAGTGAGGCAGAGACACGAGAATCTGGAGTAGGAAGACTTTTAGAGCTAATGCACACTAGAAATGCAAGTAACTGTCTCTCAGACTTAGATATCCTACTAGTACTACACCGCCGTCATTTAGGTAGTCGTCAACCCTCCTCGTAGTGGCAACGGAACAGTCATGCGAGTGACTTTTATGGGGACCTCACGTCCCGTCTCACAGCCTAGGTCCACTAGTTACCCTCTTCGATCCATTTACCCCTTTTCTTCACATCCTCTAGCCTAGGAAGCCTTTCATTGTGACTTTCATCACTTGTTAGAATGGCCCTTTCCTATGCGTCATGATAGAGGGAGTCGAGTTAGGGAGGTTCGATGAGGGTGTGCTGATTTGATACATTAGTTGTGGATACTCTTACAGGTTTCGTCTTACGAGGGGATGTGAGGGTGATTTAGAGACGGCAGCACACTTCAGTGTGGCGGTGAATCGTGTCCTTACACCACGATCACAGTTGGAGTGCCGTAGTGCGTGACATTCTTTCCGCACAATATGGGGTGGGTTTGATTGATATTATAGGAGGACGTGCTAGTTTTCATGTTATTCTCTATATCTTAGGTGATGAGGAGGATCGGTTGGAAAGCACGTATCACTTTGACTACCGGATTTTGTGAGTTGGTTAACATCGAGTGTGGGGGTGTCGAAGATTATTATTATATCTCCTTAATCTGACACATTCCACCCCCACGTCATCTACATGATATTTTTATCTCGTCGCGTTCATTCAGTATTACTTGTGCTCCATGTGTTGGTTATTTGTGGTAAGTGAGAAAATAAAATTAAAAAAAAAAGAGAAGAGAGAGATAGAAAAAGAAACAAAAAAAAGAAAGAGAGAATGAAAGGAATGAGAAGGAAATAAAGGAGCGTGTTTTGGCAATTGCAAGGAAACCGAGGAAATCAGTTATGATTCTGTCTAACACTCTTTCACATTTGTGGCCGCGAGAACGGCATTGTACCGGGATTGAGGGAATGAGGGCCGGAGTAGGTGAGATTCGGTTGGGTTCCTTGGATTTCGGTGAGGGAGTGTGAGAAACGGGCCAGGTGAGAATATCATGACGTTTAGGACTACGCTTCTAAATAGCCTATCCCACCCGTCCTAAGCCTTCAACAGTCTTAACCCGTAGATAAATAGCTCGGATGGTAAGTACTAGGGATATGTCTGATGAGTGTGTGAGTGCAAATAATTAAGTGCTCGTGCTTGTTCTGTCCAACGAAACTGGCCGCAAGTTCTGTCGATCATGGAGGTTGTAGAGTTTCCAAAGGGGATATGAGAGCCTAATGACTTACCAGTTTGCTTATGGAGATTGCCCAATCTCAACCAAAAAAAAATACTTTTGTGTGCGTGTGTAAATATGTGTTGTGTAGGATCGAGTCGTACCTTGCATTTGCATCATATCGTTTCATTGTTGAGTCGTATTTTGTTATTGAGTCGGCTACTTAAGATTTGTATGAAACGGTGTTTTGATTTGTTGCTCGGGACGCGCAAAAGGTAAGTGTGGGGGTATTTGATAACTCTCTTTTAGGAGTTATTTTTATACTTCCATATTATTTTTAATAGGCTTATTTCACATGATTTATATGTTATATGTGCACAAATATGTGAATTTGACGATTTATAAGCCTAAGAGTGAAAAGTTGTGTTTCTAGCTTATTTGTGCATGTTTTCTCTCATATTTGCTATGATAATTGCACGGGTTGTTTAGTGTTATGTATCTCAGGTAAAAGAGGTGCAATGGAGCTTATGAGATGCTTAGATATGCTTGGAATGGAGCTAGATGAAGAGGAGAAAAGGAGACGCAAAAACGAAGCAAAGTTGGAAAAGTCACACAGGACCAGCCTGCACTCTTTTCGAATCTTAGGAAAATCTACAAATAATTTTTAAGCAAGGCTTGCGGAATTGGAAAGTAGACATCCGTAGCTTTCCAACGATATATGGTAGGCCCGAAGACGAGTCCGTATGAGGGAGATACAGCCCGCGCAAAATCAGCAAATAATTCTGTCCGGGAATTACAAAGTAGAGGGGCTGAAGTGCAATTTCGGCTAGTTTTCATTAAAAAGGGTGCCCAGCTGGTGAAAAACGGGGGGGGGGGTGCGACCTAAGAACAACACATTCACGCATCTTTGAAGTCTTGGGAGCTAGGGAAGATATGAGACAAGGCTTGGAGCTTGGAAGATCATCAACATTGAAGATTTTAGCGTTTGATCATCTTTTCCTCTTCTATTCTTCATGAACTTCATTAGTTTGTTTATGTTGAACACTATTATGTCTAGCTAAACACTTTAAGCTAGTTGATTGATGAAAACTAGGGTTTTTCGGATGATTTTCCGGATTTTGGACTTGATGCATGCTTTTGCTTAAATTCTATGAACGTTCTTGTTAGCTTATCTATTCTTGTACTTATTTATTAATGTTCTTGGCTTGATCACCCGTAGAATATTACTTGTTGATAGGGTTGCACGAAATTGAGCTCATTGAGACGTGTTAAAGAATATTTTAGGTGATCTTGTAGTTTCTTGAGACCGAGAGGAGATAGAAACTTGATTAATCGTGTGAGGGTAGTTTCGGTTGATTTTGTTAGAACTTAGTGAATTCGGTGGACCGACAGGACCCGGTGAGCGAGCCTAACAACATAACTAGAGTGTAATTGTAGAAGGAGGTGGACCGAGAGGACCCGAAGGCTATTTATTGCACAAATTCACGTGAGATTGAGAGAAGATCGTGATGAGTATTACCCGGTATAATTAGAACGTGCGTAGAGTGTTTCAAGCATAACCCGGAAATCGTTAACAACCCTAGGGACATCAATTTCCTAGTTCTTATTTATTAATCGTATTAAAACACAAGTTAATTTCTTTTAAAAGTGAAAATTCCACAAAAAATATTTAGCTTAGTTGTTATTTAGTTTAAGTCACTTGTTTGTGGCTGACGAACCTTCAAATTAAACACTTTTTACCGGTTACTTAGGTATCATAAATTTAATTCTTAATTAGCTAATAATCGTCTATTTCCCTTGGGTTCGATACTCGGAGTCGTAAAATACTCCACTTACTACTTGACCGTATACTTGCGTTTAAGCGCGTTAAGAATTCGTGTAAGTGCTATAGCCATATGCTATCACTACTCATGGTAATCGGTTTGTCGATAGCTCATAAGCTTACCAAAAACCCTTTCATTTAAACACATTTCTGCCCTATGACGGAACAGGAAATCGTGCTTCGCTTCCATGGAATATTCTGAAGTCCAATTCTTCCGATTGCATAGCGTTCGCTAGGTATGAGTATACACCATAGTGTATAAAAGACTCCTACTGCATCATGCACTCTGGTTATCTGTTCATTCCTATATGGTGTCTTTTAGGGCACATGCCTAGGCTCATAAAGTCTTGCGCTGAGCTACATGAGTACAATTACTCCTTAGGGGACTCGAACAATCACTAAGCTCCACTAGACAATAGTGTGTCATCGATATTAAGTGACGTGATCATCAACTCTCTACTAGTGAGAGTGATAAACAACGGTTTTCATTTGTTATCGTAAACATATAGTAAACGATCCCTGATAAAATACCACTATCCAGAGGACTAGCTAAGATCCCATATGGACTCGATTAGCTTGCACACATTCTGTGCATTTGACCTTACGTCACCTCCGGGACTTCTCCATTGAGAAATTCAGTCATCACGTTTATCGAGAATGGATCCCCAACTATTGATGCTACCAAGAGAATAAACGTATTCCTTACCACCCAAAGCCTTGGGAAGAATATCTCGTTGAACCAACGCAAATTCGTTGGATCAACTCAAACTTGTCGTTGTCTACTCTCAGAATGAGTGTAGGCTTATCCGCTTCTATGCAAGTCGTATGCCTTTTCATGCTTCCGTCTGGGTCTTTGATTGACCTTGGAAATCCATTAATTTCCAATAGTCTTCCATCCAGTCGGAAAGTCAACCTAGCCTTAAACTTGGTTGGCCCCTTTATAGACTCTAATTTATCCTGTAAAGCTTAATATTCATTCTTCATAATTAGGGAACGATAAGGCCTAGGATTCTATCCTATCGTTTACGCAAGGTGATCCTAAAAATCATCCCTTCGATCTCAAATAGTCGATGGGGTATGCTCCTATGAGAAATTCCTTTGCGTAGGAGGATCATCATTTGCTTTCATCCCTTATGGATGGAGCATCCTGCTTGGAAACTCACTCCCACTGTCCCAAGGATCTTTGAGGAACTAATTCCTCATAATCGACAAAGGGGCGGGTATTTTCCAGCGGTATCCTCCATGCCCGTGGAGATCATCATCTCTACGAACATATCCCTTAATTATGGACATCTCCTATGAGAAAACATATATCTCGTGAATCCATTTACGTTACACTAATATTCGGCTGTTGCGTTTCTAATACGCAACTCTTAGAATGCTCCGAATAGCATGAGAAGATACGTTACTCCATGGAGATACGTTTCTTCCATCTAGGGTCTAACTTCAAATTCCTTTCTTGTCAGGTGATGAAAGATCCTGGGATAATATCCTAGGTTCATCATTCTCTTGCGTGGTGACCCTTATGGTCTTTCTTTCGATGTCAATTCATCGACGGGATACGCTCCAAAGAGCGCTCCTACGCAAAGAGGGTTCCTCCACATAGTCATAATCTATGATGGGCTGTTCACTAGGCATGTTACTCCCACTGTCCTGAAGATCCGTAGAAACTGTTTCCTGTTGATCATTCAGGGATGGGCTGTCATCTAGTGAGACCTTTGTTTCGTAGAGACTTACCTCTCAACGAACTTCTTCCTGACTTGAAATTTAGTTAGTACATGAGATGCCGATCCCCATGGCCTAAGGTGACCTCATATAGGTTGCCTTTTGGTCCACATCTCGTAGGGTGTAGTGGCTACAGACTTGGTGGACTTATGGTTGAGTATGTTGATAGCCGTTTAGCCAAGTGTCTCCTCCGAGTAGGGAACATATGTCTAGCAGACGCTATCATACATCATACCATCTCTTGCAGTATCCTATTCCTTTAATCCTCTACAGCATCCTGCTGGGGCGTGGGAATAGCCAACTGCCTTACTATTTCTCTCCATCACATAGCTCTTGCTAAGATAGATACTTCCAGTCTCATTCTGGCCAAGGACATATCCTTTTATCCAGAAGGTTTTCTACCTTTTGTAGACACCTGTCTGAAGCACCCTTGTACCTCAGACTTATGTGGCCCAAGAACACATAGTTGAGACGCGGATAATCATCTACGAAAGTGATGGAACAGTAAGCACCATGTCTTAGCTCTAACAAATAATATAACACAAAAACAGAATGAATAATATACAAAGACTCAGTAGTCCTTAATGCTCTACCGGATGATTTGCGTTTTGCCCTTCATGTCCGGCAAGAATCACACACAGGTAAGGGTACCTTGGGCAAAATCCAAGCAGGCCTGCCCTAGCTAGCCTGAACATCCTTTCCTGTCATCGTGTGTCTTAATCTAGCACGCCATATATCAGAATCTTAAGTCATACTCTTAAGTTGACATCCAAGAATACTGAGGCGTCACTCATGCTAGAATCTTAAGAACGCAAACACCATAACATAACCATATCTAAAGTTAAAACTGTGACCAAAACAACTTTTGGTGGCTACTCCCTCAAAGATAATCCTATGGATCCTTAGAAGAGAAGTCAGTGACAGGTCTGGCCATTTCTCTTAGTCTTAGGAAAACTCCTTTGCTCCCTTTTGTGTTTGCCAGTCTTGGCTTTATTGGTCTTATACCAATTTTGCCCCTAAATTTCTTTTATCCTTGCCCCACCTGTTGCCTTGGTCCTAATACCGTGCTAGGGACTATATCTGCCTATCATACTTCACTAAGTATGATCATACTTCTATAACAGCGTTTAGCAATCATATATTGCTTAGGCATCCGAAGTATGCTGGACTAGTATTCTTTAGCAAAACTCATTTTGCTTAGATCCTAGAACATAGTGATGTTTTGGTCTTATCCAAACATCTTGACACTCATAAGTATGTCATATAACGTTTCATGAAACGTGGCAGAGATTGCAACAAAATACAAATCGGATGACTTGTACCTGACAGCCTTTAACTTTCTGATCATAAATGGCATCAATCTCAGACGTTACAGTCGAGTGCTCAATATTATGACATGAGCCATGACTCATAGTTAAGGCAGGATTATTATGAGTCATTACTCACAATTTTTGTACGCAAATGGCTAAGATGGATCCAAGATTCTTCTTTGGCTTCCTACAATTTTAAAAGTGGTCCTGAACATGCTGATGAGGTCATTTCCCCACCTTTTCATAGCATGCTCCAAGACATTATCTTGACTGCTGCCTCCCTCTATTGGTGAGCCTAAAGATAATGTCCATGTGCTGCTGTGACAACTTATTCATCACAGGTTCGACCATATGTGTAGGTGGTTCAACAACCTATGTCCAACGGATGGTTACATAGTACGACGACTCATCATATCGTTTGTTGTCACAATTTAGCCTTTACAGTTTTGATTTAGACACGATTGATAGAGACATTGTGGAAGTTAATCACTAGCATTTACTTAGCTCCAAAATAACATGTGACATCGATTAAAAATTAATATTTCCTCACAAGGACTCCACCAAAACCTAGCGTATATCCTTGGAATCAAATCTCATCACTTGTGATTTCCTATCAATTTTAATGATGTCCTCATGTGAGCTCTTTTGTTTTAGTTCTTTAGCATGCGAGGTTACACATATATATCCAATCACACGCAGTTATAACATAAAACAAGCATAAGCATAAATAAATATGCAATGGATGTGGCCCCTAACGTGCACTCCCACTATTGGGAATACTTCTTGAGCAAGTCTTGAACTCCATCTCATGCCATCTCGCCTACTTGAGGACTCCAAGCTTGAGGCTCCTTTCGACCATCTATTTGCTCCATGCACCTTGCGCCATAGCTTTTGGTTTGACCACCTCTCTTGAAGCTTCAATCTTCAATCTCTACTGACTATCTTATTTCTAATAAGAAGTAACCTCATAGAGGCGATTGGCTGAGAAGAGAAGACACTAGAGTATATAGAGAGGCACGACATGCAGGTCGTATTTTGATTACATATTTAAAACCAAAACCAAAACCAAATATAAAACATCTCTGCCACATTCATGCACCAAACACATCCATTCAAACCACAACAGCATGTATAACAATATAATAAACATACTGGAATTTTCGGGAAATTTCCAGAATTAATCTCTAATTACTGGAAATTAATAAGCAATGATCTAATCAACTAAAAAGATCGAAAATTGCTCCCTACCACTTAGGGTCTCACCACCTATGGAAAACCGTAGAGAAAAATGACCTAAGTCTCCAGAAAAAATTTGGGCTCAAAACTGTGTGTTTAAGGTCGTCAAACTGCCTCGGGAAGTGTGCTAAACACTAATTAATTAATCTGAAAATTACTAAAATTTTCCGTCGCATCAAAAATTATGAAAAATACCTTTAAAATAGGAAATTCAATTCGGAGTACCTAGGCAAAAATCGGACGAAAAATGACGGCGGGAGGAGGCCGCACGCGCCCTCAGGCGGCGCAACGCGTGGGCGCGTCCGCCTCAGTCACGCGCCGACGTCGGCCTTGTGTCACGTCAGCACCTATGCTGACGTCAGCTGCCACGTCATCCGACGCGTCTGTGCCACGTGGATGCCACGTCATCGCCACATCAGCCTCTTGCTGACGTGACACCGCCACGTCATCTGCCACGTCAGCCCTAATGCCACGTCAGCAGCCGCCGCCGGCCCTTTGGCGCGCGGCGCGTGGCCGCGCCTGGAGGCGGCTTCGGTGGCGCGTGAAGCCCACTCGCCGCCTTCCCGTGCTCCGTTCCCGACGAAAATTAATTTTCAGTGATCGTCTTTTCGTCCTGATCCCGATTATGTGGTCAAAATCCAATTTTAACAAGTTTTGAAAAACGTGTTCTACTGATTGGATCTAGCAGTCCAGATTAATACAGCTCCGAATCTTAAAATATTCATAACTAATTCACTGTTCGTCCAAAAATTACAAAATTTATATTTCCGGAATCCTCGTGAAAAACCTTACCTAACCATATACGTTTCGTCTACTGGTTATTAAATTTGAGAAGCTCGATTTTTCTAAACAGATTCGGGTACGCATAACAAGGCACGAAAAACAAGCCTAAGGCTCTGATACCAATGAAGGGCATGAAGGATCTATCACATACAGATCTACCACATGAATTATAGCGGAAGATTCATGTGTTTACCTTGTCTTCCTAAGCTCCTTAACGCAGCGGATGATCGTAGATTGCTTGCTTTCACACACCTCCTACTTGATCTTGCTCCCACCAATCTAGTGTGAATCTCGAGGACGAACACTATGATCCACCCCACGTTCCACCTCCTTGGATGTAGTTGGAGAGAGACTAGAGTTCTCTACAACTAGAGTGAATCTAGACAGAGTAACTTTACTGTGTGGAATAGCATTATGGCACTTAGCATAATGTGTAGGAGGCTACCTCTTTATATAGGCAAAACTTCTCCTAGGTTTACACATAAACCCCTAGGATTTGAGCCTTAGCTACTAACCCCTCTAGGTTTGTGTATTAGTGCAACAAACCCCATAAGATTACGATAATTGCATTGAGCACCCCACATGGGCGCACCAATTGCTAACATTTTTTTTTCTAATCAATTAACCAACTGAAAAGAACCCCTTTTTATCAATGGCTTTTTTTGTGATTTTTTTTTATCAAAGGCTTTGGCTATTAAAGTCCAAATGAATTATCTTCTTCACTTGATTTGATATAAATAGTGTTAAAAAGATAATATTAAAGTACATTCATGTGTTTGCCGAAGTACATTCATATCGGTTATTCCTATGTTTCACAACTTCTAATTCCATTCCTGCAAAATACAAACAATTTTATAAATATAACACATAAGTAACTTAATTTTGCAGTTATGCAACTTTATCTAATCTCTAAGCACGAACTCCACACAAATCAATGAGAGTTTAGATGACTAATATTAACGATTACAAAATTTGTTGATTCTCCTTTTACTACTCTTGTCCCAATTGACTAATTATTTGCGAACATACTTCTTTCACCCTAAATTAGTTGGTGCAGAACTTAAAAGATTCACAAACAAAGGTTGGTTTATGGGTGAACGTTGAGGATTAGTAATCTTTGGTTAGGGTAAGACAAATAGGCGCATTCATATGTTTTTATTGATCCAACTCTTTAAACATTTCATTTAAATAAAAAAACTCTTTAAACATTTGAATAAAAAATACTCTCAAACCCATTAATTTAGAACTAGATCTGACCTGATTCTCGTAAGGAAAAAAAAAGAACTTGATCTGACAAAGCAAATACACAAAATAAATTCTCAGAAATCCAAAAAGAGATTCCGGGTGCATTAACTTGTAAAACATAAAAAATAAAATAGAAATGAGCTGGCACAAGTGGGCATGATTGCTTACTTGCTAAGCCATTCTATTCCATAAACGGCATCTATTAATAACTTTTGTAATGACCATTATGAGTTTTAATTATTTTCATTCTATGTCATCACCAGTTGTTTATGTGTGGTCTCGGAATAATTGGTTTAACGTTCCATACCTGATTAGTTGGATGTTGTGAATACTGAATCGCAACCACCGATTGGTTTACGAACAGCTAATACCATCTTTCTAAGTTCAACATACCCATAAACTAAAGCATTGTGTTGTGCATTTTTAGAACTTTCAGTAAGAACTTTCAGAAAGGTACTTTGACCTGCTAAATAAGATAAAGACCCCTCCTTTGTTTTTATGTCAGAAATATAGGAGTATATCGATTTCTCTTTTAGAGTATCTGCTATCCACAATTTAAAGAAACAACAAACACAACTGAAGAAATATTATCATATTCAAAATACTATTATCTCAGTTTTTTCCTCTTCCAGCTTATTTGACTTTTTGACACTATTCATTAAGTTACTTTGATCCGATGATTTTGTTAGCAAAATGATGCACAAATTTTGTAATCTTTGCATGATCTTGTAGAGTAAACCTTATTATACAATACTATGAAAAAATTGTCAACATATTATATCGTTTTACAATCAAAATCACCATGTCAAAGTGATTAAGATACTGATAAAAAAGTCAACATAAGTTGAAAGAGAAGAAATGGAGCTAATACTAATTCAAGTGAATGCCACGACATTTGAATTTAATAAGCTCATTTAATTTTGGTTACTTGTATAGGAGTACATTATTGGCCATTTTTTCAAAAGTTTGGGAGTCTACTCACAATTAATAGGATTCCCGATTTATTGGCCTTGTTGAAAGTTGGATTATTGGATTAATTAATTAAATTTTGATAATTAATCTGACCCGTTTGACAAAGATGGATAGATTATATGATTTTTGGAATTAACCGGATCCTGGTACTTTATAATCCGGATCTGGATACTTTTTTTTTAAAAAAATATTCCCAACCACGTGAACGGATCCGGGTTTAAGACTAACCGGATCCGGTTATGACCCAACCGGATCCGGGTTGACAAAGACTAATAAACCACAAGTTGACACGTGTGCTAGAAAGCACTATCCGAGATCTTTTTCTGTCGACCGGACCCGGGTCGGCCCCATCCGGATCCGGGTCGGAACCATCCGGGACCGGGTCGGCCCCCCACCGGATCCGGGTCGGCCCCAACCGGATCCGGGTCGGAACCCGCGAAATCCACATTTTACCTCCAGATTTTTATAATTAATTAATCTAATAATTAATCCTTTCCAAACCAAGCCGTTATGTAAAACAGCATGATTTAACTAGCTTATAACTTATCAGGTTAGATTAAATAAATCAGTCTCAACCCTTAGATTTCATCTACCACCCACTTAACTACCCACTACTTAACTGAACTACCTACTTAACTACCCACTATTTGAAAATTTACCATATTTATGTAATTATCCAAAGTGTGTAAGAACATGACTTGATGGATATCATATAAAATTATCGGGAACGCCATTTACTTCTTCTCCAGCAAAATCGATTATGAAACATGTTTTTTGGATAGTGTCCTCGAACACGGGCAATTTCCTGGTTCATTGAAAAAATATAATTTGGAACTCTGGAGTTGGTGGTAAAAGGTTTAATATTTGCCAAAACCTCCAATAAATGCGTGACAGACGGCCACTAACGCGGAAAAAAAAATCAAATCTAGAACTCTGGTTTAGCCACGTTTGCTCTGCCAAACATGCTCATTATCATTATGCCACCACACTTGGCTCTTTTATAAAGAACTGAATAACAATTCCCTAAAAAAAAAGAATAACATTTGTAACAAGAAATACGATATATAAGTATTTCAAAATAAATACAATATATAGTTTTTGAGAAAACAAGAAATACAATATCGAAGAGTATCTAAGATACTACCACTCTGTCCCAGCTCTTTCTTCCCAATTTGATTTTTGTCACTATTCACTAAGTCACTTTGACCCGGTGATTTGAATAGCAAACAGATGTAATTTTTTGATAATTTTTTCATGGTGTTGTAGAGTAAAAGGTGCTCTATAATATGGTGAAAAAATTATCAAAAAATCGTATCATTTTGCTATCCAAATCACCCGGTCAAAGTGACCCAGATACGAGTCAAAAAAGTCAGATGAAAAGAAAGAGCTGGGACGGAGTGGTACTACATAATAAGGTATTCAAAGTTTTTGCTGAGATAGGTGCATGAGATTGATTAGATCTTGTGTAGCTACTAAGATTGCGTGGATAGTATAATACCAACGGATGATTGGTAGTCCAGTGCAAGCTAGGATTTTAATATGTGCACGATAATTTACAATAAAGTGGGTTCTTAATTATTAGTACCACTTTTCTTAACCGAGCCAGAAAATGTAGCAAGAGACTACGTAACCTTATAATTAGAGAAAATCAAATAGAAATCTTCATTAAATACGCACTTGTGGCGCCATATACTCCCGGGTATTACTTGTAGAGTAACCGGATCTTTACAATGTTTTGAAAATATGGACAAATCACGGTACCATTCTATTTGTTAAAATAAAACCACACTTCTCAAAAAAAGCCATACTTGTGACCGTGACAATCTGTGTTAGCTTGTATGAGCAGTTGGACTTATTGACAACTTTAAGCTAGGTTGCAAGTTGGCTAAGAAAAATCTGATACTTAATCCTGCGTCAAATGTACCTATTCAAGTTATTAACTCCGTGTTTTTACTCTACAAAAAGAATCTGTGTTTATGTTGATTAAGGGTGCCTCGAGGTCCACTAGTTACAGTTTCTTTACCTTAGCGATAGGATTGTACAAAATTATGCGCCAACATGTATAGGTGAGCTACTACGAGTTGTTCGACATGTTGACATGGTTGCTAGTAGCTAGTGCACTAAATTTACAGTTTCATTATCAGGTTATTAAGCTCTCGTAAAAGTTACTTTACACTAGTGTAACTCCAGATCTTTTTCCTTTTTTCTTATTACTTTTTTGAGAAAGATTCTAGATCCTCTAGTACATTAAAATCTGTTCTATTTTCTTTACATCTCAATCAGAATTAAGTAATAACTTTTCCCCAAAAACAAAATAATGAAATAATAACTTCTAGAAATCTTCTCTTTTTTAGTCAAGGCCGTGCTCTCCCAACATTGCAGACAATATTGTACGCCTTTGAATATAGTATTATGAGAATAATGAAAAATACATTTTTATAATTATACACATTAATTCAATTTTATAGGATCCTAAGGACTTGAGTTAAGTCGTGACAAATCTAATCAATGACGAGCTCCCGGATGCAAAATTTGCACTCTATTGACTTTGTCTTCTCAAGATTTTGTGCAAATGTAAGGTTGTTAGTTAAGAAGCAATAGGATAAAGTGATAAACTCTTGTTAGGTACCAGACTGTCCCAGCTCTTTCTTCCCAATTTGATTTCTGTCACTATTCGCTGGGTCACTTTGACCCGGTAATTTAAATAGCAAACCGATATAATTTTTTGATAATTTTTTCATGATGTTGTAGAATAAAAGTTGCTCTACAATATGATGAAAAAATTATTAAAAAATCGTATTATTTTGCTATCTAAATCACCCGGTCAAAGTGACCCAAATACGAGTCAAAAAAGTCAGATGGGAAGAAAAGAGCTGGGACGGACTGGTAGATGGTATCTCTTTTAGGAAGTTTGAACCTTACTGGGCTTGTTCAATCTAATTGGTGACAAAAAATAAAACTCTACCTTTGATTTTAGGTAAGTCCCGACCAAACACTCAGTGGGTGGTCATTTTGTGGGGGTCCAGGTAAATATTTGTTTCTTCTATTTCATCTTACTTCACTTTTTGACACTATTAATTGGGTCACTTTGACCCAATAATTTGGTTAGCAAAACTACACACGAATTTGGTAATCTTTGCATGACCTTGTAGCGTAAACTTTACTCTACAATCTATGAAAGAAATTGCCAAAAAAATTACACCGTTTTGCTATCCAAATCACCGAGTCAAAATGACTCAGTTACGGGTAATAAAGTCAACCGCCATTGAAAGAGAAGAAACAGATGTAGTATTAATCCACGAGTTGATTTGTGGTCGTTGGATTAGTCGACCATCTATTTTCTTTATCTTAGTGATGCAAGTTTCAAGACTTCTACAAACTTTTTTTTTGCTGCAAAGTCAACCATGGCATAGCAAAAGAAGAAATAGTACATCATAGTCCATTACAACAACTAAAGAAAGAGAGACAAGAAGCAAACAAAACTAACAAGGAGGCCAATACAACAAGCCTCTGTTACATGGGAATGCGCTCTTTGCCGCATTGTGAGCAACACTAACGATTGAACGAGGCGGTTTAGTTATAATACAAAGAGCAAGCATATCCAAAGCTCCCTTGATCCTCGCAAAAACAAGAGCATCCTGGTACACTGGGCTACTACGACCCTGAATAAGAGATAAAACAAGAGCACAACCAGTGTTAATGTTAATATGAGTAATATTATGATGTAACATGAACTTAACACCGTGTTCCACTACAAGTAATTCCAATTGATGGGCACTTGAGGCAATCACTATTCTTCCGATGACCCATGGGGTTCCAACTGCACTGATGACATTGAGACCACTGCCTCATGACCAAAGGTTGTCTTTCCAAGGCCCGTCTACGCAGATATCAGTGACGTTGTAGTTTTCCCCCACTTGGGAACTCTTGGTGACAACAACCAGTGTTGTTGGTGGAGAATCAGTTGTTGGTTGGCTTTTTCTACAGGAGTAAAGCCTACGGAGGTCCTCTTCATGCTTCACACCATTTCTAACTCTAGCACTTGAGAATTCCACGCCATTGAAGTCCTTGTTCCAAAAACCGCGCCAAATGACCCATAAAGTGTAGATAGCCTCAATGAATGTCGCAGCCTTGGAATGGACAATTATGTAATTGAGCCAATATCTAAACTTTTGTTCCTTTGGAGTATGGCGAACTTACATTCCAAAGAGCTCTAGTGACATGGCAGCCAAGGAAAAGATGATCCATAGTCTCCAGGCCCTAATGGAAGGGGGTGATTCACATCACTGGTGTTTAACCTATGACTCAGAAACGCCTTTGTTGGAAGCTTTTGAGTGTACACTTTCAGAGATGGAATTTTCATTTATCGGGAATTGGGATGCTCCTGATGATACCCTGCATTTTTTCTTCATGATAGTAGTTCACAATTTGATTGAAAACCCTCCAAGAAAAAGACAACAATTGTTACACCACTGAAAAACTTTTAGCCCGACTTGGTGGTGTGCTGTCCAGATCTGGTAAAAGGCTAAATAAGGATGTCATCCTTTTTTTCTTTGGGATGCTGGATAGCATGGATGCGATGAGCTATGGAAAAGGGAACATGAGATCTGATGACGGCATCCTTCCATTCTTGGCATCAAATAGAAGACCCAATCATTCATTTTAGCATATGGATCAATATCATTAGAATGTTCGCCAGTGGTTCTGCGATCTCTGGAATTTAGTTATCAAGAGGAAATTCACCTTCTCACCACTGCCATTGTGTCAAATGACACCCTTTTTAATAAGATTCCTGCCAAAGAGGACGCTTTCCATGCCCATGAAGTGTTGCTTGCGCATTTTAAGTTCATGAAGTCTTTTTTTCACAATAATCCTGCAGTAGAACTTTAGAAGCGAGGATATTTGTTTGGTATAAATACACCAAGCATTCATAGCTAACAAGGTCTGATTGATCGAATTATTATTTCTCAACCCTTTGCCCATTTAGATTTGTAGAGGGAGAGAATATCATTGGGAATAGTCTTAATTGGAGATTTTTTGCTAGGGTTCCATAAAAAAATGAGTTTGATGGAATTCGAAGTGAAAAGTTAAGGTGAGCTTGAAGAAGGAGGTAACTTTAGTGCAAGTTAAAAGTTTATTGCTGAGACGACTGGTTTGGCCAGTCACGACGGCCAACAGTGTTAGGAAATTTTACGTTCCATACCTCCAACCTTTTTGAAATAGAATCCCTGATGAAATTAAAATTTCTTTCTTTTTTCCACATGGGTAAGAATGAGACCTAAGTAGTTACATTTTTGGTTCTTGATTTTGACTCAAGGAAGTTCCCAATCTGTCCCAGTCTAGAAGGAACATTTGGGCCAAGAATGCCAGAGCATTTATATTTGTTAAAATTCTAACTTGACTATCAAGATCCCTTTCAAGATTAGCACATGAGTAAATAAAGGGTTTAAAGAAGATAAGGGAGTCATCAACAAAGATAAGATGGAAGTTGTTATCCCTTCCTTTAGATATAGGAATACCATGACATTCGCCTTTTGAGTTTAGGTATGAAAGTTAAGCGGGAGAAACTCAAGATAGATAGTAAAAAGATAATGGGAAAGAGGGTCTCCTTGACGAATCCCATATTTAGGGTAAATTCTTCTACCAGGAGGACCATTCATCGGGATAGAGAAAGAGGAGGTAGAGACACATTTGAGTAAGAGGTTGTTCCATCTATCCAGGAAGCCAATGTACTAAAGACTTCTTAGGAGGAAATTCCAGTTAACCCTATTAAAATCTTTGCTCATATCAAGGTTGAGAGGTCCTAAGTGAGTGTTGCGCTGGCTTTGGTTTCTGATTTTGCAAAAAAATTCATTGGCCAACATTGTGTTGTCTGAAATTTGTCGCCCAGGGACAAAATAATTTTGTTCTTCCGAGACAATATTCGGAAGAACTATTTTGAGGAACTTCCAAGACTTTGAAAACGATTTTATAGAGAGAGGAACAAAGGATGATAGGGCGGAAGTCAACCGAAGTCGAAGGAGATTGACATTTGGGTATGAGAATTATAAAGGAGTAATTTACCTCCTTAAGTATGAACCCAAGTGAAATAAGTGAAAAAAGGAGGAGAGTGCATGCACGGACTGTAATACACACGAGTACGAGTGTGTCTGCTCCTATACACCCTCAATTCACCACACCACGCGATACAACGGAAAACTACAATCGTAGAGCCAATTGTAATGGTTCTTTTACGAAAATTCAATAGATCAAATGACAGACAATTTTAAAAGATATGATCTATTTTAATTACAAGAACTGAGTAAAGATAAAGTAGATGCAGCACTATAACTGAAATGTAGAACTTATCTAACAGTTATATAGCAATTATAGGAAAAAGTGAAAGACTAGAACACACGATTTTTACTGTGGGAAAACCTTCAATGTGTTCTCCGCCTGAGAAGGACCGTTAGGAGTAAAATCCGACATACTAGCACCAACCAGTGCTGACAACTATATTGCTCGAAACGTCAGACACAATATATATCACCAATGAAACAGGATAAGTCAGAATGTGTTCAATCTTGGATCCCGCAATATTTCACAGTTATTTTCAACTAAGGAAAAAATAACTTAGATCATGTAGTACATGTTATATGATTATTATACATGATGTGAGTCTCGTTATTTAGATACTCTGTGATGTTAACTCATGTTCTTGTAGAAAATTTAGACTACTTGAATCTATTTCTGCAAGAAGTCATCAAATATCTTCAATGAAGCAAGTTGAAGAATATTCTTTATTTTGAGAGTTTTGAGGTATTTTTCCTAATGTTGAGGCTTATTCTTAGGTATAGGATAATTCATGAGGCATCTATCTAAACCAAATAACTCAGATCATGTAGTGCATTATATATGAATATTATACATGATCTGATTCTCTTTATTTAGAAACTCTTTGATGCTAACACATGGTCATGTAGGTAATCCATACTCCTTGAATATAGTTCCACAAGAAATCATCTTACATCATCAGTTTTGTCATCCTTGTGTTTCGAGTATCCTCCTAAAAAGTTTCGGACTCATTCTTAGGTATATGATTATTTATGTAGCATCAATCCATGTGTCTTTTGACTAAATTGTCAACATTTGAAAAGAGAAAAAGGACACAGAGCAGCAAAAACCATTATGGCGCGGCTAGGGTTTTAAACATGTCCGTAGGAGGTTGTTCAGCACTTAGGGGCCACCAGGGTTGGTTGTGCTTGCTCTTTGAGTTTTTTTTCTAGCTCTTTTGGCTGTTTCATTCAGTCAGTTAATCTTAAACTCTTTAGGATTTATTTCTCTATCGTCGAAGTATGAGTCTCATTAGGAATAAAATGTCTTTATGAAAATAATGTATTTTGTGATAATGCCACAATAAAATGTATTTTTTTATTAAAACTCTTTTACGACCTTAACCAGTTTTATATTTAAAGGTAATTGCCAGAGTTTCAATATAAATCAAATGGAATATAGTAAATTTTCTTCCCTATGAAATTCGGCCATTGCTATTTTTCTTCCATATCAAACATTCGGTCATAATTATATTCCTATTATTCTATTTTCAGAAATTATATTTTCAAGATTTGATTTATATTAATTAAGAATCATTAATGGATATTAAAGAAGATTAGTAGCATCTTAATTTCTATTCTAAGTAACTTGAAATTCTTTTTTCTAAAAATGTTATTTCTTTTATATTAACTACTTTCTTTAGAATTAAAAATTACGAATGAGTCTTTGTTTATGGAAGATAGATTTTCTTAATAAGTAAAATATTTTATTATTAATTATTTATTCTATAAATACGAGTGTGACGTTAACATAATTCTATAATTTTAGATTCATAATTGATTTTTCCTAGAACTCTCTAGCTTGGAATTCAAGTAATATCTTTAATAACTATAGGATCAGAGTTCATAGAAAATTAAGCTTAAGTAGAAGCCAAAGTTTTGAAGCATTAGTTTAGCAATCCATCCATATTGGAAAAAAATGTTAGCCATCCATAGAATAAACGTGAGGAGAAAGAGAGAGCCTCCCTCTAGGGTTGGGCCACCAAGCAAGGAAGAGAAGCTACCCATTTCAGTTTCCCTTGACGACGATTCAGCTTCCAGACTTCTCTAGCGGCGCTTCAATTTCCATCAGCTTTGATTCAAGGTTAGAAGTTGTTGTATCTCTTCTAAGATCAATCCAAGTATGTACTTGTTTTCATTGAGTCTCTAGGATCATTCTTCTTCTATTGATGTAGAACAAGTCTTCTGTCAGTCTACTGAGTCTAGAATCGAGTTATTGTTTACATAGATAGACTAAACCAATAACTTTGATTTTCTTATCAGTTTGGTTTTGCTTCAGATTTGTGTTTTATACTGTCTCCACTCTATAGACGTCTCACATAATATGAACACTGGGATTTCTCTCACAAACTCATCCTAGTGTCTATATTGTTTCCAAATATTTTGTCTTGAACTGTAGAATAATGAAACTTTCAGATATGAAGTTGTTTCCCCTATTGGGATGTGTAGAGTCGGCCATAGTCATATTTCGGGTTTGTCTCTTGTATTTGTTAGGTCTACGATTCGTTAACGTTGTCTAGAGTTTGTGTTTGTTATATGTACTTAAAAGAATTGTTAACTCATGAGCTAAACGGAGTTAGAAATGTTCACTTGACGAACTACCAATAAAAGGTCCTAGGGTATAAACATGTATGAGGTGCACCATGTATCTAGGTCTCTAGCTCGAGGAGCTAGTGTGCTAATACTGACTATATTCAATCGAGGCTTGGATTGCCACAGGAGTGGGGTGCTACACAAGAGATTGCAGGAACTAGGCAGGCAAAATGTAGTGTGGTGAGTACTTGGTACGAGGGACATCTCGTTATCTATCTTATATTACACGTTCATGTGCAATATAGTGTCTCTAACACTTGTTGGTGCTAGCAGGTGGGGTTTGACTCCTAACTGTATGTCGTGTCTTTTACTTTTCTTATTATGCTATAACTGTTAGATTAGTTCTATGTTTCAGTTATATACTACATCTAACATATCTTTCAATAATTAATATTATTAGAATATATATGATCTTTTTGTCTTATCTATTATTCGATTTATTGTTTAGTCACACAAGAACAGTCCCAATTGGTTCTAGGATTGTATCTTCCTCTGTAGCACGTAGTGCCGCAAATTGAGGGTGCATAGGAGCATACACACTCGTACTTGTGGGTATTATTGAAGTAACGTAGAGATCAAAGATGCAGCCTCTCTCTAAGAATGACGTTTTTCAGATTTACATGATCTCCTCTGTGCCTCCAATACTGCTCTACCTAGAGCATGATGATTCAGATGTTGGTCACTCACAACGGATAGTTTCCTAAACAAGGTGTTTTGCTAAGTATTTGTATAACGATACTCCTCCCTAAACTTTAGATGAATGTTTCGTGAATCAAGAAACTCTAGGCTTGATTCCTTTTGGTGTCATCGAGCCTGATCAGAAGCTGATTGAAGGAGTGTCACTCGCGTCTGATGCTAGGAGGATTACCATAGGAACATATACTCAAACATTGATAGAAGATGTATGAATAAAATATTCGAAGAAATCAAGGTTTAACAGAAGTTTATCTAAGAAGAAAGATCAGATATAAGTTCTACCGGTTGTTTGTTGCTGATTCCTGTCATGACAATATATATGGAAACTTGATGATGATTGTGTCTGCTTTATGGGAATGGATCAGTCTTGCGATCTCGCAAAGGCTGATTTTGTTACCTCATCTGTTAGGAATAGATTTCCTAGAGGCAATCTTATTTAGTATGAACATTGTTTTTTGGTTAGAATAATCATTGTATTATTTACGGATATATTTAATATACTGAAGTCCTTAGATTACAATGTGTTGTTTATCTTATATATCCCTACTAAATTATATTGATTAATAGGACGATGAAATATAGACTAGAATGTGGGTAGATTGATATTGAGATACCAAGTCTAGCACATGGGTATGCATTAGGGGTAATGGCATACTGGATTGACCTATCAACGATAAGGCTACATACAAGTTATGTAAGAGTCACCAGCGCTTGTTGTGGCAATGGTATTGTGGTCCTTAGACTTGAAGTCATTAGATACTCTAGTTGTGGAATGTTGTGTTTTGATATCGTCAAACACTACACCGTGACTGGGTAGTTATAAAAGCGTTAATCGGACACAATAGGAAGTAAGGTTAGGAATAGTAGTGATGTAGATAGTATTTGTCCCTCCCACATAGCGGGAGAAAATATCCGCGGCAACTCGAGGGTTAGTGCTTATAGAATGTTTGGCCAGACTCAGAAAAATCAATGTAGGATATTGATGTTATCTGTGTCATGACCCGACTTTTTCCCTTTAAGTTAATTAAGAAGTATTAGAGTAAACGCGATATTTTCGGCTGTGACGAAAATACAAACCGTAACGCTTTTCGATTAAAAAAATAGCGGGAGCTTAGAAATATACAATTCTTTTCAATTTCAATAAAAGTTATCATTTTCCTCTTCATTTAGAAAATAATCTTTACCCAGTAGGTACCGCCTAACCACTGACGTAGAAATATAATAATTAATTAAACTGTGACAGGTTATAACATGGATCATGAATCACATAATTATCATGCTTTATATATCATACGAATAATGACCAATAATTTAACAATCAATAAATGAACATATAGCATGAACATCACGTATAGACCGTAATTACAGTAGACGTGAAATCTATATTTCCCCTACTTTTATTGAAAGTCAAAATCTCTTTTTTTTTATTGAATCGACATGGCTCAAATAATAGATTTGCTAGTAAAATCGATGATTCCATCTTTTTAGAATCTCAAGTGAGTTGAGAAACTAATAAAAATAATATTTTTTCGAATCCAGAAAAATAATTGGAACAATAACTTTCAAAATCACTATTTAGAGGGGGGGGGGGGGGGAGGGTGTACTTTGGAAATGAAGAAGGATGGCTCTATTTACAGAGGGGCTGTCCAGGGGGTGGTCTGTGTCATTTCAGCAGACCTTGGGAGAGGCTGATGCAATTAATGAAAATAATTTAAAAAATATCAGAAAAAGAGCAGTTGCTGGCAAGAGGAGTCAAACCAGATACCTCTCTGCCCAAATCTTAGAGTGAGTGCAATTACCAACTGTGCCACCGCACTCTTTGGGATATGATCGACAAATAGTAATTCTTATCTCATTCAGAGATCTTCTAGAAGATTTGTGGGATAAGATCGACATATATTAATTCTTATCTCATTCAGAGAGCTTCTAGAAGATTTGAAAATATCTCAAAATGAAAGCAAGATGTGTTGAATCGAACACCAGACCTGCTGGCCATCCCCCACGCGTCCCAACCAGCTGGAACACCAACCAAATGCTTATATGCTTGGCATATCAAATTTCTTATCTCTTATTTCAAAGAAAGCTTTATCATTCATTTCCTATTTCTTTTACCTCTTCTTATTTTGGCCATATATTATACAAAACTAACAATTTTAACAATCTAAGAAAATCACACAACCATTTATTACTTAAATAAGCAAATAAATGAAACATGTACATCTTAACATGCAATTACACAAATAATACATTCAATTATTAAAATGTAAGTAATATGATATAAAAGCATAAAACTGACATTTAAGTACATATAAAATATGCTTAAAATATGGGTTATTACATTCTCCCTCCTTATAAAAATTTCGTCCTCGGAATTTGACTTTTAACTATTGTTTGTTTCTATTTAAAAAATCATTCTTATCATGACATAAACAATCTCATCACTTTTGCATAGCTAGGCAGCGTGCCCACACAACTCCCCTTGCGCCCCAGCATACCTCGCTTGGATCAAGTTAGCCAAGACCGAGTCCCGTGCGTAGGTGACGAGCGGTGTAGGTACCACACTCTACCCTAAAATGTATGGGACATACCTCGCTTGGATCACGTTAGCCAAGACCGCCCGGGCGCAAATGTCGGGTAAAGTGGATTTAACACACCGGGTTGGCTCACGCTCTAATACCAGATTGTCACGACCATACTTTTTACACTTTAAGTTGATTAATAATTTATCCGAGTAAAACGGGTGCGTTTCGGCTGCGACGAAAATACGAACCGTATCACTTTTGAATAAACATAGCGGAAGCATAAAAAAAACATCTCTTTTCAGTTTGAATAAAAACACCATTTTCCTATTAATTTGACAAATAATAGTTTACAAGAATTTAATACAATAATCTTAACAAATATTACAATTAATTCAACTACTATAAGTCTAACCCGTCTATAGTCTTCAATCAATCTGGTTTTGGTACCAGTAGATATTTTAGGGTAAGCAAAAAGCTCAATAGGTACTGCCTAACCACTGGCGTTGAAATATAATAATCAATTAAACTGTAACATCGATCACATCATTATCATGCGTTATACATCATGCGAGTAACAAACAATAACTTAACAATCAACATGTTAGCATACAATTACGTATAGACCGTAATTACAGTAGACGTGAAAACTATATTTCCCCTACCTTTATTGAAAGTCAAAATCTCCTTTTTTGAATTGAATCGGCATGACTCAAATATAGATCGGCTATATTCTTGCTAGTAAAATTGATGATTTCCTCTTTTTAGAATCTCAAGTGAGTTGAGAAACTAATAAAAAAATAGAGTTTCGAATCCGTAAAAATAATTGGAACAACAGCACTCAAAATCATTATTTAGAGGAGAGGGGGGAGGAGGGTGTAGGAGGAGGGCTCTATTTATAGGGGGACTGTCCACGAGGTGGTCTGTGTCATTTCAAAAGACTTTGGGGGAGGCTGTTGTAATTAATAAAAATAATTTCAAAAATATCAGAAAAAGAGCAGGTGAGCAGGTGCTGACAAGAAGAGTCAGCGAGAGCAATTGCCAACTGTGCCAGCGCACTCTTTGGGATAAGATCAATATATATTAACAATTGTCAACTGTGCCAGCGCACTCTTTGGGATAAGATCAACATATATTAATTCTATCTCAAAATGAAAGCAGGAGGTGTCGAATGGAACACCAGACCTGCTGGCCATCCCCGACGCGTCTGAATCAGCTGGAACACCAACGAAATGCTGATATGTTTGGCATATCAAATTACTTATCTCTTATTTCGAAGAAATCTTTATCATTCATTTCCTATTTATTTTCCCTCTTCTTATTTTGGCCATATATTATACAAAACTAACAATATTAAAAATCACACAACCATTTATCACTTAAATAAGAAAATAAATGAAACATGTACATCTTAACATGCTATTACACAAATAATACATTCAATTATTAAAATGCAAGTAATATGACATAAAAGAAGAAAACTAACATTTAAGTACATTTAAAATATGCTTAAAAATGTGGGTTATTACAATCTGCATGGATAAGACTATTCCCAGGATCGAGAAACTATGGATTGGATATACGAGTGTGACTTATATGTCTCGTGCCCAATCAAGATATGGAGGCAAAGGGATAAGACCATACGGTAACATTAGTCACAAGGTTTGTCGGATAATAAACTATTTCTATTAGTTGGGTGGCATTGATGTGTTGCTAGACACCGCTCTATGTTATTAATTGTTACTACCAACTAAGTAGAAACCTAGGATTAAACCGGACTTTGTGATTAATTAATATGATTAATTAAATAGAAGGATCACTCCTAGATTGCTTTCTAAATAAATGTCATAATTGTTATCACACTAGAGAGAGAGAGAGAGAGAGAGAAAAAAAAAAGTAAGGAGAGAGCAACACAAGAAGGACGAGACCCCACCCCCCCTCCCGTCTGCCCCCTCCCTCGCCGTCGGCCTCGTGAGGTGGGACCCTTTTGGGTGTCCCGTTTGCGTGATCTTCTTCTTCCTCTTTCTTCCCTAGCTAGCAAAAAGGCGTGATAAGGATCCGGAGCAATCCTAGGTGCGGATACTCATAAGACGTGGACGGTATTCTACGTGAAGTCACGAATTCAGACAAACAAGGTACACAATAAATGTTACCCTTACCATCGTTATGAGGCCTAGTCCTGTGATCCTTGGAGGGTCTTGAATTTTTATTATTTTTATTCCGCTGCGTAATCCGTATCAAAACCCTACAATGGTAACAGAGCCACATGTCATAGTGCATAACGTGGTTTATGTATTACTTTACTATCAAGTTTTACACCGTAATTATGATTTATTGCGTAAAACTAAATATAGGCATAATGATGCAAACTGAATCGGATTTAGAAAAGAATGAGCTAATTTTACATATGATGTAAAGATTAGTGAATTTGGATCACATATGATGTGAATTTTTGGATCTTGAAAACTAGGGTTTGGGCACAAATTAAGAAAATAGATTTTCTTAATTTTGAAACAAGCAAACAAGGAAGGAGAAGAAGGAAACAACTCTAAGTCCGAAACTCTAGAGCCGCCCGCCCCCTCCTTGCATGCCAAGGAAGCCACGATGAAGGGACCGAGATGGCTTAGCGGGCGCCTTGGCCACGTGGGCTAGGGCCTACCGGGCCAAGGCCTTGTGGCGGTCCATTAGCGGTTCGTCCAACTTAGTTGGTGGGCTCTCTTGGACCGTTTTGACCCTTGTACATCAAAAATCAAATAAAATTGACCAAGCGCGTTAAAATTAGATTTTAACTGTATGATGTGCTTTTGCATGGTGATTAGATATGGCCTTAGATGTGGATGTTGTGAATGTTTAATTTTGTGATTTGGTTTTATTGTAACAATTAATTAATTAGGTTTATGGCATGCGAGCCAGTTTCACCTTAACTTGTGAGGTCTTTCTATTTAGTATAGGTGCTAGCTAGTATTAGATAGTTAGATGATATCCAAAACATGGAGAAGAAGCCTAAAGAATTAAAGAACCACAAGATGGCGGCATTCCACAAGCTAAGGTGCATGAACTAAAAGATGGAGGCACATTAATATGAGCTTGCTATTTTTTAGGGCTTATAGATATTCTCATTGGCTTGGGAATATCTTAGTTTGGAAGGCCACATCCACATCACGTTTATTATATATTTTGTGGTTGTTTATTTATTGTCTTGTTATTTGTTGTTGGTGTATGGATGATGCATGCAAACTGGAACAAGATAATACCAACCCGGATCTTCTATTTTGAGATTGCCGAACCCAGATAAGTAGATTTGTTGATATGGATCAACAAAATAATTAAAATTAGATGGAAAATCCCTCAATTTTAAATATTGCATTTTTTCCTTCTCGTTACTTAACACTCGTCATAATCATGATTTATCAAGTTCAGGCTTGCCAAAGAAAGGCGACTTGATTCATCATGATGTGACGCGAGGGCACAAGCAAGTAATGTGCGATTATTTAAGTAAGAGGTTGGACACAACTAGACTACTTCAATAGGATTGAAAGGCTAGAGGCAAACAATTGGGGTTATCTCTGGGATAGATGAAAAAGAAGTTATTTTCCCAATTGAACCAAGAGTTGCATGGGATGCAGTTGGAATCGTTCCTACCTAAATAACTAATTTTTGGGTGACTTGCCAAAGCAAGCTCAAAGAGAAGTAAAATATGAATCTTGGCGCAATATAAAATTAAATGATATCTTCCGCATTAATATTAATCCGAGAAAAATTGTGGGAGCTATGTTTAATAATCGAGCCATTATTAAATGTAGTTATCTGTTCACAAAATACTAAAACTTGTATATTTCTCATTTTGTAGAATTCCAATGGCAAACAATTCATCGAATTCATCACAATCACTACGATCAGTCCTTGAAAAGGACAAGATTTCTGGAACAAAATTTCTGGACTGGTATAGAAAATTGAGAATCGCTCTCAAGCAAGAGAAGAAGTTGTACATTGTAGAGGAGCAAGTTCCAGAGGGTCCAGAGAATAATACTCCTACAGCCTTAAAGACATATCAGAAGACCGTTGACGATGCTAATGATGTGGCCTGCCTTATCCTTTGCACCATGAGCTCTGAGCTTCACACACAACATGAGAACATGGTTGCATTTGATATGATGGTACACTTGAAGAAGCTCTTCCAAGAGCAGGCGAGCATGAGCGGTATGACGATTCCAAGGAATTGTTCAAATGTCATCTGTTAGAGGGAAACCAAGTGGGGCCTCATGTACTGCGTATGAGCAGTACTTGGAGAATCTCACACACTTGGGGTTTTCGTGGGTCACGAGTTGGCCACTAATTTCATCTTTCAATTGTTGCCTGATAGTTATGGACAGTTCATCTTTATTATAACATGAATGAGATCGACAATCCTCTACCAGATTTACTCAATATGTTGAGGACATCTGAACAAAGCATCAACAAGAGAAAAGCCAAAGCCATAATGATGGTGAACAAAGGAAAGAGAAAGTGAGTTGCTTCTACCTCTAAAGGGAAAGGCAAGGCACCGCTGCCAAGGGCGTGACTAAGGGTGAATGTCACTACTGTGGTTAGCCTGGACACTGGAAGAGGAAGTGCCCAAAGTATCTGGAGGATAAAAGGCTTGGAATAGTGATTCCACAACCACCAGGTATTTTGTTATAGATTTCAATTTAAGTATTTCTTCATCTTGGGTATTGGATACTGGATGTGGATCTCACATTTGTCGAAATGTGCAGGATCTAAAGAGAAGTAGAAATTGGCTAAAGGGGAGATATGCATGCGCGTTGGGAATGGAGCAAAAGTAGCTGCATTGGCCGTAGGCGTGTACGAGCTATCTTTTCCTTTAGTATTAGTTTTAGAATTAGACAATTTCTGTTTTGTGCCTTCTATGAGCAGAAACATTATTTCTATTTCTTGTTTCGACGAGAAAGGTTTTACTATTTCAATAAAGGACAAGTGTTGCTCCATTTATTTTGATAGTATGCATTACTGTAGTGCACAATTGTCTAATGGATTGTATATCCTTGATCTAAGTAATCATGTCTATAACATAAATACAAGACGATTAAAACTAATGGTTTAAATCCTACTTTTCTATAGCACTGTCGTTTAGGCCATATGAACGAGAAACACATCTCTAGACTCCATAAGGATGGATTTCTAGACTCATTTGATTATGACTCATATGAGATATGTGAGTCTTGTTTTTTATTAGGAAAAATGACAAATTCCCCTTTCAAGAAGAAAGGAGAAAGGACTAGTGAGCAATTGGCTCTCATGCATACTTGAAAGACAGTAATGTAGGTATAAATACATGATCAATACTTTAGAAGGAGGGGTGGGGGGTTGAATAAAGTATGACAACTTTTGCTAAAAGAGTGATTTCAAAGAAGTTTGTGGCAAGCAGTGAATATTTCAAGGCCTTGAAATGAATTTCAAGTCCTCGGAATCAAAACAGATAATAGAAAGAATGCTGATAGTTTTCAAGGCCTTGAAAAATCTTTCAAGTCCTCTAACCGAAAACCTGTTTTGTGCAGCAAATAAGTTAAGTATATAACAATAAGATAAATGCAAGAGACACAGAGATTTATAGAGTTCAGTCCACATTGACCTACGTCTCTACCTCAGGGACTTGATCCCTGCAAGATTTTCAACTCAATTCTTATTAATCAAAAGCTAATCCTTAGATCTCAAGCATAGAGAGTTCTCGTACTCTGTTACATCTTATGGTTCTCACTAACCTATCTAGTACCTGATCTAGCTAACTGATTCAAAAGAATTATCTATTGATCACTTGAAAAACTCAAGAGAATAATGTGTAAGAAGTATTATCTAAATGATATACAAATATAGATAAGAAGAAGAACACTAAGAACTGATGAAGCAGTTGAATGTGCAGTGATCTTCTGATGAGTGGATTGTGTGAAATGAATCTTCTTCTATGTAGCTTGTCAATCCTGAGAATGTCTGAGTATCTCGTTCTCTTATTGAATTTATTCAGTCATTCCCTCATATGCCGCTAGTTTGAGTTACAAATCTTCAGGATCTTCTCAAAATAAACTTTCCTAAAAATTAGCAGAATATCTTGACTTGTCTAAAAGCTCTTCCCAATGGCTAGTCGCTCAGTATCTTCAAAGATATGGACTTGATATTGTAGCTGAGTATGTTAGGAAGGTCCAGACATGTTTTCACAATCACATAATCAATCTGTTAACCCAATTTCCTTTTCCAGCAAGAACACAATTTAGGAAATTGTCCCTGCAAAATAGGTAACTACTTGTTCTGCAAAAACTTATTCAAACAAATAGATTCGCCACAGTTTAGAGTATCAAAATGGTTTGTATTTTGTCACCAACTAACACATAATCAAGCATAGGGGATCAGGAGTCAGATTAGAATCAAAAGCTCCCCCTAAGTTCATGTTGTATACTGCAGTTTATTATTTCAAACCTTTGAAAACTGTTTCAAGGCCTCTGTTTCAAGCCTTTGAAACAAGCTGAACTTACAATATCCCCCTTGATGAAATAAAAAATCTCACTCCTTCTTAAGAGATGGGTCTCTAAAAAAAATATTCATTAGAGCATAGCAGAATAACCATGATAATAAACTGTAGCACAAAATATCCAAACAATAACTTTTTTAACAATTAAGCAGCAAAATCCAGCAAATCCTACTGATCTAAACCAGATCTCTAAACCAACAATAAATTACCAAAAATAAAAAAATAAACAGCTAAATTTCTCCCTCTCTTTGACTTTCATCAAAAAAGAATGAGAAAATGTTGGATCGGAATTTGGAAAACTTAAAGAAAAAGAGTTTCAAAAAAATCGATTTTTTCAAGACTTTGAAGAGGGATTCAAGGCCTTGAAAAGATAGAAAGAATAGGCAAAAACTAGGGGGTTGCGTCTCAATATCCCTTTGGTTCAGCATCTTCTTCTCCGCTGTCTTCTTCATCATCCTTATCATCTTTTTGCTCTTCTTCTTGAGCAGCTTCATCACCAGCATCACCTACCACTTCATCATCAAAAAGGTCTGTCTCAGTCACTATCTCTGGAACGTTTGCCTTCTTTCTCTTCTTCTTAAGATCCTTTATCAACATCCCTGAGCCTGGACTGTCAGCATCACCTTGTTCCTGTTCTCTACCACCCCGTTCTTGAACCACTTATTTCCCTGTGTCCACTACCCCTGCAGCCTCATCTTGAGTAGTATGCTCACTGAATAAGTCTTTGGTTGAACCAACCTTCTTTGATCCTTCTGCAGCCTGAGAGACTTCCTCTTCCACATAGACCAAATTGATGCTTTTTAAGACGCTTTCAACCATATACCTCACTTGTTTGTACTCAGTGCCAAACTCATGCTGATTTTCTTTTAACTAATCCATATCCTTCTCTAGAACATCAAGTCTTTGAAACACCATAGAAATACCTTGAGATTGAGTGGGTAGGTATGAAGGAGAGGTCAAGGCCTTGGGTTTTGGAAATTTCTTGGATGTAGCTCTTCTTCTGACAGATCATAGTATAATTTAAAAGTTCCCTCACTGGTTTTCATGATTGCGATCCTTTCAAATGCTTTCTCATCAAGTATACCAAAACCAGTGGTAACAGTTTCTTCTCTGTCACTTGGAATCTCAAGGTGTTGAAAGAAAGCAGATAGCAGATTGGCATAAGGCAATGGGTGCTTTCTTTCCTTGGTCTGGGAATAAAGAATATGTTCCATCACAATTGAAGGAAGGTAATTCTCATACACATTCATAATCAAGTCATCAAGTATGGCACCATGTCAGTCAGCAGCTCTTTTGAATTCTCCTTTGGAACTACACACCTCATTAAGATAGTAAAGAAGACTTTGGCTTCAATCGTTAGCACAAAGTGTGTTAAATTTTTAGAGGAGGTAGCAGCTTTGGGTAAAAAGAATTCTTTCCTATCCAGTTTCAAGGCTTCACCATTGTTGGGATATTTGAATGTGTTATACTTATTGGACAGCCTAAAACATTGGCAAATTCTGAGTGATTTAACTCCATGTTAATGCCAACCACTTTGGATTGGATCACCAAACTTACAGTCTTGTTTTGCTTCATGTTCAGATAGAAAAATCTAATGAGCCTAGGGTAGACAACTTCTGGAGGGTTTATAATTTTTGAAAGAGAACTTTTCTTCAACCTTTAATGCATTCCAGGTTCATGCTTTTCTACAGGTTAACACTAATCATATTGAAATAGGCTACTTGTCTAGAAGCAAAACCATCTAACCACAATCCTCTGGCAATATTAGTAACAAACCACTTGTTGTTAATTTCAGATTTCTTACCAGGGGATTGTTGCTTCTCTGAATAGATCTGCAGTTCCTTTCCAGTGTTCTTCTCTGGTTCTTACTCTGCAGCTTTTCCTTTTCCTTTGTCATCTTTTGTAGGCTTCTTATGCTTCACCTTATTAGGACTAGCAATCTGTTCTTCTGGCTGTTTCTCAGGAGCAGACTGATTTGTCTTCTTCTTCTTTCTAGAAGTTGGGGTCTGATCCTTCTTCTTTGGAGGAGAAGGAGCCTTTTCTGCACTTGGGGTTCTGGAATTGGAATCATCACTGAGAGTTTGAACCTCTTCCTCAGTAGTCTTCCTCTTCTTTTCAGAAACTTTCTTTGAACCTCCAGACATCTTGATTCTATCAGAAGATCTTCTCGTGCTCATTAGGGTTTGAGGGTACAAAAGAGAGAGGGAGGAGTGACATGAGAGAGATAGAGAGAACGAAAGAGATAAATGCATAAGAGTTTGAGTTTGAAAAGGAAAAAAAATATTTCCAAAACATTTAAGATGTGCAGAATAAGTTAAATTCAATATTGTGTGTGTATGTGACGTGGGAAAGGAAATAATATAATAATAGTTTGAAAGGAAAAGAACTTTAAAATGTAAAGGCAATATTGATCAATTATTTACAAAGATAACGCCCAACATTGAAAGATTCAATTTATTAACTAAGTAGCATACAGACTTATTTTCAAGGCTTTATAAAGAATTTCAAGGCCTTGAAAAGCTATAATGCTGAAGCAGATAAAATCAAGGCTTTGAAAAGATCTTCAAGGCTTTTGGAATCTATTAAAAACTTTGAAACACATAATACTTACCTAAAACTTACCAGATACTCCCCCTAAACAAATTCTTCCTTATTCAGCATGCCCAATTCTAATCTCAAGGCCGAGAATCTATCTTCTGGCAGTGGTTTAGTAAAGACATCTGCCAATTTCATGTTGGTAGACACAAATTTAATAGTAACATCACCTTTCTCTGCAAGATCTCTGATGAAATGATGTCTAACATCTATGTGTTTGGTCCTTTAATGCTGATCTGGATTCTTTATAATTGATATTGCACTGGTGTTGTCACATTTGATTGTTATATCTCTGACATCAAAACTTTGAAACACATAATACTTACCTAAAACTTACCAGCTACTCCCCCTTAACAAATGCTTCCTTATTCAGCATGACCAATTCTAATCTCAAGGCCGAGAATCTATCTTCTGGCAGTGGTTTAGTGAAGACATCTGCCAACTGCATGTTGGTAGACACAAATTTAATAGTAACATCACCTTTCTGTGCAAGATCTCTGATGAAATGATGTCTAACATCTATGTGTTTGGTCCTTTAATGCTGAGCTGGATTCTTTATAATTGATATTGCACTGGTGTTGTCACATTTGATTGTTATATCTCTGACATCAAAACTTTGAAACACATAATACTTACCTAAAACTTACCAGATACTCCCCCTAAACAAATGCTTCCTTATTCAGCATGCCCAGTTCTAATCTCAAGGCCGAGAATCTATCTTCTGGCAGTGGTTTAGTGAAGACATCTGCCAATTGCATGTTGGTAGACACAAATTTAATAGTAACATCACCTTTCTCTGCAAGATCTCTGATGAAATGATGTCTAACATCTATGTGTTTGGTCCTTTAATGCTGAACTGAATTCTTTATAATTGATATTGCACTGGTGTTGTCACATTTGATTGTTATATCTCTGACATCAAAACAATATCACTCATTTGCTGAGCTATCCATAACACTTGTGAACAGCAAGCTCTAGCTGCTATATATTCAGCTTCTGATGTTGATAAGGCTACTCGATTTTGCTTCTTTGAATGCCAACACATTAGGGATGTTCCAAGAAATTGGCAACATTCTGAAGTGCTTTTTGTGTCAACATTGTAACCTAAAAATTCAGCATCTGAATAGCAACATAAAGAGAAATTAGATTATTTAGGATACCTAATCCCTAATTATTTGGTACCATTGAGATATCTAAAAATTATTTTGAAAGCAACAAAGTGTGATTCTTTAGGATCAGCTTGAAATCTAGGACACATACAAACACTTAAAATGATATCTGGTCCACTTGGAGTGAGATATAGCAATGATCCAAAGGGGGAGTGTGGAGCTCATAGGGGGTTTTGCTACCTTGGACTGAGACATATTGTACTTTTTTAACAAGTCCTTGGTATACTTGTTTTGATGCAGAAAGATTCCTTTCTTCATTTGACGTATATTAATTCCAAGAAAGAAGTTTAGCTCTCCCATCAAACTCATCTCAAATTCCTGATCATAAGACTTGAGAAATCCTCGCAAAGAGAATCATGAGTAGCTCCAAATAGAATATCATCAACATATACTTGAACTACTAAAATATCTTTCTCACGAGTCTTTATGAAAAGGGTTTTATGTACTAATCCTCTTTTGAAATCATTTTCAAGTAGAAACTTAGACAGTCTTTCATACCAAGCCCTTGGAGCTTGTTTCAAACCATAAAGAGCTTTGTCATGTTTATAAACATGATCAGGAAACTCATCATTTTCAAAACTAGGAGGGTGAGAAACATAGACTTCTTCTTGCAAATATCCATTTAAAACGGCTAATTTCACATCCATTTGAAAAAGTTTCGTATTTTTGTGAGATGCAAATTCAAGTAACATGTTAATTGCTTCAAACCTTGCAACAGGAGCACAAGTATCCTCATAATCAATACCTTCTTCCTGGTTGTAGCCTTGAGCTATTAGTTTTGCTTTGATTCTGATTACCTTACCATTTTTATCTAACTTGTTTCTGAATACCCATATGGTGCCAATGACAGACTGATCTTTAGGTGGAGGAACCAGATTCAAAACCTTGTTCCTCTCAAATTCATTGAGTTCACATTGCTTGGCAATGAACCAGTCTGATTCTTGTAATGCTTCTATTACATTTTTAGGCTCCATAAGAGAAACAAAAGCATTGAAAGAACGCAGGTTCTTCGATTGTGATCTTGTCTGTGTACTAGTGGATGGATCAGATATAATGTTTTCAACTGGACGAGATGAAAGATATCTGAATCTCTTCCTAGGTGTCCATGGTTCAGGTTCTCCAGGAAGCTTCTCAAGTCCTTGAGAACTTGAAGTAGTTTCTTGTCCACTTCGATTCTCTTGATGTTATTTTTCAAGGCTTTGAGACTCATTTTCATTGGCTTGAAAATTCCTTCTGTTTTCGTGAAAGCTTTCCTTGGAACCATTTAAGGATCTGCTTCATCTTCGGACTCATTCTTGTTTAAATTCAAGTTTGCAAAACTTTCACTCAAAGAACCATCATAGCTTTTATCAAGAATAACATGAATACTTTCTTCAACAAGCTTGGTTTCTCTTATTATAAACTCTATAAGTTTTGCTGGTTAGTGAATAACTAAGAAAGATACCTTCATCACTTATGGCATCAAACTTACCAAGATTGTCCTTACCATTGTTCTGAACACAACATGTGCAGCCAAAAGGTTTGGAGTAAGAGATGTTTGACTTTCTTCCTTTGAAAATCTTATAAAGTGTCTTCTTCAAGATAGGCCTAATCAGGCACCTGTTAAGTATTTAGTTGGTAGTGTTCACAGCTTCTGCCCAAAAGGATTTTGGCCATTTGTTCTCTAGAAGCATTTTCCTTGACATGTCTTCAAGAGTCATGTTCTTTCTTTCAACAACAAATTATGTTGGGGAGTTTTAGGAGAAGATAAGTTGTGTAAGATGCCATGCTTAGCACAAAATAAACTCAAGTTGATAAAATTATCTACCATGATCACTTCTAATAGAAGCAATAGGCAGGTTTTTCAGGGTTTGAAGTTCTTTACAAAACTTTTAAATTCAGAACGAGCTTCAGATTTGCCTCTAAGAAACGTTATCCAAGTAAATCTAGAGAAATCATCTACAATGACTAACATGTACTTCTTAATATTTGGAGTTGGAGTTATCATAGGACCACATAGATCCATATAAAATAATTCAATGGGTCTAGTAGTCCTTACAAAGTTCTTAGGCTTGAATGAACTTCTTGTCTATTTACCTTGAGCACAAGCTTTGCATACCTCTTCATCCTTTAAATTGATAGAGGGTAGACCTATTACTAGGTATTTATCAATTAATTTTTCAAAGTGTGCAAGCTAATGTGTCCAAGCTTTCTGTGACAAAGCTTTCACTCCTCTTTGAAGGCCTTGAGACACTTCAGACTTTATCCTGCAACTTTGTTAGTGTGTAAAGTATAAACATTATTTTACCTTGAGGCAGTGAGGATGCAAATTCCATATTTCTCATTTTGCACCACACATTTCTCGTTGTCAGATATAACCTTGTTGCCATTGTCACATAGCTGAGATACACTAAGCAATTATAATTTCAAGCCATCAACTAAATAGACATCAGAAATGGAGTTTTTAGAATATGTACCAACTTTACCAATACCTAGTATGTTGCATTTTCCTTTTTCACCAAGTGTGATTGAACCTTCGGATTGCTCTTTTAGTTATGAGAATAAAGATCTCTTTCCACTCATGTGTCTGGAGCAACCACTGTCCATAAACCATTTATGTTCTTTGTTTCCGGTAACAGCCTGCAAACACCATTCACTACCTTACCTAGCTTTTAGACCAAGTGTGGAATTTAGATTCATATTCAGGGTCAACCAAGTAAGGAGGTCTAAACCCTTTAGGAACCCAAATCTGTCTAACTTGTCCTTTAAGTTGAACTGGAAAAGTGTTCCTCATTATGGGAGGGTCTCTTCTTCTGAAAGGACAAGTCATCTTAACATAACCAATTCTATTGCAGTAATGGCACTTCGGAGACGTTTTGCTACCAGCCTTCACAAATCCGATGTTGTTCTTTCTGGGGAAATTTGGATTGCAACCAATACCAGCTTTGTGAACAGACTTTAAGCTTCCTCCAAGAATCAGGTTTAAATTGTGTTTTGAGGAAGCAAGTTTGGTCATAAATTTATTAGATTCTTGAAGTTTCTAAGCAAGAGTAGTCCTTTGTTCCTCCAATTCATCAAACTGATGTCTCAGAGCAACATACTATCATTCAAAAGAGAGTTCTCAGTGACTACTTCCTTGACTGAAGTTTTCAAGGCTTTGAAACTGGTTTCCAAGGCCTCGAAATCCCTGTCAGATTTCTTCTGAGATATTTTCAAGATTCTGATTTTGACAAAGAATGTGCAAATTCCCTTTTGCTTGCTCATGAATATTTTCCTTCAAATTCCTGATTTCTTTCAGATAGTCCTCTTAATTTAAAAGCATTGTTCTAAGATAGTCAGAGAGGACATCTGTTCGTTTTGAAATCAAACAGTTTACCATTAACTCAATGTTCTTTCAGAACTTTCATCATGCTTGGCCATAAGGCAGAGGGTTTCCTGTTCTTCCTTAGTAGAATCACTTGAGGAGTCTTAGTCACTCCAAGAAGCTATCGTATCCTTCTTTTTTCTATCATGGTCTTTCTTGTGAAATTGTTTGATTTTCTTGTTTGGAAAATCCTTAATCAGATGTCCTGCATATTACCATGGAAGAAGATTTACCTTTGTAGTCTTTGCTACTGAAGGATTTGTGTCTATCCCTGCCGAAGTCTTTGTTTCCAAAGTTCTTCTTCATCTTGAGAATTCTAGTCAAGGCTTTGGAAATTAGAGAAAAAGGATGTTCGTCATCATCTTCTTCATTTTCGAGGCTTTGATATGTCTCATTTTCCTTAGCCTTGTGAGCTAGATTCTTGAAACTTTCTGGCAGTTTTCCATCAACTTTATTCATTGAGGTCTCATGTGTGAGAAGCTTTCCCTGCAAGTCATCAAGTTGAAGTGATGGTATATCTTGAGCCTCTTCAATGGCAGTATTCTTTGGTTCCTATTTGGCTTTGGGAAGGCTTCTCAAGATCTTCCTGACTTCTCCTCAATGGAAAAATATTTTCCCAAGGAGTCCAGATTGTTTACAATGTCAGTGAACCTCTTGAACATGTCCTTGATGGACTCATCTCCATTCATCTTAAATATTTCATATTATATAAGAAATATGTTGATCTTTGTCTGCTTGACTTGACTGGTTCCTTCAAAGTTTACCACCAGTTTGTCCCATATTTCTTTAGCAGTCTTTCAACTTGAAATCATGTTGAATTCATCTGCACTCAGTGCACAATATAAGAGATCCAGTGCTCTGTAATTTTTAGAAAACTGTTCTAACTCAGAAGCGGAAAGTGAATCCTCAGTTTCGGGGGTTCTGATCTCATCTTTCTCTGTGTAGAATAAATGAGGACCATTTTGTATGAAAGTCCACAACTCTATATCTTGATCAATGATGAACATTTTCATCAGGGCTTTCTAGTGCACAAAGTTGTCACCACAGAATAGAGTTGTTCTATTAGCAGCTCTTCCCTGAGAGAAACCACCATCACCTACAATACTCATAATCACAAAGTGGTTAAATCTATGCAGTAATACAAACTCTGATACTAATTGAAAGACAATAATGTAGGTAGAAATACATGATCAATACCTTAGAGGGAGGGGGTTGAATAGAGTATGGTAACTTTTTCTAAAAGAGTGGTTTCAGAGACGTTTGTGGGAAGAAGTGAATATTTCAATGAATTGAAATGAATTTCAAGTCCTTGGAATCAGAACAGATAATAGAAAGAATGTTGATAGGTTTCAAGGCCTTGAAATAGCTTTCAAGTCCTTGAACTGAAAACATGTTTTGTGCAGCAAATAAGCTAAGTTTAGAACAATAAGATAAATGCAAGAGACACATAGATTTATAGAGTTCAGTCCAATTGGAGCTACGTCTCTACCTCACTGACTTGATCCCTGCAGGATTTTCAACTCAATTCTTATTAATCAAAAGCTAAGCCCTATATCTCAAGCACAGAGAGTTCTCTTACTCTGTTACAGCTTGTGGTTCTCACTAACCTATCTAGTACCTACTCTAGCTAACTGATTCAACAAGAATTATCTATTGTTCACTTGAACAACTCACGATAATAATATGTAATAAGTATTATCTAAATGATATACAAATATAGATCAGAAAGAAGAACACTGAGAACTGATGAAGAATTTGAATGTGCAGTGATCTTCTGATGTGTGGATTGAGTGAAATGAATCTTCTTCTGTGTAGCTTGTCAATCCTGAGAATTTCGGAGTATCTCTGTGTTCCTTCTCTTGTTGAATTTCTCCAGTCATTCCCTCTTATGCAGCTAGTTTGAATTGCAGATCTTCAGGATCTTCTCAAAACAAACTTCCCTAAAAATTGGCAGCATATTGTGCACAAGAGAATCCGGCGGGGAGTACTCTGTGTACACCGTAAGTAGGGGATCGGAAATAGCACAGGAAGAGTTGGGTTGTGTGTAGGGAGAGAGTAAGGCAGTAGTAATGTCTGAGAGAGAGACAGGGGTTTGGCAGAGCTTCCGCGTATGTCTGGTGTGTTCTCCTTTGTATGGAAAGGTTAACGTCCCATATATAATGGAGAATGTGACCGTTGTAGTGTGGTTAATGCTCCCATCAATGGCGTCTTAATTAGATTAACCACAACGGCACGTTCGTCCTCATATATAGGGACCGTTACAGCACGTTATGCGCGAATACCGGAACCGTTATGGGGTTGAGCGGGTTTGACCGGAGTGACCGGGTTTATGGAGCTCGTGCCATAAATCTCTCAAAAGCAGTTACTAAAGGTCGCGCGCGGGCTTGGCTCGCACGCGACAGGACTTACTCTAGCCTCCAAACCACTAAGTCCCTACAAGTCCAGTGCAGTGGTATGCGAGGGCCCTGTCTCGCAGCCCCCACATTGATCAGCGCGGCTGGTGATCCAGTGTGTGTGGAGCACAATATGGTGTGCTAGATGATTTCCACGTGGACAAGATCTGACAGCTCAGAAAGCACTATCTACATTATCCCCCTTTCTGCGCGTGAAGACTCATAGCCGGATAGACTTCCATGCGCAGGAACCAACGCACGCGTCGCCGCCACGCACCAATTCAAATGTATGCAGGTTCAGCCCCCATGCGTGCCATTATGACCTAAAACACCTAGAGTCGTGCCGTCTGGCCTTTAGGGTTTTAGGCGTGATGTCAGCTTGTCCTGTGATTGCGCGATTCGTCGGTGACGGTTGCGATTCAACTACTGAAAGGATGCAACCCTTCATTGTTTTTGGATAAATACTCTGTACTCTCCATTGTTGCAAAGCATCACTTCTTTCTCTTAAAGTGAATGATACCCGGAAGCCTTCAAGAGCAGATCTAGATAATCAATCACCAGTTCTCTCTGGTCAATCGTCTTCTTCAATTGTACACATCCAAGCAAGCTTTACCAAAACAAGGTTGGCCTTGTTCAATTGCGTTTGATATACTGATATATGCTTTGAACTGCGTTGAATCTCGCAAACCCATAACATATTATCCACTGCAACTTATGAAGAAGCTCTTGATCTTTGAATCCAATTTCAATTTAATCCCCAGATGATAAGGATCTTGAATGTAGGGTTTCTGAAATCCCAAATATTGTAAACGATTCCAATCTTCTAATTTTGAAAATTGCCACTGGACTGTTCATATTTCTTCCAATAAACCCTCGTATGCTGAAAACTGAATCTTGAAATTCGAATTAAAGCATGTGTATTTCTCTCCCCTTTTTTCTTGCTTTTCCGCAGGAATGGCAAAGACAAAAGGAACTAGACCCACTAAGGAGGACGAAGAAATACCTGATCTTCCACGGGCTTTATGGCGAAAAGCCCCCTATCTGGGTGGCAAGGACTTTTATCATGCCAGGGTTAAGGCGAAGAAATTGCCAATCGCCGTCTCTGGTGAAGCATTGCAGACGTTAACCCCTCCAGTTAACTCGGCGTTGCTCGAATTGATCGATTCCGAAGATTTGGTTCGACTGGGAGTCGAAAATGGGTACTTCCCATACACTGCAATTTCTACTCAAGCATGTTCAGAAATTGGACTTCATGGATGAATGGATTGACCATGTGTTGACCAATCATGTCGTTACCTTGAACGATGCCGGAATATATTTCGCAGTTCGTGCTATGAAGGGTGCTGCCGTGAAGCTGGATCAGTCCATGCTTCTAAACCTTCTTTCCCGTTACTCGCCTGCGACTCACACGTTCCATTTTGCTGAGTTCGAGGCTGCTCCCACGCTCGAAGATGTGCATATGCTGTACGATTTGTCTCCCGTGGGCGAGGTGGATCCTTTGAGTCCCTTGAGAACGGATGCGGAGATCGCTCTATATACGCAAATGGAGGAGTGGTTGGCCGAGGTGAAGAAAATTTCCACCCGATGGACTCCTACAGAAGTCCTTCCTGACTGGCAGTTGGTTGACACATCTGCGAAGAATACTTGGAACAAGTGGGTCCAGTACTTTTTCCGTGATTATGCGAACAGCAGTATCACCAAGAAGCTTCTGAGTCGAAACCCGAAGGCTAAGAACTATGTGAATGGCAAGGGTTATCACTTGACCCTGTGCGCCTTCCTCTGTGCCTGGTTGTCGAGGTACTTAATCGACGGTCACCCCCATGATGGAGTCTTTTACCACGTTTTGCCTCTTGCCGTGAAGTTGGCCCTTGGTCAGAAGTTCGCACTCGGACCCTTAGTCTTGGGCACACTGTACTACAGGTTGGATCAGTTGGTTGTGGCGATGAAAGAGTCGCGTGGTCGCCTCGACGTACTAACTTAAATTAACATTGCTTTCTTGACAATGTGGGTCTTTGAGCGATGGCTCTATTATGCCCCAGTCGCTTCCAAGCCCAGCAAATGGTGTCCTCCAGGTACGGAAGAGGAACGTAACAGCGGCAGGGCTGCGAGGTGGTTCGGAACTAACTATCCCAAGTGCGTTTGGAGCCTGATATGCGACAATCGGGAAGATTTCATAGCTAGGCCCTATGCCATGCGCATTGAGAACGTGTGATGGTTTCCAAAACTGTATCCTTCTAAGGGTGTTGCCTTCTCGGAAGAGCTCCTCTTCGAAGGTGGAGAACATTTCCACGAGCGCTATCGTGAATTCTTCTGCTGGTGCCTGAGAGGCTCCCTTCCTGCTCTCGCAGAGCATGTTCGCGAGCTCGCGCCGAGGTACGAGAGGATTACCGTGGATATTGGATCCACTCGCGTTTCTCCCCAATTTGGCTTTGATGCAGTGGCACCCTCAATCTGGCCGCAGTCCATCATTAGAGGCTGCTACAAGCGGTTATTGACGAGGGAGTGTAAAACAATCTTGATGAGCAATCTCCCCTTCGAACAACCTGCAGGTAACCATGAAGGCGACTGTTCCAGAACCTGGCTTGCTTACTGGAACGCCCAACAGAAGAGATTCGAGACGCAGTCGGTCCCCCAACCAAGTAGAGCTCCTGTGATCAAGAGGAATTCTTTCCCTTTTCGTCCCAATTGTAGCCTGGACGAGTCTGAATATGGCTGCTATTCGTTGCTGGATCGCGAGAATCATCTCTGTCCTTCCATCATTCTAGATGAAAAGATTGCTGCGGTTTGAAAAGGTGATTCGCATGTCATCAGATATAGCGAAACTTTTGCTAAGGTAAGCAACTTCTCTTGCATGCGCTAAGCTTCTTTACTTCAATAAATTAAAAACCTCATACTACGCTTCCTGCTGTAGTGCCATGTGCGGAGGTTTGCATCTGGTGAGCGTTCCAAATCGCTGGTTACCACCATTGTTACTGCAAGAAGAAAAGGACAACCGTTTCGGCTGGCATCGAGAATGGATCCCGCGGTCGAGACCAGGATTCGCGAGATCATGAATGCTTTTGCTGATTCGCTGATAGACAACACTCCAGCCTTGTCTCCTCCTAGGGATGATCTGTCTCCTCCAACGACTGCTGCCCCGAGAGCGAAGAGGCCTAGGCAAAGGGGAATTACAATCTCTTCCCCTAGGAGCGCTCCAACTTCTCCCCCTGCGAGGTCCCTTTCTGCCAGGGATAAAGGTAAAGGTCGCATGACCAGTAAAGCGCGAAAGGAGCTCGCAGTGGAGACCTTTGTTCCATTCGGCCAGGAGGGAGAAGAGGAGAGAAGAGAAACAAGAGAAGAAGATGAGGAAGAAGGAGTCGAAGATGTCGGCGACAGAGAAAGAGATGAGATACAAGAGGAAGACTCAGGAGGTATGTCAATCGTACTTTTCTTCCCATTATCTTAACTCTTTTGCAATATGGTTTGAACAAATTATTTCTTTAGCAGATGATGATGATGATGATGAGACCATCGGTGGTCTCTTGGCCAAGAAGCAGAAGAAAGGTTCTCATGCTGGCGTTTCTGATGAAACCATAAGCGAGGACATTCTTGCCGAGTCCCGGAGAACAGCTGCGGAGGCTACCGAAAGAAGAAGGAAGCGAGAGGAAGAGGAGCTCGAACGCGTAAAGAAGAGGAGCCTAGAAGATCAACACGTCGAAGACTTAGTGCGTCCCACTGATGAGGAAGATGTGCTTCCCGAAGAGGTGGCTCCCCAAGGAGAAGAGGAGGATGCAGCTCCAGAAGAAGACGCAGCAGCTCTAGAGCGAGCCCAAGCAGACTTCGAAGAAATCGCAGGCGGTAACGAAGGTGAGATTTTTAATATCGCAGTAACTTACCGAGATGTAATTGTCGGTGCACTAAAGCACGGTGTGTCAAAAGCTGACATTCGCCATTGGCTAGTAGGCAAGTGCGGTGAACCTTCAGGTAATCATTTGAGCAATACGTGTGAACTTAGCTTAGCAACCCAAACATAATCATGGCTGGTTTCTTCACGCCCCAGGTCATGCTCACCTTAAAGACATGCTTAACGAAGACACATTAATAGGGCAAGGCTCCACGTCCTTTGCATATGACAAGTACGCTGCGATCCCACCTTCGCGTGGAGGTGCTCGCTCTTAACTTATCAAAGATAATAAAATAACATTCGATAAAAGTTACCTCACACCATCGTATTTTGTGCCGCAGGTAATGTTGGCGAGGCCGTGTTGGAGCAAAGGAATTAACCTTCTGCATCCTATGTCCCGGTGCCGAGTTCTCATACTGAGAAGCCCGTCGCAGCTGCCGAATATGCAGGAGAGCCCCTCGAAGACATCATTGAAATCTCTGATGATGCCGAAGCTGACACCGTGTTAATGGAGGAAGATGCCCATGCCGGTGCTGAGGAAATAAGAACGAACGCTGATGATGCCGTCGCACCTGAAGGTATCCTTCCTCCAGCTGCAACTTCTGCTGCTGCCATGTCTCCGAAAATGACTGAGCCTGCAGCACCTCTTCCTGCGTGGAACTTTTGGGGTTTGCAGGTCGGGGCAGTCATCGCACCTAGTGTAGCTTATACTCTTCCTCCCAACTATGAGGAGTTAGAGCTCGCAGCCGATAAAAGGGCGATGGAGCGAGGACAGTCTTCAACTGCCCCAGCGATGCGCATTCCTTCTTTGCGCTAGATCCTTGAAGGAACCGGTATGTCATAGTTTACTGTTCGCATCTTGCCTTCTTTGCTTGCGAGTTTGTCAGTCTAATCCTGACTCTAACATTGCTTTAGGGTTGAAACAAGCCGACGTGGACTGGCTGGTTCCCATGCGTCTCTCTTATCCCCGATCATTTGTGAGGTCTTTCGAGATAGGTCCCTTTGATAGAAGGCTGTTTCTGACTGAAGCCATCTGGATTCTAGAGCAGTTGTCCGCGGCCACACTTGCGACCATTTCTCCTCAGAGCGCGGAGTTGCTTTTTGGCATGTGCCAAAATCTTCTCACCAAAGTTCAAGGCAAGCTGGGCTTCGGGTTTCTTATCAAAAGAGTTACCCTGATTCGCGCGGCCGTGACTTTGAAACGTGGCCACCAAAACCTCGCAGCTGAACAGCAGAAGGTAGAGCAACAAAGACTAAAGGTTGAAGAGGCTGTGAAGCTCTTTCATGAGATGAACGCCAAATGCGAGCAATTGAAACAAGAAGTGGAGCAAATAGAAAATCTGAGCCGCCAGTTTACTCCTAACGACTCCTTGATCAAGGGCTTGTTTTGAAAGAGTATCCAATAAGTAGTTAGTTGAAACACTACTGTAATGCTGCTAGGGTTTCTCCCTTTTTTTCAAAAAGAATTGAAGTGCCCGTTTTGCCCTTTCCGGGATTTGCTCGAATATCTCTGTGTATATCAATTTATGACGCCAGCAATTGATATTCTGCCTTGATTTTCGCGCTAATTACTCATTAGATAAGCACGCCTTCCTTGGGAAGTCCATCCGTATCATGACTATCCGTCATTAATTAGGATACGCAACCGAATCGTCGTAGCCTTTAGTAGGGTAATTGATTGTTACCGCTTTTCAAGGCGTAAGTGATTGACCTTACCCTCTTTTCAAATTCTGCTGACTCATCTTGGTAACTAAAGAGTCTTCACAAGGTCTATATAACCACAATTTGGGTTGTTTATCCCACAATGTGGTTTGCCGTGATTCTTCACGACTACTGGCTTCAACGCGTGTTTTTCGTTGATTCATGGCAACTTCAAGTTGTGAAACCTGAGTTTGCGCTTTGTGCTATAGAAATAGTTTCCAAGATCCGCTTTATAAGGCTTATTGATCTTTATAACTATCATAGAGAAGATGCAGATAATACCTCATGTTTGTTCGAAGAATTTTCTTCGTCTATTATGCTTGCAGGTCATGTCTCCGGCCGCCTCCCGGCGAGGTGCAGCGCCGCACTGACCTTGATACCGACTCGTAATGAACGGCGGGATTCTCCTCCAGCATGCCCAGAGGTTGATCATTCGCCACCATGTTCGTGAGCTCAGGGTGGCGAGCCATTGCGCTCGTCTCCGTGGACAAGGAGCTCGTTGCCCGAGGAATGACTGCTCCCCTGTTCTTCACAGCCGCATACGCCGGAACAGGTGGTTCCTCAGGAACTTCTCTTAGCTGTAAGGCCAAAGAATGGCCTTGCCAGATTCTGGGATCTTGAACATAGCGTCGCATAACCTTTGTGACGTTTGTAGGACGTTCATTTTATAGCAAGACCCTACCGGCTACAGACCTTTGGTCGCAAGTCCTTGTATCGTATAGCCTCTGTTAGGACTGTTAGGTTGGTCTTTTTCCATTTGGGATTTCCCCGATGAGTAACTTCTGCGTGCGAGTTACTATGTAGATGCATTGTAAGCCATGTTGGCTGCGTAGTTAGCTTGAGCTGAGCTTTTTCGCTTGTAAGCTGTTATCTAGACAGATAAATTGTAAGTCGTTTTGACTCATAATGATAAATCACTTTGTATGATTTGCTGTCCTGTTACAACAAATTGCGATTTCGCACGTGTGTTGACAAATTTCACCTTTTGTAGTAATGTATAAACACTTTTGCATTGTCGCGTATGATTTTCTATCTGCTGGATGGATTCGCAGATCTGTTTTTAGATCGTTCGAGATCATATTTGCGCAGCCGTGCTACCTTGACTGGTAGCCTTGTGACTTGTCTTAGATTCAAGTGAATATGCTATCTCATCAGGTAGACTTTTGTAGATCACTTAAGATCATTTTGCATAATATTGCTATCATATCAGATAGGCTTAAGAATCATTTTAAGTTGCCATTCATGTAGTGCTGCTATCGTGACAGATAGGCTTTGAAAAGATCAACTAAGATCATATTCGCATGAGCTGCTATCGTAGCAGATAGGCTTAGAAGATCAGTTAAGATCATTTTCGCATGGGCTGCTATCGTGACAGATAGGCTTAAAAAGATCAACTAAGATCATATTCGCATGAGCTGCTATCGTAGCAGATAGGCTTAGAAGATCAGTTAAGATCATTTTCGCATGGGCTGCTATCGTGACAGATAGGCTTAAAAAAAGATCACTTAAGATCATTCTCACATGAGCTGCTATCGTAGCAGATAGGCTTAGAAGATCAGTTAAGATCATTTTCGCATGGGCTGCTATCGTGACAGATAGGCTTAAAAAGATCAGTTAAGATCGCATTCGTATGGGCTGCTATCACGACGGATAGGCTTAAAAGATCAATTAAGATCGTATTTGCACAGGCTGCTATCGTGACAGATAGGCTTAAAAGATCAGTTAAGATCGCATTTGCACAGGCTGCTATCATGGCGGATAGGCTTTTGCTAATAGTAATAATGAACTAAATGAAGCGATAAAGACAGCTAGAAGTATAAAGTTCTTCTCATTTGGGAGAAGTCTTTTATTATAAAACTCTCGTGTGGGAGAGATGAGATTACAATTCTCTCATATGGGAGAGAAGATGTGCGAATCATGGCAATACGGAGCATAAAGCAAACGTTGTAATATAAGGCGCAAAATAAGAGAAGTTAGGGATAGTACTTCTTGATCCAGCGCATATTGACTGAGCTTGGGGTTGAGGTCGTGCCATGTAACCTCCGTATGCTGCAGTAGCCACTGTCAAAGACTTCCGTGACTTCAAAGGGTCCTTTCCAATTGGCTGCGAACTTTGGATGAGCCGCCTCCCGCATGCAATGATCAGATGCGCGTAAGACCAAATCTCCAACTGCGAAATCTCGACGTTGGACTGTTTTGTTGTACGCACGGGCAATCCTTTCTTGGTAACTCTTATTGGCCCTTTTGTCTTGTTCCCGCTTTTCTTCTAGTAGTACCAAGTCATGATCGCGTTGGTTATCATATAACACGTGAAAAGCCAACCGTGCGGAGTTAACCCTCACTTCTGCTGGTACCACAGCCTCAGCTCCATAGCACAAGAGGAACGGTGAGACCCCTGTGGGTGTCCTCGGAGAAGTCCGATAAGCCCAGAGGGCTATGCTTTAAGAATCAGCCCCCTTCTTGTGGTCATCTGCGACCATTTTGCTCAAAATACTCAACAGCGTTTTGTTGGTTGCTTCTGCCTGCCAATTCCCTTTCGGATAGTATGGAGTGGAGCATATCTGCCTGATGTTGTATTCTGCTAGCTTTGCGGCCACCTGGCGGTTGACAAAAGGAGTGCCATTGTCCGAAAGGATGGTGTTAGGAATTCCGAACCTGCATATGATGCTCTCTTGTATGAAATGTACCACAGCTAACGCATTTGCTGTCTTCAGTGGTATAGCTTCTACCCACTTGGTGAAAAATTCAGTCGCGGTGAGAATGAAGTGTTTCCCGTGCGAGGTCGGTCGAATGGGACCGATGAAATCCAGAGCCCATGTGTGAAACGGCCACGGTGTTCCCAATGCATGCAGATCTACAGCGGGGGCGTGCACTAGATTACCCTTGAATTGACACTCATGGCAGCGTCATACTTTGGTGCGGCAATCAGCCTCCATAGTGGGCCAAAAATATCCAATTGAAAGGAGTTGTCTGCATAATTTCGCACCCCCCTGGTGTTCTACCTGATGAGAAAGATCCATCACTTCTTGTGCTTCTGCGCTGTCTAGGCATCGCAGCAGGTTGCCTTCGTGGCCCCTTCGCCAAAGCAGATTTTCTTGCACCACATATCGGGATGCTTTCCTCTTTAGCTTCTCGGCTTCTTTTCTCGACTCGGGTACAGTACCCTGGGTAAGAAAATCGAAGATGGGCTTCCTCCAATCTGCGTCATCGTCGGTTAGAGCAATGAGTAAAGAGTCTTTGATCAGTGCACAGCTCTCGCACTTTCCTTGAATCAATGCTGCGGCCGTTGACATCTCCGGCCAATGAATGCCATACCTCTGAACTTTCCGATAGATTGACACCTCACTTTCCCCACAAGCATGCCGGTGAATCTTTTCTAATAGCCGTTGTCCCTCTTGCTCGGAGACGCATCGCATAAGTATTCTGCCAGGGCCCTTGTAATAAAGGGTGTTGTCATGTATGCAATAGCCTTTTGTGGATGCCTAGTTCTCGCTGCTCGTGCCTTCTGCGATGGCGCGTAAGATTGACTTTCTCCAGTCTGCCTCGTCCATGTATTCATCGTCGCACGCGTCTTCTGTCAACGCCGAGGACGTTCGCACTTCAATGAAGATTTTCGCGGGACATTTGTCTGCACTGACCTTGGATCCTAGGGTAGTTAAAGCATCAGCATGCCTGTTGTCCGCTCGAGGTTTGTGCTCGTACCTAACGTCGCAGAATTGTTGTACCAATCTCTGCACCAGGGTTCTGTAGGGCAATAAGTTTATTTCCTTCAAACCATACTCGCCCGAGGGTTGTTTGACAATTAGCTTGGAGTCCCCCATAACTGTCAAGTTGCTTACTTCCAAGGCCCTTGCTGCGCGGAGCCCCGCGATGAGAGCTCCATACTCTGCTAAGCTTTGCGGACGTCTGTATGAATTCCCCATCTGGTTTGGTCAAGACTATCCCAATGCCTCCACCTTTCCTTGTGGACGAACCGTCGAAATGAAGCGTCCAGTAAGGCAACTCTACTGCGTAAATTTCAGGTCCCTCCAATTCTTCTTCGATCACGGGCTCGTGACTGTTATCGGGGAACTGTGCCAACATATCCGCTACCGCCTGCGATTTGATCGCCCGCGGCCGAACGCATGTGATGTCAAATTGGGAAATGGTCATATACCATTTTTCCAATCTTCCTCCAGGAGTAGTGTGAGTTAGCAAATATCGTATGGGATCGTTCTTTGTGACCACCACTACTTTGTGCGAAGCAAAATAGTGTCTCAACTTCTCTATTACGAAGAATAAGGCAAGGCAATGACGCTCGATGTCCGTGTACCTTGATTCTGCTGGCTGCACGATGCGAGAGATATAGTAGATGGTCTTTCTTGTCCCTCATACTCCTGGGCCAAAAGAGCTCCTATAGACTTCCTTGTTGACGTCAGATACAGCAAAAGCGGTGATCCTAGCTGAGGTGCGATCATCACTTTTGAAGACATCAGCAGCTCCTTTAGTTTCCCGAACGCAGCTTCGTGCTCCGGAGTCCAGTTGTATGCGGCATCTTTCTTGAGAAGATTACTGAAACAGAAAGTAATTTCGGCAATCGCTGGGATGAATCTTCGCAGATATGATAGCTTTCCCAAGAATGTTTTCAAGGCACTCTGGTTATGTGGCGGAGTCATGCCAGTGATGGCTGAAACTTTCGCAGGGTCAGGCTCGATTCCTTGGCGATGCACCACGCATCCCAAGAATTTCCCTGATGTTACCCCAAATGCGCACTTCATAGGATTCATTTTCAATTGAAAGCGCCTGCACCTGTTGAACACCTTTCGTAAATCCGCCAGATGGTCTGCCTCTTGCTTTGATTTGACAACCAGGTCATCCACATAGAATTCCACTTCTTTGTGCATCATGTCGTGGAACAGAGCCATCATGGCCCGCTCATAGGTTGCACCTGCGTTTTTTAGGCCAAAAGGCATCACCGTATAGTTGAATACTCCCACCGGGGTGATGAATGCGGTTTTCCGTGCATCCTCGGGGTCCATCTTGATCTGATTGTACCCACTAAAGCCGTCCATGAAGCTGAACATGCGATGTCCCGCGGTCGAATCGATAAGCAAGTCGATGTTAGGAAGTGGAAAATCGTCCTTAGGGCGGAAACGATTGAGATCCCGGAAATCCACACAAATGCGAAGCTGGCCGTTCTTCTTTACCACAGGCACAATGTTGGCTAGCCACGTGGGATGGTGATTTGGCTCTATGAATTTGGCATATAAGAGTTTGACAATCTCCTGCTTTATCTTCACGTTGAGCTCCGGCCTAAAACTTCTTGTGCTCTGCTTTACCGGTTTGGATCCCGGTATCACATCCAACCGGTGCATGGTGATGCTCGTATCGAGGCCCGGTATTTCGTCGTACTCCCATGCGAATACGTCCTTGTACTCGGTCAAGAGCTGTAGCAATCTTTCCTCCTCTTCGTTCGTGAGGTCCGCACTTAGAAAGACTGGCCTTTTCTTTTCTTCGCTCGGGCTTAGGAATACCTCCTTCAGCTCCTGCTTTTGCGGTCTGGGTTTGTCTTCCATGCATTCGGGCGCTTCTTTGAGTTTCTCTTCTAGAGTGCTTAGCTTTGGTTTTTCTGTCCCCGCAACCTGCTCGATTTGGGTGATTTGCTCAGGGATATCCCCATGCCCGTTTGAGGACACCCCCGCGCACCTTCATATGCGATAGCATTTCTTCCCATTGGCGTAGAAACTCTCTATTTCCTTGCCTTGAGGGTCATACTTTGCTATTCTTTTCAAGGTGTACACGCTCTTTCGCTGGTAGGCAATCCGCGGCGCTTCCTCTCGAGTGAGCGACTCTTCCTTGGCATCCTCTCTTGTCACCATCACTCCCGCAGGTGACTGATCTTTGATATCCTCCCATCGGGGCAACAGAGTGGGGTTAAATGGTCCTGGTGTTTGCTCGTCCGCCATCTCGATGAACCACACCGCCTCACTGAGATGCGCTTCATCCATGTTGAATGGATTCGTCGAAGCTGGTATCTCGACTATTCTGTCATTCCAAATAGCTTTCATCACTTGGTGAGCTGTTGAAGGGACAGCATCAAAGCGATGAATCCAGGCTCGACCTATGATCATGTGATAGGTAGTGTTCGCATCTATGACATAGAATTTCGCTGAGCACTTGATTTTTCTGATCTGGATACCCAGGCGGATCCATCCTATCGTCATTCTAGAGTCGCTTCCAAATCCCATCAGCGGAGATGGACGCTTGACAATCTTGTGTTCTGGAATTCCCGCTAGTTTCAAGGTATGGAGCGAAACAACGTTAACCGCTGCTCCTCCATCAACGAACGCTCTCTTAAACTCAACGCCATTGATGATAGTCGTCACATACAGAGGCCTCTGGTGGCTCGCATCTGTCCTCTTGTCGCTTGTGGAAAAGGCGATGACCTTCTCTGTAGGGCGAGACGCCCTAACAACTTTCCCATTGGAGACTACGAGATCCTCCTCGTAATCTTCTGCTATCCTTAAGATTGCTTTTGTCATTTCTGTCCGACATTTTTCGGAAAAGTTCATCTCGTCGAAGAACCTGCTGAACCCGTGCGACCCCTTCATCCGGTCGGCGCGTTCGTCCTCCGTGTCAATGTTGTAGTCTTCATCCTGGATCTCGGCAATGATGGGTAGACCATATTCTGCGACCTCTTCAAGATCCACAATCGAGATCATAGCGACCTCTTTGCCTTTCGATTCTTGCTCCGCATGGGCAGGGAGTGGATTGTTGCGCACATCCTGTCTATGGTCGCTAACAGTCAGTTTGCCATTCTTCATCTTTTGGCTAAACACAATTCTGAGCTTCTTGCAGTCCGCCGTGGGATGCATGACCTTGCCATGGTATTTGCACCACTTCGGGTCCCTCACCATCTCCTTGGAGGGTGCCCTCTCGAGCGGCGGTAGGACGCCATCCTTACGCCATTGCCTGCACAGGTCGCTTGCCTCTTCCACCGAACATGGCAGAGGTGGTGCATCAAAGTTCACAATCTTCGCCTGCTTTTGGGGTGAGACCACATTCACTTCAGCCTCGCGCCCCTTCTTGTAGCTGAATCTCCCGATCTTGAAGGTAGTACCACCCGAGGGTCGCTCAGGGGCGCTTCTCTTTTTCTGCCTCTCCACTATAGGCTCGATGTTCTTCGTGCATTCGATTAGTTTTGAAAACGTAGGCGTTTGCAAGTTAATACGCATACCTTTGTACTCGTCTCGCATGCACTGCAAGCATATCTCTACGAGTCTGCTTTCGAGTATCATCATTGCATTCCAAGGACTTGGCCCTGAATTTCTTAATGAAGGTTATTCTGTCCTCCTCGCGTTTCTGATACATCCGCGAGAGATGAATCATCGTCACCTTTTTGTCCATCTGAAAGAACTTGGTGTAGAACTTCTGGACCATATCGTCCCAGGTCTTCACGGATCCGGCTTCCAACGTCCTATACCACTTGTAAGCCACGTTCCCCAGGGATTTCGGGAATTCGCGCATCAGCAGTTTGGGATCAGCTCCATATGGACCCATCACATCAATGAAACGCATAACATGCTCATGGGCGTTCCCATTGACGTCCTCGAACTTATCCCATTTGGGAGCCTTGTACCCAGCAGGGTTAGGCATGAGATAGATCTCTCGTGGGATAGGTGGATTGTTATCGAGCTTCGGAATGATGGTATCTGCGAACGATTGGTGAGCCAGAATGGTATCTATGCGCCGTTGGAGTGACGTCATACACTCCGGAGTACTTCCCTCGGCAACGGGGGAAGGAGTTGTCGCAGGTGGTGGCGAAACATACGCCGCAGGAGGGTTAGGGACGTATTGCGAATTCACGTTACCCCAGATTGCCGTTGGGGGAGGCAAGGGATATTGTGAGGCCGGATTAGGTACCAAAGCCGGAGGCTGAGGAGTGTGAGCGGTGAGAGGCAACATTTGAGCTGTTGACCCCTGAATTGAGGGTAGCTGCGTAGTCGCCGGTGGAATTTGCAGATTAGGGTTGGGTGGTGTGGCTGACACTCCCAATCCTTGAGTGGTGGATACTCCTCCTCCCTGAGAGACGGCGGTAGCTGGTGCAGGGTTTGGAGCAAGAGTCCCCAAGACAGCCATGATCCGTTCTAGCTGCGCAGATTGAGCTTTGAGAGCCTTCGCCTGACTTTGGATGGTGGCGTCCAAGGCTTCTAGCGTCGGAGCTTCACCGTGGGCTGTAGGAGTACGGCGAATCTCCTCTCCTGAGGCGGCCTCCGTGGAAGGAGATCTGTTGCTGACATCATCCTCCTGAGACATGGTTGCTTAAGATGGTAAGTTCACGTCGGGTTCACCAAAATGTGCACAAGAGAATCCGGCGGGGAGTACTCTGTGTACACCATAAGTAGGGGATCGGAAATAGCACAAGAAGAGTTGGGTTGTGTGTAGGGAGAGAGTAAGGCAGTAGTTATGTCTGAGAGAGAGACAGGGGTTTGGCAGAGCTTCCGCGTATGTCTGGTGTGTTCTCCTTTGTATGGAAAGGTTAAAGTCCCATATATAACGGAGAATGTGACCGTTGTAGTGTGATTAATGCGCCCATCAATGGCGGCTTAATTATCTTAACCACAACGGCACGTTCGTCCTCATATATAGGGACCGTTACAGCACGTTATGCGCGAATACCGGAACCGTTATGGGGTTGACCTGGTTTGACCGGATTGACCGGGTTTATGGAGCTCGTGCCATAAATCTCTCAAAAGCAGTTACTAAAGGTCGCGCGCGGGCTTGGCTCGCACGCGACAAGACTTACTCTAGCCTCCAAACCACTAAGTCCCTACAAGTCCCGTGAAGTGGTATGCGAGGGCCCTGTCTCGCAGCCCCCACATGGATCAGCGCGGCTGGTGATCCAGTGTGTGTGGAGAATAATATGGTGTGCTAGATAATTGCCACGTGGCCAAGATCTGACAGCTCAGAAAGCACTATCTACACATATCTTGACTTGTCTAACATCTCTTCCCAACGGCTAGTTGCTCAGTATCTTAAAAGATATTGACTTGATCTTGTAGTAGAGTATGTTAGGAAGGTCCAAACATGTTTTCACAATCAGAGAATCAATCTATCAACCCAATTTCCTTTTCTGCAAGAACACAGTTTAGGAAATGGTCCCTGCAAAATAGGTAACTACTTATCCGAACAAAAACTTATTCAAACATAGATTAGCCACAGTTTAGAGTATCACAATGGTTTGTCTTTCATCATCAGCTAACACATAATCAAGCATAGCGGATCATGAGTGATATTAGAATAAAAAGCTCCCCCTAAGTTCATGTTGTATACTAAGTGTATATTTCAAATTTTTGAAAACTGTTTCAAGGCCTTGAAACAGACAAGCTGTTTCAAGCCTTTGAAACAAGCTGAACTTATACTGATGTATGTGGGTCATTTTACACGCCTGCCAGAGGTGGTTATCTTTATTTCATTACGTTTACTGATGATGTCGGTAGATATGGATTTGTGTACCTTATGAAGGCCAAATTCGAATACTTTGAAAAGTTTAAAGAATTCAAGAATGAAGTAGAGAAGCGACTTGGCAAAAGTATTAAGGCTCTATGATCGGATCGTGGAGGAGAATACTTGAGCCAGGAGTTTGATGACTACCTTAGAGAGTGTGGGATTTTGTCCCAACTCACTCCACCCGGAATGCCACAGTGGAATGGCGTGTCCGAGAGGAGGAATTGAACACTGTTGGACACGGTTCGATCTAAGATGTGTCAAACAGATCTTCCATTATCATTTTGGGGGCACGCCCTATTATGTGCAGCTTTCACCCTTAACCGTGTTCCATACAAATCATTCATGAAGACTCCATATGAGATGTGGATGGGAGGCGTCCCACAATGTCTTTTATGAGGATTTGGGGCTGCGATGTATATGTAAAGAGTTTACAAACAGACAAGCTCGGGCTTAATTCGGATAAGTGTAAGTTTGTGGGATACTCTGAGGAAACGAAGGGATATTATTTCTACAATCCACTCGAGAACAAAGTATGTATTGCTCGTACCGGTGTGTTTCTAGAAAGAGAGTTTGTCTCTAAAGAAGCCATTGGGAGGACAGTAGAACTTGAAGAAGTTCAAGAACCACAAACCACTTATCCTACTATGGAACATGAATAGAAACAGCAAGATGTTGTGGAGTAACCTTTTCAAGTAACACAAGAGCTTCGTAGGTCGAGTAGAGTGGGACAGGAACTAGAGAGGTACAGACTTCTCGTTAGTGAGTTTAGTGACGCGTTGCTGATAGATGATGAGCCTACTACCTATGGAGAGGCCATAAAAGTTCCAGACTCTCAAAAGTGGCTTGAGGCCATGAGATCCGAAATGGAATTCATTTATACCAAAAAAAGATGGACTTTGGTGGAACCACCAAAGGGGATCGTCCCATTGGCTGCAAGTGGGTCTTCAAGAAGAAGACCAACATGGATGGAAATATAATTTCCTATAAGTGCCGATTAGTGGAAAAAGGATTTAGACAGATTCATGGTATTGAATATGATGAAATATTTTCCGTAGTCGCGATGAACAAATCCATTTGAATCTTACTTGCGATTGCAGCTTATCACGATTATGAGATTTGGGAGACCTCCTTGAGGATGTGTACATGACACAACCATGGGTTTTGAGGATCCAGAGCATGCACATAAAGTGTGTAAGTTGTAGCGATCAATTTATGGGTTGAAGCAAGCTTCTAGGAGTTGGAAACAATGTTTTGATGACGCCGTCAAAGAGTTTGGCTTCATCAAGAATGAAGATGAACCTTGTGTCTACAAGAAGCTTAGTGGGAGCTCTATTGTGTTTCTGGTCTGGTATGTGAATGACATACTGCTCACTGGAAACTACATTCCTACCTTGAAATCTATTAAATATTGTCTAGGGAAGTGTTTCTCAATGAAGGACTTAGGGGATGCAGCTTATATCCTTGGTATCAAGATCTATAGGAGTAGATCGAGGAAGCTGCTCGGCCTAAGAAAAAGTACATATATAGCCAGGTGTTGAAACAGTTTAACATGCAAGATTCCAAGAAGGGATTCTTGCCCATGTCACATGGAATCACCCTTTTGAAGACTGATTGTCCTTCCAATGAGATTGAGAATGAACACATGAGTAGGGTTCCCTATGCTTCGACCATAGGATCCATCATGTACGCCATGTTGTGTACTAGACCAGATGTGTCATACGCGTTGAGTATGGCAAGTAGATATTAGTACAATCCGGGTGAGAGTCACTGGATTGCTGTCAAGAACATCCTTAAGTACATGAGAAGAACTAACACTGAGTTTTTGATATATGGAGGTGAGGAAGAGCTACGTGTAAGGGTTTACACAGACGCAAGCTTCCAAAACAACAGATATGATATCAGTTCGCAACCGGGATTCGTGTTTGTCTGAATGGATGAGCTGTGAGATTGAAAAGTTCCAAGCAAGAGACGATTTCTTATTCTACAACTGAGGCAGAGTACATTGTCGCAATTGGCACAGAAACGGAGCCTGTTTGGAATAGGAAGTTCATCACTGAGCTTGGTGTGGTTCCTAGTATTGTGGATCCAGTAGAGTTGTATTGTGACAACACTGAGGCGATCACACAGTCCAAAGAACCCAGGTCACACCAGAAATCCCAACACGTACTCAGAAAGTTTCATCTTACTCGAGAGATCATCAATCGAGGATATGTGAGGATATGCAAGATTCCTACAGATGAGAATATGTCAGATCCACTCACGAAGCTGCTTGTTCAGCGCAAGCATGAAGGGCACAGTAGATCTATTGGCATACGAGATGCACCAGATTGGCTCTAGTGCAAGTGGGAGACTGTTAGGAATAGATTCTCTAGAGGCAATATTATTTAGTATGAACATTATTTTTTGGCTAGAATAATCATTGTATAATTCATTGAGATATTTAATATATTGAAGTCCTTAGATTACAATGTGTTGTTTATCTTAAATATCCCTAGTCAATTATATTGATTAATAGGATGATCAGCTATAGACTAGTATGTGGGTAGAATGATATGGAGATATCAAGTCTAGCACATGAGTATGCATTAGGGTTAATGGAATACTGGATTGACCCATCAACGAGAAGGCTACATTCAAGTTATGTAAGAGTCACAAGCGCTTCTCGTTGTGACAATGGTATTGTTTTCCTTAGACTTGAAGTCACTAGATACTCTAGTTGTGGATAATGTGTTTTGGTATCGTCAAACACTACATCGTGACTGGGTAGTTTTAAAGTCATTAATCGGACACAATAGCAAGAAATCTTAGAGATGGTAGTGATGTATATAGGATTTTTCCCTCCCACATAACGGGAGAAAATATCCGCGGCTACTTGAGCGTTAGTGCTTATAAAATTTCTGGCCAGACTCAGAGGAATCAATATAGGATATTGATGTTATCTGCATGGATAAGACTATTCCCAGGATCGTGAAACTATGGATTGGATATACGAGTGTGACTTGTATGTCTCATGTCTAATCAGGGTATGGAGGCAAAGGGATAATACAATACGGTAACATTGGTCACAAGGTTTATCAGATTACTGACTATTTCTATTAGTTGGGTGGCATTGTTGTGTTGCTAGACACCCCTCTATGTTAGTAATTGTTCTTACCAACTAAGTAGAAACCTAGGAGTAAACCGAAATTTTGGATTAATTAATATGATTAATTAAATAGAAGGATCAATACGCAACCACAAGCAAACTTAGTAGGACTAATTTACAAGGTGGACAAATCCGTGTTTGGACAGGATTAGTATTTGGGCTAATATGTACTTAGTAAGGAGTTATTAACTATATTAGGACACTCCTAGATTGCTTTCTCAATAAGTGTCATAAATGATATCACACTAAAGAGAGAACAACGCAAGGAGAGTGCACGATAAGGAGGCCGATACCCCCCCCCCCACCCCCGCGTCCGCCCCCTCCCTTGCCATCGGCCTCGTGAGGCGCGACCCCTTTGGGTGTCCCGTTTGCATGATATTCTTATTCCTCCTTCTTCCCTAGTTAGCACAAAGGCGTGAAAAGGATCCGGAGCAATCCTAGGTGTGGATATTCATAAGACGTGGACGGTATTCTACGTGAAGTCACGAATTAAGACAAACAAGGTACACAGTGAATTTCACCCTTACCGTTGTTATTATGTCTAGTCCTGTGATCCTTGGAGGGTCATAAACGGAATTTGATTATTGTTATTCCGCTGCGTAATTTGTATCAAAACCTTATATCATCTATGTCAACTTGAAGAGAAAATAACTTGCCTTAAGAATGATATGGAAGAGTGTAGCCCTCAAAGCAAGGTCATTGAGGATACCATGAGGTCGTTACCTGCAAGGGTTGCTAATATTGCAGCTCATAAGAGGTATAAAAATAAGAAGCATTTCCAATCTAGTTCTGAGAGCAATAACTTCCAAGCTAATCCCAAGGCTGCTATTGACATATTGGTAAAACTCAATGTTGTGTCTACTACGGACATGTGTGATTCAGGGTCTAAACTATCTGATGGTTCATAAGAAAAGAACCCTAGTCACACACATGAGCTGAAAGCATAAGTCAAGGTCTCAACTCCTTCGTTGTTCCATTGACAAGAACCCCAATCATGCTGACAAGCTTGAAAAGTGAGAGTTAGGGTCTAAGTCCCCTTATGACTCGGTTGTTAATTAAGATTCCGAGTCACACTGGCAGTGAACGAACCGTCACTGACTTTCAAGTCACTGTCAAGACCAAAACTGTCAGAAAAAGAGGAGTAAGAGTAATTTCAGTAATAATACTATTCGAATAAACTAATGTTGTTCCCCGTGAGGAATTATTTTATGAAAATAGACACATAATGTATGGGATTAATTACTTGGTGTGTCCCTGCTTATCTCTCATAAAATTATAGAGAAACTTAGATTTCAACGCAAATTGCAATGATCCCACTTTAATGAAGAAATTCGAATCAAAATCCTCTATTTTAAATGATGACTCACCTAAAGATCATAAGTCATATCAATCTAAGAAATTAGGTTATAGAAACAAGGCGAGAGAATCTAAACTCTTTGGGATTCTGATTTATGTATATAAATCAACAGCCACAGATTTGAGAAGATCTGCCAAACACGCCCACAACAAGATTCGCGAGTCCTCTCCAGTCTGTCCTACCGCTATTAAATCAGGTTTTTTGTATAACAATGACACACCTAGAGTAAACAACAAGTATCCTCATATGTCCTCTATGGATCACTCCGCTAATTTTAGGAGAATATGTGTATTTGATAGTTAGTTATGCAATAAGGTAGGTAACCTTTCCCCTCAATGCATGACCATTAGTAAACAAACTGACTCTGAAAGAAAATGCAGATTTAAAACTCCTAAGTTTTACATGTTTCATCTAAGAGGAAATATTGCTAGAGACCGCCCCAAACGTGAATTCCTTCGCGAGAATTATGGAATATCTTGATCTCCTGTTTACTATAAGGATAGTAACTAGATGAGGTACCGAGTCAGTTCCACCGGTCGACCTTCGTGTTATATGTCAAGAATCTCCCCTTGCAGTGTATGTGTATTTTAGAGGTTAAGCTTGTAGTAGCATACATCCAATATAATTTAATTCTTTTGTTTTTTTCGCGGAGCGAGCAAGGGGGAGTTATATTTAATTTTGTTATATCACATAGATATTTAGTTTTTTTGTCTATTATAAAAAGCATGAGCCTCAAATGATTACTTGTTTGCTTCCTTTACAAGTTGTTTTACGTTCCATTTTCACTGCATGCCTCTGTGTTTATTAAAAGTATTTGCCAGTATCATGTGACTGCTCTGGGGTGTGTGATGTTACAATTGAGGAATCTTCAGGAAGACCTATGATAAGTGATATGGACTTCTCAGTTCTCTCATTTACACGTCGTCTCTTCTCTGACTCACTGTGTGCATCACATCAGTCAAAAAAATTAGATTCCCAGTTTCTAAGACTTATAAGTCTTTGTGTTTTAAATTGGATATTATCTTGTGGAGTACAGTATGTGTCATTGTCTGCATCCGTAAGATATAACATAGTACTCTCTAGACACTTGTATTGTCCCATATAATTTAGAAAGGCATGTCGATTATGTTTTCTTGTAGTACTAACTATTTTGCATGTATGCATACAAGTGGGATCTTTGCAGTTTTCACACCCTCTCATTAAATTGATGGATTATGCACGATATGGGGGTAAAACTCGTGTGATTGCTCCATAATTTCTCCTTTCCTCTAAGATGTTAGCTCGGAATATCATGGAACAAGGAGTCTCTATTACTCTCTGAACTCCTGACATCTTTGGAATCTTAAGACTTCATCAGTTTGCAGCTTAATTTATTTTTAGACTAACATGACTTTATAGGAGAATTCTAGAGAAATACATGCATGTATATGTGAGCCGAAGCATCACGAATTATTGAGATGATGTTCGTTATGAACCTCACAAATTCGTGTGACACATAGTGAAGACTGGAATTCCTTCAGTTGGAGTTCCAAAAATGTTCCGGTAATTGGAAGCTGTTGTAGGAACACTCTCGTTGAGTTGGCGAAAATCTATATGAGTATCCATGAGTATATGCTCGTGCTTATCATTGGTATATCCTATAACACGTGTAGCTCTAAGCTAAGTTTAGGTAGGTTTCTTCACTTACTTAAGTAGGATACCCCATTTGTTGAAATTGTTTGTACAATCTCACATGCTTCATATCCAAATAGCTGATGTGTCTTGATTTTCTCTTCTAAAGTCTAAATCCAAGTGTAGGATTTTTATTATAGTTGGTATTAATTCATGAATATCTACTTGAGTTATGAGTTTGAACAGGAGTTCAGGCACCCTTTGTAACAGTTTCGGTTGGTCTTGGCTCAAGTGAGTTTGGCTGAGTGAGATGTAAAAGACAAACTCAAAATTTAATTATTATGTCCAGATTGTGGGTTGATGATTCTGATATTAACATATTCTGTTTATGATTTGATTTTGGATTCATGTCTTGTCTGTGGCTCGACAATGGGTTTGTTGACTTTTTATGTTCCTTAGAGTCTACAAGTTGGCTACTTATGTTTGATATGAGGCTCATATGATATTCAGATTAGAATAATTATTGGTACCCTTGCATTCATATGTCGCCAAAGCGTTATGGACCACATGACAACTTGACATCTAATTCAATAGGTGCTTTAAACCTGCTGGTGGTATGGACTACATATCACCTGAAATCAATCCTCAAAAGATATGATGTGGACCAAATTAGTTTATTTTAGGATCTGTAGTGACCCACATGCATTATGGACCACATAGGGAATGGGCTCTAATTCATTGGACCGTTATCTCTAAGACAATTCGTATATACTATATTTGTTTTTATTTTACCTTAAAACCTACATAGAACTGTGTCTTCTCCCTGAAATTATTTTAGTTTCAAGTTATTCACCAAGAGACTACCTAGTAACTTGAATTACCACATTAGGTTTTAATCCAACTCAAAGAAATCAATCTGTGACTATATAACCATCCATTTGTCCGTATCTGTCCTATCAATCTAGGAGAACCAAACAGACATAGGTTGTAGGGACTTTTCAACCTATACCCAGCTAAACCTATATATAGAGACAAGTGGTATCTAGTTCATGTAGGTTCACAAACTTGCCTTTTCACGTCATATCCCAGTCTCATTTTGTTTCCTGTTGTTCTATTACAAAATCAATTTTATGCTTGTACATGGGGTGGGAAAATATGTGTTTGTCTAAAAAGAGAATTTTGAATTTAAATGGAAAAACAATATCTCTTGTTGACTTACTGAGCATTGTGACTGTCACTGACTTCTTCCATCAGCTTTGATGGTGCACATTTAGACTGATGTCTGCTTGTATATTTTTCAATTTGAAAAATAATTGAAAATTTTGAAAGATAACTTAAAACTAATCGTTTTCATAAAGATTAATTATTTGTATTTTTATTTGCCCTTAATTAATTTCCAAGGTGAGAATATGTATTTCTACCAACCATTACGTCGTCCCATCCTGTGTAGAACTACTAAGGCTGAAGTACTGTCCTAAAATTCTAAAAATTTGTTTTTATGACCATAAGTTTCTTATGAGGGTATATATGCACTTCCTCTATTTTGCTAGCTGGAAGCAGTTACTCAGTGTGCATATATCATTATTGTAAGTTTACAGGTTTCATGGACTTGAAATACTAAGTTATTTCAAGGCCTTGAACCAGTTTTCAAAGCCTTGAATCAGGTTTCACAGGCTTGAAGCTATTTCAAGGCCTTGAACCAGGATTCAAACCCTTGAAATTGCCTGACCTGTATGCATGTTCTAAGGGGGAGTTTTTCTCAACTCTTCTGATCTGATTCTATCTCCATCACCCCTATGCTTTATGTTTTATTATTTCATGATGAAAGACAAGCTGTTTTGATATATCTAACATCAATTAATCCATGTTTGACTCAGTTTTGCAGGGAAATTTTATTTCCTGAGTTTGCAGGATTTGTTTCCTAATCTGGTTCTTGCAGGAAAGTAAACATCAAGAAAAGATGATTCTGTGATCAATTAGACATTCATGAAAGCCTCTCAGAGTGTTTAAAGACAAGTTCACAACAATATCTCTGAAGATCATGATCATCTATCCGTTGGAGAAGGCTGTTAAGAGAGTCAAAGTTTGTTGGCTACATAACAGGAAGTTGTTGCTGAAAATCTGGGAAGATTTGCAGAACTTCAAACAGTACAAATAGAGCTCATTTCGAAGCAAAAATAGATAACATTCAACGGAAAAAAAGAGAAACTCATTTCTGGATTGACAAGCATCAAAGAAGTTCATCACTCTCACAATCCAACTCATAGAAGATCACTGCATTCTTCACTGCAGTTCTACACTTCAGTGTTCTTCTGTCTTGTGCTTTATTTATAGATCATTCTTGTATTACCTCTATCTTTCATTCTCAAGGATTTTTCGAAGTGAACAATAGAGAATTCCTAGTTAATCAGTTACTTAGAGCAATTACTAGATAGGTTAGAGAGAACCACAAGCAATAACAGAGTAAGGCAACTCTCTGTGCTTGGGATCTAGGGCTTAGCTTTTGATTAATAAGAATTGAGTTGAAAATCCTGCAGGGAGAAGATCCTTGAGGTATAGACGTAGGTCCAAGTGGACTGAACTCTATAAATAACTTGTCTCTTGCGTTTATAGTTCATTTACATACTAAGTTTTTACAGCATTCAAACTAGTCTGTTTTCAAGGGTTTGAAACTCTTTTCAAGGCCTTGAAAAAGACTTGTCTGTTTTATTTCAAACTGTATTTCCTCCAAAGGCTTAAAACCATTTTCAAGGCCTTGAACTCCATTGCTCTTGAACTAAAACTCTTGTCCTCCACAAGTTTTGCAAAAACTTGGCATACTCTATTCAACCCTCCCTTCTAGAGTAACTATGTTGCATATCTATCTACATACTCCCCTTTCAATTTGTATCAGATATCACTGTATATGATTTAACCATCTGGTGATCATGAGTATTGCATGTGATGGTGGTTTCTCACAGGGAAGAGCTGCTGACAAACCTCCTCTATTCCGTGGAGATAATTTTCCTCATTGGAAAGCTCTAATGAAAATGTTCATCATCGATCAAGACATAGAGATATGGACCATTATTTAGAATGGACCTCACACATTCTACACATAGAAAGATGGGATCAAACTCCCAAATCTGAAGACTCTCTCTCTTCATCTGAATTAGAACAAATTTCTAAGAATTACAAAGCTCTTAACATCTTGTATTGTGCTTTGAGTACAAATGAATTTAACAGGATTTCAGGCTGCAAGACTGCCAAAGAAATCTAAGATAAGCTTGTGGTGACATTTGAAGGAACCATTCAGGTCATGCAAACCAAAATCAACATCTATCTCAGCCAATATGAGTTGCTCAAGATGAATGCAGATGAGTCAATCAGAGACATGTTCAAGAGGTTCACAGGCATTGTCAACAACCTTGATTCACTGGGAAAGCATATTTCCGATGAAGAAAATGTGAGGAAGATACTGAGAAGTCTTCCAAAGGCTAAATGGGAACCAAAGACAACAACTATTGAAGAAGCTCAAGATCTATCATCACTTAAAATTGATGACCTACAAGGGAAGCTTCTGACTCATGAAATATCCATGAATGAAGCTGATGGAGAACTACCATAAGGTGTCAAGAACTTAGCACTCAAGGCAAAAGAGAATGAGAAAATTCAAATCCTTAAAAGAGAAGATGATGATGAAGATCCATTTGCATTGATTTCCAAAGCCTTGACCAGAATTCTCAAGATGAAGAAAAACTTTGGAAACAAAGACTTCAACAGAGAAAGACACAGATCATCCAGTAGCAAGGACTACAAAGGTAAGTCTTCTTCACAGAATAAATCCAAATTCATGAGCTGCTTTGAGTGTGGTGATGCAGGACACTTGATAAGAGACTGTCCACACAAGAAAAGCAAGAACTTTCATAAGAGAGACCATGACAGGAGAAAGAAATCTATGATAGCTTCATGGAGTGATTCAGATAACTCAAGTGAATCTTAATATGAAGAAGAACAGTCCAACCTATGCTTTATGACCAAGCATGATGAAAGTTCTGAGAAGAACATTGAGGTTGTCACCAATATCAAAGAACATAAGTGGTTTATGGACAGTGGTTTCTCAAGACACATGAGTGGAAAAAGATCTCTATTCTCAGAATTGAAGATCAATCTGAAGGTTCAATTACCCTTGGTGACAAAGGCAAATGCAACATTCTTGGTATTGGTAAAGTTGGTACAGATTCTGAAAACTCTATTTTTGATGTATATCTAGTTGATGGCTTGAAATTTAACTTGCTTAGTGTATCTCAGCCTTGTGACAATGGCAATAAATTCATCTTTAATAAAGAGAAGTGTGTGGTGCAAAATGAGAAATCAGGCAATTGCATTCTCACAGCCTCTAGATCAAACAATGTTTATACTTTTCAGACTAACAAAGTTGTAGGTAAAAGCTTAAAGTGTCTCAAGGCCTTGAAAGAGGATTCACGGGTTTGGCACAGAAAGCTTGATTACATTAGCTTGCATAACTTGAACAAATTGATCTCTAAAGATCTGGTAAGAGGACTACCATCTCTCATGTTCAAAGATGATGAAGTATGCAAAGCTTGTGCTCAGGGTAAGCAGACTAGAAGCTCATTTAAGCCAAAGAAGTTTGTAAGTACTTCTAGACCTATTGAATTGCTTCACATGGATTTGTGTGGTCCTATGAGGACACCAACTCCAAAAGGTAAGACGTATATACTAGTTATTGTAGATGATTACTCCAGACTCACTTGGGTTATGTTTCTAAAAGAAAAATATGAAGCCCTCTCTGAATTTTCAGAGCTTTGCGAGAACTTCAAACCTTGAAAAACCTACATATTGCTTCAATCAGAAGTGATCATGGTAGAGAGTTTGATCAATTAGAATTTGATTTATTCTGTTTTAAGCATGGTATATCTCAAAATTTCTCTGCTCCTAAAACTCCTCAACAGAATGGAGTTGTTCAAAGAAATATTAGAACTTTTGAAGATATGTCAAGAACAATGCTTCTAGAAAACAAGTTGCTAAAACATTATTGGGCAGAAGCTGTGAATACAACAATTACATTCTGAACAGGTGCTTGATCAGACCCATCTTGAGGAAGACCCCCTATAAACTCTTCAAAGGAAGAAAGCGAAACATTTCATACTTTAGACCCTTTGGTTGCACATGCTATGTCCACAACAATGGTAAGGACAACTTGGGTAAGTTGATGCAAGAAGTGATGAAGGTATATTTCTTGGTTACTTACTATCCAAGCTTACAGATTTTATAATAAAAGAACCAGACTTGTTGAAGAAAGTAGTCATGTTATCTTTGATGAAAGCTATGATGGTTCTTTGAGTGAAAGTTTTGCAGACTTGAATCTGAACAAGCATGAATCAGAAGAAGAAGCTGAGAACTCACTTGGTTTCAAGAAAGGCTCAGAAGGAAATAGAATTCATTTTCAAGACATTGAAAACAAGACTCAAGGCCTTGAAAACAAATATCAAAGCCTTGACAAAGATGATGAGAAATATATAAGTGATCAGGCTACTACTTCAAGACCAGAGAAGCAATATGGAGAGCCTGAACCCTGGTCTCCAAGAAAGAGATTCAAATATCTTTTATTTCATCCAGCTGACAACATTATATCTGATCCAACCACTGGTACACAAACAAGATCACAGTTGAAGAATCTTTGTGCTTTTAATGCTTTTGTTTCTTTTCTAGAACCCAAAACTGTGAAGGAAGCATTACAAGAAGCAGACTGGATTATAGCTATGCAAAGTGAACTCAATGAGTTTGAAACAAACAAGGTTTGGAACCTAGTTCCTCCACGAACAAACCAGTCTGTCATTGGTACCAGAAGGGTATTCAGAAACAAATTGGATGAGAATGGGAAAGTGATCAGAACCAAAGCAAGGTTAGTTTCTCAAGGTTATAACCAAGAAGAAGGTATTGATTATGAGGAAAATTTTGCTCCAGTTTCCAGGTTAGAAGCTATTAGAATTTTACTTGCTTTTGCAACTTACAAGAACATGAAACTATTTCAAATGGATGTGAAATGTGCTTTCTTAAATGGTTACTTGAAAGAAGAAGTTTATTTTGCACAACCTCTTGGATTTGAAAATGAAAAGTTTCCAGATCATGTTTAAAAACTTAACAAAGCTCTTTATGGTTTGAAACAGGCTCCAAGAGCTTGGCATGAAAGATTGTCAAAATTTCTGCTTGAAAATGATTTCAAAAGAGGATTGGTAGACAAGACCCTTTTGTTGATTCAAAGACCCTTGAATGTGTTTTGGATGTAATTGTTTTGAGTGATGAAAGACAAAGACAGATACATTGGTAGCAAAGCATTTCAAATACTCCAAGGCCTTGAGATACTGACAGAGCTTCAAAGCCTTGAGAGTCATTCTTATTCTGCTGAGTTCTCTAACAAGTGTGTGTTGCAGATTGGATATCTGATCATACAAATCAGGGTTTTTCTGAATATATTCTTGTTTTACATTATCTACATTTATAACATAATTGCAGATGATCAGAATAGGGAGAATCAAAGTTTTATGGATTTAACTTTGAATATCTGTGAAGCAGGTTCAGAGCTTCAAGGCCTTGAGATGTGCCTTGAGCTGCTGACAGTTTTTACAGAACTAAGTTGATTCTTTCTTGCAGGTTTTGATTCTTATTATTGTGATTATTCATTGACTTCTAAGAGTCTTAAACTTGTTTTTTCATGATTTATATGTTTCAGAAGTTAAACAGATTACTGTTCTATTCTTTTAACCAGTTTTATCAGAAACTGGAAAATCAAACAGTCATAGTATTGTTATATTTCTGGATTTTGTTGTTGCTGTGTTTTAATATTGTTGCAGGTTTTTTAAACGTGCAAGAGCAATCTCAACAAACTCCAACGGATATCCACTTAGAGCTGTTTGAATTTCAGTTGAAAACAGAAGGAGGATTTGTAGGAACTGAGATCCTAAAATCTCTCAGTCAGTTGCAGCTGTGGATAAAAGAGACTGGTTTGAATTTTGAAAGACAAACGCTTGCAGAATACTCAGAGAGGTGTGACGAATTCGTGGGAGATCATTCATTCAAACACACAGGGATTCAAGCTTCAATTCCATATTTCAGAAGATCAAGTCATTTTAGTTTCCAGAAGAACACATCCAGGCTTCAATAGCTTATCTCTTCTACTGTGTTCTTCACTTGTTTTGTAATCTGTGTATCTTTTAAATATCTTAAACCTCACTTAACCTAGTGGTTGGTTGTTCAAGTGCACAACAAGAGGTTCTTGTTAGCTCAACAGTTAGTAGCTGGAACTAGATAGGTTTGGAACCACAAGCTGTATAGGTGTAAGGAAAATCACTTAGGCTTGAAAATCTAGGGCTATTTCTGTGTGAGTAATAAGAAGTTTTTGCCCAATCCTGGTGGGATTAGATCCCTCAGGAAGAGATTAGGTCCATTGGGACTGAACTCTGTAAATTGCTTTGTGTTCTTTACTTTACAGTTTTATTATTATATGCTACACACAACTCAAATCAAACTAGGGTTTATAAGCTGCTTAGAACTGGTAATAGTTCGAGGCCTTGAAGATTTCTATTTTTCCTTTGAAAGTTTCAGACAGTTTTCTAAAATCTCAAGTCCTTGAGATTTGAGTTTCACACAAAGCTAATCTGTTATGTTCTGAGTTTTTCAAAAAGTTTCCATACTCTATTCAACCCCCCCCCCCCCTTCTAGAGTATTTAGGTCCTGTATTTAGTCTACATTACACACTTTCAATTGGTATCAGAGCTTGTGTCACTGATATAGATCTAACAATCTGGTGACTATGAGTAATGTAGGAGATGGTGGATTATCACAAGGAAGGGCAGCCAACAGACCTCCATTGTTCTGTGGTGATAACTTCTTGCATTGGAAGACATTGATGAAGATGTTCATCATAGATCAAGACATGGAATTGTGGTCAATAGTTCAAAATGGTTCTCATGAGTACTATACTACAATTGATGGAGTCAGATATATCAAGTCTGAGGAAAATCTTTCATTTACTGAACTGGAAAAGGTATCATAAAATTACAAGGCTATGAATCTGTTATATTGTGCTCTTAATGCAGATGAGTTCAACAGAGTGTCAAATTGCAAGAGTGCCAAAGAAGAATGGGATAAACTGATGGTGACATATGAAGAAACTAGCCAGGTTAAGCAGACCAAAATCAACATACTTCTGAGGCAATATGAGTTGTTCAAGATGAATTCAGATGAAACCATCAAGGAGATGTTCAAAAGATTCACTGATGTAGTGAATAATCTAGAGTCATTGGGAAAGAAGTTCTCAAATGAGGAGAAGGTCCGGAAAATTCTGAGAAGCTTGCCAAAAGCCAAGTGGGAGCCAAAGACAACAGCCATGGAGGAAGCTTAGGATTTAAGTCTTCTTCATCTAGATGATCTACAAGGAAAGTTGCTCACTCATGAAATGTCTATGAAGGATGTGGAAGGAGATTTGAGTGAAAACATCAAGAACTTAGCACTTAATGCCAAAGATAGTGAAAAGTCTCAAAGCCTTGAGACTGAAGATGAGCATGATGATGAAGAGGCTTTAGCATTGATCTCCAAGGCCTTGGCCAAGATTCTTAAGAAGAAAAGAAATTCTGGTAACATGATTACAACAGAAAGAGATCAAGACCTTCAGGCAGCAAGGACTACAAAGGTAAACCTTCATCACAGTCACATAAAAATAAAGTAATGAATTGTTTTGAGTGTGGTGATGAAGATCATTCAGTAAGGGACTGTCCACAAAAGAAGAAGAACAGGAACTTCATAAGAAAGATAGTGACAACAGAAGGAAGAAAGCCAAACTACTTTTGTCTAGTGATTCAGACACAGAAGAAGCCAAACTACTTTTGCTTCATGGCAAAGCATGATCAAGTGACTCAGACACAGAAGAAGATCAAGCAGACTTATGATTCATGGCAAAGCATGATGAGGAAAAATCATCAGACAGACATATTGAAGATATGGTAAAAAATCTACTTGCTAGTCCTTCTGATGTGCTTCCTGAAATTCTCGAGAGTATGTTTTTAAATGAGGAAAGTTATAGAAATGAGATTTCTGCTTTAAAGATTAAGATTCATGAGCAGGTAAAAGAAAATTTGGACCTAGTTTTTACCAACAAAACTGTTGAAGTTTCTAAGACAAATCTTGAAAAGGACTTCAAGGCCTTGGACAGCAGGTTCAAAGCCTTGAAGGCACAGATAAAAGAGGTTGTTGATCAAAATACTCTTTTGATTGAAAGATATGTTGATCTAAAGACTCATTCTGAGAATTTAGAACAACAAATCTGTTCTTTGACTGAGAAACTTCAAGAGTCTAAGAAGGTCCTAGCTAGTTTTACAGGCTCAAAACATAATTTGAATCTCATTCTTGGAGGAAGTCTGAAATCAATGCATAAAAGTGGGATTGACTATAATCCAAATTTTCCAAAGAAAAGCCAAACTACTTTTGTCAAATCTGGTAGCAGACATTCTCCAAAATGTCATTACTGTGGAAAAATTGGTCATGTCAGATTAACTTGTCCCTTCAGAAGATCAGAACCTCACATTATGAGGAATACTTATCCTTATCAGCTTTAGGGACAGGTTAGGCATATTGGGTTCCAAAAGGAATTAGGCCACCAAATATGGCTGATTCTGAGTATGACTCAATGTTCTGCACTTGGTCTAACAGCCTGTTGAGGCAATGATTTATTTTTGCAGGATGTCACCAAGGCCTTGAAAGATCAGAAACGGATATTAGACAGTGGATGTTCCAGACATATGAGTGGAAAGAAGTCTCTCTTTACTGAACTTACAGAAAAATCTGGAGGAACAATCACACTTGGTGACAAAGCAAATTGCAAAATCATTGGTATAGGTAGTATTGTGTTGCAGGTGACAAGCTAAAAATCCTCAAGGCCTTGAAGGAAGATTCAAAGCTTTGGCACAGAAAGCTTGGGCATATTAGTATACATACTTTAAATAAACTCAATCAAAGGATTTGGTAAGAGGTTTACCATCACAGAAATTTTCAGATGATGAGGTTTGCAAAGCATGTGTACAAGGTAAGCAAAACAGAAGCTCATTCAATCCAAAGAACTTTGCAAGTACTTCTAGACCCTTAGAACTGTTGCATATGGACTTGTGTGGTCCTATGAGAGTTCAGACCCCAAAAGGTAAGAGGTACATGCTTGTTATAATAGCTAATTATTCTAGATTTACTTGGGTGATGTTTATTAGAGACAAAACTGAAGCTTTATTTGAATTTTCTAGATTGTGCAAAGAGCTTCAAACTTTGAAGAATTTACTTGTTGCATCTATTAGAAGTGATCATGGTAGGGAGTATGATCAACTTGACTTTGATTTGTTTTGTGCAAAGCATGGCATTTCACACAACTTTTCTACACCTAGAACTCCACAGCAAAATGGAGTAGTTGAAAGGAAAAATAGGACACTTGAGGATATGTCTAGAACCGTGCTTCTTGAAAGTAATTTGCCAAAGTTCTTATGGGCAAAAGCTGTTAATACTGCCAATTATGTGCTGAATAGATGCTTGATTAGACCTATTTTCAAAAAGACCCCTTATGAACTGTTTAAAGGTAGAAAGCCTACTGTTTCTTATTTTAAACCTTTTGGTTGTATCTGTTTTGTGCATAATAATGGTAGAGACAATCTTGGTAGGTTTGATGCTAGAAGTGATGAAGGTGTATCTCTTGGATATTCTCAAACTAGCAAAGCTTATAGAGTTTACAATAGAAAAACCAAGATTGTGGAAGAGAGTATTCATGTAATTTTTGATGAAAGTACTAAGGATTCTCTGAGTGAAAATTTTGCAGATCTAGATTTGAACAAGAATGAATCATATGATGATGCTGTGAAAGAAGACAAAGGCAAAACTAATGTGCAGAATCAATCAGCAGAATCTCAAGGCCTTAAACCTCCTGCAGAACCAAAATCTCAAAGCCATGAGACAGAAGCTGAAACTTTCTATGATGCTCCCTCTACTGTTTCAAGAACTCAAAGCCTTGAAGGAGAATATTCCTGGATACCAAGAAAGAAGTTTAAGTACCATGCAGATCATCCAGCTGATAACATCATATCTGGTCCATCAACTGGAACTCAGACAAGAGGACAGTTGAAGAACTTGTGTGATTTTAGTGCATTTGTATCTTTGATTGAGCCTAAACATACCAAGGAAGCACTAGAAGGTTCAGACTGGATCATTGCAATGCAGAGTAAGCTGAATGAGTTTGAAAGAAACAAGGTATGGAATCTAGTTCCCAGACCTAAAGAGAAATCAGTTATTGGAACCAGATGGGTATTCAGAAACAAGCTTGATGAGAATGGCAAAGTGTTCAGAAATAAAGCCAGACTGCTGGCACAAGGATATAATCAGGAAGAAGGTATAGATTATGGGGACACTTTTTCTCCTTTTTCCAGGTTAGAAGCTATTAGATTACTTCTTGCATTTGCATCTCACAATCACATAAAGCTTTATCAAATGGATGTCAAATGTGCTTTTCTAAATGGCTATTTACAAGAAGATGTTTTTGTAGCACTACCTCCTGGTTTTGAAGATGAAAACTTTCCTGATCATGTTTATAAACTGGAAAAAGCTATTTATGGATTAAAACAAGCTCCAAGGGCTTGGTATGATAGACTTTCAAAATTTCTACTTGAAAATAATTTCAAACAAGGCCTAGTTGATAAAACTCTTTTCATTAAACATCATCAAAGTGATTTGTTAGTAGTTCAGATATATGTAGATGATATTCTATTTGGTGCTACTAAGGATGCTCTTTCAAAAGAGTTTTCAAGTCTGATGTGCAGGGAGTTTGAGATGAGCTTAATGGGTGAACTGAATTTCTTTCTTGGACTTCATATCTTACAAATGAAGAAAGGAATTTTTGTAAATAAAGGAAAGTATACCAAGGACTTATTGAAAAAGTACAATATGTCACAGTCCAAGGTGCTTAAGACCCCTATGAGTTCATCACTCTCTTTAGACAAGGATTCAAATGGTAAGAGTGTGAATCAAAAGGAATACAGAGGTATGATTGGATCACTTTTGTATTTAACTGCTAGTAGACCTGATATTATGTTCAGTGTCTGTATGTGTGCTAGATTCCAAGCAGATCCTAAGGAAAGTCATTTAACTGCAGTCAAAAGAATTTTTAGATATTTGAATGGAACTAGAGACTTGGGGCTTTGGTATCCAAGAAGATCTAATTTTATGTTGAGTGGCAATTCAGATGCAGATTTTGCAGGATATAAAGTAGACAGAAAGAGTAATTCTGGATGCTGCCAGTTTCTTGGATCTTCATTGATCAGTTGGCACTCCAAAAAGCAAAACTCTGTAGCATTATCAACTGAAGAAGTTGGATACATTGCAGCTGGAGCTTGCTGTTCACAAGTGTTATGGATTGCTCAGCAACTTAGAGATCTTGGCAACAATTTCAGAAATGTGCCCATTCATTTTGACAACACAAGTGCTATCTCAATCTCTAAGAATCCAGTCCAGCACTGAAGAACCAAGCACATAGATGTGAGACATCATTTCCTTAGAGATCATACAGAACAAGGTGACGTTGTTTTAACTTTTATTTCTACTTAAATGCAGATTGCTGATATTTTCACTAAACATTTTCCAGATGATAGGTTTTCATCTCTAAGGCTTGAATTGGGGATGTTAAACAAGGATGCATTGGTTTAGGGGGAGTATCAGTACTTATATGTGATTATGTGTTGAAATCTCAAAGCCTTGAGATTATACTTTCCAAAGCCTTGAAAGTATAGCTCAAAGCTTTGAAGTTTCTCAAACTGCAGAAAATCTCAAGGCCTTGAGATTGTTCTCTAGGTCTTGAAAACATCTGTATTTTTTTTTAAAAAAAATGGATCGTAAAATATTATAACTTATATTTTAGATAACTGTATAATATTTGAATTACTCAGAGAATTTTCTAAAATATCCAAAAAATATTTTTTTCAAGATCCTTTTTGCATGCTGATTTAGCAGAATCCTTTTATGACTCATCCTTTTCAACCTACTTAAGCTGAAAGTCAGGGCTTATTCCTCTCATTCTCTCTCAATTATCTACGACTCTCGTCTCTCTCTCTCAATTTCTCTCAATCACATTCCCACATCAAAACCCTAAACCCAAAATGGAGCGCAAATCAGCCAGAATTCAGCAACAAGGGAAGCCTTCTGGCAGATCCAAGAAGAGGGTAAATAAGAAGGAAAAGATTGTGATTTCTGATTCAGATTCAGAAAACACTCAGAGCTTGCATGAGGACACTCCTCCTGCAAAGAAGTCCAGAAGAAAAGGGGGATGAAGGCTCAAGCATTGATCCAAAGAAGGAGACAGAGGCTCAGGGTGGTGATCAACCTAGGTCAGAAAAGAAGAAAGGATGAGAGAAGAAAAAGGCTGGAGAAGAGGAAAAAGGGAAATCTGTTCAAGAAAGCAAGAAGAAACCAACTGAAGGAGAACAAGAGAAGAGCAAACCCACAAAGAAGAAAACTAGGGTTAAGCAGGTTGCTGCTACAACTAAAAAGGGTTATCAAGGTAAGAATGCATTTCCTTCAGATTGGTTTGTTAGTTCTGAGGTTAGAACTGTGTGGATGCAAGGTTATGCTTCATCTAAGGTAGCTATCTGTAGTATGGTTTCTGAGGAGTTGTTGGACAAATTGGATATTGATTGTATGAGAAAATTAAGAGAAACTGCAGCTTGGAAGGTGTTAAATCCTAGTTCAAAAGCCTATCCTAGGTTAACTAGGTTATTTTATCTGAATTTTGGTTTCTGAAGGTGATGATAAGATGGTGTTAACTTTAAAACTGACTGGGATAGATTTGAAGTTAGATCATAGGACTTTTGCCAAATTCTTGGGCATTCCTAGGATGTATAATGTTGGAGATTACCCTGATAGGAAAGAGTGTCTGGATAAGGCAAAAGATATGTTTTTCATTGATGGTGTACCCTCTGGTCCAAAGCAGTTGACACACTCTGTGCTCAACTGTGAAGCCAAAATCATGTTTACTATTCTGATGAGAAGTGTAGTTACTATGGAGAACTCAAGGGAGTTGGTGACTAATAAGGTTCTTATTTTGATGTATCTGATATCTCAAGGGTTTGAGATAGACTTGCCAACAATTGTTATGGAGCATATGATTTATTGTGCAACCAGAACTAGAAACCATCCTCTTCCATATGCCAACCTGTTACCTCTTTTCTTTGAGTATTTTGATGTACCTGTGAAAGGAGAGGAAAAGATTACTGGAGGTTTTGGATTGATTGATGAGACTGCATTACAGAGTATTGGGGTAGTCCAGACCGGGAAAGGACATTGGAAGTTCAATTCAGATTTGTCAAAGGAGGAATTTGAAGAGAAGGAGTTTGTGAAGCCAGAGGGGGCTACATCAGGGAAAGGACAAGACAATGAGGATTATTCTTTGTTGGTTGAGAAGTTGGAAGATCAGCAGGTTGAGATTGAAGATCTCAGACAAAGATTATTTGATCTGTTGACACGCTCCAACTGCAAGTGCACAGTTGTCGGTGTAGTGATAATATTCCGGAAATCCGGGTTGTCGAACCCAAGAGACTTCGTGTAAATTAACTACTAAATTTGTTCTTCGTGTGGGCAAAGCACAGTTGTTTTGTTCTATTTCTACTAATAATTAAAAATAAAAATTATCTCAAATAATTCAAAGAATTATTTCAAGATTAATAAGCACGAGTTGATTTTGATGTTTATCAAGATTGATCAAGTTCAGGATATTTCTACGGATCACTAGGTACTTCACACTACGTTGGATTTATGTTCTACTAACACGATGAGTTCTTGTTCTAGTTAAACGAGCAATTTTATATTGAAGATGTCTCAACCAATAACTATGCCTAAACTATCGTAACTGATTCCTCTAGCTTACTCAAGTTCAAACACGCATTACGATGATAATTCTACTCTTGTTCTTAGCTAACTAGCAAGATTCCTCAACCCTAGATACGGCTAGTGTGTATTTCAATTTTCCGGGCAACAAACTTGGATTCCTCTATCGTTCATAACCTAGCACAATTCTATTAATACGTCTACCAATAGAAAAGATAGATGAAACTCATAAAATACACATAACTAGATAAGAAATCATCAATAAAGCTCAAAAGCATGCAAGCAAATCCATAAATCACAAGTGTAGTGATCAAACCCTAGTTTCCTACGAGATATCCCAAAATAAGCGTTTAGCTACGCATAATCATGTTCAAAATACAAAGTTTCATGATCCAATATGAAAAACTAGAGAAGAAACGAAGATTAGAAGCCAAACGGATGATCCAAGCTCTCCAACCTAGCTCCAAGCTCTCCAAGCACGTCTCCCAATGTGTTTTTTTATCCAAACACGTTCCCCAATGTTTCCTAAGTCTTCCGTGGCTCAAACATCTCAAAAATATGCCAAAATAGCGAAATTGCCCCAAAAATCCGATCCTGGCAGCAGAGGTAATCGTACGATTACCTTGATGTAATCGTACGATTACTTGCTGGGTTTACCTCTGCGTTTACTTCGTGCGTTTACTTGCTGCATGAAATTTTGGCTAAGGGGTAATCGTACGATTACCTCCATGTAATCGTACGATTACTTCTGGGCAGCCACCATCAAAACTCCATCTTCTTGCTCTTTTTCCCGTCGTCTTCACTTCCCGAGCATTCCTTTGAGCCTCCAACTTTTCCGAAGTTCACTTTTGCTCCAATGCCACGTCCCGAGCTCCCGGTTCCTGAAAACCACAACACGAGAAACATACCGGAAGATCAAACGTGATAAAATATAGTCAAAATTAATGCAAAAAGTGCCCGAACTCATCATTAACATGCAAAGACTCAACATGCTCCAATTTTAGCAAGAAATGGTCCAAAATCCCTCAAAATGCATCGGAATACACGCAAAACGGTAAGGAAACATATACGAATATAACTCCAAATATGGAGTTATCAACTATCCCCACACTTACCCGTTGCGCGTCCCGAGCAACAATCCAAATCACAAATTATCAAAAATCATCCGAACCTTCCTACTCTCATCTCACCTCTCGAGTCAACCATTCCAACCAAGACCATTGCATACTTTTCAACTTACCAATTGCATACTAACCTCAATTAGCCGACTCAATACACACGACGACTCAATACAAGACTCAACGATGCAACAATATGATGCAATGCAATTATATGACTCGATCCTACTAAACACATATATACACAAAATATCTTTTTAGGCGAGATCGGGCAATCTCAATTAGCTTAAAACGGTTCTCATGGAGTGAAGAAGAATCTAGGAACGAGGTATGAATTGCAACTAAACTCGACAACAAGAATTTCCCTTAGTTAGTATAGAAAGCCTAGCTTTACTAAGTGTAAGAATAACCTACCTCTTCGCGTGTACCGATAAATAAGAGGCTACGCTAGGCTAAGCCACATTCAAGGTCCGAGCTCCTATTCCGCTAACGGGTTAGAATGTAGAGGCTTAAGGACAAAAGGATAATCATGTAGTAACAAGTCCTAAGCGTCACATTCTCACGTTAAAACCCACATCTCACACACCCTCACCACGATGATAGGAACCGCAACCCGAAACTCACCATCTCCGGCCCTCGATCCCCTCAAACCCCGGTACAATAATGATTTCCGTGGCCACCGTCGTGAAACATGCATAAAATGAACATCGTCGTCAATGAAATAGTTGCTTCCACCACTCGGTCTTCATTAAGCTCAAACTTTATTCCTTTATTTCATCTCTCATTTTTTTCTCTCTCTTTTTTTCTTTTTTTTTCTCTTTTTTTTCTTTTCAAATCTCTCAATATCCAAAAACACAACTTCTACAATGTATATCTCGAGTGGTCTTCCAAGTGTCAAGCCAAACAAAAACGTTAAGGGGAGGAAGTAAACAATCCAATGAATATATATCACAAGTAAAATCCATCTCCCCCTAACTCAATGAAATACACGGTGCCACCAAACAAAGACGCAAACAAATCCAAGTACATGTATGGGGATGGAGTCGTCAAAAGCTCAATCTCAATGTCCGTAGTCAAAAGTCGACATCCCCACACTAGAATATACCCATGTCCCCTCTCAAGTAATCAAAAAAATGTAAGTCTCGTGCTTAATCCAACCGATCCTCCTACACCAAGATGATGAAAAGAAACGATCCCAAGCACGATCCACCAATTAAATCACCCAACCCAATTTGTGCGTATTAGATGCCACGCACTCACGGCTCTCCACAACTGTGTCCATGGTGTAATGTCATGGAACACCGCCACACCGAAGTGCGCAAGCCTACTCTCACTCACCCTCGCATTCCCCTCGATAATCATAAATGAAGTACATGCGATATGTAAGACTCACACAAGTATATCATGAAGTACTCCCTCATCGAACCCCCTCAACTACAAACACCCTCGTGACGCACTAAAGCGGTGATTCTAACCAATCGATGATGAAGGCCAAGAATCGTCACCCTAAGTCCAGAGGTTATCAAAGAATCCAAGGTTCGAAACAGGGTTTACTAGTGGTCCTACAAGGTAAGTTCTATAAGCAGTGAGTGCTCTAATACACACCTCGCACAGCTGTTCTGTGTGCCACTACGAGGCGGGTTGGCGACTACCTAAGACGTACACATGAATGTTCGGCTTGTTTAGCTCACACCTAGCTCAAATCTTGTAAGAAAAAAAGGCACACACTTTAGATTTGAAAATCATTTAAGTGTCGTAAAATAGGTAGGTATTCCCGTAAAGGAAGTCTCTCTATACATACTAAGGGGAACTCAAATTGTCATTCTCGGTCACACGTCATACCCTATGCCTAAAATTCTCACACTCCTCTATTTTCCAAATTAAAGCTTCTTTTGATTGCCCTTTTTTCACTTTTTTTTTAGATAATATTTCCTACTCTATATGCATGGGCCGACTCGAAAGAAGACTCGAAACTGACTCGATTCGGGTAGGTGGACTCAATTAAACAAAACGTGCACTAAACATAAACTACTCACAATACGACACACACAATATATATAAACACGACACGGACTACAAAAACTGACTCACAATACGACACAAACAACCTATATGTAACTGGTGAATGCAGACACGGACTTGGCTAATAAAGGCTGAGAACCCCCCCCCCCCCCCCCCCCACACTTGAACGCTTCGTTGTCCTCAACGAATGCATAGGTCAAGCGAAAAGACTCAGCATTCAAATGCAGGGGGTGGTAACTCTACTTGGACGAATCCTCGCTGTCCTGGTCCTGGTCTCCGGAATAGGCATCCGAATGGTACTCGTAGGCACCAGGGTAGGTCTCTTGGCCACTAGGCCACTGATCTCTCGGGAATCCCACATGAGTGGCCAATGCCTCTAACCACTGGTCCTGACGGTGCTGATGCAGACTCACCTGACGTAGTCCCTGTCCTAAGTTACGCATGCTACTGCGATGATGCTCAAACTGCCTAGCACTCATGTCAGCAACATAGTCACGGGACCGACCCTGGGATGTGAGGGTCATAGTCCTGGTCAATCTCAACTCGGCCATCAAGTCCGCTAAGCTCACACTCGGCTGGCCAGGGTCAATGACAGGTGGAGGTACAGGCTGAGGTGGAACGGGAGGAGTAGGAGCTGGAGGAGTAGGAGCTGGAGGCGTGGGAGCTGCACGCGAGGAAGGGGCTCTTTTCTTAGCCCTTCATTTAGGAGGTCGAGAACTAGTCCCCGCCTCCATCACAACTACATCTTTCAACGGGTCCGGGATTTTGTCAAAGTATCTCGGAGCCTTGGGTTTGAGGTCTCGCTCTTCCTTAGGCACGCTGGCCCCGCAATCCTGAGCTAGTTGCATGACTAAGAAACTATAGACCCGCAGACTTCTTATTTTTCGATTCATACCTCTCGTGCAAATACAGGAAGATCCGCCTAGGAATGTCTATCCGATGCCCCCTGGATAGACAAAGAGCCATGAGACACACCTCAAAGTCAACATAATTTGAAGCCGAAACTCCCAACACCCATGACTCCAAAATCTCAACGAGCCACCTTGGTTTAGGCAGCAAGTACCCGACTGGGATCTTCCAATGTCTGATATTAGTTTTAGACCTATCCTAGTCGGCTCCTGGCACTCCCGCAAAACAAAAAGCCGACACCTCATTAATGAGCGTCTGCTGGTCTTTCTGCAGATAAATCTTAAATTGACACGGCTCTGTCAACGGGGGCCACTTAAGTGCTGCGGCGATGCGCTCAGAAGACAAAACTAGCCAGTTCCGACGACAATAAATCACACGAGGGTCATTGAGCCTAGACGTCTCACCCTCATCGGTGTGTCTCGCATTCGCATAAATCTCATGAGTCAGTGCAGAACTGGCTTTCTTTTTCACTAACTCCATCCACCCCGCAAAGTTCTCGGTCTTCGCGACCTTTTGTAGGTCCTCAGGCACTCGCTCAAGTGGAAAGATTTTCTCGGCCTGGACACCTCTATTAATCCTAGGGTTCGATCGGTAAAAACCCTAGGCATTCGCCGAAATAAACCTATAATCGCAAAAGACCCCGCCCCTATCAATTTCCAGCTTTTCGTCATCCGGCTGATGACCACGACCCTCTCTAAATGGGGGCAATTGGGATGGAACGGGTGTATGAAAAACCCTAAGGTCAGGGGATAACGGGATGACCAATTGGCCACCCGTGTCACCCCCATCAGACTCAGACCCACTCTCAGGTTCTGCCACCACACTCGCCCCGGGTAATGTATAATCGGGGTCGTTATCACGACTCGTTCTCGCACGTTTGCTCATTTTAACCAAGTATAACAAAATAAAGCAATTAACGTGGCAAAAGCAAGTGCACAGTGACAAGAAGTGTAACAGATATGAAGCAAGTAAGCACGTAAGCACGTAATCCTAGGACTCTAAGCAATCGCCCCCAAGCACGCTACTAAGCGCAACAAAAATTAAAATGGGCTTTTACTCAATCGTGCCTAGAATGTACCTACGTGCCCGGAGCAAGTCTTACAGGCACAAAATTGCAGAATTTCGACAAACCTGGCTGTTTTCGGGTCGCCGAAATTTTTCTTCCAAATTTTGCAATCAATCTGTTCCTTTTGCTCCTTGCGGTGTCCCCGTCGAAACCCCTAAACCACTTTTGTCCAATTTGACCTCAATCCACTTGAATTTCAGATTTTGTTGTTCAAAACCCTAGCTTCTTCAGTCCTCCAAATCTTCAACCAACCAGCCCCATCGAATTTGACCAGTGACTCTCTCTCGTTCCCTCCGGTGATGTGCAGAGAAGGTGCGTGGTGGTGATGATGGAGAGAGGGCAGAGAGCTTCGGTGGTGGTGTCGGCTGGATGGTGCTGCGGTGGTCGGAGGATGGAGGGGAGAGCAGCGGTGGTCGGAGGGTGGAGGGGATAGCTGCGGGAGAGAGAGGTCTGGTGGCGGAGATAGACAGAGAAGAGGTAGCAGGAGGATGGCGGCGGTGTTGGTGGAGCGGTGGACGTGGTGGTGGTTGCAGAGGGAAGAGGACGAAAACCGACGCGGAGGGTTTTGTGAATAATGGAGAGAAAAGTTTTTTTTTTTTTTAACCCGCTGGTCTACCCCTTCAGAAGTAATCGTGCGATTACTTTTAGTAATCGTACGATTACTTGAAAGTAATCGTGAAAGTAATCGTGAAAGTATTCGTACGATTACTACCTCGTACGACCTAGTGGGTAGGTCGTGCGACCTAGTTAAACAATCTGCTTCCACCAATTCACCCAAAAAAATTTCTAAGGCAAAAGTAAACGTACGATTACCTCAAGGTAATCGTACGATTACTTTTGTGCAGGAGAAAATTTTTATTAGCCAAATATAACCTTTACCTCGTATTTTGATCCCGACCTCCGATGAGTGTGATTTTTGCACCTTTGGATCCCTTTTTCGACGTAAGTCTTGCTCACATAAATCACGTCCCGTTTCCGGATCTTTTTCCCCGACTTTCCTCAATTATCGCCTAATTACGCGAAAAATACCCAAAATGTGCCAAATTCGTCGCTTTCTTCAAAATTTTGCAATAACCTTCATCAAGATGGGGAGTGCGGGATCTCTTCTCGTGTAGAAAAATTCCCAAAGTCCGGGGAACCTTTCATTCTTCAATTTCGCGCTTCCAAAGGCTCGTTTTGCATTTCCGGATGCTTTTGGACGCCTTTTAGCATCCTTTTTCGTCTTTGTTGCCCGTTTCTTTGGTTTGTCATGGATCTCCTCGACCTCGAGACTCCATTTATGTTATAAAAAATTCACAATGTCCGGGGAACCTTTTATCCTTCAATTTGATCATTCCAAAGTCCCGTTTGGCAATTCCGGATGCTTTTTGGCTCCTTTTTCCTCTTCGCAACATCCTTTTTGGCATAACTTCTTCGTCTGGACTCCGATATACCCGATCCACCTATCAACAGAAAGCTCTCGACCACCCCCACACTATGGCATTGTTCAAATCAGCTCATAGTCCTGTCTTCAAGAATTTACCTCGTAATCCGTGCCATTGTGCCAGCTTTCTCAATTTCTTTACGTCTTCTTTGCGTATATCAAGAAGGGGAGTCCGGGAACTCGATCTTCCCCAGGTGCATGTGTTGAATATGTGTAGGAATGGCTTCAATCCTCTATTTCTTCATTCCGGGTCCCGATACGCGTTTTGGTCTGCTCTTTCTCGTTTTTCGTGCAATTCTTCACTCGTTCATCAAGAAGGGGGACCCGGAATAGACATTCCACCTAGAATTCCTGCACATACTCATTGGAAATATTAAATCCACTCTCTCGCACCTCTCAAATAATTAGAACAAAATAAAATAACAAAACAGTATTGAAATCTACGCTATGCAGGAAATAGGTTGGGTTGCCTCCCAACAAGCGCTTTGTAATTTAAGGTCGACGGCCCGACCAAGTTACCTCAGATGAGTTCAGATATCGGGAATTGGTTTGAGGCTCTCGATAACCCCAATGAAATTCCCGTCCACGTACGGTTTTGCTCGCTGTCCATTTACCTTGAACCTGTTCCCATTCTCAGCTTCTACCTCGAGCGATCCCCATGGGTAAACCTCTGTAATTGTAAATGGACCACTCCACCTTGACTTCAGCTTGCCCGGAAACAATTTCAGTCGGGCGTTGAATATCAGTACCTTCTGGCCCACTCTGAAATCTCGTGGAATGATATGCTTGTCATGCCATTGCTTGGTTCTCTCTTTGTAGATCTTGGCACTCTGATATGCCATCAACCTGTGTTCTTCTAACTCAAGCAATGCCTGCTTCCTTTGCTCACCAAAGAGCTTAGCATCCAAATTTAGTTTCTTTAGCGCCCAAAACGCTTTGTGCTCAAGTTCCACCGGCAGATGGCACGATTTCCCGAAAACGAGCTGGTAGGGAGACATGCCCAAGGGAGTCTTGTATGCAGTCCGGTATGCCCATAAACTATCATCCAAGTGTAGAGCCCATTCTTTGCGTCCTGGATTGACAGTTTTCTCTAGAATCCCCTTTATCTCTCGGTTAGACACTTCATCTTGACCATTGGATTATGGATGATAGGCCAATGAGATCTTGTGTGTCTTTACCCCATACTTGCTCAAGGTATTGGCAAAAACCTTGTTCACAAAGTGTGATCCCTCATAGCTAATAATGGCTCTAGGCGTTCCAAACCTTGTGAATATATTCTTGCGTAAGAATCTCTCAACTGTAGCACTATCATTCTTTGGACACGCCAGAGCCTCCACCCATTTGGTAACATAGTTAACCGCCAACAAAATATACAGATTACCAAGCGAAGATGGGAATGGCCCCATAAAGTCAATTCCCCACACATCAAACGGTTATACTTCTAACACGAAATTTTGAGGAATTTCATTTCGGTTAGAGATATTACCTGTTCTTTGGCACCGGTCACACTGCTGCACAAATAGATGGGCGTCTTTATGCAAAGTTGGCCAAAAGAAACCACTCTGAAGTACCTTAGCAACTGTGCGTGATTTGCCGAAATGTCCCCCGCAATTCAACTCGTGGCAGTGTCTAAGGATCTCTAACGTGTCCGGTTCCGCAACACACCTCCGCAATACATTATCTGCTCCCAGCTTGAAAAGATAAGGATCATCCCAGAAGTATTGTCGCGCGTCTGCAAAGAATTTCTTCCTCTGGTGGTAATTCAGGTCCTTGGGCACAATGTTGAGTGCCTTGAAATTTGCCAAGTCAGCAAACCAAGGCAAGGCTGCAACCACAACCATAAGCTGCTCATCTGGAAAATCCTCTCGAATCGGTAAATCCTCCTGCTTATCGTTCTCCAGTCTTGACAAATGGTCTGCAACCACATTCTCTACCCCCTTTTTATCTTTGATCACCACATCGAACTCTTGCATCAATAACACCCACCGGATCAATCTGGGCTTGGCGTCCTTCTTGGTGAGAAGATACTTGAGGGTTGAATGGTCCGTGAAAATCGTCACCTGAGAACCCACAAGATATGGACGAAACTTGTCCAACGCAAATATGATTGCCAACATCTCTTTCTCCGTGGTAGCATAATTAACCTGTGCATCATTAAGAGTACGACTGGCATAATAAATGACGTGAGCTACCTTATCTTTCCGCTGGCCCAGAACTGCTCCCACCGCATAGTCACTAGCATCACACATGAGCTCAAATGGTAGGGTCCAGTCTGGTGTGGTGATGATAGGCGCGCTAATCAGTTTTTCCTTGAGCAAATCAAAAGCTGACTTGCACTCCGCATTAAAATCAAAAACTGCGTCCTTCTCAAGTAATACACACAAAGGCTTCGTGATCTTCGAGAAGTCTTTAATGAAGCGCCGAAAGAACCCTGCATGTCCCAAGAAACTCCTTACCCCTTTGACAGAGGTAGGGTAAGGAAGCTTCTCAATGACCTCAATCTTGGCTCTATCCACCTCTAATCCTTTGCTGGAGATCTTGTGGCCCAAAACAATACCCTCAGTAACCATGAAGTGACACTTCTCCCAGTTGAGCACTAGGTTGGTGTCAATGCATCTATCCAGAACATGGACCAACTGTTGCAGGCAGTCTTTGAATCCATCACCATAGAGCGAGAAGTCATCCATGAATACCTCGAAATTCTGCTCCATCATGTCAGAGAAGATCGACATCATACACCTCTGAAACGTAGCAGGTGTGTTGCATAACCCAAAAGGCGTGCGTCTAAAAGCAAAGGTCCCATAAGGACAAGTGAATGTCGTCTTCTCCTGGTCAGCTGGCTCAATTGCTATTTGGTTGTATCCGGAGTACCCATCCAAAAAGCAATAATGAGAATGATGTGCCAGCCTATCAATCATCTGATCAACGAATGGAAGGGGAAAATGATCCTTCAAAGTGGCATCATTGAGCTTGCGGTAATCCATGCAAACTCTCCACCCAGTAACTGTACGAGTGGCAATTTGATCACCTTTTTCCCCTTCCACCACAGTTATACCTCCCTTTTTAGGGACACATTGCACCGGGCTAGTCCATGTGCTGTCGGAAATCGGATAAATGATGCCCGCCTCCAACCATTTAAGCACCTCTTTCTTCACCATCCTGCATGTGAGGATTGAGGCGGCGCTGAAACTGAACGACCGGCTTCTTATCTTCCATGAGCCGAATCTTGTGCTGGCAAACTGTGGGGCTGATTCCCTTGATATTTGCTATGGTCCATTCCATAGCTGCCTTTCTCTCCTGTAGTACCTTGAGAAGCTGCTCCTCCTGTTCCCTGTCCAAACATGCAGACACAATCACAGGTAAAGACTCATTAGATCCCAAGTACAGATATTTCAAATGAACAGGTAAAGGCTTTAATTCTAAAACAGGGGCAGTAATAAGAGAAGGAGTAAGAATCTTCCTGCTTCCCTCATTAAAGAGGGGTAGGGGCTGACGCCAATGAACATCTAATGCTTGCTCTTTCTCGCTGGAATCAAGTAGAACAAGCTCCTCATATAGCTGTTCCAATAAAATATCATCCTCTTCGTCCGGCGTGTATGCCTCCACCCCGAAGCACTGCTCGCTTACCGCATATGCGGGAAACTTCATAGCCTCAAATACATTGAAGGCCACCTTCTCATCGTTGATCTGCATAGTGAGCTCTCCATTGGCCACATCAATGATAGTTCTCCCAGTGGCCAGGAATGGGCGGCCCAAAATAAGAGGAACATCATCGTCGGCCTCCATGTCTAAGATCACAAAATCCGCTGGGAAGATGAGTCCTTCAACTCTCACTAATACATCCTCTAAAACACCCCTGGGGCGTTTTATAGTGCGATCAGCCATCTGCAAGCACATCCTGGTGGGCTTAGGATCTCCCACACCAAGTTGCTCAAAAACCGATGTGGGCATCAAATTAATACTTGCACCAAGATCACATAATGCCCTCCCATGAAACGCATCTCCCAATGTAACAGGAATGATGAAACCGCCCGGATCTTTCATCTTCTTTGGTAGCACCTTTTGCACAACCGCGCTACACTCCTCATTCAGAGTTACGGTTTCAAAGTCATCCATGCGCCTTCTATTAGAAAGGAGGTCCTTGAGAAATTTGGCATATTTAGGCATTTGTGAAATGGCCTCCGCAAAAGGTATATTAATGTGCAGTTTCTTGAAGATATCCACAAACTTCTTGAAATGCTTGGCATCCTCTTGACTCTTCAATCTCTGCGGGTATGGCACCCGCACACTGTATTCCTCCCTTGGCTTTTGTTTCTCATCCGACTTCCTCACTGTGTCCTTTGATTGGGGAATCACGGTAGGCACGGGAATCTCTTCATCCAAGGCTTTTTCAGTGGCCTTAGTCGCCTCAGCTCACGCATGGGTAGGATATGGGGGATCCTGGGTAGTGGTCCCACTGCGAGTAGTAATAGCCTTCAATTGCTCAGTTGGAGTAATAGTGTTGGACGGAAGTATACCTGGTGGGAGTCGAGGATTCTGATTAGCTATTTGGCCAATTTGTGTTTCATGGCTCTTTAGCGAAGCTTCCATTGCGACAATCTTGCTCTCAATATTATCATTGCTAGCTAACAGTTTCCTCAACATCGCATTTGTATCATGTTCTTCTGAGAGTGGAGGTGGAGCCTGTTGTTGTGGAACCTGTCTCTGAGCTTGGTAAGGAACATTTGGCCTATGACCTGGCGCATATAAACCACTATTCGGATTGGCATAGTTGAAGTTGGGGTGATTTCGATTGTTAGGATGATAGGTGTTTGGCCATTGTTTCTGTCTTTGTTGACCCATGTAATTCATGTCTTCAATGCCATCCCCATATCCTTGATTTGCATCTGCTACCATCTCTCCCACTGACTTCACCTGTGCCGAAGGATTCAAATTACTGAAAGCCGAAGTCATCACTGCCATCTGATGTTCAAATTTCGGTTCCACCATAGACTCTATCTTACTAACCAATGCCCCATCTGATTTCGTGTTTCTACGAGTCTCAGACCTCGTGGATTCACGTTTTGCTACATTATCTAGCAGATCACGACATCTCTGTAGTCCCATTCCCATAAAATTTCCTTGAGCCATCATGTCTAGCTCACTAGCAGTCTCTCTGTCCAAGGCATTATAAAAGTAATGGAGAAGTTTATACCATGGCTCTCCGTGTGTAGGGCATCTGCGAAGGAGCTGGTTGAACTTTCTCCACGTATCACCCAGAGAATCATCTTCCTGCTGTGTAAATTTAGTTATGTCAGCCATCCGTTGAGCAACCTTGGATGGTGGAAGATACTTCCTAAGAAACTCTCTGCTACAATCTGCCCATGTAACTATGCTGCCTGCTGGAAGTTCCATAAGCCATGTCTTTGCCTTTCCCGATAAAGAGAAGGGGAAAAGCATGAGCTTTATCGTCTCGATTGGAACTCTCTGGTAATACATGGTAGAAGTAATCTGCTCGAAATTGAGCAAGTGCTGATGTGGATCATCACTCGGGGCTCCAGTGAATAAGCATTCATCCCTAACCATATTGATCAACGGTTGGCGAATCTCGAAATGCGCGGCATTAATCTGCGGCCTGACAATGGTAGGCTGATATCCCTCCGGTGTAGTCCTGAAGTAGTCCACCAAAGGACGCTCATCCTCCTCAGCATTGTTGACTTGCTCCACCACATTCCGGCCGTTATTGTTCCGATTATTACCCCCATTGTTCCCTTTCCCACCATTGTTTCCATTGCCTCCGTTGTATCCACCATTAACTCCTCCATTATTTCTATCAACTATTTCCGCACCAGGGAGTTGTTGTGGATTTGGGGGGTTCATGCGATCAATCATAGCCTGCATCTCAGCCATTTGAGCCCTAAGCTGCTCAGTTTCCCTTGCTCGATTTGCTGCATCTTCCACAGTTGCAGCTCTAGCTGCTTCCGCATCTTCGAGGCCTTTGCGGAACCTCTCAAACTCAGCTCTAGTTTGCTCGTCCATCTGAACTGAATTTGCTTTCCTCTTGTCTCTACTCTGTGCTCGCAATAAGGATTCCGGGTCTTCAAGTGTTGGATGCAAAGGCTCGTTTCGAGAACGTGACATGCACCAAGTGAATCAGACCTGAAAACACGAATCACACACACAAAACAGGTGAGTAACAGATATAAACTGAAATAGTAAATCCCTAAAGAGAAAAATAATAGCTAATTTATCTGAAGTCCCCGGCAACGGCGCCAAAAACTTGACACGCTCCAACTGCATGTGCACAGTTGTCGGTGTAGTGATAATATTCCGGAAATCCGGGTTGTCGAACCCAAGAGACTTCGTGTAAATTAACTACTAAATTTGTTCTTCGTGTGGGCAAAGCGCAGTTGTTTTGTTCTATTTCTACTAATAATTAAAAATAAAAATTATCTCAAATAATTCAAAGAATTATTTCAAGATTAATAAGCACGAGTTGATTTTGATGTTTATCAAGATTGATCAAGTTCAGGATATCTCTACGGATCACTAGGTACTTCACACTACATTGGATTTATGTTCTACTAACACGATGAGTTCTTGTTCTAGTTAAACGAGCAATTTTATATTGAAGATGTCTCAACCAATAACTATGCCTAAACTATCGTAACTGATTCCTCTAGCTTACTCAAGTTCAAACACGCATTACGATGATAATTCTACTCTTGTTCTTAGCTAACTAGCAGGATTCCTCAACCCTAGATACGGCTAGTGTGTATTTCAATTTTCCGGGCAAAAAACGTGGATTCCTCTATCGTTCATAACCTAGCACAATTCTATTAACACGCCTACCAATAGAAAAGATAGATGAAACTCATAAAATACACATAACTAGATAAGAAATCATCAATTAAGCTCAAAAGCATGCTAGCAAATCCATAAATCACAAGTGTAGTGATCAAACCCTAGTTTCCTACGAGATATCCCAAAATAAGCGTTTAGCTACGCATAATCATGTTCAAAATACAAAGTTTCATGATCCAATATGAAAAACTAGAGAAGAAACGAAGATTAGAAGCCAAACGGATGATCCAAGCTCTCCAACCTAGCTTCAAGCTCTCCAAGCACGTCCCCCAATGTGTTTTTTTATCCAAACACGTTCCCCAATGTTTCCTAAGTCTTCCGTGGCTCAAACATCTCAAAAATATGCCAAAATAGCGAAATTGCCCCAAAAATCCGGTCCTGGCAGCAGAGGTAATCGTACGATTACCTTGATGTAATCGTACGATTACTTGCTGCGTTTACCTCTGCATTTATCGTGCGTTTACTTGCTGCATGAAATTTTGGCTAAGGGGTAATCGTACGATTACCTCCATGTAATCGTACGATTACTTCTGGGCAGCCACCATCAAAACTCCATCTTCTTGCTCTTTTTCCCCTCGTCTTCACTTCCCGAGCATTCCTTTGAGCCTCCAACTTTTCCGAAGTTCACTTTTGCTCCAATGCCAAGTCCCGAGCTCCCGGTTCCTGAAAACCACAACACGAGAAACATACCGGAAGATCAAACGTGATAAAATATAGTCAAAATTAATGCAAAAAGTGCCCGGACTCATCATTAACATGCAAAGACTCAACATGCTCCAATTTTAGCAAGAAATGGTCCAAAATCCCTCAAAATGCATCGGAATACATGCAAAACGGTAAGGAAACATATACGAATATAACTCCAAATATGGAGTTATCATCTGTCAGCTGAATTCAACCAGTTCAAGGGCTTGATGAATGTTATGAATGGAAAGCTAGATGTTGTCATCAAGGGTTTGAATATGGAGAAGATACCTTCTGCTACTAGTCATTACACCAGTGTGGATTCAGGTGAAAGGCTGGGAGATTTCTTGTAGAAGAATAAGAAGCCAATTCCAGTGGAGCTTACTTCAAAGGATCTATATGAACAAACTAATGAAGAAGATGCTGGTGAAGACACAGGTGTTGATGCAGCTACAGAGAGGGATTCAGTGCAGGTTAAGAAGAAAGTGGATGAGATAACTCAAGAAGTTGTTGCAGAGGTGGAAGCTGAACTAGAAGGAAATCAGTCTGCTGAAGATGCTGGAAGTGAGGAAGAAGTTGGAGGAGGCTCAGAGAAAGGCCATACATCAAAGAAGAATTGAAGATCAGAGAAGACCAAAGCCTTGACCTTCTATCTCTATCTCTTCTTCTTTTCTGTTCTCAAGGCCTTGACTTTTAGTAATAAATTTTGTTTTGAGTTTTTTTTAGACTCTGAGTAATGATCCAACATTTCTTCATCCTTATTTGATGAAAGTCAAAAAGGGGGAGAAATTATGTGTTTTTGTGTTACTTGCAGTACTTGAATATTTGAATAATAATAATTAGTTGTTTTGGTTAAATCAGTTGTGTTTGCTGATTATTTGTAGTTTACTGGTTATCTGTGGTATTATTGTCTTTTGTATCTGCAATATGTGGTTATCTAATTTTTTAAGGAGTGACAGGAGTAACTACACAAGGCTGTAGGTTTTGTCTTTCATCACAGGGGGAGATTGTTGATTCAAAGACCCTTGAATGTGTTTCGGATGGTAATTGTTTTGAGAGATGAAAGACAAAGACAAATACATTGGCAGCAAAGCATTTGAAATATTCCAAGGCCTTGAAATACTGACAGAGCTTCAAAGCCTTGAGAAGTCATTCTTATTCTGCTGACTTCTCTAACAAGTGTGTGTTGCAGATTGGATATCTGATCATACAGATCAGGGTTTTGCTGAATATATTCTTGTTTTACATTATCTAAATTTCTAACATAATTGCAGATGATCAGAACAGGGAGAACCAAAGTTTTCTGGATTTAACTTTGAATATCTGTGAAGCAGGTTCAAAGCTTCAAGGCCTTGAGATGTGCCTTGAGCTGCTGACAGTTTTTACAGAACTAAGTTGATTCTTTCTTACAGGTTGTGATTCTTATTATTGTGATTATTCATTGACTTCTAAGAGTCTTAAACTTGTTTTTCATGATTTATATGTGTCAGAAGTTAAACAGATTACTGTTCTATTCTTTTAACCAGTTTTATTAGAAACTGGAAAACCAAACAGTCATAGTACTGTTATATTTCTGGATTTTTTTGTTGCTGTGTTTTAATGTTGTTGGAGGTTTGTTAAACGTGCAAGAGAAATCTCAACAAACTTCAAGGGATATCCACTTAGAGCTGTTTGAATTTCAGTTGAAAACAGAAGGAGGATTTGTAGGAACTGAGATCCTAAAATCTCTCAGTCAGTTGCAGCTTTGGATAAAAGAGACTAGTTTGAATTTTGAAAGACAGAGGCTTGCAGAATACTCAGAGAGGTGTGACAAATTCTTGGAGATCATTCATTCAAACACACAGGTATTCAAGCTTCAATTCCAGATTTCAGAAGATCAAGTCATTCCAGTTTCCAGAAGAACACATCCAGGCTTAATAGCTTATCTCTTCTACTGTGTTCTTCAGTTGTTTTTTAATCTGTGTATCTTTTAAATATTGTTCAAGTGAACAACAAGAGGTTCTTGTTATCTCAACAGTTAGTAGCTGGAACTAGATAGGTTTGGAACCACAAGTTGTATAGGTGTAAGGAAAATCACTTAGGCTTGAAAATCTAGGGTTGTTTCTGTGTGAGTAATAAGAAGTGTTTGCCCAATCCTGGTGGGATTAGATCCCTCAGGGAGAGATTAGGTCCATTGGGACTGAACTCTGTAAATTTCTTTGTGTTCTTTACTTTACAGTTTTATTATTATATGCTGCACACAACTCAAATCAAACTAGGGTTTATAAGCTGCTTAGAATTGGTAATAGTTCAAGGCCTTGAAGCTTTCTATTTTGCCTTTGAAAGTTTCAGATAGTTTTCTAAAATCTCAAGGCATTGAGATTTGAGTTTCACACAAAGCTAATCTGTTAAGTTCTGAGTTTTGCAAAAAGTTTCCATACTGTATTCACCCCCCCCCCCTTCTAGAGTATTTAGGTCCTGTATTTAGTCTAAATTACACATTTTCACCTTTTCATAAAGAGTCATGAGAAAGATTTACTTGTAGTTCACATCTATGTTGATGATATATTTTTTGGAGCTATTAATGATCTATTATGCAAAGAATTCTAAGTCTTATGAGCAGGGAATTTGAAATGAGCATGATGGGAGAGTTGAACTTCTTCCTTGGACTTCAAATAAATCAGTTGAAGAAGGGAATCTTTCTGCATCAAAGTAAGTACACTAGGGACTTGTTGAACAAGTATATTATGTCTCAATCCAAATTAATCAAGACTCCTATGAGTTCTACACTGTCCTTTGATAAAGATGAATCTGGTAAGAGTGTCAATGTTAAAGAGTATAGAGGTATGACTAAATCATTACTTTATCTCACTGCTAGTAGACCAGATATCATGTTCAGTATATGTATGTGTGCAAGATTTCAAGCTGATCCAAAGGAATCACACTTAACTGATGTAAAGAGAATATTCAGATATCTCAATGGTACCAAAGACTTAGGGCTCCGGTATCCAAGACATTCTAACTTCTCTTTGCATGGATTTTCAGATGCTGACTTTGCAGGCTACAGAGTTGATAGGAAAAGTACTTCTGGAACTTGCCAATTCATTGGATCCTCCTTGATCAATTGTGATTCCAAGAAAAAAAACTCAGTTGCTTTATCAACATCTAAAGCTGAATATATATCTGTTGGTGCATGTGGTTCACAAGTATTGTGGATTGCTCAACAGTTGAGAGATCTTGGATTTGATTTCAGGAGCATATTAATCAAATGTGACAATACCAGTGCAATATCTATTACAAAGAATCCAGTTCAGCATTCAAGAACCAAGCATATTGATGTCAGACACCATTTCATCAGAGATCATGCTGAGAAAGGTGATAGTGTTCTTGAATTTGTTTCTAATAACATGAAACTTGCAGATATCTTCACTAACCATTGCCAGATGAAAGATTTTCATCTCTAAGACTGGAATTAGGCATGCTAAACAAAGATGCATTGGTTTAGGGGGAGCATCAGGGAAGGAAGGTAAGTTATTATGTGTTTCAAAGTTTTGAACTGATTTTCAAAGTCTTGAAAATCCTTTCAAAGCTTTGATTTTACTTGTTTCAATATAGCAGCGTTTCAAGACCTTGAAACGATTTTCAAAGCCTTGAAAATAAGTCTAATAACTGGTTAGTGAAAAAATCTTGGATCATTCAGTATTGGGTGCTATCTTGTAGATAATTTCTCAATATCGCCCCTACCTTTTTCAAAATTCTTTTTCACCCAAATGTAGAATTAAATTATTAATTTCCAACGGCTGCAAAGATTTCAATCTTGTCTGATCATCACAGATATTTTGAGAGAGATTGCAGTTTCCTTTTCAAACACAAACTCTTTCAGTATTTATCTTCTTCTCTTCTCCTTCACTTCGTATCAAATCTACCTCTCTCTATTATTCTCTCAAACCCTAATGAGCACTAGAAGATCTTTAAACAGAATCAAGATGGCCGGAGGTTCAAAACCTAGTTCACAGAAGAAGAGAAAGACAGTTGAAGATGAAGTGCAAACAATCAGTGGGGACTCAAGCTTTAGGACTCCCACTGCAGAAGTTATTGAAGAACTTCCTCCACCAAATAAGAAGACTAAGAAGTATGTGACACCTTCTTCAGACAACAAGAAGAAGAAGAAGAAAGAGAAAATTGTTGCAGAGAAGGAACCAGAAACAGAGATCTCTAGCCCAAAGAAGTTGAAGAAAAAGTAGAAGGCCACTCAAGCTGAAAAAGGGAAAGGGAAGGTAACAGAGGAACATCCAGGAGATTGCAGATCTACTCAAAGAACATTGCTCCTGATGAATCTTGGTTCATCTCAAATACTTCAAAAGGTCAGCGGTTGGATGGTTTTGCATCTGGGAAGATTTCTTTCTGTAGCTTGATCAGTATGCATATGTTGCTTGGAATGAATCTGAGTTGTATCACTATGTTGAAGAAAAGCTCTCTGTGGTTCATGCAAAACCCTCCTGAGCTAGCCTATCCAAGACTTACCAGAATTTTCTATCTCAAATGAAGCAACTTAAGAACTCTCCACACTAAGTTATCAAGACTTTAGTTGCTAGTGTTACTATGGAATTAGATCATGCTGAGTTTGCATCTGTCCTAGGGTGTCCTAAGAGGTATGAAACACAGAACAATCCTCCAATAAATGAAGCTTTGAAGTTGGCCAGAGAAGAATTCTTTCTTCCAAATTTTCCAGCCTCATCCAAACAGTTAACACACTCTGTGTTAAATGTTGAAGCTAAATTCTTATTCACTATCTTGATGAGATGAATCTTTCCAAGGGAACATTCTAAGGAGTTAGTCACTGAGAGGGTGCTATACATTATGTACTTGATTATGCATGGCTATGACATTGATCTTCAGAAGCATGTAATAGAACCTATGATGTTTAGCCAAATAGATCAGAGAAAGCATCATTTGCCTTATGCAAACTTGCTCACTTTGTTCTTCCAACACCTTGATATTCCTACTGCTGGTGAGGAGTCTATCACTTATGGGTCTGGTATGCTAAATGAGAAAGCTTTTGAGAAGATTGGGGTGGTAAAGACCAAAGAGAAAATTTGGAAGTTGTATTCAGATTCGACTGAAGAAGAGCTGAATGCAAAGAAATTTGTTAAGCCCAAGGCCTTAACCCCTACTTCAAGTCAGACCTCTCAGCCTCCTGATTTGTATTCAATCCTTCACAGACTTGATGGTCTAGAGATGGATAATAGTGAAATCAAAGAGAATCAGCATGGGTTTGAAACTGATCTTAGCCAGGTGAAGTACATCGTTGAGACCATCTTTAGAAGCATGACTGTGTTTGATGTCCCTGAGGATGAAAAAGGCGCCAAGAAATATGGATCTGACAAGAACTTGCCAAGTGAGCACTCTAATCAGGTAGAGGCTGCTCCATTCAAGGATAAAGGAAAGCAGGTGGTAGTTGAACAAGCTGCTCAAGAAGGAGATGAAGTAGACAGTCCTGATTCAGATGACTTGCAGATAACCCTGAAGAAGAAGAAGAAATCTCGAAAGACTGCTACTAAGGACAAGACTGAAGAAGCGACTGCTGGTGAGAATGAAGAGGAACAAGAAGTACAAGCTACTGCTGAAGACAGTGAGGAAGAAGAAGAAGATCAGGATGGAGATGAAGACCCAACCCCATAATATTGCCTATTATTTCTTTCTCATTCTCTTTTTAAGTTTACTTTTCTAAAATTTTTTTAGAGTCTGATCCAACATCTTCTCATTATTTTTGATGAAAGTCAAAAGGGGGAGAAATTAGGTTATTTTTATTTCTGTTTAAGTGACATATCTTTTTGTCAGTAGGATTATCTGTATCTTATGTGTTTTTGTTCTGCTTTAGTTTATAAATAAGTTGTACCTTTTGGAATTTATGTGTTATTACTATTTGAACTGTGTGATAATCAGTATTTATTGCAGAAACTAGGACTCAAACAGATTAAGGTTTTGTCTTTCATCAAGGGGGAGACTATAAGATCACAGGTTTCATGGACTTGAAATAATTAGTTATTTCAAGGCCTTGAACCAGTTTTCAAATCCTTGAATCAGGTTTCACAGGCTTGAAATAGCAGAGAGCTATTTCAAGGCCTTGAACCAGGATTCAAAGCCTTAAAACTGTCTAACCTGTATGAATGTTCTAAGGGGGAGTTTTTCTCAACTCTTCTTATCTGATTCTATCTCCATCACCCCTATGCTTGATGTTTTATTATTTGATGGTGAAAGACAAACTGTTTTGATATATCTAACATCAATTAAACCATGTGTTCGACTCAGTTTTGCAGGGAAATTTTATTTCCTATGTTTGCAGGATTTGTTTCCTAATCTGGTTCTTGCAGGAAAGGAAACATCAAGAAAAGATGAATATGTGATCAATCAGACATTCATGACAGCCTCTCAGAGTGTTTAAAGACAAGATCACAACAATATCTCTGAAGATCCTGATCAACTATCTGTTGGAGAAGGCTGTTAAGAGAGTCAAAGTTTGTTGCCTACAAAACAGGAAGTTGTTGCTGAAAATCTAGGAAGATTTGCAGAGCTTCAAACAGTATAAATAGAGCTCATTTTGAAGCAACAATAGACAACATCCAACGGGCAAAAAGAGAGGCTCATTTCTGGATTGACAAGCATCAAAGAAGGTCATCACTCTCACAATCCAGCATTCTTCACTGCAGTTCTACACTTCAGTGTTATTCTGTCTTGTTATTTATTTGTAGATCATTCTTGTATTACTTCTATCTTTCATTCTCAAGGATTGTTCAAAGTGAACAATAGAGAGTTCTTAGTTAACCAGTCAGCTAGAGAGCATGTACTAGATAGGTTAGAGAGAACCACAAGCTGTAACAGAGTAAGGCAACTCTCTGTGCTTGAGATCTAGGGCTTAGCTTTTGATTAATAAGAATTGAGTTAAAAATCCTGCAGGGAGAAGATCCCTGAGGTAGAGACGTAGGTCCAAGTGGACTGAACTCGATAAATCACTTGTCTCTTGCATTTACAGTTCATTTACATACTTTGTTTTTACAGCATTAAAACTAGTATGTTTTCAAGGGTTTGATACTCTTTTCAAGAACTTGAAAAAGCCTTGTCTGTTTTATTTCAAATTGTATTTCCTCCAAAGGCTTCAAAATGTTTTCAAATCCTTGAAATCCATTGCTCTTGGACTAAAACTCTTCTTCTCCACAAGTTTTGCAAGAAGTTGGCAATTATATTGTTGAAGCTTGTGGATTCATATTTACATCTCGGTAAGGCTTTCGTGTTGAGTTCGCTTTAATGCTGAATGGTTTCCATGGCCTTACTGAATTCACATGGCGTGACGGGGGTCGTATAAGAAAATCCTAAAAATCCCACACTCTCAATCTTACTACAAGTTCTTCTAAAAAATCTTACTACAAGAAATATTGTCTCATTTCGCGAGGATAATTTTGCATTCAATACACTGAAGGGTGAGAGATTTGGAATTAGAATCTCAAATATTTTGTATTATATCTAGGGTCTCAAATGCCTTACGTTTAGTAGAGATTCAAATGCTCTGCATATGAATCTCAAATGTTCATAAAAAATGACACTGATATGGAATTGATTCAAGTGTTTCATAGTCTAGATATACCCTCGTAAGTGGACAACGTGCCGTTAGGAGCCTTAGTATGAAAGTCTTTATTTCTTTTAGGGTAAAAACACTTTTAGTATGTAAGCCTTAGTATGTCTTTTCATATGATCAACTTCTACCAAACACAATTTCTTATTTGTATGTATTCAGGGCATGGACGTTCTTTTTGGTCTAAGGCATTTCCAACATACTCTCTACTTTATTCTATGCGAAAGTCGTTATCCATGATTTTTCACAAATAAATAATTTTCCTTCAGTGAATATTTTTTGTTCATGAAGGATGTGTTGTTCACGAAAAATTAATTTTAACAGCATTTTGATGAAATCTGGGATTTAATTTTTCTTTATTCCCTATCATGTGGCTAAATTTCGTTTAGCTAGGGGAGTATTTTTTGTAGAAGACTATAAAAAACTCGCCACTTCTACAGCCCGAGTATGGAATATGAGGCGTGTTTTCCTAATGACTTTGAAGACAATCTTGAGCTTGTGCCAACCTCAAAATATTTCTGGGAAGTCAAAGAGCTTGTCTAAGAATTGAAGTCAATGTTTTGGATTCTGGTTGCCTAAGAAGAACTGTCTTTGCGGCTACTTTGTATTTTAGTTCTTGTTTAGCTCTTTCGTAGTTTCATTGAATTAAATATAACCATTTTGTTAATAAATATGGGGAGTTGTTTTGAATTTTGAAAGAGAAATAATTTTTTTTTTTGTACTGGAGACTTGTTTCGATTATTACACTTCATTAAATCTCAAGATGATTTTATGATGAGTCATGTGATGTTTATTCACATTGATGATTCAATTAATGTATGTTGATTTATTCAATATGCTCTACGCTACTCAAACTATCATGTTTTATTGGATAGAGATCTAAAGTACTTCTCGTTCATATCTTTATTTTTTGCATTATATAAAAATATGAGACACAAACAAGTACTTATCCATCATAGGCGTATCAATTGGTATCATGTATACTTGATATTGATATCTTGAATTCTTACTATTACTATAATTATGATTTTATGTTACAAAGCATAGTACACTGGGTCATTTGTATGGCGTGATTGATATGCATGATTTAGAAAAAGAACAATGATGAATGTAACAATCGTTAAAGAAAAAGTTTATTAATTCCTGGTTGACAAAGATTGGAATATTCATGAATCAAGACGATGTAGAAAGATGAAGACTAGTATGGTTTTTTCTTATTTAGAAACTCAAAAGATAATTTTTTCCCCCGAAGTGACAAAGGGAGTATTGAAGGAAGATGAGTAAAAATGTGTTCAATCAATGATCCCCACTGTTTCGAAGTGTTTATCAATTCAGGAATAAAATAACTCAGATCATGTAGTGCATTGTATAGGAATATTAAAATTGATATGAGTCTCTTTACATAAATACTCATTAATGCTAACCCATATTGTTGCAGGTAATCGAGACTCCTTCAATATAGTTTCACAAGAAATCATCTAATATCATCAATTTTGTGATATGTGGGTTTCATATATCTTAATAGATGTTTCTGAGTAATTCTGAGGTCCAGTATAATTCCAATAGCATCAATCCATCTGTCTTTGGACTAAAATATCAACCTTGCAAAAGAAAAAAGGGCCAAGAGTAGCAAAACCCTTATGGTGCGCCTATGGTTTCACACGGGTCCCAAGGTCTTCAGTCAGTTAGCTATTATTCTCAGAGAATCGTTAAGATTTCTTTACTTGTCTTCCAACTAAACAGAGTTTCATTAAGAATAAAATAATATTTTAGGAAAATAATATATTTAGTGATAATGATCACAATAAGATGTATTTTTCTTTAAAAATATTTGATAAAATTAATAATTGTTCTATTTAAAGTTAATTTGAAGAGTTTCATTATAAATATAACAGAATATATTAATTATTTCTTCTGTAAGAAATTCGGTCATTACTATTTTTCTTTCTTTTCAACTGGGGTCATAAGTATATTCCTATTATTCTATTTTTTGAATTATATTTTGAAGATTTGATTTATTTGATTAAGAATCTTTGCATAGTTACTAAATAAGAATACTTGGCAACTTAATTTCTATTATAAGTAAATTGAAGTTGTTTTTCTAAACAGAGTATTTCTTTTATGTTAATGACTTTATTTAGAATTGGAAATTAAGAATGAATCTTTCTTTATTGAAACTAAATTTTCTTAATATGTAAAACTCTAATTATTCCATAAATAAGAGTTTGACTTTAATTTAATTTATATAAGTTCATAATCATAACTTGGTTTCTCTAGAACTCTCTTGCTTGGAAGTCAAGTAATCTCTTCCATAAATATATGATCAGAGTTTATAAAAAATTAAGCATAAGAAAAAAGTCAAAGTTTTGAAGCATTAGGTTAGCCACTAATAAAATACACGTGAGGAGAGAGTGAGACTCCCTCTAGGGTTTGGCCACCAAGAAAGTTATAGAAGATACCCGTTTCAGCCTCCCTAGTGCGCAGTTCAGCTTCCAGCTTTCTCCAACGGTGCTTTAGCTTCCCTCATCTTTGTTTCAAGGTCAGAAGTTGTTATATATATTTTAGGATCAATACAGGTAAGTCTGTACTTGTTTTTCATTGAGTCTGTAGGATCAATATTGTTCTATTGCTCTAGAAAAAGTCTTCTGTCAGTCTACCCGAGTCTAGAATCGAGTTTTTGTTTACATAGACTAAACCAAATCACTTTGATTTTCATCTTGGTTTTGTTTTTGCGTTAGATCTCTATTTTAGACTCTCTCTTCTCTATAGAAGTCTCACAAAATCTGAACAATAGGATTTTTCTCTCAAATTCATTCTACAACATGTATAATTTCCATATATGTTATCTTAAACTGTTGAATACTCAAACTGTCATATTTCAAGTTGTTTCCCCTATTTAGGACACGTAGAGTCAGCTATAGTCTTATCTAGGGTTTGTCTCTTGTATCTGTTAGGTCTAGGATTCGTAGAGCGTTGTCTAGAGTCTCATATCTTACAGGTGTAGTTTTTGTTTCTTATAACTATGTGAAAGATTTGTTAACTCACTAACTAAACAGAGTTGGGATTGTTCACTTGAAGAACCACCATAGGAAAGGTTCTAGGTTACACACATGTCAAGGTGAACCGTGTATCTATGTCTCTAGCTCAAGAAGTTAGCGTGCTACTACTATATTCAGTTAAAACTTGGATTGCCACAGGAGAGGGGTGCTACTTAAGAGATTGGAGGAACTAGGCAGGCCAAAGGTTGTGAGGTGAGTAGCTAGTGTGAGGGAAATCTCGTTATCTATCTTGTGTCTGACGTGTTGTGCAATATAGTCTCAGGCACATTTCAGTTATAGGATGTGGGGTTTTTCTCATAAGTGTCATTCTCAATCGGAGAACACGGAGAAACTTTCCCCATAGAGAAAATCTTATGTGTCGCTTTTTTTACTTTCTTATAACTGCTTAATTGTTAGATGAGTTCTATGTTTCAGTTATATTACTACATCTGATATATATTTACGAAGTTCTATTATTAGAATAGATCTGATTTTTTAGTCTTACCTATTATCTGATCCATTGTTCGGTCACGCAAGAACCGTTCCAGTTGGCTCTATGGTTGTAGTCTTCTATTGTATCGTGTTGTGTCGCAAATTGAGTGTGTATAGGAGTAGACACACTAGTACTCGTGTGTCTCTTTTTTTCCAAAAGTAGCCAGACTTTGATACCAATTGAGAGTGGATATAAAGTCCGGCGGGTTATATAACACACGCGAGTATGAGCTTGACTACCGTTCTAATCCCTCAAATCGCACATTGAATACTACTGCAAACATAGAGCAAAGGAACAGTTTAGCTACTCAATAGAATATATGATTAACAAGATAATAAGCTCTAATATATATGATATAGCACATTGCGCAACAATCTATTTTGATTCTGATACCTCAAAAAGTAAAACAGTAATGTAAAACTATAAAGTTATAACGAGATGGACACGGAACACCATGTTCTTACCATGGGGAAACCTGTTGCTGACGAATATCCGCCGATAAGCCCAGTAAGGCCTGCCTTCTAGCACCAACTAGTTCTAACCAAATATATTGCAAGAAACTGCTCAGTACAGATAAATTTAAGCTATTACAAAGATCATTTACTCACTCTTATATCTTATCTACTTAAGCTTTGGCTAGAATTCTGTAGCACCCCACGCTGGTAATCCAAGAACCTCTTGAGATAATTTGGCGACTAACATACATAAGACTCCACACACTTACTCTAGCAGTACGAACTAGGACTATAGTTAAAAGAAGCTCCATACATAGTGGTAACACGTACAATGTGGAAAAGATCACACAACGGTCCCTTAGCAGTACAAACTCGAACTAGCGCGGAAAAGACATAAGATATCGGTTTACGAAACAATATGAAAGTTGACCAATAGGTGGAGGTAACTCTAGAACAATGTCGAGGATCCTATACCTACTGGTATTGGGTAGCCACCCTAAAACAACATCTAAGAGGTTACTCAACGAAGCCCCTTGTGTGAGAGGGCACACAAACCACAGATGTGAAGCACAAGATCAAAGAATAATTCAAACGAACACACAAGGGTTTGATTTCACAGAACTGAAAAACCTGACAAACTAGGATATATCAAAATAATACACCTAGCGACTCAAACTCCTACCAGTACGAGTTTCAATACCTAAGAGGTTCAATTGAATGAGAGAACAATCCTAGTATTAAAAATCTTCAAGACTCCTATTAGAAGAGGATGTATTAAAAATAAATCTGGCCTAAATCAAAATCTAAAGAATAAAATCTTAAGATTAAGAAAACTTCTATGGCTGATTTTACACTTAGGTACACTCATGTACACAAAATGATAGAAGTTCTATATCTGAAAAGAGAGGGATCTACATCGGACTCTACAATAAAGAATAAATTGCACATGATTCCATAATAAGAATCATAAGCTCTTGATCAACAAGAGATAAACATCCACACATCTACTCAAGGAATCGTGTTCGACGCTGAATTCAACATTGAAGGAACAATTATACTTGGCCAAACCTAGTTGCGAAGATGAAGCTGCAGGGGTAGTGGACACTAGACAACAAGTTGCAAAAGAACAGGGTGGTGAAGAACAGGAACAAGAGGATGCGGACAGTCTAGACTCAGGGATTTTTATTAAAATCTCATGAATATAAAAAAGAAAGCAAACATTCCAGAGATAGTGAATGAGGCAGAGCTTTTTGAGGAAGAAGTTGCTGTGTTTTTTAATGGATTACGCAGCGGAAATAAAAAAATAATCATCCATACAAGACCCTCCAAGGATCACAAGTCTATACTTCATAACGATAGTAAGGGTTTGAATATCAAAATACCTTTTGGTTCTCCTTTGATGACTTCACAAATGAAAAAGTATTCATGTCTCGATGGCTAGTCCACTCCTAGGATTGAATCCGGATCATTCAAGACTTTTTTCTAGCTAGGATTGAAAGAAGAAGAAGATCACGATCACGCAAAACAGAGAAAGGAGGTGCGGGTCCTCCTTTTGGCCGACTGGGTGACGGGCGGAAAAGGTGCTTCGGCCTCTTTGTTGCTCTCACTCTCCTTGTTTTACTCTCCTACTCAATGTATGTTATGAGCAATCTCTGGAAAAATAAACTAAGAGTGTCATTTATATAGTCCAACAACTCCTTGTTAACTACATAAAGGCCCCTCTACTAGTCATGTCCTTACATAGATTAGTTCACATTGCAAATTAGTCCTGCTAATTTTGCAAGCGGTTGCGCATTGATCCTTCTATTAAATTAATCATATTAATTAATTCTCAATTCTGGTCTAATCCATAGGGAGTGTGACCCCATAGCTTTCTACTTAGTTGGTAGTAACTATTACTAACATGGAGCGGCTTCTAGCAATACATCCACGCTACCCAACTAATAGAAATAGTCATCCGACAAACCTTGTGCAAGTACTGTCTCATCCCTTTGTCTCTATATCCGGATTAGACACGTGACGTACAAGTCACACTCGTATATCCAATCCTTAGTTTCTCGATCCTGGTAATATTCTTATCCATGCAGATAAATCAATATCCTATATTGATTTATCTAATTCTGGCCAGACATTCTATAAGCACCATACTCGAGTGGCCATGGATATTTACTCCCGTTATGTCGGAGGGAAAAATCCTATCTACATCACTACCATCTCTAAGCTTGCTTCCTTATTGTATCCGACTAATGCCTTTATTACTACAAAGTTACGGTGTAGCGTTTCACGATGTCAAAACACAACATACCACAACTATAGGATCTAGTGACTTTAAGTATAAGGATTACAACACCGGCGTCACTACGAGAAGAACTTGTGACTTTACATAACATGTATGTAGCCTTCTCGTTGTGGTTCAATCCAGTATGCTATTATTCCTAATGCATACCCATGTGTTGGATCGTGAATCTCCATATCAATCCAACCCCATACTACTCTATAGTTGATCATCCTGTTAATTAATATAATCGACTAGGGATATTTGAGATAAACAACACATTTGCTATCTAAGGACTTAATTATAATAAATATCTCCATAAATAATACAATGAATGTTTGTAGCCAAAAAAATTATTCATACTAAAAAGATTGCCGCTAGAGCATCTATTCCAACAGTCTCCCACGTGCACTATAGCCAAGCTGGTGCATCTTGTATGCCAATAGACTTAGTTTTCCCTTCATGCTTGCGCTGAACAAGCGGCTTCGTAAGCGGATCTCACATATTCTCATCTGTAGGAATCTTGCATATCTATGTCGGTTTGGAAGCTTGCATCCGTGTAACCCCTTACACGCAACTCTTCCTCCCCTCCATAGATCAAGAACGAGTCCTTAGTTCTCCTCAAGTACTTTAGGATGTTCTTGACCAATATCCAGAGACTCTCACTTGGATTAGACTGATATCTACTTGTCATACTGAACGCGTACGACACATCTTGTCTAGTACATAACATGGCGTACATGACGGATCCTATTGCCGAGGCATAGCGTACCCTACTAATGCGGTCATTCTCAATCTCATTGGAAGGACAATCATTCTTAGAAAGAATGATCCCATGCGATTTGGGCAAGAATCTCTTCTTGGAATCTTGCATGTTGAACCAATTCAACACCTTTTCAATATATGTAGTTTGACTTAGGCCTAGAAGCTTCCTCAATCTATATCTGTAGATCTTGATACCAAGTATATAAGATGCATCCCCTATGTCCTTAATTGAGAAACACTTTCCTAGCCAATCTTTCACAGATTGCAGCATGGGAATGTCGTTTCCAACGAGTAGTATGTCATCTACATACAAGACCAGAAAAGAAACAGAGCTCCCACTAACCTTCTTGAAGACACAAGACTCATCTTCGTTCTTGATGAAGTCAAACTCTTTGAATTCTTCATCAAAACTTCGATTCCAACTCCTAGAGTCCTTCTTTAATCCATAAATGGATCGTTGCAACTTACATACTTTATTTGCATGCTCTGGATCCACAAAACCCTCAGGTCGTGTAATGTACACATCCTCTAGGAGGTTTCCATACAGAAACGCTATTTTGACATCCATCTGTCAAATCTCATAGTCTTGGTAAGATACAATAGCAAGTAGGATTCAGATTGATTCGGTCATTGCGACTGTTTCGTCATAGTCTATACCATAAATCTGTCAGAATCCTTTTGCCACCAGACGGCCCTTATAGGTAATCACATTAACATCCATTTCGGTCTTCTTCTTGAAGACCCATTTGAACCCTATGGGGTGCGCCCCTTGGGGTTGTTCCACCAAAGTCCATACTTTGTTGGTATACATGGATTCCATCTCGAATTCCATGGCTTTATGCCACTTCTAAGAGTCTGACCCTTTCATGGCCTCTCCAAAGGTAGTAGGCTCATCATCTATGAGCAACGCGTCACCAGACTCATCTTGCGGTTCCTGTGCCATAGTAGGATTAGTGGTTTGTGGTTCTTGAATTTCTTCAAGCTCTACAGTCTTCCCACTTGCTTCTATAGAGACAAACTCTCTTTCTAGAAACACGTTGGACTAAGCAACAAACACTTTGTACTCGGTTGGATTGTAGAAGTAATATCCCTTAGTTTCCTTAGGGTATCCCACAAACTTACACTTATCCGACTTAGGCCCGAGCTTGTCTGATTGTAAACGCTTTACATAGACATCGCAGCCCCAAATCTTCATGAAGGACACTGTAGGACGCCTCCTATTCCACTTCTTATATGGAGTCTTCATGACCAATTTGGTTGGAGCACGGTTAATGGTGAAAGATGCACACAATAGAGCTAGCCCCAAAATCATAATGGAATATCAGTTTCACACATCATAGATCGAACCATGTCCAACAATGTTCGATTCCTCCTCTCGGACACGCCATTCCATTATGGCATTCCGGGTGGATTGAGTTGGGATATTATCCCACACTCTCTAATATAGTCATCAAACTCTTGGATCAAGTATTCTCCTCCACGATCCAATCGTAGAGCCTTGATATTTTGCCAAGTTGCTTCTCTATTTCATTATTGAATTTCTTGAACTTTTCAAAGGATTCAGATTCGTCCTTCATAAGGTATACAAATCCATATCTACTGAAATCATCAGTAAACACATTGAAGTAGACATAACCACCCCTGACACGCTTGGAAAATGGCCCACATACATCAGTATCTACGAGCGCCAATTGCTCACTAGTCCTATCACCTTTCTTATTGAAAGGGGACTTTGTCATCTTTTCCAATAAACAAGCCTCACATGTCTCATATGATTCAAAATCAAGTAAGTCTAGGAATCCATCCTTATGGAGCCTAGAAACACGTTTCTCGTTTATGTGGCCCAAACGACAGTGCCATAGATAAGCAGGATTTAAATAATTCATTTTAATACTCTTGGTATTTATGTTATAGAAATGATTACTTAGATCAAGGATATATAATTCATTATATAATTGCACACTACAATAGTGAATACTATCAAAATAAATGGAGCAACATTTGTCCTTTATTGAAATAGTTAAACCTTCCTTGTCCAAACAAGAAATGGAAATAATGTTTATGCTCATAGCAGGCACAATAGCAATTGTTTAATTCTAAAACTAATCTTGAAGGAAAAGACAGCTCGTACATGCCTACGGCCAATGCAACAACCTTTGCTCCATTCCCAACGCGCAGGTCTACCTCCCATTTAGCCAATCTTCTACTTCTCTTTAGATCCTGCACATTTCAAAAATTATGAGATCCACAACCAGTATCCAATACCCAAGATGAAGAGCAAGTTAAAATGCCATCTATAAAAAAATAGCTGGTGGCGGTGGAACCACTATTCAAAGCCTTTTATCCTCCAGATACTTTGGGAATTTCCTCTTCCAGTGTCCAGGCTGACTGCAGTAGTGACAATCACCCTTAGCCATGCCCTTGGCAACGCCACCAACAGGCTTAAGAGCAACTTCCTTGGATTTGGCAACTGCCTTGATTTTTCCTTTGGAGGTAGAAGCAAACCTTTTGCCTTTCCCTTTGTGCACTATCATTATGGCCTGCCCTTTCCTTTGTTGATGCTTTGTTCAGCTATCCTCAACATATTGAGTAGATTTGGCAGAGGCTTTACGATCTCGTTCATGTTATAGTTCATAATGAACTGTCCATAACTCTCAGGCAACGATTGCAAAACGAGATATGTGCCCAACTCTTGACCCACCGAAAACCCCAGTCGTTCGAGATTCTCCAAGTACCTGATCATTTAGAGTACATGATGTCCCACTGGGTTTCCCTATGACAGATGACACTTGAACAATCCCTTGGAAACTTCATACCTCTCAACCCTAACATGCTCTTGGAAGAGTTGCTTTAAGTGAATGATCATATCAATCGCAACCATGTTCTCATGTTTCTTATGGATCTCGGAGGACATGGTGCAAAGCATTGGGCAGGCCACATCATCAGCACCGTCAACGAACTTCTGATGCGCCTTTAGGGCTGCATGGGGTATTATTTTCTTGACCCTCAGGAACTTTTTCCTCTAGAGTGTTGTAGATAGTGCTTTCTGAGCTGACAGATCTTGGCCACGTGGCAACCATCCAGCACACCATATTGTGCTCCACACACACTGGATCACCAGCCGAGCTGATCCATGTGGGGGCTGCGAGACAGAGCCCTCGCATACCACTGCACGGGACTTGTAGGGACTTAGTGGTTTGGAGGCTAGAGTAAGCCCTGTCGCGTGCGAGCCAAGCCCGCACGCGACCTTTAGTAACTACTTTGAGAGATTTATTGCACGAGCTCCATAAACCCGGTCAATCTGGTCAACCCGGTCAACCTCGTAACGGTTCCGGTATTCGCGCACAACGTGCTGTAACGGTCCCTATATACTCGGACGAACGTGCCGTTATGGTTAAGCTAATTAAGCCGCCATCAATGGCCGCATTAACCACACTACAACGGTCACGTTCTCTGCTATATATAGGACGTTAACCTTTCCATACAAAGGAGAACACACTTGCCATACGCGGAAGCTCTGCCAAACCTCTGTCTCTCTCTCAGACATTACTACTGACTTACTCTCTCCCTACACACAACCCCACTCTTCCTGTGCGATCCTTGATCCCCTACATACGGTGTACACGGAGGTCTCCCCCGCCGGAATCTCTTGTGCACATTTTGGTGAACCCGACGTGAACTTACCAACTAAAGCAACCATGTCTCAGGAGGACGATATCAGCAACAGATCGCCTTCCACCGAAACCGCCTCGGGAGAGGGGACCCGCCGTACTCCTACCACTCCCGGCGAGACACCGACGCTAGAGTCTTTGGACGCCACTGTTCAAGGCCAGGAGAAAGCTCTCAAGGCCCAATCCGAGCAGCTAGAACGGATCTTAGCCGTTCTGGGTACCCTTGCACCAAATCCTTCGTCAGCCACCGCCGTCTCTCAAGGAGGAGGAGACCCTACTGCTTCGGGACCGGGAGTGTCAACCACGCGTCCCAACCCTAACCTGCAAACTCCACCGGCGACTGCGCAGCCGCCTTCGATTCAGGGGTCAATGGCTCAGATGTTGCCCCTCGCTGCTCACACTCCTCAGCCCCCGGCTTTGGCGTCTAACTCGACTTTGCAGTACCCTTTGCCCCCTCCAACGGCGATCTGGGGCAATGCAAATAGTCAATATGTCCCCAATCCTTCGACGGCATATGTGTCGCCTCCGCCTGCGGTAACCCCTCCTTCAGCTGCCGAAGGAAGCATTCCAGAGTGCATGACGTCTCTGCAGAAGCGCATGGACACTATTCTGGCTCATCAGTCATTCGCGGATACCATTATCCCGAAGCTTGACAACGATCCACCCATTCCACGAGAGATCTATCTCATGCCTAACCCGGCGGGGTACAAAGCTCCCAAATGGGACAAGTTCGAGGATGTCAACGGAAACGCTCATGAGCATGTCATGCGTTTCATTGATGTCATCGGGCCATACGGAGCCGATCCCAAACTGTTGATGCGAGAGTTACAAAAATCTTTAGGGAACGTTGCGTACAAGTGGTACCGAACACTGGAAGCCGGATCCGTGAAGACTTGGGACGACATGGTCCAGAAGTTCTACACCAAATTCTTCCAGATGGAAGAAAAGGTGACGATGATCCATCTCTCGCGGATGTATCAGAAGCGCGAGGAGGACGGGATTACTTTCATCAAGAAATTCAGGGCGAAGTCCTTGGAGTGCAAAGATCCAATGCTCGAGAGCCGGCTTGTAGAGATATGCCTGCAGTGCATGCGAGACGAATACAAAGGTATGCTCATTAATTTGCAAACACCTACGTTTTCAAGGCTAATTGAATGCACAAAGAATATCGAGCCTATAGTCGAGAGACAGAAAAAGAAGAACGCTCCGGAGCGACCTTCGAGCGGCACCACCTACAAGATCGGGAGATTTAGTTACAAGAAGGGACGCGAAGCTGAGGTCAATACAGTTTCACCCCAGAAGCAAGCGAAGGTTGTGAACTTCGATGTACCACCTCTGCCATGCTCAGTAGAGGAGGCAAGCGACCTCTGCAGATAGTGGCGCAAGGACGGCGTCCTGCCACCGCTCGAGAAGATACCCTCTAAGGAGATGGTGAGGGACCCTAAGTGGTGCGAGTACCATGGCAAGGTCATGCACCCCACGGCTGAATGCAAGAAGCTCAGGTTCGCGTTCCACCAGAAGATGAAGAACGGCGAGCTTATCGTCAGCGATCACCGGAAGGATGTGCGCAACAACCCACTTCCTGCTCATGCGGAGCAGGGCTCGAAAGGCAAAGAGGTCGCCATGATCTCGATCGTCGACTTGGAAGAATTCGCAGAGGATGGTCTACCCATCGTTGCCGAGGTCCATGAAGACGAGGACTACAGCATGGACACGGAGGATGAACGTGCTGACCGGATGAAAGGGTCGCACGGCTTTAGCAAATTCTTCGACGAGATGAACTTCTCTGAGAAGTGCCGGGCAGACATGACGAAAGCAATCTTGAGGATAGCGGAGGACTACGAGGAGGATCTCGTAGTCTCCAACGGGAAAGTCATCAGGGCGTCTCGCTCTACAGAAAAGATTATGACCTTTTCTGCCCGCGACAAGAAGACAGATGCGAGCCACCAGAGGCCTCTGTACGTGACAGCCATCGTCAACGGCGTCGAGTTCAAACGAGCATTCGTCGATGGCGGGGCAGCGGTCAACGTCGTTTCGCTCCACACACTGAAGCTAGCAGGGATCCCTGAGCACAAGATCGTCAGACGTCCATCTCCGCTGATGGGATTCGGAAGCGACTCTAGAATGACGATCGGATGGATCCGCCTGGGCGTTCAGATTGGCAAAATCAAGTGCTCAGCGAAGTTCTATGTCATAGACGCGAACACTACATACCACATGATTATAGGTCGAGCCTGGATTCATCGCTTCGACGCGATTCCTTCAACAGCTCACCAGGTTATGAAAGCTATCTGGAACGACAGAGTAGTCGAGATACCGGCTTCGACGAATCCATTCAACTTGGATGAAGCGCATCTTAGCGAGGCAGTGTGGTTCACCGAGATGGCGGATGAGCAAACACCGGGACCATTCAACCCTACTCCTTTGCCTCTCTGGGAGGACATCAAGGACCAGTCACCCGCGGGAGTGATGGTGACGAGAGAGGATACCAAGGAAAAGCCGCCTACACGCGAAGAGGCGCCGCGTATCGCATACCATCGAAAGAATGTGTATACTCTGAAGAGAATCGCAAAGCATGACCCCGAAGGCAAGGAGATAGAGAGCTTCTACGCCAGTGGGAAGAAGTGCTATCGCATATGAAGGTGCGCGGGGATGTCCTCACACGGGCATGGGGATATCCCTGGGCAAATCAATCAAATCGAGCAAATTGCGCTAACCGAAGAGCCAACACAGAGCACTCCAGATGAGAAGCTCAAAGAAGCGCCTGAATGCATGGAAGACAGGCCAAGACCACAAAAGCAAGAACTAAAGGAAGTGTTCCTCAGCCCGAACGAGGAAAAGAAAAGGCCAGTCTTTCTAAGTGCGGACCTCACGAGCGAGGAGGAGCAAGGACTGCTGCAGATCCTAACTGAATACAAGGATGTGTTCGCATGGGAGTATGATGAGATGCCGGGACTGGATACAAGCATCACTATGCACCGCTTAGACATCATTCCAGGGTCTAAGCCGGTAAAGCAGAGCACAAGGAGCTTCAGACCGGAGCTTAACGTGAAAATCAAGCAGGAGATTGTCAAACTCCTGGATGCCAAATTCATAGAGCCGAATCATCATCCCACATGGCTGGCTAACATCGTGCCAGTGGTGAAGAAGAACGGACAGCTCCGCATCTGCGTGGACTTCCGAGATCTCAATCGCTTCTGCCCCAAGGACGATTTTCCACTGCCCAACATCGATTTGCTTATCGATTCAATAGCGGGCCACCGCATGTTCAGTTTTATGGACGGCTTCAGCGGGTACAACCAGATCAAGATGGATCCCGAAGACGCGCGGAAAACTGCATTCATCACTCCGGTGGGAGTGTTCAACTACACAGTAATGCCGTTCGGTCTTAAGAACGCGGGTGCGACCTATCAGCGGGCCATGATGGCTCTGTTCCACGACATGATGCATAAAGAGGTGGAATTCTATGTGGATGACCTGGAGGTTAAATCCAAGCACGAAGCAGATCACCTCGAGGATCTACGAAAGGTGTTCAATAGATGCAGGCGCTTTCAACTAAAGATGAATCCCATGAAATGCGCATTTGGGGTAACATCAGGGAAGTTCTTGGGATGCGTGGTTCATCGCCAAGGGATCGAGCCTGACCCTGCGAAAGTATCAGCCATAACCGGCATGACGCCGCCCCATAACCAGAGTGCATTGAAGACATTTTTAGGAAAGCTATCCTATCTGCGAAGATTCATCCCAGCGATTGCCGAAATCACATGCTGTTTTAGCACTCTTCTCAAGAAGGACGCCGTGTAAAACTGGGCTCCGGAGCACGAATCCGCATTCGAAAAGCTGAAGGATTTGCTGACATCCTCAAAAATAATGATCGCACCTCAACTGGGATCACCGCTTCTGCTATATCTGACATCAACAAGGAGATCCATAGGAGCACTCTTGGCTCAGGAGTACGAAGGTCAGGAAAGGCCTATCTACTACATCTCTCGCATTGTGCAGCCTGCTGAATCAAGGTACACGGACATCGAACGTCATTGCCTTGCCCTATTCTTTGTGATAGAGAAGTTAAAACACTATTTTGCATCACACAAAGTAGTAGTGGTCACCAAGAGCGACCCCATACGATATTTGCTAACTCACACTACTCCTGGCGGGAGATTGGCGAAATGGTACATGACCATCTCTCAATATGATATCACATGCGTGCGACCGCGAGCGATCAAGTCGCAGGCGGTAGCGGATCTGTTGGCACAGTTCCCCGATAACAGCCACGAGCCCGTGATCGAGGAAGAGCTCGAAGGCCCTGAGATCTATGCAATCGACGTGCCCTATTGGACGCTCCACTTCGACGGCTCGTCCACAAGGAAAGGTGGAGGCATTGGGATAGTCTTGACCAAACCAGATGGGGAGGTCATACAGATGTCCGCAAAGCTCAACTTCGCAGTCACAAACAATGAAGCGGAATACGAGGCTCTCATCGCAGGGCTCCGTGCGGCGAAAGCCTTGGAAGTAAGCAATCTAACGGTCATGGGAGACTCCAAGTTAATCGTCAAGCAAGCCTCGGGCGAGTACGGTTTGAAGGAGATCAACCTTCTGTCTTACCGCACCTTAGTGCAAAAGCTGGTACAGCAGCTTTGTGATGTGAGGTACGAGCACAAGCCCCGAGCAGACAACAGACATGCAGATGCTTTGGCAACCTTGGGATCCAAGGTCAGTACAGAAAAATGTCCCGCGAAGATCTCTATCGAAGTGCGAGCATCGTCGGCATTGACAGAAGATGCGTGCGATGACGAACACATGGATGACACGGATTGGAGAAAAGCAATCCTACAAGCTATTGCGGAAGGCACAAGCAGTGAAAGCTGGGCACTCACAAAAGGGTACTGTGTACATGACAACACCCTTTACTACAAGGGTCCTGGCGGAATACTCATGCGATGCGTCTCCGAGCGAGAGGGACAACTTTTGTTAGAAAAGATTCACCAACATGCTTGCGGAGAAAGCGAGGTGTCAATCTACAGGAAGGCTCAGAGATATGGCATTCATTGGCCAGACATGTCAACAGCCGCAGCCCTGATACAAGGGAAGTGCGAGAGTTGCGCACTAATCAAAGATTCTCTACTCATCGCCCTAACCGATGACGACATAGATTGGAGGAAGCCACTCTTTGATTTTCTCACCCAGGGCATCGTGCCCGAATCGAGAAAAGAAGCCGAGAAATTGAAGAGGAAAGCATCTCGATATGTGGTACAGGAAAACCTGCTTTGGCGAAGAGGTCACGAGGGCAACTTGCTGCGATGTCTAGACGGCAGAGAAGCACAAGAAGTCATGGACCTTTCTCATCAGGTGGAACACCAAGGAGGTGCGAAATTATGCAGGCAACTCCTCTCAATTGGATACTTCTGGCCCACGATGGAGGTCGATTGCCGCACCAAAGTACGACGCTGCCAGGAGTGCCAATTCAAAGGAAACCTAGTGCACGCTCCCCCTGTGGATCTACATGCATTAGGGACGCCATGGCCATTTCACACATGGGCTCTAGACTTCATCGGTCCCATCCGACCAACGTCGCACGGGAATCATTTCATTCTCACTGCAACTGAGCTATTCACCAAATGGGTGGAAGCAATACCACTGAAGACGGCAAATGCGCTAGCTGTGGTCAACTTCATCCAGGAAAGCATCATATGCAGGTTCGGAATCCCAAACACCATTCTTTCAGATAACGGTACTCCCTTTGTTAATCGCCAGGTAGCTGCGAAATTAGCGGAGTACAGTATCAGGCAGATATGTTCTACCCCTTATTACCCGAAGGGAAATGGACAAGCCGAAGCGACCAACAAAACGCTGTTGAGAATTCTGAGCAAGATGGTCGCAGATGACCACAAGAAGTGGGCCGACTCTCTAAGCATAGCTCTGTGGGCCTACCGAACTTCTCCAAGGACACCCACGGGGGCCTCACCATTCCTACTATGCTATGGGGCCGAGGCCATGGTACATGCGGAAGTGAGAGTCAATTCGGCAAGGCTAGCCTTCCACGCACTCTACGAGAATCAACGTGATCATGACTTAGTCTTGCTGGAAGAAAAGCGAGAACAAGCCAAAAGGACCAACAAGCGATATCAAGAAAGGATTGCTCGCGCTTACAATAAGACGGTCCAGCGAAGAGATTTCGCAGTTGGAGACTTGGTCCCGCGCGCATCTGACCACTGCATGCGAGAAGCGACTCACCCAAAGTTCGCAGCTAATTGGGAAGGACCCTTCGAAGTCACAGAAGTCTTCGACAGTGGCTATTGCAGCATACGAAGGTTGCACGGCACAACCTCAACCCCGAGTTCAGTCAACATGCGCTGGATTAAGAAGTACTATCCCTGACTTCTCTTATTTCATGCGTTTTCTTATAACGTCGCTTAATCTCTTGTATGGTTACGATTTACACAATCTCCTCTCCCATATGAGAGGATTGTAATCTCATCTCCCATATGAGAGCATTATAATAAGAAAATTCTCCCAAATGAGAAATTTCATATTTCTGGATGTCGATTTTACTTTATTAGTTTGCTATAACTGTTAACAATGAGTTATTCGCTACAATAGCAATATGCAAATGCGATCTTAATTGATCATTCAAGCCTATCTGTTATAATAGCAGCCTATGCAAATGCGATCTTAATTGATCATTCAAGCCTATCTGTTACGATAGCAGCCTATGCAAATGCGATCTTAATTGATCACTCAAGCCTATCTGTTACGATAGCAGCCTATGCAAATGCGATCTTAATTGATCATTCAAGCCTATCTGTTACGATAGCAGCCTATGCAAATGCGATCTTAATTGATCATTCAAGCCTATCTGTTATGATAGCAGCCTATGCAAATGCGATCTTAATTGATCATTCAAGCCTATCTGTTACGATAGCAGCCTATGCAAATGCGATCTTAATTGATCATTCAAGCCTATCTGTTACGATAGCAGCCTATGCAAATGCATTCTTAATTGATCATCTAAGCCTATCTGTTACGATAGCAGCCTATGCAAATGCGATCTTAATTGATCTTCTAAAGCCTATCTGTTACGATAGCAACTCATGCGAAAAACGATATTAATTGATCTTCTAAAGCCTATCTGTTACGATAGCAACTCATGCGAAAAACGATCTTAATTGATCTAGTAAAGCCTATCTGTTACGATAGCAACTCATGCGAAAAACGGTCTTAATTGATCTTCTAAAGCCTATCTGCTACGATAGCAACTCATGCGAAAAACGATCTTAATTGATCTAGTAAAGCCCATCTGCCACGATAGCAACTCGCACGATCTTAAGACTATCTGCTACGATAGCAATATTGTGAAAATGATCTTAAGTGATCTAAAAAAGTCTATCTGATATGATAGCACGTGCATCAAAGACCAATCACAAGCCCATCTGCCAAGATGGCACAGCTGCAAAAATATGATCTCGAACGATCTAGTGAAACATCTGCGAATTCATATGGCAGATAGCAAATGCGAAAGCATTACATAGCATTATGCAAGGCGGAATATGCCGAAACGCATGCGAAATTGTATTTTGTTGTAACAAGGCAGCAGATAATACAAAAGCTATTTATCATTATGAGTCGAAAAGACTTACAATTTATCTGTCTAGATAGCAGCTTACAAGCGAAAAAGCTCAAATCTAACTACGCGGCCAACATGGCTTACAATACATTCGAAAAGTAGCTGACAAGTCAGCAGAGACACACTACGAGAATCCTAACTAAAAGGGATGAACCCACCGGTTCTAACACCGGCTGCTAAAAACACAGATTTGCGGCCAAAGATCTATAGCAAAAGGGATGCTGCTGCAAAGAGATCAACTCGTCATTTGCTACGTCCCTAGCGGCAAAATCTGGGTAACGGTACGTCCAGGACCTCAAGAGGTGACAAAGGCCTCTGTCTGATCAAGATAGGCACCGGAGGAACCTCCTGTTCCGGCGCACTCCGCCGTGCGAAACAGGGGAAGCAGTCATTCCTCTGGTGATGGACTCCTTGTCATGATAGACAAGGGCATTGACAAGCCCCCTGAGTTCAAGAACGAAGAGGCAAGAAATCCTCCTCCAGGCATGCTGGAGGAGAATTCCGCCGTTCATTACGAGACGGTAGTACGGTCACTTCGGCGCTGCACCTCGCCGGGAGGCGGCCGGAAACATGACCTGCACGCATAATACACGAAGAAAATTCTTCGAACACACATGAGATATCATCTCCATCTTCTTTACGATGGTTATAAAGAACAATATTCCTCATAAAGTGGATCTTGGAAACTATTTCTATAGCACAAAGCGCAAACTCAGGATTCACAACTTGAAGTTACCATGAATCAACGAAAAACAAGCGTTGAAGCCAGCAGTCGTAAGGACTCACGGCAAAGCACATTTTTGGGATGAAGAACCCAAATGGCAAACACAGGGTTTATATAGACCTTGTGGAGACTCTTCAGTTGCCAAAGATGAGTCAGCAGAATTTGAAAAGAGGGTAAGGCCAATCACTTACGCCTTGAAAAGCGGTAACCATCAATTACCCTACTAAAGGCTACGACGATTCAGTTGCGTATCCTAATAAATGACGGATAGTCATGATTGGGATGGACTTCCCAACGAAAGCGTGCTTATCTGCCGAGAAATTAGCGCGAAAATCAAGCAGAGTATCAATTGCTGATGTCATAATTGGATATGCACAGAGATATCCTATCAAATCCCGGAAAGGGCAAAACGGGCAAGTTGATTCTTGTTGTTAAAAAAAAAGGGGGGAGAAACCCCAGCAACATTACATTAATGTTTTAGACATTACATTAATGTTTCAGCTAATTTCCCTGCTATTTTCCAAATTCAAAAAGTCAAAAGCAAATTCTTGATTAAGGAGTCATGGGGCGCGAACTGATGGCTCAGCCTCTCTACTTGCTCTACTTCTTGCTTCAGTTGCTCGCACTTGGCATTCATTTCATGATAGAGCTTCATAGCTTCTTCAGCCTTTTGCTTCTGCTGCTCCACCTTCTGCTTTTCAGCTGCGAGGTTCTGGTGGCCGAGCTGCAAAGTTACGGTCGCGCGAATCAGAGTGACTCTCTTCATAAGAAATCAGAAACCCAGTCTGTCTTGAACTTTGGTAAAAAGATTTTGGCACATGCCACAAAGCAATTCGGCGCTCTGGACAGAGATGGTCTCAGGCGTGGCCGCAGACAGCTGCTCCAAAATCCAAATGGCTTAGGTGAGAAACAGCCTCCTGTCGAAGGGCCCTATCTCCAGAGATCTTGCAAACGATCGGGGGTAAGTGAGGCGCATCCGGACTAGCAAGTCCACATCAGTTTGCTTCAAACCTGAAGCAATGTCAAAGCTAAGTTATGCTATCAAACTCGCAAATGCACCATGCAAAATGCAAACAGTGAATCACTACTTACCAGTTCCTTCGAGAATCTCACGAAGAGAAGGAATGCGCATTACTGGGGTCGTTGAAGACTGCCCTTGCTCCATGGCTCTTCTGTCAGCTGCGAGCTCTAACTCCTCATAGTTAGAAGGAAGAGTGTAGGCCGCACCAGCTGCGACTGCATTTCCAACCTGCGAGCCCCAAAAGCCCCACGCAGGAATAGGTGCCGCCGACTCAGTCATCGCCGGAGGCGAAGTGACAGCCGAGGTCGCTTGGCGAGGAACATTCTCAGATGCGGAAGCATCGGCAGTACTTGTCCTTACTTCCTCAGCACCAGCATGGGAATCTTCATCCATTAGCACAGCACCAGCTTCAGCATCATCGGAAAGCTCGATGATGTCCTCGAGAGGCTCACCTGCGTGATCAGTAGCTGCGACGGGCTTCTCAGTATGGGGGCTCGGAATCGGAACATAGGACGCAGAAGGCTGACTTCTTTGCTCCGGCGCATGTTCCTCAACATTGCCTGCGATACAAAATGCGATGGTATGAGGTAACTCGCATTGAATAATATTTTTCTATCTTTACTTAAGCTAAGAGCAAGCACCTCCACGCGAAGGTGGGATTGAAGCCTCTTCGTCATACACTAAAGACGAGGAACCATGTCCTATTAGTGTGTCCTCACTAAGCAAGTCTTTAAGAGGAGCGTGACCTGGGATGCAAATAAACCAGTCATGATTCTGTCTCAAGTTGCTAAGACCTAGTACATGCGTATCACTCAAATGATTACCTGAAGGTTCTCTGCACTTGTCTACTAGCCAACGACGAATGTCAGCCTTTGACACACCATGCTTTAACGCACCCACAATAACATCTCTATAAGTTACTGCGAGATTGAAGATCTCACCTTTATCGCCACCTGCGATTTCTTCGAAGTCTGCTTGAGCTTGCTCCAGGGCTGCTGCATCCTCTTCTGGAACCTCATCTTCCTCCTCCGCATGAGGAGCCACTTCTTCGGGAAGCTCGTCTTCCTCGTCAACTGGACGCACTAAGTCGTCAACATGCTGCTCTTCGAGGCTCCGCTGTCTCACACGCTCGAGCTCCTCCTCTTCCCGCTGCCTTCTTCTTTCAGCAGCCTCCGCGGCTGTCCTCCTGGACTCAGCAAGAACGTCCTCGCTTATGGGATCGTCTGGAATGCCAGAATGGGTATTTCTCTTTTGTCTCTTGGCCAAAAGGCCACCAATGGTCTCATCATCATCATCATCTGCGAAGATATGATTAGTTTAAGAAAAGAAGTGCAAAGGAACTACGATAAGGGGAAAGGAAACGCGACGGAAGTACCTCCTGATTCTTCCTCATGTATCACAACTGTTCTTTCTTCTTCTTCTTCATCACTCTCTCTGGGCTCCTGCCTCTCTCCTTCTCCCTCTTGGTTGAATGGAACGAAAGTCTCAACTGCGAGCTCTTTCCGCACTTTGCTGGGCATGCGACCCTTGCCTTTATCCTTGACAGAAAGGGACCTTGCCGGAGGAGAAGTTGGAGCACTTCTAGGGGAAGAAATTGTAATTCCCTTTTGCCTGGGTCTCTTCACTCTCGGCGCCGCAGTCGCTGGAGGGGACGGATCATCTCCGGGAGGAGACGAGGCCGGAGCATTGTCTATCAGCGAGTCAGCAAAAGCATTCATGATTGCGCGAATCTTGGTCTTGACCTCAGGGTCCATCCTCCATGCTAGCCGAAACGACTGCTTTTGTCTTCGGGTGGCAACAATGGTGTTAACCAATGACTTGGAGCGATCACTAGATGCGAATCGCCGCACATGACACTACAGCAAACAGTACAGAATAAAGGCGTCAGCATAAGGAAATCAAGAAGCTTAACGCACGCGAAGAAATTGCTTACCTCAGCAAATGCCTTGCTGTATCTGACGACATGCGTGTCGCCCTTCTTAACTGCGGCGACCTTCTCCTTCAGAATGATGTCAGGACACAAATGGTTCTCACGATCCAACAGTGAGTAGCAACCATATTCAGACTCGCTCAAACTGAAATTGGGGCGAAACGTAAAAGAATTTCTCTTGATCAAGGGGGCTCTGCTTGGCTGTGCGGCCGACTGCGTCTCAATCCTCGTTTGCTGGGCGATCCAGTATGCGAGCCAGTTCTGAGAACAACCACCCTCGCGGGTCGCTGCAGGCTGCTCAAAGGGAAGATTGTTCATGAAGACTGTCTTGCACTCCTTTGTTAGCAAGCGCTTATAGCAACCTCTGATAATGGACTGGGGCCAGATTGATGGTGCCACCGCGTCAAAACCGAACTGGGGCGAAACTCGAGTGGGGTCAACGTCCACGGTAATCCTTTCATACCTTGGTGCGAGCTCACGAATATGCTCTGCGAGGGCAGGAAGAGAACCTCGTAGACACCAGCAAAAGAACTCGCGGTAGCGCTCATGGAAATGCGATCCCTCTTCGAAGAGGAGCTCTTCTGAGAAGACAACACCCTTAGAAGGGTACAGCTTTGGAAACCATCGCACGTTTTCAATGCGTGTGGCATAGGGCCTGGCAGTAAACTCTTTCCGTTTGTCGCATATCAAGCTCCAAACGCACTTGGTATTGTTCGCTCCGAACCACCTCGCAGCTCTACCGCTGTTGCGCTCCTCCGTCTCGCCTGGGGGACACCACTTGTCGGGTTTGAGAGCAGTTGGGGCATAGGATGGCCACCGCTCGAAGACCCACATTGTCAAAAAGGAGATGTTGACGAAAGTCAGTACATCGAGGCGGCCACGCGACTCTTTCATGGCCAAAACCAGCTGATCAAGCCTGTAATACAGAGTGCCCAAGACCAAGGGTCCGAGTGCGACTCTCTGGCCAAGGGCGAGCCTCACAGCAAGTGGCAAGACATGGTAAAAGACCCCATCATGGGGGTGACCGTCGATCAAGTACCTCGACAACCAAGCACAGAGGAAAGCGCAGAGGGTCAAGTGATAGCCTTTACCCTCCACATAATTCTCGGCCTCTGGGTTCTCACTCAGAAGCTTCTTAGTGATGCTGCTGTTCGCATAATCTCGAAAGAAATACTGCAACCATTTGTTCCAGGTATTCTTCGCAGACGTATCAACCAACTGCCAGTTTGGAAGGGCTCTCGTAGTAGTCCCCCGGGTGGAGATCTTCTTTACCTCTGCCAGTCATTCCTCCATCTGCGTGTACAAGGCAATCTCCGCAGGCGTCCTCAAAGGACTCAAAGGGTCTACCTCACCCATGGGAGAAAGATCGTACAGCATCTGCACGTCCTCGAGTGTAGGGGCGGCCTCGAACTCAGCAAAGTGGAATGTGTGAGTCGCAGGCGAGTAGCGGGAAAGAAGGTCTAGAAGCATGGACTGGTCCAGCTTCACGGCAGCACCCTTCATAGCACGAACAGCGAAGTATACGCCGGCTTCATCGAGAGTCGCGGCATGATTGTCCAACACGTGGTCAATCCACTCATCCATATAGTCCAATTTCTGGACGAAAGCCTGGGTAGAAATCGCAGTATAAAGGAAGTACCCGTTTTCAATCCCCAATCGAACCACATCCTCGGAACCAATCAACTCGAGCAAGGCTGAGCTAACTGGGCGAGTCAGTGTCAGCAATCCCTCAACTGGGACAGGATCAGGCATCCTCTTAGCCTTAACCCTCGCATGATAGAAATCTTTGCCACCTAGATAGGGGGCTTTTCGCCACAAGGCCTGCGGAAGGTCGGGTATCTCTTCATCTTCCTTGATGGGTTTGGTTCCTTTTGTCTTGGCCATTCCTGCGGAAGAGCAAGAAAAAGGGAGGAGAAAGGTGCTACACTTCAGTTTGAATTTCGAAATCCAAGATCTATTATGAAAAAAAAGATGAACAGTTTCTGGTGTCAATTTCAGAAATTAAGGGTTGCATTATCAGTGATTTCAAGATCTCACATCCGAAGCCCTTATTATTGAAGGATTAAAGCAAAAGTGGGTTCAAAGATCAAAGCTTCTTCGCAAGTTTCAACAGATTATATGTTCTGGGCTTACAGATTCAACGCAGTTCAAGGCAAACACTGGTATCTTAAATCAAAATTGAACAAGGCCAACCTTGTTTTCTTGAAGCCTGCTTGGATATGCACAACTGAAGAACACGATTTGCAGTTCTGAACTGGTGATTGATTATCTGAATCTGCTCTCGAAGATCTCCGGGTACCATTCACTTTAAGAGAAAGAAGTGATGCTTTGCAACAATGGAGGATACAAATTATTTATCCAAAAACAATGAAGGGTTGCGTCCTTTCAGTAGTCGAATCACAACCGTCATCGTCGAATCGCGCAATCACAGGACAAGCTGACGTCACGCCTAAAACCCTAGAAGCCAGACGGCACGACTCTAAGGGTTTTAGGTCATAATGGCACGCACGGGGGCTGAACTTACCCGTATTTGAATTGGTGCGTGGCGGCAACGCGTATGTTGGTTTCCGCGCATGGAAGTCTATACAGCTATGAGTCTTCACGCGCAGAAAGGGGGCTAATGTATATAGTGCTTTCTGAGCTGACAGATCTTGGCCACGTGGCAACCATCCAGCACACCATATTGTGCTCCACACACACTGGATCACCAGCCGAGCTGATCCATGTGGGGGCTGCGAGACAGAGCCCTCGCATACCACTGCACGGGACTTGTAGGGACTTAGTGGTTTGGAGGCTAGAGTAAGCCCTGTCGCGTGCGAGCCAAGCCCGCACGCGACCTTTAGTAACTGCTTTGAGAGATTTATGGCACGAGCTCCATAAACCCGGTCAATCCGGTCAAACCCGGTCAACCTCGTAACGGTTCCGGTATTCGCGCACAACGTGCTGTAACGGTCCCTATATACTCGGACTAACGTGCCGTTATGGTTAAGCTAATTAAGCCGCCATCAATGGGCGCATTAACCACACTACAACGGTCACGTTCTCTGCTATATATAGGACGTTAACCTTTCCATACAAAGGAGAACACACTTGCCATACGCGGAAGCTCTGCCAAACCTCTGTCTCTCTCTCAGACATTACTACTGACTTACTCTCTCCCTACACACAACCCCACTCTTCCTGTGCGATCCCTGATCCCCTACATACGGTGTACACGGAGGTCTCCCCCGCCGGAATCTCTTGTGCACAAGTGTACAGTTTCTTTTCCTGCTTGAGAACGATTCTCAAGTTCCTGTACCAGTCTAGAAAGATTGTTCAAGAAAAGCTTGTCCTTCTCAAGGACAGAGCGTAGGGAGTGTGATGAACTCGATGAGTTGATTTCCATTGGAATTATACAAAATGAGAAATATACACGTTTTATTATTTTGTGAAAAATAACTATATTTAATAATGGCTAGATTATTAAATACAGCTCCCACTATTTCTCTCGGATTAATAACCCTCAATATTAATGCGGAAAATATCATTATATTTTCTAGTGGGTCCAAGATCATATTTCACTTCTTTTTTAGCTTGCTTTTGCAAGTCACCAAAAATTTAGTTATTTAGGTAGGAACAATTCCAATAGCATCCTTATGCAATTATTGGTTCAATTGAGCAAATAACTCATTATTTATCTATCACATAGATAATCCCAGTTGGTTGCCTCTAGGATTTTAATCTCATTAAATAACCTAGTTGCGTTCAACCTCTTACCTAAACAATGGCAAATTCCTTGATTGTGTCATTGCATCACATCATGACAAACCAAGTCGCATTGCTTTGACACGCACGAGCTTGGTAATCATGATCATGATGAGTGTTTAAGTAACGAGAAGGCAAAACGCAATATTTAAGTTGAGGGATTTTGCCGTTTTCAATTTTAATAGTTTTGTTGATCCATATCAACTGATCTACTTATTTTGAGTTGGGCAAACTCACAAATAATAAATCCGGGTTGTTAATTATCTTATTATCAATTTTGCATGCATCATCCATACATCATAAATAATAAGACAATAAATAAACAACCACAAACAAAAATTAAACGTGATATGGATATGGCCTCTAAATTATATATTTCCAAGCCAATGAGAATATCTATGAACCCTAAAAAATAGCAAGCTCATCTCCATGTGCCTCCATCTTTTTGTCCAAGCTCCATAGCTTTTCTGGATTGTCGCCATCTTGTGGTTTCTCCATGCTCCTTCTTCAAATCTTGGATATCATCTACTCTATCTAATTCTAGCTAGCATCTAAACTAAATAGAGAGATCTCACAAGTTGATAAGAAGACCGGCTCGCAGACTGTAAAACCTAATTAATTATTACATTAATTTAATCAGCTCGCATGTCGTAAAACATACCACAAAATAAACATCCACAACAAACCACAACCTAAGGCCATATCCAATCACCATGCAATAAGCATAAAACAGTTAAAATCCAATTTTAACGCGCTTGGTTAATTTTGATTGTTTTTTGGATGTGATAGGGTCAAAACAGTCCAATAGGGTTCACCATGCTATAGTATATACCCTAACGGACCAACACACGGCCTTGGACCATGCGCGGCCAAGCCGTGCACTAGGGCCGGCCCGAGCCCTTGGTCGTGCCTTACTTGGGAGGCAAGGCAAGAGGGGAGATCCCTAGGGGGGCGAAACTCACTATGTAGTTGTTTCCAAAACAACTCATCTCCTTGTTGCCCAAGTTTAGTTGATTTCATACTCGAAAAAAACCCTTTTTCCAAGCATGTGCCCAAACCCTAGCCTTCTAGAACCAAAAATTCACATCCTGTGTGATTCAAACTCACTAATAATTTACATCATATGTAAAATAGGACTTGTTTGATTCAATCATATTCAATTGCATCAATTATGCTTAATTTGTTCGTTTTACGCGATAAACAACAACTAAAGTGTAAAACAACAAAAATCTTAACACATAAACTACGTTATGCTCTAAGACATGTGGCTCTAATACCACTGTTGGGTTTTGGAACTGATTATGCAGCGGAAATGAACAAATAATCATCCATACAAGACCCTCCAAGGATCACAAGTCTAGACATCATAACGATGGTTAGGGTTTGAGTATCAAAATACCTTTTGGTTCTCCTTTGATGACTTCACACGTGAAAAAGTATTCACATCTCTATGGCGAGTCCACTCCTAGGATTGAATTTGTATCCTTCAAGCATTTGTGCTAGCTAGGATTGAAGGAAGAAGAATAAGAAGAAGATCACGATCATGCAAAACGGAGCAAAGAGGGGCAGGTCGTCCTTGTGGCCGACGAAGTGAGCAGAGCGGCAAAGGGGCTTCGGCCTCTTTGTTGCTCTCTCTCTCCTTGTTTTTCTCTCCTACTCAATGTATGTTATGAGCATTCTTTGGAAAAATAAACTAGGAGTGTCCTTTATACAGTCCAACAACTCCTTGTTAACTACATAAAGGCCCCTCTACTAATCATGTCCTTACATGGATTAATTCACATTGAAAATTAGTCCTACTAAGTTTGCAAGTGGTTGCGCATTAATCCTTCTATTAAATTAATCATATTAATTGATTCCCAAGTCCGGTCTAATCCATAGGGAGTGTGACCTCATGGGGTTCTACTTAATTGGTAGTAACTATTACTAACATGGGCTCTAGCAAGACATCCACGCTACCCAACTAATAGAAATAGTCATCCGACAAACCTTGTGCAAGTATCGTGATCGCATCCCTTTGTCTCTATATCTGGATCGGACACGAGACATACAAGTCACACTCGTATATCCAATCCTTAGTTTCTTGATCCTGGGAATAGTCTTACCCATGCAGATAACATCAATATCCTATATTGATTTATCTGAGTCTGGCCAGACATTCTATAAGCACCATCCCTCGAGTGGCCGTGGATATCTACTCCCGTTATGTGGGAGGAAAAAAATCATATATACGTCACTACCACTTCCAAGCTTGCTTACTTATTGTATCCGACTAACGTCTTTATTACTACACAGTTACACTATAGCGTTTGACGATGTCAAAACACAAAATTCTACAACTAGAGAGATCTAGTGACTTCAAGTCTAAGGATGATAATACCGTTGTAACTACGAGAAGCACTTGTGACTTTACGTAACCTGTATGTAGCCTTCTCGTTTTGGGTGAATCCAGTATGCTATTACTCCTAATGCATACCCATGTGTTGGATCGTGATATCTCCATATCAATCCAACCCCATACTAGTCTATAGTTGATCATCATGTTAATCAATATAATCGACTAGGTATATTTAAGATAAACAACACATTTTCAATATAGGGTCTTCATTATATTAAATATCTCCATAAATAATAAATGAATGTTTCTAGCCAAAAATATTATTCATACTAAAAAGATTGCCTCTAGGGCATCTATTCTAACAGAAGTGAGTGCTGATGCTGGTGAAGAAGCTGCTCAAGAAGAAGAACAACAAGATGATGAGGATGATGAAGAAGAAAGTGGTGAGGAGGATGCTAAGCCAAAGGGATATGGAGAACCAACCAACTGATTCTTGCCTCTTCTTTCTTTCTTTTAAAGGCCTTGAATCCCTCTTCAAAGTCTTGAAAATTTCTATCTTTTATAACTATTTTTTTTTAATCTTTCAAAAACTTTGATCCAACATTTTCTCATCCTTTAATGATGAAATTCAAAAAGGAGGATAAATTTATGTGTTTATCTTTGGTACTTTTGCTGGTTTAGAGATCTGGTTTAGATCAGCATGATGTTTTTGTTTCTTAACTGCTTAATAAGTTGGATTAACTATTTATTCCGTGATTCAATTTATTATCTGAAATTATCATGATTATTATTCTGCTATGCTCTAATGACTAGTTTTTGCAGAGAACCATTTTTTAAAAGAATTCTGGTTTTGTCTTTCATCAAGGGGGAGATCGTAAGTTCAGCTTGTTTCAAAGGTTTGAAACAGCAGCTCTGTTTCAAGGCCTTGAAACAGCTTTAAAAGGTTTGAAATATACAATGCAGTATACAACATGAACTTAATTAGGGGGAGCTTTTGATTTTAATCTGACTCCTGATCTCCTATGCTTGATTATATCTTACTTGATGATGAAATACAAATCATTTTTTTAATCTAGACTATGACTAAACTCTCTGTTTGACTAAATTTTTTCAGGAATAAATAGTTACCTATTTTGCAGGAGCATTTTCCTAAACTATGTTTTGCAGGAAAGGAAATTGGATTATCAAGTTGATTCTGTGATTGTGCAAACATGTCTGGACCTTCCTAACATACTTGGCTACAAGATCCAGTCAGCATCTTTGAAGATACAGAGCAAGGAAGAGTTGTTAAAGAAGTCAAGATATGATGCTGATTTTTAGGAAAGTTTGTTTTGAGAAAATCCTGAAGATCTGTAATTCAAACCAGCTGCATAAGATAGGGAATGACTGGATAAATTCGAAGCGAACAAATAGAGAAATACTCAGACATTCTCAAGGATTAAAAAGCAACACATTAAGAGATTCATTTCACTCAATCCAATCATCAGAATATCCCTACATACTCAACAGCTTCATCAGTTCTCAGTGTTCTTCTTTCTGATCTTAATTTGTATATCATTTAGATAATACTACTCATATCTTATTCTCGTGAGTTTTTCAAGAGAGAAATAGATAATTCTTGTTCAATCATTTTGCTAGAGCAGGTACTAGATAGGTTAGTGAGAACCACAAGCTGTAACAAAGTAAGGGAACTCACTGTGCTTGAGATCTAGGGCTTAGCTTTTGATTAATAAGAATTGAGTTGAAAATCCTGCATGAATCAACTCCCTAAGGTATAGAAGTAGGTCGAAGTGGATTGAACTCTATAAATCTCTGTGTTCTTAGAATTCTAATTAATGTTCTGTACTTACCTTATTTTTTGCACAAAACAGGTTTTCAGTTCAAGGACTTGAAAGCCATTTCAAGCCTTGAAAACTATCAGCATTCTTTCTACTTTCTGTTTTGATTCCAAGGAATTGAAATTCATTTCAAGGCCTTGAAAAACTCTCAACTTTCCATAAAATTCTTTGAAACCACTCTTTTAGCAAAAGTAGCAATACTCTATTCACGCCCCCCCCCCCCCCCTTCTAGAGTATTGATCATGTATTACTACCTACATTACTGTCTTTCGAATAGGGGTAAGTTTTTAGAAGTAATACTAGTTCTAGTTAAAATACTTATGTTCCCAATGAGGATTTTGTTTATGAAACTTGAGATATAATGTATAGGAATAATCACTTGTTGTGTTCCTTCTTACCTCTCATGAACGTTTACAGAAACTAAGATTTCAGTGTAGATTGCACTGATCCATCTTTGTTGAAAAAATACGAATGGAAGTCCTCTGTTCCGACTAATGACTCACTTAAAGATCATTTGTCAGCCCAGTCTAAGAAACATGTTCTTTGAAACAAGACTGAGGAATCTAAACCACTTAGAATTAAATTTAATGTTCTTAAGACAGCAACCAAAGATTATAGCAGATCTGCAAGTCAAACCCCCAGCATGACTGGCAAATCCTCTCAAATCCGTCCCATGGCTATTAGCTCAAGTTTCTTGTATAACAAGGACAAGAGTAGAGTAAAGAACTTGTATCCTCATCTGTCCTCTACGAAGCACTCAAAAAACTCTATGGGAAAACGTTTACCCGTATGTCAGTTGTGCAACGAGGATGGCCACCTTACCCCTTAATCCATAAATATCAATAAAAATACTACCTCGAAAAGAAAATCTAAAAGTATAACTCTTAAAATCCATATGTGCCATGTAAGAGGACATGCTGCTAGAGATTGTGCTGGACAAAGTTCCTTTGGGAGAATCATAAAATCTCTATATCTCCTATTTACTATGAGGATAGTACCGGATGAGGTACCGAGTCAGTAAGGAATTCGGTGGAACACACTCCACCAGTCCCCCTTTACATAACTAGGTGCGAAGAGTTTCATCCTCCATAGTGCATGTGTATTTTTATATTTTTAGCTTGTAGTACCATAAACTCAATATAACGTGTTTCTTTTATGTTTGTCGCGACGCAGGCAATGGGGAGTTATTTGTCTTTTTGTTCGAATTCATTACTGTTAGCCGTATGTGTCTTTTAAAAACCATGAGCCTCACACGATTACTTGTTTACTAGGTTTACAAGTTGCTTATGTTCTTATTTTCCTTGCATGCCTACATGGTAACTAGATCTGTTAGCCTATATCATGTGATTGCTCTGAAGTGTGTGATGTTTCAGTTTGAGACTTATCAAGATGACATGTACTGAATGATTCAAACTTCTTTGTTCCCTCACTCACATGTATGTCTCTTCATATGACTCACTGTGTGCATCGCATCACATAGAAACTTTTAGATTCCCATTCTTTATCTATTATAGTTTATGTGTTAAACAACATGATATCTTGTGGAGTATAGTATGTGTTATTGTCTTCTTCCATAAGCTTTGACGTAGTACTATCTAGACACTTTTCTACACCCATATCGTTTAGTATGGCATGCCTATTATGTTTCTTGTAGTACTAACTGTTTTGCTGGAAAGCATACAAGCGGGATCTTTGTAGTTTTTGCTCCCTTTGAATTGAGGGATTCTGCAAGATATGGGAGTGAAAACACGTGTGATTACTCAGACGTTTTCCTGTCTCCAAGGATGAAGTTTAGAAGTTAAGGGAACAAGACGTCTCTACAAATCTCAGAAGTCCTGATTTCCTTAGAAACTCAAGATTTCACCATAAATCTTTTATTATTTAGACTAACATTGCTTTGCAGTAGATTCAAAATAATGAGAAACCCCAGTTCAGGAGTATCCTGTTAGCTACTGTGTCACGAATATGTTGAGAAAAAGCTCGCCCTTAACCTCTCCAATTCGTGTCACACATAGTGAAGAATATAAGTCTTCGGTGTTCCGGAAACGTTATGGTTTAGAGAACTCAAAGAAGTTGTTTCAGCAAAATAGATCGTTGGGTAGGTAAAAATCCAACATGAAATTGTATAAGTATTTACTTGTGCTCGTCATGGTATGTCCTAGAAGACGTGTAACTTTAAACTGGGTTGAGGTACGTCTCTTCACTTATCTAAGAAGGATTATTCTTTCATTGAACCCATTTGTACAACCTCACATGCTTCATGTCTGAAATAGCTATCATGTCATGATTTTCTCTGCTATAGTTTATTTGACGTGTAGGATGTTTTACTATAGTTCGTTTCATGTCATGAATGTATGCCTGATTTTATGAGTTTGCACAAGAGTCCATGTTTGGTCTTGGCTCGAGTGTGTTTAACTCAAAGAGTTGTAGTAGATAAGTCATTTCCTTGTTCTATCAAATTTTTGTGAGATGATTGAATATAAAGTTATCATAGTTTGAATATGCTCTAATTTTGGAGTCTCTTCTCATTTGTTGTGAAAGTGTGTAATGTAGGTGTAAACCAATATCTAAATACTCTAGAAGGGGGGGTTGAATAGAGTATGCTAACTTTTTCCAAAACCCAGAATATTGAAACTTGAGAAGTGAAAAATGTTGATATCTCAAAGCTTTGATAAGGATTTGAAAAGCTTAAAGATATAATAGCAGAATATAGAGGGTTCAAATCTTTGAGATTTGGAAAGCTCAAAAGATTTGAAACTTCCAAGTTAAACTGAAAGTAAAGACTGCAAAAGTAAATATCAGAGACACAAAGATTTTTACAGAGTTCAATCACAATTAGACATAGTCTCTGCCTGAGGGATCTAATCCCTCCAGGATTTTAACACAACTTCTTATTAATCACCCAGATTTAGCCCTAGATCTCAAGCCTAAGTGAGCTATCTTACACTTATACAGCTTGTAGTTCCCAACCTATCTAGTTACAGGCTACAACATGTTGAAACAATAAGAACCTGTTGTTGTTCACTTGAACAATCAAACTACTAAGTTTTAGTGAGGTTTCAGTAATGAAGAATAAATGATACAATTAAGTACAAGAAGAAGAACTCAGAAAGATAAGCTGTTAAGGCCTGGAAGAGTTCTTCCGATTTGGATGATCTCCAGTTGCTGGAGGATTTTGTTTCTTGAATGATTTGAAGAACTCAGTAACTTGATTTACCCAGATGTTTTCTCTCTTCAGATCCACGATCTCTGTTCTCTCTTCTTTTCTTTCTTCTATTCAAATTTAAAGCACTGATCAGTCTGCAACCAACTGAGAGATTTTAGGAACAGAATCCTATAATATCTCCTTTCTGATAAACTCCAATCAACAGCTTTTTGAAATGTATTGCTGATCTGTTTATGAACGTTCGAGCACCCAATAAACCTGCATATACTCAGCAAACAAGATCAAACAAGTAACAAGAAAATCTGGCAACAAGATCTGTTTAACAAACAGTTAACATTTCATGAGACAACTAGGCTAGATTTGTCTATTGACAGTTCTGAGTTAACATATATATTCAAACTGATGAATATATCAAGTAGCCAGTGTAGAACACACAATATTAGACAGTAATCAACTTAAAACAAGTTCTAAGTCTCACAGAATTCACATGCGTACACAAAGATAATTAGATGAATTTAGTAGCAAAGAACAACCAGTGCATCTCAAAGCTTTGAAGCTTTGCCTGCTAATTCACCAGAGTGAAATTAGATTTTCAATCCAAGCCAGTCATGCACTAGTTATAGCTTAGAACACAGATCACTAATGCATTCAAATTATTAAACCATATTCCAACCAAAACCTGCACAAAAACAATTAGATAAATAAACATATAACCACTGCTACAGTAACTCAAAGCTTTGAATCTTTGGTACTTAGCAATATCTTCTGCTTGTGTTTCTGGCTTTCATTATATTTAGTAATATCTTTTGTTTGTGTTTCTGGCTTTCATCATCAAAGAAACAAAGCTCTCTTCCTGTTCATTCACAAAATAATGTCTAGGAGCTTCAGACTTACCATGTTGCTTGAGGCTGGTTTGCTTTTCTTGTTATGTGCCTTTAGAGTCTAGAAGTTGGCTACTTCTGTTTATTTTCAGTCCTTGTTGGAAATTGAATTAGATAGATCTTAGGTACCCCCTGCGTTTCATGTTCCTGAAGAAGTGTGGACCACATAATTGCTTGGCATCTATTTCAATTTGAATTGAGACAGTTCATGCGTAAGTTCTCGAAACCTATTGGTGGTATGGACAACATATCACCTGATGTCAATTCTCGTAATACCCGGACTCTGATTAGCTTAACCATTATCTTTGAGACCATACATTCTTACAAGAAAACCAGGTGTGTCTTTGCCTTATAACCTTCAAAGGAGCTTGTACTCTCCCTAAACGTTCCCTAGATTTAACTAGTTCATTAATATACTACTTAATAAACTTGAATTACCATATTAAGTTTGAAACCAATACAAATCAAGCAGTATGTGACTATAGAACCATCCTTGTGTTCCAGGTAATGCTATTTCAATCTAGGATAACCCTATAGACATAGGTTACACAGACTTGTTAACCTATACACAGCCAAACGTATCACCAGAGATGTTCCATCCCTCTAACTACAGGTTCAAGCTGAAGCATTTTTGTTGAAATGGATGCCCTAGAGGCAATCTAGTTAAGTATGAACAATAATTGGCTAGAACATTCATTGTATTATTTATGAAGATATTTAATATAATGAATTCCTTAGATTCACAATCGTGTTGTTTATCTTAAATATCCCTAGTCCATTATACTAATTAACATGACAATCATCTATAGACTAGTATGGGGTTGGATTGATATAGAGATATCACGATCCAACACATGGGTATGCATTAGGGGTAATGGCATACTGGATTGACCCATCTTCGATAAGGCTACATACTAGTTATGTAAAGTCACAAGTTCTTCTCGCGGTGATAACGGTATTGTCATCCTTAGACTTGAAGTCATTAGATCATCAAGTTGTGAAATATTGTGTTTTGGTAGCGGCAAAAGCTACACCATGACTGGGTAGCTATAAAGGCACGTATCGGACCCAATATGAAGCAAGCTTAGATATCATAGTGATGTAGATAGAATATTTCCCTCCCACATAACGGGAGAAAATATCCGAGACCACTCGAGGGATAGTGCTTATGGAATGTCTAGTCAGACTCAGATAAATCAATATGGGATATTGATGTTATCTGCATGAATAAGGCTATTTCCCAGGATCTAGAAACTATAGATTGGATATACGAGTGTGACTTGTATGTCTCGTGTCCAATCCGGATATAGAGTTAAAGGGATGAGACATTACTTGCACAAGGTTTGTCGGATGACTATTTCTATTAGTTGGGGGGAATGGATGTGTTGCTAGACACCCCTCCATGTTAGTAAATAGTTACTACCAACTAATTAAAAACCTATGGGGTCACAAGCTACATGGATTGAACTAGACTTGTGAATTAATTAATATGATTAATTAATTAATTAGAATGATCAAAGTGCAACTACTTGCTAACTTAGTAGGACTAATTTGCAAGAGGGACTAATCTGAACTTGAGTAGGATTATGAGAGGGCCTTTATGTTGTAAATAAGGAGTTGTTGAACTATATAAAGGATGCTCCTAGCTTCCTTCCAACAACTAATGCTCATAACATTACTTGATTAGGAGAGAAAGCATGGAGAGAGAGAGCAAAACCTAAAAGGCCGACCGCCCCCTTAGTCCGCCCCCCACCCGTCGGCCACAAAGAAGAGGTCGAGCCTCTCTTTTGGTCTCGGTTGCATATTAGATGCATGTTGAGTGTGATTCAACCAAACAAGAACTAATTTTATATGGGATGTAGGAATTAGTGAGTTTGAGAAATTTTAGGATCTTAGGTCTAGGGTTTGGGCACAAATTGGAAAGGAGTTTTCAATTTGGAAACGTTTTGGACTTGGGGAACAAGGAAGAAGTTGTTTTGAAAACAACTACCATAAGGATCCGGCCCCTTTGGGGCCCGCTCCTATGCTTCCTTACTGCCCAAGCCACTGAGGCCGAAGGCCTAGGTGGTTCAGCCAACCCCACGGGTTGGGCCGACCGGCTTTGGCTCGTCCCAGGCGGTTTCAAGTGGTTCGGCCTCTTGTTTTGTTGGGCCTCTTCGACCGTTTTGACCCTGGAAATCCTAAAATCAATCAAAATTGACTAAACAGTTAAAATTGAATTTTAACTATTTATGGGAAATTCGTATGGTGATTGGATATGACCTTAGATGTGGTTTGTTGTGGATGTTTAATTTTGCGGTTTGTTTACGGCCTGCGAGCTGATCAATTTGATGTAATAATTAATTACGTTTTACGGACTGCGAGCTGGTATTTTTCTCAACTTGTGAGATTTATTTTATTTAGTGTAGATGCTAGCTAGTAATAGATAATATAGATGATAGCCTAGATTGAAGAAAAGAGGCCCAAAGAATTAAAGGAGCCACAACATGGAACATGGTGCATTCCACAAGGCTATGGAGGATTGACCAAAAGATAGAGGCACATGGAGCTGAGCTTGCTATTTTTAGGGTTCATAGATATTCTCATTGGCTTGGGAATATCTTAGTCTAGGAGGCCATACCCACATCACGTTAATTTCTATTTTGTGGATGTTTACTTTATTGTCTTATTATTGTTTTTGGTGTATGGATGATGCATGCAATTTGATAATAAGATAATTAAACAAATGAGCTCTTTTGCTTGTCTAGTCTTGTATGTGGATGACACACTACTCATTCGAAACTACATTCCTATGTTGCAATCTGTTAAAGATTGGCTAAGAAAGTGTTTCTCAATGAAAGACTTAGGTGAAGCAGCTTATATACTTGGTATCAAGATCTATAGAGATAGATTTAAGAAGCTGCTCGGCCTAAGTCAAAGTACATATATTGAAAAGGTGTTGAAGCTGTTCAACATGAAAGATTCCAAGAAGGGATTCTTGCCCATGTCACATGGAGTCACCCTTTTGAAGGCTATTTGTCCTTCCAATGAAATTGAGAAGGAACGCATGAGTAGCGTTCCCTATGCCTCAGTCATAGGATCCATCACGTATGCCATGTTATGTACTAGACCAGATGTGTCATATGCGTTAAGTATGAAAAGCATACACTAGTCCAATCTAGGTGAGAGCCACTGGATTGCAGTTAAGAAAATCCTAAAGTACTTGAGAAGAACTAAGGATGCGTTCTTGATATTTGGAGGTGATGAAGAGTTACGTGTAAGGGGTTACACGATGCAAGCTTCCAAACCGAAAAAGATGATTTCAGATCACAGTGGTTTTGTGTTTTGCCTGAATGGAGCAGCGGTGAGCTGGAAGAGTTCCAAGCAAGAGACGGTGGTTGATTCCACAACTGAGGCTGAGTACATTGTTGCAAATGGCGCAGCAAAAGAGGCTGTTTGGATTAGGAAGTTCATCACTAAGCTTGGTGTGGTTCCTAGCATTGTGGATCCGATAGAGTTATATTGTGAATACACTGGAGCGATCGCACAATCAAAGGAACCTAGATCACACCATAAATCCAAGCAAGTACTCAGAAAGTTCCATCTTATTTGAGATATTATCGATAGAGGAAATGTTCGGATATGCAAGATTCCTACAGATGAGAATCTGTCAGATCCACTTACAAAGCCGCTTGTTCCATGAATGGCAAAAAAATCATCGAATTCATCACAATCTTGTATTATGCCTTGCTAGGATGCGCCAGATTGGCTCTAGTGTAAGTGGGAGACTGTTGGAAATGATGCCCTAGAGGCAATCTTTTTAGTATGAATAGTTTTTTGGCTAGAAACATTCATTGTATTATTTAGGGAGATATTTAATATAATGAAGTCCTTAGATTGCAAATATGTTGTTTATTTGAAATATCCCTAGTCAATTATATTGATTAACAGGACGATCAACTATAGACTAGTATGGGGTTGGATTGATATGGAGATATCACGATCCAACACATGGGTATGCATTAGGAGTAATAGCATACTGGAGTAACCCGTAATGAGAAGGCTACATACGGGTTATGTAAAGTCACAAGTGTTTCTCGTAGTGACAACGGTATTGTCATCCTTAGACTTGAAGTCACTAGATCCTCTAGTTGTGGAATATTGTATTTTGACACCGTCAAATGCTACACCGTATCTAGGTAGTAATAAAGGCGTTTGTCGGATACAATAAGGAAGCAAGCTAAGAGATGGTAGTGGCGTAGATAGAACTTGTCCCTCCCACATAACGGGTGTAAATATCCATGGCCACTCGAGGGATGGTTCTCATAGAATGTATGGCCAGACTCAGGTATAGCAATATGGGATATTGATGTTCTCTGCATGGATGAGACTATTCCCAGGATCGAGAAACTATGGATTGGATGTACGAGTGCGATTTGTATGTCTCGTGTCCAATCCAGATTTAGAGACAAAGGGATGAGACAATACTTGCACAAGGTTTGTCGGATGACTATTTATACTAGTTGGGCAGCGTGGATGTCTTGCTAGAGGCCGCTCCATGTTAGTAACTGTTACTACCAACTAAGTAGAAAACTATGGGGCCACACTCCCTAGGGATTAGACCGGACTTGGGAAGTAATTAATATGATTAATTAATAATAAGGATCAATACGCAACTACTTGCAAACTTAGTAGGACTAATTTGCAAGTTGGACTAATTCGTGTACAGACATGATTAGGATAGGGGCTTTTATGCAGTCAACAAAGAGTTGTTGGACTATTTAAAGGACACTCCTAGCTTCCTTACCACAGCTGATGCTCATAACACATTGAGTGGGAGAGAAAAGCAAGGAGAGAGAGAGAGCAACAAAATGAGGCCGAAGCCCCCCTTTGTCGCCCCTCACCCCGTCGGCCACCAAGGAGGACCGCCCCCTTCTTAATCCGTTTTGCGTGATCGTGATCTTCTTCTTCTTCCTTCAATCCTAGGTGTTGGAAGATCCGGATTCCAACCTAGGAGTGGACTATCCATAGAGACGTGAATATTATTTCACGTGTGAAGTCATCAAAGGAGATACAAAAGGTATTTTGATACTAATCCCTCACTATCGTTATGAATTATAGACTTGTGATCCTTGGAGGGTATTGAACGAATTAATTATTGTTTGTTCCGCTGCGCTTTCATTATCAAAACCTTATAAAATACACATGAGAAAGACATTCTAGTAGTACAAGTATATGTTGATGATATTTTGTTTGGTGCTAATAATGATTCTATTTCCAAAGATTTCTCTAGTCTTATGAGGAGGGAATTTGAAATGAGATTGATGGGAAAGATAAATTTCTTTTTTGGAATTCATGTAATCAAATGAAGAAGGGATTTTTTCTGCATTAGAATAAGTACACCAAGGATTTGTTGAACAAGTATAATATGTCTAAATCCAAGGTGGCCAAAACTCCCATGAGTTCTACATTATCCTTAGACAAGGATCAAAATGGTAAGAGTGTTAACCAAAAAGAGTTTAGAGGTATCATTGGTTCACTACTCTATCTTACTGCAAGTATGCAAGACATTATGTTTAGTGTTTGTATACGTGCTAGATTCCAACTTGATCCTAAAGAGTTTCACTTAGTTGCTGTCAAAAGAATTTTCAGATATCTCAATGGTACCAAAGACTTGGGGATCTGGTATCCTAAAAAGTCTAACTTCTCTTTGTGTGGCTATTCAGATGCTGATTTTTCAGGATATAAAGTTGATAGAAAAAGCACTTCAGGATGTTGCCAAATTATTGGATCATCTCTGATAAGCTGGCATTCTAAGAAGCAAAATTCAGTAGCTTTCTCAACAACAGAAGCTGAATACATAGCAGTTGGAGCCTGCTGCTAACAAGTGTTCTGGATAGCTCAACAAATGAGAGATCTGGGTTATAACTTCAGAGATATTCTCATCAAATCTGACAACACTAATGCTATCTCAACTACAAAGAATCCAGTACAACTTTCATGGACTAAGCACATTGATTTTAGACATCACTTCACTAGAGATCATGTAGAGAACGGTGATGTATCTCTATCATTTGTGCCAACTAACATGCAGTGTGCAGATATCTTCACTAAATCACTGTCAGAAGATAGATTCACACCCCTGATAGTAGAACTTGGGATTCTGAATAAAGAAGCAATGTTTTAGGGGAGTATCAGGTAAGGTATTTGTGTTTCAAAGTTTTAAAAGTTTTCAAAGCCTTGAAAAGCTTTGCAAAGACTAGACAATTTTATGTGCAGTATAACAGTTTTTCAAGGTCTTGAAATCCTTTTCAAAGCCTTGAAAATAAATATGTTTATTATATAGTTCAATGAATGGATCACCAATGATGGGTGTTATCTTTGTAGATAATTGCCTAACATTATTTTTACCTTATTAAAAAATATCTTTTTCAAATCAGAATGATATTATTTCCATCCCAATCGAATTTGAATTTCAAACAAATATTTCTTTCCTTAAAAGATTTGGGAATATTTAGTTTCCTTCTTTAACTCAAACTCGTCAGTATTTATCTTCTCTCTTTTCTCTCTCTCTCTTCTATCCTCTCCTGCCTCTCTCTTCTTAAACCCCGAACCCTAATGGACTCACGGAGAACCTCTGAAAGAATCAAGATGGGTGGAGGATCAAAGAAGAACACATGGAAGAAAAGAAAAGCTGGAGAAGAAGAAGAAGTTCAAGCCATCAGTGAAATCTCCAATTCTAGGATTGTCAGTGCTCTAACGAACCCCTCTCCTCCTCCTAAGAAGAAAAGCAAGAAGGATAACGAGGATCAAACTGCTGCTTCAGCAAGAAGAAGAAGCCAGACCAAGCAGATACTCCTGGAAAACAAAAGGGTATTTATATTGGTAGTCCAAAGAAGAAGAAGGTAAAAGATGCTCAGAAATCAAGCAAAATGAAGGAGATTAAAGACATCATAAAAATACAAGGGGAAGAAGTTCCAGAATTCTGAAACAGAAAAAGGGCAGGAGATTCAGATCTACACTAAGAAGAAAACATCATCAGGTAAGAGATCTATTTCTAGAATTTGGTTCCTCATAATGCTTCTCATGGAACCTGTTTAGATGGTTTTGAATCGGATCCTATTGATTATTGTAGTATGATCAATACTAGCATGCTGGATATTATGGATTTGGCGTGTATTAGGAGATTGAAACATACTTCAATTTGGAAAATACTAAACCCCTATGAGGTTGCATATCCAAGGCGTACCATACTTTGTTATCTTAATCTGAAACAAGTAAATGCTTTTGGTTTAACTGTTTCATCTAAGGTAGTTGGTATAGAGATGGAGCTAGATCATTCTGAATTTGCTAATGTCTTGGGGTGTCCAAAGAGGTAAAATACATAAAACTACCCTAGAAAAATTGATGGTATAAATATTGCTAAGGAAGAGTTCTTTTACCTGGTATAGATACTACGTCTAAGCAGTTAACTCATTATGTGTTAACTATTGAAGCCAAAATCTTGTTTACTATCATGATGAGGTGTGTAGTACCAAAAGAGAATTCAAAGGAGTTTCTATCTGATAGGGTATTGTATCTGATGTACTTGGTGATGCATGGTATGATATTGATCTTCCAAGCATTGTAATGGAACACATGCTCTATAGGTGTACCAAGAACAGGAAACATCCTCTACCTTATGCCAACCTCCTCCCACTATGCTTTCACCATCTATAAATACATGTTCACAATGAAGAGATAATCACTACTAGTTTTAGAATGATTGATGAAAAGTCTTTTCAAAGGATTGGAATTGTGAAAACCAATGAAGGAGATTGGAATTTATATTATAAGGATACACCAGTTCCAGAAGAGGATACACCAGTTCCAGAAGGCTCAAGGAAGTCAGGATCTACTAGAGACTTATTTGATGAGCAGAGTACTAGGGGTAAGGCCGTTGGGGATAAAGAAGCATGATCAAAGGCGGCTGAGGACAAAGGACCTAGTAATGAAGGAAGCATTCACTCGTGGGTGCTACTCACGGAAGCTCTCCAGAAGAAGAAACAGAAAGGAAAGGCTCCAGAAATTGTCACCTCAGTTGACCAGTTTGAGGAAGAAGAGGTAGCTGATGAACCTGGTGATGAAGTTGCACACGATGAAGATGCACAGGATGAAGAACAACAAGAGGATAAGAAAGATGAAGAAGATGATCAGGATGATGCTGCAGGGCCTAAGACAGATGAAGATCCAAAGCCTTGAATCCAGCCTTCTCTTTCTTCTTTTTTAAAGCCTTGACCCCTCTCTTTTCTTTCAAAATGTCTCTCTTTTAAGACTTTCAAGTTTTCAATAAGGTTTTATCCAACATTTTCTCACTTATTTTGATGAAAGTCAAACATGGGGAGAAATATAGGGTTTTTTTTTCAGTTGCAGGATGATTTGTTTAAACAACTTAGTTGTTTTGAATTGGTTACTTAGTTTGATTTTGATTATGCTTTTATAACTGTTGGTTATTTGTTTGTGATCTTATATCATTGTTTCTCCTATGCTGATAATATCTATCTTTTGAAAAAGTATAGTTCAAATAGATTAGTGGTTCTTTCTATCATCAAGGGGGAGTCACAGTTTGTTTCTAAGCTTTGAAACTGCACAACAATTCACAAGCATAAACTCAGGGGGATATCTTACTCCTATTCACTCTCTAATCACCTGCACTTGATCGTGCTTTATTATATGATGAAAGACAAACTAATTCTATGTTATAACCTGATTTGATCTTATTATTTGCCTAATTTGTTTGTAGAGATTATTAGCTATCTCTTTTGCAGAAGTTTCCTTATATGCAGACTTGTAGAATAGGAAATCCAACCCTACAGATTGATCCTACTTACATGGAAAGTTGGTTGGACCTTCCTTAAGCATGCAGATGGAAGATCAGATCAAAATAAAATGGAAATCAAGCAGCTAACCGTTGGAATCAAGCTGTTGAGAGTCAAAGATATGCAGAGGATGTTTAGGGATTTCTGTTGTAGAGTACCTTATATATTTGCAATTTAAATTAAGAGAAAATGGGGAACTGAGAGAGATTGACAAGCACAGAGTATTAAACAGGCATTCATACACTCTCACGGATTGATAAGCATCATTGATGGAGATCAAACAACAACTCAATCCATTCCTGATTCTAGAAGAACACTTCAAGCATTACTGCTTCACTGTCTTTATAGTTTTCTTCATCTCAGCTTCACTCGTATATCATTCTGTTTTATTACTTAATTATCTGTTCTAATGAGTTGTTCAAGAGGAACAACACAGATCCTTATTGTATCAGTTAGCTATAGAGGTACTAGATAGATTAGGAAGAACCACAGGCTGGAAAAGAGAAAGGCAATTCTCTTGTCCAGATATCTAGGGTTTAGCTTTTGATAAATAAGAAGTTGTTGAAATCCTGTAGAAATTGGAGTCATCGTGCAAAGAGTAGGTCATTTGGGACTGAACTTTTTACCAAATCAATGTGTTCATTCTCTTGAATTTCATTGATACTTTGTCTTTATAACGGCTTCAAAACAGGTTTCTGTTCAAAGCTTTGAAAGGGTTTTCAAATTTTTGAAAACTATCACTAACTTTTATACAGTCTGTCAGGATTTCAAACCCCTGAAACTTAGTTCAAATCTTTGAAATACTTCAATTTCTTCTCATTTTGTTTTAAATCCACACCTTTGGAAAAAGTTTCCATACTCTATTCAACCCCCCCCCCCCCCCCTTCTCGAGTATTTGACCCTGTATTACATTCCTGCATTAAAATATGTAGAAACCATCTCTGAGGTACTTCAAGATATTTGGAAGTAAGTGCCTCGTTCTCAGATATAGAGAACATGTAAAAAAGTTCAATCCAAGAAGCGGTGAAAGAATATTTCTGTGATATTTCTCTAGTAGAGGATATCGCATATTCAATCTACGCACCGTAAATGCTATGGAATCCAAAAATGTTAATCTTGATGACTACACTCTTCGAACTGCTTGGAAAGATTATGGAGCGAATTTGATGATGAAGAGGGATGTCTTTTGTTTGGAAGAAATAGTAAATATCTTATAGAACATCCCAGAAGAAGCATGTTTAACTCCACCATCATCTCCCCGATCAAGAGAGATCATGTGGAGGAGGATGAAGAATAACCTAACTCATAAACTAAAGCGTCTGAATCAACAATTCAAAATTAAGAAGAAGAATCGTTAAGATGTGTCCAACGAAACCACCCAAAGGATTTTGGTACATGACATGTCCGATCCCCACAGATAATTACACGCTCAAAACCAAAGAACCTGATATATTACGCGTTCTATCTATCCACATTTGCGCTAAAGAACGTGATTGAACCTCTGAAGGATGAGGACTAGATAATATCTATGCAGGAAAAGTTGAACCAATTTACTCCCAATGATGTTTGGTATTTGGTTCCTTGACCAGCTAGTATCAATGTTATTAGAACCAAACAGATCTTCAAAAACAAAAAGGATGATCAAAGAGCCATTGTGAGGAGCAAAGCTGGCCTAGTTTCTCATGGATACATTCAAGTTGAAGGAGTTAATTTTGATGAAACCTTCAAGCCAGTGGCAAGACTGGAGTCAATTTGAGTTATCTTTGCTATAGCTTGCAACTTAAGATTCAAATTTTACCATATGTATGTCAATATTACTTTCTTGAATGGAGTCCTTCAAGAGGAATTCTATGTTGAACAACCAAATGGGTTCGAAGATCCCAAGTTCCAAGAGATGTTTATCATCTAAAGAAAGGTCTCCATGGTTTAAAACATGTGCCTCGCGCATGATGACTGCCTTCTTGATGATTGACATATTCGAGGGGAAGATGACTACACATTCTTATTGAAGTGTGCTTGAGGAAATTTGGATGTTTCTAAAATATATGTTGATGAAATAATCTTTGGATCTACCTTAGATAAGCTTACTCATGACTTTGCAAAGTAATAAAACAAAGCTTTGACATGAGCATGATAGGTGAACTTCATCGTTTTCTTGGACTTCAAATAAAGAAGAAACGGTCAGGTATGTTTCTTTCTCAAACTCGGTATGCTAAATATTAAGTTAATAAATTTTACTTGAATATTGTAATTCGTACAACACTCGTATGGGAACCAACCTAAAACTGGGATTTGATCCTAGAAGTAATAGTCTAAACAAAATTGAATATAGAAGAATGATATAAAGTCTTCTCTACTTAACTTCTAGAAGACCATTAATCTCTTTTAATGTAGGAGTATGTGCTAGATTTTAGGATGATCCTAGGGAATCAAATATAAAAGTTGTGAAAAGTATTCGCCATGTGGCAGGAACAACTAACTATGGGTTATTTTATCCCTTTGAATCCTCTGTAACTCTGCCTGCTTACTATGATGCTGACTGGGTTGGAATACAGATAATAGGAAAGGTACCTCAGTTGTATTTTTCTACATAAGAAACTGTTTGGTTTCCTAGAAAGTAGGAGACAAAATAACATTGCCATATCCACCGCTAAAGCCGAGTATGTAGCTGCATATATGTTTTGCTCAAATCTTATGGATGCGCCAAATGCTCCAGGATCACGGTTTCATTCAAGACACCATAACTGTATTCTCTGATAGAACTAGCTAGTTCTATATGCATGTCAAAGAACCAAGTTCAACATTCATGTACCAAACACATAGATATATGATATTATTTTATCGGAGAATCAGTCAAATACAAGATAATGTCCTTCAGTATATTCCTACTAAGGATCAAAAAGCTGATATTTTGACTAAGGATTTAGATTCCAACGGTTTTTCTACCTCAAGAAGTCCCTAGGTTAAGTACCTATCTCTTAGTCACTTGTTTGTGACCCATTTCCCTTTGTTTATTACCCTTGTGTCATTTAGTTTTTTTGCATAAATTCCAAAATATTTTTTCTCCATTTGCATGGGGTGGGAAAATATGTTTTTATTTGGAGAGTTGTGAATTTGAAAAGAAAAATAAGCCCTCAAGCTTAATGAGTATAATCACGATGCTCTTTCATTAGTAGTGTTGTAGTACTTTCACTCCGTGTGTCTGCTCATAAAGTGATTTTGTGAAAATGAATGGAAAATTTTAAAGGAGAACTTAAAACCAATTGTTTTCTCAAATTTTCTTTTTCATTTGTATTACCCTTGGGAATTTCCGTGGTTAGAACGTGCCTTTCTACCAACCATTACTTCCACCGCGTCCTATGGAGAGACGTGCTTAGGTCGATGTACCGAATTTTAATTTTATGAAATTCCTTTTTTATGACCATAAGTGCTCATAAGGGTATATATTCACTTCCTTTATTGTGCTGATTAGAGTGAATTCTACATTTTGTGTGTGTTTGTATAAGCTTGTAGAAACTTGTGGACTCTTGAGATCGAGGGTAGGATTTTGTGTTGAGATTGCTTTATGCTGGCGCGATTGCTGTAACCCAAATGAATTTTCGGGTGTTGCCAAACTATCCTCTAGTACGTTACATGCTGGTCTTATGAGAAAATTTGAAGAACCCCATACTGTTTAGCTCTACTGCAAGGTTAGGTGATCACAATGTGCCTCCTGTTACAAGGAGAATTTGTATTCAATTCAATTAGAGCTAAGTCGAAAGTTTTATGAAATTTGAGTCTGAAATACTCTAAATATGTACACGATCTCAGTTGTCTTGAGTAATAATAGTGTCTCAAGTTCTCTACATAAGATGGAATCTCTAATGTCCCATCATTTTATGACTCCATTCGTCTTCTTTAGGAGAAGAATCACACTCTTATTACGTTAAACCCAAGAAAGAAGCCCACAAACTCCAAATGACTATAAGCCTATAAGCCTCTGCAATACCTTCTATAAAATAATCAAGTAGATCCAGGTCAATCGACTGAAGTCGATTCCTTCTCAAATCGTTTTTCCAAATCAGGCAGCCTTTCTTGTTAGGAGATCAGTCGCTGGCAATGTTCTCTTGGAAAATGAAATATTTAATAAAAATAAATCTTGTCCGCACCGGTTCCCACCGGGAGCGTTATAATTTAAAATGATTTAGGCCTTCGATAAAGTGAATTGGAATTTCCTAGAAATAGCATTGCAGAAGATTAGTTTTCCACATAGCTGGCTTGATCTTATCTCTCAATAAGTTATGAGATTCTCTTACTATGTCTAGCAAATGGATAACCTTCTTCCATATTTAAGCCAACATCACGACAATGGCAGGGCTACTCTCTCTCACCACCTCTTCATTATTTATATCCACACATTCTCTGACTACCTAACCATATGCATGACACACATGAGGTACCATGTATTTGGCTAGTCAGACATACTTTACTAGTATCTAATCTATTCTTTGCGAACGATTTCCAAGTCTTTTCAAGGACACATTCGGTAAGTGTAACTCTCTCTCGATGGATACAGGCTCTTTTTCCAAAAATAAATATGGCCAAGTTCCGAACAACGATCATCCAACGTGTTTTTCAGCCCCAATATTCTGAAATGCTCGGACAACCTTTTCCATGGATACTTTGGCCTCCCCAAACAACACACTTTTCCAACGTATTTGAGGTTCCCACTAGAGGAAGGTATGAATAAAACTAGATCATGTGAAAGCATTCAACAAAAATACACATCCAAGATAACGACATGGAACTGGAAGCTTCTCAATGTTGCAGGAAGGCTTAATTGAGCAAAATCCACCTTGGCCCCCCTTCATATCTACTTTGGAACTTCCTTTTGTCTTTCGGTCTTGAAAACTTCAGCCATCAAACATCACATTTGGGCTTTTGTAGAAGCTCGTCCTCCAAGCGTTCGATGCGTCTTCTACCAAATAAGATGCTATAGCAAGCCAAGTCTCATGGTGGGTTAGCTCTGAAAAATCACGCATCGACTAATCAAGCTTTCTTGGCATCTTTGTTTAGGCGTCTATTTTGAAGTTCCGCATTCCTCGCATCTAAGGTTATTCTAAAGCACTACGGGCCACAGACTGCATGTGAAAGATACTCCAAACTACTATTCACGTAACCCCCCCCCCTCCACATCTTCGTGGTGCTGGAAAATTATAAGCTATGGTTTCGGTCCATTAGTCAAAGGATCCAAAGATGTGTGGCATATCGATGATGGCAATTCTTTCGGTGTTGGAAAGCATATATCGATTTCTGGACTGGAAACTCCTTTGCAGGACTTCCTTCACTCCACAAGGTATAATGACCTCAAAGTGCCGGGCTTGATCTCAAACAGACTAAGGGACTCTTCCCTCCTTTCCGTGCATAGCATATTCTGTTTATACAAATTCACCAAGGAAATGCTTCATATATAGTTACGTGGATGTATATACGCATCTAATCCCGATACAGACCATCGGAATACGAAGACAACCCGATCCTTCATCCAACATGAGAATTTTTCTACACATAAAATCCAATCAGTGATGTCATAGGAAATCCTGGTTGGGCAAGTTGTGGAGGCTCTCCCTTAATAAAATAGTCTTTTCCTTTGGAAGGCACTCCATGATGGGATCCCCTGCAGAGATCAGATGTCTAAACATCTTCCTAAAATTAGTAATATATGTCCTCTCTGCCACGACCCTCCAGAATTATAGGAATACCTCTTCTAGCAATGCCTTATTACTATAGGAATATGGTCTACCCAATTCACGCCTCAGTCAGGTTCAACGTCTCTTACCATTTGGCTCCAAGATCTGTTAAGCACTCAATCACATGATTCGGGTTGCTCTCCCAATATTATGGGCAATTTGGAGAAGTGGGAATCTCTCTACTTCCCAACAGCAACGTGTTTCGCCTCATACAGTGGGTACTCTAGCTCAATATGCATCTGAGGATTTACCCATCTTTGCAGGAATACATGGGCATAGTAACACCAGACCTCACAAAAACTCCCACGAGGGCGCTAATCCTATAAGAGAGACATACCCCAGTGGCCTCGTTTTGTCCCAACAGAAACGTGTATTGTTATCTATAACAATGGTACAAAGATATTCCGCCTAGCGCGCATATGTGGAGCAGCATTCACCATGCAAGCAGTCGTTAGCGTTATTATCTGCTATTGATGGTGCACGTGCATTGCATTCATCTTACATTCATATCTTATTACACCGCCTTAATTCTTTCTTGATCTTACATGGTACATAAGTTATTCCTCCTACAGAAGCTCCATAGAAAGTTGAGTATCTAGTCTTTTTTGCATTCAAAAATGTTCTGAACGGAGCCGTTTCTGGAGCCACTAAGCTTGCTGCTTCGTTATTCTAGTTCTATGTTTTGTCTTGGGTTAGGTGGATGTTTTTTCGTTGTATATGTGCCATCCTTTGTCCAACTTGTATTTATGACTTCTTAGCTTTAGTCTCTGTTCTAGGTTCTATTTGCTCCACATAGAAATTCTTTTAGTTAGCCTTTGGCTATAGTAGCTAGCTTGTGTTAGCAGTTATGTAATTTCCCTCTGTACATTGTGCTTTGTTTTTTCTATGAAGGACCTTATTACATTAACCAAAAACACGAAGCACCCCCGGAGGAGAAACCGTGCTTTGGAGCAAGTGCAACCAAGCCCAAATGTACGAGGACAACAAACGCAGGACATAGGCTTAGTTTGGGTAAGATGAATTATAGGATAGATTAATGTGATTTTGAAAAATAATCGGACCAGTTTGGCAAAGCTAGATAGATTGTGTCTTTTGGGTAGTCACCCGGATCCGGCCACGTAGTCATCCGGACCCTGCTACATTGTCACCCGGAACCGGCCATTCTGTCACCCGGACCCGGTTAGTATCAATTATTTTCAAAATACGTGCGATTTTTACCGGTCCCGGCTTGGAAAATACCCGGATCCGTTTGTCACTTATCAGGATCCGGCTCTTTCTTTTTTTGGGCTATAAATTGAGACCCGTCCTCATTCTTCCACTTGCCTCATCCACACGAGCAACTACACTCCCTATTCTGCAAAACTCCAACAGCAGTTGCACTAAAAATTTCAGGTGTTTACTTTCTCAAACTTCTCCTTCTTTTTTTATAACGGTGTTTGTTTGTTAGTAACTATTTATGACACTTTCATTCAATGCAGCATGCACGGCGGAGGAGGAACAAGTCTTGGTCGCCGTAACGCTCGCATGAGTGTCATAGAACACCCAAGAAATTGGAACGGCGATGACTGGCGGATATACATTCAGTTGCTTGGTGAACAGAAGGAAAGAGGACACATGCGTGGGTCTCATGTGCTTCGACGGCGTCCGGTAGATGGACCCGCGTCATCACCGCGTTCCTGTTGTCCCAAGAATCCCCTTATCTGGACTACCGCGGACCGATCAATGGGTCGCTCAGTAGCATCAAAGATGTCATCAAAATCTGGAATAATGTTAAAGTGCAACATGATTGTCGTAAAACTTGCACCGTAGGGGATGCATTGCAGCTTATTACCACCACCCACACACTTAAACATTACACGCTGCATTATGAAAGGTAAACACAATTGACGACGAATAGCAAAACAATGGATCATAAAGCCCAGAAATGTGTCTACCTCCTCGCCGTGACCCGTCCGCGGTAGTATAGTGTTTGCAAGAAAATGTTTTAGTAGGCGGTACTTCGGCTGGATGTCACTCGATTTTAGCGCCGTTGGAACGAGGTACCGTTCCGTGCAAAACGACCCATGGTAGTCCTCCATGGACATACCGACATATTTTGGGAGGTCCTCCAATTTGGTGAAGAAAATCTTGTCTCCTGAAGCCGAGATTCCTAAAGCATTAGCCAATGCATCTATAGTTAAATTCAGAAACTGACCCTTCAAGCACGCAGCTGGGTAGCTAGCACTCCCTGGAACTTCAACCACCGCCATGGTTGCGAAAATTATTCGCACCAACATGGGATAAACCTTGGGATTAAGGTTAGCCATCGACTGCCAACCCATATCATCCAAGTGTTTCATAGCATATTCGTAATACTTGTCTTCCAAGGCTAGGCTACGACCGGAATAAACACTACGCAATGACAGCTCATCGAACCTCAACTTTTGGAGGTCCGAAAATAATGCTTGCCCGTAGCGTAATACCGATGGTGGGAGATTATTATGCGGGCGTCTGATATCGTCGAGAGGAAGATTATCATAGACGCTACGGGAAGCCATGGCTAATGTGTGAGGGTTGATGGAGAACTTGATGGAAAGAAGAAGTTCAAGAATTAATGGTAGTTGGGGAGAAATGTTCACTGCCGGGTATGAATATTTGTAGTAAAGAGAAGGAATATGGGGAAAATTGGAGGAGAAGTCACGGGTGAGTAGGAGAAAATGGGTGGAGAAGTCACGGGTGTTTAAGGCTGATGAGGTACCGCGTGAAAACGAGGGGAATGTCGGGTGGAAGGATTCCCACGCGGCTGCACGGTCAACAGACCAATCGGGGCTTGGCACGTGTCGACAAATGCAGAAGAAACGCGTTTTTTTGTCAGCCGGGACCTGATAAAGAGGAGCAGGGTCCGGCTCCATTTCAGCCGGTCAACAAACCAATGGGAATGTGACACGTTGCAGCTTGTCTGGAAAATGTCTTACCCACCCGGTCCCGGTTTTAAATTGGCCGGACCCTGTTTTCTTCAATCCGGGTCCGGTTGTTCCGAGCAGGCACCGGTTCAATTCAAACAAAAATCTGGATTTTAGATGAGATTTTACAAAATCTATCTATCCTATAATTCATCCTACCCAAACTAAGCCATAATGAACTTCTTCTATTCATAGTAAGGGTGTTTCCCTCTTTTTATCAAAGAAAACAACCGCCCGACTAGAATTGCAAAAGTAATGTCTTCCAAACCAAGAGGAAATTTTGCTTGAAATGATGTCGTTATGGGTATATGGGTAATAAAGTAATTTCACAAGTGTTTCTTTTTTGTTGCTGACAATGCCTTATTAAGGAGTGTCTCATTGGATAAACCTGCCTATTCTTGTCGGCTTCTGCCATTTGCATATCATCCATCACGACACCATCAAACCTCCTTTTCCTTCTCCATACATCTCTCTCTTTCCCTCTTCCGTCTCTCTCTTCGAGAAACAATCCCATTCTAGGTTAATCCTTCCAACTGTCGCCGTCTGCTACTTTACTCCGGCGTATCTCCACCGTTGATTCTCTCTGCCGTTTTTTCACAATAATTCAAATATATCATAATCTCCCCCATCTCTCATCCTCCTCCTCTATTACTACCTCTAGTACTCTGCTCTCTGATACCCCACTCACCACCACCACCACCACCACCAACGCCAACCCTCCTCCAATCTCTCTCTCCTTCTCCGACGGCGGCGGCGAATATGTACGATTTGTTTTCCGAATATGTACGATTGGTCGATCTGATTTTCTCTCCATAGGACTCAACCGCCTCGTCAACGCCCGATCCGATTCGGTTGCCTACTCTGACGGCGACTGCTGATTCAGCTTCCGTACCCTGCGGTGTTTTCTTTCATTTCCTTAATTTCCTCAAATCTGCTTCTCTCTCTCTATTGCCGGTGTTCAATTCAATTTGGAGAGTTTGAAGGGTTTGAATCTCAATCCAAGAAATGGTATACGAGAGGTCAAACAGCAGGCTGATAGGTGGAATGCCGGAGACGGTGTTCAGCTGCGTGATCAATTACCTCCACGACGCGGTTGACCGGGACGCCGTGTCGCTGGTCTGCCGGCGGTGGTACGAAATCGATGCGTCGACGAGGAAGCACGTGACCATCGCCCTGTGCTACACCACCACGCCGCAGCAGCTCTGGAGGAGGTTCCCATGCCTGGAGTCGCTGACCCTCAAGGGGAAGCCCAGGGCGGCCATGTTCAATCTCATTCCCGAAGATTGGGGAGGCTATGTGACTCCTTGGATTGAAGAGATTGCCAGGTCTTTTCGGTGTATCAAGATGCTCCACTTTCGTCGGATGATTGTCAGCGACTCTGATCTCGAGCTCCTCATTCAATCGCGTGGTAAGGGTTTGACCACTCTCAAGCTTGACAAATGCTCTGGCTTCTCTACCGATGGGCTTCTTCATATCGGCCGGACTTGCAAGTATGTCCTCCTTTATTCTCACCATCATTTTGTAGCCTTTGATTTTACCATGGTTCTTTTATGGTTGATTGCCTTTATTTTGCTGTAATTGGCTCTTCTATCCACGGGCTGTGTTCCGGGTTTTTGTCTGTTTAGAAGATTCCGTGTATAGGTTATCACCTTATCTGGTCACTTTCAAGCTTGGAAGAGATGGGTTCAATTCTTTTGTGAATTATTATTCTGATGAGCTTTTAGTGTCTGCCTCACAAAATCTCGTATTAAATCTTCCTATCTTGTGTCTTATCTTCTTGATGTTTGCCGTGGCTGAGACTGGCTTGGATTATGGGACATCTTTCACTTGTTTGGATGTATTAAGCAGATTATCATAGTTGTAGAGTATATGAATGAGAGCCTGACAGACTAAGATATGATTTAACATGAATGAGAGCTGAATATTTTTACTTTATTTCTCGGTAATGTGAAGCTTGAAATTTTGATCGAGGGATAAAGGCGTAAGATATATACTATCTTTATTTCATTTATAATCAACCCGTGCACTAGTTGTGGGCCAAATTCTGTTGACATTTATGTACACTGGACAAGAATCAATTCTCATCCATCATCGTGCAATATCTTTCAATCATCTAGGTTTACATGCACTAGTATTATATTAGAGGAGAAGGGAAGCTAATAGAGATCACATCAGGAGTATAAGCTAGGTTTGGTTATTCAGATATATGCAGTAGTTGTCATATGATAACTGTTTTGTAGATTCTGTAAGGTAGCTATGCTACAAGTTCTTTCGGGTTAACTAAACCATGAAAGCTGGTTATAAGTGAACCAACGAACCAGGGTTTGATGTTTTAAGCTTTCACAGGAAAACTAGACATTGTTACCCCATTTTAGTGCTAAAATGGAAAATTGTGGGTGAACCACTGAAGTGAAACCTTACGGTTCACCTACCAGTCTTCACTGTTGCGTGCACTCTTCCTTACAAAACATTGCTGGATGAACTGAAAAGATACTTTAAATTCGAATGCCAGGGATGATATTTCTTTGGAACAGAACCATCATATTCGAGCCACGGCTGTGAGATTCTAAAAAGTAAACCCTTCGGAACAAGTTAGGAGGCCAGTTTCATCAAAACAATCTACTGCTCTAAGCCTGTAACTGCTGCACGCGATGACGTGGAGCAAGCCTTCAAATCTTATAGTCTCATTTCAAACACAATGTTCCACAGTTGTAGACGTAGAACATTGAAATGGTGACAAGGATCAAGGACCCAAAGCAACATCAAACATGTTCGATGATAAATGGCACTAGGGAGAACAACATATTGATGCTGCATAAAATGTAGTACAAAGCTCTGTATCTTGGTTATATGAGAGATCAATCTAGCAATAAATGTTTCCGCGCAATTACGGTCTCAATTGTATGAGGATGGTAGAACAGAACATATTTCATGCAATTTACACTGAAGGATGAATAACACATGTATTGGAGTGTTCCCCTTCCAATTTTGATTGCTTAACACTCGCTGTCGCCGGAATTGATTGCTAGCTACGGGCACTGGAGAAAGCTGAAAAGGAGTCAGAACAGAACATATTTCATGCAATTTACACCGAAGGGTGAATAACACATGTATTGGAGTGTTCCCCTTCAAATTTTGATTGCTTAACACTCGCTGTCGCCGGAATTGATTGCTAGCTACGGGCACTGGAGAAAGCTGAAAAGGAGTTAGCTGAAACTGATTTTTAAATACTCCATGCAAATTGTGTATGGTTTTCCCTCTGGAGATGAAGATAAAAGAATCTTCAAGTAGAAACATTGAACCACTTCCCGATCATTTAACCATGCCCCAAAGTCAAATCCCGAGAAAACCCCACTCCAGTCTCCACTGAGAAATCGCTATTTGGTCGATGAAATGTCTTGATTTCAAGTTCATGTCCTTCAGGAAAATAATAGAAGTCATCAAATCCTTACACTTGAACATCAAATTTGATTTGATGGCATGTTTTGTTGCCACACTTGGATTTCTATTGGAACTTTTGGTTAGATAGAATGGCGAGTGAAGTTCATAACTATGTGAACAGAACTTATCTGCGAAGTGATACAGTTTCTCGTATGTCATGCGCATGATGATAGTAAACTCTCTGTTGATGTCTCCCGAAGAATTTCATGTACCCTTGCTCAGCGTTATGTCTTAGCATATGCACTTATAAGCTTGTGAATTGCTGAACTAGCCTGCCCGTAAGCAAGTTTTAATGTTTGTCAGATAAGAGGTATACACAAGATGGTATCATGTATTAACAACCACGATTAGATGCCATTCCCATATGGCATATGTTATATTCACATTTATTAATTTTATTTTGCAATGAACTGAAAGAATCCATGATAGCCCAGAACACCTAGTGGTAAGTTATATTCTCGAATTAAAATTTCCATGCCTTGTCTGTGGTGTTTGTGCAAACAGGAGCAAAGTTTGTACATTTTCCATCCAGAGTGTATTACTGTTGGAAGTTGACGGATCGTAGTGATATATTTTTTGTTTAGGCAAGTTTATTAACCCACTGGGGAGTTGAGTTCATTAGGTTAATATGAATTTTCAACAAGGAATCATCTGACATGCTAGACAAGTTAGAAGTGCAACAAACAATATTTTGTTAATTTGTGAACTCAAGAGATAGAACATTCTCCAGAACACTCAATCGTTACTTACACACTTGAATTATCTACCAAAGAACATACACTCTATTTTTACCTTCAACGGACTGCAGATAGTGTATTTATTTTTTATTGACAAGTTATATAATGAATGGATACCAGTGTTGTTCTCTTTTAATTAGTTTGAATGTATTTACTCACTACTTTTCGGTACATCACAAGTATATTTATTATAAAATATATAAGAAATTTATATACATATTTATGTGTCATTGTGATTTGCATCCCTAGTTTCGTGAAATGAATGTGTCTTCTTTATGTCACGTTTCTGTGTGCTTTCTGTTATGTTTGCTTCAGAGTTCATGATTTACGTTGTACAACTTGTCATAAGTCTCTAGCGACCATTGAAAAAACTCCACTTTATTTTATTTTTATTTTTTTTCTTACTGACAAAGAAGACTCAGTTTCATGTGTTGTTGACAAACTAGTAATGGTACTACATACATTCCTCAAAAATGACACTATGAATGGTTCAAGGAAAGGTGAAGCAGCTATTAGTTATGATAGTGGGCAACCTGTGAAGCCCCTATACTCCACATGGAATGTCGTCTCCATATCTGACATTACCTGAACATATTTGTTTTATTTTCTTGATTTTTGTTGTGCCACAACGAGAAGCCTTACTATACATCTAACCTTTTAGGCAGTTCCTAGACCAGTGTGATTATGTTTAACGTTGAAAGGGTTGCTTCTATAAAAGGAAAGATGCACATGTACTTACTGATAAAGACAGTTTATATTACCCTTTCATGATATATTTTTGTCAATTTGGCTTCAGTCATTGTATATATTGGGCTCACATGGAAAAGCATACACACACGCACAGATCCACCATGTTTGCTCATCATTTTATTATCTCATCTCTTCATGTTGTGCCGTCTCTGCATGTCTGTCTATCTTCTTCACTTCTTTGTGGATGACTTTTACGTCCCACCCATCTTATTTTCCCAGCTTTGTATCTTTAAACTGCTCTCGTCTTTTGCAGTCACACTCACCGGTGGTTTTGTAATAATAAGTCTTGCGTGATTATGTTTAACATCCTTCAGGTTTCTTGAATGTTCTGTATATTGAGTGTTTGCTGAAATTCGTTTGCATCAATTAATTTGTAGTATCCAGTTCTCTATTTATCTGTTCTCTCTTTTTAAGCTTGTTATGGTGCAACTCTTCGTGGTCTTTGCATGGTTCCTGACCAATATAACTATATATTCATAACTTTTGCATTTGTTCTACGCAACTGTGGGAAAAAGGTTGGGCAATCGACCTTGTCGGATGAGTAGTTTTGACAGTGGTATGGAATATTCTGATTGAGATGGGGAAATAAAAGAAGTCCAGGGTTTAATGTTTTTATGGGTATGTTATATTCTGATTGGGTATATAGAGTTAGATTTGTTTGATCTATTAGCTACTTGATTAAGATAATCTCTATTTTCTCATGTTCTTTTTTCATTTTCTGAAAAAATTGTCATATTCTGCCTTCTCAGGAATCTGAAAACCCTGTTTATGGAAGAGAGCACTATCATTGAAAAAGATGGTGAATGGCTGCGCGAGCTTGCTTCAAACAACAGTGTTCTCGAAACATTAAATTTTTACATGACAGATCTAGCCCAAGTTAGGTATCAGGACCTTGAACTTATAGCCAGAAATTGTCGATCTTTGGTATCGGTGAAAATAAGTGAGTGTGAATTGCTGGATCTTAAAGACTTTTTTCGTGCTGCATCTGCACTAGAAGAGTTTGGTGGGGGTTCTTTCAGTGAGCTACCAGAAAGGTATGCCACTCTATCCTTTCCTCCAAAATTGTGCTGCTTGGGCCTGACTTACATGGGGAGGAATGAAATGCCCATTGTATTTCCGCTTACATCTCGATTGAGAAGATTGGATCTTCTTTATGCACTTCTCGACATGGAGGATCACTCTCTGTTACTTCAAAGGTGCCCGAACTTGGAACTTCTTGAGGTACATTATTCTTTTTCGTTATTTGTTTTGAAGTGTAGTTTCATCTTTACTGTTTCGGGCCTTGGCTCTAGGTGGTTCTTCTTTTCTATATTCCGTCTCACTTCATTAATCCTTTACTCATCAAAACCGACATCTATTTCCGAAAATGTGGATTGATCTTGTAGTTTGGTTACATTGTTGTAGTTATGGTATTTATTACCTTAAACTTATCCTAATTTTATAATGTATACAATATCTATCAAGGATACAGTAAATCATTCTTTGATAATGTAACTAACCACACAAGTGAAACTGAGAAATTGGAGTTTTAGGCTCTGTTTGGTTGACTGTAAAATGTTTTTCAAAGGAAAATATTATACACGTAAAAAAAAAAATTGTTGAAAAATTCTCTGCAATCATTTTCTCGTGTTTCGTTGATACTTGCAAAACATTTTGCTTACGCATTAGATATTATTAAAATAATTACATATAACAATAAATTAATTAATCGGTGGTGGTGGTGCCATGGGCGGCGGCGACAGTGGCGGTTGAGGTGGGTGGCGGCAATGGTGGTTCTTGGTGGTGGAAGTGTTTGTATGAGTTGTTGTCATGCTTCTTCACTCTCCAAAGTTGGCTTACGGATTTTAAACGTGTAAATCATTTTACATCATTCAAGTGAAAACATTTTACAAGGGAAAATATCTTACGAGACAAATGGCAAACCAAGCACCAAAAGAAGGGAAAACATTTTACAGGAAAATATTTTACCACCAACCAATCGGAGCCTTAATTATAAATTTAACACCAACTTTTAAGCATTTTGGAACTTAGTGATCGCCGGCTTTCCAAAATTAGATTGACTGACCCAATATTTGATTTTTCTTTCCTTCTGGATAGACAAGGAATGTTATCGGAGACCGAGGATTGGAGCTTCTCTCTAGGTCATGCAAAAAGTTGAGGAGGCTACGCATAGAGAGAGGGGCCGATGAACGCGGTATGGAAGATGAAGGAGGATTAGTTTCTCACGTGGGATTGATCGCTTTAGCAGAGGGTTGCCTGGAACTTGAATACATAGCCATATACGTCTCCGACATCACAAATGCATCCTTAGAATGTATCGGCACAAACTTGAAGAACCTCACCGACTTCCGCATGGTTTTACTAGAACATGAAGAGAGGGTCACTGATTTACCACTCGATAACGGTGTTCGAGCCTTGTTACAAGGCTGTCAGAAACTCAGAAGGTTCGCCATGTATCTTCGACCAGGTGGTCTAACAGATTTGGGACTCAGTTACATTGGGAAATACAGCCCTAATGTGACGTGGATGCTTCTTGGATGTGTTGGGGAATCTGATGCGGGGCTTATAGAATTGTCTAGAGGTTGTCCTAGGTTACAGAAGCTTGAAATGAGGGCGTGTTTATTCAGTGAACATGCGTTGTCGATTGCTTCGTTGCAGTTAAGGTCTCTTAGGTACATGTGGACGCAAGGGTATCGAGCTTCGCCGAACGGTCAGGATCTGTTGGTGATGGTTCGTCCGTTCTGGAATATTGAGTTGATTCCAGCGAGAAGAAGTGTTGTTGCTCCGTTCGGGGAAGAAGTTTTCGTCGAGCATCCTGCGCACATACTTGCCTATTACTCCCTCGCGGGACCCAGAACAGATTTTCCGGATACTGTTAGACCTTTGGATCCAGCTGCCTTGCTTGATGTGTAAGATCATCAGTCGGTTGTACATAAATACTACGATTTCTGATTGATCCCCGTGTGCAAGTTCCTCCATCGTGTCTGTTTTTGTTGTTGCTTCCTGTTCTCTGTATTTCATTTTTTTTGGGACGTTGGGGTGTAATAATAAGTGTTATTCTGGAACAATTGTCATCAGAATAACCAGATCAGTTTGTACGAACATCTGGAAATTTTCGTGATTGCTGCTATGACTTGGTACGACCTTCTTGCTAGCCGGATGGTTGTAAATTTGAGGTGTTGAAATGTATATATGAATGAAAGATTACAACGTTTTGCTGCTATTGTGATTTGGGGTCAGACTTATTTCGGAAGTATCTTAGAGGTATTTGAAGCTGGAATATTGTAGTATCAGAGGTTTCAAATCTTGAAAATTTGTCATTTACGCCATCATCTCCAGTTGTCCGGTGATAGTAATACTGGGTGACTGGTTCCTCTTTATTCTGTAGAGTATTTGGCATCCATTTACCTTTTTTTTTATAGTTCGGAAATCCGTTGTCGTTCATTGACGCTATCAAATTATACGTTTAAAACCCAGTGTTCATATCCTGACAGAACATCAGCCATAATAGGTATAACTTGTGCCCTCAAAATACAGAAAATGTTTTACTGGAGAACAGAACATTAAGTCGACATATTTTAGTTTGACTCGATGTTTCTTTCATGTTGGTATTGAAATATTCCTACATGACTGCATTCCCCACTCGAGGTCTCTGAGTTGAGGTCTTAAACAATGAAACCCCAAGCTGGAAATGTCACCATTTTTGTGACTTATTTCTTCCCTTCCCAAGCTTTTAACTATTTCGGTATGTTAGAGGCCCTAGTTGCCTGTTTTGGTTAATGCCTTACAGACTATGGAACTCAAACAAGGACACAAGGTGATGTGGAGAACAAAGGGACAGCGAGCGGAATATTTGGGGTGACTTGGCTAGTACTGTTTCATGAAACTCACGAGTCATAGCAGTTGCATTTTGTGAAGGGTTTTTGGACTTCTAACAGTTTTCCAAGCATCATTACGCCAATTTGAAGATGGACCGAGGGACATATACCAGCAGGTTGAGTTTCATTACCCAAAGTTTGAGTTCTCCAGGGATGTCTTGGTAAGCACAGAAAAGCATGGACATGGTCGAAATGGTTTGCAACATGTTTCAAATGATATTACGCGAGACGATCGAAGTTCACCACCAAGGAAAGAGAGAATTGGAGGACATGCTAATTCAACCGTTTCGTTGAGGGATTCATCGGTAGATAGAATTGGAGGCATAACTATTGGAGGACTCTTCAATCCCACAAATTCGTTGCCGGCAGTTATTCTGTTTAGATGAACACTAGGAGGATACGATTGTGACAGACAATCAACCACAGTCAGGTATCGTACAACAGCATTTCAGAGACTGCTAAGGAAAGCGTCTAGCCCAGAAACCATGATTATCAACCAATTGTGTTTCAATGAAACATATAAAACATACATAAAAGTATAATTTGAGTTCACACTTCACACTCGATGAAAGATATAAATATCCCAGTTATTTTCCTATGAAAAGTTCTACCGAGAACCTACGCTTTGCTTTTCTTTGTAACTCGCAAGATATTGATACAATTCCTAAGAATGCATAATTCACAAATTAAGAAGTCACACTGCAACTTTAGAGATCTACGAAATGTTAAGTGCAATTTATGCTAACATTGTGGAAGGTCAGCTGGTGGTGGAAATATCGATTCATTTGGGCCTTCTCCGTTTTCCACCAGGAACGCCATCTTAAGCCCCCACGTCGTGTGTACTTCCAAATGACAATGCAGAAACCAAACACCTACCCAAAATAGAAAGTCCAACCTTAGAAATTTGCATGGAAAAAACCCATCTAAATGCCAAAGGTATATATAACAACCAAAAGTTACCTGGGTTATCTGCTCTGAATCGAATAGCAGTCCAACCAGCAGTCGGCACACTAACCGTGTTCCTCTCCACTGGATCAACAAGATTAAACTTCTTAGGATCATTTATCGGATCAAAATTCCCCAATCCCTTCCCGATCGCAAAGAAATTAAACCCGTGTAGATGAACAGGATGGCTTTCGGGTGCTATAATAGAAGTCCCTTGAATCACAACTTGCACTGTGGAATTGAAACCCAGCATGTAAACTTTTGTACCATTTCTAGTCTGCATAGTTTTTGGTTGAGCCGTACCCGTGTAATTAAACGGGTTCGGCGGCTTCCCAGGAAAATCATCGGTGTAAACGCCGCTAATGTTGTAGTAATGCGCTTGAAGAATCGCCGTACTAGGCATCACAAAAGTCACATTGTTGATATCCGCGACGACGTCGGTCCCGTTGACACATGTCGCGCAAGGGTTGACTCCGACGCCGATGACGAAAAACAGCGAGTGGCCAACTGTGAGCGGGACGTTAGCAGGATACAGCTTTGAGTTGAGGCTGCGGAGAGATTCGATGAAGTGGTTTGTAGCCGGCGTCGCGTTAATTGGAGGAGTAATTGTGAGGGAGGTTGGAGTAAATGGCGTGGTGCTCTTGTAGCGTAGTAGCGCGGTTGCGGTCAAGTTGTCGACGCCTACGACGGTGTCCATAAAGGGGGATATAGCAATTAAGTACTTCCCGGGGATTTGATCAGCTGTGAGAATTGCGTTTGTCGTTTGGCCGGGAGCGATGAAAACGGTGTCGGTCGTGAAGGGCTTAACGTAGGTGGCGTCGACTTCGACTATGGTTAGGTTGTGATTGGCGATTTTGAAAAAGAGCTCGTCGTTGACTGCAGCGTTGACGATTCTTAGCAAGTATGTTTTTCTGGATTCGACATGAAGAGTGTAACCTGCATGTATGAAACAAAATGAAAATGTCAAAAAATGGCCTCCTTCAGTAGTGATCTTAATGAAAAAACAACACTGATGCCCCTTCTTTTAATGCAAAAATTCAGTAGTGTTCCTGATAAAACTACGAGAATATCCCACCTTAATTAATACTTAAATTATGTCATAATACTTTCTAATTCCAGCCTCTGCCCCTGGTAGTCGGATATTTGCAAAAATACAGGAAGAGGACGTGTGGCACATCCGAACACCCTGTGAATAAGAGTGTGCATTTAGACATTTTATCAAATACCATAAGGGTACAGGACATATTTGGCACATCCAACAGGGTATTAGCCTATTAGGATGCCATTAAGGGTATCTTTTGATAAAATAAATAAAAAGGACTTAACGGCAAGCAATAGAATTCACTCTAACTAGACCCCTGTTTTTATTTTTTTATTTTTATTCTGAGAATTATCTAGACCCTAATTTTGAAATCGTTAGGATAATAATTATATTCTTTAATAAAGAAAAGAACTTGTTCCAGGCACAACCTGTACTGTCATTCAGGAATATGTCTATGGAGTAGAAATATAATCATTACCCTTAGAGGAGCAATTTGTCATAGGTCCTGGCCTGCCGTTAATGGTGTGCGAATCCGACACATTAGGAGGTACCCCCATTTTCGTAGCCTGGTTTATCATTGCCTCCACATCCGTCTTCCACCATTCTCCTACATTCAAAACAAAGAAAATAGGAAGTTAAGTAGTCATTCTTAGTTTTTTTCCAAATTACATACGCCATTCTTCTACATTGTAGAAAGGCACACACCAAATATGATGATTTCTTCATAGTCAGGCTTAGGAAAAGGATAAGGGACACCGAGCTTGGGCAAGATGACAATGGCGCCATATACTGTCGCCCTCAGCCAGGTGATGTGTGCGTGCCAGAGGAGAGTCCCGCGTTGGCCAGTGAGGGTGAAGTTATAGACATAGCTTTGGCCCGTCTGGATCGGGCACTGGGTGATGTATGCTGGCCCGTCAGACCAACCCGTCCGAAGCTGCCTCACTCCATGCCTGCAGTGAAAAACAGAACTTAGATTATCTATATATGTAAGGTTATATAATAAGTACTATGTTATGGGAGAAGAGAGATTTTGTAAGAAATGGTGTAGTTTCACCAGTGGATAGAGATATTGTATTGGACATGATTGACCACCCTGAGGATGATTGTATCGTCCTCCCTTGCGTAGAGGGTAGGACCTGGGCTCTTGCCGTTTACTGTCACGATTGGTTTTGTTGAGCACAGTCGTGTTGTATTCTTCATCACCACCTGCATAGAAAAGACCCCATGTTTTTAGGATTGATGCTTCACGTTGATGTATTTTACATTCTATTTTCACACCCCAATAATTACAAAATTAAAACTTAGATTAGGGTTTCATCTTGAAGAATTATATAGGATTCATGTCTTGTTTCTTATGCTAGTTAAAATTTGCAGAATATATAATTTTGGGGAAATTTAGTCCCTTGATAGTCAATTAATGAGTTGTCGATCGGGATTCAGATAGTGAACCGAAATTCACCTTCACTGAATCGTGAATCTTAAAGATTCAGCTTGCTATATTTTTAAGTAAATTTAACAAAACGGTTTCATAAAGCTATAACATTGGTGAACAAAATATTCATTCTTTTACAAAAAGAATCTTTTACAAAAAGAAAGCTCAAGTAATTGGAACCCTGCATCCATAACTGGTGATTATGAGTTTTTGACATCTAAAAGATAAAGAATACTTAAGATAGGCATGTGGAGCAAGGAGCTACAAGATGCCGACATTGAAAATAATAGGAACCCATTACAATTGTACTTGAGAAAAATGCACTAGTAATTTTAAAAGAAATGTATGTTGTAAAACAAACATAAATGTAGGAAGTGATGGAGTAAGTATTATTTCTTAGACTGATATTGTAACTCAATTAGACTTTCAGATGAATTGAAGGCGAATCGTAAGAATCGGTCTGAATCGCAATGTATGATTTGGACTCTTGAATCGGGATCCAAATAATTTCTCGTCCACGAAAGATTCACTTGGGGATTCGCATGGTTTTATGGGTGAAGCGAGTCGAATCGTAGGATACGAATCATGAATCGTAAGATTCTGACAACATCCAATATTTGAACTAATTGAACGTGAGTAATGCGAAACTCATATTTTGATTGAGGCACGTAGCCTAGAATTCGTTAAATACAAGACAGGGGTAGGCTTTTATCTCGCATAAAAGGTAATTGAGGTTGGGAAACTCTAGAAAAGTTTGGAGTAAGACTTGGGCAAAACCACGAGTCCATCCGATAAATGTCGACAAAAATGCACAGAGTTACCATATCAACTAGCATCTTCGTTTCGACAGGTAAGATTGTTTTTCACCTTTAAACTTTGAGCTCTATCATATGTGAAGGCATTTCATCAATCAATAAATGTCATATATCACAGGTATTTTCATAAATCAAAACTACGACAACCATTTATTTGAAAAATGTTGCTTATGACGGAGTATTCAGTAAACCAATATGACCATTCCAATATCTATTTTCATGAAACACTGGCCTGATTGTGGTGTAAGATTAATGTGTCAGAAAATATGTGTGAAGTGTTGTGTTGTCTATATGGCTTCATTCATTAACCTTCATCCAACCAAATATGGAAATTCATTAAATTGCCTAAAATGGGAACAAGCATTGTGTATCAAATAAGTTTTGCTTAATATGGGATGAATGTAGACTACTACTTTAATGATGAAGATATTCTCAAATATAGGTGAATAAATGTGAAACGTATCATGTGAGTTTCACTGAAGTCTATATAAACTTCATTCTACTTGCTTAAATCACTCACTCATCAACTTGCTTCTCATTCACTTTGCCATCGGAAAAGAGAGAAAGACGAAGATGTTGGGCAGACACTTGATTGAGTTTGTGGTCTACATGACAGGTGCTCGTGCACTCGCCGAGTTGTTCTTCAAGGACATTTGCATAAAGGTCGAGAAATGCATGGAGAAGAATGTTGTTCCTGATATATCACCATCTTAATGGTGGTCTCATTATTATAAACGCATTGTATTGGAAATTCGCATTCTGAGCCATTTTGAATAACAGTTAATATATGCTCTTATTCAAATTCTGCTCTCGGGACTTTTGAGGTATACTTAGTCTATTTTATGTTCTTTCATTCCTGGTTTCGAAACTAAAGTTAAAATAAAAGGATCTTTGAGTTGAACTTCGAAGTTTGTTTAATTTGTTTTCCTTTCAAAAAACAAATGCCTGTGTTTTATTTTTATAAAATAGATAAGAAATTAGAGTACGAGGAGCTACAAAAACAATGTAAGGCGTTGGAACGAGCTTATGAGACTACTTACACTGAACTTGTAATGACGAACGAGCGGCTCTGCCAAACCCGGAAATAAAAAAGCAGCCACAAGCACCACAGCTTGAACACGCCGCCTAAACGTCGCCATGGACCTTCTTTCTTTGTTTTCTGTTAACTTTGTTTTGATTCTTTCCTGTGGTTTGATGTTCTGTTATGGATGATGGAGGATAAAAGAATGAAGGTATGGGGTAGTATATATATGTGACTGACCATCTGAATATTGATTAATTAGTTAATTAATTAATTAATGATGAAACAAAAACAATTAAGTGGTCAGTGTTGGTGATATTGCTAGGTCGTTTTACAATGTTAGGTGTGGGGTTGAACACAGCCATCCAGAGCCAGCCATATGTATAGGTATACACATGTTTATCTGGTGACTCTCGTTAAGTTCATCTCTTTTTGGTGCTGTTATCTTGTAGTTTTCTTTGTGGGTTGAAACATACACTCAATCAGCATCTCAGTCTCTCTCTCTCTCGCATATACACTTACCATGTACAAGCCATGCATAGTTTACTTAACTCACTACGTATGAGCTCCTGCATATAGCTCTGAAACATTATTGCGCTGGAAAGAAGCAAGAGCAAGCTTTTATTTTCCATTAATCATTCTTCAGCGCTTGTGTTTCAATTGTCTAATTCAAAACTTCAGATTGAGAGCCGAAAAGCCGATCGCCACATCCATGCAAAATTTGATACTCTCTGTTGTTCTGTACCCTAGAGGGAGGCTTCTTATTTCAATGTCTTTCTAGGAGTTTAATGAAATCTTCACTATTAAAAGCCATTTCAGTTGAAAGTGGTGAACATCTGGCTATCTGACGAATTCACCGTGCGAATGGCTAGAATACCATGTTTTGCAACATATGTGTAATCCAAATGTAGTAGGATACATGTGAATTAGTGGGAACTCACTACTTTGATATAATCCAAATTTGATTTTACGGTATTGTTGTAATTTAAAATTCTATAATCAAAACATCACTAGCATTGCTTGGAAAACAAAATTGTCCTAAAAATATATTTGAATTTTGCAGTTCTGGTAGTGATTGTTGTGGGTAGGAGTCCAAATCGTACATCGGAATGTCCAAAGACCAATGATTCTTCTGTAGGTGGACAATTGTTTTCAGCGATAGCTCAAGTCTAGAAGCTTCCTTTATTAGTGTTTTAACTTCGTTTTCAAATCTTCAAATGACTTGTTTATTTCAGTACCACGAAATTTAATCACATGCAATCTGTCTCTCTCCCTCTCTCTCACCCATAAACTCCTAGATGAAACAGCTTAAATGCTCAGAAAAGTTAACCTCGCCAGTGAGGTAACTAATTCATTGATCACTAAAAGAACAGGGTTTTCACATGAACCCTAATCTCCCTAATCTAGATTGAAGAAGAAAATGTTGGTCAACTTCTCCAAATAAGGCAACCTATATGGGAAGAATGTTATAACAGAGGGTATCGAGTAGAACTGTTATTTCGGTTAATCGAAACCAAAACCGGCCCCCGAAATCTTGACCCGATCAGTTCGGTACGGGCTCGGTTACCGGTTAGTCGGTTACGGTTAACCGGCCCGGAGCATGCCCTCTAAACGGCCTGGCCCGGCCCGTGTAACCGTAACCAGGTCTCAACTCAAAAGAGGTGGGAAAGTGACTAGTTCAGTTAACCGAGCGGTTACGGGCCGGTCACGGTTATCGGTTCGGCTCGGTCCAAGCTGGGCCGGTTCACAGTTCCAGAGAAGGTCTAGCCGTCCCTAGCCCAAATCTTTTTGGTTTTTGTCCCGGTTCGGTTATCGGGCTCGTGCTCAGTTTCGGTTTCGGTTACCAGAATCTTGGTTATTTCGGGCCAGTTTCTGGGGTAAACCAGCCCGTTTACAAATCTAGTATCAAGACAAGAACATATGAAACAAAAATAAGCAAGATCAAGACACCGAGTTTTTACGTTGTTCACTAACTACGACTTGAAAGCCTGACTTTACTACTGCTATGAAAAAATATAGAATACCAGAAAAAAAACACCACACTTACGTAGCCTGGACTTAGACCCCTTTTATAGACATAAGGGACCTCAACGTGCTGCCAAAGTGACCCGAACCGTCCCAAAGCAATAAGAAAACAACCCAAGCTGCCCCATACCGAACTTTCTTGTATAAGCAGGTCCCGTTCGTGTGAATTGCTGACTTATTCGTACGAATTCCTGCGTGCTCGAGCAGGGAGCTCGCACGAGCAAACATGTGTCCGTACGAGCACACAAGAATCCACATGAACCCTAATCTCCCTAATCTAGATTGAAGAAGTGATCGTCAAATTCTCCAAAGAAGGCAACCTATGTGGGAAGAATGCTATAACGGATGGTATTGAGTAAAGCTGTAATTTCAGTAAACCGAAATCGAAACCGGCCCAAGAAATCTTGAACCGATCGGTCTGGTACGGACTCGGTTACCAGTTATTCGGTTAAGGTTAACCGGCCTGGGAAACTCATAAAAGGGGATTGGGAAACTCATAAAAGGGACTCAAACTTACTAAAAAAATCTGATGCTTATAAGGGACCAGATACTGCAGATGGTTCCCAACAGTGCCGCAGCAGCAGACTTACTGGAAAATTGGCATGAAAAGGACAATCCTGCTCGTAATAATTCTGCCTATGGATGCTTCAGACCAAAAGGGACTAACAAACCTTGGGCTACAGTGATCTGGAGTAGATTTATTGCTCCAAAACATTCCTTTATTGTATGGCTAGAGGCTAAAGGAAAGCTTCGCACCAAGGAGAAGCTTATGCACACAATTGAAAACACCCTCTGTGAGTTCTGCCACCTCCATCTTGAAACACAAAATCATATTTTCTTTGAGTGCTCTTTCACAAAGCAAATATGGACAATTATTCGCAACAAGTTTGGCATTCGCAGAGCTATGAACACCGTCGATAGCAGTCTTAAATGGCTCAAGAAAGAAGCTAAAGGGACCTCTTGGCATGCCCGCGCAAAGAGGATTGCGTTTACAACATGTATTTATCACATTTGGCTTGCGCGCAATCGGAAAGCTTTTGACAATGTTACCCCCCAGGTTGATGGAATTGTTCATACAATTCTCAGTTATGTTTTTAGAGCTCTTAATATCTTCAGTCGACCTGTTTAGGACTTGGCTTCATGGATAGCTCCTTGCTGCTTTTACTTCAGTAGCATTTTGGTTAGTTTTGATAGGCCATGTTGGTCACGTTGCTTTTGCTTCAGTACCATTTTTGGTTGGTTTTGATAGACCATGTTGGCCACGTAGCTTTTGTTAGGCTTTTGTGCTTGGCTAGACTTCATGTCGCATGGTTATGGCTAGTAGCCATTGTAAATAGTCTCTTTTGCATTAATACAAACTTATATTTACCGATAAAAAAAGGTTAACCAGCTTGGAAAATTTCACATACCCTCTATCCGGCCCGGCCCGTGTAACGTAACTGGGTAACCAATTCCGTTCGGTTCGGGCCGGTTAAAAACATATTTTTGATGGTCACAACTCAAAAGTGGTGGGAAAGTGACGCAGAATAGAAGCGATTAAAGACGTCAAAAGACAATCTCCATAGAATAAACGTTTCTCAAACAAGAGAAAAATGAAATATTATTGATAATGAGGTAAAAGATGCCTTGGCTAATAGCCTACAACGGTTTAAATAGCCTAAAATACTAAAAAACGGAAAAATTACCCAAAATAGAAAAAATGACCTAACAAGATATTCTAATAATATAAAATATTCTAAGAATTTCCCAATTGGCGGAATTTCAATTGGACTTTCCTACAAAGAGAAATTCATAAATCAAATCTTTTCAAAAACGGCAAAAACGTTGATTGGAAGGTCAAGATGACCGAATTTGACCGAACTGGGGTGGTGCTCGTGACTAAAGTCACGAGTTATGCTCAAAAGTCGTTCGCACTCAGAAACATGTATGGTTCGACCATATATCGAATTCCTTCAATTCTGCCTCTGACTTTGCGTACTGACGGGAACTGTTTTCCTGAATTTGATGATATTTTCCATAATTCGTGTCCTACATATGGTCGAACCATATGTAGACTCTGATACCACTTGATACCACTTGACGCAGAATAGAAGCGATTAAAGACGTCAAAAGACAATCTCCATAGAAAAAACGTTTCTCAAACAAGAGAAAACTGAAATATTATTGATAATGAGGTACAACGCTTAAATAGACTAAAAATAATCAAAAATCGAAATTTGCCAAAAATAGAAATAATTGCAAAACTATCAAATTCAGAAAATATGAGAGATTACGAGAAATCTCCAATTTGCGGAATTTGATTAGGAGTTTCCTACTAAAAGTTATTGACTAAATAAATACTGCCAAAAATAGTAAAAACGCTGATTTCATGCCCTAAACGGACGAATCTGGCCAATCTGAGGTGGTGCTCGTGATTTATCACGAGTTATTCTCAAAACGTCGTTCGCACTCAGAAACATGTATGGTTCGACCATATATCGAATTCCTTCTTTTCTGCCCCTGACTTTGCGTACTGACGGGAACTGTTTTCCTGAATTTGATGATATTTTTCATAATTCGTGTCCTATATTAGAAAGGGACCGGTTCGGTCCGGTTAACCGGGCAGTTACGGGTCGGGTTCGGTTATCAGCTCGATTCAAACCCGGCCGGTTCACGGTTCCAAAGAAGGTCTGACCAGCCCTAGCCCGAATCTTCTCGATTTCTGTCGCAGTTCTGTCATATCAAGCTCGGGCTAGGTTTCAGTTACAAGAATCTCAATCATTTCGAGCTGATTTTTCCAGTTAACCGGCCCGTTTGACAGCTCTAGTATCGAGACCTCCAAGAGCAAATATGACGTGGTGCTCTAATCAATACATCACAGGACACGTCACGAACATGTAGGAATCCACTTTCTTTTGTCTGCCACTCATTCTCTTTCTTCCTGACGTGTCATGTACTGTATTGATTAGAGCACAACGTATATTTGCTCCTAGAGCAAACAAAAATTTCTCCAAGACACCTAGATTTTACGTTGTTCACTAACGATCACATGAGCTGCGCCCACGACCTGAAACCTGACTTTACTACTGATGGGAGAAACCCATAATACCAGAAATTTCTGGGCCCAGTTGCAGTGACGGCGGAAAACCCTAGCTAGGTTTTGCTGCTAGGTCGGCGGCAACAGCGGTGGAAGACCTAGCTGCTGTTGTGGCCGTTGTCCATGTGGCGGCAGCGGAGCAATAACGGACGGCTGATGCAGCTGTTGGGGCTGCTGCTTCTGCTGCAGTGGCGGTAGATGCTGCAGCTTCTATGGCGGAAGCGGTGGCTGATAGCTCGGTTTGACTGTCGACTGCTCTAAGTCCTGCTTGTAGGCCGGCTGCGGGAAAGATGATGGCAGCAGCGTTGAAACCAGCGGCTGTAGCAGATGTGGTTGCAGCCGTAGCTGCAGCTGTCGTGGTTGCGCCAATTGTAGCCCCTGTGTTTGTTGAGTCTGGTCGCTGCTTGTTGGTGGAGCTGGCCGGTACGGTTGATAGAGAGCTGACGGTGGCGTTGGCAGCAGTGGCTGCTTCTGCGGCCCCAGCTGCTGCGGCGGCTGTTTTGGCGGCTTCTGGGAACTAGTTTCCAGGGCTATAACACCATCACCAAGCTTGTTTCCAGGCTAAAGAACCGTGCCTCTAGGGCTGCGATCAAATTGCCCAGATTGGTCTGTAGGTCACTGATTGCGGCCAGTAATTTTGCGCCCAGATCTTCTGAAATTCGTCATGCATTTGTCATGGATGAAAGCACCCGTATCACAAGACTTCTAGAAGATCAATGTGTCTCTAGAAGCTTCTAGAGACTGAACCTAGGTCATGGGCCGCCTCTGGTTCATCGTGGGTCACTGAACAACTCAACCATTCTAGGCCTCCAAGTGTTCAGCTTGTGACGCTAGGATGAAAGCATAAATTGCACAGGCCATACGGTCTTGGATAATTAAGCAATTAAACAATTAGCAGCAATTAATCAAACAGATTGTAGGCAACAATGAGAAATAAAAGAATTTCAACACGGCTGCTTAAACTATACTCAGTTTAGACATGTTACAAATTTCCACCAATCACTATACATATATAGGCCAGTTTTGTCTATAGCTCTTGCTTTTTGTTTGAATCTTGTATAGCTTTCTCAATCCTCTTAGTACAAGATTTATATAGATACCCAAGGTAGTCAACCAAGTTTTCCTCACATGTCCCTTCAACAGGGTTTATCTCAAATCTCCAACTAACAAGTGTTGAATCATCCCCATAATCTACCAGCTTCAATGAATTTTTAGATCCATCTAACCCCACATTGCTTGCTTCCATCTCATAAACATAGCCGTAGGATGATGCATCCATCGACACCAGCTTTTCTTTGATCCACGACCTATCACCGCCGTCTTGGGGGAACATGAAGCCAGAAACTAACTGGACATAGCCAGGCACGCCTTGGTTGCCCGATAAACTGGTTACTCTTTCAACCATTGGCATCCATTCTGGTAATCTTCTAGTTTGGGACACCACATCCCACACTTGGTATATTGGGCCTTCCACTATTCCTCCAACCGATCCCTGCAATTTTTTCTTCTCCTGCTCAAAAGTCTGCAAAATGAACTATGAAAAAACATGATTTGGAGCATTCAGATTGTTTTTTAAATGCCGAGTTTCCCATCTTCTGGGCAAACTTTAACTGTACGTGATCAGACTGAATACAACAAATATAAGAACACGATACAACAATCTCATTCAACATTCATATTAAGCTCATATTTAATTGGGGAAAAATAGCATTTATTGCTTCACTTTAGGCATAAGACAATGTTATAAAGTTGTTTATTTGGTTACTTATTGGGCATATTCAATTAGGCAATTCTAGAACATGACTGAGAAAACCTAACAGTGAGAATATATCTGTGCTATTGTCAAAGCAGATTTCACATTACCATGACTTTGGCTTATGGTTTCAGATGGCGATACATCACCTCCTCAGTATGTAACGTGTAAAGACCTTCAAATGAAGCCTCTTGCTTATGAAGTCAGAACCATCCCAAGTTCTGATATATCAACAGAATGTTTAGAAGGAATGCTCAGAAGCAATGTCATTTTGTTGGAAATTTCCTTAATAAGACAAGACTTATTATACATAGGAATTTACGGGGAAGGTGTTAACTCCAAAGCTTTCCCATCATAGAGATTTACAACATTACTCTCCACAAGAGGTTTGCTCTGTCGCGAACAAAAAATATGCTACTTTTACAAGATTTGTCTAGGAAGATAAAAACCCTCGCCCGCAACTGCAACCTAGATTACCAACTTTTCATGAAAACAGTATAGATATGAAGTTTTCTCCCAAGAAAGAGCTGACACGTGAAATAGAAGCTTTGTTAGCTTAAGCTGCAGCACCCACTGGCACACCAGCAGCCTTGAGTCTGGAGGAACCATAAAGGGTTTCTTCAAATCTGATGATCTCATTTTTGGATCCATAGGCTACTTGAGTCCGGTCATCAAGGTTAACTACAACCTTATCCAGCACAGATTGTGTTCCATCACTACTGTAACCTCCGGCTTTCTCAATCAAGAAACCAAGTGGAGCAACCTCAAAAAGCAGTCTTAACTTGGCTTTTGTGGTTGGGGATATCACATTTGTGAAGATACCCTTCTCTTTCACAATGATCTGCAGCTCAAAATGAGCAAAACTCAGCATAAGAAGACTATAATCTTAACTGAATTCCAAAATAAGTACTGCCCTTGAGGATTCAAGAAAACGAAACTACGTACCTGGTTGACATCAGGCACCATTCCACCAGTGTACCGCAGTGTGTATTTCTCTTTGATATAATAGTTGATCAGCTGTTGTAATTCACGAATTTTAGAATTTTAGACTTCCACTATTGTCTGTGTGAACGTAAGTCTGTGCTTGGAATAATTGAATAACCGCAAATATTCGCTATTTTTCTTTTGCATTCGATTGTTATTCCTAGAAATATCCATGGTTCCAAGCAGAGGAAGAGTATCAAACTGATAACCCTAGATCTCGTACCTTGTCATAGTCAGGGTTGTCAAAGGTAGCTCTCAAATTCCCAGGAGAAAACATTTTTCCTTCACCAATTTCTGTTGTGTCTTTGACATGCTGCCATTTTCCTGTCAATCCAAAGGAAACATTTTGGCAAGAAGAAAAAGCAATGAGTCGCTTACGCACAAGGGTCAAAAATAATTTCAAGAAAATGAAGAAATATAAGTGTTGAGACTGTTGAAATTGGATGCAACCTTCATCAAGGAGAAGGAATTCGTGGGTCCCGGGGATGTCCTTGAGAGCAAGAACATATGTTGTTCGAGGTCCGTAGATTCCCATAGCTGCTGCTACTTGATCTCTCCCAGTTACACCCTGTAACTTGTCACCAGGCCAAACCCCAAAGATGGTGCCCACAGTGAAATTTGTATCGACGATGCTAGAACCATCAAGTGGATCAAATGCAACACTGAATCCACCTGTAGAAGAAACAATGTCAACATGAATATTACTGAGGCATTGCATTCAACTGGTTAAGATCAGGATTAGCAAACAAAAAATATTTAAACCTTCAACTGGGCCTCCCATGTCTTGTAATTCAGGAACTTCTTCGGAGCAAGCATATTTGCAGTAGTGCGAGAAAGCCAAGGCCTATGGGTCAGAGAGACTATCAATTATCAAAATGATAAATTTTCTTCATTATTCAAATTTCTAGACAGGAAATAAGTTAAATTTTTCAGTTTTTGGCCCTTTGCAATGTAATTGGATTTTCAGAAATGGAATGGAAGGTGAATAAAATGTAAAGATGATAGAATAAGAACGCCAAAGAGTGTACAATAGTCAACTCATTGGACATTGTTTATTTTTTTAATGAATTTTTAGTTTGGTATGTTGTGTCTAAACTCTAAATGAATAAATACTGGGATATTTATGAATAAACTGGAAAACAATTGGTTGGGAGATTTATAAGACTGACGTCAAATAGGAGCTTGTCAGCAAGCATGTCGACTGCAAGCTGTTCATCTCCAAAGGTGTTGACACAAGCTGTTCCTCCACAAGAAGCGGTTCTGACTTTGAAGGCAATGGTTCTGATTGCTTCACCCATGCATGTCATCAGCCTGATCAGTCCCTTATCTGTGGTTGACTTTTGGAGGAATTCTTCCTACAAAAAAAAAAAAAAAAAAAAAAAAAAAAAAAAAAAAACCAAATGAATTCGTTCGTTGATCATACAATCTGCAATTGTTCAGGAAGAAAAAATAAAAGTGGATTTTTTTTTTGGGAAAAGATGGCTCTGGTCTAATCTAGGCTTACCAGACTATCACCAAGCTCACATCTGGTTGTAAGTGAAGAGGAACCCCTGGTCTTCGACACCTTAAGTGAAGCCTTGGGAGTGATCCTCAAGGACTCGCCGAAAAGTGAGCTTGATTTCAGGCTCTGCATTTGCATTTAACTAACCCTTTCAGTATCGCAAAATTTATTTTTCACAAGTCATACAAACAAATAAATATATAAAATTATGCGGCATGCGGTCAAGAGACTCGAAACGAGTCAGATACATTACGGAGTGACAGCCTATAATTAAGTTCGCAAGCCACGAGAAAATCAGCTTGATCTCCCTAGTTTCTAAGTCTGTCTGATGTTGAAGAAACTAAAGTCTAAATCATTCTATTCCAATCATATGTTTGCCCCGCATTGCTGTTTTATCCCACAGTTCCTGTTGTAAACACCATATGTTTTAGGTTAAAGTTGCAGAGTAACAAGGTCTGTTTTCAGTTTTGATGCATATGTTACCAAATATTTTTTTTTAACACTCTGATCTCGTCTGCATCTTTCTTTTTGTTTAACAAAGCATTCAAATCACTGAAACCTCAAAACATATCCAGAAACAGCACTGCATTATTACTAGTTGTACCTTGGGGCTGAAGGAGGGGGAGACAGATGGTGGAGAAACCAGAGCAGAATGCTGAGAAGAAACTCCGGGAAGGAAAGCGCGGCGCGAGCAACACGTGATACTTGCAGTCTCCATTCTCAAGCTTCTGCTCTTCTGATCTTCAAAACTGTGTTTTTACTAGCAACTATGACCTCTTCCAACTGTATTGAGTATGGAGGGAAGTGTGGAGCAAATTGGGGGCTGTGATAGCAGATAAGCTGTTATTGAGCTTTGCCACGTGGCTCCTCCTAAATGGATAGGATAATCAAATAGTCATGGAGATGAGGTTTATTACCATCGTTCATATATGTGTGGCTCTTGCCTGCATGATCAAAAAGATATGGTGGTGGGCCCCACCTTACTTGCTTCCTGTCAGCATATGCAATACCTTTCTGTGTTTGTATTTCGGATTTTCTACACCCAACTTATTGATCTGTACCACCAAATCATAATTCTTAAGGGACAACAATGATGCTTGTAGTAATTTATGAACTTTATCACATATTGTGTCTCCGTTCTCTCTGAATCTTAAACATTTTGATTTTTTCTTCCGTAATCAGGTCACTTTGATCCGGTAATTTAGATACCCAAACGTTGCAATTTTTGTTTTGATGGTGTTGTAGAGTGAATTGACTGTAGCACATCGTGCAAAGATTATCAATTCTCACATCGTTTTACTAATCATATCACTAAATTAAAATGATTCAGTGAATAGTGGTAAAATGAAAATGGTAAAGATTCAGAAAGAACAGAGAAAGTACTAAACATCTATTGTAATTCACAATTATAACACAGTCAAAATCATTAGACACGCAAAATGGAATATTATAGTTGAGTGATGATTCAACCATATGAATGGGGTTGCTCATCCCCGCGGTCTCATGCGAAACCAAACACCACTGTCATCATAGATAGTTAATGCAATGTCAACATTTTTTTTTTTTTTTGAGGAACAATGTCAACATTAGGAGTAATTATTGCTTGCTCCAAGAGCAAATATGACATGGTGCTCTAATCAATACATTACAAGACACGTCAGGAACATGAAGGAAATCCACTTTCTTTTGTCTGTCACTCATTCTCTTTCTTCCTGACGTGTCCTGTGCTGTATTGATTAGAGCACCACGTCATATTTGCTCTTAGAGCAAACAAAAATTTCTCCAACATTAGATTAGACTCTGCCTCTCACAATGTTGCCCCGCCTAGGTGGGTTCAGTGAGTTCCTGTAATCCATTTGAATTGGAGATTGAAATATTTAGATACAGAGAGAAGAAGCTAAGCTATGTAACTAAACGTGAATCCTGCAATTCAAAGCAGATGGAGGCCATTTTTTAAGGTGTCAAGGGGCTGGCACAGGCTTGAAACCGGACCGGCCAGCACCAAAATGTCCCAAAACCAGCCCCCGACCGGCCCATTCCAACTCCCTAACTGGCCCAAGCCCCAAAACCCCCTTTTTGGCCCCAACCCGGCTAGGCCCAGCCCCACCAGGCCGGTTCCACACCCCCTCCCAACCGGTACCATTTATTAATATATTATTAATTAATATTTTATTAATATTAAAAAAAAATATTATTTAATATATTAATAATATATATTGCTCCCCCCCCCCCAAAAAAAAAAGACCCCACGTGTTAGGGCCCCAGACCAGTGGGGTTCAAGTTTCCCAACCCCTTAGCCTGGCTCGGGCTGGCCCCCTCATCCCCGCCTCCTCCCAACCCGGCCGGCCCAGACCGCACAGTTGACACCTTGAGGTGTAATTTTACAGTATGATAATAGTTTAGGGGTGAGGTTAAGCCGAAGGCCGTGGAGCACGAATGGCATTTTTGTAGACGTAATGAAGGGAGGGAGGGCGAGGGCCGGGGAAGTAATAGGGAAGAAAAGGGCGCCTGGAGATTCGCTGAAAAAAGGAACACGAAAACCGGAACCAAGAACGATATGCAAAGTCAATAAACAAGAAATGTTCAGTAACCATTCCAGGAAGATATCTGCATAGTAACTGCCACCTATAGCCAACTAGAAAAATGTATATACCCTCCTTATTTACATGAAAACCCTTTTACAAGGGTAAAGGAGGACCAGCTGCTTGCATCCTTTGCAACCATGCAACCCTAACACTAGACTTCTTGATTTGAAGGAAAACCTCTCTATATTCCTTCTTCAAGAATATGTCTAAAGCAAACAAGTAGAGGTCACTCCCTTGCTCTATTTCCTCCATTCCGTCTAGGCACTCTATACATTCCCCTATGCTGTAGTTGACTTTGCCCATCGAGCATTGACCTGTCACCATGCTCTTCGACTCTGTCACATCATTATGCTGATCAGGAGTTCTACAATCAGGATATGCATCCAAGGGCTCTACGACACGCACATATGAGGTCGCCGAACCGTCGCTGAACCTCCTTCGTCTAGGCGCGGGTTCGGTTTCTCCGCTGTATGAAGTCCCATCAAAGATGATGTTAAGTTTGTCTGCCAAAAAGAGCTCTTTAAACCTAAACTGAGCTGCATCAGGGTTAGCCTGCAAGCAAAACTATTCAGTCACAGAATTCCATTGTTGAGAAAGACACTGCCTTTATGAGCTAAGATTGGAATCAAAAGATGACGGCTTAGGCTCCGTTTGGTTGGCAGTAAAATATTTTACAAAGGAAAATATTCTACGCGTAAAATGTTTTTCGGCAAGAAGTTTTCTCTGCAATCATTTTCTCGTGTTTGGTTGACACTTGCAAAAGATTTTGGTTGTGCATTAGATATTACTAAAAAAATTACATATAATTAATTAATTGGTTGTGGCCTTGTGGGCCAGTGGGCAGTGAGGTGGAGATGGGTGGCGGCAATGGTGGTTCATGGTGGTGGAGGTGTTTGTATGAGTTGTTGTCATGCTCCTTCATTCTCCGGAAAACAGCTTAAGGATTTTAAACGTGTAAATCATTTTACATCATTTGAGTGAAAACATTTTACAAGGGAAAACATGTTACGAGACAAATGGCGAACCAAACACCAAAACAAGGGAAAGCATTTTACAGGAAAATGTTTTACCACCAACCAAACGGACCCTTACTGTTTACCTTTATGTAGTCGGCCCAGTCTTCTTCAGTAGCGCCAAATGTTTGAGTAATTGGATCCCATCTCATCATGTCGGCGTCGGTCAGCTTACGCCACACTTTCCATTGTTCCTTAGTCGCATCCCAGTGATTCTTTAATTGTTTCCTCTCGTACCTCAGACCGGTCTGTGCATGGAATGAATCTTCGATATTGGTCCAACCATCTTTAGTGAAGTAGGTCCCTGGTTTGTTTCCATTTAATGTCTGCTGAAGACACAAATCCACAAATATTTGGTGGAAGGCGGGAGTCCAAGTGGCTTTTACTTTCCTCGCGTTATGTGCTGCAGCGGCAGCACTTTTCTGTTCAGGCGTCATTCTCCCCGTCATTCTTCCTGTGAAAGATAAGTAGGATTGCTACTAAGACCACATGATGGAGAGACCATTTCTCAAAAGGTTCGGAAAAAAAAAATAAAAAAAAATAAAAAAAAAAAGCAAAATAAAAGATGGAATAAATCCACCACGTATGAACAATGGAGGTCTACACAAAACAGAGAGAACGCAACCAGAAATATTGACTCACAGATTGAGACAATCGGAATAAATCATGGCAAGGAACTGTTAACTTGTTTATTTGTATTCTTTACAGGAGATATGAATTTAAAAGTCAATGATAGTAAAACAAATGCAACAAGTCATCAAATCCTTATTGCATGTTAATGTACATCCCACAACACAATCAATGATCTTTGTTATATGTATCAAATTACACTCTCGCAAAATGTATCATGAAGTCTAAACAGTGATATACGAGTTGGTAGCACACCTCAGACTGTTGAGACAATAATATATAAAGAAAATGTGATACACCAGGTGGCATGTCGAAGGATTTTTGAGAAGTTTCTCAAGTGTGTCGGTGTGATACTCATGTAGGCAGAGACGGCACTCCATGTAGACTTAAAGTGATAGCCCTCCACCCTCCAGTAGCACACTGAGTAAGCAGATTATCCACACCCCTCTAACAAGATTATTTTATCCGTTACGAACAAAATGAAAAGAAAAGGCCAGACTCATGATTCTCAGATATTGTAAACGATTGTGAAAAGGAAGGAGAGTGGAGTGATCAAATTCCGATACATGGACACTGAAACACACCCCAAAAATGGTGAAAAAGTAAAGCAATGCCAAAATCAGGAGTTTCAGATTCCAAAACGCGATCACACTGCCATTTCCGTCACTTCCCTGTGCCGGTATTCTGAAAAAATGTGATTTTTCTGCTTAACTTTTTCGTAGTCCAATTTACACCAATACATGAGACCGAGCAGACACAGCACTTCATGTAGAATTGAAGTGAGGCCCTCAACCATGGGGCAGCGTAGGGAATAAGCAGATTATCAACACCCCTCTAACAAGATTGTTTCATCTGTTATGGAAAAAATGAAATAAAAAAAAGGTACTCATGATTCATAGACATTGCAAACCAATTGTGGAAAGGAAAAAGAGATTGACAACCCCAAGCGGTTGGCCTAGTGGGTGAGGCCTGAGACTTAAAGGTTTGCTCCCCTTGAGGTTAGTCGAGGTGAGCGCAAGCTGGCCTGGACAGCCACGGTTATCAAATTTGCAAAAAAAAAAAAAATAAAAATAAAAAAAAAAATGAGTGATTGATCAATTTCATACACGGACTCTGAAACATACATCACAACTGGCTACAGTGAACAATACAGCGAGGTAAAGATCAGATGCCAAAATACAGTCACTGCCATTTTCCTAATGCCGATTTTTTTAAATAAAACAATTTTTTCTGCTAATGTTTATCGGAATTAGATTAACATTCTGACCAAAAAGAATAATTCAATTACCACACAAGCATTGCCACAGAAATGAAAAATTGAACATGGACCTCATAACCATTGCAATTTGCGATCACTAAGGACGATTAGAATTTACTACCAAGCTCGACTGAAAAAAAAAAAAAAATTGATTCTTCACATAAATCAATGAAATGGAGACCATCAGTTTCACCGCGTTCTTGCCACACCCTGTTAAAAAAGACCAAACTTGAACAGAATGACAGAACCCTAAAACAACGGACGGATCCAATCATTCGGTAAAAACATTAAAATTCATAGCTTTACCAAACATGCAATCACATGGAGATGATAATTACCGCTGAATGATCACAAAATGCAGCCCAGAAAAAACAACCATTTCTTCACACAGTCGGAACAAAAGTTTATGTGGAAAGAAACAAAAAAACCAAAATCGATCGATGGTACGAAGTCAAAAAAACATGATCGAAATCACGAAGTACCTGGAGATGGAAGAGACCGAAATGTTCGACAGGAGTTACTGCAGAGAGACGTAGCTTTCCCTCAATTCCGGTAGCGAAGCTCTCTCTGAGGAGACGATGGAGGAGAGAGAAATGCAACAATTAATAAAGCACATGGGCTTTCAAACAGAAAGGGCTCGGAAATGGGCCTAATAGTTGCAGTAGCAACAGCGCACAAGTCAACAACTGGAGGAAACTACTAATCCATTCATTTTGGTGAAGGACACTAGCCCAGTTCGGAAATGGGCCTAATAGTTGTAGTGAGTATTATACTACTCCGTTCCTCCAAATTCTTCATAGTTGAGTTTTCTAGATTATTATGACCGGTTGATTTGGTTAGCAAAACAATTCAAGAATTCGGTAAATTATCACGGTATTTGAACACTACGATATCGTGATAATTTACCGAATTCTTGAATTATTTTGCTAACTAATTCAACTGGTCAAAATGATTCACAAAAGTCAACTGTGAAGAATATGGAGGAACGGAGGGAGTAAACGAGAGCATAAGTTAGTTAGAACTTCTAAACTCGTCATGTTCAAGGGTTCTACTATACAACTCTACAACATTGGTATTGTCAAATACTACATCCGCTCCTTCTCTATGTCCTCGCACGATTTTCGAGGGTCACTTTCACCCGGTGATTTGGCTAGCAAAATGAAGCAAAAATTTGATCATTTTTTTCATGGGGTTGTAGAGCAAATTATGATGCACAACATCATAAAAAATTGACTAAATTCTCGCATCGTTTTAGGATCAAATCACCGGGTCAAAGTGACTCTCGAAAGACGTGCGAGAACATAGAGAAGGGACGGAGGTAGTAACATTTAATGTAACAAAAAATATTATTATTATATAATTACATAATTTATTATCGGGTTAACTATAAAGTATACTGTATCAAAAAAAACTATAAAGTATACTAGAACATCTATACTAATATATATATATATACATACCAACACTTATTGTGAACTTATTGTAGTGAAATTCAATGTGCTCAAAAGGTTAAGCATATCATAAACATAAGCAAGGTTCTGAAAAGCAAGTATTTCCTTGATAGAAATATCATTCAAGCTACGTTGCATGAACAAGCTTCTTATACATGGCGAAACATTGCCTCCAATGGAAGCCTGGTAATGAGATGGGAGGTGGGAAATGGTGAAGACATTTGGTGCTTCACAGATCCTTGGCTCCGAAGGCCGGAGTCCTTCAAGGTCGTCACTAGCAACCATGGCAGAACCGATATTGCGGTGGCCGAGTTACCAAACATCGGATACACCTGCTACCGCCTGATGTATACGAAGTGCATAAATTAAACCTCCTTTCAACACCAAGAAAATATACTCTAAAGTTTTGGCACTACACGGAAACAGGGAACTACACAGTTAGCTTCAGATTATAAATTCGATTTCTTCATTGCAGGAAACGGGAACCTCAGCAAAACATCCCTCAAATTGGATAGATGAGTTGTGGAAGAAAAGAATCCCAAAGAGGTGTTTTTTCAAATTTGGACGGGATGGAGAGGAGTCTTACCGGTCCGAAAGAATTTGTTCTAGAAAGAGATCGAGTGTTCGATGGAGTGACCGATCTATAACACAAGCACGGAGACGGAGCTGCACCTATTGATTGCTTTCACCTTAATAGAGGATATCCAGAGATTTACGTTCGGGGAAGAGTTTCTACAGAAGCGTTTTGGAAGATTTAGTGTTTTGCTCCCACAAACCATCAATCACCTGAATCCAACAGACATAACATTATGTTTTATTCTGTTGTGGCAAATATGAGAAAATGGGAATCATATATTTTTTAAGCTAAAAAAGGGTTTCCAGCATCAAATATTATACAGAGAAATAATGAGTTCTTAACTGGTTACAGGAAGGAAGTTGAGTGAGATTCACTGCATATGCCATATCTAGTAGCCGTAGAGATAGAAGCAAGGGAAACTTCATTTCCAAAAGCAATTCAAACCCAACATAGACAGTGCATGGGATCCAATCTCAAATAAGGTCGGAGTAGGGGCTATCGCCATATGAGATAAAGGTGATTTCATTGCTAAAAAAGCTCAATCAACCTCCTTCACAGCAAGAGCAGAAGAGGTCGGGCTCATTTCTTTGAGAAATGGTATGAGACTAGCATTGGTTGGGATAATGAAGGTTAGAGATGAAGACTGATGTGTTGAATGTTCTAAGAAGAGCTAATGCGGCATTAGAAGGTGGTGGAGTGCTCCAGTCTACAAGAAACTTATCAAAGATTTTGTACTTGTGCAAGCTTTCAAACCGACAAAGATTATTTCATATCACAGTCACGTTTTGTATTTTTTTTCTTACTGGATGAGTTGTGAGTTGGAAAAGTTAAAAGCAAGAAACATATGTCTTTTTTACCACAGAGGCTGAGTATATTGTTGCATTATATGCATTAAAAGATGTACTTTGAATCTCACTATTGAACTAGGAATTATGCCTAGTATCGTGGACCCCATAGCACTCTATTGTGAAAACCATAGGAAACTACCAATCCATTCTGGTTGGTGAAGGACACTAGCCACTACTAGAAATATTAGCAAAAGCGTCATTAGATTAATGCGGTTTTTGTTAAATTTAATGTTGTATTTAGCATAAACAGCATTAATTGCAGCATTAATGCTAATGCTGCATTAGCCAGTGCTGTTTTTTGCATTGCAGCATTAAGCTAATGCTGATAGCAAAAACAGCATTACTTGCAGCATTAACTAATGCTGCATAGTTCTAGTCACACCTGCAGCATTTACACAATAATGCTGCATTTTCGAATCAAATTGCAGCATTGTTGGATTTTAGTGCTGCATTATTACACTTCATTTTGCAGCATTATTGTTGATTAATGCTGCAATTTTTCTTCCTTTTGTTTGTTTTTTTTGTTTTTGTTTTTTTTGTTTGTTTGTTTTTTTTTTTTTTTGCAAAGTTCCCGTGTTCATCTGTTATCTTTCCTTTTCATCTTCTTCAACTCGTTCAACAACATCAAAATTTAGCAAAGACAGAGCAATAAAAGAAAAGAGCAAATGTACAGGTTCTATCATATTTTTGTCATCCTTCATCCCATAACATATCATTTACAGAACATCACAAATTACAGTTTCTAGATCACATAAATTTGTACAACAACAACTATTTTTCAACATCAACAGCTAAAACAACTATTTCTCCATCTCATTACAGGAGATGAAGAGAAGAGAAAAAAATCAGATCTATATGTTATTTTTACAATCACTGCAACGAGGAAGAACGCCGCCTCACCACTCGCCACCACTAAAACCGCTGCCTGCCCACCAGATCTGGGAACCTTCATCCTCCATCTCCTTCGTTCTTCATCCACCCTGCAATAGAAAGAGATCCGAGACAGAGAGAGAGAGAGAGAGAGAGAGAGAGAGAGAGAAAGAGAGATAAGGACGGAGAGAGGGAGAGTGAGATACCATTCGAATCTTGGTGAACTACCCATAGATCGACGACGGGAAAGCTCGTATCTGGTGGTTGCGGTCCTCTCCGCCATCTTCTCCGCCATGGTTCATGATTGGTGGCGACGGGGAAAACGAAGGATACGGCGACCATGGAGACGGCGCGATGACAGGACGGCGACCTTCTCATCCCTCTTCGCCATCTTTCTCCGGCTCTTCTTCTTCCTCTCCATCTCCTTCGTTCTCTCTTTCTTTCTCTCTCTCTCTCTCTCTATTCACATCTGGTTCTCCGCCTCTCTTTCTTCCTCATCTCTCTCTCGATATAAGATGTAAATTGAGTGGGGTATAAACTGATGGATCGGGTAAGATAGGTTTTGGGTGTAAAATAAAACACATTCACCCCTTCCAATTCAGTAAATGACACTTTCACCTCTTTTTTGATAGCAGCGTTACTTTGGTTAATGCTGCAAAGTTGAACATTCGATTTGTAAAAAAGCAGCATTAGTGAGATTAATGCTGCAATGTGTATGTTGTTGCAGCATTATTAGATTAATGCTACAATTTATATGCTATTTAGCCAAAAATTGTAGCATTATTGGATTAATGCTGCAATATTACAACATTTAGTTTGCAACATTAATAATAATGCTGCTTTAGGGTATCAATTACCACATTTGTCAAATGCTATAAATAAAATGTGGTATTTGCTAAGATTTCTAGAAGCTAGCCCAGTTCGGAAATGGGCCTAATAGTTGTAGTGAGTATTATACTACTCCCTTCCTCCAAATTCTTCATAGTTGAGTTTTCTGGACTATTTTGACCCGTTGATTTGGTTCGAAAAAAAATTCAAGAATCGGTAATTTTTCACGGTGTTGTAGAGTAATTTGAACACTACAACACCGTGATAATTTACCGAGTTCTTGAATTGTTTTGCTAACTAAATCAACGGGTCAAAATGATTCACAAAAGTCACCTGTGAAGAATATGGAGGAAAGGAGGGAGTAAACGAGAGCACAAGTTAGTTAGAACTTCTAAACTCGTCATGCTCAATGGTTTTACTATACAACTCAACAACATTGTTGTTGTCAAATACTACATCCGTTCCTTCTCTATGTCCTCGCATCGTTTTAGTGATCAAATCGCCTAGTCAAAGTGACTCTCGAAAGACGCGCGAGAACATAGAGAAGGGACGTATGTAGTAACATTTAATGTAACAAAAAATATTATGATTATATAATTACATAATCGATTATCGGGTTAACTATAACGTATACTGTATCAAAAAAAAAAAAAAAAAACTATAAAGTATACTTGAACATCTATACTATTATATAAAACCAACACTTATTGTGAAATTATTGTAGTGAAATTCAATGTGCTCAAAAGGTTAAGCATATCATAAAAATAAGCAAGGTTCTGAAAAGCAAGTATTTCCTTGATAGAAATATCATTCAAGCAACGTTGCATAAACAAGCTTCTTATACATGGCGAAACATTGCCTCCAATGGAAGCCTGATAATGAGATGGGAGGTGGGAAATGGTGAAGACATTTGGTGCTGCAGAGATCCTTGGCTCCGAAGGCCGGAGTCCTTCAAGGTCGTCACTAGCAACCATGGCAGAACCGATATTGGGGTGGTCGAGTTACCAAACTTCGGAAACACCTGCTACCGCCTGATGTATAGGAAGTGCATAAATTAAACCTCCTTTCAACACCAAGAAAATATACTCTTAGTTTCGGCTCTACACAGAAACATGGAACTACACAGTTAGCTCCGGATTATAAATTCTTTTTCTTCATTGCAGGAAACGGGAACCTCAACAAAACATCCCTCAAATTGGCTAGATGAGTTGTGGAAGCAAAGAATCCCAAAGAGGTGTTTTTTACAATTTGGAAGAGATGGAGAGGAGTCTTACCTGTCCGAAAGAATTTGTTCCAAAGAGATCGAGTGTTCGATGGAGTGCCCAATCTACAACACAAGCACGGAGACGGAGCTGCACCTATTGATTTCTTGCACCTTAATAGAGGATATCCATATATTTACGTTCGGGGAAGAGTTTCTACAGAAGCGTTTTGGAAGATTTAGTGTTTTGCTCCCACAAACCATCAATCACCTGGATCCAACAGACATAACATTATGTTTTATTCTGTTGGGGCAAATATGAGAAAATGGGAATAAGACATTTTTAAGCGAAAAAAGGGTTGCCAGCATCTAAATTATACAGAGAAGTAAAGAGTTCTTAACTAGTTACAGGAAGAAAGTTGAGTGAGATTCACTGCATATGCCATATCTAGTAGCCGTAGAGATAGAAGCAAGGGAAACTTCCTTCCCGAAAGCACTTCAAAACCCAGCATAGACAGTGCATGGTATCCAATCTCAAAGAAGGTAGAAGTAGGGGCTATAGCCATATGAGAGAAAGTTGATTTCATTGCTACAAAAGCTCAATCAACTTCCTTCACAGCAAGAGGAGAAGAGGCCGAGCTCATTTCTTTGAGAAATGATATGAGACTAGCATCGGTTGGGATAATGAAGGTTAGAGATAGAGACTGATGTGTTGAATGTTCTAAGAAGAGCTAATGAGGCATTGGAAGGTGGTGGAGTGCTCCAGTCTACAAGAAACTTATCAAAGATTTTGTACTTGTGCAAGCTTTCAAACCCACAAATATTATTTCATATCACAGTCACGTTTTGTGTTTTTTCTTACTGGATGAGTTGTGAGCTGGAAAAGTTAAAAGCAAGAAAAAGTCGTCGTTTTTACCACAGAGGTTGTTGAATCATATGCATCCAAAGATGAACTTTGGATCTCATTGTTGAACTAGGAATTATGCCTAGTATCGTGGACCCCATAGCACTATTGTGAAAACCGGAGGAAACTACCAACCCATTCTGGTAGGTGAATGACACTAGCCCAGTTCGGAAATGGGCCTAATAGTTGTAGTGAGTATTATACTACTCCGTTCCTCCAAATTCTTCATAGTTGAGTTTTCTGGATTATTTTGACCCGTTTATTTGGTTAGCAAAACAATTCAAGAATTCGGTAATTTTTCACGGTGTTGTAGAGTAATTTGAACACTACAACACCGTGATAATTTACACATTTCTTGAATTGTTTTGCTAACTAAATCAACGGGTCAAAATGATTCACAAAAGTCACCTGTGAAGAATATGGAGGAAAGGAGGGAGTAAACGAGAGCACAAGTTAGTTAGAACTTCTAAACTCGTCATGCTCAAGGGTTTTACTATACAACTCTACAACATTGGTATTGTCAAATACTACATCCGTTCCTTCTCTATGTCCTCGCATCATTTTAGTGATCAAATCGCCGGGTCAAAGTGACTCTCGAAAGACGTGCGAGAACATAGAGAAGGGATGTAGGTAGTAACATTTAATGTAACATAAAATATTATTAATATATAATTATATAATCTATTATCGGGTTAACTATAAGTATATTGTATAAAAAAAAACTATAAAGTATACTTGAACATCTATACTAATATATATAAAACCAACACTTATTGTGAACTTATTGTAGTGAAATTCAAAGTGCTCAAAAGGATAAGCATAAAATAAACATAAGTAAGGTTCTGAAAAGAAAGTATTTCCTAGATAGAAATATTATTCAAGCTACGTTGCATAAACAAGCTTCTTATACATGGCGAAACATTGCCTCCAATGGAAGCCTGATAATGAGATGGGAGGTGGGAAATGGTGAAGACATTTGGTGCTTCAGAGATCCTTGGTTCTGAAGGCCCGAGTCCTTCAAGGTCGTCATTAGCAGCCATGGCAGAACCGATATTGCGGTGGCCGAGTTACTAAACTTCGGAAACACCTGCTACCGCCTGATGTATAGGAAGTGCATAAATTAAACCTCTTTTCAACACCAAGAAAATATACACTAAGTTTCGGCACTACACGGAAACATGGAACCACACAATTAGCTCCGGATTTCGTTTTCTTCATTGCAGGAAACAGGAACCTCAACAAAACATCCCTCAAATTGGCTAGATGAGTTGTGGAAGCAAGGAATCCCAAAGAGGTGTTTTTTCCAATTTGGACGGGATGGAGAGGAGTCTTACCGGTCCGAAAGAATTTGTTCTAGAAAGAGATCGAGTGTTCGATGGAGTGCCCGATCTACAACACAAGCACGGAGACGGAGCTGCACCTATTGATTGCTTGCACCGTAATAGAGGATATCCAGAGATTTACGTTCGGGGAAGAGTTTCTACATAAGCGTTTTGGAAGATTTAGTGTTATGCTCCCACAAACCATCAATCACCTGAATCCAACAGACATAACATTATGTTTTATTCTGTTGTGGCAAATATGAGAAAATGGGAATCAGGCCTTTTTTAAGCTAAAAAAGGGTTGCCAGCATCAAATATTATACAGAGAAGTAAAGAGTTCTTAACTGGTTACAGGAAGGAAGTTGAGTGAGATTAACTGCATATGCCATATCTAGTAGCCGTAGAGATAGAAGCAAGGGAAAATTCCTTCCCAAAAGCAGTTCAAAACCCAACATAGACAGTGCATGGGATCCAATCTCAAAGAAGCTCCCAGTAGGGGCTATCGCCATATGAGAGAAAGGTGATTTCATTGCTACAAAAGCTCAATCAACCTCCTTCACAGCAAGAGCAGAAGAGGCCGAGCTCATTTCTTTGAGAAATGGTATGAGACTAGCATCGGTTGGGATAATGAAGGTTACAGATGAAGGCTGATGTGTTGAATGTTCTAAGAAGAGCTAATGAGGCATTGGAAGGTGGTGGAGTGCTCCAGTCTACAAGAAACTTATCAAAGATTTTGTACTTGTGCAAGCTTTCAAACCGAAAAAGGTTATTTCATATCACAGTCACGTTTTGTGTTTTTTCTTACTGGATGAGTTGTGAGCTGGAACAGTTAAAAGAAAGAAACAGTTGTCGTTTTTACCACAGAGGCTAAGTATATTGTTGCATCATATGCATCAAAAGATGCATTTTGGATCTCATTATTGAACTAGGAATTATGCCTAGTATCGTGGACCCCATAACACTCTATTGTGAACGAACAAGCTAAGGAACCAAGATCACACAAACAATTCAAACACATATGTATGAGATTCCATCTCATTCGAGAGATCATCTATAGAGGATATGTGAGGATATGAAAAGTGACAACATATGACAATCTTGATGGAGAATGGTTAAGGTGGAGAAGAATGCAGGTTGTAATGGAGAGATTTAGTTGCTTTTCAAGGCCGTGCAACCTCTAGATCATCTGAAATCTTGAATTTACTCTGAAACATCCTTTTTTTCATCCTGAATCACCTTCCGAGCATCCTTTTGAGCAGCCAAACTGTTCTGAATCTCGTTTATTCTATCCTAATGCTCCCCGCGCGTCTCATTTCTGTAAATCACAACACGAACACACCTGCGAAGATCGAATGTGATAAAATACATAGAACTGCACGAAAAACAATGCAAGAAATGCCTGGAATTCACACAATACTAGAAACATAGCTTGATAAGGCAGTTTGCAATACATCAGAAAAAAAAACCCGTCGTTTATTGAAAAATATCACGACGGTTTTAAAAAAGCGCCGCAAGTTAAGACGGTTACTAGAAAGTGCCATAAATTTGATCCTACTTACGTCAGCTTTCAAATTTTACGCCGTTTATTAAACTACGGTTCACAGAAAACCAACCTAATTTAATTCGATTTATTTACTAACATAAATTAATTAAAAATTTAGACATATTCAATCTCTGACGTTGATTGGACAAGCAAGCCGATTAAATATTAACCGTCCATTGACAAACCCTACTCTTATAACCCCAAACCCTCTCTTTTCCTCTCATTCTTCGACCATCTCCTCCAGGTTCGTCTATCTCTCTCACACACACTCTCTCTCTCTACGTCTCTGTCTTTCTCTGTTTCCATTCACTTCTTTCCTCTATTCTTCTCCCTCTGTTGCTGCCGTCTCTATCTCTCTCTCGGTCGAATCCTTCCTCGTCTCCATATTCTCTATATTCTCTCCCTCTCTCTACGTCTGAACATATTTCCATATCCAGACCTTTGAACCGCCTACTTCGTCCTCCGGCGACCTCTGGACCCATATGTTGGTTTTCGATGCCCTAGAGGCAATCTGTTTAGTATGAACTTTATTTGTTAGAATAATCATTGTATTATTTATGGAGATATTTAATATAATTAAGTCCTTAGATTACAATTGTGCTATTTATCTTAAATATCCCTAGTTCATTATATTGATTAACCGGACGATTAACTTTAGACTAGTACGTGGGTAGATTGATTTGGAGATATCAATTCTAACACAAGGATATGCATTAGGAGTAATGACATACTGGATAGACCCACCACGAGAAGGCTACATTAGATTATGTCAACGTCACAAGCTCTTCTCGTAGTGCTAATGGTGTTATAATCCTTAGACTTGAAGTCACTGGATACTCTAGTTGTGAAATATTATGCTTTGATATTATTAAACGTTACACCCTGACTGGGTAATTATAAAGATAACAATCGGGCATGATAGAAAGCAAGCTGAGAGATGGCAGTGATGTAGATATGATTTGTCCCTCCTGCATAATAGGAGCAAGTATCCACGACCACTAGAGTGGTAGAGCTTATGGAACGTCTGACCAGACTCAGATAAATGAATATGGAGATATTGATGTTATCTTCATGGATAAGTCTATTCCCATGATCGAGAAACTATGGATTGGATATACGAGTGTGACGAATATGTCTCGTGTCCAATCCGGATATGGAGACAAAGGGATGACACAACACGGTAACATTGGACACAAGGTTTGTTGGGATCACTGGCTATTTCTATTAGTTGGGTGGCATAGATGTGTGGCTAGACACCGCTCTATGTTTGTAGTAGTTACTACCAACTAAGTAGAAACATATGGGGTCACACATCATATGGATTAAACTGGATATGGGTATTAATTAGTTGGACTAATTAATAAAAGGATCATAAAGCAACCATAAGCAAAGTTAGTAGGACTAATTTTCAAGTGGACTAATCAATGTAAGGACATGATTAGTATTGGGGCAATTATGTAGTTAATAAGGAGTTGTTAAATATATAAAGGAACTCTATTTTTTTATTATATCATCTAAGTCATTATTGAGAGAAACATAACAAAGCAAGGAGAGAGACAAAGTAGGAGCCTGAAAACCCCTACCCGTCTGCCCCTCTCACGCCGTCGGCCACACAAGGCACATCTCGTGCCTCGTTTTGCGTGATCCTTTCTTCCTTTCTTCCGCTTCTAGCACTACACAGTGGAAAGGATTCCAGTTGAAGATCCAAGGTGTGGATACTCATAGAGATGAAGAAACTATTCTTCGTTGTAATCACACAAACTAAGGTACACATGTTTTCTTCTCTAATCATGTTATGAGGGCTTGCCTGTGATCCTTGGGAGGTTTGAGCATGATTAAATTTTTGTTATTCCGCTGCGTCACCTGCATTAAAACCCTACACCATCTTCACTCTCTCCTTGCTCAATTAGATGTGGAATTTGGAAATTTTTTATGGGTTGTTTGTTGAAGTATCTGGGTTGGGTGTTCATAAAAACAAATAGGTGGTCGATAATTTTAATTAAAAATATATAAAACATATACAATAACATTTTTTCAGATTTTTTTATTTCAAAAATAAATAAACGTCGGTTCCCATGAACAACCATGTACTTAAATATTCACCATCCGTGAAACGTTCGTTCCACAGAGCCGTCGTGACAAAAACTATTTGGCGGTTTTGTTCGCCGTTACTTTATTTACGACGTCGTTGTTGACAGCGAACCGCCACATAAACTGCCTTAAGCTTCAAAAACGGCGGTTTTCGCGTTTTAAACGATGGTTTAAATGCGCCATCTCTGACACTTTTTCTAGTAGTGACATTTACGCTCAAAAGCTCATAAAAGCTCTTTCTTTCACATTTAGGCTTGAATTCCATCACTTCGCACCGGAATGCACCCAAATAGCAATGTTTCACATAGGAAGGATGGCTAGAACTAAGGAGTTATCAGGGATCCGGCAAGATGTTGGAATAGATGCCCTAGAGGCAATCGTATATTTAGTATGAACATTGTTTTGGCTAAAATATTTATTTATTATATATTGTTATATTTAATATAATGAAGTCCTTAGATACAATGTGTTGTTTATCTTAAATATCCCTAGTCCACTATATTGATTAATAGGACGATCAAATATAGACTAGTATGTGTGTAGATTGATATGAAGATATAAAGTCTAACACATGGGTATGCATTAGGTGTAATGGCATACTGGATTGACCCAACGAGAAGGATACATTAGATTATGTCAAGTCACATTCGCTTCTCATAGTGCTAATATAATTGCAATCCTTAGACTTGAAGTCACTAGATACTCTAGTTGTCGAATATTGTGCTTTGATGTTATCAAACGTTACATCGTAACTGGGTAATCATAAAAATAGCTATCGGGCATGATAGGAAGCAAGCTTAGAGATCGTAGTGATGTACATAGGATTTGTCCCTCCCACATAATGAGAGTAAATATCCACGACCACTCGAGGGATGAGGCTTATTGAATGTCTGGCCAGACTCAGATAAATCAATATGGAGATATTGATGTTATCTGCTAGCATAAGCATATTCCCAGGATCGAGGATCTATGGATTGGATATACGAGTGTGATTATTTATGTCTCGTGTCCAATCCGGATATAGAGACAAAGGGAAAGTGCAATATAAGATATTGGGCACAAGAGGTTTGTCGGGATCGCTGACTATTTCTATTAGTTGGGTGGCATGGATGTGTTGCTAGACACCGCTCCATGTTAGTAAGAGGTTACTACCAACTAAGTAGAAACCTATGGGGTCACACGTCAAATAGAGTAGATCTAGATTTGAGATTAATTAATATGGTTAATTAATCAGAAGGATCATTGCGCAACACCTTGCAAACTTAGTAGGACTAATTTGCAAGGAAGGGACTAATCCAAGTTAATGAGGAACTAGGAAGGACCTTTATGGAAACAACAAGGAGTTGTTGGAGTATATAAAGGAGGCTCTAGCTTCCTTACCACTAAGTGAATGTTATTGAGACATAACACAAAGAGAGTGGGAGAGAACAAAAGAGAGAGAGCAAGACAACCTAGACGCCGACCACCCCTAGGTCGTCCGCCCTTCCCGTCGGCGCCAAGAGGAGGGCCGAACCCCTCCTTGTCCTTGTTGCTTTGATTCCTTCTTCCCTCTTCCTCCTGTTCAAGCTAGCACTTGTTGAAGGAAGAATATAGATCTCACCTCTAGACGTGGATCAACCGTAGAGACGAGGACATCATTCTTTGTGTGATCTCTCAAACCAAAAGGTACACAATACTATGTCATTTATCATGTTATGATATCTCCTCCTGACGATCCGTGGTGGGCATTGAGTAGGATTAATTTTTGTTATTCCGCTGCGTTACCTACGTCAAAACCCAACAGTGGTATCAGAGCCACAGGTCGTAGAGCATAACATGATTTTATGTGTTACGATTTCAGTTTATACACCGTATTATTGTTTATTACGCGAAAACTAAAAATAATTGGCATAGTAGATGCAAATTGAATTTGATTCAATATAAACAAGATCTAATTTAACATTGGATGTCAGAATTGGTGAATCACATAGGATGTGAATAATTCGGTTCTTGAAAATTATGGTTCATGGACACATAGTTGAAAAAGGGTTTTCAATTATGGAAACAAATTTAAGGAAACATCCATAAGGAAACAACCTTGCTTGGGCATCAAGGAAGAAGGAAGGAGGCTAGGGCCGAAGCCCTAGCCGTCCGCCCCCTCCAGCCAAGCAAAGGCCGCAGGCCACATGGGCCGTGTGGCGGGCGGCGGTCCTCCTAGGGGTTCGAGCCCTTGTTGGCTTGAACTCCTTGGACTGTTGTAACCCTAATTACCTAATTCAATTAAAATTGAACAAGCGCGTTAGGTTTTAACTGTATTATGTGCTTTGTTGCATGGTGGATGGATATGGCCTAGGATTGTGGATGTTTATTGCTTTGTGGTTTGGTTTACGGCCTGCGAGCTGATCAAATAAATATAATAATTAATTAGGTTTTACGGCCTGCGAGTCGTCTTTTCTCCTCGACATGTGAGGCTTTTATTATTTATTTATTCTAGATGTAAGGCTAGAATTAGAAATATTTAGATGATAGCCAAGAGCATGGAGAAGATGACCGGAGAACCAAAAGAGCCAAAAGACAAAGAAGACGTCCCCAAGGCGTGCAGCTATGGTGGAGCACATGGAGATGAGCTCGTCACTTTAGGGAAATTAGATCTTATCATTGTATTGATAATATCACTATTCTAGGGGCCATATCCATGCCACATTTTTTTATTTTTGTGGATGTTTATTATTTATGTCTTGTTATTTATTTTTTTGTGTATGGCGATACTAGCAAAACGTTAAAATATAATAATAAACAAAGTTGGTCTTTTATTGTGGATTGCCCAATCCAAATAAGTAGACCATGTTGATTAGATCAACCAAACAAATTAAGAAAGAAAAATTCCTCAATTAAATATTGCGTTTTGCCTTCTCTTGCCAAAACACCCTTCATGATCAGGGTTCATTAAAATTCGGGCTTGCCAAAGCAAGGCGATTATAATTTACCCTGGTGTGTTGCGGACGACACAAGTTAGTAATGTGTGTATGTTGAAGCAAGAGGTTGGACGCAACTAGGCAAGACTCAATTGGGTTGATGAGCCTAGAGGCATGACAATTAGGAGTTATCCACGGGATAAAGAATAAAGAGTTATTCACCTAATTGGACCAAGATTTGCATGGGATGCAATTTGAATGGTTCCTACCTTAATAACCTATTCTTGGGTGACTTGCCAAAGCAAGCTCAAGAAGAAGTGAAAAAGGGATCTTGGACCTACTAGAAAATATTATGATATTTTCCGCATTAATGGTGAGGGATATTAATCCGAGAAAAATAGTGGGAGCAATATTTGATGATCTAGCCATTGTTGAATATAGTTAAATTGTTCAAATACTAAAATTGCACGTTTCTCGTTTTGTAGAATTCCAAATGGCAAACAACAACGCATCGACGTCATCCCTACGATCTGTCCTTAAGAAGGATAAACTGTCTGAAACGAATTTCCTTGACTGGTACAGAAACTTAAGGATTGTCCATAAGCAAGAAAAGAAGTTGTACGTCTTGGACACTCCAATTTTAGAACCACAACAAGATGAGTTTATTCTAGCGGAAGTAAGGGCACGTCAGAAACATATTGATGATTCTAATGACGTGACTTGCCTCATGCTTTGTACCATGACACCTGAGCTTCAGAAGCAACATGAGAATATGGAATCCTGTGATATGATCATACACTTGAAACAATTGTTTCAGGAACAGGCAAGGCATGAGCGCTATGAGGTGTCTAAAGCATTATTCAAGAGTAGTCTTGCAGAGGGGAACCCAGTAGGACCTCACGTACTCCGAATGATCGGGTACTTTGAGAACCTTGAGAGACTGGGATTCCCATTGGTCCAAGATTTGGCTACTGATCTTGTCTTGTAATCGTTGCCTGACAGTTATAATGGGTTCATCATGAACTATAATATGAACGAGATCAGTAAGACTCTGCCTGACTTATTGAACATGCTAAAGACAGCGGAACAGAGCATTAAAAAAGTCAAGGGCAAGGCCATAATGATGGTGCATAAGAAGAAGGCAAATCAGTTGCCTCTACTTCCAAAGGAAAGCGCAAGTAAGTTGCGAAATCCAAGGAAACCCTAAAGCCTAGTGGAGGCGTGGCTAAAGGTGAGTGTCACTACTGTAGTCAGCCGGGTCACTGGAGGAGGAATTGCCCTTAATATATGGAGGATAAGAAGCTTCGAATAGTGATTCCACCACCACCCGGTATTTATGCTATAGGCGTCAATCTATTCTTCATATTGGGTATTAGATACCGGATGTGGTTCTTACATTTGTCGTAATGTGCAGGATTTGAAAAGAAGTAGAAGATTGAGTAAAGGGGAGATAGATCTGCGCGTCGGGAATGGAGCAAGAGTTGCTGCATTCGCTGTAGGCGTTTATGAGCTATCTTTTCCTTCTGGACTTATTTTAGAATTAGACAATTGCTTTTATGTGCCTGCTATGAGGAAAAACATTATTTCCATTTCTTGTTTGGGCGAGAAGGGTTTTTCTATTTCAATAAAGGACAAGTGTTGCTCCATTTATTTTGATAGTATGCACTATTGTAGTGCGCATTTGTCTAATGGATTGTATATCCTTGATCTAAATACCAATCTATAACATAAATACTAAAAGGATTAAAATTAATGATTTAAATCCTACATATCTGTGGCACTGTCGTTTAGGCCATATAAATGAGAAATGCATATCTAGACTCCATAAGGATGGAATCCTAGACTCATTTGATTTGGAATCGCATGAGACATGTGAATCTTGTTTATTAGGAAAAATGACAATGTCCCCTTTCAATAAGAAAGGTGAGAGGACTAGTGAGTTATTGGCACTCATACATACTGATGTATGTGGACCATTCCCCACGCCTGCCAGAGGTGGTTATACCTACTTCATCACTTTTACTGATGATTTCAGTAGATATGGATTTGTATACCTTATGAAGGCCAAATTCGAATCCTTTGAATTGTTCAAAGAATTCAGGAATGAAGTAGAGAAGCAACTTGGTAAGAGTATTAAGGCTCTACGATCGGATCGTGGAGGAGAATACTTAAGCCAAGAGTTTGATAAATATCTTGGAGAGTGTGGGATAGTATCCTATCTTACTCCACGTGGAACGCCACAATGGAATGGCGTGTCCGAGAGGAGGAATTACACTCTATTAGATATGGTGCGATCTGTGATGTCTCAAACTGATCTTCCGATATCATTTTGGGGACATGCTCTAATGACGACAGCTTTTACCATTAACCGCGTTCCTTCCAAATCAGTCATGAAGACACCATATGAGATATGGACTGGAAAGCGTCCCATAGTGTCGTTTATGAGGATTTTGGGCTGCGATGTCTATGTAAAACGTTTACAAACAGACAAGATCGGGCCCAAAGCGGATAAGTGTAAAGTTGTGGGATATCTGATAACTCCGTTTTGGAGTTATATTATTCCTTATTTTTGCTATGTTTTGCGTGCTTATCATGAAGAATTTTATCGTCTTTGAGCGTTTTGTGCTAAAATTGTGAACATTGAGTTTTTGAGCGTTCATCGCTAAATCCGGGCGTTTCTCGTATATTTTGTTTCTTTTATTGTGATATGATCGCGGGTTCGTGTTTCGTGTTGTGGTTCGCAGGAAATAGGACGCGAGTATCAAAGGTGGTGAAGAAACGAGCTTCGGAAACAAAGAAAGCAAGGAAAACTCAAGAGAAGGAGCCAGAAAAAAAAATAAGGCAGGAACTCTTCGCACGAAGAGAAAAGGTCTTCGCACGAAGAGAAGATTTAGCCAAAATTTCAGTTCTCTTCATGTGACATGATGCTGTCTCAAAATAGGAGGACTTTTGCAGGAAGAGTTCAGACAGAGTGAACAATCTCTTCACACGAAGAGACAAGGTCTTCGCACGAATAGATTGCCCAGAAAGCTAAAATCCTCCGGGGTCTTTTTGCAATTATTAGAAACCTTGTCATATCATTATAGAAACGTATTTAAGTGTGTTAGGTCGACTTTTTGAGTAGTTTTTGACGGTAGACACATATTTGGAGATCAAGAAGCTATTGGGAGAGCTTAGGAGCTTTGGATCATCCGTTTGGATTCTCAACTCTTCTCTTTTCTTGATTTTTATGTTTAAACTCATTAAACTTATCGTTTTGAGTATGAATATGAGTAGCTAAACGTTATTTGCTGGGAATTCTTGCTTGGTGTAGCTAGGGTTTGATCTAAATATCATGTTTTGAGATTGTAATTCATGTTTTTAGCTTAATCTCACGTATTCTTTCATTATTATGGATTATTTACGTTTGTGATCATATTATCTTTGCGAGTAGCTAACGTATAGATAAACTTAATTGGTTTTCACGCTGTAACTCCGTGAGAATTAGTCGGTAAATTGAATAATTCACCAAGTCGAATCAATGTTTGGTAACTCGACATCATTAACTAGGATCGTTAAAGTAGAATTGTGGTTTTAATGCATGCTTAAAGCTAGAATAGACTTGGTAACTCGGTTTGTTTTGGTTTTAAGTATAGTAAACTTGCTTGGTAACTCGGTAAGTTTAATATTGCTTGGTTGATAGTGAAAGATACGTGGTTGTTTTACAAGTCAAAACATAAATTTAGCTCAACCTAGTGAACCTAGAGAATTCCCGGTGTTTCTCCTTTATATTTCAAAAACCCAAAAATTCATTCTTTATTAATCGTGAACTATTTCACTTGGTTAATTAAGAATATTGCACTTTTATTTTAGTAGAATTAGATGAAAATACAACTTGTGACGTACCCACATAAAGTTTAGAATAATAATTAATTTAAACAAAGTCCCTTGGGTTCGACAACCCGGATTTCCGGTTTATTACTACACACGACAGCTGTACACTTGCAGTTGGAGCGTGTCAAGTTTTTGGCGCCGTTGCCGGGGACTTCGGTTGAATTAGTTAGAATTATTAGCTTTAGGGAATTTTATCTCTTTTGTTATTATCTATTCATATTATCTCACGGTATTTCTTGAGATTTTCTCTGTGCAGACATTCTACTACAAGCATGGAGGATGAGAAATATCGTCGTTTTGCGAGCATATTTGAAGCATGCAACCTTGCATATGAGCAATTCGTGAAGGAGTGCCATGTGAATGGCATTAGATAGAGGGTAGAAATGGAGATGCAACTTTATACGTTTTGTCCTAATGTCCCAATTCCTCCCTCTAAGTTATTGTTCTTCCTTGGTTTGATGCTTGAGGAGATGATTCCTAATGTTAAAGAATGGAGACAAAGAGCAACAAGAATGGGAATGGAGACAACACATGTTGACGCGCAATTTGTTCTCCATTCAAATCAAGAGGATGCTCCAACCTTCCCAACGCTTAAAGAAGAGGATGATGAGCCATTATGCATCCCAAGTTGTCCAAACATAGAATCATTGCTCGAGTCAAGTATGGGGGTCAAGCATGATGAAATTTTTGGTGAGATTGATGGCATTCTTCATGGAATTAATATTGACGATCTTGACTTTCCGGTTGCAAATTTGTTGGAGCCTCTCACGTTTGAGCTCATTGAAGATACAAAAGATGTCGAGATTGAAATTGATGATGATTCGGGTGTTTCAAAAGAAGGAGATAAATGTACTCAAACATTCATAGTTTATGATTTGTCTCTTGAAACTTCAATTAAACTATCACAAATTGAGAAGACAATCGAAGAGAACATCAATCTTTTCCCAACACATGGGAGTCTTGAGATTATTTTTGACATTATTGTGATGTCCGTTCTCATGAAGAAGAAGAAGAAGAAGAAGAAGAAGAAGAAGAAAATTCCGGAGAATTTTCACCTTTGCCACACTCGTTCATCGTGGGTGCGATACGTAATACTCGCGAGAATTTATTTGAGCTCTCTTGTGAGACGAATGAAAGAAAAAAGATGGTGGAAAAAGAAGAAGTGGCGAGAAAAATTTATGTTCAAGCAGCAGGGTTTCTGTTTGCAGTTTTGTAATGTTTCTACACTATTTCCTTAGAATTTGGGGGGAGGCTAGTGAAATTATCAAGAACTCTAAAAACTACACCTGTAACCCCAGTTGCAACACAGAGTTGCAACGTTAATCACCCCTTCCGATTTCCCGCCTGTTGCAGAGTATTTTCTCCCTCCGTTCGTCGTTGTCCCTCCGTTCAACACTACCTAGCAAACCATCCACGCCAGCAACCACCGAGAACCATGAACCGACGAATCCCAAACCCAATTCATCTCAGCAATTGAACAGACCTTACCCTCCGTCGACCATGGATTCCCCCTCTGTTTACTGTCGTTTTCCCTTCCGAACAACGCAAGCAAACCGACCACCATTCTCCTCCATTAAATCCGATCAAACCAACCCACGAATCTCTGCCTCTGTTCTCCGCCCTCTTTCACCTCTGTTCACCATACATCCCGAACAAACCACCAGCCACCATAGCCCTCTCTGCCCTCGTATTCTCCGATCGAGATAACCCAGAAGCAACCAGACTCCAAATCGAAGCAGAAGCCCCTGAACTACCTCATCTCTTCGCTATCTCCCATCGCTGCCATCCTCTCCAGAGTCTCAACCAACAAAACCCAGACCTAGTTTCCCCTAATTGTCACCGCCTCCACCATTGAACCAGGCGAATCTTCGCCATGGATTCCGGCCACAAGGTCAGGCAAACCCAGAAACACGGAGCCAATCGAACCCAGCCGAACCCACCAGACCACCACCATCGAAACACCAACACTGCTTCCTCCTTCTCTGAAGCAACTCCAGCCATAGCCACCAGTGGCCTCTGAACCGACGCCAACCCTCCATGGATTCCGACTGCCAAACCCCTCTCCTCTCTGATACAACCACTAGACCCAAATCCAATTCGAACCCCCAACCTTCAAACCACCCCACACCGCCAAGATTCACCACCACCAAATCACCGAGTAACCCCGATCTCCAATTTGTGGAACGTTTGCGGCGCCCAATTCCTCGCAAACCCGAACGCCCCTGAAACCATCACAATCGCCTCCTCTGCTGGACCATCCACCATCGAAAACCACTGCAGACTCTATCAGCCACTCCCCCGAACAGAACACCGCCACCAGATCACTTGGTTACCATCACCACCTCCCTTTGCTGCGATTCAAAGTGAATCCCAAATCCACAACCAATAACCCCACGAAACAGTAGCAAAAAAAAAATGAAAGTTGCATATTCAGGGTTGCTTATTGCAATTTTTTGGGTGGGTTTTTATAGAATTATATGGGAATGTTGGAGATGAGATGATGGGAAGAAAATATTTTGGTTAAAAACGGAAAAATTGACACCACCCTGGACCAAGCACAAGAAGAGTATTATGCTGAAATTGATGATTGGGATGATATTGTCCGTCCAAGTTCGGAAAAGCTGGATGAAAAGTTTAATGAAGCAATCGACCCCGGTGTGCTACCGCGCACTCGACCATTTCGGGAGCTAGTATTGGCGTACGCGATACGAGCTCGGGGATTCTTCGACTATTTTTAGGAGTTATTATTACATGCACGGCCAACTCGACTAATGACTAGTGACCCGATATTACTACATGCACAAATATGTGAATTTGACGATTTAAATGTTATATTTGCACAAATATGTGAATTTGACGATTTATAAGCCTAAGAGTCAAAAGTTGTGTTTCTAGCTTATTTGCGCACGATTTCTCTCATATTTGCGATGATAATTGCACGGGTAGTATTTTGTTGTGTTTCTAAGGTAAAATAGGTGAAATGAGCTTATGAGAGGCTTGGATACGCTTGGTATGGAGCTAGATGAAGAGGAGAAAAGAAGACGCAAAGACGAAGAAAAGTTGAAAAAGTCACTCCTGACCAGCCTGTACTATTATCGATTCTCAGGAAAATCTATACATAATTAGGGAGCAAGGCTTGCGCTATTTGAAATTAGACATCCATAGATTTCCAACGATATATGGTAGGCCCGAAGACGAATCCGTATGAGGGAGATACAGTCCACGCGAAATCATCTTACAATTCTGTCCGGGAATTACAAACTGGAGGGGCTGAAGTGCAAATTCGGCCAAAGTTCATAAAAAAAACGTGCGCAGGCCTTATGAAACGACTTCTCAGCCCTAAAACACAGAACGACGCTGCTGGGGAAGAGCCAAGAAGGCTAGGAGGCATGAGGGATATGGAGAACCACGCCGGAGTCGCCGAAACGCGAATTTCGTCTTGAGTTTGACTATCTCTCCCATATTTTCTATCTTTTCTTGTTACTATGAACTTGTTAGCATCTATTTTCAGTTTATTTGAGTAAATTTATTTGCTGGGACTCCTTGTTGGAAAGCTAGGGTTTTCTTGAATGAATGTTTTGATACTTTGATTCGTTCTTTGGATTAAAATTATGCGTTCTCCTCTTATTATGATCATCTTGTGCTTGATTATTCCATGTTCTTGCGAGTAGATAACGTAGGAGCATACTTAATTAGAACTCGTGTGGTAACTCCATGAGAGCTAGTCGGTAAATCAAGGTAATCACCTAGTCGTATCGTTATCTCGTAACTGGGTAGCGTTAATTAGGATCAAAGAGCGGATTATGAACAATAATGCATGCTTGTAATTGAATTAGGCTTGGTAACTCGGTCTAAATTGATCATAAGTGTAGGCAAATTGCTTGGTAACTCGGTAATTTGTAGAATGCTCGATTGATAAGAGTAGCGTATTTGCGTTCCAAAGATCAAGACAACATTCGTAGCATCCCTAGTGATTCACAAGAAGAATTCCCAGCACTCGTATCTCTTATTAGAAAACTCCTTCAATTCTTGTCTTCGTTAATTGTGAGAAACTCATAGTTAATTGAGATATTTGTTCTTTTCATTTTAGTAGCATTAGACAAACAAACAACGCGCTGTGCCCACAAACGGTTAAGAAATTCTAATTAATTTACAAGAAGTCTCTTGGGTTCGACAACCCGGTTTTCCGGAATTTATTACTACACGGACAGCTGTACACTTGCAGTTGGAGCGTGTCAAGTTTTTGGCGACGTTGCCGGGGACTTCGGCTAAATTAGTTATAATTCCTAGCCTTAGGGATTTTAATTTATTGTTTATATCAGTTACTCACCTATGTTTTGCGTGGTTTGTGATTTCAGGTTGATTTACACGGTGCATGACCCGTTCTAGAGACGAGCCTTTGTATCCAACGTTTGAAGATCCGGAATCCTTATTATAAGCACAGCGTAGAGACAAGAGGAATTCATGCTCAGTAGTCATGGATGAAGAAACGAGAGCTGAGTTTGAGAGAATCCGCAAAAATGTGCAAGATGTGGAAGCAGCTAGAGCAGCTGCTGTGGAGGAGGCGATGATTGATCGCATGGCTGAGATGGCTGAGATGCAGGCGATGATTGGCTCAAATGGCTGAGATGCAGGCGATGATTGATCGCATGAACCCTCCGAATCCACAACAACTTCCTGGTGCGAAAGTAGTTGGCAGAAATAACGGTGGCAATGGGAATAATGGGGGCAATAATCGGAACAACAACGGTCGGAATGTCGTGGAGCAAGTCAACAATGCTGAGGAGGATGAGCGTCCTTTGGTGGACTACTTCAGGACTACACCGGAGGGATATCAGCCCACCATTGTCAGGCCTCAAATTAACGCAGCTCATTTCGAGATTCGCCAACCGTTGATCAACATGGTTAGGGATGAGTGCTTATTCACTGGAGCTCCGAGTGATGATCCACATCAACACTTGCTAAATTTCGAGCAGATCACTTCTACCATGTATGATCAGAGAGTTCCACTAGAGACGATAAAGCTCATGCTTTTCCCCTTCTCCTTATCGGGAAAGGCAAAGACATGGCTCATGGAACTTCCAGCAGGCAGCTTAGTTACATGGGCCGATTGTAGTAGAGAGTTTCTCAGGAAGTATCTTCCACCATCCAAGGTTGCTCAACGGATGGATGACATAACCAAGTTTACACAGCAGGAAGATGATTCTTTGGGAGACACGTGGAGAAAGTTCAACCAGCTCTTGCGCAGATGCCCTACTCACGGAGAGCCATGGTATAAACTCCTCCATTACTTTTATAATGCTTTGAACAGGGAGACTGCTAGTGAGCTGGACATGATGGCTCAAGGAAATTTATTGGGAATGGGAATACAGAGATGTCGTGATTTGCTAGATAATGTAGCCAAACACGAATCCACGAGGTCTGAGACTTGTAGAAGCACAAAATCAGATGGGGCATTGGTTAGTAAGATTGAGTCCATGGTGGAACAGAAATTTGAACATCAGATGGCAGTGATGACTTCGGCTTTCAGTAATTTGAATCCATCGGCACAGGTGAAGTCAGTGGGAGAGATGGTGGCAGATGCAAACCAGAGATATGGGGACGGTATTGAAGGCGTAAACTACATGGGCCAAAGACAGCAGCAATGGCCAAACACTTATCATCCCAACAACCGCAATCACCCCAACTTCAGTTATGCCAATCCGAATAGTGGACTATATGCGCCAGGTCTAAGGCCAAATGTTCCTTATCAAGCTCAGCGACAGGCTCCACAGCAACAGGCTCCTCCACCACCTCCATCTTCAGAAGAATAGGACACAAACGCGTTGTTGAAGAAACTGTTAGCTAGCAATGATAAGATTGAAAGCAAGATTGTCGCGATAGAAGCCTCGATAAAAAGCCATGAAACACAGATTGGACAAATAGCCAATCAAAATACTCGACTTCCACCTGGTATGCTTCCGTCCAACACTATTACTCCAACTGAGCAGTTGAAGGCTATTACTACTCGCAGTGGGATCACTACTCGGGATCCCCCATACCCTACCCATGCGCGAGTTGAGGCGACTTAGGCCACTGAAAAAGCCTTGGATGAAGAGATTCCCGTGCCTACCGTGATTCCCCAATCAAAGGACACGGTGAGGAAGTCGGATGAGAGACAGAAGCCAAAGGAGGAATAGAGTGTGCGAGTGCCATACCCGCAGAGATTGAAGAGTCAAGAGGATGCCAAGCATTTCAAGAAGTTTGTGGATATCTTCAAGAAGCTGCACATTAATATCCCTTTTGCGGAGGCCATTTCGCAAATGCCTAAATATGCTAAATTTCTCAAGGACCTCCTCTCTAATAGGAGGCGCATGGATGATTTTGAGACCGTGACCCTTAATGAGGAGTGTAGCGCCGTAGTGCAAAAAGTGCTACCCAAAAAGATGAAAGATCCGGGTGGTTTCATTATTCCTGTGACATTGGGAGATGCGTTCCATGGTAGAGCGTTATGTGATCTTGGCGCAAGCATAAACTTGATGCCTACATTAGTATTTGAGCAACTTGGTGTAGGGGATACAAAACCCACTCGTATATGTTTACAGATGGCTTACCGTACTATAAAACGACCACGGGATGTTTTGGAGGATGTGCTTGTGAGAGTCGAAGGACTCATCTTTCCCGCAGATTTTGTGATCCTAGATATGGATGCTGACGATGATGTTCCACTCATATTGGGACGGCCATTCCTTGCTACGGGAAAGACGACTATAGATGTTGCCAATGGAGAATTGACTATGCGTATCAACGATGAGAAGGTGGCATTTAATGTCTTTGAAGCTATGAAATTCCCTGCATATGCAGTGAGTGAGCAGTGCTTTGGTGTGGAGGCATACACACCAGACGAGGAGGACGATATATTATTGGAGCAGCTGTATGAGGAACTTGCCTTACTTGATTCGAGTGAAAAGGAACAGGCTATGGGAGCCAGCTGGCGTTCACCCCTACCCCTCTTTAATGAGGGAAGCAGGAAGATTCTTACTCCTTCTCTTATTACTGCTCCTGATTTAGAATTGAAACCGTTACCGGCTCATTTAAAATATTTATACTTGGGATCTGATGAAACTTTACCTGTTATTGTTTCTGCGTGTTTGGACAGGGAACAGGAGGAGCAGCTTCTCAAGGTATTGCAGGAAAGGAAAGCAGCTATGGGATGGACCATAGCGGATATCAAGGGGATCAGCCCCACAGTTTGCCAGCACAAGATCCAGCTCATGGAAGACAAGAAGCCGGTAGTTCAGTTTCAGCGCCGCCTCAACCCTCACATGCAGGAGGTGGTAAAGAAAGAGGTTCTTAAATGGTTGGAAGCAGGTATCATCTATCCGATTTCCAACTGCACGTGGACTAGCCCGGTGCAGTGTGTCCCTAAGAAGGGAGGTATAACTGTGGTGGAAGGGGAAAAAGGTGATCAGATTGCCACTCGTACAGTTACTGGGTGGAGAGTTTGCATGGATTACCGCAAACTCAATGATGCCACTTTGAAGGATCATTTACCCTCCCATTTGTGGACCAGATGCTTGATAGGCTGGCACGTCATTCGCATTACTGCTTTTTGGATGGATACTCTGGGTATAATCAGATAGCGATTGAGCCAGCTGACCAGGAGAAGACGAGATTTACTTGTCCTTATGGGACTTTTTCATTCAGGCGCATGCACTTTGGGCTCTGCAATGCCCCTGCCACGTTTCAGAGGTGTATGATGTCTATCTTCTCAGACATGATGGAGCAAAATTTCGAAGTCTTCATGGATGATTTTTCGCTTTATGGTGATGGTTTTGAAGACTGCCTCCAGCAGCTAGCTCGGGTACTGGACAGATGTATTGACACCAACCTAGTGCTTAACTGGGAGAAGTGCCATTTCATGGTGACCGAGGGGACAGTGTTGGGAAACAAGATCTCCAGTAAAGGCTTAGAGGTAGATCGGGCAAAAATTGAGGTGATCGAGAAGCTTCCTTATCCTACATCTGTCAAAGGGGTACGGAGTTTTCTGGGACATGCAGGTTTCTACCGGCGCTTCATTAAAGACTTTTCGAAGATCACAAAGCCTTTATCTGGGTTGCTTGAGAAAGATGCCGTCTTTGATTTCAATGAAGAGTGCAAGACAGCTTTTGATTTGCTCAAGAAAAAGCTGATCAGTTCTCCTATTATAGCCACCCCAGACTGGACCTTGCCGTTCGAGCTTATGTGTGATGCCAACGATTATGCGGTGGGAGCAGTGCTGGGACAGCGGAAAGACAAGGTAGCTCATGTAATTTACTATGCCAGTCGTACTCTTAATACTGCACAGTTTAATTATGCCACCACGGAGAAGGAGATGTTAGCTATTATCTTCGCATTGGACAAGTTTCGTCCATACCTTGTGGGTTCTCAGGTGACCATCTTCACGGACCATGCAGCCCTCAAATATCTTCTTACTAAGAAGGATGCGAAGTCTAGGTTGATCCGATGGGTGTTGCTAATGCAAGTGTTCGACATAGTGATCAAGGACAAAAAGGGAGTAGAGAACGTTGTTGCAGACCATTTGTCACGACTGGAGAACGAAAAACAAGAAGATGTGCCAATTAGAGAAGATTTTTCAGATGAACAACTTATGGTAGTGGTAGCAGTTGTGCTTTGGTTTGGGATTGGCAAATTTCAAGGCGCTCGATATTGTCCCAAAAGACATGTCTTTTCATCAGAAAAAGAAATTTTTCGCAGATGCACGACACTATTTCTGGGATGACCCTCATTTGTTCAGGTTGGGAGCTGACAATGTGTTGAGAAGATGCGTAGCTGAGCCAGACACTTTGGACATTCTTAGACATTGCCATGATCTGAATTGCGGAGGGCATTTTGGCAAAACGCGCACTGTGGCAAAGGTATTGCAAAGGGGATTTTATTGGCCTTCTTTACATAAAGATGCTCATTTGTTTGTACAGCAGTGTGATCGATGTCAGAGAACTGGCAATATCTCCAACCGAAATGAGATGCCTCAGAATTTCGTGTTGGAAGTAGAGCCCTTTGATGTTCGGGGCATTGATTTCATGGGACCATTCCCGTCTTCGCTTGGAAATCTTTATATACTGTTAGCTGTGGATTATGTGACCAAGTGGGTAGAGGCAATGGCTTGCCCTAAAAACGATGGAGCTACTGTAGAGAGATTCGTGCTTAAGAGCATATTTACACGGTTTGGGACTCCCAGAGCAATTATTAGTGATGAAGGATCGCATTTCTTGAACAAAGTCTTTGCCAATGTCCTGAGCAAATATGGGGTAAAGACGCGTAAGATATCACTGGCTTATCATCCGCAGTCGAATGGGCAAGCAGAAGTCTCTAACCGAGAGATAAAAGGGATTCTTGAGAAGACAGTCAACCCGGGATGCAAGGATTGGTCTCTGCATTTAGATGATAGCTTATGGGCATATAGGACTGCTTACAAGACCCCTTTAGGCAAGTCTCCCTATCAGTTAGTATTTGGGAAGTCATGTCATCTTTCGGTGGAACTTGAGCACAAGGCATTCTGGGCTTTGAAGAAGATCAATTTGGACGCTAAGCTCTCAGGTGAGCTACGGAAGCAAGCACTGCTCGAACTTGAAGAATTTCGATTGATGGCGTATGAAAGTGCGAGAATCTATAAGGAGAGGACAAAACTGTGGCACGACAGGCATATCATCCCGAGAGACTTCAAAGTAGGACAGAGGGTGCTGATCTTCAACGCCAGACTAAAGCTGTTTCCAGGGAAATTAAAATCTAGATGGAGTGGTCCCTACACAATTACCGCAGTTTATCCGTGGGGATCTCTTGAGGTGGAGGACGCAAATGGGAACAGGTTTAAGGTGAACGTGTAGGGTTTTGATTCATGGATCGCACAACGGAAGCATAATCAAACATAAACCATGCAAAACCCTCCAAGGATCACAAGTCTAGAGACATAACGATAGTAAAGGTTAGAAATCGTAAACACACCTTTAGGTTCTCCTTGATGACTTCAAACGCGAATAATGTCACGTTCTCTATAGTTGATCCACGCCTAGAGTTGATCCTAGATCTCCCAAACTCCTTGGTGCTAGCCCGGATTAGGAAGAGGAAGAACGAATCACGCAAAACGAGACAAAAAGAGGCTCTCGGCCTCTTTTGGCCGACGGGGACGAGGGCGGCGGCAAGGGGCGGCGTCGGGCCCTCCTTGTTGCTTGCTCTCTCTCCTTTGTTCTCTCCCACTCTTTGTTATGTTCACTAATGAGCATAAGTTATATGGAAGGAAGGAAGGAGGGTCCTTTATATAGTCCAACAACTCCTTGTTAACTACCTAAAGGACTTATTCTAGTCCAACTAGAATTCAATTTAGTCCCTTCCTTGCAAATTAGTCCCTACTAAGTTTGCAAGGTTTTGCAAAGTGATCCTTCTAATTAATTAATCCAATTAATTAATTCCCAAATCTAGTTCAACTCTATATAGCGTGTGACCCCATAGGTTCTATCTAGTTGGTAGCAACTATTTGCTAATATGGAGCGGTTTCTAGCAAAACATCCATTCTAGCCAACTAATAGAATAGTCATCTTGACAACCTTTGTACAAGTATTTGTCTCATCCCTTTGCCTCCATATCCGGATTGGACACGAGACATACAAGTCACACTCGTATATCCAATCCATAGTTTCTCGATCCATGGGAATAGCCTTATTCGTGCAAATAACATCAATATCCTATATTGATTTATTTGAGTCTGGCCAGACATTCTATAAGCACTATCCCTCGAGTGGCCTAGGATATTTACTCCCGTTATGTGGGAGGGGCAAATCCTCTCTACGTCCACTACGATCTCTAAGCTTTTTTCTCATTGTATCCAGTACACGCCTTTATAACTACCCAGTTACGGTGTAGCGTTTAACGCTACCAAGATCACAATGATCCACAAGTATAATATCTAGTGACTTCAAGTCTAAGGATGACAATACCATTGCACCGCGAGAAGCGCTTGTGACTCAACATAACATGTATGTAGCCTTCTCGGAGATGGGTCAATCCAGTGCAACATTCCGTAATGCACACCTATGTGTTGGATCGTGATATCTCCATATCAATCCAACCCCATACTAGTCTATAGATGATTGTCCCATTAATCATTATACTTGACTAGGGATATTTAAGATAAACAACACAATTGTAAATCTAAGGACTTCATTATATTAAATATCCAATAAATAATAAATGAATTTTCTAGCCATATACAAATTCATACTAAACTAGATTGCCTCTAGGGCATCTATTCCAACAGTCTCCTACTTGCACTAGAGCCAATCTGGCGCATCTCGTATGCCCATACTCCTAGTGTGCCCTTCATGCTTCCACTGCGTGAGAGGCTTCGTAAGCGGGTCTGACAGATTATCATCTGTAGGAATCTTGCATATCCGAACGTCTCCTCTATCGATAATATCTCGAATCAGATGAAACTTCCTGAGCACGTGCTTGGACTTCTGGTGCGATCTTGGTTCCTTTGATTGCGCGATCGCCCCAGTGTTGTCACAGAACAACTCCACTGGATCCGAAATGCTAGGGACCACACCAAGTTTTGAAACAAACTTTCTGATCCAAACAGCCTCCTTTGCTGCGCCATTTGCAGCAATGTACTCAGCCTCTGTTGTAGAATCAGCTACCGTCTCTTGCTTGGAACTTTTCCAGCTCACCGCTGCTCCATTCAGGCAAAACACATATCCCGATTGTGATCTAAAGTCATCTCTATCAGTTTGGAAGCTTGCATCAGTGTAACCCTTTACACGCAACTCTTCCTCAACGCCAAATATTAAGAAAGCATCCTTAGTTCTTCTCAAGTACTTTAGGATGTTCTTGACTGCAATCCAGTGACTCTCACCCGGATTGGATTGGTATCTGCTTGTCATACTCAAGGCATATGACACATCTGGTCTAGTACATAACATGGCGTACATGATAGATCCTATGGCCGAGGCATAGGGAATCCTACTCATGCGTTCCTTCTCAATCTCATTGGAAGGACAACCACTCTTCGAAAGAGTGATTCCATGTGACATGGGCAAGAATCCCTTCTTGGAATCTTGCATGTTGAACCGCTTCAACACCTTTTCAATATATGTACTTTGACTTAGGCCTAGCAACCTCTTAGATCTATCTCTATAGATCTTTATACCAAGTATATAGGCTGCTTCCCCTAAGTCCTTCATTGAGAAACACTTTCCTAGCCAATCTTTCACAGATTGCAGCATGGGAATGTCGTTTCCAATGAGTAGTATGTCATCCACATACAAGACCAGAAAAGCTACAGAGCTCCCACTAACCTTCTTGTAGACACAAGACTCATCTTCGTTTCTGATGAAGCCAAACTCTTTGACCACTTCATCAAAACGTCGATTCCAGATCCTAGAAGCTTGCTTCAATCCATAAATGGACCATTGCAGCTAACAGACTTTGATTGCTTGCTTTGGATCCTCAAAACCCTCCGGCTGTATCATATACACGTCTTCGAGGAGATTCCCATAAAGGAATGCTGTTTTGACATCCATCTGCCAAATCTCATAGTCATGGTATGCTGCAATTGCAAGTAGGATTCGGATGGATTTGGTCATTGCGACTGGTGAAAAGGTTTCGTCATAGTCAATACCATGAATCTGTCTGAATCCTTTAGCCACCAATCGGCCCTTATAGGTAATCACATTACCATCCATGTCGATCTTCTTCTTGAAGACCCACTTGCACCCTATTGGCCGCGCCCCATGGGGTGGTTCCACCAAAGTCCATACTTTGTTGGTATACATGGATTCCATCTCGGATCTCATGGCTTCCAGCCACTTCTGAGAGTCTGGGCCACTCATGGCCTCCTCATAGGTAGTAGGCTCATCATCTATGAGCATCGTGTCACCGGAATCGGTTACGAGAAGTCCATACCTCTCGGGTTCCTGGCGCACTCTACTAGATCTACAAAGCTCTTGTGTTACCTGAACAGGTGGCTCCACAACTGCTTGTGTTTCCTATTCATGTTCCATAATCGTTTTAGTGATTTGTGGTTCTTGAACTTCTTCAAGTTCTACATTCCTCCCACTTGCTTCTTTAGAGACAAACTCTCTTTCTAGAAACACGCCGGTCCGAGCAACAAACACTTTGTTCTCGGTTGGATTGTATAAGTAGTATCCCTTAGTTTCCTTAGGGTACCCCACAAACTTACACTTATCCGATTTAGGCCCTAGCTTGTCTGATTGTAAACGTTTTACATAGACATCGCAGCCCCAAATCCTCATGAACGACAGTGTGGGACGCCTCCCACTCCACATCTCATATGGTGTCTTCATGACTGATTTAGATGGAACACGGTTAATGGTGAAGGCAGCACTTAATAGAGCGTAGCCCCAAAATGATAATGGAAGATCGGTTTGACACATCATAGATCAAACCATATCCAATAGGGTTCGATTCCTCCTCTCGGATACGCCATTCCATTGTGGCGTTCCGGGTGGAGTGAGTTGGGACACGATCCCACACTCTCTAAGATAGTCGTCAAACTCTTGGCTCAAGTATTCTCCTCCACGATCCGATCGTAGAGCCTTTATACTTTTGCCAAGTTGCTTCTCTACTTCATTCTTGAATTCTTTGAACACTTCAAAGGATTCGGATTTTGCCCTCATAAGGTACACAAATCCATATCTACTGTAATCATCAGTAAACGTAATGAAGTAGACATAACCACCCCTGGCAGTCGTGGCAAATGGCCCACACACATCGGTATGTATGAGCGCCAATTGCTCAGTAGTCCTATCACCTTTCTTATTGAAAGGGGACTTTGTCATTTTTCCCAATAAACAAGCCTCACATGTCTCATATGATTCAAAATCAAATGAGTCTAGTAATCCATCCTTATGGAGTCTAGATACACGTTTCTCATTTATGTGGCCTAAACGACAGTGCCATAAATAAGCAGGATTTAAATCATTTATTTTAATCCGCTTGGTATTAACGTTGTAGACAGGATTGCTTAGATCAAGGACATAAAGTCCATTAAATAATTGCGCACTAAAATAGTGAATATTATTCAAATAAAAGGAACAACAATTGTTCTTTATTGAAATAATAAAACCATCCTTGTCCAAACAAGAAATAGAAATAATGTTTCTGCTCATAGCAGGCACAAAATAGCAATTATTTAATTCTAAAACTAATCCTGAAGGCAGAGATAGCTCGCACACGCCTATGGCCAACGCAGCAACCTTTGCTCCATTCCCAACGCGCAGATCTACCTCCCCTTTAGCCAATCTTTTACTTCTCTTTAGATCCTGCATATTTCGACAAATTGAGATCCACATCCAGTATCTAATACCCATGATGTAGAGACAGTTAAATTGACATCTACAACAAAAATACCTGGTGGTGGTGGAATTACTATTCCAAGCCTCTTGTCCTCCAGATATTTTGGGCAGTTCCTCCTCCAGTTTCCAGGCTGACTGCAGTAGTGACACTCACCCTTAGTCACGGCCTTGGCAATGCCACCAATAGGCTTAAGGGCTGGTTCCTTGGACTGGGCAACTGACTTGCCTTTTCCCTTGGAGGAAGAGGCAAACCTTTTGCCCTTTCCTTTCTGTACCATCATAATGGCTTTGCCCTTACCCTTGTTGATGCTCTGTTCAGCCGTCCTCAACATGTTGAGAAAATCTGGCAGTGGTTTAACGATCTCGTTCATGTTATAGTTCATAATGAACTGTCCATAACTCTCGGGCAACGATTGCAACACGAGATCGGTTGCCAACTCTTGGCCGACCGGGAACCCTAGTCGGGCGAGATTCTCCAAGTACCCGATCATTCGGAGTACATGGGGTCCCACCGGGCTCCCTTCTGCCAGATGACATTTGAACAGCGCCTTTGAGACCTCATACCTCTCTACCCTCGCCTGCTCTTGGAAGAGCTGCTTTAGATGTTCGATCATATCGACATCATTCATGTTTTCGTGTTGCTTCTGAAGCTCAGAAGTCATGGTGCAAAGCATAAGGCAGGCCGCATCATTAGCGCCATCAACACGCTTTTGATACGCCTTTAAGGCAGCAGGTGTCTGGTTCTCTGGACCTTCTGGAACATGCTCCTCTATTGAGTACAGTTTCTTCTCTTGCTTGAGAACAATTCTCAAGTTTCTGTACCAATCAAGAAAGTTGGTTCCAGAGAGCATGTCCTTCTCAAGGACAGATCGTAGGGAATGTTGTAAACTCGATGAGTTGTTTGCCATTTGGAATTCTACAAAAGGAAAATACGCAAGTTTTAGTATTTGTGAATTTTTGACTATATTTAATAATGGCTAGTTTATTAAATATAGCTCCCACTATTTTTCTACGGATAAATAACCCTCAAGATGTTAATGCGGAAAATATCCTTATATTTTCTAGTGGGCCAAGATCCATCTTTCATCTCCTTATGAGCTTGCTTTGGCAAGTCACCCATAATTTGACTACTTTAGGTAGGAACAATTCCAATTGCATCCCTTATGCAACTCTTGGTTCAATCGGGCAAATAACTCCTTATTTATCCATCCATATGGATAATCCCAATTGATTGCCTCTAGGTTTCTTAATCAAATTAATGGCCTAGTTGTGTTCAACCTCTTATCTAAACAATTGCACATTGTTACGTGCCATCGCATTCCATCATTATGAACCAAGTCGCCATGCTTTGGCACGCACGAGCTTGATAAATAATGATGATAATGAGTGTTTAAATAACGAGAAGGCAAGAACACAATATTTGAATTTTGAGGGATTTTAAATTCAATTTTAATTGTTTTGTTGATCAATATCAACTAATCTATCTATTTGAGTTTGGGCACAACTCCAAATAATAGATCCGGGTTGTCTAATTATCTTATTATCCTAATTTCATGCATCATCCATACACCAACCACACAAATAATAAGACAATAAATAAACAACCACAAAATAGAAATTAAACGTGATATGGATATGGCCTTTTCTAGACTAAGATAATTCCAAGCCAATGGAATTATCTATGAACCCTAAGCAAACACATCTCCATGCGTCTTGATCTTTTGGTCCATCCTTCATAGTCTTGTGGATTGCTCCATGCTCCATGCTCCATCTTTTGTGGCTTCTTTGGCTTTGGGCTTCTTTTTCTCCAATCTTGGCTAACAATCTACTTTATCTAGTACTAGCTAATATCTATACTAAATAAAATAAATCTCACAAGCTGAGAGAAAAAAAATGGCACGCAGGCCATAAAACCCTAATAAATTATTAAAATTAATTGATCAGCTCGCAGGCCGTAAAACTAAATCACAAAATTAAACATCCACATCAAACCACATCCTAAGGCCATATCCAATCACCATGCGATTTGCACATAAACAGTTAAAATCCAATTTTAACGCGCTTGGTCAATTTTAATTGATTTTAGGATTTCTAGGGTTAAAACGGTCCATGGGCCTAACAATCCAATTGCCCGGGCCCATTAAGGTGAACCACAAGGCCCTAGGGCCGGCCCGGCCCAAAACCCGCAAGCTAGGCCCGCGGGTTAGGGCCGCCCGGCCCCTGAGGGCGGCCAAGCTTGGGCGGCAAGCAAGGGGGCGGTCCCTAGGGGGGGCCGAACCTCCTCTTGGGAGTTGTTTCCAAAACAACTCCCTTGCTTGGTGCCCAAGTTTGGTTGTTTCCTTGTTTTGGGAGAACTCCTTCTTCCCCAAGGATGTCCAAACCCTAGATCTAAGATCCTAAAATTTCTCAAACTCACCAATTCATGCATCCAATGCAAAAATTGGATCTTTTTATGATTAATTATTGACAAATTGCATCCCATGCTTGATTTGTCTTGTTTTACGCGATAAACAATCAAATTAAGGTGTAAAGCTACTAAAACGTAACACATAAACCACGTTTATGCTCTACGACCTGTGGCTCTAATACCACTGTAGGGTTTTGATTCATGGATCGCACAACGGAAGCATAATCAAACATAAACCATGCAAAACCCTCCAAGGATCACAAGTCTAGCTACATAACGATAGTAAGGGTTAGAAATCGTAAACACACCTTTGGGTTCTCCTTTATGACTTCAAACGCGAATAATGTCACGTTCTCTATAGTTGATCCACGCCTAGAGTTGGTCCTAGATCTCCCAAACTCCTTGGTGCTAGCCCGGATTAGGAAGAGGAAGAACGAATCACGCAAAACGAGACAAAAAGAGGCTCTCGTCCTCTTTTGGCCGACGGGGACGAGGGCGGCGGCAAGGGGCGGCGTCGGGCCCTCCTTGTTGCTTGCTCTCTCTCCTTTGTTCTCTCCCACTCTTTGTTATGTTCACTAATGAGCATAAGTTATATGGAAGGAAGGAAGGAGGGTCCTTTATATAGTCCAACAACTCCTTGTTAACTACCTAAAGGACTTATTCTAGTCCAACTAGAATTCAATTTAGTCCCTTCCTTGCAAATTAGTCCCTACTAAGTTTGCAAGGTTTTGCAAAGTGATCCTTCTAATTAATTAATCCAATTAATTAATTCCCAAATCTAGTTCAACTCTATATAGCGTGTGACCCCATAGGTTCTATCTAGTTGGTAGCAACTATTTGCTAATATGGAGCGGTTTCTAGCAAAACATCCATTCTAGCCAACTAATAGAATAGTCATCTTGACAACCTTTGTACAAGTATTTGTCTCATCCCTTTGCCTCCATATCCGGATTGGACACGAGACATACAAGTCACACTCGTATATCCAATCCATAGTTTCTCGATCCATGGGGATAGCCTTATTCGTGCAAATAACATCAATATCCTATATTGATTTATTTGAGTCTGGCCAGACATTCTATAAGCACTATCCCTCGAGTGGCCTAGGATATTTACTCCCGTTATGTGGGAGGGGAAAATCCTCTCTACGTCCACTACGATCTCTAAGCTTGCTTCTCATTGTATCCAGTACACGCCTTTATAACTACCCAGTTACGGTGTAGCGTTTAACGCTACCAAGATCTCAATGATCCACAACTATAATATCTAGTGACTTCAAGTCTAAGGATGACAATACCATTGCACCGCGAGAAGCGCTTGTGACTCAACATAACATGTATGTAGCCTTCTCGGAGATGTGTCAATCCAGTGCAACATTCCGTAATGCACACCTATGTGTTGGATCGTGATATCTCCATATCAATCCAACCCCATACTAGTCTATAGATGATTGTCCCATTAATCATTATACTTGACTAGGGATATTTAAGATAAACAACACAATTGTAAATCTAAGGACTTCATTATATTAAATATCCAATAAATAATAAATGAATTTTCTAGCCATATACAAATTCATACTAAACTAGATTGCCTCTAGGGCATCTATTCCAACAGTCTCCTACTTGCACTAGAGCCAATCTGGCGCATCTCGTATGCCCATACTCCTAGTGTGCCCTTCATGCTTCCACTGCGTGAGAGGCTTCGTAAGCGGGTCTGACAGATTATCATCTGTAGGAATCTTGCATATCCGAACGTCTCCTCTATCGATAATATCTCGAATCAGATGAAACTTCCTGAGCACGTGCTTGGACTTCTGGTGCGATCTTGGTTCCTTTGATTGCGCGATCGCCCCAGTGTTGTCACAGAACAACTCCACTGGATCCGCAATGCTAGGGACCACACCAAGTTTTGAAACAAACTTTCTGATCCAAACAGCCTCCTTTGCTGCGCCATTTGCAGCAATGTACTCAGCCTCTGTTGTAGAATCAGCTACCGTCTCTTGCTTGGAACTTTTCCAGCTCACCGCTGCTCCATTCAGGCAAAACACATATCCCGATTGTGATCTAAAGTCATCTCTATCAGTTTGGAAGCTTGCATCGGTGTAACCCTTTACACGCAACTCTTCCTCAACGCCAAATATTAAGAAAGCATCCTTAGTTCTTCTCAAGTACTTTAGGATGTTCTTGACTGCAATCCAGTGACTCTCACCCGGATTGGATTGGTATCTGCTTGTCATACTCAAGGCATATGACACATCTGGTCTAGTACATAACATGGCGTACATGATAGATCCTATGGCCGAGGCATAGGGAATCCTACTCATGCGTTCCTTCTCAATCTCATTGGAAGGACAACCACTCTTCGAAAGAGTGATTCCATATGACATGGGCAAGAATCCCTTCTTGGAATCTTGCATGTTGAACCTCTTCAACACCTTGTCAATATATGTACTTTGACTTAGGCCTAGCAACCTCTTAGATCTATCTCTATAGATCTTTATACCAAGTATATAGGCTGCTTCCCCTAAGTCCTTCATTGAGAAACACTTTCCTAGCCAATCTTTCACAGATTGCAGCATGGGAATGTCGTTTCCAATGAGTAGTATGTCATCCACATACAAGACCAGAAAAGCTACAGAGCTCCCACTAACCTTCTTGTAGACACAAGACTCATCTTCGTTTCTGATGAAGCCAAACTCTTTGACCACTTCATCAAAACGTCGATTCCAGATCCTAGAAGCTTGCTTCAATCCATAAATGGACCGTTGCAGCTAACAGACTTTGATTGCTTGCTTTGGATCCTCAAAACCCTCCGGCTGTATCATATACACGTCTTCGAGGAGATTCCCATAAAGGAATGCTGTTTTGACATCCATCTGCCAAATCTCATAGTCATGGTATGCTGCAATTGCAAGTAGGATTCGGATGGATTTGGTCGTTGCGACTGGTGAAAAGGTTTCGTCATAGTCAATACCATGAATCTGTCTGAATCCTTTAGCCACCAATCGGCCCTTATAGGTAATCACATTACCATCCATGTCGATCTTCTTCTTGAAGACCCACTTGCACCCTATTGGCCGCGCCCCATGGGGTGGTTCCACCAAAGTCCATACTTTGTTGGTATACATGGATTCCATCTCGGATCTCATGGCTTCCAGCCACTTCTGAGAGTCTGGGCCACTCATGGCCTCCTCATAGGTAGTAGGCTCATCATCTATGAGCATCGTGTCACCGGAATCGGTTACGAGAAGTCCATACCTCTCGGGTTCCTGGCGCACTCTACTAGATCTACAAAGCTCTTGTGTTACCTGAACAGGTGGCTCCACAACTGCTTGTGTTTCCTGTTCATGTTCCATAATCGGTTTAGTGATTTGTGGTTCTTGAACTTCTTCAAGTTCTACATTCCTCCCACTTGCTTCTTTAGAGACAAACTCTCTTTCTAGAAACACGCCGGTCCGAGCAACAAACACTTTGTTCTCGGTTGGATTGTAGAAGTAGTATCCCTTAGTTTCCTTAGGGTACCCCACAAACTTACACTTATACGATTTAGGCCCTAGCTTGTCTGATTGTAAACGTTTTACATAGACATCGCAGCCCCAAATCCTCATGAACGACAGTGTGGGACGCCTCCCACTCCACATCTCATATGGTGTCTTCATGACTGATTTAGATGGAACACGGTTAATGGTGAAAGCTGCACTTAATAGAGCGTAGCTCCAAAATGATAATGGAAGATCGGTTTGACACATCATAGATCGAACCATATCCAATAGGGTTCGATTCCTCCTATCGGATACGCCATTCCATTGTGGCGTTCCGGGTGGAGTGAGTTGGGACACGATCCCACACTCTCTAAGATAGTCGTCAAACTCTTGGCTCAAGTATTCTCCTCCACGATCCGATCGTAGAGCCTTTATACTTTTGCCAAGTTGCTTCTCTACTTCATTCTTGAATTCTTTGAACACTTCAAAGGATTCGGATTTTGCCCTCATAAGGTACACAAATCCATATCTACTGTAATCATCAGTAAACGTAATGAAGTAGACATAACCACCCCTGGCAGGCGTGGCAAAGGCCCACACACATTGGTATGTATGAGCGCCAATTGCTCAGTAGTCCTATCACCTTTCTTATTGAAAGGGGACTTTGTCATTTTTCCCAATAAACAAGCCTCACATGTCTCATATGATTCAAAATCAAATGAGTCTAGTAATCCATCCTTATGGAGTCTAGATACACGTTTCTCATTTATGTGGCCTAAACGACAGTGCCATAAATAAGCAGGATTTAAATCATTTATTTTAATCCGCTTGGTATTAACGTTGTAGACAGGATTGCTTAGATCAAGGACATAAAGTCCATTAAATAATTGCGCACTAAAATAGTGAATATTATTCAAATAAAAGGAACAACAATTGTTCTTTATTGAAATAATAAAACCATCCTTGTCCAAACAAGAAATAGAAATAATGTTTCTGCTCATAGCAGGCATAAAATAGCAATTATTTAATTCTAAAACTAATCCTGAAGGCAGAGATAGCTCGCACACGCCTATGGCCAACGCAGCAACCTTTGCTCCATTCCCAACGCGCAGATCTACCTCCCCTTTAGCCAATCTTTTACTTCTCTTTAGATCCTGCATATTTCGACAAATATGAGATCCACATCCAGTATCTAATACCCATGATGTAGAGACAGTTATATTGACATCTACAAAAAAAAATACCTGGTGGTGGTGGAATTACTATTCCAAGCCTCTTGTCCTCCAGATATTTTGGGCAGTTCCTCCTCCAGTTTCCAGGCTGACTGCAGTAGTGACACTCACCCTTAGTCACGGCCTTGGCAATGCCACCAATAGGCTTAAGGGCTGGTTCCTTGGACTGGGCAACTGACTTGCCTTTTCCCTTGGAGGAAGAGGCAAACCTTTTGCCCTTTCCTTTCTGTACCATCATAATGGCTTTGCCCTTACCCTTGTTGATGCTCTGTTCAGCCGTCCTCAACATGTTGAGCAAATCTGGCAGTGGTTTAACGATCTCGTTCATGTTATAGTTCATAATGAACTGTCCATAACTCTCGGGCAACGATTGCAACACGAGATCGGTTGCCAACTCTTGGCCGACCGGGAACCCTAGTCGGGCGAGATTCTCCAAGTACCCGATCATTCGGAGTACATGGGGTCCCACCGGGCTCCCTTCTGCCAGATGACATTTGAACAGCGCCTTTGAGACCTCATACCTCTCTACCCTCGCCTGCTCTTGGAAGAGCTGCTTTAGATGTTCGATCATATCGACATCATTCATGTTTTCTTGTTGCTTCTGAAGCTGAGAAGTCATGGTGCAAAGCATAAGGCAGGCCGCATCATTAGCGCCATCAACACGCTTTTGATACGCCTTTAAGGAAGCAGGTGTCTGGTTCTTTGGACCTTCTGGAACATGCTCCTCTATTGCGTACAGTTTCTTCTCTTGCTTGAGAACAATTCTCAAGTTTCTGTACCAATCAAGAAAGTTGGTTCCAGAGAGCATGTCCTTCTCAAGGACAGATCGTAGGGAATGTTGTAACCTCGATGAGTTGTTTGCCATTTGGAATTCTACAAAAGGAAAATACGCAAGTTTTAGTATTTGTGAATTTTTGACTATATTTAATAATGGCTAGTTTATTAAATATATTTTTCTACGGATTAATAACCCTCAAGATATTAATGCGGAAAATATCCTTATATTTTCTAGTGGGCCAAGATCCATCTTTCATCTCCTTATGAGCTTGCTTTGGCAAGTCACCCATAATTTGACTACTTTAGGTAGGAACAATTCCAATTGCATCCCTTATGCAACTCTTGGTTCAATCGGGCAAATAACTCCTTATTTATCCATCCATATGGATAATCCCAATTGATTGCCTCTAGGTTTCTTAATCAAATTAATAGCCTAGTTGTGTTCAACCTCTTATCTAAACAATTGCACATTGTTACGTGCCATCGCATTCCATCATTATGAACCAAGTCGCCATGCTTTGGCACGCACGAGCTTGATAAATAATGATGATAATGAGTGTTTAAATAACGAGAAGGCAATAACACAATATTTGAATTTTGAGGGATTTTAAATTCAATTTTAATTGTTTTGTTGATCAATATCAACTAATCTATCTATTTGAGTTTGGGCACAACTCCAAATAATAGATCCGGGTTGTCTAATTATCTTATTATCCTAATTGCATGCATCATCCATACACCAACCACACAAATAATAAGACAATAAATAAACAACCACAAAATAGAAATTAAACGTGATATGGATATGGCCTTTTCTAGACTAAGATAATTCCAAGCCAATGGAATTATCTATGAACCCTAAGCAAACACATCTCCATGCGTCTTGATCTTTTGGTCCATCCTTCATAGTCTTGTGGATTGCTCCATGCTCCATGCTCCATCTTTTGTGGCTTCTTTGGCTTTGGTCTTCTTTTTCTCCAATCTTGGCTAACAATCTACTTTATCTAGTACTAGCTAATACCTATACTAAATAAAATAAATCTCACAAGTTGAGAGAAAAAAAATGGCACGCAGGCCATAAAACCCTAATAAATTATTACAATTAATTGATCAGCTCGCAGGCCGTAAAATTAAATCACAAAATTAAACATCCACATCAAACCACATCCTAAGGCCATATCCAATCACCATGTGATTTGCACATAAACAGTTAAAATCCAATTTTAACGCGCTTGGTCAATTTTAATTGATTTTAGGATTTCTAGGGTTAAAACGGTCCATGGGCCTAACAATCCAATTGCCCGGGCCCATTAAGGTGAACCACAAGGCCCTAGGGCCGGCCCGGCCCAAAACCCGCAAGCTAGGCCCGCGGGTTAGGGCCGCCCGGCCCCTGAGGGCGGCCAAGCTTGGGCGGCAAGCAAGGGGGCGGTCCCTAGGGGGGGCCGAACCTCCTCTTGGGAGTTGTTTCCAAAGCAACTCCCTTGCTTGGTGCCCAAGTTTGGTTGTTTCCTTGTTTTGGGAGAACTCCTTCTTCCCCAAGGATGCCCAAACCCTAGATCTAAGATCCTAAAATTTCTCAAACTCACCAATTCATGCATCCAATGCAAAAATTGGATCTTGTTATGATTAATTATTGACAAATTGCATCCCATGCTTGATTTGTCTTGTTTTACGCGATAAACAATCAAATTAAGGTGTAAAGCAACTAAAACGTAACACATAAACCACGTTTATGCTCTACGACCTGTGGCTCTAATACCACTGTAGGGTTTTGATTCATGGATCGCACAACGGAAGCATAATCAAACATAAACCATGCAAAACCCTCCAAGGATCACAAGTCTAGATATATAACGATAGTAAGGGTTAGAAATCGTAAACACACCTTTGGGTTCTCCTTTATGACTTCAAACGCGAATAATGTCACGTTCTCTATAGTTGTTCCACGCCTAGAGTTGGTCCTAGATCTCCCAAACTCCTTGGTGCTAGCCGGGATTAGGAAGAGGAAGAACGAATCACGCAAAACGAGACAAAAAGAGGCTCTCGGCCTCTTTTGGCCGACGGGGACGAGGGCGGCGGCAACGGGCGGCGTCGGGCCCTCCTTGTTGCTTGCTCTCTCTCCTTTGTTCTCTCCCACTCTTTGTTATGTTCACTAATGAGCATAAGTTATATGGAAGGAAGGAAGGAGGGTCCTTTATATAGTCCAACAACTCCTTGTTAACTACCTAAAGGACTTATTCTAGTCCAACTAGAATTCAATTTAGTCCCTTCCTTGCAAATTAGTCCCTACTAAGTTTGCAAGGTTTTGCAAAGTGATCCTTCTAATTAATTAATCCAATTAATTAATTCCCAAATCTAGTTCAACTCTATATAGCGTGTGACCCCATAGGTTCTATCTAGTTGGTAGCAACTATTTGCTAATATGGAGCGGTTTCTAGCAAAACATCCATTCTAGCCAACTAATAGAATAGTCATCTTGACAACCTTTGTACAAGTATTTGTCTCATCCCTTTGCCTCCATATCCGGATTGGACACGATATATACAAGTCACACTCGTATATCCAATCCATAGTTTCTCGATCCATGGGAATAGCCTTATTCGTGCAAATAACATCAATATCCTATATTGATTTATTTGAGTCTGGCCAGACATTCTATAAGCACTATCCCTCGAGTGGCCTAGGATATTTACTCCCGTTATGTGGGAGGGTAAAATCCTCTCTACGTCCACTACGATCTCTAAGCTTGCTTCTCATTGTATCCAGTACACGCCTTTATAACTACCCAGTTACGGTGTAGCGTTTAACGCTACCAAGATCACAATGATCCACAACTATAATATCTAGTGACTTCAATTCTAAGGATGACAATACCATTGCACCGCGAGAAGCGCTTGTGACTCAACATAACATGTATGTAGCCTTCTCGGAGATGGGTCAATCCAGTGCAACATTCCGTAATGCACACCTATGTGTTGGATCGTGATATCTCCATATCAATCCAACCCCATACTAGTCTATAGATGATTGTCCCATTAATCATTATACTTGACTAGGGATATTTAAGATAAACAACACAATTGTAAATCTAAGGACTTCATTATATTAAATATCCAATAAATAATAAATGAATTTTCTAGCCATATACAAATTCATATTAAACTAGATTGCCTCTAGGGCATCTATTCCAACAGAACGGCCAGAGAGCGAAACCGTACGTGGACGGGAATTTCATTGGAGTCATTGAATGGCTTCATGCAACTCCCGCAATTTAATTAATCTCTGAGGTAACTGGGTCGGGCCGTCGACCTTAAATTACAAAGCACTTGTTGGAAGGCAACCCAACCTATTTATTGCTGTAGAGTAGTTTTTAATACTATTTTGTAAATTTTTATTCTGTTTGATTTACTTGAGAGGTGCGAAAGAGTGGATTTAATATTTCCAATGAGTATGTGCAGGATTCCGAGGTGAAAGGCCTATTTCGGATCCCCCGTCTTGATGCGCACGTGCAAAATAGAATGAAAATTGAAGAATTGCAGTCCAAAACGCGCATCGGGAGCCGAAGTGAAGAAAATGAGGAATAAAGCCATTCCTGCGCTTACTCAACACACGCACCTAGGGAAGATCATGTTCCTGGACTCCCCGTCTTCATATACGCAAGAATTTGATTAATCAACGGAGAAAGCTAGCTCACTGGCACGGATTACAAGGTCAAATTTTGAAGAACAGGCTGAAAACAGAATTGAAGAGTGCCATTGTGTGGGGGTAGTCGAGAGCTTTCTGTGGACGGGTGGATCGCGTAAATCGGAGTCCGGACGAAGAAGTTAGGCCAAATAGGATGTTACGCGGGCAAAAAGGCGTCAAAAAGCATCCGGAATTGCCAAACGGGTTTTTGGAAGGGTCAAATTGAAGAATAAAGGATTCCCCGGACATTGGGAATCTTTTATGATGCAAAAGGAATCTCGAGGTCGAGGAGATTCATGAAGAAGCAAAGGCACGAGTAAAATGGTGAAAAAAGGATGTTCGAGCGGCTTAAAACATCCGGAAATTTTCAACGGATCTTCGAGAGCATGAATTTGAAGAATAAAATATTCCCCGGACATTGGGAATCTTTTATCATCTATACGGGATCTCGAGGACGAGGAGATTCATGAAGATTCGAAGAAACGAGTAAATAGTCGAAGGAAATCAAGCAAAAGAGGGAATTTTTAAAGCACTGTCAGTTCTCTTCGCACGAAGAGAAAAACTCTTCGCACGAAGAGTTTGTACTTAGAGAATTTTTTTTTCTTCCTGTGACAGTCTTCTATCTCAAAACAAGAAGACTGTCACAAGAAGAAGAAGGAGGCATTCTGGACATTCTCTTCGCACGAAGAGAAATACTCTTCGCACGAAGAGAGTGCCGAGAATGCGCGAAAGGTCCAGTTTACCCATAACAGATCAAGAGGGCTAAGGATTGATGGAGGGGTATTTGAGTCAATTTGTCTAAAGGGTATTTAAACCCATTAGACCCGAACGGTTCATCATCAACCTCATTCTTCTTCTTCAACTCACGACCCAGTTCTTCTCCTCCATAGCCGCACGACACACCAAGCTCCACCACCTTGTTTCTTCGTCAAATTCAACAACCAAGTAAAGGTTTTGCTCGCGACAGAGAGGAGAACAAGGATTCGAGGGTGGCTTTGAGTGAGATTGAGAGAGGAGAGAGAAATCAGAGGAGGAAGAACTAGGGTTCCGAAGTTCAAATTGAAAAATTGGACCACTTGGAGTGTGATTCAGCTTACGGTCAATAAGGCAACACTAACGGGTACTTCACAAGGAGTACCGAGCATCAAACAATTCAGAGTTTCGACAAGTTTATTCGGCAACCTCAAAACAGCCCGAATTGTCAAATTTCTGCAATTTTTGTGCCCGTAAGACTTGCTCCGGGCACGTAGGTACACTCTCAAACTAGTTCTTTCATTATTCGAGTCTTAGGCACAAATTGAGTAAAAGCCCAATTTACTTTTTGTTGCGCGTAGAAGCGCGCTTGGGGGTGATTGCTTAGAGTCCTAGGAATTACGTTCTTGCTTGCCTACGTGTTTAATTCTGTACACACTTCCTGTCACGGTGCACAGTTTAAATTTTCATCGAATTTGCGTATATTGCTAAATGGCCTCAAAGAAGAGAAAGACGGGTGAGGGGTCGTCTATGGAGGCGTCCGGTTCTGCTCCGCCTACCATAGAGGCGCCCGAGTCGCCCAAATACGATTTGCTAAAAAACCCGTTTCCTAACCGACCTGTGATGAGACAAAGACGAGAGGGGAAGGTGAATGTGAGGAGACTTACTGAGTCGAACTTTGACTCGTATCGCTTCGTAACTCACGAGGCTCATTATGATTATGACCATGACCATTACCTTACCAAACATGGACAACCCGAGAAAGTGTTCGAATTTCACTCGGATATGCCCCCACCTATTAAGAGCATTTACGATAGGGAAGGGCTTCCCAAGTGGTTTGAATTAGTCGGAGTTTCGAGCGCAGCCATTGCTAGGGAGTTTGTTGTCAACCTTAGGTATGCGTTGGACGGTTAGAGTCGCGACCATAGGTTGGTGTACTGTCGAAACAAGTGGATAGTCTTCACACCGGAGTCTATCGCCTTTGCACTTAAATTCCCACCTCTAGCGGATGCGTGTGCTTTTTCTCGGGTTGTGTCGGACGAGAACATTTATGACAAGGTCAACAAATTTTGTTTTCCGCCGGGTAAGTCTCCGTGGGATAGGAAAGGGTCGATGCTTAAATGGAAGGTTCCAACTGGGGAGTTAAAACCGGAGGCTCGATGGATTTGTGAGTTATTGGAGAATTGGGTTTTGGGAACCACCTCAAATCCCACATTCTCCTTTCGTCTTTGTGTGATGGCATTGTGTCTTTGGGAGGGGCAGAGAATTGATATTCCTCGCTTCATATGGGGTAATATCATGGATCGAATTTCTAGAAACAACAAAATGGCCCCCGGACATACTTGCTTGCTTACCCACTTAGCCGTTGTTTCTGAGGTGGCGATTCCCAAATACGACAAAGTCATTCCCGTCTTCCCTAAGAGAGAATGGTCTAAGTTTGACGCCACGGCCAAAGCTTTGAAGCGGAACAAGGGTCGGCGAAAGAGTATAGGGGTAAAGAGAGATGATTTTGATGGTGAGGCCGCCTTCAACCAGTTGCGAGAGGAGATGACAGTGGATAGGGAAGAGAGGAGGCGTCAGTTTGAGTGCTTGCAAAGTAACCAAGCCCAATTGGGTAATTTGGTTCAAATGGTTGGAGAATGGGTGCTTTACTCGACTGAAGTGCCTAGAGAGGAATTTGTGCCACCTGTCCCTACCACTAAGAGATGGTATCAAGGGGCCGCGTATGAGGCCCTGCCTGATGAGAATGTAGACGAGGAAGTTGGGGATGATGAAGACGGAGGCGAGGAGGCCCCGTACTCCGAAGAGGAAGACGAGTAGTGGAGGTGGCCCTCGTGCTAGGATTGTTGAGTCCTCGTTTGATCGTTGAGGACAACGATCATCCTAGTGTGGGGGTGGTGGTACCCTTTTTACTAGTCAGTATTGAGTCTTTGCATCGCCCGTGTCAGCATTTAGTTAGAGAATTTTGGTTATGTCCTTATTTTTCTTTTTATTATTCATATTTTTGCGTGCAGGTTTTGGTATTATTGAGTCATCCCACCAAAGTATCGAGTCATTAGTCGAGTTGGCCGTGCATGTAGTATAGGTAAAAAAAAACTAAAAAATGTGAAAAACCAAACAAAAAAATTAAAAAAAAAATTGAGAAAGGGCAATCAAAAGAGGCTGAAAATTCGGTAAAATCGAGAAGTTTGAGATTTTTAGGCATAGGGCGTGAATTGCGATCGAGAGTGACAATGTGAGTTTCCCTTAGTAAGTATAGAGAAGCTTTCTTTACGGGAATGCGTGCCTATTTTACACACGGGCTTAATTTTTCAAATCTAAAGTGTGTGCCTAATTTTCTTACAAGAGTTGAGCTAGGTGTGAGCTAAACAAGCCGAACATTCTTGTGTACGTCTTAGGTAGTCGCCAACCCGCCTCGTAGTGGCACACAGAACAGCTGTGCGAGGTGTGTTTTAGAGCACTCACTGCTTATAGAACTTACCTTGTAGGACCACTAGTAAACCCTGTTTTGAACCTTGGATTCTTTGATAACCTTTGGGTGACGATTCTTGGCTTTCATCATTGATTGGTTAGAATCACCGCTTTAGTGCGTCACGAGGGTGTTGTAGTTGAGGGGGTTCGATGAGGGAGTACTTCATGCTATACTTGTGTGAGTCTAACATATTGCATGCACTTCATTTGTGATCTTCGAGGGGAATGCGAGGGTGAGTGAGAGTAGGCTTGCGCACTTCGGTGTGGCGGTGTTCCATGGCATTACAACATGGACACGAGTGAGTGGAATCGTGAGTGTGTACCATCTAATACACACAAAACTTGGGTTGGGGGAATTTAATAGGTGGATCGTGCTAGGTACCGGATCTTACTCATCATGGTGTAGGAGGTTTGGTTGGATTAGGCACGATACAGACATTCGATTGATTACTTGAGAGGGGACAGGATTACATTCGAGTGTGGGGGTGTCGACTTTTGACTTCGAACATCGAGATTGAGCTTGCGACGACTCCATCCCCACACGTGCTTTATTGTGTTAGCGGCTTCGTTTGTTACACCGAGGATTTCATCGAGATAGGGGGAGAGACATTTATTTGTGATTCATACGTGTTGATTTGGATATTATCTTCCCTTATTATCATTTTTAGCTTGACAATTGGAAGACCACTCGAGACGTCTATTGAGGAAAGTATGCAGGAATTTGAGAGGTTGAAAAAAATAATCAGAAAAAAAAAAATCAGAAAAAAAAACAGAAAAAAAAAGAAAAGAGAGAAAAAAAAGGAGAGGTGAATAAAGGAAGAATGAAAAGTTTTGTGGAAGAACGAGTGAAGAAGCGACTAGTTCACGAACGGGAAATTTTGTCTTATACATCATTCATGACAATAGCCGCGGAGATCGTAATTGTACCGGGGTGTGAGGGGATCGAGGGCCGGAGATGGTGAGTTTCGGGCTTGGTTTCTATCATTGTTGTGAGGGTGTGTGAGATGTGGTATTTGTGAGAATGTGACGCTTTAGGACTCGTGCTTGATTATTTACCTATTTGTCCCTAAAGCCTCATCATTCTAAACCCGTTAGCGGATTAGGAGCTCGGACCTTGAACGTGGCTTAGCCTAGCGTAGCCTCTTATTTTGTGGCACACACGAAAAGGTATTGCGTTCTTGTACTTAGTAAAGGTAGGTTCTCTATACTAGCTAGGGGGAATTCGTGTTGTCGAGTTTGATTTCAAGTCATTCCTTGTATCTAGATTTCTCATCGCTTCGTGTGAATCGGTTTAAGCTAATGGAGATTGCCCAATCTCGCAAAAGAAAAGAAAAGAATTGTTATTTCAATACTTGCATTGTGAATATTGCATTTGCATATAGGTGCATTGTGTATAATCGAGTCGTGTCGACTAGTAAAAAGGATGGTTTGTGAATTGATCTACTCGGACTCGTATGCAATTGGTAATGGTTTTGTATGCAATGTGAGGTGGGAAGTATGCAAATGATGTTGTGACGAGTATGCAATGGTAAATGTGGTATGTATGCATAGGAAGTTTGGAAATCGGGAGAGATTTGAGGAAGTGAGATGAGATTGTGAGAATTGGCTTGAGGATTTGCTCGGGACGAGCAAAATGTAGTGTGGGGGTAGTTGATAACTCCATTTTGGAGTTACATTATTCCATATTTTTGCTATGTTTTGCGTGCTTATCATGGAGAATTTTATCGTCTTTGAGCGTTTTGTGCTAAAATTGTGAACATTGAGTTTTTGAGCGTTCATCGCTAAATCCGGGCGTTTCTCGTATATTTTGTTGCTTTTATTGTGATATGATCGCGGGTTCGTGTTTCGTGTTGTGGTTGGCAGGAAATAGGACGCGAGGATCAAAGGTGGTGAAGAAACGAGCTTCGGAAACAAAGAAAGCAAGGAAAACTCAAGAGAAGGAGCCAGAAAAAAAACTAAGGCAGGAACTCTTCGCACGAAGAGAAAAGGTCTTCGCACGAAGAGAAGACTTAGCCAAAATTTCAGTTCTCTTCCTGTGACATGATGCTGTCTCAAAATAGGAGGACTTTTGCAGGAAGAGTTCAGACAGAGTGAACAATCTCTTCACACGAAGAGACAAGGTCTTCGCACGAAGAGATTGCCCAGAAAGCTAAAATCGTCCGGGGTCTTTTTGCAATTATTAGAAACTTTGTCATATCATTGTAGAAACATATTTAAGTGTGTTAGGTCGAATTTTTGAGTAGTTTTTGACGGTAGACACATCTTTTGGAGATCAAGAAGCTATCGGGAGAGCTTAGGAGCTTTGGATCATCCGTTTGGATTCTCAACTCTTCTCTTTTCTTGATTTTAATGTTTAAACTCATTAAACTTATCGTTTTGAGTATGAATATGAGTAGCTAAACGTTATTTGCTGGGAATTCTTGCTTGGTGTAGCTAGGGTTTGATCTAAATATCATGTTTTGAGATTGTAATTCATGTTTTTAGCTTAATCTCACGTATTCTTTCATTATTATGGATTATTTACGTTTGTGATCATATTATCTTTGCGAGTAGCTAACGTAGAGATAAACTTAATTGGTTTTCACGCGGTAACTCCGTGAGAATTAGTTGGTAAATTGAATAATTCACCTAGTCGAATCAATGTTTGGTAACTCGACATCGTTAACTAGGATCGTTAAAGTAGGATTGTGGTTTTAATGCATGCTTAAAGCTAGAATAGACTTGGTAACTCGGTTTGTTTTGGTTTAAAGTGTAGTAAACTTACTTGGTAACTCGGTAAGTTTAATATTGCTTGGTTGATAGTGAAAGATATGTGGTTGTCTTACAAGTCAAAAGATAAATTTAGCTCAACCTAGTGAACCTAGAGAATTCCTGGTGTTTCTCCTTTATATTTCAAAAACCCAAAAATTCATTCTTTATTAATAGTGAACTATTTCACTTGGTTAATTAAGAATATTGCACTTTTATTTTAGTAGAATTAGATCAAAATACAACTTGCGACGTACCCACATAAGGTTTAGAATAATAATTAATTTAAACAAAGTCCCTTGGGTTCGACAACCCTGATTTCCGGTTTATTACTACACACGACAACTGTACACTTGTAGTTGGAGCGTGTCAATATCCTAAGGAAACTAAAGGATATTATTTCTACAATCCCACCGATAACAAAGTGTTTGTTGCTCGGACCACCGTGTTTCTAGAAAGAGAGTTTGTCTCTAAAGAAGCAAGTGGGAGGGCTGTAGAACTTGAAGAAATTCAAGAACCACAAATCACTGAACCGATGATGGAACATGAACAGGAACCGCAAGAAGTTGTGGAAGAACATGTTCAGGTAACACAGGAACTCCGTATATCAGGAAGAGTGCGTCATGAGCCAGAGAGGTATGGACTTCTCGTGACTGAGCCCGATGACGTACCACTCATGGATGATGAGCCTGCAAACTACGGGGAGGTCGTGAAAGGCCCAGACTCTAAGGAGTGGTTAGAAGCCATGAGATCCGAATTGGATTCCATGTACACCAACAAAGTATGGACTTTGGTGGATCCACCCGAAGGGTCTCGACCCCTTGGGCGCAAGTGGGTCTTCAAGAAGAAGACCGACAAGGATGGCAAGGTAGTTGCCTATAAGGTGATATTGGTAGCCAAAGGGTATAGACAGATTCATGGTATTGAATATGATGAGACCTTTTCACCAGTCGCCATGACTAAAACCATTCGAATCCTACTTGCTATTGCAGCATACTACGACTATGAGATTTGGAAAATGGATGTCAAAACAGCGTTCCTTTATGGGTACCTCCTCGAGGATGTGTACATGACACAACCAGACGGTTTTGAGGATTCCGAGAATGCCAATAAAGTCTGTAAGCTGCGAAGATCCATTTTTGGATTAAAGCAAGCTTCTAGGAGTTGGAATCGACGTTTTGATGACGCAGTCAAAGAGTTTGGCTTCATCAAGAACGAAGATGAGCCTTGTGTTTAAAATAAGGTTAATAGGAGCTCTTTAGTATTTCTGGTCTTGAATGTTGATGACATACTAATCATTGGCAACGACATTCCTACTTTGCAATCTGTTAAAGATTGGCTAGGAAAGTGCTTTGCAATGAAGGACTTAGGAGACGCAGCCTATATACTTGGTATAAAGATCTATAGGGATAGATCTAGAAGATGCTCGGCCTAAGTCAAAGTACATATGTAGACAAGGTGTTGAAGAGGTTCAACATGCCAGATTCCAAGAAGGGATTCTTGCCCATGTCACATGGAGTCACTCTTTCTAAGAATGATTGTCCCTCCAATGAGATTGAGAAGGACCGCATGAGTAGGATACCCTATGCTTCAGCCATATGATCCATCATGTACGCCATGTTGTGTACTAGACCAGGCGTATCATACGCGTTGAGTATGGTGAGCAGATATCAGTCCAATCCAGGTGAGAGTCACTGGATTGCTGTCAAGAACATCCTAAAGTACTTGAAAGGGACTAAGGATGTGTTCTTGATATTTGGAGGTAAGGAAGAGCTAAGTGAAACAACCCTGGAACCTACGCTTCCCTTCTAGTACAACCAAACGATAATCCAAAAGTGAATTTATTAATGAAAGTCGGAGAAATCCTCCAACAATAGTTTTGAAAGAAATAAATGACAGTGCTCAAATCTAAATTATGAAATAAGAGTTTCCTAGATAGATGAAATAGTTTCCTAGCTGCCTGATCCTAATCTTCAGTTCACGTGTGCGCGTTCCCCCACTTTATTCGTAACCTGCGGGTTTTAAAATAGCGACAGCCGACCGGTGTAAAAGTTTGTCAGTAAAAACTGAGTAAGAATATACAACAACATGTAAAACAAGAGTTTTGGCTAACAGGAAAATATAATCAGAATAACCACATATTAATCATTGATTTGGTTGAGGCGTATCCCGCGAGCCCCAACAGGTACGATGTGGACAGAGAGGTCACGATGGAATAAAATAATAATGGGGTGCATGTTGGGATGTACCAATTTCTCCCCGGACGTTGGTAGATAGCTCTTCGTTATCCCGCCCTTACCATTCTAATGAGATCTTAAGTGTCCACACCCCTATACAGTCATGACCTAAACATGCATAGGTAGTACTCATAGATTCTACGATAAATAAGAGGGTATGTACCCTAGGGAAATCACTCAAATGTGTCCCCGGCCGTAGCCTTCACGCGCATCCTCTGCACATCGTTCCCAATTCCATTATCATACATTTAGAGATCACATGATCGTTCTAGTACCACAGTAACCACATACTTTCAAAAGATATATTTCAAAATTTAAGACTTTAAAAAAGTTGTACGATATACCAGTAACACACGCCAAACACATTTTGATAGTTGAAGGTGTTGTGCATACAAACTTACTTGGATTTGAAGAGAGATCGTCACACGAAAGCAAGCACACTACTACTCGTAGTACGGATCCTCATTGAACTCGCCTCCTACGAACTCGGAATCTACAATAGCGAGTATTCCTAATTAACATTCAATTATCACGACAATAGTGCAAACCAAGTCCTATATGCAATGTACATAACACCCTATTTAATTTTCCCATAATTGCTAAAGTAAAAATACGACTTTTATTTGAAATATAGTTTACAAAAACTAATGTTTATTATCATAAAAATAATATTTATAAACTTATAAGGAAATAAAGCTTTGTTAAGAAAACACATTTTGATTTGTTATAAAACATCTCTTGTAAAGTAACTAAGATAATACTTTATATTTATTGATAATATTATTATCAGAGCTAACTATTCGTCTTGAATATATACACCACTAACTACATACTACAATCAAAGTAACCTAACAGTGAACGTCTTGGTACTACGTGAACCAGAACCTCCCCAAATTTCCTTTTTATATATATATATAAATTTATTAATTTTGTTTTATTCCTTTTTGAAAGGTCAACGACACCCACTGGTGTGTTAATGATACTATATTTAACAACAAGAGAACTCAACCATTCCATTAGAAAACCCACTGTAACCATTTCTACACACCCAAGTCCCTCAAAATTGATCGATTGGTAAGGCTATAATGCGAATCAGAAGCAAAAACTGAAAATTGATACTCAAAACCACACGAGTTCGGCGCTTACCGAACGGGTTGACGGAAGGTGAAGACGACGGCGGCGATGGCCGTTGGAGACGATGGCGACGATAGCAGCGATGGCGAGCACCGTCGCTGCTACAGATGGGTTGTCGGACGCCGAACAGGGGGATGACAGGACGGTGACGAGGGTGAGGAACAGATCGGACCAAGCTTTTTCGACGAAACAGGGCAGCAAGAGAGAAAAGGTCAGAGTGAGAGAGATTGAGGGTGATTTGGTGTGGATTTCGAGCTATTCACAGGTGGGTTTATATAACCGGAGAGGGAGGAGTTGAAAAAATTGGTCTTTAAACCGCCTACGAACTTGGTCTTTCCAATCTACCCGGTGGAGTGTAAGTGATGGTGGGGTCCTTTATGATTAGAGTTTAAACAAAAAATAAACACAATTTTGAAAATTAAACAGATTCTTATTAATAAAAATAAAAAAGACGGTTGCTTTTTTACTTTTCCAACCCATCACAATCACTTTCATCACTCTGCTTCCTCTCTCTCTCTCTCTCTCTCTGCAACTGCGAAAACAACTGACCCTTCTCTCTTCCTCCTCCATGGCGTCGTCCTCCACAACTGCTCCCTCCTCTTCATCATCGCCGTCCATGGCTGCCACCGTCTCCGGCTCACTCCCTGCCGGTGTTGATCAAAGTCAGGCCATTGTTACCCACCCCACCGTCGGGACTATCGGCATCCTCAACCGCCCAATTCCCACCATTCGTGTCGGGAATGATGAGGTTAGAATTTTAGTTTGTGTTTGATTTTTTGTGTACTATAATTCAACTTTGTGTACTAGTATGATTCAAGTTTGTGTTTGTTAAAAATTAGACGATCTGGGTGAAGAGGATGTGTTGTGACGATCTTAGATCTAGTTTTTGTGGATAGGAGACGAACCACCTGCCTATGGCATTTTACGAGACGATCTAGTCTGGACCGGATCGTCCGCGTTTAAACCTGATCGTCTGCGTTTAAACCGGATCGTCTGGTGATAGATCGGATCGTCTGGCACGGTCTTCTCGGTTGAAATTATATTTACCGAGACGACCTAGTCCAGACGATCCGGTGTAGCACCAGACGATCCTATATAAACGCAGACGACCTGGTATAAACGCAGACGACCTTGCCAGAGTTCGTCTCTGTGAATGGCCTCTCGGTCGTCCGTGCCTTTCCCGTATCGTCTGTGTATTTTTCTTATATCGTCTGTGTTATACAGAACTACTGAACACTTTGACACAAAAATTTGAATTGTTCAACACTCACTACATACTAAATTGAACACACCCTGAACACTTTTTTTTAACAAGAACTGCTGAACTCTTAGGATTGACACCAAAACATTAACAAGACAGTTTATAACTTAGATTAGCTATAAATTGAAATCATTAGCTTAAAATCATTAATAAGTTAGATACAAAGTTTATAACTTAGATTAACATTGATAACTTACCTACACAGTTTATAACTTATATTAAAACTCATTAACTTATGTATGACAGTTATTTTACCGATTTGTGTTTTATAATGTAGGTTCAGTTACTTAAGGTTTCGAACTTGGCTCAATATTTGGGAGGAGACGTACCGCTCCCCTTGTGTAAGAAATTGATTGAAAGAGGGAACATCACTACGAGGTGCCATATGAAATACTATGAGCAGACTATGAAATTCCTTAGTGAGGAGGTACGGGTAGTGATACAGACTAGGCTCCCGCAGTTGAAGTTCTTGTTGCACCTTAATGGTGGCCCGTTCAACTATCCGGGGCAGATAGTAAATCTTGTTCAACATGCGAAGATCAACACGGAGAAAGAAGACACTGAGTTGTGGTTCAACGTAAACAACATGCCGGTTCGTTTTGGATTGCAGGAGTTTTGCTTGGTGTCGGGGTTGAGAATCGGGAAAATCGATGGGGTAGGTGAAAAAATCATTGAATATGGTTGGGCTAAGAAGTACCTCAAAAACCACAAGATGGGAACTAACATCAAAATCAGTAAGGTTGAAGATGCACTTAAGAAGTTGCAAGAAGAAAAGGACTTGAGCCCTGATAAACTCACTGATTATGCTAAGTTGGCGATGGCTTGCATAATGGGTAGGCTGGTGTACACGAAAAGCTCTAAGTATGAGATGTGCATGGATGCATTCGGGTTGTTCTCGGATCTCTATTGGGCTAACAGTTTCGCATGGGGGAGTTATTTGTGGAAAGACTCCCTTGATCAAGTGAAGACAGAGGTTTGGAATTGCAATTTCGATCCCGAACGTCGCAGGAACTATAACATGCATTGCTTCCCACACATCTTTCTGGCATGGATTTGCGAGGCCATACCGGAGCTCAGTGACAATGTGGCCAAGAAGAAGGAAGGTGCACCGATACGACCGAGGTTGAATAACTGGGAGTGGAGAAATTGCAATGCAACCTTGGAAGAAGCCTCCGCTTATTGGAAATCGGTAAAGAAAGTATATCCAACTCTTTTGCCAACGGAGGAAGAGAAGACGGAGCCCTACTGGGAAAGCTTCATTGAGCACCATCGTAGTAACCCTGGCAGGCCTCTTTTCCCACGGTGGACAGCGGTCTTTCAAGAAAAGACTATAATATTGAATGATCAACATGAGAATCGTGCTTTCGAACCTTCCTACAACTTTGGTAAGGTACAGACGAAAGATGATGTTGAAGCGGAAGAAGATGACGTTGAAGTGGAAGAAGGTGATGTTGATGTGGAGGCTAGTAAGAAGCGGAAGAAGAAGGGCAAGAATGTCGCTGCGGTTGGCCCACAAAGGAAGAAGAAGAATGTACCCCAAACCAGTGATGCTAGTCCGACGAGGAAGAAGCAGAAGAATCTTCTCATCGATGAATCAGAAGAAGAAAAAGGGGGAACAGAAACAATTAGAGAAGCCTCTATCCCCCCTGCGGAAGTGCTTGACCAGCAAAATGATGCAACTCCTGCACCTGAGGTCCCTAGAGCTTCTGTTCAGATTGGGGACTTGGAATCGTTCAAGCAAGATTTGTTTTCCCTGGTCCGGGGGGAGTTCAAGACAGTGAACGACAAAGTCGACAAGTTTGGCGAACGATTAGACAGTGTCGAGCAGGAAATCAGAGAATTGCGAACGTTGTCTAACCAGCAAGCGACCGCATTATTGAAGACAGCCGCGTTCAATCAGGCCAACACGCTTGATAAGTTGGAAAAAATTGGGAAAATGGCACACGTTTCGGGAACTATGCTGACGGAAATGTGGAACTCCCGGACACGAACTCAGAATGTTGGAACTCCCGGACAGGTATACTTACAAGTATGATTGGTAGTCAATTAAGTACGTTTTTAATTTTTACATGTTCCTAATTTTAATGTAATATTCTTGTTAGTATGCAGAGCTCGAAGCTACCCGTAGATCCAACCAACCCGAGTCAAACGAGCATGCAGCAACAGAGCAGACAGGATCAGGGGGATTCGAGCCAGAAGAAGATGAATCCAATCAAATTGTGCTTGCAGCGGCAGCTGAAAGATCTAGGGGTTCAGCCCCGTCAAGGGTCGAAGAAGCAGGGGGATTCGAGCAAGTAGAGGGATCCGAGCAAGCAGGGGGATCCGAGCAAGCAGGGCCATCCCAGCAAGCAGGGGGATCCGAGAAAGCAGGGCCATCCCAGCAAGCAGGGGGATCCCAGCAAGCAGTGGAAGATTTGAGTGATCCTGAACTAGAAAGTTGGTTTGATGAAGATTACTCAACCCTTGCAGGAGAAGGAGGAGAAGAAGAAGGAGGCAAAGAAGGAGGTGTAGAAGAAGATGTAGAAGTAGTGTTGCCAAAATTGAATTTACATGTACCGGAAGATTGGATACCGTACGACGAGGCTCCAGAGCATACAGACCAAGAAGAGTGTTGGACTCCTCAGTCAACGTACAGTTATGATAAGCTAGGTTTGTATGACAAGATACATGCGCGTGATAAGTTGTTTATTGTTCGAGAAGGTGGTGTGGCAGTGAAGTGGCGGCGTGATCGCGCAAGAATTGAGTGGGAGAGAACCAAGTATGCGGCTGCACTTGGTAAAGAAGGAATTCACCCTGTGAAGTTTTTATACAGTGCGTCTACCGGAATGCCAACGTTCAACCTCATGATGCAACCAAAACCACCTCTAGTAAAAGCCTTCGAAGCCTGGTTATATGATCCTGAAGAGGAGTGGGCAAGTATATATTGTGGAATTAATATACTTGGGAGGGAATTCTTCAAGTACCTTAAAGCAGAATATTCTACTATCCTTTGGTATCATATGGACGAGATGACGTATGTGATTAGGCGCATGTATTCCAAGAAAGTGCGTGAAGCTAGAACAGACACGGTCATTACTGACTATGGTTGGTATCATCCGATCATGAATCCGGCACTCACTTATGCCGAGCTGAAGGACAAAGTGGCCCCATATTTTGCAGGAAATCAGCCCTATCGGGGAACTGAGCTCACCAAGGCTAGTAGGTGGTTCATGCCATGGTTTACAAAGAGAACGACTAAAGGTACAGGGCATTGGATTGTCATTTACATTGAAGTGAAAGACATGGTGTTGCAAGTGTACGATTCGCATCAGTACTCTGGGTTCAAGCAATGGGATTTTGAGCGTCTTCTCACGGATTTCCCCAAGCTTTTGAAGGACTTCGGTGGCTGTAGAGCGAGGCCTGAATTGTTGGAAGTGGAGAAATTGGAGAAAAAACATCTATTGAAGACAAGAGAGAAGAGGTTTGTGACCCAAAAAAGGTATATGACAGCATGGTATGTACTTCAAATGATTGAGTGCTTAATTCAGTCAAATCCGATTAGGTGTTGGATATGTGTGGAAGACATAGTACTGAGAAAGAAGTTAGATTACTGCACTTTGATTTGGATGGTCGCTTTTCACTTCCCTATTGTCACTGGAAAGGGTGTGAGAGTGGACAAAACAAGCTTCCAATGATATGTATTTTAGTAATTTAATGAAACTTTTGTTTTTTTCCAATTGTATATCGATTACAAACAACGACTATCGATTACAAACAACGACTATCGATTACAAACAACGACTATCGATTACAAACAACGACTATCGATTACAAACAACGACTGTCGATTACAAAAAACGTCTATCGTTTACAAACAACGACTGTCGATTATTAAGGTTCATAAGTGCAAGTTCTTATTGAGTGTCCTAGTCGACCGCACTTGCTGCATCGGTATGAACCCTTTCCTCCTCGATTTTTAAATATTTTTTCAGTCGTGGACTTGAATCTGGTCTCCTGGTCCCTCCCTGGTGTCACCAATTTCTTTGGAGGCAATGGCCGGAGTGCTCTTATACTCTCAGGTAAATTGTCTATGTCCCACTGTGTGTGGTTGGGAGCAGTATAAACCGTTCCGCTATAGGCCTCCTTGAAGTATTCTCTTGAGTAGTACCTGCTAGTATGGTTGTACATGACCTCCATGTCGTGTTGCACGTCGTAATGGCCCAGCTTCCTAAGTTGAGATGCACATGCACAAGCATGTACGCATGGGAACCACATCTGTTGGTATTCGCCACACGTGCAGCTCCCAACGACATTTCCAGGGCTAAAATCCACCACGTGACATTTCAGGTCACGGTCTCTGACTTCGTACTCTGTGCATGTGATGGGACGTACATGCAGTCCTCGAGAGTTGACCCAATTCTCCAACATTTTTTCTTCCCGCAGCTTAGTCAGAAACATCCTTCCCATTTTCTCCAATTCCACATTTCTTAATATGAACCATTGAGCCACTGTGTCGCATGCGAAAGCGAATAATTGAAGAGGTTTGCCATTCCGTGCATCCAGAAAGCATGAGTTAATGGACTCTGCATGGTTGGAACATAATTGTTCGAACCGGGATGTCTTCCAAAAAGACCTAGCCCACTTCTCCAATCCGGCATCGCGAAAGTAACCTTCAACCGTCATTTTCTTCACGCTATGCACGTGCGATACAACAATGCCCATGTCTTTCAAAGATGTATCACAGATCTCCTAGTCGAAGGTATTATGCAGCTTTAAAAAAATATTTATCCCACTTCTTTGTGGGGTAATGCAACAGCTTGTTCATCTTCAGGTGATGATAGCAATGGACATGGTTGGAAAGGGGGTACACCGCCTTAACTGAATTAATTATAGCTTGGTGTCGATCGGAAACAAAAGTCAGGTCATGCATGTCGGGCCTAATTTGTCGTAGTTTAATCAAGAACCATGTCCATGCATCTGTATTCTCGCGATCCACCAATCCCCACGCAATGGGATAGCAGTGTTGCTCGCTATCAACCATTGTGCACACAACCAACTGAACCGGTTCTTTCTTCATGTGCGACATATCAATCACAATTACAGGTCTCATATATCGTATACCTGCAATGCATGCACCGAGGGCCATGAAGCAGTATTGGAATACATTATCTTCGCTCATGTGAATATCCCACTTCGAACCGGGGTTCAACTCAGCGGTTAAATGCATGAACGCAGGTAGATCTGCATAATTTTGGGCCCTAGTGCCGCTAATAAGACTTTTACGCTTTTTAATTGCAATCCACGACGTATGGTACGAGAATTCGGTGCCCATATCTTTCGCCGTAGCCTGAACCTCAGCGATTGAGGGTGACTTTGAGAGATCTTTAAACCGTCCCAACAGTTGCTTGGCTACAACCATGCTAGTGATGTTACGGTGCTTACCGTCAATCGTAATTGCGGTACATGTGTGAATGGGATTGTGTTTCTTAAGGACATAGTTCACAGCCTCTTTGATCTTGTACGCCCCCACCATCTACTTACAGTTCTCATCACTACAACGCAACACTATCCGCACAGCCTCTCGCTTGTAGACGTGAAAAGACCATCCGCTGTTAGCAGCAGCTAACCTAATAGGCATTAATAGCGCGTCGGGTCCGTTGAACAAATCGCCAATCTTAAGAACCAGCCCGTCAGACCTACCAATGCCATCACTACTACAACCACTACCACCAGCCTCGTCAACAAAACGATTGCGGTCTATCTGCACAGTTTCCAATGCAAGATTGTTATGCACATTTGGTTCCTCTCTATCATACACATCATAGTCATTGACCGCATTGGTGGTTGTGTCTGTGAGGACCAATTGAGGGTCCATGTCGTCAGCATAGCCCTCGGGGATGATCTGCACGCCGGAGAAGTATTCTTCTTCAATCAATGCATGTGGGCTATTGTGTTCAACCACTGGGATCAGCTGCATATTGTTGTCATCTATCGGAGTCGGCTGCAAATTGTGGTCATCCATTGGAGTCGGGCCGTTATGTACTCCATCAAGAACAATATCTGAAACTACGTTTCCTTGAACCTCATCCTCCAAAGTAACGTACATTCTAACAGTATACCCCGCAGAACACCAATCAAACAAATCATCGATTTGTAGGTCAACAGAAAGTACGTTAGGGGGGAACAAGTCTGCATCGTCTATCAAGTGATGATAGTGTAAGACAATCTTCTTAGTAGACTCATGATCACCGCCCATTCTAACGGAGACATCTTCCTTCAATGACTCTACAGTAATGACTTTGCATATCTTGAAATGCGCGGTCTTCAATCTTTCACCCAAATATTTGTACCTACCTTCGACACGTTCCCATGCACCGTTCCAGATGACAAGTACTCCTAATTTCTTCACCATCTCTGTCATATATAAACAAACTTCACATGTCAGAAGATAATGTTTGTTTTTCTTAATTAGAGTTTAGGGTTTAATAAAAACCATATTGTGATAATAGTTAATTTTTAATAATAAGGGTTTAGGGTTTAGGGTTTAGGGTTTAAGTTTTTTTTTTTAATAATAACCAGTTGGTAGGGAAGACAGAGAGGACCAATGACCATGGTGAATTACACGGACGAACCAACGACCATGGTCGTCTCTGCCTTCACCAGTGAACGAAGCGGACGACCTTGATCGTCAGGGTCTTCACCAGTGAACGAACCAGACGAACTTGGTCGTCAGGGTCTACACCAGTGAACGAACCATCCGACCTTGGTCGTCAGGGTCTCCACTGGTGAATGACACAGACGACCGAACCTTGGTCGTCTCGATAGTTGAGGAACTTGAAGGGTCGCCTTGGAAATTGATGAGCCGGCATCAAATGTGGATACATTTTCAAGAAGGAATCATCTAGAAAATGTATCCACATTATTACAAGCATGCACGGCACAAGAAACAAAAGAACTGCCGAGTCTCTTCGTCTACCCTCCACCACTATAAATGTAGGTAAATTTTTAATCCTAAACCACTACCTATTCACACGAAAAATCACTCCATCAAAATGTCCAAGCCAAGCTCCCCAACTAAGGAGTACGAAACTGACCACGGTGAAGAAGAAGAGGAGGTGGGAAGTGATGAAGAAGAAACAGGTAAGGAGAAGGAAACTGATGAAGAAGAAAATAGTGAAGAGGAGGGAAGTGAAGAAGAAAAGAGTGAAGAACCTGATTATTCCCATGACGAACCTGCTTATTCCTATAAAAGGGGTTCACAAACAACCATTCACTCATCCGATGAAGACGAAGAAGACACGGCTCACTGGACTAGTCTCCCACCTCCTCCACGTAAAAGAGACAGTGCTAGTGAAGATTCCGGTGAAGAATGGGACCCAGAAGAAGAGATTCCTCCTAGGGATAAGAAGAAGCAAAAAAAATGTAGTTTGTGTCTTTTAAGTTTTTAAATTTCCATGTACTTTGCAATTTATTTGAAGTTTAATTTCAATGAAAATTTTAATGTTTAATGTTCACATTTTTGTGTTAGGGTCTTGATTAATGTTGGTTTGATATTATTTACCTTTTTTTTAAAATATGTTGATATTATTTACCTTGATCTTGATTGAACCCATGTTCGAGTTTTTGTAATATATTAATTTGTTGATTAATCTATTTGTTGATTCTTGATTAATGTTGGGGTTCTTCACAATAAACATGTAATTCTAACTTACAGTATTTTGATTATTGGAATTATGTTGTATTTAATTGTGGGAGTTTTATTTTAACTCTTATTTAAACAATTTCATTGTGTCAAAATGTTCTGGACCAGGTCGTCTGCATTTATACCCGGTCGTCAGCGTTTATATCGGATCGTCTGGGCACACTACTTCACTCAGACAGGACGATCTAGAATCACAGAGACGACCTAGCAGGGTCGTCGGGTGTAACCTAAGTGTTTTTCCAGTTCACTCACACAGCGACGACCTAGACTCACCGAGACGGCCATGGTGGGTCGTCAGGGTCGTCAGGGTCGTCAGGGTCGGCCCTCCGTGGTTTGCCCGGACGATCCATATACTACATAGGTCGTCCCTGTGTTTTAGTGAATGAAGACCACGACGACCAAGCCCACTGCGTGGTCGTCGTGGTCTTACTCAAATCGTCCCCGACGAGTGTTACATTGGCATAAGAAAATACAGGAAGAACAGATGATTATGAACACATAAAATTTAACAAATCAAGATAAAAAAGCAGAAATTTTAAGTGATAAGCTGACATTAGGATGAGAAGACACAACAAATACAACAATCTCAACAAATTACAGTTTACCTGCACTCTGAGCAGGTTCAAGAAAAAATGGAGATGAGAGACTCAGATGAGAGAAAATGTGAGAACTGTATAAAACAAGAGCAACTGAGAGTGACAAATGAGAAATGTTTCACAGCATTAAGGTTGGAGTACTCTGAAATCATAAATGATACGGTTGGAGTAATTTCTTCTTGTACTTTGTTAGGTAGAGGTAGATGAAAAAAATTGAATGTTCGTGAGGGAGAAAAAAAAGCAGTGAAGATTGTAGTGAGAGAAAAAAATGGAAGGGTATTCAATATTAGGGTTGGAAGGGCATAGAAGTAATTGAACAATACTCTTGGCTGACAACATGCACTTTTGGCTGACAACAAGGGACCACATGGCTTGTTAATGCTTTCTTTAGAGATGAAATTACCCAGCCGGGTAGATTGGAAAACAAACTTTGGCCATGGGTATAAAGTAAAGACAACTTGCCAGAAAGGCATTTGAACAAAAACCTCGGGAGGAGTTCGTGAGGGAAACAGAGACTTTCCGGGTTGGATTCGGGTTTGAATCGAGACTCGAATTTGGGCGAAATAGATTATCTTGGTGAGAAAGAATCGGACTTCGATGAGTTGGGATTGTATTGGGAAGAAATTTAGGTGATTTGGTGGTGGAATTGGTGGTGTTGCGGTTGGAGGCGGTGTTGTTGTCAGAGTAGGAATCGGAGAACTAGTCTCCTGAGTTGGAGAGGATGAAGACACGAGAAAGGATATGGTGTGGCAATCACACGGGTCACCGCGGTGGCTAGTCACATACTATTAAATAAAAACATTTTTTTTTCACGTATAAAACGTTATACGATACGTATGTTTTAATAATGAAAAAACTTATCTAACTACTGCAACTTTTACTAAAATAATATAAATATAGAAGATCTTCTTTTTTTTTTTCTCTAACAAAATATAATATATATATATATAATTATAAAGACTATTTAATAAAAAAAATTACATTTATAAATTCTAATAACGGCCCCAAAATATTCATTAAACTCCTAATAATACCCCCAAAATTCCGGGGTATTACACCAAGTGTAAAGGGTTACACTGATGCAAGCTTCCAAACCGACAAAGATGACTACAGATCGCAGTCTGGATACGTGTTTTGCCTGAATGGAGGAGCTGTGAGCTGGAAGAGTTCCAAACAAGGGACAGTTGCTGATTCTGCAACAGAAGCTGAGTACATTGCTGCTGCAGAAGCAGCAAAAGAGGCAGTTTGGATAATGAAGTTTATCACTGAGCTCGGTGTGGTCCCTAGCATCGTGGATCCCATAGAGTTGTACTGTGACAACTTTGGGGCGATCGCACAAGCCAAGGAACCAAGATCACACCAGAAATCAAAGCATGTACTTAGGAGATTCAATCTTACTCGTGATATGATCGATCGCGAGATGTGAAGATGTGAAAGATTCCAATGGATGACAATGTTTCAGATCCGCTCACAAAACCTCTTGCGCAGCGAAAGCATGAAGGGCACGCCAGATCTATAGGCATACTAGATGCGCCAGATTGGCTCTAGTGCAAGTGGGAGACTGTTGGAATAGATGCCCTAGAGGCAATCATATATTTAGTATGAACATTGTTTTGGCTAGAATATTCATTAATCATATATTGTGATATTTAATATAATGAAGTCCTTAGATACAATGTGTTGTTTATCTTAAATATCCCTAGTCCACTATATTGATTAATAGGACGATCAAATATAGACTAGTATGTGGGTAGATTGTTATGGAGATATCAAGTCTAACACATGGGTATGCATTAGGTGTAATGGCATACTGGATTGACCCACAATGAGAAGCATACATTAGATTATGTCAAGTCACAATCGCTTCTCGTAGTGCTAATATAATTGCAATCCTTAGACTTGAAGTCACTAGATACTCTAGTTGTGGAATATTGTGCTTTGATGTTATCAAACGTTATAACGTAACTGGGTAATCATAATGATAGCTATCGGGCATAATAGAAGCAAGCTTAGAGATCGTAGTGATGTAGATAGGATTTTTCCCTCCCACATAATGGGAGTAAATATCCACGACCACTCGAGGGATGAGGCTTATTGAATGTCTGGCCAGACTCAGATAAATCAATATGGAGATATTGATGAAATCTGCTAGCATAAGCATATTCCCAGGATCGAGGAACTATGGATTGGATATACAAGTGTGACTATTTATGTCTCGTGTCCAATCCGGATATAGAGACAAAGGGAAAGTGCAATATAAGATATTGGGCACAAGAGGTTTGTTGGGATCGCTGACTATTTCTATTAGTTGGGTGGCATGGATGTGTTGCTAGACACCGCTCCATGTTTGTAAAAGGTTACTACCAACTAAGTAGAAACCTATGGGGTCACACGTCAAATAGAGTAGAGCTAGATTTTTGATTAATTAATATGATTAGTTAATAAGAATGATCATTGTGCAACACCTTGCAAACTTAGTAGGACTAATTTGCAAGGAAGGGACTAATCAGGGTTCATGGAGAACTAGGAAGGACCTTTATGGAAACAACATGGAGTTGTTGGAGTATATAAAGGAGGCTCTAGCTTCCTTCCCACTAAGTGAATTTTATTGAGACATAACACAAAGAGAGTGGAAGAGAACAAAAGAGAGAGAGCAAGACAACCTAGAGGCCAACCGCCCCTAGGCCGTCCACCCTTCCCGTCGGCGCCAAGAGGAGAGCCGAATCCCTCCTTGTCCTTGTTGCTTTGATTACTTCTTCTCTCTTCCTCCGGTTCAAGCTAGCACTTGTTGAAGGAAGAATCTTGATCTCACCTCTAGACGTGGATCAACCGTAGAGACGAGGACATCATTCTTCGTGTGATCTCTCAAACCAAAAGGTACACAATACTATGTCCTTTATCATGTTATGATACCTCATCCTGACGATCCGTGGTGGGCTTTGAGTAGGATTAAATTTTTTTATTACGCTGCGTTACCTACGTCAAAAACCAAAATAAGAAACACCAGATGTAACTCTCCAGGATCTTGGTTCAGGGTAAATGCGACAGACCAAAAGTGGAATATTATTTAGAAATGTTATAGTTTAGATCATGTATACAACAAGCAGTTCGATAAGAACTACAGTTTTGGGAAAAAAGTTTTTGTGATCTTCCAAATTATCTAAACTAAACTCAGCATCCTCGTCTTGATCCGCGTTTCCATCCCGAATTGCACTAACTTGTGGTGGTTTTGAAATAATAAATGCAGACACTACAGTTTGAAAACAATCGGTAAAAACTAAGTAAATATACAAATATGACGTGCAAAGCGATGAGTGGCACACAATCATAAGTTCAAATACATTAAGAGATTTGAAACATTGATAAGTAAAAGATTTGGGAATTTATTAAAAATTATAAGTAATCGCGTATCAAGAACCTCTCAACTTTAAAATATCAATAAACGACAAGTATTCAAGATATTCTTAAACTAGTACAATCTCACGAGAGCAAATCTTGTTTCACTGAAAAACGTATTAATTCATTAGAAAAAATTTCTTTCGACATTATTTAATTTGGTTAGGACATATCGAGAGTCCCAAACAGGATCGATAGAGTAATAACTTTTCGTTCAACTTCAATTACTAGTTAAGTTTAGCTGAGGCATGTCCAGAGTCACTAGCAGAATCGATATAGCCATAGGAATCACAAAGTAATCATAAAGGGTGCATTCCAGGGTGTATCAAACTCTATTTCTCCCGAGCGTTAAGGGGGCCCATACGTCAATCCCCACTCAAAAAATTATCTAAAATGTCTTAAGTATCGACACTCCATATTGTAATGATCCTTACAAGTATAAGTAGCATTATATAGCTCTAAGAACGCCTTAGCCTCAATAACTTGGTATATTTAATCTTTTCGGGTGAATATCTACGAACATTCAAGTTCTATTCAGTTAGCTAGAGCAGGTACTAGACAAGTTAGAGAAAACCACAAGCTGTAACAGAGTAAGGGAACTCTCTGTGCTTGAGTTCTAGGACTTAGCTTTTGATTAATAAGAATTGAGTTGAAAATCCTGCAGGGATCTAATTCCTGGGGTAGAGACGTAGGTCCAAGTGGACTGAACTCTATAAATCAATTGTCTTGTGCATTTTCAGTTCATCTACTTTCAAAGTTTTTGCAGCATACAAAAACTGTGTATTTTTCAAGGGTTTGAACTTGTTTTCAAGGCCTTGAAAAAGGCTTACTTGTTCTAAAACTTTCTGCTACATTTCAAAGGCTTGAATCTGTGTTCAAGGCCTTGAACTTTATTTTCTACACTAGTTCTTCTCTTATTAGCTAGTTTTGCAAAATGTTGGCATACTCTATTCACCCCCCCCCCCCTTCTAGAGTATCTTAGTTGCTTATACATCTGCATACTCACACTTTCAATTGGTATCAGAGCTTGTATCACTGTATAAGATTTAACCTTCTAGTGATCATGAGTACGACAGGTGATGGTGGCTTCTCACAAGGAAGAGCTGCTAACAGACCTCCTCTATTCTGTGGAGAAAATTTTGCTCACTGGAAAGCTCTTATGAAAATGTTTATCATTGATCAAGATCTAGAGCTTTGGACCATTATTCAAAATGGACCTCATACTTGCTATAAAGAGAGAGTTGGGATCAGAACTCCTAAAACAGAAGACTCACTCTCATCTTCTGAATTAGAGCAAGTTTCAAAGAATTACAAGGCTATTAACATTTTGTATTGTGCTTTGAGTACAGACGAATTCAACAGGATCTCTGGATGCACAACTGCTAAAGAAATCTGGGATAAACTTGTGGTTACCTTTGAAGGAACCAACCAAGTCAAACAGACCAATATCAACATTTATCCCAGACAGTATGAGCTGTTCAAAGTGATTGTAGATGAATCCATCAGATATATGTTCAAGAGATTCACTGGTATTGTCAACAACCTTGACTCGCTGGGAAAACACTTTTCCAATGAGGAAAAGGTAAGGAAGATACCTAGAAGTCTTCCAAAGGCAAAGTGGGAACCAAAAACCACAATTATTGAAGAAGCTCAGAATCTCTCAACTTTACAACTTGATGACCTCCAAGGCAAGCTCCTAACACATGAGATTTCCATGAATGAAGTTGATGGAGAACTTCCAGAAGGTGTCAAAAATCTAGCCCTCAAATCCAAAGAGAATGAGAGAATTCAAAGCCTTGAAACTGATGATGGTGATGATGAAGATTCAATTGCATTGATTTCCAAATCCTTGACAAGGATCCTCTAAATGAAGAGAAACTCTGGAAACAAAGAGTTCAACAGATAAAGGCATAGACCATCCAGCAGCAAGGACTACAAAGGTAAGCCTTCGTCACAAAGCAAGTCAAAAGTTATGAACTGCTTTGAGTGTGGTGATGCAGGACACTTGATAAGAGATTGTCCATACAAAAAGAGCAAGAACTTTCAGAAGAAAGAAAGCCATGATAGCCTCATGGAGTGATTCAGACAGCTCCAGTGAATCTGAATCTGAAGAAGAACATGCCAACCTTTGCTTCATGGCCAAGCATGAGGATAGTTCTGAAAAGAACATTGAGGTAATGGTTAACTGTTTAATTTCAAAACCAAAAGAAGCTCTTTCAGAATATCTCAAAACTATGCTTTTAAATGAGGAAGATTATCTGAAAGAGATCAGGCTTTTGAAAGAGAAAGTACATGAGCAAGCAAAAGAAAATTTACAACTTGTTTGCCTAAATCAGAATCTTGAAATCTGTCAGAAGAAAACTGACAGTGATTTTAAGGCCTTGAAAACCAGTTTCAAAGCCTTGAAAACACAAATCAAAGAATTAGTCACTGAAAGCTCCTCTATGAATGACAGCCTTGTTAATCTAAGACATCACGTTGATGACTTAGAAAGACAAAAGACTACTCTTACTGAGAAACTTCAAGAATCCGAACTAGTCAAAATCAAGCTTGCTGGATCAGAACAGAAGTTGAACTTGATTCTTGGAGGAAGTTCACAGTCTGTTCACAAAGCTGGTATTGGATTCAATCCAAACTTTCCAAGAAGAAACAATACCATATTTGTGAAAGCTGGAAACAAAACCTCTCCTACTTGTCATTACTGCTGTAAAACTGGTCATGTTAAAACAACTTGTCCTTTTAGAAGAAAAGACCCTCACATAATGAGGAACACTTTTCCTTTCCAACTTAAAGGACAAGTTAAGCAGATTTGGGTTCCTAAAGGGGTTAGACCAGCTAACATGGTTGATCATGAATATGATCAACCATGGCAGTGATTGGTCTAACAGCTGGGTAAGGCAGTGCTTGGTGCTTGCAGGTTGTCACCAAGGAACAGAAGTGGTTCATGGACACTGGTTGCTAAAGACATATGAGTGGAAAGAGATCTCTATTCTCATAATTAAAAGAGCAATAAGAAGGTTCAATAACACTTGGTGATAAAGGAAAGTGCAATATTCTTGGTATTGGAAAAGTTGGTACAAATCCTGAAAACTCTGTTTCTGATGTTTATCTAGTTGAAGGTTTGAAGTTTAATTTACTTAGTGTATCTCAGCTTTGTGATAATGGTAAAAAAGTTGTATTTGATAAAGAGAAGTGTGTGGTGAAAAATTAGAAATCAGGAGATTGCATTCTCACAGCCTCTAGATCAAACAATCTTTATACTTTTCAGACTAACAAAGTTGCTGGTGAAAGTTTGAAGTGTCTCTAGGCCTTGAAAGAAGATTCAAAGCTTTGGCATAGGAAACTTTGTCATATTAGTTTGCATACTCTGAACAAATTGATTCCCAAAGACTTGGTAAGAGGATTTCCATCCTCCACGTTCAAAGAAGATGAGTTATGCAAAGCCTGTGCACAAGGAAAGCAGACCAGAAGCTCCTTCAAGCCAAAGAAGTTTGTAAGTACAACTAGACCTATTGAGTTACTTCATATGGATCTCTGTGGTCCCATGAGGACTCCTACTCCAAAAGGTAAAAGGTATATGCTAGTTGTTGTAGATGATTTCTCTAGATACACTTGGGTTATGTTTCTCAAAGAAAAATCTGCAGCTCTCTCTGAATTTTCAAAGCTTTGCAGAGAACTTCAAAACTTAAAAAACCTACCTGTAGCTTCAATCCAAAGTGATCATGGTAGAGAATTTGATGAGTTAGAGTTTAATCTATTCTGTGATAAGCATGGTATTTCTCATAAATTTTTTGCTCCAAGAACTCCTCTACAAAACAGTGTTGTTGAAAGAAAGAACAGGACTCTGGAAGATATGTCAAGGACAATGCTTCTTGAGAACAAGTTTCCAAGACACTACTGGGCAGAAGCCGTGAATACAGCAAACTATATTTTGAACAGGTGCTTGATCAGACCCATTCTAAAGAAGCCCCCTATGAATTATTCAGAGGGAGGAAGCCAAACATCTCTTACTTCAGACCCGTTGGATGAACTTGTTTTATCCATAACAATGGAAAAGACAATCTTGGTAAGTTTGATGCAAGAAGTAATGAAGGTATATTTCTTGGTTACTGTCTGAATAGCAAAGCTTATAGAGTGTACAATAAAAGAATCAAACTGGTTGAATGGAGCATTCATGTTATTTTTGATGAAAGCTATGATGGTTCTTTGAGTGAAAGTTTTGCAGATTTGAATTGGAAAAAGCATGAATCAGAGGAAGAGACTGAGAATCCACTTGGATTCAAGAAAGGCTCAGAAGAAAATAGAAGACATTTTCAAGACCTTGAAAATAGGTTTAAGGCCTTGAAAATACAGCTCAAAGCCTTGAAAAAGATGATCAGAAGGATTCAAGTGACAAAGCTACTACTTCAAGACCAGAGAAGATCTATGGTGATCCTCAACCATGGTCTCCAAGAAAGAGATTTAAATATCTCTCATCTCATCCAGCTGACAACATCATATCAGATCCAACCACTGGTACACAGACTTATGTGCTTCTAATGCTTTTATTTCTCTTGTAGAACCAAAAACTGTGAAGTAAGCTTTGCAAGAAGCAGACTGGATTATTGCTATGCAATGTGAGCTCAATGAGATTGAGAGGAATAAGGTTTGGAACCTGGTTCCTGCACCAACAAACCAGTCTGTCCTTGGTACCAGATGGGTATTCAGAAACAAGTTGGATGAAAGTGGCAATGTAATCAGAAACAAAGCAAGTTTAGTTGCTCAAGGTAACAATCAAGAAGAAGGTATAGATTATGAAGAAACCTTTGCTCCAGTTGCCAGGTTAGAACCAATTATAATTTTACTTTCATTTTCATCTTACAAGAACATGAAACTCTTTCAAGTGGATGTAAAATGTGCTTTCTTGAATGGTTATTTACAAGAAGAAGTTTATGTTGCACAACCTCCTGGTTTGGAAAATGACAAATTTCCAGATCATGTTTACAAACTTGACAAAGCTCTTTATGGTTTGAAACAAGCTCCTAGGGCTTGGTATGAAAGACTGTCAAAGTTCCTACTTGAAAATGATTTCAAAAGGGGTTTAGTAGACAAGACTCTTTTCATCAGGACTCATGAGAAATATTTACTTGTAGTCCAGATATATGTTGATGATAAACTGTTTGGAGCTACTAGTGATCAATTGTGCAGAGAATTCACAAGTCTTATGAGCAGGGAGTTTGAAATGAGCATGATGGGATAATTAACCTTCTTCCTAGGACTTCAAGTACATCAATTGAAGAAGGGTATTTTTATATATCAAAGCAAGTATACCAGAGACTTGTTGAATAAATACAGCATGGCTCAATGCAAGGAAACTAAGACCCCAATGAGCTCCACTCTATCCTTAGACAACGATAAATCTGGTAAGAGTGTCAATGTTAAAGAGTATAGAGGCATGATTGGATCATTACTCTATCTGATAGCAAGCAGACCAGATATCATGTTTAGTGTATGCATGTGTGCTAGGTTTCAAGCTGATCCAAAAGAATCACACTTAACTGCTATGAAGAGAATATTCATAGATCTCAATGGTACCAAAGACTTAGGGATTTGGTATCCAAGACATTCTAACATTTCTTTAAGTGGTTTTTCAGATGCTGACTTTGCAGGCTACAAAGTTGATAGAAAAAGCATTTCTGGAACCTGTCAATTCATTGGATCATCTTTGATTAGCTGGCATTCAAAGAGGCAGAATTCAAATGCTCTATCAACAGCTGAAGCTTAATATATAGCTGCAGGAGAATGTTGCTCACAAGTACTATTGATTGCTCAACAGCTAAGAGACCTTGGATTTGACTTCAGAGGCATACCTATTAAGTGTGAAAACACTAGTGCAATTTCAATTACAACGAATCCAGTACAACACTCAATAACCAAGCACATTGATGTCAGACACCACTTCATCAGAGATCATGCTGAGAAAGGTGATATTGTTCTTGAATTTGTTTCTACTAATATGCAAATTGCAGATATCTTCACCAAACCGTTAGCTGATGAGAGATTCTCAGCTCTAAGATTGGAATTGGGAATGCTAAATAAGACTGCATTGGTTTAGGGGGAGATTAAGGTAAGAAAGGTAAGTTATTTGTGTTTACAAAGGTTTGAACTGAACTTCAAATCCTTGAAAATCATTCCAAAGATTTGATCTTTTATATGTTGCAGTGTTACAGTAAAGCCATGAAAGCCTTTTCAAATCCTTGAAAATGAATCTGTTACACTAATAGTCAATAAACTTGGATCATTCTATACTGGGTGATATCTCTGTAGATATTTTCCTAATATAGCCCCTACCTTTTTCAAAAATTCATTTTAGCCAAAAATAGTATTTGTATATTCTTTTTCAAACGGCATAATAGTTTGAAATTTTTCTGATCTTTGCAAATCTTTTTAGAATCAGAGAAATACTAGTTTCCTTTTGAAACTCAAACTCTTTCAGTATTTATCCTCTTCTCTTCTCCTTCATTCCGTATCATTCCATCTCTCTCTTTTCTTCTCCCTAACCCTAATGAGCACAAGAAGAGCCTCAAATCGAATCAAGATGGCTGGTGGTTCAAAACCTGTCTCAGAGAAGAAGAGAAAAGCAACAGTGGAAGAGGTTTAAGAAGTCAGTGGAGACTCTAGCTCCAGAACTCCTAGTGCAGAAGCAGTTCCAGATCCTCCTCCACCAAAGAAGAAGGTCAAGAAGGCTACAACCTCCTCTTTAGAAAAGAAGAAGAAGCAGATGGCCATTACAAAAAAGCAACCAGGAAAAGAGCCTACCAGTTCAAAGAAGGTGAAGTAGAAGGCAACTCAGGCAGAAAAGGGAAAGGGAAGGTGACTGAAGCACAACCAGAAGGTTGGAGAAGGATTTGCAGATCTATTCTCAAGTCTCAACAAAGAACACAGCTCCAGATGAGACATGGTTTGTCTCAAACATCTCTAAAGGTAAGCGGTTAGATGGTTTTGCTTCAAGGTCTATTGGTTTCTGCAGTTTGGTCAATAAGTATGTGTTGGAACACATGAAACTCAAGTGCATCTCTATGTTAAAGAAGAGCTCTTTGTGGTGTATGCTAAATCCTAGGGATATTGCCTACCCCGGACTCACGAGACTCTTCTATCTGAACGTTACCCAAGTAAAGAGATTTGCACACTTAGTGATCACATCTCAAGTTGCTGGGATAACAATTGAACTTGATCACTCTGAGTTTGCCAATGTGTTAAGTTTTCCAAAGAGGTATGACACTAGCAACCATCCCCCAAAGTCAGGAACTTTGAAGCTAGCCAAAGAAGAATTCTTTCTTCCAAATGTCTCAACCTCAGCCAAACAATTAACACACTTTGTGTTAAGTGTTGAAGCCAAAGTTCTTCATACTATTCTGGTAAGATGTGTCTTTCCTAGGGAGCACTCAAGAGAGTTGGTGACTGAGAGAATGCTGCACATCATGTACCTGATTATGCAAGGCTATGAGATTGATCTCCCAAAACTAGTCATTGAACACATGCTCTTCAGCTTAACCAGTAAGAGAGTTCACCCTATGCCATATGAAAACCTCCTTACCATGTTCTTTGAGCACTTTGAGATCCCTTTTACTGGAGAAGAATCAGTCACATCTGGTTTTGGGGAACTCAATGAGAAAGCCTTTGAGAAAATTGGAATTGTGAAAACCAAGGAGAAAGTTTGGAAACTTTACTCAGATCTTACTGAAGCAGAACTAGGTGCAAAGAAGTTTTATAAGCCCAAGACCTTGACTCCCACTTCAAGCCAGACCTCTCAGCCTACAGACAATCAAAGACTTGATGGTTTGGAACTGGACATGGAGGATGTCAAAGCTACTGTTTTTGGACTAGAAAGTGATATGGGACAAGTCAAGTATATGGTGTAAAGTATCTTCAGAAGCATGACCTTGCTTGATGTTCCTGAGGAGCCTGAAGGAACAAAGAAAGGAGAATCATACAAGGAATTTCCTAGTGAGCATTCAGAACAGGGAGAAGCTACTCCAGTTTCAGATAAGGGAAAGCAGGCAGCAGAACAAGCAGAAGATGAAGCTGATAGTCCTGATTCAGATGAGCTGCTGATCACTTTGAGGAAAAAGAAGAAATCTCCAAAGGCAGCTGAGAAGGACAAGACTGGTGAGACAGCTACTGTAGAAGAAGTTGCAGAGGAACAGGAGGAGCAAGACAAGACTGGTGAAGAAGACAATGAGAAAGAGGAAGGAGATCAGGAGGAAGATGACGATCAAAACCCTTAATCTTGCCTATTCTTTCTTTCATATTCTCTCTGCTTTATTTATTTAAGTTTTAAAAATTTTCCAGACACTTGATCCAACATCTTCTATCTTTTTGATGAAAGTCAAAAAGGGGGAGAAAAAATCTAGGTTTTCAGTTTAGGATCTTAGGTTTATTTGATGTTATCTGCTGAACTTTTTAGGTGATTTTGTTGGTACTTTAATAAGTTGGATCTTTTTGGAATAAATGTGTCTTTAAATTGCAGACTAATCAGTTTATTTTGCAGAGACTAAGGATCAAACAGAATTTGGTTTTGTCTTTCATCAAGGGGGAGAATGAAAGCTCAGGTTGTTCAAGCCCTGAAAGAGCTTGACTATTTGAAGGCCTTGAAACATCTTTCAAAGCCTTGAATCAGCTTCAGAGGCTTGAAAATAGTGGGCTTGAAACTGGATTCAAAGCCTTGAAACTGTTAAACCTGAAAGCATATTCTCAGGGGGAGTTTTTCTTTTAACTTTCTGATCTAATTTATCATCTCTCTTGCATATGTTTGATTATCTGTTGTTATATGATGAAAGACAAATTGTTAAACATGTTTTGAATCGTACTACATCAACTATTTGACCATGATAATGCAGGAAATATTGTTTCTAAGTTTGCAGGATTGTTTCCTAAATTGGATTGCTGCAGATTTGGAAACACTTGAAGACTTTGATCCTGTAATCAATCAGATGTGTTTGACAGCTTCTCATGATGGTTAAAGGAAGGATGAAATTAATATCTCAGAAGATTACAATCATTCAACCTTTGGATAAGATCTCAACATAGTCAAACTCCGTTACCTACAAAGTAGGAAGGTTGTTGCTGAAAATCTGGAGAGATTTGCAGAGCTGTTTGAAGCATTTAAAGAGCTCAAATTCGAAGCAACAACAACACAATTCTCAACGGGAAAAATACAAAGAAAGCATTCTGGATTGAAAAGCATCAAATAATTCCTTCATCTCTTCCAATCCATACACAGAAGGTCACTGCATTTCACTGCAGTTTTCTACTCTTAAGTAATCTTCTGTATAGAGCTATATAGATCATTTCTGTATTATTTCTACATTCATTCTCACGGATTTTTCAAGGTGAACAATATAGAATTCTTAGTTAATCCAATTAGCTAGAGCAGGTACTAGACAGGTTAGGGAAAACCACAAGCTGTAACAGAGTAAGGGAACTCTCTGTGCTTGAGTTCTAGGGCTTATCTTTTGATTAATAAGAATTGAGTTGAAAATCCTGCATGGATCTAATCCCTGAGGTAGAGACGTAGGTCCAAGTGGACTGAACTCTATAAATCACTTGTCTTGTGCATTTTCAGTTCATCTACTTTCAAAGCTTTTGCAGCATACAAAAACTGTGTATTTTTCAAGGGTTTGAACTTGTTTTCAAGGCCTTGAAAAAGGCTTACTTGTTCTAAAACTTTCTGCTACATTTCAAAGGCTTGAATTTGTGTTCAAGGCCTTGAACTTTATTTTCTACACTAGTTCTTCTCTTATTAGCTAGTTTTGCAAAAAGTTCGCATACTCTATTCAACCCCCCCCCCCCCCTTCTAGAGTATCTTAGTTTCTTATACATCTGCATACTCACACTTTCACTGGGAATAGGCTTATCCATGAAGATAACATGAATATCCCATATTGATTTATCTGAGTCTGGCCAGACAATCTATAAGCACTACCCCTCGAGTGGCCGTGGATATTTTCTCCCATTATGTGCAATGGAAAAATCATCTCTACATCACTACCATCTCTAATCCTGCTTCCTATTATGTCTGATAACCGCGTTTATTGCCACCCAGTCACGGCGCATCGTTTGGAAATATCAAAACACAATACTCCACAACTAGAGTATCTTGTGACTTTTACATAACTTATATGTAGCCTTCTCGTGGCGGGTTATTCCAGTATTCCATTACCCTTAATGCATACCTATGCTATACTTGATATCCCCATATCAATCTACCCACATACTAGTATATAGTTGATCGTCCTATTAATCAATATAAGCGACTAGAGAAATTTAAGATAAACAACAAATGTAATCTAAGGACTTCATTATATTAAATATCTCCATAAATAATACAATGTTTATTCTGGACAAAATAATGTCCATACTAATAAGATTGCCTCTAGAGCATATATTCCGACAATTAGAAGTGTTTTATTTATTCTATTTCCCATAACCAAATCAAAATATCAATATTTCACAACTAATTTTCAAGAGTTCTCACAAATGATTCATGAATATACAAACAACTTTCGAGTATAAATCATGTTTGTCATACTCTTTCAATGAACAAAATATTTATTCGAGACGTCACACGCATACTCACATTTCGATAAGGGTCGCACATATGTACTTATCACAGAGCTAAAGCACAACCAAAATTAAAGAAGTAAGTCCAGCACTAAAAAAAAAAAACACTCGTCTCCCACGAGGCCGATGTCTACAATCACACGTATTACATACTCATTACAACCAATTTACACATTCATATTCCAAATGCAACCCTGCATGCCACATAATCTTATATGTCACAAATGCACATATTATGACGTTCGCTTATCAAGTAAATCCAACCAAAGACTAAAAAAAAAACTAATTTTTTAAAAACTGTGAACTGTAATTGTGGACAGGTTTGTAGCTCTCACTTTAGATCCATTTTCTCCATATCACAACATCTCTTAAAATCATGAAATAAATTCAGGATGAACGCTCATGTGTCTATTTTCAGAAACATTGAGAAAATCATGCACAACAATAGTAAAACTCATGCAACAAAATAAAGAAACAATGATGTGCATAGGCAAGTTTGTCATAAAATTTCAAATGCGAAGAACAATTAATACTACTTGGAGAAAAGAAAATATGCAAATATTCTCCACAATTAATATTCTATGTGTCTAGATTCATTAAAAGAAAGATGAGATGAAAAATGTTTCTGGAAATGGAGTTTTAACTGAAATGGCAAGACTGGTCCAAAAACATAATTTCAAAAAACATGCAACTTAGAATGAGCATATCTCCCTAATCAAATATGATATGTAGTTGATTTTGTTCTAAAAATGACCCTCTCTGAGTCTAGTTTCAAAAGATGCAAGATTTAAAAAATTAACAGAGAAAACAATTGGAGATAATCCACATTTTTCATAAACTAAACAGATTGTATCATCATGCAATTTTACGTAGAACACTCAAAACTTGATCACATCAATTCTATGTCACATACAACTAGAAATAACTTGACTCTTTACCCAAATACAAGCAACTAGATACACAACAAGTGATCAACAAAGAATTTTAAGAATGAAGTAAAGATTTTGAAAAAAAAACAAGATCAAATGGCACTAATCAAAGCTAAAATGGGATATGCAAGACATGGATAATCGATTGCATGCTTGTACAAACTAAAAACATAAAAACTAATGAATTCTTCAAAGATAATCTAAAATGTTGAGAAAAAATATTTACAAATCGAATAAAATGTTTGAAAATGAGCTTGCATGACTTGGGAGAAGCATGGTGGAGCTTGAAGGATCTGGGAGAAGGTTCAACAATGGAGGGATTGATGAAAGATAAAAAGAAAGTAAATGAAGAATATGAAGAAGAAGACGAAGATATTGGTGGTTTTCATGGTGTTGTGGGAGGTGAAAAATAGTGATGGTGATGAACATGATGGGTATGTATGTATATGGTATAATATCTACATAAGAAGTGATTTTATGAGTAGTCATAGAGAGAAAAGATGTAAAGAAATGAGATTGATAGATATATGAAGTGATGGAGTTGATGGAGATGGGAGTGATAGACATAGACATAAATATTATATTAGAGTTGAGCAAATATAGTGGGTGAAGGAGTTGGATGAAAATAAACAAGAGATGAATTGCTAGTTCTGGTAGAAAATGTAAAATTGACAATTGATAGGTTTTTATATGAAAACTAAAAGTTGAAGAGCAAAAATATATTTTTTAATAAATAGCTAACACATAAAAACTAGTTTATACAAATAAGAAAATTACCAACAATTCTAAACAATATACAATGTGCATATACGTTAAATCTCATTTTTTTTTAAAAATCATAAAATATCCCAAGTGAAGTCATAGAATATCATAAATATCAAATGGCACCCTTATACTTTAAAAACCAATAATAAGTTTGAAATAAAAATTTAATGAGATTTCAAATTTTTTTCTAAAATTACCAAATAACCCCCAACTAATATACGTGATACTTCACCATCGGAGGAAAAAAAACACCAAGGAAACTTAGAAAGTCGCCTCACCAGCAAATTGAACACCCCTCTCTTCTTTTTCGTTACACCCACTGTCCTCATTATCGCCAGCAGACCCAAAACTCTCCCTCAACCCAATCAAACCTTCAAGAAGGCCTTCGTAGCACCCTGTCATGTTCCCTCCATGAAGTTTTTTTTTAAGAAATTTCTAATATTTTGCCCAAATTTGAGTAAAAGTCTACTATATCGTTAACCAACTAACAAAATTTCACCACTCACCAACAAACAATAAGGGGTGACGGATGCTCAGAACCGTCATTGACAAAAAAATTAACAAAATCATAGCAAGTGAATTTAAAAAAATTAAAATCATCATTTACTAGAGAGGGAGTTGATAACTCTATTAGAGTTATATTTCTTTCACATTTTGTATCGCTTTGCGTGATTTTCGGATTGATAATCTTAGGTTTACGCTATTATTAGAGAAAAATGTAGAAGTTTAGCTTTGCGCATGAGTTCATTAATCTCAGCTTTTCTCATATGATTTCATGTATTTTATTCATGTTTGATCGCACGAGTTTTTTTTTTCGTTTTTTTTTTGACAGAAGACGGAGCTTGGGGGATGAAGCAGAGAGGAGAAACAAGCGTTGGAAACTTTTTGGGAGCTTAAATGTAAAAAATTCAACAAAGAAATGGTGAAAAGACATGAAGAGGGGTTAAACTGTCATTTAATGAATATTGTGTAAAGACGCTTTAACCCCCCTCTTGAGTGGCGCCCCATACTTAACGAAAATTTTGTAGCCAAACGTGAGAAAACTCACTTGAAGTTTAGGATCACAATTGTGATCACACGATTAGGAAGAAGACCGTAAGGTGATCTTATGATTACAATAGGTGATCACACGATTAGGAAGGGGGTTAAAGTGCCATTTCGCAAAAGTTAAAAAGAAGCAACGGGGAAAACTTATTGGAGAACGACCTAGGGCTTGAAACAGAGGATCTGTGCATTGAAGAAAAAGAGGAACACGAAGAAGAGGAGAAGACAATGAAGAACTGAAGACTTTCATTGAAGATCTAGGTTTTCGTTATTCTTCTTCTTCCTCCTCTATCAATCTTGTTATAGAGAAACTTGTTAGTTTTGTTTGGTTGATCTATTATCTTAGCTCCATTGCGAGGCATCTCATATAAGATCATAGGTTTCATGTAGACGATTAAGTTTTCTGGATTTTTAATCTTTGTTTCATGCTTATTAATTTCTTCTATTGAATGAATGTTAGTTCTTGAATCTTGTTAATGATCGTAGTATATTGAATCGACTAAGATAGGAATTGGTGATCAAAGAACTAGGGTTTTATTCATTAGGATGAATAATGCTCAAGTGTTAGTTTTGTCCCAGTTCAATTGTTCATAATTTATGCGTAATTCTTGACGGGAATTGAGTAATTAACCGGAACTGTTAGTTAGCTAGTGAAATGTGCGACAGTGAATTTAACTAGATAGGATGAGATCCCGAATCATCAAGACCGGAATGAGGAGTGAATAATATGAATTGGCTAGTGTGGGTAAATTCAGTAGGATTTTTCAGCTGTTCCTGTTGGAATTGTGCCCTAGAGGCAATCAATTAATTGTGACGAATATGCGGATTTACGATTCATTATGTTATCGATATGGAGATATGTTAACATGAATTAAGTCCTTAGGATATAAGTGTTATATTCTTAAATATCCCTAGTCAATTATAATGATTAATGGGACAATCATCTATAGACTAGTATGGGGTTGGATTGATATGGAGATATCACGATCCAACACGTGGGTATGCATTAGGAGTAATGGCATACTGGATGACCCACAACGAGAAGGATATATTAAATTATGTTGAATTCACAATCGCTTCTCGTAGTGCTAATATAATTGCAATCATTAGACTTGAAGTCACTAGATACTCTAGTTGTGAAATATTATGCTTTAATGTTATCAAACGTTACACCGTAACTAGGTAATCATAAAGATAGCTATCGGGCATGATAGGAAGCAAGCTTAGATATCGTATTCATGTAGAGAGGATTTGTCCCTCCCACATAATGGGAGTAAATATCCACGGCCACTCGAGGGATGAGGCTTATTGAATGTCTGGCCAGACTTAGATAAATCAATATGGAGATATTGATTTATCTGCTTGCATAAGCATATTTCCATGATCGAGGAATTATGGATTGGATATACGAGGGTGACTATTTATGTCTCGTGTCCAATCCGGATATGGAGACAATGGGATAGTGCAATATGAGATATTGGGCACAAGAGGTTTGTCGGGATCACTGACTATTTCTATTAGTTGGGTGGCATGGATGTGTTTCTAGACACCGCTCCATGTTAGTAATAAGTTACTACCAACTGAGTAGAAACATATGGGGTCACACGTCAAATAGATTTGAACTAGATTTGGGATTAATTAATAAGAAGGATCATTATGCAACACCTTGTAAACTTAGTAGGACTAGTTGTGCAAGGAAGGGAACTTTTATGGAAACAACAAGGAGTTGTTGGAGTATATAAAGAAGGCTCTAGCTTCGTTCCCACAACTAATGTTATTAGACATAACAAAGAGAGTGGGAGAGAGAAAAAGAGAGAGAGCACGACAAGACCAAGAGGTGCACGCCCCTAGGCCCGTCCCCCCCCCCCTTCCCGTCGGCGCAAAAGGAGGGTCGAACCCATCCTTGTCCCTTTGTGTTTTGATTCCTTCTTCCCTCTTCCTCCGGTTCAAGCTAGAACTTGTTGAAGGAAGAATCTAGATCTTACCTCTAGACGTGGATCAACCGAAGAGACGAGGACATCATTCTTTGTGTGATCTCTCAAACCAAAATGTACACAATTACTATGTCCCTAATCATGTTTTGATATCTCTTCATGACGATCTGTGGTGGGCTTTGAGTAGGATTAAATTTTTGTTATTCCTCTGCGTTACCTACGTCAAAACCCAACAGTGGTATCAGAGCCACATGTCGTAGAGCATAACATGATTTTATGTGTTACGATTTCAGTTTATACACCGTATTATTGTTATTACGGGAAAAATGAAAATAATTGGCATAGTAGATGCAAATTGAATTTGATTCAACATAAACAAGATCTAATTTAACATTGGATATTAGAATTGGTGAGTTTAATCACATAGGATGTGAATTATTGGGTTCTTGAAAAATTAGGGTTCATGGGCACATAGTTGAAAAAGGAGTTTTTCAATTATGGAAACAATTATATGGAAATATCCATATGGTAATTCTAAACTTGGGAAACAAGGAAGAAGTTGTTTTGGAAACAACTAAACTTGGGCAACAAGGAAGAAGTTGTTTTTGAAAACAACTAAACTTAAGCAACAAGTAGGAAGTTGTTTATGGAAACAACTAAACTTGGGAACCAAGGAAGGAATTGTTTTGGAAACAATTACATGGGAAGGAGCGGCCCCACAAGGGAACCGCCCCTCCCTTGCTTGCCGTCCAAGACACACAGCCCTAAGGGGCTGGCGCACCCTAACACACGGCCTAGCCGTGTGGGCTAGGGTCCGGCCGGCCCGGGCCTAGTGTGGTGGTTCCTTGGTTGGTTCGGCCATTCCCTTGGTGAAACCCTTGGACCGTTGTAACCCTAATTACCCAATTCAATTAAAATTGAACAAGCGCGTTAAAAATTGGTTTTAACTGTATTATCTGCTTTGTTGCATGGTGGATGGATATGGCCTAGGATTGTGGATGTTTATTGCTTTGTGGTTTGGTTTACGGCCTCCGAGCTGATCAAATTAATGTAATAATTAATTAGGTTTTATGGCATGCGAGTCGTCTTTTCTCCTCGACATGTGAGTCTTTTATTATTTATTTATTCTAGATGTTAGGCTAGAATTAGAAATATTTAGATGATAGCCAAGAGCATGGTGAAGAAGACCTGAGAACCAAAGAAGCCAAAAGACAAAGACGACACCCTCCTAGGCGCACAACTACGGTGGAGCACATGGAGATGAGCTTGTCACTTTAGGGAAATTAGATATTATCAATGGCTTGATAATATCTTAGTCTAGGGGCCATATCCATGCCACGTTTTTATTTTATTTTATTTTGGACATGTTTATTATTTATGTCTTGCTATTTATTTTTGTGTGTATGGCGATACTAGCAAAACGTTAACAAGATAATAATAAACAAGAATGGTCTTTTATTGTGGATTGCCCAATCCAAATAAGTAGATCAAGTTGATTAGATCAACCAAACAAATTAATAAAATTAAAATCCCTCAAATAGAATATTGTGTTTTGCCTTCTCTTGCCTAAAACACCATTCATGATCAGGGTCTATTAAAATTCGGGCTTGCCAAAGCAAGGCGATTTTAATTCACCATGATGTGTTGCGAACGACACAAGCAAGTAATGTGTGTATGTTGAAGCAAGAGGTTGGACGCAACTGGGTAAGACTCAATTGGATTGATCAACCTAGAGGCATGACAATTAGGCGTTATCTAAAGGATAAAGAATAAAAGAGTTATTCACCTAATTGGACCAAGAGTTGCATGGGATGCAATTGGAATGGTTCCTACCTAACTAACCAATTCTTGGGTGACTTTCCAAAGCAAGCTCAAGAAGAAGTGAAAAGGGATCTTGGACCCACTAGAAAATATATAAGATAGTTTCTGCATTAATGGTGAGGGCTATTAATCCGAGAAAAATAGTGAGAGCTATATTTAATAATTAAATCCTTTTTGAATATAGTTATACGTCACAATGCTTTGCATAATCCTATAAGTGTTGAATACCCATAGCATTAAAACGAAACACGACTTTGTGTCCATGAGATGGACAGGCAGTCTGGAATCTATTTTCTAGATTGGTATAAAATTGAGAATTGTTCTCAAATAAAAGAGAAATTGTTGTACGCTGTAGAGCATAAAGTTCTCTTCCCACCGACTACCTAGACACACTAAAATCCTTATGAAAGGAACATCCAAGAATGGTTCTTTGGATGTAACTTATATCATTTCAGCTCCCATGAACTCTGAGCTTTGGAAGCAAGATGAGAAATATGGAGGTGTATGATATGATCATACATTAAAAGAAGCTTGAAGTGTTGCTCCACTTAGCGCTCTCTTGATTGCCACTCGTCATGGTTAAGATGAAATAAGTTCCGGCTTGCCAAAGCAAGGCGACTTAGTTCATCGAGATATGACGCGATGACACAAGCTAGTAATGTGTGACTGCTGAAGCAAGAGGTGAAGCACAAACTAAGCTATCTCAATAGGATTGAAATCTTAGAGACTGGGAGTTATCTAGGAGATAGATAAAGAATAAATAGTTATTCTCCCAAATGGACCAAGAATTGCATTGGATGCAATTATAGTGTTTGTTCAAAAGTGATTTTCTCAGTATGATTGAGAATCGCTATACAAAGCACTTATAAAGGGCTAAAGGTAAAACATGTTAATGGTTAACAGCATGGGTAAGGGCAAAAGGTTTATACCGACCCCATGGATATAGAGCAAGCTTGTTGCTAAATCAAATTGTCTTAAAGGTCCCATAGGTGACATGGAGGAAAAGAAACTGCCCAAAGTACCTGGAAGAAAATAATAAAGGAATTATGAATTCCAAATTAGGTAATTTTGTTATAGGAGTCAATATGTCTATCTCATCATAATGGGTATATGAGACTAGATGAGGATCACACATTTATAGAAATGTGGTGGATCTCAAGAGAATTAGACAATTGAATAAGAAAGAAATAAACCTACACGTGGGGCAATGAAGCAAGGGGTTGTTGAATTAGCCGTAGGAAATTATTTCTACCTTTATGAAATTATTCATGAATTAGACAAAAGTGGTTATGTTCCTACTATGAGTAGGATCACTATCATAGTTTCTTGTTTGGACAAGAAAACTCTCTATCATAATAAAGGACAAATGTTGTTCCATTTATTCTGATATGCATTATTGTAATACAATTTTGTCTAAATGGATTGTATATCCTTGATCATGATAATTTCATCGATAACATTAATACCAAGAGGTTTGCATATATTTATATGAACCTCACTTACCTTTAGCATTGTCGTTTAGGCCACGTGAATAAGAGATACATATCTAGAACTCCATATAGATGGATTTATTGAACTGATTTGATTATAGAATCATATGAGATATGTAAGACTTATTTATTAGGCAAAGATATAATCTTTTGAGAATCATACATATTAATGTATGAAGGCCGCTAAGCACATATAATAAAGATGGTTTTCAGTACTTCAACATATATTACTGATGGGATCAGAAAAATATGGATTTGTGTATCTTATGAAGAAACAAATAAAAATCCTTTGAATTGTTCAAGGAATTCGAGAATGAAGTAGAGAACCAGCTTGGCAAAAGTATTAGGGCTCTACAATTGGATCGTAGAGGAGAGTACTTGAGCCGAGAGTTTGACAAGCATCTATGGGAGTATTGGATATGATCCAAACTCGCTCCACCTAGCTCGCTACATGGGTTTGGCGTGTCTAAAAGGACAATTCGGACCTTGTTGGACACGGTTCGGTCCATGATGTGTCAAAAAATGACTTCCAGTTTACTTTTAGGGGCCATGTTCTGATTACAGCAAATTTCGCCCTTAACCTTGTTCCATCTAGAATTAATTATGAAAAATACGATATGAGATATGGACTAGGAAATTTCCTAGCATGTCGTTCATAAAGGATTTGGGTTATGTAGTTTATGTAAAGGTGTTTACAGATAAACTTGGACCCATGTCGGATAAATGTTTGTGGGATATCCTGAAAGGGATATTATTTCTACAATCCAATCGAGAACAAATTGTTTGTTGCTCGAACCACAGTGTTTCTAGATAGAGATTGTCTCTAAAAGAAACAGTGGGAGGACAGTATAACTTGAAGGAGTTCGAGAACAATAACATTGATCCGTTTGATGGAACCTGAGCAGGATCACAAGGTGTTGTGGAGCAACCTACTCAGAAAACAGAAGTACCTCGTAGGCTAGGTAGGATATGTCATGGGACTAAAGAAGTAAGGATTTCTCATAACCCGTGATATATTACTCAACAAGATGAGCCTACAACCTATGAGATGGCCATGTGTGGGCCATACTCTCAGAAATGGCTTGGAGCCATAAGATACGATATGGAATCCATGTATACCAACAAAGTATGGACTTTGTTGGAACCACCTGAAAGGCTAGAACCCATAGGATGCAAGTGGGTTATGAGGAAACCAACATGGATGGTAATATGATTACTTCTAAGGGACAACTGGTTTGAAAAGGGTTTCATGTGAGTTCATAGTATAGACTATGACGAAATTTTCCCCAAGTTGTGATGCTTAAATCCATTCGCATCTTGCTTATAGCAATCTGTTTATAGATTGTGTCAAGCTTATTGGATTTGGATTCTTCGAATTTATGATACAAGAAAAGGAGTTTGGTTCTATCAAAATTGAAGATAAAGCTTGTGTTTACAAGAAGGTTAGTGAGAGCATAGTTAAATTTCTGGTCTTGTATGTAGAGACATACTAATTATTGGGAATAATGTCTCTACTCAGCAATCTTGTATAGATTGGCTAGAGAAAATGAATTCCAATAATAGACTTAGGCGAGACAATCTATAAAATCTATGGAGATAGATTAAAGTAATTGTTCAGCCTGAGTCATGGTACATATATTGACAAATGTGTTGAAATGGTTCAACATGCATAGAATATGGATTCTACCTATGTCACATGGAATTAGTCTTTGGAAGACTAATTGTCTTTTCAATTAGATTTAAAAGGGACGGTATGAATAAGATTCATGAGATACGCCATGTTATGTACTGGCCAGAAGTGTCATATGGTATGACACAAAAAATAGCAATCAAATCCAAGTGAGATGTCACTTGATAAATAGACGATAGGGAGAGTTTACTGTAAGGGGTTACAGTGATGCGAACTTCAAATCTAACAAAAAACTTTCAGATTTTAGTCAAGTTTTATGTTTTGCACTAGTGGGAGTGACTGTGAGCTGGAAAGGTTCCAGGTAAGATTCAGTCATTGATTCTAACATACAGGACTGAGTAACTTATAGCATGAGATGCACTTACTCAGAATATTCAATCTCAATCAAATTGTTGATAGAGGAGATGTGAATATTTGCAAAGTACCAGCACATGTCTCGCCTACCATGTCCCCTATGCAGTGTAGACGTGGAGGACCGCGCTAGATCAATAGGCATATGATGCAAGAGATTGACTCTAGTTTAAGTGGGAGACTGTTGGAATTGTGCCCTAGAGGCAATCAATTAATTGTGACGAATATGTGGATTTACGATTCATTATGTTATCGATATGGAGATATGTTAACATGAATGAAGTCCTTAGGATATAAGTGTTATATTCTTAAATATCCCTAGTTAATTATAATGATTAATGGGACAATCATCTATAGACTAGTATGGGGTTGGATTGATATGGAAATATCACGATCCAACACGTGCGTATGCATTAGGAGTAATGGCATACTGGATGACCCACAAAAAGAAGGATACATTAAATTATGTTGGAGTCACAATCGCTTCTTATAGTGCTAATATAATTGCAATCCTTAGACTTGAAGTCACTAGATACTCTAGTTGTGAAATATTGTGCTTTGATGTTATCAAACGTTACACCGTAACTGGGTAATCATAAAGATAGCTATCGGGCATGATAGGAAGCAAGATTAGAGATCGTAGTGATGTAGAGAGGATTTGTCCCTCCCTCATAATGGGAGTAAATATCCACGGCCACTCGAGGGATGAGGCTTATTGAATGTCTGGCCAGACTCAGATAAATCAATATGGAGATATTGATGTTATCAGCTTGCATAAGAATATTTCCAGGATCGAGGAACTATGGATTGGATATACGAGTGTGACTATTTATGTCTCGTGTCCAATCCGGATATGGAGACAAATGGATAGCGCAATATGAGATATTGGGCACAAGAGGTTTGTCGGGATCACTGACTATTTCTATTAGTTGGGTGGCATGGATGTGTTGCTAGACACCGCTCCATGTTAGTAATAAGTTACTACCAACTAAGTAGAAACCTATGGGGTCACACGTCAAATAGATTTGAACTAGATTTGGGATTAATTAATATGATTGATTAATAAGAAGGATCATTATGCAACACCTTGTAAACTTAGTAGGACTATTTGAGCAAGGAAGGGAACTTTTATGGAAACAACAAGGAGCTGTTGGAGTATATAAAGAAGGCTCTAGCTTCGTTCCCACAACTAATGTTATTAGACATAAAAAAGAGAGTGGGAGAGAGCAAAAGAGAGAGAGCAAGACAAGACCTAGAGGCGCACGCCCCTAGGCCCGTCCTCCCCTTCCCGTCGGCACAAAAGGAGGGCTGAACCCCTCCTTGTCCCTTTGTTGTTTGATTCCTTCTTCCCTCTTCCACCGGTTCAAGCTAGCACTTGTTGAAGGAAGAATCTATATCTCACCTCTAGACGTGGATCAACCGTAGAGACGAGGACATCATTCTTCGTGTGATCTCTCAAACCAAAAGGTACACAATTACTATGTCCCTTATCATGTTATGATATCTCTTCATGACGATCCGTGGTGGGCTTTGAGTAGGATTAAATTTTTGTTATTCCGCTGCGTTACCTACGTCAAAACCCAACAGTTCTGTGAAATGATGGACCTACTGACGTATCCGTTGATGACCTCCTAGAACGGACAAGTAAATAACATGAGACCGACAAAAGATTGTAGTCTACTGACACGTAAAATAACATGAGACCGACATCATGTTGTCACATCCAATTAGCCAGCTTGATTATGATGGAATTAACGTGTTACTCTAATAATCCAGAAGTTTTCTACAGCCCTAGGTGATCCATAGATTTCCTAGTTTCCCTATACTTGTTCTCTCATATAAAAATTGAAAAATATTAGATTAGCTTGTTATTTTAATTTAATTCACTTGTTTGAGGGTGACTACCTCTTTAATCACAAATTTTTCCTCTTGGTTAACGTACTGTAAATTATTCTAATAGCTAAATAATCTCAAGTATGTCCTTGTGGGATCGATAACTCAGGTTTAAAATACCACCCTTATGTTAATTGACCGTGCACTTGCGCATACGCGTTAAGAAATCGTGTCAAGTTTTTGCCACCGTTTCCAGGGACAATGGTAGATTATTTAGTTAGCAGTTAGTTTAGAGTATTTTTATTTTTGGTTTTATTTTGTATTGCTTTCTATCTAGGTGCTTCACGGTTGTCTAGTGAGTTTGTTTTTTCAGGAACACATGAAGTAGGGCATATTATAAGCATATGGAGCGAAGATCGTGATGTGGGTCCCCCTACTATTTCTACTGCAGGGGTAACCATGAAAAAAAGGATGCATGCATAAGTTGGTGCTATCGATGCGGTATTTATCATGACAACAAGGACCCATGCCGAGTTCATCCACCCAAGATTCATCAGCAGCAACAAGAAAATTCAGTGCCAAGTATGGAGTTCTTGTGGAGGATGATAGAGATAATAAGAAGAAATTAGAGGAATTGGAGTTGTCAGTGGCAAGGTTATCATATACACAAGAGCCACAATAGGAGGCCATACCAAACATTGAGACTCAAGCTGAGCCTCCATCACCACCACCACAAGAGAATGCTTCGCGAGCTACAGTTGTGGAAGAAGAGGTTCATGATCCGAGAGAAGAATGCATTATCCATAAACTAGTTGTGGATTTTTCCACCTATGAGGAATCAGACTCCGATTAAGACTGGGGTGGACCCGTGTTTCCAAGATGGGAGGACCTCATGTATTACAAGACAGAACCTCAGGCTATCTCACATCCTTGACATGATTTGGAAGACACCAACATTGCGAACTTGTGGTGCATGCATGATGACACTGATGAAGAACTTGTGTCTGTTGCTATTGAGGTAAAAGCCCTAACTCAAATTTATGAAGAATTTTTCATATCTCATATTAATCAAGTCTGTTATGAGTTGGAAAGACTTGTTAATGGAGATTCTTATGGTGATGAACGTTCTGACCCATTTTCAATTTCTTGTTCTATGGTTCATTTTTAATTTCTTGTTCTATGGGACATTTTGATAATGATCTACATGCCATAGTCGAGGAATTCGAAATCGCCAAGTGTGGGGGTGTGAATGACTTTCATGTCTCGAATGAAGAGCATTGAGAGGCACAAAATAAGTACTATTGGGATGAATTTATGATGAAATATACATCCGAGCCCATCAGTAATATGTTGAAGTTAATCAAGAAGACCAATTGAAAGATGAAAAGGGTTAGCTTCCACAATTGTCCACTATCTTCACAGCACAGGGGTGCATGTCAAAAGAGAGACATTGAAAAGAGATGGTAAGCATCCTCCACTATCCTAGTCAGTTGAGGTAACCGGGTCGGCCTGTCGAACTTAATTTACAAGAGTTGATTGGGAGGCAACTCAATGTAGAGTATGATGCTATTTGTTTCTGTTTTTTTTTTTTTTTTTTTTTTTTTGCTTGTAGTTTTCCATATGTGATTTTGAGGGATGAGAGAGAGTGTATTCATTCTTTCAATCAGCGTGCATGACACAGGTACATAAGACGCGTCGGATTCCCTTTCTTGATGCGCGTGTTGGAGAATGTTAAGTAGGCGTGCATCGGAATTCGGACGCGAGGTGAGACTTTATCGAAAACTGTCAACGGTCCATGGGACCCCTTCTTGTTTCAGTTTCTCGAACATGGTTCCCATGTAGGTCCGGGAACCCCAGGTACCACTCTTTCTCATGTCTACATTTTGAGAAATAAATGAGTAGATCAACTGCTCTTACATTTAAGCACGAAGTCCTCCCATATAATCTCTAAATTCGTTGAGGAAAACGAACAGTTATGTGTGTGTGTGGGGGGGGGGGGGGTGTTTGTGTTTACTTTCACTAGCCATGTTTCGTCATGCACAGCCTTTTTACATCTAGTTGTGTAGTACTGTGTAGTAGTTGTGGTTAGTGTAGAGTATTTTTATACAGTGTCGTATTGTGATAGGGTTTAATTTCTGCATTGTTAGCACGTTTACTCTATTCAGTCCCCTACCAATCACTGTGATTAATCGAGTTGTCCAGTTACATAGAGTAGGAAAATATGAAAAAGAAAAAATCCATAAAGAATTTTTTTTTTTTTTAGTCATGGGCAATTGATGAAGCTCGAAATCAGAGAGAGTTAAGTGAAAGAGTCTCAATCAATAGGAAGTAATTTTGTAGGTAAAACCTTAAATTTTAGTATCCTGCACACCGATTTCACGAAAGGTAGTCCCGGGTATTCAGGAGAAGTGGAAAGTAGATTTTCGGCTTACCTTTAGTTCCTATAGTGTGCTAGGAGGATTTGGTCTTGCGGGATTCGAATAGTTTGTTTTCTTTTAAAACTTGTGTCCTCTTGAAATCTGGGATAGACCTTTGTGAAGAGTTAGTTCCATGTGGTATTCTGATCTAGCCTAAGTGAAGTTAGGGAGTGTACACCACCATCCCTTACGGTGGTTTCAAGAGCTAATCGAAAAAGCCCACACTTGGTTGCTCTAACTGCATGGATGAAATAAAAATAAGAGAATTAAAAATAAAAGAAATCAAAATCTTCTCTTGGTTTAGGTACGGTGAATATCCTAAAGTACCTCTGTTAGCCCAGGAAATTCGGATTCAATCCAGTTAGAGCATCTAAGGAAAATTCAAGTCAAGCCGTATTACACGGATTTGTGTTTCTCATCACTGGGATAATTTGTATTCAATGCAATAACGGCTAAGAAGATGAGAAAACCTCATATGACTTGGCGGCGAAAGACTACCATAGGAGTGCTCGGATCTTGGATTGAGTTTGGTGGATGTTTGGAACCCATTATTGAGCTTGTGCGTAGGGTCATCGTTTTTTTAATTTCTTGTTGCGGTTGTGTGAATTGCAAAAGATACTTGTGAGAGCTTGATGATTTGGTTAGTGATAGCGATATTGCCCATCTCATATGAAAAGAAAAAAAAAATTGCGCGGTTTCAATTCTTACATTGTTTAAAATCGAGCTGCATTGTTTATAGTCATGTAGACTGCATCGTTTGTGTGTTTTTTATAACACGTGGCTAGTGGAGTTGTATGCAATTTGGTGGATTGAAATGTAGTGTAAGGATTGATTTTGCTCGGGACGCGCAAAAAGGTAGTGTTGGGGATTTTATAACTCTCTATAAGAGTTGTATTTCTTGCACGTTTTATATCGTTTTGCGTCATTTCCAGGTTGATTATCTTAGTTTTACACTATGATTAGAGAGAAAATGTAGAAATTTAGCTTCGCGCATGAATTCGTTGATCATAGCGTATGATTTTATGTATTTTGTCACGTTTGATCGAACGGGTTTTGTTTCGTGTTGTTTCGACAGGGACAAAACTTGGGGGATGAAGCGGAGAGAAGAAACAAGCGCTTGATACTTTTCGGGAGCTTAAATGGAGAAGAAATCAACAATGAAATGGTGAAAAGACATGAAGAGGGGCTTAAGTGTCATTTCATGAAGATTGTGTAAAGACACTTTAACCTCCCTCTTGAATGGCTCCCCGTACTTAGTTAAAATTCGGTGGCAAAACGTGAGAAAACTCACTGGAAGTGTAGGATCACAATTGTGATCACACAATCAGGAAGAAGACCACAAGGTGATCATAGGTGTACACCCGATCAGGAAGGGGTTTAAAGTGCCATTTCGCAAAAGTTAAAAAGAAGCAATGAGGAAAGCTTATCAGAGAACAACCTAGGGCTTGAAACAGGGGATTGACGAATTGAAGAAAAAGAGAACACGAAGAAGAGGAGAAGACGATGCAGAACTGAAGACCTCCATTGAAGATCTAAGTTTTGCTTATTCATATTATTCCTCCTCTCTCAAGCTTGTTATGGATAAACTTGTTAGTTTTGTTTGGTTTATTACTATTAGATAAACTTCATTGCTAGGCATCTCATAAAAGATACTAGAGTTCATCTAGACAGTGAAGTTTTACGGATGTTCAATCTTTGTCATGCTTATAGATTTCTTCTATTGAATGAATGTTAGTTCTTGAATCTTGTTAAGCATCTCAATATATTAACAAGACTAAGATAGAAAATGCTGATCTAGGAACTAGGGTTTATTCATTAGGATGAATCATGCTCAAATGTTAGTTTTGTCCCAATTCAATTGTTCATATTCTAAGTGTAATTATTAATGGGAATGGAGTCATTAACCGGAACTTTTAGTTAGCTAGTGAAGTGCGCGGAAGTGACTTTAGCTAGCTAGGATGAGATATGAACATCAATCCCGAATCAGCGAGACCGGAAGGAGAAGTGAATAGGATTGGCTAGTGTGGGTAGATTCGATAGGATTGTTCAGCTATTCCGTGAAACGGTGGACCGACGGAACCCGCTAACATATCAGTAGATGACCTGCTAGAACGGACCGTTGGTAACATGAGACCGACATGAGAATGTAGTCTACCGAGACGTAAAATGACATGAGACCGACATGAAATTGTCATAGCCTATTATCCGGCTTGATTTTGATAGAAGTAACGTGTTCCTCAGATAATCATGTAATCGTCTACAACCCTATGTGATCCAGAGATTGCCTAGTTTCTATATATTTATTTTCTCAAATAATAATCTAAAAATATGAGATTAGTTTGTTATTTTAATTTTAGTCACTTGTTTGAGGGTGATGACCTCTTTAATCATTAATTCTTCCTCCTGGTTACCGTACTCTAAATAAATCTAATAGCTAAATAATCTCAAGTCTGCCCTCGTGGGATCGATAACTCGGGGGTGAAATACCACCCCTACATTACTTGACCGTGCACTTGTATGCGTTAAGAAATCGCGTCAGGAGTAAATCGAGAGACAGTGCTGGTAACCACGGGTGCAAAATCACTTGCCTAGCAAAGAAAGTAATCAACGAATCTAAAACCAAAAATTTATTCACGGTGAAATTGATGATGAAGAGCAAAAATAAACAGCCCCAGTTAAACCCGGAAAAGAACCACAAAGCCCCAAAAACTATCGACCCACCATCACAGCCACAACCATCACTGCCACCACCAAGTAATATCTTCTTTTTTCGTAAAACTTTAAGGTATGTCAGTTACAAGGGTGAACTGATGAATTTTTCAAATGTCAAGAGACCAAATTGTAAGGTTGGAAAGTTTCCTTTAACCTATATAAATTCATGAGATTCGACGACGACGACGACCACAACAACAACAACAACAACAACAACAACAACAACAACAACAATAATAATAATAATTTACACGTCCTAACAAAAACGATGTTTTACACACTAAGAAGGATCAAAACGATGTATATTATATACTTTATGAATCCTTTTTTTGTCAACAGTATGTATATTAGACGCGAAGAACAGAATACAAAATTAGCCTCCATCATCTTGAATGGAGGTCTTAGGGGAATGAGAACTGCTAACCTTATTTAAATCTAACAATTTGTCAAAATCACTCTGGTCTTCTAAACATAAGATTTTTTTTTTTTTTTTTTTTTTTTTGTAACTTTATTCCAAGCTAGCCAATTGATCTTCCTTTCAACTGGATCATTCCCCCACCAATATTTTCAGACATAAGCTGAGATACTTTTGTGGAGATAGGCTTGCAAAATAAAGAAGGACATGATGACAAACAATATTTTCTGACATAATGACAAAATTATTTAATATTTGGTTGAAGACAAAGATTTAATTAACATCTGCTTTGAGGAAGAATAGCACATCATCAGGAAAACACAACTTGGTAATGGTACGACCTCGAGCAATTGAGAAGCCTTGTAACTCTTTTCTAGCAACTGCATCTTCAAGATTCATGGAAAGAACATTCATAGCAAGAAAAAAAGGGTAAGGGGACAGAGGGTCCCCTTGCCTGAGACCTCTAGGGGGGTAATCTCTGACACATCTTTTCCATTAAGCAGTTTATAGAAAATTGTGCTGATGCATTGTCTGATCAGATCACACCATTTAGTAAAAAATCCTAGTTTTGCGAAGAGAGTAAGGATGTAATCCTAGTTTAACATATCAAAAGGCTTTGTGGAGGTCAATTTTCAGAACAACATGATTGATGGATGTGTTCTTGTTGGTTTGGATGTAATGAATGAGGGTGTCGGCAATCATGATATTGTCATGAATACTTCTCTTGGGAACTAAGGTAGACTGGCTTTGGGAGATAATGGTTTGGAGAAGAAGCTTGGGCCTATTGGCCAGAATTTAAGAGAGATTTTGAACTTGAAATTGCACAAATCAATGGGTCTAAAATGATTGTGTTGCTCAGGGTGTTTCACTTTGGGAAGGAGGGTGATTCTAGTAGTTTTGAAGCTCTTGAGAATATAACCACTGTTAAATAAACTAGAGATGGCTTTATGAAGGTCATTACCTATAGTATCCCAGTAGTGCTGGTAGAAGCCACCTTGGAAGTCATATGTACCATGGGCTTTCCATTTCCCAAGTTGTAAGGTTGCAATCTTGACTACTTCCATAGACGGGCAGCATGTAAGCTGGTTGTTCATTTCCTCTGAGATGCAAGGGTTGATGTGTTGCAAAGATTGGAAATCAGTGTTTGAGGATTGGGCAGTGTATATGTTTTTGAAGAAAGTAGTCAATAAATCTCCAAGTACTTCTTCACCATTTGTCCAGACTCTATTTGACTTTTCAGATTCTTTATCCTGTTTTCGTCCTTTGAACCACTGAAGCATGAAAAAAAATCATATTTTTTGTCCCCAATTTGGATATACTCTGTTCTAGCTTTCTGTCTTCAGTAAGACTCCTCTCTAGCCCACAGCTCCTCTAGCACTCCTAGCAATCATCTTCTTTCTGACTCATTAGGAGAAGCAGCGTATGAATCTTGGATTTGCTTCAGCTGATTTTGGTTGTGGGGATCAGCTTGTTGGAGTTACCAAATCTTGATTTGTTCCAGACCTTCAAATTCCTTCTTAGGCTTTTCAGCTTGATGTCCAATTTATACATATTGGATCCATGAGCCAACATATTCCAATTGTTAGTGACTAGCTCAAAGAATTCTTGAGAGGTGGTCCATCTCTCTTCAAATATGAAAAGCTTTTGCCTTTTGGAGGATGATTTGTCAGTATCAACGACTAGTGGACAATGGTCAGAACTATTGTCTTTTTCATGGGTAAGAATATCATTGGGATGACAAAGTGACCAGTCCACAAATGCGAGGATTTTGTCAATTCTTTCTTTGAGAAGATTTCCCCCTCTCTGATTACACCACGTGTAAAACGGCTCTTCCAATCTCATTTCAAACAAACCAAGCTCATTGATTTTATTTTGGAATCTCTAAATTCTCCAAAAGTTTGCTTCAGCGCCTCCTTGCTTGTCATTAGAGCAGCCAATGTCATTGTACTCTCCCAAGAGAAACCAAGGACTTTTGATATTTTTGCTAAACTCCATAAGTGTTCTCCAGATTCTTTTCTTTTCCTTTTATCTTGGAGCCATGTAGAGAAAAGTCCAATGCTCATCTTTTTCGTCCACTTCAATTCTAGTGTGGATCAAATTGTTGTCACTGTAAAGTACTTCAATGTTTAAACCAGTGCACCACCATATAGCTAGACCCCTTCAGAGGCCTTGAGGATCCACATAGAAGGCATTTGGAAATCCGAGGCTTCTTCTGATTCTTTCCATCTAAATCATCTTATTTTTAGTCTCCACCAAGAACAGAAGACTGGGACGATGGGTTAAACATAACCCTCGCAATTACTGGACTGTCACGAGTCGTCCCAACCCTTGACAGTTAAAGAATTACGGGTCTAGGGGTAATGGGCTTATATCACTCAGTTTGGGCTCGGCTTGTTAAGCGCACAACGTGAGCTGAGTCTTTCACCATGCATGCTCTTGAGCCGCTCCCTAGAATCCGAATCCAACATATTAAAAACAAAACACAAGTATTAGTAATACATGATGTTCTCCCTGCACCCAGCCAAAACCATGGTTAGAGCACCACGGTTACTAGTGTGCCTAACACCCAGGAGTCCATCGTCAAAGTAGTCACCAGAAATTATTAGAAACCACAAATTGTAAGCATCTTTTCTATTTCTGCATAAATTAACCAAAACGGTCAACAGTCAAAAAACTTGTTCAGTTGCAATCTACAAGGACATCTTCCTACATGGGCTGAAAACAACACCAAACAAATATCCATCTTTATTACTCTTAAATTTCTATCCTAGCTATTACTATGGTGAACTTCTGCAACTTATGCAGATCTGTTTCTCAGGTGTTGTGCAAATGAAAGAATATAGATGATGATGAATTGATGATGATGATGATAGGTATATGTTGAATAACTGAAAGGTCTCTAATGTCTTTTGAGCTAGGAGACAAAGACGGGTTCAATGTGCAGCAGATGACTTCCCTTGATGATCTCTCACTTGCTGCTGCGCTTTTTGGCCTCGCTGTATAAGATAACTCCAAACACTGTTAGCGTATAGCCGAGCATCCCAGTAACTGAGACAGGGTTTCTGAATATTAATATTGAGACAACAACAGCAACTGCTCCTTTCGCGTTCCCCAACACCTGAAGGAAATGGTGAAGAATTAGTTACCAGAACATACCATGGAATTTAGAAAGCAGTTGGGTAAAAGTTCTACAAGTATAGACAGAAGAGCTGACATACAGGAAAAAATGTTAAGGTTAGACATCATTACATATATAAGATTTCCAGTCAATTTGTGTCCAGTGATTGCTAAACTACAATTATCATACAAAAGCGCAAGGTAATCGTAGTATCACTTTCGAAGGAAAATATTGATAAAAATAACAGGTTCATGAAGACCAAGCCCTAACCTTTTCTATTGCCTCAAACTTCATGCACTCGCAAATAGATCATGTGTGTCAACGGGTACAATGACAATATCTATCCCAAAGTTACGACATGAAATAGTCCTTCCTCCAGATGGCATAGATTAGAAATATCTATACTCATTAGCTATCACCACAGAGCTGTAAATCACTTCATGATTGTTCTAGGAACATAGAAAATTATTCCTTCACTCAATACATGACATGCCATGGCAAGTAAGAAGGAAAATGAATGAATAAGGGACAAGCTTTGTCCATAACCCTCATCGGGAATCGACACATTGTCCATTCCTTGTTCCCCGCTCCTTTTCTCTTGCTTACATCTCGTGGGATGAGCAGAGAGGAACACCACGTAGTATTTGTTTCTGGAACATACACATGTTCCTGGAACATACACAAGCACTTCACCACGATACCTCAATTTATTGTCCCAGTCAATAATTTTGTATGCCCAAGAACAAATATCATATTGTGTTATATACACACGCCTATAACAAAACAGAGTGGGTGAGGATCCAGGAACAAGTCATAGACAATGTTGTCGACATTGTGGTATTCCTCTACTCATTCTCTATTTTGCTTACATGCCATACATCTAGTTTGTGGAGCACATCTTATGTACTTCCTGCCAGCACACAATTAAATTAACTTCACCAAACTGACCTTTACTTCCATCAGCTACATGCCAAGGTATACCAACTTTGAATGTTTAGACAACTAGAAATACACTAAAATTCAACCACAAAGCATCTGCTTCTCTTTCGACACTTTTTTTTTTCTAGTTTCTACCCAAGATTTTCCTATTAGTCCGAATGATCTCTTGTTCTTCTACTCTTCCCCTGTCGCCCTGTCTTTAACCTCCATTTCACAATCGATCCCACACTAGGATCTATATCAGCACCCTGTAATGTGACATGAATATCTAGACGGCCTAGCTTCTAATTACAGAAAAATAGTTTCCACGATTTTAACTGAGAACATTATGGTTTCAGATTGACAACTTCAACATCATGACAGATATCACCCCTAAATAAAGCATGCCTAGCTCATGAAATTGTGAAACTACCTCAAGCACCTAGAAAGGAGAGCGTGAATTCAGCATTTCTTATCTCTTTTCAACTTCGGTAGGTGACAACAACAATCTGACTTTCTAAAGGGACTTGAATGTTTATACTTTATGTGGTTCAACATACTGATGTGAACAAGTACCAAACTGAGATTAGTGTGTGCCATGAGTCACAACTCACATGTGGTGAACACCGTACAAAGGAAAATGAGAAGTGGGGCATACCTGGAGAGTCAAGGCACTTGTATGCTTAGTGACCAAAAAGTTGGTCAAATTCACAAAATATGCGAGGGAGGAATTGAATAGCAATAACCAAACTATCCTGATATCATCTCTAGCAAGAGCAAGGGTAATGCTAACAACATTTTCTTCCATGATAAGTGTTGCAGGAAGTAGCAGCACAACAGCTATGGGAGCCATGTAGAGAAGGAGGTTCATTGAATTCAGCTTTTCCCTGGAAAACAATTTAAAAAAATTAGTAAAATTTCGGTACTTATTGTGTCCTAAACTTATCATAAGCACACACCACTCATTACCCTTCAGAAGAAAGCAAGATCCCTTGCAGCACTGTTTTAAAAGCCCTCGCAGCAGTTGCACCAACACACATGATAAATCCAAAAAGATTGAAACTGGGTTCACCCTAAGCCCCATACAAAACAGAAACAAGGTTAAGAAGGTAATTGATGCTCATTTATGGTAGAGGATAGTAAGAAATCCTGAAGTTTTAATATCAGACGAAAATCTCTGAACTTGCCAGTCGCATAGCAGTAACACACTATTGCATAATCATTGAAAAGGACCAAGGGATCAATGATTTTTTGAAGTTCCAAATTAGGTTAGTTGTTATACTAACCCTGCATTTGGAAACAGGATTGTGTGTAAGGAAAAAACTCAGAATGTAATCATGATGTTCAAAATTCATAAGATGAATCATGAACCATTAAGATATCATGACTTCAACCCAAGGACTCAAATAACAGTCGATATTGTACCGTATCGCCCGGTACGGAACAGAATCGGTGGTCACCGAAACCGGTTCACCCGATACGGTACGGGTGAACCGGAGTCACAGCCATAACATCCGATACGTCCCGTATCGATCGGATTTCGGGCGATACACCCCGTTTCAGTATAATATCGGAAACGGTCGCAGTTTGGTCCCCGATTTCCGTTACGGTTTCTCCGATACGGGCCAAAACCGTTTTCCGCGACCGTTTCTGATACGCTGGCGTTACGACCCATGACACACAAACAAATTTCAGAGATAATACCTTTGAAAATTGGAATGTTTGTTTTATCATCATACACAATTACATGCCACACAAACAAACTAAGGGAAGAGACAAAATCAACTCTTTCATACGAATATGGAACGCTGTTGCTTGTCACCGCATATTGTTAGAGATAACTATTTATATAGTGAAAGTAAAATAACTTACTGTACAACCAGTATAATAAAACTCCACGCATCGAGTACAACCATTTCTTGCATTTTATATATTTGTTTCCTTATCTAAACATAGTTACACTTTTATTGTTAAGTGTGTCTCCGCTGAAAAATATTTCTCATGATGTTCTCATATGATTAGGGGGATGCCTAGTTTAGTTGTCAAGAAAAGGAGAAGAGTGCTAGATTCTCCAAAGGCCTCAAAATCCAATGGATAGATTGGTAGTATATCCTAATCCTTGTACACAAAACAATTTGATATATTAAATCGAAGTATTGCTTTTCTAAATACTCTGATTTTCATTTTCAGAAGAAGAAAAAATTCAAGTAGTAATATTTATTTTAGCCTACTAGATTTTGTAAACAGGTGGTAGAAGACCAATCTCCAACCAAATTCAAGAGACTGCCAGCAATCAAACAGTAATCTAACTAGCTAATTTTTTGTACAGCTTTGGACCACAATTTACAACGACTTCCCAAAAAAACCTTTATGATAGAATAGCATGAAAGTGTGATTCAAAGAAGATAAAAGATTCAATAGGCATACCCCACTGGCAATGACGACACCGGTGACAACAGGGATGAGAGTGACATAAGTAAGCCAAGCCTCCCTCTTGAACGTCATCAAATAAGCAAACACCGCCGTGAAAAACGGCGTCGTCGCCCCAATCGCCTGATTGAACGAGACCGGCAAGTACCGGAGCGAGATGTTACCACTGACCACCGACGAAGAGAAGATGAGACTGAGAGCGGAGATCTTCACGAATTGGGACCTAGATCTGATCGTCTGCATCGGGACCACCTTCATCCAGGCGATTGCAACGTAGCTGAAGAGAGCGCAAGCCATCATGTGGCACATGGTGAGGAAGATTGGGTATTTGAAGCCATAGTTGCTGAGCAAGTACTTGTTCAGCAATAGAACCCCAATGTTGGATGAGTACCACGACGAAATCAGCCCAATCGTGAAGAAACGGCTCGAGCTCGGAACCTTCGACGACGACATTATTGAATTGAATTGGGCAAATCCCTCACCTTAGGGCTTCGAAAATCAAATCCAGAGAACGGAATAGAGATTCGTCTCTTGGGATCTACAGAGGTGAAAGCAGATCAAATGAATTCGCATCCGTCCTTCAGCGTCGTCGTCGTCGTATATGGTTTTGTTTGGTCTGAGAAAACGTCTGATTCGTGAACAGGGTGAAGCAAAAATGAGGTGGTTTGATTGCGCTTTATACACGACGAAACGAGAAATAAAAGGTAAGCAAAAGGTTCATGAATGTTGCAGCTGACGATACTTCCTTTTCGATGTATTTAAAGACTGAACTCAAATCACATGTGTGTAGGGTGGTTTGGGGAAGTTTTAAATAGCCAACAAAATTTCCCACAATTGATTTCGGACCCTCCGAAATTGAGAAAAGTTTTGAAAGCTCAAGAAAATTGGTGTGCCCAACCAACCAACACAAAATTTAACCTAAAGCATACACGAAAGGGACTAAACGAAATAAAAATTGCTAAATATCATGTACAACCTGTTTAACTTGTGTAATGCAAATTGTGACAAAAATTATTAATAAACAGTCCGATTTTAAATATAAACTTGAAAATTTATATAAAAAATTACAAGCATTTGAGGAACAGTATACGACAAACATGAAAAATGGTGTTTTAATTGTTTTAGAGCAAGCTATTAAAGCAGTTTACAATGCAGACCATTTGAATGATTAGGTGTTGCTATTAAATAGTCAGAATTGTGATTTCGCCTTAATAGTTTGCCGCCGTTTTTTTTTAGAAGAAAACTTCTTAGAAGTCGTTGCAATTCAAGGTTGAGATCAAAATTATCATGTGGCCCAAAAGGCATTATATAGATGTCCACCGCTTAACTTTAGATGTGCTTGTAAACCGATTGATTTTGATTTTATCATATATTAATTAGGGCGTGGAACTGATGAATAACGGTATACTTCGGGGAATTTATATCAGTTTGAACTAGTTGTCGATTAGTCATTGTATTCCATAGGCGTGGATTAGTTTACTTTATTACCGTCTAACGCCACTTGAGGAGTGAGACTTAGAATATATATGGTCTTGCTTATATGAATCAATATGGGATATTGATGTCATTTGTTTATTTAATGTATAGTCTCGGAGTTTGAAAAATTACATACGAATATACGTGGGTGACACCCTTGCCTTCTGCCTAATTTGGATATATGGACAAAGAGATTATACAACACTATAACATTGATCATAGATGATCGTTAAATTAGTGATATTCATATTACTCGGGTAGCACTAATGTACGTATTGCTAGATGTCGCCTAGTGTTTCAATTATTAAATGTAATTTATTATGATTGTAACGTAATTATGGACCTACATGATCACACAAAAGAACAGATAAATCTAAAATAAGATGTTCATTAGTTGGACTAAGAGTAAAACTGGATTTCAGACTTAAGATTAAGCTAATCCTAATTGTAAAGATTAAAGGACAAGCCGAATTGTCTCTCTTCTTTATAATTACCCTCATATCCGTGGCTAGGGTTGTACTTTTCCAGCACTATTCGCATCATAAACAGAATAGCTAAGGTTTTGAGATAGGATTTCTCATATTGACTGTCGAGATATGAAATTCTCCCTCTCCGTCCAACAAGCTAGCACCGGTAAAGAAGGAGTTCATCATTTGTATAAATAATGTAAGGTGCTACTAACTTCTGCATATGTTATTGTCACTGGTCAGTAGACTGCGTTAACTTCTAGATCTGTAGAAACTTTTGTTTTGATCATGTTCGGTTCTTATGCCTGAAACTCAACAATTTATTTTTTCTTCCTTATCTTTTCTCTCTTATGTTCTTCCATTTACGTTGCTACTAGCTCAACTACGACATTTGTCAACATAAAAAGGCCATAAGACAAGTAGTCCCATTTTCCTTTTCATTGGTGAGAAGAGAAAACTCGACTATCACTAGCCGCCATTGCAATCATACGTGCGTTCCCCCTATTTGCTCTTAACTTCCAGTCACGGAGGGGATATTTGAGTAAATTGTTAAGACGTAAGTGGTCGTAGATGGATATCGACGAGGAATCTTCTTTCTCTCTGCTTCCGCTAGAGTTACAGGGGAGGACACCCACAAATCATATTATTATAGAAGGTCACAGAATAGCCAGAGAGGCGACACATTGAAGGATTCAGTGTCGTTTAGATCAAAAGAGCACACGTTTGTAGGAAGTGGCAATTGAATAATGAATTGTGCATCCACAATAATAAGCGTTAAACGGTAGCAGGTTATACCAATTCTCTTTCCTCAATTCCATTCTAATAATCTCATGTATGATTGTATGCTTTTGAGTTTAGGGTTCTACAGAACTCCAAATTTAGAGATTTAGAATGCTTGCAAAATTGTGGCCAAGTATGCTATTACCATTCATAAGAATCAATTCAGTTTCATCAATAAAATGACAAATCAAATAGTCTATGTGGATCGGAGATTGTACTGGAATGCCCTATTGAATACCAAGTAGCTAAACAGAGAGTCAGGGGACGATGTCCATTCCCTTCCTTTTGACGTTTTCCCAGTAACCTCTCTCATAGACGATTTGGTGAAATTCAATATAAATTTCTGTGAGGATAAGCCCTCACAGAACATGGTGAAGGGATCCTAAATCAGTAGCGATGATTGTGCTGTCAACAGCCAACACGGTAGTGGAACCTTGAACTCCTATGACAAGAGTGAAAGGTTAGGGATGTCGGTTGTGGCTCCGATATGAGAAAAATATAATAGAGAACCAGTTTTCTTTTTATGGGCACGCTTGGTTTTTTTTCGCTGGTTTGATTGGTATTGACATTATTCATTGTCCTGAACCATCAGTGGGCACCCTTAGAAATGGTGAGGCTTCCATCACATCTCGTTAAAACAGAAGGGTTGTGTCAGGTTGTCATAATTTTCACCCTCCTTCTGAATCTTTGAACCACCTATGTTGCACCCATGATATGTCTCCTATCACTTTTCTAACAAATAATGTCTAGCCAGGTGGAAGAAAGGGCTATTCCACATATCCAAGCTCCCCTTGAAACCACTTCAAATGATGTACTCTGTTAATAAAAGAATAATTGAGGCTCAAACATTTAAATTGGTTCAATCAGAATCTTCTTGCTAGTAAGGTTTAGCGCATCTACAATAATTCAAATTTTCTTGTTTCAAAAGTCTTATTACGGAAGTACTGTGGAAAGAAAATACTTAATGGAGATATGGTGTCCTTGTAATGCGTCATGGGATTTGAAAAGTGTTCCCTAAGGCATAGACCTTCGAAAGAGGGGTCATTTGGCATGTGGGATACGGAAATAGTATCAACATTCTCTGTGATCGATGGATTCCGGGACTAGCAGTCCTTCTCTCTAAAACATACTACAGACTCGTATGCAAGAGTAAACGATTAGATCTCCAACATGGATGGTATGTAAGAGTGTAAAGAGTATGTGATAAAGGCCAATGTTCTGTAAATTATAGCAAAAATAATCATCTCTATCCAGCTTCCAATAAAGCAAGGAGAATGACAGGGTTCATTAGGCCTTTTACAAGGACAACCAACTTCTCCACAAAATCAACCAACAATTTTTATTAGTGAAGGTTCTCAGAATGCCTTTAAATCAGCAGGCTTTTCTTATCCATTGATGGAAATGTGCTAGCAAATAAGAGGTTTGGCTCAAGTTGGGATAATTGACATTACAGAAAAAATTGTAAGTTTTTCTATGGAAATATGCTCACAAGAAACTGCCAACTATGAGCTTTCTCAGCGAGCACATTAACACCAGGATTTTCATATGTCATTTCTATAACCAAAGCCTTCAAACTCAAGATCATCTCTTTGTACGTTATATGACTACTACACTGCTATGGAGTGGGTGTGGTTTGAACCTCCAATTAAGCAATGACTTTGGTCATAGCCTCTCGAATATTATTATGTCACACAATATCTATGCGATTCACATCCTTTGGGCCATTTGGAGAGCTAGATGTAGTAAAATTTTCGGCAGCAACAGATTCCCTTGTGTAAATCAAGCGGGTCATGGAAAATGACAAGCTCGCCCTAAGTCAACATACTTAACATACTTTCCCCAAAAGAATAAATGATGCATATACTTCTCACTCCATGACAACGGTTGTGGACATAGATAAACGTGATAGTAATCAATACAGAATCATGGATATAAATGTAGATGGGCCTGGAATGATCATGTTTATTCTTTGAGTATCGGTCTGCACACCGTGGGGATGGACGGTTCCAAGTGAATTGTCAAGAAAAAAATATGAATCTAGCGCTCTTCAGGCAGAACTGCTGTGGTGGAGCATGGGGTTAAATCTGGCCCTTCTCTGTGGAAGTGATGAAAATTTTGTACTCTATATCATAAGAGGAATTGAAGATTTCGACTAGAAAGACAATTCCCCAACTCGCTCCAATAGAGTAATTTTGAGGGGCCAAACTAACCATTCTTGTGTCAGTATTACTTATTCCAGATTCGTTTATATTGTTGAGTTTGTATGATTGTAGCGCATGGAAGTATACTTTTCCACCTAATAATCATAATACATGGTAATTTCACTCACTACAAACTGGATTCATAAAAAGATATTAAAATATGAACATTAGTTTGAAGCACTGCTTTGAATTTCCAAAGAAAGAAGATGAAGAAGGCTTGTGTCGAAAATAATATGTGGTCACATGAAATCTTTAGTTACATACTAATAAAAAAAGGTGATTATCAATGAGAAAGCGGGAAATCAAGAAAGGAAAAAGTGACTTGATGATGAAGTTCTCGTTTATCATAATAGTTAACAAGTTTATGTAATTGCAATCCTAATTAAGCTAAGTCTAATAGTAACAAATGATAAACTTTATGTTTATTCAACGCTAATGGACTAATTAAAAAATCTAATCTTGTTAATGAAGACAAGATTGCCTTTCGGATGAGAGTTACAGAGTTGACTATGTCAGTGTACCTCGTCAAAAAATATTTTGAATTCAATTTATTTGTATTGACAACATAATTGTCTTTTTTATATGTACACTAAGAAAAAAAAGTCTATCTTTTTAGTACGAAGTTTAATAGCTGTAAGTTCACAGTTGGGAGATTGTAAGTTCAAAGCTGTTTCAAAGCTTTGAAACTAGTTTCAAACATTGAAACTAGTTTCAAAACTTTGAAACTGCACATCAATTCACAACATGAACTCAGGGGGAGTTCTTCCTCCTAATCACTCTCTAATACCCTGCGGTTGATTATGCTATATTATATGATGAAAGACAAACTAATTATGTGTTATATCATACATTAATCTCATTATTTGTATAAATTATTTTGCAGGGATCATCAGCTAATTCTGTGTTGCAGGGTTAGCAAAGTTTCCTTATTTACAGAGATGCATAAGTGGCAATCAATGTCTGCAGATTAAGTGCTACTGTCATGGAAGGTTGGACTTTCCTTAAGCTTGTAGATGGAATATCAAATAGAAATCAATGAGGAAATCAAGCAACTAGTCGTTGGAAGCAAGCTGTTGAGAGTCAAAGATCTCTGCAGGATTTTTAGGAATTTCTGTTGCAGAGTTCCCTTTATATTCTGCAATTCAAATTAATATACAGTCATAGATTGTAAGATATAGATAAGCACAGTTCATTACAAACATATTCATCTCTCCAACGGATTGACAATCATCATTGAGGAAGATCAAACAATCACTTAATCCATTCCAATTTGCAGAAGAACACTTCAAGCTTACCGCTTCACTGTTTTACAGTGTTCTTCACTCTGAGATTTAATTTGTATATCATTTTCTATATCATTTAACCATCTTTCTCGTGAGTTGTTCAAGAGGGACAACAAAGAATTCTTATTGTAAGCAGTTAGCTAGAGCAGGTACTAGATAGGTTAGTGAATACCACATGCTAAAAAAGAGTTACGCAATACTCTTCGCCTGATATCATGGGCTTAGTTTTTGATTAATAAGAAGTTGTTGAAATCCTGGAGGGATTAGATCCCTCAGGCAGATAATGGGTCACTTGGGACTAAACTTTATAACAAATCACTGTGTTCGTCATCTTGTTTTTCAGTTCTGCACTTATATTTATGTAGGGTTTTGACACGGATTACGCAGCGGAGATATAAATAAAAAATTCCGTTCAATACCCTCTATGAATAGCAGGACAAGCAATCATAATGTGGTAAGGGAAGAATAATTGTGTACCTTGTTTGTCTGACAGATCACAATACGCAGAATTGTGTACACGTCTCTACAAGTATCCATACCTAGGATTAAGCTGGATTCCTTCTCACATCGGTGTTCCAGCTCACGTCAAGAAGGATGAAGAAGAAGATCACACAAAATGAGGCACCACAAGGCCGCACGCCTCACGAGGCCGACGGCGCAAAGGGGGTGGTCGGGTGAGGGTTTCGGCCCTTGCTCTGTCTCTATCTCATTGCTTTGTTATTTCCACTCTAATAAGACTCTTATGAAAAACAATAAGCTAGGAGTGCCTTTATATAGTTAACAACTCCTTGTTAACTACATTTTCCCCCAAGACTAATCATGTCCATACACGGATTATTCCACTTTGCAAATTAGTCCTACTAAATTTGCTTGTGGTTGGGTATTGATCTTTTTCTTTAATTGGTCCTACTAATTAATACCCATTTCTAGTTTAATCCATATGGTGTGTGACCCCACAGGTTTCTACTTAGTTGGTAGTAACAATTATTAACGTAGAGCGGTGTCTGGCAGCAAATCTATGCCACCCAACTAATAAAAATAGTAAGTGATCCGACAAACCATGTGACCAATGTTACCGTATTTTATTATCCATTTGCCTCCATATCTGGATTGGACACGAGATATAAACATCACACTCGTATATCCAATCCATAGTTTCTCGATCCTGGGACTAGACTTATCCGTGCAGATAACATCAATATCCCATATTAATTTATCAGAGTCTGGCCAGACATTCTATAAGCTCTACCCCTCGAGTGGCCATGGAAATTTACTCCCAATATGTAGGAGGTACAAATCCTCTCTACTAGGGATGGCAACGGATCGGATTTGGATCGGATCTGTGCATAATCCGATCCGATCCGAAAATAATACGCTCTGATCCGAATCCGATCCGAATCCGTTCGGATCCGGATCGGATCCGGATCGGATCATATAACGGATCATCCTAAAAGATCCGAATCCGATCCATAAAGAAAACGGATCATGCATTAGAAGAACGGATCACTAATCGGATCGGGTCAGATTATATATAACTATATAATTATATATAAAATACATAATATATATTCGTATCGGATCATATTATTGGATATTTATATTATATATTTGTATATATATATCGGATCGGGTCAGATCGGATCAGATTATCAGTTACTTATATATACCGGATCGGGTCGGATCGGATCATCGGATATTTACATGTATGATCCGAATCCGATCCGAGATCCGAACGGATCGCATATTTGTGATCCAAATCCGATCCAAAAGCAAATGGATCGGATTCGGACCGCTCCATTAGGGTCGGATCACCCCGGATCTCGGATCGGATCGGACCGCATTGCCATCTCTACTCTCTACATCACTACCATCTCTAAGCTTTCTTCCTATTATGCCCGATAACCACCTTTATTGCTTCTGAGTCACGATGTAGCGTTTGACGAGATCAAAACATAATATTCCACAACTAGAGTGTCCAGTGACTTCAAGTCTAAGGATCACAATACCACTGTCACAAGGAGAAGAAATTGCGACCTTAACATAATTAATGTAGCCTTCTCGTGGTGGGTCAATCCAGTATGCCATAATCATACCCATGCGTTAGACTGGATATCTCCATAACAATCTACCCACATACTAGTCTACAGTGATCGTCCTATTAATCAATATAATGGACTAGGGATATTTAAGATAAACAAAACATTTTAATCTAAGGACTTCACTATATTAATATCTCCATAAATAATACAATGAATATTCAATCCAAAATAATTTTCATACAAAATAATATTGCCTCTAGGTCATCCATTCCTAACCCTTTATATCTGCTTCAAAACAAGTTCCAGTTTAAATTTCTGAAAAGCTTTTGAAAGCTTTGAAATCTATCAGTAACTTTTGCACTGTCTGTTTTGATTTCAAAGCCTTGAATTTGTGTGCAAAGCCTTGAAATACTTCATCTTCTCCTCATTTTTTTTTTAAATTCACTCTTTTGGCAAAAGTTGTGATACTCTATTAAACTCCCTTCTAGAGTATTTGATCCTGTATTTGCTACCCGCATTACAACCTTCAATTGGTATCAGAGCTTGTATCATTGTACAAATCTAACAATCATGTGATCATGAGTAATTTGGGTGAAGGTGGTTTCTCTCGGGGAAGAGCTGCTAACAGACCTCCTATATTCTGTTGAGTCAATTTTATACACTCGAAGGCCTTGATGAATGTTTATCATTGATCAGGACATTCAACTGTGGTATATTATCCAGAATGGACCTCACATCTTCTATATATAAAAGGATGGGATTAGAACTCCCAAACCTGAAAACTCTCTCTCTACTTCTGAATTAGAACAACCTTCAAAGAATTATAGAGCCGTGAATCTTTTGTATTGTGCTTTGAATGCACATGAATTCAACATGATATCTACCTGTAAGGCTGCTAAGGAGATTTGGAAGAAAATGGTGGTTACTTTTGAAGGAACTATCCAAGTGAAGCAAACTAAGATCAACATATTCCTTAGAACGTATGAACTATTCAAGATGAATGGAGATGAATCCATCAAAGACATGTTCAAGAGATTCACTGACATTGTCAACAATCTGGAATCTCTGGGGAAATCATTCTCCAATGAAGAGAAATCCAGAAAGATCTTGAGAAGTCTTCCCAAATCCATATTGGAACCAAAGACAATAGCTATTGAAGAAGGTCATGATTTGTCATCTGCCTAACTAGATGATTTGCAGAGAAAACTACTTACACATGAGATCTCCATGAGTGAAGGTGATGGAGAACTACCAAAAAGTGTCCAGAATCTGGCACTCAAGGCAAAAGAGAGTGAACAACCTCAAATCCTTGAAAAATAAGAAGATGATGAAGAATATCATTTTGCTCTCATTTTCTAAGCCTTGACAATGATTCTCAAGATGAAAAAGAACTTAGGAAACAAAGACCTCGGCAGAGATAAGTTGAGATCTTCAAGTAGTAAGGACTACAAGGGTAAGTCTTCATCCCATAAATGTAAAGTAATGAACTGCTTAGAGTGTGGTGATACAAAACACTTGATGAGAGACTGTCCTCACAAGAATAGCAAGCATTTTCAAAAGAAGGACCATGAAAGAAAGAAGAAGACCATGGTAGCTTCATGGAGTGATTCTGACTGCTCAAGTGAATCCGAGTCTGAAGAAGATCAAGCCAACCTATGCCTTATGGCCAATGAAATCTCAGAAAAGAACATTAAGGTAATGGTGAATAGTATTAATTATAAACCTGCGAATTTACTTTCTGAGATTTTGAAAATAATGCTTCAAAATGAAGAAGATTACTTAAATGAGATCAAGTATTTAAAGGAGAAAGTTCACGATCATGCAAAAGAAAATTTTCAATTGGTTTGCCAGAACATGAATCTTGAAATTTCCCAAGAAAAAACTGACAGAGATTTCAAAGCTTTAGAAACCAATTTTATAGCCTTGAAAACTCATGTCAAAGTGGTTATCACAGAGAACTCTCTTTTGAGTGACAACATGGTTGCTCTTAGGTATCAACATGATGAATTAGAGGAACATAAAGCTCTTATGACTGAGAAACTTCAAGACTCTTAGAAGGTTATGACAAAACTTGCTGGCTTTTGACACAATCTCAAATTGATTCTTGGAGGAAGTTTGCATTCTATTCTCAAAACTGGTATTGAATATAATTCAAATTTTTTAAGAAATAAACAGTACCAGATTTGTAAAAGCAAGTAGCAGAAATTCTCCAAAATGTCATTACTGTGGAAGGATTGGTTATGTTAAGATGACTTGTCCCTTTAGAATAAAAGAAACTCACATCATGAGGAATACATTTCCATTCCATATTAAGGGACATGTGAGACAAATTTGGGTTTCTAAAGGGCCAGACAACCTGACATGGTTGATCCTGAAGATGAATCCAACTATTACACTTGGTATAACAGCTGGGTAAGGCAGTGGATGGTGTTTGTAGGTTGTAACCAAGAACAAAGAACATAAGTGTATTATGGATAGTGGTTGCTCCAGAAACATGAGTGTCAAAGGTTCTTTATTCACTGAACTAAAGGAACATTCAGGTGCAACAATAACACATGGTGGTAAAGGAAAATGCAACATCATAGGAATCACAAAAGTTGGTGATGGTTCTGAAATTCTATTTCAGATGTTTATCTTGTAGATGGTTTAAAGTTAAATCCACTTAGTGTATCTCTATTATGTGATAAATGTAATAAGGTTATTTTTTTACAAGGAGAAATGTGTGGTGCAAGATGAAAAATCTGGAAATGCATTCTCACTGCTCCCAGGTCAAACAATGTTTATTCTTTGAAAACTAACAAAATTGCAGGAGAAAGTTTGAAATGTCTAAAGGATTTGAAAGAGGATTCAAAGCTTTGGCACAGAAAGCTTGGACACATCAACTTGCATAGCATGAACAAACTAGTTTCCAAAGACTTGGTCATAGGATTGCCATCCATCAATTTCAAATATGAAGAAATATGCAAAGCATGTGCTCAAGGAAAATAGACTAGGAGCTCATTCAAGCCTAAGAACTTTGTAAGTACAACTAGACGTATTGAACTACTTCATATAGATATATGTGGTCATATGAGAGTTCCAACTCCAAAGGGTAAGAAGTATATGCTAGTTATTATAGATTACTTCTCTAAATTTACTAAGGAATGTTTTTAAGAGAAAACTCCTAGGCTCTGTCTGAATTTTCGAAACTTCGTAAAGAGCTTAAAACTTTGACAAACATGCCTATTGATTCAATAAGGGGTGATCATGGTAGATAATTTCATCAACTAGAGTTTGACTTATTCTGTGCCAACTTTGGTATTTCTCACAATTTTTCTTCTCCTAGAACTCCTCAACAAAATGGTGCAGTTGAAAGGAAAAACAGAACTCTTAAGGACATGTCTAGGACAATGCTTTTGGAAAATAAATTGTCAAAGTCTTTTTGGGCAGAGGCTGTCAACACTTTAAATTATATTTTGAACAGGTGCCTGATTAGCCCTATTTCGAAGAAGACTCCTTATGAAGTGTCTGCTCTCGCCACGTATACCCCCGGCTGGCCGCGATATTACTCGTCGGCCCCTCCTATAAATACGACCCGACAGTATAGCTAATACTCATTCCAGATTTCGATCAAACACCAGAGATAGTTAGAGAGATTAGCGGAAGGTATTCTCGATTATTATATTCGGAGGTTCTGTATTATTGTATTAGTAGCTTCGTCGGACCGAGGTAGGGAATCTCAACGTTATAGCCCTAAACGTATTGCGTTGCCTGTTTATATGCTAGTCGTTGTACTCCTTTGATATAACTGTTATAATTATCGAATTTTTATTACTGTGTTGATGCTATGCCTGATTATTGTGAAATTGAAGTTGATATATGATTCATATGGAGGTGCTGTCTTTTCAGAGGGAGAAAGTCAAATATTTTTTATTTCAAACCTTTTGGCTGTTGTAGATAGTGCTTCCTAAGCATAGTGACACCGTCCACGTGTCCATCATCGGTAAGTTCTTGTATTACTTTAATACCACTTAATACTTATTTTCATATGGGCACTTACTCATATGGGGGCTGCGAGACAGGGTCATTCTCGCTTACTAACCGCACGGGATTTGAAGGGCTTAAGTGGCTTGGAGGCTAGAGTAAGACACGTCACACGTGAGCAACGTTTACGCTCGCGTGCAACCCTTGTCAGTTATTTTGAGAGACTCGCTGATCACGTGCCTTATATGCACGGCCGATCGTGCAAAGTGCCCTATATATGCGTTCGATCGTGCAACGTGCGAGGCAGTTATTTAATCATTGCGTGCTGTTATATAACTTTCCGTAACTGCTACCCTAACACCCTATATATAGGAGCACCACCTTCTATCCTCGGTTAGACTCTTTTGGCAATCATCACACACTGTCTCACTCTCTCAGATCATTGGCAAAGGCTTACTCTAACCCTAGACCCTTACTCTTACTCTCTATGCTTTTTTATTGTGTGTTCTTGTCTATTGCAGGTGTACATCCAGATTCATCTCAAAGGATCTCTTGTCCACATTGGTGAACCCGATGTGAAACACAACCTCCAAAGCTTTAGATCAACAAATTCTGCAACCATGTCTTCCGACGGCGAACAGAGTGAGGGTAGCTGGTATCCCTCAAGGGAAGGAGTCCCAAGAGGGGAGGCTCCACTCAATGTCAACACCAAAATCCAGGCGCAAACAGTTTCTGGGGATGCTCAAACCCTAGAAAGGTTACATGCAACTATTCAGAGCCAAGCAAGGGCTATGCAAGCCCAATCTGGACAGATATCTCAAATCATGGAGATTCTGGGAAATCTCCCTCAGAATTCCTCACAAGAGAGTTCGGTCCCTCTGGGATCAACAATCGCACCCATGTCACATAAATCCACACCATCACAACCACCACCTCTGGCCCAACAGCCACTCCCCTTTGGATCTGCTCCTCAACCACCTCTCCCTTTTGGACCTGCTCCTAAACCACCCAGATTGCCATCACCACCCCCACTCTCTCTTGGCTTTCGACAAGAGCGCGCACCTGTTGGAAATCCATCTGTGTGTCCTCCATCATACCCGATGCCGCCACCATATGTGAATGGGGTTCAAACCAGTTGTGCACCCCCTACTCCCTATGATCCTAGCATTCCTTACATCCCTGGAATCGCTGCTGCCCCACCTTCGATTGGCGGCAGAAGCGCTCTCGCAAACGTATCGGCTTTGGAGCAACGCTTAGACATTTTTCTTGCGAATCAATATTTTGCACACACTGTGATCCCGAAGGTTGAGTGCGCACCCCTTATCCCGCGCGACATTTATCTGATGCCGAATCCTGTCGGATACAAGGCACCTGGGTGGGAAAAGTTCGAAAAAGTCAACGGGAATGCACAAGAACACGTGATGCGGTTCATTGACATGATGGGTCCACACGGAATTTATACTAGGCTACTTATGCGAAAATTCCCAAAATATTTGGGGCACGCCGCGCACAAGTGGTACAGGACCCTAGAAGCAGGCTCGATTCGAACATGGGAGGACATGTTTCAGAAGTTTTACACTAAGTTCTTCCAAGTAGAGGAGAAATTCACAACAATACATCTATCGCGCATGCACCAGAAACCTGATGAGGAAGGGGTCGCATTCATACAAAAGTTCAAGACAAAGTCGCTAGAGTGTGTGGACGAGGTGGTCGAGAGTTGCCTGGTTGAAATCTGTCTTTAAGGGATGCGAGATGAGTACAAAGGTATGCTAATCAATTTACAAATGCCCACATTCTCCAAATTGAATTACTATACCAAGAACATCGAACCGATATTAGAGTAGCAAAGGCGGAGGTACTCGAATGATCGAGGATCAGGGGGCTGGTTTCAAGATCGGAAGGTTCAGCTACAAGCGAGGACGAGAGACTAAAGTAAGCGCAGTCTCAACACAGAAACAACAGCGAAGCACGACCAAAGAAGCACCCCATTACCAGCTTCGATTGGTGAGATAACAAAGTTATGCAATCAATGGAGAAAATATGGAGTCCTACCAGCACTCGAGAAACCACCCAGCAGAGAGCAGCTGAGGGATTGGAAATGGTGTGAATGTCACGGACAAGTCATGCACCCAGCAGTCGATTGCAAGAAGTTGAGGTGGCTAGTCGATAAAAAGATGAAGGAGGGAGAGTTGGTCATCAACGAGCCAACCAAGGATGCGCGCAGTAATCTGTTACCATCTCATTCGGAGCAAAATGCGAAGGGAAAATAAATGGTAGTAGTTTTTATTGTGGACCATGAAGAAGTCGCAGATGAAGAGTTCCCGATCGTAGCTGAGATTCGTGAAGATGAAGACTATGGTATTGACACGGAAGATTCTCGCGCGAGAAGAATAGTTGGGTCGCCCAAGTTTGAGAAATTCTACGATGATGTGAATTTCTGGGATGCGTGCCGCCTAGAGATGACGAAAGTAATTCTTAGAGTTGCAGAAGATTTTGAGGAAGAATTGGTGGTTTCGAACGGGAAGGTATGAAGGTTGCACGGTCGAGTGGCCCCATAATGTGCTTTGCAGAGACTGATAAGAAGAAAGACGCAAATCACCAAAGGCCATTGTACGTGACGGTTGTGGTCAATGGTGTCGAGTTTAAGAGGGCCTTTGTTGACGGGGGAGCGGAAGTGAGTGTGATACCACTTAACACTCTTGAGTTGGCTGGTATCTCAGAGAAGAAGATTTTGAAGAAACTATCGCCTTTGCTTGGTTTCGGGAGCGACACAAAGATGACGGTTCGATGGATTCATCTAGGGATCCAGATTGGAAAAATCAAATGTTCGGCAAAATTTCATGTCATAAGTTCGAATACCACCTACCATATGATTATTGAGCGCGCGTGGATTCATCGTTTTGATGCTGTGCCATCCATGGTGCATCAGAGGATGAAGGTGATTTGGAAAGATAGAGTGGTCGATATACCTGCATCGATAAACCCATTCAATTTGAATGAGGCGCACTTCAAGGAGGCAGTCTTGTTCATGGAGATGGCTGAAGAGGAGATTCCGGGACCGTTTAAGCTAACTCCCTTGCCCAAATGGGAGGAGATCAAAGACCAATCGCCAGCGGGAGTGATGTTGATGAGAGAACCCTAAAAGGAGGAGCAGCCTGCGCAAGAAGAAGTGCCAAACGTGAAATACTAAAAGAAGAATGTTTATATTCAGAAAAGGATTGTCAAGAACGACGATGATGGAAACGAGGTAGAGAATTTTTATGCGAATGGGAACATGTGCTATAGCATCTGAAGGTGCACGGGGTCATTTTCGACCCCATCCATCGAAGATGTCCCTGAGAGAACCAATGAGCCAACAGAAGTGTTAGGAAAGGATTTCGTCAAAACACCAATGGAGAAGTTGAAAGAAGCTCCTGAATGGATGGAAGATATGCCTAAACCACATAATAAGGAATTGAAGGAGGTATTCTTAAGCCCAATGGAAGAAAAGAAAAGACCAGTATTTTTGAGCGCATATCTCAATGACAAGGAAGAGCAGGGTTTGCTGAGGCTTTTGACAGAGTATAAAGATGTGTTTGCTTGGGAATATGATGAAATGCCTGGCCTAGATACTGTGGTCATCATGCACAGGTTGGATGTCATTCCAGGTACGAAGCCCATAAAACAGAGCACGTTGAATTTTCGGCCATAAATGAAAGTGAAGATAAAGGAAGAGATAGTAAAGTTGCTGAATGTAAAATTCATCGAGCCTGGTCATCATCCCACTTGGCTTGCCAACATCGTACCGGTACTTCTAAAGAAGAATGGGAAGCTTCAAGTTTGTGTTGATTTGAGGGACTTAAATCGATTATGTCCAAAGGTTAACTTTCGACTGCCAAACATAGACTTGTTGATTGATTCCACCGCAGGTCATCTGATGTTCTCATTTATGGATGGATTCAGTGGCTACAATCAAATCAAGATGGACCCTGAAGATGCCAAGAAAAAGGCTTTCAGCACGCCAGTAGGAGTATTTCGTTACACAGTTATGCCTTTTGGCTTGAAGAATGCTGGTGCGATTTATCAACGCGCGATGATGGTGCTATTTCATGACATGATGCATTAGGAGGTCGAATTTTACGTGGATGATTTGATCATAAAATCAAGACAAAAGGAAGATCACCTGAAAGACTTGAGAAAATCTTTTGAGAGATGCAGGGCGTTTCACCTGAAGATGAATCCCATGAAGTGCGCATTTGGAATAACTTCGGTGAAGTTCTTAGGATGCGTAGTTCACCGGAAAGGAATCGAGCCTGATCCTGCGAAAATTTCAGTTGTCACCAGTCTACCAACGCCACAGACTCAAAGCACACTGAAGACATTCTTGGGAAAACTGTCGTATTTATGGTGATTCATACCTGTATTTATGGTGATTCATGCGGCATACGTCTGGACGGAAGAGCACCAGGCGACGTTCGATAAATTGAAGGAATTGTTGAGGTCTCCTCAAGTCATGATCGCCCCTCAACTTGGATCACCTCTTCTCCTGTATCTTACTTCGATGAAGAAATTGATCGGGGCATTGATAGCTCAAGAATTCGACGGCCAGGAGAGACCCATCTACTATATTTCACGCGTGGTGCAATCAGCCGAATCAAGGTACGCGGATATAGAACGACATTGTCTTTCTTTATTCTTTGTCATTGGTAAGTTAAAGTATTATTTTTCATCCCATAAAGTAGTAGTAATTACCAAAAGCGACCCTATCTGAAACGTTTTGGGGCATTCTTCTCCTTATGGGAGGCTGGCAAAATGGTACATGACCATATTACAGTACAAAGTTACATGCGCGCATCCGAGGGCCGTTAAGTCTCAAGCAGTGGTAGACTTGCTAGCTCAGTTCCTCGATGAGAATTTTGAGCTCAAGATGGAGGAAGTACTCGAAGGACCAGAAGTGTGCTTGAAGGGGTGTACAGTAGGTAGAAATGCAAAATCAATACCCTAGAAGGGAGGGGGGGGGGGGGTTTATAGACTATGCAGACTTTTGCAAAATTATGCAAGAGTAGTGGTTTCAAAAGATTTGTAAAGAGATTCAAGGCCTTGAAATGAGTTTCAAGCCCTTGGAATGAAAACAGTTAAGGTATGAAAAGAATAAGTCTGTTTCAAGGCCTTGAAATGAGTTTCAAACCCTCAAAATGAAACTGTTTTGAATACTGCAAAAAATCTAAATATGAAACTTGAAAGTAAATGCAAGAGACACAAGATATATAGAGTTCATTCCACTCGGAACTACGTCTCTACCTCAGGGATCTTCTCCATGTAGGATTCTCAACACAGTTCTCATTAATCAACAGCTAAGCCCAAGATCTCAAGCACAGAGATATGCCTTACTCTGTTACAACTTGTGGTTCTCACTAACCATTTAGTACCTGCTCTAGCTATCAGATTAATTAATAATTCTCTATTGTTCACCTTGAACAATCCTTGAGAATAAGAACAAGAAGTATTATCAAAATGATATACAAATGAAGTTTAGAACAAGAAGAACACAGGGGATGAAACTGCAGTGAGTATGCAGTGTTCTTCTGATGCTTGGATTGAATGAGAAGAATCTGCTTGTTTTTTTGTCAATCCTTGAGTGTTTTGAGTGTCTCTCCCAATTGTCTATGTAGTTTTGTATCGAATTCCTTAAACAATTCTGCTTTTAAACACTCAGTGTGAATTAAAGATCTTCTGAATCTTCTTCAACAAACTTTCCTGAAAAATAGCTTTAGATCTTGAGTCCTCTAACAGCTTCTTCCAACGGCTAGTAGTTCAGTATCTTCCAAGATATTGATTAGATCTTGTTGGATGTCTGTTGAGAGGCCTTAAAACATAACAAATCAATCACAAAATCAAGTCATTAAGCAGTTTCCATTCCTGCAAAACATAAGTTAGGAAACATATTCCTATAAAATAGGAAACACAATATACCTCCATAACTGAGTCAGACAGATGATGTTAGATCATGTAAACTGTGTAAAAATATGTTGTCTTTCATTATCAAGTATCATCTAATCATGCACATGAGTTTAGGAGTTGAATCAAGTACAGAAACTCCACCTAAGTTCATGCATATAAAGCTCAGTCAGTTTTCAAGGCTTTGAAAGTTGTTTCAAGGACTTGAAATAGACAAGGTATTTCAAGTCTTGAACCTGCATTGAACTCACAATCTCCCCCTTGATGAAAGACAAAACCACAATCTTCCAATCTGTTTGATACTGTGATTCTGCAACAAATACTCGTTAGTAAAAAATAAATCACATAATGTCAACACATAATGTCCAAGAAATCCAACTTATTAAACAAACTAAAAACATCAAAGTTTCAAGTAGTCCTACTGACCAAAACCAGGTCACTAACCACGAAAAGTAAAGAAGAAATATCCTAAATTTCTCCCTCTTTTTGAATTTCATCAAAAAAGAATGAGAAAATGTCGGATCAATCCTTGGAATTAATTTTAAAAGAAATTATTTTTTAAGAGAGAAACTTTTCAAGGCTTTGGAAAGGAGTTCAAGGTCTTGAAAAAGCAGAAAAAAGAGTAGGCAAGAGTTAAGGGGTAGGATCTTCATCTCCTTGCTGCTCTGCATCTTCTTCCTGACTATCTTCCTCATCATCCTGTTCTTCTTCCTGTTGAGCCAAATCATCAATGATTGTACTTATTGTCTTGATGCACTATTTAACAGGAAGGTCAACCCTTCTAATTCTTTCCTTCCACATTTCAGTTTCTTCTTTACAAATGACTTTTTTCTTTGTCAAAGAGGAACGTTTCTTCTGGTTCTTTCTTTCAGATTCCATGTTGGATTCTGACTCAGCTTCTTGAAGATCTTTCTTCTTGCCATCCCCTTTTGAAACTGAATAGACTTCATAATAACTTGAGGTTGTATCTGAATCCGAATCTTGAATGTTGATCTTCTCTTTTCCTTTTCCCTTCAAGGTTATCTCAGCCTTCTTCTGTGTCTTCTTAGGGCTACCAATCTTTATTCCGTTCCGTTTTTCAGGTGCAGACTCCACTGCATTCTTCTTATTTTTAATGGATACTGGGGTCTCATATTTCTTGGACTTATTCTTGGGAGGAGGAGGTGCTATGTATTCTATAGTAGGGTTCTTAGAACTGGAATCCCCACTAATGGTCTAAACCTCTTCCACAAGGGTCTTTCTTTTCTTCTCTGTTGCAGCCTTTGAACCACCAGCCATCTTGATTCTGTCTCAGGTTCTTCTTGTTCTCATTAGGGTTGGAGAAGAAGAGATAGGTAGGATAGATACGAAAGAGATAAAGAAAGAAGGAGATAAATATAAGAGAGTTTCAGTTTGAAAAGGAAACTAAATATTCTCTCTGATCTTTGAATATCTGATAAATAAAAAAGATTCAAAATTGTGTGTGTCGTTGGAAACAAAAGATATAATAGTATTTTGGCTAAAAAAATATTTCAAACTTGAGGGGCAACATCGAGCAATTATCTACAAAGATAACACCCAACATTGAAAGATCCAGAGTTATTGACTATTGAGCATGCAATCCTATTTTCAAGGCTTTGGAAAGGATTTCAAGGCCTTGAAAAGTTGTATGATGTAATTCACATATACTCAAAGATTTGAAAGGATTTTCAAGGCTTTGAAAATCAGTTCAAACCTTTGAAACACGTAAAACTTACATGATTCTCCCCCTAAACCAATGCTTCCTTATTTAGCATGCCTATTCCAATCTTAAGGCTCAAAATCTTCCATCTTTCAAAGTTTTAGTGAAGATGTATTCAAATTTCAAGTTAGTAGAAACGAATTCAAGAACAATATAACCTTATTCAGCATGATCTCTGATGAAGTGATGTCTAACATCAATATGCTTTGTTCTGGAATGCTGAGCTGGATTCTTTGTAATTGATATTGCACTTGTGTTGTCACACTTGATAGGTATATCTCTGAAATCTAATCCAAGATATCTCATTTATTGTGCTATACATAACACTTGTGAACAGCAGGCTCCAGCTACTATGTATTCAGCTTCAGCTGTTAATAGTGCAACTGAGTTTTGCTTTTTTTGAATGCCAACTGATTAAGGATGATCCAAGAAATTGACAGCATCCTGATTTACTCTTTGAATCAACTTTATATCCTGCAAATTCAGCACCTGAATAGCCAAACAAAGAGAAGTTAGAATGTTTAGGATACCAAAGCCCTAAGTCTTTGGTACCATTGAGATATCTAAAAATTCTATTTAATCTAGTCAAGTGTGATTCTTTAGGATCATCTTGAAAGCTAGCACACGTGCACACACTGAACATGATATCTGGTCTACTAAATGTGAGGTAGAGTAATGATCCAATCATACCTCTATAATCTTTAACATTCACACTCCTACCAGATTCATCCTTGTCTAAAGATAGTGTAGAACTCATGGCGGTCTTAATCTCTTTGGACTGAGACATATTATACTTGCTTAAAGATAGTGTAGAACTCATGGCGGTCTTAATCTCTTTGGACTGAGACATATTATACTTGCTTAGCAAGTCCTTTGTATACTTGATTTGATGTAAGAATATGCCCTTCTTTATCTGATGAATTTAAAGTCCAAGAAATAAGTTCAATTCTCCCATCAAGCTCATTTCAAATTCCCTGCTCATAAGACTTGAGAATTCCTTGCACAGAAGATCATTAGTAGCTCCAAATAGAATATCATCAACATAATTTTGAACTTCAAACATATCTTTCTCATGATTCTTTATGAAAAGGGTTTTGTATACCAATCCTCTTTTGAAATCATTTTCAAGTAGGAACTTTGACAATCTTTCGTACCAAGCTCTAGGAGCTTGTTTTAAACCATAAAGAGCTTTGTCAAGTTTGTAAACATGATCTGAAAACTTGTCACTGAGTTCACTTTGCATTGCTATAATCCAGTCTGCTTCTTGTAATGCTTCATTCACAGTTTTAGGATCTACAAGAGAAATAAAAGCATTTAAAGCAGAATGATTTTTCAAATGGGATCTGGTTTGTGTACCATTGGTTGGATCAGAAATATTATTATTTGTAGGATGAGATGAGAGATATTTGAATATATTTCTTGGTGTCCATGGTTCAGGCTCTCCAGTTTGCTTTTCAAGTCTCTGAGAACTTGAAGTAGTAGCTTGTTCTCCTGTTTTCACTGGAGATTCTATTTCAAGGCTTTGAACCTTAGTTTCAAGGCCTTGAAAATGCCTGTCTTGTTCCTGTGACATTTCCTTGGATCCTTTTGAGGATTCTTCTTCTGTATCCGAATCATGCTTGTTCAGGTTGAGATCTGCAAAACCATCACTCAAAGAACCATCAAAGCTTTCATAAATAACATGAATGCTTTCTTCAACAAGCTTGGTTATCTTATTATAAACTATATAGGCTTTGTTTTTCTGTGAATAGCCAAGAAAAATACATTCATCACTTCTTGCATCAAACTTACAAAGATTTTCGTTACCATTATTGTGGAAAAAACAGGTACACCCAAATGGTTTGAAGTAATAAATGTTTGGCTTTCTTCCTTTGAACATCTCATAGGGGGTCCTCTTGAGAATTGGTCTGATCAAGCACCTGTTAAGAATATAGTTTGCTGTATTCACAACTTCTACCCAATAGTACTTTGGTAACTTGTTTTCCATAAGCATTGTTCTTGACATATATTCAAGAGTCCTGTTCTTTCTTTCAACTACTCCATTTTGTTGAGGAGTTCTAGGAGAAGAAAAGTTGTGAGAGATGCCACGCTTAGAAAAAAATACATCAAACTCAAGATGATCAAACTATCTACCATGATCACTTCTTATGGAAGCAATAGGTAGGTTTTTCAATGTTTGAAATTCTCTACAAAGTTTTGAAAATTCAGTGAGAGCTTCAGATTTTTCTTTAAGAAACATGACCCAAGTATATCTAGAGAAATAATCTACAATAACAAGCATGTACTTCTTACCCTTTGGAGTGGGGATTATCATAGGACCACATTTATCCATATGCAATACTTCAATGGGTCTAGTAGTACTTACAAAGTTCTTTGGCTTGAAGGAGCTTCTAGTTTGCTTGCCTTGTGCACATGCTTTGCATACTTCTTTATCTCTGAACTTGATAGAGGGTAGACCTCTTACTAAGTTCTTGGAAACTAATTTTTTCAAGGTATGCAAGTTAATGGGTCCCAATTTTTCTGTGCCAAAGCTTTGAATCTTCTTTCAAGGCCTTGAGACACTTCTAGTTTTCTCCTGTAACTTTGTTAGTTTGAAAAGTATAAACATTGTTTGATCTAGAGGTTGTGAGGATGCAATTTCCAGATTTCTCATTTTGCACCACACATTTCTCTTTATCAAAAATAACCTCGTTGCCGTTGTCACAAAGCTGAGATACACTAAGCAGATTAAATTTCAAGCCATCAACAAGATATACATCAGAAATAGAGTTTTCAGAATTTGTACAAACTTTACCAATACCAATAATGTTGCATTTGCCTTTGTCACCAAGTGTAATTGATCCTTCTGATTGCTCTTTCAGTTCTGAGAATAAAGATCTCTTTCCACTCATATGTATTGAGCAACCACTGTCCATAAACCATTTTTGCTCTTTGATCTTGGTGACACCTTGCAAACACCATTCACTGCATTACCTAGCTATTTGACCAAGTGCTAAACTTAGATTCATATTCAGGGTCAAGAAGGTTAGGTGGTCTAACCCCTTTAGGTACCCAAATCTATCTAACTTGTCCTTTGAGTTGGAAGGGAAAAGTGTTCTTCATTATGTGAGGGTCTCTTATTCTAAAAGGACAAGTTATTTTAACATGACCAATCTTACTACAGTAATGGCATTTAGGACATGTTTTGCTTTAAGCTTTCACAAATCTTCTTTGGAAAATTTGGATTGTATCCAATACCAATTTTGTGAACAGACTTTAAGCTACCTCCAAGAATAAAGTTCAAGTTATGTTATGAGCCTGCAAGTTTTGCTTTGACCAATTCAGATTCTTAAAATTTCTCAGTCTGAGTAGTTTTTTTTTATCTAATTAATCAACTTGATGTCTTAGATTAACAATATTGTCGCTCAAGAGAGAGCTCTCAGTGACTACTTCCTTGACTTGTGTTTTCAAGGCTTTGAAACTAGTTTTCAGGGCCTTGAAATCACAGCCATTTTTCTTCTGAGAGATTACAAGATTCTAATTTATGCAAACAAGATGTAAGTTCTCTTTTGCTTGCTCATAAACTTTTTCTTTCAAAACTCTAATTTCTTTCAGATAGTCCTCTTCATTTAAAACCATTGTTCTAAGACAGTCAGAGAGGGATTCTGTTGGTTTTGAAGTAAAGCAGTTTACCATTACCTCAATGTTCTTTTCAGAACTTTCATCATGCTTGGCCATAAAGCATAGGTTGGCATGTTCTTCTTCAGATTCAGAGTCACTTGATGTTTCAAAATCATTCCATGAAGTTATCATAGCTTTCTTTCTTCTATCATGAACTTTCTTCTGAAAGTTCTTGCTTTTCTTGAGTGGACAGTCTCTGATAAAGTGTCCTGCATCACCACACACAAAGCAATTCATGAATTGAGGCTTATTACAATGTAAAGAAGATTTACCTTTGTGGTCTTTGCTACAGGAGGATCTATGTCTATCTCTGTTGATGTCCTTGTTTCCAAAGCTTTTCTTCATTTTAAGAATTCTGGTCAAGGCTTTGGAAATTAAGGAAATTGGGTCTTCATTATCATCTTCAGTTTCAAGTTTTTGAAATGGTTCATTCTCGTTTGCCTTAAGAGATAAGTTCTTGACACCTTCTGGTAGTTCTCAATCAACTTCATTCATGGATATCTCATATGTAAGGAGTTTGCCTTGTAGGTCATCAAGTTGAAGTGATGAGAGATCTTGAGCTTCCTCAATAGCAGTAGTCTTTGGTTCCCATTTTGCCTTAGAAGACTTCTTAGAATCTTCCTCACCTTTTATTCATTGGAAATTGTTGGAATAGGTGCCCTAGAGGCAATCTTTATTTAGTATGAACAATTTTTAGCTAGAACATTCATTTATTATTTATTGTGATATTTAATATAATGAATTTCTTAGATACACTGTTTCGTTTATCTTAAATATCCCTAGTCCATTATATTGATTGACCGGACTATCAACTATAGACTAGTGTGTGGGTAGATTGATATGGAGATATCAAGTCTAAAACATGGCTATGCATTAGGAGTAATGGCATACTGGATTGACCCACAACGAGAAGGATACATTAGATTATATCAAAGTCACAATCGCTTCTCGTAGTGATAATGGTATTGTAATCCTTAGACTTGAAGTCACGAAATACTCTAGTTGTGAAATATCGTGCTTTGATATTATCAAACGTTGCGCCTTAACAGGGTAACTATAAAGATAGTAATCGGGCATGATAGGAAGCAAGATTAGAGATCGTAGTGACGTTGAGAGGATTTGTCCCTCATACATAATGGGAGCAAATATCCATGGGCCAGTTGAGGGATGATGCTTATGGAATGTCTGGCCAGACTCAAATAAATCAATATGGAGATATTGATGTTATCTGCATAGATAAGCATATTCCCAGGATCGAGACTATGGATTGGATATACGAGTGTGACTAATATGTCTCGTGCCAATCCGGATATGGAGACAAAGGGATAACATAATACATGAACATTGGGCACAAGGTTTGTCGGGATCACTGACTATTTCTATTAGAAGGGTTACATGGATGTGTTGCTAGCACCGCTCCATGTTAGTAAATAGTACTACCAACTAAGTATAAACCTACGGGGTCACACACTGGATGGATTAAATTGGATATAGGTATTAATTAGTTGGACTAATTAATAAAAGGATAGTACTAATTTTCAAGTGGACTAATCCATGCAAGGACATGATTAGTGAGAGTGTGAGTATGCAGATGTATAAGCAGCTAAGATACTCTAGAAGGGGGGGGGGGGTTGAATAGAGTATGCCGACTTTTTGCAAACCCTGCTAGGAGGATGAAAACTTGTGCAAACAATGAAGTTCAAGGCCTTGAAAGCTAGTTCAAGGCTTTGAAGAAGATGGAGAAAGTATAGAGAAAGTATGCCTTTTTCAAGACCTTGAAAACAAGTTCAAACCCTTGAAAAATAAACAGTTTTTGTGTGCTGCAAAAGCTATGAAAATAAATGAACGGTAAATGAAGAAGACAAGTGATTTATAGAGTTCAGTCCACTTGGACCTACGTCTATACCTCAGGGATTATATCCCTGCAGGATTTTCAACTCAATTCTTATTAATCAAAATCAAAGCCCTAGAACTCAAGCCCATAGAGTTCCCTTACACTGTTACAGCTTGTGGTTTTCCCTAACCTGTCTAGTACCTGCTCTAGCTAACTGATTAACTAAGAATTCTCTATTGTTCACTTTGAACAATCCTTGAGAATAGATGTAGAGATAATATATACAGCTCAATACAGAAGAACACTAAGAGTAGAAAACTGCAGTGAAAATGTAGTGAACTTCTGTGGAATGGATTGAGAGTTTGATGTTCTTCTTTGGTGCTTTGTCAATCCGGAAACTTGTCTCTTTTTTTCCCCGTTGAGTCTCGTTTATTGTTGCTTCAAAGTGAGCTCTATTTAAACTGTTTGAAGCTCTCCAAATTTTCCCATATTTTCAGCAATAACTTCCTATTTTGTAGGCAACAACTTTGACTATCTTTAACAGCTTTCTCCAACAGATAGTTGATCACAATCTCCAGAGATATTGTTGTCATTTCGTCCATAAGCAATCTGAGAAGCTGTCATAAGTCTATGATTGATCACATGATCAAAATAGTCATCTATTTCCAAAACTGCACAACTTTACTTTATGAAAGAATCCTGCAAATATTTGAAACAAAATGTCCTGCATTATCATGGTCAAACGAATGATATCTTATGATCAAAACGTGTTAGAAAAATTTGTCTTTCATCATCTAATAATAATGAAACAAGTATATGAGAGATAGAGAGGAAATCAACTCAGAGAGTTTGCGGAAAACTCCCCCTGAGAGTGTGCATTCAGGTTAAGCAGTTTCAAGGCTTTGAATCCAGTTTCAAGGCCTTGAAAATAGCTAAACTATTATCAAGCCTCTGAGACTGATTCAAGGATTTGAAAGCTGGTTCAAGGCCTTGAAATTGCTGAGCTATTCCAAGTCTTGCACAACCTGATCTTTCAATCTCCCCCTTGATGAAAGACAAAACCAAATTATGTTTGATCCTTAGTCTCTGCAAAATAAACTGATTAGTTCCCAATTTATAACACAGTATTTCCAAAAAGATCCAACTTATTCATAATACCAACAAAAACTTAAACAGTTCAGCAAATAAACCAAATAAACCTAAGAACCAAATAAACCTAGGAACTAAAAACCTCAAATTTCTCCCCCTTTTTGACTTTCATCAAAAAGATAGAAGATGTTGGATCAAGTGTCTGGAAAATTTTGAAAACTTGAAAGAAAAAATTTAAAGAATAGAGAATAGGGAAGAAAGAGTAGGCAAGATTAAGGTTCTTTCTCATCCTCTTGATCCCCTTCTTCTTCCTCACTTTCTTCACTATTGGCTTGAACTTCTTGAGAGACCACATCTATTTCCACAATGAAGGAGCTGATCTTTTCAATAACACTGTTGAATAGGAAGGTGAGTCCTTCCACGGCTTTCTTCCCATGCTTCAGCTTCTTCTTTACAGCTAACCTTTTCTGTTGAGGAGAGACAGTCTTGAGATTTTCTTTCCTAATTTTGAGGCTTCTAAATACTGAGAAGGATCTTTGTCATGTTTCCCTTTGTTGGGTATGGAGTACACTCCATATGATCCTGAAGTAGTGTCTGAGTCTGAGTCTTGAATAAGGATTTCTTTTCCTTTTCCTTTAACCTCAGAAACTGTCTTCTTCTTGTCTCTCTTAGTGCATCCGGTATGGATACACTTATGCTTCTCTTGTGTAGATGCCTTAGTTTGTTTCTTCTTTGCTTTTCTCAAGAGGAGGATGTAACCTTCTTGACCTTCTTCTTTGGTGGAGGAAGATCTTGAACTGCCTCTGCACTAGGATTTCTGGAACTAGAGTCCCCACTGACTTCTTGAACCTCATCCATAGCTGCTTTTCTTTTCTTCTCTGAGACAGGTTTCGAACCTCCAGCCATCTTGATTCTGTCTGAGGCTATTCTTGTGCTCATTAGGGTTTGAGAGAAGAATAGAGAGAGGTGGAGTGATACGGAATGAAGGAGAAGAGAAGAAGATAAATACTGAAAGAGTTTGAGTTTGAAAAGGAAACTCAAAATAGAAATATTTGCAACGAGTAGAGAAATTTCAAAACTTTTATGCCGTTGAAAAATAGAATATAGTAATACTATTTTTGGCTAAATCAAATTTTTGAAAAGGGTAGGGGCTATATTAGGCAAATATCTACATAGATATCACCCAACACAGAATGATCTAACATTATTGACTATCAGTGTAGCAGACTTATTTTCAAGGCTTTGAAAGGGCTTTCAAGGCCTTGAAAAACTGTAACACTGCGACAAGTAAAAGTCAAGGCTTTGAACTGATTTTCAAGGCTTTGAAACTCAGTTCAAACCTTTGGAAACACATATAGCTTACCTTTCTTACCTGATGCTTCCCCTAAACCAATGCATTTTAATTTAGCATTCCCAATTCCAATGTTAGAGCTGAGAGCCTTTCATATGCTAGTGGTTTGGTGAAGATATCTGCAATTTGCATGTTAGTAGCAACAAATTCAAGAACAATATCACCTTTGTCTGCATGATCTCTGATGAAGTGGTGTCTGACATCAATGTGCTTGGTTCTTGAGTGTTGAACTGGATTCTTTGTAATTGAAATTGCACTAGTATTGTCACACTTAATAGGTATGCCACTGAAGTCAAATCCAAGGTTTCTTAGCTGTTGAGCAATCCATAACACTTGTGAGCAACATGCTCCTGCAGAGCTGTTGATAGAGCAACTGAATTCTGTTTATTGGAATGCCAACTGATTAGAGATGATCCAATGAATTGGCAAGTTCCTGAATTACTTTTCCTATCAACCTTGTAACCTTCAAATTCAGCATCTGAAAAGCCATGTAAAGAGAAGTTAGAATGTCTTGGATACCAAAGCCCTAAGTCTTTGGTACCATTAAGATATCTGAATATTCTCTTCACAGCAGTCAAGTGTGATTCTTTTGGATCAGCTTGAAATCTTGCACACATAAAAAGACTAAACATAATATCTGGTCTGCTTGATGTCAGATAAAGTAATGATCTAATCATGCCTCTATACTCTTTTACATTGACACTCTTACCAGATTCATCCTTGTCTAAGGATAGTGTAGAGATCATATGAGTCTTGGCTTCCTTACATTGAGCCATGCTATAGTTTTTTAGTAAGTCTCTTACTTGCTTTGATGCAGAAAGATGCCCTTCTTCAATTGATGTATTTGAAGTCCTAGGAAGAAGTTCAACTCTCTCATCATGCTCATCTCAGATACCCCGCTCATAATACTTGAGAATTATCTGGACAATTGATCATTAGTAGCTCCAAACAATATATCGTCAACATATATCTGAACTACAAGTAAATCTTTCTCATGAGTCTTAATGAAAAGAGTCTTGTCTACTAAACCTCTTTTGAAATCATTTTCAAGTAAAAACTTTGACAATCTTTCATACCAAGCTCTTGGAGCTTGTTTCAAACCATATAAAGCTTTTTCAAGTTTGTAAACATGATCTGGAAACTTGTCATTTTCAAAACCAGGTGGTTGTGCAACATAAACTTCTTCTTGTAGATAGCCATTCAAGAAAGCACACTTCACATCCATTTGAAACAGTTTCATGTTCTTGTAAGATGCAAATGCAAGCAAAATTCTAGTTGCTTCTAACCTGGCAATTGGAGCAAAAGTTTACTCATAGTCAATACCTTCTTCTTTATTGTAACCTTGAGCAACTAAACTTGCTTTGTTTCTGATCACATTGCTACTTTCATCCAACTTATTTCTGAATACCCATCTGGTACCAATGACATACTGGTTTGAAGGTACAGGAACCAGGTTCCAAACCTTATTCCTTTCAAACTCATTGAGTTCAATTTGCATAGGAATGATTCAGTCTGCTTCTTGTAAAGCTTCTTTCACAGTTTTTGGTTCCACAAGAGAAATAAAGGCATTAAAAGCACATAAGTTCTTCAACTGTGATCTAGTTAGTGTACCGGTGGTTGGATTTGATATGATATTATCAGCTGGATGGGATGAGAGATATTTGAATCTCTTTCTTGGAGACCATAGTTAAGGTTCTCCATAGATCTTCTCTGGTCTTGAAGTAGTGGCTTTGTCACTTGAATTCTTCTGATAATCTTTTTCTAGGCTTTGAGGTTTACTTTCAAGGCCTTGAACACCATTTTCAAGGTCTTGAAAATGTCTTATATTTTCTTATGAGCCTTTCTTGAATCCTAATGGATTCTCAGTCTCTTCCTCTGATTCATGCTTGTTCAAATTCAAGTCTGCAAAACTTTCACTCAAAGAACCATCATAGCTTTCATCAAAAATAACATGAATGCTCTGTTCAACCAGTTTGGGTCTTTTATTGTAAACTCTATAAGCTTTGCTATTCAGAGAGTAACCAAGAAATATACCTTCATCACTTCTTGCATCAAACTTACCAAGGTTTTATTTTCCATTGTTGTGAATAAAACAAATACATCCAAAGGGTCTGGAGTATGAAATGTTTGGCTTCCTCCCTTTGAATAGTTCATAGGGGGTCTTCTTCAGAATGGGTCTGATCAAAGCCCTTGTTCAAAATATAGTTTTATGTATTCACAACTTCTGCCCAATAATGTTTTGGCAGCTTGTTCTCAAGAAGCCTGTTCTTGACATATCTTCAAGAGTCATGTTCTTTCTTTCAACAACACCATTCTGTTGAGGAGTTCTTGGAGCAGAAAAGTTGTGAATAATACCATGCTTATCACAGAATAAATCAAATTCTGAATGATCAAATCTCTACCATGATCACTTCTGATTCAAGCTACATGTAGGTTTTTCAAGTTTTGAAGTTCTCTGCAAAGCTTTGAAAATTCAGAGTGTGCTTCAGATTTTTCTTTGAGAAACATAACCCAAGTAAATCTAGAAAAATCATCTACAAAAAACAGCATATACCTTTTACCTTTTGGAGTAGGAGTCCTCATAGGACCACAAAGATCCGTATGAAGTAATTCAATAGGTCTAGTTTTACTTACAAACTTCTTTGGCTTGAAGGAACTTCTGGTCTGCTTGCCTTGTGCACAAGATTTGCACATTTCAGCTCTTTGAACTTGATGGATGGCAATCCTCTTACCAAGTATTTGGAAATAAACTTGTTCAAAGTGTGCAAACTGATATGACCAAGTTTCCTGTGCCAAAGCTTTGAATCCTCTTTCAAGGCCTTGAGACACTTCAAACTTTCACCTAAAACTTTGTTAGTCTGAAAATTATAAACATTGTTTGATCTAGAGGCTGTGAGAATGCAATATCCTGATTTCTCATTTTTCACCACACACTTCTCTTTATCAAAGATAACTTTGTTGCCATTATCACAAATCTGAGATACACTAAGCAAATTAAATTTCAGACCTTCAACTAGATACACATCAGAAATGGAGTTTTCAGAATTTGTACCAACTTTTCTAATACCAAGGATATTGCATATTCCTTTGTCACCAAGAGTTATTGAACCTTCTGATTGCTCCTTCAATGCTGAGAATAGAGATTTCTTTCCACTCATATGTATTGAGTAACCACTGTCCATAAACCACTTCTGTTCTTTGACATTGGTGACAACCTGCAAACACCAATCACTGCCTTACCGAGCTATTAGACCAAGTGTGGAATTTGGATTCATATTCAGGATCAACCATGTTGGGTGGCCTAACCCCTTTAGGAACCCAAATCTGCTTAACTTGTCCTTTTGAGTTGAAAGGAAAAGTTTTCCTCATTATGTGAGGGTCTCTTCTTCTAAAAGGACAAGTCATCTTAACATGACCAGTTTTGCAGCAATAATGGCATGTAGGATATGTTTTGTTTCCAGCTTTCACAAATCTGGTATTGTTTCTTCTTGGAAAGTTTGGATTGAATCCAATACCAGCTTTGTGAACTGACTGAGAGCTTCCTCCAAGAATCAAGTTCAACTTGTGTTCTGATCCAGCAAGCTTGACTTTGACCAATTCAGATTCTTGAAGTTTCTCAGTAAGAATAGTCTTTTGTTTCTCTAATTCATCAACCTGATGTCTTAGATTAACAAGGCTGTCACTCACTGAGGGGTTTTCAGTTACTACTTCCTTGACTTGTGTTTTCACGGCTTTGAAACTGGTTTTCAAGGCCTTAAAATCACTATCAGTTTTCTTATGAGAGATTTCAAGATTCTGATTTAGGCAAACAAGTTGTAAGTTTTCTTTTGCTTGCTCATGAACTTTTTCTTTCAAAAGTCTGATCTCTTTCAGATAATCTTCCTCATTTAAAAGCATTGTCTTGAGATATTTTGAAAGAGCTTCTTTTGGTTTTGAAATCAGTCAATTTACCATTACCTCAATGTTCTTTTCAGAACTTTCATCATGCTTGGCCATGAAGCATAGGTTGGCATGTTATTCCTCAGATTCAGATTCACTAGAGCTATCTGAATCACTCCATGAAACTATCATGGTTTTCTTTCTTCTGTCATGATCTTTCTTTTGAAAGCCCTTTCTTTTCTTGTGTGGACAATCTCTTATCAAGTGTCATGCATCACCACATTCAAAGCAATTCATAACTTTTGATTTGTTTTGTGAAGAGGACTTACCTTTGTAGTCCTTGCTGCTGGATGATCTATGCCTTTCTCTGTTGAAATCTTAGTTTCCAAAGTTTTTTTTCATTTTGATAATCCTTGTCAAGGCTTTGGAAATTAAGGCAATTGGATCTTCATCATCACCATCCTCTGTTTCAAGGCTTTGTGTTCTCTCATTCTCTTTGGCTTTGAGAGCTAAGTTCTTGACACCATCTGGGAGTTCTCCATCAACTTCATTCATAGATATCTAATGTGTCAGGAGCTTCCCTTGTAGGTTATCAAGTTGTAAAGTTGAGAGATTCTGAGCTTCTTCAATGTTGTGGTCTTTGGCTCCCATTTTGCCTTTGGAAGACTTCTGATAATCTTCCTCACCTTTTCTTCATTGGAAAAATGTTTTCCCAGTGAGTCAAGGTTGTTGACAATATCAGTGAACCTCTTGAACATGTCTCTGATGGACTCATTTGCATTCATCTTGAACAACTCATATTGTCTGAGATAAATGTTGATCTTGGTTTGCTTGACTTGATTGGTTCCTTCAAAGGTAACCACGAATTTATCCAATATTTCTTTAGCAGTTGTGCATCCAGAGATCCTGTTGAATTCATCTGTACTCAAAGAACAATACAAAATGTTAATAGCCATGTAGTTCTTAGAAAATTGCTCTAATACAGTAGAGGCGAGTGAGTATTCTGTTTGGGGAGTTTTGATCCCATCTTTCTCTGTGTAGAAAGTATGACGTCCATTTTGGATAATGGTCCAAAGATCCAGGTCTTGATCAATAATGCACATTTTCATAAGAGCTTTCCAGTGAGCAAAATTTTCTCCACAGATAGAGGAGGTCTGTTAGCAGCTCTTCTATGTGAGAAACAACCATCACCTGCAGTACTCATGATCACTAGATGGTTAAATCTTATAAAATGATACAAGCTCTGATACCAATTGAAAGTGTGAGTATGCAGATGTATAAGCAGATAAGATACTCTAGAAGGGGGGGGGGATGAATAGAGTATGCCAACTTTTTGCAAACCTTGCTAGGAGGATGAAAACTTGTGCAAACAATGAAGTTCAAGGCCTTGAAAGCTAGTTCAAGGCTTTGAAGAAGATGCAGAAAGTAATGAGCAAGTATGCCTTTTTCAAGACCTTACAAACAAGTTCAAACCCTTGAAAAATAAACAGTTTTTGTGTGCTGCAAAAGCTATGAAAGTAAATGAACTGTAAATGCAGAAGACAAGTGATTTATAGAGTTCAGTTCACTTGGACCTACGTCTCTACCTCAGGGATTAGATCCCTGCAGGATTTTCAACTCAATTCTTATTAATCAAAAGCTAAGCCCTAGAACACAAGCCCAGAGAGTTCCCTTACTCTATTACAGCTTGTGGTTTTCCCTAACCTGTCCAGTATAACTGATTAACTAAGAATTCTCTAATTTTCACTTTGAACAATCCTTGAGAATAGATGTAGAGATAATGCAGAAATGATCTACCAATACAGCTCAATACAGCAGAACACTAAGAGTAGAAAACTGTAGTGAAAATGCAGTGAACTTCTATGGAATGGATTGAGAGTTTGATGTTCTTCTTTGGTGCTTTGTCAATCCAGAAACTTGTCTCTTGTTTTTTCCCGTTGAGTCTCGTCTATTTTTGCTTCACAGTGAGCTCTATTTAAACTATTTGAGGAACCGCAAATCTTTCCAGATTTTAAGCAACGACTTCCTATTTTGTAGGCAAAAACTTTGAAAATCTTTAACAGCTTTCTCCAAAGGATAGTTGATCACAATCTCCAGAGATATTGTTGTGATTTAGTCCATAAGCAATTTTAGAAGCTTTCATAAGTCTCTGATTGATCACAGGATCAAAACAGTCATCTATTTCCAAAACTGCAAAACTTCAGTTTAGGAAACAATCCTGCAAATATTAGAAACAAAATGTCCTGCATTATCATGGTGAAACAGATGATATCTTATGATCAAAACGTGTTATAACAATTTGTCTTTCATCATCTAATAATAATGAAACAAGTATATGAGAGATAGAGAGGAAATCAACTCAGCGAGTTTGCACAAAACTCCCCCTGAGAGTGTGCGTACAGGTTAAGCAGTTTCAAGGCTTTGAATCCAGTTTCAAGGCCTTGAAAATAGCTTCAAGCCTCTAAACTAATTCAAGGCTTTGGAAGCTGGTTCAAGGCCTTTAAATAGCTCAGCTATTCCAAGTCTTGCACAACCTGATCTTTCAATTAGTATTGGGGCTTTTATGTAGTTAATAAAGAGTTATTACTATATAAAAGAACTCTAGCTTGTTATTTCTTAAGACAAGTCAATATTTTGTGAACATTACAAAGAAAGAGAGAGAGAGAGACAAAGAAAGAAGGCCGAAGCCTCCTTACCCGTCCGCCCTGTTGGAATAGATGCCCTAGAGGCAATCGTAGATTTAGTATGAACAATGTTTTGGCTAGAATATTCATTTATTATTTATGGCGATATTTAATATAATGAAGTCCTTAGATAAATTGTGTTATTTATCTTAAATGTCCCTAGTCCATTATATTGATTAATAGGGCAATCAAATATAGACTAGTATGTGGGTAGATTGATATGGAGATATCAAGTCTAACACATGGGTATGCATTAGGAGTAATGGCATACTGGATTGACCCATGACGAAAAGGATACATTAGATTATGTGAAGTCACAATCGCTTTTCGCATTGCTAATATTATTGCAATCCTTGGACTTGAAGTCACTAGATACTCCAGTTGTGAAATATTGCGCTTTGATGTTATCAAACGTTACACCGTAACTGGGTAATCATAAAGGTGGCTATCGGGTGTGATAGGAAGCAAGCTTAGAGATCGTAGTGATGTAGATAGGATTTGTCCCTCCCACATAATGGGGGTAAATATCCACGGCCACTCGAGGGATGAGGCTTATTGAATGTCTGGCCAGACTCAGATAAATTAATATAGAGATATTAATGTTATCTGCAAGCATAAGCATATTCCCAGGATCGAGGAACTATGGATTGGATATACGAGTGTGACTATTTATGTCTCGTGTCCAATCCGGATATGGAGACAAAGGGATAATGCAATATGACATATTGGGCACAAAGGTTTGTCGGGATCACTGACTATTTCTATTGGTTGGGTTGCATGGGTGTGTTGCTAGACACCGCTCCATGTTAGTAATAGTTACTACCAACCATATAGAAACCTATGGGGTCACACGTCAAATAGAGTAGAGCTAGATTTGGGATTAATTAATATGGATTAATTAATAGAAGGATCATTTTGCAACACCTTGCAAACTTAGTAGGACTAATTTGCAAGGAAGGGAATAGTTCTAGTCCTACTAGAACAAGAAAACTCTTTTATGGAAACAACAAGGAGTTGTTGGAGTATATAAAGGAGGCTCTAGCTTCCTTCCCACATGATGAGTTATTAGTCATAACACACAAAGAGTGGGAGAGAGCAAAAGAGAGAGCAAGACAAGGTGCTAGGGCCGAAACCCTAGCCACCCGTCCGCCCCCCTACCCGACGGCAAGAGAGGGCCGCCCCCTCCCTTGTGCTTTGGTGATTTGTTGCTTTGATCTTCATCCCTCTTCCTACAAGGTTCAAGCTAGCACTTGATTGAAGGAAGAATCTAGATCTCACCTCTAGACGTGGATCAACCGTAGAGACGAGGACATCATTCTTCGTGTGATCTCACAAATCAAAAGGTACACATCTTCTATGTCCTTAATCATGTTATGATGTCTCTTCCTGTGATCCTTGGTGGGCTTTGAGTAGGGTTAATTTTTGTTATTCCGCTGCGTTACCTACGTCAAAACCCAACAGTGGTATCAGAGCCACAGGTCGTAGAGCATAACATGATATTATGTGTTTACGATTTCAGTTCATACACCGTATTATTGTTTATTACACGAAAACTGAAAAATTGGCATAGTAGATGCAATATTGAATTTGATTCAATCAAACAAGACCCAATTTAACATTGAATGTTAGAATTGGTGAGTTTAATCACATAGGATGTGAATAATTGGGTTCTTAAAAATTAGGGTTCATGGGAACATGATTGAAAAGGGGTTTTCAATTATGGAAATAAAATTATGGAAATAAATCCATATGGAAACAACCTTGCTTGGGCAACAAGGAAGGAGGAAGGGGACTAGGGCCGAACCCCTAGCCGCCCGCCCCTCCCTTGCGTGCCAAGCAAGGCCGCGGCCCCTTAGGCGTGCGGCGGTCCTAGGGTTCGGGCCACTTGATGGCTTGGACCCTTTGGACCGTTGTGAAACCCTAGTTACCCAATTTCATTAAAATTAAACAAGCACGTTAAAAATTGGTTTTAACTGTATTATGTGCTTTATTGCATGGTGGATGGATATGGCCTAGGATTTGGATGTTTATTGTTTTTGTGGTTTGGTTTACGGCCTGCGAGCTGATCAAATTAATGTAATAATTAATTAAGTTTTACGGCCTGCGAGTCGTTCTTTTTCTCCTCGACATGTGAGGCTTTTGTTATTTATTTATTCTAGATGTTAGGCTAGAATTAGAAATATTTAGATGATAGCCAAGAGCATGGAGAAGAAGACTGGAGAACCAAAGGAGCCAAAAGACATCCCTAGGCGCGCAGCTATGGTGGAGCACATGGAGATGAGCTCGGCACTTTAGGGCAATTAGATATTATCATTGGCTTGATAATATCATTAGTCTAGAGGCCATATCCATGCCACGTTTTTTTATTTTGTGGATGTTTATTATTCATGCCTTGTTATTTATTTTGTGTGTATGGCGCTACAAGCAAAACAATAACAAGATAATAATAAACAAAGTTGGTCTTTTATTGTGGATGGCCCAATCCAAATAAGTAGACCATGTTGATAAGATCAACCAAACATATTAAAAGAAATCCCTCAATTAAATATTGCGTTTTGCCTTCTCTTGCCAAAACACCCTTCATGATCATGGCCTATCAAAATTCGGGCTTGCCAAAGCAAGGCGATTTTAACTTTCATGATGTGTCGCGGACGACGCAAGCTAGTAATGCGTGTATGTTGAAAGCAAGAGGTTGGACGCAACTAGGCAAGAGTCAATTGGATTGATGAGCTTAGAGGCATGACAATTAGGAGTTATCCAATTGGATAAAGAATAAAAGGAATTTATTCACCTAATTGGACCAAGAGTTGCATGGGATGCAATTGGAATGGTTCCTACCTAAATAACCAATTCTTGGGTGACTTGCCAAAGCAAGCTCAAGAAGAAGTGAAATAAGGATCTTGGACCCACTAGAAAATATAAAGATATTTTCTTCTTTAATAGTGAGGGCTATTAATCCGAGAAAAATAGTGGGAGCTATATTTAATGATCTAGCCATTGTTAAATATAGTTAAATTGTTCAAAAATACTAAATTGCATATTTCTCGTTTTGTAGAATTCCAAATGGCAAACAACAACGCATCGAGTTCATCCCTACGATCTGTCCTTGAGAAGGATAAATTGTCTGGAACAAATTTCCTTGACTGGTACAGAAACTTGAGGATTGTCCTCAAGCAAGAAAAGAAGCTGTACGTCTTGGACACTCCAATTCCAGACCCACCACAAGATGAGTCTCTATTAGCGGAAGTAAGGGCACGTCAGAAACATATTGATGATTCTAATGACGTGACTTGCCTCATGCTTTGTACCATGACTGGTGAGCTTCAGAAGCAACACGAGAACATGGAAGCCTATGATATGATCAGACACTTGAAACAATTGTTTCAGGAACATGCAAGGCATGAGCGCTATGAAGTGTCTAAAGCATTGTTCAAAAGTAGTCTTGCAGGGGGGAATCCAGTAGGCCCTCATGTACTCCGAATGATCGGGTACATAGAGAACCTTGAGAGACTGGGGTTCCCACTCGGCCAGGACTTGGCGAATGATCTCGTCTTGCAATCGTTGCCTGACAATTATAATCAGTTCATTATGAAATATAATATGAATGAGATCAACAAGTCTTTGCCAGACCTATTGAACATGCTAAAGACAGCTGAGCAAAGCATCAATAAAGGCAAGGGCAAGGCCATAATGATGGTACACAAGAAGAAGGGCAAGTCAGTTGCATCTACTTCAAAAGGAAAACGCAAGAAAGTTGCGAAATCCAAGAAAGCCCTAAAACCTAGTGGAGGCGTGGCTAAAGGTGAGTGTCACTACTGCAGCCAGCCGGGTCACTGGAGGAGGAATTGCCCTAAATATCTGGAGGATAAGAAGCTTGGAATAGTGATTCCACCACCACCAGGTATTTATGTTATAGACGTCAATCTCTCTATTTCATCATCCTGGGTATCGGATACCGGATGTGGATCTCACATTTGTCGTAATGTGCAGGATTTGAAAAGAAGTAGAAGATTGCGAAAAGGGGAGATAGACTTGCGCGTCGGGAATGGAGCAAAGGTTGCTGCATTGGCTGTAGGCGTTTATGAGCTATCTTTGCCTTCTGGACTTATTTTAGAATTAGACAATTGCTTTTATGTGCCTGCTATGAGCAGAAACATTATTTCCGCTTCTTGTTTGGACGAGAAAGGTTTTTCTATTTCAATAAAGGACAAGTGTTGCTCCATTTATTTTGATAGTATGCACTATTGTAGTGCGCATTTGTCTAATGGATTGTATATCCTTGATCTAAATAATCCAATCTATAACATAAATACTAAAAGGATTAAAACTAATGATTTAAATCCTACATATCTATGGCACTGTCGTTTAGGCCATATAAATGAGAAACGCATATCTAGACTCCATAAGGATGGACTTCTAGACTCATTTGATTTGGAATCATATGAGACATGTGAATCTTGTTTATTAGGAAAAATGACAAAGTCCCCTTTCAATAAGAAAGGCGAGCGGACTAGTGAGTTGTTGGCACTCATACATACTGATGTATGCGGGCCATTCCCCACGTCTGCCAGAGGTGGTTATACCTACTTCATCACATTTACTGATGATTTCAGTAGATATGGATTTGTATACCTTATGAAGGCCAAATCCGAATCCTTTAAATTGTTCAAAGAATTCAAGAGTGAAGTAGAGAAGCAACTTGGCAAAAGTATTAAAGCTCTACGATCGGATCGTGGAGGAGAATACTTAAGCCAAGAGTTTGATGAGTATCTTAGAGAGTGTGGGATAGTGTCCCAGCTCACTCCACCCGGAACACCACAATGGAATGGTGTATCTGAGAGGAGGAATCGCACTCTATTAGATATGGTGCGATCTATGATGTCTCAAACAGATCTTCCGATATCCTTTTGGGGACATGCTCTAATGACGGCAGCTTTTACCATTAACCGTGTTCCATCCAAATCAGTCATGAAGACGCCATATGAGTTATGGACTGGGAGGCGTCCCATAGTGTCGTTTATGAAGATTTGGGGATGCGACGTCTATGTAAAGCGTTTACAAACAGACAAGCTCGGGCCTAAAGCGGATAAGTGTAAGTTTGTGGGATATCCTAAGGAGACTAAAGGATATTATTTCTATAACCCTACCGAGAACAAAGTGTTTGTTGCTCGGACCGGCGTGTTTCTAGAAAGAGAACTAGTCTCTAAAGAAGCAAGTGGGAGGGTTATAGAACTTGAAGAAATTCATGAACCACAAACCACTGAACCGATAATGGAACATGAACAGGAACCACAAGAAGTTGTGGAAGAACCTGTTCAGGTAACACAGGAACTCCGTAGATCAGGAAGAGTGCGTCATGAGCCAGAGAGGTATGGACTTCTCGTGACTGAGCCCGATGACGTACCACTCATGGATGATGAGCCTGCAAACTATGGAGAAGCCATGAGTGGCCCAGACTCTAAGAAGTGGCTAGAAGCCATGAGATCCGAAATGGATTCCATGTACACCAACAAAGTATGGACTTTGGTGGAACCACCCGAAGGGGCTCGACCCATAGGGTGCAAGTGGGTCTTCAAGAAGAAGACCGACATGGATGGCAAGGTAGTTGCCTATAAGGGGCGATTGGTGGCCAAAGGTTATAGACAGATTCATGGTATTGACTATGATGAGACCTTTTCACCAGTCGCCATGACTAAATCCATTCGAATCTTACTTGCTATTGCAGCATACTACGACTATGAGATTTGGCAAATGGATGTCAAAACAGCGTTCCTTTATGGGAACCTCCTTGAGGATGTGTACATGACACAACCAGAGGGTTTTGAGGATCCAGAGAATGCCAATAAAGTCTGTAAGCTGCAAAGGTCCATTTATGGATTAAAGCAAGCTTCTAGGAGCTGGAATCGACGTTTTGATGACGCGGTCAAAGAGTTTGGCTTCATCAAGAACGAAGATGAGCCTTGTGTTTACAAGAAGGTTAGTGGGAGCTCTATAGTATTTCTGGTCTTGTATGTGGATGACATACTAATCATTGGCAATGATATTCCTACTCTGCAATCTGTTAAAGATTGGCTAGGAAAGTGCTTTGCAATGAAAGACTTAGGAGACGCAGCCTATATACTGGGTATAAAGATCTATAGAGATAGATCTAAGAGGTTGCTTGGCCTAAGTCAGAGTACATATATTGACAAGGTGTTGAAGAGGTTCAACATGCAAGATTCCAAGAAGGGATTCTTGCCCATGTCACATGGAGTCACTCTTTCAAAGAATGACTGTCCCTCCAACGAGATGGAGAAGGACCGCATGAGCAGGATACCCTATGCTTCGGCCATAGGATCCATCATGTACGCCATGCTATGTACTAGACCAGACGTATCATATGCGTTGATTATGGTGAGCAGATATCAGTCCAATCCGGGTGAGAGTCACTGGATTGCTGTCAAGAACATCCTAAAGTACTTAAGAAGAACTAAGGATGTGTTCTTGATATTTGGAGGAATGTAAGAGCTAAGTGTAAAGGGTTACACTGACGCAAGCTTCCAAACCGACAAGGATGATTACAGATCACAGTCTGGATACGTGTTTTGCCTGAATGGAGGAGCTGTGACCTGGAAGAGTTCCAAGCAAGGCACAGTTGCTTATTCTACAACAGAAGCTGAGTACATTGCTGCTGCGGAAGCAGCGAAAGAGGCAGTATGGATAAAGAAGTTTATCACTGAGCTCGGTGTGGTCCCTAGCATAGTGGATCCCGTAGAGTTGTACTGTGACAACTCTGGGGCAATCGCACAGGCAAAGGAACCAAGATCGCACCAAAAGTCAAAGCATGTACTTAGGAGATTCCATCTTATTCGTGATATGATCGATCGAGGAGATGTGAAGATATGCAAGATTCCGACAGATGACAACGTGTCAGATCCGCTTACGAAACCTCTTGCGCAGCGAAAGCATGAAGGGCACGCCAGATCTATAGGCATACGAGATGCGCCGGATTGGCTCTAGTGCAAGTGGGAGACTGTTGGAATAGATGCCCTAGAGGCAATCGTAGATTTAGTATGAACAATGTTTTGGCTAGAATATTCATTTATTATTTATGGCGATATTTAATATAATGAAGTCCTTAGATAAATTGTGTTATTTATATTAAATGTCCCTAGTCCATTATATTGATTAATAGGGCAATCAAATATAGACTAGTATGTGGGTAGATTGATATGGAGATATCAAGTCTAACACATGGGTATGCATTAGGAGTAATGGCATACTGGATTGACCCATGAGGAAAAGGATACATTAGATTATGTGAAGTCACAATCGCTTTTCGCAGTGCTAATATTATTGCAATCCTTGGACTTGAAGTCACTAGATACTCTAGTTGTGAAATATTGCGCTTTGATGTTATCAAACGCTACACCGTAACTGGGTAATCATAAAGGTGGCTATCGGGCGTGATAGGAAGCAAGCTTAGAGATCGTAGTGATGTAGATAGGATTTGTCCCTCCCACATAATGGGGGTAAATATCCACGGCCACTCGAGGGATGAGGCTTATTGAATGTCTGGCCAGACTCAGATAAATTAATATAGAGATATTAATGTTATCTGCAAGCATAAGCATATTCCCAGGATCGAGGAACTATGGATTGGATATACGAGTGTGACTATTTATGTCTCGTGTCCAATCCGGATATGGAGACAAAGGGATAATGCAATATGACATATTGGGCACAAAGGTTTGTCGGGATCACTGACTATTTCTATTGGTTGGGTTGCATGGATGTGTTGCTAGACACCGCTCCATGTTAGTAATAGTTACTACCAACTATATAGAAACCTATGGGGTCACACGTCAAATAGAGTAGAGCTAGATTTGGGATTAATTAATATGGATTAATTAATAGAAGGATCATTGTGCAACACCTTGCAAACTTAGTAGGACTAATTTGCAAGGAAGGGAATAGTTCTAGTCCTACTAGAACAAGAAAACTCTTTTATGGAAACAACAAGGAGTTGTTGGAGTATATAAAGGAGGCTCTAGCTTCCTTCCCACATGATGAGTTATTAGTCATAATACACAAAGAGTGGGAGAGAGCAAAAGAGAGAGCAAGACAAGGTGCTAGGCCGAAACCCTAGCCACCCGTCCGCCCCCCTACCTGACGGCAAGAGAGGGCCGCCCCCTCCCTTGTGCTTTGGTGATTTGTTGCTTTGATCTTCATCCCTCTTCCTCCAAGGTTCAAGCTAGCACTTGATTGAAGGAAGAATCTAGATCTCACCTCTAGACGTGGATCAACCGTAGAGACGAGGACATCATTCTTCGTGTGATCTCACAAATCAAAAGGTACACATCTTCTATGTCCTTAATCATGTTATGATGTCTCTTCCTGTGATCCTTGGTGGGCTTTGAGTAGGGTTAATTTTTGTTATTCCGCTGCGTTACCTACGTCAAAACCCAACACGCCCCCCTTGCCGTCGGCCTCCAAAGGTGCCAGCTTGATGCCTCGTTTTGCGTGATCCGTTCCTCCTTCTTCTATTGCTAGCACTACACGGTGGGAAGGAATCCAATCCAGAATCAAAGGGGTGGATATTCATATAGACGAATACACTATTCTTCTTGTGATCTCCCAAACTAAGGTACACATCTTTTATGCCCTGATCATGCTATGATAGCTTGCCTATGTTCCTTTGAGGGATTTGAGCAGGATTATTTTTGTTATTCTGCTGCGTAACCCGCATCAAAACCTTAAATTGGTATTTGAGCCACATGTCGTAGCGCATAACATGATCGTATGTGTTACAGTTTTTCATATTATACACCGTATTGTTAATATTACGCGATAAATGAAATTAATTGGAATATTAGATGCAAGTTGAATTTGATTCAAGACAAACAAGATCTAATTTAACATGGGATGTTAAGATTGGTGAGTTTGATCACATAGGATGTGAATAATTTTGGATCTAGGAACTAGGGTTTCGACACAAGCTTGGAAAAGGGCTTTTTTCAAACTTGGAAACAACTAAGCTTGGGCAACAAGGCAATGAATTGTTTCGGAAACAATTCCATAGGGAGGTTCAGCCCCCTAAGGGACCGCCCCCTGCCTTGCCGCCCAAGCTAGGGCACGAAAAAGGGGCTGGGTCGGCCCAGCATGCGGCCTAGGCGCGCGTCAGGCTGGACCGACCGCCCCAAGGCCTTGCCTTGGTCCTTGGGTGGTTCGGCCATGTTTCATGGTGGACTCCCTGGACTATTTTGGCCGTAGTTGCCTAATTTCAAACTAAAATTGAACAAGCGCGTTAAAATTGGTTTTAACTGTATTATGTGCTTGGTTGCATGGTGGATGGATATGGCCTATGTTGTGGATGTTTAATGTTTGTGGTTTGGTTTACGGCCTGCGAGCTGATCAAATTAATGTAATAGTTAGTTAATTTTACCGCCTGCGAGCTGATCATCTTCTCAACATGTGAGGTTTTATTCTTTATTTACTCTAGATGTTAGGCTAGAATTAGAATATTTAGATGATAGCCAAGAGCATGGAGAAGAAGACCGGAGGACCAATAAGCCACAAAGACGATGGCGACTAACATACTAGGCGCGCTTCTATGGTGGAGCACATGGAAATGAGCTTGTCACTTTATATAGATATTATCATTAGCTTGGTATATCTTAGTCTAGGGGCCATATCCATGCCACGCTATTTTTTCTTTTGTGGATGTTTATTATTTATGTCTTGTTATTTATTTTTGTGTGTATGGATGATACAAGCAAAACGTTAACAAGATAATAATAAACAAGTTTGATCTTTTATTGTGGATTGTCCAATCCAAATAAGTAGATCATGTTGATGAGATCAACCAAACGATTAAATAATTACTATTAGATCCCTCAATTGAAATATTGCGTTTTTCATTCTCTTGTCTAAGCACCCTTCATGATCAAGGAACATGAAATTCGGGCTTGCCAAAGCAAGGCGTTTTAGTTTACCTTGGTATGTTGCGGCGACACAAGCAAGTAATGTGTGATTGTTGAAGCAAGATGTTGGAACTGGGCAAAGTCAATTTGATTGATGAGCCTAGAGGCATGACAATTAGGTGTTATTCGCCTAATTGGACCAAGAGTTGCGTGGCATGCAATTGGAAGGGTTCCTACATAAATAACCAATTATTGGGTGACTTGCCAAAGCAAGCTCAAGTAGAAGTGATATATGGATCTTGGACTCACTAGAAAATATATATGATATTTTCCGCATTAATGGTGAGGGCTACTAATCCGAGAAAAATAGTGGGAGCTATATTTAATAATCTAGCCATTTTTGAATATAGTTAAACTGTTCAAAATACTAAAATTGCACATTTCTCGTTTTGTAGAATTCTAATGGCAAACAATCACACATCTACTTCATCGCTCCGATTTGTCCTTGAGAAGGACAAATTTTTTGGAACAAATTTCCTTGACTGGTACAAAAACTTAAGGATCGTCCTTAAGCGAGAAAAGAAAATGTACGTCTTAGAAAATCCTATACCAGAACCACCCCAAGATGAGTCCGTTCTAGCTGCCGTGAGAGCACATCAGAAACATGTGGATGATTCTAATGACGTGACTTGTGTCATGCATCGCACCATGACCTCTGAGCTTCAGGAGCAACATGAGAACATGGAAGCCTACGATATGATCGAAAAATAGAAATAATTGTTTCAAGAACAGGAAACGCATGAGCGGTATGAGGTGTCCAAGGGACTTTTCAAGAGCAATCTCGCAGAAGGGAACCCAGTCGGACATCTTTTACTCCGTATGATTGGATACATTGAGAACCTTGAGAGGTTAGGCTTCCCATTCGGCCAAGATTTGGAAACAGATCTCATTTTTCAACCGTTGCCTGATAGTTATAATCAGTTCATCATGAATTATAACATGAATGAGATCAACAAAGCTCTGCCAGACTTGGTGAACATGCTAAGGAAAGCTGAACAGATAAAGGAAAAGGCAAAGCCATACTGATGGTAAATAAAAGGAAGGGAAAGGGATTTGCCTCTACTTCCAAAGGAAAGCGCAAGAAAGTTGCAAAGTCCAAGTAAGCCTTGAAGCCTTGTGGGGGTGTGGCTAAGGATGAGTGTCACTACTGTAGCCAGCCGGGTCACTGGAGGAGGAATTGCCCCAAGTATATGGAGGATGAAAGGCTTGGAATAGTGATTCCACCACCACCATGTATTTTTTTTATAGATGTTAATCTATATATTTCTTTATCTTGGGCATTGGATACTGGACGTGGATCTCACATTTGACGAAATGTGCATGATTTGAAAAGAAGTAGAAGATTGGCTAAAGGGGAGATAGACTTGCGCGTCGAGAATGGATCAAAATTTGCTGCATTAGCTATAGGCGTGTATGAGCTGTATTTGCCTTCGGGAATTATTTTAGAATTAGAGAATTTCTATTATGTGCATGCTATGAGCAGAAACATTATTTCCGTTTCTTGTTTGGACGAGAAGGGTTTTTCTAGTTCAATAAAGGACATGTGTTGCTCTTATTTTGATAGTATGCACTATTGTAGTGCCCATTTGTCTACTGGATTGTATATCCTTTATCTAAATATTTCTGTTATAACGTAAATACCAAGAGGATTAAGACTAATGATTTAAATCCTACTTATCTATGGCACTGTCGTTTAAGCTATATAAACGAGAAACGCATATCTAGACTCCATAAGGATGGATTTCTAGACTCATTTGATTTGGAATCACATGAGACATGTGAGTCTTTCTTATTAGGAAAAATGACAAAGTCCCTTTCAATAAGAAAGGTGAGAGGACTAGTGAGTTACTCGCACTCATACATACTGATGTATGTGGGCCGTTTCCCACGCCTGCCAGAGGTGGTTACACCTACTTTATTACATTTACTGATGACTTCAGTAGATATGGATTTGTATACCTTATGAAGGCCAAATTCGAATCCTTTGAATTGTTCTCAAAATTCAAGAATGAAGTAGAGAAGCAACTTGGTAAGATCATTAAGGCCTTGCGATCGGATCGTGGAGGAGAATACTTGATCCAAGAGTTTGACGAATATCTTTGAGAGTGTGGGATAGTATCCCAACTCACTCCACCTGGAACGCCACAGTGGAATGGCGTGTCCGAGAGTAGGAATCGCACCCTATTAGATATGGTGCGATCTATGATGTGTCAAACGGATCTTCCGGTATCATTTGGGGACATGCTCTATTGGCCGCAACTTTCACCATTAACCGTGTTCCATCCAAATCATTCATGAAGACACCATATGAGATATGGAATGGGAAGTTTTCCATAGTGTCGTTTATGAAGATTTGGGGTTGCGATGTCCATGTAAAGCGTTTACAAACAGACAAGCTCGGACCCAAAGCGGATAAGTGTAAATTTATGGGATATCCTAAGGAAACGAAAGGATATTGTTTCTACAATCTTACCAAGAACAAAGTGTTTGTAGCTCGGACCGGCGTGTTTCTAGAAAGTGAGTTTGTCTCTAAACAAGCAAGTGGGAGGACTTTAGAACTTGAAAAAATTCAAGAACCACAAACAACTGAACCGATGATGGAGCATGAACAGGAACCACAAATTGTTGTGGAAGAACATGTTCAGGTAACAGAGGAACTCCGTAGGTCGGGTAGGGAACGTCATGAGCCAGAGAGATACAAACTTCTCGTGACCGAGTCTGATGACATACCACTCATGGATAATGAGCTTGCTACCTACGGGGAGGACAAGAAAGGGCCAGACTCTAAGAAGTGGCTAGAAGCCATGAGATCCGAAATGGAATCCATGTATACCAACAAAGTATGAACTTTGGTGGAACCACCTGAAGGGTCTCGGCCCATAGGGTGCAAGTGGGTCTTCAAGAAGAAGACCGACATGGATGGCAAAGTTTTTGCCTACAAGGGGCGATTGGTAGCTAAAGGTTATAGACAGATTCATGGTATTGACTATGATGAAACCTTTTCTCCAGTCGCTATGACCAAATCCATTCGAATCCTACTTGCTATTGAAGCTTACTATGACTACGAGATTAGGCAGATGGATGTCAAAACAACATTCCTCTATGGGAACCTCCTCGAGGATGTGTATGTGACACAACCGGAGGGTTTTGAGGATCCAGGGAATGCCAATAGAGTCTCTAAGGTACAACGATCCATTTATGGATTAAAGCAAGCTTCTAGGAGTTGGAATCGATGTTTTGATGACGCGGTCTAAGAGTTTGGCTTCATCAGGAACGAAGATGAGCCCTGTATTTACAAGAAGGTTAGTGGGAGCTATGTTGTGTTTCTGGTCTTGTATGTGGATGACATACTACTCATTGGAAATGACATTCCTACTTTGCAATCTGTTAAAGATTGGCTAGGAAAGTGTTTCGCAATGAAGGACTTAGGGGATGCAGCTTATATACCTGGTATCAAGATCTATATGGATAGATATAGGAAGCTTCTCGGCCTAAGACAAAGTACATATATCGACAAGGTGTTGAAGCAGTTCAACATGCAATATTCCAAGAAGGGATTCTTGCCCATGTCGCATGCAGTCACTCTCTCTAAGACTGGCTGTCCTTCCAATGATATTGAGAGGGACCGCATGAGTAGGATACCCTATGCTTCGGCCATAGGATCCATCATGTACGCCATGTTGTGTACTAGACTAGACATATCATACGCGTTAAGTATGGTAAGCATATATAAGTCTAATCCAGGTGAGAGTCACTGGATTGCTGTCACGAATATCCTCAAGTACTTGAGAAGAACAAAAGATGAATTCTTGATATTTGGAGATGAGGAAGAGCTCAATGTAATTGGTAACACTGATGCAAGCTTCCAAACCGACAAGGATGACTACATATCGCAGTCAGGGTATGGGTTCTGCTTGAATGGAGGAGCTGTGAGCTGGAAGAGTTCCAAGCAAGAGACAGTTACTGATTCTACAACTGAAGCTGAGTACATTGCTGCTGAAGGCGCAACAAAATAGGCTGTTTGGATAAATAAGTTTATCACTGAGCTCGATGTGGTCCCTAGCATCGTGGATCCCATGACGTTGTACTGTGATAACTCTGGAGCGATCGCACAAACCAAGGAACCTAGATCACACCATAAATCGAAGCAAGTACTTAGGAGATTCCATCTTTTTCGTGATATGAACGATAGAGGAGATGTGAAGATGTGCAAGATTCCAACGGATGACAATCTTTCAAATCCGCTCACAAATCCGCTCGTCGGCGAAAGCATGAAGGGCACACTAGATCCATAGGCATATGAGATGCACCAGACTGGCTCTAGTGCAAGTGGGAGACTGTTGGAATAGGTGCCCTAGAGGCAACCTTTATTTAGTATGAACAATTTTTGGCTCGAACATTCATTTATTATTTATTGTGATATTTAATATAATGAAGTCCTTAGATATAATGTGTTGTTATCATTATATGGATTAACGGGACGATCAACTATAGACTAGTGTGTGGGTAGATTGATATGGAGATATCAAGTCTAACACATGGGTATGCATTAGGAGTAATGGCATACTATATTGACCCACAATGAGAAGGATACATTAGATTATGTCAAAGCCACAATCGCTTCCCGTAGTGCTCATGGTATTGTAATCCTTTGACTTAAAGTCACTAGATACTCTAGTTGTGAAATATCATGCTTTGATATTATCAAACGTTGCGCCTTAACCGGATAACTATAAAGATAGTAATCAGGCATTATAGGAAGCAAGCTTAGAGATCGTAGTGACGTAGAGAGGATTTGTCCCTCCCACATAATGGGAGAAAATATCCATGGGCCACTCAAGGGATGGTGCTTATGGAATGTCTGGTCAGACTCAGATAAATCAATATGGAGATATTGATGTTATCTGCATAGATAAGCATATACCCGGATCGAGAAACTATGGATTGGCTATACGAGTGTGACTAATATGTCTCGTGTCCAATCCAGATATGGAGACAAAGGGATAACAAAATACATGACATTGGGAACAAGGTTCGTCGGGATCACTGACTATTTCTATTAGTTGGGTGACTTGGATGTGTTGCTAGACACCGCTCCATGTTAGCAAATAGTTACTACCAACTAAGTAGAAACCTATGGGGTCACACACCGGATGGATTAAATTGGATATAGGTGTTAATTTGTTGGACTGATTAATAAAAGGATCATAACGCAACCACAAGCAAACTTAGTAGGACTTATTTGCAAGCTGACTAATCCATGTAAGGACGTGATTAGTATTGGGGATTTTATGTAGTTAATAAAGAGTTATTACTGTATAAAAGAATTATAGCTTGTTATTTCTCAATACAAGTCATTATTGAGAGAACATAACAAAGCAAGAGAGAGAGACAAAGCAAGAAGGCCAAAGCCTCCTTACCCGTCCAACCCCCTTGCCATCAGCCTCCATAGGCGCTAGCGTGGTGCCTCGTTTTTCGTGATCCGTTCCTCCTTCTTCCGTTTCTAGCACTACACGGTGGGAAGGAATCCAATCAAGAATCCAAGGTGTGGATATTCATAGAGACGAAGACACTATTCTTCATGTGATCTCCCAAACTAAGGTACACATCTTTTATGCCCTTGTCATGTTATGATGGCTTGCTGTGATCCTTGGAGGGATTTGAGCAGGATTAATTTTGTTATTCAGCTGCGTAACCTGCACCAAAACCCTACGGAATATATGCTTTCCCAAGGAATCAAGGTTATTGACAATGTCAGTGAATCTTTTGAACATGTGTCTCATTGACTCATCTCCATTCATCTTGAATATCTCAGATTGCCTGAGATATATGTTGATCTTGGTTTTCTTGAATTTGCTGGTTCCTTCAACGGTTACCACAAGCTTATACCATATCTCCTTGGCAGTCTTGCAACTTGAGATCTTGGTAAATTCATCTGCACTCAAAGCACAATGTAAGAGATTCATAGCTTTATATTTTTTTGAAAATTGTTCTAAGTCAGATGAAGAAAGAGAGTCTTTAGATTTGGGAGTTTTAATCCCATCCTTCTCTGTGGAGAAAGTATGAGGACCATTCTGGATGATAGTCCAGAGTTCCATATCTTGATCAATGATGAACATTTTCATCAAAGCTTTCCAGTGGAAAAAAATTGTCTCCACAGAGAGAGGAGGTATGTTAGCAGCTCTTCCCTGTGAGAAACCACCATCACCTACAGTACTCATAATCACAATATAGTTAAATCTATGCAATGACACAAGCTATGATACCAATTGAAGGAGTGTACAGTAGGTAGAAATTCAGGATCAATACTCTAGAAGGGGGGGGGGATTGAATCGAGTATGAATACTTTTGCCAAATTATGAAAGGGTAGTGGTTTCAAAAGATTAGTAAAGAGATTCAAGGCCTTGAAATGTTTTTCAAGCCCTTGGAACAGTTAGAGTATGAAATGAATGAGTCTGTTTGAAGGCCTTGAAATGAGTTTCAAACCCTTGAAATAAAACTGTTTTGAGTGCTGCAAAAAATCTAAGTATGAAACTTGAAAGTAAATGCAATAGACACAAGATATATAGAGTTAAGTCCACTTGGACCTACGTCTCTACCTCAGGGATCTTCTCCCTGTAGGATTTTCAACACAATTCTTATTAATCAACAGCTAAGCCCTAGATCTCAAACACAAAGAGATGCCTTACTCTGTCACAGCTTGTGGTTCTCACTAACCTATCTAGTACCTTCTTTAGCCATCATACTAACTAATAATTCTCTATTGTTCACCTTGAACAATCGTTGAGAATAAGAAGTATTATCAAAAGGATATACAAATGAAGTTCAGAACAAGAAGAACACATGGGATGAAACTGCAGTGAGTATGCAGTGTTCTTCTGATGCTTGGATTGAATGGGATTAATTTGCTTATTTGTTGTTTGTCAATCGTGTAGTGTTTTGAGTGTCTCTACCAATTGTCTATGTAGTTCTATATCGAATTCCTTCAACATTTATTCTTTTAAACGCTCAGTTTGAATTGAAGATCTTCAGAATCTTCTTCAACAAACTTTCCTGAAAAATAGCTTTAGATATTAACTCCTCAAACAGCTTCTTCCAACGGCTAGTAGTTCTGTATCTTCCAAGATATTGATTTGATCTTGGTTGAGTCTGTGAGAGGCTTTAAAACATAGAAAATCAATCACAAAATCAAGTCATCAAGCAATTTCAATTCCTGCAAAACATAAGTTAGGAAACAAATTTCTATAAAATAGGAAACACAATATCCCTGCATAATTGAGTCAAACAGATGGTGTTAGATCCTGTAAATTGTGTAAAAATACTTTGTCTTTCATCATCAAGTATCATATAATCATGAACAGGGGTTTAGGAGTTGAATCAAGTACATAAACTCCCCCTAAGTCCATGCATATAAAGCTCAGTAAGTTTCAAGGCTTTGAAAGCTGTTTTAAGGCCTTGAATGAACTTACAGTGCTCAATATGATCACTTTAATGGAAGATGCACTTCGATGGTTCATCGAAGAGGGCATGGAGAGGAACGAGAATTGTCTCGACTAGGCCTGATGTAGAGGTCATCCATTTCTCGAACAAGCTGGACTTTGCAGTGACCAATAATGAAGCCGAATTTGAGGCGTTGATCGCAGGTCTCCTCGCGGCCAAAGCGTTGGAAGTCCAGTATTTGATTGTGATGGGGGAATCCAAGTTGATTGTAAAGCAAGCTTTAGGAAAATATGGGTTAAAAGAAGTTAACTTGTTAAGCTACAGGTCGACCGTGCAAAATCTGGTCCAGAGGTTTGACTTAGTCAAGTATGAGCATACCCCCAAATCTGATAATTGACACACAAATGCTCTTGCTACCCTAGGTTCAAAGATAAGTGCAGACAAGTGCCCAACAAATATCTCGATTGGAATCAAGACTAGCCCTTCCTTGATGAACGAATTTTGCGAAGATGAGCTTATCGAAGAAGATGAATGGAGAAAGCCCGTCATGCGTGCGATCGCCGAAGGAACAAGCAAGGAAGTTGGGTCTCCACGAAACGATTCTGCATACACGACAACTTGCTCTATTACAAAGGACCAGGGGGAATCCTAATGCGATGCGTTTCAGAAAGGGAAGGTCTACAGCTGTTGGAGAAGATCCATGAAAGCTCTTGTGGGGAAAATGAATTCTCTGTTTACAGAAAGGCTCAGAGATATGGGATTCATTGGCCTCAAATGTAATTTTATGCTGCGATTTTGCAAAGCCCATGCGATAAGTGCGCATCGGTGAGAGATTCCCTTGAGACTTATGCAATCGATGATGATGTAGACTGGAGAAAGACTTTGATCGATTATTTGTGAGATCGAATTCTGCCGAGTGACAAGAAGGGGGATGAACTACTCAAAAAGAAGTCAACTCGATATGTCCTGAAAGAGAATTTGTTGTGGCGAAGAGGACATGATGGGAATCTACTCAGATGCCTAAATGGTCAAGAAATACAAGAAGTCATGGAACTATCCCATCAAGTGGAGCATCAAGGAGGTGACAAACTTTGCAGAAAACTTTTGACTGTAGGCTACTTTTGGCCAACCATGGAGGTCGATTTTCACACGAAAGTTACAAGATGTCAACAATACAAGTTCAACTGCAACCTGGTGCATTCCCCCGTAGTTGATCTACATGCTCTAGGAACCCCTCGGCCATTTCACACGTGGTCACTGGATTTTATTGGTCCCGTCCGTCCAGCATCGCACGAAAACCATTTCATTTTGACCAGGACTGAACAGTTTACCAAGTGGGTAGAAGCGATTCCTCTCAAAGTGGAAAACGCGGTGGCAGTCGTCAAATTCATTCAGGAAAACATCATATACCGGTTTAGGATTCCCAACACAATCTTATCTAATAACGGGACGCCTTTCGTTAATCGTCAAGTCGCTGCGAAGTTGATGAAGTATAATGTGAGATATGTGTGTTCAACGCCCTATTATCCAAAGGGAAATGGGCAATCAGAGGCAACAAACTAAACATTGCTGATGATTTTAAGCATGATGATTGCAGATGATCATAAGAAATGGGCAGAATCTCTGAATGTGGCATTATGGGCTTATCGCACATCACTAAGAATTCCTACGAAAGTTTCCCCGTTCTTACTTTGTTATGGAGCTGAAGCAGTCATCCCTACCGAGGTCAAGATTAGTTCTGCAAGGTTGGACTTCAGTGCCTTGTACGAAAATCAACGCGACCACGATCTTTTTCTACGTGAAGAAAGGCACGAGCAAGCTAAGAAAACAAACACGAAGTATAAGGAAATACTATCTCGCACATACAACAAAACTGTTCAGCACCGATATTTTGCTGTTGGAGATCTGGTTATTCGAGCTTCTGATCATTGCATGTGTGAAATGACTCATCCCAAGTTTGCTAACTGTGAGGGCCCTTTTGAGGTTAAAGAAGTATTCGACAGTGGCTATTTCACTATTTTACGATGCTATGGGACTTCCACGACTCCAGATCCCGTTAATATGCGATGGCTTAAGAAATCCTATCCTTAGAACTTTTCTTGCAAAAACTTGTACTCTGCTGCTTTCTTTCCATATGAGGACTACATTAATGATAATGACTCTCCCATATGAGAGATCTATTATCAATTTCACTTGTGTCACTTATTTTATTGCCTTTTATAATTTGCAATCAATACTCGATTCACAACATTAAAGCATATTTGTCTAGATAGAGGCGATATTCAATCTAAGTCTATTTGTCTAGATAGCAGCAAAATACAATTAAAGCCTATATATTTAGATAGCAGCGATAGTTAATATAAGCATATCTGTCTAGATAACAGCAACATATAATTAAAGCCTATCTGTCTAGTTAGTAGAGATATTCAATCTAAGCCTGTCTGTCTAGATAGAAGCAAAATACAATTAAAGCCTATCTGTCTAGATAGCAGTAATATTTCATAAAGCCTATCTGTTTAGATAGCAGTGACATTCGATGGCCGCCTATCCGTTTAGATAGTAGAAATCTTCGATTATAGTTTATCCATTTAGATAACAACTGAAAGTGTGTAATGTAGGTGTAAACAGGTATATAAATACTCTAGAAGGGGGGGATTGAATAAAGTATGATAGCTTTTGTAAAATACGATTTTTTTAAAACTTAAGTAGAGCAAACTGTTGATATCTCAAAGCTTTGAAAATAATTTGAGAAGCTTAAAGATATAACAGCAAATTATAGAGGCTCCAAAGCTTTGAGACTTGGAAAGCTCCAAAGCTTTGAAACTTCCAATATAAACTGAAAGTAAATGCAGGAAAAGTAAATAGCAAGAACACAGAGATTTTACAGAGTTCAGTCACAATTGGACCTAGTCTCTGCCTGAGGGATCTAGTCCCACCAGGATTCAAACACAACTTCTTATTAATCACCCAGATTTAGCCCTAGATCTCAAGCCTAAGTGAGCTACCTTACACTTATACAGCTTGTGGTACCCACCCTATCTAGTTACATGCTACAACCTGTTGAAACAATAAGAACCACTTGTTGTTAACTTGAAAAACCAAACCACTAAGTTTAGTGAGGTTTTAGATATGAAGAATAAATGATACAATTGAGTACAAGAAGAAGAAATTAGAAAATATAAGATGTTTAAGCCTGGAAGAGTCCTTCTGAATTTGAATGATCTTCAGTCTGCTGGAGTTGAATTCCTGAATGATTTGAAGAGCTATATGAACTTGATCTTCCGAGTAAGTTTCTCTCTTCGAAACCACAATCTCTGTATATCCTATAACTCTCTGCAATTCAAATTTAAGTAGTTGATTCAGTCTACAACTGAATTGAGAGATTTCAGGAACATAATTCCTAAAATATCTCCTATATGATAAGCTCCTATCAAAACTTAATTTGAATGCATTGCTGATTTGTTTATGGACGTTGAGTGTCCAAGAAACTTGCATATACTCAACAAACAAGATCAAAAAAATAACAAAACAATCTAGCAAAAATATCTGCTTGAAACTGCAGCTATCAGATAATGAGAAACCTATGCTAGAGTTTTCTGCTGACAGTTCTGAGTTAACAAATATATTCAATTTCATGAGTATATCAAGTAACTATTTGACGCGAATTCTGTACGCGCTTAAACGCAAGTATACGGTCAAGTAGTATTTAGGAGTATTTTACGACTCCGAGTATCGATTCCAAGGGAATTTACGACTACTAACTAAATAGAAATTAACTTTACGATATCTAAGTAACAAGTAAAAATGGTGTTTGATTTTGTAACGTTGTCGCCCACAAACAAGCGACGTAAATTAAATAACAAGTAACTAACTATTTTTGTAGGGTTTTTACTTTAAACAAAGATAAATTGTGATTGAATACGATTAATGAGAAAGAACTAGGTAATTGATGATCTCTAGGGTTGTTAACGATTTCCGGAATTATGCATGAAACACTATACTAACGTTCTAGTTATATCGGGTAATGCTCATCACGATCTTCTCTCGATCTCACGTGAATTTCTGTAAACAATAGATTTCGGGTCCTCTCGGTCCACCTCCGTCTATTACTACAATCTAAATGATTTGTTAGGCTCGTTCACCGGGTCCTGTCGGTCCACCGAATTCACTAAGTTCTAACCACAATCAACCGAAACAACCCTCACACGATTAATCAAGTTTCTATCTCCTCTCGGTCTCAAGAAACTACAAGATCACCTAAACTATTCTTTAACACGTCTTAAAGAATTTACTTTCGTGCAATCCTATCAACAAGTAGCGTCCTACGGGTGATCAAGCCAATAACACCAATAAATAATAATCAAGAATAGTTTGGATAACAAGAACATTCATAAACTTTAAGCTAATGCATGTATCAAGTCCAAAATCCGGAAAACGTCATCAAACCCTAGTTTTCATCAATCACCTAGCTTACGATTTTTAGCTAGACATAGTAGTGATCAACATATTCAAAATATTGAAGTTCAGGAAGAATTGAAGAAGAAAAGATGATCAAACGCTAAAATCTTCAAATTTGATGATCTTCCTAGCTCCAAGCTTTGTCTCCCGTCTTCTCTAGCTCCCCAGACTCCAAAGATGCGTGAATGAACCGTTATTAGGTCGTCTCCTTCGTTTTTTACCAGCTGGGCACGATTTTTAATGTAATTTGGCCGAAATTGCACTTCAGCCCCTCCAATTTGTAATTCCCGGACAAAATTATTTGCTGATCTTGCGCGGGCTGTAACTCCTTCATACGGACTCATCTTTGGGCCTACCATATATCGTTGGAAAGCTACGGATGTCTACTTTCCAATGCCGCAAGACTTGCTTCAAAATTATTTGTGATTTGCTTGTGCATCGAAAAGAGTGCAGGCTAGTCCTGTGTGACTTTTCCAACTTTGCTTCGTTTGTGCGTCTCCTTTTCTCCTCTTCATCTAGCTCCATTCCAAGCATATCCAAGCATCTCATAAGCTCTATTGCACCTATTTTACCTGAGATACACAATTATAAACAACCCGTGCAATTATCATAGCAAATATGAGGGAAAACATGCACAAATAAGCTAGAAACACAACTTTTCACTCTTATGCTTACAAATCGTCAAAGTCACATATTTGTGCATTATATCATATAAATCATGTGAAATAAGCCTAATAAAAGTAATATGGAAGTATAATAATAACTCCTAAAATAGAGTTATCACTATTATAGATCACACAATAATAGACACTAATCAGCTTGTATCAAGTTCTAAGTATCACTGAATCCACCTGCATACAGGAAGATGATTAGAAGAGTTTAGCAGTAAAGAGTAACTAGAATATCTCAAAGCTTTGAAGCTTTGCCTGCTAACTTCACCAGAATGAACATTGGATTCTCAATCTAACTTAGTCCTGCAATGATCAAATTAGAACATAGATTGCTAAATGAAATCATATAAGTAATTCATATCATCACCGAAACATAACCAAAACATGCACAAAAACAGTTAGGTAATTCAGCATATAGGAACTGCTACAGTAACTCTAAGCTTTGAATCTTTGGTACTTCGCAATTTCTTATGTTTGTGTTTCTGGATTTCATCATCAAGGAGCTAAGCTCTCTGCCTGTATATTCACAACATAACTTCCATGAGCTTCAAACTTATCAATCTCCCCCTTGATGAAAGACAAAACACATTATTTGGATACTGATATCCTGCAACTTACAATCAGTAGTAAAAATCACGAAATATGAATAACAGAAATTCAAATACCACAGAATTGCATAGATAACATCTACCAGATCCAGAATTTATTACAAACCATAAAACTAGATACTAAACATCCTTAAAACATAAAAACTACTAGAACACATAAACACATAATCTTCTCCCCCTTTTTGACTTTCATAAAAAGAGTAGAAAAAATGTAGGATCTGTTCAGAATGTTTTTCGAAAAGTAAAAAAGATAACCTAAACTTCAGGACTGAGAAGAGTAGAAAGAATAGAGAGACTGGGTTCAAGGCTTTGAAGATCCTGAGGACTTTGCTTTTCCCTTGCCTTTTCCCTGAGTCTCTCTTACTCTTCTTCTGAGTCTTCTGCATCTTCAGCCTGTTCTTCATTCTTCCTTCCTGGTTCTTCAGCTTTTACAGAATCAGCTCCCATCTTCTCCACAACCTCATCAACCAACTTGTGTAGATCTGCAGCTTCCTTTTCATGCTTTCTTTGCACCAGTTTCCTCATCATCTGCCTCCTCTTCAGATTGTTCAAAGAGATCCTTTGATGTCAAAATAACAGGAAAACCTTTCTTCTTCTTCAGTTTCTTGAGAGCTTCTCCCACAACTTCCTCTAAATCAATGCTGGTATCTTTGCTTTCTGAAGAAGACACTTTCTCTAGATCCAAACCTTTGATGATCAGGTCAAGTTTGTTGAGCACCAAACCTTTGAACTTAGTCAGGTCATACTTTGTCTCAAATCCTCCACACCATCTTCCATAACTTCAACCTTATCAATAATCTGTGAAAAATCCAGATTACCAGGCATCTTAGGGGTTGAAGCAGCTCTAGGTTTGATGAATTCCTTCTCCTTCAGCTCCTAAACATTCAACTCTGAATAGAACTTCCACTTTCCTTTAGCAGTATAAAAATCCCAATCCTTTGAAGAGATGCTTCATCAACTACCCCAAAACCAGTAGTAATCTTCTCTTCATCCTCCATAGGAATCTTAAAATGCTTGAAAAATAATAATAAGACATTGGCATAGGGTAGGGAGTGGTTCCTAGTCCTAGTTCCACAATAGACCATATGTTCCATCACCACAGTAGGATGGTCTACCTCAAACCCTTGACAAATAAAATACATTATGATCAGCACCTTGTCTGTTACAACCTCTTTGGAATATTCTCTGGGGACAACACATCTCATAATGATTGAGAACATGATTTTGGTTTCACAGTTAAATAAAAAATGTGTTAACTTCTTGGGTTCAGAAGTGGTTCCCTCCAAGAAAAACATGGCTTTGGCTTTCTCTAGAATTTCTTCCAATCAGGATAATCACCAACCTTATACTTCCTAAGGTACCCCCAAAACTTTGGAGAACACCTTGTGATCCAACCTAATATCAACACCAGCTACTGTTGAAGTAAGGATATATCTATCACTATCATCAAGTTCTTGAACACAAATTTAGATAGAACAGCATGGTTAACCTAGGGTAAGCTTCAGAAGGAGGGTTCAACAGACTTCCAAGAGATGAGTATCTCAAACTCTTAATGTAGTCTAAGTCCAAAATATCCAATAACTCAGTATTGATCAGACTACAAAAAGAAACGTTAGATGATGCATACCCATCCATCCATACAGTCTTAACTTCAGAGTTAACAAACCAAGACTCAGGCAAGAGATTCTTACCAAAATTTGTGGCTTTCTTGGTTTTCACTGCAGTGTGCTTAACCCTCTTTTTCTCAGGATTTGTTTCACCCTTCTTTTATGGAGTTGCTTCTGCTTTCTTGTCACCACCCTTTTTCTCTTTTGAAGATGGTACAATCTTTTTTTCCTTCTCAGCATTCACTACTTTCTTTTTCTTACTAGACTCTTCCTCCTGATCCTTGTTCCCCTTTCTTTCACCACTTACTCTATTGCAGATTCTGATTCTGACCCAGCCCTTTCTTCTTCCTAAAATTCTTTCCCCTTCTTGGTCTTATTTGTAGGAGGAGAAGTCTGAAAACTCTTTGTGTCTTCTGAGTCTGATCCATGAATGGTGATCTTCCTATTGGCCTTTCTCTTCACCCTTTTGTTGGAGGTCTGACCTATCTGCTTGATCCTTTCTGATTTTCGCTCCATTTGGGTTAGGGTTTGAGAGAGTTTGAGAGAGTGGGAAGAGAGAGAGATCGAGACGAAGATATAGAAGTAGAGAATGAGAGAAAATAAGTCCTGAAGCTGGATTAAGTAGGTACAAGAGTTTGACTGAAAATAGGAGATTTGCATGCAAAGTGATTTCAGAAGATTTTCAAAGATATTTGTAGATATTTTGATCAAATCTCTGAACATTTGAAAGGATTCAGTAATTATAAAAAAAGATATTACAAAATTTTTCATGATCCAATTTTTTAAAGATAATGCAAATCCACTCATCAAAGCAGTGTGACAGTGGTCTAAAGCTTTGAGAAGTTTCAGACTATTATAGAAACTTCAAAGCTTTGAGCCATAGTTTCAAGGCTAAAGAAAATATAATCTCAAGGCTTTACAATCACACAGATAATACACAAAGTAACTAATTACTCCCCCTAAACCAATGCATCCTTGTTTAACATACCCAATTCAAGCCTTAGGGATGCAAACCTCTCATCTGGCAGTGGTTTAGTGAAAATATCAGCTATTTGCTTAGAAGTACAAAATAAAATATAGAACAATATCACATTTTTCTGTGTGATCTCTAAGAAAATGATGTCTCACATCTATGTGCTTTGTCCTTGAGTGCTGGACTGGATTCTTAGAAATAGAAATGGCACTTGTATTGTCACATTTGATAGGCACATTTCTGAAATCATATCCGAGTTCTCTTAGCTGCTGTGAAATCCATAAAATATGTGAACAACAAGCTCGAGCTGCAATGTATTCAGCTTCTGCAGTGGATAGAGCTACTGAATTCTGCTTCTTTGAATGCCAACTTATTATTGAAGATCTAATAAATTGGCAGCATCCAGAAGTAATCTTTCCGTCTTCTTTGTATCCTGCAAAGTCTTTATCTGAATATTCACTCAACAAAAAGTTAGAACTTCTTGGATACCAAAGCCCCAAGCCTTTGGTTCCATTCAAATATCTAAAAATCCGTTTCACAACAATTAAATGACTTTCTTTATGATCAGCTTAAAATCTTGCACTCATGCACACACTAAACATAATCTTGTCTACTAGCAGTTAGATACAGAAGTGAACCAATCATACCTCTATATTCTTTCTGATTTACACTCTTACCAGTTGTGTCCTTGTCTAAAGACAGTGATGAACTCATAGGGGTCTTTACAACCTTGGACCGTGACATGTTATACTTATTTAACAAGTCCAGGGTGTACTTTATTTGATGCACAAAAAATCCTTTCTTCATTTGATGTACATGAAGTCCAAGAAAGAAATTCAGTTCTCCCATCAAGCTCATTTCAAATTCCCTGCACATTAGACTTGAAAACTCTTTTGAAAGAGAATCATTAGTAGCACCAAATAGAATATCATCTACATATATTTGAAAAACTAACATATCTTTTTCCTGATGTTTGATAAAAAATAGTTTTATCAAACAGCCCTCTCTTGAAACCATTTAGGAATGCAAGAAGTATTCAGATATCTCCTAACCCTGCAACAGGGGAAAATGTTTCCTCATAGTCAATACCTTCCTCTTGATTGTATCCCTGTGCAACCAGTGTTGCTTTGTTTCTCACAACCTTACCGTTTTCATCAAGCTTATTTCTGAACATCCATCTTGTTCCAATCACTGATTGATCCTTTGGTCTAGGAACCAAATTCCAGACCTTGTTCCTTTCAAACTCATTCAACTCATTCTCCATTGTAATGATCCAATCTACATCTTCTAGTGCTTTTTTTTGCATTTTTGGGCTCAATGAGTGATACAAAATCACTAAATGCACATAGATTTCTCAATAGACCTCTTGTCTGAGTTCCAGTAGTTGGATCTGAAATAATATTCTCTGCATGATGATCTGAGCGATATTTGAACTTCTTTCTTGGTGTTCACGTGTATGGACCTTAAAGGCTTTGAATTCTTGATACAGTAGAAGGAACATCATATTTCCTATCAGTCTCAGTCTCAAGGCTTTGAAATTTTGGCTCAGCAGGGGGTTCAAGGCCTTGAGGTTCTTCTGAAAGCTTTTGCTACTTAGTTTTGCTCTTGCTAGATTTCTCAAGGTTTTCATCAGCCTCATATTTATTCAAACTAAGATCTGCAAAACTTTCACTCAGATAATCATCATTACTTTCATCAAAAATAACATGAATACTCTCCTCTACAATCTGATATCTCTTATTGTAGACCCTGTAAGCTTTCCTGGTTTGAGAAAAACCAAGAAACACACCTTCATCACTTCTAGCATCAAAATTACCAGGATTATCTTTGCCATTGTTATGCACAAAACAGGTACAGGCAAAAGGCTTAAAGTAAGCAACACTAGGCTTTCTGCCTTTAAACAGTTCATAAGGGGTTTTCTTCAAATTTGGCCTGATCAAACATCTATTGAGCACATAGTTGGCAGTATTAACAGCTTCTACCCACAAATATTTTGGCAAATTACTTTCAAGTAGCATGGTTCTAGAAATATCTTCAAGTGTCCTATTTTTCTTCTCAACTACTCCATTCTGCTGATGAGTTCTAGGTGAAGAAAAGTTGTGTGAGATGCCATGCTTTGCAAAAAATAAATCAAAATCAAGTTGATCAAATTCTCTACCATGATCACTTATAATAGTTGCAACATGTAAATTTTTCAAGGTTTGAAGCTCTTTTTAAAGTTTAGAAAATTCACATAATGCTTGATACTTTTCTCTAATAAACATAACCCAAGTATATGTAGAGTAATCAACAAGCATATATCTCTTACCTCTGGATTTTTGAACCCTCATAGGAACACACAAGTCCATATGCATCAATTCTAAGGGTCCGGAGGTACTTACAAAAATCTTTGGCTTGAATGAGCTTCTGGTTTGTTTACCTTGAGTGCATGCCTTGCAACATTCATCATCCTTGAATTTGGGGATCTGTAACCCCCTTACCACATCTTTTGAGATGAGCTTATTCAAAGAATGCATGCTTATATGACCAAGCTTTTTGTGCCATAGTTTTGAGTCATCTTTCAAAGCTTTGAGACACTTCAGACTATCACCTGCAACTTTGTCAGTACATAGTGCATAAACATTATGTGACCTAGGAGCAGTGAGTATGCAATTCCCCGATTTTTTATCTTGCACCACACATTTCTACTTGTCAAAAACTACCTTATTACCTTTGTCACAAAGCTGGTAAATAATCAATAAATTATACTTAAGACCATCAACTAAATAAACATCAGAAATTGAATATGCAGAATTGTTACCAACACTTTCAATACCAATTATGCACTTTGCTTTGTCACCAAGTGTGATTGTTCCCTCTGATTGCTCTTTGAGCTTTGAGAATAAAGATTTCTTCCCACTCATATGACTGGAACATCCACTATCCAATATCCATTTCTGATCTTTCAAAGCTTTGGTGACATCCTGCAAAATTCAATCAATGCCTCAACAGGCTATTAGACCAAGTGTAGAATTTGGATTCATACTCAGAGTCAACCATATTAGGTGGTCTAACTCCTTTTGGATCCCAAATATGTTTCACTTGTCCCTTAAGCTGATAAGGATAGGTGTTCCTCATTATGTGAGGTTCTGTCCTTCTAAAAGGGCAAGTTTCTTTTATATTTCCAATTTTACAGCAGTAATGACACTTTGGAGAATGTGTGCTTCCTGCTTTCACAAAAGTGGTTTGGCTTTGTCTTGGAAAAGTTGGGTTATATCCAATTCCACTCTTGTATACAGAATGCATACTTCCTCCAAGCATAAGACTTAGCTTCTATTCTGAGCCAGCAAAAGTTGAAAATATTTTCTTGGATTCTTGAAGCTTACTAGTCAATGATGTATTTTGTTGTTCTAAATAATCAGAATGATTTTTTAGATCAACAAACTTGTCAGTTAAAGTAGTGTTTTGATCAATTACTTCTTTGACTTCTGATTTCAAAGCTTTGAATCTACTGTTCAAGGCTTTGAAGTCACTGTCAATTTTAACTTAGTAGCTTCAAGACATTTGTTCTGAAAAACCAAATCTAAATTTTCTTTTGCCTGCTCATGAACCTTAATTTTCAAAGAATCAATCTCATTCCTGTAACTCCCCTCATTTAAAGACATGCTTTTGAGAGTTTCAGGCAATACATCAGAAGGACGAGATAAGAGATTTTTTACCATGTATTCAATTGGCTTCTCAGTAGAAGGGTCCTCTTGATGTCCAGCCATTAAACAGAGATTGTCTTGCTCATCATAAGAATCTGAGTCTGAAGAGACTGAATCACTCCATGAGGCTACCATTGCCTTCTTCCTTTTATTGTCATTTTCTTTATTTGAAAATTGTCTGTTCTTCTTCTTTTGAGGACAATTTCTCACCAGGTGATCTGCTTCTCCACATCCTTAGCAATTCATAACTGAAAGTGTGTAATGTAGACTATATACAGGACCTAAATACTCTAGAAGGGGGGGGGGGTTGAATAGAGTATGGAAACTTTTTTCAAAACTCAAAGTTTAACTGAATAACTTTGTGTGAAACTCAAATCTCAAGGCCTTGAGATTTTAGTAAACTGTCTGAAACTTTCAAAGGCAAAATAGAAAGCTTCAAGGCCTTGAACTATAATCAATTCTAAACAGCTTTTGAACCCTAGTTTGATTTGAGTTGTATGCAGCAGATAGTAATCAAACTGTAAAGTAAAGAACACAAAGCAATTTACAGTGTTCAGTCGCAATGGACCTAATCTCTGCCTGAGGGATCTAATCCCACTAGGATTGGGCAAACACTTCTTATTACTCACACAGAAACAACCCTAGATCTTCAAGCCTAAGTGATTTCCCTTACACCTATACAGCTTGTGGTTCCAATACTATCTAGTTCCAGCTACTAACTGTTGAGCTAACAAGAACCTCTTGTTGTTCACTTGAACAACCAACCACTAGGTTAAGTGAGGTTTAAGATAATTTAAAGATACACAGATTAAAGTACAAGTGAAGAACACAGTAGAAAAGATAGCTGTTGAAGCCTGGATGAGTTCTTCTGGAAACTGGATTGATTTGATCTTCTGGAATCTGGATTGAAGCCTGAATGTTTGTGTGTTTGAATGAATGATCTCCCACGAATTTTTCACACCTTTATGAGTATTCTGCAAGCCTCTCTATTCTTCAAAATTCAAACCAGTCTCTTTTATCCACAGCTGCAACTGATTGAGAGATTTTAGGATCTCAGTTCCTACAAATCCTCTTTCTGTTTTCAACTTAAATTCAAACAGCTCTAAATGGATATCCGTTGGAGTTTGTTGAGATTTCTCATGCACGTTTAACAGGCCTGCAACAGCATTGAAACACAGCAACAACAAAATCCAAAAAGATAACAGTGCTGTGACTGTTTGGTTATCCAGTTTCTGATAAAACTGGTTAACAGATTAGAACAGTAACCTGTATACCTTCTAATACATGTAAATCATGAAAAACAAGTTTAAGATTCTTAGAAGTCAGTAAATAATCACAATAATAATAATCACAACCTGCAAGAAAGAATCAACTTAGTTCAGTAAAAACTGTCAGCAGCTCAAGGCACATCTCAAGGCCTTGGAGCTCTGAACCTTCTTCACAGATATTCAAAGTTAAACCCAGATAACTTTGATTCTTCCTGTTCTGATCATCCGCAATTGTGTTAGATATGTAAAAAGTGTAATCTATAAGTATATGCAGTAAATCCCTGATCTGTATAATCAGATATCCCATCTGCAACACAGAACTGTTAGAACATATAGCAGAATAGAATAACTCTCAAGGCTTTGAAGTTCTGTCAATATCTCAAGGCCTTGGAGTATCTGAAATGCTTTGCTTCTTATGCCTTTGTCTTTGTCTTTCATCACTCAAAACAATTACCAACGAACACATTCAAGGGTCTTTGAATCAACAATTTCCCCCTTGATGAAAGACAAAACCTACAGTCTTGTATAGATCTTCCTGCCACTCATTAAGAAAATTAGATAACCACAAAATGCAGATAAAATTTACATATAACCACAAAAATATAAACACAACTGATTATTAAATCACAAAACAACTAAGTATTATTATTATTCAAATACTGCAAACACTACTGCAAACACAAAGCCACATAATTTCTCCCCCTTTTTGACTTTCATCAAATAAGGATGAAGAAATGTTTGATCATTACTCAGAGTCTTAAAAAAAACTTAAACAAAATTATTGCTAAAAAGTCAAGGCCTTGAGAACAGAAAAGAAAGAAGAGAAAGAAATAGAAGGTCAAGGCTTTGGCAATCTCTGATCTTCACTTCTTCTTTGATGTCTGGTCTTTCTCTGAGCCTTCTCCAACTTCTTCTTCACTTGCAGCATCTTCAGCAGACTGATTACCTTCTTGTTCAGCTTCCACTTCTGCAACAACCTCTTGAATTATCTCATCCACTTTCTTTTTAGCCTGTACTGAATCCCCTTCTGTAGCTGCATCAACACTTGTGTCTTAACCAGCATCTTCTTCATCAGTTTGTTCATACAAATCTTTTGAAGTAAGCACCCCTAGAATTGGCTTCTTCTTCTTTTTCAGAAAATATCCCAGCCTCTCATCTGAGTCCACACTAGTGTCATGATTAGTAGCAGAAGGTATCTTTTCCAAATTCAAGCCCTTGATGATAACATCCAGCTTTCCATTCATAACATTCATCAAGCCCTTGAACTGGTTGAATTCAGCTGACAGGTCAGATAACCTTTGTCTGAGATCTTCAATCTCAACCTGCTGATCTTCTAACTTCTCAACCAACAAGGAGTAATCCTCATTGGCTTGTCCTTTCCCTGATGTAGTCACCTTAGGCTTCACAAACTCCTTCTCTGCAAGTTCCTCCTTAGACAAATCTGAATAAAACTTCCATTGTCCCTTCCCAGTTTGAACTACTCCAATCCTCTGAAGTGCAGTCTCATAAATCAACCCAAAACCTCCAGTAATCTTTTCCTCTCCTTTCACAGGTACATCAAAGTATTCAAAGAAAAGAGATAACAGGTTGGCATATGGAAGAGGATGGTTTCTAGTCCTGGTTGCACAATAAATCATATGCTCCATAACAACTGTTGGCAAGTCTATCTCAAACCCTTGAGATATCAGATACATTAAAATCAGAACCTTATCAGTCACTAACTCCCTTGAGTTCTCCCTAGGAACTACACTTCTCATCAGAATTGTAAACAAGATTTTGGCTTCACAGTTGAGCACAGAGTGTGTCAACTGCTTTGGACCAGAGGGTACACCTTCAATAAAAAACATCTCCTTTGCCTTATCCAGACACTCCTTCCTATCAGGGTAATCTCCAACATTGTATTTCCTAGGAATGCCCAAGACTTCGGAAAAAGTCCTATGATCTAACCTCAAATCCACTCCAGCCACTTTTGAAGTTAACACCATTTTATCATCACCTTCAGAAACCAAATTCAGATAAAATAACCTAGTTAACCTAGGATAGGCCTTTGGACTAGGATTTAACACTTTCCAAACAGCAGTTTCTTTTAACTTTCTCATGCAGTCTATATCCAATTTATCCAATAATTCTTCAGAAACCATACTACAGAAAGCTACCTTAGATGAAGCATACCCTTGCATCCATACAGTTCTAACCTCAGAACTAACAAACCGGTCTGTAGGAAGTACATTCTTACCTTGATATCCTTTCTTAGTTGCAGCAGCAACTTGCATAACCCTAGTTTTCTTCTCTGAGGATTTGGTCTTTTCTTGTTCTCCTTCAGATGGTTTCTTCTTGCTTTCTTCAGCAGATTTCCCCTTTTCCTCTTCACCAGTCTTTTTCTTTTCTCCCCCTTTCTTCTTCTCTGACCTAGGTTGATCACCACCCTGTATCTCCTATTGTGGATCAATGCTTGAGCCTTCATCTTTCTCTGTTCTGGACTTCTTTGCACGAGGAGAGTCCTCATGCAAGCTCTGAGTGTTTTCTGAATCTGAATCAGAAATCACTATCTTCTCTTTCTTATTTGCCCTCTTCTTGGATCTGCCAGAAGGCTTTCCCTGTTGCTGAATTCTAGCTGATTTGCGCTCCATTTTGGGGTTTAGGGTTTTGAGAGGAGAATGTGATTGAGAGAAACTGAGAGAGAGAGAGAGTAGAGTCGTAGAAGATTGGGAAAGAATGAGAAGAAAAAGCCTTGACTTTCAGCATAAGTAGGTTGAAAAGGATGAGTCATAGAAGGACTCTGCTATATCAACATGCAAAATAGGATCTTGAAGAATATTTTTGGGATATTTTAGAACATTCTCTGAGTAATTCAAATATTATACAGTTATCTTAAAGATAAGATATAATATTTGATGATCCATTTTTTTTAAAAGAATACAGATATTATCAAGACCTGGAGAACAATCTCAAGGCCTTGAGATTTCCTGCAGTATGAGAAACTTCAAAGCTTTGAGCTATACTTTCAAGGCTTTGAGATTTCAGCACATAATCACATATAAGTACTAATACTCCCCCTAAACCAATGCATCCTTGTTTAACATCCTCAATTCAAGCCTTAGAGATGAAAACCTATCATCTGGCAAAGGTTTAGTGAAAATATCAGCAATCTGTATTGAAGTAGAAATAAAATTTAAAACAACATCACCTTGTTCTGCATGATCTCTAAGGAAGTGATGTATCGCATCTATGTGCTTAGTCCTTGAGTGCTGAACTGGATTCTTAGAGATTGAAATAGCACTTGTGTTGTCACAATGAATAGGCACATTTCTGAAATTGTAGCCAAGATCTCTAAGTTGCTGAGCAATCCATAACACTTGTGAACAGCAAGCACCAGCTGCAATATATTCAGCTTCTGCAGTTGATAATGCTACATAATTTTGCTTTTAAGAATGCTAACTGATCAATGAAGATCCAAGAAATTGACAGAATCCAGGAGTACTTTTCCTGTCTACTTTATATCCTGCAAAATCTGCATGTGAATAGCCACTCAACATAAAATTAGATCTTCTTGGATACCAAAGCCCTAAGTCTCTGGTTCCATTCAAATATCTAAAAATTCTTTTGACTGCAGTTAAATGACTTTCCTTAGGATCTGATTGGAATCTAGCACACATACAGACACTGAACATAATATCAGGTCTACTAGCAGTTAAATACAACAGTGATCCAATCATACCTATGTATTCCTTTTGATTCACACTCTTACCATTTGAATCTTTGTCTAAAGAGAGTGATGAACTCATAGGGGTCTTAAGCACCTTGGACTGTGACATATTGCACTTATTCAATAAGTCATTGGTATACTTTCCTTGATGCACAAAAATTCCTTCTTCATTTGTAAGATATGAAGTCCAAGAGAGAAATTCAGTTCACCCATTAGGCTCATCTCAAACTCGATGCACATCAGACTAGAAAACTCTTTTGAAAGAGCATCATTAGTCGCACCAAATAAAATATCATCTACATAAATCTGAACTACTAACAAGTCACTTTGATGGTGTTTAATGAAAAGAGTTTTGTCAACTAGGCCTCTTTTGAAATTGTTTTCAAGTAGAAATTTTGAAAGTCTGTCATACCAAGCCCTTGGAGCTTGTTTTAAACCATAAAGAGCTTTATCCAGTTTATAAACATGATAAGGAAAGTTTTCATCTTCAAAACCAGGTGGTTGTGCTACAAAAACATCTTCTTGCAAATGCAAGAAGTATTCGAATAGCTTCTAACCTGGCAACAGGAGCAAAAGTCTCCACATAATCTATACCTTCTTCCTGATTATATCCTTAAGCTCCCAGTCTGGCTTTATTTCTTACCACTTTGCCATTCTCATCAAGCTTGTTTCTGAATACCCATCTGGTTCCAATAACTGATTTCTCTTTAGGTTTGGGAACCAGATTCCATACCTTGTTTCTTTCAAACTCATTCAGCTCACTCTGCATTGCAATGATCAATTCTGCATCTTCTAGTGCTTCCTTGGTATTTTTAGGCTCAATCAAAGATACAAATGCACTAAAAGAACACAAGTTCTTCAACTGTCCTCTTGTCTGAGTTCCAGTTGATGGATCTGATATAATGTTATCAACTGGATGGTCTGCAAGGTACTTAAACTTCTTTCTTGGTACCCAGGAGTATTCTCCTTCAAGGCATTGAGTCCTTGAAACATTAGAGGGAGCATCATAGAAAGTTTCAGCTTCAGTCTCAAGGCTTTGAGATTTTGGTTCAACAGGAGGTTCAAGGCCTTGAGATTCTGCTGATTGATTATGCACATTAGTTTTGCCTTTGTCTTCTTTCACAACATCATCATCTGATTCATGCTTGTTCAAATCTAGATCTGCAAAACTTTCACTCAGAGAATCCTTAGTACTTTCATCAAAGATTACATGAATGCTCTCTTCCACAATCTTGGTTTTTCTATTATAAAATCTATAAGCTTTGCTAGTTTGAGAATATCCAAGAAATACACCTTCATCACTTCTAGCATCAAACCTACCAAGATTGTCTCTACCATTATTATGCACAAAACAGATACAACCAAAAGGTTTGAAATAAGAAACAATAGGTTTTCTACCTTTAAACAGTTCATAGGGGGTCTTTTTCAAAAGAGGTCTAATCAACCATCTATTCAGCACATAATTGGCAGTGTTAACAGCTTCTGCCCATAAAAACTTTGGCAAATTACTTTCAAGAAGCATGGTTCTGAACATATCCTCAAGTGTCCTATTTTTCCTTTCAACTACTCCATTTTGCTGTGGAGTTCTAGGTGCAGAAAAGTTGTGTGAAATGTCATGCTTTGTACAAAACAAATCAAAGTCAAGTTGATCAAATTCCCTACCATGATCACTTCTAATAGATGCAACAGGTAAATATTTCAAAGTTTGAAGCTCTTTGCACAATCTAGAAAATTCAGATAAAGCTTCAGTTTTGTCTCTAATAAACATCACCCAAGTAAATCTAGAATAATCATCAATTATAACAAGCATATACCTCTTACCTTTTGGGGTCTGAACTCTCATAGGACCACACAAGTCCATATGCAGCAATTCTAAGGGTCTAGAAGTACTTACAAAGTTCTTTGGCTTGAATGAGCTTCTGGTTTGTTTACCTTGTACACATGCCTTACAAACCTCATCATCTGAAAATCTATGTGATGGTAAACCTCTTACCAAGTCCTTTGAGATGAGTTTATTCAAGGTATATATAATAATATGCCCAAGCTTTCTGTGCCAAAGCTTTGAATCTTCCTTCAAGGCCTTGAGGCATTTTATCTTGTCACCTGCAACACTGTTAGTATTCATATCATATAGATTATATGATCTAGGAGCAGTGAGTATGCAATCACCAGATTTCTCATCTTGCACCACACATTTCTCCTTGTCAAATATAGCCTTATAACCTTTATCACATAACTGAGAGATACTAAGCAGATTATACTTAAGTCCATCTACCAGATAAACATCAGATATAGAATTAGTAGAACCATTACCAATACTACCTATACCAATGATATTGCATTTTGCTTTGTCACCAAGTGTGATTTTTCCTCCAAATTTTTTTGTAAGTTCAGTGAAGAGAGACTTCTTTGCACTCATATGTCTGGAACATCCACTGTCTAATATCCATTTCTGATCTTTCAAGGCCTTGGTGACATCCTGCAAAAACAAATCATTGCCTCAACAGGCTGTTAGACCAAGTGCAGAACTTTGAGTCATACTCAGAATCAGCCATGTTTGGTGGCCTAATTCCTTTTGGAACCCAAATCTGCCTAACATGTCCCTTAAGCTGATAAGGATAAGTATTCCTCATAATGTGAGGTTCTGATCTTCTGAAGGGACAAGTTAATCTGACATGACCTATTTTCCCACAGTAATGGCATTTTGGAGAATGTCTACTACCAGATTTGACAAAAGTAGTTTGGCATTTCTTTGGAAAATTTGGATTATAGCCAATCCCACTTTTATGCATTGATTTCAGACTTCCTCTAAGAATGAGATTCAGATTATGTTCTGAGCCTGTGAAACTAGCTAGGACCTTCTTGGACTCTTGAAGTTTCTCAGTCAAAGAACAGATTTGTTGTTCTTAACTCTCAGAATGAGTCTTTATATCAACATATCTTTCAGTCAAAAGAGTATTTTGATCAACAACCTCTTTTATCTGTGCCTTCAAGTCTTTGAACCTGCTATCCAAGGCCTTGAAGTCCTTTTCAAGCTTTGTCTTAGAGACTTCAACAGTTTTGTTTGAAAAAACTAGGTCCAGGTTTTCTTTTACCTGCTCATGAATCTTAATCTTTAAAGCAGAAATCTCATTTCTATAACTTTACTCATTTAAAAACATACTTTTGAGAATTTCAGGAAGTAAATTAGTAGGACTAGCAAGTAGATTTTTTACCATATCTTCAATATGTATGTCTGATGAATTTTCCTCATCATGCTTTGCCATGAAGCATAAGTTTGCTTGATCCTCTTCTGTGTCTGAGTCACTTGATGAATCAGAATCACTCCAAGAAGCCATAATGGCTTTCTTCCTTATGTTTTCACTGTCTTTCTTCTGAAAGTTCCTGTTCTTCTTCTTTTGTGGACAGTCCCTTACTAAATGATCTGCATCACCACACTCAAAATAATTCATTACTTTAGTTTTATGTGACTGTGATGAAGGTTTACCTTTGTAGTCCTTGCTGCCTGAGGTTCTTGGTCTCTCTCTGTTGTAATCCCTGTTACCAGAGTTTATTTTCTTTTTGAGAATCCTGGCCAAGGCCTTGGAGATCAATACTAAAGCCTCTTCATCATCAGGCTCATCTTCAGTCTCAAGGCTTTGAGACTTTTCACTGTCTTTTGCCTTAAGTGCTAGGTTCCTGATGTTTTCACTCAAATCACCTTCCACATCCTTCATAGACATTTCATGAGTGAGCAGCTTTCCTTGTAGATCATCTAGCTGAAGAAGACTCAAGTCCTGAGCTTCCTCAATGGCTGTTGTCTTTGGCTCCCACTTGGCTTTTGGCAAGCTTCTCAGGATCTTTCTGACCTTCTCTTCATTTGAGAACTTCTTTCCCAATGACTCCAGATTGTTCACCACATCAGTGAATCTTTTGAACATCTCCTTGATGGTCTCATCTGAGTTCATCTTGAACAACTCATATTGCCTCAGAAGTATGTTGATTTTGGTCTGCTTAACCTGGCTAGTTCCTTCATATGTCACCACCAGTTTATCCCATACTTCTTTGGCACTCTTGCAATTTGACACTCTGTTGAACTCATCTGCATTAAGAGCACAGTATAACAGATTCATAGCCTTGTAACTTTTTCATACCTTTTCCAGTTTAGTAACTGAAAGATTTTCCTCAGACTTGATACATCTGACTCCATCAATTGTAGTATAGTATTCATGAGGACCATTCTGAACTATTGACCACAGTTCCATGTCTTGATCTATGATGAACATCTTCATCAATGCCTTCCAGTGCATGAAGTTATCACCACATAACAATGGAGGTCTGTTGGCTGCCCTTCCTTGTGAGAATCCACCATCTCCTACATTACTCATAGTCACCAGATTGTTAAATCTAAAACAGTGACACAAGCTCTGATACCAATTGAAAGTGTGTAATGTAGACTAAATACAGGACCTAAATACTCTAGAAGGGGGGGGGGTTGAATAGAGTATTGAATCTTTTTTCAAAACTCAAAGTTTAACAGAATAACTATGTGTGAAACTCAAATCTCAAGGCCTTGAGATTTTAGTAAACTGTCTAAAACTTTCAAAGGAAAAATAGAAAGCTTCAAGGCCTTGAACTATAATCAATTCTAAACAGCTTTTTAACGCTAGTTTGATTTGAGTTGTATGCAGCAGATAGTAATCAAACTGTAAAGTAAAGAACACAAAGCAATTTACAGAGTTCAGTCGCAATGGACCTAATCTCGGCCTGAGGGATCTAATCCCACCAGGATTGGGCAAACACTTCTTATTACTCACACAGAAACAACCCAAGATCTTCAAGCCTAAGTGATTTCCCTTAAGCCTATACAGCTTGTGGTTCCAAACCTATCTAGTTCCAGCTACTAACTGTTGAGCTAACAAGAACCTCTTGTTGTTCACTTGAAAAACCAACCACTAGGTTAAGTGAGGTTTAAGATAATTTAAAGATACACAGATTAAAGTAAAAGTGATGAACACAGTAGAAGAGATAAGGTGTTGAAGCTTGGATGTGTTCTTCTGGAAACTGGATTGATTTGATCTTCTGGAATCTGGATTGAATCCTGAATGTTTGTGTGTTTGAATGAATGATCTCCCACGAATTTGTCACACCTTTCTGAGTATTCTGCAAGTTCAAACCAGTCTCTTTTATCCACAGCTGCAACTGATTGAGAGATTTTAGGATCTCAGTTCCTACAAATCCTCTTTCTGTTTTCAACTGAAATTCAAACAGCTCTAACTGGATATCCGTTGGAGTTCGTTGAGATTGCTCCTGCACGTTTAACAACCCTGCAACAGCATTGAAACACAGCAACAACAAAATCCAAAAATATAACACTGCTAAGACTGTTTGGTTATCCAGTTTCTAATAAAACTGGTTAACAGATTAGAACAGTAACCTGTATAACTTCTAATACAAGTAAATCATGAAAAACAAGTTTAAGTTTCTTAGAAGTCAGTAAATAATCACAATAATTAGAATCACAACCTGCAAGAAAGAATCAACTTAGTTCTGTAAAAATTGTCAGCAGCTCAAGGCACATCTCAAGGCCTTGGAGCTCTGAACCTTCTTCACAGATATTCAAAGTTAAACCCATATAAATTTGATTCTTCCTGTTCTCATCATCTGCAATTGTGTAAGATACGTAAAAAGTGTAATCTATAAGTATATGCAGTAAATCCCTGATCTGTATAATCAGATATCCCATCTGCAACACAGAACTGTTAGAACATATAGCAGAATAGAATAACTCTCAAGGATTTGAAGTTTTGTCAATATCTCAAGGCCTTGGAGTATGTGAAATGCTTTGCTGCTTATGTCTATTTCATCACTCAAAACAATTACCAACCAAAACACATTCAAGGGTCTTTGAATCAACAATAACTTTAGGTTTATATGATTGTGAAGAATACTTACCTTTCTGATCCTTGCTGGTTGAGGATCTGAACTTCTCTTTGTTGTAATCCTTTTTCCCAGAGTTCCTCTTTTTCTAGAGAATTCTGGCCAAGGCTTTGAAAATCAAGGCTAGGGCTTCCTCATCATCATCATCATCCTCTGGTTCGAGGATTTGGGATTTTTCATTTTCTTTTGCCTTGAGTGCTAGATTCTTGATGTTGTCACCCAATTCACCATCAACCTTCTTCAAAGAGATCTCATGAGTAAGTAGATTTCCTTGCAGATCTTCCTGAATGCTTAAATCCCGAGCTTCTTCAATAGCACTTGTTTTAGGCTCCCATTTGGCTTTAGGCAATCTTCTGAGAATCTTCCTGACTTTTTCTTCATTTGAGAATACTTTTCCCAAAGACTCCAAGTTGTTCACAATATCTGTAAACCATTTGAACATATCTTTGATGGATTCATCAGAATTCATCTTAAACAATTCATAGTGCCTCAAAAGTATATTGATCTTTATTTACTTGACTTGGCTAGTTCCTTCATAGGTAACAATCAACTTATCCCAGACCTCCTTTGCATTTTTACAGTTGGATATCCTGTTGAACTCATCTGCACTAAGAGCACAACATAATAAGTTCAAAGCTTTGTAATTTTTTGATACCTTTTCCAGTTCAGTAACTGAAAGATCTTCATCAGGTTTTACAGTTCTAACACCATTGACAGTAGTATAGAACAGGTTTGGCCCATTTACTATAATAGACCATAGTTCCATGTCCTGATCTATGGTGAACATTTTCATCAATTCCTTCCAATGCACAAAAATATCACCACAGAACAGTGGAGGTCTATTAGCTGCCCTTCCCTATGAGAATCCTCCTTCACCTACAAAACTCATTGTCACAAGATTGTTAGATCTTTAAACAGTGACCCAAAGCTCTGATACCAATTGAAAGTGTGTAATGTAGGTAAAAACAGGTATATAAATACTCTAGAAGGGGGGGGGGGTTGAATAGAGTATGCTAGCTTTTGCCAAAACACAAGTTTTTGAAACTTAAGTAGAGCAAACTGTTGATATCTCAAAGATTTGAAAATAATTTGAGAAGCTTAAAGATATAACAGCAAAGTATAGAGGCTCCAAAACTTTGAGACTTGAAAAGCTTTAAAGCTTTGAAACTTCCAATATAAACTGAATGTAAATGCAGCAAACGTAAATAGCAAGAACACATAAATTTTACGGAGTTCAGTCACAATTGGACCTAGTCTCTGCCTGAGGGATCTAATCCCTCCTGGATTCAAACACAACTTCTAATTAATCACCCATATTTAGCCCTAGATCTCAAGCCCAAGTGAGCTACCTTACACTTATACAGCTTGTGGTACCCACCCTATCTAGTTACATGCTACAACCTGTTGGCATAATAAGAACCTCTTGTTGTTCACTTGAACAACCAAACTATTAATTTTAGTGAGGTTTTAGAGATGAAGTATAAATAATACAATTGAGTACAAGAAGAAGAACTCAGAAAAGATAAGTTGTTTAAGCCTGGAAGAGTCCTTCTGAATTTGAATGATCTTCAGTCTGCTGGATTTGAATTCCTGAATGATTTGAAGATCTGTATGAACTTGATCTTCCTAGTAAGTTTCTCTATTCAAAACCACGATATCTGTATATCCTATAACTCTCTGCAATTTAAATTTAAGTAGCTGATCTCAGTCTGCAACTGACTTGAGAGATTTCAGGAACAGAATTCCTAAAATATCTCATATATGATAAGCTCCTATCAACAGCTTAATTTGAATGCATTGCAGACATGTTTATGGACGTTGGAGCGTCCAACAAACCTGCATATACTCAGCAAACAAGATCAAACAAATAACAAAACAATCTAGCAAAAATATTTGCTTGAAACAGCAGCTATCAGATAATGAGAAACCTATGCTAGAGTTGTCTGTTGACAGTTCTGAATTAACAAATCTATTAAATCTCATGAGTATATCAAGTAACTATTATAGATCACACAATAATGGACACTAATCAGCTTGTATAAAGTTCTAAGTATCACTGAATCCACCTGCATACAGGAAGATGATTAGAAGAGCTTAGCAGTAAAGAGTAACTAGAATATCTCAAAGCTTTGAAGCTTTGCCTGCTAACTTCACCAGAATGAACATTGGATTCTCAATCCAACTTAGTCGTGCAATGATAAACTTAGAACATAGATTGTTAAATGAAATGATATAATTAATCCATATCATCACCAAAACATAACCAAAACCTGAACAAAAACAGTTAGATAATTCAGCATATAGGAACCGCTACAGTAACTCAAAGCTTTGAAGCTTTGGTACTTAACAATTTCTTATGCTTGTGTTTCTGGCTTTCATCATCAAGGAGCTAAGCTCTCTGCTTGTATATTCACAACATAATGTACATGAGCTTCAGACTTATCAACAGCAATATTTGATTTAGTGCCTATCTGTTTAGATAGCAGCGGAGCGATATACAATTAAAGTTTATCTATCTAATATAGAAGATAGCGATATCCGACCTGAGCTATCTAGTTAGATGGCAGGAATATTCGATAAAAAATGATCTGTGCAGATTTGTTGATCTGAGCCCAACTTCGAAGTTTAGACGACCTTGTGAAATGTGCTGAACACCCTGAACCGTTGCCAAGAAATATTGCGTGTTTGTAAGAGAAATGGTCGCTGGAGTTGTATTGCTTATCCTTTCCATGAGATATGTTATCTCTGTGAGAAGATATTTCCTGTCTTTAGGCACCAATTCCATTACTCTCGCAAATGTCTTATGGTATGAAATGCGAATCTTCATAAGCCACTTTAGAGACAATTTCTTTATGCATGCATTTCCAAAGAGGGATAAGTCATTCAACAAATTAAATAAAAGAAAATGTCGTATTATAATTGCATTTTCATCAAGTACAATACCACTGTCTTCAACTATCTCACGGAGAGAAGGAATTGAAATTGATTTTTCCTGGTCACTATTAGAGGCCTCTGCTTCAGCAAATCGTTTATCCGCAAGAATTTCTTGCGCAAAATAATCCTATGGAATGATACAATTTCCCTCAGCTTCGAAGGCTTCTGTAGCCCAAGATCCCAAGGACTATGAGCAAGAAGTGCTTACATATTGGGATCAAACGATCGATCCTCATCATAGGATTCTTTTCTGACCATGCCAGAAAAAGACAAATTCTCACACTGAGATCCTCCACTAATACCCACGGAAGAAGCCACATTCCTTAACAACGAACAGTTACTTGGATTCACCGAAGTGTTTGTCATTCTTGCTTGGGTCTCATTCACCACCTGAGGAGTATTCACACTGAAGGAGGAATTTTTTGGATGAGCAAGAACATTCATATTTCCTTGATCGACATTTTTTGCTTCCATTGGTAAATGATCACTCTCATTCAAAGCTCTTGCTTGCTCGTCAATGTTTGAGTTCAGGTTACCTGAAATTTGTCTCGTATGATCAAGAATTTGATCTTCTCTTTCTCTTTCGAAGCTCTTGCTTGCTCGTCAATGTTTTGCTCAGTCCCCGGTACACCTGCGAGATTTGTTTGCACAAAATGCTGTTCTAATTCATGACAATCCGTGGTTCGATCTTGTACAAGACTTTGCTCTGTATCTCGCTCATGAACATGATCCATTAATTGATTTGGGTTTAGCTATGGTTGTACTAAAGCTTCATTTGTTCGAACCTGTGGTTCGAACTTCACTACATCTTCAGTAGGAGGCTCTGTAATGACTTCAGAAGTTTTTTCAGCAGCATTTGGATTTTTTTTTGTTCTTGGAACAAGATTACCTTTGTAAAGAGTAGAGCCAAATGAAACGCGTTAACATTTAATGGAATGGTCATCAAGTGGATAATGTATATTCACTTGACTTTATCGCATCTGGGACAGCAGGATCAATGAAGGGGTGTACAGTAGGTAAAAATACAGGATCAGTACTCTAGAACGGGGGGGGGGGGGTTTAATAGAGTATGCAGACATTTGCTAAACTTTGCAATAATGGTGGTTTCAAAAGATTTGTAAGCAAATTAAAGGCCTTGAAATGAGTTTCATGCCCTTGGAATGAAAATAGTTGGAGTAAGGAAAGAATAAGTCTATTTCACGACCTTGAAATGAGTTTCAAACCCTTGAAGTGAAACTGTTTTGAATGCTGCAGAAGTTCTAAGTATGCAACTGAAAAGTAAATGCAAGAGACACAAGATATATAGAGTTCAGTCCACTTGGACATACGTCTCTCCCTCAGGGATCTTTTCCCTGTAGGATTTTCAAGACAATTCTTATTAATCCTCATCTAAGACCTAGATCTCAAGCACAGAGAGATGCCTTACTCTGTTACATCTTGTGGTTCTCACTAACCTATCTAGTACCTGCTCTAGCTATCTGATTAAATAGGAATTATCTATTGTTAACCTTTAACAATCCTTGAGAAGAGAGCTATAAGTATTATCAAAATGATATTCAAATGAAGTTCTGAATAGAAGAACACGGAAACAGATTCTGTAGTGAGTGTGCAGTGTTCTTCTAAAGCTTGGTTTGAGAGAAAATGAATCACCTTCTTTGTTGCTTGTCAATCCTTGAATGTCTTTGAGTGTCTCTATGAATTGATCTGTGTTGTCTCTTCAAATTTCTTCAGTAATTCTCCTTTTAAACACCCAGTTTGAATTCAAGATCTTCTCAACAAACTTTCCTGAAAATTTACTTCAAATCTTGACTCTTCGAACAGCTTCCTCCAACGGCTAGTAGCTCAGTATCTTTAGGGATACTGATTTGATCTTGTTGGAAGTATGTTAGGAAGATTTTAAATACAGCAGATTGATTACATAATCAAATCATCAAGCAGTTACCATATCTGCAAAACACAGGTTAGGAAACAGATTCCTATAAAATAGGAAACACAATATCCCTGCAAAACTTAATCAAACAGATGATATGACATAGTTTAAACTGTGTCAAAATACTTTGTATTTCATCATCAAGTATCAGCTAATCAAGCACAGGGGTTTAGGAGTTGGATTAAGATCAGAAACTCCCTCTAAGTTCATGCATATAAAGCTCTGTCATTATCAAGGCTTTGAAAGCTGTTTCAAGGCCTTGAAATTGACAAGTTATTTCAAGTCTTGAACCTGCAATGAAATTGACAAGCTATTCCAAGTGTCCCAACTTTTGTGTGCCAAAGCTTTGAATCTTCTTTCAAGGCCTTGAGACACTTCAAGTTTTCTCCTACAACTTTGTTAGTTTGAAAAGTATAAACATTGTTTGATCTAGAGGCTGTGAGGATGCAATTGCCATATTTATCATCTTGGACCACACATATCTCTTTGTCAAAACTAAACTTGTTGACATTATCATAAAGCTGAGATACACTAAGCAAGTTAAATTTCGAACCATCAACTAGATATACATCAGAAATAGAATTTTCAGAATTTGTACCAACTTTACCAATACCAAGAATGCTGCATTTTCCTTTGTCACCAAATGTAATTGATCCTTCTGATTGCTCTTTCAGTTATGAGAATATAGATCTCTTACCACTCATGTGTCGTGAGCAACCACTGTCCATAAATCATATTTTCTCTTTGATTTTTGTGACAGCCTGCAAACACCATTTACTGCCTTACCCAACTGTTAGACAAAGTGCTGAATTTAGATTCATATTCAGGGTAAACCATGTTGGGTGGTCTAATCCCTTTAGGAACCCAAATCTTTCTAACTTGTCCTTTGAGTTGGAAGGGAAAAGTGTTCCTCATTATGTAAAGTTCTCTTCTTCTAAAAGGACAAGTCATCTTAATATGACCAATATTATTGCAGTAATGGAACTTATGAGATGTTTAGCTTCCAGCTTTCACAAATCTGGTATTGTTCTTCTTTGGAAAATTTGGATTGTATCCTATACCATTTTTGTGAACAGACTTTAAGCTACCTCCAAGAATCAAGTTCAAGTTGTGTTCTGAGCCTGCCAGTTTTGTTTTGACCAATTCAGATTCTTGAAGTTTCTCAGTCAGAGTAGTCTTTTGTTTATCTAATTCATCAACTTGATGTCTTCGATTAACAATACTGTCACTCAAGAGAGATTTTTCAGTGACTACTTCCTTGACTTGTGTTTTTAAGGCTTTGAAACTGGTTTTCAAGGCCTTGAAATCACTGTCATTTTTTTTCTGAGAGATTTCAAGATTCTGATTCAGGCAAACAAGATGCAAGTTTTATTTTGCTTGCTCATGAAATTTTTCTTTCGAAACTCTAATTTCTTTCAGATAGTCCTCTTCATTTAAAAGCATTGTTCTAATATAATTAGAGGGCTTCTGATGGTTTTTAAATCAAGCAGTTTACAATTACCTCAACGTTCTTTTCAGAACTTTCATCATGCTTGGCCATAAAACATAGGTTGGCATGTTCTTCTTCAGATTCAGAGTCACTTGAGGTTTCGGAATCACTCCATGAAGCTATCACAACTTTCTTTCTTCTATCATGATCTTTCTTCTGAAAGTTCTTGCTCATCTTGTGTGGACAGTCTCTGATCAAGTGTCCTGCATCACCACACTCAAATAAATTAATGACTTTAGGCTTATTACCATGTGAAGAATATTTACCTTTGTAGTCTTTGCTACGAGAGGATCTGTGTCTATCTCTTCTGAAGTCCTTGTTTCCAATGTTTTTCTTCATTTTAAGAATGCTAGTCAAGGTTTTGGAAATCAAAGCAAATGTGTCTTCATCATCATCTTCAGTTTCAAGGATTTGAAATGGCTTATTCTCTTTTTCCTTTAGAGCTAGGTTCTTGACAACTTCTGGTAGTTCTCCATCAACTTCATTCATGGATATTTCATGTGTAAGGAGCTTCCCTTGTAGGTCATCAAGTTGAAGTGATGAGAGATCCTCAATAGCAGTAGAATTTGGTTCCCATTTTGCCTTTGGAAGACTTCTCAGAATCGTTCTACCCTTTTTTCACTGGAAATGTGCTTTCCTAATGAATCAAGGTTGTTGACAATGTCAGTGAATCTTTTTAACATGTCTCTGATCGACTCATCTCCATTCATCTTGAATAGCTCATATTTCCTGAGATATATGTTGATCTTGGTATGCTTGACTTGGCTGGTTTCTTCAAAAGTCACCACAAGCATCCCATATTCCTTGGCAGTCTTGCAACCTGAGATCATGTTAAACTCATCTGGACTCAAAGCACAATATAAGAGATTCATAACTTTATAATTTTTGGAAAATTATTCTAACTCAGAAGAGGAAAGAGAGTCTTCATATTTGGGAGTTATAATCCCATCTTTCTCTGTGTAGAAAGTATGAAGACCATTCTGAATGATAGTCTAGAGTTCCATATCTTGATCAATGATGAAAATTTTCATCAAGGCTTTCCAGTGGACAAAATTTTCTCCACAGAATAGAGAAGGTCTATAAGCAGCTCTTCCCTGAGAGAAACCACCATCACCTACATAGTCATAATCACAAGATGGTTAAATCTATGAAGTGATATAAGATCTGATACAAATTGTAAGGGTGTATAGTAGGTAGAAATACAGGATCAATACTCTAGAAGGGGGGTTGAAAAGAGTATGCAGACTTTTGCTAAACTCAAGAATACTGGTTTCAAAAGATTTGTAAAGAGATTCAAGGAATTGAAATGAGTTTCAAGCCCTTGGAATGAAAACAGTTAGAGTAAGGAAAAAATAAGTCTATTTCAAGGCCTTGAAATGAGTTTCAAACCCTTGAAATGAAACTGTTTTGAATGCTGCAAAACTTCTAAGTATGCAACCGAAAAGTAAATGCAAGAGACACATGATATATAGAGTTCAGTCCAATTGGACCTAAGTTTCTACCTCAGGGATCTTCTCCCTATAGGATTTTCAACACAATTCTTATTAATCCTCAGCTAATCCCTAGATCTCAAGAACAGAGAGATGCCTTACTCTGTTACATCTTGTGGTTCTCACTAACCTATCTAGTACCTGCTCTAGCTATCTGATTAAATAGGAATTATCTATTGTTCACCTTTAACAATCCTTGAGAAGAGAGCTATAAGTATTATCAAAATGATATACAAATGAAGTTCTGAATAGAAGAACACGGAAACAGATTCTGTAGTGAGTGTGCAGTGTTCTTCTGAAGCTTGGTTTGAGAGAAAATGAATCTGCTTCTTTGTTGCTTGTCAATCCTTGAATGTATTTGAGTGTCTCTATGAATTGATCTGTGTTGTCTCTTCAAATTTCTTCAGTAATTCTCCTTTTAAACACCCAGTTTGAATTCAAGATCTTCTCAACAAACTTTCCTGAAAATTTGCTTCAAATCTTGACTCTTCGAACAGCTTCCTCCAACGGCTAGTAGCTCAGTATCTTTAGGGATACTGATTTGATCTTGTTGGAAGTATGTTGGGAAGCTTTTAAATACAGTAGATTGATTATAGAATCAAATCATCAAGCAGTTACCATATCTGCAAAAAACAGGTTAGAAAAACAGGTTCCTATAAAATAGGAAACACAATATCACTGCAAAACTTAATCAAACAGATGATATTAGATAGTGTAAACTTTGTCAAAATACTTTTTCTTTCATCATCAAGTATCATCTATTCAAGCACAGGGGTTTAGGAATAGGATTAAGATCAGAAACTACCCCTAAGTTCATGCATATAAAGCTCAGTCAATTTCAATGCTTTGAAAGCTGTTTCAAGGCCTTGAAATAGACAAGCTATTTCAAGTCTTGAACCTGCAATAAACTTACAATCAAGAACTTTAATAGTGTCTGAAACACTTGCCAAATTACTTTGGACATGAGCTTGAATGGCACCTAGATTTGGTTGAACTGATTGCCTGTCACATGCAACATTATGAAACATATATATAATGTTCTGAATATTGTTGAAAGTTCAAGGACAGTTAGTGCACCTCCACATTCATATGTGGCTACATTTTCTCACTCAGTTCAAGACATGTATGCGATGTGTTGAAGATTATCGTCGACTCCTTTAAAAGATGAATAACCTGATTTATATGCGATGTACATGCTGTCATTTAATCACCTATTAAAATTGTATTTTACAATAAACATTTGGCATCATTTTACCTGAGGGTTCTCCACATTGATTCACCAACCAACGTCGAATTTCATTCGTAGAATTCCCATGAGTTAAAGCTCAAAAGATTATATCTTGACATGTTATGGCAAATTGGAATATGGTAGCTTCTTCGTTTACATCACCGATGATTTCCATGAAATCGCCCTGAGCATTTTCCATCTCCGCTACTACTGAACACGAATTACGGTCTTGTTCTTCTAATCTCCTTATTTATTCAAGTTCAACTCGCTCTTCTTCTTCACGTCTATGTCATTCTTCTTCTTCTCTCGCCGTAGTTTTTGACTTTCAAGCACAGCGTCTAAATCCTTTTTAGAATCAAACTTAGTTTGCTTGTCTTTTGGATCCCCACTCAAGGTTTCTTCAGAATCTATAACACAAATGTTATGATACACTCGATAACATGAGACTGAATAGTACGACATTTGGACGTGGAATAACATCCAAGAAATTCTTGATACTGCTTTGACGATTATCCCCAATACTCCTCATGGAGGAAAGTTGTGTTTTGCTTCTAGTTCTGGACACTTTTGATCTTGTAACTAGTTCATCTTCAGCTCTTTGATCTTTTTGCGAGCGCTTAACTTGTCTGGCGGTACCCATGTCTGTCACATCTGCTGACAGATCACTAGTCGATTTTGGGTCCTGGGAACTTTCGCCGGATGCGACAATTGAAAGAATGAATTGTGCGAGAGCAGGTTGAATTCGTTCCTTGTTATCCGGATCCATCGCCATCCCAGGTTCCAAAACAGCACCTTCAGAGTTATTCAATTTCAGATCACTGATGAAAGCCACGCTATGGTCGCTAGACACGAATCTCCTAAAATAACACTATAAAAGAAAATTTGTTTGATGATTGAAACTTAATGCGTTTCATAGGAAATTTGAGATCAATATACCTTTTTAAAATCTTCTGCATAAATTTTCCTTGCTTTGTAGGAAAACTTCCTCACCACGACAATCTTTTCTTTCAACACTAAATCAACACATAAATGTTGATCTTTTTCTAGAAGCGAATAGAAGACATATTCATGTTCATCCTTGGAACAAGCTGATTTAAATGGATAATCACCCTTTATGATTGCAGGTGGTTTATTTGGTCAAAATCGAAGCAGAGATTTCGCATGAAGATTAATTTGCGCGTTCCATAATGCTACCCAATTCGGAGTTGTCATGCCTTGTCTCTCTCCAGATGGAATAGTGAATGGAAGCATTTTTGTTAATAAATCACTATACTCTCCATATAGCAATATTTTGTAGAAATTTATTTATATCGAATCAGTCCAGAAAGAGGGTGCCACGGCGTCGTACCTAAATTGAGGACTTACCCGAATCGGGTCATAATCGACGGTTATGGGTTCGTAACTTAAACATTCATCAGCGTATTCGGAAAGAGCAGGAAATGAACCCCTCGCACACCAATGCATGAATCTTGAGTAACAACTTACTGCTTTAGTGATATGTGTGGTAGTGGTTTTTATATCTTCAGCATGATACATAACTGTATGCGAAACGATATCATTAAGGACGATAGTATACGGCCTGGATACAAAATAGGAAATATCATCGTAGATCAAATAGAATGGGCGTTGAATACCTTTTGTTTTAAACCAGCGCCACGCTCGAGGAAAAGGAAGATCTCTCGGAGCCTTAGGCCCATTCCGAAATTTGACTCTTGTTGGGATCAGAGCATACAAAGGCAATCTATCAAACACCCACATCGTTACGAATGCGACATTGACGTATGTCGAAATGTCAACCCTAATTCGATTGTTCAGCATGGGTCATGGCCAGATCCAAACGGTGATATAAAGAGCCCAAAACCAGGGGTCCTAGTGTTATTTTCTAGCCAAGGGTAAGACGAACAACAAGTGCAAGGATATGGCAGAAAACTCCATCATGGGGATGACCATCGATTAGGTACCTCGATAACTAGACACAAAGAAAACCACATAATGTATTACTCGATCCCTTTCCTGACAAGGAAGTTATCGCTTTGGGGTCCTTTGCTAATATTTCTTCAGAAAGCTTTGTCTTCGCAAAATCAGGGAAAAAACATAACACCCATTTTGACCAGACATTCTTCGCACCTGTTTTCACAGACAAATAAGTTTATGTGTGGGTACTTGATGTCCATATTGTCGTATTCTTTTTGAGATCTGCAATATGAACTTTCATTTGATCAAAGAGAGCGATCTCACCATCCTTATCCTGAGGAGCCAAAGGATCTACAGATCCCATGAAGGGAATTTCTAGGACCATCTCAACATCTTCGAGCGTAGGTCCAGCTTCAAACTAGGAAAAATGAAAGGAATTAGTCTTTTTCGAGTATCTAGAAAAGAGGGTCATTAGCATGTCATTATCGAGTTTAACACTCAATCCTTTTGTCGCACACCCGACCTCATAAATTCCCGCTTGAGTTAGTATAGGTTCATGATGCTCGAGAATATACTTTGTCCACTCCTCCATCCAATCCAATTTCTCCACAAACGTTTGTTGACCGATCTCTGTGTAGGGAAACAAACCAGCTTCGAGTCCGAGTCTATGAATCTCATTTATGTTTACAAGATCCCAATCCTCTTGTTGGGTTTTGAAGTAGGTAACGCAGCGGAATAGCAAAATTTAATTCCTCCTTCAATGCCCACCACGGATCGTCAGGAGGGGACATCATAACATGATAAGAGACATAGTATTGTGTACCTTTTGATTTGTGAGATCACACGAAGAATGATGTCCTCGTCTCTATGGTTGATCCACGTCTAGAGGTGATATCTAGATTTTTCCTTCACACAAGTGCTAGCTTGAACCCGAAGGAAGAGGGAAGAAGATAAAAGCAACAAAGGCACAAGAGGAGGTTCGGCCTCCTCTTTGAGCCCATGGGAAAGGGGGGCGGACAGGGCTAGGGTTTCGGCCCTAGCTCTTGTCTTTCTCTCTCTTTTGCTCTCTTCCACTCACTTTGTTATGTCTAATAACATTAGTGTGGGAAGGAAGCTAAAACCTCTTATATATTCCAACAACTCCTTGTTGTTTCCATAAAAGAGTTTCCTAATTATAGATGAACTAGAACTATTCCCTTCCTTGCAAATTAGTCCTACTAAGTTTGCAAGGTGTTGCACAATGATCCTTCCATTAATTAATCAATATTAATTAATCCCAAATCTAGCTCTACTCTATTTGACATGTGACCTCATAGGTTTCTATATAGTTGGTAGTACCTCTTAGTAACATGGAGTGGTGTCTAGAAACACATCCATGCCACCCAACCAATAGAAATAGTCAATGACCCGACAAACCTTTTGTGCCCAATATGTCATATTGCACTATCCCTTTGTCTCCATATCCGGATTGGACACGAGACATACCTCGTCACACTCGTATATCCAATCCATAGTTCCTCGATCCTGGGAATATGATAATGCTTGCAGATAACATCAATATCTTTATATTGATTTATCTGAGTCTGGCCAGACATTCAATAAGCCTCATCCCTCGAGTGGTCGTGGATATTTTCCCCATTATGTGGGAGGGACAAATCCTATCTACATCACTACGATCTCTAAGCTTTCTTCCTATCACGCCCGATAGCCATCTTTATGATTACCCAGTTACGTTGTAATGTTTGATAACATCAAAGCGCAATATTCCACAACTAGAGTATCTAGTGACTTCAAGTCTAAGGATTGCAATTATATTAGCACTACGAAAATTGATTGTGACTTGACATAATCTAATGTATCCTTTTCGTTGTGGGTCAATCTAGTATGCCATTACTCCTAATGCATACCCATGTGTTAGAATTGATATCTCCATATCAATCTACCCACATACTAGTCTATATTTGATCGTCCTCTTAATCAATTTATTAGACTAGGGATATTTAAGATAAACAACACATTTTATCTGAGGACTTCATTATATTAAATATCACAATATATAATAAATGAATATTCTAGCCAAAAAAATGTTCATACTAAATCTACGATTGCCTGTAGGGTATCTATTCCAACAGTCTACCACTTGCACTAGAGCCAATCTGGTGCATCTCGTATGCCTATAGATCTGGCGTGCCCTTCATGCTTTCGCTGCGCAAGAGGTTTCGTGAGCGGATCTGAAACATTGTCATCCGTTGGAATCTTGCACATCTTCACATCTCCTCGATCGATCATATCACGAATAAGATGGAATCTCCTAAGTACATGCTTTGATTTCTGGTGTAATCTTGGTTCCTTGGCCTGTGCGATTGCCCATAGTTGTCACAGTACAACTCTATGGGATCCACGATGCTAGGGACCACACCGAGCTCAGTGATAAACTTCTTTATCCAAAACTGCCTCTTTCGCTGCTTCCGCAGCAGCAATGTACTCAACTTCTGTTGTAGAATCAGCAACTGTCCCTTGCTTGGAACTCTTCGAGCTTACAGCTCCTCCATCCAGGCAAAACACGTATCTAGACTGCGATCTGTAGTCATCTTTGTTGGTTTGGAAGCTTGCATCAGTGTAACCCTTTACACTTAGCTCTTCCTTACCTCCAAATATCAAGAACACATCCTTAGTTCTTCTCAAGTACTTTAGGATGTTCTTGACAGCAATCCAGTGACTCTCACCCGGATTGGACTGGTATCTGTTCACCATACTCAACGCGTATGATACGTCTGGTCTAGTACATAACATGGCGTACATGATGGATCTTATGGCCGAAGCATAGGGTATCCTACTCATGCGGTCCTTCTCAATCTCATTGGAGGGACAGTCATTCTTAGAAAGAGTGACTCCATGCGACATGGGCAAGAATCCCTTTCTTGGAATCTTGCATATTGAACCTTTTCAACACCTTGTCTATATATGTACTTTGACTTAGGCCGAGCAACCTTCTAGAGCTATCCCTATAGATCTTTATACCAAGTATATAGGCTGCGTCTCCTAAGTCCTTCATTGCAAAGCACTTTCCTAGCCAATCTTTAACAGATTGCAAAGTAGGAATATCATTGACAATGATTAGTATTTCATCCACATACAAGACCAGAAATACTATAGAGCTCCCACTAACCTTCTTGTAAACACAAGGCTCATCTTCATTCTTGATGAAGCCAAACTCTTTGACTGCATCATCAAAACGTCGATTCCAACTTCTAGAAGCTTGCTTCAATCCATAAAAGGATCTTTGCAACTTACAGACTTTATTGGCATTCTCTGAATCCTCAAAACCCTCCGGTTGTGTCATGTACACATCCTCGAGGAGGTTCCCATAAAGAAATGATGTTTTGACATCCATTTGCCAAATCTCATAGTCGTAGTATGCTGCAATAGCAAGTAGAATTCGAATGGATTTAGTCATGGCGACTGGTGAAAAGGTCTCATCATAGTCAATACCATCAATCTGTCTATACCCTTTGGCTACCAACCGCCCCTTATAGGCAAGTACCTTTCCATCCATGTCGGTCTTCTTCTTGAAGACCCATTTTCACCCTATTGGCCGAGCCCCTTCGGGTGGTTCCACCAAAGTCCATAATTTGTTGGTGTACATGGAATCCATTTCAGATCTCATGGCTTCAAGCCACTTCTTAGAGTCTGGGCCTTTCATGGACTCTGCGTAGGTTGCAGGCTCATCATCTATGAGTGGTACGTCAGCGGGCTCAGTCACGAGAAGTCCACCCCTCTCTGGCTCATGACGCACTCTTCCTGATCTACGGAGTTCCTGTGTTACCTGAACAGGTTCTTCCACAACTACTTGCGGTTCATGCTCATGTTCCATCAACGGTTCAGTGATTTGTGGTTCTTGAATATCTTTAAGTTCTACAGCCCTCCCACTTGCTTCTTTAGAGACAAACTCTCTTTCTAGAAACACGCCGGTCCGAGCAACAAACACTTTGTTGTCGATGGGATTGTAGAAATAATATCCTTTAGTTTCCTTAGGATATCCCACAAATTTACACTTATCCGCTTTGGGCCCGAGCTTGTCTGTTTGTAAACGTTTTACATAGACATCGCATCCCCAAATCCTCATAAAGACGCTACGGGACGCTTCCCAATCCATATCTCATATGGTGTCTTCATGACTGACTTGGATGGAACGCGGTTAATGGTAAAAGCTGCCGTCATTAGAGCATGTCCCCAAAAGGATATCAGAAGATCTGTTTGAGACATCATAGATCGCACCATATCTAATAGAGTGCGATTCCTCCTCTCGGACACGCCATTCCATTGTGGTGTTCCGGGTGGAGTGAGATGGGATATTATCCCACACTCTCTAATATACTCATCAAACTCTTGGCTTAAGTATTCTCCTCCACGTTCCGATCGTAGAGCCTTAATACTTTTGCCAAGTTGCTTCACTACTTCATTCTTGAATTCTTTGAACAATTCAAAGGATTCGGATTTCGCCTTCATAAGTTATACAAATCCATATCTACTGAAATCATCAGTGAATGTGATAAAGTAGGTGTAACCACCTCTGGAAGGCGTGGGGAATGGTCTCATACATCGGTATGTATGAGTGCCAATAACTCACTAGTACTTTCACCTATCTTATTGAAAGGGGACTTAGTCATTTTTCCTAATAAACAAGATTCACATGTCTCATATGATTCCAAATCAAATGAGTCTAGTAGTCCATCCTTATGGAGTCTAGATATGCGTTTCTCATTTATATGGCCTAAACAACAGTGCCATAGATATGTAGGATTTAAATCATTAGTTTTAATCCTTTTAGTATTTATGTTATAGATTAGACTATTTAGATCAAGGATATACAATCCATTAGACAAATGCGCACTAAAATAGTGCATACTATCAAAATAAATGGAGCAACACTTGTCCTTTATTGAAATAGAAAAACCCTTCTCGTCCAAACAAGAAACTGAAATAATGTTTCTGCTCATAGCAGGCACATAATAGCAATTGTCTAATTCTAAAATAAGTCCAGAAGGCAAATATAGCTCATAAACGCCTAAAGCCAATGCAGCAACTTTTGCTCCATTCCTGACGCGTAGGTCTATCTCCCCTTTACTCAATCTTCTACTTCTTTTCAAATCATGCACATTACGACAAATGTGAGAACCACATCCGGTATCCAATACCCAAGATGAAGAAATAGAAAGATTGACGTCTATAACATAAATACCTGGTGGTGGTGGAATCACTATTCCAAGCTTCTTATCCTCCAGATATTTAGGGCAATTCCTCCTCCAGTGACCCGGCTGGCTGCAGTAGTGACACTCACCCTTAGCCACGCCTCCACTAGGCTTCAGGTCTTCCTTGGATTTCGCAACTTTCTTGCGCTTTCCTTTTGAAGTAGAGGCAACTGACTTGCCCTTCTTCTTATGCACCATCATTATGGCTTTGGCCTTGCCTTTGTCGACGTTTTTTTCCGCTGTCTTTAGCATGTTCAATAAGTCAGGAAGAGTCTTACTGATCTCGTTCATATTATAGTTCAGATGAACTGATTATAACTGTCAGGCAACGATTGCAAGACAAGATCAGTAGCCAAATCTTGGCCCAATGGGAACCCCAGTCTCTTAAGGTTCTCTATGTACCCGATCATTTAGAGTACATGAGGCCCTACTGGATTCCCCTCTGCAAGAATACTCTTGAATAATGCTTTAGACACCTCATAGCGCTCATGCCTAGCCTATTCCTGAAACAATTGTTTCAAGTGTATGATCATATCATAGGCTTCCATATTCTCATGCTGCTTCTGAAGCTCAGGAGTCATGGTACAAAGAATGAGGCAAGTCACGTCATTAGAATCGTCAAAATGTTTCTGACGTGCCCTCACTTCCGCTAGAAGATACTCGTCTTGTGGTGGAGCTGGAATTTGAGTGTCCAAGACGTACAGCTTCTTTTCTTGCTTAAGGACAATCCTTAAGTTTGTGTACCAGTCAAGGAAATTTGTTCCAGACAGTTTATCCTTCTCAAGGACAGATCGTAGGGAGGAAGTCGATGCGTTGTTGTTTGCCATTTGGAATTCTACAAAACGAGAAATGTGCAATTTTAGTATTTTGAACAATTTAACTATATTCAATAATGGCTATATCATCAAATATAGCTCCAACTATTTTTCTCGGATTAATAGCCCTCACCATTAATGCGGAAAATATCATTATATTTTCTAGTAGGCCAAGATCCCTTTTTCACTTCTTCTTGAGCTTGCTTTGGCAAGTCACCCAAGAATAGGTTATTCAGGTAGGAACCATTCCAATTGCATCACATGCAACTCTTGGTCCAATTAGGTGAATAACTCTCTTATTCTTTATCCCATGGATAACCCCTAATTGTCATGCCTCTAGGCTCATCAATCCAATTGATTCTTGCCTAGTTGCGTCCAACCTCTTGCTTCAACATTAACACATTACTAGCTTGTGTCGTCCGCAACACACCATGGTAAATTAAAATCGCCTTGCTTTGGCAAACCCGAAATTTAATAAACCATGATCATGAAGGGTGTTTTGGCAAGAGAAGGCAAAACGCAATATTTAATTGAGGGATTTTTCCTTTTTAATTTGTTTGGTTGATCTTATCAACATGGTATACTTATTTGGATTGGACAATCCACAATAAAAAACCAACCTTGTTTATATTATCTTGTTATTGTTTTCGGTAGTATCGCCATACACACGAAATTAAATAACAAGGCATAAATAATAAACATCCACAAACATAAAAGAAACGTGGCATGGATATGGCCCCTAGACTAATGATATTATCAAGCCAATGATAATATCCAATTTCCCTAAAGTGCCGAGGTCATCTCGATGTGCTCCACCATAGCTGCGCGCCTAGGGATGTCTTCTTTGTCTCTCGGATCCTTTGGTTCTCCGGTCTTCTTCTCCATGTTCTTGGCTATCGTTTAAATATTTCTAATTCTAGCCTAACATCTATAATAAATAAATAACAAAAGCCTCACATGTCGAGGAGAAAAAGACGACTCGCAGGCCTTAAAACCTAATTAATTATTACATTAATTTGATCAGCTCGCAGGACGTAAACCAAACCACAAAGCAATAAAACATCCATAATCCTAGGCCATATCCATCCACCATGCAATAAAGCACATAATGCAGTTAAAACCAATTTTTAACGCGCTTGTTTAATTTTAATGAAATTGGGTAATTAGGGTTACAACGGTCCAAGGGTTTCAAGCCAACAAGGGGCCCGAACCCCTAGGACCGCCGCCACCACAAGGCCCGGCCCAAGGTCGGCCGTCCCATTGGCCCGCGGCCTTTTCTTTGCACGCAAGGGAGGGGGCGGACAGCTAGGGTTTCGGCCCTAGTCTTCGTTCCCTTTTCCTTGTCGCCCAAGCAAGGTTTTTTCCTTATGGATTTAATTCCATATATTTGTTTCCATAATTGAAAACCCCTTTTCAATCATGCGCCCATGAACCTTAATTTTTCAAGAACCCAATTTTACACATCTTATGCCAATTAATTTCAGTTTTCGCGTAATATACAATAAAACGGTGTGTAAACTGAAATCGTAACATATACATCATGTTATACTCTACGACCTGCGGCTCTGATACAACTGTTGGGTTTTGAAGTAGGTAACGCAGCGGAATAACAAAATTTAATTCCTATGTTAACGCCCACCACGGATCGTCAGGAGGAGACATCATAACATGATAAGAGACATAGTATTGTGAACCTTTTGATTTGTGAGATCACATGAAGAATGATGTCCTCGTCTCTACGGTTGATCCACGTCTAGAGGTGAGATCAAGATTCTTCCTTCAAACGAGTGCTAGCTTGAACCCGGAGGAAAAGGGAAGAAGATCAAAGCAACAAAGGCACAAGAGGAGTTTCGGCCTCCTCTTTGAGCCGACGGGAAAGGGGGGCGGACTGGGCTAGGGTTTCGGCCCTTGCTCTCTCTTTTGCTCTCTCCCACTCACTTTGTTATGTCTAATAACGTTAGTGTGGGAAGGAAGCTAAAACCTCTTTATATACTCCAAAAACTCCTTGTTATTTCCATAAAAGAGTTTCCTAATTCTAGATGAACTAGAACTATTCCCTTCCTTGCAAATTAGTCCTACTAAGTTTGCAAGATGTTGCACAATGATCCTTCCATTAATTAATCAATATTAATTAATCCGAAGTTTAGCTCTACTCTATTTGACGTGTGACCCCATAGGTTTCTATATAGTTGGTAGTAACTCTAACTAACATGGAGCGGTGTCTAGCAACACATCCATGTCACCCAACCAATAGGAATAGTCAGTGATCCCGACAAACCTTTTGTGCCCAATATGTCATATTGCACTATCCCTTTGTCTCCATATCCGGATTGGACACGAGACATACATCGTCACACTCGTATATCCAATCCATAGTTCCTCGATCCTGGGAATATGATTATGCTTGCAGATAACATCACTATCTCTATATTGATTTATCTGAGTCTGGCCAGACATTCAATAAGCCTCATCCCTCGAGTGGCCGTGGATATTTTTCTTATTATGTGGGAGGGAAAAATTATATCTACATCACTACGATATCTAAGCTTGCTTCCTATCACGCCCGATATCCATCTTTATGATTACCCAGTTACGGTGCAACGTTTGATAACATCAAAGCACAATATTCCACAACTAGAGTATCTAGTGACTTCAAGTCTAAGGATTGAAATTATATTAGCACTACGAAAAGCGATTGTGACTTGACATAATCTAATGTATCCTTTTCGTTGTGGGTCAATCCAGTATGCCATTACTCCTAATGCATACCCATGTGTTAGACTTGACATCTCCATATCAATCTACCCACATACTAGTCTATATTTGATCGTCCTCTTAATCAATATAGTGGACTAAGGATATTTAAGATAAACAACACATTTTATCTAAGGACTTCATTATATTAAATATCACAATATATAATAAATGAATATTCTAGCCAAAACAATGTTCATACTAAATCTACGATTGCCTCTAGGGCATCTAGTCCAACACCTCTCGCTCTGGTTCAGCTGTTAATTAGAGATCATTTCTTCCTCGAGATTTATCGATTGTTGTCCCTTCAATGGTTGCAAGGTAGAAATCTTTAGCATTTAAGTATGGGGCCTTACGCCACAATTTTTTGGAAGGTTAGGTAAACATTCTGGTTCCTTATAAATACATACAAAATAGTTAAGAACAATTCTCATATGTTTGAAGAACATCCTAATTCAGATATCTTTATTCTGATTGTTTTTTATCGAAACAGTCAAAAGAAGACCAATCTGAGTGAATTTTATTTTTGAGAAATAAGAGTTTTGAATCAGAAAAACAAAGGTTTCGAGGATTTATTCTAAGAACATGAGGAACAAGGTAACTTTCTGGGAAAATCATTCATAAACCCATAATTATTATGAAGAACAATCAAAACAAACCCAGAATCATTGAAGATGAGTAAATTTCAGGAAAATTTATTATGAGATTCACACTATTGAATATAATATACTAACCTTTAATTGCTCGGAAAGTCTTGAAGGTCTGATTATGTTAATAGAAGATTTGATTGAATTCCTTGATTTGCAATCGGAGATCCTTCTCTCTATGCATAAGCTTCAAAGACAACAATGGTGGTACAGTGAAGAGACAATTCGATATTTATGGGGAGACTGTTTAGATCACGACCTCTTGGCTTGCTTGAACCTCGGTAATCGACAAATATGTGATTCACCCACATCGCTCTACAGACTCTACAAATACCTAGACAATGATGGAGAATTTTTGGGGGCTAGGGTTTCACGGAGTAATTTGAATGGTTGCGTGATTATCACGCGGAATAGGGTTTTGCGCTCATAATACTCACATGCGTTCGATACTCGTACACGAAAGGGGGCTAATGTAGATAGTGCTTCCTAAGCATAGTGACACCGTCCAAGTTTCCATCATCGGTAAGACCCTATATATAGGAGCACCGCCTTCTATCCTCGGTTCAGCTCTTTTGGCAATCATCACACACTGTCTCTCTCTCAGATGATTGGCAAAGGCTTACTCTTACCCTACACCCTTACTCCTACTCTCTGTGCTTTTGTATTGTTTGTTCTTGTCTATTGCAGGTGTACATCCAGATTCATCTCAAAGGATCTATTGTCCACAGTTGTACATGGTTTTTTCACAACAATGGTAAGGATAATCTTGGCAAGTTTGATTCTGGAAGTGATACAGGTATTTTCATTGGTTATTCTTTGACTAACAAAGCCTACATAGTTTACAATAAGAGAACAAGCTTGTTGAGGAAAGTATACATGTTATATTTGATGAAAGCTATGATGGTTCTTTGAGTGAAAGTTTTGCAGACTTGAATTTTATTAAGCATTATTCAGAGGATGAAGAAGATCTAGAGAATGGTTCTAAGACTAACTTGTTGGAAAACAAAAGAGACTTTCAAAGTCTTGAAAGTGGTCCTCAAAGCCTTGAAATAGAACCTCAAGGAACTCAGAGTGTTCAAGCCACTGCATCAAGCTCTCAAGGCCTTGAAAGTTCCTGGAGAACCAGAACCCTGGACACCAAGAAATAAGGTCAAATATATGTCATCTCATCCAGTAGAAAACATCATATCTGATCCATCCACTGGTACACAAACAAGATCACAGTTAAGGAACTTGTGTGCTTTTAATGCTTTTGTGTCTCTTGTAGAACCTAAGAATGTGAAAGAAGCACTACAAGAAGCAGAATGGATCATTTCACCTTAAAATGAGCTGAATGTGTTTGAGAGGAACAAAGTATGGAACCTAGTTCCTCATCCCAAAGACCAGTCTGTAATTGGAACAAGATGGGTGTTCAAAAACAAGATTGATGAAAATGGTAAAGTTATCGTAGACAAGGCAAGACGAGTAGCTCAAGGCTACAACCAAGAAGAAGGTATAGACTATGAGGAAACTTTTGCTCCTGTGGCCAGGTTGGAAGCAATTATAATATTACTTGCATTGCATCACTTAAGAACATCAAACTTTTTCAAATGAATGTTAAATGAGCATTTCTAAATGGTTATCTACAATAAGAAGTATATGTGCTCAACCTCCTGGTTTTGAAAATGATGAATTTCCAAATAATGTCTATAAGCTTGAAAAAGCTCTTTATGGTCTCAAACAAGCTCCACGAGCTTGGTATGAAAGATTGCCAAAGTTCTTACTTGAAAATGGTTTCAAAAGAGGCTTAGTTGATAAAAACTCTTTTCATAAAGACTCAAGAGAAAGACATTTTCGTAGTACAAGTATATGTTGATGATATCATATTTGGTGCTACAAATGGCTCTCTTTCCAAGAATTTCTCTAGTCTTATGAGCAGGGAATTTGAGATGACCTTAATGGGAGAGCGAAATTTCTTTCTTCGAATTCATGTGCATAAATGAAGAAAGGAATTTTTCTGCACCAGAATAAGTACACCAAGGATTTCTTAAACACGTATAATATGTATCAATCCAAGGTAGCCAAAAATCCAATGAGTTCTACACTATCCTTATACAAGGATGAAAATGGTAAGAGTGTGAACCAGAAAGAGTTCAGAGGTATAATTGGTTCACTGCTCTATCTTACTGCGAGCTGACCAGACATCATGTTTAATGTTTTTATGTGTGCTAGATTCCAAGTTGATCCCAAAGAGTCTCACTTATTTTCTATCAAAAGAATCTTCAGATATCTCAATGGTACCAAAGACTTAGGGCTTTGGTATCCTAAAGAGTCTAACTTCTCTTTGTGTGGCTATTCAGATGCTGATTTTGCAGGATACAAAGTAGATAGAAAAAGCACATCATGGTGTTTCCTTCCTTGGATCATCCCTGATTAGTTGGCACTCTGAGAAGCAAAATTCAGTAGCTTTATCAACAGCAGAAGCTGAATACATAGAAGCAGGAGCTTGTTGCTCACAATTAATGTGGATAGCTCAACAGATGAGAGATCTAGGCTATGACTTCAGAGATATTCCCATGAAATGTGACAACACTAGTGCTATCTCAATTACAAAGAATCCAGTACAACATTAAAGGACTAAGTAAATTTATGTCAGACATCACTTCATTAGAGATCATATGGAGCAATGTGATTTATCTATGTCATTTGTTTCAACCAACATGCAGATTGCAGATATCTTCACTAAACCACCACCAAAAGATAGATTTATAACCCTAAGATTAGAACTTAGGATGGTTAATAAGTACACATTGGTTTAGGGGGAGTATCATGTAAGTTATTTGTGTTTCATTGTTTTGAAAAGTTTTTCAAAGTCTTGAAAAGCTTTTCAAAGCCTTGAAAATTTTATATGCAGTATAACATTATTTCAAGGTCTTGCAACCCTTTTCAAAGTCTTGAAAATTTATGTGCACTAATCCTAGGTGTTATCTCTGTACATAATTTTCTAAAATTAGTTTTACCTTATTAAACGAATATTTTTCATATTAGAATAAAAATTTCATCCCAAACGAATTTGAATTTCAAGCAAATCTTCTTTCCTTAAAAGATTTGGAAATATTTAGTTCCTTCTTTAACTCAAACTCTTCAGTATTTATATTCTCCCTTCTCTCTTTCTCTCTTCTATATTTCCTTCCAATCTCTTATTAAACCCTAACCTTATGGATTCACGGAGAAGCTCACAAAGAATCAAGATGGCTGGTGGAAGCTCAAAGAAGAATACAGAAAAGAAAAGAAAAGTTGGAGAAGAAGAGATTCAAACCATCAGTGCTAGTTCAAGTTCTAGGACTGTGAGTGCTTCACAGAAACCCTTTCATTCTCCTCCGAAGAAGAAAATCAAGAACGACAAGGAGGATCAGACTGCTACTTCCAGAAGGAAGAAGATAGATCCAGGGGATACATCTGAAAAGCAAAAGGGAATTAAGATTGGTAGTCCAAAGAAGGTGAAGAAGGAAAATACTCCTCAGAAATTTGGCAAAGGGAAGGAGATAAAGACTTTAGAAAAGGTCAAGAGGAAGGACATACAGATATGAGAAAAGGACAAGGGTAAGGATATTCAGATTTACAGAAGAAAAAACAACTTTTGGTAAGAAAGCTCTTTCTTCTAAATGGTCTATCAATCATGCTGAAAGAGGTATCTGGTTAGATGGTTTTGCTTCAACTCCTATTTCTTAATGTAGTATGATCAATACTAGCATGTTGCAAGAGGTATCTGGTTTGATGGTTTTGCTTCAACTCCTATTTCTTAATGTAGTATGATCAATACTAGCATGTTGGATTCTATGGATTTGGAGTAAATTAGGAGACTGAAACAGATTTCTATCTGGAAAATCCTTAACCCCTCTGAAGTGGCATATCCTAGGCTTACCAGACATTTCTATCTGAATTTGAAACAAGTGAACACTCTGAACTTGACTGTATCATCTAAGGTAGCTGGTATTATGGTGGAATTAGATCATGCTGAGTTTGCTAACGTCTTGGGGTGTCCAAAGAGGTACAATATAGAAAACTACCATAGCAAAGTTGATGGTATTAATATGGCTAAGGAAGAATTCTTTTTGCCAAATGTAGCCAACACCTTTAAGCAGTCAACTCATTTCGTGTTAACTGTTGAAGCCAAAATCTTGTTTACTATCTTGATGAGGTGTGTGGTACCAAAAGAGAACACTAATGAATTGATGTCTGATAGCGTGTTATATCTCATGTATCTGATACGGCATGGTTATCAGATTAATCTGCCAAGCATTGTGATGGAACACTAGCTGAATAGATGTACCAAGAATAAGAAGCATTCTCTACCATATGCCAACCTCCTCTAACTTTTCTTTCAGCATCTGAAGATACCTGTTGAAAGAGAAGAGACAATTACAACTGGTTTTCGAATGATAGATAAACATTCTATTCAAAGGATTGGAATTGTGAAAACCAGTGAGGGAACTTTGATTGCTGATGAGTTGAATGCCAAGAAATTTCAAAACCTTAGTCCTTAACTACTGAAGTAGCCCGACCTTCTACCACACAAGATCAATCTCAAGTTCTTCAGAAGATAGCTTTCATTGAGAATGAGATAGATGAGCTCAAGCAGGGTTAGTATCTGCTGGGTACTGAGTTCAGGAAGATGAAGTACATGATTGAGAATGGTTTCAAGAGCATTAACTTGATACATGTGGAAGAAGAGGACACAAATTCCAGAAGGCTCAAGGAAGTCATGATCTAATAAAGACTTGTTTGATGAGCACAATTATGGGGATAAGACTGTTGGGGATAAGGCTATAGAGGCAAAGACTGATGAAGTACAGGAAGTTGGTGAGGAAGATAGTGTTGACTCTGGGTTTCTACTCAAAGACTTAAAGTTGAAGAAACAGAAAGGAAAGGCTCCGAAAATTATCACCTCAGCTGACCTATATGAGGATGAAGAAACTGGTGAAAGAGTTTCACAAGAAGTGTTTGCGCAAGAAGATAATGAGGATGAAGAGGAAGAATGAAGTGATCAAGGGGTTGTTGCAGGAGACAAGACAGATACAGACCCAAAGCCTTGAATCCATCCTTCTTTTTTCTTTCTTTTTCAAAGCCTTGAACTCTCTCTTCTTTTAAAACTTTTAGTTCTTTTAAAAAATTTAAATTTTCAGTAAGGTTTGATCCAACATTTTCTCACTCTTTTGATGAAAGTCAAAAAATGGGGAGAAGTTTAGGGGTATTTTTTTGTTCACGAAGATCTGGTTTTGAATGTTTTAGATATGTGGCAGTTGTTCTGCTAAAACTACTTATTTGCTTTGTTTGATTTTGTTTTTTCTTATAAATTTTGAACTGTTTCATTATATCACCATGATCTTATATAAACTGTATCTGCCATGCTACTAATGTCTATCATTTTCAGAAATACAGTTCAAACATATTAGTGGTTTTATCTTTCATCAAGATGGAGATTGTAAGTTCACAGTTGGGAGATTGTAAGTTCAAAGCTGTTTCAAATCTTTTAAACTAGTTTCAAAGCCTTGAAACTACATATCAATTCACAACATGAAATCTGGGGGAGTTCTTCCTCCTAATCATTCTCTAATCCCCTGTGGTTGATTATGCTATATTATATGATGAAACAAAAATTAATTCTATGTTATGTCATACTTTAATCTCATTATTTGCCTGAGTTATTTTTCAAGATCATCAACTAATTCTGTGTTACATTCATAATTGCGAATACCATTCCGTTCCCCGTTACGTTTTGCTCTTGGGAATGGAACGATCCCGGATCCGGACGGAACCGCGATACGTTCCGGATTTACCGCAGTATTTACTATATTGTATATACGATGTACAAAATAATGTACTAAACAATAGTGATGACCCATAGCAACATCAAAATACAATTTTTTTTTTAAATGCTTCAATAGTTATTGAAATTCTAATCTTCATTATAGAGTTACATTGAAAATAATAACATTTAATCTATGTAAATATGTGACTTAAAAGTTCTTGAAAAAAACATGTGATTGTAATGATGTTAACTTCCAAATTCCCTAAAACAACACACAAACACACACACACACACACACACACACAGTTAAATTAATTAGTTGTGTTCATATTTAATCTCATATATGACAAATTTGACTCAATAAAATAGGCTTGTTTCTTTCAAAAAAAATTGTTTGTTTATTTAAAACCATAAAGTGTACTAATAAGAATTAAAACCAGTCATAGTAGTAAAAAAAAAAGCCACTTGGAGGTCCGCTATTTGAGTCAGGGCAATGACAAATATTTTTTTGCGGAGGTGATTTGGATCTGCCCGGATTTCGGCCGATCACCCCGGATCGGACCGGATTTTGACCCGATACGGTACAAGGAGCATTATATTCCGTTATAGTCTCAAAACTGAACGATCTGCCCCGTTCCGGCCGGAACGAAACGGATTTGACAAATATGGTTACATTTTGAACTAGTTTCTCTTATTTACAGAGATGCATAAGTGGCAATCAATGTCTGCAGATTAAGTGCTACTTTCATGGAAGGTTGTCTGGACTTTCCTTAATATTTTAGATGGAAGATCAAATCAAAATCAATGAGAAAATCAAGAAGCTAGCCTTTGGAAGAAAGTTGTTGAGAATCAAAGATCTCTGGAGGTTTTTTTGGGATTTCTGTTGCACAGTTACCTTTATATTCTGTAATTCAAATTGACAGACAGACACATATTGTGAGAGATAGAGAAGCACAGATCATTACAAACAGATTAATACTCTCCAACGGATTGACAAGCATCGCTGAGGAAGAACAAGAAATCACTCAATCCATTCTAGTTTCCAGAAGAACACTTCAATCTTACTACTTTACTGTTTTACCATGTTCATCACTCTGAGCTTTTATTTTTATATCATTTGATATATCATTTAAACATCTTTCTCGTGATTTGTTCAAGCGGAACAACAGACAATTCTTATTTTAATAAGTTAGCTAGAGCATGGACTAGATAGGTGTAGATTGTGCTTTCTAGACAGGCAGATCTTAGCCACGTGGCGACCATCCAGCACACCTAGGTGTGCTCCACACACACTGGATCACCAGCCGTGCTGATCCACGTGGGGGATGCGAGACAGGGCCCTCGCATGCCGCCACACGGGAGCTGTAGGGACTTAGTGGTTTGGAGGCTAGAGTAAGTCCTGTCGCGCGCGAGCGACAACCAAGCCCGCGCGCGACCCCTAGTCACTGCTTTTGAGAGATTTATGGCACGAGCTCCATAAACCCGGTCAACCCGGTCAACCTCGTAACGGTTCCGGTATACGCGGATAACGTGCTGTAACGGTCCCTATATACGCGGACGAACGTGCTGTTGTGGTTAAGATAATTAAGCCGCCATTAATGGGAACATTAACCACACTACAACGGTCACATTCTCCGTTATATATAGGATCGCTAACCCTTCCATACAAGGGAGAGAATCACCTGAGATACGCGGAAGCTCTGCCAAAATCCTGTCTCTCTCTCATACAGTGCTATTGCCTTACTCTCTCCCTACACACAACCCTATTCTTCCCGTGTCCTTTCTATCTTCTACTCTTGGTGTATATTGAATTCTCTCTGCAGGATTCTCTCGTACACATTTGGTGAACCCGACGTGAACTTACCACTACAAGCAACCCAGTCTCATGAAGATGATGTCAGCAACAGATCGCCCTCCACGGAGACCACCTTGGGAGAGGAGACCCGCCGCACTCCTACGGCCGCCGGTGAGGCTCCGACGCTAGAGGCCTTGGACGCTACCATCCAGAATCAGGCGAAGGCTCTCAAGGCTCAATCTGCGCTGTTGGAACGGATAATGGCCATCCTGGGGACTCTCGCCCCGAATCCCACAGTGGCCATGGCTGTCTCTCAGGGAGGAGGAGCCTACACTACTCAAGGGTTGGGAGTATTACCCAAGCCACCTAACCCTAACCTTCAAACTCCATCGGCAACGGTGCAGTTTCCCTCAGTTCAGGGGCAAACAGCTCAAATATTGCCTCTTACCGCTCATACTCCTCAACCGCCGACCCTGACACCCAATCCGTCTTCGCAATACCCTTTATCTCCTCCGCCGGCGGCGTGGGGCAATGCGAATTCACAGTACGTCCCTAGCCCTCCCGCGGTATATGTGTCGCCTCCAACTGCAACAACCCCTCCTCCTGCTGCTGGGGGAAGTGCACCGGAGTGCATGACGTCACTACAACAGCGCATGGAAACTTTCTTGGCTAACCAACCTTTCGCCGATACCATTATCCCGAAGGTTGATAATGACCCACCTATCCCACGCGAGATCTACCTCATGCCTAACCCTGCCGGGTACAAGGCTCCTAAATGGGACAAGTTTGAAGATGTTAATGGAAATGCTCACGAGCATGTCATGCGTTTCATTGATGTGATGGGGCCATATGGGGCTGATCCCAAGTTGCTGATGGGCGAGTTCACGAAATCTCTGGGGAACATGGCCTACAAGTGGTATAGGACACTGGAGGCTGTGTCCGTGAAGACCTGGGACTTGGTCCAGAAGTTCTATACCAAATTCTTCCAGAAGGAAGAAAAGGTGACAATGATTCATCTCTCGCGCATGTACCAGAAGCGCGAGGAGGATGTAGTGACATTCATCAAGAAGTTCAGGGCTAAGTCCTTGGAATGCAGAGACGAAGTGCTTGAGGGCAGACTCGTGGAAATACGCCTGCAATGCATGCGAGACGAGTACAAAGGTATGCTTATCAACCTACAAACTCCTACATTTTCGAAACTGATCGAATGTACAAAGAACATAGAGCCTATAGTGGAGAGGCGGAAAAAGAAGCATGCCCCTGAGAGATCCCTGAGCGGGACTACCTTTAAAATTGGGAGGTTCAGCTACAAAAGGGGATGTGAGGCCGAAGTGAATACGGCCTCGCCCCAAAAGAAGCCAAAGGTCGCAAACTTCGATGCGCCACCTTTACCATGTTCGGTAGAGGAAGCGAGTGACTTGTGCAGACAATGGCGTAAAGATGGTATCTTGCCGCCGCTCGAAAGGATACCCTCCAAGGAGATGATGAGGGACCCAAAGTGGTGCGAATGTCACGGAAAGGTCAGGCACCCCACGGCTGACTGCAAGAGGCTCAGAAATATGGTGAGCCGAAAGATGAAAGAGGGCGAGTTGATTGTCAGCGACCAGAGGCAGGATGTGCGAAACAATCCACTGCCTGCCCACGCGGAGCAAGAGCCGAAGGGCAAAGAGTTTGCCATGATCGCGATTATGGACCTCGAAGAGATTGCGGAGGATGGTCTACCCATCGTTGCCGAGATCCACAATGACGAGGATTACAACATAGACACGGAGGACGAACGTGCCGATCGGATGAAGGGGTCACACGGGTTCAGCAGGTTCTTCGATGAAATGAACTTTTCGGAGAAATGCCGGAAGGAAATGACAAAGGCGATCCTGAGGATAGCGGAAGATTACGAGGAAGATATCGTGGTTTCCAACGGAAAGGTTGTCACGGCATCTCGCTCTACAGAAAAGGTCATAACCTTCTCCGCAAGCGAAAAGAAGACAGATGCGAGCCACCAGAAGCCTTTGTACGTAAAGGCAGTAATCAATGGTGTGGAGTTCAAAAGAGCGTTTGTCGACGGAGGAGCGGCAGTTAACGTAGTCTCGCTGAACACTCTGAAGCTGGCGGGATTCCATGAGCAGAAGATTATCAGACGTCCATCCCCGCTGATGGGGTTTGGAAGTGACTCCAAGATGACGATAGGATGGATCCGTCTGGGTGTCCAGATTGGCAAAATCAAGTGTTCGGCCAAATTCTATGTCATCGATGCGAACAATACGTATCACATGATCATTGGAAGGGCCTGGATTCATCGCTTCGATGCAGTCCCCTCGACAGCTCACCAGGTGATGAAAGCCATCTGGAACGATAGAATAGTAGAGATACCAGCTTCGGTAAACCCTTTCAATCTGGATGAGGCGCACCTCACCGAGGCAGTATGGTTCACTGAGATGGCATATGAGCAAACGACGGGGCCGTTTAATCCGACTCCTTTTCCTCGATGGGAGGACATCAAGGACCAATCACCCGCAGGAGTGATGGTGACACGGGAGGAGGCCAAGGAAACGCCGTCCACGCAAGAAGAGACACCATGAATTGCTTATCAGCGAAAGAATGTGTACACTCTGAAAAGGATAGCAAAACACAATCCCGAGGGCAAAGAGATAGAAAGCTTCTACGCTAACGGGAAGAAGTGTTACCGCATATGAAGGTGCGCGGGGATGTCCCCACACGAGCATGAGGATATTCCTGAGCAAATCAATCAGATCGAACATGTCATGGATTTAGACAAGCCGACACCGGGTGTTTTAGACGAGAAGCTAAAAGAGGCGCCCGAGTGCATGGAGGATAAACCCAAACCGCAGAAACAAGAGCTGAAGGAGGTATTCCTAAGCCAAGGCGAAGAAAAGAAGAGACCAGTCTTTCTAAGCGCAGACCTCACGAGCGAAGAGGAAGAGAGACTGCTACGGCTTCTGACTTAGTAGAAAGATGTGTAGGGTTTTGATTCATGAATGCGTAACGGAAACAAAATAACCATGCAAAACCCTCGAAGGATCACAATTCAAGAATCATAACGATGGTAAGGGAAGAAATCAACAACACACCTTACGGTTCTCCTTTGATGACTTCAAACGCGAATTGTTTCACGTTCTCTATGGTTGATCCACGCCTAGAGTTGATCCTAGATCTCCCAAGTCCTTGGTGCTAGCCCGGAAGAGGAAGAGGAAGAAAAATCACGCAAAACGAGACCCAAAAGGAGGGTCTCGGCCTCCTTTGTGGCCGACGGGACGGGCGACGGCAAGAGGGGTGGTCGGCTCCTCTTGTTGCTTGCTCTCGATCCTTTTGTTCTCTCCCACTCTTTGTTATGTTCAATAATGAGCATAAGTTATGTGGGAAGGAAGGAAGGAAGGTCCTTTATATAGGCCAACAACTCCTTGCCAACTACCTAAAGGACTTATTCTAGTCCTACTAGAATTCAATTTAGTCCCTTCCTTGAAAATTAGTCCCTACTAAGTTTGCAAGGTTTTGCAAAGTGATCCTTCTAATTAATTAATCGAATTAATTAATTCCCAAATCTAGTTCAACTCTATATAGCATGTGAACCCATAGGTTCTATCTAGTTGGTAGCAACTATGTGCTAATATGGAGCGGTTTCTAGCAAAACATCCATTCTAGCCAACTAATAGAATAGTCATCTTGACAACCTTTGTACAAGTAATTGTCTCATCCCTTTGTCTCTATATCCGGATTGGACACGAGACATACAAGTCACACTCGTATATCCAATCCATAGTTTCTCGATCCATGGGAATAGCCTTATTCGTGCAAATAACATCAATATCCCATATTGATTTATTTGAGTCTGGCCAGACATTCTATAAGCACTATCCCTCGAGTGGCCTGGGATATTTGCTCCCGTTATGTGGGAGGGACAAATTCTATCTACGTACACTACGATCTCTAAGCTTGCTTCTTATTGTATCCAGTACACGCCTTTATAACTACCCAGTTACGGTGTAGCGTTTAACGCTACCAAAATCACAATAATCCACAACTAGAATATCTAGTGAATTTAAGTCTAAGGATGACAATACATTTGCACCGCGAGAAGCGCTTGTGACTCAACATAACGTGTATGTAGCCTTCTCGGAGATGGGTCAATCCAGTGCAACATTCCCTAATGCACACCTATGTGTTGGATCAGGATATCTCCATATCAATCCAACCCCATACTAGTCTATAGATTATTGTCCCATTAATCATTATACTGGACTAGTGATATTTAAGATAAACAACACAATTGTAAATCTAAGGACTTCATTATATTAAATATCCAATAAATAATAAATGAATTTCTACCCACAAATAAATTCATACTAAACTAGGTTGCCTCTAGGGCATCTATTCCTACAAGATGTATTCGCATGGGAATATGATGAAATGCCCGGCCTAGACACGAGCATCACCATGCACAGGCTAGATGTGATTCCAGGGTCTAAGCCGATAAAGCAGAGCACAAGGAGCTTCAGGCCAGAAATCAACGTGAAAATCAAGCAAGAAATTGTCAAGCTGCTAACTGCCAAATTCATCGAGCCCAATCACCATCCAACATGGTTGGCTAACATATTGCCTGTGGTGAAGAAGAATGGGCATCTTCGCATTTGTGTGGATTTCCGATACCTTAACCGTTTCTGCCCCAAGGACGATTTTCCGCTGCCCAATATTGACCTGCTCATCGATTCGACCGCGGGTCATCGCATGTTTAGCTTTATGGATGGCTTTAGTGGATATAACCAGATCAAAATGGACCCTGAAGACGCACGGAAAACCGCGTTCATCACGCCGGTGGGAGTCTTCAATTATACAGTTATGCCTTTCTGTCTCAAGAACGCAGGCGCGACTTATCAGCGAGCCATGATGGCCCTGTTCCACGACATGATGCACAAAGAAGTGGAATTTTACGTTGATTACTTGGTTGTCAAGTACAAGGAAGAGGCAGACCACTTGGGGGACCTGCGCAAAGTATTCGAAAGATGCCAAAGGTTCCAGCTGAAGATGAACCCCATGAAGTGCGCATTTGAGGTAACCTCGGGGAAGTTCTTGGGATGCGTAATACATCGCCAGGGCATCGAGCCTGACCCCCGCAAAAGTATCAGCAATCACCAGCATGACGGCGCCGCACAACCAAAGTACTTTGAAGACATTCTTGGGAAAGCTATCTTATCTCCGAAGGTTCATCCCTGCGATCGCAGAAATTACCTTCTGCTTCAGCGATCTTCTCAAGAAGGATGCTGTGTACGATTGGACCATAGAGCATGAAGCCGCATTCGGAAGGCTAAAGGAGTTGCTGACATTTTCAAGGGTAATGATCGCACCACAGCTCGGATCGCCACTTTTCTTATACCTTACATCGACAAAGAAGTCTATAGGGGCACTCTTGGCTCAGGAATACGAAGGGCAAGAAAGGCCAATTTACTATATTTCCCGCATAGTGCAGCCAGCAGAATCAAGGTACACGGACATCGAGCGTCATTGACTTGCTCTATTCTTTGTGATAGAAAAGTTGAAGCACTATTTCGCTTCGCACAAAGTGGTAGTGGTTACAAAGAGTGACCCTATACGGTACCTCTTGACTCACACTACTCCTGGGGGAAGACTGGCAAAATGGTACATGACCATTTCCCAATATGACATCACATGCGTTTGACCACGGGCAATCAAATCGCAAGAGGTGGCGGATTTGCTAGCACAGTTCCCTGATAATAGTCATGAGCCTGTCATTGAGGAGGAACTGGAGGGACCTGAGATCTATGCAGTTGAGTTGCCTTACTGGACGCTCCATTTCGACGGGTCGTCGACTAGGAAAGGTGGAGGAATTGAAATAGTTCTGACAAAGCCCGATGGAGAGGTCATACAGATGTCCACAAAGCTTGACTTCGCAGTCACCAACAACGAAGCAGAGTACGAAGCTGTCATTACAGGTCTTCGCGCACCAAGGGCACTAGAAGTAAGCGATTTGACGGTTATAGGGGATTCCAAACTAATCGTCAAACAAGCCCGAGTATGGTTTAAAGGAGGTAAACCTATTTCCCTACCGAACTTTGGTACAGAAGCTGGTGCAACAATTCTGCGATGTCAGGTACGAACATAAACCCAGAGCAGACAATAGGCATGCTGATGCTTTAGCCACCCTGGGATCCAAGGTTAGTGCGGATAAGTGTCCTGCAAGAATCTCGATTGAAGTGCGAACGTCGTCGGCGTTGACCGAGGACGCGTATGAGGATGAATGCATGGACGATGCAGACTGGAGAAAGCCAATATTGTGTGCTATCGCAGAAGGAACGAGTAAAGAAAACTGGGCATCCACTAAAGGGTACTGCATACACGATAACACTCTCTATTACCGAGGCCCAGTCGGGATATTCATGCGATGCGTCTCGCGTCAGGAGGGACAAGCGCTGTTAGAAAAGATTCACTAGCATAGTTGCGGGGAAAGTGAAGTATAAATCTATCGAAAAGCCCAAAGGTATGGGATTCACTGGCCGGACATGTCAGTGGCTGCGGCGTTGATTCAAGGAAATTGCGAGAGTTGTGCACTGATCAAAGAATCTTTAGAAATTGCTCTGGTCGATGACGACATGGACTGGAGGAAGCCACTCTTTGAGTTTCTCACACAGGGGATCGAGCCCGAATCGAGAAAAGAAGCCGAGAAATTGAAAAGGAAAGCAGCCTGGTACGTGGTGCAAGAGAACATACTCTGGCGAAGGGGTCATGAGGGTAACCTACTTCGATGCCTAGACAGCAAGGAAGCACAAGAGGTGATGGACCTCTCTCACCAAGTGGAACATCAGGGAGGTGCGAAACTATGCAGACAGCTTCTCAAAGTAGGTTACTTCTGGCCTACCATGGAAGCAGATTGCCGCGCTAAAGTAAGAAGATGCCAGGAGTGTCAATTCAAAGGCAACCTCGTACATGCTCCTGCCGTAGATCTACATGCGTTGGGAACACCATGGCCGTTCCACACTTGGGCTCTGGGTTTTGTTGGCCCTATCCGACCAACCTCGCACGGGAATCAGTTTATTCTTACCGCGACTGAGTTGTTCACTAAGTGGGTAGAAGCAATGCCGCTGAAGACAGCAAATGCGCTTGCTGTAGTCCATTTTATCCAAGAGAACATCATATATAGGTTCGGATTTCCTAACACGATTCTCTCGGATAATGGTACCCCCATCGTCAATCGTCAAGTAGCCGCAAAGCTAGCGGAGTATAACATCAGGCAGATATGCTCTACTCCTTATTACCCAAAAGGGAATGGTCAAGCAGAAGCAACCAACAAAACACTACTGAGGATCCTGAGCAAGATGGTCGCAGACGATCACAAGAAGTGGGCTTATTCTTTAAACTTAGCGTTGTGGGCATATTGAACTTCACCAAGGACTCCTACAGGGGTCTCCCCATTTCTTTTATTCTATGGAGCAGAAGCTGTAGTACCTACGGAGGTAAAAATCAACTCTGGAAGGTTGGCCTTCCATGCACTATACGAGAATCAGCGCGATCATGACTTGGTCCTGTTGGAAGAAAATCGGGAGCAGGCTAAACGGACTAACAAGCGATACGAGGAAAGGATCGCCCGTGCGTACAGGGGTCTCCCCATTTCTTTTATGCGCGTTGGCATACTCAACCCCAAGCTCTGTCAACATGCGCTGGATTAAGAAGTATTATCCTTAACTCCTCTCATTACATGCGTTAGATTACAATTCCTACTTTATGCTTTGTATTATCATAAACTCGTGCGTCTTCTCTCCCATATGAGGGAATTGTAATCTCACCTCTCCCATATGAGGGTGTTTATAATAAAAGACTTCTCCCAAATGGGAAGAATTTTATGATTTCAGCTGTCTTTATCGCTTTATTTACTTCTTCATTTCTCAATAGCGAAAGCTTATCTGCTAAGATAGCAGCATTAATCAAATACGATCTTAAGTGATCCTAAGCCTATCTGCTGAGATAGCAAGCACTAAGCAAATATGATTTTAAGTGATCCTAAGCCTATCTGCTGAGATAGCAGCATTAACCAAACACGATCTTAATTGATCCAAAGCCTATCTGCTGAGATAGCAGCACTGATCAAAAATGATCTTAACCGATCCAAAGCCTATCTGCCGAGATAGCAGCAATACTTATTAAATCTGATCTTGAGTGATCCTTAAGCCTATCTGCCAAGATAGCAAAGCTATGCAAATGCGATCTCAAACGATCTAAAAGGTCATCTGCTAAGATAGCAGCTCTCATGTATGATTCTTTTTATAATCTGCGAATCTATCTATTGGATAGCAAAATATAGCGACAACACAAAGTGCGAATACGACACTACAACGGGTGAAGTATGCCAACACGCATGCGAAACTGCAATTTGTTGTAACAAGAACAGCAAATGATACAAAGCGTTTTGTTATGAGTCAAAATGACTTACAATTTATCTGTCTAGATAGCAGCTTACAAGCGAAAGCTCAGACTGAGCTAATTACATAGTCAAAATGACTTACAATTCATCTACAAGCGAAAGTTACACAGAAAGGAAATCCTTACTGTAAAATGATCGGCCTACTGGTCCTAACAAAAGCTATGTGACATAATAGCCTGCGACCAAAGATCTGTAGCAAGTAGGGCCTTTCTATAAAATGAACCGCCTACGAACGCTACAAAAGCTATGCGACGCCATCTTCAAGATCCCAGGATCTGACAAGGCCTCTGTCTGGTCTTCTTCCCAAGAGATGTGCCCGATGAACCACCTGTTCAGGCGTATGCGGCGGTGAAGAACAGGAAAGCAGCAACTCCTGGGGCAAGAGGCTTCTTGTCCACGGAGACGAGCACAATGGCTCACCACCCCGAGTTCAAGAGCGAGGAGGCAAGCAGTTCTCCTCCGGGAAAGCAAGGGGAGAAACCCCACGTTCGTTACGAGTTGGTAAGAAGGTCAGTACGGCACTGCACCTTGCCGGGAGGTAGCCGTAAATATGACCTGCAAACATAATAGACGAACAAAATTCTTCGATCAAGCATGAGGTATTATGTGCATCTTCTTTAAGATGGTTATGAAAATCAATAAGCCTCGTAAAGAAGATCTTGGAAGCTATTTCTATGGCAAAAGCACAAACTCAGGTTTCACAACTTGAAGTTGCCATGAATCAACAAAGTACAAGCGTTGAAGCCAGCAGTCGTAAGGACTCAGGGCAAACCACATTTTGGGATGAAGAACCCAAGTAGCAAGAGGCAGGGTTTATATAGACCCTACAGAGACCCTTCGGTTCCCTAGCTGAGTCAGCAAAGCTTGAAAAAAGAGGTAAGAATCAATCACTTACGCCTTGAAAGAGGTAACATTCAATTACCCTACTAAAGGCTACGACGATTCAGCTGCGTGTCCTAATTAATGACGGAAGGTCATAATACGGATGGACTTCCCAAGGAAAGCGTGCTTATGTGATAAGCAGTTAGCACGAAAATCAAGGCGGATATGTCACCAAGTGACGTCATAATTGATACGCACAAAATATTCGAGCAAATCCCGGAAAGGGGCAAAATGGGCATTCAAGCCTTGAATAAAAAAGGGGGGGGGGGACAAACCCCTGCAACATTAACAATAATGTTTTAACATTTAGTTCAAAACAAATACTTGCTATTGTTCAAAATAAGTCTTTGATAAGGGAGTCATCAGGAGAAAACTGAAGTGACATATTTGTCACTTGGTCCACTTCTCGCTTCAACTGCTCGTAGTTGGTGCTCATCTAATGGAAAAGTTTGACAGCCTCTTCAGCTTTCTGCCTTTTCTTCTCTACCTTTTGCCCCTCAGCTGCGAGGTTATGGAAGTCGCGCTTCAAATTCACAGCCGCGCGAATCTGGGTGACTCTGTTGACAAGGTACCCGAAGCCCAGCTTGCCCTGAACTTTGGCTTGTAGACCTTGGAACATGCTGAAAAGCAGCTGCGCACTCTCAGGAGAGATGGTCGCAGGGGTGGCCGCAGACAGCTGCTCCAAAATCCATATGGCCTCGGTCAAGAACAGCCTCCTGTTGAAAGGTTCTATCTCCAGAGACCTCGCAAATGACCGAGGATAGGAGAGACGCATCCGAACCAGCCAGTCCACATCAGCTTGCTTCAAACCTAACAATGTTAAATCAAGTTTAGAACATGACGCTTGTAAATGAAAAGTGCAAGATGCGAACAGGAAAAGTGATAACATACCAGTTCCTTCAAGGATCTTGCGCAAAGAAGGGATGCGCATTGCTGGGGCAGCTGAAGACTGTCCTCGCTCCATTGCTCTTCTATCAGCTGCGAGCTCTAGCTCTTCATAATTGGCAGGAAGGGTATAGGCCGCACCAGGTGCGATTGCAGCTCCTACTTGCGAACTCCAAAAGCTCCATGCTTGAGGAACCTCTGGAGGCTCAATTACTGCTGAAGGAATGGCAACAGTAGAAGCTGCTACTCGATCAGGAACTCCTTCAGGCGCGAGGGGCTCGCGAGGCTCGAGAGCACTCACCCGAACACTTACATTCGCATGTGATGCTACATTTTCTGTGACCAGCTCATGGATCTCAGTCTCAGCAGCATCTGTCTCCATTCCTTCGGTCGCAGCATTAGTATCTTCCTCCATCAGCACGGTGTCAGCTTCGGCATCATCAGAAAATTCGATGATATCCTCCAAGGGATCTCCTGCATACTCAACAGCTGCGACGGGCTTCTCGACATGAGAACTTCGCTCTGGGATATAAGATGCAGAGGGTTGGCTCCTTTGTCCCAGCATGGCCTCATCAGCATCACCTGCGATAAAAGACAGGAAAATGTGAGGTAACTTGTGTCATACAATATTTTATGTTGATAAACTAAGAGCGAGCACCTCCACGCGAAGGTGGGATTGTAGCATCTTCGTCATATGCTAAGGACGCGACACCATGTCCTATTAATGTATCTTCGTTAAGCATATCCTTAAGGTGAGCGTGACCTGGGGTGCGAAGAAACCAGTTATGATGGTAATTGGGTTGCTAAGCCTAATTTACAGACATCGCTTGGATGATTACCTGAGGGTTCACCACATTTGCTTACTAGCCATCGGCGAATATCGGCTTTCGATAACCCATGCTTTAATGCACTGACAATCACGTCTCGGTAAGTTACCGCAAGGTTAAAAATCTCACCTTCATTGCCGCCTACGATCTCCTCAAAGTCTGCTTGAGCCTGCTCCAGAGCAGCCGCATCTTCCTCTTGAGCCACATCTTCCTCATAGACTTGAGCCGCACCTTCCTCTAGAACCGCATCTTCCTCATCGGTTTGACGCACCAAGTCGTCAACATGTTGCTCTTCCAAGCTCCTTTGTTTTATGCGTTCAATCTCGTCTTCTTATCGCTTCCTTCTTCTTTCAGCAGCATCTGCAGCTGTCCTCCTAGACTCGGCAAGGATGTACTCGTCTATGGTTTCGTTGGAAACACCAGAGTGAGAACCCCTCTTCTGCCTCTTGGCAAGAAGGCCGCTGATGGTCTCTGCATCGTCATCTGTAAAGGAACAAACTGTTCAGCAAAGATTGCGGAGTTAAGATAATGAGAGGATAATTACGTTTGAGATACCTTCCGACTCTTCCTCTTGTATCTCATCTCTCTCTTCTTCTCTTTCATCTTCGACTCTCTTCTTCTTCTTCATCATCATCTCTTTCTCTCACTTCCCTTCTCTCATCCTCCTCTTCCTCCAGACCAAACGGAACAAAAGTCTCGACTGCGAGCTCTTTCCGCGCCTTGCTTGGCATTCGACCTTTGCCTTTGTCCCTGGAAGTAAGGGACTTCGCAGGAGAGGAAGCAGGAGCACTCCTAGGGGAAGAGATTGTAATTCCCTTCTGCCTTGGTCTCTTTGCCCTTGGAGCAGCAGTTGCTGGAGGAGACTGATCGTTCTTGGGAGGAGACAAGGCCGGAGTATTGTCTATCAGCGAGTCAACAAATACGTCCATGACCTCGCGAATTCGGGCCTCAATTGTGGGAGCCATTCCCATAGCCGAATCGGCTCACCCTGCCTTCTTTTAGCAGCAATAGTGTTGATCAGCGATTTGGAACGCTCGCCAGAAGCAAACCTCCTCAGATAGCACTGAGACGGAAAATGGAGCATGAATTTTGACATATCAAAGGAAAGAAATTTACCGCGCGCAGAGGAAATTGTTTACCTTAGCAAAATCTTCGCTATACTTGATGACATGCGAAGCACCTTCCCTAACTGCAGCCATCTTCTCTTCAAGGATGGTGGAGGGGCACAGGTGATTCTCGTGGTCCAACAATGAGTAGCAGTCATATTGGCAGTCGTCCAAGCTACAGTTAGGACGGAAAGGGAAGGAATTTCTCTTGACCACAGGAGCTCTGCTTGGCCGAGGGGTCGACTGTGTCTCAAACCTTGCTTGCTGGGTATTCCAATAGGCAACCCAATTCTACGAGTAGCCACCTGCGCGGCTACCTGGGGGCTGCTCGAAGGGAAGGTTGCTCCTCAAGATCGTTTTGCACTCGCCAGACAGTAGTCGTTTGTAGCAGCCTCTTATGATGGACTGCGGCCAGATTGATGGTGCCACCGTATCAAAGCCAAACTGGGGAGAAACGCGAGTGGGATAAACATCCACCGTGATCCTCTCGTACTTGGGAGTAAGCTCGCGAACATAATCAGCAAGAGCAGGAAGAGAACCTCTTAGATACCAGCAGAAGAATTCGCGATAGCGCTCATGGAAGCGCTTATGACCCTCGAAAAGAAGATCTTCCGAGAAAGCAACAGACCTGGAAGGATACAACTTTGGGAACCATCGCACATTTTCAATGCGCGTGGCATAAGGCCTAGCCGTAAACTTGCAGCGATCATCGCATATCAGGCTCCAAGTACATTTAGGGAAATGAGTTCCAAACCATCTAGCAGCCCTTCCACTGGAGAGTTCCTCCTCCGCACCTGGGACGCACCACTTGCTGGGCCTAGAAGGAACAGGAGCATAGGAAGGCCATCGCTCAAAGACCCACATGGTCAAGAATGCGATGTTAACATAGGTTAATACGTCCAGGCGACCGCGAGAGTCCTTAGTTTCCACAACCAACTGGTCTAATCTATGGTACAGGTTGCCCAAGACTAGTGACCCAAGTGCGACTCTTTGACCAAGGGTCAATTTCACAGCAAGAGGGAGGACATGGTAGAAAACCCCATCGTGAGGGTGACCATCAATTAAATACCTCGATAACCAGGCGCAGAGAAAAGCACAGAAGGTCAGATGATAGCCTTTCCCGTTCACATAATTCTTCGCCTTTGGGTTCTGGCTCAGAAGTTTCTGGGTGATACTACTACTCGCGCAATCGCGGAAGAAGTACTGCACCCACTTGCCCCAAGTGTTCTTCGCAGATGTATCAACTAGCTGCCAGTCGGGAAGAAGTTTCGCAGGTGTCCACCGGGTGGAAATTTTCTTAACCTCTGACAGGCACTCCTCCATCTGCTTGTAGAGAGAAAGTTCCAGATCGGTCCTCAAAGAGCTTAGAGGATCCACCTCACCAACAGGAGAAAGATCATACAGCATGTGTACATCTTCCAGAGTGGGAGCAGCCTCGAACTCAGCAAAGTGAAATGTGTGAGTCGCAGGCGAGTAACGCGAGAGAAGGTTTAGAAGCATGGACTAGTCCAGCTTCGCGGAAGCACCCTTCATAGCACGAACGGCAAAATAGATGCCAGCATTGTTCAATGTGATGGCATGGTTGGTCAACACATGGTCGATCCACTCGTCCATGAAGTCCAATTTCTGGACAAACGCCTGGGTACAAATTGCAGTGTGAGGGAAAAACCCATTTTCAACCCCTAATCGAACCACATCCTTGGAATCTATCAATTCCAGCAAGGCTGCGTTAACAGGTGGGGTCAATGTTTGCAACTCTTCAGAAGGAACAGGAGTCGGCAGGTTCTTCACCTTAACCCTAGCATGATAAAAATCTTTTCCGCCCAAATAGGGGGCTTTCCGCCATAGGGTTTGGGGAACGTCAGGTATTTCTTCGACCTCTTTAACGGATTTGGTTCCTTTTTTCGTCGCCATTCCTGCGGAAGAGCAAGAAAAAGGGGGGAGAAATACACACACTTTCAGTTCGAATTTCAGGAATCAGTTCGAGTTTTAGTTTGAAGCTTTGTCAAAGAGAAGATGAACAGTTCAGTGCCAATTTTGGGTTTGAGAGATCAGAATCATTTACATTGCTGGGAATTTCAGAAACCCCACATTCAAAACCCTTACAATCTGCGGATTAAATTAGTTCTGAGTTCAAAGAACAAGGTTTATTTTGCAGTTTTCAACGAATAGCATGTTTCAGATAGTCATGGGTTTGCAGATCCAACACAGTTCAAAACATATATCAGTACATTATATGGAATTGAACAAGGCCAACCTTGTTTTGGTAAAGCTTGCTTGGATGCGGACAGTTGAAGAAGACGATTGACAAGAAAGAATTGATGATTGATTATTTGAATCTGCTCTTGAAGGCTTTCGGGTATCATTCACTTTAATAGAAAGAAGTGATGCTTTGCAACAATGGAGAGCACAGAGTATTTATCCAAAAACAATGAAGGGTTGCGTCCTTTCAGTAGTTGAATCGCAACCGTCACCGTCGAATCGCGCAGTCACAGGACAAGCTGACGTCATGCCTAAAACACTTAAAGATCAGACGGCACGACTCTAGGGATTTTAGGTCATAATGACACGCACGGGGGCTGAATTTGCGTGTATTTGAATTGGTGCGTGGCGGCGACGCGTACATTGGTTCCTGCGCATTGAAGCCTATTCGACTATGCGTCTTCACGCGCAGAAAGGGGGCTAATGTAGATAGTGCTTTCTAGACAGGCAGATCTTAGCCACGTGGCGACCATCTAGCACACCTAGCTGTGCTCCACACACACTGGATCACCAGCCGCGCTGATCCACGTGGGGGCTGCGAGAAAGGGCCCTCGCATACCACCACACGGGACCTGTAGGGACTTAGTGGTTTGGAGGCTAGAGCAAGTCCTGTCGCGCGCGAGCGACAACCAAGCCCGCGCGCGACCCCTTGTAACTGCTTTTGAGAGATTTATGGCACGAGCTCCATAAACCCGATCAACGCGGTCAACGTCGTAACGGTTCCGGTATACGCGGATAACGTGCTGTAACGGTCCCTATATACGCGGACGAACGTGCCGTTGTGGTTAAGCTAATTAAGCTGCCATTAATGGGCGCATTAACCACACTACAACGGTCACATTCTCCGTTATATATAGGATCATTAACCCTTCCATACAAGGGAGAGAATCACCTGAGATACTCGGAAGCTCTGCCAAAATCTTGTCTCTCTCTCATACAGTGCTATTGCCTTACTCTCTCCCTACACACAACGCTATTCTTCCCGTGTCCTTTCTATCTTCTAATCTTGGTGTATATTGAATTCTCTCTGCTGGATTCTCTCGTACACAATAGGTTAGTGAGAAACACATGCTGGAAAAGAGTTAGGCAATACTCTTGGCCTGATATCTTTGGCTTAGCTTTTGATTAATGATAATTTGTTGAAATCCTGGAGGGATTAGATGCCTCATGCGGAGAGTAGGTTACTTGCGACCGAACTTCATAACAAATCACTGTGTTCATCATCTTGCTTTTCAGTTCTGCACTTATCTTTATAACTGCTTCAAAACAGGATTCAGTTCAAAGCTATGAAAAACTATTAGTAACTTCTGCACTGTCTTTTTTTATTTCAAATCCTCGAATTTGTGTTCAAAGCTTTGAAATACTTAAATTTATCCTAAAATTATTTTAAATCCACTCTTTTGGAAAAAGTTCCCATACCCTATTAATTCCCCCCATTCTAGAGTATTTGATCTTGTATTTGCTACATGCATTACAATCTTCAATAGCAAACTAATATAATTAGATATGTGATTAATATCCCTATGTAAAAGATCATAATTGATATCATAATCAAACTAAGACTCTAAAATCAAATCAAATAGGATAAAATTTATGAAATCTAGTAAATAAATATCTAGAAAAAGTATATTTCCAAAAAAAGCAAGCAATTAAGAAAGTCAAAGGAGATGATTGACCTAGTTCATTCTACCCGGGTAACGCCGCTGACCGCAACATGGACCAGATTCGGCCACTCCTTTGATCCCCATTTTCTTTGTAATTTTTGTCATTTCGTCTCTCAACTAATTGGATGTATGCTCATGAATATTTATAAACCAAAATATGAGGCTTGACACTAGAAAAAAATAATCTCTATACCCATTGAATAAGATCTTGAGGATTTGAATTCAACTCGCTTGAATTACCTGCAAGAATAGGATTAGTATCGCATAGATATTTAAATAAAAGTCTCAGATCATCAATATTATCTATACATCAATTCTAGCTTAGATATGAGATTTTTGAACTAGAATTAACAACGGTTAGAAACAGCCAGACATCAAAAAATGACACTGCTTGTTTCATCCTCCATAGTGTATTTCGTTGCCAAACTTGTAACAACCCAAGCAGATTACTATTCCTTCTTTATCCGTATCACTAGATAAAAATGCTTAAGCATTGAAGGTTCTTGTGGTAATTCACGATATTTATTATAAACCATACATTTGATCCATAATATCTCGATGTGGGACGGGATATTACAATCCCCCTACCATATATACTCGACATCCTCATTGAATGTGCCGGTCTCATATCCCTGGGCTGGCGGGTGAGCCCACCACGTAGCTCTTACGGGACGAGGGTTTACTCTGATATCATTTGCAACAACGCAAGAGGATTACTATCCCAAGAGCCTCTTTATCCTTATCACCAGATAAGAATCCTTAAGCCTTGAAGGTGTTAGTAGCAATCCATTGTACGGTTTTGATGCAGTATGCACAACGAAAATACAATTGAAATTTCCTGATCAAATCCCTCCATAAATTGAAGGTAAAGCCATCATAATGTGATAAAGGAGACCACATGTACCTTGTAGGTTTGTGTGATCACAATTAAGAATAGTGTCCTCGTATCTACGGTATTCACACATTGGGATTGAGAACTGGGTTCTTCTCCGCCTTGTGCTAGCAACATTGAAGAAGGAAACAAGCAATCACGCAAAACGAGGAAGGGAGCTTCGGAAACCTTGATGATGTCGGCCACAAGGGGTTCAACCTCCTTATGGTAGCTCTCATTGCTCTGTTATTTCACTCAATGATAACTCTTATGAAATACTACATATAGGAATTCCCTTTTATAGTTAATAACTCCTTATTGACTACAAACTTGCCCCAATACTAATCCTATCCATACATAGATTATTCCACCTTATAACTTAGTCCAACCAACGTTGCATGTAGTTGCGTTTTGATCCTTGATCCATATAATCCTTAATTAGTCCTACTAATTAATATCTATATCCAGTTTAATCCTTTTGGTGTGTGACCCTGTAGGTTTCTCTTAAGTTGGTAGTAACAATTACAAACATTGAGTGGTGTCTAGCAACACATCAATGCCACCCAACTAATAGATATAGTCAGTGATCTGACAAACATTGTGCCCAATGTTACCGTGTTTTATATGTCCCTTTGTCTCCATATCTGTATTGAACACGAGACATAGATGTCACGCTCGTATATGCAATCCATAGTTTCTCGATCCTGGGAATAGGCTTATCCGTACAGATAATATCAATATCTCATATTGATTTATCTAAGTCTGGCCACACATTCCATAAGCTCTAACCCTCGAGTGGCCGTGGATATTTACTCCCATTATATGGGAGGGACAAATTTTATATACGTCACTATCACGTCTCAGCTAGCTTCCTATCACGTCCAGTTATCATCTTTATAGTTACCCAGCTACGATGTAACGTCTGATAATATCAAAACATGATATTTCACAACTAGAGTATCTAGTGACTTCATGTCTAAGGAATACAACACCATTGTAACTATGAGAAACACTTGTGACTTTCTTATAATTCATATGTAGTCTTCTCGTGGTGGGTCAATCCAGTATGCCATTACTCCTAATGCATACCCACGTGTTAGACTTGATATCTCCATATCAATCTACCAACATACTAGTCTCCATGCATACTAGACTAGTGATCATCCTATTAATCAATATACTAGACTAGGGATATTTAAAATAAAGAAACTTGTATATTAAATATCTCCATAAATAATAAATGAATGTTCTATCCAAAACATTGTTCATACTAAAATAAGATTGTCTCTAAGGATTCAATTCCAGCAGTCTCCCACTTGCACTAGAGCCAATCTGGTGCATCTCATATGCCTATAGATCTAGTGTGCCCTTCATGCTTCCGCTGAACAAGTGGCTTGGCAAGTGGATCTGAAATATTATCATCTGTTGGAATCATGCATATCTTCACATCTCCTCGATCGACGATCTCCTATATAAGATGGAATTTCCTAAGTATGTTTTTGGATTTCTGGTGTGACCGAGGTTCCTTGGCTTGTGAGATTGCCCCAGTGTTTTCACAGTAAAACACAATGGGATCCAAAATTCTAGGAACCACGCCCAGTTCAGTGATGAGCTTCTTAATCGAAACAGATTCCTTTGCTGCACCTGACGTAGCAATGTACTCAGCTTCAGTTGTAGGATCAGCAACTGTCTCTTGCTTGGAACTCTTCCAACTCATAACTCCTCCCTATAGGAAAAACACATAACCCAACTGCTATATGTAATAATCATTGTCAGTTTGGAAGCTCGCGTCAGTGCAACCTATTGCACTGAGTTCTTCCTCCCCTCCATATATCAAGAATGCATCCTTAGTTCTTCTCAAGTACTTAAGGATATTCTTGACAGAAATCCAGTGACTCTCACCCGAATTTTACTAGTATCTGCCTGTCATACTCAAGGCATATGACACATCTGGTCTAGTACATAACATGGCGTACATGAGAGATCCAATAGCCGATGCATATATAATCTTACTCATGGGGTCCTTCTTAATCTGATTGGAAGAACAGTCAACCTTCGTAAGGGTGACTCCATGTCACATGGGCAATAATATCTTCTTTGATTCTTTCATGTTAAACCGTTTCAACAGCTTGTCAATATATGTATTTTCACTTAGGCTGCATAGCTTTCTAGATCTATCCCTATAGATCTTTATAACAAATATATAATATGCATCTTTTTAGTCTTTCATTGAGAACACATCCCTAGCCAATCTTTAGGTTGCCAGGTAGGGAAATCGTTTCCAATGATTATCATGTCATCCACATATAAGACCAGAAATACAATAGAGCTCCCACTCACCTTCTTGTAGAAACAAGATTCATATTCGTTATTGATAAAGCCAAACTCTTTGATTACATCATCAAAACGTATATTTCAACTCTAGAAGCTTGCTTCAACCCATAAATGGGTAGCTACAACTTACACACTTTGTTGACATGCTCTGGATCCTCAAAACCCTCTGGTTGTTTCATGTACACATCCTCTAGGAGGTTTCCATACAGAAACGTTGTTTTCACATCCATATGCCAAATCTCATAGTCGTGATAAGCTACAATAACAAGTACGTACGAATAGATTTGGTCATCGCGACTGGGGAAAAGGCTTCATCATAGTGATACCATGAATTTGTATGAATCATTTTGCCACCAATCGGCCCTTATAGGCAATCACATTGCCATCCATTTCGGTCTTCTTCTTGAAGACCCAATTGCACCCTATGGGCCGAGACCCTTCAGGTGGTTCTACCAAAGTCCATACTTTGTTGGAAGACATGGATTACACGATCTCATGGATTCATGCCACTTTTGAGATTCCGATACTTTTACGGCCTCTCCATATGTTTTAGGCTCATTATCCATGAGCAATATGTCACCGGGCTCAGTCACAAGAAGAGATCTTGTGTTACTTGAGCCGGTTGCTCCGCAATATTTTATGATTCCTCCTCATGTTCCATTGTAGGATCAGTGGTTTGTGGCTCTTTAACCTCTTCAAGTTCTAAGGTCCTCCCACTGCCTTCTTTAGAGACAAACTCTCTCTACAGAAACACACCGGTCCGAGCAAAAAACACTTTGTTCTCGATTGGATTGTAGAAATAATATCCTTTCGTTTCCTTAGGATATCCCACAAACTTACACTGATCCGACTTGGGTCCAATCTTGTCTAATCGTAATGCTTTACATAGATATCGCAACCCCAAATCTTCATAAACGCCACTATTGGACGCATCCCAGTCCATATCTCATATGGTGTCTTCATGACTGATTTGGATGGAACACGGCTAAGGGTAAAAGCTTAAGTTAATAGAATATGTCCCCAAAATGATATTGGAAGATCAGTTTGACACATCATAGATCAAACCACGTCCAACAGTGTTCGATTCCACCTCCCAGACACACCATTCTATTGTGGTATTCCTGGTGGAGTGAGTTGGGACAGGATCCCACACTCTCTAAGATAGTCGCCAAACTCTTGGCTTAAGTATTCTCCTCCCTGATCCGATTGTAGAGCCTTAATAATATTGCCAAGTTGCTTCTCTACTTCATTCTTTAATTCTTTGACATTTTCAAAGGATTCAAATTTGTTCTTCATAGGATACACAAATCTTTATCTACTGTAGTCATGAGTAACTCTAATGAAGTAAGGATAACCACATCTAGAAGGAGTGGCAAATGGTCCGCATACATCAGTATGTATGAGTGCCAGTAGCTAACTAGTCCTCTCCCCTTTCTTATTGAAAGGTGACTTAGTCATTTTTCCCAACAAACAATCTTCACATGTCTCATATGATTCATAATCAAATGAGTCTGGGAATCCATCCTTATGGAATCTAGAGATGCGATTTTCTTTTATATGGCCTAAACGACAATGCCATACATAAGTAGGATTTAAATTTTAATTTAATCCTCTTGGTATTTATGTTATAGATGGAATTATCTAGATCAAGGATATACAATCCATTAGAAAAAATAGCATTACAATAATGCATACTATCAAAATAAGTGGAGTAATAATTGTCCTTTATTGTGATAGAAAAACTTTTCTTGTCCAAACAAGAAATATAACTTATATTCCTACTCATAGCAGAGACATAATAGCATTTTTCTACTTCATAGATAATTCCAGAAGCTAGAGATTAATAGCGCTTTTTAGGAGCTATAATTCTTTAGCATTTACCACATGTTAATAGGTATCTGAGAGTGATTTGAGCCCAAAGTTAGAGAATAAAGGTCGTTTTATCACTTGTTGTTAACCATGTGCTATATTGTTAGTCCGGGCACTTTCTATGCATATTTCTTTGTTATTTGTCGAATATAATCACTTGGTATGTTTGTTCATGTTGTCTTGGCAGGAAAAGATGCTAATCGGTTGATAGGAAACATGGAACGAACTTCAGAAACAACGGGAGCTCAAGTGGAGTAAAGAGAAGTCGAATTAGGGGAGCTTGGATGACCAATCTGCACTAATTTGTTCATATCTGGATTTATACAATTAATTTTGGAGTGAGACCGGTGCCAAATGGAAGTAGACTTGGTGAGCTTTCCAACGATAGGTCACGGAGCTAAATCCGAGTTTGGACGAAGAAGTTATGGTCCGGCGAAGGCAAGAGCAGATTTCAGGGGGCTATTGTGCAATTACTGAAGACTTGTGACGGGTTATGACTAAAAAACAACCTAGGGACGGAAAAACAGGGGATTCGCGCATAGAGGGAGTCAACAAGAAGGAGGATAGCAACAGGACACCATTGGAGAGCATCTTCGAGCTTGGGGATTGCATGGATTTGTCGGAGCTTTGGCGATTTCACCGTTTGATCACTTCTTCTCTTCTCTTTCATTATCTATGGAGAAATATGTGTATCTTTTCATTATTATGAGCAGCTAGATTATTTGGTAGGCTCTATTATGTTAGACTCATCTTTTCCGGATTATTGAGATTGATACATGTTTAGGATTCATGATTGTGGCGATTCTTCACATCTTTTTGGGGTATTATTGAATTAGGGTTATTGACACACCCTTGGGATGAGATGAATGGCCTTCAGAGAATGATTTTGATGTATGACTAAGTTATGTTACTTAATGTGTAATCGGGTTTTGTTATAGTTCTTGTTTGAATCCTTAGCAACAATGGAGTAGCTACCCGGAATTGCTAGTACTTAGGTGGAGTGCTCGACGGAGACTTTGCCTAGGGTGATAGAGAACATGAACACAATTCTAAATCAATGAGACTGAGAGGTGATTTGAATAGGATTGGCCATTTGATAGACGACAGTGGACCGAGAGTACCTGAAGTAGACCGAGACATAGAACTGCATGAGATCGACAGAAGATTGTAGTAACTAGTAACCTGGCATAACTGAATTAGGATTAGCATGTTTCAATATAGTATCCAGAATTTTCTAACAACCCTAGGTGATCCATAGATCGCCTAGTCTTTCTCCATATTAGATTAAACTGTGTTTAACTATAAAATCCAAAAACATTATCTTTTCACTATTTTAATACAGCCACTTGCTTGGGGGTGGTAAACTCTTAAACCATCAAACATTCCTCCCGGTTACTTTAACTCTAAATTTAGCTTGTAACTAAATAAACTCGTGATTGTCCTCGTGGGATCGACAACTCGGGGTTGAAATATTACCCAATATTACTTGAACCGTGCACTTGCGGTAACACGTAAGAAAGCGTTTCAAGTTTTTGGCGCCATTGCGGGGGACAACGGTAGATTGTTTAGTTAGAAATTAGTTTGGAGTTTTTATTTTATTTTTATTTTTTTTACTATCTGTTTACCTCACGGGTGTGCTAGTTTTGTCTTCTCAGGTAGCTATGGCGGAAGGCCAAGGGCATGTTAGCCTCACGATGGAGCAGCTACAATCTATGGTGGGTGCAGCCGTAGAGAAAGCACTAGCGGCAACATCTAGACCGCATCCGACCTCAATGTCGTACCACCGTTCTGGAAATGCAATAATCCAGGCATTTGAGGCGAATCTTAAAGGAAGGGAGCCAGCAATTGTGGTGCCAAAAATTCAGGCCGAGAATTTCTGCCTAAAGCTGAGCACCATCCAATTTGCTCAGGAATAGTGCACCTTTGCTGGTACATATGAGTAATACCCACATCAATTTATTAGGAGATTTCAGAGCCATTGTGGGCTAATTCGCTATGTGGGGTCACTTCTCAAGCAGTTAAGTTGATTCTCTTCCCTCATTGTCTCAAGGGAGCTGCTATGGATTGGCTAGATTTGTTGCAATCCAAATCCGTAAAGACATGGGAAGAGTGTGCCTCCTTGTTCATGGGTAAGTTTTTTCCCATCTCACGCATGATTCAGCTCCAGAACGAGATGTGGTCATTCAAGCAGAAGCACCATGAATATATGGTCAACGCATGGGAGCGTCTGATAAATCCTTAATAAGAGTCATCATATATACACTTTATATTGTAATTTGTGTGCATTTCGGTGCAAAGTGACGAATTTCGGGCTTATTTGAGAAGAAAATGAGTTTTATGATGTTTTAGAGCTTAAACGTACAATCCGGGCGTTTCTTGAATAGTATTACTTATGATTTGTATGATTTTGTCACATTTGATCTTCGCGGTAGTGTTTGTGTTGTGATTTACAGGAAAATTGCATGAGGAGAGCAATTGGAGAGAAGAAACGAGCTTCGGAAGTCAAAGAGTACGCAAGAGAAGCAAAGTTAGAGGAGCACAAGTGACCATCCTTCACTATTTTGATGATATCTTGAGTTCTACAAAACCTGCTAAAGTGATACCGGTGCCAAATGAAATTAGACTCAAATATATTTCCAACGGTAGGTCACGGAGCTCAATCAAAGTTCAGACGAGAAATATATGGTCCGGCTAAGTTGACACAAAAACGAAGAAAAGCTGGTAAAGTTTCACTGGACCAGTGTGCAATCTTCTGGATGTATCTGGAGTTACGTATACAATTTTGGATCAAGGCCTACGCCATTGGAAATTATACATTCAGGTCTTTCCAACGATATAAGATGGACCCAAACCGGAGTTCGGATGAGGTAGAAAAGGCCCGCGCAAAGTCAGCTTATGAATTCTGGTCGAGAATTGCAAACTGGAGGGGCCGAATTGTAAATTCGGCCAAAATACATTAAAAATCGTGACCAGACCTTGAAAAACGAGTTCTTAGACCTAGAAGGGAGGTTAGAACAGAGGGAGACGCAGAGAAGAAGATTTGAGGAGAAACTTGAGCTAGAGTTCGTCGTGGAAGCGAGAATTCATCCGTTTGATCCTTCTACTCTTATCTTTTCATTATTTTTGTACATGATCACACAAACTATTGTATTTCTCATCATGAATATGCGTAGCTAAACACATTTATCAGGGTATCTCGTAGGGAGCTAGGGTTTGATCACTTTGTTTGGTGATTTATGGATTTGATTTCATGCTTTGAGCTTAATTGATGACTTTTTAGCTAGCTATGTGTATTTTATGCGCTTAAATTCACCTTTGCTATCGGTAGACGTATTGATAGGATTGATTTAGGCTTAGAACATTAAAGACATCAATGTTTCTTGCCCGGAATCTTGAAATACACACTAGCCGTATCTAGGGTTAAGAAATCTTGCTAGTTAGCTAAGAACAAAGAGTAGATTGATGATCTTAATACATACTTGAACTTGATTAGGCTAGAGAAATCGGCTTTGTTAGTCTAAGTATTGGTGTTGGTTGAGACATCTTCAACACATTCGTGCTCGTTTAGTTAGATTAAAGAATCATCGTGTTAACAAAGCATAAATCCGTCAAAGTGTGAAATACCTAGTGACCCGTAGATATATCCTGATACTTATCCCTCGTATTATTCTCAATTTTAATAATTTGTTTTTTGAATTATTCGTTTAATAAAACAATCAATTGCTTGCACACAAGAATTTAATCATCTTAGTTAATTCACGACAAGTCCCTTTGGTTCGACAAACCCGGATTACCGGATATTACTACACGCGGCAGCCGTACACTTGCGGTTGGATCGTGTCAAGTTTGTGGAGCCATTGCCGGGGACCTCGGTTGAATTGATTAGGATTATTAACTTTAGGGATTTTATCTTTCGGTCTTTATTTATTTATTTGTTAATCTCATCGGCTCCATAGAAAATTATTTTACAGATAACTTGGTGATCATGTGGGGGCAAAATTATCATGGTCAAAATATTCAGGCTATTCACCGTACTACTCCTATGGAGATTTTTACACTCTTCCTTCTTGCAATCAATAAGATTAGCATATGAAAGAAATATTGAAGCTCATGCTAGTAAAAAGGGACAGAATGGAGGAAGGGCTAGATAGGATGGAGGAAACTGTCATGCGTCAAGGACAACAACTCTCAGAACTTTCTCGTGCATATGCAGACAATGACAATGGGCCAATCAACATCATTTCTGACTTAGTTGAGGAGTGCGAAGAGGAAGACGAAGAAATCCTAGAGATCTATGTTTATAATACTGTCCATCATGAAGTAATAGATCCTCTGGTCGCTTCAAACTCATATTCGGACTTAGATTGGGATGATATAGTGAAGCCTATACAACTTGTGCCTCGCATAATTCCGGATCCAAGGCATGAATGGGAGAGTGTGGACATCGCAAGCTTATGGCCCACTGAAGATATTTTCTTTGAGGAAGAAAGTCGTGAAGCTAAGGAATTACTGCATGGAGATGTTTGCAAGTACATGTATCAAGAAGTTCCTCCGCCTAGTCCATATCTCTTGGATATCATAAAATTGGGCGAATCGCACGAGGAAGAGAAAAGACCCCAATTTTACGCAATACATGACTTGGCAGCCGTGATTCCGAGACAAGAGCTAGGGAAGGAGGCAGGAAAGTCAGAACTTACTGTTGAAGCCGTTTCACTTGAGATGCTATCTTCAAATGGCCAATCCTCGACGACTGTAATTTTGAAGAAGAAGAAGAAGAAGAAGAAGAAGAAGAAGAAGAAGAAGAAGAAGAAGAAGAAGAAGAAGAAGAAGAAGAAGAAGAAGAAGAAGAAGAAGAAGAAGAAGAAGAAGAAGAAGAAGAAGAAGAAGAAGAAGAAGAAGAAGAAGAAGAAGAAGAAGAAGAAGAAGAAGAAGAAGAACAAGAAGAAGAAGAACAAGAAGAAGAAGAAGAAGAAGAAGAAGAAGAAGAAGAAGAAGAAGAAGAAGAAGAAGAAGAAGAAGAAGAAGAAGAAGAAGAAGAAGAAGAAGAAGAAGAAGAAAGGTAGAGTGAGGCATGTGGCGGCTAACAACTTATAATTCTTCGCACCATATGCATCTCATGAATGCTTACTTGAGAAGAGACAAAGGGAAAAGCGATGGTGGAAGAAGAAAAAGTGGACAGAAAAGTCTCATGTCTAAGGTAACTGGGTCGGGTCGTCGACCTTAAATTACAAGGTGCTTGTTGGGAGGCAACCCAACCTATTTATTTGCATTAGATTAGGGTGTTTGTTTTTAATACAGTTATGCTTTGTGTTTTTAGATATTAATGTGGATAGATAAGAGAGAGAGAGAGAGACAGGGACTAATGGTGTTTTTCCAAGTGACATATTTGCGCAGATTATGGGAGAATCTACCCCGGTTTGCGATGGCACACATGACCTTCACAGGGGCTTGCATTGACGAGTTGGGGATTCTTCAAACATGAATTTTAGTAGAGGAGGGCAGTCGACCCCGGTGTGCGAGTACACATTGACTGTATAGGAGCATGGTGGCACCACTACTGTGCTTGGGGACCGCTTGGCGTGATTTCGTCCCCACCATTGAGGTGGTTGTGAGTATCTTTTTCTCTTGCTAAATTTTTTATTTCTTTTATATAAGTATGTCATGCTCCATCTCATTTACTGGCCTACACATTGATTGCTGAGTCTTCTTGCATACTCTCTAAATTCGTTGAGGACAACGAAGCATTCAGTGTGGGGGTGATTTATCTGTTTGCTAGCCATAGTATCTTGCATAGCCAGTTACATGTAGGATGTGTTTAGATTGTATTGTGAGTTAGTGTTGTGGTTTATGTTGAGTTTTAATTTATATTGTCGTATTGTGTAGTGTAGTCTATATTCTGTTTGCACTTTTGTATAATTGAGTCTACCCACCATAAAGAGTTGAATTGTGTAGTGTCAATTTTCGATTTTCCTGTCTAAGCCTTGCATATAGAGTTAGGACTTATGAAAATACAAAAAAAATGAGAAAATAGAAAATACATAAAAATTAGAAATTTAATTTTTTTTCAGAAGAGGCAATTGAGGATCTTGAAACTGAAGAGAGCTTAGTGAATGAATCCTTTTGAGTAGGAGTGTCGTAGTAGGGAAATTTTTATTCTTTAATATTTTGTGTAGAGGTTTCACTAAGGATGTCTCGGGAATTTTTTGAAGTTTTGAAAGAATGACATGTAAAGTATACCTAAGTTTCCTATAGTGTGCTAATTAGATTGAGTTTTGCTTGTAGCTGAATATTCTGTTTTCAAGTGGAAACTTGTGGTCTCTTGTTGATCTGGGGTGGACCTTCGTGTAGAGTTGGTTTCATGTGGTATGGTTGCCTCAGCCTAAGTGAAGTTGAGGGGCGTACATCACCATCCCTTACGGTGGTCACAAGAGTTAACCGAAAAAGCCCACGCTCTTTATGCTCTACTGCACGGTTGTAAAAAACAGAGGATGAAAGAAAAGAAAATGAGAAAATCTGAAGAAAAAAAAAGAAAAAAAAAATGTGCTTCACGGAGAAACAACCTAATGTGCTTCCGGTCACACGGAAAATTTGGATTCCATCCAAGTAGAGCTTAGAGAGGAAAACTAGAGTCAAGCCTTATTTCATAGGAGTTGTGACTCCCTTCACTGGGACAATTTGCATTCCAATGCAATAAATGCTAAGAGGTTCCGAAAACCTCAGATGATTTGGCGAAGAAAAAGGCTACAGTGAAATTTGAGCTTGATTAGACCCAATGAAGCTTAGGACGTGCTTGTGTCTTGGTTTGAATTGGTGGAGGAAAGTGGACGCCTTAGTGAGCTTTTGCATAGAATCAATCTTATTTCAAATTCTTGCTACGTGTATGTAAATTTCAGAACGGATTAGTGAAAACTTGATGATTTTCAGCTAATGACAGGGAGATTGCCTATTCTTGCAAAAAAAATGTATTTCGTGTTTAAATACTTTTTTTTAAGATCGAGTCTAGATTTGCATTGCATCATCTTGCTGCATGGTTGTATCGAGAGTCCTGTTTGAGTCGGTTGTGTCTCATTGGCTAGTAAGCAGTAGATGAGACTTTGCTCGGGACACACCATTCTATTGTGGTATTAAATACCCTAGCTACTGCTACCTATTCTTTATTGGCTACATATCCCACCTGGATAGATCAAACCACGTCCAACAGTGTTCAATTCCACCTCCCAGACACACCATTCTATTGTGGTATTCCTGGTGGAGTGAGTTGGGACAGGATCCCACACTCTCTAAGATAGTCGCCAAACTCTTGGCTTAAGTATTCTCCTCCCTGATCCGATTGTAGAGCCTTAATAATATTGCCAAGTTTCTTCTCTACTTCATTCTTTAATTCTTTGACATTTTCAAAGGATTCAAATTTTTTCTTCATAGGATACACAAATCTTTATCTACTGTAGTCATGAGTAACTCTAATGAAGTAAGGATAACCACATCTAGAAGGAGTGGCAAATGGTCCGCATACATCAGTATGTATGAGTGCCAGTAGCTAACTAGTCCTCTCACCTTTCTTATTGAAAGGTGACTTAGTCATTTTTCCCAACAAACAAGCTTCACATGTCTCATATGATTCGTAATCAAATGAGTCTAGGAATCCATCCTTATGGAATCTAGAGATGCGATTTTCTTTTATATGGCCTAAACGACAATGCCATACATAAGTAGGATTTAAATTGTTAATTTTAATCATCTTGGTATTTATGTTATAGATGGAATTATCTAGATCAAGGATATACAATCCATTAGAAAAAACAGCATTACAATAATGCATACTATCAAAATAAGTGGAGTAATAATTGTCCTTTATTGTGATAGAAAAACTTTTCTTGTCCAAACAAGAAATATAACTTATATTCCTACTCATAGCAGAGACATAATAGCATTTTTCTACTTCATAGATAATTCCAGAAGCTGGAGATTAATAGCGCTTTTTAGGAGCTATAAGTCTTTAGCATTTACCACATGTTAATAGGTATCTGAGAGTGATTTGAGCCCAAAGTTAGAGAATAAAGGTCGTTTTATCACTTGTTGTTCACCATGTGCTATATTGTTAGTCCGGGCACTTTCCATGCATATTTCTTTGTCATTTGTCGACTATAATCACTTGGTATGTTTGTTCATGTTGTCTTGGCAGGAAAAGATGCTAATCGGTTGATAGGAAACATGGAACGAACTTCAGAAACAACGGGAGCTCAAGTGGAGTAAAGAGAAGTCGAATTAGGGGAGCTTGGATGACCAGTCTGCACTAATTTGTTCCTATCTGGATTTATACAATTAATTTTTGAGAGAGACTGGTGCCAAATGGAAGTAGACTTGGTGAGCTTTCCAACGATAGGTCACGGAGCTAAATCCGAGTTCGGACGAAGAAGTTATGGTCCGACGAAGTCAAGAGCAGATTTCAGGGGGCTATTGTGCAATTACTGAAGACTTGTGACGGGTTATGACTAAAAAACGACCTAGGGACGGAAAAACAGGGGATTCGCGCATAGAGGGAGTCAAGAAGAAGGAGGATAGCAACAGGACACAATTGGAGAGCATCTTCGAGCTTGGGGATTGCACGGATTTGTCGGAGCTTTGGCGATTTCACCGTTTGATCACTTCTTCTCTTCTCTTTCATTATCTATGAAGAAATATGTGTATCTTTTCATTATTATGAGCAGCTAGATTATTTGGTAGGCTCTATTATGTTAGACTCATCTTTTCCGGATTATTGAGATTGATACATGTTTAGGATTCATGATTGTGACGATTCTTCACATCTTTTTGGGGTATTATTGAATTAGGGTTATTGACACACCCTTGGGATGAGATGAATGGCCTTCAGAGAATGATTTTGATGTATGACTAAGTTATGTTACTTAATGTGTAATCGGGTTTTGTTATTGTTCTTGTTTGAATCCTTAGCAACAATGGAGTAGCTACCCGGAATTGCTAGTACTTAGGTGGAGTGCTCGACGGAGACTTTTCCTAGGGTGATAGAGAACATGAACACAATTCTAAATCAATGAGACTGAGAGGTGATTTGAATAGGATTGGCCATTTGATAGACGACAGTGGACCGAGAGTACCTGAAGTAGACCGAGACGTAGAACTGCATGAGATCGACAGAAGATTGTAGTAACTAGTAACCTGGCGTAATTGAATTAGGATTAGCGTGTTTCAATATAGTATCCAGAATTTTCTAACAACCCTAGGTGATCCATAGATCGCCTAGTCTTTCTCCATATTAGATTAAACTGTGTTTAACTATAAAATCCAAAAACATTATCTTTTCATTATTTTAATACAGCCACTTGTTTGGGGGTGGTAAACTCTTAAACCATCAAACATTCCTCCCGGTTACTTTAACTCTAAATTTAGCTTGTAACTAAATAAACTCGTGATTGTCCTCGTGGGATCGACAACTCGGGGTTGAAATATTACCCAATATTACTTGAACCGTGCACTTGCGGTAACACGTAAGAAAGCGTTTCAAGTTTTTGGCGCCGTTGCGGGGGACAACGGTAGATTGTTTAGTTAGAAATTAGTTTGGAGTTTTTATTTTATTTTTATTTTTGTTACTATCTGTTTACCTCACGGGTGTGCTAGTTTTGTCTTCTCAGGTAGCTATGGCGGAAGGCCAAGGGCATATTAGCCTCACGATGGAGCAGCTACAATCTATGGTGGGTGCAGCCGTAGAGAAAGCACTAGCGGCAACATCTAGACCGCATCCGACCTCAATGTCGTACAACCGTTCTGGAAATGCAATAATCCAGGCATTTGATGCGAATCTTAAAGGAAGGGAGCCAGCAATTGTGGTGCCAAAAATTCAGGCCGAGAACTTCTGCCTAAAGCTGAGCACCATCCAATTTGCTAAGGAATAGTGCACCTTTGCTGGTACATATGAGTAAGACCCACATCAATTTATTGGGAGATTTCAGAGCCATTGTGGGCTAATTCGCAATGTGGGGTCACTTCTCAAGCAGTTAAGTTGATTCTCTTCCCTCATTGTCTCAAGGGAGCTGCTATGGATTGGCTAGATTTGTTGCAATCCAAATCCGTAAAGACATGGGAAGAGTGTGCCTCCTTGTTCATGGGTAAATTTTTTCCCATCTCACGCATGATTCAGCTGCAGAACGAGATGTGGTCATTCAAGCAGAAGCACCATGAATATATGGTCAAAGCATGGGAGCGTCTGATAAATCCTTAATAAGAGTCATCCTATATACGCTTTATATTGTAATTTGTGTGCGTTTCGGTGCAAAGTGACGAATTTCGGGCTTATTTGAGAAGAAAATGAGTTTTATGATGTTTTAGAGCTCAAACGTACAATCCGGGCGTTTCTTGAATAGTATTACTTATGATTTGTATGATTTTGTCACATTTGATCTTCGCGGTAGTGTTTGTGTTGTGATTTACAGGAACATTGCATGAGGAGAGCAATTGGAGAGAAGAAACGAGCTTCGGAAGTCAAAGAGTACGCAAGAGAAGCAAAGTTAGAGGAGCACAAGTGACCATCCTTCACTATTTTGATGATATCTTGAGTTCTACAAAACCTGCTATAGTGATACCGGTGCCAAATGAAATTAGACTCAAAGATATTTCCAACGGTAGGTCACGGAGCTCAATCAAAGTTCGGACGAGAAATAAATGGACCGGCGAAGTTGACACAAAAACGAAGAAAAGCTGGTAAAGTTTCACTGGACCAGTGTGCAATCTTCTGGATGTATCTGGAGTTACGTATACAATTTTGGATCAAGGCCTACGCCATTGGAAATTATACATTCAGGTCTTTCCAACGATATAAGATGGACCCAAACCGGAGTTCGGATGAGGTAGAAAAGGCCCGCGCAAAGTCAGCTTATGAATTCTGGTCGAGAATTGCAAACTGGAGGGGCCGAATTGTAAATTCGGCCAAAATACATTAAAAATCGTGACCAGACCTTGAAAAACGAGTTCTTAGACCTAGAAGGGAGGTTAGAACAGAGGGAGACGCAGAGAAGAAGATTTGAGGAGAAACTTGAGCTAGAGTTCGTCGTGGAAGCGAGAATTCATCCGTTTGATCCTTCTACTCTTATCTTTTCATTATTTTCGTACATGATCACACAAACTATTGTATTTTTGATCATGAATATGCGCAGCTAAACACATTTCTCAGGGTATCTCGCAGGGAGCTAGGGTTTGATCACTTTGTTTGGTGATTTATGGATTTGATTTCATGCTTTGAGCTTAATTGATGACTTTTTAGCTAGCTATGTGTATTTTATGTGCTTAAATTCACCTTTGCTATCGGTAGACGTATTGATAGGATTGAGTTAGGCTTAGAACATTAAAGACATCAATGTTTCTTGCCCGGAATCTTGAAATACACACTAGCCGTATCTAGGGTTGAGGAATCTTGCTAGTTAGCTAAGAACAAAGAGTAGATTCATGATCTTAATACATACTTGAACTTGATTAGGCTAGAGAAATCGGCTTTGTTAGTCTAAGTATTGGTGTTGGTTGAGACATCTTCAACACATTCGTGCTCGTTTAGTTAGATTAAAGAATCATCGTGTTAACAAAGCATAAATCCGTCAAAGTGTGAAATACCTAGTGACCCGTAGATATATCCTGATACTTATCCCTCGTATTATTCTCAATTTTAATAATTTTTGTTATTTAAATTATTCGTTTAATAAAACAATCAATTGCTTGCACACACGAATTTAATCATCTTAGTTAATTCACGACAAGTCCCTTTGGTTCGACAAACCCGGATTACCGGATATTACTACACGCGGCAGCCGTACACTTGCGGTTGGATCGTGTCAAGTTTGTGGCGCCGTTGCCGGGGACTTCGGTTGAATTGATTAGGATTATTAACTTTAGGGATTTTATCTTTCGGTCTTTATTTATTTATTTGTTAATCTCATCGGCTCCATAGAAAATTATTTTACAGATAACTTGGTGATCCTGTGGGGGCAAAATTATCATGGTCAAAATATTCAGGCTATTCACCGTACTACTCCTATGGAGATTTTTACACTCTTCCTTCTTGCAATCAATAAGATGAGCATATGAAAGAAATATTGAAGCTCATGCTAGTAAAAAGGGACAGAATGGAGGAAGGGCTAGATAGGATGGAGGAAACTGTCATGCGTCAAGGACAACAACTCTCAGAACTTTCTCGTGCATATGCAGACAATGGCAATGGGCCAATCAACATCATTTCTGACTTAGTTGAGGAGTGCGAAGAGGAAGACGAAGAAATCCCAGAGATCTATGTTTATAATACTGTCCATCATGAAGTAATAGATCCTCTGGTCGCTTCAAACTCATATTCGGACTTAGATTGGGATGATATAGTGAAGCCTATACAACTTGTGCCTGGCATAATTCCGGATCCAATGCATGAATGGGAGAGTGTGGACATCGCAAGCTTATGGCCCACTGAAGATATTTTCTTTGAGGAAGAAAGTCGTGAAGCTAAGGAATTACTGCATGGAGATGTTTGCAAGTACATGTATCAAGAAGTTCCTCCGCCTAGTCCATATCTCTTGGATATCATAAAATTGGGCGAATCGCACGAGGAAGAGAAACCCCCAATTTTACGCAATACATGACTTGACAGTCAAGCCGTGATTCCGAGACAAGAGCTAGGGAAGGAGGCAGGAAAGTCAGAACTTATTGTTGAAGCCGTTTCACTTAAGATTCTATATTCAAATGGCCAATCCTCGACGACTGTAATTTTGAAGAAGAAGAAGAAGAAGCAGCAGAAGAAGAAGAAGAAGAAGAAGAAGAAGAAGAAGAAGAAGAAGAAGAAGAAGAAGAAGAAGAAGAAGAAGAAGAAGAAGAAGAAGAAGAAGAAGAAGAAGAAGAAGAAGAAGAAGAAGAAGAAGAAGAAGAAGAAGAAGAAGAAGAAGAAGAAGAAGAAGAAGAAGAAGAAGAAGAAGAAGTAGAAGAAGAAGAAGAAGAAGAAGAAGAAGAAGAAGAAAGGTAGAGTGAGGCATGTGGCGGCTAACAACTTATATTTCTTTGCACCATATGCATCTCATGAATGCTTACTTGAGAAGAAACAAAGGGAAAAGCGACGGTGGAAGAAGAAAAAGTGGACAGAAAAGTCTCATGTCTGAGGTAACTGGGTCGGGTCGTCGACCTGTAATTACAAGGTGCTTGTTGGGAGGCAACCCAACCTATTTATTTGCATTAGATTAGGGAGTTTGTTTTTAATACAGTTATGCTTTGTGTTTTTAGATATTAATGTGGATAGATAAGAGAGAGAGAGAGAGGGACTAATGGTGTTTTTCCAAGTGACATATTTGCGCAGATTATGGGAGAATCTACCCCGGTTTGCGATGGCACACATGACCTTCACAGGGGCTTGCATTGACGAGTTGGGGATTCTTCAGACATGAATTTTAGTAGAGGAGGGCAGTCGACCCCGGTGTGCGAGTACACATTGACTGTATAGGAGCATGGTGGCACCACTACTGTGCTTGGGGACTGCTTGACGTGATTTCGTCCCCACCCTTGAGGTGGTTGTGAGTATCTTTTTCTCTTGCTAAATTTTTTATTTCTTTTATATAAGTATGTCATGCTCCATCTCATTTACTGGCCTACACATTGATTGCTGAGTCTTCTTGCATACTCTCTAAATTCGTTGAGGACAACGAAGCATTCAGTGTGGGGGTGATTTATCTGTTTGCTAGCCATAGTATCTTGCATAGCCAGTTACATGTAGGATGTGTTTAGATTGTATTGTGAGTTAGTGTTGTGGTTTATGTTGAGTTTTAATTTATATTGTCGTATTGTGTAGTGTAGTCTATATTCTGTTTGCACTTTTGGATAATTGAGTCTACCCACCATAAAGAGTTGAATTGTGTAGTGTCAATTTGCGATTTTCGTGTATAAGCCTTTCATATAGAGTTAGGACTTATGAAAATACAAAAAAAAATGAGACAATAGAAAATACATAAAAATTAGAAATTTAATTTTTTTTCAGAAGAGGCAATTGAGGATCTTGAAACTGAAGAGAGCTTAGTGAATGAATCATTTTTAGTAGGAGTGTCGTAGTAAGGAAATTTTTATTCTTTAATATTTTGTGTAGAGGTTTCACTAAGGATGTCTCGGGAATTTTTTGAAGTTTTGAAAGAATGACATGTAAAGTATACCTAAGTTTCCTATAGTGTGCTAATTAGATTGAGTTTTGCTTGTAGCTGAATATTCTGTTTTCAAGTGGAAACTTGTGGTCTCTTGTTGATCTGGGGTGGACCTTCGTGTAGAGTTGGTTTCATGTGGTACGGTTGCCTCAGCCTAAGTGAAGTTGAGGGGCGTACATCACCATCCCTTACGGTGGTCACAAGAGTTAACCGAAAAAGCCCACGCTCTTTATGCTCTACTGCACGGTTGTAAAAAAACAGAGGAGGAAAGAAAAGAAAATGAGAAAATTTGAAGAAAAAAAAAATGTGCTTCACGGAGAAACAACCTAATGTGCTTCCGGTCACACGGAAAATTTGGATTCCATCCAAGTAGAGCTTAGAGAGGAAAACTAGAGTCAAGCCTTATTTCATAGGAGTTGTGACTCCCTTCACTGGGACAATTTGCATTCAAACGCAATAAATGCTAAGAGGGTCCGAAAACCTCAGATGATTTGGCGAAGAAAAAGGCTACAGTGAAATTTGAGCTTGATTAGACCCAATGAAGCTTAGGACGTGCTTGTGTCTTTGTTTGAATTGGTGGAGGAAAGTGGACGCCTTAGTGAGCTTTTGCATAGAATCAATCTTATTTCAAATTCTTGCTACGTGTATGTAAATTTCAGAACGTATTAGTGAAAACTTGATGATTTTCAGTTAATGACAGGGAGATTGCCTATTCTTGCAAAAAAAATGTATTTCGTGTTTAAATACTTTTTTTTTAAGATCGAGTCTAGATTTGAATTGCATCATCTTGCTGCATGGTTGTATCGAGAGTCGTGTTTGAGTCGGTTGTGTCTCATTGGCTAGTAAGCAGTAGATGAGACTTTGCTCGGGACACACCATTCTATTGTGGTATTAAATACCCTAGCTACTTCTATCTATTCTTTATTGGCTACATATCCCACCTGGATAGATCAAACCACGTCCAACAGTGTTCGATTCCACCTCCCAGACACACCATTCTATTGTGGTATTCCTGGTGGAGTGAGTTGGGACAGGATCCCACACTCTCTAAGATAGTCGCCAAACTCTTGGCTTAAGTATTCTCCTCCCTGATCCGATTGTAGAGCCTTAATAATATTGCCAAGTTGCTTCTCTACTTCATTCTTTAATTCTTTGACATTTTCAAAGGATTCAAATTTGTTCTTCATAGGATACACAAATCTTTATCTACTGTAGTCATGAGTAACTCTAATGAAGTAAGGATAACCACATCTAGAAGGAGTGGCAAATGGTCCGCATACATCAGTATGTATGAGTGCCAGTAGCTAACTAGTCCTCTCACCTTTCTTATTGAAAGGTGACTTAGTCATTTTTCCCAACAAACAAGCTTCACATGTCTCATATGATTCGTAATCAAATGAGTCTAGGAATCCATCCTTATGGAATCTAGAGATGCGATTTTCTTTTATATGGCCTAAACGACAATGCCATACATAAGTAGGATTTAAATTGTTAATTTTAATCCTCTTGGTATTTATGTTATAGATGGAATTATCTAGATCAAGGATATACAATCCATTAGAAAAAATAGCATTACAATAATGCATACTATCAAAATAAGTGGAGTAATAATTGTCCTTTATTGTGATAGAAAAACTTTTCTTGTCCAAACAAGAAATATAACTTATATTCCTACTCATAGCAGAGACATAATAGCATTTTTCTACTTCATAGATAATTCCAGAAGCTGGAGATTAATAGCGCTTTTTAGGAGCTATAATTCTTTAGCATTTACCACATGTTAATAGGTATCTGAGAGTGATTTGAGCCCAAAGTTAGAGAATAAAGGTCGTTTTATCACTTGTTGTTCACCATGTGCTATATTGTTAGTCCGGGCACTTTCTATGCATATTTCTTTGTTATTTGTCGAATATAATCACTTGGTATGTTTGTTCATGTTGTCTTGGCAGGAAAAGATGCTAATCGGTTGATAGGAAACATGGAACGAACTTCAGAAACAACGGGAGCTCAAGTGGAGTAAAGAGAAGTCGAATTAGGGGAGCTTGGATGACCAGTCTGCACTAATTTGTTCATATCTGGATTTATACAATTAATTTGGGAATGAGACCGGTTCCAAATGGAAGTAGACTTGGTGAGCTTTCCAACGAAAGGTCACGGAGCTAAATCCGAGTTCGGACGAAGAAGTTATGGTCCGGCGAAGTCAAGAGCAGATTTCAGTGGGCTATTGTGCAATTACTGAAGACTTGTGACGGGTTATGACTAAAAAACGACCTAGGGACGGAAAAACAGGGGATTGGCGCATAGAGGGAGTCAAGAAGAAGGAGGATAGCAACATGACACCATTGGAGAGCATCTTCGAGCTTGGGGATTGCACGGATTTGTCGGAGCTTTGGCAATTTCACCGTTTGATCACTTCTTCTCTTCTCTTTCATTATCTATGGAGAAATATTTGTATCTTTTCATTATTATGAGCAGCTAGATTATTTGGTAGGCTCTATTATGTTAGACTCATCTTTTCCGGATTATTGAGATTGATACATGTTTAGGATTCATGATTGTGACGATTCTTCACATCTTTTTGGGGTATTATTGAATTAGGGTTATTGACACACCCTTGGGATGAGATGAATGGCCTTCAGAGAATGATTTTGATGTATGACTAAGTTATGTTACTTAATGTGTAATCGGGTTTTGTTATTGTTCTTGTTTGAATCCTTAGAAACAATGGAGTAGCTACCCGGAATTGCTAGTACTTAGGTGGAGTGCTCGACGGAGACTTTGCCTAGGGTGATAGAGAAACAATTCTAAATCAATGAGACTGAGAGGTGATTTGAATAGGATTGGCCATTTGATAGACGACAGTGGACCGAGAGTATCTGAAGTAGACCGAGACATAGAACTGCATGAGATCGACAGAAGATTGTAGTAACTAGTAACCTGGCATAACTGAATTAGAATTAGCGTGTTTCAATATAGTATCCAGAATTTTCTAACAACCCTAGGTGATCCATAGATCGCCTAGTCTTTCTCCATATTAGATTAAACTGTGTTTAACTATAAAATCCAAAAACATTATCTTTTCACTATTTTAATACAGCCACTTGTTTGGGGGTGGTAAACTCTTAAACCATCAAACATTCCTCCCGGTTACTTTAACTCTAAATTTAGATTGTAACTAAATAAACTCGTGATTGTCCTCGTGGGATCGACAACTCCGGGTTGAAATATTACCCAATATTACTTGAACCGTGCACTTGCGGTAACACGTAAGAAAGCGTTTCAAGTTTTTGGCGCCGTTGCGGGGGAAAACGGTAGATTGTTTAGTCAGAAATTAGTTTGGAGTTTTTATTTTATTTTTATTATTGTTACTATCTGTTTACCTCACGGGTGTGCTAGTTTTGTCTTCTCAGGTAGCTATGGCGGAAGGCCAAGGGCATATTAGCCTCACGATGGAGCAGCTACAATCTATGGTGGGTGCAGCCGTAGAGAAAGCACTAGAGGCAACATCTAGACCGCATCCGACCTCAATGTCGTACAACCGTTCTGGAAATGCAATAATCCAGGCATTTGATGCGAATCTTAAAGGAAGGGAGCCAGCAATTGTGGTGCCAAAAATTCAGGCCGAGAACTTCTGCCTAAAGCTGAGCACCATCCAATTTGCTCAGGAATAGTGCACCTTTGCTGGTACATATGAGTAAGACCCACATCAATTTATTGGGAGATTTCAGAGCCATTGTGGGCTAATTCGCTATGTGGGGTCACTTCTCAAGCAGTTAAATTGATTCTCTTCCCTCATTGTCTCAAGGGAGCTGCTATGGATTGGCTAGATTTGTTGCAATCCAAATCCGTAAAGACATGGGAAGAGTGTGCCTCCTTGTGCATGGGTAAATTTTTTCCCATCTCACGCATGATTCAGCTCTAGAACGAGATGTGGTCATTCAAGCAGAAGCACCATGAATATATGGTCAAAGCATGGGAGCGTCTGATAAATCCTTAATAAGAGTCATCCTATATACACTTTATATTGTAATTTGTGTGCGTTTCGGTGCAAAGTGACAAATTTCGGGCTTATTTGAGAAGAAAATGAGTTTTATGATGTTTTAGAGCTTAAACGTACAATCCGGGCGTTTCTTGAATAGTATTACTTATGATTTGTAGGATTTTGTCACATTTGATCTTCGCGGTAGTGTTTGTGTTGTGATTTACAGGAAAATTGCATGAGGAGAGCAATTGGAGAGAAGAAACGAGCTTCGGAAGTCAAAGAGTACGCAAGAGAAGCAAAGTTAGAGGAGCACAAGTGACCATCCTTCACTATTTTGATGATATCTTGAGTTCTACAAAACCTGCTATAGTGATACCGGTGCCAAATGAAATTAGACTCAAAGATATTTCCAACGGTAGGTCACGGAGCTCAATCAAAGTTCAGACGAGAAATATATGGTCCGGCTAAGTTGACACAAAAACGAAGAAAAGCTGGTAAAGTTTCACTGGACCAGTGTGCAATCTTCTGGATGTATCTGGAGTTACGTATACAATTTTGGATCAAGGCCTACGCCATTGGAAATTATACATTCAGGTCTTTCCAATATAAGATGGACCCAAACCGGAGTTCGGATGATGTAGAAAAGGCCCGCGCAAAGTCAGCTTATGAATTCTGGTCGAGAATTGCAAACTGGAGGGGCCGAATTGTAAATTCGGCCAAAATACATTAAAAATCGTGACCAGACCTTGAAAAACGAGTTCTTAGACCTAGAAGGGAGGTTAGAACAGAGGGAGACGCAGAGAAGAAGATTTGAGGAGAAACTTGAGCTAGAGTTCGTCGTGGAAGCGAGAATTCATCCGTTTGATCCTTATACTCTTATCTTTTCATTATTTTTGTACATGATCACACAAACTATTGTATTTTTGATCATGAATATGCGCAGCTAAACACATTTCTCAGGGTATCTCGTAGGGAACTAGGTTTTGATCACTTTGTTTGGTGATTTATGGATTTGATTTCATGCTTTGAGCTTAATTGATGACTTTTTAGCTAGCTATGTGTATTTTATGCGCTTAAATTCACCTTTGCTATCGGTAGACGTATTGATAGGATTGAGTTAGGCTTAGAACATTAAAGACATCAATGTTTCTTGCCCGGAATCTTGAAATACACACTAGCCGTATCTAGGGTTGAGAAATCTTGCTAGTTAGCTAAGAACAAAGATTAGATTAATGATCTTAATACATACTTGAACTTGATTAGGCTAGAGAAATCGGCTTTGTTAGTCTAAGTATTGGTGTTGGTTGAGACATCTTTAACACATTCGTGCTCGTTTAGTTAGATTAAAGAATCATCGTGTTAACAAAGCATAAATCCGTCAAAGTGTGAAATACCTAGTGACCCGTAGATATATCCTGATACTTATCCCTCGTATTATTCTCAATTTAATAATTTGTTATTTAAATTATTCGTTTAATAAAACAATCAATTGCTTGCACACACGAATTTAATCATCTTAGTTAATTCACGACAAGTCCCTTTGGTTCGACAAACCCGGATTACCGGATATTACTACACGCGGCAGCCGTACACTTGCGGTTGGATCGTGTCAAGTTTGTGGCGCCGTTGCCGGGGACTTCAGTTGAATTGATTAGGATTATTAACTTTAGGGATTTTATCTTTCGGTCTTTATTTATTTATTTGTTAATCTCATCGGCTCCATAGAAAATTATTTTACAGATAACTTGGTGATCATGTGGGGGCAAAATTATCATGGTCAAAATATTCAGGCTATTCACCGTACAACTCCTATGGATATTTTTACACTCTTCCTTCTTGCAATCAATAAGATGAGTATATGAAAGAAATATTGAAGCTCATGCTAGTAAAAAGGGACAGAATGGAGGACGGGCTAGATAGGATGGAGGAAACTGTCATGCGTCAAGGACAACAACTATCAGAACTTTCTCGTGCATATGCAGACAATGACAATGGGCCAATCAACATCATTTCTGACTTAGTTGAGGAGTGCGAAGAGGAAGACGAAGAAATCCCAGAGATCTATGTTTATAATACTGTCCATCATGAAGTAATAGATCCTCTGGTCGCTTCAAACTCATATTCGGACTTAGATTGGGATGATATAGTGAAGCCTATTGTGCACAAGAGATTCCGGCGGGGAGACCTCCGTGTACACCGTATGTAGAGGATCAGAGATGGCACAGGAAAAGTTGGGTTGTGTGTAGGGAGAGAGTAAGGCAGTAGTAATGTCTGAGAGAGAGACAGAGGTTTGGCAGAGCTTCCGCGTATGTTGTATGGAAAGGTTAACGTCCTATATATAGCAGGGAACGTGACCGTTGTAGTGTGGTTAATGCGCCCATTAATGGCGGCTTAATTAGCTTAACCACAACGGCACGTTCGTCCTAATATATAGGGACCGTTACAGCACGTTATGCGCGAATACCGGAACCGTTACGAGGTTGACCGGGTTTGACCGGATTGACCGGGTTTATGGATCTCGTGCCATAAATCTCTCAAAGCAGTTACTAAAGGTCGCGCGCGGGCTTGGCTCGCACGCGACAGGGCTTACTCTAGCCTCCAAACCACTAAGTCCCTACAAGTCCCGTGCAGTGATATGCGAGGGCTCTGTCTCGCAGCCCCCACATGGATCAGCTCGGCTGGTGATCCATTGTATGTGGAGCATAATATGGTGTGCTGGATGGTTGCCACGTGGCCAAGATCTGTCAGCTCAGAAAGCACTATCTACATTAGCCCCCTTTCTGCGCATGAAGACTCATAGCTGTATAGACTTCCATGCGCGTAAACCAACATACGCGTCGCCGCCATGCACCAATTCAAATAAGGGTAAGTTCAGCCCACGTGCGTGCCATTATGACCTAAAACCCCTAGAGTCGTGCCGTCTGGCCTTTAGGGTTTTAGGCGTGACGTCAGCTTGTCCTGTGATTGCGCGATTCGACGGTGACGGTTGCGATTCGGCTACTGAAAGGACGCAACCCTTCATTGTTTTTGGATAAATACTTTGTACTCTCCATTGTTGCAGAGCATCACTTCTTTCTCTTAAAGTGAATGATACCCGGAAGTCTTCGAGAGCAGATTCAGATAATCAATCACCAGTTCAAAACTGCAAATCGTCTTCTTCAACTGTGTGTATCCAAGCAGGCTTCGCGAAAACAAGGTTGGCCTTGTTTAATTTCGATTTAAGATACCGGTGTATACTTTGAACTGTGTTGGATCTGCAAACCCATGACATCTTATTTGTTGAAACTTGTGAAGAAGCTCCAATCTTTGAACCCAATTTTGATTTAATCCTCTAATGATAAGGACCTTGGATGTAGGGCTTTTGAAATCTCTGATAATGCAAACAATTCCAATCCCTAATTTCTGAAATTGATACCAGAAACTGTTCATCTTTCTTCACATAGATCTTGAATCTCGAAATTCAAACTGAAGTGTGGCATATTTCTCCCCCCTTTTTTCTTTCTCTTCCGCAGGAATGGCCAAGACAAAAGGATCCAGACCCACCAAGGAGGACGAAGAAATACCTGATCTTCCGCAAGCTTTATGGCGAAAAGCCCCCTATCTGGGTGGCAAAGACTTCTATCACGCGAGGGTTAAGGCAAGGAAACTGCCTGCTTCCGTCCCCAATGAGGGATTGCTAACATTCACTCCTCCAGTTAACTCAGCCTTGCTCGACTTGATTGGCTCCGAGGACGTGGTTCGATTGGGAATCAAAAATGGGTACTTCCCCTATGCTGCGATTTCCACGCAAGCTTTTGTCTAGAAATTGGACTACATGGATGAGTGGATTGACCACGTGTTGACCGATCATGCTACGATCCTCAACGAGGCCGGCGTATACTTCGTCGTTCGTGCTATGAAGGGTGCTGCCGTGAAGCTGGACCAGTCCATGCTTCTAAACCTTCTTTCCCGCTACTCGCCTGCGACTCACACATTTCACTTTGCTGAGTTCGAGGCTGCCCCCACACTCGAGGATGTGCATATGCTGTATGATCTATCTCCCATGGGTGAGGTGGATCCTTTGAGTCCCTTGAGGACGGATGCGGAGATCGCTTTGTACACGCAGATGGAGGAGTGCCTATCAGAGGTGAAGAAAATCTCCACCCGGTGGACCACTACCAAAGCCCTTCCTAACTGGCAGTTGGTAGATACGTCTGCGAAGAATACTTGGAACAAATGGGTGCAGTACTTCTTCCGTGACTACGCGAGCAGCAGCATTACCAAGAAGCTTCTGAGTCAGGACCCAGAGGCTAAAAATTATGTGGAGGGTAAGGGCTATCACTTGACCCTTTGTGCTTTCCTCTGTGCCTGGATGTCGAGGTACTTAATCGATGGTCACCCGCATGATGGGGTCTTCTATCACGTCCTGCCGCTTGCTGTGAAGCTCGCCCTTGGCCAGAGAGTCGCACTCGGACCCTTGGTTTTGGGTACGCTGTACTATAGACTGGATCAGCTAGTTGTAGCCATGAAAGAGTCGTGTGGCCGCCTCGACATACTGACTTTCGTCAACATTGCCTTCTTGACGATGTGGGTCTTTGAGCGATGGCCGTCCTATGCCCCAACTGCTTCTAAGCCCAACAAGTGGTGCCCCCCAGGCGAGGTGGAGGAGCGCAACAGTGGCAGAGCTGCGAGGTGGTTCGGAGCGAACAATACCAAGTGCGTTTGGAGCCTGATATGCGACAACCGGCAAGAGTTCATTGCCAGGCCCTATGCCGCGCGTATTGAGAACGTGCTATGGTTTCCAAAGCTGTACCCTTCTAAGGGCATTGTCTTCTCAGAAGAGCTCCTCTTTGAAGAGGGATCGCGTTTCCATGAACGCTACCGCAAATTCTTTTGCTGGTGTCTGTGAGGTTCCCTTCCTGCTCTCGCAGAGCATATTTGTGAGCTCGTGCCGAGGTATGAGAGGATTACCGTGGATGTCGACCCCACTCGCGTTTCTCCCCAGTTCGGCTTTGATGCAGTGGCACCATCAATCTGGCCACAGTCTATTACCAGAGGTTGCTATAAACGCTTGCTGACAAAGGAGTGCAAAACAGTCTTTATGAACAATCTTCCCTTTGAGCAGCCTGCAGGTAACCGCGAGGGCGGTTGTTCCAAGAACTGGCTCGCATACTGGATCACCCAGCAGACGAGAATTGAGACACAGTCGTCCCCCCAGCCAAGTAGAGCTCCCTTGATCAAAAGAAACTCTTTTCCGTTTCGTCCCAATTGCAGTCTGGACGAGTCTTAATATGGTTGCTACTCATTGTTGGATCATGAGAACCATCTGTGCCCTACCATCATTCTGGATGAAAAGCTCGCCGCAGTTAGGAAACGCGACTCGCATGTTGTCAGATATAGCGAGACTTTCGCTAAGGTAAGCAACTTTTTTTTCGCATGTGTTGAGCTTCTTGATTTTCTCATATTGACATCTTTATTCCACACTGCTTGCTGTAGTGCCATGTGCGGAGGTTCGCATCTGGTGATCGTTCCAAGTCGCTGGTCAACACCATTGTTACCTCAAGAAGACAGGGACAGTCGTTCTTTCTGGCATCGAGGATGGATCCTGAGGCCGAAACCAGGATTCGCGCAGTCATGAATGCTTTTGCTGACTCGCTGATTGACAACGCTCCGGCCTCGTCTCCACCCAGAGATAATCCGTCTCCTCCAGCGACTGCCGCGCCGAGAGCGAAGAGACCCAGGCAAAAGGGAATTACAATTTCTTCCCCTAGAAGTGCTCCAACTTCCCCTCCAGCGAGGTCTCTTTCTGCCAAGGACAAAGGCAAAGGTCGGATGCCCAGTAGAGCGCGGAAGGAGCTCGCAGTCGAGACCTTCGTTCCATTCAACCAGGAGGAAGAAGAGGAGAGGCAGGAGCCAAGAGAAGGAGATGAAGAAGAAGAAAGAGCAAATGTGATACATGAGGAAGAATCAGGAGGTACCTCCATCGTGTTTCCCCTCTCATTATCGTAATTCTTTTGCAACTCGATTTTGAACCAATCGTTTCTTCGCAGATGATGATGATGATGAGACCATCGGCGGCCTTTTGGCCAAGAGACAAAAGAGGGATGCTCATTCTGGTATTCCAGACGAACCCATAAGCGAGGACGTTCTTGCCGAGTCCAGGAAGACAGCCGCGGAAGCTGCTGAAAGAAGAAGGCAGCGAGAAGAGGAGGAGCTCGAGCGTGTGAGGCAGCGGAGCCTCGAAGAGCAACATGTTGACGACTTAGTGCGTCCCACTGATGAGGAAGATGTGCTTCCCGAAGAGGTAGCTCCTCAGGCTGAGGAGGAGGATGTGGCTCCAGAAGAGGATGCAGCAGTTTTGGAGCAAGCCCAAGCAGATTTTGAAGAAATCGCAGGCGGCAATAAAGGTGAGATTTTTAATCTCGCAGTAACTTATAGAGATGTTGTAGTGGGTGCATTAAAGCATGGTGTGTCAAAAGCTGACATTCGCCGCTGGCTAGTAGGCAAGTGCGGTGAACCCTCAGGTAATCACTTGATCGATGTGCATGGACTAGACTTAGCGACTTGAATCATGTTCATGACTAGTTTCTGCGCATCTCAGGTCACGCTCATTTTAAAGACATGCTTAATGAGGACACACTAATAGGGCATGGTTCCACGTCTTTAGTGTACGACGAAGATACTTCAATCCCACCTTTGCGTGGAGGTGCTTGCTCTTAGCTTTAGCAAAGATAGTAAAATAACGTACAATACGAGTTACCTCATACTATCGCATTTTGTATCGCAGGTGATGCTAATGAACCTGTGCTGGAACAAAGAAGTCATCCTTCTGCGTCCTATGTTCCGATTCCGAGTTCCCATACCGAGAAGCCCGTCACAGCTGCTGAACATGCAGGAGAGCCTCTTGAGGACATCATCGAACTTTCTGATGATGTCGAAGCTGACGCTGTGCTAATGGAGGAAGATGCCCATGCTGGTGCTGAGGAAGTAAGAACAAGTACTGTTGATGCTACCGCATCTGAGAGTGTCCCTCACCAAGCAACTTTGGCTGCCACTACGCCTCCAGTGATAACTGAGTCGGCGGCAACTCTTCCTGCGTGGAGCTTTTGGGGCTCGCAGGTCGGGACTGCAATCGCAGCTGGTGCGGCTTATACTCTTCCTCCTAACTATGAGGGGTTAGAGCTTGCAGCTGATAGGAGAGCTATGGAGCGAGGACAGTCTTCGACCACTCCAGCAATGCGCATTCCTTCTCTTCGTGAGATCCTTGAAGGAACTGGTAAGTAGGGGTTTGCTGTTTGCATCTCGCATTATTCATTTGCAAGTTCGATAGCATGACTTAGCTTTGACATTGCTTTAGGTTTGAAGCAAAGTGATGTGGACTGGCTAGTTCGGATGCGCCTCACCTACCCCCAATCATTTGCGAGATCTCTGGAGATAGGGCCCTTTGACAGGAGGCTGTTTCTTACCGAGGCCATTTGGATTTTGGAGCAGCTGTCTGCGGCCACGCCTGCGACCATTTCTGCTCAAAGTGCTGAATTGCTTTTTGGAATGTGCCAAAATCTTCTTGCCAAAGTTCAAGGCAGGCTGGGTTTCAAGTTTCTTATGAAAAGAGTTACCCTGATTCGCGCAGCCGTAACTTTGAAACTCGGCCACCAAAACCTCGCAGCTGAGAAGCGGAAGGTGGAGCAGCAAAAGCGAAAGGTTGAGGAGGCTCTGAAGCTCTATCATGAGATGAATGCGAAGTGCGAGCAATTGAAGCAGGAAGTGGAGCAGGTAGAGAATCTAAGCCATCAGTTCACTCCCCATGACTCCTTGATCAAGAATTTACTTTGACTTTTGAATTTGCAAAGTAGCAAACAAATAGCTGGAACATTAATGTAATGCTGCAACATTAATGTAATGTTGTTAGGGTTTCTCCCCCTTTTTTTAAAAAAAGAATCGACATGACCGTTTTGCCCTTTCCGGGATTTGATGGGATATCTCTATGCATATCCAATCATGACATCAGCAATTGATATTTTGCTTGATTTTCGCGCTAATTTCTCGTAAGATAAGCACGCTTTCCTTGGGAAGTCCATCCTAATCATGACCATCCGTCATTAATAGGATACGCAACTGAATCGTCGTAGCCTTTAGTAGGGTAATTGATCGTTACCGCTTTTAAAGGCGTAAGTGATTGACCTTACCCTCTTTTCAAATTCTGCTGACTCATCTTAGCAACTGAAGAGTCTCCACAAGGTCTATATAAACCCTGTCTTTTCCATTTGGGTTCTTCATCCCAAAAATGTGCTTTGCCGTGAGTCCTTACGACTGCTGGCTTCAACGCTTGTTTTTCGTTGATTCATGGCAACTCCAAGTTGTGAATCCTGAGTTTGCGCTTTGTGCTATAGAAATAGTTTCCAAGATCCGCTTTATGAGGCTTATTGATCTTTATAACCATCATAAAGAAGATGGAGATGATATCTCATGTGTGTTCGAAGAATTTTCTTCGTCTATTATGTTTGCAGGTCATGTTTCCGGCCGCCTCCCTGTGAGGTGCAGCGCCGTAGTGACCGTGCTACCAACTCGTAATGAACGGCCGAATTCTCCTCCAGCATCCCTGGAGGAGGATTTCTTGCCTCTTCGTTCTTGAACTCAGGAGGCTCGCCAATGCCCTTGTCTATCAGGACAAGGAACCCAGTACCAGAGGAATGACTGCTTCCCCTGTTTTGCACGACTGCATACGCCGGAACAGGTGGTTCCTCTGGTACATATCTTGATCACCCAGATCTTGCTGCTAGGATGTAGCGAATGGCGAGTTGATCTCTTCGCAGATGCATCCTACTTGCTACAGATCTTTGGCCGCAGATCTGCATATTGCACAGCCGGTGTTAGGACCGTTGGGTTCATCCCTTTTCAGTTAGGATTCCCGCGATGTGTAACTTCGTGCTTGTAAGTTACTTTTCGAATGCATTGTAAGCCATGTTGGTTGCGTAGTTAGATTTGAGCTTTTCGCTTGTAAGCTGCTATCTAGATAGATAAATTGTAAGTCTTTTTGACTCATAATGATAAATGGCTTTTGTATTATCTGCTGTGTCGTTACAACAAAATACAATTTCGCATGCGTATCGGCATATTTCGCCGTTGTAGTGCTATATGAACACTTTGTGCTGTTTTTAGATCGTTCGAGATCGTGTTTTCGCAGTTGTGCCATCTTGGCAGATGGGCTTGTGATTTGCTTTCAGATTCAAGTGCAGGTGTCATCTCATCAGATAGACCTTTGTAGATCACTTAAGATCATTTTGCATAATGTTGCTATCGCAATAGATAGTCTTAAGGACGAATTTTAAATCGCATTTGTATAACGCTGCTATCACGGCAGATAGGTTTTGGAAGATCAATTAAGATCGTTTTTCGCATGAGTTGCTATCGTGGCAGATAGGCTTTAGAAGATCAATTAAGATCATTTTGCGTAGGCTGCTATCGTGGCAGATAGGCTTTAGAAGATCAATTAAGATCATTTTTCGCATGAGCCGCTATCGTGGCAGATAGGCTTTTAGAAGATCAATTAAGATCATTTTGCATAGGCTGCTATCGTAACAGATAGGCTTTAGAAGATCAATTAAGATCATTTTGCATGAGCTGCTATCGTGGCAGATAGGCTTTTAGAAGATCAATTAAGATCATTTTGCATAGGCTGCTATCGTAACAGATAGGCTTTAGAAGATCAATTAAGATCATTTTGCATTAGCTGCTATCATGGCAGATAGGCTTAGAAGATCAGTAAAGATCGCATTTGCATAGGCTGCTATCGTAACAGATAGGCTTTAAAAGATCAATTAGGATCGCATTTCGCATAGGTTGCCATCGTAGCAGATAGGCTTTAGAGATCGGTTGAGATCGTAGTTAGCACGGGTTGCTATCGTGACAGATAGGCTTAAAAGATCGTTTGAGATCATATTGGAATAAGTTGCCACTGTGGCGGATAGCCCATTGTTAACAGTAATAACGAACTGAATGAAATAACATTAACAGCTAGGAATATGAATTTCTCATTTGGGAGAATCCTTTTTATTATAGTACTCTCATATGGGAGAGATGAGCTTACAATTCTCTCATATGGGAGAGGAGATTGTGTAAATCATAGCCATACAAGACATGAAGCAACGTTATAATAAAACGCATGAAATGAGAGAAGTCAAGGATAGTACTTCTTAATCCAGCGCATGTTGACTGAACTCGGGGTTGAGGTCGTTCCGTGCAACCTCCGTATGCTGCAGTAGCCACTGTCAAAGACTTCCGTGACTTCGAAAGGTCCTTCCCAATTGGCTGCGAATTTTGGATGAGCCGCCTCTCGCATGCAATGATCAGATGCGCGCAGGACCAAATCTCCAACTGCGAAATCTCTTCGCTGGACGGCCTTATTGTAAGCACGAGCGATCCTTTCTTGATACCGCTTGTTGGTCCTTTTAGCTTGTTCTCGCTTTTCCTCCAGCAAGAATAAGTCATGCTCGCGTTGATTGTCCTATAGTGCGTGGAAGGCCAATCTCGCCGAATTGACTCTCACCTCCGCAGGTACTACGGCCTCGGCCCCATAGCATAGTAGGAATGGTGAGACCCCCGTGGGTGTCCTTGGAGAAGTTCGGTAAGCCCACAGGGCTATGCTTAGAGAATCAGCCCACTTCTTGTGGTCATCTGCGACCATCTTGCTCAAAATCCTTAACAGCGTTTTGTTGGTCGCCTCGGCTTGCCCATTTCCTTTTGGGTAGTAAGGGGTGGAACATATCTGTCTGATATTGTACTCTGCTAACTTCGCAGCCACCTGGCGATTAACAAAAGGAGTACCATTATCTGAAAGGATGGTGTTTGGAATTCCGAACCTGCATATGATGTTTTCTTGGATGAAGTTGACCACAGCTAGCGCATTTGCCGTCTTCAGTGGTATCGCTTCCACCCATTTGGTGAACAGCTCGGTTGCGGTGAGAATAAAATGATTCCCGTGTGACGTTGGTCGGATGGGACCAATGAAATCCAGCGCCCATGTGTGAAATGGCCATGGCGTTCCCAATGCATGTAGATCCATAGCAGGAGCGTGCACTAGGTTCCCTTTGAATTGACACTCTTGGCAGCGTCGTACTTTGGTGCGACAATCAGCCTCCATCGTGGGCCAGAAATATCCAATTGAGAGGAGCTGCCTGCATAATTTCGCACCTCCTTGGTGTTCCACCTGATGAGAAAGGTCCATGACTTCTTGTGCTTCCCTGCCGTCTAAACATCGCAGCAAGTTGCCCTCATGACCTCTTCGCCAAAGTAAGTTCTCCTGCACCACATATCGGGATGCTTTCCTTTTCAACTTCTCCGCTTCTTTTCTCGATTCGGGTAAGTTGCCCTGGGTGAGAAAGTCAAAGAGTGGCTTCCTCCAATCCGTGTCATCATCAGTTAGAGCGATGAGTAGAGAATCTTTGATCAGTGCGCAACTCTCGCACTTCCCTTGTATCAGGGCCGCGGCTGTTGACATGTCTGGCCAGTGAATGCCATATCTCTGACCCTTCCGATAGATTGACACCTCACTTTCTCCGCAAGCATGTTGGTGAATCTTCTCTAACAGCAGCCGTCCCTCTTGCTCGGAGACGCATCGCATGAGTATTCCGCCAGGACCCTTGTAGTAAAGGGTGTTGTCATGTATGCAATATCCCTTTGTGAGTTCCCAGCTCTTGCTGCTTGTGCCTTCTGCAATAGCTCGTAGGACTGCTTTTCTCCAGTCCGTATCATCCATGTGTTCATCGTCGCACACGTCTTCTGTCAATGCCGACGATGTTCGCACTTCGATCGAGATCCTTGCGGGACATTTGTCTGTACTAACCTTGGATCCCAAGGTGGCCAAAGCATCTGCATGCCTATTGTCTGCTCGGGGCTTGTGCTCGTACCTCACATCGCAGAATTGCTGCACCAGCTTTTGTACTAGAGTCCGGTAGGACAGAAGGTTAATCTCCTTCAAACCGTACTCGCCCGAGGCTTGCTTGACGATCAACTTGGAGTCTCCCATGACCGTCAGATTGCTTACTTCCAAAGCTTTTGCCGCACGGAGTCCCGCGATGAGAGCCTCATATTCTGCCTCGTTGTTAGTGACTGCGAAGTCGAGCTTTGCGGACATCTGTATGACCTCCCCATCTGGCTTGGTCAAGACTATCCCAATGCCTCCGCCTTTCCTTGTTGACGAACCGTCGAAATGGAGCATCCAATAGGGCACGTCGACTGCATATATCTCAGGTCCCTCGAATTCTTCTTCGATCACGGGCTCGTGGCTGTTGTCGGGGAACTGTGCCAACAGATCCGCTACCGCCTGCGACTTGATCGCTCGCGGTCGCACGCATGTGATATCGTATTGAGAGATGGTCATGTACCATTTCGCCAACCTTCCTCCAGGAGTAGTGTGCGTTAGCAAATATCGTATGGGATCGCTCTTGGTGACCACTACTACTTTGTGCGACGCAAAATAGTGTTTCAACTTCTCTATCACGAAGAACAAGGCAAGACAGTGACGTTCGATGTCTGTGTACCTTGATTCAGCAGGCTGCACAATGCGAGAGATATAGTAGATAGGCCTCTCTTGACCCTCGTACTCCTGAGCCAAGAGTGCTCCTATGGACCTCCTTGTTGACGTCAGATATAGCAGAAGCGGTGATCCCAGCTGAGGTGCGATCATTATTTTTGAAGACGTCAGCAGATCCTTCAGCTTTTCGAACGCAGCTTCGTGCTCCGGAGTCCAGCTGTATACGGCATCTTTCTTGAGAAGGGCACTAAAACAGCAGGTGATTTTGGCAATCGCTGGGATGAATCTCCGCAGATATGATAGCTTTCCCAAAAATGTCTTCAAGGCACTTTGGTTATGGGGCGGCGTCATGCCAGTGATGGCTGATACTTTCGCAGGGTCAGGCTTGATTCCCTGGCGATGAACCACGCATCCCAAGAACTTCCCTGATGTTACCCCGAACGCGCACTTCATGGGATTCATCTTGATCTGGTTGTACCCGCTGAAACCGTCCATGAAACTGAACATGCGATGGCCCGCTGTTGAATCGATAAGCAAATCGATGTTGGGCAGTGGAAAATCGTCTTTTGGGCAGAAACGATTGAGATCCCGGAAATCCACGCAGATGCGAAGCTGTCCGTTCTTCTTTACCACTGGCACAATGTTGGCCAGCCAGGTTGGATGATGATTCGGCTCTATGAACTTGGCATCCAGGAGTTTGACAATCTCCTGTTTGATCTTCACGTTAAGCTCCGGCCTGAAGCTTCTTGTGCTCTGCTTTACCAGCTTAGACCCTGGGATGATGTCTAAACTGTGCATAATGATACTTGTATCCAGACCTGGCATCTCATCATACTCCCATGCGAACACATCCTTGTATTCAGTTAGGAGCTGTAGCAGTCCTTTCTCCTCTTCGCTTGTGAGGTCCGCACTTAGAAAGACTGGCCTCTTCTTTTCCTCGTTCGGGCTGAGGAACACTTCCTTTAGCTCTTGCTTTGGTGGTCTGGGCCTGTCTTCCATGCATTCGGGTGCTTCTTTGAGTTTCTCATCTGGAGTGCTCTGCGTTGGCTTTTCCGTTACCACAATCTGCTCGATTTGGTTGATTTGCCCAGGGATATCCCCATGCCCGTGTGAGGACATCCCCGCGCACCTTCATATGCGATAGCACTTCTTCCCATTGGCGTAGAAGCTCTCTATCTCCTTGCCTTCGGGGTCATGCTTTGCAATTCTCTTCAGCGTGTACACATTCTTTCGCTGGTAGGCGATTCGCGGCGCCTCTTCGCGTTTAGGCGGCTTTTCTTTGGCGTCTTCCCTTGTCACCATTACTCCCGCAGGGGACTGATCCTTGATATCCTCCCATAGAGGTAAAGGAGTAGGTTTGAATGGTCCCGGTGTTTGCTCGTCCGCCATCTCGGTGAACCACACCGCCTCGCTAAGATGTGCTTCATCCAAGTTGAATGGATTTGTTGAAGCCGGTATCTCGACTATTCTGTCGTTCCAGATAGCTTTCATGACTTGGTGAGCTGTTGAAGGGACCGCGTCAAAGCGATGAATCCATGCTCGACCTATGATCATGTGATACGTAGTGTTCGCATCTATGACATAGAACTTCGCTGAGCACTTGATTTTGCCAATCTGCACGCACAGGCGGATCCATCCGATAGTCATTCTAGAGTCGCTTCCAAATCCCATCAGCGGAGATGGACGCCTGACAATCTTGTGCTCGGGGATCCCTGCTAGCTTCAGTGTGTGGAGCGAAACGACGTTGACCGCTGCTCCTCCATCGACGAATGCTCTTTTGAACTCGACACCATTGATGATGGCTGTCACATACAGAGGCCTCTGGTGGCTCGCATCTGTATTTTTGTCGCTGGCAGAAAAGGTCATAATCTTTTCCGTAGAGCGAGACGCCCTGATGACTTTCCCGTCGGAGACTACATGATCCTCCTCGTAGTCCTCTGCTATCCTCAGGATTGCTTTCGTCATTTCTGTCCGGCATTTCTCCGAGAAGTTCATCTCGTCGAAGAATATGCTGAAGCCGTGCGACCTCTTCATCCGGTCAGCACGTTCATCCTCCGTGTCTACGCTGTAGTCCTCATCCTCATGGACTTCGGTAATGATGGGTAGACCATCCTCTGCGACCTCTTCCAGATCTATAATCGAGATCATGGCGACCTATTTACCCTTTGAGTCTTGCTCCGCATGGGCAGGAAGTGGATTGTTGCGCACATCTTTCCTGTGATCGCTGACGATCAGCTCGCCGTTCTTCATCTTCTGATTGAATACAATCCTGAGCTTCTTACATTCCGCTGTGGGATGCATGACCCTGCCGTGATACTCGCACCACTTCGGGTCCCTCACCATCTCCTTGGAGGGTACCTTCTCGAGCGGCGGTAGGACACCGTCCTTGCGCCATTGCCTGCAGAAGTCGCTTGCCTCCTCCACTGAACATGGCAGAGGTGGTACGTCGAAGTTCACAACCTTCGCCTGCTTCTGGGGCGAAACTGTATTGACCTAAGCTTCGCGTCCCCTCTTGTAACTGAATCTCCCGATTTTGTAGGTAGTACCGCTCGAGGATCGCTCCGGAGCGTTTTTCTTTTTCTGCCTCTCAACTATAGGCTCGATGTTCTTCGTGCACTCGATGAGCTTTGAAAACGTAGGTGTTTGCAGGTTGATGAGCATACCTTTGTATTCGTCTCGCATGCACTGCAGGCATATCTCTACAAGCCGACTTTCGAGCATTGGATCTTTGCATTCCAAGGACTTCGCCCTGAACTTCTTGATGAAGGTTATCCCATCCTCCTCGCGCTTCTGATACATTCGCGAGAGGTGGATCATTGTCACCTTTTCTTCCATCTGTAAGAACTTGGTATAGAACTTCTGGACCATGTCGTCCCAAGTCTTCACGGATCCGGCCTCCAACGTTCTGTACCACTTGTACGCTACGTTCCCCAAGGATTTTGGGAACTCTCGCATCAGCAGCTTGGGATCGGCTCCGTATGGCCCCATGACATCGATGAAACGCATGACATGCTCATGAGCGTTCCCGTTGACATCCTCGAACTTGTCCCATTTAGGAGCCTTATACCCCACCGGGTTAGGCATGAGATAGATCTCCCACGGGATGGGTGGATCGTTGTCTAGCTTCGGGATGATGGTATCCGCAAATGATTGGTGAGCCAGAATAGTGTCCATGCGCTTCTGCAGAGACGTCATACATTCTGGAATGCTTCCCTCGGTAGCAGGAGGAGGGGTTGCCGCAGGCGGAGGCGACACATATGCCGCCGAAGGATTGGGGACATACTGGCTGCTCGCATTGCCCCAGATCGCCGTTGGAGGAGGCAAGGGATACTGCGACGCCGAGTTAGGTACCAAAGCCGGAGGCTGAGGAGTATGAGCAGTGAGAGGCAACATCTGATCTGTTGACCCCTGAATTGAAGGTAGCTGCGTAGTCGCCGGTGGAGTCTGCAGATTAGAATTGGGAGGTGTGGTTGACACTCCCAATCCTGGAGCGGTAGGGGCTCCTCCTCCTTGAGGGACGGCGGTGGCTGGTGAAGGGTTCGGCGCAAGGGTGCCCAGAACGGCCAGGATCCGTTCTAGCTGTGCAGACTGAGCTTTGAGAGCTTTCGCCTGACCTTGAACGTTAGCGTCCAAGGATTCTAGCGTTGGTGCCTCGCCGGGGGTCGTAGGAGTACGGCGGGTCTCCTCTCCCGAGGCGGCTTCGGTGGAAGGCGATCTGTTGCTGATATCATCCTCCTGAGACATGGTTGCTTTTGTTGGTAAGTTCACGTCGGGTTCACCAAAATGTGCACAAGAGATTCCAGCGGGGAGACCTCCGTGTACACCGTATGTAGAGGATCAGAGATGGCACAGGAAAAGTTGGGTTGTGTGTAGGGAGAGAGTAAGGCAGTAGTAATGTCTGAGAGAGAGACAGAGGTTTGGCAGAGCTTCCGCGTATGGCTAGTGTGTTCTCCTTTGTATGGAAAGGTTAACGTCCTATATATAGCAGGGAACGTGACCGTTGTAGTGTGGTTAATGCGCCCATTAATGGCGGCTTAATTAGCTTAACCACAACGGCTCGTTCGTCCTCATATATAGGGACCGTTACAGCACGTTATGCGCGAATACCGGAACCGTTACGAGGTTGACCGGGTTTGACCGGATTGACCGGGTTTATGGAGCTCGTGCCATAAATCTCTCAAATCAGTTACTAAAGGTCGCGCGCGGGCTTGGTTTGCACGCGACAGGGCTTACTCTAGCCTCCAAACCACTAAGTCCCTACAAGTCCCGTGCAGTGGTATGCGAGGGCTCTGTCTCGCAGCCCCCACATGGATCAGCTCGGCTGGTGATCCAGTGTGTGTGGAGCACAATATGGTGTGCTGGATGGTTGCCACGTGGCCAAGATCTGTCAGCTCAGAAAGCACTATCAACACCTATACAACTTGTGCCTCGCATAATTCCGGATCCAATGCATGAATGGGAGAGTGTGGACATCGCAAGCTTATGGCCCACTGAAGATATTTTCTTTGAGGAAGAAAGTCGTGAAGCTAAGGAATTACTGCATGGAGATGTTTGCAAGGACATGTATCAAGAAGTTCCTCCGCCTATTCCATATCTCTTGGATATCATAAAATTGGGCGAATCGCACGAGGAAGAGAAAAGACCCCAATTTTACGCAATACATGACTTGACAGCCATGATTCCGAGACAAGAGCTAGGGAAGGAGGCAGGAAAGTCAGAACTTATTGTTGAAGCCGTTTCACTTGAGATGCTATATTCAAAGGTAGAGTGAGGCATGTGGCGGCTAACAACTTATATTTCTTTGCACCATATGCATCTCATGAATGCTTACTTGAGAAGAGACAAAGGGAAAAGCGATGGTGGAAGAAGAAAAAGTGGACAGAAAAGTCTCATGTCTGAGGTAACTGGGTCGGGTCGTCGACCTTAAATTACAAGGTGCTTGTTGGGAGGCAACCCAACCTATTTATTTGCATTAGATTAGGGAGTTTGTTTTTAATACAGTTATGCTTTGTGCTTTTAGATATTAATGTGTATAGATAAGAGAGAGAGAGACGGACAAATGGTGTTTTTCCAAGTGACATATTTGCGCAGATTATGGGAGAATCTACCCCGGTTTGCGATGGCACACATGACCTTCACAGGGGCTTGCATTGACGAGTTGGGGATTCTTCAGACATGAATTTTAGTAGAGGAGGGCAGTCGACCCCGGTGTGCGAGTACACATTGACTGTATAGGAGCATGGTGGCACCACTACTGTGCTTGGGGACTGCTTGGCGTGATTTCGTCCCCACCCTTGAGGTGGTTGTGAGTATCTTTTTCTCTTGCTAAATTTTTTATTTGTTTTATATAAGTATGTCATGCTCCATCTCATTTACTGGCCTACACATTGATTGCTGAGTCTTCTTGCATACTCTCTAAATTCGTTGAGGACAACGAAGCATTCAGTGTGGGGGTGATTTATCTGTTTGCTAGCCATAGTATCTTGCATAGCCAGTTACATGTAGGATGTGTTTAGATTGTATTGTGAGTTAGTGTTGTGGTTTATGTTGAGTTTTAATTTATATTGTCGTATTGTGTAGTGTAGTCTATATTCTGTTTGCACTTTTGTATAATTGAGTCTACCCACCATAAAGAGTTGAATTGTGTAGTGTCAATTTTCGATTTTCGTGTCTAAGCCTTGCATATAGAGTTAGGACTTATGAAAATACAAAAAAAAATGAGAAAATAGAAAATACATAAAAATTAGAAATTTAATTTTTTTTCAGAAGAGGCAATTGAGGATCTTAAACTGAAGAGAGCTTAGTGAATGAATCCTTTTGAGTAGGAGTGTCGTAGTAGGGAAATTTTTATTCTTTAATATTTTGTGTAGAGGTTTCACTAAGGATGTCTCGGGAATTTTTTGAAGTTTTGAAAGAATGACATGTAAAGTATACCTAAGTTTCCTATAGTGTGCTAATTAGATTGAGTTTTGCTTGTAGCTGAATATTCTGTTTTCAAGTGGAAACTTGTGGTCTCTTGTTGATCTGGGGTGGACCTTCGTGTAGAGTTGGTTTCATGTGGTACGGTTGCCTCAGCCTAAGTGAAGTTGAGGGGCGTACATCACCATCCCTTACGGTGGTCACAAGAGTTAACCGAAAAAGCCCACGCTCTTTATGCTTCACTGCACGGTTGTAAAAAAACAGAGGAGGAAAGAAAAGAAAATGAGAAAACCTGAAGAAAAAAAAAGAAAAAAAAAATGTGCTTCACGGAGAAACAACCTAATGTGCTTCCGGTCACACGGAAAATTTGGATTACATCCAAGTAGAGCTTAGAGAGGAAAACTAGAGTCAAGCCTTATTTCATAGGAGTTGTGACTCCCTTCACTGGGACAATTTGCATTCAAACGCAATAAATGCTAAGAGGGTCCGAAAACCTCATATGATTTGGCGAAGAAAAAGGCTACAGTGAAATTTGAGCTTGATTAGACCCAATGAAGCTTAGGACGTGCTTGTGTCTTGGTTTGAATTGGTGGAGGAAAGTGGACGCCTTAGTGAGCTTTTGCATAGAATCAATCTTATTTCAAATTCTTGCTACGTGTATGTAAATTTCAGAACGGATTAGTGAAAACTTGATGATTTTCAGTTAATGACAGGGAGATTACCTATTCTTGCAAAAAAAATGTATTTCGTGTTTAAATACTTTTTTTTAAGATCGAGTCTAGATTTGCATTGCATCATCTTGCTGCATGGTTGTATCGAGAGTCGTGTTTGAGTCGGTTGTGTCTCATTGGCTAGTAAGCAGTAGATGAGACTTTGCTCGGGACGCGCAAATGGCAAGTGTGGGGGTATTTGATAACTCCTTAATAAGATTCATCCTATATAAACTTTATATTGTTATTTATGTGTGTTTCGGTGCAAAGTGACGAATTTCGGGCTTATTTGAGAAGAAAATGAGTTTTATGATGTTTTAGAGCTTAAACGTACAATCCGGGCGTTTCTTGAATAGTATTACTTATGATTTGTATGATTTTGACACATTTGATCTTCGCGGTAGTGTTCGTGTTGTGATTTACAGGAACATTGCATGAGGAGAGGAATTGGAGAGAAGAAACGAGCTTCGGAAGTCAAAGAGTACGCAAGAGAAGCAAAGTTAGAGGAGCACAAGTGACCATCCTTCACTATTTTGATAATATCTTGAGTTCTACCCAACCTGATATAGTGAGACCAGTTCAAAATGAAAGTAGACTCAAAGATCTTTCCAACGGTAGGTCACGGAGCTCAATAAAAGTTCGGACGAGAAATATATGGTCCGGCGAAGTTGACGCAAAAACGAAGAAAAGCTGGTAAAGTTTCACTGGACCAGTGTGCAATCTTCTGGATGTATCTTGAGTTACGTATACAATTTTGGATCAAGGCCTACGCCACTTTAAATTAGACATTCAGGCCTTTCTAACGATATAAGATGGGCCCAAACCGGAGTCCGGATGACGTAGAAAAGACCCGCGCAAAGTCAGCTTGTGAATTCTGGCCGAGAATTGCAAACTGGAGGGGCCGAATTGCAATTTCGGCCAAATACATTAAAAATCGTGGCCAGACCTTGAAAAACGAGTTCTTAAACCTAGAATGCAGGTTAGAACAGAGGGAGACGCAGAGAAGAAGACTTTAGGAGAAACTTTAAGCTAGAGTTCGTCGTGGAAGCGAGAATTCATCGTTTGATCCCTCTAATCTTATCTTTTCATTATTTTTGTACATGATCACACAAACTATTGTATTTGTGATCATGAATATGCGTAGCTAAACACTTTTCTCAGGGTATCTCGTAGGGAGCTAGGGTTTGATCACTTTGTTTGGTGATTTATGGATTTGATTTCATGCTTTGAGCTTAATTGATGACTTTTTAGCTAGCTATGTGTATTTTATGCGCTTAAATTCACCTTTGCTATCGGTAGACGTATTGATAGGATTGATTTAGGCTTAGAACATTAGAGAAATTAATGTTTCTTGCCCGGGATCTTGAAATACACACTAGCCGTATCTAGGGTTGAGAAATCTTGCTAGTTAGCTAAGAACAAAGAGTAGATTAATGATCTTAATACATACTTGAACTTGATTAGGCTAGAGAAATCGGCTTTGTTAGTCTAAGTATTGGTGTTGGTTGAGACATCTTCAACACATTCTTGCTCGTTTAGTTAGATTAAATAATAATCGTGTTAACAAAGCATAAATCCGTCAAAGTGTGAAATACCTAGTGACCCGTAGAGATATCATGATACTTATCCCTCGTATTATTCTCAATTTTAATAATTTGTTATTTAAATTATTAGTTTAATAAAACAATCAATTGCTTGCCCACACGAAGTTAATCATCTTAGTTAATTCACGACAAGTCCCTTGGGTTCGACAAACCCGGATTACCAGATATTACTACACGCGGCAGCCGTACACTTGCGGTTGGATCGTGTCAGCGTCTCAACTGCTTGCTGCGCAAATTGCCCAACCATGGAATTTCCAAAGCCCATATCATCTAAATATTTTATGATGCACTTGGAAATATTGACAAGGACAAGATTGACAGAGAAGTAGGGGCAATTTCTTGTTCAAACGCGATGAGGGTGCATATGCGCTGATGAGACGTGTGGTGGAACAAGAGGAGAGCTTCGATTATAGTCCCACCATCAAGAACTGACGAAGCAAATTGCAATTGATTATGGCAAAATTGAGTTGAATGCGGTGGAGGCAGTGCATGAAGTAGTTGTTTCAGAGTTGCAGCAGCAACAAAAAGAATTAGCTTCAAAGTTGGCTGAGCTGAGAGGAGTGATGAAAGTGATGGGTCAGCACGTGATGACCATGATTGCAGAGAGCACTACTTCTGCAATTGCACTTCGGGAAGCTCTAGCAGAAGTTAAGGATCTTAAGAAGCAACTCGAACACGGAACACTATAACACACTGTTATTGCATCTGAGGAACATGTTCAAGCCATCACCACTCGCAATGGTACAGCACTCAAAGACCCTCCATACCCCAGTCATTCCAGAGATGTAGAGTCAAAGGCTAAGGAGCATGAGGTTTTCGATTCTATGAAGACCCCTGTCATTGCCCCCCAATCAGAGGGCATGACTCAGCAGGACGAGGAGGATTCCACTAAGGTATTAATTTCATCTCCTCCCTCTTCTTCAGATCTTCCATACCCATTACGTAGTAGGAAGAAGAAGGATGATTCTGAGGAATACAGGCGCTTTCTGAACGTCTTTTCTAAATTTCATATTAGTATTCCCTTCATTGAGGCACTTCAAAAGATGCCTAAGTATTCTCGGTTTATTAAGGATGCAGTCATTGGTACGAAAGCAGTGGATGAATTTCAGGGAGTGAACTTAAAGAGCATGTTAGTTCATGTGTTTTGCATGGGCTACCTAAGAAGAAGAAGGATCCAGGTAGCTTTGTCATTGAAGCTACATTGGGTGATGCCTACACTGGGAGAGCTCTCTGCGATTTGGGAGCAAGAGTGAATTTGATGCCTTTGTCGGTATTCAAAAAGTTAAGTGTGGGGGAGCCTCAGAAAACCTGGATCACTCTTCATTGTGCAGAAAAATCATCCAAGAGAGCCTGTGGGATTATACAGGATGTACTTGTGAGGGTTGGAAGCCTGATCATGCCTGCTGACTTTGTCATATTTTGGCTAGCTGGTGATGTTCCTATAATTCTAGGTAGGTCGTTCTTGGCGACTAGGCGTACTCTAATTGATTTGGAGAATGGAGAGCTGATTATTAGGGTACATAATGACATGGAGACTTTTCGAGTCTTCTAACTGACACCTCAGTACTCATGGGAGCATAAGCCAGGGGATCCATTTTTTGTACAAGTGAAGCGAAACCTTCCTGATTTATCGCATGGGGATCCACCTGACTACTGGGAAAGGAACATGCCATCAGCTGTGCAAGCACATGAAGCAGTGCTTCAAATTCAGCATAGGAAAGCTAAGCTGGAAGCGGCATAATGTGCCAAACCACCCTTGTGAGGTGGCAGAGGTAACTGGGTCGGGTCGTCGACCTTAAATTACAAGCGCTTCTTGGGAGGCAACACAATGTAGAGTAGGATATTTTCTATTTTATTTAGTTTTTGTATTTAGTTATCCATACTTGATTGAGAGATGTGAGAGAGAGCGGTTTAATATTTTCCATGAGTGTGCAGGACAGGGTACCGAAGACCCTTCGGATTCCCCTTCTTGATGCATGTGCATGACTTTGCATGCAAAACGAGGCACAACGAGCTATTTGATGATTGGACTTGAAGGAGAGGCTACTCGAGGTCGAGGAGCAGCTATTTATTAATTGATTATATTGGCATCTAATTGTGTTCCGGAGTTGCACACATCGGAATCCGAAGAGGGATGAAAGAAATCACAAGTTTAAAGGGACTCGATTCTCGTGCTAGAGAGAAATTTTGGAGATAAGATGAAAAATTCCCCAGACTTTTGGAATTTTCCAGTCAACATTGGATTCTACATTCAATTACGAGTTCGTGAGCGCGAGAATCGAAGGAATCAGACATTCGACGAAGAAACTAGAGCAAAAAACAAAATTCGGTAAGTCCCAGGGCATTTCGGGCCAAAATCAATTCATTTCGGGCCGAAATGCCCCTTGATTTCGGGCCGAATTAAATAATTTTAAGAACATTTTGGGCCAAAATGCTTTTCATTTCGGTTCGGGCCAAAATACTCAGTATTTCGGGCCGAAATCAAAAAGCATTTCGGGCCGAAATGCTCTGACAGCCTCTTTTATTGAGGGCATTTTTGGTATTTGGGACTATTCTTGAAAACAAAAACCGGGTTTTAACCCTCCTACACCCCAATTTCGGATCAAATAGACCCTCCTTCATCTTCTTCCTCTCAAACTCTCAAGAACACTCACACACACTGTCACGACCCCCTTTCTCGGACCCCGATTTATTAATTCGAGACCGAGGGTCGAGACCGGTCACCAAGGTCTCAAACGAAAACTCATGTGGGTTGAACCGTTTCACAGAAATAATAGAAATTTGGTTTATAAAATAAAGTGCAGAAGCGAGGTAAAATTATCGGGGTCAACTTGAATTATTTTCAGGATAGTCAAAAATATTGTGTTCTTGTCGAACTTTATTAAAAATGAGTTATTAAGAGATTAATAAAAAACAATTATTAAATAAAATAGTGTCTGATAAGTTATTTCATAAAATGTGTCATTTCTGAATAGTAGTTGTGAATGCGTAACTTTAGCAATATACCGGTTCAACCACGATGACCTCTTAGGTACATCATCGGCCTTAATTTTCAATTGATGATAACCGGACCTCAAATCAATTTGGAAAACACCCTGGCTCGTTGCAGTTGATCAAACAAATCGTCAATCCTCGGGAGAGGATAATTGTTCTTAATTGTGACCTTGTTCAATTCTCGGTAAGCTATGCATAACCTCATTGTGCCATCCTTCTTCTTCACAAATAAAACGGCTGCACCCCATGGAGAAGTGCTTGGCCTAATAAATCCCTTGTCAAGTAACTCCTGAATTTGTACCTTCAATTCCTTCAAATTTACAGGTGCCATCCGATAGGGGACTTTAGAGATAGGGGTGGTACCCGGAACAACATCTATGGTGAACTCAATTTTCCCTATCAGGAGGTAATGTGCTAATATCCTCAGGAAAGACATCAGACAACTCCCGAACCACAGGGACATCTTCTAATTTTATTTCATTTGCTGACTCATCATTTATATAGGCCAAAAATCCCTGACAACCCTTTCGAAGTAACTTTTGAGCCCGGAGGCAAGAAATCATTCGAGGTGGGGGCGAAACTCCGGTACCGACAAAATTGAATTCAGGGGTACTAGGAATACGAAACATGGCTTTCTTCTCGACACAGTCGATTGATTCATGATTAGCTGAGAGCCAATCCATACCGAGGATGACATCAAAGTCTCGAATATCGAGGGGTATCAAATCAACAACTAAAGACACTCCGCCGACCAATATTTCACAGTTTTTGTACACACAAGTACTAGCTAACATGACACCCAAGGGAGTAGAAACATGTAAGGCATAACCAAGGGGTTCTGGTTGTCTAGTAATGAACTTAGAAAAATCATGGGAAACCAATGAATGTGTAGAACCAGAATCAATAAGAACTTTGGCTGATTTAGAATCAATAGGTAAGGTACCTGAGACAACTGCAGATGCAGCAGGGACATCTCCAGGGACCAATTCAAAAGCTCTCTGACGCCTGTTCTCATCCCCTCTAGTAGCCACTAAATTTTGAGCACGTGCATGTGGTGGGTTCGCGAAATTGGGACGAAGCACAGGGCAATCCTTAACCATATGTCCTTGTTTTCCACAGCTGAAACAAGCTCCAGTCTCGCGATAACACACATCATGATCGTGGGTCCTGCGACACTTAGGACAGTACGGTTTCCCCTTAATTGCATTAACAGCAACACCCCTGTTATTCTGATTCCCAGCTCATTGTCTCGTGAATATAGTAGTCTGGCTAGGGCCTCCTTGATGATTTTTTCCTCCATGATTCTTGGTGCCAGCATTCCTCATCTTCTGGTCTCGATACTTGTTGTTCTCCACTATCCCTTTTTCTGCAATCAAAGCTCGATCAACAACTTCATTGTAGGTAGGCAGCTTGATGAGTTCCACCTTGGTACGAATGCTCCACCGAAGTCCTGTTTCAAACTTTCTAGCTTTTTGCGCCTCATCCCTAACCACGTGTGAGGCGTAGCGGGACAGCTCCGTGAACTTTGCCTCGTACTCTGCTACAGCCATGTCACCTTGAGTAAGCATGAAAAATTCAGCAACCTTCTGATCTTTCAGGTGTTGAGGGAAATACTTGTCATTAAACATCTCAACAAAGCGGTCCCACACCATGGCTGGCTCCCTCCTAGACATGGTCAACCACCACTGATAAGCTTCTCTAGTCAAGTTGTAAGTGGCAAACTCCACTTTATGTCTCTCAGAACAACTCATGGCCCCAAAGATCTTCTCAATCTCCAATAACCACGACTCAGCTTTGAGTGGATCAGAGGTACCAGCAAATGATGGAGGTTTCAGACCTTGGAAGCGATCTAAGGTAGGTTCTCTACGGTTAGCATCAACTAGGTAGGCAAGTCCTTCAATGGCTCTTTCCAGCCTATCACCTGAGTTAGGTCCAACTCCACCGGCTTGGTTGTCAGTTATAGGGGTAGTATTGTCATTCCCCTCTCCTGATCCGGCTCCTCCAGAAACGGCCACCTAAAAGGGAACTAGTTAAATTTTGGCCCAAAACTTTTACCAAAATAATACTAACTTATGTGCAATAATTAGACTTAATATTAAATAAAATATTTCTAAGTCAAGCAACTCAAAATAATAGGTCCAAGGTAGGTTACCCCAAATAACTCCAAAATTACTCCAAAGTTACTAACAAATTAACCCCAAACACTTGGACTCCAAATAATGGTTATGGCTAACACCAAAATTAACTCATCCAAACCCAAATCTAATGCTCTGATACCACGTTGTCACGACCCCCTTTCTCGGACCCCGATTTATTAATTCGAGACTGAGGGTCGAGACCGGCCACCAAGGCCTCAAACGAAAACTCATGTGGGTTGAACCGTTTCACAAAAATAATAGAAATTTGGTTTATAAAATAAAGTGCGGAAGCGAGGTAAAATTATCGGGGTCAACCTGAAATATTTTCAGGATAGTTAAAAAATTGTGTTCTTGTCGAATTTTATTAAAAATGAGTTATTAAGAGATTAATAAAAAAAATTGCAGTTATTAAATAAAATAGTGTCTGATAAGTTATTTCATAAAATGTGTCATTTCTGAAAAGTAGTTGTGAAAGCGTCATTTTAGCAATTTACCGGTTCAACCACGATGAGCGGATCAGAGACAAAACTAACGCCAACTAAATTATTTAGCTCAAAATAGCCCATACTGCAAATATCTCCAAGTTACCAAACATAAGATATTACATGCATCAAACGTCTTACAATATTCCCCAACATAATATTACATGTCGTAATTAGTCAACATAGTCATAAAAGATAACCTTAAACTGAAACTTAAACAGCTAATTAAACTACCAACGGTCTCGCCTCGGAATATCTATTGTTCCGCATGTGTCATGTCACCTGAAAACATTTAATTTAAATAAAATGATCCACAAAGCTCAGTGAGGGTTTTTCCCCCCTTTATATTTCAAAATTTAACTTATTGGTCAAAATTGTTGATAACTGAAAAAAATGATATTTTTACGGATAATGCTAAACGAAATTGATAAACAAAATATTTTCAGAATAATCGTGCCAGATATTCTCAATTTGAATATTTTACGAATTTTCTCATATCAGAGAACATAAATTCAGATTCAATTAATGCCCTTGGTAACCATCGCATCACACAAAATTTTGACATGTCCAAATACGCCATCTTTGTGGCACATCGCATATTATATCCCTGCGACCGGGCCGAAACCATCTATTATATCCCAATGGCCGGTCCTAAACCATCTATTATATCCCGATGGCGGGGCCGAAAATACTCAAGTGTCCCAAGGCATAACGTCGTCATAAAGTGTCTAATTAATTTTTATGGCACATTTTTATTTGTCCAAGTTACAAAATATACCATACTAAAATAATAATTTTCATTAAAGGGGAGCACAAAAGGTCAAGTTTTATTCACATACAGAAAGTTACTTTCAAGCCATATAGTCAAGAATTTCATTGTTATGACAAACTTCGCAATACTGAAATTTACGTAACGAAAATGTAACACTTGTGAAACAGTAATAATTTTCATAAATATATAACATATAGCAAAAATAAATAATTTTACTCACTGCACCGCGACGTTCATGAACGTGTAGACTACTCAGTTTCAAAGATTGCTGCCAAATAACTCCAATAAATAGCTCCAATAAAAGAGCTCTGAATAATCTTTGTAGAAGATAGCCAAACAACCCTTAAAAGATTTTTCCTTCAATTGGTGTGGTGCACCCAAAACACTAACAAATTTCTCCCAATTTCTCCATCAATCTCTCACCCGTACATAACTCCTATGTTTTCTCTCATCATTTATTTCTCTCTCTCTCTCTCTTTTTGCGCGGCCCTCTCTCCCTCTACTTTCTTCTTTCTTTTCTCTCTTCCACCGTACACTCCCTCTCTCTCTCCCTCCTATTTTTTTTCTTGTTTGTTGTATGTAGAAGTTGCTATTTATGGGGAAGGCTAGAGAATTTTCTGAATTGTTTTCTCACATTGCGTGAGTAACTAACCTTTCATCTCTCATTTCCCAACACACTCACATTCTCCTACACAAGTGGGGCCCACTCTTCACAAACCCCCAACTTCATTGTTTTTCTCTTTCTCTCTTTCCCTCTCTCTCTCTGCCGAATCTCCCTCTCTCTCTCCTCCTTCCTCTCTTCTTCTCTTGTTTTGGCCGGACAACACCTACCCTTTTTTTTCTTCTTCTTCTTCTTCTTCCTCTTCTTCTTCTCTCTCTCTCTCTCTCTGCTTCAGCCGAACAAACCCCAACACACCCACATTCACAAACCCCAAACTCCTCCTTACTTTTCTCTCCCTCTTCTTCCTTCTCTCTCTCTCTCTTTCTTTCTTCTTCTTTTTGTTCTTTTTTCGGCCGAACACACAACATTCACTTCTATTTTTTTTTCCTTTTCTTTATTTCCTAAATGTAACCACTCTTTCTTATTTAAATGTTAATGCTATTACATCCCCTTATTTATAAATAAACCCCAAATATTTCTACACCAATTTATTTTTCTTATAAAAAATATAAATAACTATTGGCTAAAATTGTAACTAACAAAATTATAATACTATCATACTAACATACTTAGCAATAAAGTAAACAAGAAATAATTAATTAGCAAAATGTATTTTACAAAAATACGGAGTATTACACACACAAAATCCAAAACAACTCCAAATCCAAAACTTTTTGGTGGGTTTTGCTCCTTGCAACCTCGCCATCAACATTAAGTCTTGGAGTTTTGAGAGATAGTGCACGGTTTGAGTGTGGGGGAAAACAAATGGGAAGAGCTCCAGGAACAAAAAATTTCCGATTCGCATACTTGGAGTAGGATTTGGCCTTAGCTCAACAAGAGACTTGTGACGGGGACACCGAGGAGCTTAAGGAGGTACTCTTGCCTTCACTTGCTCGTGTTTCCAAAAAAGTTGGTACAATTTTCTCTCTCTCGGATTTAATTCTTGCTTAGGCACTCTTAGGGCTTAATTTTTCTTGAAATTTTGACTTCCTCATACTCGGATTGTTGGATACTTGTTTAATTCACTCTAGACCTCACGTGCACTCACTCCGACTAGACCCACCGGCACTACGCTTGAGCATCCGAGTCCTCTTGATTTCACCTTACATTTCGTTGAGGACAACGAAGAGCTTAATTGTGGGGCAGTTTTTAGCTATCCGCTAGTTAGCCATAGCATAGCCTTGTTACATGTAGCTTAGTGAGTCGAGTTTGCATGTAGGTGTCGAGTCGGTTAGTTTTGCATGTTCACGTTTATTTTATGCATTGTATATATTTTTGTTGCACTTTTATTTATTGTGTCCACCTACCTTTGTTGTTGGTTAGTCAAGTTGGTCAGTTACATATAGTGTCGAGAAAAAATTATTATTAAAAAAAAATCCTAAAAACTGAAAATTTTGAGAAAGGGCAATTGAAGAGAGTAGCGTAGATAGGGCTTGATGATAGTATTCCCTAGGTAGTATGAAAATCTGAGGTGAGGTAGACGCGAGAATCTAGAGTAGAAAGGCTATAGGGATAATGCACTCGAGAATTGTGAGTAGCTGTCTCTCAAACTAGTTATCCTACGAGCGCTACACCACCGTAACTTAGATAGTCGTCAACCCTCCTCGTAGTGGCAACAAAACAGCTGTGCGAGTGATTTTATGGGGATCTCACGTATAGTCTCCATCGCCTAGGTCCATTAGTTACCCCAATTTTATCCATCTACCCCTTTTATTCACAGCCTCAAGCCTAGGAAGTCATTCCTTGTGACTTTCATCACTAGTTTAGAATGGTCTCTTCCTATGCATCATGGTAGAGGGAGTTGAGTTAGGGAGGTTTGTTGAGGGTGAGCTAATATTATACATCTTGAGTGGATTCTCTTACATGTCATCTTTTGAGGGGATGTGAGGGTGAGATAGAGAGGGTAGCACACTTCGGTGTGGCGGTGAGTCGTGTCCATATACCACGACCACAGGTGGAGTGTCGAAGTGCGTGATACTTTTTCCGCACGTCATGGGGTGGGGATTGATTGATCTTATAGGAGGATGTGCTTCGATTTGTGTGATTATTCTCTATATCTTAGGTGATGAGGAGGATAGGTTGGAAAAAGCACATATATACATTGACTACCGGATTTGTGATATGCTTTACATTCAGTGTGGGAGTGTCGACATTTATCGTGATTACACATTTTATTTGACACATTCCACCCCTACGTTATTTGCTTTGACGGATTGTTCTCCTTGGATATTTGCTGCTACTATGAGTTCCATGTGCTTATTGTAAAAAAAAAAAAAAAAAAAAAAAAGTGAAAAAAAAAAGTGAAATGGAATAAGGAGCCGGAAATTGAAATTCATGAAGACCAAGGAGAGTAGGTATGAGTTTTGATCACTTGTTCACATTTGTGGCCGCGAGAACGGCGCTGCACCAAGATTGAGGGAATGAGGGCCGGAGTAGTTAGTTCGGTGGGGTTCCTTGGATTTTGGTGAGGGAGTGTGAGAATAGGTTTATGTGAGATGTATCATGACGTCTAGGACTGCGCTTCTAAATATCCTATCCTACCCGTCCTAAGCCGTCAACAATTGAAACCCATGGATAAATAGCTCGGATGGTAAGTGCTAGGGATACGTTTGATGAGTGTGCGGAAGCAACTTATTTTATGTTCGTGCCCGTTCTATCTGACGAAACTGGCCACAAGTTCTACCGATCACCAAAGTTATATAATCTTCTAGGGGATGTGAGAGCCTTATGACATGCCGGTTTGTTTGAGATTTCCCAATCTCTAATTAAAAGAAAAAAAAATATGTTCTTTAATTTCTTGCATTGTACATACTTGATTTGCATTGTATATATCATGTAGTTTGCATAGTCGTGTCTTTGTGTATTGAGTCGCGAGTCGTGTTGGCTAGCGGAAAGTGAAGTATGCAAAGCGGTGGGGTATGCATTGGTTTAGTTGTGTTATGTATGCAATGTCTCAAGTGTGGGGGTTTTGAGCGTCATTGTTGCTCGAGACGAGCAAAAGAGTAAGTGTGGGGGAGTTTGATAGCGCCTTTTAGGAGCTATAATTCTTTAGCATTTACCACATGTTAATAGGTATTTGAGAGTGATTTGAGCCCAAAGTTAGAGAATAAAGGTCGTTTTATCACGTGTTGTTCACCATGTGCTATATTGTTAGTCCGGGCGTTTTCTATGCATATTTCTTTGTTATTTGTCGAATATAATCGCTTGGTATGTTTTTTCATGTTGTCTTGGCAGGAACATATGCTAATCGGTTGATAGGAAGCATGGAACGAACTTCGGAAACAATGGGAGCTCAAGTGGAGGAAAGAGAAGCCGAATTGGAGGAGCTTGGATGACCAGTCTACACTAATTTGAACATACCTGGAGTTATACAATTAATTTGGGAGTGAGACCGGTTCCAAATGAAATTATACTCATAGATCTTTCCAACGATAGCTCACGGAGCTAAAACCGAGTTCGGACGAAGAAGCTATGGCCCGGCGAATTCAAGAGCAGATTTCAGGGGGCTATTGTGAAATTACTGAAGACTTGTGACGGGTTATGACTAAAAAACAACCTTGGGACGGAAAAACAGAGGATTCACGCATAGAGGGAGTCAAGAAGAAGGAGGATAGCAACGGGACACCATTGGAAAGCATCTTGGAGCTTGTGGATTGCACGGATTCGTCGGAGGTTTGGCGATTTCACCGTTTGATCACTTCTTATCTTCTCTTTCATTATCTATGGAGAAACTTGTGTATATTTTCATTATTATGAGCAGCTAGATTATTTTCTAGGCTCTAGCCTAGGGTTATTTTAGACTCATCTTTTCTGGATTATTGAGATTGATACATGTTTGGGATTCATGATTGTGACGATTCTTCACACCTTTTGGTGTATTATTGAATTAGGGTTATTGACACACCCTTCGGATGAGATGAATGGCTATTAGAGAATGATTTTGATGTATGATTGTTTTATCTTACTTAATTTTTAATCTAGTTTTTTTATTGTTCATGTTTGATGCTTAATCCTTAGCAACAATGGAGTAGCTACCCGGAATTGCTAGTACTTAGGTGGAATGCTCGACGGAGACTTAGCCTAGGGTGATAGAGAACATGAACACAATTCTAAATCAATGATAGTGAGAGGTGATTTGAATAGGATTGGCCATTTGGTAGACGACAGTGGACCGAGAATACCTGAAGTAGACCGAGACATAGAACTGCATGAGATCGACAGAAGATTGTAGTAACTAGTAACCTGGCATAATTGAATTAGGATTAGCGTGTTTCAATACAGTATCTGAAATTGTCTAACAACCCTAGGTGATCCATAGATTGCCTAGTCGTTCTCCATATTTTATTAAACTGTGTTTAATTATAAAATCCAAAAACATTGTCTTTTCATTATTTTAATACAGCCACTTGTTTGGGGGTGGTAAACTCTTAAACCATAAAACATTCCTCCCGGTTACTTTAACCCTAAATTTAGCTTGTAACTAAACAAACTTGTGATTGTCCTCGTGGGATCGACAACTCGGGGCTGAAATATTACCCTATATTACTTGAACCGTGCACTTGCGGTAACACGTAAGAAAGCGTTTCAAGTTTTTGGCGTCCTTGCCGGGGACAACGGTAGATTGTTTAGTTAGAAATTAGTTTGGAGTTTTTATTTTATTTTTATTTTTGTTACTATCTGTTTACCTCACGGGTGTGCTAGTTTTGTCTTCTCAGGTAGCTATGGCGGAAGGCCAAGGGCAGATTAGCCTCACGACGGAGCAACTACAAGCTTTGGTGGCTGCAGCCGTATAGAAAGCAATAGTGGCAACATCTAGACCGCAGCCGACCTCAATGTTGTACAACCGTTCTGGAAATGCAATAAACCAGGCATTTGAGGCGAATCTTAAAGGAAGGGAGCCAGCAATTCTGGTGCCACAAATTTAGGTCGAGAACTTCTGCCTAAAGCTGAGCACCATCCAATTTGCTCAGGAACAGTGCACCTTTGCTGGTACAGCACATGATGACCATGATTGCAGAGAGCACTACTTCTGCGGTGGCACTTCGGGAAGATCTATCAGAAGTTAAGGATCTTAAGCAGCAACTCGAACACAGAACACTAGAAAACACTGTTATTGCATCTGAGGAACATGTTCTGGCCATCACCACTCGCGGTGGTACAGCACTTAAAAACCCTCCATACCACTGTCATGCCAGAGCTGTAGAGTCAAAGGCTAAGGAGCACGAGGTTTTCGATTCTATGAAGACCCCTGTCATGTTCCTCCAATCAAAGGGCATGACTCAGCAGGACGAGGAGGATTCCACTGAGGTATTAATTTCATCTCCTCCCTCTTCTTCAGATCTTCCATACCCATTACGTAGTAGGAAGAAGAAGGATGATTCTGATGAATACAGGCGCTTTCTGAACGTCTTTTCTAAATTGCATATTAATATTCCCTTGATTGAGGCACTTCAAAAGATGCCTAAGTATTCTCGGTTTATTAAGGATGCAGTCTTTTGTAAGAAAGCAGTGGATGAATTTCAGGGAGTGAACTTAAATGAGCATGTTAGTTCATGTGTTTTGCATGGGCTACCTAAGAAGAGGAAGGATCCATGTAGCTTTGTCATTGAAGCTACATTGGGTGATGCTTACACTGGGAGAGCTTTCTGCGATTTGGGAGCAAGCGTGAATTTGATGCCTCTGTCGGTATTCAAAAAGTTAAGTGTGGGGGAGCCTCAGAAAACCTGGATCACTCTTCATTTTGCAGAAAAATCATCCAAGAGAGCATGTGGGATGATACAGGATGTACTTGTGAGGGTTGGAAGCCTGATCATGCCAGTTGACTTTGTCATATTGGACATGCCAGCTGCTGATGTGCCTATAATTCTAGGTAGGGCGTTCTTGGCGACTGGGCGTACTCTTATTGATGTGGAGAATGGAGAGCTGATATTAGGGTACATGATGACATGGAGACTTTTCAAGTCTTCAAACTGACACCTTAGTACTCATGGGAGCATAAGCCATGGGATCCATTTGTTGTACACGTGAAGGCAACAACTTCCTGATTTATCGCATGGGAATCCACCTGACTACTGGGAAAGGAACAAGCCATCAGCTGTGCAAGCACATGACAGTGCCTCAAATTAAGCATAGGAAAGCTAAGCTGGAAGCGGCACAATGTGCCAGACCACCCTTGTGAGGTAGCAGAGGTAACTGTGTCGGGCCGTCGACCTTAAATTAGAAGCGCTTCTTGGGAGGAAACCCAATGTAGATAGGATATTTTCTATTTTGTATAGTTTTTGTATTTAGTCCTCCATACTTTATTGAGAGATGTGAGAGAGAGCGGTTTAATATTCTCCAAGAGTGCGCAGGACACAGGTACCTAAGACCCTTCGGATTCCCCTTCTTGATGCATGTGCATGACTTTGCATGCGAAACGAGGCACAACGAGCTCTTTGATGATTGGACTTGAAAGAGAGGCTACTCGAGGTCGAGGAGTAGCTATTTATTAATTGATTATATTGGCAGCTAGTTGTGTTCCGGAGTTGCACGCATCAGAATCCGAAGAGGGATGAAAGAAACCACAAGTTTAAAGGGACTCGATTCTCGTGCTAGAGAGCAATTTTGGAGATAAGATGAAAAGTTCTCCGGAATTTGGGAATTTACCAGTCAACATTGGATTTTACATTCAATGACGAGTTCGTGAGCGCGAGAATCGAAGGAATCAGACATCGGACGAAGAAACTAGAGAAAAAACAAAATCCGGTAAGTCCCAGGGCATTTCGGGCCGAAATCAATTCATTTCGAGCCGAAATTCCCCTTGATTTCGGGCCAAATTAAAAAGAGGCCACCGTTTTGAAATTTTAAAAGCATTTCGGACCGAAATGCTTTTCATTTCGAGGCGAAATACTCAGTGTTTCGGGCCGAAATCAGAAGCTTTTCGGGCCGAAATGCTCTGACAGCCTCTTTTATTCAGGGAATTTTTGGTACTTTGGGGCTATTCTTTAAAACAAACACCGGGTTTTAACCCTCCTACACCCCAATTTCGGATCAAATACACCCTCCTGCATCTTCTTACTCTCAAACTCTCAAGAACACTCACACACACAAAATCCAAAACATCTCCAAATCCAAAACTTTTTGGTGGGTTTTGCTCCTTGCAACCTCGCCATCAACATTAAGTCTTGGAGTTTTGAGAGATAGTGCACGGTTTGAGTGTGGAGGAAAACAAAGAGGAAGAGCTCCAAGAACAAAAAATTTCCGATTGGCATACTTGGAGTAGGATTTGGCCTTAGCTCAAGAAGAGACTTGTGACGGGGACACCGAGGAGCTTAAGGAGGTACTCTTGCCTTCACTTGCTCGTATTTCCGAAAAAGTTGGTACAATTTTCTCTCTCTCGGCTTTAATTCTTGCTTAGGCACTCTTAGGGCTTAATTTTTCTTGAAATTTTTACTTGCTCATACTCGGATTGTTGGATACTTGTTTAGTCACTCTAGACCTCACGTGCACTCACCCCGACTAGACCCACCGGCACTACGCTTGAGCAGCCGAGTCCTCTTGATTTCACCTTATATTTTGTTGAGGTTAACGAAGAGCTTAAGTGTGGGGGAGTTTTTAGCTATCCGCTAGTTAGCCATTGCATAGCCTTGTTACATGTAGTTTAGTGAGTCGAGTTTGCATGTAGGTGTCGAGTCGGTAAGTTTTGCATGTGCACGTTTATTTTATGCATTGTATATATTGTTGTTGCACTTTTATTTATTGAGTCCACCTACCTTTGTTGTTGGTTAGTCGAGTTGGCCAGTTACATATAGTGTCGAGAAAAAAATTGTTATTAAAAAAAAATCCTAAAAATTGAAATTTTGAGAAAGGGAAATTGCAGAGACTAAGCGTGGAGAGCGCTTAATGATAGTATTCCCTAGGTAGTATGAATATCTGAGGTGATGTAGACGCGAGAATCTGGAGTAGAAAGGCTATAGGGCTAATGCACTCGAGAATTGTGAGTAGCTGTCTCTCAAACTAGTTATCCTACGAGCGCTACACAACCGCCACTTAGGTAGTCGTCAACCCTCCTCGTAGTGGCAACGGAACAGCTGTGCGAGTGATTTTATGGGGACCTCATGTCCCGTGTCCATCGCCTAGGTCCACTAGTTACCCCAATTTGATCCATCTACCCCTTTTATTCACAGCCTCAAGCCTAGGAAGCCATTCCTTGTGACTTTCATCACTAGTTAGAATGGTCCCTTCCTATGCGTCATGATAGAGGGAGTTGAGTTAGGGAGGTTCCTTGAGGGTGAGCTGATATTATACATCTTGAGTGGATTCTCTTACATGTCGTCTTTTGAGGAGATGTGAGTGTGAGATAGAGACGGTAGCACACTTCGGCGTGGCGGTGAGTCGTGTCAATACACCACAACCACAGGTGGAGTGCCGTAGTGCGTGATACTTTTTCCACACGTCATGGGGTGGGGGTTGATTGATCTTATAGGGGGATGTTCTTCGATTTGTATGATTATTCTCTATATCTTAGGTGATGAGGAGGATAGGTTGGAAAAAGCACATACATACATTGACTACCGGGTTTGTGATATGCTTTACATTGAGTGTGGGGGTGTCGACATTTATCGTGATTACACATTTTATTTGACACATTCCACCCCTACGTTATTTTCTTTGACGGATTTTTCTCCTCGGATATTTGCTGCTACAATGAGCTCCATGTGCTTATTGTTCAAAATAAAAAAAAAAAAAAAAAAAAAAAAAAAAAAAAAAAAAGTGAAATGGAATAGGGAGCCGGAAATTGAAATTCATGAAGACCGGGGTAGAATAGGTATGAGTTTTGATCACTTGTTCACATTTGTGGCCGCGAGAACGGCGTTGCACCAAGATTGAGGGAATGAGGGCCGGAGTAGTTAGTTCGGTGGGGTTCCTTGGATTTTGGTGAGGGAGTGTGAGAATGGGTTTATGTGAGATGTATCATGATTTCTAGGATTTTGATGGGTTCCTATCCTACCCGTCCTAAGCCGTCAACAATTGAAACCGATGGATAAATAGCTCGGATGGTAAGTGCTAGGGATACGTTTGATGAGTGTGCGGAATAACCTTATTTTGTGTTCGTGCCCGTTCTGTCTGACGAAACTGGCCGCAAGTTCTACCAATCACCAAAGTTATATAATCTTCTAGGGGATGTGAGAGCCTTATGACATGCCAGTTTGTTCTTTGAGATTGCCCAATCTCTAACTAAAAGAAAAAAAAATATATGTTCTTCAATTTCTTGCATTGTACATACTTGAGTTGCATTGTATATATCATGTAGTTTGCATAGTCGTGTCTTTGTGTATTGAGTCGTAAGTCGGGTCGGCTAGCGGAAAGTGAAGTATGCAAAGCGGTGGGGTATGCATTGGTTTGGTTGTGTAATGTATGCAATGTCTCAAGTGTGGGGGTTTTGAGCGTCATTATTGCTCGAGATGAGCAAAAGAGTAAGTGTGGGGGAGTTTGATATCCCCTTTTATGAGCTATAATTCTTTAGCATTTAACACATGTTAATAGGTATTTGAGAGTGATTTGAGCCCAAAGTTAGAGAATAAAGGTCGTTTTATCACTTGCTGTTCACCATGTGCTATATTGTTAGTCTGGGCGTTTTCTATGCATATTTCTTTGTTATTTTTCGAATATAATCTCTTGGTATGTTTGTTCATGTTTTCTTGGCAGGAACGGATGCTAATCGGTTGATAGGAAGCATGGAACGAACTTCGGAAACAACGGGAGCTCAAGTGGAGTAAAGAGAAGCCGAATTGGAGGAGCTTGGATGACCAGTCTGCACTAATTTGATCATACCTGGAGTTCTATAATTAATTTAGGATTGATATCGATGCCAAATAAAAGTAGACTCAGAGAGATTTCCAACGATAGGTCACAGAGCTAAATCAGAGTTCGGCCGAAGAAGTTATGGCCCCGCGAAGCTAGGAGCAGATTTCAGGGGGCTATTGTGCAATTACTGAAGACTTGTGACGGGTTATGACTAAAAAACGACATAGGGATGGAAAAACAGAGGATTCACGCATAGAGGGAGTCAAGAAGAAGGAGGAGAGCAACGGGACACCATTGGAGAGAATCTTGGAGCTTGGGGATTGCACGGATTCGTCGAAGCTTTGGCAATTTCACCGTTGGATCACTTCTTCTCTTCTCTTTCATTATCTATGGAGAAACTTGTGTATCTTTACATTATTATGAGCAGCTATATTATTTTTTAGGCTCTAGCCTAGGGTTATGTTAGACTCATATTTTCCGGATTATTGAGATTGATACATGTTTGGGATTCATGATTGTGACGATTCTTCACATTTTTTTTTTATATTATTGAATTAGGGTTATTGACACACCCTTGGGATGAGATGAATGGACATTAGAGAATGATTTTGATCTATGACTGTGTTATCTTACTTAATGTTTAATTTAGTTTTTTTATTGTTCATGTTTGATGCTTAATCCTTAGCAACAATGGAGTAGCTACCCGGAATTGCTAGTACTTAGGTGGAGTGTTCAACGGAGACTTAGCCTAGGGTGATAGAGAACATGAACACAATTCTAAATCAATGAGAGTGAGAGGTGATTTGAATAGGATTGGCCATTTGGTAGACGATTTTGGACCGAGAGGACCTGAAGTAGGGGTGCAACTTGGGCGGGTTGAACCCGACCAACCCGAGCCCAGCCTGAACTTAAATAGGGCCCGAACACATAGTTTTGGTAATTTGGACGGGCTTGGACAGGAATTCTCAGCCCGAAATGCAATAAGGGTCGGGCTTGGGCACAAATATCGAACGACGGGTGTAGATACTGCTTTCTGGGCTGACAGATCTTGGCCACGTGGCAGCTATCCAGCACACCATATTGTGCTCCACACACACTGGATCACCAGCCAAGCTGATCCATGTGGGGGCTGCGAGACAGAGCCCTCGCATACCACTGCACGGGACTTGTAGGGACTTTGTGGTTTGGAGGCTAGAGTAAGCCCTGTCGCGTGCGAGCCAAGCCCGCGCGCGACCTTTAGTAACTGTTTTGAGAGATTTATGGCACGAGCTCCATAAACCCGGTCAATCCGGTCAAACCCGGTCAACCTCGTAACGGTTCCGGTATTCGCGCACCACGTGCTCTAACGGTCCCTATATACTCGGACGAACGTGCCGTTATGGTTAAGCTAATTAAGCCGCCATCAATGGGCGCATTAACCACTACAACGGTCATGTTCTCCAGTATATATAGATCGTAACCCTTTCCATACAGAGGAGAACACACTGCCATACGCGGAAGCTCTGCCAAACCTCTGTCTCTCTCTCAGACATTGCTACTGCCTTACTCTCTCCCTACGCACAACCCCACTCTTCCTGTGCGATCCTTGATCCACTACATACGGTGTACACGGAGGTCTCCCCGCCGGAATCTCTTGTGCACATTTTGGTGAACCTGACGTGAACTTACCAATAAAAGCAACCATGTCTCAGGAGGATGATGTCAGCAACCGATCGCCCTCCACCGAAACTCCCTCGGGAGACGAGACCCGCCGTACTCCAACGACTCCCGGCGAGACACCGACGTTAGAGTCTTTGGACGCCACTGTCCAAAGTTAGGCGAAAGCTCTCAAGGCTCAATCTGCGCAATTAGAACAAATCTTAGCCGTTCTGGGTACCCTTGCGCCAAATCCTTCATCAGCCGCCGCTATCTCTCAGGGAGGAGGAACCCCTACCGCTCCAGGATTGGGAGTGTCAACAGCACCTCCCAACCCTCATCTGCAGACTCCACCGTCGGCTACGCAGCTGCCTTCGGTTCAGGGATCAACGGCACAGATGCTGCCTCCTGCCGCTCACGCTCCTCAGCCCTCGGCTTTGGCGTCCAACCCAACTCTGCAGTACCCTTTGCCTCCCCCAACGATGATCTGGGGAAATGCGGGTAGTCAGTATGCTCCCAATCCTCCGGCGGCGTATGTGTCGCCACCGCCTACGGCAACCCCTCCGTCAACTACCGAGGGGAGCATTCCAGAATGCATGACGTCTCTGCAGAAGCGCGTGGACACTATCCTGGCTCATCAGTCATTCGCGGATACCATTATCCCGAAGTTAGACAACGATCCACCCATTCCACGAGAGATCTATCTCATGCCTAACCCGGCGGGGTACAAGGCTCCTAAATGGGATAAGTTCGAGAATGTCAATGGAAACGCTCATGAGCATGTCATGCGTTTCATTGATGTCATGGGTCCGTACGGAGCTGATCCCAAACTGCTGAAGCGAGAGTTCCCAAAGTCACTTGGGAACGTAGCATACAAATGGTACCAGACATTGGAGGCCGGATCCGTGAAGACTTGGGACGACATGGTCCAGAAGTTCTATACCAAGTTCTTCCAAATGGAAGAAAAGGTGACAATGATTCATCTCTCGCGGATGTACCAGAAGCGCGAGGAGGATGGGATCACCTTCATCAAGAAATTCAGAGCGAAATCCTTGGAGTGCAAGGATCCAATGCCCGAAAGCCGACTGGTAGAGATATGCCTGCAGTGCATGCGGGATGAATACAAAGGTATGCTCATCAATTTGCAAACACCTACGTTTTCAAAACTAATCGAATGCACGAAGAACATCGAGCCTATAGTCGAGAGACAGAAAAAGAAGAGCGCTCCAGAGCGACCTGCGAGCGGCACTACTTACAAGATCGGGAGGTTTAGCTACAAGAGGGGACGCGAAGCTGAGGTCAATACAGTTTCGCCCCAGAAACAAGCGAAGGTTGCGAACTTCGATGTACCGCCTCTGCCATGCTCGGTAGAGGAAGCAAGTGACCTCTGCAGACAGTGGCGCAAGGATGGCGTCCTGCCTCCGCTCGAGAAAACACCCTCCAAGGAGATGGTGAGGGACCCTAAGTGGTGCGAGTACCACGGCAAGGTCATGCATCCCACGGCCGAGTGCAAGAAGCTCAGGTTCGCGTTCGATCAGAAGATGAAGAACGGTGAGCTCATCGTCAGCGATCACCGAAAGGATGTGCGCAACAACCCGCTTCTCGCGCATGCGGAACAGGGCTCGAAGGGCAAAGAGGTCGCCATGATCTCGATCGTCGACTTGGAAGAAGTCGCAGAAGATGGTCTGCCCATCGTCGCCGAGGTCTATGAAGACGAGGAATACAGCATGGACACAAAGGATGAACGTGCCGACCGCATGAAGGGGTCGCACAGCTTCAACAAATTCTTCGACGAGATGAATTTCTCCGAGAAGTGTCGGACTGATATGACGAAAGCGATTTTGAGAATAGCAGAGGACTACGAGGAGGACCTTGTAGTCTCCAACAGGAAAGTCATCAGGGCATCCCGCTCTACAGAAAAGATTATGACCTTTTCTGCCAGCGACAAGAAGACGGATGCGAGCCACCAGAGACCTCTGTACGTGACCGCCATCATCAATGGCGTCGAGTTCAAACGAGCGTTCGTCGATGGAGGAGCAGCGGTCAACGTCGTTTCGCTCCACACACTGAAGCTAGCAGGGATTCACGAGCACAAGATCGTCAGACGTCCATCTCCGCTCATGGGATTCGGAAGCAACTCTAGAATGACGATCGGGTGGATCCGCCTGGGCGTTCAGATTGGCAAAATCAAGTGCTCAGCAAAGTTCTATGTCATAGACGCGAACACCACGTACCACATGATTATAGGCCGAGCCTGGATTCATCGCTTCGACGCAGTCCCTTCGACGGCTCACCAGGTTATGAAAGCTATCTGGAACGACAGAATAGTCGAGATACCGGCTTCGACAAACCCGTTCAACTTGGACGAAGCACATCTCAGCGAGGCGGTGTGGTTCACTGAGATGGCAGATGAGCAAACACCCGGACCATTCAACCCTACTCCTTTGCCTCTCTGGGAGGACATCAAGGACCAGTCGCCTGCAGGGGTAATGGTGACAAGGGAAGATGCCAAGGAAAAGCCGCCTACACGCGAAGAGGCGCCGCGTATCGCATATCATCGAAAGAACGTGTATACTCTGAAGAGGATCGCAAAGCATGACCCCGAGGGCAAGGAGATAGAGAGCTTCTACGCCAATGGGAAGAAATGCTACCGCATATGAAGGTGCGCGGGGATGTCCTCACGCGGGCATGGGGATATCCCTGGGCAAATCAATCAAATCGAGCAAATCGCGCTGACGGAAGAGCCAACACAGGGCACTCCAGACGAGAAACTCAAAGAAGCGCCTGAATGCATGGAAGACAGGCCAAGACCGCAAAAGCAAGAGCTAAAGGAGGTGTTCCTCAGCCCGAACGAGGAAAAGAAAAGGCCAGTCTTCCTGAGCGCAGATCTCACAAGCGAAGAAGAACAAGGGCTGCTACAGCTCCTAATTGAATACAAGGATGTGTTCGCATGGGAGTATGATGAGATGCCAGGTCTGGATACAAGCATCACCATGCACCGTTTAGACATCATCCCTGGGTCTAAACCGGTCAAGCAGAGCACAAGAAGCTTCAGGCCAGAGCTTAACGTGAAGATCAAGCAGGAGATTGTCAAACTCCTAGATGCCAAATTCATAGAGCCAAATCATCATCCCACATGGCTGGCCAACATCGTGCCAGTGGTGAAGAAGAACGGACAGCTCCGCATCTGCGTGGACTTCCGAGATCTCAATCGCTTCTGCCCTAAAGACGATTTCCCACTGCCCAACATCGATTTGCTTATCGATTCAACAGCGGGTCATCGCATGTTCAGTTTCATGGACGGCTTCAGCGGGTACAATCAAATCAAGATGGGATGCGCAGAAAACGGCATTCATCACTCCTGTAGGGGTATTCAACTACACGGTGATGCCGTTCGGTCTTAAGAACGCGGGCGCGACCTATCAGCGGGCCATGATGGCTCTATTCCACGACATGATGCACAAAGAGGTGGAATTCTATGTGGATGACCTGGTGGTTAAATCCAAGCACGAAGCAGACCACCTCGCAGATCTGCGAAAGGTGTTCAATAGATGCATGCGCTTTCAACTGAAGATGAATCCCATGAAATGCGCGTTCGGGGTGACATCAGGGAAATTCTTGGGATGCGTGGTTCATCGCCAAGGGATCGAGCCCGACCCCGCGAAAGTATCAGCTATCACTGGCATGACGCCACCCCATAATCAGAGTGCATTAAAGACATTTTTAGGAAAGCTATCCTATCTGCGGAGATTCATCCCAGCAATTGCCGAAATCACATGCTGTTTCAGCACTCTTCTCAAGAAGGACGCCGCGTACAACTGGGCTCCGGAGCACGAAGCCGCATTCGGAAAGCTGAAGGATTTACTCACATCCTCAAAGATAATGATCGCGCCTCAACTGGGATCACCGCTTCTGCTATATCTGACATCAACAAGGAGATCTATAGGGGCGCTCTTGGCTCAGGAGTATGAAGGCCAAGAGAGGCCTATCTACTACATCTCTCGCATCGTGCAGCCTGCTGAATCGAGGTACACAGAGATCGAACGTCATTGCCTTGCCTTATTCTTTGTGATAGAGAAGTTGAAACACTATTTTGCATCACACAAAGTAGTAGTGGTCACCAAGAGCGACCCCATAAGATACTTGCTAACTCACACTACTCCGGGAGGAAGACTGGCGAAATGGTACATGACCATTTCCCAATACGATATCACATGCGTGCGACCACGAGCGATCAAGTCGCAGGCGGTAGCGGATCTGTTGGCACAGTTCCCCGACAACAGCCACGAACCCGTGATCGAAGAAGAGCTCGAAGGCCCTGAAATCTACGCAATCGACGTGCCCTATTGGACTCTCCACTTCGACGGTTCGTCAACCCGGAAGGGCGGAGGCATTGGGATAGTCTTGACAAAGCCATATGGGGAAGTCATACAGATGTCCGCAAAGCTCAACTTCGCAGTCACAAACAACGAAGCGGAATACGAGGCTCTCATTGCGGGGCTCCGTGCGGCGAGAGCTTTGGAAGTGAGCAACTTAACAGTCATGGGAGATTCCAAGCTGATTGTTAAGCAAGCCTCGGGCGAATATGGTTTGAAGGAGATCAACCTCCTGTCTTACCGCACCTTAGTACAGAAGCTGATGCAGCAATTCTACGATGTGAAGTACGAGCACAAGCCCCGAGCAGACAACAAGCACGCATGCGCCTTAGCAACCTTGGGATCTAAGGTCAGCATAGACAAGTGCCCCGCAAGGATTTCCATCGAAGTGCGAACATCGTCGGCATTGACAGAAGATGCGTGCGACGACGAACACATGGATGACGCAGACTGGCGGAAACCAATCCTGCAAGCTATTGCGAAGGGCACCAGCAGCGAAAGCTGGACACTCACAAAAGGATATTGCATCCACGACAACACCCTTTACTACAAGGGTCCTGGGGGAACACTCATGCGATGCGTCTCCGAGCAAGAGGGACAGCAGCTGTTAGAAAAGATTCACCAACACGCCTGCGGGGAAAACGAGGTGTCAATCTACAGAAAGGCTCAGAGATATGGTATTCATTGGCCAGACATGTCAACAGCCGCAGCCCTGATACAAGGGAAGTGCGAAAGTTGCGCACTAATCAAAGATTCTCTACTCATCGCCCTAACCGATGACGACACGGACTGGAGGAAGCCACTATTTGATTTCCTCACCCAGGGTACCGTACCCGAGTCAAGAAAAGAAGCCGAAAAATTGAAAAGGAAAGCGTCTCGATACGTGGTACAGGAAAACCTGCTTTGGCGAAGAGGTCACGAGGGCAACTTGCTGCGATGTCTAGACGGCAGAGAAGCACAAGAAGTCATGGACCTTTCTCATCAGGTGGAACACCAAGGAGGTGCGAAATTATGCAGGCAGCTCCTCTCAATTGGGTATTTCTGGCCCACGATGGAGGTCGATTGTCGCACCAAAGTACGACGCTGCCAGGAATGCCAATTCAAAGGGAACCTAGTGCACGCTCCCGCTGTGGATCTACATGCACTAGGGACGCCATGGCCATTTCACACATGGGCACTGGACTTCATCGGTCCCATCCGACCGACGTCGCACGGGAATCATTTCATTCTCACCGCAACTGAGCTGTTCACCAAGTGGGTGGAAGCAATACTGCTAAAGACGGCAAATGCGCTGGCTGTTGTCAACTTCATCAAGGAAAACATCATATGCAGGTTCGGAATCCCAAACACCATTCTTTCAGATAACGGTACTCCTTTTGTTAATCGCCAGGTAGCTGCGAAATTAGCGGAGTACAATATCAGGCAGATATGTTCTACCCCTTATTACCCAAAGGGAAACGGACAAGCTGAAGCGACTAACAAAACGCTGTTGAGAATTTTGAGCAAGATGGTCGCAGATGACCACAAGAAGTGGGCCGACTCTCTAAGCATAGCTCTGTGGGCTTATCGAACTTCTCCAAGGACACCCACGGGGGCCTCGCCATTTCTACTATGTTATGGAGCCGAAGCTGTAGTACCTGCGGAGGTTAGAGTCAATTCGGCAAGGCTGGCCTTCCATGCACTCTATGAAAATCAACGCGATCACGACTTAGTCTTGCTGGAGGAAAAGCGAGAACAAGCAAAGAGAACCAATAAGCGATACCAGGAAAGAATCGCTCGCGCCTACAATAAGACGGTCCAGCGAAGAGATTTCGCAGTCGGAGACTTGGTCTTGCGCGCATCTGATCACTGCATGCGAGAAGCGACTCACCCGAAGTTCGCAGCCAACTGGGAAGGACCCTTCGAAGTCACAGAAGTCTTTGACATGGGCTACTGCAGCATACGAAGGTTGCACGGCACAACCTCTACTCCGAGTTCAGTCAACATGCGCTGGATTAAGAAGTACTATCCCTGACTTCTCTCATTTCATGCGTTTTATTATAACGTTGCTTGATATCTTGTATGGCTACGATTTACACAATCTCCTCCCCCATATGAGAGGATTGTAATCCCATCTCTCCCATATGAGAGCGTTATAATAAAAGAATTCTCCCAAATGAGAAGTTCACATTTCTAGCTGTTTATGTTTCTCTATTCAGTTTGTTATTACTGTTAACAATGGTTTATTCGCCGCAATAGCAATCTGTACAACTGCGGTCTTTATCGAGCGTCATCTAAGCCTATATCTCACGATAGCAGCAAATGCGAAATACGGTCTTAATCGATCGTCACCTAAGCCTATCTCTTACGATAGCAGCCTATGCAAATGCGATCTTAAGTGATCATCTAAGCCTATCTCTTACGATAGCAGCCTATGCAAATGCGATCTTAAGTGATCATCTAAGCCTATCTCTCGCGATAGCAGCCTATGCGATCTTAAGTGATCATTTTAAGCCTATCTCTTACGATAGCAATCTATGCAAATGCGATCTTAATTGATCAAAGCCTATCTCTTACGATAGCAATCTATGCAAATGCGATCTTAATTGGTCATTTAAAGCCTATCTCTTACGATAGCAGCCTGTGCAAACGCGATCTTAATTGATCATTTAAAGCCTATCTCTTACGATAGCAGCCTGTGCAAATGCGATCTTAATTGATCATATAAGCCTATCTCTTACGATAGCAGCCAGCCTAAATGCGATCCTGATTGATCTTCTAAAGTCTATCTGCCACGATAGCAACACATACAAATGCGATCTTAATTGATCTTTAAAGCCTATCTATTACGATAGCAATTCATATGCGCATGATCTTATTTGATCCTTTAAAAGCTTACCTATTGCGATAATAGCTCATGCGAATGCTAAAAGACGATCCCGATCGATCTTCTAGTCAAGCCTATCTGCAACGATAGCAACTCGCACAAATTAACGATCTTGATTGATCTACTAAAGACTATCTGCCACGATAGCAATTTGCAACATTGCGAAGATGATCTTAAATGATCCACAACGGCCAACCACAAGCCCATCTGCCAGGATGGCACAGCTGCGAAAATATGATCTCGAACGATCTAGCGAAGCATCAGCGAATTAATATATCGCAAATGCGAAACCATTACATAGCATTATGCAAGGCGAAATATGCCGAAACGCATGCGAAATTGTATTTTGTTGTAAAGAGACAGCAGATAATACAAAAGGCTATTTATCATTACGAGTCAAATGACTTACAATTTATTTGTCTAGATAGCAGCTTACAAGCGAAAAGCTCGAATCTAACTACGCAGCCAACATGGCTTACAATACATGCGAAAAGCAGCTGACAAGCCAGCAGAAACACACTACGGGAATTCCGACTAGAAAAGGATGAACCCACCGGTTTCAACACCGGCTACGCAATACGCAGATCTGCGGGTGAACATCTGTAGCAGGTGGGATCTTGCTCTAAAAGAGCCACGTGAAGCCATACGTTCAAGATCCCAGTATTCGACAAGACCGTTGTCAGATCTGCACCCCATAACATTTGCCCAAGGAACCACCGGTTCCGGCGATCCACAGGCAAGCAGAAGCTCCAAAGGGCAAGGGCTCCTTGTAGACGGGGATGAACGCGACAGTTCGCCACCCCGAGCTCGCAAACGTGAAGGCGATGGATTCTTCTCCAGGGATGCTGAAGAAGAATTCCGCCGTTCATTACGAGACGGTAGCACGGTCACTTCGGCGCTGCACCTCACCACGAGGCGGCCGGAAACATGACCTGCACGCATAATACACGAAGAAACTTCTTCGAATACATATGAGATATTATCTGCATCTTCTTTATGATGGTTATAAAGAGCAATAAGCCTCATAAAGTGGATCTTGGAAACTATTTCTACAGCACAAAGCGCAAACTCAGGATTCACAACTTGAAGTTCCCATGACTCAACGAAAAATAAGCGTTGAAGCCAGCAGTCGTAAAGACTCACGGCAAAGCACATTTTTGGGATGAAGAACCCAAATAGCAAAGACAGGGTTTATATAGACCCTGTACAGACTCTTCGGTTGCCAAAGATGAGTCAGCAGAATTCAAAAAGAGGGTAAGTTCAATCACTTACGCCTTGAAAAGCGGTAGCAATCAATTACCCTACTAAAGGCTACGACGATTCAGTTGCGTATCCTAATAAATGACGGATGGTCATGATTCGGATGGACTTCCCAACGAAAGCGTGCTTATCTGCCGAGAAATTAGCGCGAAAATCAAGCAGAGTATCAATTGCTGATGTCATAATTGGATATGCACAGAAATATCCAATCAAATCCCGGAAAAGGGCAAAACGGGAAAATTCATTGTTGTTAAAAAAGGGGGGAGAAACCCTAGAAACATTACATTAATGTTTCAAACATTACATTAATGTTCCAGCTATTTTCTTGCTATTTTTTCAAAATTCGAAAATCAAAGCAAATTCTTGATCAAAGAGTCTTGGGGCTCGAACTGCTCGCTCAGCTTCTCTACCTGTTCCACTTCTTGCTTCAGTAGCTCGCACCTGGCATTCATCTCATGATAGAGCTTCAGAGCTTCATCGACTTTTAGCTTTTGCTGCTCCACCTTCTGCTTCTCAGCTGCGAGATTCTGGTGGCCGAGCTTCAAAGTTACGGCTGCGCGAATCAGCGTGACTCTGTTCATAAGAAACTTGAAGCCCATTCTGCCTTGGACTTTGGTCACGAGATTTTGGCACATGCCGCATAGCAATTCAGCACTCTGGACCGAAATGGTCGCAGGCGTAGCCGCAGATAGCTGCTCCAAAATCCAGATGGCTTCAGTAAGAAACAGCCTCCTGTCGAAGGGCCCTATCTCCAGAGATCTCACAAACGACTGCGGGTAGGTCAGACCCATTCGAACCACCCAGTCTACATCGGTTTGCTTCAAACCTGAGGAGACGTCAAAAATAAGTTATGATGTCAAAACTCGCAAGCGAATAATGCGACGTGCGAACAGTAAAGCTCTACTTACCAGTTCCTTCCAGAATCTCATGAAGAGAAGGAATGCGGGCTGCCGGGTTGTTCGAAGATTGCCCTCGCTCCACAGCTCTCCTATCAGCTGCGAGCTCCAATCTCTCGTAGTCAGGAGGAAGAGTGTAGGCCGCACCAGCTGCGACTGCATTCCCAACCTGCGAGCCCCAAATGCTCCACGCAGGAATAGGTGCCTCTGGCTTAGTCATCGTCGGAGGCGAAGGGACAGCCGAAGTCGCTTGGCGAAGGACGCTCTCAGATGCGAGAACATTAGCAGCACTTGTCCTTACTTCCTCAGCACTAGCATGGATATCTTCATCCATCAGCACGGTATCAGCTCCAGCATCGTCGGAAAGTTCGATGATGTCCTCGAGAGGCTCACCCGCGTGTTCAGCAGCTGCGACGGGCTTCTCGGTATGGGAGCTCGGAATTGGAACATAGGACGCAGAAGGCTGACTTCTCTGCTCCGGCACAGGTTCCTCAGCATGACCTGCGACATTAAATGCGATGATATGAGGTAACTTGCGTTATATGTTATTTTGTTATCTTTACTAAAGCTAAGAGTAAGCACCTCCACGAGAAGGTGGGATTGAGGTATCCTCATCATACACTAAGGATGTGGAACCATGCCCTATCAGTGTGTCCTCACTAAGCAAGTCTTTAAGAGAAGCGTGACCTGGGATGCGAATAAACCAGTCATGATTCTGCCTCAAGTTGATAAAGCCTAGTACGTGCGTATCACTCAAATAATTACCTGAGGGCTCTCCGCATTTTCCTACTAACCAACGGCGAATGTCAGCCTTTGACACACCATGCTTTAACGCACCCACAATAACATCTCTATAAGTTACTGCAAGATTGAAGATCTCACCTTTATCGCCACCTGCGATCTCTTCGAAGTCTGCTTGGATTTGCTCCAAGGCCGCTGCATCCTCTCCGGGAACCTCATCTTCCTCCCCCGCATGAGGAGCCACTTCTTCGGGGAGCTCGTCTTCCTCGCCAACTGGACGCACTAAGTCGTCAACATGCTGCTCTTCGAGGCTCCGCTGTTTCACACGCTCGAGCTCCTCTTCCTCTCGCCGCCTCCTTCTTTCAGCAGCCTCCGCGGCTGTCTTCCGGGACTCAGCAAGAACGTCCTCGCTTATGGGATCATCTGGAATGCCAGAATGGGCATCTCTCTTTTGTCTCTTGGCCACAAGGCCACCAATGGTTTCATCATCATCATCTGCGAATACACGATTGGTTTAAAGAAAAGAAGTGCAAAGAAGTTACGATAACGGGAAAGGAAATGCGACGGAGGTACCTCCTGATTCTTCCTCATGCATCACAACTGTTACTTCTTCTTCTTCATCACTTGCTTGGGGTTCCTGCCTCTCTTCCTCTTCCTCTTGATTGAAGGGAACGAAAGTCTCAACTGCGAGATCTTTCCGCACTTTGCTGGGCATGCGACCTTTGCCTTTGTCCTTGATAGAAAGGGACCTCACTGGAGGAGAAGCTGGGGCATTCCTAGGGGAAGAAATCGTAATTCCCTTTTGCCTAGGTCTCTTCACTCTTGGCACCGCAGTCGCTGGAGGAGACGGGTCATCTCCAGAAGGAGATGGAGCCGGAGGATTGTCTATCAGCGAGTCAGCAAAAGCATTCATGACTGCGCGAATCTTTGTTTCGAGCTCAGGTTCCATCCTCCACGCTAGCCGGAACGATTGCCTTTGTCTTCTGGTGGCAACAATGGCGTTAACCAATGACTTGGAGCGATCACCAGATGCGAATCGCCGCACATGACACTACAACCGTACAGAATAAAGATGTCAGCATAAGGAAATCAAGAAGCTTAATGCACGCGGAGAGATCGCTTACCTCAGCAAATGCCTTGCTATATCTGACGACATGCGTATCGCCCTTCTTAATTGCGGCGACTTGCTCCTTCAGAATGACATCAGGGCACAAATGGTTCTCACGATCCCACAGTGAGTAGCAACCATACTCAGACTCGCTCAGACTGCAAGTGGGGCGAAACGGAAAAGAGTTCCTTTTGATCAAGGGAGGTCTACTTGGCTGCGCGGCCGACTCCGTCTCAATCCTCGTTTGCTGGGCAGCCCAGTATGCGAGCCAGTTCGGGGAACAACCACCCTCGCGGGTTCCCGCAGGCTGCTCAAAAGGAAGATTGTTCATGAAAACCGTCTTGCACTCCTTTGTTAGCAAGCGCTTGTAGCACCCTTCATAGCACCCTTCATAGCACCCTTCATAGCATGGATTGATCCAGCTTCACGGCAGCACCCTTCATAGCACGAATAGCAAAGTATACGCCGGCTTCATCAAGAGTCGCGGCGTGATGATCCAACACGTGGTCGATCCACTCATCCATATAGTCCAATTTTTGGACGAACGCCTGGGTAGAAATCGCAGTATATGGGAAGTGCCCGTTCTCGATTCCCAATCGAACCACATCCTCGGAACCAACCAACTCGAGCAAGGCTGAGTTAACTGGGCGAGTCAGCGTCAGCAATCGCTCAACTGGGACAGGATCCGGCATCCTCTTCGCCTTTACCCTCGCATGGTAGAAATCTTTGCCGCCTAAAAAGGGGGCTTTTCGCCACAAGGCCTGCGAAAGGTCGGGTATCTCTTCATCTTCCTTGACGGGTCTGGTTACTCTTGTCTTGGCCATTCCTGCGGAAGAGCAAGAAAAAGGGGGGAGAAATACCACACTTCAGTTTGAATTTTGAAATTCAAGATCTATGCAAAGGAAGACGAACAGTTCCGGTATCGATTTCAGAAATTGGGGAGTTGCAAGATCTCGTATTGTTGAAGGATTAAAACAAAGCGGGTTCAAAGATCAAAGCCTCTTCACAGATTTCATGGGTTTACAGATTCAATGCAGTTCAAGGAAAACACTGGTATCTTAAATCAAAATTAAACAAGGCCAACCTTGTTTTCTTGAAGCCTGCTTGGATATGCACAATTGAAGAATACGATTTGCAGTTCTGAACTGGTGATTGATTATCTGGATCTGCTCTCGAAGATCTCCGGGTACCATTCACTTTAAGAGAAAGAAGTGATGCTTTGCAATAATGGGGGATACAAGGTATTTATCCAAAACAATGAAGGGTTGCGTCCTTTCGCTAGTCGAATCGCAACCGTCACCGTCGAATCGCGCAATCACAGGACAAGCTGACGTCACGCCTAAAACCCTAAAGGTCAGACGGCACGACTCTAGGGGTTTTAGGTCATAATGACACGCACGGGGGCTGAACTTACCCGTATTTGAATTGGTGCGTGGCGGCGGCGCGTATGTTGATTTTCGCGCATGGAAGTCTATACAGCTATGAGTCTTCACGCGCAGAAAGGGGGCTAATGTAGATACTGCTTTCTGGGCTGACAGATCTTGGCCACGTGGCAGCTATCCAGCACACCATATTGTGCTCCACACACACTGGATCACCAGCCAAGCTGATCCATGTGGGGGCTGCGAGACAGAGCCCTCGCATACCACTGCACGGGACTTGTAGGGACTTTGTGGTTTGGAGGCTAGAGTAAGCCCTGTCGCGTGCGAGCCAAGCCCGCGCGCGACCTTTAGTAACTGTTTTGAGAGATTTATGGCACGAGCTCCATAAACCCGGTCAATCCGGTCAAACCCGGTCAACCTCGTAACGGTTCCGGTATTCGCGCACCACGTGCTCTAACGGTCCCTATATACTCGGACGAACGTGCCGTTATGGTTAAGCTAATTAAGCCGCCATCAATGGGCGCATTAACCACTACAACGGTCATGTTCTCCAGTATATATAGATCGTAACCCTTTCCATACAGAGGAGAACACGCTGCCATACGCGGAAGCTCTGCCAAACCTCTGTCTCTCTCTCAGACATTGCTACTGCCTTACTCTCTCCCTACGCACAACCCCACTCTTCCTGTGCGATCCTTGATCCACTACATACGGTGTACACGGAGGTCTCCCCGCCGGAATCTCTTGTGCACAACGGGCTAACCCGAATTGCCCGATTTGCATGATCACTACGTATAAGTATTATATTTTGAAAGAATTATGTACCATATTTAACATGAATATGCTAATTTTCTTTCAAGTATTAGCGATGTTTTTAATCATTTTTTTGTTCTTCAACTAGTTGATTTGTTTTTTCGCCAACAATTAATTATTCTCTTGTATTTTTAAGAAGATATTAAGTTTAATGTACTAGCCCGAATTCAACCCGAACCCGAATTGAGTTATACGAATTTGGGCTCGGACGGGTTGACAATGCTTTTAAATCGGGTCGGGTTGGGCTTGGACAGCCACAACAGAACTCGGGCTCAGACTTGGACAAGGGTGTCAACCCGCCCAGCCCGCCCGAGTTGCAGTCCTAACCTGAAGTAGACCGAGACACAGAACTGCATGAGATCGACAGAAGATTGTAGTAACTAGTAACCTGGCATAACTGAATTAGGATTAGCGTATTTCAATACAGTATCGGGAATTGTCTAACAACCCTGAGTGATCCATATTTCGCCTAGTCTTTCTCCATATTTGATTAAACCGTGTTTAATTATAAAATCCAAAAACATTGTCTTTTCATTATTTTAATACAGCCACTTGTTTGGGGGTGGTAAACTCTTAAACCATCAAACATTCCTCCCGGTTACTTTAACTCTAAATTAAGATTGTAACAAAGTAATCTCGTGATTGTCCTCGTGGGATCGAAAACTCGAGGTTGAAATATTACGCTATATTACTTGAACTGTGCACTTGCGGTAACACGTAAGAAAGCGTGTCAGAGATACATGATAGTCCCTACGGCTAATTCAGCAACTTTTGCTTCATTTCCCCCCATGTAGGTGTGTCTCTCCTTTATTCAATGGTCTACATCTCTCGAGATCTTGCACATTTCTATAAATGTGAGGTCCTCATATAGTATCTAATACCCATGATGATGAGATAGACTCATTGACTTATATAACACATATACGTGGTGGTGGTGGTGGAATCACTATGCCAAGCCTCTTGTGTTCCGAATATTTTGCGCAGTTCCTCTCCCAGTTTACCGCCTTTGGGATTTAAGGAAACTTCCTTTGCTTTAGCAATAAACTTGCTTTTACCTTTGGGGTTTCGGGCAAACCATTTGCTTCTCCCCCTTTTAATCATCAATATGGTTTTGCCTTTGCCCTCACTGGTGCATTGTTTAGCAATTCTCAATCGTGTTGAGTAAATTGCTTTTGAACAAAGATCTTGGCACTTCAAACCTTTCATGTCTAGCTCACTCTTTCAAAAAGAGCTTCTTTAAATGTATGATCATATCATGCACCTCCATGTCCTCGTCTTGCTTCCAAAGCTCAGAGTTCATGGCAACTAACATGAGGCAAGTCACATCAAAAGAACCATTCTTTGATGTTCCTTCCTTTAGGATTTACTTCGTATTGACAGTTGATGGAGAATGAACTTTCTACTCTACTATATACAAATCTTCTAGCTTGAGAACGATTCTCAAGTTCCTGCATCAGTCTTAGGAAATTCATTCTAGACTATTTGTTATTCTCAAGGATCAAACACAATTGTCAATGTTTGTTAATTAATTATCGTTGGAATTCTACAACTAATGAGAAATATGCAATTTTAGTATTTGTGAACAATTAAAAACATTTAACAATGGCTAGATTATTAAATATAGCTACCATAATTCTTCTCGGATTAATAGCCCTCACCATTAATGCGGAAAATATCATATGTCTTCTAGTGGGCCAAGATCCACATTTCACTTCCTCTTGAGCTTGCTTTGGCAAGTCACCCAAAAGCTAGTTATTTCTGTAGGAACACCTTCGAGTTACATCATATGCAACTATTGGTTCAATTGGGAAAATAACTACTTATTCCTTATCTATCTTAATCCCAATTGCCATGCCTCCAAGCTTTCAATCACATTGAAGTAGCTCAGTTGCGTTTAACCTCTTAATTCAACAATCGCACATTACTAGTTTGTGATGTCGCGCTACATCATGATGAACTGAGTCACCCTGCTTTGGCAGGCGCTAATTCAATAAATTATGATTGTGACGAGTGCTAAGCAAGAGAAGGCAAAAACGTAATATTTTTCGTTGAGGGATTTTTTTGTCAATTTTAATTTGTTGATCATATCAACCGGTCTACTTATTTAGATTGGGAAATCCCAAATAAAAGATCGAATTGTTAATTATTATCTTGTTACATTTTTTCATGCATCCACCATACACCAAAAACAAATAACAATAAAATAAATAATAATTAAAACGTGGTATGAATGTGGCCCCAAAACTATGATATTCTCAAGCCAACAAGAATATATATAAGCCCTAAAGTAGCAAGCTTGTATCCATGTGCCTCCACCTTTAGTCCATGCGTCATAACTTGTGGGTCTTCATCGTCTTGTGGTTTCTTTAGTCTTTGATCTTCTTCTCCATGCCTTGGCTATATTCTATCTATCTAATTCTACCTAGCATTTACAAACTAAATACAAAAGACCTCACAGGCGAGGGAGAAGATGCCACGCATACCGTAAAAATAATTACATTAATTACATCAAAACCAAACCAAAACAAACCACAAAAGTAAAAAATCCACAACCTAGGAAACTCCGACCACCATGCGATAAAACACATAATCAGTTAAATTCAAATTTATCGCGCTTGGTCAGTTTTAGTTAAATTTGGGATCTTTAGGGTCAAAATAGCAAAACAATCGCGCCAATCCAATTGGTTGAACCCGTTTGGACTTGTTGAACTGGGCCAAACTCGTCCGGCCAGCCTGCACGGTCAAATAGACGGCTGGCCAAGCTATGGTTGCCACTCATGAATCAATGGAGTAAACTAATCTTGCATTGGCCACTGTTGCGGTAGACTGTTCAAGGAATCGTGGACAGACTCGTGTGAGAAGGCTTGACGATCTGGAAATACAGATGAAAGGTTTGTATACTGGTAAGGTGTTGTCCCACCATATCAGAAAGGTTGTTGGTGCGAAGAAATGGACTTTTTACGTTCATAAGCGAGACCAGACTCGAATTATACTGTGCTGCTTCAATGATGAATGCAAGTGGAAGGTTGGGGCGTACAAGAATAAAGATTTCGTGCACAACCAGGTGAAGAAACATAACCCCATTCACACATCTACCGCAAGCAGCGTAGATGGGAAGCACCGTAACATTAATAGCGAGGTCGTCGCGCAGGAATTGCTGGGAATGATGGGCTAAACAAAAAAGACACCCACAATTAGTGAAGTACAGAACATCGCCTTAGAACTAGGAAGTAAAATATTGTACTGGGGGCGTGGTATGCACGTCAAAGGGCCAAAAAGATGATCCAGGGTAGTCGTGCTCAAAATGACGCCGACTGTCCCGTGTTCATGTATTTTTGTGAAATCTTGAACCTGGTACTTTATGAGATATGGGAGTGGACAAAGATGATGTTTACTTCCTTGCGTTTGGCGCACAAATTCAGGGAATGCCGTATATGCGACCTGTAATTGTCATCGATATGTCGGACCTGAATAAAGAACCCCTTCAATTGCTCGTATGCACAATGGTTGATAGCGAGAAAAAGTGCTATTCCATTGCATGGGGACTAGTGGACAAGGAAACACCCCTGCATGGACTTGGTTCTTAACCAAACTGATCTCAATTGTCAAGGATCACGAAGTTGACGTTCGTTTCAGATCGGTACCAGGCTATCATCAATTCAATCAAGGCCGTGTACCCCTTATCCAACCACATCCACTGCTATTACCATTTGAAAATGAACGCTCTGTCGCATTACAATACACAAAAGTGGGTGCCTCATTACCACGATGCGGCCTATACATTTGATAGGGTGGCCTGTGAGTCACATCTGACGGACATGGGTATTGAGTGCGACCGTGAAAACAGCGTTAACCACAAGACCGTCGAACGTTACTTACGGGATGCCGGTCTAGAGAAATGGCAAGGTCGTATTGTAAAACAGCACGGTTTGAGATGCTTACATCAAACCATGCTGAGTCTATTAACTCTTTCATGTTGGCGCCGCGGTCCGACAAAGCTCTTACAATGTTCTCCCAAATATTCGACCAACAAAGCGAGTGGCACATGACAAAAAAAACGAAACTTGGCTATTGGCCTGGGAAACACCTACTTGACTGCAAAAAAGGGAGAAAAGAATGTTGAGCTGTGCTATAAACTGTATAGGTTTTTCATGAGAGCTATTAAAGAGTCTGTGTATGAAGTTTGTGGTAATCATCTGAAAACTCATACAGTAGAATTCAAACCAGGACATTGCCTCGGAACCTGCACGTGCGGCAAATACCAGCAGATGTGGTTCCCGTGTGTACATGTGTGTGCTTGTGCAAAAGAAATCAGAAAACTTGGTCGTTACGATGTCGACCACGATATGAAGGTTATGTACGACCACACCAGCATGTTCTATTCACTGGACTACTACAAAAAGGCTTATGCATGTACAATTAAGACTCCTCCCAACCCAGCAACGTGGGACACATGCGAAGTACCTGCTCACATAAGAAACTGTCGCCCACTTCCACCGAAGAAAGTGGTAACAGTTAGGAGGGACAAGGAGAAAAGACACAAGCCAATGGTCGAAACCGTGCGTGAAAAGAAACGAGGAACGAGAACTTACGGATGTAGCCATTGCCATGTAAAAGGGCATACCATAAATATTTCCCTCAATTGAAACATTAATGTCGTGATAGAAGTCGTTGTTCTTCGTTCTTCGTAATCTCAAGTTCGCAACCTCTTCTGATGATTGCGCAAACAATATATCTTTTGTTTCGATCAATTATTGTGTTTTTTAATATAAATATGCATTTATTACATTGTTTTGCAAATAATATGCATTTTATTACATAAATAAACAATATATTATTACATTCTTGAATTAGTACATATTTCTTTATTACATGTTTTTAATTTTGATAAATTTCTTACCAAACATGCAAACTGTTACATTCTTGGAAAATGTATCAAAATTAATACATTTTCTAGAAAATATGCAAAACTTAACCACGACTCATGAACCTAAAATCTCTCTCCGTCTCTTCATCTACCGAGGAATTGCATCTATAAAAGCATCTATCCTCCAAAACTCATCACATCTGAAATGGCAAAAAAAATGCTACCAAAGGAGTGGGAAAGCGACGAGGAGGAAACCGAAAAATCAGAGGAGAGTGACGTGAAAGAAGAATCAGAAGAAGAAGATGACGAATTACCTTCTTTTATCGCTAAAAGGGGTTCGGAAACGACTCAGTACTCAGATGATGAAGATGACTCCGACACGGCGGCTTACTCTGGCTCACCGGAGAAGACGCCTCCTCCGGTGAAGAAAAGAAAGAGACATGACAGTAGTGAGGAGGAAGAGGAGGAATGGAGTTCCGATGAAATGTAACTTTTACAAGTTTTAATGTCAACGAACTTCCTTTTCTATGAGTTTCTATGTAATGAACTTCTTTTGTTTCCATTTCGATCTTTTTAAACTGTTCTGACTGTTCATCTATCTGAGTTCAATTATGTTCAAGTTTTGGAAAACACAGTTTCAGTATACATAGCTCGTCTCAGTCTCAGTATGACAATATACTTCAACGAGCTGAACTCTCGTCTCAGTATATTGCCACACTGATACGAGCAATCAAGAATGAGACGGGGGGAATACAAACAGAGACGAGAAACAACTGGGACGAACAAACAACTCTCACGTCCCAGTTATTAAGAAGAGAGAGTTTTGTTTTAAAAAGAAAGTTAATTAAAAGATAATTGAATAAGTTATACTTGTTAACCTAAAGTAATAACAACAACAGAACATAAGTGAGAGGCGCGTATTTTTCAAAGACCAAATTCGCCAGACGGGTAGCACGCCAATTCTTTCTAAAAAAAAATGGTTATAAAAGAATCTCCCTTTTTGCAAAATAGCCCCAAGTAACAACGACGCAGGTTCGGAGGAGAAGCAGTCAGCAAGCAAGCAAAGGCCCCGTGGGCTTGGATCTGTTCGTCGGGAAGTAAACTCCGGCTGTGGATTTCGACGGCGACGAGCGGTTGAGGTTTCACATTGTCGAATCGGGCTAAACCCCACTTGTGTTTGAGCCGGTGTGAGCCGAGGAAAGCCGGTAAGAGCGGTAATGATATACCGATTTGAACACTTGGTGGACGTTCGTGACATACTTTTTCTTTAACCCAGTAAGTATAGATTTCTATTTCTAGTTTGGATCCATATATCGAGTTGAGCACTTTTGGATGATCAATTTATGATTTCATGTCCAAAACTAGGGTTAATGAAGATCCATCGTTTTGGTATAATTCCCTGTGGGTATAGTGTCGATTTCATGCCTCCGTAGTGTGTCTTAATGTAATCGCAGATGGGTCTGATTTAGGTCATCAAGTTCCGAGCTTTTTGCTTTCTGGGATTGCATTATGAGTTCCCAAAGTGTTTGATGTCTCAGTTGAAATTAAACCCATTTGAATACATTGATGAACCTTTGCATTTCTGTCTGGTCATATATTTTTGACTTTTAACAGACCCATGTGTAGAATTTCAGATTCTGAGTATCTGGTCTTCTTATTTCATCCTCGTATGTATCTTTTGTGGTTGATTCGGTTTCAGCTTCAGCTTAGTTATTTCTCTTTCACCAAATTCATGACTCTTGCTGCCAATTTGTTAGAGAACTTAGAAGACTTACAATATGTCGTGGCTGATTTCTGTCCAGTTACTCTTTTTCCTCCCCCTTCTTTCCCACTTGGGTTTTGCTTATTTTGATTGTTCTGCCTCTTGTTTATTTGGTTTTGGACTTCATTTGATGTTCAATGCTCTCAAGCGTTTCTAGGAGATTGTTATGTATCTAGGAAATATAGGATTTGCATAGACACAATTAAGAATATCTCAACATTGCACCAATTGATGACAAGACGAGAAAGAATCATTTCAGGTAGTTCTACGACTTTTTTTTTTTTTTTTTAGAAAATAACAATTCTACGACGGTTTTCATAAAGTGTTGAAATTGTTCATAAAGACCCCCACCAATTTTCATGAATGACCCCAGTTTAAATCAAATTTGTTTTATAGAAGCCCTTAACTTAGGAGAATGCTAGGTTTAAGTATTTATTACAAAGTGGCCCACATTATACAACCCTATTCACTCCCTCACAGTAGAAACACTATCCGTACAAAACGAGACCCGAGAGCCCACAACAGAAAAGAGAAGAACGAACCATTGACAGTGGCATGTTCAATCGCTATCGAGACAAAGCGGCCCCTCCGCGGCTCCACCCTCATTTTTTCTACTCTAGTTAGGATCTCACTTGGGTAAAATCGTCTATTCCTAAACCCTTGATTCCCACTTCTGCATTTTCACATATTTGAATGAACTTGACAAATTGAACTAGGCTTTTGAGCTAGGAAGCATGGACACTCCAAAACAGGGGCCGTATCCGTGTTGGATACTTGGGATAATCTGACACTCATACGATTCTCCAAAATACGTGTCAGACACTCCGGCTGGCGTGTCCGAGTATTTTAGAGAATTTTATTAGACTGGACACTTGTAGGACACTTGGGGGACACTTAATGAGAGACGAAAATTTCCCCTGAGTGTTTATTAGACTTTCACACGGGTTGTTTTATGAGGTATTTGAACTTAAAATGGGGTTAAAATATAACTAAGCTAAAGTAGATACGATATATTTGATTCATTGATTGCTTAATATATGAAACAGTTACCCTTTTGAACGAAAAGTTCAAGTGAAGTTTTAAGTCCTCACATGCGACAACGTCAAGAGTATTCCCAGAGGACCCAGACACAACTTGTCCAACTCGAACCCACCTAAGCTATTCCTCTTTCTCTTCTTATTCTTATACTTAATATATCATTTCCGTGATATTAAACTATAAATATAAAGAAGCTGGAGCCAATATTTTGTCATGTCTCGTAGTACAAAAACTCAAATATGTGTAAAAAGATAAAATAATGTTGGCGTATACGTGCGGTGTCGTATCCTCAGTTTTTTTTAGAAAATGACGTATCCCATGTCCGTTTTCGTATCGTATCCAGTACCCATATCCGTACCAATGCTTCTTAGCTTTTGAGTATCTGTTTAAGTTGGGTTATTGAAGAAGTAAAACTATGTATGTATAGAGTTTGTAATTTCTTCCATGGCTGCTAGAAAGTACTACTAAACCCTAGTTTGATTGATTTGATTAATTGCTCTGTTACTTTATTTTGTTATCTGTGAATTGCCAAAATTATTTGATGTTTCAATTGCTTTCTTATTTAATTTTAAAATTGGGTTTGTGAATCTGAATTATGTACCACTTTTAGTGCTTTTCACTTTTAGAGATTATATTTCTATATATTCAAGCTAAATGAGTTGTTTTCTATATATAATCAGGTTAAGTGTGTTTTCTGCTCTAGTCTAGTTACTATTTCAGTTGAGCTCCTTGACTTCCGGCATCCAACAGGTTAGTTCTTTCAAAGAATCTATTACAGTCCTGTTTGTGAGTTCTTCTGTGATAAAGTAAGGGGAGTATCAATCAGATTTTAATGAATACTAAGTACGTTTACATGATATATTTAAGTTTTTGTTTTTGTATTTTAATAAAACTGATGTTATGTAAAAATATGAATTTTATTTTGCATTTAGTGGTAAGCGTGCTCCCGTGATCTAGAATTTCTGTGTCCACCCCGTATATGATGAATGAAGGAGCTTTGGAAAGAAGGAATTGGAGGAATATGATCCATGTACCCGACCTCGGTTAAACTTAGAAAAGGCTGGCTGAGTTGAGCTTTGTTTGTGCTTAATGTTTCACCGTTTAATACTACCTCTGTTCTCTGTTAATCTTCACAGTTTGACTTTTTTTCCCCGTAACTGGATCACTTCGACCCGGTAGCCAAACGATTCAATTTTTTTGTAATTTTTTCGTTGTGTTGCGGAGTAAAGTTTACTCTACAACATTCTTGAATTGTTTTACTAATCAATTCACTGAATCAAAGTGACCCAGTGAATAGTGGTAAAAGTCAAAACTATGATGATTCAGAGAGAACATATGAAGTACATTCATACAGTTTTCTACTATTTTTTCCGATTTTGTTGTATTTTTTCACATGTGTTTGTAGCAGCCTATAAAAGATGTGTGCTATTGGTCAGAGCTCAAAGTTTGTAGAACTTAATTTGGCGACCTTTTCCATGCAGAGAATGGGTTTCTGGACTCTACTAGAAGGTTGTCTGCTCCTTGCTAATGCACTGGCTATACTGAACGAGGAGCGCTTCCTTGTCCCTAAAGGTTGGAGCTTCCAGGAATTCCAAGACGCCAGAAGGAATACGTTGAAGGCCCGGCTAATAGGTCTTATTTATGCAGCTCAGTACATGAGAATTCCTCTTATAATAGCCAACATCATTATCATTGTTGTTAAACTTGTCTCTGGTTGATGTTGCTTTAACACGCTCTTTCTCTTCAGTAGGTTACTACTGCAAATTCTTGCTTATGTTCTGTTCTGTTCACTGAGATTGAACTGGTCAAGCAGCCCATTATTGATCTAATCTAATATATTATTCACAAGGATAGGTAGATTTTAATTTTATCTGTTTGAATGTTTCTTGATCTGGTGCAACCTTTCACATTTGTGATGTAGTTGATGATTGTTTTTACTCAATAAAGTTTGGATGTCAGCTGTCTCTAATCGCCATGACAAATAAAGGTAACTCGTCATTGGTATGAATCCAGTATCTAGGGTGTGAGAGCATCGTATCAAAAGCAATAACTTGTTAGGAATTTGAATTACATTTATGGTGTCCTAAGAAGTATTGTGATTTGTATAGTGGTGTTAGGCTGTTGACCCCTTAATATTCCAAGGTCTCCATACCTGGATACTGGAGTGGATCCTGGATGAGTACTGCAACCACCAGGTAGGGGTGAGCATGGACCGGTTTGGATCGGTTTTGCCGAAAGTTTTTACCCGACCCAATAGGTTCGGGTTGGAGAATGTTCTACCCAAACCCACCCAGTGTTTTGTAATACCCAAACCAACGTAACTTATCGACTCGGCCCGATTCGGACCGGTTAAACGGGTTGGAAAATCTTGAGATTTTATTTGAAAAAATATACTAGTTTGGTTAATTTTATTGTAATATACGGTTTGTATAATGGTTAAAATTGAAAAAAGTAACATAATTTCCCATGAAAGAAGAATAGTTTGATGAAAATCAACTATATTGATGGTGTTAACTCTTAAAAAGCTTTATTTGGAGACCAGTATAAAAAAAATATATATATAATTTTTACATAAGAAACATTAATCGGGCCGGTTTGGTTTTAAGCGAGTTTTCCAAATCTCAAACCATGACGATCGAAAATCGTTCGGGTTTGAGATATCTATAACCGTAATCAATCATGTAGCATCGATTTATGCTATATTCGGACCGGTTTGATGCGGGATGGTTCGGGAAGGCGGGTTGGGACGGGTTTTGCTCAGCCCTACCAACAGGTAGTTCAGGATCAGAAATAATAAGAATGTAAAAGTCTGGAAATTATGGAGGGTGACATTGAGCTTCCAAGGTAAATGTGTGCTTGTATAGTCTCGGCATGGATGCAATTCTCATTATCACCTACTCGTAAAATATAGCAAAATATCTATGCCACTAATGAAGCAACAACTGTGTCAAACTGAGAAAAAAATATTAATTCAGTGTGTACATCGGTAAACCAATGAGGGCTTGGAATTTGAAGACCTGGAAATTGCCAAACGGGTGTTGATGTTGCCTTGCGAAGTTGCTTATTTACGACGGATTCCAGGAGTACAAAAAAGATGGACATTGCTATTCATAATAAGGAGTAGAAAAATTCATCAGAAGGGGGCATGCAGATAGACCCAATGTGCCTGCAATATTGCTAAAATGCTGGGAAATCTACTGACCCACCAACTACTGTACTGCTGCACTTTCTCTCGAACACGGTTAACTTCTCCACCTTTGCAGATTCAGCTATTCACTAAGATTCAGGCGCTAGGTGATTTGGATCAGCGAACTCCAGCAACAGAGAAAGGTGATACGGAGCAGGTTCTGCAGTTCAAGCAGGGCTAAAATAGTCTGGCAACCATGACTTTCCTTGCAAATGGGTGCTGGCTAAGGGTAGAGTATTTAAAGCTCCTGCATGAGGTCCGAGGTTCAAACCCGGCTATATATTGTAATTCTAAAAAATATCTACTTTCCTTGTGGATGCAGCTGAAGAGCAAGTACACGTCATGGCAGCAGCCAGCAATGATTGATAGGAACAATTATCGATAGACTAGTATAACCTCCTTCCACGCACAAACACACCGCACCAGGCATATATGCCCACTGAGTTAACGAAGCACTAGAATTGACCCCATCGATCATGTGTCACTATCAAAATATCAGCACAGGACATCCAAAATCAATCAGATTACTTCATGGGCATAAAACTGTTAATATGTTTCTTCTGCATTGGTTTACTTTTCTATTGGAGCCAGGTAAAAGTACACTAGATTAGGATCCTTCCTGACCCATTAAAACTTGTTGAAGACATCTCTGGTGTGAACAAATTATATACTAAACAAACTATACAATATAATTTCTGAATTTCACACGGGCAGTGTACATTCGACAATTACATGCCTGATGTTCTCCGTTTTCACATGGGCATGATATGGTGATTCATGGACCCAACTTGAGATTATCAGAGTAAAAAAAAAAAACCCCGTATTAAAGTTTTCAACTTTCCAATCATCACATACACTGTTTATACACAGGCTCTAAAGTAGAAGTATGTAATTCATATTGGAATTAAATGTCGCATTACAAAGCAGAGCACATAAACCGTGACGACAAATATGGTGTATACTAACTACACTATTAAGGACACTGATTCTATTTCCTTGCTAAGAACTATACATCTTAGAGCTAGAACAAGTGTGACTATACTGTAACCCAGTACTCATAGATCTGCAAACAGGTGATACAATTTGGAGTCCACAGCTATAAGTCTCAAGGCTGCAACAGCAGTTGCAACAGACATGCATCCGAAGAAACACACATTAAGCCAATGCCACGTCTTCTGTACAGAATTGAGCTTGTTTCCTCTGACCTTTAGGTACATGTGGTTTGCAAGTATAAATGTGAGCGGGAATGTGCTTACAGCCCCCGTCAGGCTCATGAAGTCACCAAGAAAGGGCAACAGGGCTGCCACAAATGTGTTAATTGTGAGGTACCCACCTCTTACCGTAACTCTGAACAACAAGTTACGAAAAGCCAAGGGGCTTCCTTTAATACCATACCTTGTGTCCAAGTACTCGTACATTGGGCTCGCAAATATCTAGTAATACCAGTTGTAAATCAATACGTTAGTGCAGCAGCAATAAATTAAAGACATTGCACGCACAAGACACATACACAGTGCAAACAACCAATCATAATTGTGTATTCCATTAAAAACATTCTAGGATTAGAAGAAGTAGTATGTGATTTAGAGTCTTGAAAGGGCGTTCTGGTTGAAGCGAAAATGACAGATTAATATCCTAAAGTTTCTCTAATTATAACATGATCTGTAGGAAATAGCTCAAGGGTTTTATGCCCTTTGATATGATGGGGGCATGACAATACCGCCAAGTACTTGGAATAATAATGCAGGATAAATGGGCAGTAGAACTTACTGAAATCAGCCAGCTACAGTACTTTGGTTCAACGAGATATAATGGAAGGTCGTAGATACACATAGCAAAAGAACGGGAAAAAAATGGAAATTGATTGATTATTTCACTATCGTAGTTTCTATGTTCTCGTGAACCCAATTTGGAGACAGAAAGGTTAGGCGTGATATTCATTTTGTTGCGCAGACAGAACTATAGATATTTTCATTTTGTTGTTCACACAATTGAACAGTATGTACTGTCTGTCAGCAATCTGAGCTTCGCAAAGTATCACATAGCAGAAGGACGTGAAATAACCTCACGATCAAGACAACCCAAATATAAGTTTAAGAAACTCACATGCAAAGCTATGACAGTTTGCAAGAAGGCCGCAATATTGGCCACTGCCTTCAACCAAACTGGACCATTCACACTATTAAGTAGATATGGTGATGTGCTAGATCCATAGGCCCAGTAACCCACGAATGTAACAGCATACATGGGCAGAACACCAGCTGTGAACTGGAAGTAGAGAGCTTTCATCATATTTTTAACAACAGGCTGCCTCACGGTTGCCTGTTACAAAACCAGCACAAGGATGTCACAAATCCTGCAACACAAAAGTACAAATTCTAAATACTGAATGTCTGCATCACATTTTCTCCAAAGGTGACAAGATAATGCTAAAGGTATTCTTTACTTCTCTGCATTCAGAACTGGATAGTAGGTCAAGGTTCTATCTATTGACAAGATTAGACGCAGCTCTGCATTCAGAACTGGTTATGTAACTGTTAAAATTTTCATTCAACTACGTACAGAAACTCACAATAACATTTGTAATTTAGATGCTGCACATTCTAGTATTATAAACTACCAGCTACTGTCACCATTAATTATCTAGAAGAGTTCAAATAATAAGTCAAATCTTAAACGCAAATATACAGTCGTGTGGCTTACTTGTATCTCCGGAAGCATTCCTGTATTGAAAGCAAAAACAAGATTTGCAGCTGCACCGATGGTTGTAAATATTTTGCTTGTCTTTGACCCTGGGATGCTATACTCCCTTGGCGGAGCTTCAAATCCTATAACAAACTACAGTATCAATACAAAATGGCTGTGGAAAGTAGGGGTGGAATCAAACCAAACTGAGACGAATATTGTGTGGCACAAGCTCGGGTGTCTAGATAATATGGCAAGCTCGACTCAAACTCTATTAGAACTCTATATGGCAGGCACACACTCAGCTTAGAAAAAAAAAAAAAAAAAATCATGTGTTCAAGCTTGGCTTGGGAGTAGTGTGAACGTGAACTCGAGCTTGAGCTTCTAAGCTTGTCTAGCTCCTTTTGTATGGCTCCAACAATAATGACCAATAAAAAGTCAGACCTGAACAAGAAGTTTATGTAATTTTAATCAGATTAATAATAAAAACTATATGTTTATAAGTAACATTGTACTGTTTATGTGTGTGTGATATAGTAATTTATTATCAATGATATGACTTTAGAGCTAACAAGCCAAGCTTCACTCTGCTAAGGCTGAATCTTGGCTCTTTTAGTACACAGGCTGAGCTTTCACCTTGCTGGCTCTCGAGCGGCTTTGTTCGTTTACACTTCCAGTGGAAAATGATATCTTGCCGAACATGTAACTTAGCAAATGTCAGATGCGTGGAAAGTACATGGAGGGGAGTGAAGTCCAGATAGGGAACACAATATTGCCCGCTTCCTTAAACTTCAGAAGTCACAAATTTGTAATCAAACTTGTTTAGAATGTTTATGTAAGTGTATCCTCAACCTTCCAATTCGTCTTAAAATATCTGAAGACTATATAAAAGAAAGTTTTATGCCATCATAATAAGAAGGCTTTGTACTATATTGGGATTGTTAAACTAAAATATGAGCAACGATAACAGGCAAGGAGTCGTGGATGCCTCCAGTACCGTCCGTTCCAACAAAAAAAATTTGCACATGTCACAGGCAAGGTTACATGGATTTGGGTGCAGGTGCCATGTCTGGTGTGTCCGAGAATAAGATTTGCCCCCTGGCTGAAATTTAGGATTCAGAGACTCGGAAAAAGTGTCCAAATATTGGACATGGTTCGGGGATACAGTGTCATTGCATTTATTTATGTTACATAATATGCATTAATATTCATAAACTAAGCCCAAACTTGAATAATTATTCTGACCAGAAAGAAGACTTGAGTTTTTGCAATTCATCAACTGATAAGAAAGAGGAACATGTTAGTGAGATTAGAGGATGTTCATTGAGACTTAGATGACCACAACTTAGAACAAGGCGAAGATAATGAAATGAAGGAGAAAACAGCAAGTGGAAAGAAGAAACTGAAGCACATATCCTGTAGCCTTATCCACAACGATCATGTTCGACACGGGTACGGTGCCGGGATTGAAGAGTCCGGATAACTTAGTGATGTAACCCAGAGCTGGACGTCTGTTCTTACCTGGATGGCTCGTGATTCCCGCAGCTAGCAGGTTCGGAAAGGTAGGGTTTAATGAGTGCAGAACAGGTTTTAATGATAAGGTTTAATTTGGGAAGGGTTTGAAATTGATTAGCTAGGGTTCTGGACCAAGAATGGTGGCTGTTCGGTGCTATGAACATCACAGAGAAACAAAGAAGCTTGAATAGTAAGATCGCAGAGAAACAAAGAACGGGGAGAAGAAGAGGAAGAAAGGGAAGATGAGATCTGGGTCTCCCACCTAGATGTCCATAGGATTGAACCCCTAAGGTAAGGCTGCGAATTGGAAAACACACGCTTAACATGTTTCAAAACTCATAAATTATTCATCTCCATTCACTAAAATTATAATCACGGGTACATATGAATATATAGAATCTCAAATAACCTATCCCTAATCAAATTTCATCGCTGAAAAGGGATATCATTTCTGATTTCTCTGTCTTATAATTTAGATCCTTCTATAAAATTTGACTGCAGAATATTCCTAATATCTACAAATTTAACTAAATACCCTTTCTACTAAAATAAGAAAACGTGGAGAAATCTGTCCAGAAAATCTTAGACAGATTTTAGAGTAAAACATATCACATAATTAATCAGCCTAAACAAAACTAAATAAAACCCTAAATAACAAGCTTGTAAAATTGCCCTTTTTGGCTTTGTAGTCTTCACATGCTCTGCATCACGTAGGTCACAGATGCACTCCAAGCTCAACCCAGGTATGAAATGGAGCCTTTAGGGAAAATGAGGGCAGCATATCGTAAGTTTACAAAAAAAAATGAAGTAAATAGTCGTCAAAGGTGACAATACGCAATGTAACTCGATGCTGAAAGTGAAGGAACGCGTATCTTTCTATTTTACAACAGACATGCAAGAAAGCCAGGGTAGAGCCATTTCTCCAGTCAATCTTCAGTCAAACAGGTTTAAAACTAGAAATAGAGTGCAAGATATGCCTAAAAAATCTCGTATACGAAAACTCACCATCTTCATCTCTTAAAAGATAAAACAATTCAGAGAAATATAGTTGGAAATATTCTCCCTTCTAATACATAGAAAATTTAGAATTGGGCTGAACACCAGGGTTCTAAAAAACGGCCGCTACCTTACGTTACGTAACTGAATAGGCAGTGGCCGAGTGATGTTAGAATCCATGGGGTTCCACCTCAAAACCAATTGGCAGTGAGGGGAGTAGCCCAGGACACTTACTAATTCTTTTTGAATCTCCGATGTGGGACTTCTCAACATGCCCCCACATGTGTATTGGCTGACGTATCGGTTTCGATCGCGGGTGACAGAATCTCCCCGTATCGGAGAAACTGTAACGGGAACCGAACGCGTGAATGTTAAAAAATCATCAAAAATGCAAAAAAGTAGTTTAAGAGAATGTTTTGTATATCAAACATATTAATTGTCTTGTACTAGTTGTTTAGACCATGCGTAACTATCTTTTAGACAATTAGACATTGTACACTTCATTATATATAACAAATTAATATAATGAGGATACAGTGTATCGGCAGGATAACGGTGCGTATCAGCCGTTGTATGAGGATATCGGCGCGTATCGGCCACGTCACTTGTGAATCCGATTCACGTGAAGTGTATCAGGTGTATCGGACTCGGCCACTGCCGATACAGTTAAATATCGTAACGGCCTTGTTTTAAAACCGTCCTCATAGGTTGTCTTCCATTTCAGTGGATTCCTTGGGCCAGAGCTGAGATAGCTCTGCACGTCTGGGCTTGAGGCTGTGAAGGCCCACTGTTGTAGTCCGCTTGAATGGCCTTGTTTATTCTTCATCAACTGTCGCTCGGTCTTCCACTGAAGCTGCGTATCGAGCACGAGCTTCTACAACTGCTGAATTAGCTTGGTTAAAATTTTTATTTCACGAGTTAATATTTACATATTACAAAACCCACCCTTTGGCGTGACAATCTTTCTGCTATTGCCATCACCACCAACCCTATTATCTTCATGCACGCACCAAGCACATTGAAATAGACTATCATTATATTCGGGAAAAGGTTCTCACTCGTGATTTAACTATTTTCTTTGTCAACAGATCAGACCAGATTGCTACATTTTTACCAAAGGGCTTCCAACTTCCCACTTTCAGAATTTAAATCACAAACTCATGGTGCAAGCCGCCCCATTAGTTTGAGGGGGAGTATTAGAGTATGAAGAACAAACAAGGCATTCAAGTAGACTACAACAACGGGGCTTCACAGCCTCAAGCCCAGACGCGCAGAGCTACCTCAGCTCTGGACCAAGGACTCAACTGAAATGGAAGACAACCTATGAGGACCTTGCTGAAGCCTACATAAACTGTGAGGACTAATATGTAATAGAGAAGATCTGATCTGACCATTAGACTTTGGATCAAGCGTTGGCTGATCCAACGGTCTTCACATTTTCTGTATTTGTTATTTAATGCCTTTAGTGTGGATTCAATGAATCATTGAAAAACGATGAGATTCATCTTCATCTTCTCCGACTCTCTGTATCTCGCCATCGTTGTGTGTTGATCGATTCAATTGAAACCTTCACCGATTTCTTTCACGATTCACCCGATACATTGTACGTGAATGGGAGTCACAGTCGTAACGGCTGATACGCACCAGTGAAAATCGGACGATCGGTTTCGTTTCATCAATGGAATGTAAAGATGGGTAATTGCCGGAATGAAAAGCACCAGTCCAAAATCTGAGAAATCCCTAGACCAGTCTTGCAATCGACCTCCATATCCTTTGAGAGTGAAGTCGTATGCTTATCTTCTTGTAAAGGGTCAAATTGTATGTATCTATAGTTAGGTATTATATGTGAAATAAGTCTGGATCTTATGAGTTAGGACATATTTGGTTCATTGAGCTTTAGAAGAGATAATCAAGGATATATTTGTTTACCTTTGCAATATCAAGTGTTGGGTAATAAAGTGTTCATGGTTTAAGCATGGTCTAAGCAAGTAGTAAATATCCAATAAAATATTCGATTTACAACACAAGGTTTTGAGAGAATTTCGTACAGATTTTAAAGGTTTGTTAAGATTCAAGCACTAGATTCCCAATTCCGTTACAGACTCTCCGATACGGGCCAAATACGATAACACGCAAACGATGCGTCGACCGAAACCGTTTTTTTTTAATACCGTGCCTGACACTCAATTTCTAGAACTAAATGCATTAGCTCTTCAACTAAGAATTCAGAAAAAGAATCATCGCAAAAAGATTTTTTGACAACAAAAAGCCCTAAGGAAATCTTACCATCCCGAGCAGCAAGAACAATTGCTATCACTATATATACAAGACTGAAAAACGTTGAGAATCCCAGCCAGAACCTTAGGGCTGATAGATGAGGTATGCCGATGGCAAACATGGCACAAACAATCCCAGATATTACGATGAAGTACGGGAGCTTCATAGCATGGTCATCCCTGAAAAGAACATATGTAGCCTGCAAGGCAAGTGTAGAAAACTATAGCTTAATAATCTTTTAAACAATTCATTTACCTTAAAGAAACAAAATATACTTGCTCTTGGATTCGTAAGGACATGATAATATAAAGAAACCATCAGTAGAAGATTATATTCTTCTTAGGGTTTCTAATTACACTTATCCTCCCAGGCTTGTTAGGCTAAGGAACAAACAATAGGCTTTTCTAAGTACGAGGGAGTAAGAAAATGAGTGAGTGATATAAAGCAGTTCACTATCTATGCCTTCTTTTATTCTCATAAGACCGAAAGTCTACTGTGCAGCAGTTTCTGAATTCTTACTGATCAACTTTCGCAAAAATAATTCAAGATTTATAAATGAGGCTACAACGAGAGAACATATGAGAGCACAACTCTAACTAGTTTTTCGTAAGAAATTATGCTTCTAATATATCTTACACGTGCACAATCAGACAAACAAAAAACAAAAATACAAACAGGATCATTTCCACCTATTAGTTAACAGTAAGTAGTTAAAAAGACAGTCTCTAAATTTAAGGTAATGTCATAGTCGTTTTGATTAGGTTAATCTCTTACCTTCAGAGACTGACCTGCCAAAATAATGTATCCAGTGTTGATCATAAAAAGATTTACATACTGCAGAGCCCATGTAAGCGAATAAGCTTTTCTACCTGCAACAGGAAAGGATTATGATCATCGAGTCCGAAACAACATCGGGATGAAACTGAAGATCAATTTCAGGGTTAGCACAATTCCAATTCATTAATTTGGTTTATTTAGTAGTAGAAACAATCAAACATACCATATACAAATCCAGCAAGGTCTCTGTATCTGATATGCCTTCTGCCTCCCAATTCATGGAGCACCGCGATAAGAGAATTCGCATATAGAGAGATGGCAGTAGCTAAAATCAAACCAACCACTCCTCCAATCCATCCAAGAGGAACCATGATTGTCCCAGAATAACCAAGCACATAAGCACTGTTGATACCAGTCGTGAGCACAAAACCCACCTGAAACCATGAATCTACACAGTTCCAAAAACAGTAAGAAACATGAATAACAACACCCAACTAAAATTACCCCAAGGAATCATCAAACCCTAAACAAATAAATTCAATTAACAAGTTCCAGTCTCTATTATGAAAAATGAAATCAGAAGGACGGAGAGATTAAGACCATTGCTAATCTGGTGGGCGGTTTCAGGAATTTCAATCGAGACTACATCTCGAGGTTCTTCATCGCCTTGTCTGCTGAAGAAGGGTATCGTCTCCGACGCCGCATTTCCGTCCTCCTCCGGCGATGGGTGTGCCACAGCCAGCTTCTCTTCCCCTCAAGTGATGATCCGATTGACGGAAAGGGAATCGAAGAGAAGACTGAAAACGGCTGATAAACCTCAGCCTCTGTGATCGATTTTCAGGATTCTGTATGTATCGGCGGTCTTCTAAAATTCCAAATGGACGAGAAGTAGAAGACGTGAATGATTAACCAGAGAGCCTTAATAAAAATAACCAGAGAGAAGAGAGAGGGTGGGGCTCAGAGCACTATTGTTGGGCCATGAAATGAAATCATTAAAAAAATAGATTTCGCAAGGCTGCATTTGTTTGCTAATAAACGGTGCGGCATGTTTTATTCATAGTCTACATCGACTTTTTTTTAAAGCTCATCTATATAACATATGTACAAATTCAACCGAAAGCAAGATAGTCTCCCAAGCAGAAAAATTTATAAAACAAAACAGGTGGAAGGGATAAATGATAAGCTATCCTACAAACATACAAATTCAAACCTATGATAGTCTTCCAAGCACGAAAATCTCTTGCATTTGTGCTTTCGGGGAAAAAAAAAAAAAAAAAAAAAAATCTCTTACAACACGTCATTATACAACATTGGGATAGCATATCCACTACTTGTGGATCCCAACCATGAACTCTCTCACAAATCAAACCAAATGGCCAGAATATTGAAATTTAAAAGTCAGATTTTCCATATCATCTTATTCATCTTTTGTCTTTGTCTCTTCCTAAAATATATCACTCTACTTACTTCTCTTTCTCTCTCCCTCCAGAACACCAGACCAAATCACTAGTTCCCGAAGACTCTCTTTACCACCGATTTCGATTTTAGGCTTCCGGTGACTCGCTCATCAATTATTCTGTTTTTGTCCCCGTGCTCCGATAATCATATCAACAATATGAAGTCCAAAATCTTTGATGATTCAACCCTAAGTTTCAGTCGGAACCTGTTAGAAAGAGTTCTCTGTTCTAGAGAGAGAAAATGCTTCTTAGCATCTCTGCTTCTTCACGGCTAGTCCATTTCTGCTCTTTCCCTGTCTCTAACCATTGGTTCTCCGTGACTCTCATCTTTTAATGGAAAACAATAAGAGGTTACTCACTATTGATGGGCCTGAGCTGGTAGCCTCTGAGATCATTGCGAAGCTTAGTGCAGTGACTTTGGGTAGTAATGAGGAGGCTGATGTCATTTTTGATGATGACGGAATTGATGCCACCATTGATGAGGGAGACTTTTGTATTCACAAATAGGCAAGTTAATCCAGTTCGGATTAAGAACACGGTTTTATCAGTATGGGGTGCTCCGGAAGGTTTTGCAGTGTTCGAAGAAAAAGGATAATATCTTTAAATTCAGCTTCAAAAAGGAGGAAAGGGTCAAACTTGTTCTGGCGAGTGCCCCATGTTTTTTCAATAACCTGCTTTTGGTCCTTGTGGAATGGAACCCTCTTGATGAAATTGTAGATGAGTTGTTTTCTAAATCTCCATTTTGGATACAACTTTGGAATCCTTTAAGGATGATCATGTCAAGAAGATCGGAGCAGCTTTTAGTGAAGTTCATGAGGTCAAATGCTATTCCAAGGCTTCATCGGAAGGGAGATTTCTCCGAGCCAAGGTTCAGATTAATCTATCAAGAAATATCTGAGAGCCAAAGTTTGAAGGCATATGATTGCAGAGGTTGACATAAAATACGAAAGGCTTCTTCTTTTTTTTCTTCATGTGGTTCTTTTTGCCATGATAAATTGCCAGTATAAGGACAATGATTTGAAAGATGGGATTGTGGTCGATAATTCTTTTGGAACATGGCTTAAAGCCAAATCTGTTGCTGAACTTCTTGCTCCCATAATGGCGTCTTCTATTAAGAAAAGAACACCATATTTGTTATCACCATCAATCTCTGCATCGCTCAGTCCGTCCAGGGCCACATAGTTGCCCACGAACAATTCCATACAGGCAGGATTCTTAATTTCTTCACCATTTCTGTAAAATTATGATAGTCAAGTATAATAATGGGGTTCAAAGAGTCATAAGTCTATGACTAATGTTTAGGTTTAGGATTTAACTTTTTGTCCGTTAACGTTGAAGTCACATTCCTCATACATAAAGATAGATTCATCAATTAAACTCATCATTCGTCATATTAAAAGATATATTTGTCAGTTTTATAACCTCATTCGTCATCCAAATGTCATATTCGTCAACAAATTGAAATTTTTGTATAAATTTTAGGGTTTATGATCTAGCCTCAAGTGCATCAAGGTTCATCACGTTTTTAAGTGTTATTTGTCAACTATAAAAGCTGAATTTACCAAAAGTAATTTATATGTTTTCATAGTTACAGCCTCATTCGTCATCAAATTTGTCAGCTTTGAAGTGTTATTGGTCAATTAGAAAGTCAAATTCATCATACAATTCAATGTGGTAAGGTGCTCATGTAGGGTTTTGGTGCAGATTACGCATCGCTATAAAAAATTTCCTGCCCAAAACTCTCCATGGATCTCAGGTGAAGCATCATAACATGATGAAGGAGAAGGGTTACCTTGTTAATATGACTGATCACTGAGCATAAGTGGTGTCCCCGCCTCTGCTGGTATCCACACCGTAGGATCGATAAATGGAACTTCCTCTAATGTTTGTGCTAGCAGTGTAGGAGAAGAGAAATTAGGAAGCTTGATCCAATCAAGCTTGGTGCGCAACAAAAGGAGGAGGAGAAGGGGGGGGTGCGCCTCTTTCTCTCTCTTTTCTTCCTTGCTCTAATTATTTCATCTAATGAATAATTAGGGATGGACTAGTATTTTATAAAACTGCCCCACTACTAATTAGATCCAAACTTAGATTAACTTTTGTATTAATCCAATTTGCTATGTAGTCCAACTAAATATGCACGTTGTTGCTTTTTGATCTCCGATTCTTTTAACTATTAATTAGTACAACTAATTAACATCTACATCTAGTCTAATCCTTTGGTGTGTGACCGTGCAGGTTGCTATTACGTTGGCAGTAACAATTACAAACATCGAGCGGTTTCTAGCAACACATCAATGATATCCGAGCAATATGAATAGTCAGTGATGTGACAAACCTCGTGACCAATGTTTCCATATTGTATAGTCCCTTTTTCCCAATATCCGGATTGGACACGAGACACTAATGTCACACTCGTATATCCAATACATAGTTTCTCGATTTGTGAGTAGACTTATCCAAACAGATAAATAAATATCATATATTGATTTATCTGAGCCTGGCCAGTCATTAACGTAAGTCCTGCTCATCGAGTGTCCTTGCATACATACTCCCGTTATGTGGGAGGGACAAATCATCTCTACATCACTACCATCTCTCCGCTTGCTTCATATCATGTCCGATTGTCGCCTTTATAGTTTCCGAGTTACGGTTTTAACGTCTTTCAATATCAAAACATGATAATTCATAAATAGAGTGTTTAGTGACTTCAATTCAAAGGACCACAACATCATTGTCACGACGAGAAGCACTTGTGATATTCACATAACTTCCATGTAGCCTTCTCGTGGTGGTTCAATCCAATATGTCATTACTTCTAATGCATACCCATGTGTTAGACTTGATATCTACATATCAATCTACCCACATACTAGTCTCTATGCATAGTGATCATCCTAATAACCATTATTCTTGACTTGGGATAATTTAAGATAACAACAATTGCAACCTAAAGACTTCATTATATCAATATCTCCATATCTAATAAAAATGAATATTTTAGCCAAATTAATGTTCACACTAAAATAGATTTCCTCTAGGGCATACACCCACAGTCTCCCATTGCACTAGAGCCAATCATGTGCATCTTGTATGCCTATCGGTCTAGTGTGGCCCTCATGTTTACGCTAAGAAATGGGTTTAGTGAGAGGATATGAAAGATTATCATATGTTTGTATCTTGTATATCGTCACATCTTCTCTATCGACAATCTCTCGAATGAGATGGAATCTCCTGAGTATATGTTTGGAATTTTGATGTAACATGGGTTCCTTAACTTGTGTGATTACCCCAGTGTTGTCACAATACAATGAAATGCGAGCCACTATGCTAGGAATGATGAACTTCTTGATCCAAATAGCTTCCTTTGATGCACTCGATGCAACAATTTACTCAGCTTATGTCGTAGAATCAGCAACTGTCTCTTGCTTAGAACTCTTCCACCTCACAGCTCCTCCATTTAGGAAAAACACATAACCCGACTGCGGTCTGAAATTATCCTTATGGATTTGGAAGCTCGCATCAGTATCCTTTAATGAACTCGATGCAAAAGTTTATCGAGCTTCTGTCGTAGAATCAACAACTGTCTCTTGCTTAGAACTCTTCCACCTCACATCTCCTCCATTTAGGCAAAACACATAACCCGACTGCGGTCTGAAATTATCCTTATCGGTTTGGAAGCTTGCATCAGTGTAACCCTTTATAATGAGTTCTTCTCCGCTCCATATATAAAGAATGCATTCTTAGTCCTTCTAAAGTACTTAGGGATATTTTTTACAACAATCCAGTGACTCTCACCTGGATTGGACTGGTATCTGATTGACATACTCAAAGCATATGACACATCTGGTCTAGTACATAACACAGAGTACATGATATATCCAATAGCCGACGCATATGTGATCTTACTCATACAGTCATTCTCAATCTGATTGGAGGGACACTTAGACATTGTAAGGGTAACTCCATGTGACATGGGAAAGAATCCTTTCTTCAATTCTTGTACGTAAACCACTTCAACACCTTGTCAATATATGTACTTTGACTTAGGAAGAGCAACTTCCTTAATCTATCCCTTTAGATCTTTATACCAAGTATATAAGTTGCATCCCCTGATTCATTCATTGAGAAGAAGTTCCCTAGCCAATCTTTGACAGATTCCAAGGTAGGGATATTATTTCCAATGAGTAGTATCCCATCCACATAAAAGACAAGAAACACTACAGAGCTCCCACTAACCTTCTGGTAGACACAATGTTCATCTTCGTTCTTGATGAAGCCAAACTCTGTGACTGCATCATCAAACCGAAGATTCCAACTCCGAGAAGCTTGCTTCAACCCATGAATGGACCAATGCAACTTACACACCTTATTGGCATGCTCTGAATCCTGAAAACCCTCTGGATGTATCATGTATACATCCTCAAGAAGGTTTCCATATAAAAACGCTATTTTGACATCCATATGCCAAATATCATAATCGTGATAAGCTTCAATAGCAAGCAAGATGCGAATGGATTTAAGAATCGTACTTGGGGAAAATGATTCGTCATAGTAAGTAACATGAATTTGTCTGAAGTATTTTGCCACCAATCGCCCCTTAACGGCAATCGCATTGCCATCCATGTCAGTTTTCTTCTTGAAACCCAACTTGCACCCTATGGGTCGAGCCCCATCAGGTGGTTCCATTAAAGTCCATACTTTATGGTATGCATGGAGTCGATTTAGGATCTCATGGTCTCAAGTAATTTATGAGAGTCTGGGCCCTTTACGGCCTCTTCATAGGTTGTAGGCTCATCATTATTCATGAGCAATACATCACCGGGTTTAGTCACGAGAATTATGTACCTCTCTGGTCCCTGATGTATCCTTGCAGACCTACGAAGCTCTTGTGTTACTTGAGCAGGTTTCTCCTCAATATCTTGTGGATCCTGCTGATATTACATCGTAGGATAAATGATTTGTGGTTCTTGAATTACTTCTAGTTCGACAGCCCTCCCAATGTTTTCTTTAGAGCAAAATCTCTTTGTAGAAACACTCTAGTTTGAGCAACAAGAACTTTGTTCTCGGTTGGATTGTAGAAATAATATCCTTTCGTTTCCTTAGGAAATCCCACAAATTTACACTTTTCCAACTTGGTCCGAGTTTATCTGATTGTAAATGCTTCACATAAACCTCGCAACCCCAAATTCTCATTAACGACACACTTGGACGCGCGCCTCCCAGTCCATATCTCATATGGAATCTTCATGATAGATTTGGATGGAACACAGTTAAGGGTAAATATAGATGTTAAAAGAGCATGGCCCCAACATGAATTTGGAAGATCTGTCTAACTCATCATAGATCGAACCATGTTTAAGAGGGTTCGATTCCTCCCTCATACACACCATTCCATTGTGGTGTTCAAGGTGGAGTGAGTGGGACAAGATCCACACTCCCTAAGACAGTCATCAAACTCTTGGCTTAAATATTCTCCTCCACGATATGATCGTAGAGCCTTCATACTCTTGACAAGTTGTTAATCCACTTCATTCTTGAATTCTTTGTACTTTTCAAAGGATTCAAATTTGTTCATTATAAGATACGCAAATCCGTATCTATTGAAGTCATCAGAAATGTATTACAGTAAGGATAACCACCTCTGGTGGTTGTAGCCATCGGTCCACACACATCCCTATGCATGACTTCCACTAGCTCAGTCGTCCTCTCACAGTTTTTCGTGAAAGAGGACTTACTCATTTTTCTCAATAAACAAGCTTCCTATGTCTCATATGATTCACAATCAAATGAGTCTAGATAACCATCCTTATGGATTCTAGAAATGTGCTTCTCGTTTATATGGCCTAAACGAAAATGCCAAAGGTATGTGGGATTTAAATAGTTAGATTTAATCCTCTTACAATTTATGTTATAGAAGAAATTATCTAGATCAAGGATATACAATCCATTAGACAAAAGTGCATTACAATTATGAATACTGTCAAAATAAACAAAGCAACACTTGCCCTTTAAAATGACAGAAAAACCTTTCTTTTCCAAACAAGAAATAGAAATAATGTTCATACTCATAGGAGGTACATAAAAACAATTGTATAATTCTAAGTCCTGAAGGTAAAGATAATTCATAAGATCCTACGACTAATGCAGCAACTCTTGCTCCATTCCCAACGCGTAGGTCCGTCTCCTCTTTAGCCAGTCGCCTGCTTCTCTTTAGACCCTGCACATTTCGACAAATGTGAGATCCACATATGGTATCCCATACCCAAGAAGAAGATATAGTTGACATCTATAACAAAACTACCTGGATTTGGAATCGCTATTCCTAGCTTATTATCTTCCAGTGGCCCTGCTGACTACAATAGTGGCATGGGCCCTTAGCAACTCCACTAGTAGACTTCAAGGCAACTTCCTTGGGTTGCAACTACCTTGCTCTTCCCTTTAGGGTTCTGATCAACCTTCTTGCTCTTCCCCTTATTGACCACCATTATGGCCTTGCCTTTACCTTTATTAATGCTCTGTCCAGCGGTCCTCAACATATTGAGAAAGTCTGGAAGAGCTTTGTTGATCTCATTCATATTATAGTTCATGATGAACTTACTATAACCGCCAGACATTGATTGCAGGATGAGATCACTAGCCAACTCTTGGCTGAATGGAAACCCCAACCTGCCGAGATTCTCATTATACCCGATCATACGGAGTACATGAGGTCCCACTGGGTTCCCTCTGGCAGACTACACTTAAAGTGTGCTTTTGATACTTCATACTTCTCTTGCCCTGCTTTATCTTGGAAGAGCTATCTCAAATGTATGATCATATTATACGCCTCCATTCTCTCATGTTGCTTCTAAAGTTCAGAGTTCATAGTGAAAAGGATTAGGAAAGTCACATCAGTGAGTCATCAACATGTTGTGATTCTGGAATTGGTTACTCTAGAATGTACAACTTCTTTTCTTGCTTGAGAACAACTCTCAAGTTTCTATACTGGTGTAGGAAATTCATTCCAGACAGTTTGTCCTTCTCAAGGACCGAACGCAATGATTGTGTCGATGTTTGTTGATTGTTTGCCATTGGAAATCTACAAATAATGAGAAATATACAATTTTAGCATTGTGAACAACTATACTATACTTAGCAATGGCTAGATCATGAAATATAGCTCCCACTATTTTTCTCGGATTAACAACTCTCACTATTAATACAAAAAATATCATATATCTTCTAGTGGGCCAAGATCCATATTTCACCTCCTTTTGAGTCTGCTTTGGCAGGTTACCCGTAATTCGATTATTTAGGCAGGAACATATTCCAATTGCAACCTATGAAACTCTTGGTTCAATTGGGCGAATAAATCCTTATTTAGGGACGTTTAACCTCTTACTTCAGTAGTCGCACATTACTTGCTTGTGCCGTCGTGCCACATCATGATGAATCAAGTCTCCCTACTTTGTCAAGCCCAAACTTAATACATCTTGATCATGACGAGTGCTAAGAAAGAGAAGGCTAAACACAATATTATCGTTGAGGGTTTTCTTGTCATTTTATTTGTTGATCATAGTTGATCTACTCATTTGGACTGGGCAATCCCAAATTAAAGATCCAAACAATTTTATTATTATCTTGTTATCATTTTGCATGCATCATTCATACATAAAAAAAACAAGATAAAGCAATAAATAAACCTGATTTGGATGTGTCCCCTAAAACTAAGATATTCACTAGCCAATGAGGATATAAGTCATAAAACAGCAAGCTCATCTCCATGTGCTTCCGTCTTTAGTCCATGCGTCCTAGCTTGTGTGTCTTCATCATCTTGTGGCCTCTTTGGTCTTTGATCTTCTCACCTTAGCTATTTCCTATTTATCAAATTCTAGCTAATACCTATTAACTAAATAGATGAACCTCGCAGGCGATGAAGAAGACGACTCACATGCCGTAAAATTAATTACATTAATTAAATCAAAACCAAAATCAAACCACATAAAATAAACAACCACACAACTAAGTCCACATCCACCCACCATGCGATAAAACGCATAAAACAGTTAAAATCCAATTCTATCGCGCTGGGTTAATTTTTATTGAATTTCAAAACGAGGTCTAACATGGATGAATCGGTCAGACCTGAACGACCGGTAAACCGGTCAACCTCATGGGCGGCGCACCATGGGGACGGGTCGAACATCATGGCCGAACCCCTTCGGGTAAAAAAAAAACAGTCTCCCCTTGTTGGTCGAACCCTATGTAGGACAGTGAACCCTTTTCTTCCCCAATTTTGCCTGACCCTAGTTCATCACTAATTAATTTGTATATCAATTATATACAAGAAAACTCATTATCTTTGCATCATATACAAATTCAATGACTCTCCACATGAATCATATTCATGGCGTATCATAATACGCATATCCGTTTTATTACTGTTTACGATCAAAACTGATAAAACATGTATTCACATAAATCAAATTATGTGTTATCAATCCTTGGATCTGATACCACTGTATGTTTTGGTGCAGGTTACGCAGCGGAAGTACAAATATTTTCTACCCAAAACTCTCCACGGATCTCAGGTGAAGCATCATAACATGATGAAGGAGAAGGTTTATCTTGTTAATCTGACTGATCACTGCGCAGAAGTAGTGTCCACGCCTCTGTCGTATCTACTCCATATGATCAACAACTGGAACTTCCTCTACTGCTTGTGCTAGCAGTGTAGGAGAAGTGCAATAAGGAAGCTTGATCCCATCAAGCTTGGTGCGCAACCTTGGAAGAGGTGAGGGGGGGGGGGGGCGTGCAACTCTCTCTATTTTCTTCCTTGCTCTAATTATTTCATCAAATGAATAACTCGGGATAGACTAGTCTTTTATAATTCCTAAATCTTTATTAATTACAAAACTGACCTACTACTAATTAGATCCAAACTTGGATTAACTTTCATTTTAGTCCAATTTGCTATTTAGTCCAACTAAATATGCACGTTGTTGCATTTGGATCCCTGATTTTTAAATGTTAATTAGTCCAACTAATTCACATCTACATCCAGTCTAATCCTTTGGTGTGTGACCCTGCAGGTTCCTATTACGTTAGCAATAACAAATACAAACATCGAGCGGTTTCTAGAAACACATCAATGCTACCCAAGCAATATGAATAGTTAGTGATATGTCAAACCTCTGTGACCAATTTTTACCGTGCTGTATAGTCCTCTTGGGTAGGGTTTTGATGCATGTTATGCAGCGGAAATACAATAATTTTTCTGCTCTAAACCCTCCATGAATCACAGGTGAAGCATCATAACATGATGAGGGAAGAAGGTTACCTCAGTCAAACTGACTGGTGACGATCACGTACGTAGATCAAAACAATGGCGTCTCTACGATCTCCACACAAATAGACCTCAACTGCACTTCTTTTCCAATGGTGCTAGGAATCTTGAGAAGGAGGATCTTGTCATATAAGACGATGAATTGGACGCGCACAGAGACTGAATCACATCCAAAAAGCGGTAAGGAGAGGTCCACAACATCACCATGCCGTGGGCACCAAGAGAGGGGGTATCAATGGAGCCTGACAGCTCCTAGAAGGAGAAACCTTCTTTTCTCTCTTCCTCCTTTCTCTCTAGTGTACTGCGTAGAGTAGGAATGAAACTAGACTGCATTTTCATAGCTTAAAAATCCTATTTATAGCTAGGGAAATTCATATTTTCCCATAAATCCAACAGTTTGGATAAGTTTATATGACGGTCCGTAATTGCTCTTCAGTCCAACTGATGAGCACAGTTTACACTTTAGTCCAATCAATTCATTATTACTATTTAGTCCAACTAATTAGCAATAATTCCTGTTTGATCTATCATTGTGTGTGACCCTGCAGGTTCCTAATCACGTTGGCAGTAATAACAATCAGTACAAACATTGAGCGGCATCTAGCAATACGTCAATGCTCCCAAGTAATAGGAATGTCAGTGATCTGACTAACCTCTGTGGCCAATGTTACCGTGTTGTATAATCCCTTTGTCTCATCTATCTAGATTGGACACAAGACATGAAGTGTCACACTTGGATATCCAATATATAGTTTCTCGATCTATGAGTATATTTAGAAAAACAAATAACATCAATATCTCATAATGATTTATTTGAGCATGGCCATGCTTTTCTTTAAGTCTCACTTATCGATTGGTCGTGGATATTTACGCCCGTTATGTGGGAGGGGCAAATCCTATCTACATCACTACCATCTCTCAGCTTGCTTAATATCATGTCCTATTATCGTCGTTATAGTTACCCAGTTACGGCACAACGTTTGACGATACCAAAACATGGCAAGTCACAACTAGAATATCTAGTGACTTCAAGTCGAAGGACCACAACACCATTTTCACTATGAGAAGCGCTAGTGACATTCACATGAATCCCACGTAGCCATGGCAGGTTAATCAAGTACGCTATTACTCCTAATGTGTACCCATGTGTTAGACTTGATATCCCCATATCAATCTGCCCACATACTATTCTCGATGCAATACATTCGTCCTAATTAATTGTAGAAATCGACTAGGGATATTTAAGAATATAACATTTATATTCTAAGGATTTTATTCTTTTGGAAATATGCGCTAGAGGCAATATATTTATCGCGACATTTATGGATTTACGATTCATTATGTTATCTATATGGAGATATTTCAAAACGAATGAAGTACTTAGAATATAAATTTTATATTCTTAAATATCCCTAGTCAATTATACTGATTAATTGGACGATCAACTATATACTATTATGGGGTTGGATTGATATGGAGATATCACGATCCAACACATGGGTATGCAATAGGAGTAATGCCATACAGGAGTGACCCATAACGAGAAGGCTATATACAAGTTATGTAAAGTCACAAGTACTTCTCGTAGTGAAAAAGGTATTGTCATCCTTAGACTTGAAGTCACTAGATTCTCTAGTTGCGGATTGTTGTATTTTGACATCATCAAAAGCTACATCGTAACTGGGTAGTAATAAAGGCGTTCGTCGTATACAATAAGGAAGCAAGCTTAGAGATGGTAGTGGCGTAGATAGAATTTATCCCTCCCACATAACGGGAGTAGATATCCAAGGCCACTCGAGGGATGGTGCTCATAGAATGTCTGGCCAGACTCAGATAAATCAATATAGGATATTGATGTTATCTGTATGGATGAGACTATTCCCAGGATCGAAAAAAATGGATTGGATATACGAGTGTGACTTGTATGTCTCGTGTCCAATCCGGATATAGAGCCAAAGGGATGTGAAAATACTTGCACAAGGTATGTCAGATGACTATTTCTATTAGTTGGGTAGCATGGATGTCTTGCTAGAGGCCGCTCCATGTTAGTAATTTTTTGCTACCAACTAAGTAGAAACCCATGGGGTCACACTCCCTATGGATTAGACCGGACTAGAGAAGTAATTAATATGATTAGTTAAATAGAAGGATCAATACACAACTACTTGCAAACTTAGTAGGACTAATTTGCGTGTTGGACTAATCTGTGTATGGACATGATTAGGATAGATGATTTTTTGCAGTCAACAAGGAGTTGTTGGAATATATAAAGGAAACTCCTAGCTTCCGTCCCACAACTAATTCTCATAACATATTGAGTGGGAGAGAGAAGCAAGGAGATAGTAAGAAACAAAGAGGGCCAAACCCCCTTTGTCGCCCCTCACCCTCGGCTACAAGGAAGGACCGCCCCCTTCCTTTGTTCCGTTTTGCGTGATCGTGATCTTCTTCCTCTTCTTCCTTCAATCCTAGCTAGCACAAAGGTTTGAAGGATCCAGATTCAAATCCTAGGAGTGGACTAGTCATAGAGGCGTAAACACAATTTCACGTGAGCAGTCATCAAAGGAGATCCTAAAGGTATTTTGATACTAATCCATTACTATCGTTATGTAATATCTTACTGTGATGCTTGGAGGGTCTTGAACGGATTAATTTATGTTTATTCTGCTGCGTATCCGTTGTCAAAACCCTACACATTCATGCTAACATATCTCCATATCGATAACATAACGAATAGTAAATCCATATAAATGTCACGATAAATAGATTGCCTCTAGGGCATATTATAATAGTCTCCCACTTGAAATAGAGTCAATAAGGTGCATCTCGTATGCTTATTGATGTGGCTCGACCCTCATGCCTTTGCTGCGCAAGGGGTTTGGTAAAGAGAGACTTCTGCTGGTACTTTGCATATATTCACATCTCCTCCATCTACAATCGAATCAGATTGAATACCCTGAGTATGTGCATCTGATGCAACAGCGTACTCAGTCCTTTGTGATAGAATCGACAACTGATCTGTCCTGTAACCATTCTAGTTCACAGTCCCTCCATTCAGGCAAAACACAAAACTTGACTATGATCTGGAATCATCTTGGTCGGACTGGAAGTTCGCATCAGTGTAACACCTGACAGTAAACTCTTCCTCTCCTCCATATATTAATATTTCATCCTTAGTTCTTGTCAAGTACATAGGGATGTTCTTGTTAATTATCCCCCTCATCTGGATATGACGGGTATCTCCATGTCATGCTCATATTACATGTCTGGCCTAAGTACATAACATGGCGTATCTGGTGAATCTTATTCATACGGTCCTTCTCCATCTAATTGGAATGACAATTAACCTTCCAAAGACTAATTGCATGTGACATATGTAAGAATCCATATTCTTTACATGTTGAACCATTTCAACACTTTTTGTCAATATATGTACTTTGAATTAAGCCGAACAACTTTATCGATCTATCTCCATAGATCTTTATAGGTTGTTTTTCCTAAGTCGTTCATTGAAGATCGATTCCCTAGCCAATCTATAACATATTGCAGAGTAAGGACATCATTCCCAATGAATCAACCACATACAAGACTAGAAATATAACTATGCTCCCACTAACCTTCTTGTTAACACAAGGTCCATCTTCGTTCATGATGGAACCAAACACTTTGATTGCATCATCAAATCGAAGATTCAAACTCTAACAGCTTGCTTCGATCTTTACATAGACTGCTGCAACTTACACGCCTTTTGGGCATGCTCTAGATCGACAAAACCCTTTAGGTGTGTCATACACATCCTCAAGGAGGTTTCCATAAAGAAACACTGTTCTGAAATCCATCTGCCATATCCTGTAGGCTACAATTGCAAGCAAGATGCGAATGGATTAAGCATCACAACTGGGGAAAAAGTATCTTCATAGTCTATACTACGAACATGCTGAAACCTTTAGCCACCAATTGTCCCTTCAAAGTAATCATATTACCATCAATGTTAGTTTTCTCAAAACCCACTTGCACCCTATGGGTCTTACCATTCAGGTGGTTCCAGCAAAGTCCATACTTTTTGGTATATATGAATTCCATTCCAAATCTCATGACTCCAAGTCATTTCTGAGAGTCTGACCCACTTGTGGCCACCTCATAGGTTGTACGCTCATCTCTATGAGCAATACATCATGGGGTTATGTTATAATAAATCCATATTTCTCTAGCCCATTGACATATCCTACCTGATCTACGAGGTTCTTGTATTATTTGATCAGGTTTGTAACACCCCGTATTTTCTGAATATTTTTGACGTATTTTTCGTAAAGTTTAATAAGTTATTTTCAAAATGTTATAGTTTGGGGAGGTAGATGTAATTTTAGATAATATATAGATGTTATTGGGGGTATATTTTGTCTTTTACGAAACTTGTAGTATTAATACTTGTATTTTGTCTTTATACTATACGTATTATTATACCGTACCTATACTTATACATATACGTATTTTAGTATCGTATTTTATACTTATATACATAATATAATACTATATAATAATAATAAAAAAAAAAAAATTGTGTTCCCCAACCTCCTGACTTTCTCCCCATCCTCCAACATCTCCCCAATCCCCAACAAAATCACAACTCCCGAACACCTCACTCCCTCTCCCTCTCTCACGCACGTCTCTCTCTCTCTCATTCTCTCCCTCTCCCTCTATATATACCACCCCTCTCCTCCCTTCGGCAAACCCACCCGAGACAACACCACCCCCAACACCCCTCTGCCATCTCTCCACCACCATCACTGTCTCTCTCCCTCCCTCCTCTGCCTTGCCGAGAGAACCCACAAGCCACCACCATCACCGGTGGCCTCCACCAACACCAACGCCATCACCATCCACCTCCTCCTCTTCGTCAATCCCTCTGTCTATCTCTCTCCCTCTCCTCTGTCTGCGGCGACGAACAGAAGCAGCAACAGCAGCGGCAACAATGCCGCCGCTGCCATCTCCGACCAACCACCACCACCACCGGCATCACCTCTCCACCATCTCTGCTCTCTACCACCACCACCTCCCTCTCTTTCCCGCGGTCACCTACCAGCAGCAGCAACAGCAGAGAGCAGCGGCAACCCACTGCCGCTGCCACCGCCGGAAAACCTCGTTGACGACGACCACAACCACCACCGAGTCGCCACTGCCCAGCTCCCTCTCCCTGATCCCTCTCTCGTCCCCCTCCACTCTCTGTCGAAACTGAAAAAAACGGAGGACGCAGCAACCACAACAGTGGCCGCAAGCCACACCACCGCCACCTCCATGGATTCCGGCGGGTTTCTCGCCGGAGTTCAACCGTGACGACCCAAGCTTTCAAACCAGTCCTATTTGACTCAGAGGAGTCCGACTAAGATGATGGAGGCCTCAACCGAAGCCAAGAACAGCCGGAGAAGCCCCGGCGAAAGCTCCACCTCCGGCGACCCGACGACAATTTTGACACATGCGAATTCTTGACCGTTTCTCGCGAAATTTGATATGGGTATGCTTGAAATCTTCCCCTGAGTTGTTTTTAGTAATCAAAATCAAGTTTTAAGACCTTAAATCCACGTTTTAATCGGTTAGTTTGAAATTTCATGCTTAGGGGGTTAAAGTGTCTTTTTCAGAAAGTTTTCAGGGGGGTTATAATGTCGTTTCAGAAACTTTGGGGGAGACAGTTGTCATTTCAGAAACTTTTTACTAAATACAAATTTTAATTTCAGAATCATTTATAAAATTAGTTTTTCTAGATTTATTATTTATAAATTAATAAGTATATTTTTTTGGGTGTATATACTATTGAAAGAAAATACATTTTGGTTTAATAAATAAGTTAAAATGAGTATTTTATTGAGAAAAATAAAAGGAGCTAGAAATAAAAATAGGTTGTATATTTGTTGAGATTGTATTAAGTTAGAAGCTTCGATTTGTAGGTGACGATTCGGTAGACGAGACGATTTATAGGACGTGCTTCGATTTTGGTAAGTTAATATGCCTAGCCTCGCGTGCCTTTCCTTCATTTCGCGTATCGCGTGAGTTATTTGTGAAATTACTGTCGTACTGGATTTATTTGAGTTGTTTATTTGTTTTGAAATACTCCTCTCTGTAGTCTCGTTTGAAATTGGTATCCAAATCTAAATAACAATCCGAAAGTGAAGCATCTAAACGATATTGTGAAATAACTTGTAAAAGTGATACCCCAAGACGGACCACGTTATTGGGTTGGAAGTACGAAATTTCAAATCGTTGCCTCGGTTACCAAGAGTAGCACACCGCTCACTTTTTGGTAGAATCTGAATATCTCTCAATCGTACATCGATTACTTTATTTTTTCCACACCGGCTTTTTGTTCGGAGCTCCTTACACGATTCTATACTTTGAAAGAAAATTGGTAATCATGTAAAGTGGAAAGCCGTTGTGCGTGAGTTTGTGCCATATCCCTGATACGATACATTTCTGACATATTGTGTTGGTTACTGTTATGAGATTATGAGATTATGAGGCTCTGACCTCCTTTGATTGACTTATGGTTATGAGGCGCTATGATGCGACCTCCTGTGATTGAGTTATGGTTATGTGGGTGCTTTTGCACATATGAGAAAGAGGTTGTGGATTGGATATGGTCACGCCCCGTATCAACTAGTTACTAAAAATGGATTTCTGGACTCGATTCCTATGGTTATGAGATATCTTGAGATTTAAAGAAATTTTGTGATTGCTATCATCAGTGAGTTCCCGAGATGGACCACATCTTCGGGTTGGAACACGAAATTTGAGATCGTTGAGTTGGACACACTGAATCAGTTGTGAACGCTTTTCCCGCGAGTGTTTGATATTTATTATTTATCAGCGAATTGGTTATTCCTGTCACATGCTTCATCATCTGTTTACGTGCTATGGGTGTTAGCTTACTCAGCCGTTTGCTGACTATTTTCTGTAAAAACTGCGTCGGCTTTTGCTATTTTAAAACCGCAGGTTGGCTATCGAGGAGGGGGAAACGTTCACGACACTTTGGACAGGTGTAGATACTGCTTTATGACATGGCAGATCTGGGCCACGTGGCGACCATCCAGCACACCATATTGTGCTCCACACACACAGGATCACCAGCCGAGCTGATCCATGTGGGGGCTGCGAGACAGAGCCCTCGCATACCACTGCACGGGACTTGTAGGGACTTTGTGGTTTGGAGGCTAGGGTAAGCCCTGTCGCGTGCGAGCCAAGCCCGCACGCGACCTTTAGTAACTGTTTTGAGAGATCTATGGCACGAGCTCCCTAGACCCGGTCAATCCGGTCAAACCCGGTCAACCTCGTAACGGTTCCGGTACTCGCGCACCACGTGCTCTAACGGTTCCTATATACTCGGACGAACGTGCCGTTACGGTTAAGCTAATTAAGCCGCCATTAATGGGCGCATTAACCACACTACAACGGTCATGTTCTCCAGTATATATACATCGTTACCCTTTCCATACAAGGAAGAACAACATTGCCATACGCGGAAGCTCTGCCAAACCTCTGTCTCTCTCTCTGACATTACTACTGACTTACTCTCTCCCTACACACACCCCTATTCTTCCTGTGCGATCCCTGATCCACTACGTACGGTGTACACGGAGGTCTCCCTGCCGGAATCTCTTGTGCACATTTTGGTGAACCCGACGTGAACTTACCAGCAAAAGCAACCATGTCTCAGGAGGATGATGTCAGCAACCGATCGCCTTCCGCCGAAACTCCCTCGGGAGAAGAAGTCCGCCGTACTCCGACGACTCCCGGCGAGGCACCAACTTTGGAGTCTTTGGACGCCACTGTCCAAAGTCAGGCAAAAGCTCTGAAGTCTCAATCTGCGCAGTTGGAACGGATCTTGGCCGTTCTGGGCACTCTTGCGCCCAATCCTCCACCAGTCACCGCTATCCCTCAGGGAGGAGGTACCCCTACCGCTCCAGGACTGGGAGTGTCAGCCGCACCTCCCAACCCTCATCTGCAGACTCCACCGTCAGCCACGCAGCTGCCTTCGGTCCAAGGGTCAACGGCGCAAATGCTACCCCCTGCCGCTCACGCCTCTCAGCCCACGGCTTTGGCGTCTAACCCAACTTTGCAGTACACTCTGCCTCCACCAGCGACGATTTGGGGAAACGCGGGCAGTCAATACACTCCCAATCCTCCGGCGGCATATGTGTCACCACCGCCTGCGGCAACCCCTCCGGCAGCCACCGAGGGAAGCCTCCCAGAATGCATGACGTCCTTGCAGAAGCGCGTGGACTCCATCCTAGCTCATCAGTCGCTCGCGGATACCATCATCCCGAAGCTAGACAACGATCCACCCATTCCACGAGAGATCTATCTCATGCCTAACCCGGCGGGGTACAAGGCTCCCAAATGGGATAAGTTCGAGGACGTCAACGGGAACGCTCATGAGCATGTCATGCGTTTCATTGACGTCATGGGTCCATACGGAGCTGATCCCAAATTGCTGATGCGAGAGTTCCCAAAGACTCTTGGGAACGTAGCATACAAATGGTACCGGACGTTGGAGGCCGGATCTGTGAAGACTTGGGACGACATGGTCCAGAAGTTCTACACCAAGTTCTTCCAGATGGAAGAGAAGGTGACGATGATCCACCTCTCGCGGATGTATCAGAAACGCGAGGAAGATGGAATCACTTTCATCAAGAAATTCAGAGCGAAATCCTTGGAGTGCAAGGATCCCATGCTCGAAAGCCGGCTCGTAGAGATATGCCTGCAGTGCATGCGAGATGAATACAAGAGCATGCTAATCAATTTGCAAACACCCACGTTCTCAAAGCTCATCGAGTGCACGATGAACATCGAGCCCATCGTCGAGAGACAGAGAAAGAAGAGCGCTCCAGAACGACCTGCGAGCGGCACCACCTACAAGATCGGCAGATTCGGCTACAAGCGAGGACGCGAAGCTGAGGTCAACGCAGTTTCGCCCCAGAAGCAAGCAAAAGTTACAAACTTCGACGCACCGCCTCTGCCATGCTCGGTGGAGGAGGCGAGCGATCTCTGCAGACAGTGGCGCAAGGACGGCGTCCTGCCACCACTCGAGAAAGCACCCTCCAAGGAGATGACGAGGGACCCCAAGTGGTGTGAATACCACGGCAAAATCATGCACCCCACGGCCGAGTGCAAGAAGCTCAGATTCGCGTTCGATCAGAAGATGAAGAACGGCGAACTCATCGTCAGCGACCACCGGAAGGACGTGCGCAACAACCCGCTGCCTGCCCATACAGATTCGGGCTCAAAGGGCAAAGAGGTCGCCATGATCTCGATAATGGACTTGGAAGAAGTCGCAAAGGATGGTCTACCGATCATCGCTGAAGTCCATGAAGAGGAAGACTACAGTATGGACACAGAGGATGAGCGTGCCGACCGCATGAAAGGGTCGCACGGCTTCAGCAAATTCTTTGATGAGATGAACTTCTCAGAAAAATGCCGATCGGATATGACAAAAGCAATCTTAAGGATAGCGGAGGACTACGAAGAGGAACTCGTGGTCTCCAACGGGCAAGTCATCAGGGCGTCCCGTTCCACAGAAAAGATTATGATCTTTTCTGCCAGCGACAAGAAGACAGATGCGAGCCACCAGAGGCCCCTGTACGTGACCGCCATTATTAACGGCGTCGAATTCAAGCGAGCGTTCGTCGATGGAGGAGCAGCGGTCAATGATGTTCCCCTCTACACACTGAAGCTAGCAGGGATCCCCGAGCACAAGGTGGTCAAGCGTCCATCCCCGCTGGTGGGATTCGGAAGCGACTCCAGAATGACGATCGGATGGATTCGCCTAGGCGTTCAGATTGGAAAGATCAAGTGTTCGGCGAAGTTCTATGTCATAGATGCGAACACCACATATCACATGATCATCGGTCGAGCCTGGATTCATCGCTTCGACGCAATCCCTTCGACGGCTCACCAGGTGATGAAAGCTATCTGGAACGACAGGATTGTCGAAATACCGGCCTCAACCAACCCATTCAACTTGGACGAAGCACATCTCAGCGAGGCGGTGTGGTTCACCGAGATGGCCGACGAGCAAACACCTGGACCATTCAACCCTACTCCTTTACCTCTTTGGGAGGACATCAAGGACCAGTCACCTGCAGGCGTGATGATAACGAGGGGAGATGCAAACGAAAAGCCGCCTACGTACGAAAAGGCGCCGCGTATCGCATATCATCGGAAAAATGTGTATACCCTGAAGAGGATTGCAAAGCATGACCCCGAGGGTAAGGAGATAGAGAGCTTCTACGCCAACGGGAAGAAGTGCTATCGCATATGAAGGTGCGCGGGGACGTCCTCACACGGGCATGGGGGTGTCCCTGAGCAAATAAATCGAATCAAACAAGTTGCGCTGACAGAAGAGCCAACACAGATCGTTTCAGACGAGAAACTCAAAGAAGCGCCCGAATGCATGGAAGACAGGCCAAGACCACAAAAGCAAGAGCTAAAGGAAGTGTTCCTCAGCCCGAACGAGGAAAAGAAAAGGCCAGTCTTCCTGAGTGCGGACCTCACAAGCGAAGAGGAACAAGGGCTGCTGCAGCTCCTAACTGAGTACAAGGATGTATTCGCATGGGAATATGATGAAATGCCAGGTCTGGACACGAGCATCACCATGCACCGTTTAGACATCATCCTAGGGTCTAAACCGGTCAAACAAAGCACCAGAAGCTTCAGGCCAGAGCTCAACGTGAAGATCAAACAGGAGATTGTCAAACTCCTAGACGCCAAGTTCATAGAGCCAAATCACCATCCCACGTGGTTGGCCAACATCGTGCCGGTGGTGAAGAAGAACGGACAGCTCCGCATCTGCGTGGACTTCCGCGATCTCAACCGCTTTTGCCCTAAGGACGATTTTCCACTGCCTAACATCGATTTACTCATCGATTCGACGGCAGGCCATCGCATGTTCAGCTTCATGGACGGTTTCAGTGGGTACAATCAAATCAAGATGGATCCCGAAGATGCACAGAAAACTGCATTCATCACTCCCGTGGGGGTATTCAACTACACGGTAATGCCATTCGGTCTCAAGAACGCAGGCGCAACCTATCAGCGGGCCATGATGGCTCTATTCCATGACATGATGCACAAAGAAGTGGAATTCTATGTGGATGACCTGGTAGTCAAATCCAGGCATGAAGCAGATCACCTTGCAGACATGCGAAAAGTGTTCAACAGATGCAGGAGCTTTCAACTGAAAATGAACCCTATGAAATGCGCATTCGGCGTGACCTCGGGGAAGTTTTTGGGGTGCGTGGTCCATCGCCAAGGGATCGAGCCTGACCCTGCGAAAGTGTCAGCCATCACCAGCATGACGCCACCTCACAACCAAAGCGCCTTGAAAACATTCTTGGGAAAATTATCATATTTGCGGAGATTCATCCCAGCAATCGCCGAAATCACATGCTGTTTCAGCACTCTTCTCAAGAAGGACGCCGCGTACAACTGGGCTCCTGACCACGAAGCCGCATTTGAAAAACTAAAGGAGATACTTACATCCCCAAAGATTATGATCGCGCCTCAACTGGGATCGCCGCTGCTGCTATATCTTACATCAACAAGGAGATCTATAGGAGCACTTTTGGCTCAGGTGTATGAGGGCCAAGAGAGGCCTATCTATTACATCTCTCGCATCGTGCAGCCTGCTGAATCAAGGTACACAGACATCGAACGTCATTGCCTTGCCTTATTCTTTGTGATAGAGAAGTTGAGACACTATTTTGCATCGCACAAAGTAGTGGTGGTCACCAAAAGCGACCCCATAAGATACCTGCTAACTCACACTACTCCGGGCGGGAGATTGGCGAAATGGTACATGACCATCTCTCAATATGACATCACATGCGTGAAGCCAAGAGCGATCAAGTCGCAGGCGGTAGCGGATCTGTTGGCACAGTTTCCCGACAACAGTCACGAACCCGTGATCGAAGAAGAGCTCGAAGGTCCTGAGATCTACGCGATTGACGTGCCCTATTGGACCCTCCACTTTGACGGTTCGTCAACCAGAAAAGGCGGAGGCATTGGGATAGTCTTGACAAAGCCCGACGGGGAAGTCATACAAATGTCCGCAAAACTCAACTTCGCAGTCACGAACAATGAGGCGGAATACGAGGCTCTTATCGCGGGACTTCGTGCAGCGAAAGCTTTGGAAGTGAGCAACATAACGGTCATGGGAGATTCCAAGCTGATTGTTAAGCAAGCCTCGGGCGAATATGGTTTAAAGGAAATCAACCTCCTGTCATACCGCACTCTAGTGCAAAAGCTGATGCAGCAATTCTGCGACGTGAAATACGAGCACAAGCCCCGAGCGGACAACAGGCATGCAGACGCCTTAGCAACTCTAGGATCTAAGGTCAGCATAGACAAATGCCCCGCAAGGATTTCTATCGAAGTGCGAACATCGTCGGCATTAACAGAAGATGCGTGCGACGACGAACACATAGATGATGCAGACTGGCGGAAAGCAATCCTGCAAGCTATTGCGAAAGGCACCAGCAGCGAAAGCTGGGCACTCACGAAAGGATACTGCATCCACGACAACACCCTTTATTACAAGGGTCCTGGAGGAATACTCATGCGATGTGTCTCCGAGCAAGAGGGACAACAGCTGTTAGAAAAGATTCACCAACACGCTTGCGGAGAAAGCGAGGTGTCAATCTACAGGAAAGCTCAGAGATATGGCATCCATTGGCCAAACATGTCTACAGCCGCAGCCCTGATACAAGGGAAGTGCGAAAGTTGCGCACTAATCAAAGATTCTCTACTTGTCGCTCTAATCGACGACGACACAGATTGGAGAAAGCCATTGTTTGAATTCCTCACCAAGGGCACTGTACCCGAATCGAGAAAAGAGGCAGACAAATTGAAGAGGAAAGCTTCTCGATATGTGGTTCAAGAAAACCTGCTTTGGCGAAAAGGTCACGAGGGCAACTTGCTGCGATGCCTAGACGATAGGGAAGCACAAGAAGTCATGGATCTCTCTCATCAGGTGGAACACCAGGGAGGTGCGAAATTATGCAGACAGCTCCTCTCAATCGGATACTTCTGGCCCACGATGGAAGTCGATTGCCGCACCAAGGTGCGACGCTGCCAAGAATGTCAATTCAAAGGGAACCTAGTGCACGCTCCTGCTGTGGATCTACATGCATTAGGAACGCCATGGCCATTTCACACATGGGCTTTGGACTTCATCGGCCCCATCCGACCAACGTCACATGGGAACCAGTTCATTCTCACCGCAACTGAGCTGTTCACCAAATGGGTGGAAGCAATACCACTGAAGACAGCAAACGCGCTGGCTGTGGTCAACTTCATCCAGGAAAACATCGTATGCAGGTTCGGAATCCCGAATACTATTCTTTCAGATAACGGTACTCCTTTTGTTAATCGTCAGGTAGCTACGAAGCTTGCGGAGTACAATATCAGGCAGATATGCTCTACCCCCTATTATCCAAAGGGAAACGGACAAGCCGAGGCGACTAACAAAACGCTGCTGAGAATTCTGAGCAAGATGGTCGCAGATGACCACAAGAAGTGGGCCGACTCTCTTAACATAGCTCTGTGGGCCTACAGAACTTCTCCAAGGACACCCACAGGGGCCTCGCCATTTCTATTATGTTATGGAGCCGAAGCTGTGGTACCTGTGGAGGTCAGAGTCAATTCGGCAAGGCTGGCCTTCCATGCACTCTATGAAAACCAACGCGATCATGATCTAGTCTTGCTGGAAGAAAAACGAGGACAAGCCAAAAGGACTAACAAGCGGTACCAGGAAAGAATCGCTCGCGCCTACAACAAGACAGTCCAGCGACGGGATTTCGCAGTTGGCGATCTGGTCTTGCGCGCATCTGATCACTGCATGCGAGAAGCAACTCACCCGAAGTTCGCAGCCAATTGGGAAGGACCCTTCGAAGTCACAGAAGTCTTCGATAGTGGCTACTGCAGCATACGAAGGTTGCACGGCACAACCTCAACTCCAAGCTCAGTCAACATGCGTTGGATCAAGAAGTACTATCCCTGACTTCTCTTATTTCATACGTTCTATGATAACGTTGCTTAATATCTCATGTGGCTACGATTGACGCAATCTCCTCTCCCATATGAGAGGATTGTAATCCTATCTCTTCCATATGAAGGCATTATAATAAAAGAATTCTCCCAAATGAGAAGTTCGTATGTCTAGCCGCTTATATTGTTCTATTTTATTTGGTATTTCTGTTAACAATGATTTATTCGCTGCAATAGCAATAAACACAAATGCGATCTTAATTGATCATCAAAGCCTATCTCTACGATAGCAGCAAACACAAATGCGATCTTAATTGATCATCAAAGCCTATCTCTACGATAGCAGCAAACACAAATGCGATCTTAATTGATCATCAAAGCCTATCTCTACGATAGCAGCAAACACAAACGCGATCTTAATTGATCATCAAAGCCTATCTCTACGATAGCAGCAAACACAAATGCGATCTTAATTGATCATCAAAGCCTATCTCTACGATAGCAGCAAACACAAACGCGATCTTAATTGATCATCAAAGCCTATCTCTACGATAGCAGCAAACACAAACGCGATCTTAATTGATCATCAAAGCCTATCTCTACGATAGCAGCAAACGCAAATGCGATCTTAATTGATCATCAAAGCCTATCTCTACGATAGCAGCAAACGCAAATGCGATCTTAATTGATCATCGAAGCCTATCTCTTACGATAGCAGCTAAATGCAAATACGATCTTAAGTGATCATCTAAAGCCCATCTCCTATGATGGCAGCCAATACAAATATGATCTTAATCGATCATCTAAAGCCTATCTCTTATGATAGCAGCTAAACGCAACTACGATCTTAAGTGATCATCTAAAGCCCATCTCCTATGATGGCAGCCAATACAAATGTGATCTTAATCGATCATCTAAAGCCTATCTCTTATGATGGCAGCTAAACGCAACTACGATCTTAAGTGATCATCTGAAGCCCATCTCCTATGATGGCAGCCAATACAAATGCGATCTTAAGTGATCATTAAAGCCTATCTCTTACGATAGCACCCAAACGTAAATACGATCTTGCATGATCGTCCAAAGCCTATCTTTTGCGATGACAGCGAAATACAAGAACGATCTCAATCGATCATCTAACGCCTATCTCTTGAGATAACAGGCTATACAGATGCGATCTTATAATGATCTTCTCAAGCCTATCTGTTACGATAGCAATTTATACGCAAAGTAATTTTGGTTAATCACCCAAACCCATCTGTCATGATGGCAACGCGAGTGCAGAATCATCTTATTAGATCTTCTAAGGATCTATCTGCTGTGACAGCAGTTTATGCGACAGACGATCTCAAACAATTCTCTAATAAAGCCTATCTTCTATGATAGCAATTCGCAATGTTGTGAACGTGATCTCATGCGATTTACAACGACCAACTACAAGCCCATCCGTCAAGATGGCACAGCTGCGAAATTATGATCTCGAATGATCTAGCGAAATATCTGTGAATCGACATCGCATATGTGAAGTCATTACATGTCATTATGCAAGGCAAAACAAGCCGAAACGCATGCGAAATTGTATTTTGTTGCAAAGAACAGATAATACAAAAGCTATTTATCATTATGAGTCAAATGACTTACAATTTATCTATCTAGATAGCAGCTTACAAGCGAAAAGCTCGCATCTAACTACACAGCCAACATGGCTTACAATACATTCGAAAAATGGCTGATCAGCCAGCAGAGACACGGTACGGAAACCCGGACTGCAAAGAATGAACCGCCCTGGCTTCAAGCGCCGGCTACATGATGCCCAAATCTGTGGGTGACATCTGTAGCAAAGGGGATCTCGCTCTAAAAAGAGCCACATGAAACCATACGCTCGACATTCTGCTATCCGACAAGACCGTTGTCAGATATGCTCCCCATAACATTTGCCCAAGGAACCACCGGTTCCAACGATCAAACTGCAAGCAGAAGCTCCAACGGGCAAGGGCTCCTTGTAGACGGGGATGAACACAGCGGTTTACAACCCTGAGTTCAAGAACGTGGGGGCAATGAGTTCTCCTCCAGGGATGCTGGAGGAGAATTCCGCCGTTCATTACGAGACGGTAGCACGGTCACTTCGGCGCTGCACCTCGCCACGAGGCGGCCGGAAACATGACCTGCACACATAATACACGAAGAGATTTCTTCGAACACACATGAGGTATTATCTGCATCCTCTTTATGATGGTTATAAACAGCAATAAGCCTCATAAAGTGGATCTTGGAAACTATTTCTATAGCACAAAGCGCAAACTCAGGATTCAAAACTTGAAGTTGCCATGAATCAACGAAAAACAAGCGTTGAAGCCAGCAGTCGTAAGGACTCACGGCAAAGCACATGTTTGGGATGAAGAACCCAAATGGCAAAGACGGGGTTTATATAGGCCCTGTGAAGACTCTTCGGTTGCTTAAGATGAGTCAGCAAATTCAAAAAGAGGGTAAGTTCAATCACTTACGCCTTGAAAAGCGGTAACAATCAATTACCCTACTAAAGGCTACGACGATTCGGTTGCGTATCCTAATAAATGACGGATAGTCATGATTCGGATGGACTTCCCAACGGAAGCGTGCTTATCTGCCGAGAAATTAGCGCGAAAATCAAGCAAAGAATCAATTGCTGATGTCATAATTGGATATGCACAGAAATGTCCAATCAAATCCCGAAAGGGGCAAAACGGGCAAACTCATTGTTTGTTGTTAAAAAAAGAAGGGGGAGAAACCCTAGCAACATTACATTAATGTTTCAAAATATTACATTAATGTCTCAACCATTTTCCTGTTTTCTTTTCAAAATTCGAAAAGTCAAAACAAATTTTTGACTAAGGAGTCCTGGGGCTCGAACTGCTCGATCAGCCTCTCCACTTGTTGCACTTCTTGCTTTAGTTGCTCGCACTTGGCATTCATTTCGTGATACAGCTTCAAAGCTTCATCAACCTTTTGCTTCTGCTGCTCCACCTTCTGCATCTCAGCTGCGAGATTCTGGTGCCCGAGATTCAAAGTTACAGCTGCGCGAATCAGTGTAACTCTGTCCTTGAGGAATTTGAAACCAAGTCTGCCTTGGACTTTGAGCACGAGATTTTGGCACATGCCACACAGCAATTCGGCACTCTGGGCCGAAATGGTCGCAGGTGTAGCCGCACACAGCTGCTCTAGTATCCAGATGGCTTCGGTAAGGAATAGCCTCCTGTCGAAAGGACTGATCTCCAGACACCTCACAAACGATCGGGGGTATCTGAGGCGCATTCGAACCACCCAGTCTACGTCGGTTTGCTTCAAACCTGAGACATCAAAAACAAGTCATGATGTCAAAACTTGCAAGTAAATAATGCGACGTGCGAATGGTAAATCTCTGCTTACCAGTGCCTTCCAGAATTTCATGAATAGAGGGAATGCGAGCCACCGGGTTGTTCGAAGACTGCCCTCGCTCCATGGCTCTCCTATCAGCTGCGAGCTCCAAACTCTCATAGTCAGGAGGAAGAGTGTAGGCTGCACCAGCTGCGATTACATTCCCAACCTGCGAGCCCCAAATGCTCCACGCAGGAATAGGTGCTTCTGGCTCAGTCATCGCCGGAGGCGCAGGAACAGCCGAAGTCGCTGGGCGAAAGACATTCTCAGACGCGAAAACAGTAGCATCACTTGTCCCTTCTTCCCTGCCACCAGTACGGACACCTTCGTCCATCGGCACGGCATCAGCTTCGACATCATCGGAGAGTTCAATGACATCCTCGAGATGCTCACTTGCGTGCCCGGCAGCTGCGACGGGCTTCTCGGTATGGGAGCTCGAAATTGGAACATGGGATGCAGAAGTCTGACTTCTCTGCTCCATCTCAGGTTCCTCAGCATGACCTGCGATATCAAATGCGATAATATGAGGTAACTTGTGTTGTAAGTTATTTCGTTATCTTTGCTAAAGCTAAGAATAAGCACCTCCACGCGAAGGTGGGATTGAGGTATCCTCATCATACACTAGGGACGTGGAACCGTGCCCTATCAGTGTATCCTCACTAAGCAAATGTTTAAGAGAAGCGTGACCTGGGATGCGAGTAAACCAGTCATGACTTTGTCTCAAATGGTTACAGCCTAGTACGTGCATATCACTCAAAATGATTACCTGAGGGTTCTCCGCATTTGCTTACCAACCAACGACGAATGTCAGGCTTTGACACACCGTGCTTCAACGCACCCACAATTACATCTCTATAAGTAACTGCGAGATTGAAGATCTCACCTTTATCGCCACCTGCGATCTCTGCGAAGTCCGCTTGGACTTGCTCTAGCTCTGCTGCATCCTCTCCGGGAACTTCATCTTCCTCCTCCACATGAGGAGCAACTTCTGCGGGAAGCTCGTCTTCCTCGCCAACTGGACGCACTAAGTCGTCGACATGCTGCTCTTCGAGGCTCCGTTGCTTCACACGCTCGAGCTCCTCTTCCTCTCGCTGCCTTCTCCTTTCAGCAGCCTCCGCGGCTGTCCTCCGGGACTCAGCAAGAACATCCTCGCTTATAGGATCGTCTGAAATGCTAGAATGAGCATCTCTCTTTTGCCTCTTGGCCACAAAGCCACCAACGGCTTCATCATCATCATCTGCGGATACACAATTGGTTCAAAGAAAGGAACTGCATAGAAGTTATGATAAAGGACATGGAAGTGCGATGGAAGTACCTCCTGAATCTTCCTCGCGCACTACAACTGTTCCTTCTTCTTCCTCATCATTTGCTTGGGGCTCATGCCTCTCTTCCTCTTCCTCTTGGTTGAATGGAACGAAAGTCTCAACTGCGAGATCTTTTCGAACTTTGCTGGGCATACGACCCTTGCCTTTGTCCTTGACAGAAAGGGACCTCACTGGGGGCGAAGCGGAGCACTCCTAGGGGAAGAAATCGTAATTCCCTTTTGCCTAGGTCTTTTCACTCTCGGCGCCACAGTCGCTGGAGGGGACGGGTCATCTCTAGAAGGAGACGGAGCCGGAGGATTATCTATCAGCGAGTCAGCAAAAGTATTCATGACTGCGCGAACCTTTGTTTCGACCTCGGCATCCATCCTCCATGCTAACCGGTACGACTCCCCCTTCCTTCTGGTGGCAACAATGGTGTCCACCAGCGATTTGGAACGGTCACCAGCTGCGAACCTCCGCACATGACACTGAACAATACAGAACGAAAAGCATCAGTGCAAGGAAATTAAAAAGCTTAAAGCACACAAGGAAATTGCTTACCTCAGCAAACGCCTTGCTATATTTGATGACCTGCGTGTCACCCTTCTTGATTGCATCGACTTGCTCCTTCAAAATGAAATCGGGGCACAAATGGTTCTCACTGTCCAACAACGAGTAGCAACCATAATCAGACTCGCTCAAACTGCAATTGGGGCGAAATGGAAAAGAGTTTCTCTTGATCAAGGGGGCCCTTCCTGGCTGCGCTGCTGCTTCCGTCTCCATCCTCGTTTGCTGGGCAATCCAGTATGCGATCCAGTTCTGGGAACAACCACCCTTGCGAGTTCCCGCAGGCTGCTCAAAGGGAAGATTGCTCATAAGGACCGTCTTGCACTCCTTTGTCAGCAAACGCTTGTAGCACCCTCTGATAATAGACTGAGGCCAGATCGATGGGGCCACCGCATCAAAACCAAACTGAGGAGAGACCCGAGTAGGGTCAACATCCACTGTAAGTCTTTCATACCGTGGCGCGAGCTCACGAATATGCTCTGCAAGGGCAGGAAGAGAACCTCGCAGACACCAACAGAAGAAGTCACGATAGCGTTCGTGGAAATGAGGCCCCTTTTCAAAGAGAAGGTCTTCTGACAAGACCATACCTTTGGAAGGGTATAGCTTTGGAAACCACCGCACATTCTCAACGCGTGTGGCATAGGGCCTGGCAATAAACTCCTTTCGCTTATCGCATATCAAACTCCAAGTGCACTTGGTGTTGCTTGCTCCAAACCATCTCGCAGCCCTCCCGCTGTTGCGCGCTTCCGTCTCGCCTGGGGGACACCACTTCTCAAGTGGGAGGGGAGTTGGAGCATAAGACGGCCAGCGCTCAAAAACCCACATTGTCAAAAAGCTGATATTGACAAAGGTCAGAACATCGAGACGGCCACGCGATTCCCTCATCGCCAGAACCAGCTGATCCAGCCTATAATATAGCGTACCCAAGACCAAGGGTCCAAGTGCGACTCTCTGGCCAAGAGCGAGCCTCACGGCAAGTGGCAGCACATGGTAGAAAACCCCGTCATGGGGGTGACCATCAATCAGATACCTCGACAGCCAAGCACAAAGAAAGGCACAAAGGGTCAGATGATAACCCTTGCCCTCTACGTAATTTTCGGCCTTCGGGTTTCCGCTCAAAAGCTTCTTAGTAATGCTGCTGCTCGCATAGTCTCGAAAGAAATACTGCAACCACTTGTTCCAGGTATTCTTCGCAGACGTATCAACCAGCTGCCAGTTCGGAAGAGGCTTTGTACTGGTCCACCGAGTGGAGATTTTCTTTACCTCTGCTAGGCACTCCTCCATCTGCGCGTACAAGGCCAATTCCGCAGATGTCCTTAGGTGACTCAAGGGGTCCACCTCGCCCATGGGAGAAAGCTCATACAGCATTTGAACGTCCTCGAGCGTGGGAGCAGCCTCGAACTCAGCAAAGTGAAACGTGTGAGTCGCAGGCGAATAGCGGGACAGAAGGTCTAGAAGCATGGACTGATCCAACTTCACGGCAGCACCTTTCATAGCACGGACAGCGAAGAAAATGCCGGCTTCATCAAGAGTTTCGGCGTAATTATCCAACACGTGGTCAGTCCACTCATCCATATAGTCCAACTTCTGGACAAACGCCTGAGTAGAAATCGCAGTGTATGGGAAGTGCCCATTCTCGATTCCCAATCGAACCACATCCTCGGAGCCAACTAACTCGAGCAAGGCTGAGTTAACTGGGCGAGTCAGTGTTAACAACCGCTCAACTGGAACAGGATCAGGCATCCTCTTCGCCTTCACCCTCGCGTGGTAAAAATCCTTCCCACCCAGAAAGGGGGCTTTTCGCCACAAAGCCTGCGGAAGCTCCGGCATCTCTTCGTCTTCCTTGACGGGTCTGGTTACTCTTGTTTTGGCCATTCCTGCGAAAGGGCAAAAAAGGGGGGGGGGAGAAATACCACACTTCAGTTTGAATTTTGAATTCGAGACTTATGCAAAGGAATGCAAACAGTTCCGGTGCCGATTTCAGAAATTGGGTAGTTGTAAGATCCAATATCGTCGAAAGAGTAAAGTGAAGCGGGTTTAAAGATCAAAGCCTCTTCACAGATTTCATGGGTTTACAGATTCAACGCAGTTCAAGGCAAACGCCGGTATTTTAAAAAAAAAAAAAAAAAAAAAGTAAGCGAGGCCAACCTTGTTTCCTTGAAGCCTGCTTGGATATGCACAATTGAAGAATACGATTTGCAGTTCTGAACTGGTGATTGATTATCTGGATCTGCTCTCGAAGATCTCCGGGTACCATTCACTTTAAGAGAAAAAGTGATGCTTTGCAATAATGGGATACAAGGTATTTATCCAAAAGAATGAGGGGTTGCGTCCCTTCGGTAGTCGAATCGCAACCGTCACCGTCGTATCGCGCAATCACAGGACGGGCTGACGTCACGCCTAAAACCCTAAAGGTCAGACGGCACGACTCTAGGGGTTCTAGGTCATAATGACACGCACGGGGGCTGAACTTACCCGTATTTGAATTGGTGCGTGGCGACGACGCGCATGTTGGTTTCCGCGCATGGAAGCCTATACAGCTACGAGCCTTCACGCGCAGAAAGGGGGCTAATGTAGATACTGCTTTATGACATGGCAGATCTGGGCCACGTGGCGACCATCCAGCACACCATATTGTGCTCCACACACACAGGATCACCAGCCGAGCTGATCCATGTGGGGGCTGCGAGACAGAGCCCTCGCATACCACTGCACGGGACTTGTAGGGACTTTGTGGTTTGGAGGCTAGGGTAAGCCCTGTCGCGTGCGAGCCAAGCCCGCACGCGACCTTTAGTAACTGTTTTGAGAGATCTATGGCACGAGCTCCCTAGACCCGGTCAATCCGGTCAAACCCGGTCAACCTCGTAACGGTTCCGGTACTCGCGCACCACGTGCTCTAACGGTTCCTATATACTCGGACGAACGTGCCGTTACGGTTAAGCTAATTAAGCCGCCATTAATGGGCGCATTAACCACACTACAACGGTCATGTTCTCCAGTATATATACATCGTTACCCTTTCCATACAAGGAAGAACAACATTGCCATACGCGGAAGCTCTGCCAAACCTCTGTCTCTCTCTCTGACATTACTACTGACTTACTCTCTCCCTACACACACCCCTATTCTTCCTGTGCGATCCCTGATCCACTACGTACGGTGTACACGGAGGTCTCCCTGCCGGAATCTCTTGTGCACAACAGGAAAGCTTGCTAGTTGGATTATCACATAGTATATTATTCCACTGAAAAGTGTATTTCAAGATTTTCAAACTTTATCACTGTTTGTATTGGAATTGTAATAAATTGTATTTTGAAATGTTATCGATGGTTGTACTAGCTGTGAACCGACGATCCTTATCCGTTCCCAATGAGGCTCATCACCTCGGGCGGAGACATCTCTTCCGAACGTGGGGCCCGGACGGCCCTGCGGCTCGGTGGGGTGTTGCAAGGTTGCTCCATAATACATTGTGATTCTGTTGTGGTTCTTGAACTCCTTCAAGTTCTACTGTCCTCCCACTACTTCTTTTAGAGACAATCTCTTTCTAGAAACACAGGATTCGATCAACAAACACTTTGTTCTTGATTGGATTATATAAATAACATCCTTTCTATTCCTTTAGGATATCCCACAAAAAAAATTTATCCAACTTGTGTCTAAGTTTATCCGACCGTAAACACTTTACATAAACTACCCAATCCCAAATCTTATGAATGACATACTAGGACACCTCCTAGTCCATATCTCATATGGTGTTTGCATAACCGATTTTGATGGAACAAGGTTAAGTTCAAAATTACTGTAAGTAGAGCATGGCCCCAAAAAATCAAACTGGAAGTTCTGCTTGACACATCACGGACCAAACCGTGTCCAACAAGGTGCGACTTTTGCTCTCGGACATACCATTCCATAATGGTTTTCTAGGTGGAGCGAGTTTGGATCATATGCAACATTCATTTAGATACTCGTCAAGCTCTTGACTTAAGTACTCTTGCCTCCATGATCATATCGTGGACCTTTGATACTTTTGGCAAGCTGGTTCTCTAATTCATTCTTGAATTCCTTGAACTTTTCAAAAGAATTCTAATTTGTTCTTCATAAAGACCCAAATCCATATATATTATGTAAGTAAATGTGCTAAAGTACCGAAAACCTTCTCTAGCACTTTTGCTTAGTTTTTGTAGGGTTTTGATGCAGGTAACGCAGCGGAATAACAAAAATTAATCCTGCTCAAATCTCTCCAAGGATCACAGGCAAGCCATCATAACATGATAAGGGTAGAATAGGTGTGTTCCTTAGTTTGGTAGATCACAAGAAGAATAATGTCTTCGTCTCTACGAGTATCCACACCTTGGATATTTGATTAGATTCCTTCCATCGCGATGTGCTAGCAACGGAGAAGGAGGAAAGATATCACGCAAAATGGAGTAACCACTGCGCCACAAGGAGTGGCCAAGGACGGCAAGGGGTGGACGGTTCTAGGGGCTTCGGCCTCTAGGATTTCTCTCCCTCTCTCTTTCTCTCTTGCTTTGTTATGTTCTCTCAATAATGACTTGTCTTGAGAAAATAACAAGCTAGAGTTCCTTTATATAGTTAAATACTCTTTATTAACTAAATAATTTCCCCAATACTAATCATGTCCTTGGATGTATTAGTCCACTTGAAAATTAGTCCCACTAACTTTGCTTGTGGTTGCGTTATGATCCTTTTATTGATTAGTCCAACTAATTAAGACTAATGTCCAATTAATATATTCGGTGTGTGACCCCATATGTTTCTACGTAGTCGGTATTAACTCTTTACTAACATGGAGCGGTGTCTAGCAACACATCCATGCCACCCAACTAACAGAAATAGTCAGTGATCCCGACAAACCTTGTTCCCAATGTTCATGTATTGTGTTATCCCTTTGTCTCTATATCCAGATTTGACACGAGACATAATAGTCACACTCGTATATCCAATCCATAGTTTCTCGATTCTGGGAATATGCTTATCTGTGCAGATAACATCAATATATTTATATAATTTATCTAAGTTTGGCCAGACATTCTATAAGCACCATCCCTCGAGTGGCCCATGGATATTTTCTCCCATTATGTGGGAGGGAAAAATCATGTCTACATAACTACGATATCTAAGCTTGCTTGCTATCATGACCGATAAGTATCTTTATAGTTACCCGGTTAAGGCGCAACGTTTGATAATATCAAAACATGAAATTTCGCAACTAGAGTGTCTAGTGACTTCAAGTCTAAGGATCACAATATCATTAGCACTACCAGAAGCGCTTGTGAATTTGACATAATATAATGTGGCCTTCTCGTTGTGGGTCAATTCAGTATGACATTATTTCTAATGCATACCCATGTGTTAGACTTGATATCTCCGTATCAATCTACCCACATACTAGTCTATAGTTGATTGTCATGTTAACCAATTTAATGGAGTAGGGATATTTAAGATAAACAACACGTTGTATCTAAGGACTTCATTATATGAAATATTGCCATAAATGAATATTCTAGCCAAACAGTGTTCAGACTAAATATAGTTTGCCTCTAGGGCACGTATTCCAATAGTTTTCCACACACATCGGCATGCATGACCCCAAAAGATCACATCTTGCTCAATAAAAAAGTCTTACATGTCTCATTTGATTCAAAATCAAATGAGTCCAAAATCCATCCAAATGTAGTCCAGATATGTATCTCTTATTCATGTGACATAACAACAATGCCAAAGTTAAGTGAGGTTCATATCAATATATCAAACCTCCAGGTATCAATGTTATAGTTGGAACTATCAAGATAAATGATATACAGTCCATTAGACAAAATTGCATTGCAATAATGCATATCACTAAAATAAATAGAAAAACATTTGTCCCTTATTGTGACGAAACACCTTATTGACCAAGCATGAAACTGAGATAATGTTCCTACTCATAGCAGGGACATAATCATATTTGTCTAATTTGTGGATAATTCTAGCAGGTAGAGATAATTTCCTACGGCTAATTCAGCAACCGTTGCTTCTTTGCCCCCGTGTAGGTGTATCTCTTCCTCATCCAATTGTCTACATCTCTTGAGATCCTACACATTTCTATATGTAAGTTCAATGCAGGTTCAAGACTTGAAATAGCTTGTCTATTTCAAAGCATTGAAACAGCTTTCAAAGCCTTGAAACTAACTAACCTTTATATGCATAAACTTAGGGGGAGTTTCTTTACTTGATTCAACTCCTAAACCCCTGTGCATGATTAGCTGACACTTGATGATGAAAGACAAAGTATTTTGACACATTTAAAAACATATAATATCATCTACCTGATTAAGTTTTGCACGAATATTGTGTTTCCTATTTTATAGGAATCTGTTTCCTAACCTGTGTTTTGCAGAAATGGAAACTGTTTGATGATTTGATTATGTGATCAATCTGCTATGTTTAAAATCTTCCCAACATATTTCCAACAAGATCAAATCAGTATCCTTGAAGATACTGAGCTACTAGCCGTTGGAGGAAGATGTTAGAAGATTCAATATTTGAAGCAAGTTTTCAGAAAAGTTTGTTGAGAAAATTCTGAAGATCTTCAATTCAAACTGGGTGTTTAAAAGGTGAATTGCTGAAGGAATTCGTAGACACAACACAGAGCAATTCACAGAGACACTCAAATACATTCAGGGATTGACAAGCCACAAAAAAGTAGATTCTTTTCTCTCAATCAAAGCATCAGAAGAACACTGCACACTCACTGCAGATTCAGTTCTAGTGTTCTTCTTTTCTGAACTTCATTTGTATATCATTTTGATAATACTTCTTGTTCTCATTCTCAATGATTGTTCAAGGTGAAATAAAAGAGAATTCGTAGTTAATCAGATAGGTAGAGCAGGTACTAGATAGGTTAGCGTCAACCACAAGCTGTAACAGAGTAAGCCATCTCTCTTTGCTTGAGATCCAGGGCTTGGCTCTGGATTAATAAGAATTGTGTTATAAATCCTGCAGGGAGAAGATCCCTTCGGTAGAGACGTAGGTCCAAGTGTAATGAACTCTATATATCTTGTTTCTATTGCATTTACTTTTCATTTTCATACTTAGAACTTTTGCAGCATTCAAAACCGTTTCATTTCAAGGGCTTGAAATACATTTCAAGGCATTGAATCTCTTTACAAATCTTTTGAAACTACTACTCTTGCATTTTTAACAAAAGTTTGCATACTCTATTCAACCCCCCCCCCCCTTCTAGAGTATTGATCCTGCATTATACCTACTGTACACCCCTTAAATTGGTATCTAAGCTTGTATCACTGCATATATTTAACCATCTTGTGATCATGAGTATTGTAGGTGATGGTGGTTTCTCTCAGGAAAGAGCTGCTAACATACCTCCTCTCTTCTGTGGAGATATTTTTGTTCACTGGAAAACTTTGATGAAAATGTTAATCATTGATCGGGATATGGAACTCTGGACTATCATTCAGAATGGTCCTCACACTTTCTACACATAAAAAGATGGGATTAGAACTCCCAATCTGAAGACACTCTCTCATCTTCGGAGTTAGAACAATTTTCCAAAAATTATAAAGCTATGAATCTCTTATATTGTGGTTTGAGTGCATATGAGTTTAACACGATCTCAGGTTGCAAGACTGCCAAGGAGATATTTGATAAGCTTGTGGTGACCTTTTAAGGAACCAGTGAAGTCAAGCAAACCAAGATTAACATATATCTCAGGCAATATGAGCTATTTAAGATGAATGGAGATGAGTCAATCAGAGACATGTTCAAAAGATTCACTGATATTGTCAACAATCTTGATTCATTGGGAAAACACATTTCCCATGAAGAAAATGTTAGAAATATTATGAGAAGTCTTCAAAAGGCAAAATGGGAACCAAAGACTACTGCTATTGAGGAAGCTCAAGATCTCTCATTACTTCAACTTGATGACCTACAAGGAAAACTCCTTACACATGAAATATCAATGAATGAAGTTGACGGAGAACTACTTGAAGATGTCAAGAATCTAGCTGTCAATGCAAAGGAGAATGAGCCATTTCAAATCCTTGAAACTGAAGATTACGATGAAGATACATTTTCTTTGATTTCCAAAGCCTTGACCAGAATTCTTAAAATGAAGAAGAAACTTGGTAACAAGGACTTCAGCAGAGAGAGACACATATCCTCTAGTGGCAAAGATTACAAAGGTAAATCTATTCACATGGTAATAAGCCTAAAGTCATGAATTTATTTGAGTGTGGTGATGCAAGACACTTGATCAGAAACTGTCCACACAAAAAGAGCAAGAAATTTCAGAAGAAAGACCATGATAGAAGAAAGAAAGCTATGATAGCATCCTGGAGTGAATTAGAAACCTCAAGTGACTCTGAATCTGAAGAAGAACATGCCAACCTATGATTCATGGCCAAGCATGATGAAAGTTTTGAAAATAACATTGAGGTAACGGTAAACTGCTTAATTTCAAAACCAACAAAAGCCCTCTCTGATTATCTTAAAACAATGTTTTTAAATGAAGAGGACTATTTGAAAGAAAATAGAGTTTTGAAAGAAAAAGTTCATGAGAAAGCAAAAGAAAACTTGCATCTTGTTTGCCTGAATCATATTCTTGAAATCTCTCAGAAGAAAACTGACAGTGATTTCAAGGTCTTGAAAACCAGTTTCAAAGCCTTGAAAACACAAGTCAAGGAAGTAGTCACTGAAAACTCTCTATTGAGTGACATCATTATTAATCTAAAACATCAAGTTGATGAATTGGATAAACAAAAGACTAATCTAAATTGAGAAACTTCAAGAATCTGAATCAATCAAAATAAGACTTGCAGGCTCAGAACACAAGCCTTCAATTTGAACACAATTTGAACTTCAAGAATCCAAATTTTCTCAAAAAGAACAATACCATATTTGTGAAAGCTGGAAGCAAATCATCTCTTAAATGCCATTACTGTAATAAGATTCGTCATGTTAAAATGACTTGTCCTTTTAGAAGAAGAGACCCTCACATAACGAGGAATACTTTTCCATTCCAACTTAAAGGAAAAGTTAGAAAGATTTGGGTTCTTAAAGGGGTTAGACCACCTAACATGGTTGACCCTGAATATGAATCTAAATTCATCACTTAGTCTAAAAGCTGGGTAAGGCAGTGAATAGTGTTTGCAGGCTATCACCATGATCAAAGAACAGAAATGATTTATGGACAGTGGTTGCTTAAGAAACATGAGTGGAAAGAGATCTCTATTCTCAGAACTGAAAGAGCAACCTGAAGGATCAATTACACTTGGTGACAAAGGCGATTGCAGCATCCTTGGTACTGGTAAAGTTGATAAAAATTCTAAAAATTCCATTTCTGATGATATCTAATTGATGGTTTGAAATTCGATTTGCTTAGTGTTTCTCAACTTTGTTATAATGGCAACAAGGTTATCTTTGACAAGGAGAAATGTGTGGTGAAAGATGAGAAATATGGAAATTTCATTCTCACTGCCTCTAGATCAAACAATGTTTATACTTTTCAAACTAAAAAAATTGCATGAGAAAACTTGAAGCCTCTCAAGGCCTTAAAATAAGATTCAAAGCTTTGGCACAGAATTTGGGACACATTAGCTTGCGTACCTTGAACAAGATGGTTTCCAAGAACTTAGTAAGAGGTCTACCCTCTATCAAGTTCAAATATGAAGAAGTATGCAAGGCATGTGCATAAGGCAAGGAAACCAGAAGCTCATTCAAACCAAAGAACTTTTTAAGTACTATTATACCCGTTGAATTACTGCATATGGATCTATGTGGTCCTATGAGAACTCCAACTCCAAAGGGTAAGAATTACATGCTTATTACTGTAGATAATTTCTCTAGATATACTTGGGTTATGTTTCTTAGATAAAAATCTGAAGCTCACACTGAATTTTCAAAAATGTATAGAGAACTTCAAAACTTGAAAAACCTACCTATTGCTTCAATCAAAAGTGATCATGGTAGAGAGTTTGATCAATTAAAGTTTGACGTATTCTTTGCGAAGCATGGTATCGCTTACAACTTTTATGCTCCTAGAACTCCTCAACAGAATGGAGTTGTTGAAAGAAAGAACATGACTCTTGAAGACATGTCAAGAACAATGCTTTTGGAAAATAGATTGCCAAAACATTATTGGGCCGAAGCTGTGAATACAGCAAACTATATTCTCAACAGGTGCATGATCAGACCTATTATGAAGAAAAACCCTATGAGCTATTCAAAGGAAGAAAGCCAAACATTTCTTACTTCAAACCTTTTGGGTGTACTTGCTTTGTCCACAATAATGGTAAGGACAATCTTGGTAAGTTTGATGCAAGAAGTAATGAGGGTATTTTTCTTGGCTATTCACAGACAAGCAAATATTATAGATTTTATAACAAGAGAACCAAGCTTGTTGAAGAAAGCCTTCATTTTATTTTTGATGAAAGCTATGGTGGTTCTTCGAGTGATGGTTTTGCAGATCTCAATCTGAACAAGCATGATTCAGATACTGAAGAAGAATCCTCAAAAGGATCCAAGGAAATGTCACCGGAACAAAGCAAGCATTTTCAAGGCCTTGAAACTAAGGTTCACAGCCTTGAAACAGAATCTTCAGAGAAGGTAGCAGAACAAGCTACTACTTCAAGTTCTCAGAGACTTGAAAAACAAATTGGAGAGCCTGAACCATGGACACCAAGGAAGAGATTTAAATATATCTCATCTCATCCTGCAGATAACATTATTTCTGATCCAACCACTGGTACACAAACCAGATCTCTGTTGAAGAATCTTTGCGCTTTTAATGCTTTTTATCTCTCTTGTAGAACCTAAAACTGTGAAGGAAGCATTACAAGAAGCAAACTGGATTATAGCAGTGCAAAGTGAACTCGATGAGTTTGAAAGGAACAAGGTTTGGAATCTAGTTCATCCTCCAAGAAATCAGTGTGTCATTGGCACCAGATGGGTATTCAAAAACAAGTTAGATGCGAATGGAAAGGTAATCAGGAACAAAGCTAGATTGGTAGATCAAGGCTACAATCAAGAAGAAGGTATTGACTATGAAGAAAATGTGCTCCTGTTGACAGGTTAGAAGCAGTTAGAATTCTACTTGCATTTGCATCTCATAAGAACATGAAACTCTTTCAAATGGATGTGAAGTGTGCATTTTTAAATGGCTATTTGCAAGAAGAAGTTTATGTTGCTCAACCTACAGGTTTTGAAAATGACAAGTTTCCAGATCATGTTTCAAACTTGACAAGGATCTTTATGGTTTAAAACAAGCTCCAAGAGCTTGCTATGAAAGATTGTCAAAGTTTCTACTTGAAAATGATTTAAAAAAAGGATTAGTAGATAAAACTCTTTTCATAAAGACTCATGAGAAAGACATGCTTTTAGTTCAAATTTATGTTGATGATATTCTGTTTGGAGCTAATGATGATCTTCTGTGCAAGGAATTCTCAAGTCTTATGAGCAGGGAATTTGAAATGAGCTTGATGGGAGAATTGAACTTCTTTCTTGGACTTCAAATTCATCATTCGAAGAAAGGCATATTCCTACATCAAATGTAGTATACAAGAGACTTGCTAAGCAAGTATAATATGTCTTAGTCCAACGAGATTAAAACCCCCATGAGTTCTACACTGTCTTTAGACAAAGATGAATCTGGTAAGAGTGTGAATGTGAAAGAATATATAGGTATGATTGGATCATTACTCTACCTCATAGCTAGCAGACCAGATATCATGTTCAGTGTGTGCATGTGTGCTAGATTTCAAGCTGATCCTAAAGAATCACACTTGACTGCAGTTAAGGAAATTTTTAGATATCTCAATGGTACCAAAGACTTAAGACTTTGGTATCCTAAACAATATAACGTCTCTCTATGTGGCTATTTAGATGCTGACTTTGCAGGATATAAAATTGATAGAAAGAGCACATCAGGATGTTGTCAATTTCTTGGATGATCTTTAATCATCTGGCATTCCAAGAAGCAAAGCTCAGTTGCACTATCAACATCAAAAGCTGAATACATAGCAGCTGGAGCTTGCTGTTCACAAGTGTTATGGATAGCACTAAAAATGAGAGACCTTGGATTCGACTTCAGGGATATACCTATCAAGTGTGACAACACAGGTGCAATATCAATTAAAAAGAATCCAGTTCAGCATTCTAGAACAAATCATATTGATGTTAGACATCACTTCATCAGAGATCATGCTAAAAAATGTGATATTGTTCTTGAATTTGTTCTACTAACTTTCAATTTGCAGATATCATCACTAAACCATTACCGGACGAAATATTCTCAGCCTTAAGATTGGAATTGGGCATGCTAAATAAAGAATCATTTGTTTAGGGGGAGAATCAAGTAAGTCTTATATGTTTTAAAGGTTTGAACTGATTTTCAAAGCCTTGAAAATCTTTTCAATGCTTTGAGTATATGTATTTTCAATCAAATAGCTTTTCAAGGCCTTGAAATCAATTCCAAAGCCTTGAAAATAAGGCTGCATGCTAGCTAGTCAATAATTTGGATCTTTCAATGTTGGGTGTTATCTTTGTAGATAATTTCTCAATGTTTCCCCTCAATTTTTCGAATACCCTTTTTAGACAAAATAGTATTATATCTTTTATTTCCAACGACACACACAAAATTTGAATCTGTTTGATTCAGCAGATCTTCAAAGATTAGGGAGAAATTTAGTTTCCTTTTCAAACTGAAACTCTCTTCTATTTATCTTCGTCTTTCTTTCTCTCTTTCGCATCTATCCTGCATCTCTCTTCTTATCCCCAAACCCTAATGAGCACTAGAAGAGCCTCTGATAGAATCAAGATGGCTGGTGGTTCAAAGGCTGCAACAGAGAAGAAAAGAAAGGCCATTGTGGAAGAGGTTCATACCATCAGTTGAGATTCAAGTTCAAAGACCCCTACTGTAGAAGACATGGCACCTCCTCCTCCCAAGAAGAAGACAAAGAAAGAACAGACACCAGTGTCCAGCAAGAAGAAGAAGACAGTGGAGTCTGCTCAAGAAAAATAGAAAGGGATTCAAGATTGGTAGCCCTAAGAAGGTAAAAAAGAGGGCTGACAAAGCAGACAAAGACAATGGAATAGAGAAAGTGATAGAGTATGAACCAGAGGATGAACCAGAGGAGAACATTGAGAAAGCACTACAGATATATTCGGAGAAGAAGAAATCCACTCGTAAGAAGTCAGCCCTTGATAATACACGGTTCATTACTCATGTTGCTAGAGGTAAATGGCTAGATGGATTTGCCTCTAGATCAGTTGGATTATGTAGTATGATTAGTGCTCCTATGTTACATTGTATGAATTTGAAGTGTATCAAAATGGTGAAGAAAAGCTCTCTTTGGTTTGTTCTAAACCCTCCAGAATTAGCCTACCCTAGACTCACCAGATTATTTTACCTAAACATGAAGCAACTCAAGAAAACTGCAAATCTGATGATTCAAACCAGAGTTGCTGGGATTGAAATGGAACTAGATCACTCTTGAGTTTGAAAATGTTCTGGGTTTTCCTAAGAGATTTGACACCAGTAACTACCCTCCTAAGAGTGAAGAACTGAATCTAGAATAGGATGAGTTCTTTCTACCCAATACCCTTACCTCATCTAATCAGTTAACACACCATGTGCTAACTGTTGAAGCCAAGGTTCTGTTTACTATCTTGATGAGATGTGTGGTACCAAGGGAATACTCAAAGGAACTGGTTACCGATAGGGTGTTGCACTTAATGTATTGGCTATGAATGGTTATGAAATTGATCTTCCAAAGCCCCTGATGGAACACATGCTATATATCCAAACCAATCAGAGAAAACACCCCTTGCCTTATGCCAATTTTCTCACCTCTTTCTTCCAACACTTTGAAATTCCAACTCATAGGAAAGAGACTATCACTATTGGGTTTAGTATGCTTAATGAGAAGGCATTTGAAAAGATTGGTGTGGTGAAAACCAGTACTAAGACTTGGAAGTTGTACTCATATTTGACAGAGGAAGAGTTGGGCTCCAAGAAATTTCTCAAACCTAAGACTTTGACCCCTACCTCAAGCCAAACCTCTCAGCCGCAAGATAACCCCTTGTTTCTTCAGATGCTGAAAGAAATTCAGATGGACATTGATGAAGTGAAGGAGAATCAACATGGGTTTGACACAAATATTAGGTAGGTGAAGTACATGGTTGAAAACATGTTCAGAAGCATGACAGTGTTTGATGTGCCTGAATAAGTGTCTCAAGCTTCAAAGAGTAACAAAAGTACTGATTTAGCAAAGGATCTGATAAGTGAAAACTCAACATAGGAAGAGGTTGCTCAGGTAAAAGATAAAGGAAAACAAGTGGTTGAAGAACCAGCTGCAGATCAAGAGGAAGACAGTCCAGATTCAGGAGAACTGTTGATAGAGCTCAAGAAGAAGAAATCTAAGAAGACATCTATTCCAAAATTTGTGACTGCTGCTGATCTGTTCGAGGGTGAAGGTGAAGGTGATGTTGATGTGGCTCAACAAGAAGAAGAAAAAGCTGATTATGATGAGGGAAATAGTCAGGAAAAAGTTGCAGAGCAGCAAGGAGATGAAGACCAACCCCTTAAGTCTTGCCTACTCTTTCTTCTCCTTTTCAAGGCCTTGAATTCCTTTTCAAAGTCTTGAAAATTTCATCTTTTGAAACAGCCTTTTTAAAATCTTTCCAAAAACTTTGATCCAACATTATCTCATTCTTTTTTGATGAAAGTAAAAAATGGGGAGAAATTTATGGTATTTTATGTTTAGTTATTCGTTCAGAGACTTGGTTTTGGTCAGTAGAATTATCTCAAAATTTGCTATTATATAATGTTTTATTGGATCTTTTGGACATTATGTGTTGACATTATGTGTTATGATTTATTCTGCTATGTTATAATGAGTATTTTTGCAGAATCACAGTATCAAACAGAGTGTGGTTTTGTCTTTCATCAAGGGGGATATTGTAAGTTCAATGCTGGTTCAAGACTTCTATTTCATGGCCTTGAAACATCTTTCAAAGCCTTGAAACTGACTGAGCTTTATATGCATGAACTTAGGGGGAGTTTATTAACTTGATTCAACTCCTAAACCCCTGTGCATGATTAGCTGACACTTGATGATGAAAGACAAACTATTTTGACACATTTAACAGTATCTTTATCATATGTCTGATTAAGTTTTGCAGGGATATTGTGGTTCATATTTTATAGGATTCTGTTTCCTAACCTGTGTTTTGCAGAAATGGAAAATGTTTGATGATTTGATTATGTGATCAATCTGCTATGTTTAAAAGCTTCCCAACATATTTCCAACAAGATCAAATCGGTATCCTTGAAGATAATGAGCTACTAGCCGTTGGAGGAAGTTGTTAGAAGAGTCAAGATTTGAAGCAAGTTTTCAGAAAAGTTTGTTGAGAAGATTCTGAAGATCATCAATTGAAAATGGGTGTTAAGGAGAATTGCTGAAGTAATTCGTAGACATAACACCGATAAATTCACAGAGACACTCAAACACATTCATAGATTGACAAGAAACAAAGAAGAATATTCTTTTCTCTCAATCCAATCATCAAAAGAACACGCACACTCACTGCAGATTCAGTTTTAGTGTTCTTCTTTTCTGAACTTCATTTGTATATCATTTTGATAATATTCTTGTGCTCATTCTCAAGGATTGATCAAGGTGAAAAAAGAGAATTCTTAGTTAATTAGATAGCTAGAGCAGGTATTAGATAGGTTAGTGAGAACCAAAATTTGTAACAGAGTAAGGTATCTCTCTGTGCTTAAGATCTAGGGCTTGTTTGTGGATTAATAAGAATTGTGTTGAAAATCCTACAGGGAGAAGATCCCTGAGGTAGAGACGTAGGTCCAAGTGGAACTCTAGACTATCATTCAGAATGGTCCTCACACTTTCTACATAGAAAAAGATGGGATTAGAACTCCCAAATCTGAAGACACTCTCTCCTCTTCTGAGTTAGAAAAAATTTCCAAAAATTTTAAAGCTATGAATCTCTTATATTGTGCTTTGAGTGCATATGAGTTTAATAGGATCTCAGGTTGCAATAATGCGAATGAGATATGGGATAAGCTTGTGGTGACCTTTGAAGGAACCAGCCAAGTCAAACAAACCAAGATCAACATATATCTCAGGCATTATGAGCTATTCAAGATGAATGGAGATGAGTCAATCAGAGACATGTTCAAAAGATTCACTGATATTGTCAACAATCTTGATTCATTGGGAAAACACACTTCCAATGAAGAAAAGGTTAGAAAGATTCTGAGAAGTCTTCCAAAAGAAAAATGGGAACCAAAGACTACTGCTATTGAGGAAGCTCAAGATCTCTCATTACTTCAACTTGATGACCTACAAGGAAAGGTCCTTACACATGAAATATCAATGAATGAAGTTGAAGGAGAACTACCAGTTGCATACTTAGAGCTTTTGAAGCATTCAAAACAGTTTCATTTCAAGGGCTTAAAACGCATTTCAATGCCTTGAATCTCTTTAAAAAAAATTAAATTACAATTCTTGCATTTTTAGCAGAAGTTTGCATACTCTATTCAACCCCCCTTCTAGAGTATTGTTCGTGCATTATACCTACTGTACACCCCTTCACTATAAATGTGAGATTCTCATCTAGTATCGAATACCTACGATGATGAGATAGAGACATTGATTTCTATAAAAAATATACATAAAGTGGAATTCACTATTCTTTATTTCTTCCAGGTACTTTGGGCAGTTCCTCTTCCACTATACCACCCCTTTTGGCTTTAAATCAACTTCCTCAGTTTTATCAACAAACTTATTTATACCCTTGGGGTTCTTGGCTTACCATTTTCCTCTTCCCCTTTAACCATCAATATGGTTTTGCTTTTGCCCTTATTCATGTTTTGTTCAGCAGTTCTCAATCATATTGAGTAAATTGCTATTGAAAAAGGCCCTTGACACTTAAACCTTTCATGTCTAGCTCGCTCTAGAAAGAGCTTCTTTAAATGTATGATCATATCATACGCCTCCAAGTTCTCATCTTGCTTCCAAATCTCAGAGTTCATGGAAGCTAACATGAGGCAATTCAAATTCAAAGAACTATGCTTTGATGTTCCTTCCATTAGGCTTTAGTTTGTTGGATATTTGGTGGAAGGAAACTTTATGCTCTAGGATATACATCATTTTGAGAACAATTCTCAATTTCGTACCAGTTCTAGAAAACTAATTTCAGACAGCTTGTCCTTCTCAAGGACATATCGTTACGATAAAGTCAAGTTTGTTTGTTTAACTCCATATGTATTCAAAACAGAAAGGATTATGCAAATATAGTGACGTTGTACTATATTTAACAAGGACTTATGTTAAACATAGATCCCACTATTTTTCTCGGATTACTAACCCTCAATATTAACACAACAATATCATATATTTTCTAGTGGGCCAAGATCCATATTTCACTTCCTCTTGAGCTTGCTTTGGCAAGTCACCCAAAAGTTAGTTATTTAGGTAGGAACAATTTCCAATTACATTCTATGCAACTCTTGGTTCAATTTGGAAAATAACTCCTTATTGTTTATCTATCTCATAGATAATCCCAATTGCCTTGCCTCAAACCTTTCAATCCTATTGAAACATCAGATGATATCATATATCTTCTAGTGGTCCAAGATCCATATTTTACCTTCTCTTGAGCCTACTTTGGCAGGTCACCCAAGATATGGTTATTAAGGTAGGAACGGCTTCCAACTGCATCCAATGAAATTCTTGGTTAAATAGCTTAGTTGCGTCTAACCTCTTAGTTCAACAATCATACATTACTAGCTTGTGCAGTCGCGCCACACCATGAAGAATTAAGTCACTTTTCTTTGGCAAGCCAAAACTTAATAATCCCTGATCATGACAAGTGTTAAGCAAGAGAAGGAAAAACACAATATTTAGTTGAGGGAATTTGCTTGTCACTTTATTTGTTGATCATGTCAACTATTGATCATATCAACTGATCTACTTATTTGGGTTAGGCAAGTCCAAATAAAAGATCCAAACTGTTTTCTAATTATCTTGTTATCGTTTCGCATGCATCATCATACATCAAAATAAAAAGATAAATAAATAATAAATAGACATGGTATGGATGTGACCCCCAACACTAAGATATTCCCAAGCCAATGAGAATATCTATAAGCCCTAAAAATAGCAAGCGCATCTCCATGTGCCTCCGTGTTTAGTCCATGCGTCATAGCTTCTGGGTCTCCATTGTCTTGTGGTCTTTTGTTCTTTGGTCTTTTTATCCATTCCTTGACTATATTATATCTATTTAATTCTAGCTAGCATCAATAAACTAAGTAGAGGAACCACACAATCGATAAAGGAGACGACACACATGCCGTAAAATTAATTATATTAATTACATCAATAACAAAACCACAAATTTAAACAGCCACACAACTAGGGCCACATCCAACCACCATGCGATAAAATCACATAATACTATTAATATCCAATTTCAACCCGCTCGGTCAATTTTTAGTTAAATTGGGATACTAGGGTCAAAACAGTCAAAGTGGTCGCGCCATTCATACTGGTCGAACCATATTGGCCTGCCAAAGCGGTCCAACCCTTTCGGGCCAGCCGAACTGGTCACATCGGTCAGCTGGCCGAGCCGGTCGGACCGGTCAGCTAGGTCCGACCAACATAGAAGGGGGTGGATGGCTACTTGGCCGAACCCCTTCTGGGCAAAATTTTGCTTCTTCCTTCTTGACCAAACCCTAATGTGGGACAAAAATACCTTTTCTTCCAACATTATTGATAACTCCTTAGTTGGAGTCATCTTTCGTATGTGTAACATTTCTATTTGTGTGCGTTTTGGTGCAAAGTTATGAGATTCAGGCTTAATTGGGAAGAAAATGAGATTTTGGATGTATTTGAGCTTAAACGTACAATCCGAGCGTTTCTTGCATGATTTTTTCACATTTGATCTTTGCGGTAGTGTTATTGTTATGATTTAAAGGAACATTGCATAATATTCGGGCTTAATTGGGAAGAAAATAGGATTTTGGATGCATTTGAGCATAAACGTACAATCCGGGCGTTTCTTGAATAAATTTACGTATGGTTTGCATGATTTTGTCACAGTTGATCTTTTTTTTTTCTCTTATTTTAGGAATCACATTTGATCTTTGTGGTAGTGTTATTGTTGTGATTTAAAGGAACATTGCATGAGGAGAGCAAGTGGAGAGAAGAAACAAGCTTCGGAAGTCAAGAGGGTAGAGGAGCAAAGTGTGAGGAGCAAAAATGACCAATCTTCACTATTTTGAGATTATCTTGAGTTCTATAATTAATTTTGGAGTGTGACCAGTGGAAAATGAAATTAGACTCAAATAGCTTTCAAACTATAGGTCACGGAGCTCAGATGAAGATCGGACGAGAATGTTATGGTCCGTCAAAGAGGCTGAAAATATGAACTCGTCTCCAGGGGTGTTCGTGTGAACACTTATTGTGTTCTTTCGAACAGAAACACTCAGCCAAAAATTTTGGAGGCAAAAGTCTCTGAAAATTAGTGAAACAACAAAAGTGCTCGTGAGAGCAAGGTGTTCGTGCGAACACTTTTCAGTTCGTGCGAACATAGCACAATACTCAGAATTTCGGGGCTGTTTTGTAATATTTCGAAAGCTAGATGCTTGGGGGACTTGTTTAGAATAGTTTGTGTTTTGGCATTATTATACCTACGTTTGAAGGCAAGGAGCGGTCTCTTAGAGCTGGGATCACCTTTTGATTTATTTCTTTTCCTTCTCTTTAGTTTTTGATTTATGATCATAGAACTCGGTATTGTGATCATGTGTAATCGTAGCTAAGTTTATTTATCGGGATCCTCTTTAGGTAGCTAGGGTTCGCTACGGATTGCATGCTCTGAGCTTATAATTTATGCTTATGCTTAATTGATGCGTTTTTCTCTTGTCATGAATGATTTATGTTCTTAATTCTATCTCTCTTGTGTTTGACGTCACGTTAGAGTTGATTATAATTGACGTTTGTGTAGTAATTCCATGAATGTTAGTCGGTAAATTGAATCATTCACCTAGTTCTATCATTATTTGATAACTCGGAAGCATTAACTAGGATCGTGGAGTAGAACGTTGAAATTAATGCTCGTCTAGGATCGGTATAGACTTGGTAACTCGATTTGAATTGAATGTAGGTGTAGAGTACTCGTTTAGTAACTCGACAAGTCGCAATTTCTCGATTGACAAGAGAACTGTATCAATGTCACTACTAGAAAAATCAGTAAAAACAACGGTTTAAAACCGCTGTTTAATGCACCTTTACTGTCATTTTAGAAATGAACAGCGGTTTTTACCGCGATTTCCAAACCGTCACTTCGAACGGTGTTGCCAAAGCTTTACCGGGGTTCCAAACTGCGGTTAAGATAAAACACACGGTTACAAAAACCGTTGTAAATGATGTTTTTTTTTTGTAATTTATTTTTTAATTGATATTTTCATAAGTAGAAAAAAAAAGAAATTAAAATAATAAAAATATTTATAATTGATTTTTTCAGAATTAAAAAAAATCAAGAATTTTTTTTTTGGATCTGGGTTCTTGCTGGCTGGTTTCTCGTCGGTTGTGTAGGCGGTAATGGTGTGGCGAAGGCGATGGTGCGGAGATGGCGCGGCGATATAGATGGTGGTGGTGTGGTTACAGTGGTGCATCGAGGAAGGAATCGAGGTTGTTGCTGGGTTTGTCGCCGGTGGTGAAGGATAGTGGTGGTGTGGTTACAGTGGTGCTTCGTGGCGACGGATGTGCTTTGTGACGGCGAAGGCAATGCTTCAGGCGGCGACGACGGTGCTTCGTTGCGGCGATGGCGATGGAAATTGGGTCTGTCCTTCAGACAAGAGAAAACCAGAGGGATGGAGGAAGAAAAAAAAAAGAGGAGAAGAGGGAAGGAGGGAGGAAGAGAAGACGTCGGCGACGATGACGGGAGGAAGAAGAGAGAGTTCGGAGGGTGAGGAGGGAAGCGAGAGTGACCAGAGGGTGAGGAGGGAATCTAAAGAAGATTTGAGGGAGAAAGAAGATTGGAGGGAGGAAGACGATTTTTGTGGTGTGTGGCGGCTGAGATATGTAGAGAGAGAGGGTTGTAGATAAGATTAGGGTTGGGAAATCAATGGCTGAGATCATATCTGAGTATTTCATAAGCAGCGGTTCATTAAAAACCCATGTTTGTTATTTATTTATTTAATTTTATAACTTATATATAATATCTATTTAGGGAAAAGATTATATTGTATTCATAAACAATGGTTATCTAAACAACCGTTATTTTTTTATAAAATACCACGGTTCTTAGGTAAACAGTTGTATTTGATGTTATATTTACCGCAGTTTCCCTATAACCACTATATTATAATTTTTGAATACAGCGGTTCGTTATAATCCTCGTCTATTTTTTCCTCAAAAATAGCAATTTACTTATAACCGTGGTAAAAGTGAAAAAAATACCACGATTCTTAGCTAAACCGCTGTATTTTATGTTACATTTACCACTGTTATCTTATAACCGCTGTTAATTTAAATAATTGTAACGGGTAAAAAAAAATCGCCGTTATTGGGGCCTTTTTACAACGGTTTTGATAACCGCGGGTTTTTAACTGTTTTATCTGAACCTTTTTTTTAGTAGTGTATTTCGTAAATCAAAACAAGTGTTCGTAGTAGCCCTAGTGATCCAAAGAAGGAATCCCGATATTTGTCTCCATATCGTATCTTAAACTATCTTTCTCGTTGCTTTAATCGTGAAATAAGTACTCCAACAGTTGTTTAAATTCGTCGTTTAACAAAATCCACTCAAATATCTGTCCATACAAAGTTAATAATAGTAATTAATTCACGACAAGTCATTTGGGTTCGATAAACCCGGATTTCGGGATATTACTACACACGACGACCATACACTTGTGGTTGAAACGTATCAATTATGCCCAAACCCTAGCTTTTCATCACCAATTTTTGTACACCATATGTATAAGAATCACTAATTTTCACATCATATGTAAAATTAGCTAATTCTCTATTGAATCACATTCAAATTTTATCATAATACGAATAGAAGTTTTTACGCGAAAACTGACAGAACGGTGTAAGCTGATAAAACAGATAAGCACATAAATCACGTTATGCGCTATCGACATGTGGCTCTGATACCACTGTAGGGTTTTGATGCAGGTTACGCAGCAGAAATACAATAATTTTTCTGCTCAAAACCCTCCATGAACCGCAGGTGAAGCATCATAACATGAAGAGGGAAGAAGGTTACCTCAGTCAAACTGACTGGTGACGATCACATACGCAGATAAAAAGAAATGCGTCTTTACGTTCTCCACACGAATAGACCTCAACTGCACTTCTTCTCCAATGGTGCCAGGAATCTTTAGAAGAAGGAGGATCTTGTCATATAAGATGACGAATTGGACGCGCACGGAGACTGAATCACATCTAAAAAGAGGCAAGGAGAGGGCCACAACATCACCATGCTGTGGTCACCAAGAGAGGCGGCACCAATGGAGCCAGACGGCTCCTAGAAGGAGAAAACTTCTTTTCTCTCTTCCTGTTTTCTCTCTAGTGTACTGTGTAGAGTAGGAATGAATCTAGACTGAATTTTCATAGCTTACAAATCCTGTTTATAGCTAGGGAAATTCATCTTTTCCCATACATCCAATAGTTTAGATTAGTTTATATTCTAGTCCATAACTGCTCTTCAATCCAACTGATGAGCACAGTTTACACTATCCAATTAATTCATTATTACTATTTAGTCCAACCAATTAGCAATAATTCATGTTTGATCTATTATTGTGTGTGACCATGTAGGTTCTTAATTACGTTGGCAGTAATAAAAATTAGGACATACATTGAGCGGCATCTAGCAATACATCAATGCTCCCAAGTAATAGGAATGTAGGTAATCTGACTAATCTCTGTGGTCTATGTTACCGTGTTGTATAATCCCTTCGTCTCATCTATCTAGATTGGACACAAGACATGAAGTGTCACACTTGTATATCCAATCTATAGTTTCTCGATCTATGGGTAGACTTTGATAAACAAATAACATCAATATCTCATAATGATTTATTTGAGCATGGCCATGTATTTCCTTAAGTCTCATTTATCGAGTGGCCGTGGATATTTACTCTCGTTATGTGGGAGGGACAAAACCTATCTACATCACTATCATCTCCCATCTTGCTTAATATCATGTCCTATTATCGTATTTATAGTTACCCAGTTATGGGGCAATGTTTGACGATATCAAAACATGACAATTCACAACTAGAGTATCTAGTGACTTCAAGTCGAAGGATCACAACACCATTTTCACTATGAGAAGCGCTAGTGATTCACATAACTCCCATGTAGCCTTCTCATGGCGGGTCAATCCAGTACGCCGTTACTCCTAATGTGTACCATGTGTTAGACTTGATATTCCCATATCAATCTACCCACATACTAGTCTCGATGCAATACAGTCATCCTAATTAACTGTAGTGCTCGACTAGGGATATTTAAGAATATAATTTTTATATTCTAAGGACTTCATTCATGTTAACCTATATCCATATCGATAACATAACGAATAGTAAGTCCTTATAAATGCCAAGATAAATAGATTGCCTCTAGGGCATACTCCAACACCTTATCTCAATATCCAGATATCACACTCGTGTATCCAATACATAGTTTCTCTATCTGTGAGTAGACTTATCCGAACATATAACATCAATATCGCATATAGATTTATCTGAGCTTCACCCGACATTTTCTTAAGTCCTACTCATCGAGTGACCATGGATATATAATCCCGTTATGTAGGAGTGATAAATCATCTCTACATCACTACCATCTCTAAGTTTGCTTCATATCATGTCTGATTATTGCCTTTATAATTACCGAGTTACGGTGTAACGTTTGACAATATCAATACATGATATAACTCACAACTAGAGTATCTAGTGACTTCAAGTCAAAGGATCACAACATCATTGTCACTACGAGAAGCACTTATGACATTCACATAACTTCCATGTAGCCTTCTCGTGGTGGGTCAGTTCAGTATTCCATTAATCCTAATGCATACCCATGTGTTAGACTTGATATCTCCACATCAATCAACCCACATACTAGTCTCTATGCACAGTGATCGTCCTAATAACCATTTTACTTGGCTAGGGATAATTTAAGATAACAACAATTGCAATCTAAGGACTTCATTATATCAATAACTCCATATATAATAAAATGAATAGTTTAGCCAAAAGCACGTTCACACTAAAATAGATTGCCTTTAGGGCATACACCAACAACTCATTGATGAGATGATGAATGAGATTTTTCGTACATTCATCAATATAATGTATGACGAATATCATGATGAAATTCATTTGTCATCTTTCCTTCAACATTCTTTCATTTTTTCTTCAGGAATTTGCTTTTGATGAATGGGATGATGAATGCCTTGAAACCATCATGTAACACCGCCGATTTCCATGGGAAGCCGGAGACCAGGGAGGTTCCGTCCGTACATGGAGTTTCCCTTTTGTAGTAGTAGTAGTAGTAGTAGTAGTAGTAGTAGTAGTAGTAGTAGTAGTAGTAGTAGTAGTAACAAATAAGACAAAAAGAACATCCAACTATTGATCAGATATTATAAAAGTTAACAGAGTTCATGACTGAGTCAAAACCGGACACCGAATCAAACAAAAGAGAGTTACAAAAAATGGCTTTCAATTGATCACTAATAAACTAATGTTTGATTGAGAGAACGATCGTGACTCCCACACGTTATCCTAAGAGAATCCCTTCACATACATGCTGTGGGTTAAGAAAATAGCACATACACCTTATGGAAAATATCAATATAACCTGAGTGAACAAACACCTTAGCATGTAAGAAATAAGGCTGAAAAAGGTTACAAGCTTTCATTTTTAAGAACATTGAAATGTTTGAAAAGTAGAAGTACGAATATCAAAGTTCGCTTTTCTATAGTCAAAAATGTTATTAATAAATAGTTGCTTCCATTATGAGATGTTATAAATCAAGTAGTCATTTTTTTTACCGACATAATAATAAGATTTTTAAAACGTGGAATAATTTACATAATAAAAGTCTTTCACAAGTAGTGTATCCATAATAACAGGACTTATAAATAATTTTTTCCAAAATATGGGAACGAAAAAAGTCATATTATTAATTCGCAGTAACAAGGGTATACCAGGGAAAAATAGTAACACATGATAAATATGTATATGGGGTGCTCAAATCACGACTTCTTTGCCATGAGTTGTGGATCGGATCCCTTGTCCTGCTAATCATCATAAACGCAGCCGAATACACCATAAGTTCCGCCCCCTTACGAGCATAAGTCAAGAGAGTATTACTAGATGATTTATTCTACCCAACAATGAAAAGATTAGAGGGAAATCAGAGTCCCATAAGACAACTGAGGGCAGCAAAGTCGGAGATTACAAAAAGTAGCCAAGGGAAACCTCGAATCAGTGTTTCCTACTGGATCATACAAGTTCAAGACTCGAAAAAGTAGTCAAGGGAAACCCCAAAGTCCGTGTTTCAGACCAGAGCGAACATAGTTACAAGCCACTGATTCTTGTACAAATTATTCTTTTACTTTACTTTGTTAATGACTTAATCAAGTGTGACATTTAAAAAATAAAGCTTTTGAAGTTCGGATGCGATTAATAAGTCAGAGGTTTGTTCAAGTAAAACATATTTATAAAGTAGTTAACAAAGTGTGAATTAGGAAATACTGGTAGAGAGATCTGGACGTGTACCTGCAATAGACAAGAACACAAAGCACAATAGACAGAGAAAGAGAGTTAGTGTCCAAGGGTAAGAGTAAGTCTTGTCAATGGTCTAAGAGAGAGAAACAATGTGTGTATGAAAACAAAAAGAACTCAACTCAGAACAGATGACACCACTCCTATATATAGGGGCTTAGGCAACAATTACAAGGATTTATATAACCGCATGCGACGGTTATATAACTGCCTCGCAAGTGTACGGTCGATGATAACTCCATTTTCGGAGTTATTTTATGCCTTTTATTTCTACGTTTTGCGTGCTCAACATGTAGAATTTGTCGTCTCTTGAGTAAATTATGCTAAAATGTGAGAATATGAGTTCATGAGCTTTACTTGTTGAATCCGTGCGTTTCTTGAGATTTTATTGTGATATGATCGCGGGTTGTGTTTTCGTGTTGTGATTCACAAGAAAACAGGGCTTGTAGGATCATGCGGGAGATGGAAACGAGCTTCGGAAGCAAGGAACTTGAAGAAAAAGTCAAAGGAAGAAGTGCTGAAAAAGGAGTCCTCGTACGAAGACAAATGTCTCCGTACGAAGAGAATATACTTAGCCAAATGTTTGAAGTCTGAAGATCTCTTCCTAAACAAGCTTGCAGTACTTACATCGGAAGGCCATCGTACAAAGAGGAATTGTCTTCGTACGAAGACTCTTCGTACCAAGAGAAAAGTCTTCGTACGAAGACATCGCAGAAAAACGCAGATTTTTTGGGGCTTTTGCGTAGTTTATCCAAACTTTATAATATTGTTATGAAAACGTATTTAAGTGTATTAGGTCGAAAATTTTAGTAGTTCATCACATTAGAGACATCTTTTGGAGAGCAAGAAGCCATTGTAGGATCTTGGGAACTTTGGATCACTCGTTTGGATTCTCAACTCTTTCTCTTTCTTAGTTTTTGCTTATGAGATACATGAAACTCGTTGTTTTCAGTATGAATCGTAGTAGCTAAACCCTTTTTTCTGGGAATTCTAGTTTGGTGTAGCTAGGGTTTGATATAAACGTGATGTTTTGAGATTGTGATTCAATTTTTCAACTTAATCTATCGTGTTCTTTCATTATTATGGACTGTTTATGGTTTTGATTCTATTATTCTTGCGAATAGCTAACGTAGGAGTAATCTTAATTGACATTCACGTGGTAACTCCGTGAAAGTTAGTCCGTAAATTGAATAAAACACCTAGTCGAATCAATATTTGGTAACTCGGTATTATTAACTAGGATCGTTGGAGTAGAATTGTGAATTCTAATGCATGATTAAAAGTAAATTAGACTTGGTAACTCGGTAAATTTTGGTTTTAAGCATAGATAATTTGCTTGGTAACTCGGTAAAATTTACATTGCTCGATTAATAATAAAATACACATTGTTGTTTCACGAATCAAAGCATAAGTTTATATCATCCTAGTGAACCTAGAGAATTCTCGGTATCTGTCCTCTTATTAGAAAAGTCATAAATCATTCTTTGTTAATCGTGAACTACTCCACTCGATTAATTGAGAATCTTGTCATTTTTATTGTCAGTAGAATTAGAACAACACACAACTTTGCGACTTTCCCATATAAGGTTTAAGATAATAACTAGTTTAACAAAGTCCCTTGGGTTCGACAACCCGGATTTTCGAATTATTACTACACGCGACAACCATTCACTTGTGGTTAGAACGTGTCAAGTTCTTGGCGCCGTGGCCGGGGACTTCGGCTAAATTAGTTATAATTCCTAGCCTTATGGATTTTACTTTTTTGTTTATATCTATTACTCACCTACGTTTTGCGTGATATGTGATTTCATGTTAGCTTGTACGGTGCATGTCCTGTTCTAGAGACGAGCCTTTGCATCCTACACTTGAAGACACGGAATCCCTGTTACGAGCACAGCGTAGAGACAAGAGGAATTAAAGTTCAGTTACCATGGATGCTGAAACTAGAGCTGAGTTTGAGAGGATCCGCAAGGGTATGCGAGATGCGGAAGCAGCTAGAGTTGCAGCTGTTGAAGATGCGGCAAATAGAGCAAGGGAAGCTGAGGAGCTCAGAGCTCAGTTGACCGAGGTGCAAGATGCTATGGCACGCTTGAACCCTCCAAATCCATAACCACGTCTTGGTGTGGGGGTACAAGTGAGGAACGATGGAGGTAATAACAACAATGGGGGAAACAATAATAATGGGGGGAATAATGCACAGGATGCGGTGGCACAGTTTAACAATGCCGAGATTGAAGAACGCCCCATGGTGTATTATTTCAGGACTACTCCAGCATGTTACCAACCTACCATTGTCAGGCCGCAGATCAATGCCCAACACTTCGAGCTGCGCCAACATATGATCAATATGGTTCGTGATGAGTGCGCGTTCAACGGAGCTCCAGGAGATGATCCCAACCACCATCTACTTGTATTTGAGCAGATTACATCTACCTTGCATGATCAAGGAGTTTCAGACGAACCAGTTAAACTCTTACTGTTTCCCTTCTCATTGTCTGGAAAAGCTAAAAAGTGGCTTATGGAACTGCCAGCTGGGAGCATAGTGACATGGGCAGATTGTTGTCATGAGTTCTTGAGAAAGTATTTGCCACCATCCAGAGTCGCTCAACAGATGGCTGAAATTGCAAATTTTACTCAGGAAGAAAAAAGCTCATTGGGAGATGCTTGGAGGAAGTTCAGCCAAATTCTCCGTAGATGTCCGAATCATGGGGAGCCATGGAAAAATCTCTTCCACTACTTTTACACTGCATTAGACAAAGATACATTTTAACAGTTGGATATGCTAGCAGGAGGTAATTTTATGGGGCTTGTGGCGCAGCGAGCACAAGATCTGCTAAACAACGTGTCAAAGAGAGAGACTACACGAGCTGAAACTCGTAGGTACTCCAAACAGGGGATGCAGCCTTAGTAAACAAGATTGAATCTATGGAACAAAATCTATAATCAATGACCTCAAAATTTCATGGCATGCAACCTCCATCACAGAAGCCCATGGGTAAAATACTAGTAAATGAGAGACAGGGGTACGATAATAGTGTTGAAGAGGTGAATTTTATGAGACATCAGCAATGGCCCAACACATATCATCCTAACAATCGCAATCACCCAAACTTCAGCTATGCCAATCCAAACAGTGGATTATATGCACCCGGTCAGAGACCAAATGTTCCATTCCAAGCGCAAAGGCAAGTTCCACTACAGCAGGCTCCACAAAAAGAAGAGCAAGAGACAAATGCTTTATTGAGAAAGCTACTAGCTAATCAAGACAGGATGGAGAGCACGATTGTCTCAATACAAGCCACATTGAACAGCCACGAGACTCAGATTGGGCAGATTGCCAATCAGAATATCAAACTTCCACCGGGCATGCTTCCAGCAAACACCATCACGCCTAATGAGCAGTTGAATGCAATCACAACTCGCAGTGGCATCACTACTGAGGATCCTCCATATCTTAGCCACGCGCAAGCAGAAGCAACTAAGGCAACCGAGAAGGCGTTGGATGAAGCAATTCCGGTGCCTACCGTGATTCCCCAATCAAAGGACACGAGTAGGAAGTTGGAGGCGAAGCAAAATCCAAAGGAGTACAACATGCGTGTGCCATACCCGTAAAGGTTGAAGATTCAAGATGACGCTAAGCACTTCAAGAAATTTGTGGATATTTTCAAGAAGTTTCATATTAATATCCCTTTCGCGGAAGCCATTTCACAAATACCAAAGTATGCCAAGTTTCTCAAGGACCTCCTTTCCAATAGGAGGCGCATGGATGACTTTGAAACTGTAACCCTGAATGAAGAGTGTAGTGAAGTAGTGAAAAAATCATTACCAAGAAGATGAAAGATCCGGGCAGTTTCATCATTCCTGTGACATTCGGAGATGCGTTCCATGGTAGAGCGTTATGTGATCTTGGCGCAAGCATCAATTTGATGCCCACATCAGTATTTGAGAAACTTGGTGTAGGGGATCCAAAACCTACTCGTATTGCTTGCAGATGGCTGACCGTACTATCAAACGCCCAAGGGGTTTTTTGGAGGATGTGCTTGTGAGAGTCGAAGGACTCATCTTCCCCGCAGGTTTTGTGATTCTAGATATGGATGTTGATGATGAAGTCCCACTCATATTGGGACAACCATTTATCGCCACGGGGAAGACTATCATTGATGTTGCCAATGGAGAGTTGACGATGCGTATTAACGATGAGAAGGTGGCATTCAATGTCTTTGAAGCTATGAAATTTCCCGCGTATGCGGTGAGTGAGCAGTGTTTTGGTGTGGAGGCATACACACCAGATGAGGAGGAAAATATCTTATTGGAGCGGCTTATGAGGAGCTTTCTCTACTTGACTCGAGCGGAAAAGAACAAGCTATGGAAGCTCACTGGCGTCTGCCCCTACCCCTCTTTAATGAGGGAAGCAGGAAGATTCTTACTGTTTCTCTTATTACTGCTCCTATTTTAGAATTAAAGCCTTTACCTGTTCATTTAAAATATTTATACTTGGGATCTAATGAAACCTTGCCTGTGATTGTGTCTGCATGTTTGGAAAGGGAACAGGAGGAGCAGCTTCTCAAGGTATTGCAGGAAAGGAAAGCAGCTATGAGATGGACCATAGCAGATATCAAGGGGATCAGCCCCCAGTTTGCCAGCACAAGATCCGGCTCATGGAAGATAAGAAGCCGGTAGTTTAATATCAGCGCCGCCTCAACCTTCACATGCAAGAGGTGGTGAATAAAGAGGTGCTTAAATGGTTGGAAGCAGGCATCATCTACCCGATTTCCGACAGCACATGGACTAGCCCGGTACAGTGTGTCCCTAAGAAGGGAGGTATTACTGTGGTGGAAGGGGAAAAAGGTGATCAGCTTGCCACTCGTACTGTAACTGGGTGGAGAGTTTGCATGGATTACCGCAAACTCAATGATGCCACGCTGAAGGATCACTTTCCCCTCCCGTTCGTTGATCAGATGCTTGATAGGCTAGCACGTCATTCACATTATTGCTTTTTGGATGGACATTCCGGTTATAATCAGATAGAAATTGAGCCAGCTGACCAGGATAAGACGACATATACTTGTCCTTATGGGACCTTTGCCTTTAGACGTATGCCATTTGAGCTATGCAACGCACCTGCCACGTTTCAGAGGTGTATGATGTCTATCTTCTCTGACATGATGGTGCAAAATTTTGAGGTCTTCATGGATGATTTTCGCTCTATGGTGATGGGTTCGAAGACTGTATACAGCAGCTAGCTCGGGTTCTTGACAGATGTATTGACACCAACCTGGTGCTTAACTGGGAGAAGTGTCATTTCATGGTGACCGAGGGAATAGTGTTGGGGGTCAAGATTTCAAGGAAGGGTTTAGAGGTGGACCGGGAAAAAAATGAGGTGATTGAGAAGCTTCCTTACCCTACATCTGTCAAAGGGGTACGAAGTTTCTTGGGACAGGCAGGGTTTTACCGGCGGTTCATGAAGGATTTCTCAATGATTACTAACCCGTTATCTGGTTTGCTTGAGAAAGATGCAGTTTTCGAATTTGATGCAAATTGCAGGGCAACTTTTGATGTACTCAAGGAAAAGTTTATCAGCTCACCCATCATATCCACACCAGACTGGACCTTGCCGTTTGAGCTTATGTGTGATGCTAGCGACTATGCGGTGGGAGCAATATTGGGACAGTGGGAAAGACAAGGTAGCTCATGTCATTTACTATGCCAGTCGTACTCTTAATAATGCACAGGTTAACTATGCCACCACGGAGAAAGAGATGTTGGCTATCATCTTCGCGTTGGACAAGTTTCGTCCGTATCTTGTGGGTTCTCAGGTGACGATTTTCACAGACCATGCAGCCCTCAAGTATCTTCTTACCAAGAAAGATGCAAAGCCAAGATTGATCCGGTGGGTTTTGTTGATGCAAGAGTTTGACGTGGTAATCAAAGACAAGAAGGGGGTAGATAATGTTGTTGCTGACCATTTTTCACGGCTAGAGAATGAAAAACAGGAAGATGTGCCAAGTATAGAAGATTTTCCAGATGAACAACTTATGGTAGTGGTAGCAGATGTGCCTTGGTTTGCTGACTTGGCAAATTTTAAGGCACTCAACATTGTCCCCAAAGACATGACCTTCCATCAAAAAAAGAACTTCTTCGCAGATGCACGACGTTATTTTTGGGATGACCCCTATCTGCTCAAGTTAGGAGATGATAATGTGTTGAGAAGATGTGTAGCTGAGCCAGATACGTTGGATATTCTTAGGAATTGCCATGAACTGAATTGTGGAGGACATTTTGGCAAAATGCGCACTGTGGCTAAGGTACTTCAAAGTGGTTTTTATTGGCCTTCTTTAGATGCTCATTTATTTGTACAGCAGTGTGACCGGTGTCAGAAAACCGGCAATATCTCCAACCGAAATGAGATGCCTCAAAATTTCGTGTTGGAAGTGGAGCCCTTTGACGTGTGGGGCATTGATTTCATGGGGCCATTCCCCTCTTCACTTGGAAATCTTTATATACTGTTAGCTGTGGATTATGTGAACAAGTGGGTAGAGGCAATGGCTTTTCCCAAGAATAATGGAGCTACTGTAGAGGGATTCGTGCGCAAGAACATATTCACGCGGTTTGGGATCCCGAGGGCCATTATCAGTGATGAAAGATCGCATTTCGTGAACAAAGTCTTTGCCAATATTTTGAGAAAATATGGGATAAATACACATAAGATATCACTAGCTTATCATCCGCATTCGAATGGGCAAGCTGAAGTCTCTAACCGAGAGATAAAGGGGATTCTAGAGAAGACAGTCAATCCGGGACGCAAAGATTGGTCCCTGCATTTAGATGATAGTCTATGGGCATATAAGACTGCATACAAGACCCCTTTAGGCATTTCTCCCTACCAGCTAGTATTTGGGAAGTCGTGTCACCTTCCGGTGAAACTTGAACACAAGGCGTTCTGGGCCTTGAAGAAGATCAACTTGGATGCTAAGCTCTCAGGTGAGCAACGTAAACAAGCACTACTTGAACTTGAGGATTCCGATTGATGGCATATGAGAGTGGAAAAATTTATAAGGAAAGGACAAAGCAGTGGCACGACAGGCACATCATACCGAGAGACTTCAAGGTAGGACAGAGAGTGCTGATCTTCAATGCCAGACTAAAGCCGTTTCCAGGAAAGTTGAAGTCTAAATGGAGTGGTGCCTACACAATTACTGCAGTTTATCCATGGGGATCTCTTGAGGTGGAAGATGCAAATGGGAATAGGTTCAAGGTAAATGACCAGAGAGAAAAGCCGTATGTGGATGGGAATTTCATTGGAGTCACTGAATGGCTCCATGCGATTCCTGCTATTTGATTATCTCTGAGGTAACTGGGTCGGGCCGTCGACCTTAAATTACAAGCTCTTGTTGGGAGGCAACCCAACCTATTTATTGCTATAGTTTAGGTTTTTATACTGTTTTGTTTATTTTTATTCAGTTTGATTTATTTGAGAGGTGCGAGAGAGTGGATTTAATATTTCCAATGAATATGTGCAGGATTCCGAGGTGAAAGGCCTGTTCCGGATCCCCCGTCTTGATGCACGTGTGCAAAACAGAGTGAAAATTGAAGAATAGCAGCCTGAAACGTGTATCGGGATCCAGAATGAAGGAATTGAAGACTGACGCCACTCCTACACTTATTCAACACGCGCAACTAGGGTAGATCATGTTCCCGTACTCCCCGTCTTGATATTCGCGAGGATTTTATTGATAAACAGAGAAAGCTAGCACATTGGCACGGATTACGAGGTGATATTTTGAAGAAGAGAATGAAAACAGAATTGAACAGTGCCAATGTGTGGGGGTGGTTGAGAGCTTTCTGTAGACAGGTGGATCGCGCATATCGGAGTCTGGATGAGAAATTTACGCCAAAAAGGATGCTCAAGAGAGTAAAACGAGGCCAAAAGCATCCGGAAATGCAAAACGTGTCTTGGAATGCGTATAATTGACGAATGAAATATTCCCGGACTTTGGGAGTGTTTTAGGGTAAAAAGGGAGTCTCGAGGTCGAGGAGATCCTTCGGAAAGCAAATGCATGATCGGATACGCGAAAATATACCAAAAAGGATGTTTTTGGCAGCTCTAGGCTTCTCTTCGTACGAAGAGAAAAGTCTTCGTACGAAGACATTGTACTTAGAAAATTTTTGGCCTCTGAACTTTGTCTTCCCAGAACAGCTTGCAGTACTTGTCTGGGAAGACCTTCGTACGAAGACCACTGACGAAATGACAGGTTTTCCCGATACATAGAAGAAGAAGGGGGGGCTTTATTGGAGGGCAATATCGACTTTTTTCACGTTAGTTTTTGGAGATAGTTGCAGATGAAGGTGTTTCTCCTTCATTCTTCACGTCAGCTCTTCACTTCTCCTCCATAGCCGAACCTTACTCTTTCTCTCTCCAAACTCAAAACTTCACCAAATTCTACAAGAAGACTAGGGTTTTGTGCGCATTTCAGAGGGGATCAAAGTTTGGTGGGGGATTTGAGTGAGAGTGAAGAAAGAGGGAGAAATCAGTGAAAGAAAGTCTAGGGTTTTTGATCCTAGATTTGAAATTTGGGGAAATTGGAGCTTGATTCAGCCTTCCGTCAAGAAGACAACCTTGAGGGGGACATCACAAGGAGCAAGGTGCACCATTCACTTAGCGATTTCATCAAAAAAAATCGGCGACCCCAAAAAACGGTCCTTTTTGCCGGAATTTCTGCAAATTTGTGCCCGTAAGACTTGCTCCGGGCATGTAGGTACTCTCTAATCTAGTAATTTCAATATACGAGTCCTAGGCACAATTGAGTAAAAGCCCGATTTTATTTTGTTGCACTTAGTAGCGTGCTTGGGGGAGATTGAATAGAGTCCTAGGATTACGTGCTACAAATTGCTTACGTGTTTAATTTCTGCAAACACTTCTTGTCACATTGCACGGGTTGAATTATTTGTTTTTAATTGAATTTGAGCATTACAATGGCGGGTGGTGGAAAGAAACGAAAGAAGGGTGAGGGTACATCTCAAGAGGCATCCGGCTCGGGTGATCCTCAGTTAGAAATCCCGCCTTCACCCGAATACCCTGTTTTGAATAACCCTCCACCGAATAAACCGGGAATTGTAGGACGACGATCGTCTAAAGTGAACCTGAAAGAGCGTAGTATTGGGACCGCTTGCTTTGATAATTATCGATTTGTTACATTCGAGGCCCATCTAGACTCTATTAGGGACACTTACTTGAAAAAGAATGGGCAGTCGGAGAAGGAGTTTCCATTGCACGAGGACATGCCTCAGGCAATCAAGGACATCGTTGAGCGTGAGAAGCTGACCAATTGGTTCAAGCTTGTAGGGAAGTCTATTTCTCACATAGCGCGTGAGTTTTTCCTCAATTTGAGGTATGATAGAGATGGTGAGAGTCAGGACCCCCGCCTCGTCAATTGTCGGAACGAGTGGATAGTCTTCACGCCAGAGACTATCGGCTTGGCCATGGGGTTCCCCGTTTGCGAGAGTGTTTTGGTTACAGTGCCACTATTCGTAGTGAGGGTATTTGGTCTCGAGTCAATGTCTTTTGCTTTGCGAAGGGAGTAGACCCGTGGGATAGAATAGGGGAGGTGCCTCAATGGAAAGCTCACAAGAACTACTTTAGGCCCGAGGCAAGGTGGTGTTGTGAGTTGCTAGAGATTGGGTTCTGGGAATCACACAGAATCCCCATTACTCTTTCCTCCTATGTGTCTTGGCTCTGTGTCTATACATTGGGGTTCAGGTAGACATCCCTAGGCTGATTTGGGAAAATTTCTTGGAGAGAGTGTCAAGGACTAACAAGTTGGGTCCTGGCCACACTTGTTTGCTGACTCATTTGGCTAAGACGGCAGAAATACCAATTAGGAAAGACATGGACCTGAAAAGGTTTACTGATAGGAAATGGTCTAGGTTTGATGAGTCGGCAAAAACAAAGGGCATGGGTAGGAAGATGAACACCTCTCGGTTTGACAACCAAGTTGCTTATGACCACTTGAAGGCGGAGATGGCCCGGGATAGAATTGAGAGAAGACGCGAGTTTGACCATACTAGGGGCAATCAGGCGAAGCTGGGTAGCTTAATCTACATGGTGGGCCAGTGGGTTATTCAGTCGAGTGGTCAGGCAGCAGAGGAGTTTGTTCCACCAGTCCCTACGGCGGATCCGTGGTTTCAGGAAGACGATTTTGAGTATCCGGTTCCGCGAGTGAGGACGAGTTAGAGTTGGAAGCAGAGGATGATGAAGAGGAGGAAGATGAGGAAGAAGATGATTAGTGGAGCGTGCCCTTACGCTAGGATTGTTGATTCCTCGTTTAATCGTTGAGGACAACGATGCATCCTAGTGTGGGGGTGGGTTATACCCTTTCACTAGTCAGTTATTGAGTCTTTGCATAGCCCGTGTCGCATTTTAGGTAGGAATTTTGGTTATGTCCTTATTTTCTTCTTTATTATTTATAATTTTGTTTGCATGTTTATTTTTGTTAAGTTATCCCACCAACATATCGAGTCGGTAGTCGAGTTGACCGTGCATGTAGTCTAGGTATAAAAAAAAATCTAAAAATTTGAACAAAAAAAAACTAAAAATTTGAGAAAGGGCAATCAAAAGAAGCTGGAAATTTGGTAAAATCGAGAAGTATGAGGCTTTTAGGCATAGGGCATGATTTGCGATCGAGAGTGACAGCGTGAGTCCCCCTTAGTAAGTATAGAGAAGCTTTCTTTACGGGAATGCATGCCTATTTTTCACACGAACTTAATTTCCAAATCGAAAGTGTGTGCCTAGTTTTCTTACAAGAGTTGAGCTAGGTGTGAGCTAAACAAGCCGAACATTCTCGTGTACGTCTTAGGTAGTCGCCAACCCGCCTCGAAGTGGCACACAAACAGATGTGCGAGGTCGTGTATTAGAGCACTCACTGCTTATAGAACTTACCCTGTAGGACCACTAGTAAACCCTGTTTTGAACCTTGGATTCTTTGATAACCTCTTGACTTGGGGTGACGATCTTAGCCTTCATCACTGATTGTTTAGAATCACCACTTTAGTGTGTCACGAGGGAGTTGTAGTTGAGGGGGTTCGATGAGGGAGTGCTGCATGATATATTTGTGTGAGTCTTACACATTGCATATGCTTCATTTGTGATTTTCGAGGGGATGCGAGGGTGAGTGAGAGTAGGCTTGCGCACTTCGGTGTGGCGGTGTCCCATGTCGTCACAACAGGGACACAGTTGTGGAGAGCCGTGAGTGTGCAACATCTAATACACACAAAAATTGGGTTGGGTGAATTTAATTGGTGGATTGTGCTAGGTACCGGATTTTACTCATCATGGTGTGGGAGGTTCGGTTGGATTAGGCACGAGACATACATCCGATTGACTACGTGAGAGGGGACATGATTACATTCGAGTGTGGGGGTGTCGACTTTTGACTACGGACATCGAGATTGAGCTTGCGACGACTCCATCCCCACACATGTGCTTTATTTTGTTTGCGGTTTAGTTTGTAACACCATGGATTTCATCGATCTAGGGGAAGATGAATTTATTTGTGATACATATTCATTGTCTTGATTATTTCCTCCCCCTATCATCTCATTTTGGCTTGACGTTTGGAAGATCACTCGGGATTTATATTGTGGAAATTTTGCGGAAAATTGAGAAGGATAAAAAAAAATCAGAAAAAAAGAGAGAAAAAAAAATATGAGTTGAATAAAGGAATAAATGGGAAGCTTATTTGAAGACAGAGTGGAGAAGCAACTCGTTCATCAACGGGAAGTTCTATCTTATGCATAATTCACGACGGTGGCCGCGGAGATCGTAATTGTACCGGGGTTTGAGGGGATCGAGGGCCGGAGATGCTGAGTTTCGGGTTCGGTTTCTATCATTGTTGTGAGGGTGTGTGAGATGTGGTATTTGTGAGAATGTGACGCTTTAGGGCTAGTACGTGATTATTATCCTTTCGTCCCTAATACTCATCATTCTAAACCCGTTAGTGGAATAGGATCTCGGACCATGAACGTGGCTTAGCTTAGCGTAGCCTCTTATTTTGTGGCACACACGAAGAGGTAATGCATTCTTGTACGTAGTGTAGCTAGGTTCTCTATACTAGCTAGGGGAGATTCTCGTTGTCAAATTTGGTTTAAACTCATGCCTTGTATCTAGATTTCTCATCGCTTCGTGATAACCGGTTTAAGCTAATGGAGATTGCCCAATCTCGCAAAAGAAAAGAAAAAAAAATTGTTATTTCAATACTTGCATTATGAATATTGCATTTTCATATAGGTGCATTGTGTATAATCGAGTCGTGTCGACTAGTAAAAGGGTGGTTTGTGGTTTGATCTAACTCGGACTAGTATGCAATTGATGTCGGATTTGTATGCAATGAATGGTGATAGTATGCAATTGGCGTAGGGAAGTTATGCAATGATGAATTGGTTTGGTATGCAAAGTTGGATTGATTGCGGGAAAGTGAGAGGATTTTGGCTTGAGAAGTTTTATATGACTTGTGTAATTTGCTCGGGTTGAGCAAAAGGTAGTGTGGGGGTAGTTGATAACTCTGTTTTCGGAGTTATTTTATGCCTTTTATTTCTACGTTTTGCGTGCTCAACATGGAGAATTCGTCGTCTCATGAGTAAATTACTTGTTGAATCCGGGCGTTTCCATGGATATTTTGAGTTTTTATTGTGATATGATCGCGGGTTGTGTTTTCGTGTTGTGATTCGCAGGAAAACAGGGCTTGGAGATCATGCGGGAGATGGAAACGAGCTTTGGAAGCAAGGAACTTGAAGAAAAACTCAAAGGAAGAAGTGCAGAAAGTCTTCGTACGAAGAGATTATACTTAGCCAAAATTTTGAAGTTTGAAGATCTCTTCCTAAACAAGCTTGCAGTACTTACAAAGGAAGGCCTTCATTTCTTCGTACGAAGACTCTTCGTACGAAAAGAAAAGTCTGCGTACAAAGACATCGGAGAAAAACGCAGATTTTTTGGGGCTTTTGCGTAGTTTATCCAAACTTTGTAATATTGTTATGAACATGTATTTAAGTGTTTTAGGTTAAAAATTTCAGTATTTCATCACGTTAGAGACATCTTTTGGAGAGCAAGAAGCCATTGTAGGAGCTTGGGAGCTTTGGATCACTCGTTTGGATTCTCAACTCTTTCTCTTTCTTAGTTTTTTGCTTATGAGATACATGAAACTCGTTGTTTTGAGTATGAATCGTAGTAGCTAAACCCTTTTTGCTGAGAATTCACGTTTGGTGTAGCTAGGTTTTGATATAAACGTGATGTTTTGAGATTGTGATTCAAGTTTTCAACTTAATATATTGTGTTCTTTCATTATTATGGACTGTTTATGGTTTTGGTTCTATTATTCTTGCGAGTAGCTAACGTAGGATTAATCTTAATTGACATTCACGTGGTAACTCCGTGAAAGTTAGTCGGTAAATTGAATAATTCACCTAGTCGAATCAATAATTGGTAACTCGGTATTGTTAACTAGAATCGTTGGAGTAGAATTGTGATTTCTAATGCATGCTTAAAAGTAAATAGACTTGGTAACTCGGTAAATTTTGGTTTTAAGCATAGATAATTTGCTTGGTAACTCGGTAAAATTTACATTGCTCGATTAATAATAAAAGACACGTTGTTTCACGAATCAAAGCCTAAGTTTATATCATCCTAGTGAACCTAGAGAATTCCCGGTATTTTTCCTCTTATTAGAAAAGTTGTAAATCATTCTTTGTTAATCGTGAACTACTCCACTCGATTAATTTAGAATCTTGTCATTTTTATTGTCAGTAGAATTAGAACAACACACAACTTTGCGACTTGCCCACATAAGGTTTAAGATAATAACTAGTTTAACAAAGTCCCTTGGGTTCGACAACCCGAATTTCCGGATTATTACTACACGCGACAACCATACACTTGTGGTTAGAACGTGTCAGTCGACCGCATTTATAGGCGTGTGATTCGCAAGTTTCTCAGATAACTGACAAGAATCGCACGTGGGTGTAACTGTTACTCACGTGCGAAGTCCTAACTCTAGCCTCCAAGCCACTTAGACCCTTGACTCCCGTCCGGATTATACACGAGGGTGACCCTCTCACACAACCCCCATATGGATAAGTATAAATGTAAGAACAAGTATAGAGTGATAGTGGAGGACCATGTAGTTTCATCACTGACTGACACGTGGACGATGATCGATGTACACAGAACGCACTATCCACATTAGCCCCATTTTGCGCACATGCCACGCGTGTCATGGTCTTTAGGCACAAAACTGACCATGCGTGACTTTTACGCGAACGTGCGAACGATTAAAATTCATTTCAGAAACCCTATCCCCCAAAACAAACACCATCATTGCTTAGGTGTCCTTAGATTCGTGTAGTAGGCCTTAATGTGATTCATAGCCTGACGTGGTAAAACCCACATTCATACGTTTTTACCAGTTACCGAGGCTTAAGCTAGCTAAAGGGTCGTGGCCTCAAAGGTCTTATCATAAGTATCATCTTGTCTCTTCATTATACGCCACTGTTGTTGGAGTCTATGTGCAGAGATGGAGAACTTAAATTGCATATCTTGGAATTCAATCTTCTTTTCAACATCCTCAATCAAGCTTTAGAAGATCACAAAGCACATCAAGGTTAGTAGATTTCATTAATCAATAACATGAAGTTCATAATAATTCTTGTAGAAACAATTTTCTCTCATCTAATATGGGTTTACTAGAATGTTCTTCAAGAAAAAATCTGGGTTTGCTTGAATATCGTCTAAAAATATCTCCTTTTGACTGAATATTCGTCCAATACTATAAAAATATGTTCTTTATCACCATAATCTTCTGATTGTGTATGCATTCTCGATATACTAGACATGACCCCATCAAAGAAATCGAAAAAAACTGGGGATTTACCAGATCTTCCTAAAGATCTATGGCGTAAAGCCCCTTATTTGAATGGAGAAGATTTTTATCTTGCGACTGTCAAAGGAAAAACTCTTGAAAAATCCCAGAAAAGAATAATCTGCAATTAATACCTGAACCAGAAATAGATGATTGGGATCTTGAAAATATCAATGAAGTACACAGACTTGGTCTTGAAGCTGGACTATACCCCTACACAGAAATTAGTCATCAAACTTTTATGGAGAGTTAGATTGGAGGGAGGAATGAACCGAACACATCCTCGAACATTTTGAACCAACATTAACTCAAGAAGGGATATATGATGTCGTGTGTGCGATATAAGGATTGAACCTTAAACTCGACAATGATATGTTGATGAATCTTTTCTCTAGGTATACCAAGAAAACTCACACATTACATTTTGCGACCTTCGAAGCTGCGCATACCCTCAAATATGTAGAGATATTGATCGAACTTCCTTTTATGGGACACGTGGATCCTTTATCTCATCTGAAGACTTCTGAAGAAATCGCTCTTCTCGAGAAAATGAAGGAATGCATATCAAAAGTGAAGAAAACAGCGTCGAGGTGGACTTTGAGTACTCCTGCATAAACACATGTGTTTCTAAAAATATGTACGAAAAACGTTAGGTCGAGATGGATAACCTACTTTTATCATGATTTTGTGAAGACGAAGACTTCCCAAGAAATATAAATAACGATCCCAAGGCAGTAACCTCTCTTGACGGAAAAATCTCTGCATATACATTGTGTGGTTTCCTCTGTGTCTGGTTATCAAGATACTTAATAGACGGACATCCTCATGACGGAGTCTTCTTCCATGTGCTCGCGCTTGCAGTTTGTCTTGCTCAAGGTAAGAAAATAGCTTTAGGAGCTTTGGTTCTAGGTTCTTTATATCATCGACTGGATATGGCCATGAATGATGCTGAACAATCACGTGGCAAAGCTGACATTTTAACATATGTTCATTTCGCATTTCTATCAATGTGGGCATTTAAAAGATGGCCCCTATATGCTCCAATTCCAACGATAGTAAAGCTGTGGAATGCACCCAAGGCTCCAAATGATTTTCTCTGTTCTCGAGGGTGGCGTTGGTTTAAGACAAAAGGAATTCAACGCTCATTTTCTTTGATCTGCGATGACATCAGTTATTTCGTGTCTAGACCATATGTCAGTGAATTGGATGACATTATCTCGCACTCAGAGATGTATCCTGCTAAAGACTCCAATTACACTCATGCGCATATCACCAAGGGAGGACTGTGTTATTCCAGGTTTCTAAGTTGTGTGCGAGAGGATCTTGGCCTTCTTTGTCAGAATATGATTACGAATGTGAAAGTTATGAATTCATAACGGTCGGTTATGAACCAATCCGAGTAAGTCCCCAATTTGGTTTTGATGCTGTGACGCCTTCCTTTTGGCCTGAATCGATAACTGAAATTTCTACAAGGAGAGACAACACTGAACTGGGTATGTTTCTGGAATGCGGAAGTTTGTCTTTATGCGAAGTCTTTCCTTAGATTTCGACCAAATAGAGCTTCTACTATCCGAAAAGGTCCACTCAAATCATCCTTTTCTAAGAACGCGCATGTGTATGGCTTCTATTGGCTTTTGGACACGGATAAACTCTTATGTGCTGATTTTATATTCAAGAGAAAATTGCTGCAGTGAGAAAGAATTCCCACAAAGCAAGGAAGGTTTTGCTGTTACACTCAACAAGGTATCTTCGACACACTCTTCTTCTTTCATTATACGTATAATGAAATTACAAAATATTAATTATATTTTGTGTTATATTGTTACTTCAGGAGATATGCTTTGGCGATCGCAGTGCAGGAATCATCAATGATTTTCGATCTAAACAAAAAAAGAATAAGCAATTATAGAACATGAGATGGAAATGACCCCGAAAACCAGAGGCGAATTCGGTCGGCGCTTGCCGATTTACTTTCAATCGTTGAATCGGATAAGAATCCCAAAAAGATAAAAGTATCTGGTGAGCCATCAGCACATGTAACAGATGCAGGGGTCACCAGACAAGTGAAGCATCCACGAAAAAGTCCAGTTGCTGTTGAAAAGTCAGCTCCAAGAGCAGTAATACCAAGAACTAAAAGCAAAAATTAGTTGCCATCGAAGAAGAATTTGGCAAGCGCGCGACAACAGAGTACCTCTGATTTTTTTTTAGTACAATGCATGTACAACTATTGCCGTCGAAGAAGGTATTCATATCTTCAAACATCATTATGACCCGAGTCTTCGAACTTTAACATAAAATATTTTATTATAAATTAAGAAGAAACACAAAACGGAAGCTGTCGAGGAAAATACAGATTGCATGCAAGAAGATGTTGACAGAGAACATGATATAGATGATGTAATCGAAGAATTTCGGACAATGGCAGAAGCTTTCGAGGAACGCAAAAGAGAAGAAGAAGAAGAAGAAGAAGAAGAAGAAGAAGAAGAAGAAGAAGAAGAAGAAGAAGAAGAAGAAGAAGAAGAAGAAGAAGAAGAAGAAGAAGAAGAAGAAGAAGAAGAGAGAAGAAGAAGAAGAAGAAGAAGAAGAAGAAGAAGAAGAAGAAGAAGAAGAGGAAGAAGAAGAAGAAGAAGAAGAAGAATAAGAAGAAGAAGAATTTCGACTTGCTCTAAAGAATAGTTTAGAGGAACAAAGTTCGGTTCTAGTTGTTGAAGAAATGCAACATGCCCAATCGGATTTCCAAGAAATAATTGGTGATACAAATGAAGAATGTACTATTTTCAAATTTGCATTATCACACCAAGAAATTATCTTTCAAGCACTAAATCATGGAGTGTCTAAGCGTGACATTCGTTAATGGTTAGTGGACCGATGTGGGGAATCATCAAGTAAATGAAACAAATTATGATCAAAATCATATGCGTATGAACTTTCATATACAAACTATAACAGTTCTTTGTATATAGTCAGGTCATGCACTTTTTAAAAGAATTGATGATAATATTCAGCATACTAATCAAGTTGACATCCCATATTAAAGTGGAGATGATATCCCATATGAATGTGGAGGTTCTTTTACGCGATAAACTCTTAAAATTCAATGGTAAAATTTATCAGACATATATCAATAATTTATCATTGGTGCAGAAATTGAAGGTTCAAGAACTTCCTCAATTCAAAGTGTTGTTTTACGGCCTTCTGAAGTCATTACTGAAGCTTATACTGAAGATTTAGTGATGTCTGAGCAACCAACTCATACAAAGGAAGTGCGATTACATGAAGAGCAACCACAAATCGATGATGATCGAATTGAGCTTATTGTCGAACAAGAACAAGAGGAAAACCTTCAACAAGAATATTATCAATTACCCGTTACAGATGATGTGAATATGGAAAATCTTAAGCATGATGAAGATCAATCAGAAGTGACTAATTCAACTCCTTTGGTAGAGGCAAATCTTGACCAATATGAGCAGCAAACAGAGATGATTATCTTATCCGCTGTACTTGAAGCTATTCGATAAAATCCACCTAAGATAGCTACTGCGAATGAGGCAAATGCGACTATTATTGAGCGAAACCAAAATGCTTCATCAAGCGTTAGTACCCCTGTGGCAACAACTGAGGTTCAAGGAAGGAGCAATCCACTTTCGAAAAATCCAAGTAGTACATCTGTATTAAGGAATGTCGCATCTTCTGAAGGTATTAGCACAAGTTCTCAAAGTGAAAACTTGTCTCTATCTGGATTGTTTAGTGAAGATTCACATGATGAAGATCGTTCTCTGCCACCATTGGTATATCTTCATCCCCCATTTCTTCCTGGTCAATGACTGATACAACTGCGACTTCTTTTCTCTTGGGCTCTTCTGCAGAATGAGATGGTAAAGGATTGTTGCGATCATCCTTAACCGGTTCCTCGATGATTAAATCCCCATATTTCAATTTCCTGTCTACTAACCACTTGAGTTTTCTGCACTCCACTGTTGGAAGGGTGACTTGGCCATGGCATGCACTCACACCACTTTGGATCCCTTAACTATTCTCCTGTGGGATTCCTCTCGAGCGCATGTAGCACTCCATCTTTTCTCCACTGCTTGCAGAGTTTTGTAACTTATCCAATGGAACAAGAAAGAGGCGGTGGCTGTGATTTCTGTGATGAGACCGCATTTACCTCAACTTCGCCCCCTTTTATAGTTGAATCGTCCGATCCTGAAGCCTGATCCTCCTGATCCTCCTTTGGTCGAGAATCTCTTTTTCTGTTTCTCTACTATAGGCTCTATGTTTCCGGTACAGTTAATTAACTTGGAGAAAGAAGGCATATGCAAATTAATTAACATACCTTTATATTCATCGCCCATTCCTTGGAGGCATATCTCCACCAGACGAATTTCAACAACTTCTTCCATGCATTCTAAAGACTTCGTTTTGAACTTTTTCATAAACGCGACCCCTTCTTCGTCATGTTTCAGATGCATGCGCGACTGATGGATTGTTGTCAATTTTTCTTCTACTTGGAAGAACTTGGTGTATAAATTCTTCACTATATCTTCCCACGTGCGGACAGATCCTGCGTCCAGCATTCTATACCATTTATATGCAACATGTCCCCATGATTTTCAAAATTCGCGCAGCAATAGCCTCTGGTCAATTCCGTGCGGGCCCATGAAGTCCACAAAATGCATAACGTGCTCCTGCACGTTGCCGTAAATTTCGTCGAATTTCTCCCATTTCGGCTTCTTGTATCCTACCACTCTGTCCCAGCTCTTTCTTCCCAATTTGACTTTTGTCACTATTTACTGGGTCACTTTGACCCGGTGATTTGAATAGCAAACCAATGTAATTTTTTGATAATTTTTTCATGGTGTTGTAGAGTAAAAGTTGCTCTATAATATGGTAAAAAAGTTATAAAAAAATCGTATTATTTTGCTATCCAAATCACCCGGTCAAAGTGACTCAGATACGAGTCAAAAAAAAGTCAGATGGGAAGAAAGAGCTGGGACGGACTGGTACGAGATCTTGCATGAGATATATCTCAGGAGTAATCGTAGGTGCACATTCCACCTTCGGTATGACTGCATCTACAAGACACAGGTTAGCTAGAAAACTATCCAAACGTCGCTCGAAGGCTGTCATGTTCGGCGAAGTGCCTCCATCTGCGACAAGTGTGGAAGTCGTAGGGAATCCAGGGATATATGGAATGTTGGGATCATAGGGAGTAGTTTTGATGCATATTTTTTGGATTGTGATTGCATAAGATGGTGGTTGTGGTGGTCTTACTGGAAAATTTTCGAAAGAGTTTCCAACTGGTATTCATTCAGGTTGGAATGCTGGTGCGAGTGGGGGTGGTGGTGGCAAGTCAGGTGGTTGAGGCGTTGGGCCAAAGGGAAGAGGAGGTTGTCTGGAAGGCAGAGGGTGTGATGGCATAGGGTTGTGTTGCGTTGGTGGCGCTGCTGTTCCTGAAGGAACAAAACTCCCGTTTGAAGAATTATGGGCGATGCTTACCATAATCGCCATTATCTGGGATATCTGTGAGGATTGGGCCTCATGAACCTTGCTTGGTTCTTGATGGTTGCATTCAGCATCTCCAGAGATTGCGCGTCGTTCGAAATCGTCTGTGACTGGAGAGTGTTGTTAATATTAAGTGAAGTCTTGTCTCTTGAAACTCCATCCCTGGAAGGGGAACGGTTCTCATCATCATGCTCGCCATTGTGAGACATAATTACAAGATAATGAGTGAAGCGTGAAGGTTGCTTGACGTCGGATTCACCAATGTGGGTTAGGGAATACTGGTAGAGAGATCTGGACGCGTACCTGCAATAGAAAAGAGCACAAAGCACGATAGACAGAGCAAGAGAGTAAGTGTGCAAGGCTAAGAGTAAGCCTTGTCAATGGTCAGAGAGGAGACAGTGTGTGTATGATAACCAAAAGAACCGAACTTAGAACAGAAGACATCACTCCTATATATAGGGGCTTAGGGAAACAGTTACAAGGAGTTATATAACTACGTGCGACGGTTATATAATTTCCTCGCACGTGTACGGTCGACTGCATATACAGGCGTGTGATTCGCAAGTCTCTCAGATAAATGACAAGGATCGCATGTGGGTGTAACCTTTACTCACGTGCGAAGTCCTTACTCTATCCTCCAAGCCACTTAGACCCCTTGATTTCCGTCCGGATCATAAGCGAGGGTGACCCTGACTCACAGCCCCCATATGGATAAGTATAAATGTAAGAACAAGTATAGAGTGATAGTGGAGTACCATGTGGTTTCATCACTGACTAACACGTGGACGATCGATGTACACAAAACGCACTATCTACACAAAGTACGATAATTCCATTTATAATAATAAAGTAGTTCACACAAAGAAAGTAGGCACGCAAGACCGTTGTAACAGAACTCCTGTTTTAGAGCTTTGATACAAGTTTTTTATGCGTACCACCTCACGAATGATATACAAATAAAATAAGAAAACGGAATTTTATGTTTTTCGCTTGAGAAAGATTTGCTAACTACGTCCACGGTGGAAAAGCACCCTTTATTTCACTGAGAGGAACAATTACAATTATTTGCATCCTGAAACTAGAACCCAAGGGTCCGTATATAGGAAAAAACCCCAAGGAGGTGAGGAAGAGGCCCAATCCCAATGGCCCAAGCCCAAAGACTGCCGTCCCTTTTGTTTCTAACCTAGCCACTAGTTTGACTATTCCTTCAAGGCCTCGACTCAACAAATCTCCACCTTCCCTTGAGTTCTCTCGTCAACCGCAATTGCTCCTCTTCTCGTGAATAAATTTACGTCTTATTCGCACCCAAAGTCTACCGTCACAGAGACTCACTGGACCGGGTCCGACATGCCCCGATGGGCCTCACTGGCTCAAGATGTTGAGCAATTCCAGACATTACTGGAACTTGCTCACCGAAGCTGGCTTCTTAACATATATGTGGGGTTGTCAGTTGTCCCCACCTTCATTACCTCGATCGTGCTCTCGTTTCTCAGAAATGATACCTGATGTCGATATGTTTTGTGCTTTCATTATGAACATGTACCATATTCAAGCAAATCACGCTCAAGCTATCTGAAGGAACTATCTCTTGATCTTGAAGTAGGCCTATATCATTGGCCATACCTTTAAGCCATATTTCCTCATTTTCTGCTTCCGTTAGAGCCATAAACTCCACATCGGTGGTTGACAAGGTCACTGTCGGCTGTAGCGTTGTCACATCCCCCTCCCGCCGACCCCGATTAGCGATTAATAAAAACTTTGCGTTAACGGGAGGAGGACGCGACATGCCGGTGCGGCCTTGACTCGTGGAGAGGCTAAACGAGTAATTCGTGATAAAAGTTTCTAAAATTAACTTTGCGGAAGCGTAAATATCAAATCACTTGGGGTCGTCATAAGAAAAACACATCAAATTGTAACATAATGAAAATATTGGAAATAAAAAGTTATAACTGGGAAATTATTTACATTTAGCCCTCTCGACTCATAACGTACTCAGAGCATAATTCGGGAAATGTTATAGGTATCATACAAGGCTCATACAAAGTCTTGAATTCATAATTACATAACTTATACATTCTTAAACAATTTACAAACATGTATTTTACAATATGTCCAAGTCACCTAACACATTTTCAACATATAAGCACATAAGCATCATCGGTCCAACAAGCCAACACATATCAACCTAACGTCAAGCTACTTCTTTCTTCTTACATGTCCTTATAACCTGAAAAAAAAAGGTTACATGAAAGGGTGAGCTCAACTAGCTCAGTGAGTTACATCTACGCCCCTCCGTAGGTTTGGAAAACGAAAAGGGGCTAACTTTCCCATGGAGCGTCATGAACATAATCCATAATCATACATACATATACTTTTTTAACTTGAAAGATCGTGACATTCATAAAGTGTAACTTGTATCGTAAAGGAAGCGTAACGTAAAGCATAACTTGTATCATGTGAAATCATATTGTTCCAAGTAGGAACCTTGCTTTGTCTCGCGTAGAGACCTTATCATACATAAACGTGTTTTCTTAGTTTCTTATCTTATGGCCCGTGATAACCTTCGTGACTTAACATAACGTAGGGACATGTCCATCGCGGCGGCTCGTGAGGCGACGCGTGCCATTTTATATTGCCCCGGCAAAAGGGCCGTAGCCTGCCTATACCCGACAGGGGGTTTCACTACGGTAACCGTGGCATTTCTGAAAGCGTATTTTATCTTATGAAACGTTAATTTACTTTTTTAGCATCCATGGGGCATAAACATTTCACTTGCGTAAAGGAAGCATACATACCTAATAATAGGGACGAAATGAACATAAATAAGCTTGTATGAAACTTGAGGTTCGGTACAAACTTTGGGAGGTAAGGTAACTCACCTTGCGAGCTTAAGCCATTCATTTTATATTTCTTAGTCCAATTTCGAAAACTTTGAGCACATGAGCATCAACTCCAACATCACATAGATGACAAAGAACACTACAATTAACACATATAATCACTTAGCACCAATTCAATTCAATTCAAGCATAACACATGCCTACATCGCTTAGATGCATATGGACTAACTTTTCCTATATTAACATACTTCATGGACATTATATTCGTTCTTTCATGCAAATGAGATGTATAATGCAACACATAAGTGAAATATGACATGTATTGAACTAAGAAGTAATTTACACAAGCTAGCTCTAATAAATTTGATAAACTTCTAAATTATGCTTATAGACAAAGTGTAACTATCGCTAGTACAAAAATTCATAGTTAATTCAAAATAATTATCCGGGACTTGAAATTTTTACGTGACATAGATAAAGAGTTTACCCATAACATACTGTAATATCAAAAATTATAAATGTTTCTAAATATTTTAAACATAATATTTCGGATCTGTTTTGGTAAGAAAAAAAAGAGGCTGATAGCAGCCTTGGAAATAAATTCATAAAATATTCGTATTAATTCCAAAAATTATGAAATTTTAAAAGTTGGTAGCTAACATGTATGGTAATAACATATCCAAATTTTGTGAGATTTGGAGAAGAATAAGTACATGAAATTCATGAAAAACCGCACTGATCTGGGGTTGGACAGCTTGTTAAAACAGAACAGGTATTTGGCCGATTTAAAATTAAATATAAATCCAATGATTCTGAAACTTTTACTGTAGAAACATCACATACAAATACACATGCTGTAAAATTTTCATAATTTTCTGAAATGCTTAAATATTTTTCCCGATTTTGTGAAAATAGGCTCAAAATATGAGTTTTGTGATTTTCCATAGCTCAAAACTTGTTGCATGCAAGAAATTATCCACAAGGATCTGAATTTTCACAAAAAAAAAAATGTCTAAATCATATCAATATCACTACACATAACATCTTCTTCCATGAATATAGCAACAAACTTCTATTTGATGACATGCATGTATGATCTAGATGAAAGAGGTGAAAATTTAATCACAACAATATGAATTTTTTACCTTAAAATGATGATAGTGAGGTTGTTCTTGAGATTCCTAGCCTCCTAATATGGATCTCCTAGCATAAATTTGTAGAAATTGTGAAGAAATGAGGGTTGATCTTCCAATTTGAGGGATTTTAGAGGGAATTAGGACATGATAGCTACAATTGGGAAAAAAATTCATAAGAGAGGAAAGTAGGAGAAAAGAGGGCCGGATGGAGGAGAGAAATGAGAAGAAAGTGGGGAAATTCTTGTTGGGGAAGGAAAGATACACGTGTGAGAGATGGGAGGACAAGTGGTAGTACATCACATGGGTTTGAGGGCTTTGTTTTGGTGCATCGCTTGTACCACTTAGACTATTTTGTGTGGTTCTAAATGATTATCTAGCGCATCTAATAATGCAAGTTTCCTAATTACTAGCATGAACACTACATGATCAAATACTCCCATAACATCTTATAATTTTCTACAATTAATATTTAATTGTCCAAAGTCTTATTGCATGGGGGTCCCTAATATTATTGCAAACTACATTATAGTTTCTAAATCTAACAAACGTACAACTTAGTATTAGATTCAACATTTACTATATACAAGTCTAGACTATGCAATAAAATACATGACATGAAATATTCATTTAGAACATAATATTTTCACTTAGGAAATAGGTACACAAATTATATATATAGGAGTTACGTCTTAAACAAATAACGATAGCACTCTACACGGAAAATACATTTATACAGGATTATGCACATTATTCATTTATCGCATACTTTAGAGGATGAAGCTCAAATGAGAACATAATACTTTTAACCATATTTTTAATTACACAAGAATAGGATATTCATAATTTTGTACGAGCTAATAGACAAATTTAAATGAAATATTAACATATAATAATATAATATTAACGTACTAATACGACTTAGAAATGTGGGTTATTACAAGCGTAGCCTTCAAACTAACAACAGAACCTCCCAGAGTAAACACATTGCCAGTCATTGATCTCCTGCTATCAATATAACATGCATAATCCAAATTCGAGAACCCGACAACCAAGATGTTTTCATTAGCCCCAAAGCACATGTGAATGTCTCATGTACCCTTAAGACTCTTGAATATGCGCTTCACTGCCAGCCAATGATCCTTACTTGGTTGGTACATAAAATGACTTACCCACAAACAACGAATTCTATTTTCGGTCGAGTACAGACCATAGCATACATGAGACTTCCTACTGTGCTAGCATATGGAACCTTGGACATGTACTCCTTCTCCTCCTCAGTCTGAACGGTGTACATTCTTAACGTGCTGTTAGTTTCCATAGGAGTATCTATAGCTTGAGCTGATGACATCCCGAATCTCCCCAAGACCTTCTTGATGTATCCCTGCTGTGGTAGGAAAAGCTTCTTCCTCTTCCTTTCTATATAAATCTCAACTCATAGAATTTCCAAAGCAGCCCCAATATCCTTCATCTCGAGTTCCGCTCTAAGATACCCCTTCAATTATTTTATGTCCTTCATATCATGGGTTGCAATCAAGATATCATCTACATACTGTTGCTGTATGCCCTAGAGGCAGTCTAACTTAGTGTGAACATTATTTCGGCTAAACTATTCATTGTATTAGACATGGAGATTTAATATATTGAAGTCCTTAGATTGCAATTTTTTTTATCTTAGACTATCCCTTGTCAAGTATAATGGTTATTAGGACGATCACTATGCATCAGGACTAGTATGTGGGTAGATTGAAATGGAGATATCAATTCTAATACATGAGTATGCATTACGAGTGATAGTATACTGGATTGACCCACAACGATAAGGTTACATGAAAGTTATGTTAATATCATAAGTGCTTCTCGTAGTGACAATGGTGTCATAGTCCTATGACTTGAAGTCATTAGATATTCTAGTTGTGAATTATCTTGTTTTGATATTGTCAAACGTTTCACCGTAACTGGGTTACTATAAAGGCGAGAATTGGACATGATATGATGCAAGCTGAGAGATGATAGTGATGTAGAGAAGATTTGTCCCTCTCACATAACGGGAGTATGTATCCATGGCCACTCGATGAGTAGGACTTAAGGAAATGCCAGACCAGGCTCAGATAAATTAATATACGATGTTGGTGTTATCAGTTCGGATAATTCTACTCACAGATCGAGAAACTATGTAATGGATATAAGAGTGTGACATCCGTGTCTCGTGTCCAATCCGGATATTGAGACAAAGAGATTATATTGCACGGTAACATTGATCGCAGAGGTTTGTCAAATCACTGACTATTCCTATTGCTTGGGTGGCATTGATGTGTTACTAGACACCGCTCAATTTTTGTAATTGTTACTGCCAACGTAATAGGAACCTGCAGGGTCACACACCAAAAGGGTTACACTGGATGTAGATGTTAATTAGTTGGACTAATTAACGGTAAAGTATCAGGGATCAAAGTACAACCACGTGCATATATAGTTGGACTAAATAGTAAATTGGACTGAAATGAAAGTTAATACAAACTGTTGGAACTAATTAGTAGCGGGCCAACTTTGTAATCAATACATAGTTATATAATAATAAAATCAGTTCATCCCTAATTTTCATTTGTAAAAAACAAAAAGTAGGTCAGAGCTACGCTTATAATATTTACTTATAAAAAATTTAGAAGTCAAGATAATCTTGTTTGGTTAAGATTTTTCAATATTTCTAATAAAAAAAGCTTTATTAAAAGCTTTAATATTTTTGAAACCCAAGCATCTAATTTTATTATCAAAACAAAAAAAAAATCAGGAGAGCGAGTGCATATATTTAGTATTAGGATTATAAGTCCATAAAAACTTGTTGAAAATAGTTGTAAGAGTATTAGCAAGTTTTGATGAGAAAGGCATGATAGAGAAGTCATAAACAAAAAAAATGGTAAGCAAAAAAATTAAGGCTTAATTAATTAATGCATACTCCCACTTTGTCAAAACTATCAGATTACAACCTCCAATTCTAAAATTAACTGATAGCATCCCTCATTTTCATAAAAGACGTCAATATCCAACTGGGAATGAAATCTCATCTCAAAAACATATTTGGAGGACATTATTTCACACAATGTGCTGCGTTTGTATCATAGACAATGTGAACTTTATGAAAATACATTCGTCATTATAAATTTGATAGTAAAATTTTGGTCTAGTTTGACATCGTCCGTTATGCAAATTGGGGGTGGGGAGGGGGGGGGGGGGGGTGGGGAGGAATCAAGTAGTTCTAGAACCGGGATTTGCAAATGCAATAGTTTAGAATCGGGAGTTGCAATGCGATAGGCTCGACAAACAGGGTGTATTCATTAAGTAATTAAATCATAATTTAATTAAGGTTGCTCTACCAATCTTATTAAGCTTGAAACCTGTTTAAGCAGAACATTTTTAGCACTTTCCAATTAAGATATTAGAGTTTTTGTTTTTGGATAACGTATAAGTTTAATCAAATAAAAAATCAAGATAATTACCTACATGATGAGAAGATTATTTTCTGAGGTAAAGAAGGGATTTAAGATGGTTAGGGGGATAGTTAGGGAAAATTGTAAGAGAAGATTATTGAAATTAATGAGCTGGCTAGACTTATTAAAAAAAGCATTTAAATATTAATACTAAATATTTGGAGTATTCCCTCAAAAAAAATATTTGGAGTAAATTTAAAAAAGTGAATGATATCATTAGCAAATCGGAGAGGGAAAATGGAAGGACCTCTTGAGGAGAAGAAAAGTCATTGATAAGACCTATATTGCAAGCATGATAGAAAAATTTAGATAAGGTTTCAGTGCAAAAAACAAAAATAAAGGGGGAAAAAGGGTCACCTTATCGAAGTCCTCTAAAAGGTTTAATACAAGCAGTGGGAAAACCAATCACAATAATAGAGTAAGGTATAGTCGTGATGCATTCCATAATGATGTTAATGAAGGAGGGGGTAGTGGAACTGAAGAATATTACGAATGAAATCCTAACGAAGTCTGTCAAAAGTCTTTGAAAGATCAAATTTTATTAATGCACCATGGGCAAGCAAATTAGGGGAGTGCAATTTTTCTATGGACTGAAGAATATCATGAGTTTATAAAATGTTATTTTAGATTAATATAGATGGCCTACAGCCATTTTAATTATTAGAACTAATATTGTTTAAGACGATTTGCAAGAACTTTAGAAATAATTTGATAAATGACATTACAAAAGCTAATATGACGGAAGTCATGAACAGAGGTAAGGTTAGAAATTTTGGGGATGAGGATAATGTTGGTATTATTAATTTCTTTAAGCAAGTGTTCGGAGTTAAGAAAGAAAAGAACGGTTGAAGTGACTTTGGTCGCAATTAGGGGCCAACATTTTTGAAAAAAAGATAGGGTAAAAACCATCTGGGTCTGGGACTTTCAGAAGGCCCCATGGAGAAGAAAGCGTTTTAACCTCAATTGTTGCAAAACGCTTTAAAAATTAAGAGTTGCTCCTAGGGTTGAAGAAATATATTAAAATTAAATAAAGTGTCGAACGCAGAGTCACACCGTATTTTGTTTTCCAACTCAATTATGGAGGGAGAGGTTCAGATTTCTTTTGAAATGGTTAAGAAAAACTTATTTAATTTCCTATTGTTTAGAAAAATGTTTCTATTATCATCTCTAAGACTATATATATATATATATATAAAAATGTATGGCAGCTCTAATTTTAGCAAGTTGTAAAAGAAGTTAGTATTGTTGTCTCCATCATGTAGCTATTTACATTAAGCCCTTTGGGACCAAAAAGTGTCTTCGTCCTTCAAGCAAAACTTCAAAGATTAGAAAGGTGATGATGAGAAAGATAAATAGCCTCCAGGGAGGGAAGCCTCGATTGGACATAATCTAGAGCATTTCTACGAGCAGAATTATGTTTGCTAGAGAGCCTAATGAAGCTCCCTAACATTTAATAGTTCGAAGCTTTAATGAAAAACCATTTTGCTACACGAAAAGAGGTGAACCGTGAATGATAATGTTCCAAACAAACTCAAGAGAAATATCGTCAATATTTTTAAGCCACCAAGCCCCAAAACTCTTTAAAGGACGAGAATGGATGAAGTAGGGTTACGAATTAAGTGAATAGGCATGTGATCAGAAATTGAGATACCTAGGCTTTTTAAAACAACATTAAGTAAAGATCAAACCAAGGGTAATTGCATCAGGATTCATCTAATTTTTCAAACGCCGGATAATTGTTTGACCAAGTAAATCAAGGGGTAGTCGAAGATAATTCTACAAGACCCAAGTTACTAATAAAATTTCCAAAGATCTTGCTACCATGCAGGTGCTGAGCATTTAGACCAACTTTATCACACGCATTTAGGACTTGAAATCACAAATTAGTAAGACGTGATGATCACGCAAAATCATACTTGATATTTCATTCTAAACATGAGCTCTATGAACAAGATAAGGATGTCCATAAACTAAACCTAAAAACCAAACCACGTATATAACACGTAAAAGAGCAAAATTACAGATTTTTAGAAACAATGTTAATAGAAAATGCATTATCCTAGGCAAACCAAAGATCTCCAGCAGATCAAATGGGATCAACACCATCACAAGAAGAAAACCCCAAATTTATAAATTTGTGGGTAATTCAATCCAATTTTTTTGTCTCATAGAAAAAAATAAGAAAAGGCGTATGGGTACGGGTCAGGTTAAACACTTCATTAATCGTAGAGATTTGATCCAGACCTCTGCAGTTCCAAGCTAAGACAGTCATTGCTCCCTTGATGGGTTGTTTAGGGACAACCATTGAAACTCTTAACATTTAAAAAGTTCGGATTCATTAGAAGGGGAAATGCAAAGAAAAAATAAAGGGAGGTTTACGCAGTTTTAGATTGAAAATGCAACAAATCTACTTACCTTTGGGCTCCTCATCTGCATGTGTTGGGAAATCTACATCAAGGATTGATCGTCTCTTTGGCGAGAGTTTCTTTGGTTTGACTTGAGACTTTAATTTTCCCAAGTTTTCTTGCTAGGGGCTTCTTGTTTGCACCACAAGAATATGAAATTTCGAATGTGAGGGAACTCTTTAACATCGCATAGGAGTCATCCTTATCTGTTAAAATATTCTGGTTATGGAGCAACCCCTCTTCAATGTCATGCATTTCTATAACAAAGTCCGTAGCTTTGAACACAAAACCTCCATTAGGTTAAATAACTTGGAAATACACTGGATGTGTAGGGTCATGGTAGGGTATGATCATTAGACCATGTGGAGCTGAGACTGGGGAAGGGAGCAACTAAAAATCGTTACTAGGGCTCGCCGATGTGGTACAGATCTTTGGCAGTTGGAGCATGAACTGGGAAATCTCCTTATCCGGTTTTGGATCTTTCACAAACACAGAAGAGGCAAATATTATACCGTTGCTGGAAGCCACTGATTCAGAATAACCCAATAAAGAATTGGAAACCGAAGAGAAGTGGAGCCTTCTTAACTCAATTCCACTTTTTCAAATGCTCTAAGAGAGGGGGCAACTGTTGGGTAGGCGATCGTTGAGTTTCTTAAAAAGGAGGGGGAAACTAAAGGACTGGGTCAGGTTCGGGCACCATTAATGCACATCCTCAGTTAAGACGGGTAGGGTAGTGTAGATAGTGCTTTATGAGCTGACAGATCTTGGCCACGTGGCAACCATCTAGCACACCATATTGTGCTCCACACACACTGGATCACCAGCCGAGCTGATCCATGTGGGGGCTGCGAGACAGAGCCCTCGCATACCACTGCACGGGACTTGTAGGGACTTAGTGGTTTAGAGGCTAGAGTAAGCCCTGTCGCGTGCGAGTCAAGCCCGCACGCGACCTTTAGTAACTGCTTTGAGAGATTTATGGCACGAGCTCCATGAACCCGGTCAATCCGGTCAAACTCGGTCAACCTCGTAACGATTCCGGTATTCGCGCACAACGTGCTGTAACGGTCCCTATATACTCGGACGAACGTGCCGTTATGGTTAAGCTAATTAAGCCGCCATCAATGGGCGCATTAACCACACTACAACGGTCACGTTCTCTGCTATATATTGGACGTTAACCTTTCCATACAAAAGAGAACACACTTGCCCTACGCGGAAGCTCTGCCAAACCTCTGTCTCTCTCTCAGACATTACTACTGCCTTACTCTCTCCCTACACACAACCCCACTCTTCCTGTGCGATCCTTGATCATATACATACGGTGTACACGGAGGTCTCCCCGCCGGAATCTCTTGTGCACATTTTGGTGAACCCGACGTGAATCTTACCAGCAAAAGCAACCATGTCTCAGGAGGATGATATCAGCAACAGATCACCTTCCACTGAAACCGCCTCGGGAGAGGAAACCCGTCGTACTCCTACCACTCCCGGCGAGACACCGACGCTAGAGTCTTTGGACGCCACTGTCCAAAGTCAGGCGAAAGCTCTCAAAGCTCAGTCTGCGCAATTGGAAAGGATCTTGGCCGTTCTGGGCACCCTTGCGCCGAATCCTTCATCATCCACCGCCGTCCCTCAAGGAGGAGGAGCTCCTACTGCTCCGGGACTAGGAGTGTCAACCACACCTCCCAACCCCAATCTGCAGACTCCACCGGCGACTACGCAACTGCCTTCGATTCAGGGGTCAACAGCTCAGATGTTGCCTCTCGCTGCTCACACTCCTCAGCCCTCGGCTTTGGCGTCTAACCCAACTTTGCAGTACCCTTTGCCTCCTTCAACGGCGATCTGGGGCAATGCGGGTAGTCAATACGTTCCCAATCCTTCGACGGCATATGTGTCGCCTCCGCCTGCGGCAACCCCTCCCTCAGCTACCGAAGGAAGCATTCCAGAGTGCATGACGTCCCTGCAGAAGTGCATGGACACCATTCTGGCTCATCAGTCATTCGCGGATACCATTATCCCGAAGTTAGACAACGATCCACCTATTCCACGAGAAATCTATCTCATGCCTAACCCGGCGGGATACAAGGCTCCTAAATGGGACAAGTTCGAGGATGTCAACGGAAACGCTCATGAGCATGTCATGCGTTTCATTGATGTCATGGGGCCGTACGGAGCTGATCCCAAACTGTTGATGCAAGAGTTCCCGAAATCTCTAGGGAACGTAGCGTACAAATGGTACCGAACATTGGAGGCCGGATCCGTGAAGACTTGGGACGACATGGTCCAGAAGTTCTACACCAAGTTCTTCCAGATGGAAGAAAACGTGACGATGATCCATCTCTCGCAGATGTACCAGAAGCGCGAAGAGGACGGGATCACTTTCATCAAGAAATTCAGGGCGAAGTCCTTGGAGTGCAAGGATCCAATGCTCGAAAGCCGGCTCGTAGAGATATGCCTGCAGTGCATGCGAGATGAATACAAAGGTATGCTCATCAATTTGCAAACACCTACGTTTTCAAAAGCTAATCGAATGCACGAAGAACATCGAGCCTATAGTCGAGAGGCAGAAGAAGAAGAACGCTCCGGAGCGATCTTCGAGCGGCGCCACCTACAAGATCGGAAGATTCAGCTACAAGAGGGGACGTGAAGCTGAGGTCAATACAGTTTCACCCCAGAAGCAAGCGAAGGTTGTGAACTTCAACGTACCACCCCTACCATGCTCGGTAGAGGAGGCAAGCGACCTCTGCAGGCAGTGGCGCAAGGACGGCGTCCTACCGCCGCTCGAGAAGATACCCTCCAAGGAGATGGTAAGGGACCCTAAGTGGTGCGAGTACCACGGCAAGGTCATGCACCCCACGGCTGAATGCAAGAAGCTCAGGTTTGCATTCGACCAGAAGATGAAGAACGGTGAGCTGATTGTCAGTGATCGCAGGAAGGATGTGCGCAACAACCCACTTCCTGCTCATCCGGAGCAAGCCTCGAAAGGCAAAGAGGTCGCCATGATCTCGATCGTAGACTTGGAAGAAGTCGCAGAGGATGGTCTACCCATCATTGCCGAGGTCCACGAAGACGAGGACTACAGCATGGATACAGAAGATGAGCGTGCCGACCGAATGAAGGGGTCGCACGGCTTCAGCAGATTCTTCGACGAGATGAACTTCTCGGAGAAATGCCGGACAGAAATGACGAAGGAAATCTTAAGGGTAGCAGAGGACTATGAGGAGGATCTTGTAGTCTCCAACGGGAAAGTCATCAGGGCGTCTCCCTCTACAGAAAGGATTATGACCTTCTCTGCCCGCGACAAGAAGACAGATGCGAGCCACCAGAGGCCTCTGTACGTGACAGCCATCATCAACGGCGTCGAGTTCAAACGAGCATTCGTCGATGGAGGGGCAGCGGTCAACGTCGTTTCGCTCCACACACTGAAGCTAGCAAGGATCCCCGAGCATAAGATCGTCAGACGTCCATCTCCGCTGATGGGATTCGGAAGCGACTCTAGAATGACGATCGGATGGATCCGCCTGGGCGTTCAGATTGGCAGAATCAAGTGCTCAGCAAAGTTCTATGTCATAGACGCGAACACCACGTATCACATGATCATAGGTCGAGCCTGGATTCATCGCTTCGACGCAGTTCCTTCAACGGCTCACCAGGTTATGAAAGCTATCTGGAACGACAGGATAGTTGAGATACCGGCTTCGACGAACCCATTCAACTTGGATGAAGCACATCTTAGCGAGGCAGTGTGGTTCACCGAAATGGCGGACGAGCAAACACCGGGACCATTCAACCCTACTCCTTTGCCTCTCTGGGAGGACATCAAGGACCAGTCACCTGCGGGAGTAATGGTGACAAGGGAAGATGCCAAGGAAAAGCCGCCTACACGCGAAGAGGCGCCGCACATCGCATACCATCGGAAGAATGTGTATACTCTGAAGAGAAGCGCAAAGCATGATCCCGAAGGCAAGGAGATAGAAAGCTTCTACGCCAATGGGAAGAAATGCTATCGCATATGAAGGTGCGCGGGGATGTCCTCACACGGGTGTAGATACTGCTTTATGACATGGCAGATCTGGGCCACGTGGCGACCATCCAGCACACCATATTGTGCTCCACACACACGGGATCACCAGCCGAGCTGATCCATGTGGGGGCTGCGAGACAGAGCCCTCGCATACCACTGCACGGGACTTGTAGGGACTTTGTGGTTTGGAGGCTAGGGTAAGCCCTGTCGCGTGCGAGCCAAGCCCGCACGCGACCTTTAGTAACTGTTTTGAGAGATCTATGGCACGAGCTCCCTAGACCCGGTCAATCCGGTCAAACCCGGTCAACCTCGTAACGGTTCCGGTACTCGCGCACCACGTGCTCTAACGGTTCCTATATACTCGGACGAACGTGCCGTTACGGTTAAGCTAATTAAGCCGCCATTAATGGGCGCATTAACCACACTACAACGGTCATGTTCTCCAGTATATATACATCGTTACCCTTTCCATACAAGGAAGAACAACATTGCCATACGCGGAAGCTCTGCCAAACCTCTGTCTCTCTCTCTGACATTACTACTGACTTACTCTCTCCCTACACACACCCCTATTCTTCCTGTGCGATCCCTGATCCACTACGTACGGTGTACACGGAGGTCTCCCTGCCGGAATCTCTTGTGCACATTTTGGTGAACCCGACGTGAACTTACCAGCAAAAGCAACCATGTCTCAGGAGGATGATGTCAGCAACCGATCGCCTTCCGCCGAAACTCCCTCGGGAGAAGAAGTCCGCCGTACTCCGACGACTATCGGCGAGGCACCAACTTTGGAGTCTTTGGACGCCACTGTCCAAAGTCAGGCAAAAGCTCTGAAGTCTCAATCTGCGCAGTTGGAACGGATCTTGGCCGTTCTGGGCACTCTTGCGCCCAATCCTCCACCAGTCACCGCTATCCCTCAGGGAGGAGGTACCCCTACCGCTCCAGGACTGGGAGTGTCAGCCACATCTCCCAACCCTCATCTGCAGACTCCACCGTCAGCCACGCAGCTGCCTTCGGTCCAAGGGTCAACGGCGCAAATGCTACCCCCTGCCGCTCACGCCTCTCAGCCCACGGCTTTGGCGTCTAACCCAACTTTGCAGTACACTCTGCCTCCACCAGCGACGATTTGGGGAAACGCGGGCAGTCAATACACTCCCAATCCTCCGGCGGCATATGTGTCACCACCGCCTACGGCAACCCCTCCGGAAGCCACCGAGGGAAGCCTCCCAGAATGCATGACGTCCTTGCAGAAGCGCGTGGACTCCATCCTAGCTCATCAGTCGCTCGCGGATACCATCATCCCGAAGCTAGACAACGATCCACCCATTCCACGAGAGATCTATCTCATGCCTAACCCGGCGGGGTACAAGGCTCCCAAATGGGATAAGTTCGAGGACGTCAACGGGAACGCTCATGAGCATGTCATGCGTTTCATTGACGTCATGGGTCCATACGGAGCTGATCCCAAATTGCTGATGCGAGAGTTCCCAAAGACTCTTGGGAACGTAGCATACAAATGGTACCGGACGTTGGAGGCCGGATCTGTGAAGACTTGGGACGACATGGTCCAGAAGTTCTACACCAAGTTCTTCCAGATGGAAGAAAAGGTGACGATGATCCACCTCTCGCGGATGTATCAGAAACGCGAGGAAGATGGAATCACTTTCATCAAGAAATTCAGAGCGAAATCCTTGGAGTGCAAGGATCCCATGCTCGAAAGCCGGCTCGTAGAGATATGCCTGCAGTGCATGCGAGATGAATACAAGAGCATGCTAATCAATTTGCAAACACCCACGTTCTCAAAGCTCATCGAGTGCACGATGAACATCGAGCCCATCGTCGAGAGACAGAGAAAGAAGAGCGCTCCAGAACGACCTGCGAGCGGCACCACCTACAAGATCGGCAGATTCGGCTACAAGCGAGGACGCGAAGCTGAGGTCAACGCAGTTTCGCCCCAGAAGCAAGCAAAAGTTACAAACTTCGACGCACCGCCTCTGCCATGCTCGGTGGAGGAGGCGAGCGATCTCTGCAGACAGTGGCGCAAGGACGGCGTCCTGCCACCACTCGAGAAAGCACCCTCCAAGGAGATGACGAGGGACCCCAAGTGGTGTGAATACCACGGCAAAATCATGCACCCCACGGCCGAGTGCAAGAAGCTCAGATTCGCGTTCGATCAGAAGATGAAGAACGGCGAACTCATCGTCAGCGACCACCGGAAGGACGTGCGCAACAACCCGCTGCCTGCCCATACAGATCCGGGCTCAAAGGGCAAAGAGGTCGCCATGATGTCGATAGTGGACTTGGAAGAAGTCGCAGAGGATGGTCTACCGATCATCGCTGAAGTCCATGAAGAGGAAGACTACAGTATGGACACAGAGGATGAGCGTGCCGACCGCATGAAAGGGTCGCACGGCTTCAGCATATTCTTTGATGAGATGAAATTCTCAGAAAAATGCCGATCGGATATGACAAAAGCAATCTTAAGGATAGCGGAGGACTACGAAGAGGAACTCGTGGTCTCCAACGGGCAAGTCATCAGGGCGTCCCGTTCCACAGAAAAGATCATGACCTTTTCTGCCAGCGACAAGAAGACAGATGCGAGCCACCAGAGGCCCCTGTACGTGACCGCCATTATTAACGGCGTCGAATTCAAGCGAGCGTTTGTCGATGGAGGAGCAGCGGTCAATGTTGTTCCCCTCTACACACTGAAGCTAGCAGGGATCCCCGAGCACAAGGTAGTCAAGCGTCCATCCCCGCTGGTGGGATTCGGAAGCGACTCCAGAATGACGATCGGATGGATTCGCCTAGGCGTTCAGATTGGAAAGATCAAGTGTTCGGCGAAGTTCTATGTCATAGATGCGAACACCACATATCACATGATCATCGGTCGAGCCTGGATTCATCGCTTCGACGCAATCCCTTCGACGGCTCACCAGGTGATGAAAGCTATCTGGAACGACAGGATTGTCGAAATACCGGCCTCAACCAACCCATTCAACTTGAACGAAGCACATCTCAGCGAGGCGGTGTGGTTCACCGAGATGGCCGACGAGCAAACACCTGGACCATTCAACCCTACTCCTTTACCTCTTTGGGAGGACATCAAGGACCAGTCACCTGCAGGCGTGATGGTAACGAGGGGAGATGCAAACGAAAAGCCGCCTACGTACGAAAAGGCGCCGCGTATCGCATATCATCGGAAAAATGTGTATACCCTGAAGAGGATTGCAAAGCATGACCCCGAGGGTAAGGAGATAGAGAGCTTCTACGCCAACGGGAAGAAGTGCTATCGCATATGAAGGTGCGCGGGGACGTCCTCACACGGGCATGGGGGTGTCCCTGAGCAAATCAATCGAATCAAACAAGTTGCGCTGACAGAAGAGCCAACACAGATCGTTTCAGACGAGAAACTCAAAGAAGCGCCCGAATGCATGGAAGATAGGCCAAGACCACAAAAGCAAGAGCTAAAGGAAGTGTTCCTCAGCCCGAACGAGGAAAAGAAAAGGCCAGTCTTCCTGAGTGCGGACCTCACAAGCGAAGAGGAACAAGGGCTGCTGCAGCTCCTAACTGAGTACAAGGATGTATTCGCATGGGAATATGATGAAATGCCAGGTCTGGACACGAGCATCACCATGCACCGTTTAGACATCATCCCAGGGTCTAAACCGGTCAAACAAAGCACCAGAAGCTTCAGGCCAGAGCTCAACGTGAAGATCAAACAGGAGATTGTCAAACTCCTAGACGCCAAGTTCATAGAGCCAAATCACCATCCCACGTGGTTGGCCAACATCGTGCCGGTGGTGAAGAAGAACGGACAGCTCCGCATCTGCGTGGACTTCCGCGATCTCAACCGCTTTTGTCCTAAGGACGATTTTCCACTGCCTAACATCGATTTACTCATCGATTCGACGGCAGGCCATCGCATGTTCAGCTTCATGGACGGTTTCAGTGGGTACAATCAAATCAAGATGGATCCCGAAGATGCACAGAAAACTGCATTCATCACTCCCGTGGGGGTATTCAACTACACGGTAATGCCATTCGGTCTCAAGAACGCAGGCGCAACCTATCAGCGGGCCATGATGGCTCTATTCCATGACATGATGCACAAAGAAGTGGAATTCTATGTGGATGACCTGGTAGTCAAATCCAGGCATGAAGCAGATCACCTTGCAGACCTGCGAAAAGTGTTCAACAGATGCAGGAGCTTTCAACTGAAAATGAACCCTATGAAATGCGCATTCGGCGTGACCTCGGGGAAGTTTTTGGGGTGCGTGGTCCATCGCCAAGGGATCGAGCCTGACCCTGCGAAAGTGTCAGCCATCACCAGCATGACGCCACCTCACAACCAAAGCGCCTTGAAAACATTCTTGGGAAAATTATCATATTTGCGGAGATTCATCCCAGCAATCGCCGAAATCACATGCTGTTTCAGCACTCTTCTCAAGAAGGACGCCGCGTACAACTGGGCTCCTGACCACGAAGCCGCATTTGAAAAACTAAAGGAGATACTTACATCCCCAAAGATTATGATCGCGCCTCAACTGGGATCGCCGCTGCTGCTATATCTTACATCAACAAGGAGATCTATAGGAGCACTTTTGGCTCAGGTGTATGAGGGCCAAGAGAGGCCTATCTATTACATCTCTCGCATCGTGCAGCCTGCTGAATCAAGGTACACAGACATCGAACGTCATTGCCTTGCCTTATTCTTTGTGATAGAGAAGTTGAGACACTATTTTGCATCGCACAAAGTAGTGGTGGTCACCAAAAGCGACCCCATAAGATACCTGCTAACTCACACTACTCCGGGCGGGAGATTGGCGAAATGGTACATGACCATCTCTCAATATGACATCACATGCGTGAAGCCAAGAGCGATCAAGTCGCAGGCGGTAGCGGATCTGTTGGCACAGTTTCCCGACAACAGTCACGAACCCGTGCTCGAAGAAGAGCTCGAAGGTCCTGAGATCTACGCGATTGACGTGCCCTATTGGACCCTCCACTTTGACGGTTCGTCAACCAGAAAAGGCGGAGGCATTGGGATAGTCTTGACAAAGCCCGACGGGGAAGTCATACAAATGTCCGCAAAACTCAACTTCGCAGTCACGAACAATGAGGCGGAATACGAGGCTCTTATCGCAGGACTTCGTGCAGCGAAAGCTTTGGAAGTGAGCAACATAACGGTCATGGGAGATTCCAAGCTGATTGTTAAGCAAGCCTCGGGCGAATATGGTTTAAAGGAAATCAACCTCCTGTCATACCGCACTCTAGTGCAAAAGCTGATGCAGCAATTCTGCGACGTGAAATACGAGCACAAGCCCCGAGCGGACAATAGGCATGCAGACGCCTTAGCAACTCTAGGATCTAAGGTCAGCATAGACAAATGCCCCGCAAGGATTTCTATCGAAGTGCGAGCATCGTCGGCATTAACAGAAGATGCGCGCGACGACGAACACATAGATGATGCAGACTGGCGGAAAGCAATCCTGCAAGCTATTGTGAAAGGCACCAGCAGCGAAAGCTGGGCACTCACGAAAGGATACTGCATCCACGACAACACCCTTTATTACAAGGGTCCTGGAGGAATACTCATGCGATGTGTCTCCGAGCAAGAGGGACAACAGCTGTTAGAAAAGATTCACCAACACGCTTGCGGAGAAAGCGAGGTGTCAATCTACAGGAAAGCTCAGAGATATGGCATCCATTGGCCAAACATGTCTACAGCCGCAGCCCTGATACAAGGGAAGTGCGAAAGTTGCGCACTAATCAAAGATTCTCTACTTGTCGCTCTAATCGACGACGACACAGATTGGAGAAAGCCATTGTTTGAATTCCTCACCAAGGGCACTGTACCCGAATCGAGAAAAGAGGCAGACAAATTGAAGAGGAAAGCTTCTCGATATGTGGTTCAAGAAAACCTGCTTTGGCGAAAAGGTCACGAGGGCAACTTGCTGCGATGCCTAGACGATAGGGAAGCACAAGAAGTCATGGATCTCTCTCATCAGGTGGAACACCAGGGAGGTGCGAAATTATGCAGACAGCTCCTCTCAATCGGATACTTCTGGCCCACGATGGAAGTCGATTGCCGCACCAAGGTGCGACGCTGCCAAGAATGTCAATTCAAAGGGAACCTAGTGCACGCTCCTGCTGTGGATCTACATGCATTAGGAACGCCATGGCCATTTCACACATGGGCTTTGGACTTCATCGGCCCCATCCGACCAACGTCACATGGGAACCATTTCATTCTCACCGCAACTGAGCTGTTCACCAAATGGGTGGAAGCAATACCACTGAAGACGGCAAACGCGCTGGCTGTGGTCAACTTCTTCCAGGAAAACATCGTATGCAGGTTCGGAATCCCGAATACTATTCTTTCAGATAACGGTACTCCTTTTGTTAATCGTCAGGTAGCTACGAAGCTTGCGGAGTACAATATCAGGCAGATATGCTCTACCCCCTATTATCCAAAGGGAAACGGACAAGCCGAGGCGACTAACAAAACGCTGCTGAGAATTCTGAGCAAGATGGTCGCAGATGACCACAAGAAGTGGGCCGACTCTCTTAACATAGCTCTGTGGGCCTACAGAACTTCTCCAAGGACACCCACAGGGGCCTCGCCATTTCTATTATGTTATGGAGCCGAAGCTGTGGTACCTGTGGAGGTCAAAGTCAATTCGGCAAGGCTGGCCTTCCATGCACTCTATGAAAACCAACGCGATCATGATCTAGTCTTGCTGGAAGAAAAACGAGAACAAGCCAAAAGGACTAACAAGCGGTACCAGGAAAGAATCGCTCGCGCCTACAACAAGACAGTCCAGCGACGGGATTTCGCAGTTGGCGATCTGGTCTTGCGCGCATCTGATCACTGCATGCGAGAAGCAACTCACCCGAAGTTCGCAGCCAATTGGGAAGGACCCTTCGAAGTCACAGAAGTCTTCGATAGTGGCTACTGCAGCATACGAAGGTTGCACGGCACAACCTCAACTCCAAGCTCAGTCAACATGCGTTGGATCAAGAAGTACTATCCCTGACTTCTCTTATTTCATACGTTCTATGATAACGTTGCTTAATATCTCATGTGGCTACGATTGACGCAATCTCCTCTCCCATATGAGAGGATTGTAATCCTATCTCTTCCATATGAAGGCATTATAATAAAAGAATTCTCCCAAATGAGAAGTTCGTATGTCTAGCCGCTTATATTGTTCTATTTTATTTGGTATTTCTGTTAACAATGATTTATTCGCTGCAATAGCAATAAACACAAATGCGATCTTAATTGATCATCAAAGCCTATCTCTACGATAGCAGCAAACACAAACGCGATCTTAATTGATCAACAAAGCCTATCTCTACGATAGCAGCAAACACAAATGCGATCTTAATTGATCAACAAAGCCTATCTCTACGATAGCAGCAAACACAAATGCGATCTTAATTGATCATCAAAGCCTATCTCTACGATAGCAGCAAACACAAACGCGATCTTAATTGATCATCAAAGCCTATCTCTACGATAGCAGCAAACACAAATGCGATCTTAATTGATCATCAAAGCCTATCTCTACGATAGCAGCAAACACAAATGCGATCTTAATTGATCATCGAAGCCTATCTCTTACGATAGCAGCTAAATGCAAATGCGATCTTAAGTGATCATCTAAAGCCCATCTCCTACGATGGCAGCCAATACAAATGTGATCTTAATCGATCATCTAAAGCCTATCTCTTATGATAGCAGCTAAACGCAACTACGATCTTAAGTGATCATCTGAAGCCCATCTCCTATGATGGCAGCCAATACAAATGCGATCTTAAGTGATCATTAAAGCCTATCTCTTACGATAGCACCCAAACGTAAATACGATCTTGCATGATCGTCCAAAGCCTATCTTTTGCGATGACAGCGAAATACAAGAACGATCTCAATCGACCATCTAACGCCTATCTCTTGAGATAACAGGCTATACAGATGCGATCTTATAATGATCTTCTCAAGCCTATCTGTTACGATAGCAATTTATACGCAAAGTAATTTTGGTTAATCACCCAAACCCATCTGTCATGATGGCAACGCGAGTGCAGAATCATATTATTAGATCTTCTAAGGATCTATCTGCTGTGACAGCAGTTTATGCGACAGACGATCTCAAACAATTCTCTAATAAAGCCTATCTTCTATGATAGCAATTCGCAATGTTGTGAACGTGATCTCATGCGATTTACAACGACCAACTACAAGCCCATCCGTCAAGATGGCACAGCTGCGAAATTATGATCTCGAATGATCTAGCGAAATATCTGTGAATCGACATCGCATATGTGAAATCATTACATGTCATTATGCAAGGCAAAACAAGCCGAAACGCATGCGAAATTGTATTTTGTTGCAAAGAACAGATAATACAAAAGCTATTTATCATTATGAGTCAAATGACTTACAATTTATCTATCTAGATAGCAGCTTACAAGCGAAAAGCTCGCATCTAACTACACAGCCAACATGGCTTACAATACATTCGAAAAATGGCTGGTAAGCCGGATATACACCAAGGAAACTCTCGGCTAAGAAAAGAGAGAATCCACCGGTCCTGACACCGGCAGCACAGTGCGCGAATTCGCGGCCAAAGATCTATAGCAAAAGGGATGCTGCCGCGAAGAGATCAACTCGTCATTCGCCACATCCCTAGCAGCAAGGTCAGGGATACGATACGCCCAAGACCCCAAAGAATGACTAAAGCCTCTGTCTGATCACGATAGGCGCCGGAGGAGCTTCCTGTTCCGACAGATGCTACTCCGCAAGACAGGCGAAGCAGTCATTCCTCTGGTGATGGACTCCTTGTCATGTTGGACAAGGGCATTGACGAGCACCCCGACCTCACAAATGTGAGGGCGACGGATTCTTCTCTGGAGATGCTGAAGAAGAATTCCGCCGTTCATTACGAGACGGTAGCACGGTCACTTCGGCGCTGCACCTCGCCACGAGGCGGCCGGAAACATGACCTGCACACATAATACACGAAGAGATTTCTTCGAACACACATGAGGTATTATCTGCATCCTCTTTATGATGGTTATAAACAGCAATAAGCCTCATAAAGTGGATCTTGGAAACTATTTCTATAGCACAAAGCGCAAACTCAGGATTCAAAACTCGAAGTTGCCATGAATCAACGAAAAACAAGCGTTGAAGCCAGCAGTCGTAAGGACTCACGGCAAAGCACATGTTTGGGATGAAGAACCCAAATGGCAAAGACGGGGTTTATATAGGCCCTGTGAAGACTCTTCGGTTGCTTAAGATGAGTCAGCAAATTCAAAAAGAGGGTAAGTTCAATCACTTACGCCTTGAAAAGCGGTAACAATCAATTACCCTACTAAAGGCTACGACGATTCGGTTGCGTATCCTAATAAATGACGGATAGTCATGATTCGGATGGACTTCCCAACGGAAGCGTGCTTATCTGCCGAGAAATTAGCGCGAAAATCAAGCAAAGAATCAATTGCTGATGTCATAATTGGATATGCACAGAAATGTCCAATCAAATCCCGAAAGGGGCAAAACGGGCAAACTCATGGTTTGTTGTTAAAAAAAAGAAGGGGGAGAAACCCTAGCAACATTACATTAATGTTTCAAAATATTACATTAATGTCTCAACCATTTTCCTGTTTTCTTTTCAAAATTCGAAAAGTCAAAACAAATTTTTGACTAAGGAGTCCTGGGGCTCGAACTGCTCGATCAGCCTCTCCACTTGTTGCACTTCTTGCTTTAGTTGCTCGCACTTGGCATTCATTTCGTGATACAGCTTCAAAGCTTCATCAACCTTTTGCTTCTGCTGCTCCACCTTCTGCATCTCAGCTGCGAGATTCTGGTGCCCGAGATTCAAAGTTACAGCTGCGCGAATCAGTGTAACTCTGTCCTTGAGGAATTTGAAACCAAGTCTGCCTTGGACTTTGAGCACGAGATTTTGGCACATGCCACACAGCAATTCGGCACTCTGGGCCGAAATGGTCGCAGGTGTAGCCGCACACAGCTGCTCTAGTATCCAGATGGCTTCAGTAAGGAATAGCCTCCTGTCGAAAGGACTGATCTCCAGACACCTCACAAACGATCGGGGGTATCTGAGGCGCATTCGAACCACCCAGTCTACGTCGGTTTGCTTCAAACCTGAGACATCAAAAACAAGTCATGATGTCAAAACTCGCAAGTAAATAATGCGACGTGCGAATGGTAAATCTCTGCTTACCAGTGCCTTCCAGAATTTCATGAATAGAGGGAATGCGAGCCACCGGGTTGTTCGAAGACTGCCCTCGCTCCATGGCTCTCCTATCAGCTGCGAGCTCCAAACTCTCATAGTCAGGAGGAAGAGTGTAGGCTGCACCAGCTGCGATTACATTCCCAACCTGCGAGCCCCAAATGCTCCACGCAGGAATAGGTGCTTCTGGCTCAGTCATCGCCGGAGGCGCAGGAACAGCCGAAGTCGCTGGGCGAAAGACATTCTCAGATGCGAAAACAGTAGCATCACTTGTCCCTTCTTCCCTGCCACCAGTACGGACACCTTCGTCCATCGGCACGGCATCAGCTTCGACATCATCGGAGAGTTCAATGACATCCTCGAGATGCTCACTTGCGTGTCCGGCAGCTGCGACGGGCTTCTCGGTATGGGAGCTCGAAATTGGAACATGGGATGCAGAAGTCTGACTTCTCTGCTCCATCTCAGGTTCCTCAGCATGACCTGCGATATCAAATGCGATAATATGAGGTAACTTGTGTTGTAAGTTATTTCGTTATCTTTGCTAAAGCTAAGAATAAGCACCTCCACGCGAAGGTGGGATTGAGGTATCCTCATCATACACTAGGGACGTGAAACCGTGCCCTATCAGTGTATCCTCACTAAGCAAATCTTTAAGAGAAGCGTGACCTGGGATGCGAGTAAACCAGTCATGACTTTGTCTCAAATGGTTACAGCCTAGTACGTGCATATCACTCAAAATGATTACCTGAGGGTTCTCCGCATTTGCTTACCAACCAACGGCGAATGTCAGGCTTTGACACACCGTGCTTCAACGCACCCACAATTACATCTCTATAAGTAACTGCGAGATTGAAGATCTCACCTTTATCGCCACCTGCGATCTCTGCGAAGTCCGCTTGGACTTGCTCTAGCTCTGCTGCATCCTCTCCAGGAACTTCATCTTCCTCCTCCACATGAGGAGCAACTTCTTCGGGAAGCTCGTCTTCCTCGCCAACTGGACGCACTAAGTCGTCGACATGCTGCTCTTCGAGGCTCCGTTGCTTCACACGCTCGAGCTCCTCTTCCTCTCGCTGCCTTCTCCTTTCAGCAGCCTCCGCGGCTGTCCTCCGGGACTCAGCAAGAACATCCTCGCTTATAGGATCGTCTGAAATGCTAGAATGAGCATCTCTCTTTTGCCTCTTGGCCACAAAGCCACCAACGGCTTCATCATCATCATCTGCGGATACACAATTGGTTCAAAGAAAGGAACTGCATAGAAGTTATGATAAAGGACATGGAAGTGCGATGGAAGTACCTCCTGAATCTTCCTCGCGCACTACAACTGTTCCTTCTTCTTCCTCATCATTTGCTTGGGGCTCATGCCTCTCTTCCTCTTCCTCTTGGTTGAATGGAACGAAAGTCTCAACTGCGAGATCTTTTCGCACTTTGCTGGGCATACGACCCTTGCCTTTGTCCTTGACAGAAAGGGACCTCACTGGGGGCGAAGCTGGAGCACTCCTAGGGGAAGAAATCGTAATTCCCTTTTGCCTAGGTCTTTTCACTCTCGGCGCCACAGTCGCTGGAGGGGACGGGTCATCTCTAGAAGGAGACGGAGCCGGAGGATTATCTATCAGCGAGTCAGCAAAAGTATTCATGACTGCGCGAACCTTTGTTTCGACCTCGGCATCCATCCTCCATGCTAACCGGTACGACTCCCCCTTCCTTCTGGTGGCAACAATGGTGTCCACCAGCGATTTGGAACGGTCACCAGCTGCGAACCTCCGCACATGACACTGAACAATACAGAACGAAAAGCATCAGTGCAAGGAAATTAAAAAGCTTAAAGCACACAAGGAAATTGCTTACCTCAGTAAACGCCTTGCTATATTTGATGACCTGCGTGTCACCCTTCTTGATTGCATCGATTTGCTCCTTCAAAATGAAATCGGGGCACAAATGGTTCTCACGGTCCAACAACGAGTAGCAACCATAATCAGACTCGCTCAAACTGCAATTGGGGCGAAATGGAAAAGAGTTTCTCTTGATCAAGGGGGCCCTTCCTGGCTGCGCTGCTGCTTCCGTCTCCATCCTCGTTTGCTGGGCAATCCAGTACGCGATCCAGTTCTGGGAACAACCACCCTTGCGAGTTCCCGCAGGCTGCTCAAAGGGAAGATTGCTCATAAGGACCGTCTTGCACTCCTTTGTCAGCAAACGCTTGTAGCACCCTCTGATAATAGACTGAGGCCAGATCGATGGGGCCACCGCATCAAAACCAAACTGAGGAGAGACCCGAGTAGGGTCAACATCCACTGTAAGTCTTTCATACCGTGGCGCGAGCTCACGAATATGCTCTGCAAGGGCAGGAAGAGAACCTCGCAGACACCAACAGAAGAAGTCACGATAGCGTTCGTGGAAATGAGGCCCCTTTTCAAAGAGAAGGTCTTCTGACAAGACCATACCTTTGGAAGGGTATAGCTTTGGAAACCACCGCACATTCTCAACGCGTGTGGCATAGGGCCTGGCAATAAACTCCTTTCGCTTATCGCATATCAAACTCCAAGTGCACTTGGTGTTGCTTGCTCCAAACCATCTCGCAGCCCTCCCGCTGTTGCGCGCTTCCGTCTCGCCTGGGGGACACCACTTCTCAAGTGGGAGGGGAGTTGGAGCATAAGACGGCCAGCGCTCAAAAACCCACATTGTCAAAAAGCTGATATTGACAAAGGTCAGAACATCGAGACGGCCACGCGATTCCCTCATCGCCAGAACCAGCTGATCCAGCCTATAATATAGCGTACCCAAGACCAAGGGTCCAAGTGCGACTCTCTGGCCAAGAGCGAGCCTCACGGCAAGTGGCAGCACATGGTAGAAAACCCTGTCATGGGGGTGACCATCAATCAGATACCTCGACAGCCAAGCACAAAGAAAGGCACAAAGGGTCAGATGATAACCCTTGCCCTCTACGTAATTTTCGGCCTTCGGGTTTCCGCTCAAAAGCTTCTTAGTAATGCTGCTGCTCGCATAGTCTCGGAAGAAATACTGCAACCACTTGTTCCAGGTATTCTTCGCAGACGTATCAACCAGCTGCCAGTTCGGAAGAGGCTTTGTACTGGTCCACCGGGTGGAGATTTTCTTTACCTCTGCTAGGCACTCCTCCATCTGCGCGTACAAGGCCAATTCCGCAGATGTCCTTAGGTGACTCAAGGGGTCCACCTCGCCCATGGGAGAAAGCTCATACAGCATTTGAACGTCCTCGAGCGTGGGGGCAGCCTCGAACTCAGCAAAGTGAAACGTGTGAGTCGCAGGCGAATAGCGGGTCAGAAGGTCTAGAAGCATGGACTGATCCAACTTCACGGCAGCACCCTTCATAGCACGGACAGCGAAGAAAATGCCGGCTTCATCAAGAGTTTCGGCGTAATTATCCAACACGTGGTCAGTCCACTCATCCATATAGTCCAACTTCTGGACAAACGCCTGAGTAGAAATCGCAGTGTATGGGAAGTGCCCATTCTCGATTCCCAATCGAACCACATCCTCGGAGCCAACTAACTCGAGCAAGGCTGAGTTAACTGGGCGAGTCAGTGTTAACAACCGCTCAACTGGAACAGGATCAGGCATCCTCTTCGCCTTCACCCTCGCGTGGTAAAAATCCTTCCCACCCAGAAAGGGGGCTTTTCGCCACAAAGCCTGCGGAAGCTCCGGCATCTCTTCGTCTTCCTTGACGGGTCTGGTTACTCTTGTTTTGGCCATTCCTGCGAAAGGGCAAAAAAGGGGGGGGAGAAATACCACACTTCAGTTTGAATTTTGAATTCGAGACTTATGCAAAGGAATGCAAACAGTTCCGGTGCCGATTTCAGAAATTGGGTAGTTGCAAGATCCAATATCGTCGAAAGAGTAAAGTGAAGCGGGTTTAAAGATCAAAGCCTCTTCACAGATTTCATGGGTTTACAGATTCAACGCAGTTCAAGGCAAACGCCGGTATTTTAAAATCAAAAAAAAAAAAAGTAAGCGAGGCCAACCTTGTTTCCTTGAAGCCTGCTTGGATATGCACAATTGAAGAATACGATTTGCAGTTCTGAACTGGTAATTGATTATCTGGATCTGCTCTCGAAGATCTCCGGGTACCATTCACTTTAAGAGAAAAAGTGATGCTTTGCAATAATGGGATACAAGGTATTTATCCAAAAGAATGAGGGGTTGCGTCCCTTCGGTAGTCGAATCGCAACCGTCACCGTCGTAAAGCGCAATCACAGGACGGGCTGACGTCACGCCTAAAACCCTAAAGGTCAGACGGCACGACTCTAGGGGTTCTAGGTCATAATGACACGCACGGGGGCTGAACTTACCCGTATTTGAATTGGTGCGTGGCGACGACGCGCATGTTGGTTTCCGCGCATAGAAGCCTATACAGCTACGAGCCTTCACGCGCAGAAAGGGGGCTAATGTAGATACTGCTTTATGACATGGCAGATCTGGGCCACGTGGCGACCATCCAGCACACCATATTGTGCTCCACACACACGGGATCACCAGCCGAGCTGATCCATGTGGGGGCTGCGAGACAGAGCCCTCGCATACCACTGCACGGGACTTGTAGGGACTTTGTGGTTTGGAGGCTAGGGTAAGCCCTGTCGCGTGCGAGCCAAGCCCGCACGCGACCTTTAGTAACTGTTTTGAGAGATCTATGGCACGAGCTCCCTAGACCCGGTCAATCCGGTCAAACCCGGTCAACCTCGTAACGGTTCCGGTACTCGCGCACCACGTGCTCTAACGGTTCCTATATACTCGGACGAACGTGCCGTTACGGTTAAGCTAATTAAGCCGCCATTAATGGGCGCATTAACCACACTACAACGGTCATGTTCTCCAGTATATATACATCGTTACCCTTTCCATACAAGGAAGAACAACATTGCCATACGCGGAAGCTCTGCCAAACCTCTGTCTCTCTCTCTGACATTACTACTGACTTACTCTCTCCCTACACACACCCCTATTCTTCCTGTGCGATCCCTGATCCACTACGTACGGTGTACACGGAGGTCTCCCTGCCGGAATCTCTTGTGCACAACGGGCATGGGGATATCCCTGGGCAAATCAATCAAATCGAGCAAATTTCGCTGACGGAAAAGCCAACACAGGACACTCCAGACGAGAAACTCAAAGAAGCACCTGAATGCATGGAAGACAGGCCCAGACCACAAAAGCAAGAGCTAAAGGAAGTGTTCCTCAGCCCGAACGAGGAAAAGAAAAGGCCAGTCTTTCTAAGTGCGGACCTCACCAGCGAGGAGGAGCAAGGACTACTACAACTCCTAACTGAATACAAGGATGTGTTCGCATGGGAGTATGATGAGATGCCGGGACTGGATACAAGCATCACTATGCACTTAGACATCATTCCAGGGTCTAAGCCGGTCAAGCAGAGCACAAGGAGCTTCAGGCCGGAGCTCAACGTGAAAATCAAGCAGGAGATTGTCAAACTCCTGGATGCCAAATTCATAGAGCCGAATCATCATCCCACATGGCTGGCCAACATTGTGCCGGTGGTGAAAAAGAACGGACAGCTCCGCATCTGCGTGGACTTCCGAGATCTCAATCGCTTCTGCCCCAAGGACGATTTCCCACTGCCCAACATCGATTTGCTTATCGATTCAACAGCGGGCCACCGCATGTTCAGTTTCATGGATGGTTTCAGCGGGTACAACCAGATCAAGATGGACCCCGAAGACGCGCGGAAAACTGCATTCATCACTCCGGTGGGGGTGTTCAACTACACAGTGATGCTGTTTGGTCTTAAAAACGCGGGTGCAACCTATCAGCGAGCCATGATGGCTCTGTTCCACGACATGATGCATAAAGAAGTGGAATTCTATGTGGATGACCTGGTGGTTAAATCCAAACACGAAGCAAATCACCTCGCAGATCTACGAAAGGTGTTCAATAGGTGCAGATGCTTTCAACTAAAGATGAATCCCATGAAATGCGCATTTGGGGTAACATCAGGGAAGTTCTTGGGATGCGTAGTTCATCGCCAAGGAATCGAACCTGACCCTGCGAAAGTGTCAGCTATCACTGGCATGACTCCACCTCATAACCAGAGCGCCTTGAAAACATTCTTGGGAAAGCTATCATATCTGCGAAGATTCATCCCAGCGATTGCAGAAATCACCTGCTGCTTTAGTGCTCTTCTCAAGAAAGACGCCGCATACAGCTGGACTCCAGAGCATGAAGCTGCGTTCAAAAAGCTGAAGGACCTGCTGACATCTTCAAAAATAATGATCGCGCCTCAACTGGGATCACCCCTTCTGTTATATCTGACGTCCATAAGGAGATCCATAGGAGCGCTCTTGGCTCAGGAGTATGAAGGCCAAGAAAGGCCTATCTACTACATCTCTCGCATCGTGCAGCCTGCTGAATCAAGGTACACAGACATCGAACGTCACTGCCTTGCCCTATTCTTTGTGATAGAAAAGTTGAAACACTATTTTGCATCACACAAAGTAGTAGTGGTCACCAAGAGCAATCCCATACGATATCTGCTAACTCACACTACTCCTGGCGGGAGATTGGCGAAATGGTACATGACCATCTCCCAATATGATATCACATGCATGCGACCGCGAGCGATCAAGTCGCAGGTAGTAGCGGATCTGTTGGCACAGTTCCCCGACAACAGCCACGAGCCCGTGATCGAGGAAGAGCTCGAAGGCCCTGAGATCTATGCAATCGACGTGCCCTATTGGACGCTCCACTTCGACGGCTCGTCAACGAGGAAAGGTGGAGGCATTGGGATAGTCTTGACCAAACCAGATGGGGAGGTCATACAGATGTCCGCAAAGCTCAACTTCGCAGTCACAAACAATGAAGCGGAATATGAGGCTCTCATCGCGGGGCTCCGTGCGGCGAAAGCTTTGGAAGTAAGCAATCTAACGGTCATGGGAGACTCCAAGTTGATCGTTAAGCAAGCCTATGGCGAGTATGGTTTGAAGGAGATCAACCTCCTGTCTTACCGCACCCTAGTACAAAAGCTGGTGCAGCAATTCTGCGATGTGAGGTACGAGCACAAGCCCCGAGCAGACAACAGGCATGCGGACGCCCTGGCAACCTTGGGATCTAAGGTCAGCACAGACAAATGTCCCGCACGAATCTCCATTGAAGTGCGAACATCGTCGGCATTGACAGAAGATGCGAGCGATGACGAACACATGGATGACACGGATTGGAGAAAAGCAATCCTACAAGATATTGCGGAAGGCACAAGCAGTGAAAGTTGGGCACTCACAAATGGGTACTGCATACATGACAACACCCTTTACTACAAGGGTCCTGGCGGAATACTCATGCGATGCGTCTCCGAGCAAGAGGGACAACTATTGTTAGAAAAGATTCACCAACATGCTTGCGGAGAAAGCGAGGTGTCAATCTACCGGAAGGATCAGAGATATGGCATTCATTGGCCAGACATGTCAACAGCCGCAGCCCTAATACAAGAGAAGTGCGAGAGTTGCGCACTAATAAAAGATTCTTTACTCATCGCTCTAACTGATGACGACACGGATTGGAGGAAGCCACTCTTTGATTTTCTCACTCAGGGCACCTTGCCCGAATCGAGAAAAGAAGCCGAGAAATTAAAGAGGAAAGCATCTCGATATGTAGTACAGGAAAACCTGCTTTGGCGAAGAGGTCACGAGGGCAACTTGCTGCGATGTCTAGACGGCAGAGAAGCACAAGAAGTTATGGACCTTTCTCTTCAGGTGGAACACCAAGGAGGTGCGAAATTATGCAGGCAGCTCCTCTCAATTGGATATTTCTGGACCACGATGGAGGTCGATTGCCGCACTAAGGTATGACGCTGCCAAGAGTGCCAATTCAAAGGAAATCTAGTGCACGCTCCCGCCGTGGATTTACATGCATTAGGAACACCATGGCCATTTCACACATGGGCTCTAGACTTCATCGGTCCCATCCGACCAACGTCACACGGGAATCATTTCATTCTCACTGCAACTGAGCTATTCACCAAATGGGTGGAGGCAATACCACTCAAGACGGCAAACGCGCTAGCTGTGGTCAACTTCATTCAAGGAAACATTATATGCAAGTTCGGAATCCCAAACACCATTCTTTCAGATAACGGTACTCCCTTTGTTAATCGCCAGGTAGCTACGAAGTTAGCGGAGTACAACATCAGGCAAATATGTTCTACCCTTTATCACCCGAAAGGGAACGGACAAGCCGAAGCGACCAACAAAACGCTGTTGAGGATTTTGAGCAAGATGGTCGCAGATGACCACAAGAAGTGGGCTGATTCTCTAAGCATAGCTCTGTGGGCCTACCGAACTTCTCCAAGGACACCCACGGGGGCCTCGCCGTTCCTACTATGCTATGGGGCCGAGGCCGTGGTACCTGCGGAGGTTAGAGTCAATTCGGCAAGGATGGCCTTCCACGCACTCTATGAAAATCAACGCGATCATGACTTAGTCTTGCTGGAGGAAAAGCGAAAACAAGCCAAGAGGACCAACAAGCCGTATCAAGAAAGAATCACTCGCGCTTACAATAAGACGGTCCAGCGAAGGGACTTCGCAGTTGGAGACTTGGTCTTGCGCGCGTCTGACCACTGTATGCGAGAAGCGACTCACCCGAAGTTCGCAGCCAATTGGGAAGGACCCTTCGAAGTCACAGAAGTCTTTGACAGTGGCTACTGCAGCATACGAAGGTTGCACGGCACAACCTCCACCCCGAGTTCAGTCAACATGCGCTGGATTAAGAAGTACTATCCCTGACTTCTCTCATTTCATGCGTTTTATTATAACGTCGCTTAATGTCTTGTATGGCTACGATTTACACAATCTCCTCTCCCATATGAGAGGATTGTAATCTCATCTCTCCCATATGAGAGCGTTATAATAAGAGAATTCTCCCAAATGAGAAACTTCATATTTCTGGATGTCAATTTTACTTTATTTCAGTTTGTCATAACTGTTAACAACGAGTTATCCGCTACGATAGCAATCTGCAAATGCGATCTTAATTGATCATCTAAGCCTATCTGTTACGATAGCAGCCTATGCAAACGCGATCTTAATTGATCATCTAAGCCTATCTGTTACGATAGCAGCCCATGCAAACGCGATCTTAATTGATCATCTAAGCCTATCTGTTACGATAGCAGCCTATGAAAACACGATCTTAATTGATCATCTAAGCCTATCTGTTACGATAGCAGCCTATGCAAACGCGATCTTAATTGATCATCTAAGCCTATCTGTTACGATAGCAGCCTATGCAAACACGATCTTAATTGATCATCTAAGCCTATCTGTTACGATAGTAGCCTATGCAAACGCGATCTTAATTGATCATCTAAGCCTATCTGTTACGATAGCAGCTTATGCAAATGCGATCTTAATTGATCATCTAAGCCTATCTGTTACGATAGCAACTTATGCAAATGCGATCTTAATTGATCTTCTAAAAGCCTATCTGTTACGATAGCAACTCATGCGGAAAAACGATCTTAATTGATCTTCCAAAGCCTATCTGTTACGATAGCAACTCATGCGAAAAACGATCTTAATTGATCTACTAAAGCCTATCTGCTATGATAGCAATACTGTGCAAAATGATCCTAAGTGGTCTACAAAGGTCTATCTGATATGATAGCACTTGAATCTGAAAGCAGATCGCAAGCCCATCCGTCAAGGTGGCACAACTGCGGAAATACGATCTCGAACGATCTAGTGAATCATCTGCGAATTCATATGGCAGATAGCAAATGCGAAACATGTATGTAGCATTATGCCAGGCGAAATATGCCGAAACGCATGCGAAATTGTATTTTGTTGTAACAAAACAGCAGATAATACAAAAGCTATTTATCATTATGAGTCAAAAAGACTTACAATTTATCTGTCTAGATAACAGCTTACAAGCGAAAAGCTCAAATCTAACTACACAGCCAACATGGCTTACAATGCATTCAAAAAGTAGCTTACAATCGAGAAGTAACACATCGAGGGAATCCTAATTAAGAAAGGATGAACCCACCGGTCCTAACACCGGCGATGCGATACGCAGATCTATGGCCAAAGATCTATAGCAAAAGGGATGTTGCTGCGAAGAGATCAACCCGTCATTCGCCACGTCCCTAGCGGCAAGATCTGGGTAACGGTACGTCCACGACCCCAAGAGGTGACACAGGCCTCTGTCTGATCAAGATAGGCACCGGAGGAACCTCCTGTTCCGGCGTATGCCGCCGTGCAAAACAGGGGAAGCAGTCATTCCTCTGGTGATGGGTTCCTTGTCATGATTGACAAGGGCATTGACGAGCCTCCTGAGTTCAAGAACGAAGAGGCAAGAGACCCTCCTCCAGGGATGCTGGAGGAGAATTTCGCCGTTCATTACGAGACGGTAGCACGGTCACTCCGGCGCTGCACCTCACTGGGAGGCGGCCGGAAACATGACCTGCAAACATAATACACGAAGAAAATTCTTCGAACACACATGAGATATCATCTCCATCTTCTTTATGATGGTTATAAAGAACGATATTCCTCATAAAGTGGATCTTGGAAACTATTTCTATAGCACAAAGCGCAAACTCAGGATTCACAACTTGAAGTTGCCATGAATCAACGAAAAACAAGCGTTGAAGCCAGCAGTCGTAAGGAGTCACGGCAAAGCACATTTTTGGGATGAAGAACCCAAATGGCAAAGACAGGGTTTATGTAGACCCTGTGGAGACTCTTCAGTTGCCAAAGATGAGTCAGCAGAATTCGAAAAGAGGGTAAGTTCAATCACTTACGCCTTGAAAAGCGGTAACAATCAATTACCCTACTAAAGGCTACGACGATTCAGTTGCGTATCCTCATAAATGACGGATGGTCATGATTCGGATGGACTTCCCAACGAAAGCGTGCTTATTTGCCGAGAAATGAGCGCGAAAATCAAGCAGAGTATCAATTGCTGATGTCATAATTGGATATGCACAGAGATATCCTATCAAATCCCGGAAAGGGCAAAACGGGCAAGTTGATTCTTGTTGTTAAAAAAAAAAGGGGGGAGAAACCCTAGCAACATTACATTAATGTTTCAAACATTACATTAATGTTTCAGCTATTTCCTTGCTATTTTTCAAAATTCGAAAAGTCAAAGCAAATTCTTGATCAAGGAGTCATGGGGCGCGAGCTGATGGCTCAGCTTCTCTACCTGCTCCACTTCTTGTTTCAGTTGCTCGCACCTGGCATTCATCTCGTGATAGAGCTTCAGAGCTTCGTCAACCTTTTGCTTTTGCTGCTCCACCTTCTGCTTCTCGGCTGCGAGATTCTGGTGGCCGAGCTTCAAAGTTACGGCTGCGCGAATCAGAGTAACTCTTTTCATAAGAAACCTGAAACCCAGCCTGCCTTGAACTTTGGTCAGGAGATTTTGGCACATGCCACATAGCAATTCAGCACTTTGGACAGAAATGGTCGCAGGCGTAGCCGCAGACAGCTGCTCCAAAATCCAAATGGCTTCAGTCAGAAACAGCCTCCTGTCGAAGGGCCCTATCTCCAGAGATCTCACAAACGATTGGGGGTAGGTGAGGCGCATCCGAACCACCCAGTCTACATCAGTTTGCTTCAAACCTAAAGCAATGTCAAAGCTAAGTTATGATGTCAAACTCGCAAGTGAATAATGCGAGGTGCGAACAGTAAATCTCTACTTACCAGTTCCTTCCAGAATCTCATGAAGAGAAGGAATGCGCGCTGCCGGGGTGGTCGAAGACTGTCCTCGCTCCATAGCTCTCCTGTCGGCTGCGAGCTCTGACCTCTCGTAGTCAGGAGGAAGAGTGTAGGCCGCGCCAGCTGCGACTGCATTCCCAACCTGCGAGCCCCAAAAGCTCCACGCAGGAATAGGTGCCACTGGCTCAGTTATCGCCGGAGGCGAAGTGACAGCCGGAGCCGCTTGGCGAGGGACGCTCTCAGATGCGGAAGCATCAGCAGCACTTGTCCTTATTTCCTCAGCACCGGTATGGGCATCTTCATCCATTAGCACAGCATCAGCTTCAGCATCATCGGAAAGTTCGATGATGTCCTCGAGAGGCTCACTTGCGTGTTCAGCAGCTGCGACGGGCTTCTCGGTATGGGAGCTCGGAATCGGAACGTAGGACGCAGAAGGCTGACTTCTTTGCTCTAGCAAATGCCTTGCTGTATCTGACGACATTCGTGTCGCCCTTCTTAACTGCGGCGACCTTTTCCTTCAGAATGATGTCAGGACACAAATGGTTCTCACGATCCAACGGTGAGTAGCAACCATATTCAGACTCGCTCAGGCTGCAATTGGGGCGAAACGGAAAAGAATTTCTCTTGATCAAGGGAGCTCTACTTGGCTGCGCGGCCGACTGCGTCTCAATCCTCATTTGCTGGGCAACCCAGTATGCGAGCCAGTTCTGGGAACAACCACCCTCGCGGGTCCCCGCAGGCTGCTCAAAGGGAAGATTATTCATGAATAATGTCTTGCACTCCTTTGTTAGCAAGCGCTTATAGCAACCTCTGATAATGGACTGGGGCCAGATTGATGGTGCACTGCATCGAAGCCGAACTGGGGAGAAACTCGAGTGGGGTCAACATCCACGGTAATCCTCTCGTACCTTGGCGCAAGCTCACGAATATGCTCTGCGAGGGCAGGAAGGGAACCTCGTAGACACCAGCAAAAGAACTCGCGATAGCGCTCATGGAAATGCGAGCCCTCTTCGAAGAGAAGCTCTTCTGAGAAGACGACACCCTTAGAGGGGTACAACTTTGGGAACCAACGCACGTTCTCAATGCGTGTGGCGTAGGGTCTGGCAGTAAACTCTTTCCGTTTGTCGCATATCAAACTCCAAACGCACTTGGTGTTGCTCGCTCCAAACCACCTCGCAGCCCTGCCGCTGTTATGCTCCTCCGTCTCGCCTGGGGGACACCACTTGTCGAGTTTGAGAGCAGTTGGGGCATATGATGGCCATCGCTCGAAAACCCACATTGTCAAAAAGGAAATGTTGACAAAATTCAGTACATCGAGGCGGCCACGCGACTCTTTCATGGCTAGAACCAGCTGATCAAGCCTATAGTACAGCGTGCCCAATACCAAGGGTCCGAGTGCGACTCTCTGGCCAAGGGCGAGCCTCACAGCAAGTGGCAAAACATGGTAGAAGACCCCATCATGTGGGTGGCCGTCAATTAAGTACCTCGATAGCCAAGCGCAGAGGAAAGCACAAAGGGTCAAGTGATAGCCTTTACCCTCTACATAATTCTCGGCCTCTGGGTTCTCACTTAGAAGCTTCTTAGTAATGATGCTGTTCGCATAGTCTCGAAAGAAGTACTGCAACCATTTGTTCCAGGTGTTCTTCGCAGACGTATCAACCAACTGCCAATTTGGAAGGGCCTTGGTAGTGGTCCACCGGGTGGAGATTTTCTTCACCTCTGCTAGGCATTCCTCCATCTGCGTGTATAAAGCAATCTCCGCAGATGTCCTCAAAGGACTCAAAGGGTCCACTTCACCCATGGGGGAAAGATCGTACAGCATATGCACGTCCTCGAGTGTGGGGGCAGCCTCAAACTCAGCAAAATGGAACGTGTGAGTCGCAGGCGAGTAACGGGACAGAAGGTCTAGAAGCATGGACTGGTCCAGCTTCACGGCAGCACCCTTCATAGCACGGATAGCGAAGTATACGCCGGCTTCATCGAGAGTCGCGGCATGATTGGCCAACACGTGGTCAATCCACTCATCCATATAGTCCAATTTCTGGACCAACGCCTGGGTAGAAATCGCAATGTAGGGGAAGTACCCATTCTCGATTCCCAATCGAACCACATCCTCGGAACCAATCAACTCGAGCAAGGATGAGTTAACCGGGCGAGTCAGTGTTAGCAATCCCTCAACCGGGACAGGAGCAGGCATCCTCTTCGCCATAACCCTCGCATGGTAGAAATCTTTGCCACCTAGATAGGGGGCTTTTCGCCACAAGGCTTGTGGAAGGTCGGGTATCTCTTCATCTTCCTTGACGGGTTTGGTTCCTTTTGTCTTGGCCATTCCTGCGGAAGAGCAAGAAAAAAAGGGGGGAGAAATACCATACTTCAGTTTGAATTTCGAAATTCAAGATCTATGAAAAGAAAGACGAACAGTTTCTGGTATCAATTTCAGAAATTAGGGGGTTGCATTATCGGTGATTTCAAGATCTCACATCCGAAGCCCTTATTATTGAAGGATTAAAGCAAAAGTGGGTTCAAAGATCAAAGCTTCTTCGCAAATTTCAACAGATTATATGTTCTGGGGCTTACAGATTCAACGCAGTTCAAGGCAAACACTGGTATCTTAAATTAAAATTGAACAAGGCCAACCTTGTTTTCTTGAAGCCTGCTTGGATATGCACAACTGAAGAACACGATTTGCAGTTTTGAACTGGTGATTGATTATCTGAATCTGCTCTCGAAGATCTCCGGGTACCATTCACTTTAAGAGAAAGAAGTGATGCTTTGCAACAATGGAGGATACAAAGTATTTATCCAAAAACAATGAAGGGTTGCGTCCTTTCAGTAGTCGAATCGCAACCGTCACCGTCGAATCGCGCAATCACAGGACAAGCTGACGTCACACCTAAAACCCTAAAGGCCAGACGGCACGACTCTAGGGGTTTTAGGTCATAATGGCACGCACGGGGGCTGAACTTACCCATGTTTGAATTGGTGCGTGGCAACGACGCGTATGTTGGTTTCCGCGCATGGAAGTCTATACAGCTATGAGTCTTCACGCGCAGAAAGGGGGCTAATGTAGATAGTGCTTTCTGAGCGGACAGATCTTGGCCACGTGGCAACCATCTAGCATACCATATTGTGCTCCACACACACTGGATCACCAGCCGAGCTGATCCATGTGGGGGCTGCGAGACAGAGCCCTCGCATACCACTGCACGGGACTTGTAGGGACTTAGTGGTTTGGAGGCTAGAGTAAGCCCTATCGCGTGCGAGTCAAGCCCGCACGCGACCTTTAGTAACTGCTTTGAGAGATTTATGGCACGAGCTCCATAAACCCGGTCAATCCGGTCAAACCCGGTCAACCTCGTAACGGTTCCGGTATTCGCGCACAACGTGCTGTAACGGTCCCTATATACTCGGACGAACGTGCCGTTATGGTTAAGCTAATTAATCCGCCATCAATGGGCGCATTAACCACACTACAACGGTCACGTTCTCTGCTATATATAGGACGTTAACATTTCCATACAAAAGAGAACACACTTGCCCTACGCGGAAGCTCTGCCAAACCTCTGTCTCTCTCTCAGACATTACTACTGCCTTACTCTCTCCCTACACACAACCCCACTCTTCCTGTGCGATCCTTGATCATATACATACGGTGTACACGGAGGTCTCCCCGCCGGAATCTCTTGTGCACAGGTAGACAAAGAGGGGACCTGAGAGGTTACCTCGACGGGTAGGGTAGACAAAGAGGGTTGACCTGAGAGGTTACCTCGATGATATGATATTGAGACAGGTTGTTGTGGGTTTGAGGAAGAATGATCTAAATCATAGGTGAGCTGACCCGAGTCCGAGTTAAAAAGGGAGGTAATGTATGGGTTGGAGGGAAAAGGACTGGTCGGGTTGGGAAATAAGACCAAATTGAGTGAGTGGGCAGTGAGGCCGAAGTGGATTAGGGAGAGTAACAGCTTAAGTTTGCGGTTGAGCTTCGAAGGGGGAGTGAGAGTCAGGCCCAAGCATTTGAGGAGGGAAGGGGCAAAAGGATTGAAACGGGTTACCTGGTAATTCAAACCCCGAATAGGGTGAGAAGAACTGCTCTAATGGGGAACTATCATCAATGGAAAAGACCAAATCTTCATCTTCATCTCCATCCTCATCCGCCATTGTTCTGCTGCCATATGAGCAATGAGCGCTAAAAAAAAAAACTTGATGCCCGACTCGGACCAAGTACATTGAATTCTTTGATCAAAGGAAAGGGCCTTCCCACCGCCATGTGAAACTGCAGAGAGCCATGAAAGGGAGATCTTGAGCACTTGTCTTCCAAAACATGCAAAACTTTCACTAAATTCTTTGAGCACGATATGTTTGTGTGCCCAACATGGCCACATCGAAAGCAAACTCTGAAGATATTTTGATACCGAAAAATACCCATTTTCATACTTTGAAGGAGTAGTAAGCAAGGCTTTCGGAGAGAGAAATCAACTCCTTAATTTTTAAGAGTTACCAATATTTATCTATATATTCACATATAATAGAATATGTGCCTAATCAGTTTAACACTTGAAACTAACCTTCAACACTTTTAATTTCGTAGGAATTTCACTTGGACTTTTTATTTTGAGACAAATAGTCTCCAATTTTTAAAAGAGTTAGAATATATTAAAGAAATTTACAGTAATTTCTATCAGCCCATCATGTGACCTTCCGTGATGGATTGTTAAATAAATTTTGTTAATAAAATCTAACCTCTGCACTTTCATTTTTTTGGTATCCTCCTTTTCATTACGTCAATCTAATAACCATGGTTGAATTAATTTAAGAACCATAATTTCTCAAAATTTAAGAACTTTAGTGTCATTTTTGTGGTATCCTCCTTTTCATTACGTAAATTTAATAACCATGGTTGATTTAATTTAAGAACTAGAATTTCTCAAAATTTAAGAACTTTAATGACATGTTTTCTATGAGAAAGTCCCTGATTTTTTTTTTTTAGAAATTGTTTTGTCGTCAATAGGTTTCGAACCCCGAATCAAACCCCGGAATCTCATGCAGAGACTTCTAATGATCTACCACTTGAGCTACTACCCTACCTGCAAAAGTCCCTGAATTTTGATACGATTGTGGAGGGCGATGTCTTTGCAACTTTCAGATGTGCGCAGAAAGCTAACAAAACAGAAGGTTACTGTAAGAACTGATGAAAGGGGGGACGAGTTTACTGTTCAAACAAAACATTGCGTCTCAGATTATGGCATGCACTGCGGGATCAGAATCGTATCATAAATTTCTGCCATTCTCTAGGAAATAGTAACTTTTGACACCATAACTACTGAAACATCGTGGCTAGTCCTAAGTGGTTGAGGGCGTTTACCGCCGATGTTCACCAGCTGAGTTCAGAGTATGTGCTTGTTTGAGAACTCCATAATCCAAATTTATTAAAAAATTGCCCCTTTAATTTAATTTTGTTTGTTGTGACACAAAATTTTAAATTAAAAATCTGCATATTAAAATAATCTCAGTACAATTACAAAATCTCTAAATTGAGAATTATGCGACTGAAAATCTCAGAAAAAAATAATATTAATGTGTTTTTGACACAGTATGATCACACATCATTTTTAAAGTGGGTGTATCCAAGGAATTGATTATATATCTCTTTAATTTTTTTCGAATGGATCAAATTAATAAAATGCAATTTCAGCTCATACTTGACGAATTTGAATTTTCGGTTCAACTGGATTTTTCCAATTTTTTTTAACCGATTTTTTTAGATTTTAGCTTATACCAAACGGGGTCTATGCATCCCCCCCCCCCCCCCCCAAAGGTTCTTATCATGTAATAAACTACCCAAATACTAGTATTTTTTTTTTTTTTACCTAAAATCATGTTACTTGAAACCTCGCATCTCATTTCAACTGATGTCCAAGAGCAAAAGGATATGTTTGTGACCAAGAGTTGACCCCAATGTTCATAGTAATAACGGAAAATGTTTCAGATAGTTGCATGATCCAAACATGGGGAAAACGAACCAAGTATTTTCCACTTCTCTGTATTCGGACGAAGTGTCAGTATATGAGGTAAACCCTTTAATCTAGGGGTACGTCGTATAAAAGTAGCTCGGGTTTGGTTGATAACATCTGAAGAGCAAGAGACCAATACACACTTCGAGCTCATACTCCGCTTTGAAACTATCCAAAAAGTCATTTTCAAGAGTGGCCATATCGTAAAATCGTATATGATTTTTACATGGGATTCTATCAGTTTGTGAGTTTACATGAGATCGAGATCAGCAATACCATTAGGGATCGGAGAATCATATGATCTTAAGATCCATATCGAAATTTTGATTTGATAAAAAAAAATATCGAAATTTTGACAACCATGATAATATCGTGCATTGTTGTTTAGATTCTCGATACCAAACAAACAAACATATAAGCCTCAACCCAACACAACTCATCGTCAGCTTTCCCCAACATAACATACTTAACCCAACATCTGCAACAGCCTCATCCACTGTCGACCTATACAACACCAGCCTCATCCACTACGACTTCGTGACCGCCGCGAATTGCAGCCAATTGGATTTAGAGGATTGAATGAGTACCTAGGTCCCCTGGAGCGGGTAATGTCGAAAAGATTTGAGTTTTAGAGCGGCACGAGAGCGTTAATATTTAATATTTTATTTAAATATTCAATAAAATATTTTCTTTTATATGTTTTATTACATATATGTCACAATTTTATGTTTCTAACACCCAACTATGATATGAGTGAGTGTATGGTCTACTTACGTAACGTGTACAGACGAATTAGGCGAGTACCCATAATTCTTTATCAGAACGCATGATTAGAAGCCTAAAGATGATATCAGATTCCTACAAGGCTACAACTAATTGAGTGAGTACTTGATGAATCTTCAAATCAAATTTTAATAGTTTAACTGAATCCAACACCAGGACCTGTGAGTTCTTTCTTTTCTACTTGCATGTGCCGTGTGGAAATCTCCAACAAATAAGTGCACGGAAATAGGAATAGGGGAAAGTAACCTCAAACCGAACGGCATATCAAGAAATCGGGAATACATAACTTGAGTGGAAGGTTGAAAGTAACCTCAAACCTAAACGCATATCAAGAAACTGGGAATAGATTACTTGAGTGGAAGGTTTTTGTTTCTACAACTTGATGGAGGACGATAGTTATCAGGGGGAGATGCAACCAAATAGAAACTTTAAAAAGAAGAGCTCTTTTCCCATAAACTGATGTGACCAAAAGTGAAAACATCAAAGGGGAAGAATATCCTACAAGCCTGTCATTGATGTGTGTGCGAGCATGCACATAAATGTGTATTCTTTGGGAGTGATCAGCCTCTATCAGTAGCACTGATTAGTTTAACCACTAAACTTGAAGGAGATCATACATGTTCCAAAACAAATATGACTACGAACCATGTTAATGTACATATGGGACCTGTAGATAGATGGAAGTCACACAATACGTCGGATTAGAACTAACCAGTGTATCAGGTTCATAGAAAAGCAATAAATTTAGGCTTAATTACTTAATGGTACCCCCCAGTATAGTGAAACTATCACTTTGCATTACCCACTTTCAAAACTTGCTGTTAATGTACCCCATTTGCAATAAATAAGTCACTTTGAAACTGGGTAAATTTTTCCATCCACCACTTAACGGACTGAACCGTTAGTTGACAAATAAATCATTTTGTTTCAGGACAAAACAGTAAAAGAAAGTCTAACACCTATATGAATCTGGCCATTCGATCAAAATCCTCACTATAGCAAAATGCTCAAGAACATTCGAAGAGTTCTTCAACACTTGAAAGAAAACCTCTCCCATTTTTCCCCTTTGTTGGACCTGCTACTATTGAACTATCTCCACATAATGGGAGTCAAGAGCCCCAAACCAATTCAGTAATTCATCAAGCTAGAGATTCAAAGGGGCAGAGACGAGAGATGGGGACGGAGTTTGTTCGAGGATGAGGGAGGCATTGGGGATGTTTGGTGAACCATAGAGCAGAGTGATGGAGATAGAGATGGAGGAAGGTGTTCGTGGAAGGAGTTAATCAACAGAGAAGAGAGAAAGAGCTAGAAGAGGCCCATCGAAAAATCCCAATCACGAATCTAGCGGTTCCATCCATTTTTGTGAACCTTCTGCTTCGGATTCACTAAACAGAACAAAGAAACCACAAAGCCCCAATATCCAAAGCCACTTGAAAAAAAGGGGTCTGCAGATCTGGAAAAGAGAAATAAAGGAAGAACAAGAAAAGAAGGGAGAAGATGAAGAATCAGACAGCTTTGCTCTCCGGCGTGGCGGTCTTTCTTCGGCGTCGTTCTCCGGCGTCGACTCTGGCGCCGTTCTCTCATCTCTCTCACTCTCGTTCTCTCCTCTCTCTCACTGTCACTCTAACTCTCGTTCTCTCTGTCGCGCCCTCTGTCTGAACCCAGATCTGGGTTGTGATGAAGAGGCGGCTGTTGGTTGGTCAATCTCCTTCATCCTTATCTTCATTGATATTTTCTTTAATTTTCCATTTCATTTCTTTTTAGATGTAAAATTTATTATTTCGGCATTGACAATTTTGCCCTTCTAGTGATGACGATGATTGGATGGAATTTTTTCCCAGTTTCAAAGTGTCTGATTTATTGCAAATGGGGAACATTATCAGCAAGTTTTCGTAGTGGGTAGTACAAAGTGATAGTTTCTCTATACTGGGGGGTACCATTAAGTAATTAAGCCATTAATTTAAACAGTTATCTGAATCATTTTCCTGTTTCCCTCAAACATGAATATTTAAGAGATGGGAAGGCTTGTGGATACTGCAAAATTAAAAAGCTAGCTATCTAGCTGCCCAAATTTAAGTACACTTCTTTCAGATGCCAACCATGTTCTACATGCATTTTGGACAAATTATCCTTGGTGTTTGATCATAAGTCAGGCTTGAACTTACAAGTCTTTACATACCACTTATACAGGAGGTATCATATTCCATTTTTATTCTAAACTATCAATTCATGCCTGTGTGTATAAATATCTTTAACAGTTAACATATAAAAATGTATCAACTTTTGGTGAAATAATTTTTTTCAAAGCCTGTTAGATGAGTGTCCTAATCTTGCCAAATATACCAGTCAAGATAAAAAAAAATGGATGGCTATCAGGGGTCAGAATTGTTAAAGTCATATATGCGACTTCCTGGACCCTCCTCCCACATTCTTTCATCGCTTACACCAGTAAGTCATGTATGCCACTTCTGTAAGTTCCTCCCACTTTCTTCTATATCTCATTCCCTTATCCCACTACCATTTTAGAAGTCATGGCAAATGACAAATACACAGAGCTTACATTGGGTTAGTTTGGATAGGAGGTTTTTTGGTTTTTATTAAAATAAAATCAAAGATGTTTGGCTTGGTGTAGTTTTTTTTTTGGTTTTTTGGGAGAAACTGGTGCCCGGGTCTTGTTGTAACCGGGGCACCGGATTTTTTTTTACCTCAACCGGTTGACACCTTCATGCAACCGGTGCCCAGGTTGTAAGAAATGACCACAAAAGTTTCTAACATTCAATAAGGAGTTGCCACTTGTCCAATTATTACAAAACAAAGTTGAAAGTTATATTATGTTTTGCTGGGTGATTTTTTCTACCCGGGCACCGGCCTTGATCCGGTACTCCGGATTCAACAAATTTTTTTGGTTTTTGAAATCCAAAAAGCAGATTAATATTGTATAAAAAACCAGAAAACCATGTCCATCCAAACTAGCTCATTACTGATTGGGTCATCTCTTCCTGATATGGAACATGTACTCCTATTTATAAATACTGTGTTTTTATTTACTTTTGGTAAAAGAGGTCTTTCACAAATTCTTGATAGATACAATAACTACAGACACATTGCGAATGCCACGTATGCTAGCACAGACAAGTATAACCTTACAGTGCAGGCAATTATATGCAAATAGTACCATAAAACAGCATGCGGAGACCAAATACAGTGAACTATAAGCAACGAAGGGTGGTGCCAATAGTGGTAACTTGTAGTCTCAAATGGCGTAGGCGGCAAACCATGGCATGGTTCGAGAGGTTTCAGTAAGGCTAAGGACGAGTGTTTGCATGCACATGTGAGACAGTGCTTATGCATTAAAGCGGACTTGTCATAGTGATGCTGACTAAAGCACAACCAAAATGCAGTTGACCAATGACTCAACGTGCAAGGAACACACACACATGTTGCAGCTGATTCCCACATATCTTTGACAGAGGTAACCACTAACTACACCAAACACAGAGAAATGGGGAGTAAGTAAACGATAACCAGAATATAAAGCATCCTATTCCATATGCATTGGGGGTTCACAAATACATGGCTAATCAACTCCACAGACTTTTACACATACACAACCGGAGGAACAAGATAATGTTTAAGAAAAAGAAAACCAAAAAACTGAGTGCATTGTTTTTGATAGCTAATAAGAAATCAAGTGCAGTGGAAAGGTAAATATGGAGATGGGTGTACGACATACTTGGAGACAAAAGACGAACTGAATACCATAGGAAGGAGCCAACAATTAGAAGTTGAGAATCCATTCTTTATCACTTCTTGACCCCTTCTACCAAAATTCAAAGCGAGTTGGGACTAGAGGTGCGATTTCGGTTCAACCGAACCGGAACCGAACCGACCGAAGCCGGAACCGGTCGGTTTCGGTTCGGTTCGGCGGTTCGCTGGCGGATTTCGGTTCGGTTGAACCGGAACCGGCATTACAATATTACTAGAACCGAATCCGACCCGGTAACCGGAACCGGGTCCTACTTCGGTTCGGTTATCGGTTCGGGTCCGGTTCTAGAACCGGTCAGGTTATTTTTTTTTTTTATTTTTTTTTGTTTTTGTAAGTGTTAGGTATTAATTAAGTGTTAGGTATTAATTAATAAGTGTTAGCTATTAATTAAGTGTTAGGTATTATTTAAAAAGTGTTAGACATTAATTAATAAGTATTAGGGTTAGGTTAGGGGTTAGTATTTGTTATTAATTAATACTACTCTTTTTTAATATTAATGTATATGGGGAATGTTTTCACAAATATTTTAAAAAAAAAGGCAAAACTTGACAAATAAGTGGAAAAAACATAGTAAACTTTTATTATTGATTAAAAGTAAAACATCAAATGTTAGAAAAAATTGCATCACTATAGTTTAAGTACATCCCAACTAGGTTGGCACCTACTTAACTAACAATCATTTGCATTTTTTCTAACTTACATACAAATTTATTGAAATTAACAAAAATACCCAATAATAGTCTTCATTTTTCAACCCCTCGTCGTTGGCAATTGGTCTACATCAAGGGGAGTGTCCGGGTCTATTCCCAATTCTTGGTAAAGCTCGTTGACCATAACGTCCAAAATGTGTAGGTTTTGTGTGCGTTTGTTGGCGTCGCTCCAATCCTTCGAGCATATGAGTACCTCCAATATCTCCGAGGTTAGGCACGATCTTTTCTCCGACAACACTCGTTTACCTGCACTAAAAGTAGATTCGGAAGGGACTGTAGAAGCGGGAGGGGTTAGTAAATCACGTGCCATTTTAGAAACAATTGGATAAGTTCTTTCATAATTTTTCCACCAATCAAGTATATCAAAATTTTCTATGTCTCTCTCCGACACGTTTATGAAATAATGTTGGTTGAGAAACAACGTTAATTCCGAGACGCAACTAGTCCCGGTGGGTGTGGCTTGTGTACCCTTAAATAATGAACCAATAGCGTACTTACTCTTACCCTTGCCCTTACCCTTCGGATCGCTCGATGATTTTTGAGAACCACCACTAACACCAAATTTAGCAAGATATTTATCGTACATAAGATTAAGTTCTTGTTTAACTTGTTCAATAGTTGGTGATATCACTACGGGTCTATTCCCATAAGTCATGTTTTCTTGTATTTGGCCTAGCATAAAACCTACGGAAGCATCCTTTTGTCTTGGGTCCAAAATACTTGACAAACAAAAAATCATAGGGATTGTTTCAAAATATTTGAGAAATTTTTCTTCCATGTCGCTAATTGCTTCGTATAAAATTCCATTCATCCTATACTGTTGAAAAGCCGACGATATAAACAATAGTTGTGGAATAACGTTGTTAGTAGTAGGATAGTAAACACTCGAAAGAATAGTAGTGGCTTCATAAAATGGTTCAAGAAACTCTCTTAAGACACTTGCGGCGTTCCATTCATTTTGTGTAACGGATCCGGGATTGCCATTTTCATTCAAAAATCGTGTGATTGTGGTCTCATAACCTTCAACACTTTTCAACATCAAATAAGTGGAGTTCCATCTAGTCCTACAATCTCCCCCAAACCTTCTTTTTTTCTTGCCTATTTTATCACAATAATCCCCAAAAAGTTTTTGTCTTTTGTTTGAAGACGCAATAAAGAGAATAGCTTCACGAATAGGAGAAATATACTCTTCTAGTTTTTTCAATCCAACTTGCACAATTAAATTGATAATGTGACATACACAACGAACATGGTCAATTTCTTCGCGAAATGGTGTTTGTATCAAAGTTCGAATATGATCTATCGCACTATCACATGACGATGCATTGTCAAAAGTAATTGATGTAATTCGTTGATCAATTCCCCACTCCTCAACAATATCGATTATGGCTTCTCCTATGTTTACACCGTTGTGAGGATATGCAACTTCTTGAAATGCAATAACACGTTTTTGTAATGTCCAATTAGTGTCAATGTAGTGTGCGGTGACGCAAATATATCCCTTGTTATTTCTACCCGACCACATATCCGAAGTTAAACCAACTATGAAATTAGAATCAAAAAATGTTTGCAATAGTTCCGCTTTCCTCTCACTATATGTTGCCATTATATTTTTTCTAATAGTGTGTCTACTAATATGCTTATAACCCGGACAAAAAGCGGATTGTACTAACGTGTCCCACTCCTTGTCGTCGGTCATATTTAGGGGTTTTTCGGTGGCCATGATATAATGAGATAATGCATTTATTGCCCTAGTTTCATCGTAGACAAAAGGAACTACGTTGCCTTGTGCGTCGAATCCTAGTTGGGTTTGGAGCATCGCGTCGCCTACGGCGGGTGTATCTTTCAAAAGTCCGTGTACATTTTGTAAGTGTTTTCTAAGTGATCCTAATCCACCGGTTCTATCCAACACAAAACTTTTTTGACAATGTTTGCATTTAGCCCTAAATTTTGGTTTACCGTTGACGTCTACACCATCGGGTAATTTATCCATATGTTCCCAAACGAGGCTTTTTTTAGGTTTTTCCGCATTACGTGTTCTTTTATTACTACCTAAATTCGGATCATTTTCCTCTATATCGTCAAAAGTACTAGGGAATAAAATGTCCATTTGATCATCAATGTCAATTTCTTCGATTATGGGTACGTATTGGTTGTTTTGGTCATCAAAATTTGCACGAGAAGAAGAAGCCATTTTTTTCTTATAGAAATGTGATTAAAAAAAATTAAGTTTTACAAATAAAGCACAAATAATAACACAATCAAATAACAAACAACAAAAAATAAAACTTACAAACTCCAAGAATAATTCTTGGAGGTGAAGCGAAACGGCGAATGTTGAAGATGCGTTGCCGAATATGGAAGATGCGTTCCTCTTGCTTGTCGAATTTTGAAGACGAGAGCGTATGACGATTTTTGAGTGATTTTGATTTTTGAGAGTGTGTGTGTGTGGAAATGGAATTGAGGATTGAGGAATATGGAGATTGGAGAATGAATTTTGGAGAGTGTAGGATGATTTTTGAGTGAAGAATTGTGAGAAGTGTTGAGAGAGTTTGTTGATGAAGTGTGAAAAAAATGGTAGTGTGGGTTGGGTATTTATAGGTAGAAGGATGAAGAGGGGAAGTGAAAAAAGAAAAAAGAAAAAAAAAAAAAAAAAAAAATTCAGAACGGTCATGTAACCGTTGCAAAGCAACGGCTACTTGTTCAAAAATTCGACCGTTGCTTTCGGTTTCCGGGTCGGTTCCGGCCCGGTTCCGGTTCCGGTTCTGCCGGTTCCGGTTCCGGGTCGGTTCCCGGTTACCAAATATTATTAAACCGAACCGGAACCGACCTACCCCCGGAATCGGTTCGGTCCGGGTAGTCGGTTCCCGGTTCGGTTCCGGTTCCCCTGCATTCGGTTGGCATTCTTAACGGTTCGGGTCGGTTCTCGGGTCAACCGACCCGAATTCGCAGCACTAGTTGGGACTCCCAAAAAACTTTTGACAATAGAACAAGGGGCTTACTTTATGTTAGTTCAGTGAAAATAACTTTATAGAGATCAGACAGAGTCAAATGGGGGCAAATAAATTGGGGCCAATGGAGTATTTGATTAGGAGTGGTGATTTAGAGAAGAAAAGCTGGTTGGACCTGAAGAAGCCTTAGTTCATCAGTCTAAACTTATCTAATAACAAGTCATGGTAAAGAACTGGAAATAAATTCACATATTAGACACGAGTCAATAGTTTTTAAAACCGGACCATGCGCTCTGACCAATGGGACCACGGACCGGACCGGGTTACATGTTGGACCGAACATGCAATCGAACCGGTGGAACCAGGCGGTCAAAATGCGAACCCGGTCAACTGAGTGGTTGCCTTTTGCGAGACTTTTACTTGGCTGGATTACTCTCCATCACTCTATAACCACCACGTCAATCACACACTTGTCAACTGTCTTGCAATAGCAATATACACACCATATATTTATGCATATACAACAGTCACCTCATCAAATTGCATTAACAATTATCAACTTACTAATTCAAACAAATTCACTTACACAAAGGTTAACTTCTAGTAACTTTTTTTAGCATGAACTTACAGTCATTAGAGAATTAACACCGTCGTTAAAAACTTCAAACTAGCATAGAAGAATGTCGAGCCACAAAGTTGATGGAAAACTGAAGGATAGTCAAAAAAGCAAAGAAAGAATAAGCTTGATATAGAATGAACCAGAGCACTTAAATCATACACATCTTTATCCAGGAGGTGTGCAATCGACTGGTAAAGTTGAGTGGGATATGAGCCGAAGCCACGGAAGTAAGCAAGATGTGACTAGCTATGGACCTGACAGCCTGGGCTTGAGTGAAGACAGTGATCATGTTGAAAGCAGTATAAATGGTGATGAAGAGGCAAGGAGTTGTCATGTTCACAAAAGGCATGGGGAACCAACAGTTTTAAGAGGTTATGCTAAGCATACCGCAGCAACAATTTCGATCCAAAACAATCCAACTAAAGATTTATCTTTGGAGGATAAGGAAGTAGCTCATATGTCACGGCAATCACATCATTAAATTCCTCGCTCCATCTCCAAAGAACCAACTGCAATGAAAAACTAGTTTATATCTAGGTTGACACAATTCCCTCACCCAAATATGAACGGATAACTCGTCATAGTAATATCTGCTATAATAAAGATAGATAGGTGGATCACATAACATGAGTCCCTTGGCATTTATGCAATGAATGATTATTTGACCACAACTAACAACTACGAAAGGGAACAAGGTGAGCTCATTCATACAATGATTCTGGTGTAGCTTCTATAGCGCGTACTTGTAAAAATTGCCTTTCAGCATAATAAACGGCTATGAAAGGGAACAAGGCAGTGAAATTTGGAACATCAGATACTACATCAAAAGTTGGAGAATCTAGATTAGCCTAATGGATCAGATCATAACTTTAGTGCCAATTCCGAAATTTGGCATTTGATTCGCTCCAATGAGAGATATTTGGTACTATGCTAGAGCTTGCAACATACTTGGTACAATGTCAAATATTCGAGAGTTGCCTTTTCATGACTGATATAAGCCAAAAGTATGTCAAGTTATCCCCATGACATTTGCAATGCATTGAAGCTACTCTTTTGTGCTTGTGAAGTTTCATTTGGAGTTTTCAACCGCTATAGGAGGAGAACCAGCCAACAAAATAGGTTCAGTTAACCACTACCTCAAAGTTTCTCACGGAATAACAGTGAAGTAGACAAAGCATACCCATTAAGAGCAGGCTCAGTTGATCTTTTGATGACTCTACCTTAACGGCAGCTGCTTTTTCTTGACTGACTTCTGTTTCGGTGACTTTAACTACTTCAAGAGGGGTACATTACCTCATAAATAGTATAGCTAAATGATTCATGCTCTTCTCTCCATTTCTTTCCCTCTTGAGACTAACATCCCATCTACAACCTACGTTAACTGGACTCGGGTGTGGGTGTCATGTCGGGTGTGTATCCTAGAGCCGGATCTGCCAATTTCATAATTTTCCGGATACGGGGACTTGGCTAATAAGTGTCCAAAATATGGATACGGGTACGGGGATACTGCATTATTATATTTACTATATAATTATGTATAATATGAATTATAAAAAAACTCAACCTAAAAGTCACGTTATAATGTAATATAGGTCAACTTCAAGGACTATAATCTGTTTAATGTATTTGACGCTAGAGATGGCAAGCAAGTCTTTGTCAGAACCACATGTCTCTTTAGTCAACGTGTCCGGCGAGATTTAGCCACACCGCCACATATCCCACACCCACACCAGTGTCATATCGTATCGACACGGGTACGGCGGCGATTTAGAAGAGTCTGGGTAACGTAGTCTACAACCAAAGTGAGAGCCTTCAAAGAGCATTATTGAACCCAATGTTCATATGTTAAATCTCTCCACGTTGCCAAGACAATTAAAATTTGAACAATTAACAGAAAACAAGTCCCTTCATCTCAAAACACAGGCCCCATAACTTAGTTCATAAAGAAACTGATAAGTAGACTCCAAGACCAATTCCAGCAACTAAGCGACATATATTAAACAAGTTGCAGAAAACATAAGGGCAGGGGAAGACCGAGAGGAGCATTTTTTGGATAGGTACCGCCTACCGGGGACAGATTTCTTAATCGAAGCAAGTCTCCATTGCAAAGATAGTGTCTCTTCCAACTAACAAAACTTCTAGAATATCACCTTCTCTCTGTCTTAAGAGGTTAAGCAACACCAAGACATAGATATACCAAGCAAAGACCAAACTCAAATCAACCATGTGTTGGAATATGACAAAACTATCTCATGAGATTATCATCGTAGGGAATAACTTCTTAGAACTACATATCAACTTGAACATCCCAACAATTTCAAGACAAAACCCATATGCTGCATAAGAAAGATGAACATAGTGACTTACAGAAGCCGTGAATCCTACTCATTAGCTTAATACAGATCTAACAACAGTAGTTAAACTACATACAACATGAGGCTCTAGTTCATCAAGGAACTGCAAAACTACATAAAGCACAGCCTCAAACTTCACAACAGTTAAAACAAACAACACAAACACACATAGTTACCTAGTTCTTGGCGCTATCGGGGCCGCCATTCTCCACCATTACGCCGACCTTCTCGTACTGGAAAGCTGCAGGTTTCAAGGAGTACTTCCCTGAGACGACTGTATCGTTCTTAGCAAAGATTCCTCGCAAAAACTGCGCTGTTAACACCACCAGTCCTCCACACCCAATTGCCAATATCACTGCAGCAAGCACAGTCAAGTGGCAAGGAACTTTCTTATGTGCTGCTCTCTCCTGTGGACCTTTGCGAGAGTAAATCCCAGGATTTAATGGCTGCGAATGCATCCATTTTGGGACAGTTCTGGTTCTAAAGCTCCACGAATATACCGTACTAGTCTGAGCTGAGTTTCCAGAAGAAGAGCTTATCCCAACTACAACATCCTCTCCTTTCCACATTTGTGACAAATCAATAGGGTAAGCTATCAAAGCATTATAAGGTCTCTTATTGCCCATTTCGCTCAACCTAACCTCCAACCTCTTCGAACTAGCATCGTAATCGATCCATGACCTTAGCTTCACTCCACTGTTGAGGACCAAATTGAGAGATGAAACATTACCGACCCTAGCAGAAACAAAGCTACCCACATCAACACCCACATGATTTGCATTCTCATCGCCCACATTTTCGTCCAACGAAGTGTCGAATTCGATTCCGAGAAATTTTAATTTCTGGGGGAGTCCGAACATGGTGTTATTATAGCCGGAAATCTTACTAGGGAAAGAAGTCGGAGCGATTACCAGAGAGATGCCGTCGCCGGAATGAGGCGAGATTGAAAAAGAGAAGTCCGTGGAGAACGACGTCGGGTTGAGGAACTTGAAGGGTTCTCTTCGCATGAGGAACCCGGAGCTGGAAGCGATTGGACGAGTCAGCTGCACAGAGGAACCTCCATCGGCGATCTCAGCGTCGCCGAAGAGTGCGACTTCGGAGCCGAAATTGGGGTTGAGTGAGAGGGAGGAAATGGGTTTCGGCGTTAAGGTCAGGAGAGACAAAATCAGGAGATGGATAGCTGCCATTACTGATTTCTTCATTTTTGGATCTTCCTGTCTGAGGGCTTTTAGGCTTCGAAGCTATTAGGGTTTGTTCGTCCAGGCGAACGGGAATCTAATATTTTACCAGTGGGCGGACAATTGTACACAAAATTGGCCAATAGAAGCAAATGGCCAAAAACGTTGTCAAACCACGGTAAACTTTTTTTTTTTTTTGAGACAACGGTAAACCTTTCGGAGACTGGATTTGACCGGTTTAAAGGTATTTAGTAAATAAATCTTTTTAAATAATTAAGGGCCAGGCACACCTGCTTTCTGACAGAAGCAGTTTTATTACGTTTGGTAAAAATAAATTTTCTACTTTTTTGGACTGTTTATGCTGTCTCACAGCATTTTTCAGGAGGTTAGGGGGAGATATTTTTCGGAAAGTGTTTTTGATTAATTTATCTACAACCGATTCTAATCTTACAATTTTTTAAAAAAAATCAATAGTTATATTTACGGAGATGACATATGTCATATGTTTTTGTCAGTTTACCCTCTCACAGCAACTTCACAGTTGATTTTACCAAATACTAAATTACTATATCAATATTCTATTGCAGCTTTCACATAATTTTTACCAAACAGCATTTTATCCAAAAAGTCATAGCAATTTTCTCACAGTGTTTTTCCCACTGCAGCTTCTAGCACCGCCACAACATTCCCAAACTAGCCATAAGTTTGACTTAATCAAGAATTCAAAAAAAAAAAAAACTAAAATGTTTTAACTCTCCACATTCTCTCTCTCTCCTCTCCAAAATACAACAGACTCCCTCCTCCTATTCTCTCGCCACCAAACAAGCTTGAATAGCCAAGTTGGCCGGTTAGAGCGTGTGGCTGTTAACTACAACGTCGGAGGTTCAAGCCCTCCGTCTAGCGGTTTTTTCTTAAAAAAAATCTCTAGCCACCTTTTGCGCTTTCTTCTACTCTTTCTCTTCCCGACTAAGGCAACCGCAAACCGACGAACCCTCTTGCTGGCGATATCCTTGCTCGTCCGGTCGGTCTTCTTCCTATCCGAAGAGTCTCTTACTTCCCCTAACTTACCGGCGATCTCTCTTCACTCTCTTTCACTCTCACCCTCTCCCTATGGTTTCTAGGAGCTGTTTCCACAATTCTGGAGAGGATCATATGGAAGACCAACTGCTCTTGGAGGGCTCTTTGATTGTTTTACCACAAGCAAATTACGACGTTGTTCAAGGTTCACCAGCGACAGACGACCCAAACCTCAATAATGAGGTACGTAAATTTGCTTTATTTACTAAAAAATGGTGTTTGATTTGTTGTCGGTAAGTAAAGCATGTTGCAATGAAATTGGACCAAAAACAACTCCAATTTCATGAAAAAGAACCCAAAACCAAGGAATTGAACAAAACCCATTTAGGTCGTCGTTCGGTCAAGCAAGTTGATGCTCGACTGGTCTAGGTCGAGTTTCGACCTAACTAAGTCGCACTATTTGGCCAAAATTGAACCAAATTACCTGAGATCGACCTAGCTAAGTCAAATATCGACCTAGCAAGGTTGAGCTCGACCTTGCGTGGTCAATAATCGTCTTAGCTTGGTCGATGTTTGACTTAGCTAGGTCAATTATCGATCACGAAAAATGATGTTTGACTTAGCTAGGTCGAGCACCGACTTAGCTAGGTCGGTTGTCGAATTAGTTTGGTCGAGGTTTCAGTACAAATCTACCAGTTTTATTTTTTAATTTGTTCAACCGATTTTAATTCACTCGATTCAGTATCTTCACTGACACTCGTTTTTTCACTTGTCTCTAGGGATACGCCATGGATGAGGAGGAGAAACCCATGGATGATTCTACGGACCTTATGGATGAATTGAAAAAATATATAGAATCTATTCGCAAAGAGAAGCTGAAAGAGATGAAAGATAATCGCGAAAAAAAAGAAGCGGGATGTGCCCCTTTCCACGAACAAGGACCTTGTGGTGGAATATTTTGTTGATGAACAAATATCTTTTATATTTGGGAATTGCAAGTTTAGCTTGTTTCAAAGACTTGTAACAGCAGCACTGTTTCAAGGCCTTGAATCAACTTTTAAAGGTTTGAAATATACATTGCAGTATATAGCATGAACCTAGGGGGAGCTTTTCATTCTAAATCTGACTCCTGATACCCTATGCTTGATTATGTCTTATTTGATGATGAAAGACAAACCATTTTGATACTCTAAACTGTGGCTAATATCTCTGTTCACTAAGTTTTTGCAGGGTTAAATAGTTTCATATTTTGCACGAACTATTTCCTAAACTGTGTTTTTGTAGGAAAGGTGGGTTGTCAAATTGATTTTGTGTTTATGCAATCATGCCTGGACATTCCTAACATACTCAGTTACAAGATCAAGTCAGTATCCATGAAGATACTGAGCAACTAGCAGTTGGGAAGAGCTGTTAAAGAAGTCAAGATATGTTGATGGATTTTAGAAAAGTTTGTTTTCAGAAGATCTTGAAGATCTGCAATTCAAACCAGCTGCATAAGAGAGGGAATGACTAAAGAAATTCGAAGAGAAGATACACAGAAACTCTCAGACATTCTCAAGGATTGACAAGCAACACAGAAGGAGATTCATTTCAGTCAATCCACTCATCATAAGATCACTGCATACTCAACTGCTTCATCAGTTCTCAGTATTTTTCTTTCTTGTACTTAATTTGTATATCATTCTGGTAATGATTCTCATATCTTATTCTCTTGAGTTGTTCAAGGGAACAATAGAGAATTCTTGTTTGAATCAGTTAGCTAGAGCAGGTACTAGATATGTTAGTGAGAACCATAAGCTGTAACATAGTAAGGGAACTCTTTGTGCTTGAGATCTAAGGCTTAGCTTTTGATTAATAAGAATTGAGTTGAAAATCCTGCAGGGATCAAATCCATGAGGTAGAGACGGAGGTCCAAGTGGAATGAACTCTATAAATCCTTGTGCCTTTGCATCTACTTACTGTTCTGTACTTATCTCTTGTACTACACAAAACATGGTTTCAGTTCAAGGACTTGAAAGTCATTTCAAGGCCTTGAAAACTATCAGCAAGCTTTTAACTCTATGTTTTGATTCCAAGGACTTGAAATTCATTTCAAGACCTTGAAATACTCACTGCTTGACATAAACTTCTTTGAAATCACTATTTTGGCAAAAGTTGCCATACTCTATTTCACCCCCCATTCTAGAGTATTGATCATGCATTACTGCCTACATTACAGTCTTTCAATTGGTATCAGAGCTTGTATCACTGCATAGATTTAACCATCCTGTGATTATGAGTACTGTAGGTTATGGGGGTTTCTCTCAGGGAAGAGCTGCTAACAGACCTCCTCTATTCTATTAAAGAAATGTGGGACAAACTGGTGGTGACATTTGAAGGAACCAACCAAGTGAAGCAGAAAAATATCTACATTTTTTCTTAGACATTATGAAATGTCTAAAATTAATGGTGATGAGTCCATTAAGAACATGATCAAGAGGTTCACTGACATTGTCAACAATTTGGACTCCTTGGGGAAATCTTTTACCAATGAGGCGAAAGTCACGAAGATCTTGAGAAGCCTTTCCAAAGACAAATGGGAACCAAAACTACTGTCATTGAAGAAGCTCAAGATCTATCGTCTCTTCAACATGATGACTTGCATGGAAAAGTGTTTACACAGGATATCTCTATGAATGAAGTTGATGGAGAACTGCCAGAAAGTGTCAAGAACTTGGCTCTCAAGGCTAAGGAGAGTGAGCCATCTCAAAGCCTTGAAAATGAAGAAGATGATGATGAAGACCCCTTTTCTCTCATTTCCAAAGGCTTGACCAGAATTCTCAAGATGAAAAATAACTTCGGAAACAAATACTTAAGAAGGGATAAACATAAAACCTCCAGTAGCAGAGACTACAAAGGTAAATCTTCTTCTCATGGTAATAATCCTAAAGTAATGGATTTATTTGAGTGTGGTGATGCAGGAAATTTGATTAGATACTGTTGTGCACAAGGATTTCCTCAGAGGAGAACCCAAGTGTGCACCTCAAACAGTTGATGAAAGCTGGAACACGAAGAAGTGTAGGGTGTGTGTAGGGAGAGGGTAAGCACTGGTAACTGCTCGAGAGAGAGACAGTAGGCTGAGAAAGGGATAGTGGCTTGCTTAGCGTTCCAAGAGTTCAGATGTATCAATCTGTATCTAGTGTTGTAATGGAAAGCTAACGATCCTATATATAGTGGGGAAGTAACCGTTGAGGGGTTAATGCACCAAAAATGGCGGCTTAAAGATAGACCCCAAACGACACGTTCGACCGTGTATATAGGAACCGTTACATATCTGCCCGCAAGTATCGGAGACCGTTATGAGATCAGCCACATTTATGGGACACGTAAGCCTAGAACCTCTCAGTCAGTTACCAGAGGTCGCGCGCGAGCTTGGTTGTCGCACGCGTGTGACGGGCCTTACCCTAGCCTCCAAACCACTAATTCCCCACAAGTCCCGTGTTGGTACGCGAGGGCCCTGTCTCGCAGTCCCCACATGGGTCAGCATAGGTAGTGATCCGGTGTGTATGGAGCACAACTGGGTGTGCTAGATGGCTGCCACGTGGCTATGATCTGTCTGTCTGGAAATCACTATCTACAATAGCTCCCTTTCGCGTCACGCGCGCGTCTGTTGTGCAATCGCGCAAAATCAGCCGTGTGTGAGCCTCACGCAGATTCTTTGTATTTTGAACTCGAATCCCCATAGCCCACAGTCGTAGCCATGATTGCCTAAGGTTTGGGAAGCGCCGTTTAGCCTCTGACGAAGCGTGGCCATTGTCGATTTAATCAAACTTCACCCAATTTCGCCTATTTTTGAGGCAAGGATAGCTGATAGGTCGTCAATTTCGTCGCATTGCGAAGCGTTGCTGACTCATCAAGCGTCAACAATCATGACTCTTCGAGGTTTTATTTAAACCCTACTGTTTCTTCAATTACAACTTCTCCATTGTTGTACTTCTGAGTTCGTATGCATCGGAGAGAGCATCCACAACAAGAAACAGAAACCTTTGATCAAGTCTGCGATCAACTTCTAGAAAAATTTTATAAGGCGATTTAGGCACTCAATTTTGAACAAGGTAACTTGATTTGAACTTGTGATTTTGAAATTGCAGTCAATTTCTGTAGATACTCTTCTCCCCCTCTTTTTCTTTCCTTCTGCATGCGAATCGATTATTAAGATATGGTGTTTCTATTTCTTTTGCAGCAATGGCCCCCAAGAAGGCAGCTAAAGAAGCTACTAAAGTGTCCGAACTCCCCAGTGATTTATGGTACAAAGCCCCCTACTTTGGAGGCGACGATTTCTACTTGGCTTCTATCCGAGGAAGCACTCCCCAAGAATCTCCCCCCGGGTACCGCTTTTCAATTGAAGCCCGAACCAGACAGGGAAGATTGGGATCTAGCAGATGTCCATGATATATGGAGACTGGGCATTGAAGCTGGCTTGTACCCTTATAATGACATCTCTTTTCAGGCTTTTCTATAGAAACTGGATGGGATGGATGAATGGACCGATTTTATTCTCGATAATCAAGAAGCAGTGTTGATGGAAGCTGGCAATTATCATGCCATCCGCGCGAAAAGGAGTTTTAATCTCAGAGCTGACCATGACAAGTTAAGGGTCCTTTTCTCGCGATATTCTCGAAAAACCCATAAATTCCACTTTTCCCCTTTTGAAGTCGTGCCTACTCTGGAAGACGTGGAAAATCTGCTGATGCTGCCAAGCATGGGAACCCTTGATCCCTTGGGGGATTTTACATCCGACGAGGAATTTGCTCTCTTTACCCAACTGCAAGGGTGTATCGTGTTTTTAAAGAAAGCCTCCACGGGGTGGGCACCTGATGCGATCAAACCTTGCGATTCCTTCATAACTATTCCTTACAGTGCGAAGAATATATGGTCTAAGTGGATTATGTTCTTTTTTAAGGACTACGCCAAACCCGCTGTCATCCCCAATATAAACAAGGAAAAGCCAGGTGCACCAATCTTTACTGATGTAGAGGGGTGCGAGTGGTCTCTGTGTGGCTTTCTGTACGTTTGGTTATCGCGTTCTCATAGACGGGAGCCCCCGTGACGAATTTATGGTACATGTGCTCCCTCTTGCAGTGAAGCTCGCGCTTGGTCACAAAGTTGCCCTGGGACCCCTTGTCTTGGGCTCTCTGTTCTATCGTTTGGATCTAGTAGTGACAAATGTTGAGCAGTCGCAGGGAAGGGGTGATGTTGTCTCTTTTGTTAACATTGGGTTCTTAAACATGTGGGTTTTTGAGCAGTGGCCCTCGTATGCCCCAGTTCCTTCTGTCGTCGAACTGTGGAATGCCCCAAGCTGCAAGGTAGTTCACCAGTTTCCTCGGTCGTGGCGTTGGTTTAAAACCAAGGGTGCTCGCCGTAATTTTCCTTGGTCTATGATGATGTCAATTTCTTTGTGGCCAGGCCATATGTGGTGGAGCTAGACAACATCGTGTTTCTTTCAGACAGGTACCCTGAAATCGATACCCATTTCAAGGAGTGGAATATTCTCAAAGGACCCCGGCACTATGGAAAGTATGTGAATTGGTGCACAAGATGTTATCTGCCTGCCTTGGTGGAGCATGCACCCGGGATTGAATCTGGCAATTACGAACGCATAGCGGTTCCCTTTGATCCCCTTCGCGTGGTCCTTCAGCTGGGATTCGATGCTGTTGCCCCCCCCCCCATGTGGTCCACACTTATTACCAGAGGATGCTACAACGGGACGCTCTACAGGAGGGACAATGAATTTCTTATTGCAGAACTCCCTCTCATTCAGCCCTCCTGAGGAAGACAGGGAAGGGTTACAGCCAATTGGGTGTCTTTTTGGAAGACCCAGGTTCGTCGTTTGACGATTCCGCGAACTCAGCTTCAAGTTAACAAGGGCCTTGAACCCTTGTCAAAAGACTATCCTTTTAAGTCGACTCTTGTCTGAGGCATGGCCCCATATGTGTGTACTACTCGCTGTCAGCTGCGGATCATTTATGTCCGCAGTTAATCCTGAATGAGAAAGTTGCCATTGTAATGCATGCCTCACTCAACTCGAGGACTCAGTACGCGAATGAGAAAATTGCCATTATAATGCAGGCCTCACTCAACTCGAGGACTCAGTATGCGAGGGATTTTCAACTAGCATTTGTCTTAATCATCTTCTCTCCTACTGTTTGCTTTTCTCTCCCCCCTTGTTTTCAAAATTTTTTTTTTTCGTTTTGCCATTTTTCCATAATAGTGCTTCTTAAGGCGCTTCGCTTCAGGGGATCGCAGCAGGGGGCTTGTAGATATTTTTCGGTCAAAGAAAATCAAACCTGACGACACCATTTCTTCGGTCCTGCCGATGAACGAAGAAATAGAGAAAGCGATCTCAGATAAGCTCGAAGTTTTCCTTTCACCCTTCCTTAAAGGGATGAAGAAGAGAAGTGTTGATCCCCCCGCGACTGATGATCTAACAGCCCAGCAACCAAAGCGCGTGCGACATGAGCCAGCCGCAAAGAAGGCTTCTCCTGCCAAGAGGAAGACTGCTCCAACCAGGAAGAAATCGACCGCGGAACCAGACGCAGATCTTGTTGCCTGGGAGGAGAGAAAAGGTTGGCTAAATTGTTTTTTCTTATTAGATTACATTAGAATATGTCTTACTCAACTCCTGTTCCCCTTTTTATTTAGATGGTGATGGTTTCCCACTCAAAGGGGAGGTGATCATGAGTGAAGAAGAGGCTATAGAGGAATCCAGGCGTATAGCAGAGGAAAGATCATTAGAGGAGAAGGTGTCGGAGGCGGAGCGCATCGAGATGGCCAAGAGACCAAGTCTTGAAGAGATTGCTAGCCATGAAAGATCTGAGGTGAGAAGGCCGCGTACGCGTCATGGGCGCTCGCGCTTGGTCACGAATTTTCCCTGGGACCCCTTGTCTTGGGCTCTCTGTTCTATCGTTTGGATCTAGTAGTGACAAATGTCGAGCATTCGCAGGGAAGGGGTGATGTTGTCTCTTTTGTTAACATTGGGTTCTTAAACATGTGGGTTTTTGAGCAGTGGCCATCGTATGCTCCAGTTCCTTCTGTCGTCGCACTGTGGAATGCCCCAAGCTGCGAGGTAGTTCACCAGTTTCCTCGGTCGTGGCGTTGGTTTAACACCAAGGGTGCTCGCCGTAATTTTCCTTGGTCTGTGATGATGTCAATTTCTTTGTGGCCAGGCCATATGTGGTGGAGCTAGACAACATCGTGTTTCTTTCAGACAGGTACCCTGAATCGATACCCATTTCCAGGAGTGGAATATTCTCAAAGGACCCCGGGACTATGGAAAGTATGTGAATTGGTGCACAAGATGTTATCTTCCTGCCTTGGTGGAGCATGCACCCGGGATCGAATCTGGCAATTACGAACGCATAGCGGCTCCCTTTGATCCCCTTCGCGTGGTCCTTCAGCTGGGATTCGATGCTGTCGCGCCCCCCATGTGGTCCACACTTAATACCAGAGGATGCTACAACGGGACGCTCTACAGGAGGGAAAATGAATTGCTTATTGCAGAAATCCCTCTCATTCAGCCCTCCAGAGGAAGACAGGGAAGGGTTACAGCCAATTGGGTGGCTTTTTGGAAGACCCAGGTTCGTCGTTTGACGATTCCGCGAACTCAGGTTCAAGTTAACAAGGCCCTTGAACCCTTGTCAAAAGACTATCCTTTTAAGTCGACTCTTGTCCGAGGCATGGCCCCATATGTGTACTACTCGCTGTCAGCTGCGGATCATTTATATCCGCAGTTAATCCTGAATGAGAACGTTGCCATTGTAATGCATGCCTCTCTCAACTTGAGGACTCAGTACGCGAATGAGAAAATTGCCATTATAATGCAGGCCTCACTCAACTCGAGGACTCAGTACACGAGAGATTTTCAACTGGTATTTGTCTTAATCATCTTCACTCCTACTGTTTGCTTTTCTCTCCCCCCTTGTTTTCAAAAAAATTGTTTTCGATTTGCCATTTTGCCATAATAGTGCTGCTTAAGGCTCTTCGCTTCAGGGGATCGCAGCAGGGGGCTTGTAGATATTTTTCGGTCAAAGAAAATCAAACCTGACGACACCATTTCTTCGGCCCTGCCCATGAACGAAGAAATAGAGAAAGCGATCTCAGATAAGCTCGAAGTTTTCCTTGCACCCTTCCTTAAAGGGATGAAGAAGAGAAGTGCTGATCCCCCCGCGACTGATGATCTAACAGCCCAGCAACCAAAGCGCGTGCGACATGAGCCAGCCGCGAAGAAGGCTTCTCCTGCCAAGAGGAAGACTGCTCCAACCAGGAAGAAATCGACCGCGGAACAAGACACAGATCTTGTTGCCTGGGAGGAGAGAAAAGGTTGGCTAAATTGTTTTTTCTTATTAGATTACATTAGAATATGTCTTACTCAACTCTTGTTCCCCTTTTTATTTAGATGGTGATGGTAGCCCACTCAAAGGGGAGGTGATCGTGACTGAAGAAGAGGCTATAGAAGAATCCAGGCGTATGGCAGAGGAAAGATCCTTAGAGGAGAAGTTGTCGGAGGCGGAGCGCATCGAGATGGCCAAGAGACGAAGTCTTGAAGAGATTGCTAGACAAGAAATATCTTAGGTGAGAAGGCCGCGTACGCGTCATGGGCGTTCGCGCTCCTCTCGTCCTGCTCTAAAAACTGTGGATGAGTTGCATCAAGCGCAGCTAGCACTTCATGGACTCGTAAACGATGAAGACAAAGAAGATACACTTTTCAAGTTTGCTTTATCAAACCATGAAATTGTGAATGGCGCATTATACCATGGTGTGCCCATTTGTGATATCCGTAAATGGATAAGGGATAAGTGTGGGGAATCTTCAGGTAAGCCACCGCTCTAGGCGCGCATGATGTCCCGTTTCTCTTCCTTGTGATCAGTGCATAAACCTGTGATCATAAGCAGGTCATTCTTGGCTGAAGGGTATTGATGATAACATACAACATGATGATTGCACGGTTACCCCATATAAGTAGGGAAGTGCCGCTCATGATACCAGTAGAGGTCTTATTTTTCTTGTTTCGAGTCTCTTCTTTTGTTAAAGCCCTTATTTCCCTTCTCCCAAGAGCACAATAGTGACCTATCATTTTTTCAGAGCCCGATCCTTGCCTTTGATATGCCATCGCGCTCGTAGTGCCATAGCGATTCCTGAGTCTCCTGGCAACGTTTTTGGTGCAGGCTCTTCAGGACAGGTCTTGACGGAGGACGCTCCAACAGTGGAAGGTGATCTGTTTGCGGAGCCGATTATCGAGCAGGATGAAGAGAACCGGCAGGGGAAGGAGAATTTTATTGCTCCCTTTGCTCAAGCAATACCCATTTCTTCAGATGAAGCACATGCTGAGCAAGAAGCAAGTCCTGAGCGGGCCGCGACGACCGTTGATACTGAGCATGATGTGTTTACTGAGAAGAATGTTGAAGAGGTTGACGGTGATGTTGGGTTAGTTGAGCGTGCTGCTCCTGTTGAGGGCAATTCTGCAAAAGCTGCTTTTTCTGAGCGTGATCCTCCTATCACTCAGAATTTTGAAGAGACTGATTCGGCCGATCGAAATACATCCCCTGCATCAAGTGTGATAAGGAACGCTCACCCTACGGGAGGCATTGATTTTGACCTGGAAGCTCTCTTCTCTGAGAATCCATTTGAAGTGTGGGGTTTGCAAACTGCAAGCCCTGTTACAATTGAGAGGGCCTTTGTGTTTCCCGAGGCGCATTTTGCGCGCGAGTCCCGAGCAGATCAGAGGTTGGCTGAGGCAGCCAGTGCTAGTTTGCGGGCAGCAGTGCCCATTGCTCCTCTTCAGCAAATCGTCGAAGGGACTGATAAGCTCATCCACCCTTTACTTATGACACTTTGATTCTTAAACCCATATTTTGCTAAGTATTGTCTTGTTTACGTGCACATGAATTGATCAAGCTTGCCTTGAATGGTTGATGAAAGTACGTGTCTTTCCCTACTGCATTTGCTCGAGTACTGCAACTGGCACCAAAGGACAGAGGAGAACTTCTCAAGGAGATGACTACCCTTTTGGAGAGGATGTATAAAAATACTCCTGCGAGCACCATAGCTGCCAGCGCCCAAGACGTCCTTGCAAATGCGCATCAACTTCAGCAGATTGCGGCAGGGCGTGCAGAGATTAATCAAAATCAGCAACTCTGCCACTCTTGGGTCTGAATACACTGCTTATAAAGAGGAGGCAGCTGCTCTCAATGCGCTCAGGGAAGCGTTGAAACAAACGATTAAGGAATACGAGGCAGCTGTGAAGCATCATGAGGAGAATAAGACTCCCATTGAGAATCTTGCTGCTAATTCACTCAAGTTATCAGCGAGAGACTCCCTCCTGAAGGATTTCTTCGAAGATTGAAATGTCAGTACTGCTAATCCATTGCTTTTTTAAATTTTCTTTTGATGTAACCTTTGTGCAACTTGTGGCCACGATCCTCAGATCAATTGAACATGTGTGACATTGTTGTTTTGGCGTGCGCTAGTTTTGCGCATTATGAGATGCCTTCTTTCGTGCTATTGATTGACTTATGTCTTTTCTTACATAAGTGCTAAGCTGTAAATATGGTTTTTGCCATTACTTAGGCAAAATCTTTAGCTGAATCAGATTGCGTGTTGCTGCAATTTGTAGGTTATAGCCATCCACAGATAGGCTCGCGTATTGCTACATATAATTGCTATCATATGAGATAGGCTTACACATTGCTGCGCTAACTGCTATCATATGAGATAGGATTACCCGCGCTTCTTGTTGCTACTTAAGAATGTAGGCTTACACTTGTCTTGACATTTTGCCGCGATTGAAGACGAATAGGCTTATGCATGTATGTCGTGTCTTGCCGTGGTTTGAAAACTTGAGATTCTCAATGTTCTGAATATCTTAATGGTGGCGGCTCAAGTCCCTAAACGTCGTCATCATTGTCTGAATTTCCGTGCCAGCGTGGAGTCCGGATAAGGTATGGCCGTCACACAGTAGGCTGAACCCTCATTATTTCCTAGGACTACTGTACCATCATAGGATTGAATAGTGTCATTGATTCTCATCCGGTTTTGAGGCGTTGCTAGAAACTGAAGGGTCCTCCTTGAGTTCTATATAAACCTCCTTCTCCGTTATTTTTCTCTTCATCGTTGCTTCCCTTCTGGGTCTTTACAATTGAAAAGATGTCCTCTTTTCTGATTCTTTGCCAGGATCTTTGCCGTTCTTTTCATTACACTCTTCCACTTGGGTTCCGGTTCTATGAACACGTATTGATGCGTTGTGCTATAGAAATGTCTCCCAAGGATCTCTTAGCGGAGGCATCTGATTCATCCGGGCTTCATGAAGACCGGTGGTGCAAGCTCTTCCATCAGGAGGAAGGCGCCTTTTTCTTAGTCATGTTTGCGGGGACTATCCACGGTGGAACTACGGCGGCGACTAATTCGTTACCAGCTCTTGAATAAAAGCGTAACGAGGGTGATGCTTTTCCGGTGGCTCTCCGTTGGAGAACTATTTGTCACCAAAACTTAGATGAGGGAGTAGCGAGTTGGGGTGATATCTATTTATGCGTGATCTGCCCCCTGAGCAGTTCTCCCACTGGTTCTTTACATTAGCAGCCTCCATTGCTTAAATTTCATCTGGCACCTTGCCATGTCAGGGGGCATCGACCAGGGCTCTGTTCTGATCAAAGGCGTCGACGATGTCGGCGAGCCTATTGTAGTTAGACTCGTAGTTTAGTGCCCTGCGTAGGAGTCTTTGAATGTTCTTTTGAGAACACTTAGTTGCTGCTTTGTAACCTTGGCTCTTAGCTGCTATCTAGACACATAAGTTGTATTTTGCTTTTGGATGTTTGTCTAATAAAATAGACTTGAATTCGCATTTCTGAGGTAACTTTGAACAAATGGGCGCGTGCTTCAGTCGCCATGTTTTGCCTGTCTAATGAGATAGACTTGGATTCACGTGTGAGCGTTTGCTGTTGGTCTAATAGGATAGATTCTGTAACTTGCTGCTATTCAATCGAATAGGCTTTTGGCTACTATCTTAATCCGATAGACTTTTGCTCGTATTAGGCTACTATCTAGAAAGATAGAATTCTTGGCTGCCATCTAAGGAGATAGGCTTGTGTCGTGTTTGGCTGCTACCATATGAGATAGGCTTTGATTTGGATGATATCTAAAGAGATAGGATCTAGTCGTGTTTGGCTGCTACCATATGAGATAGGCTTTTGATTTTGCTGCCATCTAAACAGATAGGCTCTAGTCGCGTTTGGCTGCTATCATATGAGATAGGCTATTGCCGCTATCTAAACAGATAGGCTCTAATCGCGTTTGGATGCTATCACATGAGATAGGCTTTTGATTATGCACTACTGCTATCATATGAGATAGGCTTACATTCGCGTATTGATGCTATCCTATGAGATAGGCTTTGCTTTTTGCAGTGGTTAGCTATGGACCCACAAGTGATGAGATGAGACTGGCAGTTGATAAAAGAGCTCTCATATGGGAGAGTTATTATCATTGAATAAATCCCTATATGGGAGGATGTTAAAAGAATCATTCCATGCAAACAATAATGCAAAGAGAGAGCTAGGGATAGTACTCTTTTTGCCATCGTATGTTGATTGGAGTTGGAGTAGTGGCAGTCCCATGACAACGTAAAATATTGCAGTATCCGCTTTCAAAGACATCCTTTACCTTGAAAGGGCCCTCCCATTTAGCTGCAAATTTGGGATGGGCCGCTTCGCGCATGCAGTGGTCGGAAGCTCGCAGGACCAGGTCCCCTAGTGCAAAGTCTCTGTGCTGGACCATCTTGTTGTAAGCGCGCGAGATTCTCTCTTTGTACTTGGTGTTTGTCCTGCTAGCCTTTTTCGCGTTTTTCTTCGGGGAGGATGAGGTCATGGTCTCGCTCTTTGTCGTACAAGGCACTGAATGCCAACCTTGCCGAATTCACCGTTACTTCGGAAGGAAAGACTGCTTCGGCTCCGTAGCATATCAAGAACGGGGATGTTCCTATTGCGTTCCTAGGCGATGTGCGTTACGCCCATAATGCCATCCCCAGCGAGTCTGCCCACTTTTTATGATAAAACTAGACCATTTTACTCAGTATTCGGAGCAATGTCTTGTTGGTGGCCTCCGCTGTCCATTCCCTTTCGGATAGTAAGGAGTTGAGCATATCTGCCAAATGTTGTACTCCACCAATTTTTCTAGCTACCTGTCGATTGACAAAAGGAGTTCTACTGTCGGACATGATGATGTTAGGAATGCCAAAGCAATGGATGACCTTTTCTTTGCGTCTTCTGGATCCATCTTGATCTGGTTGTAGCCACTAATCCCATCCATGAAGCTGAACATTTCATGGCCGGCGGTGAAATCAATTAACATGTCTATGTTTGACAGAGAGAAATCGTCCTTAGAGCAAAATTTGTTCAGGTCTCTGAAATCAACGCATACGTGAAGACTCCCATTCTTCTTTAGGACAGGTACTATGTTTGAGAGCCAAGTCAGATGATGATTAGGCTCAATAAACTTGGTGCTCAGTAGTTTGACGATTTCTTCCTTGATTTTGATGTTTACCTCAGGTCGGAAATTTCTCGCACTCTGCTTGATCGGCTTCGAGCCTGGGATAACGTCTAGTCGGTGCATGGTGATGCCCTGATCTAGCCCAGGCATCTCATCATAATCCCACACGATACATCCCTGTATTCCCTTAGCAGCAGAATCAGATCTCGCTCTTCCTCATTGCTGAGATCCGCACTTAAGAAGACCGGTCTCTTCTTTTCCTCGTCAGGGCTTAAGAATACCTCTTTTGGATCTTGCTTTTGTGGCTTTGGGTGGTCCTCCATGCCTTCAGGTGCCTCTTTGATTTCTTCCATCGGTGCGTTTCCCCTGTATTTTTTCGGGGCCTCTGCTAGCTCTCATATTTTCTCGGGGACACCCTCGATGGGGTGGATCAAAGATGACCCCGCGTACCTTCAGATGTGATAGCACTTCTTCCCGTTAGAGTAAAAACTACCCACCTGCCTGCCATTATCGTCATGCTCGATGACCCTCTTCAGGGTGTATATGTTCTTGGTCTCCTTAGGGGCCTCCTCCAGAGCGGGCTGTTTTTCCTTCGGTTTCTCTCGTGTCACTATTACCCCGGCTGGTGACTGATCTTGGATGTCTTCCCATCTAGGCAGGGGAGTCGGCTGAAATGGGGCCGGAACGGCCCGTCCATACCGCCTCAGATAAGTGTGCCTCCTCTAGATTGAAAGGATTCACAGAGGCGGGTATTGTGACCACTCTTTCTTTCTAGATGACCTTCATCACTTGGTGAGCTGTTGAGGGTACAATGATAAAGCGATGAATCCACGCTCGACCAATGATCATATGGTAGGTGGTGTTGGCGTCGATAACATGGAATTTAGCAGAACAACTGATCCGTCCGATTTGGACCTCCAAGCAAATCCACCCCAGGGTCATTCTCGAGTCACTTCCGAAGCCCGTTAAGGGCGATGGCCTTTTAACGATCTTGTGTCTTATGATTCCTGCCATCTCCAAAGTGCTTAGGGGAATTGTTAACGACATAAAATTGTATGTTTTAGTATGTTAATGAACTCTTGATAACTTGCTAATATGTGTAATGCATCTATTTTATCTCTCTTTCTAGACTTATGCTTGTTATCGTAGTTTTGGTTTCTTTTAGCTTGTTTTGTAGGCAAAGACATGCTTTGGAATACTAGAGGGTAGCTTGGGAGAGCTTAAATGACGGATTAAGAAGATTTAGAGGGTCCAAAAGACGCGAAGAGGGAGTTTGAAGGCTTAATTTGAAGAAATCAAGTGATAAAGAGGCTAAAGTTGAAGACAAAGAAACTAAATTGCAAATTAAAGTGAAGATTCGAGGGCCTTTGTGAGAAGATAAGAGAAGAATTTGGGACAACTATTGAAGATTGAGAAGCAAAGAGGTCCAAATTCTAGTCAAAAGTTGAAGTTGAGGGACAAATAGAGAAGAACTTAGCGGAATGGGGGGATAATTGGAGTTTTACAAAGTTATTAAGGGTTCTAGTGAAAGGGAACTAAGAGCCGGGGGTGTTTTTAAGGCCCCCTGCAAATGAGAGGGGGCCAAAGTGCAAATAACAAGAAAAAAAATCAGCAACGCGGTCATCTTCTTCCCCTGTTTGTCGTGAACAGTTGCGGCGACCATGGAAGCTTCACCGAAGCTTCGTTCGAGCTCCAAACCGGACCTAACCGGCCTCAAATCGATCCCAGTCCAAATCTCTACAACTCCCACCTCACCTAGACCTCTCTAAACACCTGAAACAGCCCCGAAATTATTCAATACCGAACACCCATAAACCCAATTCCTAGCCATGGCTAAACCCTTCAAAACCCCCTCAATTCTCCACCAAATTGGCTCAAATTGGTACCAAACAGATCCCCATCCCAATATCTACCTCCCGCTTCTCTCAATTCGGCCCAATAATCTACCAACAAGAAACCCCCAATTTCCTAGGGTTCATATGAACAAGTTGAAATCAACGATAGACAGCGTTTGGGATCAATTCAACGGTGGAGATTGGTATTTGGAGGCTACAAAATCCATTCCTACACTCTATATATACTCAGATCAAAGAATTGAAGGGCTCTCTCACACCTTTTCGGTCAACAGTGCTCAAGAACAGTTCTCTGTTTTTTTACCTCTGTCTCCCTCTCTCTCTCCAACCTGACCCATCTCTGGGTTCGTTCTTCAGTCCCTGAGCTCTCTTTTGAGCTAACTAAGGGCTAAGAACACAAGGAAAGGGAAAGAGAGGGAGATAGGGGGTGGATTTATGGGTTTCGTGAGCTGCTATGCTTTGTTCTTGCTGCTGCTGAGTTCTTGCTGTAGCAGCAGCAGCAACTTGATTTGGGTGACTTGGTCGTTTAGTATTGTAGTTGGAAGTGATCATTGCTTAGTTTGTGTATCAAGTGTTTGGGATTGAATTAGTGGCAAATGTATTGGTGCTATGAAGTATAAATTCAAGTTTTGATTATTGAAAGTTAAATTTCTCTCAATCTCTCTTGCATTTTCTATGATGTCCAGCTAATTCAATTTGCTTGGGTGATTTTGGACTATCTAGTGTCTAAATCACTTTATTGATTCAAGTTGAACTTCAAGGATGAATGGGTTGAATTGGGTTCACTTGAATGCTTAGTGCAATGTTTGGATTTCTCTTGTTCAAGTATTTGATGCATTGAATAGGTAGATGTGCGAATACTCTTGACTTGTTTGATTTGGGGTTGCATTTGAGTGAGAGGAACTCATCAATCCAAACTTTGAGAAATTGAGTACTAGTTAGGTGATTTGAGTAAGAATTTACAAATCTCATTTGTTGCTTGATCTTACATGTGGAAACAACTATCTGTGTTTACATATGGTTGATGCTTGAAACACTTGAAATTTGGAGAATCTCATTTGAATAGCCTCTTTAGTGCTTGATTAGCGTGTTGGATTTACACACTTCTCTTGTCGCGAGTTGGATTGCATGAGCAATCATTTATTGAGATACTTGTCTTGTGGATCGACACATGCAATGTGAGAACCGGACTTGAATGTAATAGGAGGATTGGTCACTAGAGAAACCGATGATCCCTAGCCCCTCTCTACTTGTCATTTCACTTAGTCTCTTGAATCGTAGCTCCAGTAGTCGTTTACTTTGTTCTTAAACTCAAACCTCAAACTTGCTCCGTCAATTGATTTTTGTTGATTTGATAGCTTGGCAAGCTTTAAAGCCATTGAGAGTTTGTGTTACTTGCTTTAGTTTGTCGTTTTCTACTCTCTACTATAGTGATAGTAAGTCATTGTCTAAACCTCCTCTCCTTGTGCATTCGACTCCGGACTTACCGGATTATTACTTGAGACGACATTCTATACTTGGGATTTTTGTCGAACAAGTTTTTGGCTCCGTTGCCGGGGAGCGGCTAGGCTTTAGATTTGATTTGCTTTACTTTCTTAGTATTTTTCTTGACATTTTCTCTAGTTGATTGTGGTTAGTTAAGCTTGTGAGATTCAAGAGGGCTTGCGAAATTCATCAAGTACCTCTCATCTACTAGCTTGAAAAAAAATTGTCTCGTGAACATTTTGGACTTGGTGAGATGCCTAACGTTCCTTCACATCCTTACTACTATGCATTTACTAATCGTGAAAATCATTATAGGGAATCAATGCGTTCCATACGTGAGCGTGCTTACAATAATGGTGATTATTTTTCTAAGAATGATTATTCTTGGCATGATGGTAGGACACTAGATTACACATCTCATGCTTCTTGTGCACAATCACCTCCCTCAAACACTTACATGTTTTTGAACTCTCATGATTATTGCACTGATCAATATAATGATATGATGTGTGAATCAAGAGGAGTTAATCATTTGAAGAGGGAATCACTTGTGAATGAAGAGCTAAATACGCCTATAAGTGATTCTCTAGAGGAGACACTTCAAAAATATCTCCAAGGCGCAAAAGAACTAAGAGATTCACTAAGAGAATTAAGAGAATTGCAAAGTGAACTTGAAGGATCATTTAGAGAAGTAGACGGATCGTTTTGTCACTTGATTAATAGAGTGGAATCCTCATATTCACAATCGCATGATGATGAGTCTCTTGCATATAGTTCTTACTCTTCACAAGACTCGCCATCATATGAGTCTCAAGTTCCTATTCACACACATTACGAGCTTGCTCAAGAACAAATTTTGGATGATGTGTTTGATGATGGAGTTGTTGCTACTAGGATAGGTGATTGTATTCATTTCTCATTTGCACATTCTAAAGAAGCATGTGATAGTGATGTTGGTAGTGAAATTGATGTTTTTGATGATGACTCTTCAACCCATGACATGAGTGAAGCCATTTTGGATGACTCACATAGTGACACTTGTGAGGGGGAGTCGCAAAATGAAAATCACGCATGCGATGAGTTAGAGGTCAAATTTGATGCTACCACTAGTGAAGGGAATGTAGTCTTGTCTTGTGCTCTAGAAGAGCCTAATACTTACCAAAGTTCCTATGATCTTGATTGTGACGAAATTGAAATTTTATTGGGAGGTACTCTGGTTAGTATTGATATGCCTAATGAAGATCCGGGGAGCTATGCTCGTATTGTGACGAAATTGAATTTTGCTTGAATGCTCCCTTTGATTATATCATTATGGAAGAGGTGCCTAAGGGTTTGGCTGAGGCTTGAAGTTCTCAAATTATTTTAACTCCCACTTGTGAAGCCCCATCCCCAAATCCATATGAATTATTTAAAAGTGATGAGATTGAGGATTCACAAGTTGTTGCCATCTCTCAAGTTGTGATTTCAAGTAAAAATTTGGCAACTTATGAAGACCCATTCTATGATTCAATTAATTTGAGGATTTCAAACCCTTTTCTTAAGTTGATGCATGATATAACAACTTGCTCTAACTTTATTGTTAGATTTTGCTTGCATCTCTTATTCATCTTTTGTGTCTTGCCCCTACTTCTCCTATCTATTCTAATTGATGAATCAAACTTTGTAAGGGAGAAGTACTTTTCTAAGAATGAAGTAGGGGCATGGCGTGGAAAGAAATTTCCAAGATTGGGGGTGGGATAGCATCATTATCTTTTACTCTACCTCCGTAGTTGTAAATAAATAAATTAGTTTATCTCTATTTCTTGCATTTTTTTTGTATTACCATTTTGTAGGTTGCTCTTGGAGGAGAACTTGTGCTTGGTGGCCAAGTAATCTAAAATGAGGTCTCTTCTATCCCTTAACTCTTGCTAAAATTTGTATGCTTTTTTATTGTTCTTACACATTGAGTACAATGTGACATTTTAGTTGGGGGGTGGGAAGTAGATATATTACTAGGTGTAAATGGTCTTGATTTTTCTTTCATTAGTGATTACATGAAAAATACAAAAAATTAAAAATTTGAAAAAAAATCATAAAAATTAAAATATTGAAAATTTTGAAAAAATGTGTGTGAACCTTTCATGAGAAGAATCACTCTTTCCCCGTGTCAAATCATAGATTTTTTTCTTCTTTCTTTGGTAATTTTATTTATTTTAACATTTCATCCTGAGTCTTGATTTTATTTTCTTATTTGATAGCTTTATTGAGTCTTATGAAGTTATAGTTGAGTCACTTATTTTGAAAAAAAAAAATAAAATTGAAAAATGATAAAAAAATGAGAAAAAGTAAAAAGGGGAAATTTTGGAAAGCTAGATCTTTTCAAATAATGAAATCTCTTTGTCCATGTTCTTTTTATTTTTATTTTAAAAATAAATTCTTTGCTTATACTCAATACATCTACACCAATATCCCACATTCCGCAATTTCATGCGTTCTCGCAAAACGACACACTAAATTTACGTTTCATGTTTAAGTTCTTCAAGCTAAGTTGATCACATAAACTTTGACGTCTTACTACTTTTGATAAAGGTGCATTTCTAAAGCTATTTGAACTCTACAAAAAGGATTTAATTCTAATCGTTTTTGCGGTGGAAACTTGTAGCCCATTGGAGTGGTGGTTACCAATGATACCCCATGCGATGTCTAAGAAATAGAGGGATGTCCGGGGATAATGTTACGTCACCACCTAGATAGCTCCCTTGGTTTAGCTTAAAAAGCCCACTCGCTTGTATATTCCTCTCTTTTGTTGTGGGTCTTGGAGAGCCTTGGATTGGAGGCGAAAAAAAATGTTAATGCTATAAATCTCGAAAAAAAATGAAATTATGATAATTCGCACCACCTCCCAATCCACAAAAGGATCATACAAGCCCACAACCACATCCCCCCTTCTAAAGCTCGTTTTTGTTCAAAGCTTTGGAGGTTCATCCTATATGGGTGCTTTTGAATGAGTATGAGAATGTCTAGTTTCATGTGATCCTTATTTTTGAAGGCATACTTTCTCGCAAATTGGACTTAATTAACAAGTTTTGTGGTTCGCATGGGTCAACTTCTACCAAACACCGCCCACATTTGTATGAGTATATGCTTAGACGTCTATAAGCTTCTTTCTCAATCTTTTTGGACTTTGAGAATTTATTTGAGGAGACATTTGTGCATTATTCTTTTTCCCCCACAAAAGAAGTAAAATTAGCTAGTAATCTTTAGTATTTTATTTTCTTTGGGTTCCCACTTAGGATAGATAATGTGTGAGTGTTTTTGTAAATATGTGAGTGTAGCTTAGAATTGAGTCAAGCCTTGTCTAGTTGAATGTGTCTCTCTCATGATTGGTTCTTCACTAGTTTGCTTATCTTATCGCTCTCTTTACTCGAGGACGAGCAAAAGGCTAGTTCGGGGGGGGGGGGTGTTAACGACATAAAATTGCATGTTTGAGTATGTTAATGAACTCTTCATAACTTGCTAATATGTGTAATTCATCTATTTTATCTCTCTTACTAGACTTCTGCTTGTTTTCGTAGTTTTGGTTGCTTTTAGCTTGTTTTGTAGGCAAAGACATGCTTTGGAATACTAGAGGGTAGCTTGGGAGAGCTTAAATGATGGAGTAAGAAGATTTAGAGGGTCCAAATGACGCGAAGAGGGAATTTGAAGGCTTAATTTGAAGAAATCAAGTGATAAAGAGGCTAAAGTTGAAGACAAAGCAACTAAATTGCAAATTAAAGTGAAGATTCGAGGGCCTTTGTGAGAAGATAAGAGAAGAATTTGGGACACCTATTGAAGATTGAGAAGCAAAGAGGTCCAAATTCTAGTCAAAAGTTGAAGTTGAGGGTCAAATAGAGAAGAAATTAACGGAATGGGGGAATTATTGGAGTTTAACAAAGTTATTAAGGGTTCTAGTGAAAGGGAACTTACAGTCGGGGGTGTTTTTAAGGCCCCCAGCAATTGAGAGGGGGCCAAAGTGCAATTAACAAGAAAAAAAATCAGCAACGCGGTCATCTTCTTCCCCTGTTCGACGTGAACAGTTGCGGCGACCATGGAAGCTTCACCGAAGCTTCGTTCGACCTCCACACCGGACCCAACCGGCCTCAAATCGATCCCAATCCAAATCTCTACAACACCCACCTCACCTAGACCTCTCTAAACACCTGAAACAGCCCCCGAACTCATTTAATACCGAACACCCGTAAACCCAATTCCTAGCCATGGCTAAACCCTTCAAAACCCCCTCAATTCTCCACCAAATAGGCTCAAATTGGTACCAAACATATCCCCAACCCAATCTCTAACTACCTCTTCTCTCAATTCGGCCCAATAAGCTACCAACAAGAAACCCCCAATTTCCTAGGGTTCATATGAACAAGTTGAAATCAACGATAGAGAGCGTTTGGGATCAATTCAACGGTGTAGATTTGTACTTGGAGGCTACATAATCCATTCCTACACTCTAGATAAACTCAGATCAAAGAATCGAAGGGCTCTCTCACACATTTTGATCCACAGTGTTCACAAACGGTTCTCTGTTTTTTTACCTCTCTCTCTCTCTCCGACCTGACCCATCTCTGGGTTCGTTCTTCAGTACCTAAGCTCTCTTTTGAGTTAACTAAGGGCTAAGAACACAAGGAAAGGGAAAGAGAGGGAGAGAGGGGGTGGATTTCTGGGTTTTGTGAGCTGCTATGCTCTGTTCTTGCTGCTGCTGAGTTCTTGCTGTAGCAGCAGCAGCAACAACAGCTTGATTTAGGTGACGTGGTAGTTTAGTATTGTAGTTGGAAGTGATTATTGCTTAGTTTGTTTAGTTTTGAATCAAATTAGGTGGTTGTTCTTCATTTTTTGTAGTTGAATCACGTGTTTGGGATTGAATTAGTGGCAAATGTATTGGTGCTATCAAGTATAAATTCAAGTTTTGATTATTGAAAGTTAAATTTCTCTCAATATTTCTTGAATTTTCTATTATGTCTAGCTAATTCAATTTTCTTGGGTGATTTGGGACTATATAGTGTCTAAATCTCTCTATTGATTCAAGTTGAACTTCAAGGATGAATGGGTTGAATTGGGTTCACTTGAATGCTGAGTGCAATGTTTGGATTTCTCTTGTTGAACTATTTGATGCATTGAATAGGTAGATGTGCGAATACTCTTGACTTGTTTGATTTGGGGTTCCATTTGAGTGAGAGGAACTCATCAATCCTAACTTTGAGAAATTGAGTACTAGTTAGGTGATTTGAGTAAGAATTTACAAATCTCATTTGTTGCTTGATCTTTCATGTGGAAACACATATGTGTGTTTACATATGGTTGGTGCTTGAAACACTTGAAATTTGGAGAATCTCATTTGAATAGCCTCTTTAGTGCTTGATTAGCGTGTTGGATTTACACAATTCTCTTGTCGCGAGTTGGATTGCATGAGCAATCACTTCTTGAGATACTTGTCTTGTGGATTGACACATGAAATGTGAGAACCGGGCTTGAATGTAATAGGAGGATTGCTCACTAGAGAAACCGATGATCCCTAGCCCCTCTCTACTTGTCATTTCACTTAGTCTCTTGAATCGTAGCTCTAGTAGTCGTTTACTTTGTTCTTAAACTCAAACATCAAACTTGCTCCATCAATTGATTTTGGTGGATTTGATAGCTTGGCAAGCTTTAAAGCCATTGAGAGTTTGTGTTACTTGCTTTAGTTTGTCGTTTTCTACTCTCCACTCTAGTGATAGTAAGTCATTGTCTAAACCTCCTCTCCTTGTGGATTCGACTCCGGACTTACCGGATTATTACTTGTGACGATATCCTATACTTGGGATTTTTGTCGAACAAGAATCACATTTACCGCGGCTCCACCGTCGACAAATGCTCTTTTGAACTCAACGTTATTGATGGCAGCTGTCACCTATAGCGGTCTCTGATGGTTTGCATCAGTCCTCTTGTCTGACTCATCGAACGTCATTACAAGACCCTTTGGTCGACTGGTCCTGATAACTTTGCCATTCGAGGTAACTAGCTCTTCGCCATAGTCCTCTGCCACTATGAGAATTGCTTTGATCATTTCGTGCCTGCAGCTACTCGAGAAGTTCATCCCGTCGAAGAACCTAGCCAACTTGGCGGAGTCCTTCATCCGCTCAGCACGCGAATCCTCTGTGTCGATGTCGTAGTCCTCATCCTCGTGAATTTCCGCGACCACTGGGACTTCTGTATCCATGACCTCCTCAAGGTCCGTGATTGAGATCATATCTATCTCCTTTCCTTTAGGTTCCTGCCTCGTGTGAGATGGCATGGGGTTCTTGCGTACGTCCTTGGTTGGTTTATCTATAAACAGCTGACCCTCCTTTATTTTCTTGTCCACCAGCCATCCGAGCTTCTTGCACTCCTTGTTTGGGTGCGATACCTGGCGTGGCATTCGCACCACCATGGATCCCTAAACTGGTCTCCTGTGGGCTTGTGCTCGAAGGGTGGTAAAATTCCGTCCTTCCGCCATCTCTTGCAAAGTTCGATTGCATCCTCGATCGAACAGGGCAGTGGTGGCGCCTCCTGAGGCGCGGGCTGCTGTTGCTTGTTAGAGGATGACACCGCGTGGACATTGGTGTCTAGCGGCCGTTTGTAGTTTAACTTTCCAGCCTTGAAGCTGGGGTTCGATAGCGTACGCTCGCTAGCGTATATTTTCTTCATTCTTTCCACCAGTGGCTCGACATTCCTGGTGGCTTGGCATTCCTGGTACAGTCAATCAACTATGAAAAAGTGGGCATGTTCAAGTTGATTAGCATTCCTTTGTATTCATCGCGCATGCCTTGCAGGCATATTTCCACCAGACGGCCTTCCGAGACCTCGTCGATGCATTCCAGGAATCTGGCCCTAAACTTTTTGATGAAGGTGATGCCTTCTTCATCATGCTTCTGGTACATACGGGAGAGGTGAATGGTGGTAACCCTCTCGTCGAATTGGAAGAACTTGGTGTAGAACTTCTTCACCATCTCCTCCCGCGTCTTAACAGATCCCGCTTCCAGGGTTCTGTACCACTTGTACGCAACGGTTCCCAGGGACTGGGGAACTCACGCATAAGCAGCCGGGTATCAGCTCCATGTGGGCCCATCATATCGACACACCTCATCACGTGTTCGTGCGCATTTCCACTAAACTCGTAAAATTTCTCCCATTTGGGTGCTTTGAACCCGGCGGGATCGGGAATCAGGTAGATTTCCCATGGAATAGGAGGCGCGTTATCCACTCTGGGGATGACGCTGTTTGCAAAGCTTTGGTTGGCAATGATATTATCGATCCTTTGATCAAGAGTCGTGGACCAAAAACTGGAATGTAGGGCATACTGGGGTTGTAAGGAGGCGGAGGTGGAGGCGCATGGTTCCCTAGGGCTCCGTTCTCATAGAAGTATGATGGAGGATATGGGGTAGGATTCCCCGTTTTCATCAGGGATGAGCCTGGTGAGAGCGCTGGCGTCTGGATTGTCGGGCCGTTCGAGAGAGAAGTCAGGGCGGCGGAGACATGCACTATGGAGGTGGTCACCGTCCCTGGCGGGGGCAGTTGAGCTGTTAATGGCGAGGCCGAGGCCCCCGGAACAATATTCTGGGCAACCCTTCCCAGGATCGCCATGATTTGAGCGATGATCAGATTGAGCCTACATCGCCCGAGCCTGAATTTGTATCGTAGCCTATAGTGACTCCAAAGAGGGTCCCCCTCCAGCAGCTACTTAAGCACGGATGCTGGGATTGGAAGTGGTGTTGAAAAGTCCCTCTTCTCCTGAGGTCTCCTCGTGGGAAGGGGACCGATCGCCGTCACGAACGTTTGCGTCAGAAGACATTATGGAATGGTTTTAAGGGTTGAAGCTTTGAAGGTGGATGGATTCACGTCGGGTTCACCAAATTGTGCACAAGGATTTCCTCAGAGGAGAACCCAAGTGTGCACGTCAAACAGGGGATGAAAGCTGGAACACGAAGAAGTGTACGGTTTGTGTAGGGAGAGGGTAAGCACTGGTAACTGCTCGAGAGAGAGACAGTAGGCTGAGAGAGGGAGAGTAGCTTGCTTAGCGTTCCAAGAGATGAGATGTATCAATCTGTATCCAGTGTTGTAATGGAAAGCTAACGATCCTTTATATAGTGGGGAAGTAACCGTTGAGTGGTTAATGCACCATAAATGGCGGCTTAAAGATATACCCCCAACGACACGTTCGACTGTGTATTGGAACCGTTACGTATCTTCCCGCAAGTATCGGAGACCGTTATGAGATCAGCCGCATTTATGGGACACGTAAGCCTAGAACCTCTCAGTCACTTACCAGAGGTCGCGCGCGAGCTTGGTTTTCGCACGCGCTCGACGGGCCTTACCCTAGCCTCCAAACCACTAAGTCCCTACAAGTCCCGTGTTGGTACGCGAGGAACCTGTCTCGCAGCCCCCACATGGATAAGCATAGGTAGTGATCCGGTGTGTATGGAGCACAGCTGGGTGTGCTGGATGGCTTCCACGTGGCTATGATCTGTGTGTCTGGAAAGCATTATCTACAACTGTCAACACAAGAAACGCAAACACTTTCAAAAGAAAGACCATGACAGAAGAAAGAAGGCTATGATAGCTTCTTGGAGTGATTCAGACTCCTCAAGTGATTCTGAATCTGAGGAAGAACAAGCCAATCTCTGCCATATGGCCAAGCATGATGAAAGTCTGAAAAGAACACTGGGGTAATGGTAAGCTGTTTGATTTCAGAACCAACAGATGCCCTCTCTAATTATCTTAGAACAATGCTTTTAAATGAATAGGATTATCTGAAAGAGATCAGATCTTTGAAAGAGAAGGTTCACGAGCAAGCAAAAGAATTTTTTTGCATCTTGTTTTTCAAAATCAGAATATTGAAATTTCTCATAAGAAATCTACAGAGATTTCAAGTCCTTGGAAACCAGTTTCAGCCTTGAAACCTCAAGTCAAGGAAGTAGTCACGGAGAACTCTCTTTACAGTGACAATATTGTTGTTCTAAGACATCAGTTTGATGAACTGGAGGAACAGAGGACTACTCTAGGTCATAAACTTCTAGAATCTAAGAAATTTATGACCAAGCTTGGTGGCTCTGAACACAATTTAAACATGAACACCATCGGCTTCGGCGATAGCAGCTGGCGTTAACAACACTTGGGCATTGGGCATTGCGCATTCGGAATAGGAAGCAGCAGAAGCCCTCTTTCAAGGGTAGCACCTTATGTCCGCACCTCCTTTAGAGCTTTCGAAGAATATGGGCAACAAGAAGTCCTTATTGGAGGAAGCTTAAAGTCTGTTCACAAAACTGGTATTGGTTACAATCCAAATTTTCCAAGAAAAAGCAACACCATATTTGTGAAGGAAAGTAGCAGAACTTCTACGAAGTTCCATTATTGCAACAAAATTGGTGATGTCAAGATGATTTGTCCCTTTAGAAGAAGAGACCCTCACATGATGACGAACACTTTTCTAGTTCAACTCAAGGGAAAAGTTATAAAGATTTAGGTTCCTACATGGGTTAGACCAGCTAACATGGTTGACCCTGAATATGAATCTAAATTCCACACTTGATCTAAAAGCTGGGTAAGGAAGTGAATGGTTTTTGCAGGCTGTCACCAAGAAAAAAGAACATAAATGCTTTATGGACAATGGTTGCTCCAGACACTTGAGTGGAAAGAGATCCTTATTCTCAGAATGAAAAGAGCAATCTGAAGGTTCAATCAAACTTCGTGACAAAGGAAAATGCAACATCCTAGGTATTGGTAAAGTTGGTACATATTCTGAGAACTCTATTCCTGATGTTTATTTAGTTGATGGTTTGAAATTTAATTTTCATTCAACCTAAAAACTTTGTAAGTAATACTAGACCCATTGAATTACTTCATATGGATCTCTGTGGTCCTATGAGAACTCCAACTCCAAAGGGTAAGAAGTACATGTTAGTCATTGTAGATGATTTCTCTATATTTACTTGGGTAATGTTTCTTAGAGAAAAATATGAAGCTCTATCTGAATTTTCAAAGCTTTGTAAAGAGCTTCAAACTCTGAAAAACCTGCCTATTGCTTCAATTAGAAGTGATAATGGTAGAGAATTTAATCAACCTGAATTTGATTTATTTTTTGCATATATCACACCTTTTCTTCTCAAAGAAATCCTCAACATAATGGTGTTGTTGAAGAAAGCACAGGACTCTTGAAGACACGTCAACGACAATGCTTCTGGAGAACAAGCTGCAAAATTATTTTGGGAAGAAGCTGTAAACTCTGCAAATTATATACTTAACAGGTTCCTGATTAGGCATATCTTGAAGAAGACTCCTTATGAGCTTTTCAAAGGAAGAAAGCCAAACATCTCTTACTTCAAACCTTTTGGCTGCATTTATTTTGTTCACAACAATGGTAAGGAATGTCTTGGTAAGTTTGATCCCAGAAGTGATGAAGGTATCTTTCTTGGTTATTCACTAACTAGCAAAGCTTATACAGTTTATAATAAGAGAACCAAGCTTGTTGAAGAAAGTATTCATGTTATTTTTAATGAAATCTATGATGGTTCTTTGAGGTGAAAGTTTGCAGACTTGAATTTGAACAAGCATGAGTTAGAGGATGAAGCAGAGCCTTCAAATGGTTCCAAGGAAAGCTTGCAAGAAAACAGAAGGAATTTTCAAGACCTTGCAAATGAGTCTCAAAGCCTTGAAAAAGAACATCAAGGAAATCAAAGTGGACAAGCCACTTCCTCAAGCTCTCAAAGACCAGAGAAGCTTCCTTGAGAATCTGAACCATGGACACCAAGGAAGAGATTCAAATATCTTTAATCTCACCTAGTTGAAAACATTATATATGATCCATCCAATGGTACACATACAAGATCTCAATTGAAGAACCTATGTGCTTTTAGTGCTTTTATTTCTCTTATGAAACCTAAGAATGTAAAAAAAACATTACAAGAAGCAGACTTGATTACTGCAATGAAAAGTGAGCTTAATGAATTTAAGAGGAACAAGGTTTTGAATATGGTTCCTCTTCCTAAAGAACAGTCAGTCATTGAAACCAGATGCGTATTCAGAAACAAGTTATATGAGAATGGGAAGGTAATCAGAAACAAAGCAAGACTGGGGCTACAACCAGGAAGAAGGTACTTATTATGAGGATATATTTGCTCCTGTTGCAGGTTAGAAGCAATTAGAATGTTACTTGCATTTGCATCTCACAAGAATACGAAACTTTTTCAAATGGATGTTAAATGTGCCTTTCTAAATGGATATTTGCAAGAAGAAGTTTATGTTGCTCAAAATCCTGGTTTTGAAAGTGATGAGTTTCTTGATCATGTTTATAAACTTGATAAAGCTCTTTATGGTTTGAAACAAGCTCCAAGAGCTAGGTTTGAAGGACTGCCAAAAATTTTCTACTTGAAAATTATTTCAAAAGAGGATTAGTAGATAAAAACCTTTTCATAAAACTCATGAGAAAGATATTCTAGTAGTTCAAGTAAATGTTGATGATATTCTGTTTGGAGCTACTAATGATTCTCTTTGCAAGGAGATCTCAAGTCTTATGAGCAGGAAATTTGAGATGAGCTTGATGGGAGAGTTGAATTACTTTCTTGGACTTCATGTACATCAGATGAAGAAATGAATCTTTTTGCATCAAAACAAGTATACCAAGGACTTTTTAAACAAGTACAATATGTCTCAGTCCAAGGTAGCAAAACCCCCCTATGAGCTCTACACTGTCCTTAGACAAGATTAAACTGGTAAGAGTGTAAATTTGAAAGAGTATAGAGGTATGATTGGATCATTGCTATATCTCACTGTAAGTAGACCAGTTATCATGTTTAGTGTTTGTGTGTGTGCTAGATTTCAAGCTGATCGTAAAGAATCACTCTTGGTTGCTGTCATTTTTTTTAGATATCTCAATAGTAACAAAGACTTAGGGCTTTGGTATACTAAACAATATAACTTCTCTTTGTGTGGCTATTCAGATGCTGACTTTTTATGTTACAAAGTTGACAGAAAAAGCACTTAAGGGTGTTGCCAATTTCTTGGATCATCCCAGATCAGGTTGCATTCAAAGAAGCAAAACTCAGTAGCTTTGTCAACATTAGAAGCTGAATATATAGCAACTGGAGCTTGCTGGTCACAAGTGTTATGGATAGCTCAGCAAATGAGAGATCTTTGATTTCATTTCAGAGATATACCTATCAAATGTGACAACACTAGTGCAATATCAATTACAAAAAATCCAATTCAGCACTCAAGAACCAAACACATAGATGTTAGACATCATTTCATCAGATATCATGTTGAGAAAGGTGATGTTACTCTTGAATTTATGTCTACTAACATCCAATTGGCATATCTCTTCACTTGCGAGAGGAAAGATTCTCAGCCCTGATATTAGAATTGGACATGCTAAATAAGGAAGCTTTGGTTTAGGGGAGTATCATGTAAGTATTATGTGCTTCAAATTTTTGAATGGATTTTTAAAGTGTTGAAAATCTTTTCAAAGCCTTGATTTTATTTGTTTAAGTAGTATAGCTTTTCAATGCTTTGAAATTCTTTCCAAAGACTTTAAAATAAGTATGTATGATACATATTTAATAAATTGGATCTTCAATGTTGGGTGTTATCTTCGTAGATAATTGCTCAAGTATTTCCATTACCTTTTAAATTATTTTATTTCAAATTAATATTATACTATTTCCTTTCCCACGTCACACACAATTTTGAATTTAACTGATTTTGCACATCGTACAAGATTTGGAAATATTTTGTTTCCTTTTCAAACTAAAACTCTTCAGTATTTATCTTCTTCTTCTTCTCTATCTCTCTCTCTCTCGTATCATTCATGCCTCTCTCTTCTATGCCCTCAAACCCTAATGAGCGCAAGAAGAACTTCAGAAAGAATCAAGATGGCTGGAGCTCCTAAGAAATGTTCTGAAGAGAAGGGAAAGACTACTGAGGAAGAGGTTCAAACCCAAAGTGATGATTCAAGTTCCAGAACCCTAAGTGCAGAAAAGGCTCCTTCGCCTTCAAAGAAGAAGGACCAGACTCCAACTTCTATCAATAAGAAAAAGATAGTCCATCTGTTCCTGAGAAACAGCCAAAGGAACAGATTCCTAGTCTTAACAAGGTTATGAAGAAGAAGCCTACCAAAGATGACAAAAGGAAAAGTAAAGGTTACAAATGAAGTACCGGAGAAGAACACTGTCAAAGAGCAGCAGATCTATTTAGAGAAGCAACCATCCCCTGGTAAGAAATCTGGCATTAATAACAAGTGGTTTGTCAGTAATGTTGCTAGAGAGATGTGGTTAGATGGTTTTCCTCTAGACCAGTAGCCTTGTGACGTATGATTAGTGTTAACATGTTGAAAAGTATGAATTTGGAGTGAATTAAGAGGTTGAAGAAAAGTTATCTTTGGAAAATTCTAAACCCTCCAGAAGTTGCCTACCCTAGGCTCACTAGATTCTTCTACCCGAACATGAAGCAAATCAAGACCCTAAATTTGGTGATTAAATCTTAAGTGGGTGGTATAAACATGGAGTTAGACCACTCATAATTTGCCAATGCTTTAGGATGTCCCAAGAGTTATAACACAGACAAATTTCTCAAAGCAGTTAACACACTTTGTGCTTAATGTTGAAGCCAAAGTTTTATTTACCATATTGATGAGGTGTGTAGTGCCTAAGGAATCAAAAGAATTGTTGTCTGGCAGGGTGTTATACTTGATGTACTTGATTATGCATGACTATTATCCCTGATTTTGGTATGCTTGATGAGAAAGCTTTTGAAAGGATGGAATCATGTAAACCAGTGAAGGAACTTGGGAAGTTATACTCTGATCTGTCTGAAGAAGAGCTCAATCCAATAAGTTTTCAAGACCCAAAGCCTTTACCTGTCCTTCAAACCTACCTTCTCAACCTCAAAACCTTTCAATGGTACTTCAAAGGCTTTATGTCCTGGAGAATATGGATGTGTTGAAGGAAAATAAGCATGAATTTGGCACGGAGTTCAAACAAGTAAGGTATATGGTTGAAAGCATATTCAAGAGCAGTAATGTGTTCCATGTGGAAGAAGAAGTTTTACAAGCTGCAGAAGGATCAAAGACGACTGGTTCAACCAAAGACTTACTCATTGAGCATACTTCTCAAGATGAGGCTGCAGGGGTAAAGGACACTGGGAAACAAGTTGCTCAAGAATAGGGTGGTGAAGAACAGGAACAAGAGGAAAACAGTCCAGACTCAGGGATGTTGATCAAGGATATTAAGAAGAATTAAAATAAAGAAAACATTCCAGAGATAGTGATTGAGGCAGTGCTTTTTGATGAAGAAGTGGTTGCTGATGCTGGTGAAGAAGCTGCTCAAGAAGAAGAACAATAAGAAGATGAGGATGATGAAGATGACAGTGGTGAAGAGCATGCTGAGCCAAAGCGAGATGGAGAACCAACCCCCTGATTCTTGCATCTTCTTTCTTTCTTTTCAAGGCCTTGAATCCCTCTTCAAAGTCTTGAAAATTTCTCTCTTTTAAAACTATTTTCTTTCAAGCTTTCAAAACCTTTGATGCAATATTTTCTCATTCTTTTTTGATGAAATTCAAAAAGGGGAAGAATTTATGTGTTTATTTCTGGTACTTTTGCTGGTTTAGAGATATGGTTTAGATCAGTAGGATGGTTTTTTTGCTGCTTAATTGTTTAATAAGTTGGATTGCTATTTAATTTGTGCTTCAGTTTATTATCTTAGATTATAATGATTATTCTGATATGTTCTAATGTCTAAGTTTTACAGAGATACAATTATTAAAAGAATTTTTGTTTTATCTTTCATCAAGGGGGATATTGTAAGTTTAACTTGTTTCAAAGGCTTGAAACAGCTTTCAAAGGTTTGAAATATACACTGCAGTATATAACATGAACTTAGGGAGAGCTTTTCATTCTAAATCTGACTCCTGATCCCCTACAATTGATTATGTCTTGTTTAATTATGAAATTCAAACCATTTTAACACTCTAAACTATGGCTAATCTTTTTATTGAGTAAGTTTTTTCAGGGTTAGTTACATATTTTGTAGGAACTATTTCCTAAACTGTGTTTTTGCAGGAAAGGAAATTGGGTTGTCAAATTAATTATGTGTTTATGTAATCTAGCATGGAACTTCCTAACATACTCAATTACAAGATCAAGTCAGTATCCTTGAAGATACTGAGCAACTAGCCATTGGGAAGAGGTGTTAAAGAAGTCAAGATATGTTGCTGGATTTTAGGAAAGTTTATTTTAAGAAGATCTTGAAGATCCACAATTCAAACAAGCTGCATAAGAGAGGGAATGGCTGAAGAATTTCGAAGATAAGATACACAGAAACTCTCAGACATTCTCAAGTATTGACAAGCAACACATAAGGATATTCATATCACTCAATCCACTCATCAGAAGATCACTGCATACGCAACTGCTTCATCATTTTTCAGTGTTTTTCTTTCTTGTACTTAATTTGTATATCATTCTGATAATACTTCTCATATATTATTATCGTGAGTTGTTCAAGCGAACAATAGAGAATTCTTGTTGAATCAAATAGCTAAAGCAGGTACTAGATATGTTAGTGAGAACCAGGAGCTGTAACATAGTAAGGCAACTCTCTGTGCTTGAGATCTAGGGCTTAGCTTTTGATTAATAGGAATTGCATTGAAATCCTGCAGGGATCAAATCCCTGAGGTAGATACGTAGGTCCAAGTGGACTGAACTCTATAAATCCTTGTGCCTTCGCATCTACGTTTTGTTCTGTACTTATTTCATTTACTGCACAAAACAGGATTTCAGTTCAAGCACTTGAAATCCATTTCAAGGCCTTGAAAAATATCGGCAAGACTTTAACTCTCTGTTTTGATTTCGAGGACTTGAAATTTATTTTAAGGCCTTGAAATACTCACTGTTTGCCACAAACTTCTTTGAAACCACTTTTTTGGCAAAAGTTGCCATACTCTATTCAACCCCCTTCTAGAGTATTGTTCTTGTATTACTGCCTACATTAATGTCTTTCAGGAATGCTAATTGTTCTTCTAATTATTTTAAGAAAAAGAAAGGAAAAGATAATCATAATAATAATAAGAAGAAGAAGAATAAGAAGAGTAGTTCGATAGCAGGATAGGCTGTTGAGGTTGCGGGGGGGGGGGGGGGTGGGGGTAGGCGGAGGAAATTTCATTTTGGAATTGAGATTGCGAACAAGATTGTTATAGAATCCAAGAAGGAAGAAAATGGTGATGCCAATTGGGATATGTTGGTGGCCTAGGAGCCCAGCAGGTTGTTGAGGATTCCGGTGACCTTCAAGGACCATGAAAGACATATGAAGCTGAATTGGTTAGCTCATGAATCAAGATGCTGTAACTTTATCGTGGATTTAATTTTAGCTTGGTAGAATGGATTAATGATGAAATAGATCCCCGTTGTCTCATGTACACAAACATGTCGTCTGCATAAAAAGGAATAGTTCAAGCAATACCGAGTGCCTACCTACAATTCTGAGGAGACTTGGAAGGATGAATTTTAGGTGCAGTAAAAATCCCGAAAACTTCTTCTTTACGCGGAAAAAGTACACGAGCGTCCATCATAAAGATGAAGTCATTTGATATACAATCTTGCAGTGACTATGAAGACCGACGGTGCTTCCACCAGCAGCGAAGGCAATAATAAATTTACAACTTAACTGTGTCGGTTGAGCGAAACCATTTTTAAGAGAATTCTCAAGAATGAAACGTATGAGTATCCTGCTGACATACACCATTTACATAACACTCTGTCCCATAAGGACCCTAACCATGTTATTCCTTGTCTTGCGCTTTCCACATATCATTCGCTGATGTGGTCGGGGCTAGAAAGGATGAACATATTGATGGAAGTTTGGAGAGCCTACCAGGAGGATATTTATCGATCCAAACATGGTTCAGCCCCGTTTACTTGAAATAGGTCTATCTGGGAAAAGGGCCTCATGAATATTTATCTCCTTCTAGCATAACCTATCCGCCTCACGGTGCAAAGGATTGGAGGGACATAAGCCCCCGTGGTTCCGAACCCGATGGCTCTCCCCTATATCGCATATTGGTGTTTTAACGAAGAGTGGAAGAAAAATAGCAAAGCTCATTTTTTAACTTGGACCAGGAGCTATAAAGAAAGCAGCATGTCCTTTTTGAGGTTCCTTAGGAACACATATGACCATCTTCTGAAGTCCTCCTACAACTACCTGATTCTCACTGCAGAAAGAGATTGGATTCGAGGCGAGTATGTAGAGAATCAAATCCTTCGTTTGTTCCCATGTTATATGGTGAATTTGATGGACCAGATCTACCTGCGGCAGTTTTTTACGTCATAAGGTATGCTCTTTTCCCACTGATTTGTGCATTATTCAGCCTAAAATTAGAATTCATAATATACTGCATTTGCTCCCTTTGCTAATGCATTAAAAAAATATGAAGATATTTTATTTGTTGCAGTTTCTATCTGATCATCGCTGGAAGGAGTTACAGTAGCTGTCTGGTGGAAAGTCACATCAAGCGGTAAGAGAGATGTTGATCAATTCGCTGGAAGTATTGCAGTTGCTATATGATATCTCAATGATAAGCTCTGCATACTTTATGTGATTTTGAATTTAAATGGTACTTTTTTTGGGATTTTCAAAGTTATTAGATTTCTATTTTTTTTTCGAATTTTTGTTACTTGACACGATACAAGATATATGTTAGGGTTCTATTGGTAATCTCGGGGAAATACAATACAACCTCTCCCATTTCTGCATGCCCACCTCCTTTTTCAGGGAAGCACGCATGATCATGCCATTCTGGGTCGGGACCCACTCCTTGATGGCATGTATGTAATTCTCATGGGTTTAGGGTTAGCAAATTAGGGTTTAGGGATTTTGTCTGTCAAGGTCGACCTATTTAATTCAACCATCGACCTAGTTAAGTCGGGCAAATCTCATCTCTATTATAGTCGTCAGGGCCCCGATCTAGCATGATCGAGATTCGATTAAGCTTGATCGGTACTCGATCTATCTAGACCGAGCCTCAATCTTGCTAGATCGAACCCCGATAGTACTGGATCAAGCCCTGATCAAGTAGGTCGGGTCTCAATAAAGCTAGATCGAGCCTCAATCTTGCAAGATCTGTTTTCTTGTTCCATTTTCAGAGCTCTCGTATTTGAAACTTCAAATTCATAAAATTTTAATATTTTGATGTAAAACCATGATGAAACATGGAAGTGAACCCGGTAAACAACATGCCTTAGCTCCGCGGTTTATTCCTTGAAGCAAAACACACAAGAACAGAATGTCGCACAAAACCATCAATTGATGAGGATGAGAGAGAGAGAGAGAGAGCGGGGGGAGGGGGAGAGAAAAAAGAGTGTTTTACTCTTGCACCTAGCTGAAATGAGGTAGAAGGAGAGGGCTGAGGAGGTTGTTATGAGAGATTAGATAAATTCAAGAGAGAAATTCATGAGAGAGAGAGGTAGAGAGTGAAGTAGGTCGGTGACGTAGAGTTATACGTGCATGAGGGAGGAGATGGCATGTGATGTTTTTGTAAAAAAGGGGTGCGACCCACTAGATGTTAAGATAAAAGTAACAAAATCTTATGTAAGTTGGAAGTGGATTGGCAACCACTTTAAAGGTGTGGTGGATTGGCAATTACTAATTCCACTTATGATGGATGAGCAGACAAGCCCAACAATGGTATGCATGTAAACGATATTTTCAACCAGAGGGTCTGAATTTGACAAAGAGGAGAAAAACGTTTCCAATCCATGATGAACTTTTGGCAGACTAGATTTAACCGACAATGGTATGAACTTTTTAAAGAAGAATTAAAAAAAACCTAAAATATTCTAACTCCTCACATTCTGTCTCTCCTCTCCAAAACACGCCCGACTCCCTCCTTCTATTCTCTCTCCACCTTCTTCCCTTTCTACTCCTACTTATCTTCACGACTAAGGAAACCCCAAACCCACAAACCCTTTCACCGACGATCTCCTTGATCGTTCAGTCGTCTTCTTCATGTCCGGAGAGTCTCTTACCTCACCCAACTCACCGACGAACTCTCTTCACTTTCTTTCACTCTCACTCTCTCCCTATGGCTTCCGGTAGCCGTTTCCACCCTTCGGCAGAGGACCATATGGAAGAGATACTGAGCTCTTTGGTTGATTTATCGGAAGAAAATCATGTCACAATTTGGGGCCTAGGTTCTCTTTTCATAACGTAAAGGGATATATCTAATTAAGTCAAGCTGGAGCATATGACTACCGTCAGATACATCCAAATCTAACGACTCAGATTAAAAGCGAGATTAAAAAGAACGACATCGTATCAAGGTACAAAGGAATTAACTATCTTTGTAAGCGGTAAATCAATCAGTCTGACCAATTTCCCTAATTACCATCAACAACTTAAGAACAGGCGAGGACGAAGGAGAAAGCAACGAATGATGAATTTGATTTCATGTCCTTGCTTTCTGTATTCATTGTTTGATTAAGTAATTAGGGTATTTCTTGTACTCCAAATTCACTTCTGTTTCATTCTAATTTACCCTGTTCTGGTGTTGTTCACCTTTCAATTAGAGCTCCAACCGTTAAAATTGTATGAGAGCTGGCGATTACCTGACATTATTTTTCCACTTGTCTATAGATTTCCGCGAGCAGTGGGGGAAGATCGAGCAGCGGCATAACCCTTGTGCGGCAGATTATTCAATGCCCTATTACACATTGGGTTTTGGGAAACCAAACGCAGCGGATATAACAAAAACAGTTGCTGAAAACCCACCAAGGACCCATGTGAATGAGCATAATCCGATGATTTGAGGTTTACCTCAGTTGCACTGACTCGTGACGATTACTTGCGCAGAAAAAATTTGTACCTCTACAAGATCTACACGAACGGATGCACTGGACTTCCTCTTCTCAGGTTCCAGCCTTCTGGAGGATGATGGACGATGTTGTCTCACAAAATCGCTAAACTTAGACAACTGCTCTCAAAACCCTAGTTTATGTATCTGATACGAATTTTGCCAAAACATAACAACTAAGCCTAGACACGTTGAGGGTTATTTATAGGGATGAGAGAGTTAGGCTTGACCTCTAATCCTAACAGTTAGGATTAGTTTACATTGAAGTCCTAAATCCATAATCTCGCTTTAGTCCAACTAATGATCATCGAATTCCAGTTTGATCCATTCTTGTGTGTGACGCTGTAGGTTCCTAATTACGTTGGCAGTAACAATAACAAACATTGAGCGATATGTATCAATACACCAATGCTACCCAAGTAATTGGAATGTCAGTGATCTGATGAACCTCTATGAACAATGGTACCGTGTCGTATAATCCTTTTGTCCTTATATCCATATCGGACACAAGGCATGGAGTGTCACCCTTATATATCCAATCTATAGTTTCCCGATTTCTTGAGTGGACTAAGAAAGATAAATGACATCAATATCTCATATTGATTCATTTGAGCACGACCATGCATTTTCCTAAGTCACACTCATCGAGTGGACATGGATATTTACTCATGTTATGTAGGAAGGACAAATCCTATCTACACAACTCACACATCTCAGCATGTTTCATAACATGTCCAATTACCAAATTTATAATTACCTGGTTTGACGTTATTAAAACACTTACTCCACACCAAGAGAATGTAGTGACTTTAAGTCATATGATCATAACACAATTTTCACTACGAGAACCACTTGTGACACTCACATAACACCATGTAATGTTTTCATGGTGTGCCAATCCAGTACGCCATTACTCCTAATGCGTACCCATGTGTTGGAATTAATATCTCATATCAATTACCCACATACTAGTCTCGATGCATTATGGTCGTTCTAATTGACAGTAATACTAGACTAGAGATATTTAAGAATACAACATTTATTCTAAGGACTCCATTATGTCAATATGTCTCCATATAAAACACAAAATGAATAAAAAACTTTATAAATGTCACGATAAATAGACTGCATCCATGACATACACCTAATATCACCAGTCACTGACAATGTGGTATTTGAACTGTCTGATGGCTTTTCAAGAAAACCCTCAAATGGCGTCTCCAACTTGTTCGATTTCATATCCCTAGAGCTCCCTGGTAAGGCGTCAAACTTATCACACGCCGTATTAACAAAACCCTCATATGGCGCCTCAAGCGTCTGCGATGTACTATAATTCTACTCATGAGCTTCCTTTGGTCCTAATCGACACAGTTCACAACCAAACATGGACTTTCACGGCTGAATACCAACAACAACATTTCTTAGTTTATGGATCTATATCACGTATACATGTCTTTCCTAAGAATCCTTTCTAAGCACTAGTTCAATTTCAATCAGCCGACTGTGTAGCTTGGGCTCGAACGACTTGCGATGGGTTCAATCTATATTATGGGTACAATAATTTATACGTTCATTTTTCCATTTAGTAGATGCCCTTACAAACTCCACATGTAGTACCAGCTGCAAGATCCATAGTCAGTGATGGAATTACCATATTGTGATTATGAATATTTGATTAATCGATCCGAAGTTTGATCCTCAGAATGCTTGACAAAAATGGCACCTTTACTGTTGAAAGGCTACCATAAATTATCTTGTTGGTTTAGATGTAAACCTGGAGCCTCTAGCTGTTTGATGAATTTTCCGGGTGAACTTGTTACCGATGAAGCCCGCACGGCCAACCCAATGAATACGAAGGAAAGCTTGATCATAGGGTCAGAGTATACGGGTGAAGGGGATTGTTATTTGAGTGATGAACATGGCAAGGGAGTGGATGCTGACATAGATTCTGCAGAATTGTATGGCCCAGTGATTGTCAATGCAATGGTTGATTACAGGAGCGAGACAGAAGATGGTTCATATGGTTGATTATAGAAGTGTTGGGTGAATTATTTATCGCAAATGGATATCGTGTTACTGTCCAGAATATGGACACTTGGGAGAAAACTGATACTAAAATTATGGAGCATATTGATGTGGCTCTTGACAATTGTTTCACTGTAGAAGAATCCCAACAGGAAGACCCAGGGGTTGACACCGAGGTGGAGAGATTGAAGCAAATGGTGAGCTTGTTATTGATAGGATTATTGCTAATTCAAAATATTCTGTGATCAGAACCCTAAAGCAGCCTTCCATTTTCCTCGACAACAACTTAGCCGTAGAAGAATCGTATTTTATAGACCAAGATCTCCACCTTGAGATAATTTTTGAGGTTACCACAGATTTGAAGGAGACGAGTACCATATAATGCGGGAGGTTCCTATAGCCTTACAATCGATGAATAGAAAATAACCTGGGATAATGGAGTTCCCAACCTTCACCAAAACGTCCTCCACCACTACAAAGGCATGTTTTGATGACTTATCTGCATATCGCAGATTTATCCAGGTAGGGTGCGAATCCTCACACCTAATTTCTTGAATAACGATAATAGCATCAAGTTAATGCTCGCCCACAAATCACACAGGTCTTGTCGCGCGTAAAGTAGCCTCTATCAGTTTTGTGTGATCAGTGATCTCCTGATTTGATGCTACTGCAGCTGTTGGTGGAGCAAGTGAACTAGTGGTGCCGTGGCCTGTGCTGAAACCCTGGCGCATAGGTAGTCCCTGACTGTTCCCCATATCTGAAGCCTGGATGATCTTTGGTGTCTGGTCTGTAGTTGCTTTTGTTCCAATTCTGTCGATGCCCTTGTGTCCCCACGAAGCTGACTTCATCATTTCCAATTCGGGTCAATGCCGGATCAAAATCCTGCTCTTCCACCTCTACAACCTTCTTCGTGTCCTAATACATGTGTTTTGCCAAATCAGTGACAATCTTTGTGATCCCATTTCTTCCACTTTATCCTCTTCGGGCTTTGGAAATCTCGATAACCTCCTATAATCATAGAACTGAGATTCTTGTTTACAAATTTGTTAATGCGTAGGATCCATCTTTGTTAACCCTGCATAAGAAATTCCCACCAGCTTCTCTGTTGACAAGTTCCCGATTGTGACGCTCTATGTCGTGGTAGAAGACCTGCAAAATCTTGTAGTCCCCAAAATTATGGTTGGGACACTTCCTGATCATCCTCATGAAAGGGTCCCGTGCGTCCACCACTGTCTCATCGACCAGTTGACAAGAGCCTGGAATCTCACCATGTAAAGTGAACACTCATTGAGCTGGGTAAAACTTGCTCAAGAACTCGTTGACGCACTTATCCCATGCCGTGATGGACTCATGTTCTATAGATTCCAGCAACTCTTTCGCTGCACCATTCGAACAATATGGAAAGAGAATTAGCTTCAACCCCTATGGATTCACATTCTTGTACTTAATAGTCTTGAAGTAGGCGTAAGCTTCCCCATAAATTCACTGGGGTCTTTGTGCATGTTCCCATAAAACTGGAACTAGTTCTGTACTGTGAAAATAGTTGCATGCTTGAGGTCGAAGTGCTCATCCTGAATCTATGGAACAACGGTTACCGGATTGTTTCCATGGGTGGTTAACTAAAAATTTCGCACCAGTGCCTGGCCTGAGTCGTTGTAAGGCATCTTGTTGTCGCGATCATTCATGCACGTGGTCAGTTCACCCAAGCACTGATTGATCTGCGCGTGGGTCAACTATTTACCCATGGTGCTCTGTCCTCGATTCCTCATCGGTGTTCTAAACAAGTGCTTTGAGTCTTCACGTGGGGGCACAAGTTCCTTGGAGTTCCTGTGCATGCACAGAGTACCTGGAAAGAAAATTTAGAAACAAATGAGAAATCAATGTAGCAAATAAAACAAAGAATAAAATCAAACTAAACTAATTGCTAACAAAAATTTGTTAACCGTTGTCCCCGTCAATGGCGCCTAAAATTTGACCGCGATATACTAAAACGTAAACGCAAGTGCACGGTCGAGTGATAAAGAGTGCATATATTTGTACTCGGGTTGTCGACCCCATATGGTCAATCTCGTAACAAGCTTTAACTAACACATTAATGAGTTTACTAAGTATCCAGAGGAAGTGTTTAAGTTGCCACTCCCAAACAAGTGGATGTAATCACTGTTGAAAATAATAGTAGGTGAAATCCAGAAGAAGTTCTTAATCAGCTGTGGAGAAACTAGGCAATCTATTAGATTAACCAGGGCTGTAAATAATTTCCAGATAATCTGAGCAACATGTTAATGCTATCCTAATGAAGCTTCCCCTGCCTATGTTATGTAATTTTACGTCTCAGGTGACTACAATCTCGTGTCAGTCTCATGTTTTCTACCGGTCCATTCTAGCATGTAATCAACTGGTACGATAACGAGTCCTGTCGGTCCATCATCTCACAGAAAAGCTGAATAATCCTACCAAATCAACCCACACTAGCCGATCCTACTCACTTCTCCTTCCGGTCTTGAAAATTCGGGATTGATGTTCACATCTCATCCTAGCTAGTTAAAGTCACTTTCTCGCACTCCCTAGATAATTAATGGTTTTGGTTAATTACTCCATCCCCATTAAGAATTAAACTTAGACTAAACAATTGAATTATGAAAAAACTAACATTTAAGCATGATTCATCCTAATAAATAAACCCTATTTCATGGATTAATAATTCATACTCTAACAGTGTAAATAGGCTATAATCGTTAACAAAATTCAAGAACTAAAATGCATTCAATAAAGAGAAATCATCAAGCATGAAACTAAGATAAAATCCAGAAATGTCACCGTTTACATAAACACTAGGATCTCTTATGAAATGCCTAGCTAGATTAGTTTAGCTATCCATAGAAACTATAACAGTAGGAATAAGTTTCTCCATAACAACTGATAAAGATAGGGAATACGAAGAAATCAAACGTCGATCTTCAATGGTGAATTATCGATCTTGAACCCGTAGCCTTCTCCCTCGTCCTCTCGTTCTTCTTCTCTTCAAAACCCGTGAATACCTTAGAGTAGACCATTAGGTTTTATTTTAGTCCCCTCCTATGATATCCCATCCAAAAGTATCAAAATATTGCATTGATCCCCAAGAAATGCCTGCTGGTGGGTAGATGACACGATCCAACCGCAAGTGTACGGCTGCCGCGTGTAGTAATATCCGGTAATCTGGGTTTGTCGAACCCAAGGGACTTGTCGTGAATCAATTAGTATTCTTAAATTTATGTGGGCAAGCAGTAGAGATTGTTTGACTAATCTAAGAAAGTAAATAACAAGCTAATTATTAAAATTTAGACTAATACGAGGGATAAGTATCAAGATATCTCTTCGGGTTCACTAGGTATTTCACACTACGATGGATTTATGTTCTACTAACACGATGAATTTTTGTTCTAGTTAAACGAGCATAATTATTGAAGATGTCTCAACCAATAACTATACTTAAACTCTCACAGCTTATTCCTCTAGTTTACTCAAGTTTAAGCACGCATTACGATATTTATTCTACTCTTTGTTCTTAGCTAACTAGCAAGATTCCTCAACCCTAGATACGGCTAGTGTGTATTTCAATTTTCCGGGAAACAAACGTAGATTCCTCTATCGTTTATAACCTAACACAATCCTATTAATACGTCTACTAATAGAAAAGATAGATGAAAAGCATAAAATACACATAACTAGACAAAAGTACATCAATTAAGCATAATTGCATGAAAGCAAATCCATAAATCACAACACGTATTGATCAAACCCTAGTTTCCTACGAGATATCCCGATAAAAGGGTTTAGCTACTCCAAAACATGATCACAATACAAAGTTTCATGATCAAAATAGCAAAACTAGAGTAGAAATAGAGTTTGAGAAGCCAAACGAATGATCCAAAAGCTCCAAGCAAGTTCTCCTAGCTCCAAGCACGTTCCCCAACCTTAGAATACCGATAAAACCATCCCTAACTCTCTCTAATACGTTCCCAAAGAGTTTAGAATAAGTTACAAGAAATTACAAAATAACCCCACATTGTTTTCAAGAAACTGCTGCCTACGAACAAGTCATGTGACTTGTTTCAACAAGTCGTGTGACTTGTTCCCAACACTTAGAAAATTCTGTTGCATCTAAAAAGTCCTGTGACTTACTGTCAAAAAGTCCTGCGACTTGTTGGCAGACTTCCAGCAACCTTGTTGGCAGACTTGTTGGCAGACTTGGCAGACTTTCAACAAGTCGTGTGACTTGTTTCCTTAGCCAAAATCTTCAGCTTTTCTTCTCCAACTTTCTCCGTGCCACAACTTTCTCGTCCGACTTCCGTTTTAGCTCCGTGACCCGCCGTTATAAAGCTCTTCGAGTCTAATTTCAATTGCCACCGGTCTCACCTCCATCTTCATTGTAGAATGCAAAATATCCTCAAAACATCCTTAATTTGCTCTAAAACATCCTGGAAAGGCAACTAAGCTTTTTGAAAAGCAAATAAGAACCCGGATTTTGATCCCGAACTCGATGAATGAGATTTTTGCACCTTTGGATTCCTTTTGCGACGTAGAATTCTCCATGTAGAGAAATCTCCGTTTCCGGACCGTTTTCTCGTTTTTCTCAATTATTGCCCAAATTTTGCGAAAACATCCAAAATGCGCCAAATCCGCCTTGTTCTTCTATTCCGAAGCTCGTTTCTTCTCTCCACTTGATTCCCGCATGCGTAATTCCTGTCAAACAACAACACGAACACTACCGCGAAGATCAAATGTGATAAATTATCAAAATCATACTCAAAACCATTAAGAAACGCCCGGATTGTACTTTTAAGCTCACAAACATCCAAATGTGCATTTTCTTCTTATTTTGGCTCAAATCTCGGCACTTTGCACCGAAACGCACACAAATAACAATATAAAGTGTACATAAGATAACTCTTATTAAGGAGTTATCAAATACCCCCACACTTTACACTTGCCCGTCCCGAGCAAAGTCTCAGCTACTGCATCTAACTGTCTACTAGCCAACAAGACTCAAACGACTCTAACATGACTCACGACACTACAATGCAGCAATATGATGCAAATGCAATTCTATACTCGATCTTAAAATACATAAAAGATTTTAAATTCTTTCTTTTTGAGAGATCAGGCAATTTCAATAACATAGACTGGTGCTCATGGATGATGAAAAAGTTAGGCAAGAGGTGTGAATCGCAACTAAAAATAAGAGGCTAACCAAGTCTAAGCCACATTCACAGTCCGAGCTCCTATTCCGCTAATGGTCAAATATGATGAGGCTTAAGGACAAAAAGGATATAACTTGTATGAAGCAAAAATTCTAAAGCGTCACATAAACTCACCAAACCTCATATCTCACACACCCTCACCTTGATGATAGGAATCCACAACCCGAATCTAACCGACTCCGGCCCTCAATCCCCTCAAACCCCGGTACCATGTCAATCCCGTGGCCATCAAAGCGAATGCTGCGCGAAAACTCAATCAATCTTCAACCGGAACAAGAACTTTCACCACTCGTTTTCCAATACGCACAACTCTATTCTTTCTTTATCTCTCCTTTTTTTTTTCTCTTTTTTATTATTTTTTTATTTTTTCTCTTTTTCTTCTCTCTTTTTTTATTATTTTTTTATTTTTTCCCTCTCTTTTTTTTTTTCATTCTCTCAATAAAATAATACAATCTAATAAATATGAGTGCTCCTCCTTCAAGAATCAAGCAATAGTAATCATGTTAGGGGGAGGAAATAGACGAACCGATGAATGTATATCACAGAAATAATACATCTCCCCCTAACTCCATGAAGCGCGATGCCACAAACCGTCAAAGTCAAAGCGTGTATGAGGGTGGAGTCGTCAATGCACAATCTCTATGTCCGTAGTCAAATGTCGACACCCCCACATTAGAGTGCAGTCATATCCCCCTCTCAAGTAGTCAAATAAGATATATGTCACGTGCCTACACCAAGATGATAGAAATCCAGTACCTAGCACGTTCCACCAATTAAGTACAACCAACCCATTTCGTGCGGATTAGACGTCACGCACTTAGGCTCTCCACTACTGTGACCATGGTGTAATGACATGGAACACCGCCACACCTTAGTGTGCAAGCCAACTCACTCACCCTCGCATCCCCTCGTAAATATCAAATGAAGCACATGCGATTTGTAGAACTCACAAAAATATCTAATGAAATACTCCCTCAACGAACCCCCTCAACTACTGCTCCCTCGTGACGCTCTAGAAAGGTGATTCTAACAATATATGACGAAGACCAAGAATCGTCTCCCTAGGTCAAAGAGGCTAACAAGAAATCCAAGGATCAATTATGGTTTACTAGTGGTCCTACAAGGTAAGATCTAAAAGCAGTGAGTGCTCTAATACACATCCTCGCACAGCTGTTCTGTGTGCCACTACGAGGCGGGCTGGCGACTACCTAAGACGGAAAACATGAACGTTCGACTTGTTTAGCAAACACCAAGCTCAACTCTTTTAAGAGAAAAATAGCACACACTTTAGCTTTTAAAATTTAAATTTAGTTTAAAAATAGGTAGGCATTCCCGTAATGAGATTCTCTCTATACTTACTAGGGGGAACTAAAAATGTCACTCTCGGTCAAAATTCACACCCTATGCCTAAAGTTTTCACATCTCACTAAATCAACCAAGTATATGCTTCTCTCAATTGCCTTTTCTCATAATTTTCAATTTTCCATTTTTATGAATTTTCTCTTTTTTTCATTTTTTTTTGTATTTTTCATAATATCCTAACTCTATATGCAAGGCTTTGACTCGAAATTTTTTGACACAACACAGCTAACTTTGTTTGGTGGGTAGACTCAATTATTGAAAAGTGCAGACAATATGTAAACTACACTACACGATACGACAATATAAGTAAAAAACATAACATAAACGACAACACTAACTCACAATACAGTCTAAACACCCTACATGTAACTGGCTATGCAAGACATAGTGATTAGTAGACAGTTAAACCACCCCCACACTGAATGCTTGTCCTCAACGAATTTAGAGATCATGCAAGAGAACTCAGCAATCAATGTGAAAGGCCAGTAGATGAGATGGAGCATGACATATACAATAAAAGTGACACAAAATCTAGCAAACGGAAAAGATACTCACAACCACCTCATGGGTGGGGAAGAAATCACGCCAAGCAGTCCCCAAGCACAGTAGTGATGCCACCATGCTCCTATACAGTCAATGTGTACTCGTACACCGCGGTCGACTGCCCTCCTCCTCTACTAAAATCCATGTTGGAAGAATCCCCAACTCGCATGCACGAGTCCCTGTAAAAGGTCATGTGTGCCATGGCACACCGGGGTAGATTCTACCATAACCTGCTCAAGTATGTCACTAGGAAACATCATTAGTCCCTCTCTCTCTCTCATCTCTCCAACTAACATAATAAAATAACTGAATTTAAAAACACAACTACGCTAAAGAAAATAAATAGGATGGGTTGCCTCCCAACAAGCGCCTTGTAATTTAAGGTCGATGACCCGACCCAATTACCTCAAAAGATGTTTAAGAGGTTTTTCTCTCCACTTTTTCTTCTTCCACCATCGCTTCTCTCTTCGTCTCATCTCAAGTGAGCATGCATGAGATGCATATGGCGCAAAGAAATTGTAGAAAACGGCCTTGAAAATTTTCTTCTTCCTGTGCTTCCACTCCTTGATCACCGGTCTTCTCGAGAATTCATTCACCACATCATGACCCATTGTAACTTTCCTCTTCTCCTTCTTCTTCTTCCAATTCTTCAAAATCAATATCATTGAGGATCAGTTATATGGAAATAGAACCTCAGTTGGAACAGTAATGGCAAGGAGTGCCGTCTTGACTGCTTCCTTTCCTAGTGTTTGTCTTGGAATCACAGGTGTCAAATCATGTACTGCATAAAAATGGGGTCTTTGGTCTTCCTCATGTGATTCACCCCATTTTATTATCTCCAAATGGTATGGATTAGACTCATGAATTTCTTGATATATGTTTATGTGAACATCTCCATGCAATAATTTCTTAGCTTCATGGCTTTCTTCCTCACAGCAAATATCTTCAGTGGGCCATAAGCTTGCGATGTCCACACTCTCCCATTCATGCCATGGATCCGGAATTATGCAAGGCACAAGTTGTATAGGCTTAACACAATATCATCCCAATCTGAGTCCGAATTTGAGTCTGAAGCGACCAGAGGATCTATTACTTCATGATGGACAGTATTACAAACATAGATCTCTGGGAGTTCTTCGTCTTCCTCTTCGCACTCCTCAAATAAATCAGGAATGATGTTGATTGGACCATTGTCATTGTCTGCATATGCACGAGAAAGTTCTGAGAGTTGTTGTCCATGACGCATGACAGTTTCCTCAATCCTATCCATCACTTCCTCCATTCTGTCCCTTTTTACTAGCATGAGCTTCAATATTTCTTTCATATGCTCATCTTCTTGATTGCAAGGAGGAGGAGTGTAAAAATCTCCATAGGAGTACTACGGTGAATAGCCTGAATATTGCCCATAACAATTCTGCCCACACATGATCACCAAGTTATCTGTAAAATAATTTTCTAGGGAGCCGGTGAGATTAACAAATAAATAAATAAAGACGGAAAGATAAAATCCCTAAAGTTAATAATCCTAATCAATTCAACCGAATTCCTCGGCAACGGTGCCAAAAACTTGACACGATCCAACCGCAAGTGTACGGCTGCCGCGTGTAGTAATATCCGATAATCCGGGTTTGTCGAACCCAAGGGACTTGTCGTGAATCAAGTAGTATTCTTAACTTTATGTGGGCAAGCAGTAGAGATTGTTTGACTAATCTAAGAAAGTAAATAACAAGCTAATTATTAAAATTTAGACTAATACGAGGGATAAGTATCAAGATATCTCTTCGGGTTCACTAGGTATTTCACACTACGATGGATTTATGTTCTACTGACACGATGAATTTTTGTTCTAGTTAAACGAGCATAATTATTGAAGATGTCTCAACCAATAACTATACTTAAACTCTCACAGCTTATTCCTCTAGTTTACTCAAGTTTAAGCACGCATTACGATATTTATTCTACTCTTTGTTCTTAGCTAACTAGCAAGATTCCTCAACCCTAGATACGGCTAGTGTGTATTTCAATTTTCCGGGAAACAAACGTAGATTCCTCTATCTTTTACAACCTAACACAATCCTATTAATACGTCTACTAATAGAAAAGATAGATGAAAAGCATAAAATACAAATAATTAGACAAAAGTTCATCAATTAAGCATAATTGCATGAAAGCAAATCCATAAATCACAACACGTAGTGATAAAACCCTAGTTTCCTACGAGATATCCCGATTAAAGGGTTTAGGTACTCCAAAACATGATCACAATACAAAGTTTCATGATCTAAATAGCAAAACTAGAGTAGAAATAGAGTTTGAGAAGCCAAACGAATGATCCAAAAGCTCCAAGCAATTTCTCCTAGCTCCAAGCACGTTCCCCAACCTTAGAATACCGATAAAACCAGCCCTAACTCTCTCTAATACGTTGCCAAAGAGTTTAGAATAAGTTACAAGTAATTACAAAATAACCCCACATTGTTTTCAAAAAACTGCTGCCTACGAACAAGTCCTGTGACTTGTTTCAACAAGTCGTGTGACTTGTTCCCAACACTTAGAATATTATGTTGCATCTAACAAGTCCTGTGACTTACTGTCAACAAGTCCTGCGACTTGTTGGCAGACTTCCAGCAACCTGCTCTTGTCCAACAAGTCCTGTGACTTGTTTCAACAAGTCGTGTGACTTGTTTCCGTAGCCAAAATCTCCAGCTTTCCTTCTCCAACTTTCTCCGTGCCACAACTTTCTCGTCCGACTTCCGTTTTAGCTCCGTGAACCGCCGTTATAAAGCTCTTCGAGTCTAATTTCAATTGCCACCGGTATCACCTCCATCTTCATTGTAGAATGAAAAATATCCTCAAAACATCCTTAATCTGCTCTAAAACATCCTGGAAAGGCAACTAAGCTTTTTGAAAAGCAAATAAGAACCCGGATTTTGATCCCGAACTCCGATGAATGAGATTTTTGCACCTTTGGATTCCTTTTACGACGTAGAATTCGCCCATGTAGAGAAATCTCCGTTTCCGGACCGTTTCCTCATTTTTCTCAATTATTGCCCAAATTTGGCGAAAACATCCAAAATGCGCCAAATCCGCCTTGTTCTTCTATTCCGAAGCTCGTTTCTTCTCTCCACTTGATTCCCGCATGCGTAATTCCTGTCAAACAACAACACGAACACTACCGAGAAGATCAAATGTGATAAATTATCAAAATCATACTCAAAACCATTAAAAAATGCCCGGATTGTACTTTTAAGCTCACAAACATCCAAATGTGCATTTTCTTCTTATTTGGCTCAAATCTCGGCACTTAGCACCGAAACGCACACAAATAACAATATAAAGTGTATATAAGATAAATCTTATTAAGGAGTTATCAGTAGACCAGAAGTAGGGGTGTGTAAGACAACTTTCTGAATTTTTACAAGTGTTCCTGGTCGTACTACCAGTCTGCATTTTAACTCCAACTTCGACGGGCCTTAATTCTTTGTTCGATCTCCACTTTAGCTCCGTGACCTACCATTGGAAAGCTCTTTGATTATACTTTCATTTTCCACTGGTATCACTAAAAAATTACTTATAGATCTCAAGATGTCGTTGAGATAGTGAAGGTTGGTAACTTTTAATCCTCCAACTTTAATTATCTTGCTTCCTCTTTAGATTGCTTTGTTCTGAAGTTCATTCCCGCTTTAATGTACATTTTCGAGCCTTCGGTTCCTGAGGTGCTCAACACGAAAAAAATAGAAGAAATCAAATGTGATAATACAAGCTAAGAAATACGCAAAGAATGCCCGCATTACATATTTATTCTCAAACACTCAACATTCATAAGTTTTATACAATCTCATCAACTATATCATATACATCACCCATAATTCACGCAAAACAATATTAAATCAAGCGAGAATACAACTATTATCTAGTGTTATCAGGTGCAAAAAGATATTTTCCCTTATCAGTGGTTTTGGTGAATTGTGAAATGCTCACTGAAAATCGAAAAGGAAAAGTGTATGTGGTGCGAAAATTGTTTATCCACCACAATTTTTTAATTCCCACTATCCATACCATCTTTATCCTCTTGGAGAAGATTAATTGTAAAGAGGTTATTGAAACGGGCGTCACATTAGATGAAGTTGGAGATCTCATTGCGACTGAAGACGTGGCTAAGAATTCAAGAGACGCTTCTCAAAGAAGGCCCGACCATGGAAATTCAGTTTCGCTATTATGTCTTGATCCATTATCCACATTGGATGTTTATTCACTTCAAGACAATGAGTTTCTTGCTTTGTGTTCCTGGGTACTTGTCTTCTTTATGAAGTTCCTAGCTTGTGGGCATACTACTTGCAATTCTTTTCTTAACCAACAGGAGGGCCACGAAGAATTGGCCGAGGACACTTCTTTTACAACTATAGAGAAGTTTTAGGCTATTTATAGGGAACTTCTCAGTGCTATAAGGTTGAAAAGAGAAGCATAAATGGGAGTGTAGGCTGTCAAGAATTGTACCTGACTCATCTAAAAACTCGAGGCTTATGCGACACTACTGTACTTGGGAAATCACGTGAGGTAACTATTGAGTGGGAATGGGTAGAACACATTGCACTGATTCATTTAGACATATAATTGGCATTGTTGATCAAGAGATGCAGATAGCATGGGAGTCTAATGCTTGGTTGATGCTTTGTTCTCATGGTTCATCTCCACAAAAATGTGCAAGTGAAATAATCTCGCAGAATTCGTCAAAAAAGGATTCGGGAAATATGTCATAAAGAACTATGGGAACTTCAAGAGTTCTTATACCAGTCATAGTTGGCAGCACCGAGTAATCAATACTACTGGTTTTCAACTTTCACTAAATCATCAGCAAACACCTCTTTCATTCTGCTACAATATGTCCTTTTACGGCATTTCTTGGATCTTGTGACTAATTTATTGATATATTCATGACAATCAGCTGGTTTAGAGGTCCAGGACTAGGTGGTACATCTCAACTGTGAGTTGATTTCAAGGTTACGCAAATTACCAAAGCTCCTGTGTCTAATCCTAGAAATGCCGAACTTGTTGTAATGAGCTCTTAAAATCTTATATTTCGGACTTCACCCATGAGGACATGGGGGATTTTAATGGTTTGGGATTGTCATGATTGGGGGCCTAGGTGCTATATTTTTAGACTGAGAGTGACATTTGTAATTAAGTCAAGATGGAGCATATGACTACTGTCAAATAAATCCAAAGATAACGACTCAGATTAGAAGCGAGATTAAAAGGAATGAAATTATATCAAGGGGGGAAAATAAGCCTGTTTGACCAATTAACATAATCGCCATCAACAAGATTAAGAACGGACGGGACGAAGGAGAAACCAGCGAATGATGAATTTGACTTCCTTTCCTTTATTTCTTCCTCTATTGTTTCTCCGTTTTAGCATTTTATGGTTCTTCTTGTACACTATATTCACTTCAATTTTATTCTATTTTACTAATGTTACGATGTTCTTCACCTTTCGATTGGAGCCCCAATCGTTACAATACCCACATTGCTCAAGGTTCACATCAAGAAGATGACCCAAACCTCGACGATGAGGTATGTAAATATTCTTTGTTTACTAAAGATTGATGTTTGATTTTTTTTCTTTTTTGTTTTTTTTTTCTTTCGTCGCGCATGCCCAAAAGCCTATAAGTTTAGATAGCAACAAAATTGAGGAAATATGTCAAGCCTATCTATTCGGATAGCAGCAAGTTCAATATTAAAAAGCCTATCTGTTTAGATAGCAGCAAAGACTTCACCATAAGTCACATCTTTCGAAAGCCTATCTGTTTGGATAGCAGCAACAAGGCTATTTAATTAAATGGCAAGAAAATTAAAGATAAAAAAGCCTATCTGTTGAGATATCAACAGTACTTATCAAACTCGTTTGTTCGAATGTCAACAAAGTTGCATTACTAAAGCTTATCTGTTTTGTCCTATTCATTCTTTATCATCGGTTATCTCACATTCAAAATATACGCGAAAAAGACATGATTATGATGCACAATTGAAAATCATGTTCAAAATAATGACATTCAAAACATGGGTATAACTTCACAAAACATCCTGCTGAATACATTACACTTGTTGAAATACAAAAAAAAAAAATATACCACAAAGTTATTGGAACAAACCCTTTCCCAAAGAACCTTCAGCACCCAATATAATGGAGGTTTTCTCGACTGCAACAATGAACTTTTGAGGTTTCTCATATTTCTATTTCAATTCGTTGTATTGGTCCAAATTTTTCATAGCTATCCTCTTTTCTTCCTTCACATTGCGCTTTTCTATGTTGAGATCTTGATATGCAAACTTTAACATAACAGAGTTATGGATCTTTATAAGCCTTCGAACGAGGAAGTCAAAATCAAGCTTTCCTTGTGAAAGAAATTGTATGCGCTTTACAGTTTCCAGAAAATATTTTGCGTTGGTAACAAAAATACTTACTGGTGTAGTTGCAATTATTTTCTCCAAGATCCGTACTATCTCATTCAGGAATTTTCCTCTCTTCAATGGCAGTAATTCCATTGCCTTCGCAAATGTTTTGGGGGGTATGAAAGTCGCATTTTCATTAGCCAATATAAAGAAGATTGCTTTATGCATGCATATAAATTTAGTCAATGTTAATTCTGCGGGAAAATACATACCAAGGCATATTGCATATTCGGTGTTATTTTAAGCCACAATGTCTGTTCCTTCAATGATCTGTCGAAGAGAAGGAATTTGTAGAGTTGTTGTCTATATATTTTTTGCAGCCTCTTGTTGGCCAATTGGCTATCTTCAAGAGCTTCTTGTTCAAAATATTCATCTGGAATAAGAAGAGCGTCATCACTTACAATAGTCGTTACAGTTTGTGATCCCCATGAACTACATCGATTTTGGATCAAAGAGGTAACAAAATTTTCATTAGAAGTTTGACCTTCGTTATGTGAATCTTCACTAATGATTCTAGAAATTGTTGTACTCGTACTTAGAGATCTTTCATTCAAACCTTCGGCAAAAGCGACATTTCCTCATGCAGGTGCAATATCTCTAGCAGAAGCATTGCCCTGATTCACACCACTAGGAACGTAGTATCTCGAGTTTCATTTGTTATCAGAGGTGGATCGACCATTACAGATACATTGACATTCATGTTTGTTCGATGTTTCCTGAACTGGTTGGTCTTCAACAACCATCTCATCAATAACCACCTCTTCATAAGGATTATTAGTTGTACCTTATCTCCATTTCTCAATCCTTTCACCTTCAACTTGAGATTGATCTTCTTGTACATGCGTTTCCTTTGTTTGAGCTAATTGTTCAAATATCATCACATCATCAGTGAGATTTTGTGTAATGACTTTAGAAACCTGTACAATAGCGTTTGGAGGATTCATTGATCTTGAATCCAAAATTTCTTGGGAGGAAAAGGTCGCAATTTCATCAAGCAGAGGATCATGATGTGGAACATCAGACAATATTTCTTGAACTGACGGATTATTAAACACAGTCGTGTCTAAATCTGGTGAAATAATCCTCTCAGCAATTGAAGCACGTGTCTCTGTCGCACATGGGTTGATGAGCTCGAACATTTGAATCTTATTAACTTCTCTTGGAGCTTTGTTACGTGTTATGTAAAATATATTCAGACAACAAAATGCGCATACAACCTATGTTATCATGTTCTGAAAAATAAACCTATGAAAGCACCTCCATATTCATATGGGATTGCATCTCCACATTCATATGGGATGTCAGTATGAGCATTATGTTGAAGATTATCATCAATTATTTTATGAAGTGCATGACCTGATTAGATGCGATATGTTATTATGAAAAGCTGAAAATAAAAAAAAGATATGTATAATCTGTCTTAAAACTAACAAATGCATTATTTACCTAATAATTCTCTGCATTAATTCACCAACCATTGGTGAATGTCATGTTTAGAAAATTCATGAAATAAAGATTGAAAGATAAGTTCTTGATATGTTAATGCCAATTTGAATATAGTACCTTCTTCATCTGCATCACCAACAATTTCTTGAATTTCGGATTGATCACATTGCATTTCATTCACATTTGGAACCGAATTATGTTCTTCTAAACTCGCAGCTTTAGCTAAAGCTACTTGTTCCTTCTTCGTGCTTTTTCAGACGTTCAGCTTCTTCCGCCATCTTCTTTGATTCTTCAAAAACTTTCTCGTTAGCCCTTTTTCTATTGATTTATGCCTGCGATGGAACATTCGATCTGCGGGCGTATCTTGAAGATGTGATGCTAAGCATCTCTTTACCATCTGTATTGAATTTGTTATATTACGTTTCATAGATAACATATTCAATACATTAATAGAGGTAGTGATCACTTCTCCATCATCAATGGTCACATCTGGATTGTAATCAATGAAATCCGTCATATTAGATTGTTTTAATAGATGAGAAGTTGCTAAATCCTTTTAAGACATTTTCCTTGGTAATTTTTCTTTGCGCATGGTTTTTGGTATTGTTACTTGAGAAATTGGCGCCTCAATTACTACTGAATTATTTCTTGGCCGTTTCGCTTTTCTAGAGACTTCTGCATCTGTCTCAGTTGTTGAAGATTGAACAGCTGTTTTTGAATTCTTCTTTGAATTATCATCAGAAGTGATAATTGAAAGAATAAAAGTTGCAAGTTCAGCGCGAAGTATTTTTCTCTTTCGCTTCACCAGGATCGCCAAATGGAAATCTTCTGAAGTAACACTGGGATAAAAAAATGCAACTCACGTTAATATGTTTTTGATTTGTACAACTTTACATACAAAAATAGTATATTGGCTTACTTTCTAGAATTCATCACTGTATGCTTTTCTTTCTTGAAGGGAATTATTGCGAACTGCCCTGATTTTCTCTTGTCATATTTGATCACCACACATGAGCTTTTATTTGTCTAACAGAGAGTAATTTCCATATTCTGAGGCTTTTCTACGAAAAATAAAGACATAAAAGGATAACTTCCTTTACGAATAGTAGGAGCCTTGTATGATCGCACTTGAATAGATTTTGAAAGTTTGTGGATATGCGAATTCCAAAACTGCGACCTGCTGGGTGTCATCTCTCCTTGTATATGACCAGATGGTTGAGTAAATGGGAGCATTGCGATTAGATCATCATCGCATTTACAATTAATCAACCTTTTGCAACAATCTCTTTTTATAGTATCAGGCCAAAATGAGGGATGTGCAGCATCAAATCCTAGTTATTAGCATACCCGAATGGGATCAAAATCAACTGTTATGATTTCATAACTATTACATTCATCAGCATATTCTGATAAAGCTACTAATGATCCTCGAGCACACCAGTTCATAAATTTCTCATAGCATCTTGGCCCTTTGGTAACATCATCAGAATCGAGGATCTTGTCAGTAGAAGGATACATATCTGAGTGCGAAACTATATCATCTAGAGTGTTGACATAAGGTCTAAACTCAAAATATTGTTTGTCATCACAGATTAAGCTCCAAATGCATTGAACGCATTTTGTTTTGTACCATCTGTTGGAATAGGTGTCCTAGAGGCAATATATATTTAGTATGAACAATGTTTGGCTAGAAAATTCATTTATTATTTATTGTGATTTTTGATATAAGGAAGTCCTTAGATACAATGTCTTGTTTATCTTAAATATCCCTAGTCCATTATATTGATTAACAGGACAATCAACTATAGACTAGTATGTGGGTAGATTGATATGGAAGTATCAAGTCTAAAACATGGGTATGCATTAGGAATAATGTCATACTGGTTTGACCCACTACCAGAAGGATACATTATATTATGTCAAAGTCACAATCGCTTCTCGTAGTCCTAATGATATTGTAATCCTTAGACTTGAAGTCACTAGATACTCTAGTTGTGGAATATCATGCGTTGATATCATTGAACGTTGCGCCTTAACCGGGTAACTATAAAGATAGTTATCGGGCACAACAGGAAGCAATCTTACAGATCGTAGTGACGTAGATATGATTTTTCCCTCCCACTAATGGGAGCAAATATCCATGGGCCACTCAAGGGATGGTGCTTATAGAATGTCTGGCCAGACTCAGATAAATCAATATGGAGATATTGATGTTATCAGCTCACATAAGCATATTCCTAGGATCGAGAAATTATGGATTGTATATAGAAGTGTGACTAATATGTCTCGTGTCCAATCCGGATATGGAGACAAAGGGATAACATAATAAATGAACATTGGGAACAAGGTTTGTCGGGATCACGGACTTATTTCTATTACTTGGGGTGACATGAATGTGTTGCTAGACACCTCTCCATGTTAGTAATTGGTTACTACCAACTAAGTAGAAACCTATGGGGTCACACACCGAAACGATTAAATTGGATATATGTATTAATTAGTTGGACTAATTAATAAAAGGATCATAACGCAACCACAAGCAATCTTAGTAGGACTAATTTCAAGTGGACTAATCCATGTAAGGAAATGATTAGTATTGGGGCTTTTATGTAGTTAATAAAGAGTTATTACGACATAAAGGACTCTAACTTGTTATTTCTCAAGACAAGTAATTATTGAGAGAACGTAACAAAGCAAGAGAGAGAGCAACAATAGAGGCCGAACCCCTATTGCCGCCCCCTCACGCGTCGGCCACCAAAGGAGGACCGTCCCTCCTTTGCCTCGTTTTGCGTGATCCATTCCTCCTTCTTCCGTTGCTAGCACTGCACGGTGAGAAGGAATCCAATTAAGAATCCAAGGTGTGGATATTCATAGAGACGAGGACAATATTCTTCGTGTGATCTCCCGAACTAAGGTACACATCTTTTATGCCCTTATCATGTTATGATGTCTTGCCTGTGATCCTTGGAGGGATTTGACTAGGATTAATTTTATTATTTAGCTGCGTAAACTACATCAAAACCGTACTGTGGTATCAGAGCCACAGGTCGTAGCGCATAACATGATCTTATGTGTTACTGTTTTCAGTTTATACACCGTATTGTTAATATTACGCGAAAATTGAAATTAATTTGCATATTATTTGCAAATTGAATTTGATTAATTTCAAACAAGACCTAATTTAACATTGGATGTGAAGATTGGTGAGTTTGATCACATAGGATGTGCATTATTTTGAACCTAGGAACTAGGGTTTGGGCACAAGCTTGGAAAAGGGGTTTTTCAAACTTGGAAACAACTAAGCTTGGGCAACAAGGCAAGGAATTGTTTTGGAAACAGTTCCATGGGAGGTTCGGCTCCCTAAAGGGACCACCCCCTTGCCTTGCCGCCCAAGATAGGGCACGGCCAAAGGGTTGGGCCGGCCTAGCGTGCAGCCTAGCCGCGCGTGGGGCTCGGTCGACCACCCCAAGGCATTGCCTTGGTCCTTGAATGGTTCGACCATGGTGGATGATGGACTCCTTGAACTATTTTGACCCTAGTTGGCTAATTTCAAACTAAAATTGAACAAGCGCGTTAAAATTGGTTTTAACTGTATTATGTGCTTTGTTTCATGGTGGATGGATATGGCCTATGTTGTGGATGTTTACTTTTTGTGGTTTGGTTTACGGCCTGGGAGCAGATCAAATTAATGTAATAGTAAGTTAATTTTACGGCCTGCGAGATGATCATCTTCTCAACACGCGAGGTTTTATTTATTTGTTTATTCTAGATGTTAGGCTAGAATTAGAATATTTATATGATAGCAAAGATCATGGAGAAGAAGACCGGAGGACCAAGAATCCACAAAGACGATGAGGACTCCCATCCTAGGCGCGCGGCTATGGTGTAGCACATGGATATAAGCTTGTCACTTTAGAGAAAATAGATATTATCATTGGCTTGGTAATATCTTAGTCTAGGGGCCATATCCATGCCACTTTATTTTTCTTTTGTGGACGTTTATTATTTATGTCTTGTTATTTATTTTTCTTAGTTGTCAATGGTCAGATGCTTAAACTAGTTATGGGTCCCCTTGAGAAGACTACATATATTGAAACCCTCCATTTAGTGGACCCTGTTTATAATAAGAAGAGCTGATTCTGAAATCGTCTGGCTGAAGACATTAAACTTAGCGCTTCCGGGAGGCAGCCCGGAATTTTTAGTTAGTTGGTTATCTATTTAGTTATAGTTGTTTATGTGATTTTCCCATTGTTAGAGTTTGTTAAGATTAAGTCAGTTAATTTGTTTGAGTTAGTTTCTATCTGTGAGTCGAACAGATGCCATTGATTTGTGTGCCCGTGTTGTGTTTGTAGGCGAACAGATGAACACAAAGTAAAAAAAAAAACAAAGAAAAAAAGAGAAATGATCACATAGCAAGCACAATGACATAAGGAGTTGAAGCTCAAGCACAAGCTACATGGACTGTTTCAATTTCTTTTTAGGAGGTGGGGTGAGAAGATAAAGTGAAGGCGAATAATTCACTAGAAGTTGACCGTGCTTGCCCATATTCAATGCATCTGCTTAGCACAGAGCTGGTTACTAGTCCATGAAAATCGGACACGGTCTGAATAATTCATGTTTTGGGAAGAACATCATGCGGTAAAGAGGAATTTTTGTCACATACCACATCATCAGATGGTGCAGCTATTATCAGTTTCTTGCAAGCATTCAGCTCACTTCTTGCTGCAATTAATGAAAAAAAGAGAAGGATCCAAGTTCTTTATAAAAGAAGTCTGCTGCTACTACTTCTCTGGTCCATGATAGTAGTGCATCATTAGCTGGTTTTACCATTGTTTCTGATGTGAAGACAAGATGAGTTGTCCGAGCCAGCTTAGGGCTGCAGTACATGCTTCAAGAGAGGATGCGAACATCTTGCTTTTATGAGATATTTCTCATTTGTGCTGAAGGTTCTTTGATGCGTTGAATTGATAACAAACTGGTGAACTTTAGATCTAATATAAAACAGTAGCATGGCCAGCACCAAATTCCTCTCAAAGTTTCAGCCAGAAGTGCTCGCCTTCTGGTAGTCATATAGTCAGTTCCGTATGAGGTGAACACATAATTTAAGAGGGGGGATTGACTGTTCATTTTACGAGGGAAGAAGGGACTTTGTCACGTCCCCCTCCCGCCGACCCCGATTAGCGATTAATAAAAACTTGCATTAACAGGAGGAGGGCGCGACATGCCGGTGCGGCCTTGACTCGTCGAGAGGCTAAATAAGTAATTTATAAAAGTCGTGATAAAAGTTTATAAAAAAATAACTTTGCGGAAGCGTAAATAACAAATAACTTGGGGTCGTCTTGATAAACAATTTGAATTGTAAGAAAAGAAAGTTGGAACATAAAAATTCAATGTCATTTAGCCATCTCGACTCGTATCGTGACAAAGCATAACTCGGGAAAGGTTCTAGGTATCATACAAGGCTCATACAAAGTCTTATATACATAATTACAAACTATTACATTCTTAAAACAAAAAAACGACAACATGTATTTCATAATAACTCCAAGTCGGCTAGCATATACTCGGCATCTAAGCACATAGCGTCATCAAGCACGTAATCACATATGGACTTAACTCCATGCTACTTCTTGCTTCTTACATGTTATTAAAGCCTGAAAAAAGGTAAATTGAAAGAGTGAGCTCAACTAGCTCAGTGAGTTACATCTACGCCCCTCCGTAGGTTTGGAAAACCAAAAAGGGCTAATTTTCCCATGGAGCGACATGAACATAAGGCATAGTCATACATACATATACTTGTGAAGCTTGAAAAGAGTATGACATTCATAAAGCATAACGTGAATCGTAAAGAAAGCGTGACGTAAAGCATAACTTGAGTCATGAGAAATCGTATTGTTCCAAGTAGGAACCTTGCTTTGTCTCACGTGGAGACCTTAACATACTTGAACATGCTTGCTTATTTTCTTATCTTATGGCCCGTGTAACCTTCGTGACTTAACATAACGTAGGGACATGTCCATCGCGACGGCTCGTGAGGCGACGCGTGCCGTTTTATATTGCCCCGGCAAAAGGGCCGTAGCCTGCCTATACCCGACAGGGGGTTTCACTACGGTAACCGTGGCCTTTTCTGAAAGCGTATTTTATCTTATGAAACGATAATTTTCTTAGTTAGCATCCATGGGGCATACACATTTTACTTGAGTAAAGAAAGCATACATACATAATAATAGGGACGACATGAACATACATAAGCTTGTAAGAAAGTTGAGGTTCGGTACAAACTTCGGGAGGTAGGGTAACTCACCTTGCGAGCTTAATCCATTTATTTAACATTCCTTATTCCAAATTCATTCATCTTTAAGCAAACGATCATCAACTCCGTTGTCACGTAAATAGCAAAGAACGCTACAAAGCATACATATAATCACTTAGCACAAAATAATTCCAAACATAGCACATAAGCACTTAGCATGAATTCATTCCAAACATAGCACATAATGATTTAGCATGAAATTATTCCAAACATAGACATGCCTAAATCACTTAGCAAAATGATACTAGTCTTATCAATGCAAGATAAACAAATTTCTCACACATCCATATACTTGTATTGTATTAAACATATTATTAGATGCATATGCAATGTAACATGCAGCACATAAGAGCAATATAACATATAATGAACTAAAAAGTAACTTGCATAAACTAGCTTTAATAACTTGATAAACTTCTAAATCATGCTTATAAGATAAGAGTAACCATCGCTAGTACAAAATTCATAGGTGACTCAAAATAATTATTTAGGACCTCAAATTTTGAAATAACATAGATAAAGAGTTTACACTTAACATATAAAAATATCAAAAATTATGAAAACTTCTAAGTATTTTTAAACATTAACTTTTAGAGCTGTTTAGGAATAAAACAGAGGCTGAAAAGCGGTCTTGGAAGTAAATTCATAAAATATTCATATGAACTCTAAAAATTATGAAATTTTAACTGGAAGTAAATAACACAATTGGGAACAACATATCCAAAATTGGTAACCATTGGAGTAGAATAAGTACATGAAATCAATGAAAAACTTCTCTGGTCTGGGTTGGACAGATTGTAAAAACGGCCCAAGTTTTTGGCTAATTAAAAATTAAATGCAAGTCCAATGACTCTGAAATTTTTACTGTAAAAATATCACATACAAATACACAAACTGTAAATTTTTCATATTTTTCTGAAAATTTTAGGTATTTTTCGTAATTTTATGAAAATAGGCTCAAACATGAACTCTATGGTTTTCTATACTTCAAAAACTTGTTGCATGCAAGGACAATTCCATCAAAATCTGAAATTGAACTAATACAAGGTCTAAATAACACACATACCACTACCCACATCATTTTATTACATGATTCTAACAACAAACTTGATTTTGATGACATGCATGTATGTTCAAATGTGGGTTTTATGATATATGCAACATTCAAGTACCAATATGATGATCTAGCCATGAATAAGATGAATCATGCTTGGAGATGAGGAAGATCAAGTTTAAAAGTTACAAATCAAAGATCAAATAACACATGCAACTCAAGATCAAGCAACTTCATGCCAAGAACATGAATCATGAACAAATTGAGCAAACAAAGAAGAAGGAGTGCTTACATATGAACATTGAGAGGAACTAGAGATGGATCTTGGGTTCTTGGAGCTTGGAGAAGCTTGGAATCTTGAGGAAGATGAAAGAAAAGACTCCCCCAATGCATAGTATACCCATAGGCTTGAGTTTTTCATGATATGAGAGGTAGAAAATGGAGTTTTGGGGGTGTTTTGGGAGGGTCAATACCAAAAACCGGGATTGCATTCTTGAGGATGAGTTTGAGTGGGGAAGAGAATGAGAGAGAGCTTGAGAGACATGGAGAGTGCTAGAGAGTGACATGATTGGACATAGTGAGTATATGTAGTCATACAAGTAATGAGAGCATAATATTATATTGTAGATGATTAGTTGGGTGGAAGAAGGATCTAGATGTAAAAGTTAATTGAAAGACATGCTATTTGGATAAATGATGCTAAATTCAATAATTGGGAGATTAATGCATAAAACATAAAGTTTGGAACACATTTACAAATTTACATAAAGTTATGGGGCAAACTAGAAGTTTAATATTAGCTAACAAGTTGACACAAACATAACATTCTTGCAAATATTTTCTTTAAAGTCTAGCATACTTAGTAAAATATTAACATTAACACACATATTTAGAAGATAATAATATCGCTTAACACATAAACATGTAACATAATTATGCGGGTTACTACATTCTACCCACCTTATAAAGAATTCGTCCTCGAATTCGCTTAACGCATTTCTACATGAACACAATCATATAAGATTCTAACTAATATGACATCAATGCACAACTTATCCTTATAGGTTACCTTACCATTGAACTCGTGTTGGCAAATATATCAAGCCTGTCACGCTTACGAGAGGGAACAATACGCAGTGTCGTCACACTTTGTACCGCTCCATCAAGCTCGTAATTGTTTCAGAGGTCCTGTCTTTCACGCTTACGAGAGGGAACAATACATCGTGTCGTCACACTTTGTACCGCTCCAGCAAGCTCGTAATTGTGTCAGAAGTCCCCGTTCGACCGCACAGCATAGCGGGAACAACTTATACCATCGCAATGATATAGCTGCTCGTCCAATCTTGCACATGTAGCGGACGAAACACTTGACATTCGCACATCAGTTTAAACTTTCGACATGCTCAGATTTATAATTTATTCACTTACTAACATGCATATATACGTGGAAATAACTTATCAGGCGCAAGACATACATGGCATGCATAATTTACACGTAATACATCACATAATTTATATGCTCACTTAGTAAATATAAAAATAAAAACATACTTCAAGCACATAACTTGGACATAAAATAACGTGTAATGACATAACATAACAAATATTTTTTTAAAAAAACTTTATTTTGGACATTAAAATAACACTTGTCGCATATACACACTCAAATTAGAACATCCAATGACAGAGTTCAAAGCATGCTATATATTCTCTTTTTTTTTATTTTTTTTTATAAACATCATACATAATCAAGAAAGATAGCATACATAGTTTCCATGATCTTCACATAACATGTACATGCATTTACACATATAACATCCTACATATATGAAAAAGACGTCATGATAGCATATGAATCACATAAACACTCTTATCATACCATAACATTTCAAATATCCAACTTATCACTTTACTTAGGCAAACATTAAAGAAATGATAACCATGTAACTATACTTATCAACGAACCCTTAGCAAAAATATATTCCTTATCTTGTTCATATGAGACATGCTCTTATCTTAACCATTCTCTTGAAACTTACATTCATTTTTCTTATCTTAGCCATGACTAAAAAGTAAAACCACTCTCATGCACAAGACATATTCATGTATCTAAAAGAAATCAAATTAACTTCGAACATGATCTTACATGACTACTTAAACATAATTCACTAAAGCATATATATCGATACTTAGCCACATACGTCACATAGAATCATATAAACATGGGATCTAACTAATGATCTAGGGCCTTTTAAATATTAGTGTCATACTAACATAGTATAGAATCATGCACATAACATACGTACACATAAATTTTCACATTATCAAGCACATAATGGGTTTCTAAGGTTTACTAATCTTATGTATCTACAACCTAATGCTCTGATACCACAAAATGTCACGTCCCCCTCCCGCCGACCCCGATTAGCGATTAATAAAAACTTGCATTAACAGGAGGAGGGCGCGACATGCCGGTGCGGCCTTGACTCGTCGAGAGGCTAAATAAGTAATTTATAAAAGTCGTGATAAAAGTTTATAAAAAAATAACTTTGCGGAAGCGTAAATAACAAATAACTTGGGGTCGTCTTGATAAACAATTTGAATTGTAAGAAAAGAAAGTTGGAACATAAAAATTCAATGTCATTTAGCCATCTCGACTCGTATCGTGACAAAGCATAACTCGGGAAAGGTTCTAGGTATCATACAAGGCTCATACAAAGTCTTATATACATAATTACAAACTATTACATTCTTAAAACAAAAAAACGACAACATGTATTTCATAATAACTCCAAGTCGGCTAGCATATACTCGGCATCTAAGCACATAGCGTCATCAAGCACGTAATCACATATGGACTTAACTCCATGCTACTTCTTGCTTCTTACATGTTATTAAAGCCTGAAAAAAGGTAAATTGAAAGAGTGAGCTCAACTAGCTCAGTGAGTTACATCTACGCCCCTCCGTAGGTTTGGAAAACCAAAAAGGGCTAATTTTCCCATGGAGCGACATGAACATAAGGCATAGTCATACATACATATACTTGTGAAGCTTGAAAAGAGTATGACATTCATAAAGCATAACGTGAATCGTAAAGAAAGCGTGACGTAAAGCATAACTTGAGTCATGAGAAATCGTATTGTTCCAAGTAGGAACCTTGCTTTGTCTCACGTGGAGACCTTAACATACTTGAACATGCTTGCTTATTTTCTTATCTTATGGCCCGTGTAACCTTCGTGACTTAACATAACGTAGGGACATGTCCATCGCGACGGCTCGTGAGGCGACGCGTGCCGTTTTATATTGCCCCGGCAAAAGGGCCGTAGCCTGCCTATACCCGACAGGGGGTTTCACTACGGTAACCGTGGCCTTTTCTGAAAGCGTATTTTATCTTATGAAACGATAATTTTCTTAGTTAGCATCCATGGGGCATACACATTTTACTTGAGTAAAGAAAGCATACATACATAATAATAGGGACGACATGAACATACATAAGCTTGTAAGAAAGTTGAGGTTCGGTACAAACTTCGGGAGGTAGGGTAACTCACCTTGCGAGCTTAATCCATTTATTTAACATTCCTTATTCCAAATTCATTCATCTTTAAGCAAACGATCATCAACTCCGTTGTCACGTAAATAGCAAAGAACGCTACAAAGCATACATATAATCACTTAGCACAAAATAATTCCAAACATAGCACATAAGCACTTAGCATGAATTCATTCCAAACATAGCACATAATGATTTAGCATGAAATTATTCCAAACATAGACATGCCTAAATCACTTAGCAAAATGATACTAGTCTTATCAATGCAAGATAAACAAATTTCTCACACATCCATATACTTGTATTGTATTAAACATATTATTAGATGCATATGCAATGTAACATGCAGCACATAAGAGCAATATAACATATAATGAACTAAAAAGTAACTTGCATAAACTAGCTTTAATAACTTGATAAACTTCTAAATCATGCTTATAAGATAAGAGTAACCATCGCTAGTACAAAATTCATAGGTGACTCAAAATAATTATTTAGGACCTCAAATTTTGAAATAACATAGATAAAGAGTTTACACTTAACATATAAAAATATCAAAAATTATGAAAACTTCTAAGTATTTTTAAACATTAACTTTTAGAGCTGTTTAGGAATAAAACAGAGGCTGAAAAGCGGTCTTGGAAGTAAATTCATAAAATATTCATATGAACTCTAAAAATTATGAAATTTTAACTGGAAGTAAATAACACAATTGGGAACAACATATCCAAAATTGGTAACCATTGGAGTAGAATAAGTACATGAAATCAATGAAAAACTTCTCTGGTCTGGGTTGGACAGATTGTAAAAACGGCCCAAGTTTTTGGCTAATTAAAAATTAAATGCAAGTCCAATGACTCTGAAATTTTTACTGTAAAAATATCACATACAAATACACAAACTGTAAATTTTTCATATTTTTCTGAAAATTTTAGGTATTTTTCGTAATTTTATGAAAATAGGCTCAAACATGAACTCTATGGTTTTCTATACTTCAAAAACTTGTTGCATGCAAGGACAATTCCATCAAAATCTGAAATTGAACTAATACAAGGTCTAAATAACACACATACCACTACCCACATCATTTTATTACATGATTCTAACAACAAACTTGATTTTGATGACATGCATGTATGTTCAAATGTGGGTTTTATGATATATGCAACATTCAAGTACCAATATGATGATCTAGCCATGAATAAGATGAATCATGCTTGGAGATGAGGAAGATCAAGTTTAAAAGTTACAAATCAAAGATCAAATAACACATGCAACTCAAGATCAAGCAACTTCATGCCAAGAACATGAATCATGAACAAATTGAGCAAACAAAGAAGAAGGAGTGCTTACATATGAACATTGAGAGGAACTAGAGATGGATCTTGGGTTCTTGGAGCTTGGAGAAGCTTGGAATCTTGAGGAAGATGAAAGAAAAGACTCCCCCAATGCATAGTATACCCATAGGCTTGAGTTTTTCATGATATGAGAGGTAGAAAATGGAGTTTTGGGGGTGTTTTGGGAGGGTCAATACCAAAAACCGGGATTGCATTCTTGAGGATGAGTTTGAGTGGGGAAGAGAATGAGAGAGAGCTTGAGAGACATGGAGAGTGCTAGAGAGTGACATGATTGGACATAGTGAGTATATGTAGTCATACAAGTAATGAGAGCATAATATTATATTGTAGATGATTAGTTGGGTGGAAGAAGGATCTAGATGTAAAAGTTAATTGAAAGACATGCTATTTGGATAAATGATGCTAAATTCAATAATTGGGAGATTAATGCATAAAACATAAAGTTTGGAACACATTTACAAATTTACATAAAGTTATGGGGCAAACTAGAAGTTTAATATTAGCTAACAAGTTGACACAAACATAACATTCTTGCAAATATTTTCTTTAAAGTCTAGCATACTTAGTAAAATATTAACATTAACACACATATTTAGAAGATAATAATATCGCTTAACACATAAACATGTAACATAATTATGCGGGTTACTACAGACTTGATGATGGTTTGCTTTTCTGGGAAAGGTCTGATGGCATTTAGGAGGATTGAATGGATTGCAGAGATTATTTGACGGCCTCGTGCCTCTGCACCGCTGCATTCTATTGAGCCCCAACGACTTCTTAAATCATTGAAAAGGGAAGTCCGAGAACCCTCTCTTACTTTACTGTTATTTATTTTCTTTTACCAACAACACACTTGCACTGCAATTGTGCTTCATTTTCTCTAATTCTATGTGTCACGGTTTCATTGGTCGCACACTTGGTTTTGGAGAAAATTATTTGGTAGGCAACTAACTATTGATCTTCTTGGTGTCACAACAAGGAGGTTTTTTTCTTCCTATGTAGCAGTGATATCATCCCACTAGTCTGATTGCATTTCCCCATTAAATTCTAATTTCATGTTTGGTTTTCAAACTTTTTATTCCCCTAGTCATGCAGTTTATTATCTTTGCTCGAAGTGCTTGGTGTATGCAACTTTTTCCTCCATAATGAGTAGATCCTGACCTGAATTTGTTGAAGTACCTTGAACTATTAGGAGAATACGAGGTCAGGTTGGTGATAAGAGATGATGTAGGATGCTTTCAGGTTAGAGGGTTGATATTTGTTATTGGATTCACTGACCAATCTATTTTAAGGAAAAAAATATGTTGGTGCCGATGGTTTCCTGCTTGCTTTACCACTGTTGCTGCACTCTTTTTGTTTCTCATTGTTGCTGCATCGTGCAATGTGGACACTGCACAATTTAAGTGTGGGGGTGTTGTTCTTGTAAAAAATGGGCTAGTTCTTTGTGGTTCTTGTAAAAAATGGGCTAAAAATTAAAAAAATTACAAAGAACTTAGGAAACATGGAGGTGTACATAACTTTATTGGTGGAGTTCCCAACGGCTAATGTTGATTTTCAGTCCTTATCTGAGTGATTTGATTTGAAACTTATACAGGATTATAGCAAATTTGAGTAGATTGCATAAACAAACCCTTGCTTAGGAATAGTCCTTCATGCAGATTGTAGGTTTCGTTTGACTATCATCACGGTGAGATGATTCTTTTCGTTTGCTCATGAAATTTGTAAAAATTTCATTTGGCTCGAGATTGCTAAGCATGCTGAGAAATGTGCGATATTTCGTTTATGTTATGCTTGGTTCAATTTTCTTATTAAAGCTGGAAAAAAGAAGAAAAAAACAAAGAGAAAAACTGCACCAATGTGCTTAATTGTTTTTAGTCGTTCCGGGGGTGCTTAGCTCGGATGCGAGCCTGTAGGAGAGTATTAAATCTTAGTGCCCTAAGCTTTGAAATGAGCTGGGAGTCACAGACACCCGCATCCGCTACAAGGGCTAAGTAGATCTAATGGTTTGACACTGTTTAAGTGAGTAAAATTCTCAGAAGTCAAGTTGGATGAGCAATGCAATAGTTCTAAGTAAAATCTGAAATTGTGCTTGAGAGAGTGTATCTTCCCGATGCTTGTCAATTTCGAGTCAAATGAGAAAATTACAAATGGAAGGAGGAGGCAGTTAGACTACTTAAACCTTTTTGTTGATGGAGTGACACTTTGTTTTTGCATGAGGGACTACTTTTAAGCACCGGAGTTGTTAATGTTTTGATACGAGGGTTTGCTATGTGTTTGTATATATTTTGAACCAATGTGGGGAAAATAAATCTGACTGAGACCATAGCCTGACTCCATTAGTTTAATGAAGTATATAGCCTGTTCATTATAATTTGAGTATGGATGTAAATCCTTCTTTGAGTGCACTGTTGGGTATGGCTGCTAGTTTGTTAGTAAAATCTGTTCTGCAACTCTTTTCATTTTATTTTGCTTGAGGACGAGCAAAGAAGAAAACGTGGGGGTGTTGATAGCTATCTATTTGATAGCTATTTTAGGCCTAATTTGGTGTATTTGTTAGTGCAATTATTCAGAAACTGATGCATTGCCCTGCTTATTTTGAAGTACGCGGTCTGTGCGAAATTTGCATAAAAAGTGCTATTCGTGTACACTTAGTTGCTTTGAATAATGTGATATTCATGTTCAGAATAATTTATTCCCAAAATTGTTTGCCGCAGAAATGGATGGAGCAATTCATTAGAAGCAGCTTAAACTCAATGTGGGTTTAGATGCAAAGTGAATGAAATAATAAATGCCTATTTGCAAACTAGAGGAGGAGTGAGGCGGTTTTGTGATTGTTGAAACTCAGGGGGGCTGTTTTGCTCTTTCACAAATCTGTTTGGGGCTAAAATAAGCCCAGTTCTGGGCAGCAAGAAAGGGGGAACGAACAGAAGGCTAAAGGGAGAAAAAATACATAGAAGAAATCGGCGAGAAAAGAAGAGAAAGGAGGCAGCGTAGAAGGGAGAAAGAGAAGAGGACGACCAGACCGGGACTCTCTGGAGAAGACGATCAGACTACGACGGTGCTGACTTGCAGACCTGGGCAGCGGCTATTTTGAGTAAAGAATGCACCAGTAGCAGCGGCAAGGAGCAGAGAATGAAGAGGGAGAAGAAGGGGGCTGCTGGGATTGGATTCGACGAGCACCAATCACACTAAAATTTCTGGACAATGAGCAATTTCTTCCCTTCTTCTTCTTCTTCTTCTCAATTTAGCTTTGCTATTGCTTTAATTTCAGTGTCTCTTAACTAAACTCATATGGGTTTAGGGTGTTGATGAATTTTTGAGTTGAATTGGGTTGATGTTCAATGTTGATTTCGATCAAACCATAGCAATTGCAGATTTGATTTTTTGACTAGTTTCAGAATGTGTGATAGGAATTCAAGTATTTTGAGCTCAATTTGAGAAGTGTTTGTGTTGAATAATGCAATCGAATGATAGTAGTAGACTTGTTTTGATTAGATAGTCATTCTGCGAGATGATTTATGCAGTCAAAAGGGTTTATTCATCTTATACGTGAATTGTTTGTTAGAGATTACATGATTTTTCATCTGTGAGATAGATTAATCTGATTTCGATTAGTTAATTTATGCCGTTGACATAATTCATTGTGCTCTCGACTAACTGGATTGTGAATACTAGTCCGGATTGAAGTCTTGACTTGAGTATCAACCTTAGAAACTCAAAGAGGATTCAATACCCTAACCCACTGATCCCTATTATTTCTTAAACTCAACTCAATTTGCTTGCATTCTTCTATTACTTGTTCTCTTAAAGTAGTTCAGTAGTTTACATTAGGATTTAGGTAATTAGTTCAAATCACGTAAAAATCAGCCACTCTTACTTGTGCTTTGTTTTAGGATACCTAGCTTCGTGTATTTGCAATTCTCCGATCCCTTGGGTTCGACTCTCGAGTCACATTAACGTGTGATTGGAGAATATTTAAAGTTGGTTATTTTGCACGTTTATTCACACCATATTATTCTGATCAATAGGATCCATCATGTACGCCATATTGTGTACTAGACAAGACGTATCATACGCATTGAGTATGGTAAGCAGATATCAGTCTAATCAAGGTGAGCGTCACTGGATTGCTGTCAAGAACATCCTCAAGTACTTGAGAAGAACTAAGGACGCGTTCTTGATATTTGGAGGTGAGGAAGAGCTCAATTTAATTGGTTACACTGATGCGAGCTTCCAAACCGACAAGGATGACTACAGATCGCAGCCGGGGTATGTGTTCTGCCTGAATGGAGGAGCTATGAGCTGAAAGAGTTCCAAGCAAGAGACCGTTGCTGATTCTAAAACTAAAGCTGAGTACATTGCTGCTGTGGAAGCAGCAAAAGAGGCATTTTGGATAAAGAATTTTATCATTGAGCTCGGTGTGGTTCAAATACTCCCCTATCGCACAAGCCAAGTGATAGGGGAGTAAGCAGGTAGAAATGTGGTTCAAATACTCTAGAAGGGGGGGGGGGTTGAATAGAGTATGCGAACTTTTTTGCAGAACTTGCAAGAATAATAGTTTCTGTGAAGTAGTAAAGAAGTTCAAGGCCTTGACATAAGTTTCAAGCCTTTGAAGTGAAAAACATATTTATGTAAGACAGACAATTCCATTTCAAGGCCTTGAAAAGAGTTTCAAACCCTTGAAATGAGACTAGTTTGAAAGCTATGCAAACCAAAGTTAAAGAGAAAAGATAAGAGCAAGAGACACAAGATATATAGTGTTCAGTCCACTTGGACCTACGTATCTACCTCAGGGATCTTCTCCCTGCAAGATTTTGAACACAATTCTTATTAATCAAAAGCTAATCCCTATATCTCAAGCACATAGATATGCCTTACTCTGTTACAAATTGTGGTTATCGCTAACCTATCTAGTACCTGCTCTAGCTAACTGATTAATTAAGAATCCTCCATTGTTCACTTTGAACAATCCCTGAGAATGAGAGCTAGAAGTAGTATATGAATGATATACAAATTAAGTACAAAATAGAAGAACACAGGAATAGAAACTACAATGAGAATGTAGTGTTCTTCTGAGAGTTGGATTGACTAAATAATATGCTTCTTTGATGCTTTGGGGGCATCCCACAATTCAACTCTCGTTGGAATTGGCACATAACGAGGCCCTCTTTCGAACACCCACGTTGTCGAGAAAGCTACGTTAACATATGTTAAGACATCAGCTCTACTGCATGATTGCTCAGAATTAATCATAGCTAGATCTAGTCTGTGGTAGAGCGAGCCTAAAACCAAAGGTCCTAAAGCTACCTTTTGCCCAAGTGAAAGACGTACTGCTGACACGTTTTCCTATGTGTCACCGCAAGTTCATGGTTCAAGCAATATATGATAATATTTCCACCCCGAGTTATTGTTCCCACGAGGACATCCTCGATATTATTTAATTAGTTGATTAATTTAGAGTACAAGTAACAGGAGGAAAATATTTGTGATTCAAACAATCGTCACCCTAAAAAAAGTGACTAAATTGAAATAACAAACTAAACTAATATTTTGTATTTTTCTGATAAAATATGGAGAAAAACTAGGCGATCTATGGATGCCATAGGATTTTAGACAGTTCGGGATTATGTACTCAAACACGCTATCATCTAATTAGTTGTGTCGGGTAGTAGCACTGACAGTCTCCTTTCGGTCTCTTGTCGTTCTACCTCCTAGTCGACTATAGGTCAGTCAAACGACATCTAATGATATGACTAGTCCTATTCATCTCATCTTTCAGTCTCAATGATTAGGGACTAATATCTTGTTCTCATTCTTATCCAGGTAAATTCTCTTTCGACCACCCATCTAGAACGCTAGCCTAACCGGTTCCCTATTCTTTTTACGCTAGGTATTAAGATCGGAACAAGAGATAGAACTACTACGATGATAATCTTTAAGCTACGACTCATCAAATCTATTGATTCATCTTCCAAACATTGTTCTTATCACCTAAGATGTGTCAATAGACCTTAAGTGATCAAGATATACAATAGCCAAAGAAGAACAACACGATTAAGTGAAACGAAACATGAATCTATCACAATAATCCGGAAAATTGTCTATTTCATAAAACTTAGGTTCATCTTCATAAAACCTTGAAAATAAATATAGATACACATAGAAATAGAAAAATTACTAAGTATCTACATTAAAGTAAGGATTAAAGAAGATATGAAGTCAAACGTGAACCTGAGATTTTCCCCGTAATGAATGTTGAACCCTAGATGGCTAATTGGATTACGTTAACGTTACAAGTGCTTCTCGTAGTGACCTCGGTATTGTAATCCTTAGAATTGAAGTCACTAGATACTCTAGTTGTGAAAGATCATGTTTTGATATTATCAAACGTTACAGCCTAACTGGGTAACTATAAAGATAATAATTGGACATGACGGGAAGCAAGCTAAGATATGGTAGTGATGTAGAGAGGATTTGTACCTCCTACATAGTGGGAGTAAATATCCACGACCACATGAGGGGTAGTGCTTATGGCATTTCTGGCCAGACTCAGATAAATCAATATGGGTTATTGATGTTATCTGCATGAATAAGCTTATTCCCAGGATCGAGAAACTATTGATTGGATATACGAGTGTGATAATTATGTCTCGTGTCCAATATAAATATGGAGACAAAGCGATAAATACAACACGGTAACATTGGGCACATGGTTTGTCCGATCACCGACTTTTCTGTTAGTTTGGTGGCGTAGATGTGTTGCTAGACACCGCTCTATGTTTGTAATTGTAACCACCAACTAAGTAGAAACCTACGGGGTCACACACCTTATGGATTAAGATGGATTTGGATATTAATTAGTAGGAATAATTAATCAAAAGGATCAAAACGCAACCACAAGCAAAGTTAGTAGGACTAATTTGCAAGGCTGACTAATCTATGTATGTACATAATTAGTATTAAGGCAAATATGTGGTTAATAAGAAGTTATTAACTAAAGAAGTTGTGTCCTATATTATTATTTCACACATAAGAGTCATTCTTGTGAGAAATAACAAGCAAGGTGAGAGAAAAGTAGGGGCCGAAGCCCTAACCGTTCGCCTCCCTCTTGCCGTCGGCCACCTAGTGGTGCACAACCCTGGTGCCTCGTTTTGCGTAATATTTTTATTCCTTCTCCTTTGCGTAGCTAGAACTAAGATGTGAAGAGGATTTCAGCTTGCAATCCTAGTTGTGGGTACTCGTAGAGACGTGGACATCATTCAACGTTATGATCACACAACCAATCAATGTACACAATTTGTTTACTTTCATCATGTTATGAATTCTTGCCTGCTAGAACTAAGATGTGTAGGGGTTTGATCAGGAATTATTTATTATTATTCAGCAGCATTACCTGCATCAAAACCCAACTTTGGTATCAGGGCCACAGGTAGTAGCTCATAACAAGATATTATGTGTTACCGTTTTAACCGTTTTTACATTGTATCGTTACTTTCGCGAAATACTGATATTGGCATAATGATGCAAATTGAATATGATTCAATATGCAATGAGCCAATTTAACATATCATATAAAGTTTGGCGAATTTCGTTCACATATGGTATGATTTTTGGGGGTTTTGAAAAGCTAGGGTTTGGGAACAATTGGGGAAAAAGGTGTTTTTTCCTACAATAGGGTACCTGCCTGCAAGGAAAGGGAAACATATTTGGATATTTTCCTTGGGGGATTCGGTCATAGCCAATCCGCCTCTCACTTTGAAGTGCGGACCGAGGCCGGCGACCTACCAGGTGCGGCCAGCCACCGGTTTGCTGTCCGCACGGTTTGGCCCGGCTCGGCTAGTCCAAACGTGTTGGCCAATAAGATTGGCGCAACCGTTTGAATGTTTTGACCCTACAAAATCCCAAATTCAACTAAAATTTACTAAGACCGTTAACATTAGATTTTAACTGTATTATGTCTCTTATCGCATCGTGGATGGATATGGCCTAGGTTGTGGATGTTTACTTTTGTGGTTTGTTTTGGTTTTGGTTTTTGAATGTAATTAATGTAGTTGATTTACGGCATGCGTTTCGTCTTCTCCCTCTCCTGTGAGGTATCTCAATTTAGTTTAGATGCTAGCTAGAATTAGATAGATAGATTATAGTCAAGGCATGGAGAAGAAGATCAAAGACTGAAGATACCACAAGACTGGGAGAACTCACAAGCTAGGACGCGTGGACTAAAAATGGAGGCACATGAGACGAGCTTGTCACTTATAGGCTTATAGATATTCTCATTGGCATGGGAATATTTTAGTCTTAAGGGCCATATACATACCACGTTCATTTTTCTTGTTATTTTATTTATTGTCTTGTTATTTAGTTTTTGGTGTATGGTTGATGCATTCAAAAGGTAAGTATTTTATTTGGGATTACCCAATCCAAAAAATTAAATCATATTGCGTTTTTCCTTCTCTTACTTAATACCCATCATGATCAGGGTCGATTAAATTCGGGCTTGCCAAAGTAAGGCGATTTAATTCAACATGGTGTGATGCAGCAGCACAAGCAAGTAATGTGTGATTGTAGAAGTAAGAGGTTGAATCTAGGTTATTTCGATAGAATTGAAAAACTTAGAGGCAAGACAATTAGGTGTTATCTATGGGATATATGAAGAATAAGGAGTTATTCACCTAATTGAACCAAGAGTTGCATAGGATGCAATTGCAAGGTGTTCCGACCTAAATAACTGATATCTGGGTGACTTGCCAAAAGCAAGCTGAAAAGGAAGTGAAATATGGATCTTGGTCCAGTAGAAAGTATATGATATTTTCCGCATTAATGGTGAGGGATACTAACCCGAGAAAAATAGTGGGAGCTATATTTAATAATCTAGACATTGTTAGATCTAGTAAATTGTTCACAAATACTAAAATTACATATTTCTCGTTGTGTAAAATTCCAATGACAAACAATAAACAAACATTGACACCATTCATGCTTTTTGTCCTTGAGAAGGACAAGTTGTCTGGAACCAATTTTTTTGACTGGTACAGAAACTTGAGAATTGTTCTCAAACAAGAAAAGAAGTTTTACATCTTAGACGCACATGTTCCAGAACCAAAATCTGAGGATGCTGTTCTAGCTACCGTGAGGGCTCATCAGAAAATTGTGGATGACAATAATGATATCACTTGTCTCATGCTTTTCACCATGAACTCTGAGCTTCAGAAGCAAAATGAGAACATGGAGGCGTACGGTATGATCATACATTTGAGGAAGCTCTTCCAAGAGCAGGCGAGGCATGAGCAGTATGAAGTACCCAAAGCACTGTTCCAGTCTATCATAGAGGAACCCAGTCGGGCCGCATGTACTCCGTATGATGGGATACATGGAGCATCTCGAGAGGTTATGCTTCCCGTTGGCCAAAGAGTTTGATAATTAAATCCTTTTGGATGAATAAGAACTATAAAACTCAAGGGGATTTTATACAGTTAAGATGATGAAAAGACAAAGAGTTTCTTAGGAGACAAGTTTCAAAGCTCCAAAGCTTTGAAGCTGGACTTTTCCTATGTACTTAACTGTTTTTGTATTGCAGGCTTGGCATTGGATTAAATACTATTTAAATATATCCTACAAATACTCTTAAGTCTGGTTCTAACCCTAGCACGTATCTTAGCTTAATTTCTTGAAGGATCAGAGTTGTTAAGACCAAAGCTTTGAAGCATATCCAAATCTCCAAAGCTTTCGAGGATTTTCTGGGCTTTAATACTGATTATTATCTTTATCTGATTCTTATTGCAGGTTGTCATAACTGTTGGTTTGATTGATTATTAACTTGTTAAAAGTCTTAATAGTGCTATTATGATTTTTTATCACTAATTAATGATCTAGAAATCATTTTGCTTTTGAATTTAAATAGCTCAGTTTATTAGAGTTTCTTATGCTATTTTATATGGATTGCATATGATTTTTTTTTGAGTTGTTGCAGGGTTGTTCGTCGTTCGAACCCTCCAAAAAAATCTGAAAATCTATTCAAACATAGCTATTGAAAGAAGAATCTCAGGGGGAAGGATGTTTAGGAAGTTTGTTCCTGAAAACACACATTCAGTTGCAACAATTTTTTATAAAGAAGATTTGAATTTCAAAGAGCTAGAGAGACACAATAGAGAGGGCTTATCACTTTAAAAGGAAGAGGGTTACCTTCGTGGGGAGATCAACACATCCTACTCTTCAAATCAAATCCATGATTCAACTCTGCTGAGCAAGATCAAATCATCCTGAATCTGAAGAACACTTCTGAGCATTCACTGCTTATTTGCATTCAGTGTTCTTCTTTGAGCTTTCATTATAATATTATTTTGTGTTACTCAACCTCATTAACTTTAGTAAGTTAGTTGTTCAAGTGAACAAAAAGAGGTTCTTATTGTTTCATCAGATTGTAGCTGAAGCTAGATAGGTTGGAAACCACAAGCTGTATAAGTGTAAGGTAGTTCACTTAGGCCTGAGATCTAAGGCTAAATCGCGGTGATTAATAAGAAGTTTGTTCGAATCCTGGAGGGATCAAGTCCCTCAGGCAGAGTTTAGGTCCAACTATGACTGAACTCTGTAAAAATACTTGTGTCATTTACTTTACTGCATTGTTATTTCATTATGAGAATCAGGCAAGCACAAAACAGATTGCTCCAAAAGCTTTGGACAAGTTTCCATCTCAAAGATTGTAGGCTTCAGTTAGCTATAAATTGTTTCTTTCCTTTCCAAAGCTTTCCAAAGCTTTGAGTTCTTATTAGTTCCTTGTGTTAAAGTTTCAAAAGGGCTATTTTAGCAAAATGTTGCCATACTCTATTCAACCCCCCGTCTAGAGTATTAGATCCTGTATTTGTAACTACATTACACATTTTCAGAGTTGGCGACTAATCTCATCATGAACTATAACATGAATGAGATCAAGAAAACATTTCCTGACCTGCTTAATATGTTGAGGACCGCCGAGCAGAGTATTAACACAGGAAAGGGCAAGGTCATAATGATGGCCAGTAAAGGGAAGACCAAGCGAGTAGCAAGCAAGTTGAAAAATCCAAGGAAGTTGCCTTCAAGCTTGCTGGTGGCGTCTCAAGGGCGCATGTCACTATTGTAGTCAGATAGGCCACTGGAAGAGGAAATTCCCCAAGTATCCAGAGGATAAAAGGCTTGGAATAGTGATTCCACAATTACCATGTATTTTTTATGGATGTCAATTTGTCTACCTCTTCATCTTGGGTATTGTATACTGGATGTGGGTCTCATATTTGTCAAAATGTGCAGGATATCAAGAGAAGTAGACGAATGGATAAAGGGGAGATAGACTTGCCTGTGGGGAATGGAGCAAGAGTTGACGCATTAGCCGCAGGCGTTTATGAGTTATCTTTGCATTCTGGACTTATTTTAGAATTAGACAATTCCTATTATGTGACTGCTATGTGTTGGAATAGATGCCCTAGAGGCAATCGTATATTTAGTATGAACATTATTTGGGCTAGAATATTCATTTATTATATATTGTGATATTTAATATAATGAAGTCCTTAGATACAATGTGTTGTTTATCTTAAATATCCCTAGTCCACTATATTGATTAATAGAACGATCACATTTAGAATAGTATGTGGGTAGATTGATATGGAGATATCAAGTCTAACACATGGGTATGCATTAGGAGTAATGGCATACTCGATTGACCCACAACGAGAAGGATACATAAGATTATGTTGAAGTCACAATCGCTTCTCGTAGTGCTAATATGATTTCAATCCTTAGACTTGAAGTCACTAGATACTATAATTGTGGAATATTGTGCTTTGATGTTATCAAACGTTACACCGTAACTGGGTAATCATAAAGATAGCTATCGGGCATAATAGGAAGCAAGCTTAGAGATCGTAGTGATGTAGATAGGATTTGTCCCTCCCACATAATGGGAGTAAATATCCACGGCCACTCGAGGGATGAGGCTTATTGCATGTCTGGCCAGACTCAGATAAATCAATATGGAGATATTGATGTTATCTGCTCGCATAATCATATTCCCAGGATCGAGGAACTATGGATTAGATATATGAGTGTGACTATTTATGTCCCGTGTCCAATCCGGATATAGAGACAAAGGGAAAGTGCAATATAAGATATTGGGCACAAGAGGTTTGTCGGGATCACTGACTATTTCTATGAGTTGGGTGGCGTGGATGTGTTGCCAGACACCGCTCCATGTTAGTAAAAGTTACTACCAACTAAGTAGAAACCTATGGGGTCACACGTCAAATAGAGTAGTGCTAGATTTGGGATTAATTAATATGATTAATTAATGATAAGGATCATTGTGCAACACCTTGCGAACTTAGTAGGACTAATTTGAAAGGAAGGGACTGATCCAAGTTCATGGAGAACTAGGAAGGACCTTTATGGAAACAACAACGAGTTGTTGGAGTATATAAAGGAGGCTCTAGCTTCCTTCCCACTAAGTGAATGATATTGAGACATAACACAAGAGAGTGGGAGAGAAAAAAAGAGAGAGAGCAAGACAACCTAGAGGCCGACGGCCCCTTTCCCGTCAGCGCCAAGGGGAGGGCCGAACCCCTCCTTGTCCTTGTTGCTTGTTTCCTTCTTCCCTCTTCCTCCGGTTCAAGCTAGCACTAATTGAAGGAAAAATCTAGATCTCACCTCTAGATGTGGATCAACCGTAGAGACGAGGACATCATTCTTCGTGTGATCTCTCAAACCAAAAAGGTACACAATACTATGTCCCTTATCATGTTATGAAGTCTCCTCCTGACGATCCGTGGTGGGCTTTGAGTAGGATTAATTTTTTTTATTCCGCTGCGTTACCTACGTAAAAACCCAACAGTGGTATCAGAGCCACAGGTCGTAGAGCATAACATGATTTTATGTGTTACGATTTCAGTTCATACACCGTATTATTGTTATTACGCGAACACTGAAAAATAATTGGCATAGTTGATGCAAATTGAATTTGATTCAGTATAAACAAGATCTAATTCAACATTGGATGTTGGAATTGGTGAGTTTAATCATATAGGATGTGAAAAATTGGGTTCTTGAAAAATTAGGGTTCATGGGCACATAGTTGAAAAGGGGTTTTCAATTATGGAAACCAAACTTATGGAAACATCCATAAGTAAACAACCTTGCTTGGGCAACAAGGAAGAAGGGAAGGAGGCTAGGGACGAAACCCTAGCAGTCCGCCTCGCCTCCTTGCGCGCCAAGCAAAGGCCGCGGGCCACATGGGGCGGCCGGCCTTGGGCCGGGCCGTGTGGCGGGCGGTGGTCCTCCTAGGGGTTCGGGCCTTGTTGGCTTCAACTCCATGGACCGTTGTAACCCTATTTACCCAATATAATTAAAATTGAACAAGCGCGTTAAAATTGGTTTTAACTGTATTATGTGCTTGGTTGCATAGTGGAGATATTGCCTAGGATGGTGGATGGATATTGCCTAGGATTGTGGATGTATTATGATATTACCCAATGTAATAATTAAATAGGTTTTACGGCCTACGAGTCGTCATTTCTCCTCGACATGTGAGGCTTTTATTATTTATTTATTCTAGATGTTAGGCTAGAATTAGAAATATTTAGATGATAACCAAGAGCATGGAGAAGAAGACCGGAGAACCAAAGGAGCCAAAAGACAAAAGAAGACACGCCCTAGGCGTGCAGCTATGGTGGAGCACATGGAGATGAGCTTGTCACTTTAGGGTAATTGGATATTATCTTTTTCTTGATAATATCATTAGTCTCGGGGCCAAATCCATGCCACGTTTTTATTTTTTATTTTTATTTTGTGGATGTTTATTATTTATGTCTTGTTATTTATTTGTGTGTGTATGGCAATACTTGGAAAACGTTAACAAGATAATAATAAACAAGGTTGGTATATTATTGTGGATTGCCCAATCCAAATAAGTAGATCATGTTGATTTGATCAACCAAACAAATTAAGAAAATTAAAATACCTCAATTAAATATTGCGTTTTGCCTTCTCTTGCCAAAACACCCTTCATGATCAGGGTTCATTAAAATTCAGGCTTGCCAAAGCAAGGAGATTTTAATTTATCATGGTGTGTTGCGGACAACACAAGCTAGTAATGTGTGTATGTTGAAGCAAGAGGTTGGACGCAAGTGGGCAAGATTCAATTGGATTGATGACCCTAGAGGCATGACAATTAGGCGTTATCCATGGGATAAAGAATAAGGAGTTATTCACCTAATTGGACCAAGAGTTGCATGGGATGCAATTGGAATGGTTCCTACCTAAAAAACCTATTCTTGGGTGACTTGCCAAAGCAAGCTCAAGAATAAGTGAAAAAGGGATCTTGGACCTTCTAGAAAATATATTGATATTTTCCGCATTAATGGTGAGGGATATTAATCCGAGAAAAATAGTGGGAGCTATATTTGATGATCTAGCGATTGTTGAATATAGTTAAATTGTTCAAAATACTAAAATTGCACATTTCTCGTGTAGAATTCCAAATGGAAAACAACAATGCATCGACTTCATCCTTACGATCTGTCCTAGAGAAGGATAAACAGTCTGGAACGAATTTCCTTGACTGGTACAGAAACTTAAGGATTGTCCTTAAGCAAGAAAAGAAGCTGTACGTCTTGGACACTCCAATTCCAGCCCCACCACAAGATAAGTCTATTCTAGCGGATGTGAGGGCACGTCAGAAACACATTGATGATTCTAATGACGTGACTTGCCTCATGCTTTGCACCATGACTCCTGAGCTTCAGAAGCAGCATGAGAATATGGAAGCCTATGATATGATCATACACTTGAAAGAATTGTTTCAGGAAAAGGCAAGGCATGAGCGCTATGAGGTGTCTAAAGCATTATTCAAGAGTATTGGGATCCAGTAGGGGAATCCAGTAGGACCTCACGTAACATTGAGAACCTTGATAGACTAGGATTACCACTGGGCCAAGATTTGGCTACTGATCTTGTCTTGCATACTACGACTATGAGATTTGGCAAATGGATGTCAAAATAGCATTCCTTTATGGGAACCTCCTCGAGGATGTGTACATGACACAACCAGAGGGTTTTGAGGATCCAGAGAATGCCAATAAATTCTGTAAGCTGCAAAGATCCATTTATGGATTAAAGCAAGCTTCTAGGAGCTGGAATCGACGTTTTGATGATGCAGTCAAAGAGTTTGGCTTCATCAAGAACGAATATGAGCCTTGTGTTTACAAGAAGTTTAGTGGGAGCTTTGTCGTATTTCTGGTCTTGTATGTGGATGACATACTAATCATTGGCAACGACATTCCTAATTTGCAATTTGTTAAAGATTGGCTAGGAAAGTGCTTTGCAATGATGGACTTAGGATATGCAGCCTATATACTTGGCATAAAATCTATAGGGATAGATCTAGAAGTTTGCTCGGCCTAAGTCAAAGTACATATATAGACAAGGTGTTGAAGAGGTTCAATATGCAAGATTCCAAGAAGGGATTCTTGCCCATGTCGCATGGAGTCACTCTTTCTAAAAATGACTGTCCTTCCAATGAGATTGAGAAGGACCGCATTAGTAGGATACCCTATGCTTCGGCCATAGGATCTATCATGTACGCCATGTTATGTACTAGACCAGACGTATCATACGCGTTGAGTATGGTGAGCTGATACCAGTCCAATCCAGGTGAGAGTCACTGGATTGCCGTCGAGAACATCCTAAAGTACTTGAGAAGAACTAAGGATGTATTCTTGATATTTAGAGGTAAGGAAGAGCTAAGTGTAAAGGGTCACACTGATTCAAGCTTCCAAACCAACAAAGATGACTACAGATCGCAGTCTGGATACATTTTTTGCTTGAATGGAGGAGCTGTGAGATGGAAGAGTTTCAAGAAAGGGACAGTTGCTGATTCTACAACAGAAGCTGAGTACATTGCTGCCGCGGAAGAAGAAAAAGAGGCAGTTTGGATAAAGAAGTTTATCACTGAGCTCCGTGTGGTCCCTAGCATCGGGGATCCCATAGAGTTGTACTGTGACAACTTCGGGGCGATCGCACAAGACAAGGAACAAAGATCACACCAGAAATCAAAGCATGTACTTAGGAGATTCCATCTTATTCGTGTATGATCGATCGAGGAGATGTGAAGATGTGCAAGATTCCAAAGGATGACAATGTTTGAGATCCGCTCACAAAACCTCTTGCGCACGCCAGATCTATAGGCCTACGTGATGCGCCAGATCGACTCTAGTGCAAGTGAGAGACTGTTGGAATAGATGCCCTAGAGGCAATCGTATATTTTGTATGAACATTATTTTGGCTCGAATATTCATTTATTATATATTGTGATATTTAATATAATGAAGTCCTTAGATACAATGTGTTGTTTATCTTAAATTTCCCTAGTCCAATATATTGATTAATAGGACGATCAAATATATACTAGTATGTGGGTAGATTGATATGGAGATATCAAGTCTAACACATGGGTATGCATTAGGAGTAATGGCATACTGGATTGACCCACAACGAGAAGGATACATTAGATTATGTTGAAGTCACTATCGCTTCTCCTAGTGCTAATATGATTGCAATCCTTAGACTTGAAGTCACTAGATACTCTAGTTGTGGAATATTGTGTTTTGATGTTATCAAACGTTACACCGTAATTGGGTAATCAAAAAGATAGCTATCGGGCATAATAGGAAGCAAGCTTAGAGATCGTAGTGATGTAGATAGGATTTTTCCCTCCCACATAATGGGAGTAAATATCCACGGCCACTCGAGGGATGAGGCTTATTGAATGTATGGCAAGACTCAGATAAATCAATATGGAGATATTGATGTTATCTGCTCGCATATTCCTAGGATCGAGGAACTATGGATTGTATATACGAGTGTGACTATTTATGTTTCGTGTCGAATCCGGATATAGAGACAAAGGGAAAGTGCAATATATGATATTGGGCACAAGAGGTTTGTCGGGATCACTGACTATTTCTATTAGTTGGGTGGCGTGGATGTGTTGCGAGACACCACTCCATGTTAGTAAAAGTTACTACCAACTAAGTATAAACATATGGGGTCACACGTCAAATAGAGTAGAGCTAGATTTGGGATTAATTAATATGATTAATTAATGAAAAGGATCATTGTGAAACACCTTGCAAACTTCGTAGGACTAATTTGCAAGGAAGGGACTAATCCAAGTTCATGGAGAACTAGGAAGGACCTTTATGGAAACATCAAGGAGTTGTTGTGTTGACTCAAAGACTTCTAAGTGTGTTTTGAGAAGTAACTTTTTTGAGTGATGAAAGACAAAGACAAATTATTTCTGAGGCTCCAAGGACTTCAGATACTGATCAGATCTTCAAAGCCTTGAGAGTAGCTTTATTATATTGTATGCTCTAATAATCTTGTGTTGCATGTTGTATATCTGATGTTTATGATCAGAGATTTGCATCGAAATACTTATGTTATATTATCTTCATGTATCTAACACAATTGCAGATATCCTGATCATAGAGAATCAAAGATTTCTGGTCTCAACATTGAAAGACTGTGTAGCATGTTCAGAGCTTCAAGGCCTTGAGATGTGCCTTGAGCTGCTGACAGTTTTACATAATTAATTTGATTCTTTCTTGCAGGATTTGATCTTTATTATTATGATTGTTTAATGACTTCTAAAGTACTAAAATAGTTTTTCATTAGTTATATGTTTCAGAAGTTAATCAGATTATTGTTTTATTCACTCATCCAGTTTTTATTCAGAAACTGGAAATCCAAACAGACTTAGTGCTGTTATATTTCTGGATTTTATTGTTGCTGTGTTTTAATGTTGTTGCAGGTTTGTTAAACGTGCAAGTGCAATCTCAACAAACTCCAACGGATATCTACTCAAAGCTGTTTGAATTATAGTTGGAAAGGATGAGGATTTGCAGGAACTAAGATCCTAAAATCTCTCATTCAGTTGCAGTGAGTGAATAAAAGACTGGTTTGAATTTTGAAAGAGATAGAGAAGCTTGCAGAGAACTGAGAGAGGTGTGAAAAAATTCGTGGAAGACCAGACATTCAAACACACATACATTCAGGCTTCAGTTATAGCTTTCAGAAGATCAATCATTCCAGTTTCTTGAAGAACACATTTAGGACTTCACAAGCTTATTCTTCTACTGTGTTCTTCTTCTGTTTTGTAATCTCCTTATCTTCTGTATATCTGTTTAGTAATCCGGTAAGTCCGGAGTCGAATCCACAAGGATTGGGAAAGAGAGATCTCACACTTGATTATGAAGAAACAAGCTAAACTAAATCTAACTAGTGCAATAAAGTAAATTTCTCAAAGGCTTTTTAAGCTATCCAAGTTCAAATCTTCCAAGTAAGTTTGGTATAGCAAGGATTGGTGTGAAACAAATCAAATAACTTAGTAAACAACTAGGCAATCAAAAATATGTTGCTAAAGAGTTTGTAGAACTAGTAAGAGAAAAAGTTGGATCAATTGGATCTCCTAGTGATTCATGTAATCCAATTTCAACAACCACTCATTTGCTTGAGAGTTCAATCCATGAGTTCAAATGGAGAAATCCAAATCAATGTTGCCCCAAGCATTGAGTAAGCCTATTTAGATTGAAATCCACATACTCAATCAAGCCACAATAAAGATTCCTATTTCTACTCATAGAACTCAACAATTCAATCCCTCAAACAACAAAACACAAAGCACAAACGTATTCGAGTTTCAAGAATCAACTAGGATCACCAATCAATCCAACAACACATTTAGCTACTCATATTTGAGAGTGCAACACAAGAGATATGAAGCATACTCATGAATATTTTTATTATATTCAAGCTTCAACTCAAGAATACACAAGCTATTCTTCAGTTTTAACTAAAAGTAGCCAAGTAACCCAAAATCATCAACTAAAAGTAGCCAAGTAACCCAAAAAAATGAAGAACAAGCTAAGAACAATGAAGAACACTATGAAGAACAACCTTGAATCTGACCCAAATCTTCCCTAAGGTGTTCTTGGCTCCGAATTTGCTCAAAACGAGCACGGAATCACCAAGAACAACCTAGAAATCGGCCAAGGCCGAGAGAGAAGAGAGAGAGGCAAGGGTTCGGCATAGATTTTGCATTGGTGGAGAGGTCCCTTCTTCAATCTTCGTCCTTAGCTTATATAGGCAGTGGGGAAGGGGTTTCTTGGCCTCAAGGAACATATCTCAACCCTTGAATTGAACCAATCTTCTCTCAATCGTTGATTTTAGGAAGCTTCATGAACCCTAGGTGAATTGGGGCTTTTCTCTTCGTGACTTCTTGGGCCGAATTAGGGGTTGGGCTATGTAGAGAATTGATTGGGGAGTAATTTGGGACAAATTTCATCCGATTTGGTGAAGAAATGAGGCCGGGGTGAGGGTTTGAAGGAGCTTGGTCCAAGCTTCCATGGAGATTTCGTGGGTCTTTGTGTTCTAGCGACGGGGAGAGAGAAAAGACGTGAGGGAAGGGCTCCGTTTCATCATAATTGCACCCGACTCCCCCTTTTTTTGCTAAAAGCTTTTAAAATACCCCCTTGCCTCTTAAAACGTTGAGAAAATTGCAATTAAACCCCGATTCCGTTAAGAACCCTTCAAAATAGCCATTAAAAGGTTTAGAAACTTGCACTTAAGCCCCACTTCCGTTAAAAACTTATCTTCTTGGCCCTTGACCTTCACTTTTAACTTCTAGATCTTCAATAATGACCCCAATTCTTCTCTTGTCTTCTCAAATAGGCCCTTAAATCTTCAACTACTCTTCAAATTAGGTCCTCCAAGTCCCTTCTTCATGGCTCTTGAGCCGCAAATCCTCTTCAAATTCATCGTTTAAGCTCCCCCTAGCTAGCCTATTGCGTTTTAAAGCACGTATTCACCTATAAAATTAGGGAAAAACAACCAAAACTACGAAAACAAGCATAAGTCTAGAAAGAGAGGTAAAATAGATAAATTACACATATTAGCAAGTTATGAAGAGTTATTTAACATACTAAAATATGAAATTTGAATTAATCAAAAATACCTTATGAAGGACAAATCTAAATCCTTTGAAATGTTGAAAGAATCCACGAATGAAGTAGAGAAGAAACTTGGAAAGATTATGAAGGCTCTACGATCGGATCGTGGAGGAGAATACTTAACCCATGAGTTTGACGACTATCTTAGAGAGTGTGGGATCTTGTCCCAGCTCTCTCCACCTGGAACCCCACAGTGGAATGGCGTGTCCGAGAGGAGGAATCGCACCTTTTTGGACATAAAGCGGTCTATGATGTGTCAAATAATCTTCCGATATCGTTTTTGGTACATGCTCTAATGAAAACTGATTTTACCATTAACCGTGTTCCATCCAAATAGGTCATCAAGACACTATATGGGATATGGACAGGGAGGCATCCCATAGTGTCGTTTATGAAGATTTGGGATTGCGACATCTATGTAAAGTGTTTACAAACAGACAAGCTCGGACACAAGTCGGATAAGTGTAAGTTTGTGGGATATCCTAAGGAAACGAAAGGATAATACTTCTACATTCCAATAGAGAAGAAAGTGTTTTTTTAATTGGACCGATGTGTTTCTAGAAAGAGACTTTGTCTCTAAAGAAGCCAGTGGAAGGACTGTAGAACTTGAAGAAGTTCAAGAACCACAAAAACACTGATCCTAAGATGGAGCATCAGCAGGAACCACAAATTTTTGGGGAGCAACCTGTTCAAGTAACACAAGAACTCCATAGGTCGAGTAGCGTACATAAGGAGCCAGATAGGTATGGACTTCTCGTGACAGAGCCCGGTGATGTACTAATCATCGATGATGAGATTACTACCTATGGAGAGGCCATGAGAGGGCAAGACTCCAAGAAGTGGCTTGAAGCCATTGTTGGAGTAGATGCCCTAGAGGCAATCTATATTTAGTATGAACATTGTTTTGTCTAGAATATTAATTTATTATTTACGGAGACATTTAATATAATGAAGTCCTTAAATTGCGATGTGTTGTTTATCTTAAATATCGATAGTCCATTATATTGATTAATAAGACGATCACTATTGACTAGTATGTGGGTAGGTTTATATGGAGATATCAAGTCTAACACATGGGTATGCATTAGGAGTAATGGCATAATGGATTGACCCAAAATGAGAAGGCTACATTAGATTACATTAAATGTCACAAGTTCCTCTCATAGTGCTAATGGTATTGTAATCCATAGACTTGAGTCACTAGATACTCTAGTTGTGAAATATCATGTTTTGATCTTATCAAACGTTACACCATAACTAGGTAACTATAAAGATAGTAATCGGGCATGATATAAAGCGAGCTGATAGATGGTGGTGATGTAGAGAGAATATGTCCCTCTCACATAATGGGAGTAAATATCCACGACCACTCGAGGGGGTAGTTCTTATGGAATGTCTGGCCAGAATCAGATAAATCAATACGAAGATATTAATGTTATCTGAATAGATAAGCCAATTCCCAGGATCGAGAAACAATAGATTGGATATACGAGTTTGGCAGTTATGTCTCGTCTCCAATCCGGATATGAAGACAAAGGGATAGATACAACACGGTAACATTGGGCACTTGGTTTGTCAGATCACTGACTTTCTATAAGTTGGGTGACATAGATATGTTGCTAGACACTGCTCTATGTTTGTATTTGTTACTACTAACTAAGGAGAAACCAATGGGTTCACACAACTTATAGATTACACTGGATTTTGATATTAATTAGTAGGACTAATTAATCAAAAGGATCAAAATGCAACCACACGCAAAGTTAGTAGGACTAATTTGCAAGGTGGACTAATTCTTGTATGGACATGATTAGTAGTGTGGAAATATATAGTTAATAAGGAGTTATTAACGATATAAGGGTACGTAGCTTAATATTTCTCAACACGAGTGTCATTATTGTGAGAAATAACAAAGCATGGAGAGAGAGAGAGAGAGAGTTAAGGCCGAAGCCCCAACCCGTCCACCCCTAGCCGTCGGCCACTTTGTGGCGTGCGTCCCTCGTTGCCTCGTTTTGCGTGATTCTTCAGCCTCCTTCTTCGCGTAGCTAGCACAACACGTGAAGGGGATTCCATCATAAAATCCTATGTCTGGATATTCATAGAGACGAAGACACAACTCTTTGTAGTGATCAGACAAAAAAAGGTACACAATTCGTTTACTTTCATCGTGTTATGAATGCTTGACTGCGATCCGTGGAGGGATTTGATCTGGATTTATAGCATCAAGGCCCTACAGTGGTATCATAGCCACATGTAAAACATAATTTTATGTTTTAACGTTTTATCAGCTTTTCACTGTAATCGTTATTTTTTGCGAAAACAGAAGTTAAGAATAATGATGCAAATTGAATATGATTCAATAGAAAATAAGCTAATTTTACATATCGTTACGAAATTAGCGAATTCTGTTCACATATGATGTGTCTTTTGGTGATTTAAAAAATTAGGGTTTGGGCATAATTGGGGAAAAAAGGGTTTTTTCTCTTCAATCGGAAATAAGCACACAAGGAAGGAGGAAGTTTTTGGAATCAACCCCACAGAGTATAGGCCATGGTTGACCGCCCCCCTTCCTTGCGCACCAAGAAAGCCGCGGCCTAGCCGGGCTAGGCCAGCCGACTGGTCCGATTTGTGAGATCTATCTATTTAGTATAGATGCTAGTTAGTATTAGATAGATAGATGATAGTCAAGGAATGGAGAAGAAGATCAAATACTAAAGAAACCAGAAGTCTTGTAGAACTCACAAGCCTAGGACGCGCAGACTAAAGATGGAGGTACATGGAGATGTGCTTGTCACTTTAGGGCTTATAGATATTCTCATTGACTTAGGAATATCTTAGTCTTAGGGGCCACATCCATACCACGTTTATTTTTCTTGTTTATTTATTTATTGTCTTGTTATTAATTTTTGGTGTATGGTTGATGCATGCAAAATGTAAAAAGATAATAATAAACATGTTCGATCTTTTATTTGGGATTTCCCAAGCCTAATAAGTAGATCATGTTTATGGGATCAACAAATAATTAATAGTGACATGGAAATCCCTCAAACTTTAAATATTGAGTTTTTACTTCTCTTACTTTAACACCCATCATGATCAGGATCTATTAAATTCGGGCTTGCCAAAGCTAGGCCATTTAATTCATCACGGTGTGATGCGGTGGCACAAGCAAGTTAGGTGTTATTGTTGAAGTAAGAGGTTGAACGCAACTAGGTTGTTTCAATATGATTGAAAAACTTAGAGGCAAGGAAATTAGGTTTTATCTATTATTGGATAGATAAGGAATAAGGAGTTTTTCACCTACTTGAACCAAGAGTAGCATATGATACAATTGGAAATTGTTATTACCTAAATAACTGATCTTTGGGTGATTTGCCAAAACAAGCTCAAGGAGGAAGTGAAATAGGGATCTTGGCTCACTAAAAACTATATGATATTTTCCGCATTAATGGTGAGGGCTATTAATCCGAAAAAATTGTGGGAGCTATATTTAATAATCTAGTCATTGTTAAATGTATTTAATTGTTCAAAATAATAAAATTTCATATTTCTCATTTTGTAGAATTCCAAATGGCAAACAATCGAGAAGCATCGACTTGATCCCTACGATCTGTCCTTGAGAATGAAAAGTTGTATAGAACAAACTTTCTAAAATATAGCCATATTAACTTATTCATTCTGTATTTGAGTGTTATTTTATACGAAAAGAAAATAAACTCTCGTCTTTTTTGTTGCTAAGTAATACAACAAGTTTAAAATATCGTCGTATTTGAGGTAATCCCTGCAACCATTCCAGATCATATTTGTAGGTTCCAACCTGTAGCTTATTTCAACCACAACCAACACAAGTAAACCTACTAAACTTGAAATAACACACAACAAATTTCAAAAAACATCAATATATATATTCATATGTGTCCACGAAAGTTACATTGCCAAATTTTTACCCCAAATGTACAAGTCCAGTACATTAGACGAAAACTTTGCGCATTATACCAAACCTATAATAGCTATCTATCTTCAAGTTGCAAATCCGCGGGCTCTGCCTTCACATTTGCGCGCTGCGCCAAAACGGTCACCATAATGAGCACATGCCAAATCCTGGATAAACCAAAACAAGAAAACAGTACATAACAATATTAAAACAGATAGAATTTTAAGTTTACGGAACAAAATCGTATAGCACAGCCACATGTAGAAATTTAAGGTATTTTACGGTTTGAATTATCCGATATATTTGGAAAGCATAGAATGCAATAATTTACTAGAATTATGAGATAAGATTCTGAGATGTTGATTAGTTTGCTAAAATGCGGGCAATCCAACCAGCACTTGAGGGCAAACTAACCTGTAAATTCAATATGCAGGGTTCGTTAAAGATAGCGTCTAGAACAACGAACCCAACAATTGATAATTACCAAATGAACACCATTGAATTCGCTTCTCAACAAGAGAACATGGAATTGGAAACAACATTAGAGAGAATGGGCACGTGCGGCACAGTAACGGCTCAAGATGATGTCACTTGTCCGTTGGTTATGGCATGATGTCGATCTCCAGAATATCCTCGAACTTCATGAAGCGGATCGTCTCGGTGGCAGGCCGATCCGCATAACTGGCCGGGCCACTACGAAGCAACACCACAAAATAGAAAATTTTATGGTGATTGTTTGTAGTGGCACCGCTCTCTTATGTTCCTAGGGCAGCCACCCAGCAGGGCCGGTTTGTGAAGTTCGAGGATCGTTTGGAGACGTCGCCAAGACATGGTGGGGAACATAGCAACAATATTAGCCAGAGCCGTACCATGTTCTCCTTGTTGAAGGCGACTTAATGGGTGTTGGAATGGTATTTATTCAACAGTTGGGTTGCATAATCTAGCCACTTAACTGGAACCTTGGAAAAATAGTAAAAAGACAAACTAACTATTTGATTGTGAAGGAAAGCTCAATTTATCAGAAGAACAAGTCTACATGTACACAGTTAAGCTCAATTTCACGACATCACAGTCAAAGTATTTAACCAACATGTGTGCTGCAGAGAATACATAATGCTTGAAAAGGAAATAAGACGTACCACAACATAGGTCTCGCCGTTTCAAGCTTCACGTCGGTGTCCAAATTATCTTGAAATTTAGAGAACTGGCTCCACTGGGTGGAGCGTAGAAAACTGGTGCAACTACAAACCAACACTATAGAATTCACAATTCCATGGGTATTTTTTTGGGGTTGCACCGATTTGTCGGGAAGCCACCCAGATGGGCCAGCTCATAAAATTTCCGGATCGGTTGGGACAGTCCTGAAAATAATCCAAACCATACTTTAAAAATTACAAACCAATTACAATAAGACACTTTTAAGAAAAGATTAAATAGTAATTTACGACTGAAACATGAACATAAACTCCCACAGCAACATCAAACAATTTTCTTTCACGAATCAATTATGTTATAAGATATCAAATGATCAACAACGATTGTGAAAAAGAACAAAAAATACAGCAATACATATACACAACTTGAATGATACTAGTTTATTACTAATGTATTTAAATGGGTTGCTACAAATAATACATGTTTATTAAATATACAGGACCCAACCCATATATAATGTGGTTAAAATAGGGTAGAATGGGTTGCTCCAAATAAAATTTCCTTATTAAATAGACAGGAACCAACCCATATACAATTTGGTAAAAAACCAAATGGGTCAGACCCGGTTGCATGAATTTGTAAACAATTCCTTGAAGCAGCTTCATGCATCTGTAAATGCAATCTCTTTGGCTTCACAGATGCATGCCAGTTCAGGGTCATCCCACCGCTCCCATTAATGATCCTTTAATCCACCAATTGGACTGTTACGGAGGATCAACAATATAAAAGCCCCTACCTCAGTTCTCTTTTACCACAGATCTACACACAATCACATTCTCTTTCACTAATCCCCCCACCCGCTGATATGAGGCAACTTGCAACCACTTTCAAGAAACTGGGGCAGCCAAGTTTAGTTATGAAAGCCCCCGATAAGAAAGTGAAAAGAAAGACAAGAAAAGGCAAAAGCACGAAGAAGATTCAATCTGGTGGAAAGATTAAAGGGAAGGTTCAGAAAAGGGATGCACGAGTCGAAGTCAAAACATCTATGGCTCCAGCTTATGATGTAATGCCATTAGCAATGCTCCCTCCTACAGAGGACACTTTTGTCTCCTCTGATGTTATTTTGGCCCTGCCTGCTCCTGCTCTTTAGTTGTTTTCCTTTTATTTGTGTTGCTTTTTTTCCAGTTTCATTATGTAATTACCCTATCAGGCCGATTGTTAAGAGTGTTTCATAGTCAACTTATTATTCGTGTTTCTTTTTGAATTTCAATTGTTGTTTACAATCGTTACCGGGCTCGAAACTCGGCAATAATCGAAACAAAAATAGGAAAACAATTACTCATCAATCAGATTCAAGCCTAACTGTATGCAAACAACAACTAAAATCAACTAAAATTGAACAATCCATTACACATTTCAAGCAATTTCAAGATAACAAACTAAAATAGATAAATCTGGACTTTGTTATCAAGCAATTTCAAGATAACAAACTAAAAGAATGCATTAATCACAAGCAAAGCCAAATCAAGGACAAAAAATAAGCATACCAGATCCAAAAAACCATTACAAGAAGAAAAAGGGTTTTCAGTTCATCTACCAGATCCAACAAAACAATAAAACAAGAGAAAGAGTTTTCAGTTTCACCTTTTAACATCCTTCGCCTGAAACCCAACACAAACTACTTCTTCCACGCTCAGACCGTCCACTTCAATCCCTTCAAAAACCGAACACAAATCAATAATGAAAGTCAATAATCAACACAGAAATTAACGAACCCCAGTTCATGCCAAACAACTAGGCGATTGTGTATACAAAACGAAAATCAAAGATTATGAATCAGCTTACTGGATTTGCAGGGAAAAGTTGATGACTGTGTGCGATTGATGGACGATCGCTAGTCAATCGTGTTGATGACTGTCCTTAGATTTACAATCGTTTTGTTTATCTTAAATATCCCTAGTCAAGTATAATGATTAAATGGACGATCATCTATAGACTAGTATGGGGTTGGATTGATATGTAGATATCACGATCCAACACATAGGTGTGCATTACGGAATGTTGCACTGGATTGACCCATCACCGAGAAGGCTACATACATGTTATGTTGAGTCACAAGTTCTTCTCGGGTACAATGGTATTGTCATCCTTAGACTTGAAGTCACTAGATATTCTAGTTGTGGATCATTGTGATCTTGGTAGCGTTAAACGCTACACCGTGACTAGGTAGTTATAAAGGCGTGTACTGGATACAATGAGAAGCAAGCTTAGAGATCGTAGTGGACGTAGAGAGGATTTTCCCCTCTCACATAACGGGAGTAAATATCCTAGGCCACTCGAAGGATAGTGCTTATAGAATGTCTGGCCAGACTCAAATAAATCAATATAGGATATTGATGTTATTTGCACGAATAAGGCTATTCCATGGATCGAGAAACTAGGGATTGGATATACGAGTGTGACTTGTATGTCTCGTGTCCAATCCGGATATGGAGGCAAAGGGATGAGATAATTACTTGTACAAGGTTGTCTAGATGACTATTCTATTAGTTGGCTAGAATGGATGTTTTGCTAGAAACCGCTCCATATTAGCAAATAGTTGCTACCAACTAGATAGAACCTATTGGGTCACACGCTATATTGAGTTGTACTAGATTTGGAATTAATTAATTGGATTAATTAATTAGAAGGATCACTTTGCAAACCCTTGCAAACTTAGTAGAGACTAATTTGCAAGGAAGGGACTAAATTGAATTCTAGTAGGACTAGAATAAGTCCTTTAGGTAGTTAACAAGGAGTTGTTGGACTATATAAAGGACCCTCCTTCCTTCCTTCCTCATAACTTATGCTCTTTAGAGATCATAACAAGAGTGGGAGAGAACAAAGGAGAGAGAGAGCAAGCAACAAGGAGCCGACGCCGCCCCTTGCCGCCGCCCCTCACCCGTCGGCCAAAAGAGGGCCGAGCCCCTCTTTTTGTCTCGTTTTGCGTGATTCCTTCACCCTCCTCTCATTCCGGGCTAGCACCAAGGAGATTGGAGATCTAGGATCAACTCTAGGCGTGGATCAACTATAGAGAACGTGACACTATTCGCGTTTGAAGTCATCAAGGAGAACCCAAAGGTGTGTTTATGATTTCTTACCTTTGCTATAGTTATGCATCTAGACTTGTGATCCTTGGAGGGTTTTGCATGGTTATTTGTTTGATTATGCTTCCGTTGCGCGATCCATGAATCAAAACCCTACAGTGGTATCAGAGCCACAGGTCATAGAGCATAAACGTAGTTTATGTGTTACATTCTTGTTGTTTTACACCTTAATTTGTTGTTTATCGCGTAAAACAAGACAAATCAAGCATGGGATGCAATTTGTCAATAATTAGATCATAACAAGACCCAATTTTGCATTGGAAGCATGAATTGGTGAGTTTGAGAAATTTTAGGATCTTAGATCTAGGGTTTGGGCATCCTTGGGGAAGAAGGAGTTCTCCCAAAACAAGGAAACAACCAAACTTGGGCTCCAAGCAAGGAGGTTGTTTTGGAAACAACCTCCAAGAGGAGGTTCGGCCCCCTAGGGGACCGCCCCCTTGCTTGCCGCCCAAGCTTGGCCGCCCTAAGGGGCCGGGCGGCCCTAACCCGTGGGCCTAGCTTGCGGGTTTTGGGCCGGGCCGGCCCTAGGGCCTTATGGTTCACTTTGTTGGGCCCAGGCAATTGGATTGCTGGGCCCATGGACCGTTTTAACCCTAGAAATCCTAAAATCAATTAAAATTGACCAAGCGCGTTAAAATTGGATTTTAACTGTTTATGTGCAAATCGCATGGTGATTGGATATGGCCTTAGGATGTGGTTTGATGTGGATGTTTAATTTTGTGGTTTGGTTTTACGGCCTGCGAGCTGATCAATTAATTGTAATAATTAATTAGGGTTTTATGGCCTGCGTGCCATTTTTTCTCAACTTGTGAGATTTATTTTATTTAGTATAGATATTAGCTAGTGCTAGATAAAGTAGATTGTTAGCCAAGATTGGAGAAAAGAAGCCCAAAGCCAAAGAAGCCACAAAAGATGGAGCATGGAGCATGGAGCATTCCACATGACTATGAAGGATGGACCAAAAGATCAAGACGCATGGAGATGTGTTTGCTTAGGGTTCATAGATAATTCCATTGGCTTGGAATTATCTTAGTCTAGAAAAGGCCATATCAACATCACGTTTAATTTCTGTTTTGTGGTTGTTTATTTATTGTCTTATTATTTGTGTGGTCGGTGTATGGATGATGCATGCAATTAGGATAATAAGATAATTAGACAACCCGGATCTATTATTTGGAGTTGTGCCCAAACTCAAATAGATAGATTAGTTGATATTGATCAACAAGACAATTAAAATTGAATTTAAAAATCCCTCAAATTAAAATATTGTGTTCTTGCCTTCTCGTTATTTAAACACTCATTATCATCATTATTTATCAAGTTCGTGCGTGCCAAAGCATGGCGACTTGGTTCATAATGATGGAATGTGATGGCACGTAACAATGTGCAATTGTTTAGGTAAGAGGTTGAACACAACTAGGCTATTAATTTGATTAAGAAACCTAGAGGCAATCAATTGGGATTATCCATATGGATGGATAAATAAGGAGTTATTTGCCCGGTTGAACCAAGAGTTGCATATGGGATGCAATTGGAATTGTTCCTACCTAAAAGTAGTCAAATTATGGGTGACTTGCCAAAGCAAGCTCATAAGGAGATGAAAAGATGGATCTTGGCCCACTAGAAAATATAATGATATTTTCCGCATTAATATCTTGAGGGTTATTAATCCGTAGAAAAATAGTGGGAGCTATATTTAATAAACTAGCCATTATTAAATATAGTCAAAAATTCACAAATACTAAAACTTGCGTATTTTCCTTTTGTAGAATTCCAAATGGCAAACAACTCATCGAGTTCACAACATTCCCTACGATCTTTCCTTGAGAAGGACAAGCTCTCTGGAACCAACTTTCTTGATTGGTACAGAAACTTGAGAATTGTTCTCAAGCAAGAGAAGAAACTGTACGCAATAGAGGAGCATGTTCCAGAAGGTCCAGAGAACCAGACACCTGTTGCCTTAAAGGCGTATCAAAAGCGTGTTGATGAAGCTAATGATGCGGCCTGCCTAATGCTTTGCACCATGACCTCTGAGCTTCAGAAGCAACATGAGAACATGAATGCTGTCGATATGATCGAACATCTAAAGCAGCTCTTCCAAGAGCAGGCGAGGGTAGAGAGGTATGAGGTCTCTAAGGCACTGTTCAAATGTCATCTGGCAGAAGGGAACCCGGTGGGACCCCATGTACTCCGAATGATCGGGTACTTGGAGAATCTCGCCCGGCTTGGGTTCCTGGTCGGCCAAGAGTTGGCAACCGATCTCGTGTTGCAATCGTTGCCCGAGAGTTATGAACAGTTCATTATGAACTATAACATGAACGAGATCGTTAAACCACTGCCAGATTTACTCAACATGTTGAGGACGGCTGAACAGAGCATCAACAAGGGTAAGGGCAAGGCCATTATGATGGTGCATAAAGGAAAGGGCAAAAAGTTTGCCTCTTCCTCCAAGGGCAAAGGCAAGTCAGTTGCTAAGTCCAAGGAACAAGCCCTTAAGCCTGTTGGTGGCATTGCCAAGGTCGTGACTAAGGGTGAGTGTCACTACTGCAGTCAACTAGGACACTGGAGGAGGAACTGCCCAAAATATCTAAAGGACAAGAGGCTTGAAATAGTGATTCCACCACCACCAGGTATTTTTGTTGTAGATGTCAATTTAACTGTCTCTACATCATGGGTATTAGATACTGGATGTGGATCTCATATTTGTCGAAATATGCAGGATCTAAAGAGAAGTAAAAGATTGGCTAAAGGGGAGGTAGATCTGCGCGTTGGGAATGGAGCAAAGGTTGCTGCGTTGGCCATAGGCGTGTGCGAGCTATCTCTGCCTTCAGGATTAGTTTTAGAATTAAATAATTGCTATTTTGTGCCTGCTATGAGCAGAAACATTATTTCTATTTCTTGTTTGGACAAGGAAGGTTTTATTATTTCAATAAAGAACAATTGTTGTTCCTTTTATTTGAATAATATTCACTATTTTAGTGCGCAATTATTTAATGGACTTTATATCCTTGATCTAAGCAATCCTGTCTACAACATTAATACCAAGCGGATTAAAATAAATGATTTAAATCCTGCTTATTTATGGCATTGTCGTTTAGGCCACATAAATGAGAAACGTGTATCTAGACTCCATAAGGATGGATTACTAGACTCATTTGATTTTGAATCATATGAGACATGTGAGGCTTGTTTATTGGGTAAAATGACAAAATCCCCTTTCAATAAGAAAGGTGAGAGGACTAGTGAGCAATTGGCACTCATACATAGCGATGTGTGTGGGCCATTTGCCACGCCTGCCAGGGGTGGTTATGTCTACTTCATTACATTTACTGATGATTACAGTAGATATGGATTTGTGTACCTTATGAGGGCAAAATCCGAATCTTTTGAAGTGTTCAAAGAATTCAAGAATGAAGTAGAGAAGCAACTTGGCAAAAGTATCAAGGCTCTACGATCGGATCGTGGAGGAGAATACTTGAGCCAAGAGTTTGACGACTATCTTAGAGAGTGTGGGATCGTGTCCCAACTCACTCCACCCGGAACGCCACAATGGAATGGCGTGTCCGAGAGGAGGAATCGAACCCTATTGGATATGGTTCGGTCTATGATGTGTCAAACCGATCTTCCATTATCATTTTGGGGCTACGCTCTATTAAGTGCAGCTTTCACCATTAACCGTGTTCCATCTAAATCAGTCATGAAGACACCATATGAGATGTGGAGTGGGAGGCGTCCTACACTGTCGTTCATGAGGATTTGGGGCTGCGATGTCTATGTAAAACGTTTACAATCAGACAAGCTAGGGCCTAAATCGGATAAGTGTAAATTTGTGGGGTACCCTAAGGAAACTAAGGGATACTACTTCTACAATCCAACCGAGAACAAAGTGTTTGTTGCTCGGACCGGCGTGTCTCTAGAAAGAGAGTTTGTCTCTAAAGAAGCAAGTGGGAGGAATGTAGAACTTGAAGAGGTTCAAGAACCACAAATCACTGAACCGATTATGGAACATGAACAGGAATCACAAGCAGTTGTGGATCCACCTGTTCAGGTAACACAAGAGCTTCGTGGATCTAGTAGAGTGCGCCAGGAACCCGAGAGGTACGGACTTCTCGTAACTGATTCCGGTGACACGATGCTCATAGATGATGAGCCTACTACCTATGAGGAGGCCATGAATGGCCCATACTCACAGAAGTGGCTTGAGGCCATGAGATCCGAGATGGAATCCATGTATACCAACAAAGTATGGACTTTGGTGGAACCACCTGATGGGGCGCGGCCCATAGGGTGCAAGTGGGTCTTCAAGAATAAGATCGACATGGATGGTAATGTGATTACCTATAAGGGCCGATTGGTGGCTAAAGGATTCAGACAGATTCATGGTATTGACTATGATGAAACCTTTTCACCAGTCGCTATGACCAAATCCATCCGAATCCTACTTGCAATTGCAGCATACTACGACTATGAGATTTGGCAGATGGATGTCAAAACAGCATTCCTTTATGGGAATCTCCTCGAGGACGTGTATATGATACAGCCGGAGGGTTTTGAGGATCCAAAGCAAGCCGACAAAGTCTGTAAGATGCAACGATCCATTTATGGATTGAAGCAAGCTTCTAGGAGTTGGAATCGACGTTTTGATGAAGTGGTCAAAGAGTTTGGCTTCATCGAACGAAGATGAGTCTTGTGTCTATAAGAAGGTTAGTGGGAGCTCTGTAGCTTTTCTGGTCTTGTATGTAGATGACATACTACTCATTGGAAACGACATTCCCATGCTGCAATCTGTGAAAGATTGGCTAGGAAAGTGTTTCTCAATGAAGGACTTAGGGGAAGCAGCCTATATACTCGGTATAAAGATCTATAGAGATAGATCAAAGAGGTTGCTAGGCCTAAGTCAAGGTACATATATTGACAAGGTGTTGAAACGGTTCAACATGCAAGATTCCAAGAAGGGATTCTTGCCCATGTCACATGGAATCACTCTTTCGAAGAGTGGTTGTCCCTCCAATGAGATTGAGAAGGAACGCATGAGTAGGATTCCCTATGCCTCGGCCATAGGATCCATCATGTACGCCATGTTATGTACTAGACCAGATGTGTCATATGCCTTGAGTATGACAAGCAGATACCAATCCAATCCAGGTGAGAGTCACTTGATTGCTGTCAAGAACATCCTAAAGTACTTGAGAAGAACTAAGGATGCTTTCTTGATGTTTGGCGGTGAGGAAGAGTTGCGTGTAAGGGGTTACACTGATGCAAGCTTCCAAACCGATAGAGATGACTTTAGATCACAGTCGGGATATGTGTTTTGCCTAAATGGAGCAGCGGTGAGCTGGAAGAGTTCCAAGCAAGAGACGGTAGCTGATTCTACAACAGAGGCTGAGTACATTGCTGCAAATGGCGCAGCAAAGGAGGCTGTTTGGATAAGAAAGTTTGTTTCTGAACTTGGTGTGGTCCCTAGCATTGCGGATCCAGTGGAGTTGTTTTGTGACAACATTGGGGCGATCGCGCAATCAAAGGAACCCAGATCGCACCTGAAATCCAAGCACGTGCTCAGGAAGTTTCATCTGATTCGAGATATTATCGATAGAGGAGACGTTCGGATATGCAAGATTCCTACAGATGATAATCTGTCAGACCCGCTTACAAAGCCTCTCACGCAGTGGAAGCATGAAGGGCACACTAGGAGTATGGGCATACGAGATGCGCCAGATTGGCTCTAGTGCAAGTGGGAGACTGTTGGAATAGATGCCCTAGAGGCAATCTAGTTTAGTATGAATTTGTATATGGCTAGAAAATTCATTTATTATTTATTGGATATTTAATATAATGAAGTCCTTAGATTTACAATCGTGTTGTTTATCTTAAATATCCCTAGTCAAGTATAATGATTAAATGGACGATCATCTATAGACTAGTATGGGGTTGGATTGATATGGAGATATCACGATCCAACACATAGGTGTGCATTACGGAATGTTGCACTGGATTGACCCATCACCGAGAAGGCTACATACATGTTATGTTGAGTCACAAGTGCTTCTCGGGTACAATGGTATTGTCATCCTTAGACTTGAAGTCACTAGATATTCTAGTTGTGGATCATTGTGATCTTGGTAGCGTTAAACGCTACACCGTGACTGGGTAGTTATAAAGGCGTGTACTGGATATAATGAGAAGCAAGCTTAGAGATCGTAGTGGACGTAGAGAGGATTTTCCCCTCTCACATAACGGGAGTAAATATCCTAGGCCACTCGAAGGATAGTGCTTATAGAATGTCTGGCCAGACTCAAATAAATCAATATAGGATATTGATGTTATTTGCACGAATAAGGCTATTCCATGGATCGAGAAACTAGGGATTGGATATACGAGTGTGACTTGTATGTCTCGTGTCCAATTCGGATATGGAGGCAAAGGGATGAGACAATTACTTGTACAAGGTTGTCTAGATGACTATTCTATTAGTTGGCTAGAATGGATGTTTTGCTAGAAACCGCTCCATATTAGCAAATAGTTGCTACCAACTAGATAGAACCTATGGGGTCACACGCTATATAGAGTTGTACTAGATTTGGAATTAATTAATTGGATTAATTAATTAGAAGGATCACTTTGCAAACCCTTGCAAACTTAGTAGGGACTAATTTGCAAGGAAGGGACTAAATTGAATTCTAGTAGGACTAGAATAAGTCCTTTAGGTAGTTAACAAGGAGTTGTTGGACTATATAAAGGACCCTCCTTCCTTCCTTCCTCATAACTTATGCTCTTTAGAGATCATAACAAGAGTGGGAGAGAACAAAGGAGAGAGAGAGCAAGCAACAAGGAGCCGACGCCGCCCCCTCACCCGTCGGCCAAAAGAGGGCCGAGCCCCTCTTTTTGTCTCGTTTTGCGTGATTCCTTCACCCTCCTCTCATTCCGGGCTAGCACCAAGGAGATTGGAGATCTAGGATCAACTCTAGGCGTGGATCAACTATAGAGAACGTGACACTATTCGCGTTTGAAGTCATCAAGGAGAACCCAAAGGTGTGTTTATGATTTCTTACCTTCACTATCGTTATGCATCTAGACTTGTGATCCTTGGAGGGTTTTGCATGGTTATTTGTTTGATTATGCTTCCGTTGCGCGATCCATGAATCAAAACCCTACAGAGGGTTTCATTCCCAGGACCTGGGGTTTTCACTCTTCACTGGCGCGGGCTAAGCATATTTTTGCCCAAAAATTTGGCAATAAAAATTTGGACGTAGTTGGACACGTGTAAATAAACACATATAGGGCGAGATATCTTGTCGTATAAGATAGATATTAATGGAATTAGATGGGGTCTCTTTGTTGTTAAATATCATTTACGGGGATAAAGAAACGGCGCCGTAAGTAATAAATTCTCACCGTTTATAATAAAATCATTAACGGAGCTAATATTTATTGTCGGTTTAAGCTGAAATCTTGCCGCTTATACCAAACTATATACGGGCCCACTATTTTATCGCCGTATAAGAATGTTTTAAGCGAGAATAAGAACTATCGCCATTTATGTAACAACAAACGGCAAAATATGCTCTTGTCGCGTGTATTTTAGCATAACTTTGTCATTTTTGTGTTCATTTCTAGTAGTGACAATAGAAGGCCAGAAGAAACCAGATTGTAGTACCTTGCTAGTTGTGCGAGGTCCACTCAAATGACCTCCATATGGTGCTCAGTGATAATGTTCAATAATTTCTCCTATCTCACGAGTAGGCTCACACTTCCTGATAATATTGTCAGCTCCCATCTTGAATAAGTAAGGATCATCCAAAATTAATGCTTTACCTCTTAAAATAATGTTTTCTTTGAAATGTCGTGAATTCATCAAGGAGTGTTCCATTGGTGAGATAATTAGCAATATACCAGTACCAATCTTCTCGTTGTGACATGGCCATGATGTTTTCATCTGGAAATTCATCCCTCATAGACACCTTGCCTTCTACTTTTTTTTTCTAGTCTAGAGAGGTTGTCAGCTACCACATTCTCTAAAACTTTCTTGTAACGAATCTCGACATCAAACTCTTTCATGTTGGAATATATTCCCTAGAGGCAATCTTATTTAGTATGAACATTACTTCAGGCTAGAATATTAATTGTATTATTTATGGAGATATTTAATATGATGAAGTCGTTAGATTACAGATGTGTTTGTTTATCTTAAATATCCTAGTCAATTATACTGATTAATAGGACGATCAACTATAGACTAGTATGGAGTTGGATTGATATGGTGATATTACGATCCAACACATGGGTATGCATTAAGGGTAATAACATACTTGATTGACCCACAACGATAAGGCAACGCACATGTTATGTAAAGTCACAAGTGGTTCTTGTAGTGAAAACGGTATTGTCATCCTTAGACTTGAAGTCACTAGGTCCTCTAGTTGTGGAATATTATGTTTTGACATCGTCAAACTCTACACCATGATTGGGTAGCAATAAAGGCGCTCATCGGACACAATAGGAGGCAAGCTTAGAGATGGTAGTTATGTATATAGATTTTGTCCCTCCCACATAACTGGGGCAAATATCCACAACCACTCGAGGGATTGTGCTTATAGAATGTCTGGACAGACTCAGATAAATCAATATAGGATAGTGATGTTATCTGCATGGATAAGACTATTCCCAGGATCTAGAAACTATGGATTGGATATACGAGTGTGATTTATATGCCTCAGGTCCAATCCAGATATAGAGACAAAGGGGTGAGACAATACTTGCACAAGGTTTGTCAAAGTAATGACTATTTCTATTAGTTGGGTGGCATAAATGTGATGCTAGACACCGCTCCATGTTAGTAATTGTTACTATCAACTAAGTAGAAACCTATGGGGTCACACGCCATATGGATTAAACTAGACTTGGTAATTAATTAATATGATTAATTAAATAGAAGGATCTATAGGCAACTACTTGCAAACTTAGTATGACTGATTTGCAAGATGGACTAATCCGTGTATGAACATGATTAGGATATGGGCGTTTATGTAGTTAACAAGGAGTTGTTGTACTATATAAAGGACAATCCAAGCTTATTTTTCTCACTAATGGTTATAACATTCATTGAGTGAGAGAGAAAAAAGCGAGGCGAGAGAACATACACAAGAGGGCCGAAACCCCCTTGTGTCGTACCCTACCCGTCGGCCACAAGAGGAGGCCGAGCCTCCCTTTGGTCTCCGTTGTTTGATTCTTCTTATTCCTTCTTCCACCGATTGCTAGCACAAGACCTGGAAGAATCTAGTTCTTGTTCCAAGACGTGGACTAGCTAGAGAGACGCAAACAATATTTTGCGTTTGAAGTCATCACATAAAACAAACAAGGTAATTACAACCTTCACTATCGTTATGATTTCTCTTCCTGTGATCCTTGGAAGGTCTTGTGGGAATCATTATTATTGTTTTTCCGCTGCGTAATCCGTTACAAAACCCTACATTGCATAAGAAGGACCCAGCTCAAAAATCTTGGTTTAGCATCTTTCTTATCAAATAAATACTTAAGAGCTGAGTGATATGTGAACACAAATACTTTCGCGACAATAATGTAGGGTCGAAATTTATCCAGTGCAAAGATAACAGCATGAAGTTCTTTCTACTCGCGTAATACATCACATGGCTTACCTTGTCTTTTCGCTGCTCCAACACTGCCCCATTTGCAAAATCAATGGCATCGCACATGAGCTCGAATGGGTGATCCCAGTATGGAGTAATGATGACGGGTGCAGAGGTGAGCTTCTCCTTTAGTGTATCAAAAGCTTCTTTGCAAGAATCGTCAAACAAATGGGACGTCCATCCCTAGCGATTCACACATAGGCTTGCAAATCTTTGAGAAATCCTTGATGAACCTGCGATAGAACCCGACATGACCCGGAAAGCTTCTCACGCCCTTCACTAAGATAGGGTTTGAAAGTTTCTTGATAGTCTCAATCTTCGCCTGATAACCTTCCAACGTATTACATGAGATAATGTTCCCCAGAATGATACCCTCAATAACTATGAAGTGGCATATCTCCCAGTTAAGCATAAGGTTGGTGTCTATGCAACGACTAAGAAACGTTCCAAATGATGTAGACAATCCCCAAAGCTATCACCAAACAAACAGAAATCATCCATGAAGACCGCGAGATTCTTCTCAATCATATTTGAGAAGATGGCCATCATGCATCGCTGAAACGTAGCTGGTGCATTACACAATCCGAACGGCATGCGGCGGAACGCAAAGGTGGCACAAGGACATGTGAATGTGGTCTTCTCATGATCCTGTAGTGCAATGGTTATCTGATTGTATCCAGGATAACAGTCTAGGAAGCAGTAATACTCGTGATGGGCTAGCCTGTCAAGCATCTGATCAATGAAGAGAAGTGGAAAATGATCCTTGAGTATGGCTTCATTAAGTTTCCGATAATCCATGCACACTCGCAATCCTGTAACTGTCCGCTGCTCAATTTGTTCATGGTTAACATTTTCTACCATGATCGTCCCTCCTTTCTTTGGAACACACTGGAATGGGCTATTCCAAGTACTATCAGCAATAGGGAAGATGATTCCATCCTTCAGCCACTTCATAAGTTCTTTCTTCACCACCTCCTTCATATTCGGATTGAGTCTTCTTTGCGGCTGTATTATTGCTTTATTTCCTTCCTCAATATGGATTTTGTGTTGGAAATATGCGAGGCAGATCCCCTTGATGTCTGCGATTGTCCATCCAATTGATGCCCTATATTTCCTCAGCACTACCAAAAGTTGTTCCTCCTGTTCCAGAGACAAAGCATAGGAAAAAATTATAAGCAATGTGTCATCTAAACGAAGAAAAGAATACATGAGATGGGATGGTAATGGATTTAACTCAATCACGGGTGACGACTTGAGTGAAGGAAACAGAGTCGTTTTTCGTTCTCCATGCTTGTTCAGCTATAAATTTATCCAGCTATCAGCATAGTGCACTTCCTTGGGTTGAGGATCCCCATCCCCTTTGATCAGACATACAACTCCTCCAACATAAGATAAACTTCCTCTTTCATATCATCTCCCTCATAAATCTCTACACCATATTAATCTTCAAGGTCATGATAAGAAGGCATTTGCATTGCCTTGAACACATCAAAAACAAACTTATTGTCATTTTCTTCCATGGAGAGGCGCCCACTTTTAACATCAATAATTGCTTCTCCTGTTGCTAAGAAAGGTCTTCAAAGAACTAATGGAACTTCACCTACTTCCATATAAATAAATACGAAGTCTGCAGGGCATATAAGTGACCCCACTTTTACCAGGATATCTTCAACTATCGCATATGCGTGACGAGTAGACCTGTCTTCCATTTCCAACATCACACGAGTGCCCTTAGGATCCCCCACACCTAGCTTCTCAAATATGGACAGTGGCATCAAGTTGATGCTTGCCCCAAGATCACATAGTGCCGAAACTTTCATGGAGTCTCCCAAGTAACTGGGATCACGAAACTCCCTAGATCTTTGAACTTCTTAGCCAAACCCTTCAGCACACACTCAGATGCTTCAGCAGTCAAACAAATATGTTCACATTCTTCCACTCGCCTCTTCCCTGCTAGAGTGTCATTGAGGAACTTGGCATAAATAGGCATGTTCTCTAAATCTTCAGCAAACGGGATGTTGATCTCAAGCTTCTTCAATATTTCAAGAAACTTCCGAAACTCTTTAGAATCGCTCTTCTTCCTGGTTCTCAAGGGATATGGAAGTGTCGGCAATATTGAAACAAATTATGCACGTACCTCTTATTTTTATGGCTTAACATTAGTCTCTGCCTTCTTGGGCTGAACCCTCACTACCTCATCATCATCAAAGAGTTCATGATCCATAGACTTCGGAGCTGTGGCTCGTGCATTCGTGGGATAAGGAGGATCAGTTTGAGCCTTCCCACTTCTCGTCGTGACAGCTTTTATTGGATGGGATCCCTCCACCTGAATGATGTTGGCTCCCAATGGAGATGGCATATATAACTGATTCAAAATCTTCCCGACCTATTATTCCACATTCCGTACTGCGGCCTTGGTTGTCTGTTAACGAACAGCTAGATATGACATATATTCTCTAAATTTGTGACATTCCTGCCCATCTGTAACATCATGTCCATGTCACTATAATTTCTTGTCTGCTGTGCTCCCTCCTCATGTTGAAATTGTGCTTGAAGTGCTTTGATTTCAGGCTCAGGTACCTTAGATAATTTCTTACATTCCCCCAGCTGAGATTCTCGGTTAGCAATCTGCCTCATCAACTAATATGCCCCCACCTTGTCAACTTTGAATAAGAAACTCCCTCCATCTTCCCTATCCACACGCTCTTGGTCTTCATGGCCTAGTCCGTGGTAGAATACCTGAAAAGTCTTGTAGTCTTCGAAATCGTGGTTAGGGAATTTTCTCAAAATGTTCACAAATCATTCCCATGGGTCCACTAAAGTTTCATTCTGCCGCTGCTCGAAACTCAGAATCTGAGCTTACAATTTAATCACTCGGTGCACAAGTTAGAATTTCTCTAAGAATTCTTCAGCACATTGATCCCACGTGACAATAGAGTTTGATTCTCGAGTTTGCAACCAAGCAGATGCTGCGCCGCTTAGATAGTACGGAAAAAGCACAAGTTGGAAACTATCAGAACTAACATCCTTGTACGTCGCAGATCGACAAAATGCATTAAACCACCCGATGAACTCATTTGGGTCTTCTTCACTCTCACCACTAAACTGAAATAGACTCATAGCTGATTGGATAGTAGAGGCATGATGTTGAAAGTTCTCAGACTGAATGTCTTGCACCCTGATGGATGGGCTGTTTCCAGCTATAGGAGCCTGCAAACCTATGACAAGAGATGTTCAAGACTGATTGTAGATGGTCAGGCTCTTGCAAGCGTCGAATTACACAGTCAGTTCAGTCATCTTCTATTAGGGGTGCAACTTGGACGGGCTGAACCCGACCAACCCGAACCCAGCTCGGATTAAAGTCGGGCTTGGGCACATGTTTTGAGTAATTTGGACGGGCTCGAGCAAAAATTCTCAACCCGAATTGCAATTAGGGTCGGGCTTGGGTATGAATATTAAACGACGGGCTAGCCCAAATTGCCCGATTTGTATACTCATAACCTATAAATGTTATATTTGGAGAGTATTATATAGCATATTTATAAAAAATCTATGATTTTTCTCTTAATTATTAGTGATATTTTTAATTATGCTTATTTTCTTAACTAATATATTTTCTCACAAAATATTTAGTATTCTCTTGTATAAATGAATAGTTTTTTAATTCATTCTAAAAACATATAGTCATTGTTGTTAGCTTTAAATAAAATAAAATTGAAGTACCGAAATTCAGGACAATTTTGATTGAGGTGAATGTGATAATTATGTTAATTTATTTAGTTTAATGGGCTAGCCCGAATTCAACCCGAACCCGAATTGGTTTGTTCGAATTTAGGCTTGGACGGGCTGGCGATTCTTCTAACCCGGGCTAGGCTGGGCTTGGGCAACTCTGACAGAACTCGGGCTTGGGCTCGGACAAGGGTGTTAACCCCCCCAGCCCGCCCGAATTGCAGTCCTATCTTCTATGTGATATCCTCAAGAGTTATCTGATCTGATGTATTACTCTCTGAATTCTCGTTTTCTGAATGTGAGGAGTCTCTGGATGAGGATCAGATCTCTTTGAGGATGATATCTCTTTGATATTTCCACCCATCCTAAATACCTCCTTACTAAGATCAACAACGAGGAAAAAGATCACAACAACTAACAAAAATAATAATAAGAAGAACTGAAAATAAAATGTATCCTAAGTTAATTATCAATCTCACTAATATAACCGTTAAATCCTCAACACCGGAACCAAAAATTTGACTAACCTATATTACGCGTACTGCGCAAGTATACCGTCAAGTAGTAATTTGGAGTATTTACGATTCCGAGTTGTCAAACCCACAGGGAGTTGAACAGCTATTAGCTAATAGTTAAAAAACTTCAAATAACAAGTAACCAGTAAAAAAGGGATTGATCAATTTGTAAGTTCTCCAGCCACAACCAAGTGGCTCTATGTAACTACGAACTGCAATTTAACTAACTAACTGTTGATATGGAGAAAATAGGTGACTTATGGTCCCAAGGGTACTAAGTTGATTCCGGATTATATTCTCAACACTTCACTCTTTCTTCCAACATACTAGGTTATACTTATGAAGTATATCCTTCAAAAATGCATCACACAGTAATATAGTAAGCGATAATCCCTTTCACTATGCTACCCCTAACAACATTACTCTAGTTGAAGTGCTAAACGTACTCACAAAAACTCTCAGCCTTGCAATTATACCAATCAACACAAACAACTGAAACCAACCTTTAAATGATCACTCTCATTATTTTACCTTCCAGTCTCAAGAACATTAAGAATGTCTCCCTACTCTACTCTAACCTAGGGTTGAGTTATTTTCATACACTCTCCTAGGTAACTAACATGCTATGGTTGATCAAGCCTCACTTGCTAAAGATTAAGAAATTTAGTAGAGGAATGATTGGAAGTAAGAGTAAAATTAAGCATTAAGAATGAAGCAAGTCCATGAATCCAACAGTCAACTAAGTGAAACCCTAGTTGTCCATCAACACCTAGCTATAAGTTTAGCTAGACATCTTGCTTAACATCATTGAAATCTCCATAAAAGCAATACAAAATATTAAGAAGATGGGTTCAAACAGTGAAATATCCAATACGAAGTGATGTAGGTCGTCCCCCTTTGTTCTTGCTTTGTTATCCTCTTGTATATTGCTGTCCTCTTTCTTTCTTCCCCACATGCGTCTAAGTGTTACCATTTCTTCATAAGTTGGCTCTAATTACATTTGAGCCCCAAAATTTTTCCAGCCTCCGTCGCATTTCGGGGGAAATCAAAAGCATTTCGTACAAAATGATTTCTTATCAAATCAAACCATTTCGTATGAAACAGTCCTGGGCAACAGCTTCAAGCTTCCATCATCTTTCAGTTATTGTCCTCGATTTTTCTCTCCTTGTATCCGGAACACAACAACAACTACACCCCGAGATCAAATCCAACAAACATAAAGCTAAATCATAACCAAATGTGCCCAGACTTATCTTCATGCTAGCTCAATAAAATTTCACTTAAGCTCGTCATTAAGATCCAAAACTCCCACATATATCCCCAAAATAGTAACCACATATGCTCAAGATATAGCACTTAAATAGTGCTATCATCACACTATAAATCCAAGCACGTAATTAGGATATTCCATATAATTCGAGAAATAATCGATAGAGTAGATGTGAAGAATGCAAGATTCCAACGGACAATAATATTTCAAATCCACCTACAAAGCCGCGTGTTCAGCGCAAGCATGAAGGGCACAATAGATCTATAGGCATACGAGATTTACCAAATTGGCTCTAGTGAAAGTGGGAGACTCTTGGAGTAGATGCCCTAGAGGCAATCTATGTATAGTATTACATTGTTTTGGCTACAATTTTCATTTGTTATTTATGGAGATATTTACTATAATGAAGTCCTTAAATTGAAATGGGTATTTCATCTTAAATATCCCTAGTCCATTATATTGATTAATAGGACGATCACTATAGAATAGTATGTGGATAGATTGATATGGAGATATCAAGTCTAACACATGGGTATGCTTTAGGCGTAATGGCATACTGGATTGACCCACAACGAGAAGGATACATTAGATTATGTCAATGACACAAGTGCTTCTGGTAGTAACAATGGTTTGTAATCCTTATACTTGAAATCACTAGATACTCCCGTTGTGAAATATCATATTTTGTTATTATCAAACGTTACACCGTAACTGAATAACTATAAAGATAGTAATCGGGAATGATAGGAAGCAAGCTAAGAGATGGTAGTGATGTAGAGAGGATTTGTCCCTCCCACATAATGGGAGTAAATATCCATGAACACTAGAGGGGGTAGTGCTTATGAAATGTCTGGCCAAACTCATATAAATAAATATGGAGATATTGATGTTATCTGTATAGATAAGTCTATTCCCATGATCGAGAAACTACGAATGGGATATACGAGTGTGGCATTTATGTCTCATTTCCAATCAGGATATGGAGACAAATGGATAGATACAACACGGTAACATTGGACACATGGTTTGTCAGATCACTAACTTCTATAAGTTGGGTGACAGAGATGTGTTGCTAGAGACCGCTCTATGTTTGTAATTGTTACTACCAACTAAGTAGAAACCCATGAAGTCACACACCTTATCGATTAAACTGGATTTGGATATTAATTAGCAGGACTAACTAATCAAAAATATCAAAATGCAACCACAAGCAAAGTGAGTAGGACTACAAGGTGGACTAATCTAATTATGGACACTATTAGTATTGGGGCAAATATGTAGTTAACAAGGAGTTACTTACTATATAAGGGAACCTAGCTTATTATTTCTGAACACAAGTGTCACCATTGTGAGAAATAACAAATCAACGGGAGGGAGAGAGTTGAGGCCGAAGCCCCAACCTGTACGCCCCTAGCCGTCGGCCAACTTGTGGCCCGGGGCCCTCGTTGTCTCTTTTTGCGTGATTCTTTTGCCTCCTTCTTCGCGTAGCTAGCAAAAAGAAGTGAAGGGGATCCCAGCATACAATCCTAGGTGTGGATATTCATAGAGACAAATACACAATTCTTCGTATTGATCACACGAACAAGGTACACAATTCGTTGACTTTCATCATGTTATGAATGCTTGCGTACGATCCGTGGAGGGATTTGATCAGGATTTATTTATTTATATTCTGCTGCATTACATGCATTTAAACCCTACAACCATGAGATTCGAAATGGAATCCATGTATACCAACAATATATGGACTGTGGTGGAACCACCCAAAGGGCCTCAGCCCATAGGGTGCAAGTGGGTCTTCAAGAAGAAGACTGACATGGATTGCAATGTTGTTGCCTATCAGGGCCGATTAGTGGCAAAAGGATTCAGACATATTCATGATATAGACTATAATGAAACGTTTTCCCCCGTCGCGATGACCAAATCCATTCGTATGTTACTTACTATTGCTGCTTATCAAGACTATGAGATTTGGTAAATGGATGTCAAAACAACGTTTCTGTATGGAAACCTCCTTGAGGATGTATACATGTCACAACCAGAGGGTTTTGAGAATCAAGAGCATGCAACAAAATTTGTAAGTTGCAACGATCTATTTATGGATTGAAGCAAGCTTCTAGGAGTTGAAATCGACGTTTTGATGACGCGGTCAAAGAGTTTGGCTTCATCAAGAAATAATATTGTTGGGTTTTGATGCAGGTTACGCAGCGGAATAAAAAAAATGAATCCTGTTCAAATCATACCAAGGATCACAGGCAAGCTATCATGACATGATAAGGGCAAACAAGATGTGTACCTTAGTTTGGGAGATCACACGAAAAATAGTGTCTTCGTCTCTATGGATATCCACACCTTGGATTCTTTATTGGATTCTTTCTCACCGCGATGTGCCAGAAACGGAAGAGCGAGGAATGGATCACGCAAAACGAGGCACCATGTCGGCACCTATGGAGGCTGACGACAAAGGGGGAAGACGAGCTAGAGGGCTTCGACCTTCTTGCCTTGTCTCTCTCTCTTACTTTTTTTATGTTCTCTAAACAATGACTTGTATTAAGAATTAACATGCTGTATTCCTTTATATAGTAATAACTCTTTATTAACTACATAAAGGCCCCAATACTAATCATGTCCTTACATGGACTAGTCCACTTGAAAATTAGTCCTACTTATGTTTGCTTGTGGTTGCGTTATGATCCTTTAATTAATTATTCCAACTAATTAATGCCTATATCCAATTTAATCCATCCAGTGTGTGACCCCATAGGTTTCTACTTAGTTGGTAGTAACTACTTACTAACATGGAGCAGTGTCTAGCAACACATTCATGCCACCCAACTAATAGAAATAAGTCAGTGATCCCGACAAACCTTGTGCCCAATGTTCATGTAATGTGTTATCCCTTTGTCCCCATATTCGGATTGGACACGAGACAAAATAGTCACACTTGTATATCCAATCCATAGCTTCTCGATCCTGGGAAATATGCTTATGCAATCAGAGAACATCAATATCTCCATATTAATTTATCTGAGTCTGGCCAGACATTCAATAAGCACCATCCCTCGAGTGGCCCATGGATATTTGCTCCCATTATGTGGGAGGAACAAATCCTCTCTACGTCACTACGATCTCTAAGCTTGCTTCCTATCATGACCGATAACTATCTTTATAGTTACCCGGTTAAGGCGCAACGTTTGATAATATCAAAGCATGATATTCCACAACTATAGTATCTAGTGACGTCAAGTCTAAGGATTAAAATATCATTAGCAGTACGAGAAGCGATTGACTTTGACATAATCTAATGCATCCTTCTCGTTAATGCATACCCATGTGTTAGAATTGAAATCTCCAAATCAATCTTCCCACATACTAGTCTATAGTTGATTGTACCCTTAATTAATATAATGGACAAGGGATTTTTAAGATAAACAACACATTCTATGTAAGAACTTCATTATAATAAAAATCTTAATAAATAATAAATGAATGTTCTAGCCAAAACATCGTCCATACTAAATATAGATTGCCTCTAGGGCACCTATTCAAACAGTCTCCCACTTGCACTAAAGCCAATCTGGCGCATCTCATATGCCTATAGATCTAGTGTGCCCTTCATGCTTTCGCTGCGCAAGTGGCTTTGTGAGCGGATCTGAAAGATTGTCATCCGTTGGAATCTTGCACATCTTCACATCTCCTCTATCGATCATATCACGAATAAGATGGAATCTATAAAGTACATGCTTCGATTTCTGGTGTGATATTAGTTCCTTGGCTTGGACGATCGCCCAAGAGTTGTCACAGTACAACATCATGGGATCCACAAAGCTTAGGACCACACCGAGAACAGTGATGTACTCAGCTTCAGTTGTAGAATAAGCAAGTGTCTCTTTCTTGGAACTCTTCCATCTCAATGCTCCTCCGTTCAGGAAGGACACATACCCCGACTGTGATCTGTAGTCATCCTTGTCAGTTTGGAAGCTTGCATCAGCGTAACTAATTACATTGAGCTCTTCCTCACCTCCAAATATCAAGAACGCATCCTTAGTTCTTACCAACTACTTGAGGATGTTCTTGACAGCAAACCAGTGAATCTCACCCAGATTAGACTGATATCTGCTTACCATACTCAATGCGTATGATACGTCTGGTCTGGTATAAAACATGGCGTACATGATGGATCATATGGCCGAATCATAGGGTATCCTACTCATCCAGTCCCTGTCAATCTCATTGGAAGGACAGTCAGACATAGAGAGAGTGAATCCATGCGACATGGGGAAGAAATCTTTCTTGGAATCTTGCATGTTGTACCTTTTGAACACCATGTCTATATGTGTACTTTGGCTTAGGCCGAGCCGCTTTTTAGATCTATATAGATCTTGATACCAAGTATATAAGCAGCATCCCCTAAGTCCTTCATTGCGAAACACTTTCCCAATATTTAACAGATTATAAAGTAGGAATGTCATTCCCAATGAGTAATATGTCATCCATATACAAGACCATAAACACAATAGAGCTCCCACTAACCTTCTTGTAAACACATGGATCATCTTCGTTCTTGATGAAGTTAAACTCCTTGACTGCCTCATCAAAACGTTGAATTCAACTCCTAGAAGCTTTCTTCAATCCATAAATTGATCGTTGCAGTTTACAGACTTTATTGACATTCTTTGGATCCTCAAAACCCTCCGGTTGTGTCATATACATATCATCGAGGAGGTTCCCATAAAAGAACTTAATTTTGACATCCATTTGCCAAATCTCATTGTCATAGTAAGCTGCAATAGCAAGTCGGATTTGAATGGATTTAGTCATGGCGGCTGGCGAAAAAGTCTCGTCATCGTCAATACCATGAATCTGTGTATAACCTTTAGCCACCAATCGCCCCTCGTAGGCAACTAAATTTCAATCCATGTCAGTTTTCTTCTTGAAAACCCACTTGCAGCCTATGGGCCGAGCCCCTTCAGGTGGTTCCACCAAAGTCCATACTTTGTTTGTATACATGGAATCCATTTCGGATGTCATGGCTTCTAGCCACTTCTTGGATTCTTGGCCTTTCATGGCCTCCCCGTAGGTAGAAGACTCATCATCTATGACTGGTATGTCATCTGGCTCAGTCATGAGAAGTTCGTATCTTTCTGGATCATGACGTACCATTCCTGACCTACGGAGTTCCTGTGTTACCTGAACAGGTTCTTCCACAACAATTTGTGGTTCCTGTTCATGCTTCATCATCGGTTCAGGGGTCTGTGGTTATTGAATTTCTTCAAGTTCTACAATCCTCCCAATTGCTTCTTTAGAGACAAACTCTCTTTCTAGAAACACGCTGTTCCAAGCTACAAACATTTTGTTCTCGGTTGGATTGTAGAAATAATACCCTTACGTTTCCTTAGGATACCCCACAAACTTACACTTATCTTCTTTGGGCCCGAGCTTGTCTGTTTGTAAATGCTTTACATAGACATCGCAACCCCAAATCTTCATAAATGACACTATGGGACGCTTCCCAGACCGTATCTCATATGGTGTCTTCTTGACTGATTTGGATGGAACACGGATAATGGTGAAAGCTGCAGTCAATAGAGCATGTCCCCAAAATGATATTGGAAGATCCGTTTGACACATCATAGATCACACCATATCATATAGTGTGCGATTCCTCCTCTCGGACAATTCCACTGTGGCGTTCCGAGTGGAGTGAGTTGGGATACTATCCCACACTCTCTAAGATATTTGTCAATCTCTTGGCTCAAGTATTCTCCTCCACGATCTGAATGCAAAGCCTTAATACTTTTACCTAGTTGCTTGTCTAATTCATTCTTGAATTATTTGAACAATTCAAATGATTCGGATTTGGCCTTCATATATACAAATCCATATCTACTGAAGTCATCAAAAACGTAATGAAGTAGGTGTAACCACCTCTGACAGGCGTGGGAAACAGCCCACATACATCATTATGTATGGGTGCTAGTAACTCACTAGTCCTCTCACCTTTCTTATTGAAAGGGGACTTTGTCATTTTTCCCAACAAACAAGACTCGCATGTCTCATATGATTCCAAATCAAATGAGTCTAGAAAACCATCCTTATGGAGTCTAGATATGGCCTAAATGCCAGTGCCATAGATATGTATGATTTAAATCATTAGTTTTAATCCTTTTAGTATTTATGTTATATATGGAATTATTTAGAACAAGGATATACAATCCATTAGAAAAATGCGTACTACAATAGTGCCTATTATCAAAATAAATGGAACAACACTTGTCCTTTATTGAAATAGAAAAACCTTTCTCGTCCAAAAAAGAAACGGAAATAATGTTTCTTACCATAGCACGCACGTAATAGCAATTGCCTATTTCTAAAATAATTCGAGAAGGAAAAGATCGCTCATAGACGCCTATAGCTAATGCAGCAACTCTTGCTCCATTCCCGACTTGCAAATCTATCGCCCCTTTAGCCAATCTTTCATTTCTTTTCAAATCCTGCACATTTCGACAAATTTGAGATCCACATCCAGTATCCAACACCCAATATGAAGAAATATATAGATTGACGTCTATAACTAAAATACCTAGTGTTTGTGGAATCACCATTCCAAGCTTCTTATCCTCTAGATACTTGGGGAAATTCCTCCTCTAGTGACCCGGCTGGGTACAGTAGTGACAATCATCTTTAGCCACACCCCCACTAGGCTTTAGGGCTTCATTGGACTTTGCAAATTTCTTGCGCTTTCCTTTGGAAGTAGGCAACTCCCGTGCCCTTATTTCTATTCACCATCATTATGGCCTTGCCCTTGCCTTTATTGATGCTTTGTTCAGCTGTCCTTAGCATGTTCAGCAAGTCCGGCAGAGCTTTACTGATCTCATTCATATTATAGTTCATGATGAACTGGTTATAACTATCAGGCAACGATTGCTAGACAAGATCAGTTTCCAACTCTTGTCTGAGTGGAAACCCTAGCCTTCTGAGCTCTCTATGTACCCGATCATTCGGAGTACATGAGGCCCAACTGGTTCCCTTCTGCTAGATTGCTCTTGAACTGTACCTTGGACACTTCTTACCGATCATGTCTTTCCTCTTCTTGAAAAAATTGTTTCAAGTGTTTGATCATATCGTAGGCTTCCATGTTCTCATGTTCCTTCTGAAGCTAAGAGGTCATGGTTCAAAGCATGAGAAATTCACATCATTAGAATCATCCACATGTTTCTGATGTGCTCTCACGGTAGCAAGAACGGACTCATCCTGGGGTGGTTCTGGTATAGGATTGTCTAAGACGTAAAATTTCTTTTCTTGATTAAGGAAGATTCTTAAGTTTTTGTACCAGTTAAGGAAATTTGTTCCAGACAATTTGTCCTTCTCAAGGATAGATCGCAGAGATGAAGTCGACGCGTGATTGTTTTCCATTGGAATTCTACAAAAATGAGAAATGTGCAATTTTAGTATTTTGAACAGTTTAACTATATTCAACAATGGCTAAATAATTAAATATAGCTCCCACTATTTTCTCGAATTATTAGCCCTCACCATTAATGCGGAAAATATCATATATATTTTCTATCGAGTCCAAGATCCATATTTCACTTCTTCTTGAGCTTGCTTTGGAAAGTCACCCAGGAATTGGTTATTTAGGTTGGAACCCCTTCCAATTGCATCCCACTCAATTCTTGGTCCAATTAGGTGAATAATTTCTATTTCTTTATCCTTTAGATAACACCTAATTGTCATGCATCTAGGCTCATCAATCCAATTAACTTTTCCTAGTTGCGTCCAACCTCTTGCTTCAACAATCACACATTACTTGCTTGTGTCGCCGCAACACACCAAAGGTGAATTAAAACGCCTTGCGTTGGCAAGACCGAATTTAATAGACCTTGATCATGAAGGGTGTTTAGGCAAGAGAAGGCAAAACGCAATATTTCCATTGAGGGATTTAATTTTCATTATCTAATCGTTTGGTTGATCTCATCAACATGATCTACTTATTTGGATTGGGCCATCCACAACAAAAGATTAAACTTGTTTATTATTATCTTGTTAACGTTTTGCTTGTATCACACATACACACAAAATAAACAACAAGACATAAATAATAAAAATCCACAAAATAAAAAATAGCGCGGCATGAATAAGGCCCCTAAACAAAGATATTACCAAACCAATGATAATATCTATATTCCCTAAAGTGACAAGCTCATCTCCATGTGCTCCACCATAGCCGCACGCGTAGGATGCGAGTCCTCACCGTCTTTGTGGCTTCTTGGTCCTCCGGTCTTCGTCTCCATGCTCCTGGCTATCATCTAAATATTATAATTATAGCCTAATATCTAGAATAAATAAATAAATAAATAAATAAATAAATAAATAAATAAAATCTCACGTGTTGAGAAGATGATCAGCTCGCAGGCCGTAAAATTAAATAAATTTTACATTAATTTGATCAGCTCGCAGGCCGTAAACCAAAACACACAAATTTAAACATCCACAACCTAGGCCATATCCATCCACCATGAAACAAAGCACATAATACAGTTAAAACCAATTTTTAACGCGCTTGTTCAATTTTTGTTTGAAATTAGGCAACTAGGGTTAAAACAGTCCAAGGAATTAACCATCCAACATGGCCGAACCACCAAAGGACCAAGGCAAGGCCTTGGGGCGTCTGCCAAGCCTCACGCGCAGCTAGGCCGCACGCTAGGCCGGCCCAACCCCTTGGCCGAGCTCTAGCTTGGGCGGCAAGGAAAGGGGGGCGGTCCCATAGGGGCCGTCCCTCCTTTATGGAATTGTATCCAAAAAAATTCCTTGCCTTGTTGCCCAAGCTTAGTTGTTTCTATGTTTGAAAAACTCTTTTCCAAGCTTGTGCCCAAACCCTAATTCCTAGATCCAAAATTGTTCACATCCTATGTGATCAAACTCACCAAAATTCACATTCAATGTTTAATTAGGTCTTATTTGTCTTGAATCAAATCTAATTTGCATCTAGTATACCAATTAATTTCAGTTTTCGCGTAGTATGACTAAAACGGTGTATAAACAGAAATCGTAACACATAAAATCATGTTATGCGCTACGACCTACGGCTCTGTTACCAATGTTGCGTTTTGATGCAGGTTACACAGCGGGAATGACGAAAAATTATCCAGATCAAATCCCACAAAGGATCACAGGACAAGCCATCATAACATGATAAGGGCATAGAAGATGTGTACCTTAATTTGGGAGATGACACGAAGAATATTGTCCTCGTCTCTATGAATATCCAAACCTTGGATTCTTCATTGGATTCCTTCTCACCGTGGTGTTCTAGCAACGGAAGAAAGAGTAAGAGATCACGTAAATCAAGGAGGAAGGTCGCGCCTATGGGGAGGCCGACACGTCAGGTAGGGGGACGGGTGGGAGCTCTGGCTCCTTCCTTGTCTCTGTCTCTCTTGCTTTGTTATGTTCTCCCAATAATGACTCACTTAGAGAAATAACAAGCTAGAGTTCCTTTATAAAGTCATAACTCTTTGTTAACTACATAAAGTCCCCAATAATAATCATGTCCTTACATGGGTTAGCCCACTTGCAAATTAGTACCACTAAGTTTGCTTTCGGTTGCGTTATGATCCTTTTATTAATTAGTCCATCTAATTAATACCTATATCAAATTTAATCAATCTGGCGTGTTACCCCATAGGTTTCTACTTAGTTGGTAGTAACTATTACTAATATGGAGCGGTGTCTAGCAACACATCCACGCCACCCAACTAATAGAAATAAGTTAGTGATCCCGAAAAACCTTGTGCCCAATATCACATATTGTGTTATCCCTTTTTCTCCATATACAGACTCAACACGAGACTAAATAGTCACACTCGTATATCCAAACCATAGTTTCTCGATCCTGGGAATATGCTTATGCAAGCAGATAACATCAATATCTCCATATTAATTTATCTGAGTCTGGCCAGACATTCAATAAGCAGCATCCCTCGAGTGGCCCATGGATATTTTCCCATTATGTGGGAGGGGAAAATCCTCTCTACGTCACTACAATCTCTAAGCTTGCTTCCTATCATGCCCGATAGCTATCATTATAGCTTTCCGGTTAAGGCGCAACGTTGGATAATATCAAAGCATGATATTCCAAAACTAGAGTATCTAGTGACTTCAAGTATAAGGATTACAATATTATTAGCTCTAAGAGAAGCGATTGTGACTTTGACATAAGTTAATTTATCCTTCTCGTCGTGGGTTAATCCAGTATGCCATTACTCCTAATTCATACCCATGTGCTAGATTTAATATCTCCATATTAATCTACATACACACACACACTAGTCTATAGTTGATCGTCCCGTTAATCAATATAATGTACTAGCGATATTTAAGCTATATAACACATTGTATCTAAGGACTTCATTATATTAAATATCTTAATAAATAATAAATGAATGTTCTAGCAAAAACATTATTCATACTTAATATAGATTGCCTCTAGGGCACCTATTCCAACAAAATCCTTTCTACGTTACTACGATCTCTAAGCTTGCTTCCTATCATGCCCAATAACTATCTTTATAGTTACCCGACTAAGGCACAACGTTTGATAATATCAAAGCATGATCTTCCACAACTAGAGTATCTAGTGACTTCAAGTCTAAGGATTATAATATCATTAGCACCACGAGAAGCGATTGTGACTTTGACACAATCTAATGCATCCTTCTCGTTGTGGGCTAATCCAGTATGACATTACTCCTAATGCATACCCATGTGTTAGACTTAATATCTCCACATCAGTCTATCCACATACTAGTCCCATTAATCAATATAATGGACTAGGGATATTTAAGATAAACAACACATTCTATCTAAGGACTTCATTATTTTAAATTTCACAATAAATAATAAATTAATGTTCTAGGCAAACATCGTCCATACTAAATATAGATTGCCTCTAGGGCACCTATTCCAACAAATAGGAGTCTTGTGTTTACAAGAAGGTTCGTGAGTGTTCTGTTGTGTTTCTGGTCTTTTATTTGGATGGCATACTACTCAATGGAAACAACATTTATACCCTGAAATTTGTGAAAGATTGGCTAGGAAAGTGTTTTGCAATGTAGGCCTTAGGGGATGCAGCTTATATACTTGGTATCGAAATCTATAGAAGCTGCTCAGCCTAAGCCAAAGTACATATATAGACAAGGTGTTGAAGCAGTTCAACATGCAAGAATAGAAGAAAGTATTCTTTCCCATGTCACATGGATTCACCCTTACGAAGGATAACAGTCCTTACAATCAGATTAAGAAGGACGGCATGAGTAAGATCCCATACGCGAGCTATAGGATCTATCATGTACGCCATGTTGTGTAATAGACCAGATGTGTCACACCTGTTGAGTATGACAAGAAGATACCAGTCAAATCCGTGTGAGAGTCACTGAATTGTTGTCAAGAATATCCTTAAGTACTTGAGAAGAACTAAGTATGCATTCTTGATATTTGGAGGAGTGGAAGAACACAGTGTATTAGGTTACACTAACGCGATCTTTAAAACTAACAATGACGACTATAGATTGCATTTGGGTTATGTGTTTTCCCTGATTAAAGGAATTGTGATCTGGAAGAGTTCCCAGCAAGAGACAGTTGCTGATTTTACAACTGAATCTGAGTACATTACTGCGTGAGGCGCAGCAAAGAAAACTGTTTGGATTAGGAAGTTCATCACTAAGCTTAGTGTGGTTTCTAGCATTGTGGATCCCATTGTGTTGTATTGTGACAAAACTGGGGCGATCTCACAAGCCAGGGAACCCACGTCTCACTAGAAATCCAAGCACGTACTTAGGAGATTCCATATCATTCCAGAGATCACCGATAGAGAAGATGTGAAGATATGCAAGATTACAACATATTACAATCTTTCAGATCCAACGACATAGCCTCTTGTTCAGCGAAAGCATTAAGGGAACACTAGATCTATAGGCATACGAGATGCACCAGATTGGCAGTAGTTCAAGTGGGAGACTGTTGGAGTAGATTCCCTAGAGCCAATCTATATTTAGTATGAACATTGTTTGGATAGAATATTCAATTATTTCACGGAGATACTTAATTTAATGAAGTCCTTAGATTGCAATTGTTTTTTATCTTAAGTATCCCTAGTCCATTGTATTGATTAATAGGACGATCACTATATACTAGTTTGTGGGTTGATTGATATGGGGATATAACGTCTAACACATGGGTATGCATTAGGAGTAATAGCGTACTAGATAGACCCACAACGAGAAGGCTACATTGGATTACGTCAACTTCACAAGTGCTTCTCGTAGTGACAATGGTGTTTTAATCCAAAGACGCGAGGTCACTAGATATTATAGTTGTGAAATATCATGTTTTGATATTATCAAACGTTACGCCGTAACTGTGTAACTATAAATATAGTGAAGGGGTGTACAGTAGGTAGAAATACAGGATCGATAATCTAGAAGGGGGGGGGGGGTGGGGTTGAATAAAGTATGCCAACTTTTGCTTAACTTGCAAGAAGAATGGTTTCAAAAAGAATTATAATGAGTGAAGAGTGATTCAAGGCCTTGAAATGAGTTTCAAGCCCTTGGAATGAAAACAGTTGAAGTATAAAACGAGAAGTCTATTTCAAGACTTGAAATGAGTTTCAAACCCTTGAAATGAAACTGTTTTGAATGGTGCAAAAGAACTAAGTATAGAGCTGAAAAGGAAATGCAAGAGACACAAGCTAAGCCTTAGATCTGAAGCACAGAGAGATGCATTACTCTATTACAGCTTGTGGTTCTCACTAACCTATCTAGTACCTTCTCTAGCTAACTGATTAACTAAGAATTCTCTATTGTTCACCTTGAACAATCCACGAGAATAAGAACTAGAAGTATTATCAGAATTATATATAAATTATGTTCTGAATAGAAGAACACTAGAACTGAATCTGCACTGAGTATGCTGTGTTCTTCAGATGCTTGGATTGCGAGAATGAATCCGCTTCTTTGTTGCTTGTCAATCCATGTATGTGTTTGAGTGTGTCTCTGCTGATTTTCTTTGAAATCTCTCTTTCACACACCCTCTTAAGGAGCTAGTTTTGAATTGGAAATCTTCAGGATATTCCTGAAACTAACTTCCCTAAAAATCAGCAATGTATCTTGACTCTTCTAACAACTCTTCCAACGGGGTTATCAGTATCTTCAGAGAATTGACTTTATCTTGTAACTGCATATGTTCGGAAGGTCAAGACATATTTGTATAAGCACATAATCAATCAAATAATCTAGTTTTTTTTTCTGCAAGATCACTGTTTAGGCATGTAACCGTGTAAAATAGGAAATTGATTTTCCCTGCGAAAACTTGTTCATACAGATTGATTAATAATAGTTTAGTGCCACAAAAATATTTTTCATTCATCATCAAGGTGAATATAATCAAGCATAAAGATGTGGGAGTCAGATTAAACAGATAAGCTCCCCCTAAGTTCATGTTGTATACTGCTTAGTATGTTTCAAACCTTTGAAAATATTTTCAAGGCCTTGAAACAAACAAGCTGTTTCAAGCCTTTGAAACTAGATGAACTTAAATGGGATAATTTAAGATAAAAACAATTTCAATTTAAGGACTTCATTATATTATATCTCAATATCTAATAAAAACGAATAGTCTAGCCAAAACAATGTTCACACTAAAATATTCCTCTTGGGCATAAACCAACAAATAGTTCGGTCACATTCATATTGTCATGCTTTAAAAGTGAAAAATGATTCATAATTTTAAGAACTCAAAATTTTCAATTTAATTCCTTACACACCAGTTTATTTTTACTTTATAAAAAAAGTTACACATACGTCTAAGGACAATATCATAAATCTACGAAATAAAAAAATCTGCGTAGAATTTGCGAAAAGTCCACTAAAACTATTACTTATAGATGGAGGGATCAGAAAAGAAGGAATTGTATCTCGGACAAAATAACACAGTTGTAAATGAAAAATGGATCAAATCAGCGGGAAGTCAACCTCTGATAGTGACATGGTTTATAAATTCAAAGACAATATGTAGGCAAGTAATACATGATCAATACTCTAGAGGGGGGGGGTGGGGTTGAATAGAGTATGTCAACTTTTTGCTGAAAGAGTGGTTTTCAAGCAAAGTGTAAAGATCAGATGGGGTTTCAAGGCCTTGAACTTAAATTCAAGCCTTTGAAACTAAAACCAATAGTAAGAAAAGTTACTGATCTTTTTCAAGGCCTTGAAATGCCTTTCAAGGTCTTGACTGAAAACTTGGTTTGAAGCAGTTAACAGAATGAGTATAGAACTAAAAAGTAACTGCAAGGGACACAGTGATTTTACAGAGTTCAGTTCTTAATGATCTATGTCTCTGCCCCAGGGATCTAATCACTGCAGAATTTGCAACAGACTTCTTAAGAATCAAAATCAAAGCCCTATATCTAAAGCACAGAGAATTCCCTTACTCTATTACGCTTGTGGTTCTCTCTAACCTATCTAGTACCTTCTCTAGCTAACTGATTCAGTAAGGATCTCTTGTTGTTCAATTGAAAAACACCACGAGATTAAGATGTGAGAAGTATTAACATAATGATACAAAAATGAAGTACATAATGAATAACACTGAGTGAAGTAGTTAAGTCTGCAATGCTCTTCTAGAACTTGGATTTGAAGTGAATTGATCTTCTTCTGTGTTGCTTGACAATCATTGATAGCTGTTTGAATCCCTCTAATGTTCAGTGCTTCGAATTTTCTCTCAACAGTCTTCTTATCCTGCTTGTGTGAAACGCAAAATATATAGGATCTTCTTCAACAGAATTTACTAAAACTAAGCACCAAATCTTTAACTCAGCTCAATTACAACGGCTAGTTGCTTGATATCTTCCAAGATATTGATATGATCTTCCATCTGCAGGTCTTAGGAAAGTCAAGACATAATTCCATAATTGGAGGATCAATCTGCAAGCTGGATTCCCTTCTTTGCATAACAGTAAATAAGGAGACTTTCCCTGCAAAATATATAACTAATAATCACTGCAAATACTCAGACAAAACAGTGATATTAACATGTAATAAAATACCAGATTAGTTTGTCTTTCATCATCTAAAGTAGCATAATCAAGTACAAGAGACTTAGGATTGAATTGAGGGATGAACTCCCCCTTGTTCCTTCTTATGAACTGATGTTCAGTTTAAAAGCCTTGAAAACAGTTTCAAAGCTTTGAAACCAAAACTCGGTTTCAAGGCTTTGAATTCTTTTCCAAGTTCCTGAAACCGGCAGTGAACTTAGATAAATGATTGGCCAATATTTCTTCTGGTTCCGTTTCATTAATGAAAATGAAGATATGAAAGATGACCAACCCAAATTAACATGTAAACTTCCGGCTAAGGTCACGTGGTTGTGAATTATGTGTGACGATTAGAGTCAATAACACTATCTGCCCCATGTATATGATATTTCTGCTAGTTGAGAGTATTGTGTATGAGCTAGGAGTGTAAAGTTTAAGAGAGTAGATGTGTGTGGTATGTCTGTAATTAGTGATACTTGAGTCATGAGTGTATCTGTAACAATGTATACATACTACATTTAGTGGAATAGTTAGTTCATCAATAACAGAACCCTCTTCATCGTCTTCCTCATTCTTGACCTAGCTATCAGAACAAATTGCTCATCGCACTTAGATCCGCTGCCGTTTTTCTGCCATCTCCGATTTTGGTTATGGCTGATTCGACCTCCGCCCAGTCTACGTATGTGGTCATGAATTCGTCAGAATCGCTTAAATTTTTACCAGGACCGAAATTAAGTCTGTGTCTACAACTACAGAAAAAGAGTGATTGTAGTTCTTTCGGGCAGATTATATTATCACTTCTAGGAGCAAAAGTAAAAGAGCAAATTGGAATTTCTTGTACGGATTTCACTATATTTCTGTTTCAGTTGGAAGTGCTAGTCACGGGTGTTGATTCTCTTCGAGTAAATCTTTCTCCAATCAAATTACGATCAAGGATGCTTTCTGTCTTAAATTTTAAAATTAATTTTCATTTTAACCCAAAGATATTTTCAAGATACTGGCAAGACAAAGCCAGAAGAAATTACTCGACTGATTGTGAATTGATTGACTTCAAATATTCTAGGAGTATTTCTTTTGATTTGTACTTTCTATCAATGAATTGTGGTGAAGTTCTAACATATGGGCGTTCAGAACACATTGTTACTATGCACTCCTGAGTTGCTGAAGTCCTGAACGTTTTCCAGGGTGATTTTGAGAAGTCAGCTGTCTGCTAACTCATTAGAATGAGTCTAAGGGAAGCTTTAATCAAATCAATCAATAATTTTTCGTTGCTTTTTGCGTCCTACATTGCTCTCCATTGAAAACTTAAGATATTTCTGAAGATTATTCAGCATGTTTTGTAGCTTAAAAGACAAGAAAGAGAAAATAATATGTATGATTTCCACTCCCGTGGTCCACCTAATTGAAAACAGAGAATTAAACTTCGCTTCCTTTCTCTTTTTTTTTTTTTTTCTTTTTCCCGTTGCTTTTTTTCAAGTCAATGAAGATCAAAAAGCACAATCTAAAAAAAAAAAAATCGAAAAGCACAAAGGAGGCGTAAAAGGAAAAGAATTATCACTTTCGATCACCTACCAACAAAGCAATGAAGGGATAAATGATAATTCCTGAATTCGAATCTTAAACTATGATCACAGGAGAAACGTATATCAATTATGATTCTGCATTTTACCTAGTTCTCTCAATGATGTCGCGCAACCACATAACGAGGATAAACCACACCGACAAGATTTTAAAAAGTATGGTAATCTGAGAGGGTTGATGCATTTTCTTCCAGTTTGTGGCTGCTGTGACTCCACTGACATACTAAATGGTCACTGTAAGCGAGTGCCAACATATGTCGGCTTATAAGTGTTATAAATTGGACTTACGGAAGACATGCACTGATATGTACTGCAGGGCATGTCAATGGACAGCTAACAATATTCAGAGTATTAAAATGCTCCCAATAAAAACTATAATTAACCACCGGTAACGAAACTGAAAAATTAAAAGAAAATAATATGTTACAAATGAAAATATGAAATAGATTGTTAGTATTATTCACTTGGTGTACAAAACTTCGAATCATCCTATCAGAATGACAATGTCTCACTCAAGACACACTCCCCAGGACTGAAAGCAATTGACTCTGATGAGAAAACAAGTAGGCATGAAGTGAAGCAATTTTCCATACCGGAGGGTGGGTTTTTTGGCTGGTCTTGGCCAGAAAATTGAACTGTCCTCTCCTATGAATGTTACTCTCAGGTCCCTACTGGTGGTGTTTTCAGTTTCATTTGATTATCGAAGAAACTGGTGCTTTAAGGTTTTTGGAAAAAAATAAATGAAGACTAGAAAATATGTAGTTTACCTTTGTGGTGTTAAATTTATGGCCGATGTTGGACGTGAAACAATTATAATTAATGTCCAATATTTTCCCATATTTTGAAGCTCTTAGACTTCCTGAAGCGTTAGTTCTTGCCACAGAAACATTATGATGGCCTCAACGTTGTTGACATGGCCTTAACGTTGTTGGCATGCATCGATCTCATCTAACGAATTGGTGCAAACATTGAGGAACACCAAAGTGCACCCCATGCAATATTTTGCCAATTACACAGGTTCCATTAGAAAAAAATGTCCTTGTGCTAACAAGGAGTTCTTAGACAATCCACTGAGCATTGCAGAACGCAAATGGGAACCTCAAACAACTATCTGGGTTACAGTGCCAACGCTGGTCGCTACGCAGTTTCTACCATTAGATGGTTAAAGAAACTGCTTGAGGGCACCAAAACTGAAGGGCCAACACAACCTTACCACATGCACTGCAACATGCTCTGCCACAAGACACTTGCAATGTAAAACATGTTCATAAAATACCGATGGCCTCAGATATAGTTTGCTTTAGGCTACCAAAGTACAATAGACGACCCTGGTTGGTGAACAAAGGTGCTCAGAACGTGCCAACGTTTCACCAAGAACATTGGTGAAGCCAGTGGCTGGTGGCGGAAATTATAATGGGGGAAATACAATTATGTGATTCTTAAGCACAATAACTGTCATGTGGCCGGCCTACGAGACCAAAAACAAGCTAAGGTGACAAACAACTGTTTGATTTGCTCAAGTTCTAACCATACGGTAGTCTTGTTTCACAGCATACATTCCCCTCATATGCAGTAAAGAATTCTGTATTCCATGGGTAAAAGGTCCCACTCACTCTGAATGGTGCAGAAACAGAAGACTGATGAACTTATCAACTTCCACCAGCTGCTTTTCTTGTTCCGAAAATTGCCATTGTGATTTGTATATAGCAGAGAGATCATTATAGCATTCATTATCTAATGTGGAGGCCACAAAGCACTGGATTACATTACCAAAATCTGGTTAGTGTTCCAAGGGCACATAAACTGTACTGGTACTCTGATTATGGTCCCCCTGCCCTCCTTCCAAAACAAACATCCTATCAAATAAATTGTAGTTTACCATTCATTATCTGATGTGGGCCTTCGAGGGAAAAGAAACAGCGAATTTTTATTTTCTGTAGTAGTATGTGGTTTGTTGTTCCATCTAATCTAAAAAATAAAAATGAAAAAGTAAGTGGAAGTTGGCACTGATGAGATGGGAGTAATGTTCTTGTCATGATGAGTGTGAAAAAGGCAAATTGGAAAACAAATGAGCAGCTTCTTTCATAGTCTTAATGCTGGGTGGGTAACAACAACTGGGTTGCAACAACTGGGTTGCAACAATTTTCATCTCCAATAAAGAAGATTCAAGCAATTGTACCTGAGAGGATCCTTAATTTGATCTTTCACATCTCTCTCACTGCCACAAATAACTTCACCACATCTACCCCTTCATTAGTCAGCTAAAACCTCTAGAAGGAGCATCGCTCCCGCTCCCAAACCTCGCTCTGGCGCTTTCGAGACCAAACATCGCTGTAAAGGCGCTCCAGAAAATAGAGAGCTCGTTTTCGTAAGCGAATTACTTTCAAAGTCAATTTACCATTAATTTGGACTATACTTGATGATTAGTCTCAACTTATTATGTGCCAGTTTAATAATTGAACTATTTAAACATTATTCTTCCTTATTGAAGAACCCTATTTGACAATTGAATACTGACAACACCTTTAATAAAAAAATATTCTCACGTGTCAAATCAGAATATCATATGTAAATATTAGTTTTTTTCATAAAACTATAGTAATTAAATATTATATATAGACGCTCTCGTGACGCTCTCAAATGCAATCCTTCTGAAATTAGACGTTTTTCCGCTCCCGTTCCAGTTCGCGCTCCCGCTTCGCTCCCTCTCTAGGTGACTTAGGTTTTGCTACCTTATTGGGGAGCTCCGCATGCCACGTGAAGGCGCAACAAGCTTTTTCTATCGAAGTCGCATTGAACATATGAAAAGGGAATTATTGGTTGCTTCAACTCTTCTGGGATGTTTCTTCGCCTAAACTCATTCATCTGCTCTTCTGATATCGGATAATATCGAATGCGACAATTTTGAGAGAAGTCGACAAAACTCCCACGTAGTTTAGAGGCTACCACCATGATTCTAACAAATTAGGGTATGAAAGAATAAAGATATTGTTAGCAAATTACATGTAGCGCCCAGTGGGGTGCACATGTAATTAGTCACAAGCCCTAAGGGGTTAGCTGCAATTAGCTATAAGTCTGTCTATATAAGGAGACAGAGCCTTCTACTGAATAAGTAGTAGTACAAGTGTGTAGAGATCATGTGCTGATCAAAAACAATTCTAGGAACCTTAGCCTCTCTCTCTAACTTGCATCCAAATATGGAAAGTGTGATGAAACATAGTGTTCGTCCTTGAGATTCACACTAGACCGGTGGGAGCAAGACGAAGGTGAAGGCACGTGAAAGCAAGCAACAATAACGATCATCATCCTCTGCGTGGGAGCTTAGGAGAAGAGATAAACGCGTGATTCTTGCACTTTAATTACGTGTTTAGATCTATATGTGTTTAGATCGGTTTCTCCTTTCATTGGTATCGAGCCATAGGCTTGTTTTCGTGCTTCGTAGTCTGAATCCGTACCTGCAGTAGAAAATCGAGTTTTTGATTTTTCTGAATCTGTAGGCGAATCTTATATGATTGCGTAGATCCTTCCATGAGGATTTCAGAAATATAAGATTTGTATTTTTTGGACAAGACTGTTTAAAGATTCGGAATTATATTAATATGGAATGTTGATTTGATTATTAAATGTAGTTGTTTCAATGTTGTTAAAATTGGACAACTTGAAAGCACGGGAAGGCGTTGATTGGGCCATACGCGCCACCGACGGTGTCGCCATGCGCACGCACGCGCCACACGCCCCGCACGCGCCAAAGGGATGGCGGCGGCAACTGACATGTTTTTGTGTTTTGGTGCAGGTTACGCAGGGGAAAAACAAAAAAATTGCTTGCCCCAAACTCTCCACGGATCGCAGGTGAAGCATCATAACATGATGAAGGAGAAAGGGTTACCTTTTCGATCTCACTGCTCACTGCATATAAGTAGTGTCCACGGTTTGAATTAACTTTCGTTTCAGTCCAATTTGCTATTTAGTCTTACTAAATATACACGTTGTTGCACTTTAATCCCTGATTCTTTATTGTTAATTAGTCCAACTAATTAATATCTACATCGAGTCTAATAATTTGGTGTGTGACCCTGCAGATTCCAATTACGTTGGCAGTAACAATAATAAAAATTGAGCGGTGTGTAGCAATACATCAATGCTACCCAAGAAATAGGAGTAGGCAGTGATCAGACAAACCTTTGTGACCAATGTTACCGTGTTGTATAGTCCTTTTGTCAAAGTATCTGGATTGGACACGAGACACAGATATGACACTCGTATATCCAATCGATAGTTTCTTGAACATTGGAATAGACTTATCTGAACATATGACATCAATATCGTGTAATGATTTAACTAAGCCTGGCCAAGCATTTGTTAAGTACTACTCATTAAGTGGCCATGGATACATACTCCCGTTATGTGGGAGGGACAAATCCTCTCTACATCACTACCATCTCTCATCTTTCTTCATACCATGTGCGATTATCACCTTTATAGTTACCCAGTTACGATGTAACATTTGATGATATCAAAAACTGATAATTCACAACTAGAGTATCTAGTGACTTCAAGTCAAAGAACCACAACACCATTTTCACTACAAGAAACACTTATGACATTCACATAACTTCTATGTAGGTGTCTCGTGAAGGGTCAATCAGTATGCTATTACTCCTAATACATACCCATGTGTGAGACCAGATATCTCCATATCAATCTACCCACATACTAGTCTCTGTGCATAGTGATCGTCCTAATAACCATTATACTTGACATGGGAGAATTTAAGATACCAACAATTGCAATCTAAGGACTCCATTTTGTTAATATCTCCATATCAAATAAAATGCATAGTTTAGGAAAAACAAGGTTCACTAAAATAGATTACCTCTAGGTAATACACCAACATGTGGCACTAGGGGTGACGTGGTAGTAACACATCAGCACTAGGGCCGACGTGGCAGCTGGCATGGCATGATGGCGTGGCAGACAAGTAAGCCTAGAAGTTGGCGTGGCATGCCATGTGTCGCTGGCTGGACCGCGATTTGGAATCCAAGTCCGCACGCGCTGACGTGGCAAACGGCCAACTGATAACACGTGAGGGAGGCAGACGCGCCCACGCGCGACTGCGCTTGAGGGCACGTGCGGCATCCTCCCGACGTCTTTTTTCATCCAATTTTTTCCTGGCTAATCCAAATTAAATTTCCTATTCTATGGGATATTTGTCATAATTTTTGGTAATATATGAATTTTTATTAATTTTCAGATTAATTAATAAGTGGTTGGCACACTTCCCGAGGAAATTAGGCAACCCTAAACACAATGTTTTTCAGCCAAATTTTTTTCTGGAGACTAAGGTCATTTTTCCAACTGTCTACCATAGGTGGTGAGACCTTAGGAGGTCTGTAGCATGATTTGGTTATGTAGAGTAATTGGATTATTGCTTATTACTTTCCAGTAATTAGAGTTTAATTCTGAAAAGTTCTAAAAAATATTAAAATATTTATTATTCTGTTTTACATATTATTGTGGGTTGAATAGATGTGTTGGGTGCATGGATGTGGCATAGATGTGGTTGTTTAATTTATGTTTTGGGTTTGGTTTTATGATGTAATCAAAATACGACTTACGTGTCGTGCCTCTCTGCATACTCTATTGCCTTCTCTTCTCACCCAATCGCCTCTTCAGGCGTTACTTCTTATTAAAAATAAGATAGTTAGTGAAGGTTGAAGATAGATGCTTCAAAAGAGGTGGCCAAACAAAAATACCTGGCGCAAGTTGCGTTGAGCAAATTGATGAATAGAGGAGCTTCAAGATTGGCGCTCTCAAGATAGGCGAGAATGCATGAAGCAAGATTCAAGACTTGCTCAAAAAGTGTTCTCCTTGATGAGAATTCACATTAGCGGCAACATCCATGCATAATTGTTTATACTTATGCTTGTTTTATGTTAACCTGCGTGTGATTGGATATAACTGTATAATCTAGCATGCAAAATAATTAAAACCGAAGAGCTCACATATGTAGACATGATTAAAATTGATAGGGGATCATAAGTGACCAGATTTGATTCCTAGGATATACGCTAGGTTTTGGTGGAGTCCTTATGGAACACTATTAGGTTTTGATCGATGTATAGTGTTTCAGGATTTAAGTAAATGCTAGCATTAACTTCCTACTAATGTCTCAAATCAATCGTGTCCAAATCAAAACTGTAAGGGCCAATGGTAACAGAAAACGACATGGCGTGTCGCCGTACTATTTAACAATTCGATGGGCATATGTTGTCAAAACATCTACAAGCATAGTCAAACATGTGATGATTAGTTGTTACAACAGCACATATACATCGTCTTAAGGCTCACCAATAGTGGGGGCAACAGTCAAGACAATGTCTTAGAGCGGCAATTGCAGGGTGGTGAAATGACCTCATCAGCAAGTTCTAGACCACCTTTGAAATTCAAGGATTGTAGGAATTGGCCAAAGAAGGAAGATTCTGATGCATGTCGCGCTTGATTGAGACACACAATGACATGATAAGATGAACAGGTTAGCTGAGGCAGGCCTACTTGGAAATATCTCCAAGTATGTGAGTCTTGCCTTGCAGGAAAGGTGGAATGCAAACCATCTAGTGAAACAGTAAGGACTAATTGAGTCTATACATCTTACTCATTCTGCTACTGTGTTCAATTACTTTTTAAAGCTAAGACATGGTTCTCACTGTCCCATCTCATTTATAGATGATTGTATGCGTATAAACTATGTGTGCTAGATACCACATAAGTTTGAGGCACCAGAGTGCTTCAGATAGGTATCTACGATAGGTAGAGAATCCTTCGTGAGTGCGGCACGCACCTTTTTCGGAAGAATTGAATTGCTCTACTCATAAACCAAAAGAAAAGCTTTGCATTCAAAAGTAGAATAAAGTAAGCTAGAAGTAAGGGATCGCTATCTGGCCATTGTTATTGATCAAAGTTTCAATATGGACAAAAGAATATCTCTTTGGCTAGAAAGAGACAACGAGTATCTATCTGAGCTAGAGCTATGTTATGGAATGGAATAGTGAGACAGTCGGACCTAAAGGCCTCCTCAGCTCAACATCGATAGCAGACATCGAGCCTACCTTCTAATCGAAAGCGTGCCATTCCCCACACTCCGCAGCAGGGTGCTGTAGCGGATAGGAGGAATAGGATACGGCTAGAGTTGGTTTGATGTATGGTAGAGCGTGAATAATAGATTTTCTCCTGAGGCTTTGCTAGTGTTTGAGGGCATACTAAACCAAGTGTCCACCACGTCTCTAGCAACTACGTCCTACGGGATGTGGACTAAAATACAACCTGAGTAAGGTCACCTTAGGCGATGGGGATAGGTAGCTTATGTGCTAACCAAATTTCCAAAGAGATTGGAAGTTGGACCCTAGATGGAAGAAGTGTATATTCATTGAAGAAACGTATCTTCATCCGATGGTTAGAGCGTTCTAGGGGTTGTGTATTTGTAACGCAATAGCCGATTGGTAGTGTAACGTAAATGGGTTCACGAGATATAGGTTTTCTGAAATGAGAAGTCCATAACTAAGGGAAATGTTCGTAGAGAAAACTCACGATCCTTAGTCGATTATAGGGAAGTAGCTCCTCAATGATCCTTTTCGATAGTGGGATTGACTTTCCAAGCGAGGTTCCACACATAGGGATGAGAGAAAATGATGATCCTCCTATGCAAAGGAATTGCGCGTAGGAGCGTATCCCATTGACAAGTTGAGATCGAAGGGATGATCTTAAGGTTCACCTTGCATAAACGATAGGACATAATATTAGGCCTTATCGTTCCCCAATTAATAAGAATGAAAAGTAAGCTTTACAGGATGAGTTTGAGTCTATGAGGGGCAAACCAAGTTTGAGACTAGGTTGACTATCCGAGGTGCTAGACTATTGGAGATTAGTGGATTTCCAAGTTCAAATAAGATACCCATAGGGAACCGCAGTAAGGCATATGACTTGCAGAGAAGAGAAAAGTCCTAAACTCATTATAAGTGTAGAAATTGACGAGAAATTCTCCCATGTCGAGTAGTAAGTGTTTGCGTCGATCCCACGAGGTATTCTCCCAATAGGGTAGCGAGAATTGCGTTGGTGCAATGCGGTATCCTCCTCAAAAGGATTGAGTGGAGAGATTAATTTTGATTCGCTTAATATCGTAAATATTTGTGATGATGGACTTAGATCTCCATTCTCGATAAATGTGATGACTGCATTTCTCAATGGAGAAATCTAAGAGGTGATTTGAATGACTCAGCCACAGGGTTTAGAAACCTAAGGTGAAATTTACTAATGGGTGCAAGATAATTAAGTCCACGAGTGGTCTTAGCTAGTCCTCTAAGTTAGTTGTATTTCATTAGGGTCTTGTTTACTATATGTTTACGATAACAGATGAAAACCGCTACATGCCACTCTCATTACAAAGAGTTGATGATCACGTTACTTAACTTTGATTACACACTATTGACCAGTAGAGCTAAAGGACAGTTCGTGTTCACGAAGGGGTAGTTCCCTTCTCAATTTATGACAGAGGATGTTGGTAGGAAGAGAAGTATTCTCCTTCGCTCATAAAGATTTCTTGCATTGTTGCTAGAGGCGTACACCAAGAAGATGTTTTTAACGATTCCATATTCTAATCAAGTCTCGTGATAATCCTGTAGCTCGTTGCAAGACTCTACGAGCCTAAATATGTGCCTAAAAGACAACGTATGAGATTGACCAAAGTGCTTAATGCATGAACAATGAGTGGGAGTCTCGTGTACGCTATGATGTGTAGTCAGACCCAACAGACGCTATGCAATCGTAGGAGTGGATTTCAGTAAATCCTGATTTAGGACAATAAATTGCAGTCAGGAGGATACTCAGATAAATCTAAGGAACAATGGATCACGTGCTATGCTATCGGAGATAGAAGCTTCGACTAGTTAAGCTATAAATGCTAACTAGGGTGAGGACCTAGAAGCACGTGGATCCACCTCAGGCTATCGTCCATGCTTGATTACAGACTCATAACATGGAACAATAACATAGTGTATTGAACCGCTCCATTGACCATAGAAGAAGACATATGTTGCATTTTCTGCCACCGAGTAGAAATTTGTTTCGCTAATAAAATATTTCTGGTCGTCTTATGTCCGGTTGAGGAATCCAGACCGGCTATCCTGAGTTATGTTAGCATGCTGCTATAGCACTACGGTAAATTAAAACACATAGGATAGGGTACCATTTCACCAGGGATGAAATGACAGCCAGGAGAGTAATCTTGGAGTACATCGACTACGCGCTAAAGTGCCGTCTCATCCCATTCCTAAACCACTAATGAGAATCATCTTTTTGGATAACGTCTCATCCCATTCCTAAACCACTAATGAGAATCATCTTTCTGTATGTTGATTGAGACGTGCATGATGTGTTGCATTTCTTGTACTAGCACAGAGCATGCCGTGTAGACAAGAGATTGACCCCCTCACACGAGCAATTACCTTTTCCATACCCTAGATGGTGAGCGAAAGACGAGTCAGATTTCGACAAGAGCTAGAAACCCATGATAAGAGCAAGATGCCTATGATTACAGAAAGACGCTTATGATTAATATCTAGATGCTTTAATAAGATATAGACGCTTGTCAGAGGGATTCAAATGGTCGCATTGGATAGTTTTGATGGTGAGATTGGTATATGTGCCATTCAAACATGGTTTTAACCCCAAAACCATGTATAGTCTGCGTCAAGATAGCAATATGCGAGAACTGATTTGTGTGCGCAAGTAGTGTGGCATCTCAGTACTCGGGTCAGTAGCCAAGAGGGATACTAGACTAAGATCTGCATAGTGGTCCTTATGAGACAAGACATGAGGTGCGATCAGAGTTCAAACACTATAGCGTGTATTTCTCCAAATAACACGTGATAATTAGTGAAAAAGAGGTGGTGAGTAGAATAAGTCCTTGAGGTTCCACACTGTGTGAGCCGCATCGATCATACATATATGATTGACACTGCAGACCCTTATTACTTTTATCTTTTTCGTGAGGATACGGGATGGTGGTGCTACTTTGGCGTGACACCTTACGACTATGGATGATTTGGTCTTCCACACACTGCTGGGAAAGGAGCAGAGCCGATCTAACGACTATGTACCTTGTTGTAACGAATGCGCACCTCACGAACAAAAGAATGTTGAATACAAATTTAAATTGGTTCATTAACCGAATCGTTAACTACGTCCACGATGAAGAAGGAATACTTTATTCTATGGATAAAGAAGAGTACAAGAACCTGTGCAATTGATCTGAACCAATAGCCACTTAAATACACCAAAAGATTACAAAAACGAGTCTTGTAGCCGACCTAACTCACGCACCCGCCAACTCTTACAAGCAGTCTTGTGCTCATCTGAGCACATTCTTGCTCATGGGAGTTTGTTTGTGCTCGTACTAGCACTGCTGAGCACGTGCGAGTTGGTTTGTGCTGGTGTGATTACCTATGAACTCGTGTGAGTTCCAGATCACCTCAAACTCCTAAAAACTGTCCTCAACTCGTGTGAGTTAATGCAAATGCTCATACGAGTAGCTCCTTCAAGGCATAATTCCAAAAATATCCAGCATAACTTGAATTTTCTCGGCAACCAAAACCAATGCCTCTCCACTTGAAAAAAAATATGAAATCCTTCGAACTCGATGCCTCTAACCAAAGATACTCACAGTCCCTAACGGGACCCAATAGCTAGCCCCGAAGGGCTTAGTGGCTCGTGATGTTGAAAAATTCCAAGCAGTGTTGGAATTTGCTCTCCGGAACTTCCTTGGTGAACATATCAACATGGTTGCTAGCTGTCAATTGCTTATGCACTTTGATCCTCCTCTTGTTTCTTAGAATGTGATATCTACCGTTAATATGTGAAACATGATGTTACATAATGTGTTCAATCTAGGATCCAACACTGTTTCTCAGTGTTTGTCAATTCAAAAACAAAACAACTCAGATCATGTAGTGTCGTGTATATGATTATTATAAATGAATAGAGTCTCTTTCTTTGGATACTATGTGATGCTGACCTATGTCTTTGCAGGAAAGTCAGACTCCTTGAATTTATTCTGGCAAGAATTTATCAGATATCACGAGTTATGAGGTCCTTGGGTTCAGCTATATTCCTAGCAGTTTCTGAGCCATTCAGGTCTAGAATTATTCCTTTAGCATCAATCCATGGGTCGATAATGGATTAAATTGTCAAACGTTGCAAAAGAAAAAGTTCAAAAGAGCAATCAATTCTCCCTGGTGCACCTAGGATTGGGACGAAACCCTAGGAAGGGTAGCACGCAATCTAGGAGCGGCCAGTTTGAGTGTTTGCTTGCTCTTTGACTTTTTTCTAGCTGTTTTGACAGTCAGTCAGTTAGTTAGTCTTCTTATAGATTCTTTAGAATTCTATTTATTTTTTTCCATGTAAAGGGAGTTTAATTAAGAATAAAATACATCTTTTCTAAAAATAATATTTTTAGTGATGACGACCACAAAAAGATAAATTTTCCAATTATAACTCTCTTATAAACATATTCAGTTTTATATTTGAAGTTAATTTGAAGAGCTCCAGCATAAATCAAAAGGAATATAGTAGAATTATCACATTGGAAAATTATGCCATAATAAATTTTTTCCCCATATTATTTTTGACCAAAATTGGTTGTCTTTCGATTATTTTTTTCTACCAAAATTTTTTTTATGGGGATTTGACTTGTCTTGATTAAGAATATTTCGTAAATATCTAAAAAGCATACATGGCAGTTTAATTCCTATTCTAAGAAAACTAAATTGTCTTTCTAGAAACATTATTTAGTTTATATTATACAGTTAAGTTTAGGTTTAGTGACAACAAACACACTACATTTTTAATTTCTCTGGACAACCCCCTGCGCTTTTGCTTTCAGTGACAAATTAACCCAAACGCTTACACCGTTTGTAATTTTGGACAGAAAACATAATTTGGCCACCAACTGATAAATGTTGAATTAATTTGAGTGGACATAACCTGATGAATTTATGCCCAGAAAACAGACGGTGTTAGCAATTTGGGGTGATTTTTGACTAGATTCTAAAGTGCAAGGGTTGTCTTAGGAAATTGAAAATGTATGAGATTTGTTGTCACTAAACTTAAACTACGTGTAAGTTTAGTGAAAATGACCCATTAACAAATTTAGAATTTGAAATAAAGAATAAATCTTTCTATTTGGAAATTAAATTTTCTTTATAAGTGAAACTCTTTTATTAATAATTAATTACTCTATAAATAATAGTGGACTTTAAATCAATTTCTAAAAGAATAGATTCATTATTGATTTTCTTTAGAACTCTCTTGCTTTGAAATAATGTCTCTTCTATAAATACAGATCTAGAGTTGAAAGAAAATTAAGCCGAAATTAAGGAGAAAGCTAGAAGCATTAGGTCAGCCACTCTAACTTGTGTGTGTGAGAGAGAAATAGCTTCTCATGTTCGGCTACCAGAACAGGAGAGCACATGGTTGATGGTTCAGTTTCCCATGGTCGACACTTTGTCTTCCTTGCTCCGTGCAGCAACACTTCAGCTTCCTTTAGCTTCGATTCTTCATAAGATGTTGTTGTATACTCTTCTAGGATCAATTCAGGTATATCTAATCTTGTTTTTTCATTGAGCCTCTAGATCAATCGTCATCTATTGATATAGAACAATCCTCTGTCAGTTTACCTATGTCTAGAATCGAGTTCTTATTTGTAATACTAAACAAACATTCTTTGAGGTTTAATTTCTAGTGTCGTTTTGCGTCAGATATGTGTTTTAGACTGTTTCTTCTTTATATACGTTTCACAAAATCTTAACCTTAGGATTTCTCTCTCAAATTTATCTAGTTTTTTTCCAAATATGTTATATAGAACTGTTAAACTTGATGCTGTAAGATATGAAGTTTGGTTACCATGCTTGGGACGTGTAAAGTTAACCATATTGTTTGTCTCTCTGTATATGCTGGGTCTAGGATTCCTTAGCATTTTCTAGAGTCTCCTATCCTACATGTGCAAATTTTATCATTATTATATAGTTATTCACTCACAAACTATATAGGGTTAGAGTTGTTCACTTGACGAACTACTGGAAGAAAGGTCCCACATACACGCTTGTACCAGGTGCACAGTGTATTAAAGCCACTAGCTAGAGGAGTTGGTGTGTTATCATTGAATAGATTCAAGTGTGGCTTGGATTGCAACCGTAGGATGCTATAGAATAGATTGCAGAAACTAGGTAGGCAAAAGGTAGTGTGGTGAGTAGCTGGTCCGAGATAAAGCTCATTATCAATCTTGTATAAAATGTTCTGTGCAGTATATAATCTAACACTTTTTAGAGCTAGTAGGTGAGATTTTACTCCTATTATTCATTCTCATAAGGAGAACATAATGAAGGTTTCCCCACAATAAATATATTGTGTGTTATATCTTTTACTTTTTATATAACTGTTAGATTGCTAGATTATTTCTAAGTTCAAATTTATACTACTACATCTACATTATCTTTACTTAGTTCTTGCATTTAGAATATAGCTTATCGTTTAGTCATATCTATCATTTTCTTTATTGAATTGTCCTACAAGAACCGTTCCTATTGGCTTTATGAATGTTATCTTTGAAGCTTCATGCAGTGTTGGGAATTGAGGGTGTACAGGAGGAGACACACTCGTACTCGTGTGGTTTACTATATGCGCATGTGCTTTTCCCTATTTTCAATTAGTATCAGAGTCGGGTTATCTTTTTTTATATTATTTATTTAATTGAATTAATGTAAATATCCAAGATGAAAGATTTCCCTAATACTAGAAGCACTACTAGAAAATATGCTAGAAACGGCGGATTAAAAGTTATTTTAAAAAAGCCAAAAACGCCCTTAAACATACTTACGACGGTTCTTTCGGCGGTTCCAAATCCGCCTTGAAGAAGGCCGTCGCTAACAGATAATAGGCCGAAAAAACCGACGTTAATTAGTTTTCGGTGATTTTCATAAACCGCCTTATGTTTAACGATAAATTTTTTGGGTGAACGACGCATTGCTTATACCGCCTTCATAATAATATCTTTTTCTTTCTCAAAAACAAATTATTATTCACAATTAATATTTTTTGCATATTTCAGTTAATTCGTATATTTCATTTTTTAAGTATCTGAAATTTTAAATTTATACTTTTTTCATCATGAATGTTAAAATTCAGGAATTTCTCTCCTAAAAAAAGTGTCCTGAATTTTCTCAAAGAAAAAAATATGATGGATCAGTTTCAGCGGAAAAAAACATATTCTGGGTTTGTTCAATTTGAACTATTCATCCACATGAACCAGTTATTGATCGAGAGAGACAGACAACGATCTGAGATTGAGAGACGTAGAGAGTCAGAGAGATCAGAGATCAGAGATCTCTAGAGAGAGAGACAGCGAGAGAGAGAGCGAGAGCGTGTGAGAAGGGGAGGACAAAGAAGACGGTGAAGGAGAGATCAAGGGTGAGAAGGAGAAGGATGAAGCAGAGGGGGGAATGAAAGAGAGAGGGTAAGAAATTGGAGGAGGAGGATGAAGAAGAGGGAGAGCCGAGAGGAGGAAGGGCAGAGGGACATAGAGGTTCGACGGGGAAGAAGGACACCGCAACCACCAACTCGCAACCACCGACTCGCAACAACCGATGCGCAACCACCCATGCCGAACCACCATTTCTGTTCGCCCTTGGAAGAGAGAGAGACGGGTATTGAAAACCAACTGCAGGAGAGAGAAATAGGGGGAGAAAAAAGGTTGGGTGATTATATAGAGGTAGGGTTACTAACAGACGGTCTAGATTAGATGAGATGTGATGTCGGTGTAGATTACTCTTACATTAAATGGCGGGTTTATATAAAACAGCCGCAAATACAATTACAATTACGTTGGTTTCCAGAAAGTGACATAAAGGCAATCCTATATACGTCGGTTCCTTGAGACCACAGTATATGTGGTCCAATATACGTCGCTACCAAAATAAACCACCGCAAACATCACTAAACATAAGTCAGATTAAGAAACCGCCTTAAATTTTGAACCATATACGGCAGTTTAACAAAACCACCATAATAAGGTTCTTATAAGGGCGGTTTCAAAAAGTTTATTTTCCTAAGATTTCGTAGTTTTTAGATTCTTTGGATATGCTCTCAGTTCCTCGCTTTCATGCTACATGTTCCAAGTTTTAAAAATGATTCTTTGTGGTGCAAGAAGACTATTCTTTATCATAAGATGAACAAAGGATCGTTTAGCGCAAATCGCAATGATATACTCCAATTATTTTCGTGAAGTAGGCTTGGATCAAATTATGATGGATGATTTCAATGGTGAAGCTGCTGTAGACTTAGTTGTCTTTGTGATGAAGAATTGCTACACGGTCTATTTCTGACAATACGAAGAAGTGGACTAGGCACATTGAAGAATATGTGGTAGCTCTTACAACTTCTTCTTTTTCTTCACATACTGTGCTTGACTTTGGCAGTGCGATAAGAATTATATTATTCTTGAAATTTAAATATCCAAAACTACGCTTGCTCGGAAGCTCAATCTTATTTCCGCTATTTGAATGCCAGCCCGAAGAGAGACTTTTATTTTTTCAAATTCGATCAAATCGATCGAGAATTTATTCGGGTTAATACCGAAAACTCGTGAAGCATTCATACTTACCCTCGGACAGTGTTTGTCCGGGACCGGTGCTGTACGACGGCCGTGGTGATTGTCCTGATGCGGCTGAAAAAAATAAGCTTCATCATCATCATAAAGTTCCTCGGCATCCCACATGCTTGTGTTGGTAAGATCAGCACGATGATAATTGGTCCCGTAATTCAGCGCGAGGGTTTGGGTGTAACCCATAGTTAGTAGTCGGATTGCGCTGAAAAGTACAATGATGGGGTGCAGAAATCTAGTGGCCATGGCCGCCCACGATGGGTCGAAGGTTACTGTGCGTAGGGTTAAGCGCGTTCTCGGAGTCTGCTGGACATTGGAAGGGGAGGGGGGGTTCTCTACATTGGCAGTGGTGCCTGACGCGACGATCTCGTGGCCGGCGAACCGGGGTAGGGCGTGCTTGGTGCCGATCCACCAGGCGGCGGCCTGTTGGCGCCGACTGAAGCTAGCGATTACTGGATGGGTTCCGTCACGTGGTCCTTGTCGATGACGCCACTGGGGAGGTAATAAAAACCACCCCATCGTTCTTCTTTAGGGCTGGACGCTGGGCTGTGATCCTCCAATTTTGATATTCGTTGTCCCAAATCAGTTTCCAAGTGAGTGATTCACGTACACAATCTGTCAATTCTTATGCGTAACCCGTGAATCGTCGTGGCCAAGGTCTTAAATTTCTCCGTCAATTGGATGATAAGATCTTCCTTGGTGGCTTCCATGGATGATCTGGAGAACTTCACCATCTATGTATGTTGAGAACAATGAAAGCACCCATTGATATTGGGATGGTATCGAATGCAACAATTTTGTGAGAAATCGATAAAACTCCCACGTAGCTTAGAGGTTACGGCCTTCTTTCTAAGAAACTAAGGTTCGACCGAATAAAGATAATCTTCAATTCACTCGATGAAAATAACCAAAGACTACAACTTGTTTAAATAAGAGAACAATCTAGACCTAGGCAGTTCATTTCCATGGACCAGGAAAGAACCTCAAAGAAAACCTAGCACGTTAACTACTAAACACAACTAAATACGTAAATAAATAAATGAACTACTTCGTGACGTAGTCCTTGAGATAACCGTTTTCGACTCAATCACGCTTTCCATGAACCGGTTCTGTGACCGTATTAGAAAACAAACCTGTATCATCTTCTTTGTAGTTTCTTCCACAGAATGTATAATTCTTATGATTGTGATTCAAAGGAAAAAGGAAATAGTCCACAATTATGTCAAAAATATGTTACTGTGTAGTATATTATTATGACTCTGAACAATATGATAAACGCCGTATATGTACCTTGTTGTAACGAATGCGCACCTCACGAACAAAAAAAAAATTGTTGAATACAAATTTAAATTGGTTCGTTAACCGAATCGTTAACTACGTCCACGATGAAGAAGGAAAACTTTATTCTCTGGATAAACAAGAGTACAAGAACCTATGCTATGCAATTGATCTGAACCAATAGCCACTTAAATACACCAAAAGATTACAAAAAAGAGTCTTGTAGCCGACCTAACGCATGCACCCGCCAACTCGTGCAAGCAGTCTTGTGCTCATCTGAGCACATTCTTGCTCATGGGAGTTTGTTTGTGCTCGTACTAGCACTGTTGACCACGTGCGAGTTGGTTTGTGCTGGTGTGATTACCTATGAACTCGTGTGAGTTCCAGATTACCTCAAACTCCTAAAAACTGTCCTCAACTCGTGTGAGTTAATGCGAATGCTCATACGAGTAGCTCCTTCAAGGCATAACTCCAAAAATCTCCAGCAAAACTTGAATTTTCTCGGCAACCAAAACCAATACCTCTCCACTTGAAAAAAATCATGAAATCCTTCGAACTCGCTGCCTCTAACCAAAGATACTCACAGTCCCTAAAGGGACCCAATAGCTAGCCCCGAAGGGCTTAGTGGCTCGTGATGTTGAAAAATTCCAAGCAGTGTTGGAATTTGCTCTCCGGAACTTCCTTGGTGAACATATAAACATGGTTGCTAGCTGTCAATAGCTTAAGCACTTTGATCCTCCTCTTGTTTCTTAGAATGTGATATCTACCGTTAATATGTGAAACAAGATGTTACATAATGTGTTCAATATAGGATCCAACACTGTTTCTTAGTGTTTGTCAATTCAAAAACAAAACAACTCAGATCATGTATTGTCGTGTATATGATTATTATAAATGAATAGAGTCTCTTTCTTTGGATACTATGTGATGTTGACCTATGTCCTTGCAGGAAAGTCAGACTCCTTGAATTTATTCTGTCAAGAATTTATCAGATATCACGAGTTATGTGGTCCTTGGGTTTCGGGTATATTCCTAGCAGTTTTGAGCCATTCGTAGGTCTAGAATTATTCCTTTAGAATCAATCCATGGGTCGATAATGGATTAAATTGTCAAACGTTGCAAAATAAAAAGTTCAAAAGAGCAATCAATTCTCCCTGGTGCACCTAGGATTGGGACGAAACCCGAGGAAGGGTAGCGCGCAATCTAAGAGCGGCCTGTTTGAGTGTTTGCTTGCTCTTTGACTTTTTTCTAGCTGTTTTGACAGTCAGTCAGTTAGTTAGTCTTCTTATAGATTCTTTAGACTTCTATTTATTTTTTTTTCATGTAAAGAGAGTTTAATTAGGAATAAAATACATCTTTTCTAAAAATAATATTTTTTGTGATGACGACCACAAAAAGATATTCCTATTATAACGCTCTTATAAACATATTCAATTTTATATTTGAAGTTAATTTGAAGAGCTTCAGTATAAATCAAAAAGAATATAGTAGAATTATCACATTAGAAAATTCTGCCATATTAAATTTTTTCCCCATTTTATTTTTGACCAAAATTGGTTGTCTTTCGGTTATTTTTTTCTACCAAAATTCTTTTTATGGGGATTTGACTTGTCTTTATTAAGAATATTTCGTAAATATCTAAAAAGCATACATGGAAGTTTAATTCCTATTGTAAGAAAACTAAATTGTCTTTCTAGAAAGATTATTTAGTTTATATTATACAATTAAGTTTAGGTTTAGTGACAACAAACACACTACATTTTTAATTTCTCAGGACAACCCCCTGCGTTTTTTCTCATGAGGAGAACATAATGAAGGTTTCCCCACCGTAAATATATTTTGTGTCATATCTTTTACTTTTTATATAACTGTTAGAACTGCTAGATTATTTCTAAGTTCAAATTTATACTACTACATCTACATTATCTTTACTTAGTTCTTGCATTTAGAATATAGCTTGTCGTTTAGTCATATCTATCATTTTATCTATTGAATTGTCCTACAAGAACCGTTCCTATTGGCTCTGTGAATGTCATCTTTGAAGCTTCACGCAGTGTTGGGAATTGAGGGTGTACAGGAGGAGACACACTCGTACTCGTATGGTTTACTATATGCGCATGTGCTCTTCCCTATTTTCAATTAGTATTCAGAGTCGGGTTATCTTTTTTTATATTATTTATTTAATTTAATTAACGTAAATACCCAAGATGAAAGATTTCCCTAATACTAGAAGCACTACTAGAAAATATGTTAGAAACGGCGGATTAAAAGCGATTTTAAAAGAGCCAAAAACGCCGTTAAACATACTTACGACGGTTCTTTCGGCGGTTCCAAATCCGCCTTGAAGAAGGCCGTCGCTAACAGATAATAGGTCGAAAAAACCGACGTTGATTAGTTTTCGGTGATTTTCATAAACCTCCTTAAGTTTAACGATAATTTTTTTGGGTGAACGGCGCATTGCTTAAACCGCCTTCATAATAATATCTTTTTCTTTCTCAAAAACAAATTATTATTCACAATTAATATTTTTGCATATTTCTGTTAATTCGTAAATTTCATTTTTTAATCACCTTAAATTTTAAATTTATACTTTTTTCATCATGAATGTTAAATTTCTGGATTTTCTCTCCTAATAAAAGTGATCTGGATTTTCTCAAAGAAAATAATATGATGGATCAGTTTCAGCGAAAAAAAACATATGCTGGGTTTGTTCAATTTGAACTATTCATCCACATGAACCAGTTATTGATCTAGAGAGACAGACAACGATCTGAGAGTGAGAGACGTAGAGAGAGAGATCAGAGAACAGAGATCTATAGAGACATAGAGAGAGAGAGAGAGAGAGAGCGAGAGCGTGTGAGAAGGGGAGGACAAAGAAGACGGTGAAGGGGAGATCGAGGGTGAGAAGGAGAAGGATGAAGCAGAGGGGGGAATGAAAGAGAGAAGGTAAGAAATTGGAGGAGGAGGATGAAGCAGAGAGAGAGAGAGCCGAGAGGAGGAAGGGCAGAGGGACATAGAGGTTCGACGGGGAAGAAGGACACCGCAACCACCAACTCGCAACCACCGACTCGCAACAACCGATGCGCAACCACCCATGCCGAACCACCATTTTTGTTCGCCCTTAGAAAAGAGAGAGACGGGGATTGAAAACCAGCCGCAGGAGAGAGAAATAGGAGGAGAAAAAAGGTTGGGTGATTATATAGATGTAGGGTTACTAACGGACGGTCTAGATTAGATGAGGTGTGATGACGGTGTAGATTACTCTTACATTAAATGGGGGTTTATATAAAACTGCCGCAAATACAATTAAAATTACGTCGGTTTCCAGAAAGTGACATAAAGGCAATCTTATATACGTCGGTTCCTTGAGACCACCGTATATGTGGTCCAATATACGTCGCTACCTAAATAAACCACCGCAAACATCACTAAACATAAGTCAGATTAAGAAACCGCCTTAAATTTTGAACCATTTACGACGGTTTAACAAAACCGCCATAATAAGGTTCTTATAAGGGCCGTTTCAAAAAGTTTATTTTCCTAAGATTTCATAGTTTTTAGATTCTTTCGATATGCTCTCAGTTCCTCGCTTTCATGCTACATGTTCGAAGTTTTCAAAATGATTCTTTGTGGTGCAAGAAGACTATTAGATGTTCCATTCTTTATCATAAGATGAAAAAGGGATGGTTTAGCGCAAATCGCGAAGACATACTCCAATTATTTTCGTGAAGTAGGCTTGGATCAAATTGTGATGGATGATTTCAATGGTAAAGCTGCTGTGGACTTAGTTGTCTTTCTGATGAAGAATTGCTACACGGTCTATTTCTGACAATACGAAGAAGTGGACTAGGCACATTGAAGAATATGTGGTAGCTCTTACAACTTCTTATTTTTCTTCATATACTCTGCCTGACTTTGGCAGTGAGATTACACAGGAGATGGATCGAGTCATTTCAGTGACTTATATTAGTGCCCTTCAATTCAATAAATATCCCTTTTATCACATTTGTGTGACCAATAGGGGGAGTAGTTTTGAATTTAGATTCCTAGGAGATTAATTCAATTCTTGAAAGTGGAATAAACGTTTATGTTTTGTTAATGAGAATTATATATTGTTTATGCTCAACTGTATCTCATGATTTTTTTCCAATCGATTATAAATCATGTGATGCTCATTCACGTGGATGGATCAATTAATGTGTGTTGTTTTATTCCAAAAGCTCTGCAATACTCCCTGAATACATGCTATCAATTTTGTTGATTGTTAATATGCTGTTAGCACAATTATATTGTCGATAGTACTGTTCACGCACGATATGCATGTGAAATTGATAATGAAATTGGAAAGATAAATGGAGGGGTTAGCAAGAAGGATTGCACCTTCCTTGTGTGAAAGACACTGAATGCACACGAGGCCTAGTGCAAAAAGCACTGCCAGCTTTATGGCAGGTGGGGCACTCTGCTCCCAGTTGAGAGTACGTATGCGGAGGGCGCATGTGAGCAACACAAGTTCCATGAAGATAATAAAAATATGAAAGAATTGCATATGCATGACTCGACATATACATGATTATATTGAACAGTGAGAACATAATTATGTGATATGTGTACCATAAAAAATACATTATAGTATGTTCTTTTTGGACAGAAGTTCTCATTCATATCTCGAGTCATTGCATTCCATATGAGTATGTGAAACAAACAAGTATGTTTTCCATCGTATATAATCTATATTATTATCTTGCATACTTGATATTGTTCTTATATTATGTGTCAAAAATCATATACACTTGGTCGTTTTTACAGAGTGTTATAGGGGTTAGTATATTTATTTAAGTTTCATTTAAGAAGGGCGCGCGTATTGTTCCGGTACGCGATACTGTACGATATAGGATACGAAAATCCTACTATAGATAGACGATACATATCAAGCTTTGATAACTATGAGACTGACTAAAACTTTCCAAAAATTACGAATTAATGAGAAGCAAAACACATATTAAGTACAATATAACTAAGACTTATAGTCACTATTGACATGTCCACCAAGTCAGAACCAAGGTTACCAAGATCGCGGAACGCTAAGGTACGCGGAACTTGATTATGAACGCGGTAGGAGGTCTGGTATAATGATTCGCCCGGGTTAGTCTTCTCTGGGTTTGTGCTAAATTTTTGAACATTAACTTGTGCTCAAGTTCATTTAAGTAATGCTTCTAATATGAAGTTGTTGATTTGTTACTTTTATTCTACTAATGTATGAATTTGTATTTACTTTTTATTTTAGTTGAATTCACGACGGATACGATTTGGATACATATTACCCCAAGGTTTGAACCTGCCTTTATTGATGGTTTTGGCAAGTTATTAGACTTTGCGTACATGATAATGGAGGATGTGTAACAAATATGTTGCCCTTGTAAAAACTGTCTTAACCGTTTTTACGAGAAAACAAGTGTAGTTAGAGGTCCTTTTACTGTGTAATGGTTTACAACCTAATTGTTTGCAATAGATTTATCATGGAGAATCATCTGAACTAGTTGATCTTGATTGGGGTGCTAAATAAATAGTGGCGGGAGACGACATGATTTGTATGACACGTGAAGCATTTGGAGCTCACTCGAGCAAGATTTTATTGTTTCTGATGAGACACCTTTTTTACCTGGCAAAGAAACTAGGAAACTCCTTAAAATACTGGAACAAGCTCAGAGGAATTGTATCCAGGATGTAAGAAATTTACCACACGGTTGTTTGATGTTCCAATACTGCACATGAAAGTATTGTATAACCTTCCAAATGTGTACTTTGATGATATGATTCAACTATTCAAAGAGGCCTCCCTAAGGATGATAAGTTACCAAATTCATACTATGAGCAAAAGAAGTTGAAGGATTCATTAGAGTTTACGTACTTAAAGTATGACGCTTGCCCCAAAATTGAATGCTATTCTGGAAAGATAGATATAAACCATTTCAACAGGGAGGTGAACAAGATGAAACCACTAAGGCTACCAATATTACTCGCAAACAAATGCACTACTTTCTTTGAAACCAAGGCTACAACGATAATTCAGTCCTCTAAAACAACAAAGTCAATGATATGGGATGACAAAGGACACACTAAAGATAGTATCATGAGGCATCCAACTAACTCTTTGGCCTGACATTCTTTTGAAGAAAAATACCCTTAATTCAATAAGGGTACTCACAATGTTAGATTTAGGTACCCAATTAGAACAATGTCCATCTCTCATAGTACATGGTCAATATTGTTGACGGAGTTTGTACAGAGCAAACTAATATGATTTTGTCGAACCTTATTGATGGACCTATTGCAACCGGAAATAATATCAACATATTCCTACAATCCTTAATATACGATTTGAATGATTTATGGCATAATGTAACATGTCTTATTTTGAAATTTTAAAATAGCTAGCTCAAAAGTCGTGGTATATAGTTATTTTGTGTGCGTATACTTGAATTGTAAATTTTGGGTATATTTTATCGTAGCGTATTGGTCTATCGCTAAGCCACATCTAGTCAATGTAAATTTGGGATATTTATTTGAATTGTGACTTAAACGACTGTGTTATGGATATTGATATATGTTTGAAATGTGTTTGTGTAACGTTTATGTATTTATTCAATGTGTTTAGTACTTTTCAGTGTCGTCACGCTAGTATTGTTGTGCCTGAAATAAGAGTAGGTCATCTAGGTCAGTTTTAATGTGGTTGTGCCAGAAATAATGTTTCGAGTTAAGAATTTGACGTGGTTGTGCCTAAAATAAGGCCGCAAGTTATGGATTAATCCATATTAGAACTGCATTGGTTGTATGATTGAGCTAAAATATGGTAAAACTACTATTCTTGTAGTTTTTAATAATGTGAAAAAATGTCAACAGAAAAGCATGTCGCCGTAAAAGAATTTTGCAAAATAGGAAATAAAAATGGTAAGTATGAGTATATTATTTTTCGTACAAATAAACAAGAAGGCAATGAGAAATATTACTCGCCGTATTTCAAAACGCAAAATATGACAATAATCTTAACAAATAATGGCAAGTATTATTGACACATAAGCTTCTTCAAAACCGGCAAGAGGAAGGTACTGTTGCAGAAGATGGTAACATAAATGGCGAGAGGTCTTGCAGTTTTTGACAGATCAAAAACGGCGAAAGTGTGTACCTCCCCGTTAAAGGTTTTACCCGACGTTAGTTTTTCTCGCCGCAGAGTAAAATGGTCAAAAAACCTCGCAGACGATCTAAATTTTGCTATTTTTGCAATAAACAGAGGTAAAAGGTCATTCATGGCAAGAAGTAATTGTCAATTTTTTTTTGCTCTAGTAGTGGGACCTATTGTTGTGCACATCGTTTGCGTGCTAGAACGAACTGGTAAACTGTAATGGACTGACAGGACCTGTAGCATACCATGAAGTAGAACGACATGAGATTCTTAATTCAGTTACCTGGCATAACAAAATTTGAATTAACATGTTTCAATACTATATCCAAAATTTTCTGCAACCCTAGGTGATATATATATTTCTGACATGTTCCAACCACAAGTGTATGGCTGTCAAGGTAGTAATACTCGGAAAAGTCCGGATTGTCAAACGCAAAGACTTTCTGTGAATTAAATAGTAGAATTATCTTCGTGTGGGCAAGTAGCGGAGTTTTTATCACAAACTATGAATTGAAATAACAATCTAATTTATTAAATTGAGATTACGATGGTAGGCAAGTATCAGGATTTCTCATGGATCACTAGGTATTCACCGCTAACGAATTACATCTTTGAAGTACAAATGGCGAGTTAATTTGTCAAACGAGCAATATTCTTTATTTCTTTCACTAGCAAAACCTATGTCTATCACACGCGAATCGATGTCTCTATCTCGGTATAGGCGACATGCATTACATTCATCTAATCTACTCAAAGTTCTCAATCAATTTAGTTGATTTCTCTAACATGCGACGAAGTGGTTAATTCTTATATCCGGGAAATTTGTTCCTTTCACTAACATATCACCTAAGATCCTCAGACTGTAACGTTTCACAATAGCAAGATAGAATAAAAACATAAACTAAACATCGCAAAATAGTTCATCGTCTATGAAGTTCAATCGAACATGAACCAACACCCATAATTCGCTAAAACGGCTTCAAACCCTAGCTACCATTGAGAAATTATTGGAATAGGTGCCCTAGGGGCAATCTATATTTAGTATGAACGATGTTTTGGCTAAAATATTCATTTTTTAGTTATTGTGATATTTAATATAATGAAGTCCTTAGATACAATGTGTTGTTTATCTTAAATATCCCTAATCCATTATATTGGTTAATAGGACGATCAAATATAGACTAGTAAGTGTGTAGATTGATATGGAGAAATCAAGTCTAACACATGAGTATGCATTAGGAGTAATGGCATATTGGATTGACCCACGACGAGAAGGATACATTAGATTATGTCAAAGTCACAATCGCTTCTCGTAGTGCCAATAATCATGTAATCCTTAGACTTGAAGTCACTATATACTCTAGGTGGAATATCATGTTTTGATGTTATCCAACTTTGCGCCTTAACCGGGCAGCTATAAAGATAGCTATCGGGCAAGATAGGAAGCAAGCTTAGAGATCGTAGTGATGTATAGAGGATTTGTCCCTCCCACATAATGGGAGAAAATATCCATGGCCACTCGAGGGACGGTGCTTATTGAATGTGTGGCCAGACTCCGATAAATCAATATGGAGATATTGATGTTATCTCTTTGCATAAGCATATTCCCAGGATCGAGAAACTATGGATTGGACATACGAGTGTGACTATTGTGTCCTGTGTCCAATCCGGATGTGAAGACAAAGGGATATTGCAATATTTGATTGTTGGGCACAAGATTTGTCGGGATCACTGACTTATTTCTATTAGTTGGGTGGCATGGATGTGTTGCTAGACACCACTGCATGTTAGTAATAAGTTACTACCAACTGGGTAGAAACTTATGGGGTCATACACCGTATAGATTAAATTGGATATAGGTATTAATTAGTTGGACTAATTAATAAAAGGATCAAAATGCAACTACAAGCAAACTTAGTTGGACTAATTTGCATGTGGGTTAATCCATGTAAGGACATGATTAGTTTTGGGGCCTTTATGTAGTTGATAAAGAGTTATGACTATATAAAGGAGCTCTAGGTTGTTACTTCTCAACACAAGTCATTATTTGAGATAACATAACAAAGCAAGAGAGACAGATAAGGAAGAAGGCCGAAGCCCTCTACCCGTCCGCATTCCTTGTCGTCGGCCACACCACGACAAGGCCTTGGTGCTCCGTTTTGTGTGATCATCCTCATCCTTATTCCGTTGCTAGCACACCGCAGTAAGAAGGAACCATATCAAGATCCAAGGTATGTATATTCATAGTGACGAAAACACTATTCTTCGTGTGATCCCCCAAACCAAGGTACACATCTTCTATGCTCTTATCATGTTATGATAACTCTTCCTGTGATCCTTGGTGGGCTTTGAGTAGAATTTTTTTTTGTTATTCCGCTGCGTTACCTACGTCAAAACCCAACAGTGTTATCAGAGCCACATGTCGTAGTGCAGAACATGATTTTATGTGTTACGATTTCAGTTTATACACCGTTTTATTCATATTACGCGAAACTGAAGTTAATTAGCATAATAGATGCAAATAAAATATTGATTCAAGAATAAGCAAGATCTAATTTAACATTGGATGTGTAAATTGGTGAGTTTAATCACATATGATGTGAATAATTAGGTTCTTGAAAAAATCTTGGGCACATAATTGGAAAAAAGGGTTTTTCTAATTATGGAAACTACTTAATGGAAACAACTAAGTTTGGGTATCAAGGCAAGAAATTATTTTGGAAACAATTCCAAAGGAGGTTCGACCCCTATAGGGACCGACCCCCTTGCCTTGCTGACCAAGCTAGGCTCGACCAAGGGGTTGGGCCGGCTCAGCGTGCGGCCTAGCCGCGCGTGAAGTTCGGCCTACCGCCCCAAGGCCTAGCCTTGGTCCTTGGGTGGTTCTTCCATGTTGGATGGTGGATTCCCTGGACCGTTGTGACCCTAATTAGCCAATTTCAACTAAAAGTGAACAAGCCCGTTAAAAATTGGTTTTAACTGTATTATGTGCTTTGTTGCATGGTGGATGGATATGGCATAGGTTGTGGATGTTTGTGTTTGTTGCGGTTAGGTTTACGGCCTTAGAGCTAATCAAATTAATGTAATAGTTAGTTAATTTTACCGCCTGCAAGCTGATCCTCTTCTCGACATGCGAGGTTTTATTTATTTATTATTTATTCTAGATTTTAGGTTAGAATTAGAAATATTTAGATGATAGCCAAGAGCATGAAGAAGAAGAAGACAGGAGGACCAAAGGAGCCAAAATGACAATGGAGGTCCCATCCTAGACGCACGTAGCTATGGTGGAGCACATGGAGATGAGCTTGACACTTTAGGGCATACAGATATTATAATTGGATTGGTAATATCTTAGTATAGGGGCCATATGCCACATTAATTTTTCTTTTGTGAATGTTTATTATTTATGTCTTGTTATTTATTTTTGTGTGTATGGCGATACTAGCAAAACGTTAACAAGATAATAATAATAATAATAATAATAATAATAATAATAATAATAATAATAATGATAATAATAATAATAATAATAATAATAATAATAATAATAATAATAATAATAATAATAATAATAATAATAATAATAATAATAATAATAATAATAATAATAATAATAATAATAATAATAATAATAATAATAATAATAATAATAATAATAATAATAATAATAATAAAGTTTGATTTTTTATTGTGGATTGCCCAATCCAAATAAGTAGATCATGTTGATGGGATCAACCAAACGAATAATTACTATTAAATCCGTCAATGGAAATATTGCGTTTTGCCTTCTCTTACCTAAACACCCTTCATGATCAAAGTCAATTAAATTCAGGCTTGCCAAAGCAAGGTGTTTTAATTATCCTTGAAATGATGAGGACGACACAAGAAATTAATGTGTGATTGTTGAAGCCAGAGGTTGGACGCAACTAGGTAACATTAATTGGATTGATGAGCCTAGATGCATGAAAATTATGTGTTATATGTAGGATAAAGAATAATGAGTTATTCGCCTAATTGGACGAAGAGTTGCATGGGATGCAATTGGAATGGTTCCTACCTAAATAACCAATTCTTGGGTGACTTGCCAAAGCAAGCTCAAGAACAAGTGAAATATGGATCTTGGACTCACTAGAAAATATGTATAATATTTTCCGCATTAATTGTGAGGGCTATTCATCCGATTAAAATAGTGGGAATTATATTTAATAATCTAATCATTGTTGAATATATTTAAATTGTTCAAAATAATAAAAATTGCATATTTCTCGTTTTGTATTATTGCAAATGGCAAACAATCACGCATCGACTTCATCCATGCGTTCTGTCCTTGAGAAGGACAAACTGTCTGGAACAAATTTCATTGACTAGTACAGAAACTTAAGGATCGTCCTTAAGAAAGAAAATAAGTTTGTTGATTCAAAAACCCTTGAATGTGTTTTGGATGGTAATTTTTTTGAGTGATGAAAGACAACGACAAAGACAAAGACTTAAGCAGCAAAGTATCTCAGTTACTCCAAGGCCTTGAGATACTGACAGAACTTCAAAGCCTTGAGAGTTGTTTTATTCTACTATATTTTCTAACAGTTCTGTGTTGCAGATTGGATATATGATTATATAGATCAAGGATTTACTGCATATACTTATATTTCACACTATTTACATATCTAACACAATTGCAGATGATCAGAACAGGAAGAATCAAAGTTATCTGGGTTTAACTTTGAATATCTGTGAAGCAGGTTCAGAAACAATCAGCAAACTTTGAACTTTCAGACTTTTTTGAACTTTGAAACATTCAGCAAACTAAGTGTTTTGTAAATTAACTTACTAGTACTGTTTTCTTTTGTACGACTGTTGAATTAGAGTGACCGTACTGGACGGTCACCAAGGATGCAGACTTGTTAAAAAATCCCGCTGTTGAAGGGTTCTTAGATTTCAGCACAGTGGTGCATATAAATGTTTGAGTATGTTTATATTTTGGGTGCATATATGGTTGATCTTGACTTTCAGATCTGCATATATGTAAAAGTCTCAATAATTTTTTTTTTATTTCGTCGTGATTCAAGCGACAAACATGTATGTCGCCAGGAAGATGTAAAAGTGAGAAAACATGTCTACTGGTGACAAACAAAACTTGTCACCTATGTACATAAACTACCAAAATTACTTGTCGTTAGTTAAACTAGAGACAGAAACGGTTTGTTGTTAGATTTAAACTGTCGACAAAAAATGATGTCGCTTTTTTTTTTTTTTTTTTTTTTTTTTTTTTTTTTTTTTTTTTTTTTTTTTTTTTTTTTTTTTTTTTTTCTGCCGACGTAATTGAGATTTGTCGGCCTTAATACTAACGACCGACTTGTAGTGACCATTTTCCGTCAAAAAAATTATTTGTCGGTAGAATTTCTACCGACATATTTGGCCTTTCTAGCGACAATTTTTTCTGTCAACGGAGGCAGAATTTGTTGTAGTGTTTGCCAGATGATATGTTTTCATCTATAAGGCTTGAATTGGGGATGTTAAACAAGGATGCATTGGTTTAGGGGGAGTATTAGTACTTATATGTGATTATGTGCTGAAATCTCAAAGCCTTGAGATTATACTTTCTAAAGCCTTGAAAGTATAGCTCAAAGCTTTGAAGTTTCTTAAACTACAGAAAATCTCAAGGCCTTGACATCGTTCTCCAGGTCTTGATAATATCTGTATTTTAAAAAAAAGGATAATCAAATATTATATCTTATCTTTTTAGATAAATGTATAATATTTGAATTACTCGGAGAATTTTCTAAAATACCCAAAAATATTTTTCAAGATTCTATTTTGCATGTTGATTTTGCAGAGTCCTTTTTTATGACTCAACCTTTTCAACCTACTTAAGCTGAAAGTCTGAGCTTTTTCTTCTCATTCTCTCTCAATTCTATACGACTCTACTCTCTCTCTCTCAGTTTCTCTCAATGACATTCTCTTCTCAAAACCCTAAACCCCAAAATGAAGCGCAAATCAGCGAGAATTCAGCAACAGGGAAAGCCTTCTGGCAGATCCAAGAAGAGGGAAAATAAGAAGGAGAAGATAGTGATTTCTTATTCAGATTCAGAAAACACTCAGAGCTTACATGACGACACTCCACGTGCAAAGAAGTCCAGAATAGAGAAGGGAGATGAAGGCTCAAGCATTGATCCACAGCAGGAGATACAAACTCAGGGTGGTGATCAACCTAGGTCAGAGAAGAAGAAAGGTGGAGAAAAGAAAAAGACTGGTGTAGAGGAAAAGGGGAAATCTGCTCAAGAAAGCAAGAAGAAACCATCTGAAGGAGAACAAGAAAAGACCAAACCCTCAGAGAAGAAAATTAGGGTTAAGCAGGTTGCTGCTGCAACCAAGAAAGGTTATCAAGGTAAGAATGTACTTCCTACAGTCTGGTTTGTTAGTTATGAGGTTAGAACTGTATGGATGCAAGGTTATGCTTCATCTATGGTAGCTTTATGTAGTATGGTTTATGAAGAATTGTTGGATAAATTGGATATAGACTGCATGATAAAGTTAAGAGAAACAACTGTTTGGAAGGTGTTGAATCCTAGTTCAAAGGCCTATCCTAGGTTAACTAGATTGTTTTATCTGAATTTGGTTTCTGAAGATGATTTAAAATGGTGTTAACTTCAAAAGTGGGTGGAGTAGCTTTGAGGTTAGATCATAGGACTTTTGCCAAAGTCTTGGGCATTCCTAGGAAGTATAATGTTGGAGATTACCCTGATAGGAAAGAGTGTCTAGATAAGGAAAAGGAGATGTTTTTTATTGAAGGTGTACCCTCTGGTCCAAAGCAGTTGACACAGTCTGTGCTCAACTGTGAAGCCAAAATCCTGTTCACAATTCTGATGAGGAGTGTAGTTCCTAGGGAGGACTCAAGGGAGTTAGTAACTGATAAGGTTCTTATTCTGATGTATCTGATATCTCAAGGGTTTGAGATAGACTTGCCAACAGTTGTTATGGAGCATATGATTTATTGTGCAACCAGGACTAGAAACCATCCTCTTCCATATGCCAACCTTTCAGCTGAATTCAACCAGTTGAAGGGCTTGATGAATGTTATGAATTGAAAGCTGGATGTTGTCATCAAGGTTTTGAATTTGGAGAAGATACCTTCTGCTACAAGTCATGACACCAGTGTGGATTCAGATGAAAGGCTGGAAGATTTTCTGAAGAAGAAAAAGAAGTCAATTCCAGTGGTGCGTACCTCAAAAGATTTGTATGAACAAACTGATGAAGAAGATGCTGGTGAAGACACATGTGTTGATGCAGCTACAAAGGGGAATTCAGTACAGGTTAAGAAGAAAGTGTATGAGTTAATTCAAGAAGTTTTTGCAGAAGTTGAAGCTGAACAAGAAGGTAATCAGTCTGCTGAAGATGCTGCAAGTGATAAAGAAGTTGGAGAAGGCTCAGAGAAAGTCCAGACATCAAAGAAGAAGTGAAGATCAGAGAATGCCAAAGCCTTGACCTTCTATTTCTTTCTCTTCTTCTTTTCTATTCTCAGGTCCTTGACTTTTTACCAATTATTTTGTTTAAGTTTTTTTTAATGACTCTGAGTAATGGTCCAACATTTCTTCATCCTTATTTGATGAAAGTTAAAAAGGGGGAGAGATTATGTGTTTTTGTGTTGCAGTATCTGAATAATAATATTACTTAGTTGTTTTGGTTTAATCAGTTGTGTTATTATATTACTGTGATTATATGTAAATCTGTGATATACTAGTTATCTATCTGGTATTATTGTCAATTGTATCTGCAATTTGTGGTTATCTAATTTTAAATCTGAGTGGCAGGAAAATCTATACAAGACTGTAGGTTTTTTCTTTCATCAAGGGGGAGATTGTTGATTCAAAGACCCTTGAATGTGTTTTGGATGGTAATTGTTTGAGTGATGAAAGACAAAGACAAAGACAAAGACCTAAGCAGCAAAGTATCTCAGTTACTCCAAGGCCTTGAGATACTGACAGAACTTCAAAGCCTTGAGAGTTGTTTTATTCTGCTATATGTTCTAACAGTTCTTTCTTGCAGATTGCATATCATATTATATAGATCAAGGATTTACTGCATATACTTATAGTTTACACTATTTACATATCTAACACAATTGCAGATGATCGGAACAGGAAGAATCAATGTTATCTGGGTTTAACTTTGAATATCTGTGAAGCAGGTTCAGAGCTCCAAGGCCTTGAGATGTGCCTTAAGCTGCTGACAGTTTTTACAAAACTAAGTTGATTCTTTCTTGCAAGTTGTGATTCTTATTATTGTGATTATTCCTTGACTTCTAAGAATCTTAAAATTGTTTTTCATTATTGATATGTATTAGAAGATAAACAGGTTACTGTTCTAATCTGGTAACCAGTTTTATCAAAAACAGGATAACCAAACATTCATAGCACTGTTATCTTTTTGGATTTTGTTGTTGCTGCGTTTCAATGCTGTTGCAGGGCTGCTAAACGTGCAAGAGCAATCTCAACAAACTCCAAGGGATATCCACTTAGAGCTGTTTGAATTTCAGTTGAAAACAGAAAGAGGAATTGTAGGAACTGAGATCCTAAAATCTCTCAATCAGTTGCAGCTGTGGATAAAAGATAGTGGTTTGAATTTTGAAGAGGTAGAGGCTTGAAGAATACTCAGAACGGTGTGACAAATTCGTGGGAGATCATTCATTCAAACACACAAGGATTCAAGCTTCAATTCAGATTCCAGAAGATCAAATCAATCTAGTTTCCAGAAGAACACATCCAGGCTTCAACAACTTATCTCTTCTACTGTGTTCTTCACTTGTACTTTAATCTGTGTATCTTTAAATTATCTTAAACCTCACTTAACCTAGTGGTTGGTTGTTCAAGTGAACAACAAGAGGTTCTTGTTAGCTCAACATATAGTAGCTGGAACTAGATAGGTTTGGAACCACAAGCTGTATAAGTGTAAGGGAAATCACTTAGGCTTGAAGATCTAGAGCTGTTTCTGTGTGAGTAATAAGAAGTGTTTGCCCAATCCTGGTGGGATTAGATCCCTCAGGCAGAGATTAGGTCCATTGGGACTGAACTCTGTAAATTGCTTTGTGTTCTTTTCTCTTACATTTTTTTTGTTATCTGCTACATACAACTCAAATCAAACTAGGGTTCATAAGCTGTTTAGAATTGATTATAGTTCAAGGCCTTGAAGCTTTCTATTTTGCCTTTGAAAGTTTCAGACAGTTTACTAACATCTCAAGGCATTGAGATTTGAGTTTCAAACAAATTTATTCCGTTAAACTTTGAGTTTTGCAAAAAGTTTCCATACTCTATTCAACCCCCCATTCTAGAGTATTTAGGTCCTGTATTTAGTCTACATTACACACTTTCACAGTTGTACGTCTTAGACAATCCTATTCCAGAAGCACCGCAGGATGAGTCTGTTCTTGCAGACGTAGGAGCACGTCAGAAACATATAGATGAATCTAACGACGTGACTTGCCTCATGCTCTGCACCATGACCTCTGCGCTTCAGAAGCAACACGAGAACACGGAAGCATATGATATGATCATACATTTGAAACAGTTGTTTCAGGAACATGCAAGGCATGAGCGGTATGAGGTTTCCAAGGCACTGTTCAAAACCAGTCATGCAGAAAGGAACCCACTTGGACCTCATGTACTCCGAATTATCGGTTACATTGAGAACCTCCCGAGGCTGGGGTTCCCACTCAGCCAAGATTTGGCTACTGATCTTGTCTTGCAATCGTTGCATGACAGTTATAACCAGTTCATCATGAAATATTACATGAACGAGATGAGTAAGACTCTGCAGACTTGCTGAACATGCTAAAGACAGCTGAACAGAGCATCAAAAAAGTCAAGGGCAAAGCCATAATGATGGTGAATAAGAGGATGTGAAAGGGACTTGCCTCTACTTCTAAAGGAAAGCGCAAGAAAGTTGCAAAGTCCAATGAAGCCCTAAAGTCTAGTGGGGGCGTGGCTAAAGGTGATTGTCACTACTATAGCCAGCCGGGTCACTGGAGGAGGAATTGCCTCAAGTATCTCGAGGATAAGAATCTTGGAAAAGTGATTGCACCACCACCAGGTATTTTTGTTATAGACGTCAATCTATCTATTTATCCATCTTGTGTATTGGATACTTGATGTGGATCTCGCATTTTTTGAAATGTGCATGATTTGGAAAGAAGTAGAAGATTGACTAAAGGGGAGATAGATCTGCTCGTCCGGAATGGAGCAAAAGTTGCTGCATTAGCTATTGGAGTTTATGAACTATCTTTGCCTTCTAGACTTACTTTAGAATTAGACAATTGCTATTATGTTCCTGCTATGAGGAGAAACATTATTTCCGTTTCTTGTTTGGACGAGAAGGGTTTTTTTAAATTAATAAAGGAAAAGTGTTGCTCCATTTATTTTGATAGTATGCACTATTGTAGTGCACATTTCTCTAATGGATTGTATATCCTTGATCTAAATAATTCCATCTATAACATAAATACTAAAAGGATTAAAACTAATGATTTAAATCCTACATATCTATGGCCCTGTCGTTTAGGCCATATAAACGAGAAACGCATAACTAGACTCCATAAGGATGGACTTCTAGACTCATTTGATTTGGAATCATATGAGACATGCGAGAATTGTTTGTTGGTAAAAATATCAAAGTCCCCTTTCAATAAGAAAGGTGACAGGACTAGTGATTTACTAGCACTCATACATACCGATGTATGTGGGCCGTTTCCCACGCCTGCCAGAGGTGGTAACACCTACTCCATTACGTTTACTGATGATTTCAGTAGCTATTGATTTTTCTACCTTATGAAGGCCAAATCCGAATCCTTTAAATTGTTCAAAGCATTCAAGAATTAAGTAGAGAAGCAACTTGGTAAAAGTATTAAGGCTTTGCGATTGGATCGTGGAGGAGAATACTTCAGCCAAGAGTTTGACGAGTATCTTAGAGAGTGTGGGATAGTGTCCCAACTCACTCCACCCGGAACGCCACAATGGAATGGCGTGTCCGAGAGGAGGAATCGTGCACTATTAGATATGGTGTGATCTATGATGTGTCAAACATATCTTCCAATATCATTTTGGGGACATGCTCTATTGACTGCACCTTTTACAATTAACTGTGTTCCATCCAAATCAGTCATGAAGACACCATACGAGATTTGAGGTTGCGATGTATATGTAAAGCCTTTACAAACAGACAAGCTCGAACCCAAAGCGAACAAAGTGTTTGTAGCTCGGACCGGCGTGTTTCAAGAAAGAGAACTAGTATATAAAGAAGAAAGTGGGAGGACTGTAGAAATTGAAGAAATTCAAGAACCACAAACCACTGAACCGATGATGGAACATGAACATGAAACACAAGTTGTTGTGGAAGAACCTGTTCAGGTGACACATGAACTCCGTAGGTATGGAAAGGTACGTCATGATCCAGAGAGGTACGGACTTCTCGTGACTGAGCCCGATGACATACCACTCATGGATGATTATCCTATGACCTACGGGGAGGCCATGAAAGGCCCAAACTCCAAGAAGTGGCCATGAGATCCGAAATGGATTCCATGTATACCAAAAAAGTATGGACTTTGGTGAAACCACCTGAAGGGGCTCGGCCCATAGGGTGCAAGTGGGTCTTCAAGAAGAAGACCGACATGGATGGCAAGGTAGTTGCCCACAAGGGGCGATAGGTAGCTAAATCTTATAGACAGATTCGAGGTATTGACTATGATGAGACCTATTCACAAGTCGCCCTGACTAAATTCATTCGAATCTTACTTGCTATTGCAGCATACTATGACTACGAGATTTGGCAGATGGATGTCCGAACATCGTTCCTTTATCGGAACCTCCTCGAGGATGTGTATATGACACAACCGGAGGGTTTTGAGGATCCATAGAATGACAATAAAGTATGTACACTACAAAGATCCATTTATGGATTAAAGCAAGCTTCTAGGAGTTGGAATAGATGTTTTGATGACGCGGTCAAAGAGTTTGGCTTCATAAAGAATGAAGATGAGCCCCGTGTTTACAAGAAGTTTAGTTGGAGCTCTGTAGTGTTTCTCGTCTTGTATGTGGATGACATACTACTCATTGGAAACGATATTTCTACTTTGAAATATGTTAAAGATTGGCTAGGAAAGTGTTTCGCAATGAAGGACTTAGGAGATGCAGCTTATATACTTGGTATCAAGATCTATAGGGATAGATCTACAAAGCTGCTCGGTCTAAAACAAAGTACATATATAGAAAAGGTGTTGAAGAGGTTCAACATGCAAGATTCCAAAGAGGGATTCTTGCCCATGTCGCATGGAGTCACTCTCTCTAAGACTGATTGTCCTTCCAATGAGATTGAGAAGGACCGCATGAGTAGGATACCTATGCTTCGACCATAGGATATATCATGTACGCCCTTTTGTGTACTAGACCAGACATATCATACGCTTTGAGTATGGTAAGGAGATATCAGTCCAATCCGGGTGAGAGCCACTAGATTGCTATCAAGAACATCCTAAAATACATGAGAAGAACTAAATATGCGTTCTTGATATTTGGAGGTAAAGAAGAGTTTAGTGTAATTGGTTACACTGATGCAAGCTTCCAAAATGACAAAGATGACTACAGATCGAAGTCAGGATGCGTCTTCTGCATGAATGGAGGAGCTGTGAGCTGGAAGAGTTCCAAGCAAGGGACAGTTGCTAATTCTACAACTGAAGCTAAGTACATTGTTGCTGTGGAAGCAGCAAAAGAGGCAGTTTGGATAAATAAGTTTATCATTGTGCTCGGTGTGGTCCCTTGTATCGTGGATCCCATAGAGTTGTATTGTGACAACTCCGGAGCGATCGCACAAGCAAGGGAACCAAGATCACACCAGAAATCAAAGAATGTACTTAGGAGCATCCATATTATTCGTGATATGATTGATCGAAGAGATGTGAAGATGTGGAAGATTCCAACGGATGACAATCTTTCAGATCCGCTCAAAAAGCCACTTGCGCAGCGAAAGCATGAAGGGCACGCTAGATCTATAGGCATCCGAGATGCACAAGATTGGCTCTAGTGCAAGTGGGAGACTGTTGGAATAGGTTCCCTAGAGGCAATCCATATTTAGTATGAACGATGTTTTGGCTAAAATATTCATTTATTAATCATTGTGATATTTAATATAATGAAGTCCTTAGATAAAATGTGTTGTTTATCTTAAATATCCCTATTCCATTATATTGGTTAATAGGACAATCAAATATAGACTAGTATGTATGTAGATTAATAGGGAGATATCAAGTCTAACACATGTATATGAATTAGGAGTAACGACATACTGGATTGACCCACGACGAGAATGATACATTAGATTATGTCAAAGTCACAATTCCTTCTCGTAGTACCAATAATTTTGTAATCCTTAGACTTGAAGTCACTAGATACTCTAGTTTTGAAATATCATGCTTTGATGTTATCCAACGTTGCGCCTTAACCGGGCAGCTATAAAGATAGCTATTGGGCATGATAGGAAGCAAGCTTATAGATCATAGTGATGTAGAGAGGATTTGTACCTCCCACATAATGGGAGAAAATATCCACGTTCACGCGAGGGATGGTGCTTATTGAATGTCGCGCCAAACTCAGATAAATCACTATGGAGATATTGATGTTATCTGTTTGCTTAAGCATATTCCCAGGATCGAGAAACTATGGATTGGATATACGAGTGTGACTATTATGTCTCGTTTCCAATCCGGATATGGAGACAAAGGGATAATGAAATATGTTATTATTGGGCGCAAGGTTTGTTGGGATCACTGACTTACTTCTATTAGTTGGGTGGCATGGATGTGTTGCTAGACAACGCTTCATGTTAGTATTAAGTTACTACCAACTAAGTAGAAACCTATGGGGTCACACACCGGATGGATTGAATTGGATATATGTATTAATTGGTTGGACTAATTAATAAAAGGATCAAAACGCAACTACAAGCAAACTTAGTCGGACTAATTTTCATGTGGGCTAATCCGTGTAAGGACATGATTAGTTTTGGGGCCTTTCTGTAGTTAATAAAGAGTTATGACTATATAAAGGATCACTAGGTTGTTAATTCTGAACACATGTCATTATTTGAGAAAACATAACAAAGCAAGAGAGAGAGACAAGGTAGAAGGCCGAAGCCCTCTACCTGTCCGCCCTCCTTCCCGTCGGCCAAACCAAGGCAAGGCCTTGGTGCTCCATTTTGCGTGATCATCCTCCTTCTTCTTCCGTTGCTAGCACATCGCGGTGAGAAGGAATCCAAACAAGATACAAAGTGTGGATATTCATAGAGACAAAGACAGTATTCTTTGTGTGATCCCCCAAACCAAGGTACACATCTTCTATTCCCTTATCATGTTATGATAACTCTTCCTGTGATCCTTGGTGGGTTTTGAGTAGAATATTTTTGTTATTCCGCTGCATTACCTCCCTCAAAACCCAACAGAAATCCCAACCTAAATTGTTTAGCTACTATGATTTGTTATCATGGCAACAAGTTTTATCAAGATCATGTAAAAAACAATGGACAAATAGAGAAGAGAGATCAAACAATGGAATCATCGCTCTCACGACACACTCCAAGCTCCATGCTGCTCTCCAACGTGTTCCTCCATGTCTCCTCTCTGAAAATATGAACCAGGGTTGCTTATATACGTTTCCTAAAAGTCTCGGACACTTTTGGAATGAATACGTAATGTTTCATTAACATTTTCGCCGCGTCTACAGTGTCTTTGTGCAAAGACTCGATGTCTACGTGGAAACACTCTTTATACGAACAAAAATATTTTCGTGCGAATACTCTTCATGTGAAGATATGTTTTCTTCCTTTTTTGCGCTCGCAAGATATGCTGGGAAGACTTTCTTCTGTTCTGAAAATGTGCCTAAGGCATTATCTTCATTCGAAAACAATTCTCTTCGTGCGAAGACCACCTAGAACTCCTTCCTTTGTGCTTATTTACCCTATTCGTGCGAAGGGAACTTGTCTTCATGCGAAGACATAGAGTTCCTGCACTTTGGCTTCTTCTTCTTAATTTCCTTCACTTCCGCAGCTCGTTGTTCTCTCCAAATTATCCCCGTGTGCATTATTCCTGTAAATCACAACACAAACACTACCGCAAAGATCAATTGTGATGAATCATACAAATAACACGTAAATCCATGAAAGAAACTCTGGGACATTACATTTAAACTCAGAATCTCATAGCATCTTATTCTTTCTCTTCATGTCCTGAATTTCATCACTTTGCATCGAAATGCACAAAATTAGCATTGTTTTTCATACGAAATATGAATCTAACTAAGGACTTATCAAATACCCCCACATTTTCCGATTTCGCGTCCAAGCCAAAGTCTCATCTACTGCATTCATCTGTCTACTAGCCCAAAAGACACAAACGAATCTACACAAATCACGACACTACAATGCAACAAGATGACTCAAATGCAAATTCTAGACTCGAACTTGACACAATACACATTAAAATTTAGATTCTTTTAGTTTGGAAGATCAGTCAATCTCCCTCTCATCAACTAAAATCAACAAGCTCTCACTAGATTTTTTCGAAATCCCATAATGCATAGCAAGAATTTTAAGTAAAATTGATTCAATGTATCAACTCACTGAGGCGTCCCCTTTCCTCCAACGATTCAAACAAAGACATGGGCACGTCCTAAACTTCAATGGGTCTAATTGCGATCAAGTCCCACTATATCATTTCTTTGCCGAATCATCCGAGATTTTTAGACCCTCTTAGCCTCGATTGCGTTTGAACTCAAATTATCCCCGTGAAGGGAGTCACAACTCATGTGAAATATGGGTTGATTCTAATTTTCCTCTCAAAGCTATACTTGGATCGAATCCAATTTCTTTGCGTGAACTGAAGCACATTAGGTTGTTCTCCTTTATTTTTATCTCCATTCTCTTTTTTTCTTCATTTTTTTCTTCTCATTTTTTCCACATTTCTCATATGATTTGAAACCATGCAGTAGAGCCAGAAAGCATGGGCTTTATAGGTTAACTCTTTTGACCACCATAAGGGATGGTGGATTACACCCCCCCCCCCAACCCCCCCCCCCCCCCGACATCACTTAGGCTGAGGCAACCATACCACATAAAGGTAACTCAACAAGAAGGTCCACCCAAGATCAACAAGAGACCACAAGTTTCCACTTGAAACAGAATATTCAGCTACTTTGAAACTCAATATAATTAGAATACTATAAGAAGCCTCGGTATGCCCTAACATGTCATTATTTCTACAAATACCATGAATTCTAGATACTTCCTAATCTCAAGAGCTCAATCGCCAGGTTCTCTTTAGTTTCAAGATCATCAATTGCCCTTTCTTAAATTTTCACTTTTTTAATTTTTATGGATTTTTTTTTTTGTATTTTACATAATATCCCAACTCTATATGCAAGGCTATGACACGAAAAAGATTGACCAACACACGACTCAACTTTTTGGTTGGTAGACTCAAATATATAAAAGTGCACAGTATCTAAATCTATACTACACAATACGACAAATAAGTAAAAACATAACATAAACCACTAACTCTACACACAATACGCGCTAAACACATCCTACATGAAACTGGCTATGCAAGACACAATTGGCTAGAAAACAGCTAAACACCCCACAGTTGAATGCTTCGTTTTCCTCAAGAAATTTAGAGATCATGCACGAGGAATCAACAATCAAATTTGTACGCACCACTACTAAAAATTTACTCAAAAACGGCAAAAAAAAACATTAATTTTTGGGTGGAAATAATTATCTTGCCATATATGCTATCAAATATGGCAAAAAATATTTTCACCGCTTAAAGACATCTAAAACGGCAAGAATATGTTAATTCTGCATATATTTCACCAAAAACGGGAAGAATTTTACTAATAGTGGCAATATTATTGTTCCCCACTTAAAAATATCAAAAATGGCAAGAAATGTCATTATTATAGGGTTTTGATACGGATTGCACAGCGGATTAACAACAAATAGATTGCGTTCAATACCCTCCATGAATCAGTCATTTAATATCATAACGATGGTAAGGGATAAATAGTTTGTGAACCTTGTTTGTCTGAATTCATCACTTTACGTAGAATATCTTCCATATCTCTGTGAATATCCACACTTCGGATTTCTTTGGATCCTCCTTACGTATATGTGATACCTCACGCTAAGGAGGAATAAGAATATCACACAAAACGAGGCTCCAAGAGCCATGCGGCACACGAGGCCGATGGCGAGGAGGGAGCGGACGGGTGAGGGCTTCGGCTCTTTCTCTGTCTCTCTCTCCCTGCTTTGTTCTCTCTCAATAATGAATGAACCGTATGAGAAAATAAGCTAGGAGTGCCCATATATAGTTTATAACTCCTTATTAACAACATACTAGGTTCCACCCCGCGCGCGTTGCGCGCGGTGTGGCCTTGGCATGTCTGCTTGTCCGATGGGCGGAGATATATATTTGCTAATTCAGGATTCTTACGTACCGCGTTTGGATGCATCACATTTGTATTACATTGTATAGTCACGAGATTAGAATAACGAGATAGTAGGCATAGAGTATCTCAGCATCATAGTGAGGTAGTACAGGAGTAGTAGACGAGCGTGTCATTGATGGCAACTTAAATTGGCTACATAGATATTGGTTGCGCCTGCCTTTAAATTAGGTGTTGTCTTTTTGGCGACATATATTGAGTAATATGTTTTACAATGATATAGTTCGGCAATCTTCCTTATTATCGGGCTGTAACTACATAATATATGGGTTGTGCAGTCAAACTTGGGAAACTTCTAGCGGCTGATATAATGCAGTGCTTTCAGATATTCAATGTTTGTGAGATAGGTATCGGGAATTTTCTTTGTGTTTTTAATTGATATTTACAATTATCTTATTTTGCTCTCTTATGAGCATCATGAGCTCCCTGAGCCTAACAAAATCATACTCATAACATGTTACCTTCCAATGTCTATGCTTGTTATCTTCTCCAACCACCCAACATCTATGTCCTTCTGGTTTGGGTTTCATCATTTACATGCATTGGTTGATGTAAATTGAAGATTTATTTAGTAGATTGAGTTGGGCTTGCAGTATCTTGTGCTTGATTCACCTGTCTTGCAGGTTGCATTTATTGGAGATGTGTTTGTGTAAATATGCATGTCAATCAGTTCAATGAGAGGACATGAATGGATGCTATGTATTAACAGTTCATGCACAATCTATTCCATTGTCAACGCCTATTACCTTCCCCAATGAGTCACCATCTCTCTCCTTCTGCTTTAGGTTTCATCATTTAGATGCATTGCTTGATGTGCATCGAAGATTTCTTAAGTAGATTGAGTAGGGTTTGCAGTGTTTGGTGGTTGATTGACTTGTCCTTCAGATTACATTTACTGAAGATGTGTCTGTCTAAGTAATCATGTCCATCAGTTTAATTAAAGGTCATGAAAACTTGCTATGGTCTTTTGACGTCCTTACTTACTTCTAGTATAAAAGCATAGGCAGTTGGACTAAGTTACAACATACTGTAATTCAATGGACTCTGGTAAGGAAAATACCGATGACAAAGAGAGAAAGACTGCTAAGATGAAGAGCAAGGAGCAGAAGAGGAAAAGTAAAAAATATCAGAGTGAGGAAGAATTCACAACCGACGAATCTGAGTGGGAGAGTTGGGCTGAGCACGGTTATGTGGTCGGGAAGGGCTCGGAGACTACAGTGTACTCAGATGCGGAGGAAGAAGATGACTTCTGGAGAACTGATACGGCTTCCTCGTATCCGCTGAAGTTGAAGCATTCTGTCTCTCGTTCTTCCAGTTCAGGTGGAAAGAAGAAGGAAAAAGTCATAGCCGGAGGTAGCGAAGACTCGCAAATGAAGAAATCAATTCTTCCGCTGGATGCGACACCAGATAAGGGCAGCAAGAGGAAGAATACTGGAGAAGATGTTCAAGATTCATGCAAGAAGAAACCAAGATTATAGAGTGTCTAGGTTTTTTTTTGTGCTATGTTATGGTGGATTGTAGTTTCATGTTACGTCTTATGAGTATTAATGTTGAGTTTGGTCATGTTTACTTTGTGATGGGGTTATGGATTGATGTCATCTTGGTCTATATTTCATGTATCAATGCAGAGTTTGCTTTCTTCATAATCTAATAATCGTTTAGAATGATGTATTATACTATGTTATTCATGGATTGATGCATATTGTGTCTGCTTGATCGAACGAGTAATATTTTTTTGGTCTGAGATGTGTGGATAACATCGTCTTTGTGCATCGTCTTTGCTTGATGCGTATTGATGTTTTCTTAAGTTAAGTATGCTTGGCAGTAGATGATGCTTGATTGACTTGTATTGCAGATTGCATTTATTGGAGATGTGTGTGGTTAAATATGCATGTCAATCAGTTTAATCTAATCATGATATGAACAGGTGCTATATATTACCAGTTCATGCACAACCCAGTGCATTGTCAATGATTATTATTTCAAACTTGATATTTAAGATACAGATTGATACTCATTATTTGTACCGAAGACTTATCTATATACATGAACCAACTCTCTATATAAACCACCCTCCACGTATTATTTTCTATCAACTCTCTCTGTAGTGCAGCAGCACCAAGAACAAGAACACAATTAGCTATTTTCAACACAACTATGGCGCCGCTGAGGTCATCCGTAAGAAGAAGGAACACAAAGGAGAGCAATTCCTCCACCATCAACTCACTCCCGAAAGAGTTAATCACATAAATATTGGCAATCTTGGGATCTTGTTCGTCTGATGATTTGTTCACCGCAAAGAAAAGGTAATATTCTATGTTCTTCTGCTTCTCTATCTCCCTTGTTTCGTTTAATATTCATAATCTTCAAAGCTCAATCTGAATATCAATAGGAATAGTATTAGAACAAGAAGGATTTTATCATATCATACCGATAGAGTTGGAGAGTTTTCTATTTTCACTTGCCATGTTTGTGTACATGACCCAGTGTGTTTTTTTGTCCCTATAAAAGCTTTGACACGGACATGGGCGGATTTAGAATTTGGCCGTGTGAGTACAAGAAAAATTTCAAGTTTAATGACGGATCTGTTGATAAATTTTGAAGTATTTAATAGCTAAAATGACGAATTGATAGATTGTTGAAGTGAATATATTATACAAGTGGGAACTAATGCAATTATATTAATAGAATGTAGGCTAAATGTTGTGAATATTAAAACTTTGAGTGGGGGCTAATATAATAAAATAAATAAATATAGTGTAAAAATTGGGAATTTCAAAATTCGAGTGGGGGTTGGTCTCCATATAAGAATGCCACTGGACATAGAGATTGAAGACAGAGATTATGTCTATGTTCTTACATTTTAATAAACACGATAAACCAATTTTTGATCCGCTGTCTTCCTAGCCCTCAATTTCGAGCAATGAAGTAGTGTCTGTTGAGCAAAAGCTCATTCTTTAGGTGTTGGTGGTGGGAGCAATAGGAGGCGATCACCAGTTTCAGAACATCTGTATTTTGATTTCTGAATGTCCTCTTGTTTAGTCTATTTCAAACAATAACCCCTAATTAATGGAAACACATTAGATGGTGAGGGATTAAACTGGAAACTTTACCATATTATAGGGGGTAAAAGACACTTTCACCCCCTCAACTTTGATGCAAAGACACTTTCACCCCTTTCCTGTTTGATGATTATCTACAATTTTTTGCAACATGTAGCAGTTTGAAGATGTTCAATGAAGCATCTAACTATAATTGCGTATACGAGAAGGTGTCACTTAAGAAGTTCCCTGTCGTTCCATGGCGGTCCAGTCAGCAGTGGATTTGGGGATTCTCGCGATTTATGAAGAGATGCAATGACAGTGGGAACCCAGAAGCTCTATTTAGGCAAGGAATGGTAAGCGGCAGTTCTATTGATTTATCATAACGTGGAGCAAGAAGAAAAGCTAAGTTAATCGTTGTGAAGTGACATAAACTGACGTACATTTTTTTTCCATTTTTTTAATTTTAGATTGATTACTTCAGTTTGTGGCGATATAGTGATGGCTTAGACGCCTTACAAAAAGCAGCAGAAGCTGGACTTGGAGAAGCACGTTATATAATTGTCATCATTTTGGTGTTGAGTGGAGACAAATACCGTGAGAAGGGAATCGAGTTGTTCCGTGGAATGACAAAAGACAAGGAGATAGAAACAAAATTGGAGGAGTACCGGCAAAAGGTTAAGTCAATTTTAAGGAGCATCTGGATTAAAAATCCAATCATACAGATGGAGAAACAGCGTTGCTGTGCATCGCAACCCCAACACAGGTGGAGATCAGGATGGGCGCGGAACGAAGATATTATATTGTGTGATGCTTGTAGATGTGATAGGGAAGTCGACTTTATTTGTAAGATATTTCCTCATAACTAAAATGTTTAAGAAATTTTTTTCCCAATAACAATATCAATGATCCCAAAAATTGTAACTTAGTACGAGAATTACAAATAATTAGCAGATACACGAGTATGGACTTGGGATCTCTTTCCTAAAGGGATCTGAAAACTAAATTCAGGGTTAATTGTATTTTATTCATCTTGCGGGTAGTGGTGTGTTGCAAAACACCTCATCTAATTTCAATGATGTATTTGCAGGATGACGCGTGCATCGAACGAGTTACAATGCCACAAAAAGAATTTAAGCAAATATAACTTGTAAAAACACTCCAGTGCGATCTACTTGCAATTAGAAGCATAAGCGATTAATGTGTTATGATGCCCAGCCTGAATTTCTCCCTGTAATAGTATACGTTCAGTTGTTGTTCACACTGTCACAAAAGCGTGGTTTAATACAATTTCAATAGCTATCCGAACTATTGTTGCATTTATGATTTGAGTTTAATCTTGTAGATGGCCGTATAAATCGCCGTTAAAATCACCGATTGGATTTTTATTCGTCCTGGCATGTGTTTTATATTAATTCGCTATTCTACCGCATATTTGACTTTGCAATTAAGGATAAAATGTGTAACAAATGTAGTGGGGACATCATATTATGCAGACCGAACTACAATATTACGTGGACATTAACTGATAACAGATCGTTGATTACAATAACATAAAAGACGACAATGGCATATTTTCTTAATTAGTTCGTTGATGGGGCTATGTTTTTATGTGTAAGCGTGCATCAAGCTTCAACTACATAGCGTACGGTCCAACCATTCATTGGGAATACATTTCCATTGGTGCACCGGGAAAGGAGGAAGTAAAATCTTCTTGCGCCGCTGTTCGTGTTCACGGACTCAAGCACGCTTTGTTGTTCCTTGAAACAAACACAATGCCGAATATAATAAGCTATTTGGGTATCGGATATAATTTTAAATTGAGAAATTTTGTTTCATACCTCAGCCGACATTGATGACATGGTTGTTGCATTTATCCCCAACACAGTGTCTACTGACTGTCCGAAGATGCGTACCTGGAGTTCGGCACTACCATCATGAAGTTGCACAGTTATACGTCCCCTGGGGAGAAACAAGCAAACAAAAAAAAAAAAAAAACATTTGGCAGTTAGATTTCGCGTCCTCTTTGAAAAAAGGTGTTAAATTGATGTTGTGTAAAATTAGGTTGATACAGTCTACAGCGTAATGCTTGTTAGTGTCATTACGTACCACGGTATAGCATCACAATCATTATTTTGACAAGCAGAGCATTGGAATCTGTTGTTTGGATAACGATTTGCAACACGATTGCACAACTTGCATGCGTAATACCATGCTTGCTGATTTGTTGGTAAAGCATGAACGGTGGCTTGTACCCAAATCTCGCGTATTGTAGCCTGCAGTTACTCATAAAAAACATACAATCTAAAATGAAACTGTTGGGAAAGCTGCATTACTAAGCTGGCAGTGATTGTTCATTACCGAAGGAAATTCTCACCGGCAGTGTTGGCAGATCGACTATTGCACAGAGTGTCATTTCTTGTTTGTATGTTTGAAGACGATACAAACTTTGATGCTTGGATGAATTGTTCTTGCGAGGTGCAAACAAAGCTTATGGGACAAAGCAATGGTGCTTGGTTGTTGTGCATTATGAGGTAGTTGATCTGTATGTTAGTATTTATAGTAACATTTGATGCAAGGGTTGGTGGGTACCTGAGCTGTATGTGATATAGTTATATAATGTCCTGTGCTAAATGCTTTTTCTTTGCTGTTTTTGTTTGCGTTCTTTTTTTTTATAATTATTAGATATTTGTTTCGCATTCAGACTGAGACATGCTGTAACACTGAAATCACCTGGTGTGGGTGGTAATGTCATCTGTAAATAATTTGCATACGATGGCACGCATTACAAGAATACCAGCAACCTACTTATTTATATTTATCCATGTACATAACTAAGTGATATATTCTTTACAGCATGGTACGATGTATTTTTTCCAGAGAAACATCACTTAGGAAAATTATGAGTAATTAAGCCAAATTGGTAGTTGGCTAAACCAGTTGAATGTGATGTAGCAAACGTACAAGATGCGTAACGATGATAAGTAATTAGTGGATAACCAATCCATTTTATTGATAAAACAATATTAGTTGTAACCACTGATGGTTATTCATTGCCACTATATGTTAAAGAACACATCGATTATTGGAAAGTTGGGGAAGCGTCTGGGGTTATGTTTTGTCTGTCAATGCAATATTGATTTGTGATGATTCCATGTTTGGTTAGAACGATTTATCATACCTTGCTAACTATACCTTGTATTGATTCTAGGCAGAGGTTGTAGTGTATGGTTTCGGTGTTTTTCGTGCTACTGTTGTTATATAATTCGGAGGAGGCATTCTTGTATGTGCATTGTGACAGGATATTATTTGATCAAAAAATATGCCGGCAATACTCTCCAGAAGTGCATGTCAACTCCCTGTGATGATGCACGCAACGAATGAAGAATGCAAATGTAACATCAAGATTGATGTACATCTCTGGATTTGTTTGCATTTATCGCATCGAACGAAGGACACGAGCCCAATACATGATTTGCGTCTTGTGGAGTTTGTATTATCAAACGGGGATGGCAGCTTATGCAAGAACGACAAAACCATATTAAAGCTATTGCAATCAATGGTTGTGCCTTTTGTATATGTGAGAACATTGATTATCATTTTGACTGGATATGCCTACCCTAATTTTGGATTTGATTGCTTCAGGTCTGAGTACATCGTGGACCTAGCTGGCTTGACATGAAGGATTGCTTATTGTGATATCTGGAATGAAATTTTACTTGTCAGACGCTTTCATAAGCCACACATCTATACAAGTTTTGATTAGTTGTCCTGTGAAATTCTTACGAATATTAGATCCATCTGCCAATACCCTTTGGACGTCTGCTTGTCGGATGAGCGGAGAAATGTGATTGTCATTGCCGGTCACTGTAAATAGTCTTAAGATATGTAGGTATATTATATTTAGAGTAATCGGATTCATAGCTGATAGTAGCTTCTCCATAACATGAATAGTTTAAAACTTGTGAATATTACATTAAAACAGCAAGAAGATAAACACTCGATATTGCAGCATTGCAGCAAGGAAAGTACATTGGCAGTCAACATGCATGGCATCAATAAAAGCCTGTACTATATTTGCCTTCAGTAATGGTTCTTATAAGTGTTTAGTCTGCTTTTTGAACCCGGCGAACGACCCACCTCGTTAATCTTGGGTTCCTGTTTTGTGTGCATCTGAGTATGCGGACGTAGAATTTCTGTGATGTTCCTCTTGCATTTGCGGCTAGTAGGAGATTCTGTTGTTCCTGAATATGAAATTGTGGTTGGTGTTGTTATCGAGTATATACATTGCCTATTTTAAAAGATAAGAATACCTGCTCAGACATTGTTGACATTGTGACAAGGGTGTTGTCTAAGACAGTTTCAACAGGTAGCCCAAATATTGTGGCATCCATTATCCCAGTGTCATCCTGTAACTCAACATAGAGGCGGCCGCTGTATCGAAGGGTTGTGTGGTTGTTAGTTTGCATATATTTCATGTCAAGAACAAATGTAGTATAGAGTAGAATAATTGTTGCATATATTGTACGCTGAATAGTTATCTAACCATATGATTGCATCCTGGGTAGAATTGCTGCATTTATTGCAGATCTGTCCCAAGCACTCATTTTTGCAATTTCGGCATGCTTTGAACCATGGCTGCTGGGTTGTTGGTATTGCAGTCATTGATACCTTAATCCATGTTTCTCTGTATAAGGGCTGTCATGTATAATTAATTAGGTGTTAGCTTTTTGCAATTGTTATGCTGTGGACAAGATAACTAAATGGAAGAAACAACTCACCAAAGTAGCCCTAACTGCTGATATGTTGCTGACTTCCATTGAAAGCCGTCGCACCAATGCTGTATGTTGATAATAGTATAGATTCTGGAGGTACTGCTTATATAGGATGCTTGCTCTACTTAGTTAGTTGAACTATTGTGCACAGGATAGAATGGCACGCATTACTATGTGTTGCATACACCGAGGCCACCGCATATCGATGAAATGAAACATGCTCAGCAAAGTTGGGATGAAATGATATACGAATGTTAATTACGATGCTGTTGGTTATAGTGTCAACATGATTTAGTTATATATGCATGTTCTTATCCTCTTGTTCAGCATAACGGTAGGCATGCAATTACATGGCCGACATAGTTGGGATTGGGTTATAGCCGAAGTAGATATGCAAAATAAGTAATCCTTGTCTGTCTACGCTGTTGTACTTACAGTCAATTATAGGAGTCTGTACACTATGCAGTATCAACAATAATGGCAAAGTAGAAAATATAACAAAATTTTATTCAATGCAACAAAGCCACACGGAAACATGGTACTGCACCACATATCGTACAACAAAGGGAAATGAAATATAACAAAGTACGTCACGAGAGAAATTTATGTCGATACATATTCACGACTGGATCTTATTCACTATTATTGACATTGCGTCGTCACGTTCATGCAATCTTAACATGGCGGACCACCCACCTAAATATGCTGCGATTGGTTTGGTGTACGCCCTTTACGACACGCACATAGAAAGGTGTTGATGCATTGCTTGTGTTGGCATTGATGATGAGAGACTGGCATTCCTGGTGTTACATTATAACATTGAAGTGAGGCACAAATTTCATTGTAAATATGTTATGGATGTTGTATTATGTAGTTATATGATGTATTATTTGTAAGTACTATATTGACACCTCTAGCGTCATTCGGGCCAAGGTTGCAGCTGTTGTGTTAAGCACAGTTTCCCCCGCTTGCCCAAACAGCGTAACATTCACTATACCGGTGTCATCTTTGAGCTCAACCATGAGACGGCATCTGTATCGAAATAAATATTTGTATGTAAAATATTGATCTAAACATCTTTAAATGTGAATTTGCATGTGTTATAGCTGGTTAACCTGGGAGTAGTGTTGGATTGGGAGTTGTGGCAAGTATGACAGTTTGAATGAATACACTCTTGCTGGCACATATCACATGCATTGAACCATCCCTGCTGTGTGGTTGGGATGATACGAATGCAGACTCTTATCCAAGCTTCATTGTATGCTTCCTGAGAAAAATGTGGCAGTGATTCAATTTAATATCGCATTGTTGTGTAGTAAGAGCTTACATGACCTGACATTGGAAAGTAATATGACAACAGTATTGCGTGAAGTAATGATACCAATGCCGACTGAAGTTCTGCAATCGTGGATGGTGTCATGATGTTCGGTCTGGCGATTGAATGTTGGTGGTGCAATTGTTGGAACATAAGATGCGTTTAATGGTACTGGATGCATGTCTCGTTTGGGCAGCTAATGGTTTATATAGTGCATAACTGGTAAGTGGTAAATTGTTTAGGAAGTATATTAAGAATACGATGTGGGTTAATGTGCTCTATTAGCAAAAAATCATGTGTATTGTTAGCTGGGGATTCAAAGATTGTTTCGTATCAGTGCCGATACCTAGAAATTAGTGAAGGAGGCGTATTTCTGTACATATTCAATCATGTTGTGTAATTTGCTACTTGTCAATTTACCAACAACAGGATAGTACTGTATTACACTGATAGATACTGTAGCATCATCAATGTTATGGTTCGTGAAATGACTGCGATGTAGTTTTACAGATGGTTAAAGTTGTTATGGTATTGTTTGTGCCAAGTGTGTGGATGATGTAATGAACCTGGCGATGAGGACACCGACGCGCCTGAAGCAATATTCAGCAACCCAGATGACACAGCTGGCATGTAGGACAGCACAGTATTTGGTAAACCATTATAGGCATCCAAAGCAGTACCATATCCGGCCGCAAAACCAACATACGGTCTATTCAGCCCAAAACCCCTCACAGCCATGGAACCAACAGGCATGGGATACGGGGAAGCATACCTAGGTGCTTGCACACTACTACCTGGTATCGCGGTATAGACAACAGAACCGGTAACAGAGCCCCTTACATCTGCATTGTGCACAGACGGGCTGGGATTCGCAATACGCCCCCGCGGTCTACCCGAGGGTCGCGGAGCTATGCCAGGCATATTACCTCCTGCAGATGAAGGCCCACTATTCGCATTTTCCGACCGCGGTACTGAGCCAGCATTACACATTAAACCAGGTAAAAGTAACTAAACCAAACAAACAAACAAAAAACCAAAGGGATGGCAAGACATAGATCCCACACGCTAGCAAGCCAGAACAGAAACACAGCAACAAACAACAGGCATGAAACTAAACACACACTGCCAACTCTAACAGACATGAACATACCAGATAAGCGATCAGATGAAGGCCCACCATCCGCATTTTCCAACCGCGGTCTACCCGTCGGCCGAAGAGCCGGGCCAGGAGTGTTAACTTCTGCAGATAATCCCGAACCGCGTGCTAGCTCCTCCCCCACTAAACCCCGGCGAGTACGTTTCCCAAGACTACCTGTAGGCATTTAGAAACTACAGGCCACACACTACAAAAAGCCACAAACATCAATTAACTTCAACCACGATAACAACATCACAGACACAAAATCTATACCAAATAACCAAGCAGTAGACAAACCACTTTTACACCGCAAATTCTCAGTCGCACCATCAATCCAGATTACACATGATTTATACCGATTCCAACCTCACCGAGATGCCTCATTACTAAAATAAACGCACCAGCTTAAGGCACTGAGCCATCATTACACATTAAACCAGGTAAAATTAACTCAACCAAACAAACAAACAAAAAACCAAAGGGATGGCAAGACACAAATCCCACACGCTAGCAAGCCAGAACAGAAACTCAGCAACAAACAACAGGCATGAACAAAACACACACTGCCAACTCTAACAGATATGACCATACCAGATAAGCAATCACAACGAATTCCTTGCTCAACCAACAGCTGATCAACCTGCAAACACCAACACTGAATGTAAGCAAATGTGAATCATACTAACCAAGCATCATCTTATCAACTGGCTACAACCACCACATGCAGAGCCTATACGTATATATAGCACACTTCTACATGCAGTAATAACACCATTAGCCAACAAAAAAACCCCAGAACACACACATGCAAGCAATCAAACCACATAGAAATACCTATTTGTTAATCATCATCATAAAAAACACACATGCAAGTAAGTATTACAACAACCCACATGGCAGAGTAAATATTCAATCCACAATCAACCAAATAAACCCCCCCACCCCAACCACCAACTGCCCGTAAAAAAAGAAAAAAGTAAAACCCAAGTCAAAAAACCCAATTCAACAACCCTACAGAACCTGACAAACCGATACACACACCAAGTACCGGATAACTCACAACCCACCATACCAATTTCCGGCAGCCGGCGAAAACAAAACCCACAAGCCGTAGAAAACACAGAGACGAAGAGAGACGAAAGAACTAACCTGGTGACAATAGATCAGCAAATGGCACCAACATTAGAAGAGCCTTCTCCCACATTCTTAAGAATAAATGGCAAAAAGTCGACACCTGTCCCACTAACGATTGCCGGAAACCAGCCACAGCTACTCGGAGCATCGCCACCTGTCCCACCAAGAAGATCACCGACTACGAAGTTCATGTTCCACAGCCCAGACCAACCAGAGACAGTTCAAAAGACAATATCGCCCTTCAACAACAGCCTATCCGTTCCACGTCAGCAAGGGCATAACCGACCTTTTCTACACGTCACAATTACGTAGGCATTTCGCTGGCACTTGGTCCGAATTGGCAGCACGTAATTGGACCACCACTGCCACGCAAACTGGCCGTAACTTCTTTTATATAGGTAGTAGGATTTGCCCCAATAGTAATCCTATCCATACACGGATTAGTCAACCTTGCAAATTAGTCCTACTAAGTTTGCATGTGGTTGCGTATTGATAATTTTATTTAATTAGTCCTACTAATTAATCCCAAAGTCCGGTTTAATCAATAGGGTGTGTGACCCCATAGGTTTCTACTTAGTATATAGAAGTGATTACTAACATCGAGCGGCGTCTAGCAACACATCTACGCCACCCAACTAATAGAAATAGTAAGTGATCCGGAAAACCTTGCGACTAATGTTACCATATTATATTATCATTTTGTCTCCATATCCGGATTGACACGAGACATACAAGTCAGACTCGTATATCCAATGCATAGTTTCTCGATCCTGGAAATATTTTTATCCATGCAGATAACATCAATATCCCATATTGATTTATCTGAGTTTTTCCAGACATTATATAAGCACTACCACTCGAGTTGCCGTGGATATTTGCTCACATATGTAGGAGAGACAAATCCTCTCTACATCACTACCACCACTAAGCTTGTTTCCTATTATGCCTGATAAACGCCTTTCTTGCTACCCAGTCACGGTGTAGTGTTTGACGATATCAAATTATAATATTGCACAACAAGAGAATCTAGTGATTTCAAGTCTAAGGACCACAATTCCAGTATGCCACAATGAGAAGCACTTGTGACTTTAACATAAATAATGCATACCCATGTGCTAGACTTGATATCTCAATATCAATCTACCCACATACTAGTCTATGGTTGATCGTCATGTTAATCAATATAAACGACTAGGGATATTTAAGGTAAACAACATTTCTAATCTAAGGAATTCATTATATTAAATATCTCCATAAATAATAGAATGATTATTCTAGCAAAATATAATGTTCATACTAAATAAGATTGCCTATAGGGCTTCTATTCCAACAATTATTTGCAAATGTTTTTCTCGCCGCAGATAGTGTGTAACATAAACGACAAGATATCTTTTAACTCCATTAAAGGTGATCATATACGGCTATTTTTTCTTACCGTAAAATTAAGTACATACACATCAATTTTTTTGACTTTGGAGCCAATTTTTGGAGAAACATTTCAAATTCCCTGCCCAAAATGAAAGTCTAATGTGGCTTAAATGTGTGCCCTCCCTTTAATATAAGATGTAATCTTGGCCATCAATTAAAACCTTGCCTTCATATTCTCAAAAAAAATACCAATGCCTTTACAAAAGTATTGATCTTCATCCCCAACAACACCTTCTTCAACTTAAGGAATCACCGCCACCATCCCTTCAGCCATCACCGCCACCATGTTCTTCACCTTCAGCCACCTCTGTTTCTCTCTCTTGGGATTCAAGTTCTGATGCAAGAAGGTTCAATTTGTAATGCATGGAGGTTCGATTTGGGGGCTTGATCTGAAGATGGAGAGGGAGAAGGAGTTGGAGATGGTGCAGGGAGTGAGAGGACGATTAGAGGGAGGGGTAAGGCTTCGGTGTTCTCCGTATTGAGGGGTAAGCTGTTGTTGGAGCTGTTTAAGGGGAGGAAGAAGAAGCGAGTTGGTCTGGCACCATCGTATGCGGTGGAGGAGCGGCGGAGGTAGGCGATGTTGAGGGGAGTGTTGGCGATGGTAATGGTGAAGCCGATTCGGCGGTGGATTTGATTGGCGAGGGGTAAGAAAGGGATGAGATGTTCGTGGGCCATGTAGGACAACATCACTATGTGTTCTTCCTCAGACATTATCATCTCTCTGTGGAATTTTCTAGAAAATTATCTTGTCTATGGGGGATTCTATGTAGGGTGGGAGTGGGGGAAGGAGATGGAGATAGGGGGAGGGGTTTTTATGTAGTTTAGGGTGATTTAGGGGTTAAGATTGATATTAATTAATTAATGATCAAAATAATATAAAATGTATAAATTAATTAATGTTTAATCTATATATATATATATATATATATTTAAATATATGTCAATAATAAGAACCATGAAAAATGGCAAGAGTTATATCTGGTCGTAAAAGTACATGTCAAAAGCGGCAAGAACACTTCCCACGTATGCTTGATCATTAGCGGCGAGAAAATAATATTGCCGTTTAAAATTTTAAAAGACAAGAAACATTTGTCGTTGTGTAAAAAAGACGATAAACTATGAGACCGACGCTTGTCTGTCCCTTTAAGCTTTTAAACGACAATAAAATTCTCATATCTGGCAATAATCACATGCCTTTTATAGTAACGTTTGTAGTAGTTCACACTAGATGAGATGGAGCTGACATACTTCATATAAAGTACACAAAATTCAGAGAGAGAAAAGATACTCACTACTGCCACACTGGCGAGGACGGAATCTGTGCAAAGCAATCCCCAAGCCATAGTTGTGGCGCCACTGTGTTCCCATAGGGTCAGTGTGTTCTCGCCCACTGGGGTCAACTACGCTCCTCCAGCCAAAATTGTAACTGAAGAATCCAACTCGCTTGCACGATCCCCTATAGAGGTCAAGTGTGCCACAACACACCGAGGTAGACTCTCCCAAAATCAGCTCAAATATGTCACTTGGAAAATATCATTAGTCTCTCTCTCTCATCTCTCCTAATAAACTAAATAAAAGAAAAACTTTATTAAAAATGCACCACCTAAATTAAACATAAAATGCAATATGTTGCCTCCCAACAAGCTTCGTGTAATTGAAAGTCGACGACCCGACCAAGTTACCTCAGATACTTAAGGAGATCTAGAACGACGTGCCTCCTCCTTCAATTTCTTGCCTTTGATCTTGAGCACCAATCATGTGCACTCACCATATTTGGCTTCTTCTCTGACTCAGGTGGATCGGGCTGCAAATTTGCAGACAACCCATGCGTACGATCCACTCGATCCTCTCTAAACTAGATCATCGCCAATTTATTCTTCCCTTTGCCTGGATTGAATGCCTTAATGAATCTAGAGCTTTGATAGTCAGCTCCTCAGTCTCTAAGTCCACATTGGTGCGCATTGTCTTCAAATGCAGTCTTCAAAATAGGAGTGGAACATTGTGATCGTCCATGTCCACGATCACAAAGTCAGCAAGAAAGAAAAATGCACCTAATTTAACAAGCAAGTTTTCAATCACCACATTCGCAGTCACAATATAATTGTCTGCCAGTTGCATACCAATTTTAACCGGGGTTGGTCCACCAATGCCTAATCTATGAAATAATGAAAATGGCATAAGATTAATACACGCACCCAAATCACAGAGCCAATGGGTGTGGAATCTATAGGGTTTTCATACGTATTCCGAAGCAGAGAAAAAAAAAAATTTTCGTTCAATTCCCTCCAAGGATCACAAGACTAGTATTCATAACGATGGTAAAGGATGAGAACATCAAGTACCTTAGTTTGTCTCCTTGATGACTTCATGTGAAATAGTGTCCACGTCTCTATTAAAGTCCAGTCCTAGGATTTATCCCGGATCCTCCAACAACTTTGTGCTAGCAAGGCAAGGAGGAAGAACAAGAAGATCACAACTATAATTCTATTAGTAGTTTCTCCCAATCCAAACAAGTCTTAGTAGAGAATGTAAATTATAAACTAACTAACTTTATTTAAAAGAAATAAAAAATTTATTTGAAAAAAGTAACATATTCTAACTTTTCATAAGTCTATGAAAATAAATAAGAAAAATATTTTACCACCCTTATTCTACACTTTTATTTTTGGGTAAAGATGAGTAAAAAGTTTATTTTAAACTTGTACAAAAAAAACTTGCCTCATGTGAGAATCAAACCCATGACCAACTACTATACTAACAAGTACTTTAACCACTGGGCCAAAATCCATTTTTGTTTATTCTTTCAACCTAATTAGTAATATTAACTAACAGAAGCTAATTAAAACAAAACAAAATAAAAATAGAAGAAGATGAAAAGAGAAGAGCGACGGGTTTGTTTACCCGAGAGAGAAGAAAACAATGGGGATGAGGGCCACGGACGATGGCGCGAGGCGGAGCAATGGCGGCAAGGGTGGCCGACGAGGACGGAGTCTCACGGCGGGGAAGCAGCGGCACTGGTTGCCTGGGCTTCGGCCGGACCTTGCTGGGTTCGTCGGGGCTGGTTTTTTTTGGGTGAATCCGAACGGGGAAAGAGAGAGCGTGGGTGAGAGATTGAGAGCTGATTTGATGTGAGAATTGTTTTGAGATTGCAGGGGTTTATATAGGTTGTAGGAGGAGAAATCCGGCGACAATTATGAGTCCGATTTCAGAAACTCTCGGTTGGAATTGGGTTTCAAAATTGGGAGAAATTGACAAACTTGGTGCTAAAGATTCGATCTTTGGCGAGTTTAAATCGAATTGGTACTGTTTTTGGTGGTGATTTGGTGGCCGTATGGAGGCGTTGGTGTTGGAGCGGCGAAATCGCCGTAGAATAAGCTCTCCTGCGTTGAGCAAGAGATGGAGAAGATTAAGACTTTGATTGAAAGACACTTTCACCCCACTGGTTTAGGCATACCACCCCTAGGTTTAAATAAAAGACACTATCAAAGTTGAGAATAAATACATAAAAGCACCTAGGTAGTTTGTAACTTTAAAATTAAATTTTAAATGATAACAACTAGTACCGAAACTTATACAAGTGTCACATTAACATCCAATACTATTTAAAATTATCAGTTTTAACATATTAACACTTAATATTATCTAAAAATACCCGTTTCTAAATAACGGTTTATTTCACCTTGGGGTGGCTCAACCTAAGTCCATACATTGTTCGTATACATGGATTCCATCTCGGAGCTCATGGATATATGCCACTTTTTAGAGTCCGGCCCTTTGATAGCCTCTTCATAAGTAGTAGGCTCATCATCTATGAGCAACACGTCACCAGGTTCAGTCACAAGAAAATACCTCTCTGACTCTTGGGTCACTCCACTCGACCTACGAAGTTCGTGTGTTACCTGAAAAGGTTCCTCCACAACATCTTGTTGTTCCTGTTCATGTTCCATAGTAGGATCAATTGTTTGTGTTTCTTGAATTTCTTCAAGTTCTACTGTCTTCCCACTTTCTCATTTGGAGACAAACTCTCTTTCTAGGAACACGCCGGTCCGAGCAACAAACACTTTTTCCTCGGCGGGATTGTAGAAATAATATTCTTCTATTTCCTTACGGTATCCAACAAACTTACACTTATCCAAATTGGGACCGAGCTTCACTTTTTGTAAATTCTTTACATACACATCGCAGCCCCAAATCCTCATGAACGACAATGAGGGATGCCTCCCACTCTACATCTCATATGGAGTCTTAATGACTGGTTTAGATGGAATACGGTTCAGGGTGAAAGCTGCAGATAATAGAGCGTGTCCCCAAAAAGATAATGGAGGATCTGTTTCACACATCATAGATCGAACCATGTCGAACAGATTTCGATTCCTCCTCTCGGCACGCCATTCCATTGTGGCGTTTCAAGTGGAGTGAGTTGGGACAAGATCCCACACTCTCTAAGATAGTCGTCAAACTCTTGGCTTAAGTAGTATTTTTCATGATCCGATCGTAGAGACTTAATACTCTTGCCAAGTGGCTTCTCTACTTCATTCTTAACATCTTTGAACTTTTCAAAGGATTGGGATTTGGTCATCATAAGGTACACAAATCCATATCTACTGAAATCATCAGTAAATAAAATGAAATAAAGATAACCACCTCTGGCAGGATTGCAAATGGGCCACATACATCAGTATGCACGAGAGGCAATTGCTCACTAGTACTCTCTCCTTTCTTATTGAAAGGGGACTTCGTCATTTTTCCCAATAAACAAGATCCACGTGTCCCAATAAACAAGATTCACATGGTTATGATACCACTGTAGGGTTTTGATACGGATTACGCAGCAGAATAACAAAAATCAAATTCCGTTCAATACACACCAACAATCACAGGAATAGAATTCATAACGATGGTAAAGGATGAGAACATCAAGAACCATAGTTTGTCTCCTTGATCACTTCACGTGAAAAATAGTGTTCACGTCTCTATGCAGGTCCGCTCCGAGGATTGATCCCGGATCCTCCAACACCTTTTTGCTAGCTAGGGAAGGAGGAGAAAGAAGAAGATAATGCAAAACGAGACCAAAAGAGGCCACGCCTCTTTGGCCGACGGCGAGGAGGGGTGGACGGGAGGTCGGGTTCAGCCTCCTTGTTGGCTCTCTCCTAACTTTGTTGTCTCTCTCTTGTGTGATAACAATTATGACACTTCTCTTAAGAAAATAAGCTAGTAGTCTCTTTATATAGTCTAAAACACCTTTTGAACTACATATTAGCCCCTACACTTATCATTTCCTTACATGGATTAGTCCACCTTGCAAATTAGTCCTACTAAGTTTGTAAGTGATTGCGTATTGATCCTTCAATTTCATTAATCATATTAATTAATTCCCATGTGCGGTTAAATCCATAGGGAGTGTGACCCCATAGGTTCTACTTAGTTGGTAATAACAATTTCTAACATAGAGCGGCCCCTAGCAAGACATAAATGCAACCCAACTGATAGAAATAGTCATTAATCCGACAAACCTTGTGACCAATGTTACCACATTGTATTATGCCTTTGTCTCCATATCAGGATTGGACACGAGACATACAAGTCACACTCGTATATCCAATCCATAGTTTCTCGATTCTGGGAATAGTCTTATCCATGTAGATAACATCAATATCCTATATTGATTTTATTTGAGTCCGGCCAGACATTCTATAAGCACTGCCCCTCGAGTGGCCGCGGATATTTTCTTCCGTTATGTGGGATGCACAAATCTTCTCTACATCACTACCATCTCTAACCTTGCTTCCTATCATGCCCGATAACTTCCTTTATAGTCACCCGATTAAGGGGAAACATTTTATAATATCAAATCATGATGTTTCACAACTAGCGTATCTAGTGACTTTAAGTCTAAGGACCAAAATACCATTGTTACTACGAGAAGCACTTGTGACTTTACATAACTTGTATGTAGCCTTCTCGTTGTGGTTCAATCCAGTATGCCATTACCCCTAATGCATACCCATGTGATAGACTTGATATCTCCATATCAATCTACTTACATACTAGTCTATAGTTGATCGTCCTGTTAATCAATATAATGGACTAGGGATATTTAAGATAAAGAGCACATTTGTAATCTAAGGACTTCATTATATTAAATATCTCCATAAATAATACAATGATTATTCTAGCTCAAAACAGTGTTCATACTAAATAAAATTGCCTCTAGAGCATCTATTCCAACCGAATCCACCCCCAAGACTGCATCCTAAGATTACACCGCATGGATCTCTCATCTTGGGAATGTCTCATTGTACCACTATGATGCATATCCCTGTTATCTTCATCGTGGCATAAGGGTATATGCTCTTCTTGCCCCATAGATTCTCTTTCAAAACTTCTTGCACTTGGGCATGTGAGCAAGAGCTCCCACAAGAGGGATGTTGATGTGAAGTTGTCTAAATATTTCAATCAATCTCCCAAAGTACTCATTATCATTCCTCATTAGTTCCATCGGGTATGGAACATGTGGCGCACACTTAGTCGGATTTAGAGTGTTCTTGGGCTCTTCTTTTTCTCAACCTTGTCCTTTGATTGGGGACTCACGGTGACTTTGGGCACTCTTCACCCATTTCCTTCTATGTGGGCTTTGTAGCCTTATCTTTAGCATGGCTAGGATATGGAGGATGCTGAGTAGTAGTACCACTCCGAGTGGCAATAGCCTTCAACTGCTCAAAGGGAGTGATGGGAAGCATTCCAGGTGACAATTTTGGAATATGACTGACAATTTGGCCTAACTGCGTTGCATGACTTCGGAGGATTACTTATATAGAAACTGAACTAGTACTCTGGATTCTCATTAATTTTTCAAACTTCTCATTAATTAGTTGCTGCCGAGCGGAAATTTTAGCCAATACACTAGGCATGTCTGTGATCTGCTATTGTTGCGCCTGAGTATGTGGTGGATATGGAAGATTGGACTGCTCACCATACCGACTGACTCAGATTGTTGGACTGATATCCCCACACTTGTTGCTGACGAGGAGGTCCCACGTATTATATATATTCACTGCCGCAATCATAACCGTGGTTTTCATCTGCGAGCTGCTGACCCATTGACTTCACCTATGCAGTTAGATTCATGCGGATAAGTTGTGGTCATCATTGCCAACTGTTTTACCATCGACTCCATCTTCGTCACCATAGCTACATCCCTACTCAATTTTTATGAACTACGAGTGTCAGACCTCGTAGTCTCTCGTTTAGATATTGTATTCAGGAGATCCCGAGCTTGTTATTCTCCCATGCCCATAAAATTTACTCCATCTAGCATGTACAACTCATTAACTATTTCCTTATCTAAAACATTATAGAGTTAGTGGATGAGTGTACCATCGCACTCCATTACTAGGGCATCTGCGCATAAGCTGGTTAAATTTCCTCCAAGTATCTCCTAGAGAATCATATTCTTTTTGTGTAAAATTCATAATATTCTCCATCAATTGAGAAACCTTGGCTGCCGTAAGATATTTTCTTAGAAACTCTTTGCAACATTCCTCCCATGTCATGATTGATCCAGCCAGCAGTTCTATGATCCATGTCTTCGTCGCTCCTGATAAAGGGAAGGGAAAAAGCATCAGCTTTACTGTATCAGCTGGAACTCTCTGATCATGTAGCGTTGAGGTTATTTACCCAAAGTTCAACAAATGAGCATTTATATCATGCCCTAGAACTCCAGTAAACATAAATTCATCCCGAACCATGGTAATCATGTGAGTGCGCAACTCAACGTGAGCTGCATTAATAGTTTACCTCACAATGGAAGGCATGTACCCTGCTGATGTGGTTCTGTAATAGTTCACCATAGGACACTCCGTTGCCCCATTCAGCTAATTCCTTTGGGCCACTTGATTGCCTACATTTCCAAAATTAGATGGTGTTGGGATCGTAGGTACAGGAGGATTAGAAATTGGTTTCATATCATCTACTTCAGCTTTGAGCTGCTCAGCTCCCCTAAAAGCATTGGACGCGGTGGCCTCACCAGTGACTCTAGCAGCCTCTGCATCTTCCGCAACCTTGCGGATTCTTTCCAACTCATCTCCTTGTTAGTCACCCATAGGAGTTGTTATTCTCTGGTCTCTACGCCCGCTGCGAAAAGTTACTCTAGATCTTCTAATCGTGGGTACAATGGCTCGTTTTGAGAATGGGTCATTCACCAGGAAATTCAACTGAAACAAGTAGCAGTAAAATACATGTGAGTAAAGAATATAAATAGAATATTAAATCCATAAATCTAACAATTCTAATTGATTAAATCGAATTCCCAAGGATCGGCGCCAAATACTTGACACGTTCTAACCACATGTGTATGGATATCAGAGTAGTAATATTTGGAAAAGTCCGGATTACCAAACCTAAAGGACATGATGTGTATTAGCTAGTACTATTAAGTCCGCGTGGGAAAGCATTAGAGGTTGTTAGAAAAATTTAGAATTGAAATAACAATCTAAATTATTAAGTTGAGATTACAACTGTAGACAAGTATCACGATATCTCATGTATCACTAGGTACTATCCGCTAACGAATTATGTCTTCGAAACACAAATGATGAGTTAATTTTCCAAAAGAGCATTATTATTTACTCCTTTCACTAGCAAAACCTATGTCTATGACCCAAAAATCGATGTCTCTAACACGGCATCGGTGACATGCATTATGATATAATCTAATCTACTCAAAGTTCTTAGTCAATTTGGTTGATTTCTCAAACATTAAGGGGTTAATTCATCTATCTGGGTAATTTCTTGCTTTGACTAAAATATACCCTAAGATCCTCCTACTGTAACGTCTCACAATAGCAAGATAGAGTAAAAACATGAATTAAACCTTGAAAAATAGTTCATCAACTAATAAGTTCAGTATAAACATGAATCAAAACCCTTAATTCTCCAAAACGGCTTCGAACCCTAGCTACCATGGAGAAATCCTGTAAAAGTACGTAGCTACTACAATTCATGATCATGAGAACAATTTTTAACAAGATCATCAAAAAAAAAACAATGGAAAAATAGAGAAGAGAGATCAAACGATGGAATCCTCGCTCTAACGATGAACTACAAGTTCCAACTTGCTCTCCAATGTGTTGCTCCTGGTATCCTCTTTGGAAATACAACCTAGGGTTTCTTATATACGTTTCCTAATATCCCCTAACTCTTTTGGAATGAATGCGCAACGTTTCCTTAATTTTCTAGCCGCCGCTGCATTGTCTTCGTGCGAAGACTCAATGTTTTCGTGCGAACACTATTCGTACAAAAAAATCTCTTCTTGCGAAGAATCTTCCTGCGAAGACATTTTCTTTTCTTATTTTGCGCCTGCAAGCTATTTGGGTAAGACTTTCTTCACTTCTGAAAATTTGGCTAAGGCATTGTCTTCGTACGAAGACAATTCTCTTCGTGCAAAGACAACCTAGAACTCCTTCCCTTTTGCTTATTTACCCTCTTCGTGCGAAGGGAGTTGGCCTTTGTGCGAAGACATCTAGTTCCGGCACTTTGGCTTCTTCTTCTTGATTTACTTCAATTCCGAAGCTCGTTTCTTCTCTCCAAATGATAACCACATTCATTATTTTTGTAAATAACAACACGAACACTACCTCAAAAATAAAATGTGATAAATCATAAAAATCACACGTAAATCCATGCAAGAATCACCCAGACTTCATATTTAAGCTCAGAATCTCATAAAAGCTTATTATTTCTCTTCTTGGTCTGAATTCCATCACTTTGCACCAAATCGCACACAAATAATGATGTTTTTTTTATACGAAAGATGACTCCAAATAAGGAGTTATCAATTTCCTAGTTTCTTCTACATCTTGATGTAATTCATCTTAATTATTAAAAATTATAAAAACATTGTCTTGGAAGTACGTGATCACACTCACTTGTTTGGGAGTGACCACCTTTTCAATCTCAAACTTTCCTCCTGGTTACTTTAGTAGGTTTAAATATTGTAGATACCCTAAACTCATGATACCATTGGTAAGCTATGTGGCACATATGATATGGGACACGTGTGCATGCTCTGTGCTCCATAAAGCATCGTAACATGCTATTTGTCTACGCGTATGCGAAGGATTGTGAGACGCGTCCTTTGCATATCCACCTTATGCTAATGCGACTTGGGGGTACGAGTGGCTTGGAGGCTAGAGTAAGGATTGTCCTAGGCCGGGTGCCAGTCTCGCATGTGAACCTTGTATATTATCCACATATCTCCGAACGGATTGTCCACGTACCTGAAAACGCGGGCCATGACTCCAACATATATGGCCGCGATCCGTACAATTAGGCGGACATCGTGGTCAAGATTGGCTTTACTACCATCATGTTTTCTTACCCATGTATGTCCTATTTTTCGTATATATAGGGTTCAGTTTTATGGTTTTGATGCAGGTAATGCGGCGGAATAACAAAAATTAATTCTGCTCAAATCCCTCCACGGATAGCAGGGCAGCATTCATAACATGATGAGGGTTTGCGAATGGTGAACTTTGTGTGTGTGATCGCTACGAAGAATTGTGTCCTCGTCTCTATGAATATTCACACCTAGGATTGTAGCCGGAATCCTTCACATGTCAAGTGCTAGCAACAAAATAAGGAGGCAAAGTTCACGCAACACAGAGCACCAAAGGGCCGCGCGCCAGAGGAGTCGCCGACGGCGCAGGGGGCAGACAAGTTGGGGCTTCGGCCCGCAGCTCTCTCTCTCATTCCTTTACTATCTCACGCAATAATGACTCTTATATTGGAAATAATAATCTTGGCCCCATTATATATTTAATAACTCCTTATTAATTAATTATTTGCCCCAATACTCATCTTGTCGATACACGGGTTATTACACCTTGCGAGTTTGTCCTAATAACTTTGTTTGTGGTTGTGTTTTGATCCTTTTGATTAATTATTCCTACTAATCAATATCCAAATCCAGCTTAATCCATAAGGTGTTTGACCCCATAGGTTTTTACTTCGTTGGTAGTAACTATTACAAACATAGAGCGGTGTCTATCAACACATAAATGCCACTCAACTAATAGAAAATTCAGTTATCCAACAAACAATGTGCCCAATGTTACCGTGTTGTATCTATCCCTTTGTCTCCATATCCGGATTGGACACGAGACATAACTGTCAAACTTGTATATCCAATTCATAGTTTCTCAATCCTGGGAATAGACTTATCTATACAGATAACATCAATATGTCCATATCGATTTATCTCAGTCTGGCCAGACATTCCATAAGCTCTACCTCTCGAGTGGCCATGGATATTTTCTCTCATTATATGGGAGGTAAAAATCCTCTATAATCACTACCAACTCTAAGCTTTCCTCCCATCATGCCAGATGACTATCTTTATAGTTACCCATTTACAGGGTAACGTTTGATAATATCAAAGCATGATATTTCACAAATAGATTATCTAGTGACTTCAAGTTCAAGGATTAAAACACCATTAGCACTACGAGAAGCACTTGTGACGTTAACATAATTTAATGTATCCTTCTCGTTGTGGTTCAATCCTTTATTCCATTACTCTTAATCTGAAGGGGTGTATAGTAGGTAGAAATATCAATACTTTAGAAGGGGGGGTTGAATAGAGTATGGAAACATTTGCTAAACATGCAAGTAGAGTGGTTTTAAATATAATTATAATGAGTGAAGAGTATTTCTAGGAATTGAAATGAGTTTCAAGCCCGTGGAATGAAAACTGTTCAGGTATAAAAAGATAAGTCCATTTCAAGGCCTTGAAATGAGTTTCAAACCCTTGAAATGAAACTGTTTTGATTGCTGGAAAATATAGAAGTATAGAACTGAGTAGTAAATGCAAGAGACACAAGATATAAAGAGTTCAGTCCACTTGGACCTACATCTCTACCTCAGGGATCTTCTCCCTGCAGGATTTTCAACTCAATTCTTATTAACCAAAAGCTAAGCCCTAGATCTAAAGCACAGAGAGATTCCTTACTCTGTTACAGCTTGTGGTTCTCACTAACCTATCTAGTACCTGCTCTAGCAAACTGATTAACTAAGAATTTTATATTTTTCTCCTTGAACAATCCAAGAGAATAAAACTATAAGTATTATCTGAATGATATACAATCGAAGATCAGAATAAAAGAACACTAGAACAGAATCTGCAATGAGTATGCAATGTTCTTAAGATGCTTTTATTGAGAGAAATTAATCTTCTTATTTGTTGCTTGTCAATCCCTGATATGTTTGAGTGACTCTGCTAATTGTCTCGTTGTACTGCATCATCTTTCCCTCTTTTAAAGAGTAGTTTGAATTGCATATCTTCAAGATCTTCTCTTAACAAACTTCCCTGTTTTGTAGCTGCTGCTTTGACTTCTCTAATAGCTTCTCCAATAGATTGTTGCTCAGTATCTTCAAGGATAATGATTTGATCTTGTGTAAACAGATGTTGGGAAACTTCCAAACACATCAGATCGATCACAGAATCAAATCAACACTTAGTTTCCTTTCTAGCAAAATGTAAGTTAGGAAATAGATCCTACAATATAAGAAACACATTCTCCTTGCAAATCTAAGTCAAACAGATGGTTTAGATGCAGTCTAAAGTGTCAAAATACTTTTTCTTTCATCATCAAATAACAACTGATCAAGCACAGTGGTTTAGGAGTTGAATGACGATCAGAATCTCCCCCTAAGTTTGTGCATATAAAGCATAGTCAGTTTCAAAGCTTTGAAAGTTGTTACAATGCCTTGAAATAGACTAGCTATTTCAAGCCTTTCAAACTGAGTTGAACTTAAAATCTCCCCCTTGATGAAATATAAAACCACAATCTAATTGGTACTATATTTCTACAAAAAAAATAATCATTATCACCTAGAATAGTAAATCATAGCACATGATATCCAAAAGAAATCCAACTTATTAACTTACTGAAAAAACAACAAATAATAGCAAAGTTCAGATAATCCTACTAATCAAAAACAAGGTCTCTAGTAAACAAGTAATAACCTAAATTTCTCCCCCTTTTTGACGTTCATCAAAAAAGAATAAGAAAATGTTGGATCATAATTTTGGAAAAAATTTGAGAAAACTGTTTCAAAAGATAGAATTTTCAAGACTTTGAAAAGGATTTCAAGGCCTTGAAAAAGAAAGAAAGAGTAGACAAGAGTTAAGGGGTTCGGTCTCCATCTTCTTGCTGCTCTACATCTTCTTACTGACTATTTCCCTCATCATCATCATCATCATGAATCTGTTCTTCTTCCTCAGCCATTTCTACTTCCTCAATGATTGAACTTATTGTTTTGATCACACTGTGGAGCAGGAAAATTAACCCTTCTAAAGCCTTCTGTCCCTGTTTCAGTTTCTTCTTACAAAATACTTTTTCTTATTCACTGAAGTGTTTTTCTCTTGACCCTTTCTTCCTGATTCCATTCTCGATTCTAACTCAGCTTCTTGAATTGCTTTCTCCTTTCCGGCCTTCCTCGATATAGGAGAAATTTCATGTGAGCTTTAAGTTGCTTCTGAATCTGAGTCTGGAATATAGATCTTTCCATTTACTTTGTCTGCTTTGTCAGCCTTCTTCTTCACCTTCTTAGGGCTACCAATCTGTATCCATTTTTGTTTTTCTTGAGCATACTCCACTATCTTCTTCTTTTTGCTTCATACTGGTGTCTAATCTTTCTTTGCCTTCTTCTTGGGAGGAGGAGGAGCCATGCCTTCTGCAGTAGGAGTCTTTGAACTTGAATCTCCACTGAGGGCCTGAACCTCTTCCACAGTGGCATTTCTTTTCTTTTCAGTTCCCGCCTTTGAACCACAAGTCATTTGTCTTCTGTCAGAGGCTCTTTTACTGCTCATTAGGGTTTGGGGAGTAGAATAGAAGGGAAGGATAGATATGAAGGATAGAAAAAAAGAAGAAGATAAATAGTCAAGAGTTTCAGTTTGTAAAGGAAACTGAATTCTTTTCCTAATCATTGAAGATATGCTGAATCAAAAAGATTCAAAATTGTTTGTGCCGTAGGAAGTTAATAATATAATACTATTTTGGCTGAAAAGGGGTATTTGATAATTGAGGGGAAATATTGAGTAATTATATATAAAGATAACACCCAACATTGAAATATCCAAAATTATTGACTAACTAGAATATATTCTTATTTTCGAGGCTTTGGAATGTATTTCAGGGCCTTGAAATGCTATATGGTTAAAGCACATTCACTCAAAGCTTTGAAAAGATTTTCAAGGCTTTGAAAATAAGTTTAAGCCTTTGAAACACATAATAACTACCTTGTACTTACCTGATTATCCCCCTAAACCAATGCTTCTTTATTTAGCATGCCCAATTATAATATCAAGACTGAGAATCTTTCATCTAAAAATGGTTTAATGAAGATATCTGCAAATTTCATGTTAGTAGAAACAAATTCAAGAACAATATAACCTTTTTCATCATGATCTATGATGAAGTGATGTCTAACATAAATATGCATTATTCTTGAGTGCTGAACTAGATTCTTTGTAATTGATATAGCACTTGTGTTGTCACACTTGAATAGGTATATCTCTGAAATCAAATCCAAGGTCTGTGTTGTGTTATCCATAACACTTGTGAACATCAAGCTCCAACTGCTATGTATTCAGCTTCTGCTGTTGATTGTACAACTGAGTTTTGTTTCTTTGAATGCCAGCTGATTAAAGATGATACAAGGAATTGTCAGCACCCCGATGTACTCTTTCTATCAACTTATATCCTGCAAAGTCAGCATCTGAATAGCCACGCAAAGAGAAATTAGACTATTTAGGATACCAAAGACCTAAGTCTTTGGTACCATTGATATATATAAAGATTCTTTTAACTGTAGTGGAGTGTGATTCTTTAGGATCAGCTTGAAATCTAGCACACATGCAGACACAGAACATGATATCTTGTCTACTAGATGCGGGGTATAGTAATGATCCAATCATACTTCTATACTCTTTCACATTCACACTCTTTCCAGATTCATCTTTGCCTAAAAACAATGTAGAACTCATGAGGTTTTTGATATCTTTGGATTGAGACATATTATACTTGTTTAGAAAATCTCTTGTGTACTTGCTTTGATGTAAGAATATGCCTTTCTTCATCTGATGAATTTGAAGTCCAAGAAGGAATTTCAATTCTCCCATCAAGCTCATTTCAAATTCACTGCTCATAAGACTTGAGAATTCCTTGCAAAGAAGATCATTGGTACCTCCAAACAGAATATCATCAACATAAATTTGAACTACAAGCATGTCTTTCTCATGAGTCTTTATGAAAATAGTCTTATCTACTAATCCTTTTTTGAAATCATTTTTCAGTAGAAATTTTGACAATCTTTTATTCCATGCCCTTGGAGCTTGTTTCAAACCATAAAGAGCCTTGTCAAGTTTATAAACATGATCTGGAAACTAGTCATTTTCAAAACCTGGAGGTTGAGCAACATAAACTTCTTATTGCTAATAGCCATTTAAAAATGAACAGTTCACATCCATTGGAAAGAGTTTCATGTTCTTGTGAGATGCAACTGCAATTAGAATTCTAATTGATTCTAACCTATCAATAGGAGCAAAATTTTCTTCATAGTCAATACCTTCTTCTTCATTGTAGCCTTGAGCAACCAATCAAGCTTTATTCCTGATTACCTTTCCTTTGTCATCTAACTTGTTTTTGAATACCCATCTGATGCCAATGAAAGACTGATTTCTTGGTGGAGGAGCTACATTCCAAACCTTGTTCCTCTCAACCTCATTGAGTTCACACTGCATAGCTACAATCCAGTCTGCTTCTTTTAATGCTTCCTTCATACTTCTAGGTTCTACAAGAGAAATAAAAATGCATTAAAAGCACAGAGATTCTTCAACTGTGATCTGGTTTGAGTACCATTGGTCGGATCAGAAATAATGTTAACAGCAGTATGAGATGAGAGATATGTAAATCTCTTCGTGGATGTCCAAGATTCAGGCTCACCAATATGTTTTTCAAGTCTCTGAGAACTTGAATTAGTAGCTTAATCTGTTGTCTACTTTGGAGATTTTGTTTCAAGAATTTGAACCTTATTTTCAAGGCCTTGAAATTGCCTTCTTTGTTCCTGTAAGACTTCCTTAAAACCATTAGAGTATTCTTCTTTAATATCTGAATCATGCTTGTTCTGATTAAGATCTGCAAAACCATCACTCAAGTAACCATCATAGTTCTCATCAAATATGACATGAATGCTTTCTTCAACAAGCTTGGTTCTCTTATTATAGACTTTATAGGCTTTGCTTGTCTGTGAATAATCAAGAAAAATACCTTCATCACTTCTTGCATCAAACTTACCAAGATTGTCCTTACCATTATTGTGAACAAAGTAGGTACAACCAAAAGGTTTGAAGTAAGATATGATTGGTTTTCTTCCTTTGAACAACTTATAAGGGGTCTTCTTCAGAATAGGTCTGATCAAGCACCTGTTGAGAATATGGTTTGCTGTATTCACAGCTTCTTCCGAATTGTACTTTGGAAATTTGTTTTCTAGAAGCATTGTTCTTGACATATCTTCAAGAGTCTTGTTGTTTCATTCAACAACTCCATTCTTTTGAGGAGTTCTAGGAGCATAAAAATTGTGAGTGATACCATCCTTAGAATATAATACATCAAATTCAAGATGATCAAACTCTCTACCATGATCACTTCTTATTGAAGCAATAGGTAAGTTTTTCAATGTTTGAAATTCTCTACACAGCTTTGAAAATTCAGTGAGAGCTTCAGATTTTTCTCTAAGAGACATAACCCAAGTATATATATAAAAATCATCTGCAATAAAAAAGCACGTAGTTCTTACCCTTCGGAGTTGGAGTTCTCATAGGACCACAGAGATCCACATGCAGTAATTCAATGTGCCTAGTAGTACTTACAAATTTATTTCGTTTGAATGAGCTTCTAGTTTGCTTGCCTTGTGCACATGCCTTGCATACTTCTTCATCTTTGAAATTGATAGAGTGTAGACCTCTCACTAAGTTCTTTGAAACTAGATTGTTCAAGGTATGCAAGCTAATGAGTCCCAACTTTCTGTGCCAAATCTTTGAGTCTTCTTTCAAGGCCTTGAGACACTTCAAGTTTTCTCCTACAACTTTGTTAGTTTGAAAAGTATAGCGTTGTTTGACCTAGAGAAAGTGAGGATGCAATTTCCTGATTTCTCATCTTGCACCACACGTTTCTCTTTGTAAAATATAACCTTAATACCATTATCACAAAGCTGAGATACACTAAGCAAGTTAAATTTCAAACCATCACTTAAATACACATCAGAAATGGAATTTTCAGCATTTTTACCAACTTTACCAATACCTATAATGCTGCATTTTCCTTTGTCACCAAGTGTATATTATTCTTCAGATTGCTCTTTCAGTTCTGAAAATAAAGATCTCTTTCCACTCATATGACTTGAGAAACCACTGTCCATAAACCATTTCTTTTCTTTGGACTTGGTGACACCCTGCAAACACCATTAACTTCCTTGCCCAGCTGTTAGAGCAAGTGTGGAATTTAGATTCATATTCAAGGTCAACCTTGTTGGGTGGTCTAACCCCGTTAGGAACCCAAATCTGTCTAACTTGCTTTTTGAGTTGAAATGGAAAAGTATTCCGCATTATGTGAGGGTCTCTTTTTCTAAAAGGACAAGTCATCCTAACATGACCAAATTTATTGCAGTAACGGCATTTAGCATATGTTCTAGTTCGAGCTTACACAAATCTGGTATTGTTCTTTCTGGGAAAATTTGGATTGTATCCAATACCTGTTTTGTGAACAGACTTTAAGCTACCTCCAAGAATCAAGTTCAAGTTGTGTTCTAGGCCTGCAATTTTTGTCTTGAATGATTTAGATTCTTGAAGTTTCGCAGTTAGAGTAGTCTTTTGTTTATCCAATTCATCAACTTGATGTCTTAAATTAACAATAATGTCACTGAGAAGAGAGTTCTTAGTGACTACTTCCTTGACTTGTGTTTTCAAGGCTTTGAAACTGGTTTTGAAGGCCTTGAAATCACTGTCAGTTTTCTTCTGAGAAATTCCAAGGTTCTGATTCAGACAAACAAGAGGCAAGTTTTCTTTTGCTTGCTCATGAAATTGTTCTTTCAAAAATGTAATCTCTTGCAGATAGTCCTCTTCATTTTAAAGCATTGTCCTAACATAATCAAAGAGGGCTTCTGTTGGTTTTAAAATCAAGCAGTTTACCTTTACCTCAATGTTCTTTTCAGAACTTTCATCATGCTTGGCCATAAAGCATAGGTTGGCATGTTCCTCTTCAGATTCAGAGTCACATGATGTATCGGAGTCACTCCATGAGGCTATCATATCTTTCTTTCCTCTATCATGATCTTTCTTTTAAATTTTCTTGCTTTTATTGTGTGGACAGTCTCTGATCAAGTGTCCTACATCACCACACTCAAAGAAATTCACGACTTTAGGCTTATTACCATGAGATGAAGATTTACCTTTGTAGTCTTTTCTACAGGAGGATCTTTGTCTATTTCAGTTGAAGTCCTTGTTTCCAAACTTTTTCTTCATTTTAAGAATTATGGTCCAGGCTTTGGAAATAAAAGCAATTGGATCTTCATCATCATCTTCTACAGTTAGAGGCTTTGAGTTGGATCATTCTCCTTTTCCTTGAGATCTAGTTTCTTGAAACCTTCTGGTAATTCTCCATTAACTTCATTCATGGATATTTCATGTTTAAGGAATTTTGCTTGCAGTTCATCACGTCGAAGTGATGAAAGATCTTGAGCTTTCTCAATAGCAGTAGTCTTTGGTACCCATTTTGCTCTAGGAAGACTTATCAGAATCCTTCTAACCTTTTCTTCATTGGAAATATGTTTTCCCAATGAATCAAGATTGTTGACAATGTCCGTGAATCTTTTTAACATGTCTCTGATTGACTCATCTCCATTCATCTTAAATAGCTCATATTTCCCGAGATATATGTTGATCTTGGTTTGCTTGACTTGGCAGGTTCCTTCAAAAGTCACCGCAATCTTATTCCAAATCTCCATGGCAGTCTTGCAACCTGAGATCCTGTTGAACTCATCTTTACTCAAAGCACATTATAAGAGATTCATAGCTTTATAAATTTTGGAAAATTGTTCTAAATTAGAAGCAGAGAGAGAGTCTTCATATTTGGGAGTTCTAATCCCATATTTCTCTGTGTCGAAAGTGTGACGACCATTCTATATGATAGTACAAAGCTCTATATCTTGAGCACTGATGAACATTTTCATCAAGACTTTCCAGTTAACAAAATTGTCTCCACAGAAGAGAGGAGGTCTGTAAGTAGCTCTTCCCTGAGAAAAACCACAATCACCTAGAGTACTCATAATCACAAGATGGTTAAATCTATGAAGTGATACAAGCTCTAATACTAATTGAAGGGGTGTACAATAGGTATAAATACAGGATCAATACTCTAGACAGTGTGGGCGGTCTGAATGGAGTATGGCAACTTTTGCTAAACTTGCAAGAAGAATGGTTTAAAAAAGAATTATAATGAGTGAAGAGTATTTCAAGGCCTTGAAATGAGTTTCAAGCCCTTGGAATGAAAACAGCTGAGGTATAAAACGATAAGTCTATTTCAAGGCCTTGAAATGAGTTTCAAACCCTTGAAATGAAACTGTTTTGATTGCTGCAAAATAACTATGTATAGAACTAAAAAGTAAATGCAAGACACACAAGATATATTGAGTTCAATCCACGCGGACCTACGTCTCTACCTCAGGGATGTTCTCCATGCAGGATTTTCAACTCAATTCTTATTAAACAAAAGCTAAGCCCTAGATCTCAATCACAGAGAGATGCCTTAATATGTTACAACTTGTGGTTCTCACTAACCTATCTAGTACATTCTCTAGCTAAACGATTAACTAAGAATTATCTATTGTTAACCTTCAACAATCCAATAGAATAATACTATAAGTATTATCAGAATGATATACAAATGAAGTTCAGAACAGAAGAACACTAGAACATAATCTACAGTGAGTATGCAGTGTTCTTCAGATGCTTGGATTGAGAGAAAAGAATATGCTTCTTTGTTGCTTGTCAATCCCTGAATATGTTTGAGTGTCTCTGATTATTTTCTCGTTGTAATTCTTAAGCTTTCCCTCTTTTATAGATTAGTTTGAATTTCAAATCTTCATGATCTCTCTTGACAAGCTTTCCTATTTTATAGCTGCAGTTTTGACTTCTCTAACAGCTTCTCCAACGGATAGTTGCTCAGTATCTTCAAGGATACTGATTTGATCTTGTGTAAACACATGTTGGAAAACTTCCAAACACCGCATATTGATCACATAATCAAATCAACACTTAGTTTCCTTTCTTGCAAATCTTCAGTTAGGAATTGATCCTGCAATATAGGAAACATAATCTCCCTGCAAAACAAAGTCAAACAGACAGTTTAGATGCAGTCTAAAGTGTCAAAATACTTTATCTTTCATCATCAAATAACAACTGATTAAGCACAGGGGTTTAGGAGTTGAATGTAGATTAGAATCTCCCCCTAAGTTCATGCATATAAAGCATAGTCAGTTTCAATGTTTTGAAAGATGTTTCAAGGCCTTGAAATAGACAAGTAATTTCAAGCCTTTGAAACTGAGTTGAACTTACATAATCCATACCCGTGTGGTAGATATGATGTCGCCATATCAATCTACCCACATACTAATCTATAGTGATGTCGTGTTAACCAATATAATGAACTAGGAATATTTAAGATAAACATTAGACTGCAATCGAATGAATTAATTATATTTAATATCACCATAATTAATAAATGAATATTCTAGCCAAAACATTGTTCATAATAAATATTGATTGCCTCTAGGGAATCTACTCCAACAGTCTCCCGCTTGCACTAGAGCCAATCTGGTGCATCTTGTATGCCGATAGATCTAGTGCACGCTTCATGCTTTTGCTGAACAAGCGGTTTTGTATGTAGATCTGAAAAATTATTCTTTGTTGGAATCTTGCATTTCTTCACATTTCCTCTTTCCATTATTTCACGAAATAGTTGGAATCTCCTAAGCACATGCTTGGATTTCTGATGTGATATGGGTTCCTTGGCTTGTACGATCGCCCCAATGTTGTCACAGTACAAAGAAATGGGATCCAGAATGCTTGGAACCACACCAAGCTCAATGATGAACTTTCAAATCCAAACAACTTCCATTGATGTGACACCTGCAAGCTTCAGTTGTAGAACCATCAACTGTTTTTTGCTTGGAACTCTTCCAGCTCACAGCTCCTCCATTCAGAAAAAACACATAGCCTGACGGCGATCTATAGTCGTGATTGTCAGTTTGGAAGCTCGCGTCAGTTTAACGAATACGCTGAGTTCTTCCTCACCTCCAAATATCAAGAATGCATCCTTAGTTCTTCTCAAGTAATTAAGGATATTCTTAACAGCAATCCAGTAACTCTCACCCGGATTGGAATGGTATATGCTTTCCGTACTCAACGCGTACGACACATCTGGTCTACGACACAACATGGCATATATGATAGATCCTATAGCCGACGCGTATGTGATCTTACTCATGCGGTCCTTCTCAATATGATTGGAGGGACAATCAGCCTTTGAAAGGGTGACTACATGCGACATGGGCAAGAATCCTTTCTTTGATTCTTGCATGTTGAACCATTTCAACACCTTGTCTATGTTTTTAAATTGGCTTTGGCCGAGCAGCTTCCTAGATCTATCCCTATAGATCTTGATACCAAGTATATAAGATGCGTCCCCTAAGTCCTTCAGTGCGAAACACTTCACTAGCTAATCTTTCACAAATTGCGGGGTAGGAATTTCGTTTTCAATGAGTAGTATGTAATCCACATACAAGACCAGAAACACAACAGAACTCCCACTAACCTTCTTGTAGACACAAGGTTCATCTTCATTCTTAATGAAGCTAGACTCTTTGACCGCATCATCAACAGGTCGATTCAATCTCCTAGAAGATTGCTTCAATCCATAAATGATTCATTGCAACTCGCAGACTTTATTGTAATGCTCTGTATCCCCAAAACCCTCTGGTTGTGTGTTTCCATACAGAAACGCTGTTTTCACATCCATATGCCAAATCTCATAGTTGTGATAAGCTGCGATAGCAAGTAAGATTCGAATGGATTTGGTCATTGCGACTTGGGAAATAGTTACATCATAATCAATACCATGAGTCTGTCTGAGCCGTTTTGACACCAATCGGCCCTTTTAGGAACTACATTACCATCCATGTCGGTCTTCGTCTTGAAGACCCACTTTCACCCAATGGTCCGAGCCCCATCGTGTGCCTCCACCAAAGTCCATAATTGGTTGGTATACATGGATTCCATTTCGAATCTTATGGCTTCAAGCCACTTTTTTAGATTCTGGCCCTTTCATGACCTCTCCATAGGTAGTAGGCTCCTCATCCATGAGTGGTACGTCACCGGGCTCTGTCACAAGAAGTCCATTTCTCTCTGGCTCTTGACGTACCCTACACGACCTACGGTTTTCTTGTGCTACTTGAATAGGTTGCTCCACAACAACTTGTGGTTCCTGTTCATGCTCCATTGTAGGATCAGTGTTATGTGGTAATTGAACTTCTTCAAGCTCTACAGTCCTCATGCTGGCTTCTCTAGAGACAATTCACTTTCTAGAAACACGCAAGTCCGAACAGCAAACACTTTGTTCTCGATTGGGTTGTAGAAATAATATCCTTTCGTTTCGTTAGGATAACCCATAAACTTTTACTTATCTGACTTGGGTCAGAGCTTGTCTGTTTGTAAACGCTTTACATAAATGTCGGAACCCCAAATCTTCATAAACGACACTACATGACGCATCGCAGTCCATATCTCATATGGTGTCTTCATGGCCGATTTGGATGGAACACGGTTAATGGTAAAAACTGCAGTCAATAGAGCATGTCCCCAAAATGATATCAGATGATTTGATTGACACATCATAGAGCGCACCATGTCCAACAGAGTGCGATTCCTCCTCTCGGACACGCCATTCCACTGTGGCGTTCCGGTGGAGTGAGTTGAACAAGATCACACATTCTCTACGATAGTCGTCAAACTCTTGACTCAAGTATTATCTTCCACGAAATGATTGTAGAGCCTTAATACTCTTGCCAAGCTTCTTCTCTACTTAATTCTTGAATTAATAAAACATTTAAAAGGATTCGGATTCTTCCTTCATAAGGTATACAAATCCATATCTACTGATGTCATCAGTAAATGTATTGAAATAAAGGTAGCCACCTCTGGCAGGCGTGGGAAACGCTCCACACACATCAGTATGTATGAGTGCCAATAAATCACTAGTCCTCCCACCTTTGCTATTGAAAGGGGAATTTGTCATTTTTCCTAATAAATAAGATTCACATGTCTGATATGATTCATAATCAAATGACTCTAGAAATCCATCCTTATGGAGTCTAGAAATGCGTTTCTTGTTTATATGGCCTAAACGACAAGACCATAGATAAGTAGGATTGAAATCAATATTTTAATCCTCTTGGTATTTATTTTATAGAAGGAATTATTTAGATTAATGATGCTTTGTTCAGCGGCCCTCAAAAGGTTGTTCATCTCATTCATGTTATAGTTCAAGATAAACTGAATATAACTATCCGACAACGACTGTAGGATGAGATTAGTGGCCAACTCTTGGTCGAACGGGAAGCCTAACCTCTCGAGATTTTCCATGTATCCGATCATACATAGCACATGAGGACGACTGGGTTCCCCTCTGCCAAACTGCACTTGAAAAGATCCTTTGATACTTCATACCGGTCATGTGTCGCCGGATCTTGGAAAGAGCTTCAAATATACAATCATATCGTACGCCTCTGTGTTCTCATGTTGCTTCTGAAGCTCAGAGTTGATGGTGCAAAGTATTAGACTAGTCACATCATTAGAATCATTCAGATGCTTCTGATGTGCCCTTGTAGCAGCAAGAAAAGCATCCTCTCCTGGTGGGTCTGAAAAAGGATTGTCTAAGACATACATTTATTTTCTTGCTTTAGAAAAATTCTCAAGTTTCTGTACCAGTCCAAAAAATTGGTTGCAGACAACTTGTCCTTATCAAGGACAGATCGTAGGGATGAAGTCCATGCTTGTTGATTTTTTGCCATTTCGAATTCTACAAAATAAGAAATATGCAATTTTATTATTTTGAAAACTTAACATCATTTAATAATGGATAGATTATAAAATATATCTCCCACTATTTTTATCGGATTAATAGCCCTCACCATTAATGAGGAAAATATCACATACTTTATAGTGTGCCAAGATCCATATTTCACTTCCTCCTTGAGATTGCTTTGGCAAGTCACCCAAAGATCAGTTATTTTGGTAGGAACACCTTCCAATTGTATCCTATGCAACTATTGGTTCAATTAGGTGAATAACCCCTTATTCAATATCTATCCCACATATAAACCTAAATTCCTTGCCTCTAAAGTATCAATCTTATTGAAACAACCTAGTTGCGTCGAACCTCTTATTTTAACAATCACACATTACTTTTTTTGTGCCGCCGCATCACACCATGATGAATTAAATCGTTTTGCTTTGGCAAGACCGAATTTAATAGACCCTGATCATGATGGGTGTTTAAGTAAGAGAAGTCAAAAATTAATATTTATCGTTTGAGGGATTTCCATGTTATTATTAATTGTTTTGTTGATCCCATCAACATGATCTACTTATTATGATTGGGAAATACCAAATAAAAGTCAACCTTGTTTATTATAATCTTGTTACATTTTGCATGCATCAACCACACACCAAAATAAATAACAAGACAATAAATAAATAAAAAAGAAAAATAAACGTGGTATGGATATGGCCCCTAAGACTGAGATATTCCCTATCCAATGATAATGAAAGAAAGTAATTTAGGCAGTAATACATGATCAGTACTCTAGAAGGGGGGAGGGGTTGAATAGAGTATGACAACTTTTGTAAAAAGAGTGGTTTTTAAGAAGTTTGTAGCATGTAGTGAGTATTTCAAGGCCTTGAAATGAGTTTCAAGTTCTTGGAAACAAAACAGAGAGTAGAAAGTTTGCTGATAGTTTTCAAGGCCTTGAAATGGGTTTCAAGTCCTTGAACTGAAAACCTGTTTTGATCATAAAATTAAGTAGAATGCTAGAGACACAAGGATTTAGAGAGTTCAGTCCACTTAGCTAGACTTATGTCTCTACCTCAGGGACTTGCTCCCTACAGGATTTTTGACTCAATTCTTATTAATCAAAAGCTAAGCCCTAGATCTCAAGCACAAAGATTTCCTTTACTCTGTTACAGATTGTGGTTCTCACTAACCTTTCTATTACCTTCTCTAGATAATTGATTCAACTAGAATTCTCTGTTGTTCAGTTAAACAACTCACGAGAATAAGATATGGGAAGTATTATCCAAATGATATAAAAATTAAGTACAGAAAGAAGAGCATTGAGAAATAGTGAAGCAGTTGAGTATGTAGTGATCTTATGATGAGTGGATTGAGTTAAATGAATCTCCTTCTGTATTGCTTATCAGTCCTTGGGAAAGTTTGAGTGTCTCCGTATGATTTCTCTTCGAATTTCCCCAGCAATTCCCTATCTTATGCTGCTAGTTTGAATTGCAGATTTGTATCCGGAGGAGATTCTCCTAAAATCAAGCAGCATATCTTGACTTCTCTAACATCTCTTTACAACAGCTAGTTGCTCAGTATCTTCAAATATACTGACTTGATATTTTAGCTGAGTGTTTTAGGAAGGTCCATGCAAGATTGCATGAGCACATAATCAATTCGACAAATCTATTTCCTTTCCTGCAAATTCACATATTAGGAAATAGTTCCGGCAAAATAGGTAACTAATTAACCCTGCAAAAACTAACTCAAACAGAGAGATTTGCAACAATTTAGAGTATCATAATGGTTTATCTTTCATCAGTAAATAAGGCATAATTGAGCATAAGAGATCAGGAGTAAGATTAGAATGAAAAGCTCCCCCTTAATTTCATGCTATACATTGCAACATATTTGTCAAATCTTTGAAAGTTGTTTCAAGGCCTTGAAACAAGAATGCTGTTTCAAGCTATTGAAACAAGTTGAACTTACAATCTCCCCCTTGCTGAAAGACAAAACCATTAATCTGTTAAGAACTGGTTCTTCTGCAAAAATTAAACATTAGAACATAGCACAATTGTCATGATAATCTCAGATAATAAACTGAAGCAAAAATTAACAAAAAATCCAACTTATTAAGCAGTCAAGCAACAAAAACATCCTACTGATCTAAACCAGATCTCTACACCAACAAAAAATACCAGAAATAAACACCTAATTTCTCCCCCTTTTAGACTTTCATAAATAAAGAATGAGAAAATGTTGGATCAAATTTTTTGAAATCTTGAAGTAAATTGTTTTGAAGGATAGAAAATTTCAAGACTTTGAAGAGATTCAAGGCCTTGAAAAGAAGAAAGAAGGGTTAAGAATCAGGGTGTTGGTTCTCCATCTCCCTTTTGGCTCAGCATCCTCTTCTAAATTGTCTTCTTCATCTTCGTCATCTTCCTGTTGTTCTTCTTCCTGAGCAGCTTCTTCACATGTGTCAGCCACCACGTCTTCCTCAAGAAGCTCTGCATAGTCACTATCTCTAGAATGTTTGATTTCTTTTTCTTATTTTTAAGATCCTTGATAAACATCCCTGAGTCTTGACTGTTTTCATCCTCTTGTTCCTTTTCTTCACCACCTTCTTCTTGAGCAAATTGTTTCCCAGTGTCATTTACCCTTGCAGCCTCATCTTGAGTATTATGCTCACAGAATAAGTCTTCAATTGATCCATCCTTCTTTAATTCACATGCAGCTTGTGAAAATTCTTCCACATGGATAACATTGATGCTTTTGAAGATGCTTTCAACCATATACCTCACTTGTTTGAACTCAGTGCCAAACTCATGCTGATTTTCCTTCAAATCATCCATATTATTCTCCAGAAGATAAAGCCTTTGAAGAATCATGGAAAGGTATTGAGATTGGGAGGGTAGGATTGAAGTAGAGGTCAAGGCTTTGGGTTGTGGAAAGTTCTTGGATTGCAGCTCTTCTTCAGAAAAATGCGAGTAAAACTTCCAAGCTCCCTTACTTGTTTTCATAATTCGAATCCTTTCAAAAGCTTTCTCATAAAGCATACCAAAACTAGTGGTAATAGTCTCTTCTTTGTCATTTGGAATTTCAAGGTGTTGGAATAAAAGTGATAACAAGTTGGCATAAGGCAAAGGGTGCTTTCTTTCATTCTGGGAATAAAGAATTTGTTCCATCACAATTGTAGGAAGATTAATCTCATACCCATGCATAATCAAGGACATCAAGTATAACACCCTGTCAGACAACAACTCTTTTGAATTCTCCTTAGGCACTACACACCTCATCAAGATGGTAAATAATAGTTTCGCTTCAACAGTTGGCACATAGTGTGTTAACTGCTTTGACAAGGTAGCAGCATTCCGTAAAAAGAACTCTTCTCTAGCCAGTTTCAAGGCTTCACTCTTGTTTGGATAGTTGCCTGTGTTATACATCTTGGGGCATCCTAAAACATCGGCAAACTCTGAGTGATCTAACTCCATGTCTACATCAGCCACTTTGAATGTAATCACCAAGTTTCAAGTCTTCATTTACTTCATTATCAGATAGAAGAAACTAGTGAGCCTAGGGTAGCCAACTTATGGAGGGTTTCGAATTTCCAAAGAGGACTTCTCTTAAATATCTTAATGCACTCCAGTTTCATGCTTTTCAACATGCTAACACTAACCATGCTACAGTATGCTAGAGGTCTAGAAGCAAAACCATCTAACCACGTTCCTCTTGCAAAATTACTAACAAACCATTTTTTAGTAATACCGGATTTCGTACCAAGATACGTGTGCTTATCAAAATAGCTCTGTATCTCTTTTCTAGTTTTCTTATCTGGTCCTTCATCTATAACCTTCCCTTTTCCTTTGTCATCTTTTGTAGATTTCTTTATCTTTACCTTCTTAGGGCTAGCAATTTGTTCCTCTTGCTGTTTCTCAGGAGCAGATGGATCTGTCTTCTTCTTCTTGCTATAAGTTGGAGTCTGATCCTTATTTTTCTTCTTCTTTGGAGGAGAGGAAGCCTTTTCTGCACTTGGATTTTTTGAACTGGAATCATCACTTAGTGATTGAACCTCTTCTTCAGCAGTTTTTCTCTTCTTTCAGAACCTTTTGTAGGACCTCCATCCATCTCAATTCTTTCAGACATTCTTCTTGAGCTCATTAAGGTTTGAGGGAATCAGAAGAGAGAGGCAGGAGTAATACGAGAGAGAGAGAGAGAGAGAGAAAAGAGAAGATAAATACTGTAGAGTTTCAGTCTGAAAAATGAAACAAAATACTTCTAAATCTTTTAAGATGTGTAGTATCAGTTAAATTCAAATTTGTGTGAGTGTGTGTGACGTAGAGACCAAAGTACCTGCTAGGTGGCTTTGAAATTTTCTCTCTCTGAGAAACATACCTCTCGATAGATGTGGATGAAATTTTCAAACCACAACCGCTTCTGGCACCAAATATCGGCTCGCTAGAGGATCTTTGTCGTCCTCAATGCAGTTTCAAGCAGCGTTTTTTTCTAATCAGAGTCCTTCTGATGATGAATTGGAACATATGGTGGGAAATTGATCGTTTCATGATGTTTTACTCCGTGCCCCAATAGGGATCTATGCCGGAAAGGATGAAGATGATTTAGATATCATTGAAGATATGGAGATCGGCTCTGGTGTGGTCCCTGAAACTCTTCCTGACGAACGAATTAACATCATAATTAGTCCCAATAGGCTGAGGAAGCTTCATAAGCCATGGAATAGTGCTTTGATCCTTCATGTCTTTTGGAAGAAGACGGAGTACATGTACCTCCATGATTTTCGAAGGGCTTAATCGGAGCCGGATAGCGGTTTTGAACTGACTAATCTAGAAAATAGACACTACTGTGTTAGGTTTTATTCGAAGGGTGATTATGAGAAGGTAATGCTAGGAGTACCATGGATGATCCAGCGACATTATATTACGATTCATAAGTGTTCCCCTCATTTAGATCCATATGCATAATCAATCCTAACTACGCTGATTTGGTCAGATTAAGAGGGATTTCGATTGAATACTTTGATGAAGAAACTCTTTATGGACATAAGGGTGACCTTCGGTACGGGGGTGAAGGTGTATCTGAGCATGATTTCGGTGGAGAGGGGACGGTACGCTAGAATATGCATTGAAATGGATTTAGCAATGAGTCTGCAACCGGCGATTTGCTTGAACGGCAAAAAAGTTCAGGTTGAGTAGGAAGGGTTGAAGCAAATTTGTTTGAATGTGGTGTTTTTGGTCATAGACGCGATAATTGCCCTCAGGTGGGGTGTGGGAATTAGTCGGAAGATGAGGTACCGGTGAATGATGCAGCACCAATGGAGAAGGCGAGTGATACGCCGTCGCCGGCGTCAAAGAAGGAGTAGAGTAAATTTGGGGAGAGGATGATCGCCAAGTTTCAGAGGAGGGATTCCGGGTTGACTCAGATAAAACTGCTGAGTCTACCAGGTGAGAATCGGTTGGAATCTGATCAAGGGACAGCTGGCATGGGGCTGGGCGTTGGATCTCGTTTTAATGTGGTGGGGAATGATAAAGATGGTATGAATGGGAGCACTGGATTATTCTTTGATCCGGGAATAAAGGACCTGTTGTCGAATTGGAAGATGCCACGTGGAGAGAAAATGGCGCAAATCGTGGGAAGGGAAATAAATTGTGGATTCGTCCTCATCGTTTCAATTTGGGGCTTCGCGTATGAACCCTAACTTTTTAAAACCTCTAGATTCAAGTGATGGTAATCGGAGACCTTCTTCTTCAGTTCTAGCGAATCAGACGCTCACATCAACTGATTAAAGCTCAAATCAACTGGCCTGGCTATAGATCAGCTAGTTTTCAGTCTCCAAAAATTAGTCAACACAACCATCGAGCCGGTGTGGTTAACAGAAATGAGGTATTCTCTTCCTCTACGCTCTTTGATGCTGGTACAGACCCTGCGAGAGCTAGAGCTAGACCAGGAGAGAGCCCCTTTGATAGGGAGCCTACCATTCCGGAGGGCCGGAACAAATCCTCTTAGTGCCCCCAATGAATGTGATGACCTGGAACTGCAGGGGAGTGGGTAATGAGGAGACTATTCGATCCCTGTTGAAATTTTGTAGACACTATAGTCCTGATGTTGTGGTATTGGTTGAACCTAGGGTTGACAGCGCCTATGCTGTGGAAATTTGTAGACAGCCTGCTTTTGTTCAGATGGAGGTGGTTGAAGCACAGGGTTCTCTGGGTGTATTTCGCTTCTGTGGAGGAGTTATACTATGCAGGTGGAGGTTTTGGCTGCTAATGCTTAGGTAATTTCGGGTAATATTAAACGGGTTAATCAGACTGATTGACTTTTTTTCTGCTATCTATGCAAGCCATGTGCTGAGAAGTAGGGATGAATTGTGGCAGTATTTGACTCACATGGCCAAATGCCATAACTTGGATGCTAGCTGGTGATTTTGACTAGGTGAGTGTTGCTTTTGAGAAGAAAGGTCGAAGAATGGCTGATGTTAATAAGGGCAGGGGGTGAATTGGTGGACTTAGGGTTTGTTGTTCCAAAATTCACTTGGAAAAATTCTCAAAGTATAGGGAGGAAGATTAAACAAAGGATTGATAGGGCCTTGTGTAATTATAGTTGGAGGATTCTCTTCCGAAATACTTTTTTTAAGCACCTGGTCAGAGTTAATTCAGACCATCACCCTCTTCTCATTGATACTGAGGGTTTGTGTTCTCCTCCTAGCCCAAATAAGCCTTTTAGTATTTAATTGGTTTGGTTTGCTAGCATTGATTTTTCCTTGGTTGTTGAAGGACAGAGGAGGGGCTTACCAATTGTTGAGTCTGTCAAGTTATTGACTGATAGTCTGAGAGTTTGGAATAGAAATGATTTTGGGAATATTTTTCAAAGGAAGAGGAATTCTGATTGCTAGACTACATGGCATTCAATTCAAGTTGGCTAGTAGAGATTTCAAATTCCAATAAAAATTTGAGTAGGCTCTTCAAAGTCAACTTAATGAAGTGCTAGCTCAAGAGGAATTGGTTTGGTTCCAAAATGCCAGGGTGGATAAGGTCATGTTGGGGGACAAGAGATCTAATTACTTCCATATGAAGACTATGGTTAGAAGAAAGAAGAATAATATCTCCATGCGTAGGCTTGCAAATGGGGATTGGTGTGATAAATCTCATTGTTTGAAGGAAGCTGCTTCTGCTCACTTCCAAGACTTGTATTCTGGAGTGTCTATGCTCCCTGAAAGTTTTGTGTGGATAGGTGGGAGGCTTCCTGAAGAAGATATTGTGCAAATTCACGTGGAGATAACTGAATAGGAAGTTCATAAAGTGGTCATGAGTATGGGTACCTTTAAGATACCTGGAGTTGATGGGCTTCCATCTTCTTTTTATCAACAAATTTGGGGAATTGTCAAACACTCTCTCATCACCATGATTTAATCTGCCCATGTTGATGGTGTGTTGCCAAATAACATTAATGAAACTTTATTGGTTCTAATTTCTACGGTTAAGTGCCCTGAAACCTTTATTAAAATTAGAACAATAAGTCTCTTTAATGTCACTTTGAAGGTGATCGAAAATTTCTTACTATGAGGCTCATGCCAATCATGCAAGCGTTAATTCATCCAAACCAGTAAAGTTTTCTTCCGGGAAGGTATGCCAGTGATAATGTTTTGATTTTTCAAGAGGTTATGCATACTCTTAAGAATATTAAGAGTATGAAAGGGGGTTTGGTGATGAAGATAGATTGGGGAAATACTTATGATAGGGTCCGCTGGCAATTTTTTGCAGAGTGTTTTGATGCAAATTGGTTTTCCTTCAAATTAGATTAAAGTTATCATGGCTGCTGTCACCACAACAAATTTGAGTGTGTTATGGAATGGGGAGACATTGGAATCCTTTACCCGTGAGAGGGTGACAGCTTGAAAATGTATTAGTCTGGGACATCTTTTTACCATTGGTTTTAACCCTGTGAGAGTTGAGTTTGGCCATTTTCAGCTTATTTTCCACCTGATACGAGGCAGAGATTTGTATATCATGAGTGCAAAATTTGAGTAATTTTATGCATACTTTTGTTTGTTGGATATGATCGCGGGTGCGTGTTATGTGCAGGTAACAGGTGCCGGAAAAATGCATGAGATTGACTTGGATTGGAGGTAGCGTATCAGGAGAGCTGAGCAGAAAAGAGGAAAAATGACTAAGTTGTGCGTTCAAACGCAGAAGCTGCGTTCAAACGCACAAGGCAGGCAGCAGGAAAAAATGGCAGAATTTGGCTAAGTCCTGCGTTCATACGCAGAGGAAGGCTGCGTTCAAACGCAGGAGTCAGAGACCAAAGCGCAGAAAAAACTAAGTCCTGCGTTCAAACGCAGGTTGTGCGTTCATACGCAGGGCTCAACACTTAGGAGAAGAAACAGCCAAGGGGTGCGTTCAAACGCAGGCAAGCTGCGTTCAAACGCATGGGTTCAGGAGCCAGAAGAGGAAATTGACTAAGTCCTGCGTTCAAACGCAGGGGGGGGTGTGCGTTCATACGCACTGCGTTTGAACGCAGGAAGTGTGCGTTTAAACGCACAGACGTGTTCCAGAATCTTCCAGGACGGATCTTTTCGAGGGTAAAACAGGAATTTCGTGCATCAGTTTTGGAGACTGTGGCAATATAAAAGGAGGTGTCCCAGCACTGTTTTAGGGTTACGAAGGCATACCACAGCTATCATCATCATCAGCAGCCAGTTTCACAGCAGCCAGGAGTTGGAGCAGAGCAGGATTGGAGCAGTTTTCCAGTATCTTCAGAAATAACTAGTTTGATCTTTTCTCTTTTTATGAAACATTGTCTTTTAATAATGCAAGCTAGCTAGACCTTTTGCCTAGGTTCTCGGTGAACCTAGGGTTTATGAATTCAGCAGACTTGGTTGTTTTGATTTTCAAATGCATGGCTAGCTAAGTCTTAATACAGGATGGTGTGTTTATTATTCTGTCTTTGATTTTATTTACATACATGAATGGCCTGATCACCCAGGAGTGTTACAGACAAGACCTGGTGCGCGAGAGTGACCAGTGAATGTTAGGAAGAAAAGACAGGATTTAGTACTCTGCCTTGATGGACCGAGAGGTGAAGAGAATCAGGGGACTAGCCCAGAAGCATTAGACCAACTGTTAGACGTTTAGGGGGAGACCGAGAGGAGAACCTGTAACCCTAGCAGACTTAGAACGAACCTGCAGATTTAGGTGGACCGAGAGGACCCGAAAAATCTGCAGTCGAGTGATAAGTGCATGAGACCGAGAGGAGATTGTACTATTGGTATGCTGGCATAAACAAAACCACTGTGTGTTTCTGAAATCGAATAAACTATGGAAGCTGGAGAGTAACCTTAGGGAATCCTGGAATCTAGATTTTTAGAATTATCAACTTTTACAACTACAACAATTTCGGCAAAATATTCAGCAGAAAAATAAAACAAGTCTTTTTACTGTTTTTATTTATTATAATTTAGTATAATCAAATCCCAAACCTTCCTCCTTTTTACAAACTTCGTGTCTTATTCTAATTCTGATTAGCAAAAAACTTAAACTGTTCTCGTGGGTTCGACAACCAGAGTCGCAATTACATACTCTATACTACTTGATCGTACACTTGCGAAAAAGCAGATAGTTTACGCTGTCAAGTTTTTGGCGCCGTTGCCGGGGAACGGTTACAGTTTTTGTTAAAGAGACATTAGAATAAGTCTCAGAGTTTTTCTTTTTATTTTACAGTTACTTTCTTTCGACTTACTGCTCTTGAAATCTGATTTTCAGGCTATTCTAGTTTATGCCCCGATTGCCCCGCAAACTGGTATCACCACTCGAAGATCCCGAAAAACTTTTCAGAGAGCAAAGTCGCAGACACCGAGCCGCGATGTCTGAGCACGGAGAAGACACCACGACCGAAACAGGAACACCCACAGGACAGCCACAACGTACTCCAGCACAGATGGCTCTTTACATTGAAGAGCTGATAGCAGCAGGTTTTGCTGCCAGGAACAATCAGAGGACTTATAACAGGTCTGGAAGGGCACTGGTCGAAAACTTTGAAGTCCCAACCGGAGGACATCAACCAGCTATTGTAGTGCCTCCCATTACAGCAGAGCACTTCGACCTGAAATCATCTACCATTCAGACCGCCCAGACCCATTGTCCTTTTAATGGGAAAGCAGATGAAGATCCAAACGACTTCCTTGGAAAATTTGAGGATTACTGCAACAAGATTAAGTACAGAGGAGTCGAAGCGGACACGCTAAAGCTGATTTTATTCCCATACTGCTTGTTCGGTACAGCAAAGGATTGGCTGGAAGCAAGACCACCGAGGTCTATCACTACCTGGGAGGGGTGTGTTGCTGATTTCTTGGCAAAATTCTACCCTGCATCCCGCGTTATCAAGCTGCAGAGCGAGATCTTATCTTTCAAACAGAAGATGGGGGAGACAGTGGTAGATGCATGGGACAGGCTAATGAGACTTGTGAAAAAATGCCCCAATCACGGCTTCGGGGACGCAAAGATTCTGCAGGTGTTCTACCACGCACTTGACAGGGAGAATGCAGACAGGATTGACAGGGAAGCTGGGGGTAACTTTTTGTACCATGTGGATAAAGATGGAGCCTACGAACTGATGAAGCAACTAGCCAAACAGGATACTCGCCTGTTTGATGACCGCAGGCTCGCAGCAGTAGCAGAACCAGTGGTTGATGACAGGATTGATAATCTCACGAAAGTGGTACAGGACTTAGTCAAGAAGGTGTACACAGAAAAGAAGCCAGTGGCATCAGTAGACGAACCTGATTTTGACGCAGCAATTCTGGAGCTTCAGAACGAAGATGCCAACTATGTTCAGCAGCAGTGGGATCCTAGTCGCTACAGACCAGGCACACGTGACCATCCAGGGTTTCGCTACGGAAATCCCAATGCAGCAGTATATGCACCAGGATTCCAGCACAGGCCACAGGCACAACAGACAGCTCCAGCGCAGCCTGCACAAGCAGCACCACAATTAAACCTGTCTCAGCAACATTTTGAGTCCTATATGGAGAAATTCAATAAGCAGTTGGAAACCAGATTCGCACAGATGGACTCATTAACTGCTGATGTAAGCCAGATGAAGATTGCTATCCGCAACTTGGAAGTACAGAATGGACAGCTTGCACAGAACCAGGCAGAACGAGCCCCAGGGAATTTACCGTCTAACACAGTGAACAATCCACGCGCTCAAATCAATGCTATCACAACTCGGAGTGGAATTGCACTGCAGGATCCACCGTATCCCAGTCATGCACGCGCAGAAAAGTCAAAAATTATTGAACAGGAGGTGATTGACCGGGAAGACAGTTCAACCGCTGACCCTCAGAAAAGGGGTTCGGTCGAGCAGGAAGCAGCGCAGAAGAATGAGGGTAATCCAGAGACAGTGCCAACTTCTAAGGAGGTTCCTTACCCTCTGAAGACACGCAAGAGAGATGACAGCAAAGACTACGCCAGATTTCTGGAGGTATTCAAGCAATTACAGATAAATATACCTTTTGCTGAAGCACTTGCCAAAATGCCTACTTATGCGAAATTTCTCAAAGACATCTTGTACGGTAGAAGGCGAATGAGTGACTTCGAAACAGTGAATCTGACGGCAGAAGCGAGCAGTTGTGTAAAAAATGGTCTACCACTGAAAAAGAAAGACCCTGGCAGCTTTGTTATTCCAGTGACCCTGGGCAGTGCATACACAGGAAAAGCCTTATGCGACTTGGGTGCCAGCATCAACCTGATGCCACTGACCATCTTCAAAAGTTTGGGAGTCGGAGAGCCACGCCCAACAAGAATTATGCTTCAAATGGCTGACAGATCTGTGAAACCTGCCTATGGGGTAATTGAAGATATCCTGGTAAAAGTGGGAGAGCTTATTTTTCCAGCAGATTTTGTGATACTGGATATGGAGGCAGGAGAGGTTCCGCTGATCCTGGGCAGACCTTTCCTGGCGACTGGTGAAGCCATTATTAACTGCAAAAGTGGAGAGCTGTCCATGCAAATTAATGAAGAAAAAGTAAAATTTAATGTTTTCAAATCTCTCCAGCTTCCCGATCATTATGGGCATGAAAACTGTTTTGCAGTAGAGGTAATTGATGACCTGGAAAGCGATGAGATAGAAGATTTATGGGAGGAATTTGAAGACATATTTCCATAGGAAACAGAAGAGCAACAGGATGAGCAGATCATGGGAACAGAAAGCTGGGTCAGGCTATACAGGGATGAAGGAGGCGAGCAGAAAATGACACTGGTCCCGTCACTGCAGGAACCACCAGCCCTGGAATTAAAGCAGTTGCCAGAACACCTCAGGTACGCTTTTATTGGTGAAAATAATACACTGCCAGTAATTGTTTCATCTCTTTTATCTCAGGAACAGGAACAAAAGCTACTGGAGGTACTTCGAGAGCATAAAGAAGCCATCGGATGGACAATTGCAGACTTGAAGGGAATCAGTCCTGATTATTGCATGCACAAAATAAGAATCGAAGACGGAAAGAAGCCAGTCATCCAGCCTCAAAGAAGATTGAACCCGATTATGAAAGATGTGGTACGTAAGGAGGTCATGAAGTGGCTAGAAGCAGGAATTATATACCCCATATCAGACAGCACCTGGGTGAGTCCTGTCCAGTGTGTACCAAAGAAAGGGGGTATTACAGTAGTGCAGAATGCCGATCAGGAACAGATCGCCCAGCGAACGGTCACTGGCTGGCGAATCTGTATGGACTATCGGAAACTGAACGAGGCCACACTGAAAGACCACTTCCCACTGCCATTCATGGACCAAATGTTGGACAGACTAGCACACCATGCTTATTACTGCTTTCTGGACGGGTACTCGGGCTACAACCAGATCTACATAAATCCAGAAGACCAAGAAAAAACGACGTTCACTTGCCCGTATGGAACGTTCGCCTTTAGACGAATGCCATTTGGACTGTGCAATGCTCCAGCAACATTCCAGAGGTGTATGATGGCAATTTTCTCTGATATGATAGAGAAAAACCTGGAAGTTTTTATGGACGATTTTTCGTTATTCGGAGACAGCTTCGAAGATTGCTTATATCATCTGGCCAGAGTTCTGATTCGCTGCAGGAAAACAAATCTGGTACTTAACTGGGAAAAATGCCACTTCATGGTGACTGAAGGAATAGTGCTGGGACACAGGATTTCCAGTAAAGGGCTGGAAGTAGACAGGGCAAAAATAGAGGTGATCAAGCAGCTGCCGTATCCAACCACAGTGAGGGCAATCAAGAGCTTTTTGGGCCACGCAGGATTTTACAGAAGATCTATTAAAGATTTCTCAAAAATTACAAAGCCACTTTGTAATTTGTTGGGAAAAGATGTGCCCTTCGTATTTGACGAAGCCTGCAAAGAAGCTTTTGACGTGCTTAAAGAAAGGCTGACGACTGCACCCATTATCACAACACCAGACTGGACGCTCCCGTTCGAGCTGATGTGCGACGCCAGTGATTATGCTGTGGGCGCGGTACTGGGACAGAGAAAGGACAAGGTGTGCAGTGTCATCTATTATGCCAGCAGGGTCCTGAATGAGGCACAGATTAATTATGGGACTACAGAGAAGGAGCTGCTGGCAGTCGTTTTTGCCCTGGATAAATTCAGATCGTACCTGGTAGGCTCTAAAGTCATTATTTTTACAGATCATAGTGCACTGAAGTACTTGCTGGAAAAGAAGGATGCAAAGCCAAGGCTGTTGCGTTGGATTCTGCTGATGCAGGAATTTGACGTCGAAATCAGGGATAAAAAGGGAGTTGAAAATGTAGTAGCTGATCATCTATCTCGTCTGGAAAAACCTACAGAAGAAGTGGTGCCCATTCAAGAAAATTTTCCAGATGAACATATTATGAAGATCAAGACCAACAGACGGCCCTGGTACTATGCCATAGCCTATTATTTGGTTAATGGTGCACTCCCTGAAGATATCACCCCTTGGCAGAAAAAGAAATTTATTTCAGATTGCAGGCAATATTTCTGGGACGATCCTTATCTGTTCAAGCAAGGGGCAGATAACATTCTCCGACGGTGCATTCCATGTCACGAAATTTTGGAGGTAACTCAGCACTGCCACTCAGCACAGTGTGGAGGACACTTCAGCGGACCGAGAACAGCTCACAAGGTGCTGCAGTCAGGATTTTTCTGGCCAACAGTTTTTAAGGACTGCCATGATTACGCGCAGAGTTGTGATCGTTGCCAACGGACAGGAAATATCTCTCAGCGGAATGAAATGCCCATGACACTTTGGCAGGAAGTCGAGCCTTTCGACGTGTGGGGTATTGATTTTATGGGTCCTTTTCCTTCGTCGCTGGGAAATCTTTACATTTTATTGGCAGTGGATTACGTGTCAAAGTGGATGGAAGCAATAGCCTGCCAGAAGAACGATGCGTCAGTCGTAGAAAGGTTCCTCAAACGCAACATCTTTACCAGATTTGGGACACCGAGAGCCATGGTCAGTGATGAAGGTTCTCATTTTATCAATAAAGTCTTTGCCAAGGTTCTAAAGCAGTATGGGGTGTCTATCCATAAGGTATCACTGCCTTATCACCCTCAGGCAAACGGGCAAGCAGAGGTGTCCAACAGGGAAATAAAGAGCATATTGGAAAAAACTGTGAATCCTGGACGGAAGGACTGGTCGTTAAAGCTGGATGATGCGCTTTGGGCATACAGAACTGCTTACAAAACCCCACTGGGAATGTCCCCGTACCAGCTGGTGTTTGGGAAAGCATGTCATTTACCAGTAGAATTGGAGCACAAAGCTTACTGGGCAATCAAACAGCTGAATATGGATCACAGTTTATCAGGAAACAAACGGAAGATGGCGCTCCTTGAACTGGAAGAATTCCGTAAAACTGCATATGAGAGTGCCAAAATTTATAAAGAAAAAACAAAGAAGTGGCATGACAACCGCATTCTACCAAAGAAGATAGAAATCGGGCAGAAGGTTCTCCTATACAATTCAAGGATGAAATTCTATCCAGGGAAGCTGCGCTCACGATGGTCTGGACCATTTATTGTGAAGGACATCACATCATGGGGAGTGGTGGAGCTGGAGAACCCGAGGGACAATACAGTTTTCAAGGTGAATGGGAACAGAGTCAAGCCATACAGGGATTCTCAGGAAATCATGGAGGTAGAGGCACTCTACCTCGACAGCCCGTGATTACAGCAGAGGTAACAAAGTCGGGCTGTCGACTGTAAATCACAAGCGCTGGTTGGGAGGCAACCCAACGTAGGTAGTTGTTTTTATATAATTTTTACAATGTTCATAATTTGAGAGAAAAGTGAGAAAGAGGGATTTAATGTTGAACTCAGTGTTTTCAGGAAGCAGAGGCGTGCGTTTAAACGCAGAAGACTTGCGTTCAAACGCAGTGCGTTCAAACGCAGAGATCTTGCGTTCAAACGCAGCCCCACCAATGGACAGGAAGAGCACTGGAAACTGCTAACACTTTTGCGTTCAAACGCAGCAGACCTGCGTTCAAACGCAGATCACATCATGAAAATTTTCAGCCACCAAGTGGTGCGTTTAAACGCAACACAGTGCGTTCAAACGCAAGATGACAAAGAAGAGGTGAAAATTCTTAAGGCGTGCGTTTAAACGCAGATCCTGCGTTCAAACGCAGACCCAATCAGCAGAGATTTTCTAGAGAGACAAAGGCATGCGTTTAAACGCAACTCATGTGCGTTCAAACGCAGCTCATCCGAGATGCAGAAGATAAGCGTTGCGTTCAAACGCAGCTCATGTGCGTTCAAACGCAACTCATCAGACCCAGAAAAATTCAAGAACGTTCAAGCACTGCGTTCAAACGCACACCCTGCGTTTAAACGCAGCTCATCAGATCTTCAAATTTTCCAGAAAAACTAAGCAGTGCGTTCAAACGCAGAACCTGCGTTCAAACGCACATTTGAGCGGGATCAAAAATTTCGGAAAAATTTGAAAAATTTTGAAATTTTGGGGCCATTCTGCAATTTCTGAAAGTTCGCCTATATATACTGTACGGATGACAGTGACTCATTTTCACACAAGTCTTCCAGTTTTCAACTCTCTCTCTAGAAAATTCTCTCTGCCCTAGCAGCCGCCAGAGCAGTCTGCCGCCAGCAGCCTCCGACGACCACCGCAGCACCGCCAGAAGGTCAGGAACAGTGTGGGGGTGATCCAAATCAGCCGATCCAAACACCAACAGATTCATCTCAGAGAGATATTTCCAGATCTGTACCCGTAAGATTTACTCCGGGTACCCAGGTTCTATCTTTTCATTCTCTTTGAATATTTTCAATTTTTACTGTTTGAATCTGAAATGGAGGTGGATCAACCTTTCATGAGGCCGGATAGGGCTATTGCACCATTGAACATCATAGACTGCCGTCTGCTTAGGCCTAACTATTTCTGCGACCATAAGTTTGTTAACATGGAGGCTCACCGTTTCTTTTTGCAAGACAAAAAGATTCGGTATGACATACCCGCTGAGAGGACCTTTCCACGTGATAGGGTAGCCATGGGGGACGAACTGTTTGAATTTACTGGACAGGATCAGTTTGGGGATTTGTTTACTGGGTTTCCCAATCTGCGGGTCAGTTCTGTGCTGGCTAAGGAGATTTACAGCAATCTCCAGCAGTGCATGAACAGTGAAGTCCAGTCAATTGACTGGATTTACTGCAGAAAGAGATGGATTAGAATCACCCCAGAGAGTATCCGAGAGAGTCTGGGTCTGGAGTTGGTGTTGGATGACTGTCAGTTCCAGGAACTGAGACGTCATCCATCAGAGCAGTTGAGTGAGCAGATCCTGACCACCCTGTGTGCTGGTGTACCGGGCGCTGTCTGGTACCACCCTGAGAGGAGTCCTTCCTACCGGAAACTGCCATCGACCTACCTGATTCGAGAGGCGAAATGGTGGACAGAGTGGGTGAACAACAGAATTGTGGGTATAAAACACTTTACCCACATTGATTATAATATTGCCCTGCTTGTTTACTGTTTGATGGCCCGTGAGCCTGTGAGCCTCCCGGAAATCATTTGTGAGTTTTTCCGGGAAAGGAGGGAGACCCACAGCAAGAAGGGTTTGGGTCTTCTGGGGATGTTGACAAAAATGGCGCAGGATTATCTTGTGGTCATTCCTGGCGAGCTGAGAGACATTCGACCTGTTCAAGTACGCAAGTACAAGAACATGAGATGTGCGCTGGAGGAGGCCATTCACGGCCCTCCTGAATATGTCCAAGTGGACGATGATGATGATGTTGTTCCACCTCAGGGTGGGGGTGGTGGCATGCCACCACCGCCTCCTCCCGGTGATGGGGGTTTACCAGCTTTACCAGGACCCTTCCCACTGCCCCGTTCTGCCAGTTCCAGCGAACACAGGCAGGCCGACCCTGACTTGGGGCAGTCTAGCAGAGGGGCCAGGCGCAGCTCTTTTGGGCGCCTGGAGAGGACTGAGCATGAGGAGTGGGTCAGAAAGAAAATTAAGGCCCAAGAAAAAGTACAAAACTACCTGGTAAAGACGGTCAAGAAAATGGCCAGGGGTCTTGGCAAATTGTTTAAGACCCAGAAGCACATCTACCACGCTCACACAGCCGCCATGAGAGCTCATGAGTCGGCACTTGCTGAAATCCAGAGTAACATGCGTGGTAGGCAGTTTAATTTTCCAGCCCGCTATTCTAGTGATAATTGTCCAAGCTGGACAATGGAGGATAGCCGGCCATTTGATAGCTTCTCTGGCCATGACCCCACACCGAGCCCGGAACATGGAGACAGTGTCGGTGACCCCGGCAGACCCGGTACCCAGTACCCACCTAGGAGAGATCATGCAGACCCAGGGGCCAGCAGTGCCCATCCCGGTGCCAGCCACGCTGGTACCGCTGCCGCAGCACGCCATGCTGCGAGGAAGCGCGCCAGAGGGCGCACCCCTTCACCATCTCCCGAGCCGACTGACCAGTCTACTCCGGAGAACACAGATTCGAGTTACCGACCAGATCAGTAGAGTCGCGAGGGCGCGCCACCTCTAGTGTGGGGGTGGGGAATCGTGTCCTCCTGCATAGCCATGTGAGCATATTTTGGTCAATTTTATTTTTCGTATTTTGGTCAATTTTATTTTTCGTTTTATTTTCATTTTTGAGTCAGCACGTTTTTTATGTTGAGTCTACCCACCAATCTTTCTGACCTTGCATGATAAAAAAAATAATAATAATAATATATATAAAAAAAAATAATAATAATAATAAATAGGGAAAATTAATAAATATTTTTTCTGAGAAAGGGCAACTTAGGACCTAGAAACTGAAGAGAGTCCAATGAAAGAGCTTATTAGAGTAGGAAGCACCGTAGCAGGGATACTTCAAATTTTAGTATTTTGTGCACAATTTTCACGACAGGCTATCCCGGGTATTCAGGATTGTGGAAAGTAGATACAGGCATACTTTTGACTTCTCTAGTGTGCTAGGCAGATTCGGTCTTTAGATAGTTGAATATTCTGTTTCCCGTGGAAACTGGTGGACTCTTGGAATCTGGGGTGGACCTTCGTGTTGAGTCGGTTTTATGTGGTACACATCTGTAGCCTAAGCGAAGTTGTAGAATGTACACCACCATCCCTTAAGGTGGTTCCAAGAGAAAATCCTAAAAAGCCTACACTCTTAACGCTCTACTGCACCGTTGTAAAAAAAAAAACAGAGGGGTATAAAAAAAAATATAATATAAAAAAAAAAAAAAAAAAAAAAACAGTTTGAAAAAAAATAATATTTTGTGCTTAAGGATAAACAACATATTGTGCTTCCATTCACATGGAAAATTTGGATTCAATCCAATTTAGAGCTTAGGAGGGAAATTAAAGTCAAGCCGTATTACACAGGAGTTGTGTCTCCCAGCAATGGGACAATTTGCAAATCAAACGCAATAACGGCTAAGAGGGTCTGAAAACCTCAAATGACTTGGCGAAGAAAAACTATCTGTTGACTAAAGATGCCTGGACCCTCAAAGTCAAAAGACGTGCCTTGTCTTGGTTGGTTTGGTGGATGTTTGGGGATACCTTAGTGGATTTGTGCATAGGATCAGTTTATATCATTTCTTGCTGCGTGTTGTGGAAGTTCGAAATAAGCTAGTGAGGATTTGATGATTTCAGTTTATGAGAGAGAGGTTGCCCAATTTCAGAAAATATATATATATATATATATATATATAAAAAAAAAAAAAAAAAAAAAAAAAAAAAAAAATTGTGTCTTGAGTCAGTTTGTGTATATTCTGTATCTGAGTCAGTCGTCTATCGAGTGTTTTGGTCTGTGTCTTGAATCTGTGACAGAGGGGAAGTATGCAAATTGAAGTATGCAAAAAATGGGTCTGCAGGGTAGTATGCAAGGGTCTGCTCGGGACGAGCAGAGATAAGTGTGGGGGTATTTTGACAGCTTGAAAATGTATTAGTCTGGGACATCTTTTTACCATTGGTTTTAACCCTGTGAGAGTTGAGTTTGGCCATTTTCAGCTTATTTTCCACCTGATACGAGGCAGAGATTTGTATATCATGAGTGCAAAATTTGAGTAATTTTATGCATACTTTTGTTTGTTGGATATGATCGCGGGTGCGTGTTATGTGCAGGTAACAGGTGCCGGAAAAATGCATGAGATTGACTTGGATTGGAGGTAGCGTATCAGGAGAGCTGAGCAGAAAAGAGGAAAAATGACTAAGTTGTGCGTTCAAACGCAGAAGCTGCGTTCAAACGCACAAGGCAGGCAGCAGGAAAAAATGGCAGAATTTGGCTAAGTCCTGCGTTCATACGCAGAGGAAGGCTGCGTTCAAACGCAGGAGTCAGAGACCAAAGCGCAGAAAAAACTAAGTCCTGCGTTCAAACGCAGGTTGTGCGTTCATACGCAGGGCTCAACACTCAGGAGAAGAAACAGCCAAGGGGTGCGTTCAAACGCAGGCAAGCTGCGTTCAAACGCATGGGTTCAGGAGCCAGAAGAGGAAATTGACTAAGTCCTGCGTTCAAACGCAGGGGGGGTGTGCGTTCATACGCACTGCGTTTGAACGCAGGAAGTGTGCGTTTAAACGCACAGACGTGTTCCAGAATCTTCCAGGACGGATCTTTTCGAGGGTAAAACAGGAATTTCGTGCATCAGTTTTGGAGACTGTGGCAATATAAAAGGAGGTTTCCCAGCACTGTTTTAGGGTTACGAAGGCATACCACAGCTATCATCATCATCAGCAGCCAGTTTCACAGCAGCCAGGAGTTGGAGCAGAGCAGGATTGGAGCAGTTTTCCAGTATCTTCAGAAATAACTAGTTTGATCTTTTCTCTTTTTATGAAACATTGTCTTTTAATAATGCAAGCTAGCTAGACCTTTTGCCTAGGTTCTCGGTGAACCTAGGGTTTATGAATTCAGCAGACTTGGTTGTTTTGATTTTCAGATGCATGGCTAGCTAAGTCTTAATACAGGATGGTGTGTTTATTATTCTGTCTTTGATTTTATTTACATACATGAATGGCCTGATCACCCAGGAGTGTTACAGACAGGACCTGGTGCGCGAGAGTGACCAGTGAATGTTAGGAAGAAAAGACAGGATTTAGTACTCTGCCTTGATGGACCGAGAGGTGAAGAGAATCACGGGACTAGCCCAGAAGCATTAGACCAACTGTTAGACGTTTAGGGGGAGACCGAGAGGAGAACATGTAACCCTAGCAGACTTAGAACGAACCTGCAGATTTAGGTGGACCGAGAGGACCCGAAAATCTGCAGTCGAGTGATAAGTGCATGAGACCGAGAGGAGATTGTACTATTGGTATGCTGGCATAAACAAAACCACTGTGTGTTTCTGAAATCGAATTAACTATGGAAGCTGGAGAGTAACCTTAGGGAATCCTGGAATCTAGATTTTTAGAATTATCAACTTTTACAACTACAACAATTTCGGCAAAATATTCAGCAGAAAAATAAAACAAGTCTTTTTACTGTTTTTATTTATTATAATTTAGTATAATCAAATCCCAAACCTTCCTCCTTTTTACAAACTTCGTGTCTTATTCTAATTCTGATTAGCAAAAAACTTAAACTGTTCTCGTGGGTTCGACAACCAGAGTCGCAATTACATACTCTATACTACTTGATCGTACACTTGCGAAAAAGCAGATAGTTTACGCTGTCAGAGGGGATGGAGGAACGGGATCCAATCTCCCCCTATCGCTTCTTGTCCACTATGGAGTTGCTTGCTCAGAAAATCCAAAAGGCTGTTAATGAGGGTAGGTGGAAAGGCATCAAGCATGCTAGAGGGGATCAATTGTTACTCATTTTTTCTTTGCGGGTGATCTTCTTTTGTTTGGGGAAGCCACTGTGAGCCTGGTGGAGGTGATGCAAGAAGTTCTTAATGAGTTCTGTAGAGAAGCTGGACAGATTGTCAAATTTCAAAAATCTAAACTGTTTGTCTCCAGCTTTGTTCATACTGCTATTTCTAGAGAACTAAGTGTTATCACTGGTATGAGTATCACTGCTGATGTGGGTCTTCACTTGGGTGTGCAAGACATTCATGGATAGGGCAACAAAAAGACTTACAACATTTTTATTAAGAGGGTGCACAAGAGACTTAATGGATGGGAGGCTTCTCAATTGTCTGTAGTAGGAAGGGCTATCAAATTGAAAGATGTGCTTCAAGCCTTTCATTGTTATGTTATGTAGTCAACCAAGATAACTACAAGTGTTTTGGGTGAAATTGATAGATCTAATTCCAGGTTTTTATGGGGAGGGTCCTTAGAAAAATCTAAAATTCCTTTAGTAGGATGGGCCAAAGTGAAATTACTAAGGAATATGGGGGGCCTAAATATGAAGAATCTTAGAGATTTCAATTTTGCAATGCTGGGGAAGAGTGGGTAGAGGATTTTAACTGGTGATCCTTCTTCTTGTTCTGAGCTTTTTAGGAAAAATTATGATGGTAATAAATCCAAATATTATTATTCAAAGGCTTGGAAACACATTATGGAGTAAGTGAGGAAATGAAGTTAGGTAAGGGTAAAAACGTCCTTTCAGGCAGAGGTACCTTGTTTTGGGTGGATCAATGGAGGGGCAAATCCAGGCTTGTTAATGTGGCATGTGAAGATATTGGTGTGGATGCCTTGATCAAGACGTGAAGGCCTATTGGGATGATTTGGTGGGATGGAGGTGGTAAGATCTTAATGCTCCCATGCCACATACTTTGATCGATTTTCTTCAAAGAGTGTCAATTAATTCAGCGACATAAGAAGCTGATGCAGTTTCTTGGTTGGATACGAGTTCTGGTAAGTATATTTTATCTTCTGCATACCAAGAAATTTGAAGTAAGGTGTTAGATGGATCTAAATCAAAGAGTTAGGATGTGTCATGGAAAGTTAGGGGTCCCCAAATATGGAAGTATTTTTTGTGGCTTCTAAAACAGGACATGTTATGCACTGAAAATCTCAAAGCTTGTAGGGGAATAGTTCAGAACTGTGCTTGCCCTTTTTGTAATCATGTTTGTAAGACTTCTCTACATTCTTTCAGGGATTGTCCTTGGGTTGCTGAGATATGGACGGGGTTAGTTCATAAGGATTATTGGGACTTCAACTAGATCTCGAGGATTGGCTCACAAAAAATTTGGTGGTCTGTAACTGGGGTATCTCAATTGATGTTCGTTTTGACATTCTGTTCTTAAATGCTGCAACCTCCTTATGGATGTGGCACAACACGAGACTCCAAGAAGAGAGATATATTTTGGTAGCTCAAAGAGAACGGAGAAGATTCTGAGGATGGATGTTCAAAAAATTCCAAAACATCCCATGGTGGTGTCTTGGAAGAAACATGAGCTTCCTTTTGTGAAATTGAATGTTTATTGTACTGAGGGCAGAATGGGTAAGTTTCTGGTGGTGTCTGCTGTTTGCAGGGATCATAATGGAAGTTGGTTATGGGGTAGTGCCCAACCTATAGCTAACTCTACCATTTTGAATAAGGAACTGTGGGCCATATTAATGGGTTTTCAAAATTTGAAGAAAATGGGTGCTGCAGGGGTGGTTATTGAAAATGATTTCGCTGAAGCTTTATTTGTGTTACAAAATGGCACTGCAGATTGGCTTTTGGGAGTTTGGTTAGAAGCATTAGAGCTTTACACCATGAAACCGTGAGTTCTGTTGTTTTGATCTAAGAGAAGGTAACTTTGTAGATTATTGTCTGGCCAAAGCTTCAAATTTAGAGCAGACTGGTAGTAGAATGTTTGTTTCCCTCCTGATTTCTGTAAGAAATGGCTGGCTATAATAGGGAAGGGTGGTCTTCTATTAGACTTGTAATGTAATTTTTCGGGTTTTGCTTTTAATACCAAAAACCAAGTCAAATTTGTGTGTGACGTGGGAAAGGAAAGAGTATAATACTAATTTGAAAAGAAAATAATTTTAAAAAGGCAAAATAAATATTGAGGAATTATTTACAGAGATAACACCCAACACCAAAGATCCAATTTATTGACTATTTAGCATAATGACCTAGTTTCAAGGCTTTGGAAAGACGTTCAAGGCCTTGAAAAGCTATATTGTTGAAGCAAAAAAAATCAAGGCTTTGTAAATATTTTCAAGTATCTGAAAATCCTTTCAAAACTTTGAAACACACTATACTTACCTCATACTCCCCTAAACTAATGCTTCCTCATTTAGCATGCCCAATTCTAATCTTAGGGATGTGAATCTTTCTCCTGGCAGTGGTTTAGTGAAGATATCTGCCTATTGCGTGTTAAAAGACACAAATTCAAGAGTAACATCGCCTTTCTCAGCATGATCTCTGATGAAATGATGTCTAACATCTACGTGTTTGGTCCTTGAGTGCTCAACTGGATTCCTTTTAATTGATACTGCTGTAGTGTTATCACATTTGATAAGTATATTTCTGAAATCAAATCCATAGTCTCTCATTTGGTGAGCTATCCACAGCACTTGTGAGCAGCAAGCTCCCGCAGCTATGTGTTCAGCTTCTGTTGTTGATAAAGCTATTTAGTTTTTCTTCTTTGAATGCCAGCTGATCAGGTTTGATCCAAGAAATTGGAAACACCCTAAAGTTCCTTTTCTTTTGACAGCATACAAGTGTGATTCTTTAGGATCATATTGAAATCTAGAACACATATAAACACTAAATATTATATCTGGTCTACCTGCAGTGAGATATAACAATGATCCAATCATACCTCTATACTCTTTCAGATTTACACTCTTACCAGTTTGATCCTTATATAAGGAAAGTGTAGAGCTCATAGGAGTTTTAGCTACCTTGGAATGAGACATGTTGTACTTGTGTAACAAGTCCTTGGTATACTTGTTCCTTTCTTCATCTGATGTACATGAATTCCAAGAAAGAAATTTAACTATCCCATCAAGCTCATCTCAAACTCCCTGCTCATAAAACTTGAGAAATCATTTCAAAGAGAATCATTAGTATCTCTAAACAGAATATCCTCAACGTATACTTGAACTAATAGAATGTCTTTCTCACAAGTTTTTATGAAAAGGGTTTTATCTACTAATCCTCTTTTGAAATCATTTTCAAGTAGAAACTTTTACAGTCTTTCATACCAAGCCCTTGGATGCTGTTTCAAACCATAAAGAGCTTTGTCAAGTTTATAGACATGATCTAGAAACTCATCATTTTCTAAACCAGGAGGTTGGGCAACATAAACTTCTTCTTGCAAATATCCACTTAGAAAAGGCACATTTTACATCCATTTGAAAAAAAATCATATTCTTATAAGATGCAAAGGCAAGTAACCTCCTACTTGCTTCTAACCTTGAAACAGGAGAAAGAGTCTCCTCATAATCAATACCTTCTTCCAAGTTGTAGCCTTGAGCTACCAGTCTTGCTTTGTTTCTTATTACCTTGCCATTCTCATCTTACTTGTTTCTGAATACCCACGAGGTTCCAATGACAGAATGTTCTTTAGGAGGAGGAACCAGATATCAAACCTTATTCCTCTCAAATTTATTGAGTTCACTTTGCATTGCAATGATCCAGTCTGCTTTTTTTAATGCTTCCTTCACATTCTTAGGTTATACAAGAGAAACAAAAGCATTAAAAGCAGACAAGTTCTTCAACTGAGATCTTGTCTGTATACCTGTGGATGGATCAGATATAATGCAATCAACTTGATGAGATGTAAGATATCTGAATCTCTTCCTTGGTGTCCATCGTTCAGCTATCCAGGAAGCTTCACAAGTCTTTGAGAACTTTACGAAGTGGCTTGTCCACTTTTATTTTCTTGATGTTCCTTTTTAAGGCTTTGAGACCCACTTTCAAGGTGCAAGTTTTCCTTTGAACCATTTGAGGGCTCTGCTTCGTCCTCTGACTCATGCTTGTTCAAATTCAAGTTTGCAAAACTTTCACTCAAAGAACCATCATAGCTTTCATCAAAAATTACATATATACTTTATTCAACAAGCCTGGTTCTCTTATTAAAAACTCTATAAGCTTTCCTAGTCAGTGAATAACCAAGAAATATACCTTCATCACTTCTGGCATCAAACATACCAAGATTTTCCTTACCATTTTTGTGAACAAACCAAGTGTAGCCAAAAGTTTTGAAGTATGAGATTTTTGGATTTCTTCCTTTTAAAAGGTCGTAAGAGGTATTCTTCAAGATAAGCCTAATCAGGCACATGTTATGTATATAGTTGGCAGTGTTTACAGCTTATGCCAGAAAGAATTTTGGCAACTTATTGTCCAGAAGCATTGTCCTGGACAGGTCTTCAAGTTGCCTGTGCTATCTTTCAACAACACCATTATGTTGAGGAGTTCTTCGAGCAAAAAAGTTGTGAGAGATGCCATACTTAGCACAAAATAAATCAAATTCAACTTGATCAAATTCTCTACCAATATCACTTCTAATTGAAGCAATAGGAAGGTTTTTCAAGGTTCGAAGTTCATTAAATATCTTTGAAAATTCAGATAGAGCTTTAGATTTATCTCTAAGAAACAAATATATCTAGAGAAATTATCTACAATAACTAGAATGTACTTCCTACCCTTTGGATTTGGAGTTCTCATAGGACCACAGAGATCCATATGAAGTAATTCAATGGGTCTAGTAGTACTTATAAATTTCATTGGCTTGAATGAAATTCTTGTTTGTTTACCTTGAGCACAAGGTTTGCATACCTCTTCATCCTTGAACTTGATAGAAGGCAGACTTCTCACTAGGTATTTAGAATATAATTTGTTCAAAGTGTACAGGCTAATGTGTCCAAGCTTTCTGTGCCAAAGCCTTGAATCCTCTTTCAAGGCCTTGAGGAATTTCATACTTTCTCCTGCAAACTTTGTTAGTACTTAGAAAATAAACATTATTTGATCTGGGAGCAGTGAGAATGCAATTTCCTGATTTTTCATTTTGCACCAAACAGTTCTCGTTGACAGAGATGACCTTATTACCTTTGTCACATATTTATTATAAACTAAGCAGATTAAACTTAAGACCATATACTAGATATACATCTGAGATAGAATTTTCAGAATTGTTACCAGCATTTCAAATATCAATAATGTTGCATTTTCCTTTGTCACCAAGTGTGATTGTTCCTCATGCCTGTTCCTTCAATTCAGAAAATAAAGAACTTTTCCCACTCATGTGTCTCGATCAACCACTATCCATGATTAATTTATGTTCTTTGCTCTTGGTGACAGCCAGCAAAGACCATTCACTGCCTTACCCAGTTGTTAGGCCAAGTGTGGAATTTAGATTCATACTCACGATCAACCTTAGGTGGTCTAAACCCTTTAGGAACCCAACACTAGCTAACTTGTCCCTTGAGTTGAACTAGAAAAGTGTTCCTCATTATGTGAGGTTCTCTTATTCTAAAGCGACAAGTCATCTTGGCATCAATTTTGTTGTAGTAATGGAACTTAGCAGAAGTTTTACTACCATCCTTCACAAACCCGATGTTGCTTTTTCTGGGAAAATTGGGATTGTAACCAATACCAATTTCGTGAACAGACTTTAAGTTTCCTCGAAGAATCAGGATTAGATTTTGTTCTGATGAAGTAAGATTGGTCATAACTTTCTTTGATTTTCGAAGTTTCTCAGCTAGAGTAGTCATTTGTTCCTCCAATTTTTCAAAATGATATCTTAGAGCAACAATATTGTCACTCAAAGAGAGTTCTCAGTGACTACTTCCTTGACATGAGTTTTCAAAGCTTATAAACTGATTTCCTAGGCTTTGAAATCTCTGCCAGATTTTTTCTGAGAAATTTCAAGGTTCTGATTTTGACAAACAAGATGCAAATTCTCTTTTGCTTGCTCATGAACCTTTTCTTTCAAAGTCCTGATTTCTTTCAGATACTCCTCTTCATTTAAAAGCATAGTTCTAAGGTAATCAGAGAGAACATCTTTTGGTTTTGATATTAAACAGTTTACCATTACCTCAATGTTCTTTCCAGAACTTTCATCATGCTTGGCCATAAGGCAGAGGTTGGATAGTTCTTCCTCAGATTCATAGCCTTCTTTCTTCTGTCATGGTCTTTCTTCGGAAAGTGTTTGGTTTTCTTGTGTGGACATTCTCGAATAGAATGTCCGACATCACCACACTCAAATCAATTCATTAATTTAAGCTTATTACCATGAAAAGAATATTTAACTTTGTTGTCTCTACTACTGGAGGATTTGTGTTTATCCCAGCTGAAGTCTTTGTTTCCAAATTTCTTTTTCATCTGGATAATTCTGATCAAGGCTTTGGAAATGAGAGCAAAGGGATCTTCATCATCATCTTCGTCATTTTCAAGGCTTTGAGATGGTTCACTCTCCTTAGCCTTAAGAGCTATGTTCATGACACTTTATGGCAGTTCTCCATCAACATCATTCATGGATATCTCATGTGTAAGAAGCTTTCCCTGCAAGTAATCAAGTTGAAGAGATGATCAATCTTGAGTTTCTTCTATGGCAGTGGTTTTTGGTTCCCATTTGGATTTGGGAAGTCTTCTCAAGAACTTTCTAACTATCTCCTCGTTGGATAAGGATTTCCCTAAGGAATCAAGATTGTGTAAACCTCTTGAACATGTCTTTCATGGATTCATATCCATTCATTTTAAACAGTTCATGCTGGCTAAGGAATATGTTGATCTTTTTCTGCTTGACTTGGCTGGTTCCTTCAAAGGTCACCACCATTTTGTCCCATATTGCCTTAGCAGTCTTGCATCCTAAAACCTGTTAAATTCATTTTCACTCAAAGCACATCATAAGAGATTTATAGCTTTGTAATTTTTAGAAAATTATTCTAATCCTGAATTAAAAAGTGAGTCCTCAGTTCTGGGAGTTCTAATCCCATCTTTTTTGTGTAGAATCTATGAGGACCATTATGTATGATAGTCCACAACTATATATCTTGATGATGAATATTTTCATCAAAGCTTTCCAGTGCACAAAGTTCTCACCACAGAACAATGGAGGTCTGTTAGACTCTCTTCCCTGAGAGAAAACACCATCACCTATAGTACTCACGATCACAAGATGGTTAAATCTATGCAGTGATACAAGCTCTGATACCAATTGAAGACTGTAATGTGAGCACTAATACAGGATCAATACTCTACAGGGGGTGGGGTTGAATAGAGTATGTTAATTTTTTCCAAAAGAGTGGTTTCAAATTCGTTGTAGCAAGCAGTGAGTATTTCAAGGCCTTGAAACAAATTTCAAGTCCTTGGAATGAAACAGAGAGTAGAAAGTTTGCTGATAATTTTCAAGGCCTTGAAATGGGTTTCAAGTCTTTGAAATGAAAACCTGTTTTGAGCAGTGAATAAGATAAAACTAGAGAATAGTAAGTAGAATGCTATAGACACAAGAATTTATAGAGTTCGATCCACATGAGCCTATGTCTCTACCTCAGGGACTTGATCCCTGCAGAATTTTCAACTCAATTCTTATTAATCAAAAGCTAAGCCCCAGATCTCAAGCACATGGATTTGCTTTACTCTTTTACATCTTGTGGTTCTCACTAACCTATCTAGTACCTGCTCTAGCTAACTTATTCAACAAGAATTCTCTATTGTTTACTTGAACAACTTACGAGAATAAGATATGAGAAGTATTACAAAAATGATATACAAATTAAGTACCAAAAGAAGAGCACTGAGAACTAGTGAAGTAGTTGAGTATGGAGTGATCTTCCGATGAGTTGATTGATTGAAATGAATCTCCTTATGTGTTGCTTTCCTATCCTTGAGAGTGTTTGAGTGTCTCTGTATGAGTTCTCTTCGAATTTCCCCAGCAATTCCCTCTCTTATGCTGCTAGTTTTAATTTTAGATTTGTAGGATCTTCTGGAACAGATTCTCCTAAAATCAAGCAGTATATCTTGACTTCTTTAACAGTTCTTTCCAATGGCTAGTTGCTCAGTATCTTCAAAGATACTAACTTGTATTTTAGCTGAGTGTGTTAGAAAGGTCCAGGCAAGATTGCACAAGCACATTATCAATTTGACAACTCTATTTCTTTCCTGCAAATTCACAAATTAGGAAATAGTTCCTGCAAATAGCTAACTAATTAACCCCCCAAAAACTAAGTCAAACAGAGAGATTTGCAACAGTTTTGAGTACCATAATGGTTTGTCTTTGATCATCAAATAAAGCATAATCAAGCATAGGAGATCAGGAGTCGGATTAGAATGAAAAGCTCCCCATGAGTTCATGCTATATAGGGGGGGTTTGGTGTGATGACCCGGTCACACGTTTAACTAAAAAATCGATTATTCGATAAAATCACGTTTAATGTTAACATAGTCTGGCAATTCCAGACAAGCAATACTCCACCATTAGTACACATAAGTCCGCTAGACCACTTTTTAATCCAAATATGATACCCCGGTACGTGACTGATTAACCAAAATGATATTATAAATATCTGGTTTAAATAATAATTTACAATAAATCGCTAAAAAGAGTTAAAACAACTTTTTTTTTGCACAATCCACTTTTTAGCAATCAACACCCTAGTTTTTTGTGATAGGGGAATCACAATTTGGGCACCTTTTTGGGATGTTCGATTATTGGTTATTGGGTTTTCTACCGGAAAGCCAAGTGGTCTAACCGCTATGTTATCTATAGGAAATATTGGTAGTTGTCCGGAGTCTTGTGGGCCTGTGTCGAAGTCCTCATAAACCATTTCAGAGCCCCGACCACTGTTTTGGGGGTTATTTTTTATTTGGTTTTAAAGGGTGGACTAGAAGCCATTCACCATACCCAGCCATGTTACCTTTCCTTTTTCCTCTGAATTACACTTCTTGCTAGAGTGTGTGATCTTTCCACACCATTCTATGATATAATGGATCCTTTCAAATCTGAAATAAATCCAGGTTTCTTGCCCTCGGGCTTGAATGTGTACTCCCTGCGGGTCTGGTTCCCCAACAGGACGTCTGGCTCGAACTCAAACAAAATTGATACTTTTAGCATTATCAACGATCGCGTCTGAATCTAGTATCTCAGCAACCTCGGCTATCACTAATCTCCCTGCATCCTTATATACCAGTTACATTGGGAGGTTGTGGACTCATATCCAGGAGCTAAAGCTATCAAACTTAATTTCTTCGTGGTATCACCAATTTTCCATGGTTTTAGTAGAAAATCCTATCCCCTTAAAACCCAAGGACAACCTGAGGACATTTTATCCATGCTCGCCTGGCTCAGGAAACAGAGCCGAAAAGTGTTAAAATCGAATTCTAAAATCTTGACGAGGGTACCTTGGTTCGAAATCCATGTGAAGGTTGCTCTCATGGCTTTTTCATTGATTCTTTCTTGCCCTGCAAAATTTCCAATCATGCAGAACCCTAATATGCCTTCTCGCACAAGACGTCGTCATTAACCACAATCTTATTTTCTTTAGCCATGAATTTGAATCCAATCTTTTCCGCCATGTCGCGGTCGTCCGTCGTTATTTTCTCCGAAAAGCATAAGGACTCCTTATCTAGAGGAGGGATTACAGTTTCGGTCTCACATAAGTGATCCAAAAACGTGGAATAAAATCTTGTCCATGTTTCTGTCTCTACAATGTACGAAACAATGGTACATTGTAGAGATGAACATGAGTGAATCATTATACCTTAATTTGTATGTAGTATGCTCCGTTTTCTTCCTGTTTGTATATCTTGGTTTATTAGCTCGTTGCCTCCCGTGTGTTTCCTATAGTGTTTACTTCTTGTACATCATGTTGGGGGTCTGTCAATATATGGTGCTCCCATAATGTTGCTTATCTAATGTTTATTTATCGGTACAAAATAATAAAATGAATGATGATAGTCACCATTGTAGGGTTTTTGATCTTGGATACGCAGCGGAAAAACATAATTTATCCGTTCAATACCCTCCAAGGATCACATGACAAGATACATAACGATGGTAAAGGAAGAAATCATATTACACACCTTAGGGTTTCTCCTGTGATGACTTGTAACGCGAATTGTGTCACGTTTCTATAGTTGATCCACGCCTAGAGTTGAGATCTAGATCTTCCTTCTCCTTTGTGATAGCTAGGAACGGAGGAAGAGGATGAACAAATCACGCAACACGAGGCAACAAGGAGGTGGCGGCCTTCTTGGTGGGCGACGGGGTAGGGGGCGACGGCAAAGTGTCGGGTTCGGCCCTTTCTTTCTTGCTCTCTCTCCTTCTGTTCTCTCCCACTCAATTTATGATCAAAAGGCTCATAAGTGTGGGAAGGAAGGAAGTAGTAGCCTTTATATAGTCCAATAAATCCTTGTCAACTACCTAAAGGACCTATTCTAGTCCTACTAGAATTCAATTTAGTCCCTTCCTTGCAAATTAGTCCTACTAAGTTTGCAAGGTGTTGCAAAGTGATCCTTCTAAATAATAAATTAATTAATTCCCAAATCTAGTTCAACTCTATATAGTGTGTGACCCCATAGGTTCTATCTAGTTGGTAGCAAAAATTTGCTAATATGGAGCGGTTTCTAGCAAAACATCCATTCTAGCCAACTAATAGAATAGTCATCTGACAACCCTTGTACAAGTAATTGTCACATCCTTTTGTCTCTATATCCGGATTGGACACGAGACATACAAGTCAAACTCGTATATCCAATCCATATTTTCTCGATCCTGGGAAAAGCCTTATTCGTGCAAATAACATCAATATCATATACTGATTTATTTGAGTCTGGCCAGACATTCTATAAGCACTATCCCTCGAGTGGCCTAGGATATTTGCTCCCGTTATGTGGGAGGGACAAATTCTATCTACGTCCACTACGATCTCTAATCTTGCTTCTTATTTTATCCAGTACACGCCGTTATAGCTACCATGTTACGGTGTAGCGTTTGACGCTACCAAAATCACAATAATCCACAACTAGAATATCTAGTGACTTCAAGTCTACGGATGACAATACCATTGCACCGCGAGAAGCGCTTGTGACTTAACAAAACATGTATATAGCCTTCTTGGAGATGGGTCAATCCAGTGCGCCATTACCCTTAATGCACACCCATGTGTTGGATCATGATATCTCTATATCTGTCCAAACCCATACTAGTCTAAAGATGATTGTCCTGTCAATCATTATACTGGACTAGGGATATTTAAGATAAACAAAACAATTGTACATCTAAGGACTTCATTATATTAAATATCCAATAAATAATACAATGAATGTTCTAGCCACAGTAAATTCAAACTAGATTGCCTCTAGGGCATCTATTCCAACAAAGTATCCTTAGTTCTTATCAAGTATTTTAGGATATTCTTGACTGCAATCCAGTGACTCTCACCCAGATTGGATTGGTATCTGCTTGTCATACTCAAGGAAAATGACACATCTGGTCTAGTACATAACATATCGTACATGATAGATCCTATGGCCGAGGCATAGGGAACTCTACTCATGCGTTCCTTCTCAATCTCATTGGAAGGACAACTACTCTTTGAAAGAGTGATTCCATGTGACATGGGCAAGAATCCCTTCTTGGAATCTTGCATGTTGAACCGCTTCAACACTTTGTCTATATATGTACTTTGACACAGGCCTAGCAGTCTCTTAGATCTATCTCTATAGATCTTTATACAAAGTATATAGGCTGCTTCCCCTAAGTCCTTCATTTAGAAGCACTTTCCTAGCCAATCTTTAACAGATTGCAGCATGGGAACAACGTTTCCAATGAGTAGTATTTCATCAACATACAAGACCAGAAAAGCTACAGAGCTCCCACTAACCTTCTTGTAGACACAAGACTCATATTCGTTTCTGATGAAGCCAAACTCTTTGACTACTTCATCAAAACGTCTATTCCAACTCCTAGAAGCTTGCTTCAATCCATAAATGGATCGTTGCAACTTACAGACTTTGTTGTCTTACTTTGGATCTTCAAAACCCTCCGGATGTATCATATACACGTCCTCGAGGATATTCCCATAAATGAATGTTGTTTTGACATCCATGTTCCTAATTTCATAGTCGTAGTATGCTGCATTGGCAAGTAGGATTCAGATGGATTTGGTCATTGCGACTGGTGAAAAGGTTTCATCATCGTCAATACCATGAATTTGTCTAAATCCTTTGGCCACCAATCGACCCTAATAGGTAATCACATTACCATCCATGTCGATCTTCTTCTTGAAGACCCACTTGCACCCTATGGGCCGCGCCCCTTCGGGTGGTTCCACCAAAGTCCATACTTTGTCGGTATACATGGATTCCATCTCGGATCTCATGGCTTCTAGCCACTTCTGAGATTCTGGCCCTTTCATGTCCTCTTCATAGGTAGTAGGCTCATCATGTATGAGCATTGTGTCACCGGAATCAGTCATGAGAAGTCCATACCTATCGGGCTCCTGGCACACTCTACTAGATCTACGAAGCTCTTGTGTTACCTGAAAAGGCCGTTCCACAACTTTTTGTGGGTCCTGTTCATGTTCCATAATCGGTTCAGTAATTTGTGGTTCTTGAATCTCTTCAAGTTCTACAGTCCTCCCACTTGCTTCTTTAGAGACAAACTCTCTCTCTAGAAACCGGACCGAGCAACAAACACTTTGTTCTCAGTTGGATTGTAGAAGTAGTAACCCTTAGTTTCCTTAGGGTACCCCACAAAATTACACTTATCCGATTTTAGGCCTAGCTTGTCTGACTGTAAATGATTTACATAGACATCGCAGCCCCAAATCTTCATGAACGATAGTGTGGGACGCCTCCCACTCCACATCTCATGTGGTGTCTTCATGACTGATTTAGATGGAACACGGTTAATGGTGAAAGCTGCACTTAATAGAGCATAGCCCCAAAATGGTAATGGAAGATCAGTTTGACACATCATAGATCGAACCATATCCAATAGGGTTCGATTCCTCCTCTCGGACACGCCATTCCATTGTGGCGTTCCGGGTGGAGTGAGTTGGGACACGATCCCGCACTCTCTAAGATAGTCGTCAAACTCTTGGCTCAAGTATTCTCCTCCACGATCCGATCGTAGAGCCTTGATACTTTTGCCAATTTGCTTCTCTACTTCACTTTTGAATTCTTTGAACCTTTCAAAGGATTCGGATTTGGCCCCCATGAGGTACACAAATCCATATCTACTGTAGTCTGTTGGAATAGATGCCCTAGAGGCAATCTAGTTTAGTATGAATTTGTAATTGGCTAGAAATTCATTTATTATTTATTGGATATTTAATATAATGAAGTCCTTAGATTTAAAATCGTGTTGTTTATCTTAAATATCCCTAGTCAAGTATAATGATTAAATGGGACAATCATCTATAGACTAGTATGGGGTTGGATTGATATGGAGATATCACGATCCAACACATAGGTGTGCATTACGGAATGTTGCACTGGATTGACCCATCACCGAGAAGGCTACATACATGTTATGTTGAGTCACAAGTGCTTCTCGGGTACAATGGTATTGTCATCCTTAGACTTGAAGTCACTAGATATTCTAGTTGTGGATCATTGTGATCTTGGTAGCGTTAAACGCTACACCGTAACTGGGTAGTTATAAAAGCGTGTACTGGATACAATGAGAAGCAAGCTTAGAGATCGTAGTGGACGTAGAGAGGATTTGCCCCTCCCACAAAACGGGAGAGAATATCCTAGGCCACTCGAGGATAGTGCTTATAGAATGTCTGGCCAGACTCAAATAAATCAATATGGGATATTGATGTTATTTGCACGAATAAGGCTATTCCATGGATCGAGAAACTAGGGATTGGATATACGAGTGTGACTTGTATGTCTCGTGTCCAATCCGGATATGGAGGCAAAGGGATGAGACAATTACTTGTACAAGGTTGTCTAGATGACTATTCTATTAGTTGGCTAGAATGGATGTTTTGCTAGAAACCGCTCCATATTAGCAAATAGTTGCTACCAACTAGATAGAACCTATGGGGTCACACGCTATATAGAGTTGTACTAGATTTGGGAATTAATTAATTGGATTAATTAATTAGAAGGATCACTTTGCAAACCCTTGCAAACTTAGTAGGGACTAATTTGCAAGGAAGGGACTAAATTGAATTCTAGTAGGACTAGAATAAGTCCTTTAGGTAGTTAACAAGGAGTTGTTGGACTATATAAAGGACCCTCCTTCCTTCCTTCCTTCCTCATAACCTATGCTCTAGAGAGAACATAACAAGAGTGGGGGAGAACAAAGGAGAGAGAGAGCAAGCAACAAGGAGGACGCCGCCCCCTTGCCGCCGCCCCTCGTCCCCGACGCCACAAGAGGGCCGAACCCCCTCTTTGTGTCTCGTTTTGCGTGATTCCTTCACCCTCCTCTCATTCCGGGCTAGCACCAAGGAGATTGGAGATCTAGGATCAACTCTAGGCGTGGATCAACTATAGAGAACGTGACACTATTCGCGTTTGAAGTCATCAAGGAGAACCCAAAGGTGTGTTTATGATTTCTTACCTTCACTATCGTTATGCATCTAGACTTGTGATCCTTGGAGGGTTTTGCATGGTTGTTTGTTTGATTATGCTTCCGTTTGTGCGATCCATGAATCAAAACCCTACAGTGGTATCAGAGCCACAGGTCATAGAGCATAAACGTAGTTTATGTGTTACATTCTTGTTGTTTTACACCTTAATTGTTGTTCATCGCGTAAAACAAGACAAATCAAGCATTGGATGCAATTTGTCAAAGAATTAATCATAACAAGACCCAATTATTGCATTAGATGCATGAATTGGTGAGTTTGAGAAATTTTAGGATCTTAGATCTAGGGTTTGGTCATCCTTGGGGAAGAAAGAGTTCTCCCAAAACAAGGAAACAACCAAACTTGGGCTCCAAGCAAGGAGGTTGTTTTGGAAACAACCTCCACAAGGAGGTTCGGCCCCCTAGGGGACCGCCCCCTTGCTTGCCGCCCAAGATTGGCGCCCTAAGGGGCCGGGCGGCCCTAACCCGCGGGCCTAGCTTGCGGGTTTTGGGCCGGGCCGGCCCTAGGGCCTTATGGTTCACTTTGTTTGGGCCCGGGCAATTTGATTGTTGGGCCCATGGACCGTTTTAACCCTAGAAATCCTAAAATCAATTAAAATTGACCAAGCGCGTTAAAATTGGATTTTAACTGTTTATGTGCAAATCGCATGGTGATTGGATATGGCCTTAGGATGTGGTTTGATGTGGATGTTTAATTTTGTGGTTTGGTTTTACGGCCTGCGAGCTGATCAATTAATTGTAATAATTAATTAGGGTTTTATGGCCTGCGTGCCAATTTTTTCTCAACTTGTAAGATTTATTTTATTTAGTATAGATATTAGCTAGTGCTAGATAAAGTAGATTGTTAGCCAAGATTGAAGAAAAGAAGCCCAAAGCCAAAGAAGCCACAAAAGATGGAGCATGGAGCATGGAGCACACCACATGACTATGAAGGATGGACCAAAAGATCAAGACGCATGGAGATGTGTTTGTTTAGGGTTCATAGATAATTCCATTGGCTCGGAATTATCTTAGTCTAGAAAAGGCCATATCCACATCACGTTTAATTTCTGTTTTGTGGTTGTTTATTTATTGTCTTATTATTTGTGTGGTTGGTGTATGGATGATGCATGCAATTAGGATAATAAGATAATTAGACAACCCGGATCTATTATTTGGAGTTGTGCCCAAACTCAAATAGATAGATTAGTTGATATTGATCGACAAAATAATTAAAATTGAAAAATCCCTCAAATTTTAAATATTGTGTTCTTGCCTTCTCGTTATTTAAACACTCATTATCATCATTATTTATCAAGTTCGTGCGTGCCAAAGCATGGCGACTTGGTTCATAATGATGGAATGCGATGGCACGTAACAATGTGCAATTGTTTAGATAAGAGGTTGAACACAACTAGGCTATTAATTTGATTAAGAAACCTAGAGGCAATCAATTGGGATTATCCATATGGATGGATAAATAAGGAGTTATTTGCCCGATTGAACCAAGAGTTGCATATGAGATGCAATTGGAATTATTCCTACCTAAGAAGTAGTCAAATTATGGGTGACTTGCCAAAGCAAGCTCATAAGGAGATGAAAAAGATGGATCTTGGCCCACTAGAAAATATAAGGATATTTTCCGCATTAATATCTTGAGGGTTATTAATCCGTAGTAAAATAGTGGGAGCTATATTTAATAAACTAGCCATTATTAAATATAGTCAAAAAATTCACAAATACTAAAACTTGCGTATTTTCCTTTTGTAGAATTCCAAATGGCAAACAACTCATCGAGTTCACAACATTCCCTACGATCTGTCCTTGAGAAGGACAAGCTCTCTGGAACCAACTTTCTTGATTGGTACAGAAACTTGAGAATTGTTCTCAAGCAAGAGAAGAAACTGTACGCAATAGAGGAGCATGTTCCAGAAGGTCCAGAGAATCAGACACCTGCTGCCTTAAAGGCGTATCAAAAGCGTGTTGATGACGCTAATGATGCGGCCTGCCTCATGCTTTGCACCATGACCTCTGAGCTTCAGAAGCAACATGAGAACATGAATGCTGTCGATATGATCGAACATCTAAAGCAGCTCTTCCAAGAGCAGGCGAGGGTAGAGAGGTATGAGGTCTCAAAGGCACTGTTCAAATGTCATCTGGCAGAAGGAAACCCGGTGGGACCCCATGTACTCCGAATGATCGGGTACTTGGAGAATCTCGCCCGGCATGGGTTCCCGGTCGGCCAAGAGTTGGCAACCGATCTCGTGTTGCAATCGTTGCCCGAGAGTTATGGACAGTTCATTATGAACTATAACATGAACGAGATCGTTAAACCACTGCCAGATTTGCTCAACATGTTGAGGACGGCTTAACAGAGCATCAACAAGGGTAAGGGCAAGGCCATTATGATGGTGCATAAAGGAAAGGGCAAAAAATTTGCCTCTTCCTCCAAGGGCAAAGGCAAGTCAGTTGCCAAGTCCAAGGAACAAGCCCTTAAGCCTGTTGGTGGCATTGCCAAGGTCGTGACTAAGGGTGAATGTCACTACTGTAGTCATCCTGGACACTGGAGGAGGAACTGCCCAAAATATCTGGAGGACAAGAGGCTTGGAATAGTGATTCCACCACCACCAGGTATTTTTGTTGTAGATGTCAATTTAACTGTCTCTACATCATGGTTATTAGATACAGGATGTGGATCTCATATTTGTCGAAATATGCAGGATCTAAAGAGAAGTAAAAGATTGGCTAAAGGGGAGGTAGATCTACGCGTTGGGAATGGAGCAAGGGTTGCTGCGTTGGCCATAGGCGTGTGCGAGCTATCTCTGCCTTCAGGATTAGTTTTAGAATTAAATAATTGCTATTTTGTGCCTGCTATGAGCAGAAACATTATTTCTATTTCTTGTTTGGACAAGGAAGGTTTTATTATTTCAATAAAGAAAAATTGTTGTTCCTTTTATTTGAATAATATTCACTATTTTAGTGCGCAGTTATTTAATGGACTTTATGTCCTTGATCTAAGAAATCTTGTCTACAACATTAATACCAAGCGAATTAAAATAAATGATTTAAATCCTGCTTATTTATGGCATTGTCGTTTAGGCCACATAAATGAGAAACGTGTATCTAGACTCCATAAGGATGGATTACTAGACTCATTTGATTTTGAATCATATGAGACATGTGAGGCTTGTTTATTGGGAAAAATGACAAAGTCCCCTTTCAATAAGAAAGGTGAGAGGACTAGTGAGCAATTGGCGCTCATACATACCGATGTGTGTGGACCATTTGCCACGCCTGCCAGGGGTGGTTATGTCTACTTCATTATGTTTACTGATGATTACAGTAGATATGGATTTGTGTACCTTATGAGGGCAAAATCTGAATCCTTTGAAGTGTTCAAAGAATTCAAGAATGAAGTAGAAAAGCAACTTGGCAAAAGTATCAAGGCTCTACGATCAGATCGTGGAGGAGAATACTTGAGCCAAGAGTTTGACGACTATCTTAGAGAGTGTGGGATCGTGTCCCAACTCACTCCACCCGGAACGCCACAATGGAATGGCGTGTCCGAGAGGAGGAATCGAACCCTATTGGATATGGTTCGGTCTATGATGTGTCAAACCGATCTTCCATTATCATTTTGGGGCTACGCTCTATTAAGTGCAGCTTTCACCATTAACCGTGTTCCATCTAAATCAGTCATGAAGACACCATATGAGATGGGGAGTGGGAGGCGTCCCACACTGTCGTTCATGAGGATTTGGGGCTGCGATGTCTATGTAAAGCGTTTACAATCAGAAAAGCTAGGGCCTAAATCGGATAAGTGTAAATTTGTGGGGTACCCAAAGGAAACTAAGGGATACTATTTCTACAATCCAACCGAGAACAAAGTGTTTGTTGCTCGGACCGGCGTGTTTCTAGAAAGAGAGTTTGTCTCTAAAGAAGCAAGTGGGAGGAATGTAGAACTTGAAGAAGTTCAAGAACCACAAATCACTGAACCGATTATGGAACATGAACTGGAATCACAAGCAGTTGTGGATCCACCTGTTCAGGTAACACAAGAGCTTCGTAGATCTAGTAGAGTGCGCCAGGAACCCGAGAGGTACGGACTTCTCGTAATTGATTCCGGTGACACGATGCTCATAGACGATGAGCCTACTACCTATGAGGAGGCCATGAGTGGCCCAGACTCGCAGAAGTGGCTTGAAGCCATGAGATCCGAGATGGAATCCATGTATACCAACAAAGTATGGACTTTGGTGGAACCACCTGATGGGGCGCGGCCCATAGGTTGCAAGTGGGTCTTCAAGAAGAAGATCGACATGGATGGTAATGTGATTACCTACAAGGGCCGATTGGTGGCTAAAGGATTCAGACAAATTCATGGTATTGACTATGATGAAACCTTTTCACCAGTCGCTATGACCAAATCCATCCGAATCCTACTTGCAATTGCAGCATACTACGACTATGAGATTTGGCAGATGGATGTCAAAACAGCATTCCTTTATGGGAATCTCGTCGAGGACGTGTATATGATACAGCCAGAGGGTTTTGAGGATCCAAAGCAAGCCAACAAAGTCTGTAAGCTGCAACGATCCATTTATGGATTGAAGCAAGCTTCTAGGAGTTGGAATCGACGTTTTGATGAAGTGGTCAAAGAGTTTGGCTTCATCAGAAACGAAGATGAGTCTTGTGTCTACAAGAAGGTTAGTGGGAGCTCTGTAGCTTTTCTGGTCTTGTATGTGGATGACATACTACTCATTGGAAACGACATTCCCATGCTGCAATCTGTGAAAGATTGGCTAGGAAAGTGTTTCTCAATGAAGGACTTAGGGGAAGCAGCCTATATACTCGGTATAAAGATCTATAGAGATAGATCTAAGAGGTTGCTGGGCCTAAGTCAAAGTACATATATTGACAAGGTGTTGAAACGGTTCAACATGCAAGATTCCAAGAAGGGATTCTTGCCCATGTCACATGGAGTCACTCTTTCGAAGAGTGGTTGTCCTTCCAATGAGATTGAGAAGGAACGCATGAGTAGGATTCCCTATGCCTCGGCCATAGGATCTATCATGTACGCCATGTTATGTACTAGACCAGATGTGTCATATGCCTTGAGTATGACAAGCAGATACCAATCCAATCCAGGTGAGAGTCACTGGATTGCTGTCAAGAACATCCTAAAGTACTTGAGAAGAACTAAGGATGCTTTCTTGATATTTGGCGGTGAGGAAGAGTTGCGTGTAAGGGGTTACACTGATGCAAGCTTCCAAACCGACAGAGATGACTTTAGATCACAGTCGGGATATGTGTTTTGCCTGAATGGAGCAACGGTGAGCTGGAAGAGTTCCAAGCAAGAGACGGTAGCTGATTCTACAACAGAGGCTGAGTACATTGCTGCAAATGGCGCAGCAAAGGAGGCTGTTTGGATCAGAAAGTTTGTTTCTGAACTTGGTGTGGTCCCTAGCATTGCGGATCCAGTAGAGTTGTTCTGTGACAACACTGGGGCGATCGCGCAATCGAAGGAACCAAGATCGCACCAGAAGTCCAAGCACGTGCTCAGGAAGTTTCATCTGATTCGAGATATTATCGATAGAGGAGACGTTCGGATATGCAAGATTCCTACAGATGATAATCTGTCAGACCCGCTTACAAAGCCTCTCACGCAGTGGAAGCATGAAGGGCACACTAGGAGTATGGGCATACGAGATGCGCCAGATTGGCTCTAGTGCAAGTGGGAGACTGTTGGAATAGATGCCCTAGAGGCAATCTAGTTTAGTATGAATTTGTAATTGGCTAGAAATTCATTTATTATTTATTGGATATTTAATATAATGAAGTCCTTAGATTTAAAATCGTGTTGTTTATCTTAAATATCCCTAGTCAAGTATAATGATTAAATGGGACAATCATCTATAGACTAGTATGGGGTTGGATTGATATGGAGATATCACGATCCAACACATAGGTGTGCATTACGGAATGTTGCACTGGATTGACCCATCACCGAGAAGGCTACATACACGTTATGTTGAGTCACAAGTGCTTCTCGGGTACAATGGTATTGTCATCCTTAGACTTGAAGTCACTAGATATTCTAGTTGTGGATCATTGTGATCTTGGTAGCGTTAAACGCTACACCGTAACTGGGTAGTTATAAAGGCGTGTACTGGATACAATGAGAAGCAAGCTTAGAGATCGTAGTGGACGTAGAGAGGATTTGCCCCTCCCACATAACGGGAGAGAATATCCTAGGCCACTCGAGGATAGTGCTTATAGAATGTCTGGCCAGACTCAAATAAATCAATATGGGATATTGATGTTATTTGCACGAATAAGGCTATTCCATGGATCGAGAAACTAGGGATTGGATATACGAGTGTGACTTGTATGTCTCGTGTCCAATCCGGATATGGAGGCAAAGGGATGAGACAATTACTTGTACAAGGTTGTCTAGATGACTATTCTATTAGTTGGCTAGAATGGATGTTTTGCTAGAAACCGCTCCATATTAGCAAATAGTTGCTACCAACTAGATAGAACCTATGGGGTCACACGCTATATAGAGTTGTACTAGATTTGGGAATTAATTAATTGGATTAATTAATTAGAAGGATCACTTTGCAAACCCTTGCAAACTTAGTAGGGACTAATTTGCAAGGAAGGGACTAAATTGAATTCTAGTAGGACTAGAATAAGTCCTTTAGGTAGTTAACAAGGAGTTGTTGGACTATATAAAGGACCCTCCTTCCTTCTTTCCTCATAACTTATGCTCTAGAGAGAACATAACAAGAGTGGGAGAGAACAAAGGAGAGAGAGAGCAAGCAACAAGGAGGACGCCGCCCCCTTGCCGCCGCCCCTCGTCCCCGACGCCACAAGAGGGCCGAACCCCCTCTTTGTGTCTCGTTTTGCGTGATTCCTTCACCCTCCTCTCATTCCGGGCTAGCACCAAGGAGATTGGAGATCTAGGATCAACTCTAGGCGTGGATCAACTATAGAGAACGTGACACTATTCGCGTTTGAAGTCATCAAGGAGAACCCAAAGGTGTGTTTATGATTTCTTACCTTCACTATCGTTATGCATCTAGACTTGTGATCCTTGGAGGGTTTTGCATGGTTGTTTGTTTGATTATGCTTCCGTTTGCGCGATCCATGAATCAAAACCCTACATAGTCATCAGTAAATTTAATGAAGTAGACGTAACCACGCCTGGCAAGCGTGGCAAATGGCCCACACACATCAGTATTTATGATCCCCAATTCCTCACTAGTCCTCTCACCTTTCTTATTGAAATTGGACTTTTTCATTTTTCCCAATAAACAAGCCTCACATGTCTCATATGATTCAAGATCAAATGAGTCTAGGAATCCATCCTTATGGAGCCTAGATACACGTTTCTCGTTTATATGGCCTAAACGACAGTGCCATAAGTAAGCAGGATTTAATTCATGTATTTTAATCCTCTTGGTATTAATGTTGTAGAACGGATTGCTTAGATCAAGGACATACAGTCCATTAAATAATTGCGCACTACAATAGTGAATGTTATTAAAATAAAAGGAACAAAAATTGTTCTTTATTGAAATAATAAAACCTTCATTGTCCAAACAATAAATAGAAATAATGTTTCCGCTCATAGCAGGCACAAAATAGCAATTATTTAATTCTAAAACTAATCCTGAAGGTAGAGATAGCTCGCACACGCCCACGGGCAACGCAGCAACTTTTGCTCCATTTCCAACGCGCAGGTTTATCTCTCCTTTAGCCAATCTTCTACTTCTCTTTAGATCCTGCACATTTCGAAAAATATGAGATCCACATCCAGTATCTAATACCCAAGATGTAGAGACAGTTAAATTGACATCTACAACAAAAATACATTGTGGTTGTGGAATCACTATTCCAAGCCTCTTGTCCTCCAGATATTTTGGGCAGTTCCTCCTCCAATGTCCAGGCTGACTGCAATAGTGACATTCACCTTTAGTCACACCTTTGGCAATGCCACCAACAGGCTTAAGGGCCGGTTCCTTGGACTTGACTTGCGTTTTCCCTTGGAGGATGAGGCAAACCTTTTGCCCTTTCCTTCCTGTACCATCATAATGGCCTTGCCCTTACCCTAGTTGATGCTTTGTTTAGCTGTCCTCAACATATTGAGTAAATCTGGCAGTGGTTTAACCATCTCGTTCATGTTATAGTTCATGATGAACTGTCCATAACTCTCAGGCAACGATTGCAACACGAGATCGGTTGCCAACTCTTGGCCGACCGGAAACCCTTGTCGTGCGAGATTCTCCAAGTATCCGATCATACGGAGTACATGGGGTCCCACTGGGTTTCCTTCAGCCAGATGACACTTGAACAATGCCTTAGATCCCTCACACCTCTCAACCCTTGCCTGCTCTTGGAAGAGCTGCTTCAGATGCTCGATCATATCGACAGCATTCATGTTTTCGTGTTGCTTCTAAACCTCAGAAGTAATGGTGCGTAGCATAAGGCAGGCCGCATCATTAGCGTCATCAGCACGCTTTTGATACGCCTTTAGGGATGCAGGGGTATTGTTCTCTGGACCTTCGGGAACTTGCTCGTCTATTGCGTACAGTTTCTTTTCTTGCTTGAGAACAATTCTCAAGTTTTTGTACCAATCAAGGAAGTTGGTTCCTGAGAGCTTGTCCTTCTCAAGGACAGATCGTAGGGAATGTTATGAACTCAATGAGTTGTTTGCCATTTGGAATTCTACAAAAGGAAAATACGCAAGTTTTAGCATTTGTGAATTTTTGACTATATTCAATAATGGCTAATTTATCAAATATAGCTCACACTATTTTTCTACGGATTAATAACCCTCAAGATATTGATGCGGAAATATCCTTATATTTTCTAGTGGGCCAAGATCCATGTTTCATCTCCTTATGAGCTTGCTTTGGCAAGTCACCCATAATTTGACTACTTTAGGTAGGAACAATTCCAATTGCATCCCTATGCAACTCTTGGTTCAATTTGGCAAATAAACCCTATTTATCCATCCGCATGGATAGTCCCAATTGATTGCCTCTAGGTTTTAATCATATTAATAGCCGAGTTGTGTCCAACCTCTTATTTAAAAAATTGCACATTACTTGTTTGTGCCATCACATTCCATCATTATGAACCAAGTCGCCTTGCTTTGGCATGCACGAACTTGATAAATCATGATGATAATGATTGTTTAAATAACGAGAAGGCAAAAAACACAATATTTGAATTTTGAGGGATTCTCAAATTCAATTTTAATTATTTTGTTGATCCATATCAACTGATCTATCTATTTGAGTTTGGGCACAACTAAAAATAATAGATTAGGGTTGTCTAATTATCTTATTATCCTAATTGCATGCATCATCTATACACCAACCACAAAATAATAAGACAAAAAGTAAACAACCACAAAATAAAATAAAACTGATGTTGATATGGCCTTTTCTAGACTAAGATAATTCCAAGCCAATGGAATTATCTATGAACCCTAAAAGCAAACACATCTCCATGCGCCTTCATCTTTTGGTCCATCCTTCATAGTCATGTGGAATGCTCCAGGCTCCATCTTTTGTGGCTTCCTTTGGCTTTGGGCTTTTTTTCTTCAATATTGGCTAACAATCAATTCTATCTAGCACTAGCTAACAACCATACTAAATAACACAAATCTGACAAGTTGAGAAAAAAATGGCTCGCAGGCCATAAAACCCTAATTAATTATTACAAAAAATTAATCAGCTCGCAGGCCGTAAACCAAACCACAAATTTAAACAATCACACTAAACCACATCCTAAGGCCATATCCAATCACCATGCGATATGCACATAAACAATTAAAATTTAATTTTAACGCGCTTGGTCAATTTTAATTGATTTTAGGAATTTTCTAGGGTTAAAACGGTCCAAGGGGCCCAACAATCCTATTGCTCGAACCCCAAAGAGGACCGCCAAGGCCTTGGGCCAGCCAGCCCCTAGCCCACACGGCTAGGCCGTGTTCTAGGGCAGCCCCTTGCCCCTTGGGCGGCAAGCAAGGAGGGGCGGTCCCCTTAGGGGGGCCGAACCTCTTAGGGAGTTGTTTCCAAAATAACTCCCTTACTTGTTGCCCAAGTTTGGTTGTTTCCTTGTTTGAAAAGAACTCCTTCTTTCAATAGGATGCCCAAACCCTAGATCTAAGATCCTAAACTTTCTAAAACTCACTAATTCATGCATCCAATGCAAAAAAATAGATCTTGTTTTGTTTGATTATTGACAAATTGAATCATATGCTTGATTTATCTTCTTTTACGCGATAAACAATAAATTTAAACTGTAAAAACATCAAAACGTAACATATAAACCACGTTTATGCTCTAAGACTTGTGGCGATGATACCACTGTAGGGTTTTTGATCATAGATACGCAGCGGAAAAACATAATCTATCCATTCACTACCCTCCAAGGATCACAGGACAAGAGACATAACGATGGTAAAGGAAGAAATCATATTACACAACTTAGGGTTTCTCCTGTGATGACTTGTAACACGAATTGTGTCACGCCTCTATAGTTGATCCACGCCTAGAGTTGAGATCTAGATCTTCCTTATCCTTTTATTCTAGCTAGGAACGGAGGAAGAGGAAAAATAAATCACGCAACACGAGGCAAGAAGGATGTGGCGGCCTCCTTGGTGGCCGACGGGGTAGGGGGCGGCGGCAAAGGGTTGGGTTCGGCCATTTGTTTCTTGCTCTCTCTCCTTTTGTTCTATTCCACTCAAGTTATGATAAAAAGGCTCATAAGTGAGGGAAGGAAGGAAGGAAGGAGCATCCTTTATATAGCCCAACAAATCCTTGTCACCTACCTAAAGGACCTATTCTAGTCCTACTAGAATTTAATTTAGTCCCTTCCTTGCAAATTAGTCCTACTAAGTTTGCAAGGTGTTGCAAAGTGATCCTTCTAATTAATGAATCATATTAATTAATTCTCAAATCTAGCTCAACTCTATATAGCGTGTGACCCCATAGGTTCTATCTAGTTGGCTGCAAGAATTTGCTAATATGGAGCGGTTTCTAGCAAAACATTCATTCTAGCCATCTAATAGAATAGTCATCCGACAAACCTTGTACAAGTAATTGTCACATCCCTTTGTCTCTATATCTGGATTGGACACGAGACATACAAGTCACACTCGTATATCCAATCCATAGATCCTGGGAATAGCCTTATTCGTGCAAATAACATCAATATCCTATATTGATTTATTTGAGCCTGGCCAGACATTCTATAAGCACTATCCCTCGAGTGGCCTAGGATATTTTCTCCCGTTATGTGGGAGGGACAAATTCTATCTACGTCCACTACGATCTCTAATCTTGCTTCTTATTGTATCCGGCACACGCCTTTATAGCTACCCTGTTACGGTGTAGCGTTTGACGCTACCAAAATCACAATAATCCACAACTAGAATATCTAGTGACTTCAAGTCTAAGGATGACAATACCATTGCACCGCGAGAAGCGCTTGTGACTTAACATAACATGTATGTAGCCTTCTTGGAGATGGGTCAATCCATTGCGCCATTACCCTTAATGCACACCCATGTGTTGGATCATGATATGTCTATATCAATCCAACCCCATACTAGTTTATAGATGATTGTACTGTTAATCATTATAGTGGACTATGGATATTTAAGATAAACAACATAATTACAAATCTAAGGACTTCATTATATTAAATATCCAATAAATAATACAATGAATGTTCTAGCCACAATAAATTCATACTAAACTAGATTGCCTATAAGGCATCTATTCCAACAACCATCATTGAGGACCGCAAGCCCGACATCAATCAGCAAGAGAGGTCAGCGAAAAATAGGGAACAAACCCTAGAACTACATTCTCTCTTCCCCTCTAAATTCAGTATGAGAACCAGAGATGAGATATCACGTGTAATACTGTTGATCGACAAAAAAGTTTATGCAAGGTAGCATTACAAAAAAAGTCTTGATTAATAATAAAATCATTAGTAATGTACAACATAAAAAACACAAAAGGATAAAATAAATGCTCCAACATACCCGAGAGGGCATCCCCTTTAGCTTGATTACGAGGTACTTATCACCGTAATTAACTAGTTTATATATATAATACCTAATATTGTGCTCAATGTACTCGTACACAACTAAGGGAATCACGATGAAAACTGTGGTTCATGTCTGTGTGTGTATATATGTAAACAATTTCTGAGTTTAAAAAGTTAGGATGCAAGCATACTAAGTGACCGGGGTATTGTATCTCCCAAAACATAATCTCATAGTAAGTTATTTCGTTGCAAAGAGAGAACAAATCTATTAACGAAGTTTGTTTATATTGCATATAACGATGAGTTTTCATCTTTGTAAAACTTTTGTTGGAAGGATGTTGGGGAAATGAATAGGTTGTGGCACGAAAATTTTATTAGGGATGGCAACGGGTCGGATCAGGATCGAATCAAGCACTTCTCGATCTAGATCCGACCAGGATAAATAGGATCCAGATCCGTTCAGATCGTCACCGGATTCGGATCTGATTGGATCGTGTTTCACACAGCTGATCCAAATCCGATATGTAGATCCATATAGTACATGGTCGAATCTGATTCGGATCAGATCAGGCTCAGATTTGCAAAAAAATACAAAATATAACATTACAAATTAAACACTAGTTCAGGCGCTAAGGCATGTTTGTAAGTTACGAAGCCTAAAACACAAAACAAATGGTTTTGTAGGTTGGAGTTACTATTGTATTCTTCTTAGAAGTGTAAGTGGTAAGGTAATGGAGGTATATTTTTTAAACACACATATATGTCGGATTGGTTCGGGTCGGAACCCGATGAGTCTGCCCTCCTACCCAAATTCTTATCCAAATCTGATCGGGTCTGGCTTTCCGGATCCAAATCCGATCCATTTTCAATTGGATCGAATTCGGATCCGATCCATTCGGTTCAGATTACTGGGATCTCAGATCATATTGGACCATATTGCCATCCCTACTTTGATACAACATTAATTTGGCAATATGAAAAATATTTTATGGAACCAATTTAAATGTTTCTACATAAAACACATTGTGGTTTATCATTTTGCCATGCTGATTCTTCTGGTATCACACATCAGATGAACTAATAATGGGGTATATAATTTGAGATCAAGCTCAGAAGAAGAAAGAGAGCATGTATATTGCCGTTACATTACCAAGGTTTGGTTAAGTCATCCAAAAAACAGATAATGTGGACCATGTTAAGCGTGTGAACATGTTAAAGAGAGAAGATACTTAAATGTAAATGCACAACAAAGCTTAACAACTAGGAAAGGGAGATGCATCTTGTTATGACAAACCACCTCTCGAAAAATGAAAGAATAAAAAAGAACACGAATATTCTACGTGGTTCGTGTTCGCGATAATTCCCAAGTATAGGAATATCGTTCTAAGTAGTACCCGAGTAAGAACGGGGTCGAATCCACAAGGAGAGGAGGTTTAGAGAGTGACTTGCAAAACTAGAAAACGACAAAATAAAGCAAGAAACACAAACTCCCAATGGCTTTAAAGCTTGCCAAGCTATTCAAATCCACCAAAATCAATTGATGGAGCAAGTTTAGAGTACGATTTAGAGAACAAAGTAAATGACTACTAAAGCGACAATTCAAGAAACTAAGTGAAACGACAAGTAGAGAGGGGCTAGGGATCATCGGTTTCTCTAGTGACCAATCCTCCTATTATATTCAAGCCCGATTCTCAATTCGCATGTGTCAATCCACAAGACAAGTATCTCAAGAAGTGATTGCTCATACAATCCAACTCGCGACAAGAGAAGTGTGTAAATCCAACACGCTAATCAAGCACTAAAGAGGCTATTCAAATGAGATTCTCCAAATTTCAAGTGTTTCAAGCATCAACCATATGTAAACACACATAGGTGTTTCCACATGAAAGATCAAGCAACAAATGAGATTTGTAAATTCTCACTCAAATCGCCTAACTAGAACTCGATTTCTCAAAGTTAGGATTGACGAGTTCCTCTCACTCAAATGCAACTTCAAATCAAACACGTCAAAAGTATTCGCACATCTACCTATTCAATGCATCAAATACTTCAACAAGAGAAATTCAAATATTGCACTAAGCATTCAAGTGAACCCAATTCAACCCATTCATCCTTGAAGTTCAACTTGAAACAATAAGATGATTAGAGCACTAGATAGTCCCAAATCACCCAAGCAATTAAATTAGCTAAACATGAGTACAAATTCAAGAGAAGTAAAGAAAATTATCATTCCATTCATCATACTTGAATCCAACACAAGTTATCACCAATTCAACCTCAATACATCAACTACTACTCGATTCAAACTACAAAAATGAGCAATAATCACTTCCAACTACAATACTAAACTACCAAGTCACCCAAAGATGTGCAACTAAGCTGCTGCTGCTATGCTACAGTGAAGAACACAGCAGCAGCAGCAGAACAGAGCAAAACAGTGCTCTACAACCACAAATCCGCCTGAAATTCACCTCCTCTCTCCCCCTCTTCCTCTTTCCCTTGTTCTTGGCCCTGATTATGCTCAAAGAGAGCTCAGGCGCTCAAGAACAAGCCCTGACTTGGGTGAAATCGGAGAGAGAGAGAGGACGAACTCAGACCCAAAAACAGAGTGTGTTGAACCGTTCGGGTATCAGAAGAGGGGTCCGATTTCTTCTTCATCTTCTGTTTATATAGACCTCCAGACCTTATTGCGTAGCCACCAAGACTTCATCCCTACCCTTCAATTCATCTTAGACCCTCTGAATCGTTGATTTGAAGAGCTCATGAACCCTAGGTTTGATTTGGGGCTTTTCGTTTGGGTTGTTCTTGGGCCGAATTGAGCAGTGGGTTAGGAAGAGGATTGGACAAGGAGAAGTTTGGTACCAGTTTCGCCCGATTTGGTGAGGATTTGGTCGGGTTTTGGGTCAGCTCTAGCTTCGGCCGAAGCTTCGTTCTTCGTCAATGGCTTCTGTGAGTTTATTCTGCGTTGAAGTCGGGGAGAGAGAAAAGATTGCACCGCTGGTGCTTAATTGTTGTCCGAATATTGCAGATTGGCCCCCCTTTGTTTGCTGGGGGCTTTAAAAGGCCCCCAGCACTTCTTAAAAGGTTCTGAAAATGGCATTTAAACCCCCATTCCATTAAATACTCTTCATTGCAGTCCTTTGAACGTTTAGAAAACTTCACTAAGCTCCCCGAATCCGTTAAAATTACTTCAAACAAGCCCCTTTATGTAAATTTGTCCTTGCAAAGTGGACTCTTGTCTTCTTAGACCTCATTTTTTGGCCTCTATCTTCAAATATTCTTCAAATTAGGTCCTCCAAGTCCCTTCTTCATGGCTCTTGAGCCGCAAATCCTCTTTAAATTCATCGTTTAAACTCCCCCTAGCTCGCCTCTTGCGTTTTAAAGCACGTCTTCACCTACAAAATTAGGGAAAAACAACCAAAACTACGAAAACAAGCATAAGTCTAGAAAGAGAGATATAACACGCAAATAACACATAAAAGTAAGTTAAGAGGAGTTCACTAACCTACTAAAATATGCAATTTACGATCCTTAACACACCCCCCCAACTAGCCTTTTGCTCGTCCTCGAGCAAAGAGAGCGATATAAGAGAAGTAATCTAGTTAGGAACCAATCATGAGAGACACACACTCAACTAGACAAGGCTTGACTCAATTCTAATCTAGACTCGAATATTTACAAAAACGCACACACACATTATCTATCCTAAGTGAGAACTCAAAGAAACAAAATACTAAGAGTTACTAGCTAATTTTAATTTTTTTGGTGGGGGAAAAAGAAGAATGCATAAATGTCTCCTCAAATAAATTCTCAAAGTCCAAGAAGATTGAGAAAGAAGCCTAAGGACGTCTAAGCATATACTCATACAAATGTGGGCGGTGTTTGGTAGAAGGTGACTCATGCGAACTACAAAACTTGTTAAATTAAGTCCAATTTGCGAGAAAGTATGCCTTCAAAAATAAGGATCACATGAAACTAGACATTCTCATACTTATTCAAAAGCACCCATGTAGGATGGACTTCCAAAGCTTTGAACAAAAATTTTTAAGAAGGGGAGATGTGGTTGTGGGCTTGTATGATCCTTTTGTGGATTTTTGGTAGATGATGCGATTTTTTTTTTTTTTTTTTTTTTTTTTTGAGATTTATAGCATTAACATTTTATTTAAACCTCAAATCCAAGGCTCTCCAAGACCCACAACAAAATAGAGGAATATACACGCGAGTGGGCTTTTTAAGCTAAACCAAGGGAGCTATCTAGGTGGTGACGTAACATTATCCCCGGACACCCCTCTATTTCTTAGACATCGCATGGGGTGTCATTGGTAACCACCACTCCAATGGGCTACAAGTTTCCACCGCAAAAACGAATAGAGTAAAATCTTTTTGTGAAGTTCAAATAGCTTTAGAAAATGCACCCTTTATCAAAAGTAGAAGACGTCAAAGTTTATGTGATCAACTTAGCTTGAAGGACTTAAACATGAAAAGTAAATTTAGTGTGTCGCTTTGTGAGAACGCATGATATCGCGGAAGGTGGGATATTGGTGTAGATGTATTGAGTATAAGCAAAGAATTCCTTTCTAAAATAAAAATAAAAAGAACATGGACTAAGAAATTTCATTATTTGAAAACATCTAGCTTCCTAAAATTCCCCCTTTTTCACGTTTCTCATTTTTTTCTTTTTTTTCTCTTTTTTTTTTTTTATTTTTCATTTTTTTTTTCATTTTTTCAAAATAAGTGACTCAACTATAACTTCCTAAGACTCAATAAAGCTATCAAATAAGAAAATAAAATCTAGACTCAAGATGAAAGGTGAAAATTAATAAAACTACCAAAGAAAGAAGAATAAAAATATCTATGGTTTGACACGGGGAAAGAGTGATGCTTCTCATGAAAGATTCACACATTTTTTCAAAATTTTCAATTTTTTTTTTCTTCAATTTTTTGGATTTTTTCAAATTTTTCATTTTTTTGTATTTTTCATGTAAATCACTAATGAAGAAAAGGCATGCTAGTAACCATTTAAGCAAGAAATAAAATCTACTTCCCACCCCCCAACTAAAATATCACATTGTCCTCAATGTGTGAGAACGATGGAAGAGCATATAAGTTCATAGAAGAGATAAGGGATAGATAGACCTCATTTTAACTTTCTTGGCCACCAAGCACAAATCCTCCTCCAAGAGCAACCTACAAAATGGTAAAAGAAAAGAAAATGCAAGAAATAGAGATAAACTAATTTATTTATGTACAACTAGGGAGGTGGAACAAAGAAAATGATGCTATCCCACCCCCAATCTTGGAAATTTCTTTCCATGCCATGCCCCTACTTCATTCTTAGAAAAGTACTTCTCCTTTAAAAAGTTTGATTCATCAATTAGAATAGATAGGAGAAGTAGGGGCAAGACACAAAAGATGAATAAGAGATGCAAGCAAAATCTAACAATAAAGTTAGAGCAAGTTGTTATGTCTTGCATCATCTTAAGAAAAGGGTTTGAAATCCTCAATTGACATGAATCATAGAATGGGTCTTCATAAGTTGCCAAATTTTTACTTGAAATCACAACTTGAGAGATGGCGGCAACTTGTGAATCCTCAATCTCATCACTTTTAGTTAAGCCATATGGATTTGGGGATGGGGCTTCACAAGTGGAAGTTAAAATAATTTGAGAGCTTGAAGCCTCATCCAAACCCTTAGGCTCATCTTCCATAATGATAGAATCCAAGGGAGCATTTAAGCAAAATTCAATTTCGTCACAAATACGAGCATAGCTTCCCGGATCTTCATTAGACATGTCAATACTAACCGGAGTACCTCCCAATAAAAATTCAATTTCGTCACAATCAAGATCATAGGAACTCCGGTAAGTACTACGCTCTTCTTGAGCACAAGACAAGTCTACATTCCCTTCACTAGTGGTAGCATCAAATTTGACCCCTAACTCATCACATGAGTGATTTTCATTTTGCGACTCCTCTTCACAAGTGTCACTATGTGAGTCATCCAAAATGGCTTCACTCATGTCATGGGTTGAAGAGTCATCATCAAAAATATCAATCTCACCACCAATATCACTATCACATGCTTCTTTAGATTGTGCAAATGAGAAATGAATACAATCACCTATCCTAGTGGCAACAACTCCATCATCAAACACATCATCCAAAATTTGATCTTGAGCAAGCTCGTGATGTGTGTGAATAGGAAGTTGAGACTCGTGTGATGATGAGTCTTGTGAAAAGTGAGTACTATATGCAAGAGACTCATCATCTTGAGATTGTGAATTTAAGGATTCAACTTTGTCAACCAAGTGAGAAAATGATTCTACAAGTTCACTTCGTGATTCTCTTAGCTCTCTTAGTGAATCTCTTAGTTCTTTTGTGCCTTGGAGATATTTTTGAAATGTCTCCTCTAGATAATCACTTATAGGCGTATTTAGCTCATCATTCACAAGTGATTCCCTCTCAAAATGATTAACTTCTCTTGATTCACACATCATATCATTATATTGATAAGTGCAAGAATCATGAGAGTTCAAAAACATGTAAGTGTTTGAAGGAGGTGATTGTGCACAAGAAGCATGAGATGTGTAATCTAGTGTCCTACTATCATGCCAAGAATAATCATTCTTAGGAAAATAATCACCATTATTGTAAGCACGCTCACGTTTGGAACGCATTGATTCCTTAGAATGATTCTCATGTCTAGTAAATGCGTAGTAGTAAGGATGTGAATGGACGTTAGGCCTCTCACCAAGTCCAAAATGTTCATGCGACATTTTTTTTTTCAAGCAAGTAGATGAGAGGTACTTGATGAATTTCACAAGCCCTCTTGAATCTCACAAGCTTAACTAACCACAAGCAACTAGAGAAAATGTCAAGAAAAATACTAAAAAAAAAAACAAAGCAAATCAAATCTAATACCTAGCCTCTCCCCGGCAACGGCGCCAAAAACTTGTTCGCGATAATTCCCAAGTATAGGAATATCGTTCTAAGTAGTACCCGAGTAAGAACGGGGTCGAATCCACAAGGAGAGGAGGTTTAGAGAGTGACTTGCAAAACTAGAAAACGACAAAATAAAGCAAGAAACACAAACTCCCAATGGCTTTAAAGCTTGCCAAGCTATTCAAATCCACCAAAATCAATTGATGGAGCAAGTTTAGAGTACGATTTAGAGAACAAAGTAAATGACTACTAAAGCGACAATTCAAGAAACTAAGTGAAACGACAAGTAGAGAGGGGCTAGGGATCATCGGTTTCTCTAGTGACCAATCCTCCTATTATATTCAAGCCCGATTCTCAATTCGCATGTGTCAATCCACAAGACAAGTATCTCAAGAAGTGATTGCTCATACAATCCAACTCGCGACAAGAGAAGTGTGTAAATCCAACACGCTAATCAAGCACTAAAGAGGCTATTCAAATGAGATTCTCCAAATTTCAAGTGTTTCAAGCATCAACCATATGTAAACACACATAGGTGTTTCCACATGAAAGATCAAGCAACAAATGAGATTTGTAAATTCTCACTCAAATCGCCTAACTAGAACTCGATTTCTCAAAGTTAGGATTGACGAGTTCCTCTCACTCAAATGCAACTTCAAATCAAACACGTCAAAAGTATTCGCACATCTACCTATTCAATGCATCAAATACTTCAACAAGAGAAATTCAAATATTGCACTAAGCATTCAAGTGAACCCAATTCAACCCATTCATCCTTGAAGTTCAACTTGAAACAATAAGATGATTAGAGCACTAGATAGTCCCAAATCACCCAAGCAATTAAATTAGCTAAACATGAGTACAAATTCAAGAGAAGTAAAGAAAATTATCATTCCATTCATCATACTTGAATCCAACACAAGTTATCACCAATTCAACCTCAATACATCAACTACTACTCGATTCAAACTACAAAAATGAGCAATAATCACTTCCAACTACAATACTAAACTACCAAGTCACCCAAAGATGTGCAACTAAGCTGCTGCTGCTATGCTACAGTGAAGAACACAGCAGCAGCAGCAGAACAGAGCAAAACAGTGCTCTACAACCACAAATCCGCCTGAAATTCACCTCCTCTCTCCCCCTCTTCCTCTTTCCCTTGTTCTTGGCCCTGATTATGCTCAAAGAGAGCTCAGGCGCTCAAGAACAAGCCCTGACTTGGGTGAAATCGGAGAGAGAGAGAGGACGAACTCAGACCCAAAAACAGAGTGTGTTGAACCGTTCGGGTATCAGAAGAGGGGTCCGATTTCTTCTTCATCTTCTGTTTATATAGACCTCCAGACCTTATTGCGTAGCCACCAAGACTTCATCCCTACCCTTCAATTCATCTTAGACCCTCTGAATCGTTGATTTGAAGAGCTCATGAACCCTAGGTTTGATTTGGGGCTTTTCGTTTGGGTTGTTCTTGGGCCGAATTGAGCAGTGGGTTAGGAAGAGGATTGGACAAGGAGAAGTTTGGTACCAGTTTCGCCCGATTTGGTGAGGATTTGGTCGGGTTTTGGTTCAGCTCTAGCTTCGGCCGAAGCTTCGTTCTTCGTCAATGGCTTCTGTGAGTTTATTCTGCGTTGAAGTCGGGGAGAGAGAAAAGATTGCACCGCTGGTGCTTAATTGTTGTCCGAATATTGCAGATTGGCCCCCCTTTGTTTGCTGGGGGCTTTAAAAGGCCCCCAGCACTTCTTAAAAGGTTCTGAAAATGGCATTTAAACCCCCATTCCATTAAATACTCTTCATTGCAGTCCTTTGAACGTTTAGAAAACTTCACTAAGCTCCCCGAATCCGTTAAAATTACTTCAAACAAGCCCCTTTATGTAACTTTGTCCTTGCAAAGTGGACTCTTGTCTTCTTAGACCTCATTTTTTGGCCTCTATCTTCAAATATTCTTCAAATTAGGTCCTCCAAGTCCCTTCTTCATGGCTCTTGAGCCGCAAATCCTCTTTAAATTCATCGTTTAAACTCCCCCTAGCTCGCCTCTTGCGTTTTAAAGCACGTCTTCACCTACAAAATTAGGGAAAAACAACCAAAACTACGAAAACAAGCATAAGTCTAGAAAGAGAGATATAACACGCAAATAACACATAAAAGTAAGTTAAGAGGAGTTCACTAACCTACTAAAATATGCAATTTACGATCCTTAACAGTTCGCTAGCAAAATATTTGCTAACTACCTCTGTTATGACGCAGCGGATGAATCCGGGTATCAAGCAAGAATGATAACAAAATATAAAGAACGATAGACAAGAAATTTAACTTGGTTTAATAGTATAAATACTCGCTACTCCACAAACCTGAACCCGATTTATGGAGAGAAACAAACCCGAACCCGATTACAATCACGAACACAGACGCAAAGAAAAAAGCTCAAAAAACTATTGCTAGTTGTCTTGCTTTCTCTCTGTCCGTGAGTGTGCAATTGCTTCTGACTACTATAAAACGAAAACACATGTGCCCTATTTATAAACCTATGTAGTGGAGGTAGAATGCCAATTAGGAAACTAATTGACAATTTACCACGGCCTCACATGAGAACAAGGAAAGAATCCCATAATTCTTTCCCACCGAAATTGCTTGGACCCAAAGTTGTTACCAAAAAAGGATGTCTAGTCAAAAGCCTAACAAATCTCCACCTTGACTTGAGTCACCTCAGCAACCCTGAACCAGAACCGATGCTTCTCTCGAACCTGAAACAGATGTGTCTCCCTGAATCCGAAACGAGCATGCCTCCAACTAGAACCAGACTCGAATACATTCACTGAGAAAGCAGGACTGAATGTATTCCCGATGCGCTCCAAACAGTGCCAGAACCAGTGCACCATGACAAGTACCCAGAAGTCATCTAGACCAGATGCACCTACGACGAGTGCCACAAATTGTCATGCCAGATACGCCCCGTATGCCTCAGATGCGCCCGAAACTCGAGTGCGCTCAAAAAATCTTTTCGCGCCTAGAACTAGAACCCGATTCGATGCCAGAGATGTCACGCGCCAGATGCTCCATGCCCGGAGCCCAGAACCTCCCACCAGGGGCTAAGAGAAAAATATCGTCCTCGGAGAAGGTCCCTCCAAATAGAACCAGATTCGTTTGGTTCTTCTTGGGACACTCCCTCTTCTAGTGACCTTTCTCCTTGCAGTAGACACAAAACGTCCTGTGGTAAGCTGGCTCCTGCAAACCTCGTGTACCCCTTACCTTTTTCCTACTTTGACCATTAAACGAACCGCATAATGGTCACCTGAATCGCCTACAGCCTTGTGCCTCATGCTCCTAGTGTAAAGAGCAGATCTGGCCTATTCTAGGGTTATCGTATCTTTCCCACCAATGAAAGATTGCACGAAACCCTCATACGATGGAGGCAGCGACGCCAACAGAATTAAGGCCGCATCCTCATCACTTATTTTCTCCTCACTATTACGCAATTCAAGCAGAATAGTGTTTAGAACATCTAAGTTATCACTAATTTGCGTACCTTCAGACATTCGCAACGCGAATAGCCGCTTCTTGAGCATCAACTTGTTTGCCACAAATTTCTTCATGTAGAGCTCCTCCAATTTGACCCACAAAGTAGCCGCCTTCTCCTGATCTGCGACACAGGTGATTACGTCGTCCGTCAGACACAACATGATCGTTGCGTGCGCCTTCTCCTCCATCTTCAGATACGCCGATGTGGTTGTGTCCACGTTTCCCTTGTTGGACGCCAAAGGAAGCCAAAGATCGTCGCGTTTCAACAACGCCTTCATCTTGATCTTCCACAGACTGAAACAGTTTCTCCCACGAAACTTCTCCATCTTCATAGTACCCCACATCTTTCTTCTTGAAACCCTAACCTGACCCGAGCTCTGATACCAGTTCGTTATGACGCAGTGGATGAATCAGGGTATCAAGCAAGAGCGATAAAAAATATAAAGAACGAGAGACAAGAAATTTAACGTGGTTTGCTAGTATAACTACTAGGTACTCCACAAACCCGAACCCGATTTATTGAGAGAAACAAACCCGAACCCGATTACAATCACGAACACACACACAAAGAAAAAAGCTCACAAAACTATTGCTAGTGGTCTTGCTTTCTCTATGTCCGTGAGTGTGCAATTGCTCCTGACTACTCTAAAACCAAAACACATGTGCCCTATTTATAAACCTATGTAGTGGAGGTAGCAAGCCAATTAGGAAACTAATTGACAATTTACCACGGCCTCACATAAGAACAAGGAAAGAATCCCATAATTCTTTCCCACCAAAATTGCTTGGACCCAAAGTTGTTACCAAAAAATGATGTCAAGTTAAAAGCCTAACAACCTCCACGGCAGAAAAGTACCGTATATTCACTTAAGAGGAACAAGACTACAAGACTCTTTTGCATACCTAATAATGTGACTACTAGGTTCTTTATACAGTGCTAGGAAATCTCTAAAGTTTCAAAATCCAATTTGGAAACAACTTGTTTCCTAACTAATCCTCCACTGCTTTTGACTTCCCATACTTTCATAATCAAAGTTGGAAACAAAGTGTTTGGCCGCCTTTGACCAATTCAAGGTACCAACGCAACACATCTCTTCAATTCACCTTGTAGATATAATGAAGCTGCATATTATAGTAGTGCAAAAATGTAAAATGTGGACGAATGAGGATCTACATGTGACCCTCGTTAACATAATGTGTTTTGCTACACTTTTCTTTGAGTTGTAGATTTTTGAACTGTTTTTCTTCCAATTTTCTCTCTCCCAACCTATGACGAGGGGATTAAACGAGGAATATTTATTTGTTTATTTATTATTCATTCAAACTATATGATCACAACATTGACCAAGAAACAAACAGTTTATCTTTAAACTTTTATTTTTGACACTTAACCGTTTATCTTTACTATGCCACTCGGACTAGGACTATTATGAAGTGCTAACTAATGTTTTCTTGGTGACTTGCCAGACAAAATTAATATATTCAAACCCAAACACAAAAAGTTTATCGATATTTGGGATACGAAAATTTTGGTAACCATACATCCCCCAATCTTTTATTACTCACCGACCGGGCAAGTTGTTTCACCTGTGTAAGATTTGCAAGATGGACCACAGTCGATATCGTTATTTGAATATTGTCACGTAACGATTTATTTGAGCATACCCTGAAATGAAAAAAAATATCGTCCCTTATCTTCTGTCCACCGACCATATAGTTATTGGCTATAAAATAAAAGCGTAGTCATCTTATGTGATTAGAGAACCACATGCATGTTTACTAAGATCTATGAAACGATTGTAGGTGAGGACGAGTCTAAGAACATGGAAGGGACCACGACCATCCATCAAGATTGGTAAGAGAATAAGTTAATGAACACTCATGAACTACAAATTGTAATTCAAAATGAAAATATCAATCACATACAGATAGTCATAGAGACCACCCAAGTTGTTGGGAATTTCCATGAATTGGGTTGGCTGACCCACCGGCTGGTAAAACCTTCTCCATGTGTCTGGTTTGTTTGAGAATGGGGCCACCAAATTACTAATAAGCAAATAAGCAACAGGTAAAATAGATCCATCTCATGATTTGGTCATTAAAAAAAAAAAAGAAAAAAGACGACTAGATTAATTAAAAAACTATAAACACATCAAGTACTATTTTTTCTTATTCTTATTTCATTTTATTAAGGAATCATAAATCTACCATATGTTGTCTTTTCTAGCCTAAAACCTGGTGCAGCGGTTGCAAATGCACTAATCACCTGTCTTGGTACCTATATAATCCATTATTGTTAATAATCCAAGTGAGAGTTGAAAACTTAATGGAAACATTAGAGAGTGGAGATCTTACCTGGCCGTTAACTTGAGAGTTTGATAAACTTAATGAGAGTGCTAACAAACTGATTAAGAGATCTCCAATTGCAAAAGTGAACTTAAAACAAAATTGTGAGGAAAAGAAGAAAAAGAAGATGAAAACCGCATAAATATAAAAAGTGAGTCAGTCGTTATTACAGCACTCATGAACTCTTTTATATTGAGGCTATCATAGACCACTTTCTCCTTGTCTTTCACTTACACAAGAGAGAGAGAGAGAGATGGAGAGTGAGAGAGAACGGCAGTTAGGCTTAAGCAATAACGTTCATTCATTTCTTCTGCAACTGCAGGAGGCATCCAAAGGGATCGCATTGATCCTGGTTTCATTTTTTCATAAGATTTGGATCATGCTATCCCTTTGGATTCCTCCTTCACTAGCTAAACCACTCATCAATCGTATGGAGTACTCACAAGCTTTTCTCTCTCTATCCATCAAGCTAAAAGACAGGTACGTTCATGCCTCTTTGCTTCATCTACATCATCCTCCTATTTAAATTTCCAAAACGCAAAGATTTTACTCTCAATTGTTGGCTAAACTCTCGCATTAAAAGTAAATTATTCATGGTATATCAATCTGAAAAATAGTGAATGAATCTTGATTCTTCCAGCAATCTTTATTATGTGGTTATGCTTATAGTTTTATAAGTCCATCTAATGTATTTCAAGAGATATTTGCAAAATATCAAATGCTAACTAACAAGAAGATCAAGAATTTATCTACCTTCTATCCAAATATTCCTTCCCAAGGAAGAGGGTTTTCTTTATGGGATCAATAGGTCTTTATGTGGTTCGAAGAAGCAGATAGCAGGTCTTGAAGAGAACACTGCATAACTTGAGTGGTCCTCTTCTGATCTCAAGGACTAACTAATTAGGAAGCATTCTTTTGTTTTTCTTTTTTCTTTCATTATTTCCTCAAGACATATTTTCCCTTAACTTACACCAAAACAAAATAATCCAAGGGCTTTGATAGTAGGAATTTTTATGCAAATCTTTGTAAATCGCATACCAGCTTTGTACAGTAATTATAAACAGCAATGGGGGAGTGGGATAGCTTTGTGTGAGGATGATAGAACTTTTCTTACATTGTTTCCTCGTGTTCTGGCTTTTTGGACCAATTAGATGCATTTACAGTATGAATATTCTCTTAATCAAAAGCTATATCAATAAGCCTGTTTTTGAAATGTCGGTATTGTTATTATTCCTGATTAATCGAATCCCTCTTCCGTTGAGTATTGCATTAGAAATTTGATAATTGTAGTGCTCAAATGTAGGATCTCTTCTGATATCTAGGTTCATACAGTTAGTGTTTTAGTTCTTTCTTCCCACCACTATTTTATCTACACAGGCAATATAGAAACGCAGAATCATAAACAGGATACAAGCCGCTCACTCTTTGATCAAGGAAGCATCTTATTGACGCCTTAGTTTGTATAACACGTCATGCACTCACAAAATCAGATGCACAATTCAGCAATTAGCGATTCCTACAAGTAATGTAATACAAAAAATTATTATTAGAAAACTAATCCCTGTCAAACCTCTAAAACAATTAAAGTGTGTAGATTAATTAGCAGAAAACTAGGTGATATATGGGGGTTGAATGCTTTGACAGTAGTCTAAACTTAAGTTTGTAGTTGACCAAACTAGGCTTAACTGAGGTAGGCCCTAATGGTCCAACAACACACTACTAAAATGACCAAACATGTGAACATGGCTGGTAAGTGAGACTTTTAGTTTCGAATCCAAAGCAATGCCATTTTGATCAAAAGCTAGATCATACTTTAAAGCAATTAATTGTTTTTTTACGAATTTGAGTATTTCTATGACAAAAAGGATCATAAACATGGGTTGAGACCTTAAGGAACTTAATAGCAATGGGGAACTTTTTGCTAAAATTTGAAATATGCATATGCATGAGAGAGAGAGAGAGAGGCATGAGAGAGAGAGAGAGAGTGAAGAATAAGATGGGTTGTATTCTATTCAAGAACAACACAGGTGTACTGTATAAATACAATACACCAATACATTTAACCACCTAACCCTCCAACTAACTCACTTTTAGAAACTAATTACAAAGAAGTCCATGTACTACTCTCACTACTACACTTGCATCCCTACTTGGTAATATTCCGCTCTCATCCTTATCTATAATACCCACTCCGAGTAAGAACTGGGGTTTAGTGATTAAGAACGACTTCCGATGAATCAAACGGTACAGTGTAGAGCAAAGGTAGAACTCCTTAAAAGTTAGAGATCGGCAATGCTTTAGTAAATATATCAACTAAGTTGTGAGCCAAAATTCACATGGGCAAATTGAAGATCTTAGAGGCCACTTGTTCTCTTAAGACGTGAAAGTCTACCTCTATGTGCTTGCTATTAGCATTAGATACTGAGTTAGAGCTCAACAAAAGTGCAAAGGTAATATCACTCATCAATAAAGGGGATTTAGAAGAGTAAATACCCAAATCGTTGAGAATGTAGACAAGCCATTTTGATTTTGCAGAGGTGGACACCAAGGCTCCATACATAGCTTCAGTGGAGCTTCTAGAGACTGTACGTGTTTCTTAGAAAACCATGAGTTAAGATTAGGACCCAGATATATACAGAAACCAGTAGTGCTTTTTTTGTCAGCTTGATCACCAGCCCAATCAGCATCTGAAAAGGATGTGATGTTGAAGGTATTAGTTGTGTAATACTGCAAGCAAACATTAAGAGTGCGTTTGAGATATCTCAAAATCCTATTCAAACTTGATAAGTCACATCGTCTAGGAGCACGAAGATGTTGACACACTTTGTTCATTGAAAATTGAATGTTAGGTCTAGTAACTGTGAGATATTAACGTATTGGTTTTGGGTTCCCTAGAGGCAATCTAATTAGTATGAACTTTGTTTGCTAGAATAAATCATTGTATTATATATGGATATATTTAATATTATGAAGTCCTTAGATTACAAGTGTGTTGTTTATCTTAAATATCCCTAGTCAATTAATATTCATTAACGCAACGACCAACTATAGACTAGTATGTGGCTAGATTGATATGGGGATATCAAGTCTAACACATGGGTATGCATTAAGAGTAATGGCATACTGGATAGACCCACCACGAGAAGGCTACACTAGATTATGTCAACGTCTCAAGTGCTTCTAGTAGTAGTAATGGTGTTGTAGTCCTTATACTTGAAGTCACCGGATACTCTAGTTGTGAAATATCATGCTTTGATATTATCAAACGTTACACCGTAACTAGGTAACTATAAAGATAGCTATCGGGCATGATAGGAAGCAAGCTGAGAGAGGGCAGTAATGGAGATTGGATTTGTCCCTCCTACATAATGGGAGAAAATATCCAGGGTCACTCGAGGGGTAGAGCTTATGGAATGTCTGGTCAGACTCAAATAAATCAATATAGAGATATTGATGTTATCTGCATGGATAAGCCTATTCTCAGGATCGAGAAAATATGGATTGGATATACGAGTATGAAAATTATGTCTCGTGTCCAATCCAGATATAGAGACAAAGGGATAACACAACACGGTAACATTTGACACAAGGTTTGTCGGGATCACTGACTTTTTCTATTAGTTGGGAGGCATAGATGTGTTGCTAGACACCGGTCGATGCTTGTAATAGTTACTACCAACTAAGTAGAAACCTATGGGGTCACACACCATATGGATTAAACTGGATATGGATATCAATTAGTTGGACAAATTAAAAAGGATCATAACGTAACCAAAAGGAAAGTTAGTAGGACTAGTTTGCAAGTGGACTAATCCATGTAAGGACATGATTAGTATTTGGGGCAATTATGTACTTAATAAAGAGTTATTAACTATATAAAGAAACTCTAGCTTGTTAGTTTCTCAACACAGGTTATTATTGATCCAACATAACAAATCAAGGAGAGAGACAAGACCAAGAGGCCGAGCCCTCTATTCAGTCCTCCCCCTAGTCCGTCCGCCCCCTTGCTGTTGGCCACTCGTTGTGGTGCACGGCTTGCTCCGTTTTGCGTGATCCTTTGCCTCCTTCCCGTTGTTGGCATTACACGGTAGGAAGGACTCCAGTAAAGGATCCAAGATGTGGATACTCGTAGAGACGAAGAAACAATTTTTCGTAGTACTGATCACACAAACTAAGGTAAACATCTTTCTACCCTAATCATGTTATGAATACTTACATGTGATCCTTGGAGGGGTTTGAGTAGGATTAAGTTTTTGTTATTCTGCTGCGTAAATTGTATCAAAACCCTACAGTGGTATAAGAGCCACTAGTTATAGCACATAACATGATATTATGTGTTACTGTTTGTCAGGTTTTACACCGTATCTGTTAATTTTACGCAAAAAACTGAAATTGGCATATAGGTGCAATATGAATATGACTCAATATGGATTGGGCAAATTACTATCGTCGTATAGAATTAGAAAATTCCGGGCACATATGATGTATGGTGGATGGATATGGCCGAGGTTGTGGATGTTTACTTTTGTGGTTTAGTTTACGGCCTCTGAGCTGATCAAATTAATATAATAGTTAATTAGGTTTCACGGCGTGCGAGCTGATCATCTTCTGAGCTTGGTGTATGGCTGATGCATGCGAAACGTAACAAGATAATAATAAACAAATGTGATCTTTTGTTGTGGATTACCAATCCAAATAAGTAGATTTCCATCAATGTCAGTCTTTTTCTTAAAGACCCACATGCACCCAATGGACCGAGCCCCTTCGGGTGTTTCCACCAAAGTCCATAATTTGTTGGCATAGATGGATTCCATTTTGGATCTCAAGGCCTCAAGCCATGTCGTAGATCCTGGCCCTTTCATGGCCTCTCCATAGGTAGTAGGCTCTTCATCCATGAGTAGTACGTCACCGGGCTAAGTCACGAGAAGTCCATACATCTCTGCCTCCTGACGTACCATACTCGACCTACGAAGTGCTTGTGTTACTTGAGTAGGTTGCTCCACAACAGCTTGCGGTTCCTGCTCATGTTCCATCGCAGGATCAGTGTTTTTTGGCTCTTGAACTTCTTCAAGTTCTATAGTCCTCCCACTGGCTTCTTTGGAGACGAACTCTCTTTTTTAAAACACACCGTTCCAAGAAAAAAACACATTGTTCTCGATTGGATTGTAGAAATAATATCCTTTCGTTTCATTAGGATATCCCACCAACTTACACTTATCCGACTTGCGACCGAGACTGTCTATTTGTAAACGATTTACACACATGTCGCAACCCCAAATTTACATAAACGACACTATGGGACGCCTGCCCCTCCATATCACATATGGTGTCTTCATGACTGATTTGGATAGAACACGATTAATGGTAAAAGCAGGTGTTAATGGAGCATGTCCCCAAAACGATATCGGAAGATCTGTTTGACACATCATATGCCGCACCATATCCAAGAAGGTGTGATTCCTTCTCTCAGAAAAACCATTCCACTGTGGCGTTCCGGGTAGGGTCAGTTGGGACAAGATCTCACACTCTCTAAGATAGTCGTCAAACTTTTTTCTTAAGTATTCTCCTCCACGATATTATCGTAGAGCCTCAATACTCTTGCCAAGTTGCTTTTCTCTACTTCTGGAATTCTTTGAACATTTCAAAGGATTCGGATTTGGTCTTCATAAGGTATACAAATCCATATCTACTGAAGTCACCAGTAAATGTTACGAAATAAGGATAGCTACATCTGGCGGGCGTGGAAAATGGTCCGCATACATCAGTATGTATGAGTGCCAATAGCTCACTAGTCCTCTTCCCTTTCTTATTGAAAGGGGATTTTGTCATTTTTCCTAATAAACAAGATTCACATATCTCATATGATTCATAATTAAATGAGTCTAAGAATCCATCCTTATGGAGTCTAGAGATGCATTTCTCGTTCATATGGCCTAAACAAAAATTCCATAAATAAGTAGGATTTAAATATTGACGAAGTTATCTAGATCAAGGATATATAATACATTAGACAATAAAGTATTACAATAATGTAAACAATCAAATTAAATGGAGCAACATTTGTCCTTTATTTTAATAGAAAACATTTTTTGTCCAAACAAGAAATAGAAATAATGTTTCTGCTCATAGCAGACACAATATAACAATTGTCTAATTCTAAAATAATTCCTGAATGTAAAGATAACTCATAAACGCCTACAACCAATGCATCAACTCTTGCTCTATTCCCCACGCGCAAGTCTATCTCCCCTTTAGCCAAACACCTGCTTCTCTTTAGATCACATTTCGACAATGTGAGATCCACATCCAGTATCAAATACCCAAGATGAAGAGATAAATAGATTGAAATCTATAAAAATAATACTTGTGGTGGTGGAATCACTATTCCAAGCCTCTTATCTTCCAGATACTTTGGCAGTTCCTCTTCTAGTGGGTTGTCTGACTACAGCAATGACATGTTTCCTTAGAGACGCCACTAGCAGACTTTAAGGAAACTTCCTTGGATTTCGCAACTAGCTTGCTCTTTCCTTTGGAGTTAGAAGCAACTCGCTTGCTCTCCCTTTATTGGTCATCACTATGACATTGACTTTGCCTTTGTTAATGCTCTGTTCAATGGTCCTCAACATATTGAGCAGGTCTGACAGAGTTTTGTTGATCTCATTCATGTTATAGTTCATGATGAAACTGACTATAACTATCGGGCAACAATTGCAGGATGAGATCGGTGGCAAAATCTTGACCGAACGGGAAGCCTAACCTCTCTACATTCTCCATGTATTCGATTATACGGAGTACATGAAGCCCGACTGGGTTCCTCACTGACAAACTTCACTTTAACAGTGCTTCAGATACTTCATACCGTTCATGCTTTGCCTGATCCTTAAAGAGCTGCCTCAAATGTACGATTATATCGTACGCCTCCATGTTCTCATGTTTCTTCTAAAGCTCAGAGTTCATCGTGCAAAGCATGAGACAATTCACATCATTATGTCATCAACAATTTTTTGATGTGCCCTTCCGGTGGCTAGAACAGCATCCCCAGCCGGTGGCTCTGGAACATGATTGTCTAAGATATACAACTTCTATTCTTGCTTAAGAACAATTCTCAAGTGTATGTACTGTTCTAGAAAATCGGTTCAGACAACTTGTAATTCTCAAGGACAGAACGCATGGATGGTGTCGATGTATGTTGATTGTTTGCTATTGGAATTCTTAAAAATGAGAAATATGCAATTTTAGTATTTGTGAATAATCAACAACATTTAACAATTGCTAGATTATTAAATATAGCTCCCACTATTTTTTTCGAATTAATAGCCATCACCACTGATGCGGAACATATAATATACTTTCTAGTGGGCCAATATCCATATTTCACTAATTTGTAAGCTTAAGTCACCTAAAAATCAGTTATTTAGGTAGGAACTACTTCCAATTGTATCATATGCAACTCTTGGTTCAAGTACGCAAATAACTCCTTATATTTCTATCTCATAGATAATCTCAATTGCCTTGAATCTAAGGTTTTCAATCCAATTGAAACAACATAGTTGCGTTCAGCCTCTTACTTCAACAGTCACACATTACTAGCTTGTGCCGTCACGTCACACCATGATAAATTAAATCGCCTTGCTTTGCAAAGCCCAAATTTAATAGACCCTGATCATGACCGGTGTTAAGTAAGAGAAGGCAAAACGCTATTTATCGTTTGAGGGATTTCCTTGTCAATTTTAATTGTTTTCTTGATCCTATCAACTAATCTACTTATTTGGATTGGGCAATCCCAAATAAAAGATTCAACTTGTTTATTACTATCTTGTTACTTTTGCATGCATCAACCATATACTGAAACTAAATAACAAGACAATAAATAAATAAACAAAATAAAACGTAGTATGGATATGGCCCCTAAGACTAATATATTCCCAAGACAATGAGAATATATATAAGACTTAAAGTGACAAGCTCATCTCCATGTGCCTCCATCCTTAGTCCACGCATCCTAGCTTGTGGGCATTCATCGTCTTGTGATTTCTTTAGTATTTGATCTTCTTCTCCATGCCTTGGTTATAATCAATCTATCTAATATAGCTAGCATCTATACAAAATAGAGAAACCTCACAGGCGAGGGAGAAGACGGCGCGCAGGCCGTAAATTAATTAATTACATTAATTACAATAAAAACCAAACCAAAATAAACATCCAAAACCTAGGCCATATCCAACCATCATGCGATAAATCACATAATACAGTTAAAATCAAATTTTAACGCGCTTGGTCAATTTTAATTGAATTTGGGATTTTTTAAGGTCAAAACAGTCCAAGTGATCGCGCTAATCCAATTGGCCGAACCACAAGGACCCGCCAGGCTAGCCTTAGTCGATCAAATCAGCCCGACTGGTCGAACCAGCCGGATGACCGAACCCGGCTAGGCCGCCGGATTGGTCAGCGCGCAAGGAAGGTGGGCGGACGGCTAGGGCCGAACTCCACAGGGCTAATTTCCAAAATCCTGCCCTTTTCCCAATTGTGCCCAAATCCTAGCTTTTCAAATCACCAAAACTCACATTATATGTGAAAGAAATTTGCCAAACTTTATACGATATGTAAAATTTGCTCATTCCCCTATTGAATCATATTCAATTTACATCATTATGTCATTATCTGTTTTTTCGTGAAAAATAACGATACGGTGTAAAAACTGATAAAATGGTACTTCCTCTGTTCTCTCTGAATCTTCACCCTTTTCATTTTACCACTATTCACTGAACCACTTTAATTCGGTGATTTGATAAGAAAAACGATGCAAGAATTTGATAATCTTTGCACGATTTTGTAGATTAAACTTCACTCTACGAAACCATCAAAAAATTATGAAAAAATTGTATCGTTTGGCTATCCAAATCATTGGATCAAAGTGACCCGATTACGGAAGAAAAAGTCAAACAGTGAAGATTCCGAGAGAACGGAGGTAGTAACACATAAACCACGTTATGCACTACGACATGTGACTCTGATACCATCCTAGGGTTTTGATGCAGGATACGCAGCGGAATAAAAATAAAGAAATTCCTTATCAAACCCCTCCATGGATCGCGGGGAAGCTTTCATAAAGTGATGAAGGGAAAAACAACTACGCACCTTGTTCGTTCGGGTGATCACAACGCAAAATGATTTCCACGTCTCTATCGGTATTCATACCTAGTATTGCAAGCTAGAATCCTCTTCATGTTTAGTGCTAGCTATATCGAAGAAGGAGGCAGAAGGATCACGCAAAACGGAGAAACCGGGGGAGGGGGCGACGTGTTGAGGCCGACGACAAGGGGGTGGACGGCCTTCCTTGGGTCTCTCTTTCCTTTTTATTTCACTCAATTATGACTCTTGTGTGTGAAATAATAAGCAAGGACACCGCTTATAAATTTAATAACTCCTTATTAACTACATATTTTCCCCAATACTAATCATGTCCATGCACGAATTAGTTCACCTTGCAAATTAGTCCCACTGACTTGGCTTGTGGTTGCGTTTTAATCCTTTTGATTAATTAGTACAACTAATTTATATCCAAATCCATTTTAATCCATAAGGTGTGTGACCCCGTAGGTTTTTACTTAGTTGGTAGTAACAATTACAAACATAGAGCGGTGTCTAGCAACGGATCCATGCCACCCAACTAACAGAAATAGTAGTGATCCGAAAAAACTTGTGCCCAATGTTACCGTGCTATATCTATCCCTTTTTCTCCATATCCGGATTGGATACGAGACATAAATGTCACACGCGTATATCCAATCCATAATTTTTCGATCTTGGGAATAGGTTTATCTATACGGATGACATCAATATCCCATAATGATTTATCTGAGTCTAACTAGACATTCAATAAGCACTACCCCTCGAGTAGCTGTGGATATTGTAGGGTTTTGATGCAGGTTACGCAGCATAATAAAAAAGTTTTATCCTGCTCAAATCCCTCCAAGGATCACAGGCAAGAAATCATAACATGATGAAGGTAGAGAACAGTGTACCTTGGTTTGTGTCACCACCACGAAGAATTGTCTTCGTCTCTATGAGTATCCACACCTTGGATTACTAACTGTAATCCTTATCCTTGTGTAGTGCTTGCAACGGAAGAAGGAGGAAATAGATCACGCAAAACGGAGCAAGCCGCGCCAATGGAGGCCGACAGCAAGAGGGGCGAACGGGTAGGGGCTTCGGCCTCCTTCCTTGTCTCTCTCCTTGCTTTGTTATGTTCTCTCTATAATGACTCTTTTTAAGAAAATAACAAGCTAGGTTCCTCTATATATTTAATAACTCATTGTTAACTACATAATTGCCCTAATACTAATCATGTCCATACACGAATTAGTCCACCTTGCAAATTAGTCTTACCAACTTTGCTCGTGGTTGCGTTTAGATCCTCCTGATTAATTAGTCCTACTAATTAATGCCCATATCCAGTTAAATCCATACGGTGTGTGACCCCATAGGTTTCTACTTAGTCGGTATAAACTATTACTAACATAGAGCGGTGTCTAGCAACACATCTATGTCACCCAACTAACAGAAATTGTCCGTGATCCGAAAAACCTTGTGCCCAATGTTACCGTATTGTATTATCCCTTTGTCTTCATATTCGGAATGACACGAGGCATAGTAGTCACACTCGTATATCCAATCCGTAGTTTCTCGATCCTGGGAATATGCTTATTTGAGCAGATAACATCAATATCTCCATATTGATTTATCTGAGTTTGGCCAGACATTCTATAAGCAACATCCATCGAGTGGCCATGGAAATTTTCTCCCATTATGTGGAAGGGACAAATCATCTCTACATCACTACCATCTCTAATCTTGCTTCATATCATGCCCGATAGCTATCTTTATAGTAACCCAGTTACGGTGTAACGTTTGATAATATTAAAGCACGATATTTCACAACTAGAGTATCTTATGACTTAAAGTATAAGGATTGCAATACCATTAGCACTACAAGAAGAATTTGTGACTTTGACATAATCTAATGTAGCATTCTCGTTGCAGGTCAATCCAGTATGCCATTACTCTTAATGCATACCCATGTGTTAGACTTGATATCTCCATATTAATCTCCTCACATACTAGTCTATAGTGATCGTCATGTTAATCAATATAATGGACTAGGGATAATTAAGATAAACAACGCACATTATAATCTGAGGACTTCATTTTATTAAATATCTCCATAAATAATAAATGAATATTCTAGCCAAACAATGTTCATACAAAATCTAGATTGCCTCTAGGGCACCGATTCCAACATTCTCCCACTTGCACTAGAGCCAATCTGGTGCATATCTTATGCTTATAGATCTAGTATGCCCTTCATGCTTACTCTCAATGACCGGTTTCGGGCGTGGATCTGAAAGATTCTCATCTGTTGGAATCTTGCACATCTTCACATCTCCTCGATCAATGATCTCTAATCAGATGGAATCTCCTAAGTGTATGCTTGGACTTCTGGTGTTACATGGGTTCCTTGGCTTATGCGATAGCTGCAGTGTTGTCACAGTACAACGCAACGGGATCCACAATGCTAGGAACCACACCAAGCTCAGTGATAAAATTATTTATCCAAACATCCTCCTTTGTTGCGCCTGCAGCAGCAATGAAATCAGCTTCAGTTATAGAATCAACAACTGTCTCTTGCTTGGAACACTTCCAAATCACAACTCCCCCATTCAGCCAAAACACATAGCCCGAGTGCGACCTGTAGTCATATTTTTCGGTTTGGAAGCTTGAATCATTGTAACCTATTACATTGAGTTCTTCCTTACCTCAAAATATCAAGAATGCATCATTAGTTCTTCTCAAGTACTTAAGGATTTTCTTGACAGCAATCCAGTGACTCTCACCCAGATTAGGTTGATATCAGCTTGCCATACTCAACGCATATGCCACATCTGGTCTAGTACACAACATGGCTTACATGATAGATCATATGACCGACGCATAGAGAACTCTACTCATGCGGTCCTTCTCAATATCATTGGAGGGACAGTCAGCCTTTGAAAGGGTGACTCAATGCGACATGGGCAAGAATCCTATCTTTGATTATTGCATGTTGAACCGTTTCAACACCTTGTCTATATATGTACTTTGGCTTAGGCCGAGGAACTTCCTAGATCTATCCCTATAGATTTTGGTGCCAAGTATATAAGCTGCATTGCCTAAGTCCTTCATTGCGAAACACTTTCCTAGCCAATCTTTAATAGATTTCAAGGTAGGAATGTCGTTTCCAATGAGTAGTATATCATCCACATACAAGACCAGAAACACAACAGAGCTCCCACTAACCTTCTTGTAGACAAAAGGCACATCTTCGTTCTTGATGAAGCCAAACTCTTTGACAGCGTCATCAAAATGTCGATTCCAACTCCTAGAAGCTTGCTTTAATCCATAAATGGATCTTTGTAGCTTACATATTTTTTCGGAATGCTCTGGATCCTCAAAACACTCTGGTTGTGTCATTTACACATTCTCAAGGAGGTTTCCATACAGGAATGATGTTTTGAGATCCATTTGCCAAATCTCATAGTCGTGATCAGCTGCAATAGCAAGTAGTATTCAAATGGATTTGGTCATAGCGACTGGGAAAAAGGTTTCATCATAGTCAATACCATGAATCTGTCTGTACCGCTTTGCCACCAATCGCCCGTTGTAGGAAACTACACTACCATCCATGTCGGTCTTCTTCTTGAAGACCCACTTGCACCTTATGGGCCGAGCCCCATCAGGTGGTTCCACCAAAGTCCATACTTTGTTAGTGTACATGGATTCCATTTCCGATCTCATGGATTTAAGCCACTTCTTTGATTCTGGCCCTTTAATGGCCTCTCGAGTAGTAGGCTCATCATCCATGAGTGGTACGTCATCGGGCTCAGTCACGAGAAGTCCATACCTCTCTGGCTCATGACACACCCTACTCGACCTACGGAGTTCTTGTGTTATTTGAACATGATGCTCCACAACGCTTTGTGGTTCCTGCTCATGTTCCATCGCAGAATCAGTGTTTTGTGGTTCTTAAATTTCTTCAAGCTCTACAGTCCTCCCACTGGATTCTTTAGAGACGAACTATCTTTCTAGGAACACACCAGTCCGAGCAACAAACACTTTGTTCTCGATTGGATTGTAGAAATAATATCCTTTTGTTTCCTTTGGATATCCCACAAACTTACACTTATCTGCCTTGGGTCCTAGCTTGATTGTTTGTAAACGTTTTACATAGACATCGCAACCCCAAATCTTCATAAAAGACACTATGGGACGCCACCCATTCCATATCTCATATGGTGTCTTCATGAATGATTTGGATGGAGCACGTTTAATGGTAAAATCTGCAGTCAATAGAGCATGTTTTTAAAAAGATAACAGAAGATCTGTTTGACACATCATAGACCGCACCAAATCCAACAAAGTGCGATTCCTCATCTCGGACACACCATTCCACTGTGGCTTTACGGGTGGAGTGAGTTGGGACACAATCCCACACTCTCTAAGATAGTCGTCAAACTTGTGACTTAAGTATTCTCCTCCACGATCTGATCGTAGAGCCTTGATACTCTTTCCAGTTGCTTCTCTACTTCATTCTTGAACTCTTTGAACAATTCAAAGGATTCGTAATTGGCCTTCATAAGGTATAGAAATCCATATCTACTTAAATCATTAGTAAATGTAATGAAGTAAAGGTAACCACCTCTAGCTGGCGTGGGATACGGCCCACACACATCAGTATGTATGAGTGCCAATAACTCACAAGTCCTCTTACCTTTCTTATTGAAAGGGAAATTTTTCATTATTCCTAATAAACAAGAGTCACATGTCTCATATGATTCATAATCAAATGTGTTCAGCAATCCATCCTTATGGAGTCTAGAGATGCGTTTCTCGTTTATATGGCCTAAATGACAGTGCCATAGATTGGTAGATTTAAATCAATAGTTTTAATCCTCTTGGTATTTATGTTAAAGACGAAATTATTTAGTTCAAGTATATACAATCCATTAGACAAATGTGCACTACAGTAGTGCAAACTATCAAAATAAATGGTGCAACATTTGTCCTTTATTGAAATAGTAAAAAGTTCTCGACCAAACAAGAAATAGAAATAATGTTTCTGCTCATAGAAGGCACATAATAGAAATTGTATAATTCTAAAATAAGTCCAGAAGGAAAAGATAACTCATAAACGCCTATGGCTAACGTAGCAAGTCTTACTCCATTCCCAATGCGCAAGTCTATCTCCCCTTTAGCCAATCTTCTACTTCTCTTTAGATCCTGCACATTTCAAAAAATGTGAGATCCACATCCAGTATCCAATACCCAAGATGCAGAGATAGATAAATTGACATCTATAACAAAAATATTTGCTGGTGGTAAAATCACTATTCCAAGACTTTTATCTTCCAGATATGTGGGGAAGTTCCTCTTCCAGTGACCCTCCTGATTACAGTAGTGACAATCACCCTTAGTCACGCCTCCAGCAGGATTTAAGTCTCCCTTGGATTTGCAACTTTCTTTCTCTTTCCTTTGGAGGTAGAGGCAACTACTCTCTTGCCCTTCCTTTTATTGACCATCATTATGGCCTTGCCTTTTCCCTTGGTATTGCTATGTTCAGCGGTCCTCAACATATTGAGCAGGTCGGGCAAAGCTTTGTTGATCTCATTCATGTTTTAGTTCATGATGACCTGGCTATAACTATCCGGAAAAAATTGCAGGTTGAAATCAGTGGCTAACTCTTGGCCAAATGGGAAGCCTAACCTCTCGAGATTCTCCATGTAACCGATCATGCGCAGTACATGAGGCCCGACTGGGTTCCCCTATGCGAGACAAGACTTGAAAAGTGTCTTGGATACTTCATACCTCCTATGCCTTGCCTGCTTTTGGAAGACCTGTCTCAGGTGTACAATTATATCATACGCCTCCATGTTCTCAAGTTACTTTTGAAGCTCATAGTTCATGGAACAAAGCATGAGGCAAGTGACATCATTAGAATCATCCAAATGTTTTTGTGCCACTTTCGCAGCAAGCACAACATCCTCTCCTGGTGGGGCTGGAATAGGATTGTCTATGACGTAAAGTTTCTTTTCTTGCTTGAGAACAATTCTCAAGTTCCTTTACCAGTCCAGAAAATTTTTTCCAGATAACTTTTCCTTCTCAAGGACGGATCGTATGGATTAAGTCTATGCTTGTCTATTGTTTTCCATTGGAGTTCTACAAAACGAGAAATATAATTTTTAGTATTTTGAACAATTAGCTATACTCAATAATGGCTAGATTATTAAATATAGATCCCACTATTTTTCTCGGATTAATAGCCCTCACCATTAATGCGGAAAATATCATATCTTCTCTAGTGGGTCCAAGATCCATATTTCACTTCTTCTTGAGCTTGCTTTGGCAAGTCACGCAAGAATTAGTTATTTAGGTAGGAACCCCGTCCAATTTCATTCCGTGCAATTATTGGTTCAATTAGGTGAATAGGCCGTTCTTTATCTATTGCAGAGATAACTCCTAATTGCCTTGTCTCTAAGTTTATCAATCCATTTGAACTCACCTAGTTTCATCCAACCTCTTACTTCAACAATCACACATTACTTGCTTGTGTTGCCGCATCACATCATGGTGAATTAAAATCGCCTTGATTTGGCAAACCCCAATTTAATAGACCTTGATCAAGAGGGGTGTTTAAGTAAGAGAAGGCAAAATGATATATATCGTTTGAGGGATTTAATTGTCATTACTTAATTGTTTGTTTGATCCAATCAACATGATCTACTTATTTGGATTGGGCAATTCACAATAAAAGATCACACTTGTTTATTATTATCTTGTTACGTTTTGCATGCATCAACCATACACCAAAATAAACAACAAGACATAAATAATAAACATCCACAAGAAAGAAAATAAACGTGGCATGGATATAACCCCTAAGACTAAGATACTACCAATCCAATGATAATATCTATAAGCGCTAAAGTGACAAGCTCATCTCCATGTGCCTCCACCATGACCGCGCCTCCTAGGTATGCGAATCCTCCGTCGTCTTTGCGGTTTCTTGATTCTTTTGTCATCTTCTCCATGTCTTAGCTATAATCGAACTATATAATACTAGCTAATATCTATTCTATGTAGAGATACCTCACAAGCGAGGAAAAAGGCGACACGCAAGCCGTAAAAGCAATTAATTACATTAATTACAATAAACCAATCTAAACCACAAACCACAAAATGAACATCCACAACCTATGTCATATCCATCCACCATGCAATAAGCACATAAACAGCTAAACTCCAGTTTTAACCCGCTTGGTTAGCTTTAGTAGAATTTTGGATTTTCTAGGGTCAAAACGGTCCAAAGGGCCCACCTAGCTAGTAGGCCGAACCTACATGGACCGCCCAAGCCACCTAGGGGTCGGCCCAAGCACGCCCGGTCAAAACAGCGGCTTGTTCAAGCCTCCTAGGCCACGTCTTGGCCTTGGCGTGCAAGCAAGGGGGCGGTCAACCCCTTCGCCATACTCTTTAAGGAGTTTTTTCCAAAAAACTTCTCTTTCCTTGTGTGCCTTGTTTCCTTATTGATGAAAACCCCCTTTTTCCACAATTTGTGCCCTAACCCCAGCTTTTCAAAATCCAAAAAATCACATCTTATGTGAACGCAATTTTCCAAATTGTATACGATATATAAAATTGGCACAATCTCTATTGAATCATATTCAATTTGTATCATATACTTAATTTCAGTTTTTCGCGAAAGTTAACGATTACGGTGTAAAATTGAAAAACAATAACACATAATATCATGTTATGCGCTACGACATGTGGATAAGATACCACTTTAGAGTTTTGATGAAGGTTAGCAGCGGAATAACAAAATTTTATCCTGCTGAAATCCCTCCAAGGATCACTGGCAAGCAATCATAACATGATGGAGGTAGATAACCGTGTACCTTGGTTTATGTGACCAACACGAAGAATTGTGTCTTCGTCTGTACGAGTATCCACACCTTGGATTACAGACTGGAATCCTTCTCCTCGTGTAGTGCTAGAAACGAAATAAGGAGGCAAGAGGTCACGCAAAACAGAGCAAGTCGTGCCTTTGGAAACCGACTGCAAGAGTGGCGGACGGGTAGGGGCTTCGACCTCCTTCCCTGTCTCTCTCCTTGCTTTATTATGTTCTCTCAATAATGAACCATGTTGAGAAAATTACAAGCTAGGTTCCTTTATACAGTTAATAACTCCTTATTAACTACATAATTTCCCTAATACTAATCTTGTCCATACACGGATTAGTCCACCTTGAAAATTAGTCCTACTAACTTTTCTTGTGGTTGCATTTAGATCCTCTTGATTAATTAGTCCAATTAAATAATCCCCATATCCATTTTAATCCATACGGTTTGTGACCCCATAAGTTTCTACTTCGTTGGTAGAAACTACTACTAACATAGAGCGGTCTCTAGCAACACATTTGTGTCACCCAACTAACTAAAATGGTCAGTGATCTGACAAACCTTGTTCCTAATGTTACCATATTGTATTATTCATTTATCTCCATCTCCATATCCGGAGTCACACCCTTATATCCAATCCATAGTTTCTCGATCCTCTGAATATGCTTATACGAGCAAATAACATCAATATCTCCTGATTAATTTATCTTAGTCTGGTCTTACATTCTATAAGCACCATCCCTCGAGTGGCCATGGATATTTTCTCCAATTATGTGGGAGGGAAAAAACATCTTTTCATCACTACCATCTCTAATCTTGTTGGATTGAATACTAAAATTCATGATTTTTGTATTGGATTATAAGAATTTGATATTTATGAGAATGGTTTTGGGCAATGTTTTTGCATTATATTATTATTGTGCATAGTTGTCTATTGTTCAGCATAGTAGAAGATTTGGTGTGTAGAGTATAGCTTACACACAGAAGATCTTATCTTCGGTTCTTGTGGAATGAAAGTTGTGAGTTCACAATCTAGATGGAATTAGACAAACCATCGGAACGATTGTAGCACATTGTTTTAGTAGGTCTGTCTTGGCTACAGGAAACAGTATAGTTCATACTATAGTTTCAAATCAATGTGCTAGTATACTTTGTGTATATTGAACAGGACCAAGTTGTGATCATTGTCTTTGTACCGACATAATAAGACAAGCTATGTCTCATGGCTATTATGATTACTTATGCTCTTAATCCTTAGATTGTCAATGTGCACATGTATTTAGTAATTATTGCTTTGACAAGTCAAGTGAGTGAGATTCCTATGGAGTCAATAACCTCGATGAGTTGGGTGATACTATTGAGTCCATGGTGTATATTGATATATCGAAGGAATCCATGTCCCGGTTATGGGATTTATGATATCCCCTTGATGAAGCTTATAGGTTCTAATTATGTCAAACCCTGCAAGTAGATTACTTGGTAATCTGGACATATCAAATCAGTTAAGTGGTAAGGATCAAGGAATTGAAAAGAGGTCGATTAAATGAATTAGTCAGTAATTAATTTAATCGACGGATGTCTGTAATCTTAACATGCGGAGATAATAAGTATTTAATAACAGGAGTTCGAAATATTATTTTTTGAGAATATGGACAGGAGTGCAAATAACAGTTATTTAGTGGTACTAACTTTTATTAACTTTATTCGGACTAGGTTCGGGTGGAACCAGAAGTTCTAATAAAGTTAGGAGCCTGATTCGTATTTTCTCCTCCAAGTCCCTCCCGTAGCCTATATAAGTTTCCTTAGTCTACAGAATTCGTATGCTTGCGATACACACCGAAATCTAGGGTTTCGAGAGTGAGAGCAATTCGTCTGGAGGCCAAGAAGGATTCTTGAAGAAGCAAGCCCACACTTGCATCCAGGAGGAACTTCAGGAATAGGGGAGAAGATCGAGAGTGATTGAGAACTACATCAACTAGCTAGGACGCATGTATGAACCCTAATTCCGCCTAGTAGGGTTATGGCGTTCTTGTTGATAAACGAATAAAATTTTAATCGGTATAGCAGACATGCAATCGAACTGGTCCATGGATTCGCCTCCCTTCAATTGGTATCAGAGCCAGGTTCGACGCTGCATATCTGCTATACAGCCATGTTGAATCGTGTCCAATAATCAAACCGGCTATGCATGTTAGAGTAGGAAAATTGCGATGTCTAACTCTGTTTTGCAGATTGAATCGTGTCCTGCTATTATAGTCATACTGTTTGATAGATGTGGTTTGATTTGGTTTTGGTTCCCACGCTGTTTTTCATGGACGAAAAAGATCTGTAAACTTATTTAATAGTAAACCCTAGGTTCTCTAATTTCAGTTTTAGATGAACATGTGAGCTCCTTGGTGGCATTGAAAGTCTGTAGCAGTCTCTGGTACTCTGTTACAGACGGGATCCACGGAGACTAGGGTTTTGTAATATCAGTGAAGACAGATGGCCGAAAGATTGCAGAACATCAAGTTTTCCACAGTGACGGCATGGCGATTTTCAGAAGAAAAAAAATTGGCGACCTTACCGGGATCCCCGTGTCGCTCCCCGTGTCGCGGGGTCGATCCTCATGTCGCGGGGTCAGATGGATCTCCGTGTCGCGAGGTCGATCCGCGTGTCACGGGGTCAGATGGATCTTCCTAACCCGACTAAAGAAGCTCCGACCATAATAGCTGGGCTGTGTGTGGTTGAATTCTTTTTACGTGCTTGATTATATCTGTGTGCATGATTATTGTGGATGCTTGCGTGTTTAATCATGGACAACATGGATAAATAAATTTAATTTGTATTTAATTGTTCAAACAACTAAGTGGGAGAGGGAGTCTAGTTCTTATAGATCATGCGGTCTCCATCATTGATTTATAAGTGATGAAGTTGGTTGTGTGTGTTAGCCTTGGAGTTAACCTTCTTATCGAACATAACCACTACAGTATCACTGGTATAAATTCCTAAGGATACTTCTAATAATTACTGTTTATGTGTCATCTCTCCATTTGATAGGCATGTAATGGGGTAATGGGTTAGAAGTAAAATGATGGTATACACTTAGATGTAAGTTATAGTATCCTCCCCATCAGAGTCACTGCTATTGCTTGCAGGATTAAAGGTACCATGTCTAACTATAGAATGAATGGTAGACGTCCACTATTGTAGCATACTAGTTTTATGTGTGTTAGATTACTGGTGGTTTACATTGCCCTTATATCTTTTCTTTACATGATTCTCAGGTTCAAAATGTCGAATTCATTCAACCCACTATCTATTCTCATGAATCAAAACAAACTCACTGGATCAAACTATATTGATTGGAAGAGGAATTTGAATATTGTGCTAACTGCTGAGGATTACAAATTTGTGCTTCTTGAGGAATGTCCTGCAGAACCTCTATAAGGGGATTTTGAGGAAGAATCCAAGCCTTATAAGAGGTGGAAGAAAGACGATCATATGGCTAAATGCTACATATTAGGCTCCATGTCTAATGTGTTGCAGCATCAGCATGAGAACATGGGCTCTGCCCTTTAGATCATGGAGAACCTCAAAGAGATGTTTGGGGATCATGATCGTGCTGCCACGCAGGTTGTTATGAAAAACCTCATGAAAACAAAAATGGTTGAAGGATTCTCTATAAGGGATCATGTTTTGAAGATAATAAGTCTTCTAGGTGAACTAGAGATCCTTGGAGCTGTAATCGATGAGGAAACTCAGGTCGATATCGTGCTCATGACGCTGTCTGATTCACTTAACAGTTTTCGGCTACATTATAATATGAACAAAAAGACTTATTATTTAGCCGAATTGTTAAAGGAGCTTCAAGCAGCTGAGGGACTCTTAAAGAAACCGGTTAATGTAATGGTGGCTGAAAAGGCTTCTGCTTCTAAACCTAAGGCTAAGAAGAAGAAGAAATTTGCACAAGCAGAAGTTCCGATGGTTGCTCTAGCACCTCAAGGAATAGCTCGTGGGCCACAACAAAGCACTTTCTCCTCAGGGGACATTGGGAAAGCCGAAAGGCAAGTCTTTCCTCTGTAACCAGAGAGGGCATTGGAAGAATCAATGTCCAAATTTCCTGACTCGTCCAATCCAGAACAACTCAGGTATATCTCTTTCACTCATAGTTGAATCATGTTTAGCGGTTCGATCTACTAGAACATGGTGTGTAGATTCGGGAGACACTGACCATGCCTGCAATTCACTGTAGGGGTTCCAGGAAACCAGACAGCTTAGTGATGACGAGATTTATCTACAGTTGGGCAACACGAATAAAGTAGCTGCAGTTGCAATAGGAATTTGTTTCTTACATTTTGGGAATGATACGATTTTAGTTTTGAAGGATTGTCTTTATGTACCTTCCGTTAGATGGAATTTGATTTCATTTTCTAAGTTGGTTAAGAATGAATATTCAATTTTTGTAATGACTCTGTGGTTATTAAGAAAAATAAACATTTTATTTGTTCAGGTACATAGGTGGATGGTCTTTACATTATAAATCCCGAGACTCCCATAGCGCAGTTAGATGAACTGAATAACTCGGATTGCTTACCTAAAAAGAGAAAGGAAACTTGCGAGATAAACCAAACATATCTTTGGCATTTACGACTTGGTCATATCAATATAAACAGAATACAAAGGCTCGTTCAGTATGGACCCTTAGGTTCATTATAAGTGAAGGCATTACCAGCATGTGAGTCATGTTTAGAAGGTAATATGACCAAGAGGCCATTTTTGGCAAAGAGTAATAGGGCCAAAGAACTGTTGGAGCTTATCCATTCAGATGTTTGTGGACCAATGAATGTCCAAGCGAGGGGAGGTTTTTAGTATTTCATTACTTTTATTGATGATTACTCAAGATATGGATATATTTATTTGATGCGGCGTAAGTCTGAGGCCTTTGAGAAATTTAAATTTTTTAAGGCAGAATCAGAGAAGCGTCTAGAAAAATATATCAAGTCATTTAGATCTGATTGAGGTGGCGAGTACCTCTTGGCACAATTCAGGGATTACTTGGAGGAACAAGGGATTCAATCCCAGTTGTCTGCTCCAGGTACGCCACAACTGAATGGGGTGACAGAGCGAAGGAATAGGAATCTTTTAGAAACGGTGAGATCTATGATGAGTTATTCAGATTTACCAACTTTCTTTTGGGGGCATGCTTTAGACACAGCTGCATATATTCTAAACTTGGTTCCGTCTAAGTCAGTACCAACTACACCCACAGAACTTTGGACTGGGCGCAAGGCTAGTCTACGGCATGTTCAGATTTGGAGTAGTCCAGCACATGTGCTGAACGGGAATGCAAGTAAGTTGGAATCAAGGACAGAAGTATGTGTCTTTGTAGGATACCCAAAAGGAACAAAGGGTGGTTTATTTTATAGTCCTAAGGATCAGAAAGTCATTGTTAGCACAAATGCGAGATTCTTAGAGGAAGACTATATTATGGATCAAAAGCCTAAAAGTAAAATTGTTCTGGAAAAAATGCGAGGAAATCAAATAGTCCATGGTCATGATATACCAACTGTACAATAGAAAATACCACAAGAAAATGATATCGACATTCAACTACCTTTGGGTGGTTGGAGAAATGTAGATACTCGTGATACACAAAAAAATATTGTTGACATCCCACTGCAAGAGGGCAGTGGGGGAAATGACAATACTAGTGATCCACAAGATAGTAGTGACATTCCGCCGCAACCGAGTAGTGGGGAAAATGTCACTGCTAGTGAACCATAAGTACAGCCTCGTCGTAGTGGGAGGGTTTCTCGTAAACGAGACAGATACATGTACTTGGGAGAGTCTTTTGACAAGGTCCCTGATGAACATGATACACATCCCAGTAACTATAATGAAGTTGTTGGAAGTACGGATTCGGAAAAGTGGATAAGGCTATGATTTCTAAGATGGATTCTATGTACTCCAATCAGGTCTGGGATCTTGTAGATCCAACAGATGGGGTAAGACCCATCGGGTGTAAGTGGATTTACAAGAAAAAGAGTGGGGTATACGGGAAGGTTGAAACCTTCAAAGCAAGGCTTGTTGCAAAAGGTTTTACTCTGAAAGAAGGGATCGACTATGAGGAAAATTTTTCTCCAGTAGCCATGACTAAGTCTATCAGGATTCTCTTGTCCATGCATCTCATTTCGATTACGAAATTTTGCAAATGGATGTCAAGACAGCTTTCCTTAATGGAAGTCTTAATGAGTGCATTTATATGATGCAACCAGAAGGGTTCGTAGCTAAGGGCCTGGAGCACAAGTTGTGCAAGCTTAAGAGGTCTATTTATGGACTTAAGCAGGCATCTAGATCATGGAACATCCTTTTTGATCAGGCAATCAAATCTTTTAGTTTTGATAAATTTCCGGATAAGCCGTGTGTGTACAAGAAGTGTAAGGAAAACGTGGTGGTTTTCTTGATACTTTACGTTGATGATATATTGCTCATTGGAAACAATGTGGGTGTATTATCTAGTGTGCTGGTATGGTTATCAAGTCAATTTGATATGAAAGACTTGGGAGAAGCAGCATACGTTCTAGGGATCAAGCTTATGCGAGATCGGAAAAATAGGATGTTGAGCTTGTCACAAGCCAATTATATTGATACTGTTCTTGCAAGGTTTAGCATGCACGATTTGAAGAAAGGATTGATACCTTTCAGTGGAATCAGTGTATCTAAGGATCAGTGTCCTAAGACACCTGATGAGATAGAAAGCATGAAAGCAGTTCCTTATACTTCTACAATAGGAAGCCTCGTGTATGCGATGTTATGTACTAGACCGGATATTTGCTTTGCTGTTGGCATGGTTAGTAGATATCAGTCTAACCCTCGCAGAGAACATTGGACTGCGGTAAAACATATATTGAAGTACCTCAAAAGGACTCGAGACTATATGTTATTTTACCATGAAAATATTCTTGTACCCATCGGGTACACAGACTCAGATTTTCAGTCAGATAGGGATTCTAGAAAGTATACCTCTGGATATGTTTTCACATTAGGAGGTGGAGCCATTAGTTGGAGGAGCATGAAGCAATCTTGCATTGCTGATTCCACCATGGAAGCTGAATATGTGGCTGCTAAGGAAGCTGTTTGGCTTGGAAACTTTCTAATGGATCTTGGAGTGGTACCGAGTGCACAACCGGCTATGACGCTTTATTGCGATAATAGAGGTGCGGTTGCAAACTCAAGGGAACCAAGAGCTCACAAGAAAGGAAAACACATAGAGCGTAAGTATCATTTGATTTGAGAATTCGTGCACAGAGATGATGTGGCAGTGATGAAGATTGCATCAGTGGATAACTTGGCAGACCTATTTATGAAGTGTTTGACAACTAAGGCTTTTGATGGTCACGTAGAGAGAATGGGTTTAAGGTGTGTTGCTGCATGGCTTTGAGTCTTAGTGGGAGATTGTTTGATTGAATACTAAAAGCCATGCTTTTTGTATTGGAATATATGAATTCGATATTTATGAGAATGGTTTTGGGCAATGTTTTTTCATTATATTATTATTGTGCATAGTTGTCTATTGTTCAGCATAGTAGAAGATGTGGTGTGTAGAGTATAGCTTACACACAGAAGATCTTATCTTCGGTTCTTGTGGACTGAAAGTTGTGAGTTCACAATCTAGATGGAATTAGACAAACCATCGGAATGATTGTAGCACATTGTTTTAGTAGGTCTGTCTTGGCTACAGGAAACAGTATAGTTCATACTATAGTTTCAACTCAATGTGCTAGTATAATTTGAGTATATTGAACAGGACCAAGTTGAGATCATTGTCTTTATACTGACATAATAAGACAAGCTACGTCTCATGGTTATTATGATTACTTATGCTCTTAATCCTTAGATAGTCAATGTGCACATGTATTTAGTAGTTATTGCTTTGGTAAGTCAAGTGAGTGAGATTCCTATGGAGTCAATAACCTCGATGAGTTGGGTGATACTATTGAGTCCATGGTGTGTATTGATATATCGAAGGAATCCATGTACCGGTTATGGGATTGATTGTATCCCCTTGATGAAGCTTATAAGTTTTGATTATGTCAAACCCTAAAGGTAGATTACTTGGTAATCTGGACATATCAAATAAGTTAAGTGGTAAGGATCAAGGAATTGGGAAGAGGTCGATTAAATGAATTAGTCAATAACTAATTTAATCGACGGATATCTGTAATCTTAACATGGAGAGATAATAAGTATTTAATAACAGGAGCTCGAAATATTATTTTTTGAGAATATGGAGAGGAGTGCAATAACAGTTATTTAGTGGTACTAACTGTTATTAACTTTATTTGGACTCGGTTCAGGTGGAACCAGAAGTTCTAATAAGGTTAGGAGCCTGATTCGTATTTTCTCCTCCAGGTCCCTCCCGTAGCCTATATAAGTTTCCTTAGTCTTCACAATTCGTATGCTTGAGATACACACCGAAATCTAGGGTTTCGAGAATGAGAGCGATTCATCTGGAGGCCAAGAAGGATTCTGGAATCAGCAAGCCCACACTTGCATCCAGGAGGAACTTCAGGAATACAGGAGAAGATCCAGAGTGATTTAGACCTACATCAACTAGCTAGGACGCAGGTATGAACCCTAATTCCGCCTAGTAGGGTTAGGGCATTCTTGTTAATAAACGAACAAAATTTAAATCGGTATAGCAGACATGCAATCGAACTGGTCCAGGGATTCGCCTCCCTTTAAATCTTGCTTCCTATCATGTCGATAGCTACCTTTATAGTAACCCAGTTACGGTGTAACGTTTGAAAATATCAAAGCACTAGGGGATTGGTCGTGCCCTCAGGGTACTATCCCTAATAAAATCAAGAAATCTCCATAATTGAGCACTTACAACCTCTACTATTTACAGATTGAATCAGTCACCGACAAAAAAATAGGAAAATTGAAGAAAGTTGTATCCATCAATTGGTTTCAGTCATACATAAATTTTGAATCCCCTGGATTTTGTTCTTGCCCATTGATCACAAGCAGCTATCCTGCCACAGTTCTGGAAATGATTGTATTGTCTTCTCACATAAAAGGCATAACCTACAACAAAAAGATGTGTCCGAATAACAATAACCAAGTAAAAAATATCGACTAAGAAGAGCAAGGAACCAAAAGAACTAATAAGAATCAAACTCTCCTGAGGAAGTGAACTCCTTCATAACCAAGTGAGAAATTGATACACGAAAGGGATTTGACACTAGGAAATATCCTTAACAACAAATGACCAGGTCATTCATTGATCTTGCCTTAAACCTTAGTTCCTGGTCATTTAATTAACTTTGGGATGCGAGCAGAGAAACAATTTTACTGTTGAAAAGAACTTTTCATGAGTAGTATTAACAAACTGGATTCAATAATGCAGACTACCATGAGCTCAAGGAGAAGAAAAATGAATATTTGCTGAATTTGTATAGCAAACTGGATTATATGTTGTGATTATTAATCTGTGAGATGGTTGATTATGGGAGCAGAGCTTAGTGACAACTGCACCCCTCCTCAAAGTCAAGACATGAAGATTTGCAATCGCGTAAGAGAAGAATAATTCCAATGACGATTTCTAACAAAAAATGAACGTATAAAAGAATAACCATAATGATCTACCAAATGAATGAAACACAAATTAATTTATTAAAAATGCCTAAAATAACAATCACAGTGCTTTACCAAATGAACGAAACAACAAAATTTTGAAGGGGATACAATTTACAAATTTATTTAGGTTGAAAGGTAATCGCTATCCGTAACTCAGTAAACATATTTCAGTCCTTTGTTTATACAAGAGATGAAAAAAACCAAACTACTACACTAAACCATCATTGGACATAATATGTACACACTTGTGGACATAATCTGGTTAAGTAGTTCTTTTTTTTTTTATGAAAATAATCTGGTCAAGTAGTTGATGGGGAAGAAAACACCTTTCTCTGTTTAGGCTAGTGTATACATATAGTTCTTCAATAATTCTGTCATACCTAGTGTTAGGCAAGAAGATATCTTCTCAATTAATCTACAAACAGTTAGACCATTCTATACCATTTCCAATTAAATACCTGCTGAAACACCTTCACCATCCTAAAACACCTTCACCATCAAGAACATCTTCACCTTCTCCAAATAACCACCACTGCCACATAGCAGCCATTATAACCACCATAATCACCTTCTTCCATTCAACCTGATCACCATTGCATACTGCCTACACCGAACAAACTTCAAAGCCATTACTAACCTGCCCCATTGCTCCATGATCACCAGAACCACCAGTACACTACACCCCTGCTAATTTCCACCAAACTAACCTACCACCATCACCACTGCTACTACCTTAAACCTTACTCCTTTAGTTCCATCACCAGTATAACTATTATCTCAGTTTTGGTTGCTTCGGCACGGAGATATTCCTGTCCGAGCAGGTTTGCCATTTGCAGTTTCCTACCATGTCAATGAGTTGAGGTACATGCCTCATTAAGGAAAAGTTATTCCTGAAATGACTAACTAAATAATCAATGATATAAGATTAGTTATATGATAGAGGGAAAAATATAAATCTGTAACAGTACTTAAGTAGGCATCCCATTTTCCCCCTTGGTCTGTGCTTTGAATTGCCTAATTCACTGCTTGAAAAAAAAAAGTAAAACTCATGGATGCTTTCAGTTATGTGGATTGTTTTCTTTTGTTGCTTCATTCAGGATAGCAAAGCCGAAAGCAAAGTTTCTGAATTGAATTAAGATGGACAAAGTTTCAATTGGGAAGCCCAGACCCATATTTAAACCAAGATCAAAGAAGAAGCATGATGAGTACACAGCAAGCCCTAATTGAACCCAAGTGATCTTCCAATACGAAAATGGTGAAGGTCTGCTAAACTTACCAACTTCCAGGCGAAAACTCAACCGTCCCCAATTTGTGAAATCAATTTGTGAAATCAACCGTCGAGTACAGAGACGTTAAGAGACAGTTGAGGTTCACCAGCCTTTCCAATGTCGCTCACATCCCTCTGATTACTCTCTTTCAACTGTCTTTGACATTGAAATCTTGGTATTGAGATTTTAAATGTAATAGAGCAAGTCAAGGATTTCGTACCTGGCACGAGCGACGGCGACGGCGATGGTGAGTGCGACGGCACGGCGACGGCGACGGTGGGTGCGACATCACGGCGACGGCGATGGTGAGTGGGACGGAAATTGAAATCGGACGTTGGGGAGAAGCTGAAATCAGATGTCGTCTGTTTGGGAGACGAAGTGAGAGAGATGAAGTGAAAGAAAGAGGGTCTCGCCATTTTTCCAGTAAAAGGTGGAGGGTTCGTGGGCTGTGCTTCACAGGTCGTGCGTGAGTTTTTTTTTTTTGAATTGTAACTTAGTGGTAGTTTTCTTTGCCCTAAAGTTATCTAAGGTTGTGATGATTTAGTTTAATCTAAGGGCTTAAAAATCAAAAGTTTGTTAAACCATGGTGTTTTATAGAATTGAAGGCTAGGGGATAGCTCGTGCCCTTAGGGCACTACTCAAAAAAATATGCAGTACCAACATTATTTGTGTGTAAAAAAATTTAAAATAATAGTAGTTTAACAAACACTAATTTCAGTAATTTTTTTAAAGGAAATCATCAATTTTTGAAATATTTTAAAATATGATGTTTTGACCCATAAAATTATAAATGTATTTTAAACTTTAAATGAGATTCAAAAGAAAAAATTACAAGATTTGTTCTTGTTTTAAACTTTAAAGTTTTATTGGAGGTTCGGAAATATGAATTTGAGTACATTGCGATTACATTTAGTATTTCATATTCATAAACGGACACATGAAGTGAGAACCTCATAGCCCATCCCATTATTTAAGTCATGTTCTATCCTTAGTTCCATAAGAACACAAGGGGCACGACTTCGGTCCGGTTTTGATCCGTGTGGCGAACGTACGGTTCAAAATAAATGGCACGGATGTTGCAATGTTTCATTTATGAGAAGAGAACAAATATATTCCCGTTTCACAGACACTTCTCCACACATGTGTCCTTTGGTGATTTGCTCTCTCTCTTCTACGCACAGCGAGTGAACGAATATCCCTCCCCTCTCCGGTCTTATTACTTCTCTGTCGTTCCAGTTTCATCGACGTATGCGGCGAGAAACAATACTAGTACATTCCTATTTCTAACTGTGTGCTCTGTAGTAGTTGAAGCTGTTGAGGTGCCTTGAATTGTGAAATTCAAAGGCGGTGAAAACAAATTGGACCAAGTGTTTGAATTATGGTCAAAGGCAATAGGGTAGCTGAGGAAACAAAGTGGGGCAATAGAGTGTATTGGTCCCACATTGTCAAGAAAGGTGATTCTCACCTCCTCACTAGTACTATATAAAGGAGCTAGTATGCTCTCTACTACATATGCAAGTAAGAGTGTAATTGTTCCTCTTAAGTGAATAAAGGGTGTTTTTTTGCCGTGGACGTTGTTAGCGAATTTCTTTGCTAGCGAACCACGTAAAATCACGTGTTCTTCTTTTATTCGTTCTTCGTTCGTGAGGTGGTTTGTCATAACAAACTGGTATCAGAGCTCTGAAACAGGAGTTCTGTTACAACAAACTGGTATCAGAGCTCGGGTTTGGCGGTGTTTCAAGATCAAGGCGGAGCAAAGCTAGGGTTTCACAACTTTGTGAAATCAAAGCTAGGGTTTTGCGATCTAGGTGAAGAACGTGAATAGGGTTTAAGATCCACCAAGAACGATGTCCTGATCGATGTTGAAGATCGACAGGTTCACAGGAGGGAACAGGTTCAGTATGGTGAAGATAAAGATGGAGGTTGTGCTCAAATCGCAAGGCTTGTGGGAACCTTTGACAGAGAAAAAGGGAGGCATGAATATTGCATCATCGAAGTTCAAGGTATTGGAGGAGAAGGCACACGCAACGATTATGTTGTGCTTATCGGATGACGTGATCATCGAGGTCGCACATCAGAAGGAAGCAGCAGGTCTTTGGTTCAAGTTGGAGAGTCTCACTAGCATGTTGATGCTAAATCAAAGGCTCTTTACTTTGCGGATGCTCGAAGGTACGACTCTCAAGGACCATCTAGATCAATTAAATACAATTCTTTTAGACTTGCGTAATTTTGGCGAGAAGGTGGGCGATGAGGATGGCGCACTCTTGTTATTGATCTCATTACCTCCATCATACGAGAAGTTTTTTCAGTCGTTCATAGTGAACAAGGACGACTTATCCCTAGAGGAGTTTAGATCGGCGCTCCATGCTAGGGAACTGCGCCATAAGGGTGCAGGCATAGGTACAGAGGACCATGCTTTTGGACTGATGGAAACGGGGTGAAGCAAGAAGGGTAAGAAGAACAAGAAGAAGCAGTTCTCTGGTTCTAAGTTACCCAAGGATGTATGTGCCTTTTGCAAGGAAAAGGGGCACTGGAAGAGAGATTGTTCGAAACGAGGTGAACAGGGGCAGAATGGATCCGTAGCCATAGCACAACAAGGTAACTCGTCCGAGGATGATTACGTTCTAATGGCGGATGTTGTCACGCACTCTCAAGATGCGTGGGTCCTTGATTCCGGAGCTTCCTATCATATTTGCTCTAACAGGGAGCTATTCTCGACGTACAACCAAGCGGATGGAGGGTCTATCTACATGGAAAATGGAGCCGTTTGTAAGGTGATTGGGAGCGGCTCAGCTACATTGAAGACAAATGAGGGGACGTTATGCACTTTGGAGCTAGTCAGGCATGTACCACTTATTAAGAAGAATCTGATCACCTTGAGTGTACTCGACAGCAAGGGATACAGTTTCAAAGGTGAAGGTGGAGATCTACAAGTATGCAAGGGTTCTAAGGTGATTCTCAATGGAGTCAAGAGCGTGACTTTGTACATGTTGCAAGGTTCGACGATCGCGGGTTCTGCTGGAGTTTTTTCAGCCGAGATTAAGGAAGCTGATCTAACTAAGCTCTGGCATATGAGGCTCGGTCATATGAGTGAACGTGGAATGCAGGAAATTCACAAGGGATAGTTTTGTGAGCACTGCGTGTATGGGAAGCTACAGCGTAGAAAGTTCCCTAAGGCGGTTCATAGATTGAAAGGTACTCTTGATTATATCCACTCGGATTGCCGGGTTCCATCTCGAGTTGAGGCGATTGGCGGGTACAAGTATTTTCTAAGCATCATAGACGACTATTCCAGGATGACTTGGATATTCATGATGAAGCACAAGAGTGAAGCCTTCGCAAGATTCAATGAGTGGAAGACACTAGTAGAGAATCAGGTGGGAAAGAAGGTGAAGAGGTTGCGCATGGACAACTGCTTAGATTTCTGTTCATCAGAGTTTGATGGATTCTGCAAGGATCATGGAATAGCACGCCATCGCACCGTTCGGCACTCACCGCAGCAGAACAGTGTAGCCGAGAGAATGAATCCGACACTTTTAGCGAAAGCATGGTGCATGCTTTCGAATGCAGGTCTGTCTAGAGGTTTCTGGGGAGAGGCAGTTTCCATGGCATGCTATCTCATAAATCGGAGCCCGCACACAGGTATAGGATGCAAGATTCCTATTGAAGTCTGGTCCAGTAATGCGGTGGATTACTCGGATTTGAGAATTTTTGGTTGTGTTTCCTATTATCGCGTTGATAATGGCAAACTAGAACGAAGAGCTAAGAAGGGAGTATTCATGGGTTTCGGAACAGGTGTGAAGCGATACAAGATATGGGCAGACAACAAGATTATACTTAGCAGAAGTGTAATATTTGATGAGACTCATATGTTGAAGAACTCCGTGGAGGTGGAACTTGGAGGTGCAAAGAAGAAGGTGGAGGGAGAGTCAGATCCTACTGATCCTAAGGATTCTGAAATCCCTACACCGCCGCCAGAAGCAGAAGATGAAGAAGAAGAAGAGTCTGATAGTGAGGATGCGTCTACACCAGAGGAACCGGTTCATCAAAGTATTGCTGAAGGAAGACCAAGAAGAGTCATAAAGCCTCTGGCGAGATACAGAGATGATGGTATGGTGGGACATGCATTACAGGTAGCGGAAGAGGTAGAGGACGAGCCATCCTCCTACAAGGCCGCTATATATAGTTCTAAGTCAGCACAAAGGTTTGTCGCGATGGGAGAAGAGACGGAGTCTCTTAGCATGAACTCGAATTGGGAGCTTGTTAAATTGCCGGCAGGAAGAAAGATAGTCAGTTGCAAGTGGGTCTTCAGAAGAAAGGAAGGAACTACAGCTGGGGAGGGAATCAAGTATAAGGCAAGGCTAGTTGCAAGAGGGTTCAGTCAGAAAGAGGGAGTTGACTACAACGAGATCTTCTCACTGGTGGTCAGACATACTTCTATTTGGGTGTTACTAGCTTTAGTGACACACCACGACCTAGAGCTTGAGAAATTGGATGTCAAGACAGCTTTCCTGCACGACGAGTTGGAGGAGGAAATATACATGAGCCAACCGGAGGGGTTCCAAGTTCCCGGAAAAGAAGAATATGTTTGCAAGCTGAAAAAATCTCTCTATGGACTGAAGCAGTCGCCAAAGCATTGGTACAAGAGGTTTGGCAACTTCATGTGGAAGATTGGTTACCACAAGTGCGAGTATGATTGTTGCGTGTATCACAAGTTGTTGCGAAGTGGATCACGTATCTACCTAGTTCTATATGTGGATGATATTTTGACCACAACTCAGAATATCAAGGACATTAGAGAACTGAAGAGGTCTCTCAGTGCGGAATTTGAAATGAAGGATCTAGGAGCTGCTCGGAATATATTAGGAGTTGGTTCTATATGTGGATGATATTTTGATCGCAACTCAGAATATCAAGGACATTAGAGAACTGAAGAGGTCTCTCAGTGCGGAATTTGAAATGAAGGATCTAGGAGCTGCTCGGAATATATTAGGAGTTGAGATCTATAGAGACTCCTGCCACATCATGGATACATCAAGAAGATCTTGAGCAGATTTGGGATGTTATCAGCTAAATCTACAGATACTCCTATGGCGACTAACAGCAAGTTAGGAATGTACACTGTTCAGAATGAGGAGGATAAGGAGTACATGTCCAAGGTTTCATATGCTAGCACAGTTGGAAGCCTCATGTATGCTATGGTGTATACTCGAACGGACATAGCATTCGCTGTTAGTGTGGTTTTTTTTTTTATGTCTCATCCAGTGAAGGACCATTGGCAGGCGATGAAGCGCATATTCAGGAACCTTAAGGGTACGTCAGACATTGGCCTATGTTATGGGGCTAATGAAGACATCTTGGTAGCTGGTTTCTCGGATGCGGACTATGCAGGGGATATTGATAGTAGAAGATCAATGACATGCTATGTGTTTACTCTGGGAGGTTCTGTTGTGAGTTGGAAGGCTACGCTACATCCGACGGTGACTTTGTCGACGACGGAGGCGGAGCACATGGCTCTAACGGAAGCAGCAAAGGAAGCAATATGGCTTAAAGGTATGGTCAATGATCTAGGCTACTTCAAGATCAAGCGATAGTCAACTGTGATAGCTTGAGTGCGATTTTCTTGAATAAGGACCAGGTTCATCATGAAAGGACCAAGCATATCGACGTCAGGTATCATTTTCTGAGAAACGAGAGCAGGATTAAGGTGAAGAAGGTTGGGGCAGCTAAAAATCCCGCGGATATGTTCACCCAGCCGGTTCCAAAGAGCAAGTTCCGGCATTGTCTAGAATTGCTCAACATCTTGAGCCAGTGAGGCCCTTAGGGGCATGTCAGACCCGGTGAGGTCCAGTGAGTCGCTGTGACGAGAGACATTGGGTGCGGAGAAGATGTAGCTTTATTTACGAGAAGAGGAGCAGTTGCTGTTGATGGGGAATTCAAGTCAAGGTGGAGATTTGTTGAGGTGCCTTGTATTGTGAAAGTCAAAGGCGGTGAAAACAAATTGGACCAAGGGTTTGAATTATGGTCAAAGGCAGTAGGGTAGCTAAGGAAACAAAGTGGGTGGTGGAGTGTATTTGTCCCACATTGTCAAGTGAGGTGATTATCTCCTCCTCACTAGTACTATATAAAGGAGCTAGTAGGCTCTCTACTACATATGCAAATAAGAGTGTAATTGTTCCTCTTAAGTGAATAAAGGGTGCTTTTTCGCCGTGGACGTAGTTAGCGAATTTCTTTGCTAGCGAACCACGTCAAATCCCGTGTTCTTCTTTTATTCGTTCTTCGTTCGTGAGGTGGTTTGTCATAACAAACTGATATCAAAGCTCTGAAACAGGATTTATGTTACAACAGAAGCCTTAAACCTACATCTACATCAAAAATGTAGGATTTCTAGTGTGTATATGAATCTATAGAACTTGGATATCTCTGAGTCGTGGGATCACTTTCAGATTAGAGTATTTCGGTGGTATAGACGAAATCGCTAACCGGATAGAACATAGACTGTATCAAGAACGAATAAATGTTTTGGTTATGGATTTCCAAACTTAAAGGTTCTCTCTGTGTTTCTGAATTCGATCAAAACTGACAAATAGAGAGGGAGACAAGGCGGTTAATCTGGCGGTTACAACCGCCAGATTTCAGTCTGTTATCCAACGAAAATAAAATCGTCGTCCAAGACATTAGCAAAGTCGTGTGCACGCGTGTACTCCACACCTCCTAACGTGTACAATGTATATGCCAATGTCTATTTTGGTCGTAAATAAATCCGATTACACAAAATGACCGATGACACTAAAATCACCAACAAAAATCAATCACGAATCGTCGAAAGATGACCTAAATATGTAGTAGCTTGGTTGAAAACAGAGTTAAATCGGTTCCATCATTGTCGATGAACATAAATACTCTTCAATCGGTCATCCTCTTGATTTTCGTTTTACTGGTTATTGATGGAATTTGTTTCAGTATAAACTGAAATGATGAACATGAAACAAAAAAGAGGAATACGCACAGTAGAGAAAATGGCGAAAACATAACAAAAGGGAAGAGAAAGAAGGATTGCACATAGGAGAGAAAAGAGAAAAATATGATGCACGTGGAGGATGAAATCCTGTGAAACAAGCCTATCATTTATTCCTCTACTCATTGAAACGTGGCAATATCGGGGCCACTTATTTTAGACCGCACGTAACCGCACGGATCAAAACCAGACACACGTCGTGCCCGACTTAATAAGGATGCCATAAACTGATAAGGATGCCATTAATTCATGAATTAATAAGGATGCCATAAATTGTAGACGAATCACTTGCTAACCGACCGAGAACCGTATATAGTGTCAGACCAAAATATAGTGTCTCACAAAGGCATGTGGCATGGGGTCTAAGACTTTGATGGAAGAACTCAGATATTAGTGCGTACAAATTGTCTTCAGTGGAAGATATGTTTTCCAAATGTCCCCTCTTGGCATGCAATAGCTTTTAAGGGTGGAATGAGGACATTCACAGAAGATGACAAAACTGATATAAAAGGACTAAAATTTTGAGAGGTCACATGATATCTTGTTTTGGTGAAAATTTTGAAACTCAATCCTTCTAATTTGCAAAGCTTTGAACCATGAAACCCGTGATGGGAAAGATTTCATTAGAGCAGATGTCGCACATTAAAGTTCGTATTTAGTTTCATTCAACCACTATTTTAAATAATTTTCATATTTAATAATTCAAGCAATATAGTTTGCCGAAAGGGGTGGGAATTGAAGTGGTACTTATTATATCGCTTATTTTCAAAATAAACCTTCCTTGATGAAGAACAAATAGAATAGAAAAATTGGATTTCCCTAGTCAAGGAGACGCTCGTGGAGTTATTGATCAATACGTAATAGAGGAACCACTGGATGACGCACCGTCCTTAGTTAATCATGAGGGAGTAGTCTCTCCAGTTCCTTTGGACAGTGGGAATGACTTACTATGCGAACAGCCCATCCAGGAGGATGAGAGTGCAGAATTTCCTCCCTTGCAAAGAAGTGCTCGTGGTAGCATACCTCGTCGACGTTTCGAGGTCGAAGGAAGACCATGATGGTCACCTGGCATGATGATGAGGAACCATAGGACATTATCTCACCTTCTAGCAAAGAGTGGGATGTCGTTTAACAAGAAGAGTTGGAGTCTATGAGGGTCAACCATGTCTGGGACTTGGTTGACTTGCCGCCTGGACGCAAAACTATTGAAAACAAGTGGGTTTTCAAGGTCAAGAGAAAAAGCAGGCGGAAGCATAGAAAGGCATAATGCTCACTTAGTGGCGAAACGCTACACCCAACAGCAGAGTGTGGACTACGACGAAATATTCTCGCCAGTGGTAAGGATTGCGTCAATCCGTCTTATACTGGCAATAGTAGCGAACATGAACTTAGAGCTCCATCAGATGGATGTAAAGATTGCATTTCTCAATGGAGAATTCAAAGAGGGGATCTAAATGACTCAGCCAGAGACTTTGACACACAAGGTCAAGAACATAGAGTGTGCAAAACTGATTAAAACTGTATATTGTCTTAACAGTCCTCTCATGTTTTGATGAAGGATATTGGTGAGGCCAGTTACATTCTTGGGAAAGGACCGTTCTAAGAAACTTCTTGGATTGTCTCATGAGGCGTACATCAAGAAGATACAGGGACGCTTCTATATATTTGACTACAAACCATTCGATACTCCTGTTGTTTTTTTCAACTAAACCTACTATGTGGTAGGGCGGCATAACCCCGCATGTTATAAGAGTGAAATATTCAGGCTTCCAACCCGTAACAATTGTGGGGGAAAAAACCACACCCACTGCCAACCAACTAAAACCCTCATGGAGAGCCATAAAAAGCATGGTCCATTCTATCCTGCCTATACAAACTCCTTATCAGAGAAGGAAGATCATTCACGAACCTGAAGTCAACAAATAAGGAGAAAGAATGGCCAAAATCCGCCAAAGCGTCAGCCACCATGTTTCCCTCTGTATGAGAATGCATAATCCGAGCGCCAAACAGAAGGCCTCAACAATCCTGCACTAATAGAAAAATCTGCCATGGAATCAAAATATGTCCCGAAACCGCCTGAACCACCAAAACCGAATCACCATGAACCCAATCTACAAGAATATCGCGGGCATAAGCAAAGCTGAGCCTCGATAGTAAATCTTGCTTCTCCGCCTCCAAATAAGATATAGGGCCAAATCTACAAGCGAAGGTTGCTATTAGATGACCATCATGGTCTCTAAACTCACCATCACCAGCACCCTGACCATTACGCACTGAGCCATTAAAACAAAATGTCACATGGCCAGCTGGAGGACGGGACCATCTAATCCAAGACCCGCTCCACACAATAGGGCGAAGAAGAGGCAGATACAACTGAGCCACTGTAATCTTATCCAACATGCCAAGAGATAACTTCACATTAGGAGGTATATTCTTATAGGATTCACCAGCGTTTTGCGTGTGCTTAGAGAGATTTACATGAGAAATTGACCAATTCTTAGATGTTTTGAGCGTACTTGAGTATTTGGACTTCAATGTGTAATTTGGGTGTTTTATGCATGTTTTATGCTTTATTTGTCGCATTTGATCTTCCGGTATTTGTTCGTGTTGTGGATTTAAGGAACCGGAAGCTTAGAGTGCGGATTTTGAAGCGGAAGCGAACATCGGAAAGAAAGAAACTCAAGGAATGCATGAGAGAATAGAAGAAGAAGAGGAGAAGCCAAGAGGAGAAAAAGACTTAGTCAAAATTTCAAGAGGAGAGAAAAGAAGCAACTCATTGGAAGTAGAGGATCACAAATTGTGATCACAAGATCAAGTGCAAGACCACATAGAAGAGAAATGTGATCCTACAACAAAAAAAGGTGATCCTATGATCACAAAATGTGATCACCAGATCACAAAATTGGATCTGACGCATGAAAAAGGGGTAAAAAGGGTTATTTGCAAACTTGAAAATAAAGGAACATGTTTTTGATAAGTAGAACGACCTAGGGCCATTCATTCATCTATTGGACGCCATTGGGGAGAAAAGAAGCGTTCTTGGGAGCTTGGAGACCGTCGTTTGATTTTCTATTCTCTTCTCTTCTCTTGTTTTTGTTGATGATCAATAAACTTTGTACTTTGATCATGTGTTTTAGTAGCTAAATCTTCTATTCGGGATATCTCATAAGTAGTTAGGGTTTGAACACCATGTTGGTGATTTATGGATCTTTTTTCATGCTTTTAGCTTAATTGAATATGTTTTTCTTAGCTATGCTTGATTCATGAGTTTAATCTATCTTTCATATTGTAAGACGTGGCAATAGGATTGATCTAGGTGATGAATGTTAGAGGAATCAATATTCGTTTCCAGAACTTGAATCAAGCACTGGCCGTATCTAGGGTTGAGGAATCTTGCTAGTTAGCTAGAACTAAGAGCAGACAACAAGAACATAATGCTTATTTGAACTTGAGTAGGCTAGAGGAATGACGTACAAAAGTTTGAATATAGGATTTGGTTGAGGAATCTTCAAAGATAGGTGCTTGTTTGGCTAAGTAAAAGACGTTCGTGTTACATGAACGTAAATCATTAACGGTGTGAGATACCTAGTGAACCCGAAGAGATATCCTGATACTTATCCCTCGTATTAATCTCAATTTTAATAATTAGCTTGTTATTTACTTTCTTAGATTAGTCAAACAAACTCAATTACTTGCCGACGTTAAAGTTAATCATCCTAATTCGTTCACGAGAAGTCTGTTTGGTTCGAAAAACCCGGATTTACCGGAATTATTACTACACTGACAACTGTGCACTTGCAATTGGAACGTATCACCAAGCTCTCAAGAAGGAGAGAAAAATGGGATAATATCTCTCAACCACCTCAATACTCTGTCAATAATCGCACCTTCCTCCATAGTCTGCTGATAAAAAAATCGCTGGACCTCCGCAATTCCCAACACACCAAAGAATGAATGACAGTGCGTATGAAATGAATCTGGGAAGAAGAACATGGAGAGCCCCACCAATTCGCTAAAAGATCGTGAACTAAAGAATAAGACAAGAAGCCCCCCCCCCCAAGGTGAGAATAGCCTCTCAAACCGCTCTAGCAATCTTGCCAAAGATAAATAGATGAGCTAACGACTCCTATTTTGAAGAAAAACACATACACAGCGAGTCCAACGAATCCCCTAGGAGGTGAATCCAATCATCAGTCGGAATACCTCTAAAGATCAAGCGGTACATGAAAACCTCCACCTAAGACGGCAATTGAGGGATCCAAAGTCTAGACAAGCATATAAAAGGCTCAGCTTCAATACGTGGAAGAGGCAAGCATGACCTGACCGTAAAATGACCCGCGTGTTCGGCCTCCAAACACACTTGGTGTAACCACCACAATCCCGGCAAAAAGAAAATCGTTGAGTCATCTCAAGATGCCGCACTATTATCCTCCAAACAATGCTATCACGGTTCCGCAGAATGAAACCCTGAGTAGTACCATAACGAGTACGCAAAAACCGAGCTAAGAAGGATGCTCCCTGAAAGTACGACCAAGATACCATCATCTATGCGCCAAACCAACATGAGCCAGGGACGGAAGTCCCAAACCACCCTCTTCCTAGGGGGTGAAAGCCTGTCCCAACCAATCAAGTGCCTCTGGATCTGATAGGAGTACGTATCCAAGGGACACGGCGCAGGACATGGCAGCATAGTTTTAATTTATTAGTTTATTTTAATTATTAAAGTATTAGGAAGTATTTTAATTGTTTGGGTGGGGGGGGTTGGAAAAATTATTTAATTGTTAGAGGGGGTGTTTGGATAATTAGTCGTTATACAATTAGTATTTATATGTTTCTTTGGTACAGTTTTTATTTATTGAATGAATTGATTATTGAACTGTCTTTATTCGGTCAAACCCTAGATTTTGGAGAGTGCAAGCCTCTATAGTGCTGCAAAGGAGACAGTAGCGTCTACACACCTACAATCCGATAGCTTAATTGCTATAAATTGGTGCTTTCATTGAGTTTCGCCATCCTCAACTGGCGAAATCATGGTGAACACACCCGCTTTCAACATAGAACAATGGCGCGAAGACTGGAAGAAAAGTAATGAGGAATTCAAGGACGCTGTAGCGGCGATCATGCAGAATGCTCTTGAACGAAACAGTCAGGGAATACTAGAGCAGCTACAAGAACAACAACTGCCGTCGCCGGATCAGCGAAAGCAGCAGCCGCCACTGGTACAGCCCCAACCAGGGAACGAATCACAGCTTCATAACCTCCAACCACAACCATCGTTGTTTAAGCCGCAAGAAGACGCCATTCCGGCGTCCCAAACCAGCAACGGTCGGTGACGAACAAGCAACAAGACCCAACGCAACTGATTCCGGTGAACCACCCCTCTCCCGGTGGTGCTCGTAGAATAGTCGTCCTCCACTCATCCAGCTGACACATGGCCAATCCACGACACACCATGAGATTTCGCGTTCATCGTCAAAATTTCTCGGCAAAAGAAGGTGAAACGTGCCTCCACGAGTCTCTGGCAGCCAACGCCGCTACGCTCCACCTAGATCCACGAGCTTGGCTCGCCAGCCAACTTTGCGCGTTCGCGGCTTAGAGGCGGCTACATCGAGCCATCGCCTTCCTTATGACTATGTTCGCGCAGCCAGCTGCTGACCGGCTAGGGTTAGCCATCGCCTCATCTCTCGACTTCCGCTCGGCTCACATCAAGCCGTCGGCTCCACCTTGGCTCCAAGTGAGCTCTAAGCCATTTTTTCGCATATTTTTTGGCCGCACATGTATTTTTTGGAGCCACGGAGTTTACCCTAGGGTTTTTCGAACCTACGAGTCCATTTTGGGCCTCAATTTTTCCAGATTTTGCCTCCAAAGTGGTGTTCTCAAGCTTGTTCGACCTCAATTTGATCCGGGCAAACGTAATGATGGACTTCATGAAAATTTTCGACCCTCTGAATCCGTTTCCATCATCCGGTTTTCTAGATCCGGCCCCGTACACGCATTTATCTTGACTTTGGTTGGTGGAAAGTTCACGCAACTACTGTTTGGTGTTGACGAAGCCGATTTTTTCAAGGCTTGTTTGACGCCAGTTTGATCCAGGCATTACTCTAAGCCTCACCTTGAGGGCAAGGTGATTATAAACCAGGGGGAAATTGATACGAGTACGTATCCAACGAACACGACGCAGGACATGGCAAAATAGTTATAATTTATTATTTTATTTTCACTATTATAATATTAGGAAGTATTTTAATTATTTGGGGGGTTTGGAAAAATTAATTAATTGTTAGAGTGGGTGTTGGGATAATTAGTCGTTAGCAAATTAGTAATTATATGTTTCTCTAGTTTAGTTTTTATTTATCGAATGAATTGATTACTGAACTGTCTTTATTCGGTCAAACCCTAGAATTTGGAGAGTGCAAGCCACTATAGTGCTACAATGGAGAAAGTAGCGTCTACATAGCTACAATCTGATAGCTTAATTTCTATCAGGATCCTATCACCCAAACTCCTAAAGAAATATGAAAAGAGAGTGAAGCTTGCGCATGACCCCCCTTGGGGACTGGAAGGTCCGAGAGAATATGAAGAGAGATGCCAGCCAAAACACTACGAATGAGGGTAAGACGCCCACCTGCAGACAGGAATTTGGCTTTCCATCCATCAACCGCATGCGCACCCTATCAATCAAAACCTGAATATATGTAGTACGAGGCCGCCTTCACGAGATAGGAGCACCTAAATAGATAATTGGGAAAGCCCTGAAAGAAAAAGCCTCGCAATCCGGTTTCGTTTATGTTGGGGAACCACATCTAGAAACAAAAAACTGCTCTTCCCCGGACTAATCAATTGACCTGACACAACCTCATATTCAGCCAACACTCCCTTGGCTCCTTGGACTAATCAATTGACCCGAAACAGCCTCATACTCATCCTCATACTCAGCGCTTAGATCCACAAAGAACAAGGAGGCAATCGCTCGCATATAATAAGTGAGAAGGTGGACGAACCCTCATGGAGCAAGAATAAGGAGAGTTATGGCCTGTATCGATAGGTTTATTCGAAGACCTACTCAAAGCATCCTGAGCAATCATGAACAACACAGGAGAGAGAGGATCACCATGGCGAACTCCCCCTAGTCGCACGAAAGTAACTAAACAAGTGACATTCCAAACTGATAGTGTACCCAGAATTAGACAAACAGGCCCTAACCAAGCGACAAAAATCCTCCGCGAAGCCAAATCACCGCAAAACATCAATAAGAAATTCCCAGTTGACACTGTTGTGCGCCTTCTACATCTCCATCTTATCAACCACATTACCTCCCCTGATTTTCTTCATTGCTTCTGAAGGAACCTCTTGAGAAAAGACCACATTCTCATGAATAGATCGTCCCGAAGCAAAACCAGCCTGCTTGGGAGAAATAATCTCAGGGAGCACATTCTTCAACTGGTCAGAAATAACCCTGGCCAATATCTTGTACGAGAAGTTGCACAAACTAATCGGGCGAAAATCAGAAAACGAACGAGCAACAACCACCTTGGGAACAAGCGTTAAATTCATCGAAATAAAAGAATTCCTTGCTGAAAAAAGCTATGCACTGCAGCAACAACATCCACAACAATAATATCCCAACAAGAACAATAAAACGCACCAGTAAAGCCATTCGGGCCCACGGCGAACTCTCGACTCATATAAAACAACTTTGAGCGGATCTCTTCAGTAGAAGGAACAGCCGTAAGCATAAGATTCATTTATCCGGTGATCAGAGAGGGAATTAGATTCAGAAAATCCCCTGTCTCCTGTGTGGGAGATGTAGAAAGGATACCCTAAAAGTATCCAAGCAGCAGGCCTTAGAACCTGAACATGGAGAGAAGCATAGTGAAAAAGTTCCCTAAAACACAACAAGAAAAGGACCAGATAACCAAAGTCCCCTACGCAAGCGTTGTTGGGAGTCTTATGTATGCTATGATGTGTACTAGACCCGAATATGCTATCCGGTCGGTTTAGTTAGCAGATATCAGGAGAATCCGGGTGCTGGACACTAGGAATCTGTCAAGAGGATACTCATATATCTAAAAGGAACAGATGATTACGTGTTATACTATCGCATCTTGGAGTTTCGACTTGTTGGCTACAGTGATGCTGACTAGGGTGGGGACCTAGACACATGCAAATCAACCTCAGGCTACGATTTCATGCTTGGTGGCTGGGCCATCACTTGGAGCAGTAGCAAGCAGACTCGCACCGCTCCATAGACTATGGAAGCGGAATATGTTCCATGTTCCATCACGACGCATGAGTGTTTTTTTCTTATAAGGAAGTTAGTCAGCCTAGGAGTAGTTGAAAGACCTAATACCCTGTGTTGTGATAGTATGGAGTCAATAGCATGTGCTAAGGACCCGAAATACCATGGTAAAGCCAAATACATAGGTATAAAGTACCATTTCCTCAGGGAAGTGGTAGCTGACGGAGATATTATCTTAGAGTACAATCATATAAGTCAGATGTTAGCTTATCATTTGACCAGACCTCTTTTGAAGGTTCTGTTTATGGGTCATATTAGGAATGTAGGGCTCGATAATTGGTGATTTCCTTCTAAAACCTGGCTGGTTAATACTTGAGAGATTGAATTTTGGAATTTAATTGGATTTGCTTTGATCATTATGTGTGTTGCTTTTATACGTGCATGAATTTTGCATTTCTTATACTAGAATTGAGAATGTCACGCAGACACTAAAATCGGATCACTCACATTAGAGTGGCGCCATAGATGATGAGCAAAGATGAGATAGATTCCCGATATAGCTACTGACCTAGCGGATTCACTTGTCGTCTTGGATAGATGACAAGATGAAGGTGGCCCGCAAGGCAGCCTAACATGGAAAATTCTCTTAAGCCATGTAATTCTGTGTAAATAGTCAGTTGCGAGAACTGTTTTTAGGTCACATTTTCATGCGATATTACAGTCCTCGAGTTAATCGCCAAGATGTGGCTGAACAAGAATCTGCATAGTGGTCCTTATGAGATAAGACATGTACTCCGGTGGGATTTCAAACACTATGACGTATGTTTCCATAAATGTGTGTTGAACACCGACATGAGGTGGTGAGTAGCGTGTGAGCCTCATAGATCAACTGAGTATGATTGCCACTATATAGCCTTATTACTCTTGTATGTGTAGTGAAGTGACAACTTAACAGTGCTACTTTGACATGTCACCTAATGGTCATGAATGATTCGACCTTTCGGACATCACCTGGAAAGTAGTCAATCCGAACATAAGCGACACATGGATGTGGAAAGATTCACATTGCATCACTCTATGTTTATTCATTGGCGCCACTTGTGAGTCCCATCTAGGGTCATGCAAGATATGAATATAACAGTAGTATGGTAGACGTGTTTGAATGTCATCTATAGGACTAGACATGCTCGTGGTCTATCAGATGACATATGGTGGAATATGGGGCATATGAGAGCTCGACTGTGCATTATTCTTTTCTTTGGAGGTTGAGCCTTCCGCCGCTGGCTCATGATGAGTTTGATGTACGGCTCTCCCGCAATGCCGGTACTCTCAGCAATCGCACGACACGGCCGCACAAAACTTTATAGATTATTTTCTTGGAAATTGAGGAAATTTATAGAGTTATGCGCAACCCCATGGTCGAGGCGAAGATGTTAGAAATATTACGTAGTGCGCTCAGGGGGATGCACTGTAATTAACACAAACCTTAGGGGGTATAAAAATATACTGTTCCACATAAATAATATGAGACTTATTTTGTACAAGGAAATCCTTGAGAGATCCCCAAGTGTACACCTCAATTAGAGAATGAGAACACGGAGAGTTGTAAGGTGTGTGTAGGGAGAGAGTAAGCACTAGGAACTGTATGTGAGAGAGAGACAGTAAGCTATGGCACTGGACCAATGTGTCTTGTGTCGCAACGGAGAGCATAACAATCCTATATATAGTGGGGAAGTGACCGTTGAGGGGTTAATGCACCATAAATGGCGGCTTAAATATAGACCCCCAATGGCACGTTCGACCGTGTATATAGAAACCGTTACGTATCTGCCCGCAAGTATCATAGACCGTTATGAGATCAGCCGCATTGATGGGAAACATAATCCAAGGATCTCTCAGTCAGTTACCAGAGGTCGCGCGCAATCTTGGTTGTCGCATGCGCGACGGACCTTACCCTAGCCTCCAAACCGCTAAGTCCCTACAAGTCCCGTGTTATGGTGCACGGGGACTCTGTCTCGTAGCCCCCACGTGGATCAGCACGGGTGGTGATCCGGTGTGGATGGAGCACAGCTAGGTGTGCTGGATGGCTACCACGTGGTGATGATCCGTCTATCTGGAAAGCAGTATCTACAATAGCCCCCTTTTGCGCGATTGTCACGCGCCCTTCTGTTCTGCAGTCGCGCAAAATCAACCGTGCGTGAAGCTCACGCGGGCCTTTTTGAATGTTGAATTCGAATCCCCATAGCCCCCTGTCATAGCCATGATTGCCTTGGGTTTCAGAAGTGCCGTCTAGCCTTTTATGAAGTGTGGCTTCTGCCGAGTTAATCGAACGTCATTCGAATTCGCCTATTTTCGATGTAGGGATAGATCAAACGTCAAATCTTCCCAGCAATCGAAGCGTTTCCTGACTAATCAAACGTCAATAGCCGTGACTTTTCAACGGTTTATTTAAGCCTTATTATTCCTTCGATTGCAACTTTTCCATTGTTGCACCTTTGAGTCCGTATGCATCGGAGAAAGCTCCCACAACAGGAAGAAGAGTCTTCCGACCAAGTTTGCGATTAAATCACTGAAAATTTATCCAGAGCAATTCAAGTACTCTGGCGTGGACAATGTAGTTTGAACTTCCACTTTTGTCAATTTCTTACACTTCTTTTTCTTCTTTTCCCCCCTTTTTCCTTCTGCATGCTCCTTCAATTCGTGAAATCCGGTCTTCTTCTTCTTTACAGTAATGGCTCCCAAAAATACCACTGAAGTCGCAGAACTACCCAACAAATTATGGCGAAAATCCCCCTATTTTGGGGGTGATGACTTCTACTTGGCCTCCATACGAGGTCACTCCCTTGAGGCTTCTTCTTCAGTCATGACCTTGGGATTAAAACCTGAGCCACACAGAGAGTAGTGGGATCTAGAAGAGGTTGATGATGTTCATAGATGCGGCATCAAGGCTGGTCTTTACCCTTACAACGATGTTCTCTTCCAAGCTTTCCTGGAAAAACTGGACTGGATCGACGAGTGGACTGATTATGTTCTTGATAATCATGAGGCCGTGCTGATGGGAGCTGGAATTTATCATGCCGTTCGCGCGACCAGGGGTTTTGACTTGAAGACTGACCAGAACATGGTAAAGGTCCTATTTTCTCGATACTCCCCAAAGACTCATACATTCTAATTCGCATCTCGCGAGGCCACACCTACTCTGGAAGATGTGGACAACTTGCTGATGCTTCCAAGCATGGGAGCCTTCGATCCTTTGGAAGCACTTTGTTCCGATGAAGAGACTGCTCTTTTTGGTCAGATGCTAGAATGCATTGCGGCCTTGAGGAAGGCTGCCTCGAAATGGGCTCCCGAGGCGATAAAGCCTTCTGATACCTTCATGACGGTTTCTGCTGGCGCGAAGAACATATGGTCTAAATGGATCATGTTCTTCTTCAAGATTTCCCCAAACCTCACATTATCTAGAAAATTCAGGAGGAAACTCCCGGTGAGGTTACTTCCACTGCGGGAGAAGGGTGTGAGTAATCCTTTTGTGGTTTTCTCTGCATCTGGTTGTCGCGCTTCCTTATAGATGGGAGTCCTCGAGATGGAATTTTTGTCCATGTACTCCCACTTGCAGTGAATCTTGCTCTTGGTAAGAGGGTTGCCCTTGGACCCCTTGTCTTGGTTTCTCTATTTTATCGTCTCGATCTAGCAGTGGCAAATGTTGAGCAATCACGGGGCAGGGCTGATGTCATGTGTTTTGCCAACATTGGATTTTTGACCATGTGGGTTTTTGAGCGATGGCCTTCATATGCCCCTATACCCACTACTGTCAAATTATGGAATGCCCCAAGATGCGAGGAGGCCTTCTTGTGCCCCCGATCCAGGCATTGGTTTAACACCAAAAATGCTCGCCGCAATTTTTCTTTGGTCTGTGAGGATGATGACTCCTTCGTGGCCCGTCCTTATGTTCAAGAGTTGGAAAATATCATGTTTCAGGGGGACATGTATCCTAAGATTGATACTCCTCTCCGCGCTTGGAACATTACTAATGGACCCCGTCACTATGGTCAGTACGTGAACTGGTGCAGACGGGGTTATTTGCCTGCTTTGACATAGTACGCCCCTGGAACTGAGTCCTGCAAATACGCGCCTTTAACTGTACACTTTGACCCTCTTCGCGTGGCGCCTCAGCTGGGTTTTGACACCATCGCGCCATCAATGTGGTCCGAACTCCCTCCCAAGGACTGCTATGATGGGATCATTTTTGGCAAGAGCCGTGAGCTGATTCTCGCAGAGCTTCCCCTTGTGCAGCCTTCAAAAAGTAGGACGGGAAAGGTAACAGCTGGTTGGGTGGCCTTCTAGAAAACTCAGGTCCGTCGTATGACAAACCCGCAGGTCAAACTGAAAGTTCCCAAGGAACTTGCTCATTTGTCCAAGGATTACCCTTTCAAGTCTAATCTTTCCAGAGGATGGGCCCCCTATGTGTACTACCCGCTGTTAGCTGCGGACCATCTTTGTCCCCAACTAATCTAGGATGAGAAGAAGACCGCAGTCGCGCAGGACTCCCTCAACTCGTGATCTCAGTACGCGAGAGACTTTCAAGCGGTATTGTAGACTCCTCATACATTTTATTATATTCGAGTCACCCCATTCCCCATGTATTTTGATACCTTGTTGTTTTCCTCAACAGTGCTGCTTAAGGCGCTTCGCCTCAGGGGACCGCAGCGGGGGACTTGTGGACCTTTGTCGGTCGAAGAAAAAGTATGTGGACGACGCCATCCCCCCCAATGTTGCGCATGGAAGAAGGGATTAGGAGTGCGATTTCGGATGGACTTGAGACCTTCCTCGCACCATTCCTTAAAGGGATGAATAATAGAGGTGCCGATTCTCTTGCGAGAGACGATCTGCCAACTCGGCAACCGAAGCGGGCGGGAAACGAGCCTGCTCCCAAGAAGGCCTCTCCAGCAAAGAAGAAATCGCTCCCAGAACCAGTCTCGAACTTTGTTGCCTGGGAGAAAGAAGGTTTGGCCGGAAACATCTCTGCTTATTTAAAGTTTCTCAAAATGTTTTTCACCCTCCTTTTTCTTCTTTCTTTAGATGATGATGATAGCCCTCTCAAAGGAATGACCATCATGACTGAGGAGGAAGCCGTTGAAGAGTCCCAGCTAATGGCGAGGATAGATCTCTGTAAGAGAAGTTATCGGAGGCAGAGCGCATTGAGCTTGCCAAGAGACGAAGCATCGCTGAGATTGTTAATCGAGAAAGCATTGATACGCGAAGAACGCGCACACGCTCCGAGCGTTCGCGCCCCTCTTGTGCTACCTCAAAAACTGTGGATGAGCTCCACCAGGCGCAGCTAGCACTTCATGAGCTCCCCGGTGATGAAGACGAAGAAGGTACAATTTTTAAGTTTGCTTTATCAGACTATGACATTGTAACTGGTGCTTTATACCATGGCGTGCCCATTTGTGACATTCGTAAATGGGTAAGGGATCAATGTGGGGAATCTTCAGGTAAGTCAGTGCTCTAGCCGCGCGTGATACCCTTCTTTCTTGTACGCTCGATGCATAATATTTTTAATCCCAAGTAGGTCATGCTAGATTGAAGGGTTTTGATGATAACTTGCAACATGTCAATTGCGTGGGTACCCCATATAAGTGGGGAAGTACCGCTCATAACACTAGTAGAGGTTTTGCCATTCTATTCCAGCTTATCCTTCTGTTGAGGTTTTATTCCCCTTTTTTTTCTTCCTAAGGGTGTGATAATGGCATATTATTTTTGCAAAACCTGACCCTTGTCCCTTGGTGCACCGTCGATCTCGCAGTAGTCAAGTGATTTCTGAGTCTGCTGATAATGTGTCTGGTGCAGGCTCTACAGGGCAAGTCTTGATGAAAGAGAGTCCAGCGGTTGAGGATCATCCGGACGCAGAGCACATTATTGAGCAAGAAAGGGAACTTCCAGTGCAGGAAGATCTCACCGGCTCACCTGCCAAAGCGATACCTATTTCTTCGGACGAAGCTAATGTCGAGCAAGGGGCCGGTCTCAAGCAGGTGACCATGACTATAAATGTTGATCCTGAAATGGTGTTCGAGAGGAATACCGAAGGGGTTGCACGTGACGGTGTGTCTGCTGAGCACGCCATTCCTGCTGAGCTTGATCCTCCTGTTACTCAGAGTGTTGAGGAGGTCGAGCATGCCAACCTAAGTTCATCCCCTGTACCAGGCATGGCGAGGAGCGAAGATCCTGTGGGAGGTTTTGATCTGGAATCTCTCTTCTCTGAGAATCCCTTTGAAGTGTGGGGCTCACAGGCTGCAAACCCTGTTGTACCCACGAGGAATTTTATAATTCCTGAGTCGTACTTTGCGCGCGAGGTAAGGGCGGATCAAAAGTTGATCAAGGAAATTCGAGCTGGTTTGCGGGTAGCAGTATCTGTTGCTCCTCTTCAACAGATCGTCGAAGGGACTGGTAAGCTCATTTCTTTTTCTCCTAATACCCCGAATCTTAGGTTCGCGTCTTTCTGATTTTTTTGTCCTGCCTCTATGCGCAGATATCGACCAAGCCTGTTTGGAATTGCTAATAAAGGTGCAAGTGACCTTTCCTGCTGCGTTTGCTTGAGTGCTGGAGCTGGCACCAAAAGACATAGGGAATCTTTTCATAGAGATGGCTGCTCTCTTGGAAAGATTGTATAAAACCACCCCTGAAAGCACCACAGCTGCTAGTGCTCAAGATCTTCTCGCGCTCGTTCAGAGGCTTCAAGAGACTATAACGGGTCGACTGGATTTGGACTTCCTCGTGCAAAGACTAACCAAAGCTCGCAATTTTGCCAGTCTTGGAGCTGAATATACTTTTTTCAAAGAGGAGACAATAGCCCTTAACGCTCGCAGAGAAGCGTATGAGCATATGGCTCGGGAGTATGAAGCTGCCTTGAAGCATTATGAAGAGATGAAAGCCCGCATTGCAGAACTCGCAGCAAACTCGCTCAAGTTATCCGCGAAAGACTCCCTCTTGAAAGACTTCTTTAAGGAATGAAGCAGTAGTCCTGTTGATTCGTCATTATAGATTATGAATTTGATGTTCTTTCTGTGTAGCTCGGATGCCTGGATGTTTTGAATCTTTAACAATTGTCTGTAGCGCGTGTGTGTTCCCACGCGTTTTTTATGGGACACCTCCTTTTGCATGCTATGTCTTTGTTTACATAACTGCTAGGTCTCTTGTGCCTTTTCTTCTACAGGTAAATAGGGTCCTAGCCATTACCCTGGTCAAAAGTTTAGCCAAATATAGTAAACTTTGCGTAATTAGCGTAGTCTCTTGTGTGACTGCTATCCTGTGAGATAGGCTTACACATTATTTTGCACGTGCTGCTATCTTATGAGATAGGCTTATGCTTTTATTTGATATTTCACCTTTTTGGTTCAAGCAAATAAGCGGGCGCATGTACGTCACTGTCTATCGTACCTGGAAAAGGTCTCAATATTCAATGTCTTGATGATGGTTCAAATTCCTAGAAACCATCATGACTGTATGAATCGTCGTGCCAGCGTGGCGTCCTGATAAGGCGTGACCGCCTCATAGTAGACTATCCCTTCATTATTACCTAGGGGTACTATACCGCCGTATACTTTAGTGATGCCATTGATTCTCATCCGGTTCTCGAGGCATTACTAGAAACTGAAGAGTCTTCCTCGGGCCCTATATAGACCCCCTCTTCCTTGCTATTTTTTTCTTCATTACTACCACTTCTCTGGGCTTTTGCCATCAAAAAGATGTCTTCTCCCCATATCCTCCACTGTGTTCCTCTTTCCTTTCATCCACCTGAGTTCCAATTCCATGGACCCAAAGAGTTATGTTGTGCTATAGGTATGTCTCCCAAGGGTTCGTTAGCCAAGACTTCTGATTCATCCATCCTTCATGAGAATCGGCAGTGTAGGCTTCTCTGCCAGAAAGAAGGCGTCTTTTCCTTTATCATGCTCGCAGGTACCACCCCTGAGGTTTTTTGGCAAACACTTCCCCCTCCCTGACTCTTGAATTGAAGCCTAATGATTGGGGTGTTGCCCTGGTGGCTCTCCGTTGGAGAACTATTTGCCACCAATACTCGAATGCGAGGGCGGCGAACAGGATCTATTCCCGAAGTTGTTTCCCTCATCTATTCCTTGAAGTTTATTTGGCATCTCGCCGTGGTAGCGGCGAGAGTTCTACTTTTGTAGAGGATGTCGACGATGACGACGAGCTTTCCATAGTTAGGCACCTAATCTAGGGTTTTTAGCGTAGGAATATGTTACTTTGCACCCTTTTTGGGAATTTGTTTTCTGCTTCTATCTAGACAGATAAATTGTACTCTGCCTTTTGGTTTTTTCATCTAATAAGATAGACTTGTACTTCTGCTTCTATTCGCATATTTATTCTATGTTTGTGTTTGCTAGTTTGGCGTGTTGCCCTTTTGCGTACCATTTATTCGAATAGGCTATCAACTCTGCCATCCCGGGAGACAGATTTTGTATCATGAGGAATAAACTGCTGCTGTTATGAGATAGACCTTGAACTTTTGGTTGCCATCCCAATAGATGGGTTCTGACTATATTTGGCTACTATCTTATGAGATAGGCTTTAGTCTGGCTGCTATCATATGAGATAGGCTTTAGCTGTCTTATCAGACAGGCTATATTCGCGTTTGGGCTGTTATCTCATGAGATAGGCTTACGCTATCTTAGCAGATAGGCCTTATTCGCATTTGGCTGCTATCTTATGAGATAGGCTTGCGCTATCTTAGCAGATAGGCTTTATTCGCATTTGGCTGCTACCATATGAGGTAGGCTTATGCTATCTTAACAGATAGGCTTTATTCACATTTGGCTGCTACCATATGAGATAGGCTTATGCTATCTTAGCAGTTAGGCTTTATTCGCGTTCGGCTGCTACCATATGAGATAGGCTTATGCTACCTTAGCAGGTAGGCTTTGATCGCATTTAGCCGCTATCATATGAGATAGGCCTTAAACTGGTTGCGGTAGGTAAGAATAAATAAAAATAGTTGATAAATAATAACCGTACTCAACAGCCGGTAAGGATAGCGCACCTTTTACAGTTCCTCTAGATGCGATAACACTTCTTTCCATTGGAGTAGAAACTTTCCACCTGTCTGACATCTTCATCATGTTTGATAACCCTCTTTAAGGTGTAGATGTTTTTGGCTACTCCGGAGGTCTCCATCTTCATGGGCTGTCTTTCTCCCGTTTCCTCCCTTGTCACCATTACTCCTGCTGGTGACTGATCTTGGATGTCCTCCCATCTGGGCAGGGGAACTATCCGGGATAGGGCTGGAAATGGCCCGTCCTCCAACTCTGTGAACCATACCGCCTCAAATAAGTGCGCCTCCTCCAGATTGAATGGGTTCACAGAAGCAGGTATCGTAACCACCCTTTCTTTCTAGATAGCCTTCATCACCTGGTCAGTTGTCGAGGGCACAGCGTCGAAGCGGTGAATCCACGCTCGCCCAATGATCATGTGGTAAGTCTTGTTGGTGTCGATAACGTGAAACTTGGCAGAACAGCTAATCTGCCCAATTCGGATCCCCAAGCGAATCAATCCCAGGGTCATCCTGGAATCTCTGCCAAAGCCTGTGAGCGACGACGGATTTTTAACTATCTTGTGCTTGGGGATCCCCGCCGTCTCCAGGGTGCTAAGGGGAATAACGTTCACCGCGGCTCCGTAGTCGACGAATGCCCTTTTGAAATCCACGTGGTTGATGGCAGCCGTCATGCACAGTGGTCTCTGATGGTTCGCGCTAGTCTTTTTGTCAGACTCATCGAATGTCATGATGGGTTCCTCCGGCCGAACGGTCCTAACAATCCTGCCGTCCGAGATTACTAGATCTTCCCCATAGTCCTCTTCCGCTCAGAGGATAGCCTTGGTCATTTCGTTCCTGCAATCGGGTGAGAAGCCCATTTCATCGAAGAACTTAGCAAATTTGGCAGAATTCTTCATTCGCTCAGCTCGCAAATCCTCCGTGTCAATACCGTAATCCTCCTCTTCGTGGATCTCCGAGACTACCGGGACTTCTGTATCTATGGCCTCCTCCAGTTCGGTTATCGAGAGAATAGCGACCTCTTTCCCTTTGGGTTCCTGCCTCGCATGAGACGGCAGGGGATTATTACGCATATCTTTGGCCGGCTCGTCTATGAACAGCTGGCCCTCCTTTATTTTCCTGTCCACCCTCCATCTGAGCTTTTTGCACTCCTGCGTTGGGTGTGACACTTGGCCATGACACTCGCACCACCTAGGGTTTCTGAATTGCTCTCATGTAGGTTTGCACTCAAAGGGTGGCAAGATTCCGTCCTTCCTCCATCTTTTGCACAGATCAATTGCATCCTCGATTGAGCATGGTAGTGGCAGCACCTCCTGTGGCTCGAGTCGTTTTTGCTTGCAGGGTGGCGACACTGCATGGACGTTGGTGTCTCGCGGCCGCTTGTAACCGAACCTTCCGACCTTGTAGCATGGATTCGTCGGTGTATGCTCGCTAGCGCGTCTCTTCCCATCCTTTCTACCAGGGGCTCAACGTTCTTGGTGCAGTCGATCAACATCGAAAAAGTGGGCATGTTCAAGTTAATCAACATACCTTTATACTCTTTGCGCATTCCTTGCATGCATATTTCGACCAGACGGCCCTCCAAGACTTCGTCGCTTCACTCCAAGGACCTAGCCCTGAATTTTTTGATGAAGACGACGCCTTCCTCGTCAGGTTTTTGGTACATCTGGGAGAGGTGAATGGTGGTGACTCGTTCGTCCATATGGAAGAACTTCGTATAGAATTTCTTTATCATTTCATCCCATGTTTTGACAGATCCCGCTTCGAGGGCTCTCTACCACTTGTATGCGACGGTTCCCAGAGATTTGGGAAATTCGCGCATGAGCAGCTGACACGCTCCAACTGCAAGTGCACAGCTGTCGTGTGTAGTAATAAACCGGAAATCCGGGTTGTCGAACCCAAGGGACTTTGTTTAAATTAATTACTATTCTAAACCTTATGTGGGCAAGTCGCAAGTTGTGTTTTTATCTAATTCTAAGAAAATAAACGCTAAATTCTCAATTAACCAAGTGAGATAGTTCTCGATTAATAAAGAATGAATTTTAGGGTTTTATCAAATAAGAGAAAAGTACCGGGAATTCTCTAGGTTCACTAGGTTGATCTAAATTTATATTTTGATTTGTAAAACAACCACGTGTTATTCACTATTAATCTAGCGATGTTAAACTTACCGAGTTACCAAGCAAGTTCACTATACTTTAACTAAACCAAACCGAGTTACCAAGTCTAATTTAGCTTCAAGTATGCATTAAAATCATGTTTCTACTTTAACGATCCTAGTTAACGATGCCGAGTTACCAAACATTGATACGACTAGGTGGACTATTCAATTTACCGACTAATTCTCACCGAGTTACCGCGTGAAAACTAATTGAATTTATCTCTACGTTAGCTACTCGCAAAGATAATATAATAAAGAACGTAAATAATCCATAATAGTGAATAAACACATGAGATTAAGCTAGAGCATGCATTACAATTATCAAAAAATCAACTTTAGATCAAACCCTAGCTACACCAAACGAGAATTCCCAGCAAAAAGTGCTTAGCTACTCATATTCATCATCAAAACGACAAGTCTAATGAGTTTAAACATAAAAATCAAGAAAAGAATCCAAACGAATGATCCAAAGCTCCTAAGCTCTCCCCAACGCTTCTTGATCTCCAAAAGATGTCTCTAATGTCAAAAACTACTGAAAAAGTCGACCTAAAAGGCTTAAATACGTTTCCATAATCATATTACAAAGTTTGGATAAACTACGAAAAAGCTCCAAAAAAATCTGCACATTCCAGCGATCTCTTCGCACGAAGACATTTGTCTTCGCACGAAGAGTCTTCGTACGAAGACTTCTGCCCTTCGTGCGATGGTCTTCTCACAGAGATACTGCAACCTTGTATAGGAAGAGAATTCAGTCGAGCCAAATTTTGGCTAAGTGTTTTGTCTTCGCACGAAGACAAATGTCTTCGCACGAAGACTTCTGTTCCAGCCCTCTTTTTGTTGATTTTCTCTTCCTTCCTTTGACTTTCCCCTTCCTTCCTTCTTCCATTGACTTTCCTTTGATTTCCTTGTTTCCGAAGTTCGCTTCCATATCCCGCACGATCCTCCAAGCCCTGTTTTCCTGCGAATCACAACACGAAAACACAACCCGCGATCATATCACAATAAAAGCTCAAAAATCTAAAGAAACGCCCGGATTTAACAAGTAATGCATATGAACTCACATTATCACATTTAAGCTCAATTTACTCAAAAGACGACGAATTCTCCATGATAAGCACGCAAAACGTAGAAATAAAAGGCATAAAATAACTCCGAAAACGGAGTTATCAACTACCCCCACACTACCTTTTGCTCGTCCCGAGCAAATCTCCCAAGTCAATTCCATTTCTCTCAAGCCAAAACTTCTCTCTTGCTTTCCCGCAATTCATCCAACTTTGCATACTCATTGCATACTACGCCATTTGCATACTTTTACCTCACATTGCATACAAAACCATGAACACTTGCATACTAATCCGAGTAGAACAATTCACCAACCATCCTTCCTACTAGTCGACACGACTCGATTATACACAATGCACCTATATGCAAATGCAACATTCACAATGCAAGTATTGAAATAACAAATTTTCTTTTTCTTTTGTGAGATTGGGCAATCTCCATTAGCTTAAACCGATTCACACGAAGCGATGAGAAATATAGACACAAGGAATGATTTGGAATCAAATTCGACAACACGAATCTCCCCTAGCTAGTATAGAGAACCTAACTTTACTAAGTACAAGAATGCAATACCTTTTCATGTGTGCCACAAAATAAAAGGCTACGCTAGGCTAAGCCACGTTCAAGGTCCGAGCTCCTAATCCGCTAACGGGTTTAGAATGATGAGGCTTTAGGGACAAATAAGATAATAATCAAACACAATTCCTAAGGCGTCACATTCTCACAAATACCATAGCTCACACACCCTCACAACAATGATAGAAACCAAGCACGAAACTCACCATCTCCGGCCCTCGATCTCCTCACACCCCGGTACAATTACGATCTCCGCGGCTATTGTCATGAATGATGTATAAGCCAAAATTTCCCGTTCTTGAACTAGTTGCTTCACCACTCGTTCTTCCACAAAGCTTTTCATTCTTCCTTTATTTATCTCTCCTTTTTTTCTCTCTTTTCTTTTTTTGATTTTTTTTTTTTTTTTTTATCTCTCAAAATCCTGCACAATTCCTTCAATATCTTTCACGAGTGGTCTTCCAAGTGCCAAGCTAACATATGATCGTAAGGAGAGACAATATCCAAATCAACACGTATAAATCACAAATAAATGTCTCTCCCTATCTCGATGAAATCCTCGGTGTAACAAACAAAGCCGCTAACATAATAGATCACGTGTGGGGATGGGATCGTCGCAAGCTCAGTCTCGATGTCCGAAGTCAAATGTCGACACCCCCACACTCGAATGTAATCCTGTCCCCTCTCAAGTAGTCAATCAAATATCTGTCTCGTGCCTAATCCAACCAAACCTCCTACACCATGATGCGTAAGATCCGGTACCTAGCACGATCCACCTATGAAATTCCCCCAACCCAAGTTTTGTGTGTATTAGATGGTACACACTCACGGCTCTCCTCACTTGTGTCCATGTTGTAATGCCATGAAACACCGCCACACCGAAGTGCGCAAGCCTACTCTCACTCACCCTCGCATTCCCCTCGAAGATCACGAATGAAGTGCATGCGATATGTAAGACTCACACAAATATAGCATGAAGTACTCCCTCATCGAACCCCCTCAACTACAACACCCTCGTGACGCACTAAAGCGGTGATTCTAACCAATCAATGATGAAGGCCAAGAATCGTCACCCTAAGTCCAAAGGCTGTCAAAGAATCCATGGTTCAAATCAGGGTTTACTAGTGGTCCTACAAGGTAAGTTCTATAAGCAGTGAGTGCTCTAATACACACCTCGCACAGCTGTTCTGTGTGCCACTACGAGGCGGGTTGGCGACTACCTAAGACGTACACAAGAACGTTCGGCTTGTTTAGCTCACACCTAGCTCAACTCTTGTAAGAAAATTAGGCACACACTTTAGATTTGACAAGATTAAGTTCGTGTGTAAAATAGGCACGCATTCCCGTAAAGAAAGTTTCTCTATACTTACTAAGGGAAACTCACATTGTCACTCTCGATCGCAAGTCACGCCCTATGCCTAAAAGTCTCACACTTCACGATTTTACCGAATTTTCAGCTTCTTTCGATTGCCCTTTCTCAAATTTTTAATTTTTTTTTTGGTGTTTTTCACATTTTTATTTTTATTTTATTTTTTTTTATATATACCTATACTATATGCACGGCCAACTCGACTAATGACTCAACAATGGTGGGTTGACTCAAAAATACCAAAACGTGCACGCAAAAAGATGAATAATAAAAAGAAAAATAAGGACATAACCAAAAATTTCTAACTACATGCTGACACAGGCGATGCAAAGACTCAACACTGACTAGCAAAAAGGACTCAACCACCCCCACACTAGAATGCATCGTTGTCCTCAACGATAACCCGAGGACTCAGCAATTCTAGCACGAGGGCACACTCCACTACTCGTCATCTTCTTCCTCCTCTTCATCTTCTTCCTCATCATCTTCTTCTTCCTCATCCTCACTCGGCGGAACCGGATACTCAAATTCATCCTCCTGGAACCACGGATCCGCCGTCGGGACCGGTGGAACAAACTCCCTCGCCGCCTGACCACTAGACTGTATGACCCACTGGCCCACCATCTGGATTAATCCACCCAGCTTCGCCTGATTGTCCCGAGTGTGGGCAAACTGGCGTCTTCTCTCGAGTCTATCCCGGGCCATCTCCTCTCTCAGGTGGTCATAGGCAACCTGGTTGTCAAACCTAGAGGTGTTCATCCTCCTACCCTTGCCCTTCTTCCTTGCTGTCTCATCAAACCTATGCCACTTCCTAGCAGTAAACGGTTTCAAATCCATGTCTCTCCCAATGACTACTTCGGCAGTTTTGGCTAGGTGAGTAAGCAAGCAAGTATGACCGGGACCCAACTTGTTAGTCCTCGACACCCTCTCAAGACAATTCTCCCAAATCAGTTTAGGGATGTTGATTCTAACCCCGGTGTAAAGACAGAGAGCCCAGACAGATAGGCGGAAAGTGTAACTAGGGTTTCGTGTGATTCCCAAAACCCAGTTCTCTAGCAACTCACAGCACCACCTTGCCTCCGGCCTATAAAACTTCTTTTCGGCCTTCCAATGAATCACCTCCCCTTTTCTGTCCCATGGATCAACCCCTTTCGCAAAACAAAAAGCATTCAAACGAGACCAAAGGTTCTCACTACGAAGAACCGTCTCGTACCCACAACCCTCTTTCAATGCGGGGAAACCCATGGCTAAAGCGATAGTCTCTGGCGTGAAGACTATCCACTCGTTCCGACAGTAAACAAGACGAGGGTCTTGGCTCTCACCATCTTTTGCATAACGCAAATTGAAACAAAACTCTCGCGCAATATGCGAACTAGACTGCCCTACTAGCTTAAACCAATTGGTAAGCTTCTCGCGCTCAAAAATTTCCTTGATTGCTTGAGGCATGTCCTCGTGCAATGGAAATGCCTTTTCGGGCTGCCCGTTCTTAGTCAAGTAGGTATCTTTGCGAGAGTCAAGATGGGCCTCGTAAGTGACGAAACGGAAACTATCATAGTATCCGGGCCCAATACTACTCTCTTTCAAATTAGCCTTAGCCTTTCGTCGGCCTACAATGCCCGGTTTAGCCGGAAAAGGGGCATTCAAGATAGCATATTGGGGAATGGGCGGTATCTCTAATTGAGGATCGCCCGACCCCGATGCTTCTTGCGAAGAACCCTCGCCCGTCTTCCGTTTCTTTCCACCCGCCATTTAGAATGCAATTTCAAGTAAAACGAGAAATTCAACTATTGTGCACGTGAACAAGAAGTGTGTACTGAATGAAACACGTAGGCACGTAAGCAAATAATTCCTAGGACTTTACGCAATCGCCCCCAAACACGCTACTAAGCGCAACAAAAAATAATTGGGCTTTTACTCAATTTTGTGCCTAGGACTCGAATATGGAAATAGCAAGTTTAGATTGTACCTACGTGTCCGGAGCAAGTCTTACGGACACAAAAATTTCAAAATTTGACAAACCGGGCTGATTTTGATGTTTTCGGAAGAATTTGTCGAAACCTTGAATTGATTGATGCTCCGTACTCCTTGTGTAGTCCCCGTTGGCGTTGCCTTCTCGACTGTAAGCTGAATCAAGCTCTAATTCGTCCAATTCCTCAATTTTTCTCCAAAACCCTAGCTTCTTCTTCCTCTGCTTTCTCTCTTGTCTCTCAAGCTCACTCAAAACCACCTCTCAAATCTTGTTCTCCTCTGAATTGCGAGCAAAACCCTAGGTGGGTTGTTGATTTTGGTGAAGAATCAAGGAAGGGGGCGATTTAGCTTTTGCGCGGCTATGGAGGAGTGAAGCTGCTGGGTTGTGAAGAATGAAGAAGAGGATCGATGCCTGCTGATGATGAAGCTTCAAGCTCGTGCAAAAAGTCTATATTGCCATTAGTAACTATCCTCCATCCTCTGTCCTTGCGTGGCTGAAACTGATTTTTTTTCCCGATGTCTTCGTGCGAAGACAAAAGTCTTCGTGCGAAGAGTCTTCGTACGAAGACATTTTGTCTTCGCACGAAGATCTTCTCAAATAGATACTGCAAGTGGTTATAGGAAGACAATCTTCAGACTTCGAAAATTTTCTAAGTATAAAGTCTTCCTACGAAGACAATTGTCTTCCTACGAAGACAATGCTGGAGCTTGCCAAAAACATCCTTTTCGTCAAATTTTTGCGTATCCGATCGTGCCTTTGCTTTCGGAAGGATCTCCTCGACCTCGAGACTCCCTTTTTACCTTAAAACACTCCCAAAATCCGGGGAATATTTCATTTGTCAATTTCACGCGTTCCAAGGCACGTTTTGCATTTCCGGATGCTTTTGGCCTCGTTTTACTCGCTAAAGCATCCTTTTTGGCGTAACTTCTTCATCCGGACTCCGATTTGCGCGATCCACCTGTCTACAGAAAGCTCTCGACCACCCCCACACGTTGGCATTATTCAATCCTTATTTCAGTCTGTCCTTCAAAATTTCACCTCGTAATCCGTGCCGGCGTGCTAGCTTTCTCCGTTCACTAATTAAATCCTTGCGCAAATCAAGACGGGGAGTCCGGGAACATGATCTTCCCCAGGTGCGTGTGTTGAATAGGTGCAAGAAATGGCGTCTATCCTCAATTCCTTCACTTCGGATCCCGATACGCGATTTGGGCTGCAAATCTTGACTTTTTACTCTGTTTCGCACGTGCGCATCAAGAAGGGGGATCCGAAATAGGCCTTTCACCTCGTATTCCTGCACATACTCATTGGAAATATTAAATCCACTCTCTCGCACCTCTCAATAAAATCAAACCGAATAAAAATTACAAAACAGTATTAAAACCTACTCTAAAGCAATAAATAGGTTGGGTTGCCTCCCAACAAGCGCTTTGTAATTTAAGGTCTACGGCCCGACCCAGTTACCTCAGAGATTTCTCAAGTTGCGGGAGTTGCATGAAGCCATTCAATGACTCCAATGAAATTCCCGTCCACGTATGGTTTCGCTCTCTGGCCATTCACCTTAAACCTGTTCCCATTTGCATCCTCTACCTCAAGAGATCCCCATGGATAAACTGCAGTAATCGTGTAGGGACCACTCCACCTAGATTTCAATTTCCCTGGAAACAGCTTTAGTCTGGCATTGAAGATCAATACTTTCTGTCCTACCTTGAAGTCTCTCGGGATGATGTGCCTGTCGTGCCACAGTTTTGTCCTCTCCTTATAGATTCTCGCACTTTCATATGCCATCAATCGAAATTCTTCAAGTTCAAGTAGCGCTTGCTTTCGTAGCTCACCTGAGAGCTTAGCGTCCAAATTGATCTTCTTCAAAGCCCAGAATGCCTTGTGCTCAAGCTCCACCGGAAGATGACATGACTTCCCAAATACTAACTGGTAGGGAGACATGCCTAAAGGAGTCTTGTAAGCAATCCTATACGCCCATAAGCTATCATCTAAATGCAGAGACCAATCCTTGCGTCCCGGGTTGACTGTCTTCTCCAGAATCCCTTTTATCTCTCGGTTAGAAACTTCTGCTTGCCCATTCGACTGCGGATGATACGCCAGTGATATCTTATGTGTCTTTACCCCATATTTGCTCAAGACATTGGCAAAGACTTTATTCACGAAATGCGATCCTTCATCACTGATTATGGCTCTGGGAGTTCCAAACCGTGTAAAAATGCTCTTTCGCACGAATCTCTCTACAGTAGCTCCATCGTTTTTGGGGCAAGCCATTGCCTCCACCCACTTGGTCACATAATCCACAGCTAACAGTATATAGAGATTGCCAAGTGAAGACGGGAATGGTCCCATGAAATCAATGCCCCAGACATCGAAAGGCTCTACTTCCAACACAAAATTTTGAGGCATCTCGTTTCGGTTGGAGATATTGCCGGTTCTCTGACATCGATCACACTGCTGTACAAATAGATGAGCATCTTTATGTAAAGAAGGCCAGTAAAATCCACTTTGCAATACCTTTGCCACAGTACGTGTTTTGCCAAAATGTCCTCCGCAATTCAATTCGTGGCAGTGTCTAAGAATGTCCAAAGTGTCTGGCTCAGCTACGCATCTTCTCAACACATTGTCAGCTCCCAACCTAAACAAATAAGGGTCATCCCAGAAATAGTGTCGTGCATCTGCGAAAAATTTCTTTTTCTGATGGAAAGACATGTCTTTCGGGACAATTTTGAGCGCCTTGAAATTGGCCAAATCCGCAAACCAAGGCACAGCTGCTACCACTACCATAAGTTGTTCATCTGGAAAATCTTCTCTAATCGGCACATCTTCTTGTTTTTCGTTTTCCAGTCGTGACAAATGGTCTGCAACAACGTTCTCTACACCCTTTTTGTCCTTTATCACTATGTCAAACTCTTGCATTAACAACACCCATCGGATCAATCTAGGCTTCGCATCCTTCTTTGCAAGAAGATATTTGAGGGCTGCATGGTCCGTGAAAATAGTCACCTGAGAACCCACAAGGTATGGACGAAACTTGTCCAATGCGAAGATAATAGCCAACATCTCTTTCTCCGTGGTGGCATAATTAACCTGTGCAGTATTAAGAGTACGACTAGCATAGTAAATTACATGAGCTACCTTGTCTTTCCGCTGTCCCAGCACTGCTCCCACCGCGTAATCGCTGGCGTCACACATAAGTTCGAACGGTAAGGTCCAGTCTGGGGTGGCTATAATGGGAGAACTAATCAGCTTTTTCTTGAGCAAATCAAAAGCTGTCTTGCAGTCTTCATTGAAATCAAACACGGCATCTTTCTAAAGCAAACCAGATAGAGGCTTTGTGATTTTCGAAAAATCCTTAATGAAGCGCCGATAGAAACCTGCATGTCCCAAGAAACTCCGTACCCCTTTGACAGACGTAGGGTAAGGAAGCTTCTCAATCACCTCAATCTTCGCCCGGTCTACCTCTAAACCTTTACTAGAGATCTTGTGCCCCAATACTATTCCCTCGGTCACCATGAAATGGCACTTCTCCCAGTTGAGCACTAGGTTGGTGTCAATACATCTGTCCAGTACCCGAGCTAGCTGCTGGAGACAGTCTTCGAACCCATCACCATAAAGCGAAAAATCATCCATGAAGACTTCAAAATTTTGCTCCATCATGTCTGAGAAGATAGACATCATACACCTCTGAAACGTAGCTGGGGCATTGCATAGCCCAAAGGGCATGCGTCTGAATGCAAAAGTCCCATATGGACAAGTAAATGTCGTCTTCTCCTGGTCAGCTGGCTCAATCGCTATCTGATTATACCCAGAATATCCATCCAAAAAGCAGTAGTGTGAATGGTGCGCCAGCCTATCAAGCATCTGGTCCACGAATGGGAGGGGAAAATGATCCTTCAAAGTGGCATCATTGAGTTTGCGGTAATCCATGCAAACTCTCCACCCAGTAACGGTACGGGTGGCAATTTGATCACCTTTTTCCCCTTCCACCACAGTTATACCTCCCTTCTTGGGGACACATTGTACCGGGCTAGTCCACGTGCTGTCGGAAATCGGATAGATGATACCTGCTTCCAACCATTTAAGCACTTCTTTCTTCACCACCTCCTGCATGTGAGGGTTGAGGCGGCGCTGAAATTGAACTACCGGCTTCTTGTCTTCCATGAGCCTGATCTTATGCTGGCAAACTGTGGGGCTGATCCCCTTAATATCTGCTATGGTCCATCCCATAGCTGCTTTCCTCTTCTGTAGTACCTTGAGAAGCTGCTCCTCCTGTTCCCTGTCCAAACATGCAGATACAATCACAAGTAAAGTATCATTAGATCCCAAGTATAAATATTTCAAATGAACAGGTAAAGGCTTTAATTCTGAAACAGGAGCAGTAATAAGAGAAGGAGTAAGAATCTTCCTGCTTCCCTCATTAAAGAGGGGTAATGGTGGGCGCCAATGAACATCTAAAGCTTGCTCTTTCTCGCTGGAATCAAATAGAGCAAGCTCCTCATAGAGTTGCTCCAACAAAGTATCGTCCTCCTCGTCCAGCGTATATGCCTCCACCCCAAAGCACTGCTCGCTCACTGCGTATGCGGGAAACCTCATAGCCTCAAATACATTGAAGGCCACCTTCTCATCATTGATCTGCATAGTCAGCTCCCCATTGGCCACATCAATGATAGTTCTCCCAGTGGCCAGGAATGGACGGCCCAAAATAAGAGGAACATCATCGTCGGCCTCCATGTCTAAGATCACAAAATCCGCTGGGAAGATGAGTCCTTCAACTCTCACTAATACATCCTCTAAAACACCCCTGGGGCGTTTTATTGTGCGATCAGCCATCTGCAAGCACATCCTGGTAGGCTTAGGATCTCCCACACCAAGTTGCTCAAAAACCGACGTGGGCATCAAATTAATACTTGCACCAAGGTCACATAATGCCCTCCCATGAAATGCGTCTCCCAATGTAACAGGAATGATGAAACCGCCCGGATCTTTCATCTTCTTTGGTAGCGCCTTTTGCACAACTGCGCTACACTCCTCATTCAGAGTTACGGTTTCAAAGTCATCCATGCGCCTCCGATTAGAAAGGAGGTCCTGGAGAAATTTGGCATATTTAGGAATTTGTGAAATGGCCTCCGCAAAAGGTATATTAATGTGCAGTTTCCTGAAGATATCCACAAACTTCTTGAAATGCTTGGCATCCTCTTGACTCTTCAATCTTTGCGGGTATGGCACTCGCACACTATATTCCTCCCTTGGCTTATGTTTCTCATCCGACTTCCTCACCGTGTCCTTTGATTGGGGACTCACGGTAGGCACGAGAATCTCTTCATCCAAAGCTTTCTCAGTGGCCTTAGTCGCCTCATCTCGCGCGTGGCTAGGATATGGGGGATCCTCAGTAGTGATGCCACTGCGGGTTGTGATGGCTTTTAGCTGCTCATTAGGAGTGATGGTATTTGCTGGAAGCATACCTGGTGGAAGCTTGATATTTTGATTGGCGATCTGCCCAATCTGAGTCTCGTGGCTTTTCATCGTGGCTTGTATTGAGACAATCGTGCTCTCCATTCTGTCTTGATTAGCTAGGAGCTTTATCAATAGAGCATTCGTCTCTTGCTCTTCTTTTTGTGGAGCCTGCTGTTGTGGAACTTGCCTTTGCGCTTGATATGGAACATTGGGTCTCTGACCGGGTGCATATAATCCACTGTTTGGATTGGCATAGCTGAAGTTGGGATTATTACGATTGTTGGGATGATAGGTGTTAGGCCATTGCTGCTGTCGCATAAAATTCACATCTTCCACACTATTATCATATTCCTGGCTTTCGTCTGCTAGTAATTCACCCATGGGCTTCTGTGTTGGAGGATGCATACCGTGAAATGCTGAGGTCATGGATTCCAGCTTTTGTTCCATCGATTCAATCTTGTTGACTAAGGATGTATCCCCCGGTTTGGAGTACCTACGCGTTTCAGATCGTGTAGACTCTCTCTTTGACGCGTTGTTCAGCAGATCTTGAGCTCGCTGTGCTCCAAGTCCCATAAAATTACCTCCAGCTAGCATATCTAACTGGTCAGCTGTCTCCTTGTCTAATGCAGTGTAGAAATAATGAAAGAGCTTGTGCCATGGCTCTCCATGATTCGGACATCTACGGAGAATTTGGCTGAACTTCCTCCACGCATCTCCCAACGAGCTGTCTTCATCCTGAGTGAATTTTGCAATCTCAGCCATCTGCTGAGCGACTCTGGATGGTGGAAAATACTTCCTTAGAAACTCATGACAACAATCCGCCCATGTCACTATGCTACCAGCTGGCAGCTCCATAAGCCACTTCTTGGCTTTTCCAGATAAGGAGAAGGGAAATAGTAATAGCTTAACTGTTTCATCTGGAACTCGTTGATCGTGCAGGGTTGATGTGATTTGCTCAAATACCAGCAGATGGTGATTGGGGTCATCTCCTGGAGCTCCGTTGAATGCGCACTCATCACGAACAATATTGATCATATGTTGGCGCAACTCGAAGTGTTGGGCATTGATCTGAGGCCTGACAATGGTAGGCTGATAACACGCTGGAGTAGTTCTGAAATAATCCACCATAGGGCGTTCTTCAATCTCAGCATTGTTCTGCCTGTTGTTTTCCCCATTATTCCCATTATTGTTTCCACCGATGTTCGCCACTTGTGCCCCCACACCATTACGTGGTTGTGGATTTGGGGGAGCCAAACGATCCATCCTTGCCTGCATCTCAGCCATCTGAGCTCTCACCTCCTCATCTTCCGCGGCTCTGTTTGCAGCCTCCTCTACAGCTGCAGCTCTAGCTGCTTCCGCATCTTGCATACCTTTGCGGATTCTCTCAAACTCAGCTCTCGTCTCTTCATCCATAACTACTGAGCTTGAATTCCTCTTGTCTCTACGCTGTGCTTTTAATAAGGATTCCGGGTCTTCAAACGTTGGATACAAAGGCTCGTCTCGAGAACGGGTCATGCACCGTGTAAATCAACCTGAAATCACGAAATACGCAAAACGTAGGTGAGTAACGGATATAAACAATAAATTAAAATCCCTAAGGCTAGGAATTATAACTAATTTAGCCGAAGTCCCCGGCAACGGCGCCAAAAACTTGACACGCTCCAACTGCAAGTGCACAGCTGTCGTGTGTAGTAATAAACCAGAAATCCGGGTTGTCGAACCCAAGGGACTTTTTTTAAATTAATTACTATTCTAAACCTTATGTGGGCAAGTCGCAAGTTGTGTTTTTATATAATTCTAAGAAAATAAATGCTAAATTCTCAATTAACCAAGTGAGATAGTTCTCGATTAGTAAAGAATGAATTTTAGGGTTTTATCAAATAAGAGAAAAGTACCGGGAATTCTCTAGGTTCACTAGGTTGATCTAAATTTATATTTTGATTTGTAAAACAACCACGTGTTATTCACTATTAATCAAGCGATGTTAAACTTACCGAGTTACCAAGCAAGTTCACTATACTTTAACTAAACCAAACCGAGTTACCAAGTCTAATTTAGCTTCAAGTATGCATTAAAATCATGTTTCTACTTTAACGATCCTAGTTAACGATGCCGAGTTACCAAACATTGATACGACTAGGTGGACTATTCAATTTACCGACTAATTCTCACCGAGTTACCGCGTGAAAACTAATTGAATTTATCTCTACGTTAGCTACTCGCAAAGATAATATAATAAAGAACGTAAATAATCCATAATAGTGAATAAACACATGAGATTAAGCTAGAGCATGCATTACAATTATCAAAAAATCAACTTTAGATCAAACCCTAGCTACACCAAACGAGAATTCCCAGCAAAAAGTGCTTAGCTACTCATATTCATCATCAAAACGACAAGTCTAATGAGTTTAAACATAAAAATCAAGAAAAGAATCCAAACGAATGATCCAAAGCTCCTAAGCTCTCCCCAACGCTTCTTGATCTCCAAAAGATGTCTCTAATGTCAAAAACTACTGAAAAAGTCGACCTAAAAGGCTTAAATACGTTTCCATAATCATATTACAAAGTTTGGATAAACTACGAAAAAGCCCCAAAAAATCTGCACATTCCAGCGATCTCTTCGCACGAAGACATTTGTCTTCGCACGAAGAGTCTTCGTACGAAGACTTCTGCCCTTCGTGCGAAGGTCTTCTCACAGAGATACTGCAACCTTGTATAGGAAGAGAATTCAGTCGAGCCAAATTTTGGCTAAGTGTTTTGTCTTCGCACGAAGACAAATGTCTTCGCACGAAGACTTCTGTTCCAGCCCTCTTTTTGTTGATTTTCTCTTCCTTCCTTTGACTTTCCCCTTCCTTCCTTCTTCCATTGACTTTCCTTTGATTTCCTTGTTTCCGAAGTTCGCTTCCATATCCCGCACGATCCTCCAAGCCCTGTTTTCCTGCGAATCACAACACGAAAACACAACCCGCGATCATATCACAATAAAAGCTCAAAAATCTAAAGAAACGCCCGGATTTAACAAGTAATGCATATGAACTCACATTATCACATTTAAGCTCAATTTACTCAAAAGACGACGAATTCTCCATGATAAGCACGCAAAACGTAGAAATAAAAGGCATAAAATAACTCCGAAAACGGAGTTATCAGCAGCCGAGTATCAGCTACGTACGAGCCCATCATGTCCATGAACCTCATCACGTGCTCGTGGCGTTCCCACTGACCTCATCAAACTTGTCCCACTTGGGCGCTTTGTGCCCAGCGGGGTTCGGCATCAGATAGACATCCCGCGGAATGGGAGGCGCATTATTTACCTTGGGGATGACAGTGTCTGCGAAACTCTGGTTGGCGATGATACTGTCAATTCTTTGTTCGAGAGACGCCATACTAGCAGGTGTTCCTCCATAGGATGGATCTGTTGGCCCGAAACCCAGAATGTAGGGCATACTGGGGTTGTAAGGAGGCGGAGGTGGAGGCCCATGGCTTCCTAGGGCTCCGCTTGCATATAGAGATGATGCAGGATATGCGGTGGGGTTCCCTGCCGTCATCAGGGACGAGCCTGATGAGAATGGTGGGGTCTGGCTCGCCGGGCCGCCTGAGAGAGGAGTCTGGGTAGCAGAGACATGCACTATCGAGGTGCCTATTGAGGTGGACACCATCCCCTGTGGGGGCAGTGAAGTTGACAGCAATGAGGCAGAAGCCCCTGGGACAACGTTCTGAGCCACCTTTCCCAGAATCGCCATGATATGAGCAATTTGCTCAGATTGAGCTTCCATGGCTCGGGCTTGAGTCTGTATCGTGGCTTGGAGAGACTCCAAGGAGGGTTCTCCCTCAACGACAACCGGAGCCTGAGTGTTGGGAGTGGTGTTGAGCAATCCTTCCTCTCCTGAGGTCTCCTCATGGGAAGGAGACTGGTCTCCGTGGCGAATGCCTTGGTCCCAAGACATTATGGGCAGATTTGAGGTTCTTGAAGGTAGATGTTCACGTCGGGTTCACCAAAATGTGTACAAGGAAATCCTCGAGAGATCCCCAAGTGTACACCTCAAGTAGAGAATGAAAACACGGAGAGTTGTAAGGTGTGTGTAGGGAGAGAGTAAGCACTAGTAAATGTTTGTGAGAGAGAGACAGTAAGCTATGGCACTGGACCAATGTGTCGCAACGCAGAGCATAACGATCCTATATATAGTGGGGAAGTGACCGTTGAGGTGTTAATGCACCATAAATGGCGGCTTAAAGATAAACCCCCAACGGCACGTTCGACCGTGTATGTAGGAACCGTTACGTATCTGCCCGCAAGTATCGGAGACCGTTATGAGATCAGCCGTATTGATGGGACACGTAAGCCAAGGATCTCTCAGTCAGTTACCAGAGGTCGCACGCAAGCTTGGTTGTCGCATGCGCGCGACGGACCTTACCCTAGCCTCCAAACCACTAAGTCCCTACAAGTTCCGTGTTATGGTGCGCGGGGGCTCTGTCTCGTAGCCCCCATGTGGATCAGCACGGGTTGTGATCCGGTGTGGATGGAGCACAGCTAGGTGTGCTGGACGGCTGCCACGTGGTGATGATCCGTCTATCTGGAATGCAGTATCTAAACTTATTAACACATACGGTGTATCACTTTTCCTCTCTGACACTCATCCAAAGGCGAGTCAGTTTGTCGATCATCGCGTTCATCCAAGAGCTGCATTAGCTAGGACCCGAGCACGTGAACAACAAGCGCAACATGATCAGGGAAGTCGTCTGCAAACGATCACGCTACAACAGAAAACCCTAGTTTCCGCTGTAATTAATTACATATGGTTTGCTCGTTGTTATGTATTATTCCTTCAATTTACAACACAGATTCTCAGTTTGTTTAGACCCGAAATGAAGGACATGACAGTTCACCTTCATGATTGCGGTGGACTAGTTGCCTGTATATTTCAGCAACAACAAGCGCCTCCAATGGAAAGCATGAGATTACATGTATATTACACCTTTTTTTCTTCTGAGAAACTAATTTTACGTCTAGCCGGACTCAAACCCAAGATCTCAATGCAGTGGCTTCAAACGCTCTATCACCGAGCTAGTACCCATTTGCAAGTAGGTAATAAATTTGCACTATGGCTGCAGATCTGTTACCTACTTGGTCAATCAAATTGCTTTCTGAGTCTCGACCATACCATCATCCTTACATGATTTGGAGCTATTAGTAGTTGTGTGTCGAGCTCCTCGTGAGTTGCATATTTCTGATTCTTGCAGTGCCACCTCAAGTGAAACCCAACCCCGACCACAGAAGTGATTCTTCCAGTGCCACCTCGGCCGTCAAACCGGGAACATTGAGCTAGGGCCTCCTATCAGCACCACCTTCTACTGAGGAGAGTGCCAAGACCCAATCCGCGGACAGGAAGCTTGAGAACCGACAGCAGGAGAGACTATTTCTTGCAACTAGCGATACCACACAGAGCTCGCTTGCAACTACCGCAGCCAGAGAGCCCTTACTCAGCCAAAGATATTTCAGCGAGACCTGTTTATAGCTTCAGCTAATCCATGCAATGATGGCACCTTCTTCACGGGTGGAGTAGAGCAAGAGCCTTGCTTGGGGAAGTCCGTCGAATTTGTTTGGATGCATTTATCAAGAACCAAAATGCATGACGACTATATCATGAATCAAAATGCTCGACAATGGAAATTGGATGTCCACTTCATTACCGTGACCATTCAATTGAACAGTCTAAGTAATATTTGAATATCGTTGCCACTGCAAGGTGATCTAAGCCACTTGTAAAGGGAAATATGAGCATCGTAAGTGAACTCGCATGTGCTCACTTCTGCTTGGACCAAAAGCACCCGATACTATCAGTTGATTTTGCATATACAGACAGAGCTTACATAAAAGAGAGCGAGCAGAGACGCAAACGTCGGTTATTACAGAAACGTTAAAGGCACTGTCGCATGAGTGATCAGTCATTGTTACATAAAACCATGGAATCCATAAAACAAGGCAAGGAAATAGCTGGTATGGGGCTACATATCAATCGTCATGCTGCCGACATCAAAATCAAGAATGATCTTGCTCCAAGTGATTCACTTTGAATGTCCCCTCATCGTTCTTGTGTACCTGAGCATTGAACTTCTCTTCTTTATCTCCCCTCTTGACCTTCAGAAGTATATGCAGATTTGCAGTTTCTCCTACAACCTGTTGGGCAAACAGTAAACAAGTAAATCTTTTATTCCGTACATAGAGTTCATTGCACGAGTGTCAATTTCATTGCTTTTTGCACGTGATATTTATCCATCCCTTTCAACATGCTCGTAACACTTTCTTCTGGTAATCAAAATCTTGAATCTGCATGCTAAACCCGCCGAAGAGAATTCATGCTAAGCAGTGGAAGAAAAAGTATGGACTCCTTCAAACACAATGATATTCATTTGCTTCATTCACCCTCCAATAGGGAAGAAAGATTCCTCGGCTCAATGGGTTAAGCAAATACGTCATTTAATCTCCTTTTGTCAAAAAAATAATGGAATTAACTCACTTCAGCTTTAAGTTTAAACAAAAACTCACCTCAGCTTTTGCATGAACTATCTCTTGAAGCTCATACGGAACCAAGGAGTTGGATCTCTGCTGGATGGTCTTCAGAGCATGATCAGCTGCGTCCTTGACTACCGGATCATGTGCCGGAACTGATTGCAGCCCTGGAACATGACCACCTGATTGAAAACCATCGGAATTAGAAAAGGCAAACACTATTAACGAATGTAGTTCAATCATGTTTTAAACATTGGTAAAAACCGGTGACAAGTGATCAACCAACAACCATAAAATCTGGAGTCTCTGTTTAGTTAAAAAGGTACTTCACAAGGTGTAGAATTCATTTAACTTCTTCCTATCTAGTTGCTAAACCAAAGTCGTCGCAACACTAGTACAATTTAGCCCTATGGTCTGTCACAAATCCCATATAGTCCACCATGGAACTCAGACACTGTCCAAGAGCGGGAAACTTTCAATATCCAATATTGACAGAATACGCCGTAGCCTAAGCAAATTTCGATGACTACATCAAAACAAATACTTGTAAAATACTATGTGGCAAACCTTTTAACCCAGCAGAACATCACGAGTTATTTCATCTCAACATACAAATGATTTTTCATATATGGTGTCCTTTCATGAATTCATGTTCGTCATTTGATAGAAAACAAGACGGGTAACTTGGGTTCTAGGACCTATTATGTGGTAAACATCTTATGTTGCTTTGCTTGTCCAATTTATTTTTTCTTTTTCTTTCTTTTTTTTTTTTTTTTTTTTTTTGGGGCTTTTATCCCATAATTGTAAGGAGAAAATGTGTCTTCTTCTTGAGCAAAGTAATCCGGATTGGATTAGTTAAGGAGCAATAAGATCTTGTTGCTTTAAGTGACATTTCAGTTTATTTCCCATCCCACAAAAAAAAAAATTATAGCTTTGTCTCGGAGTTGTGTAAGATGACATGGTTCCCAGGTGACTCTACCAGTTAAAAGTCTGATGAAATCGAGCTCTCCCAGAACGCTCTTTTGGTTTAACATATAAGAAATGTGACTTGGATTAACACATTCTGTAAATTCTTGATCGAGGATAATTGTCCCCAACAGTTTACTACCGTGAGAACAAGAAAACTGACAAGAAAATAGCTCAAAAACAGCTGCAACGCAAAGACTCTTGAATATCAAGAATTTTGATACCACGAAAATTAGAACTGAAAATTGAAAATCCAAGTGAGCATACGAAGGGGGAGAGAATACAAGCATAAATTTATCAACAAGGAGATTAATGTTTATGGTTACCTTCCTTGACACCAAGATCTGAAGTTGATACTGAAGGTGCATCACCAGCATGCTTGAAGTCTTGTAGTTCCTTGAAGTTCATCCACGGCTTCACCCAGACCTTTGCCTCATAGAGCATCTTCTTACCCGCATCAACAACCTCAAGAGTCAAATGGTGCATAGTGCCAGCTACCACCTGTTCTTTTGCTTTTACAACACGCACGAACTCGAGGAGTGCATTCTGCAAAATAAAAGAGTATCATTATTACAAGAGTGCATTGATACTCGACTTGTGCAACATAGTACAAGATTCACCATCTAGCTTTGTAATTCAGAGTGAGAAGGAGCATGCCATAGGATATAGTATAAACTTCGTTCATTTAAAGTCATCCAGCATAGTTGTACTTGCCTTTAAGACAATCTGCGGCAGGCATCAGATGATCATTTAATCATACATAACTACTGGCCAGCAGATGATTATTTACAAGGACATGATAATCCTACATAACTACTGGCCATCAGATGAACATTCATATGGTGATAATAATCTTCCATAACTACTGGGCATCAAATGATCATTTGTAAGGATTTATTATGGGAGATGATTCTACACAAGGACATTTGATGCTAAAACCAGTATTTTGACTGTTCCCTATTTCACCCTTCATTAAACCACTCTCAAATGCATTTCCAACTACCTCACATTCTCTATAGTTAACGCAATACGAAGGAGAATTCTTAAGAGTACAGGATTTCCAAATGTTTGTAAAAGTGGGGGGCTGTAATGGTGGGGACTGGGGACGACATAGGTAATGAAAATGGTGTAAGACGGCGGTGGGATCATGTTAGCTGTGTCTCGAATGTTGATGATAGTTTTGATGGGTCGGCTGTCTCTCTCTCACACAGTCCTGTGATGGATCCGTTCCCAAACAAAACCAACTTTTCTATCACTCACAACATACTCAAAGTTTCAAAACTGCAAAAGTGCTCTTTCCTATGTTTTCTAACAATAACATCTTTGATTTGGTTCGGTCATTGGTTCGGGAACGAGCTGGACTTTGGTGCCCATCGAAGAAATGGGACTTGGTAGGCCTCGGTGGTCATGCTGTGCAATGGCAATTTGGTTTTTGGTGTGTGCATCAAGGGATGAGCAATATTTGACCTGAATTCTCCAACCATATATGCTTACTGAGTACTGAGTTGTGTTGGGTTTAGTGAGAGAGAGAAAGTGTGGTAGATGGGAATGAAACAAAGAGGGGTGTAACCATAGTTGTCAAAGCTTGATACGTATCGAGTATCGATAGTAGGATTTTTGTACCGTGTATCATACCGTATCGCGTATCGGAAAGATACGCACACCCTTCTTAAAACAACTTGAAAAATATATACTTACCCTTATAGTGAGGAGTTCATTGTCGGCATTTACTTTCTTATACAATATCTCTTAAACACATATAGAGGTTGATCAGGTAGTCTAACCAGCACGTATGGACATCTTTAGTATGCCGCTAGATTATAGAGTCACATTATAAGGGGATGTTAATATATTATAGACTCATGTCCAATAATGAATCACATTCACATTACATAAGTGAGAGTAATAGTTATTTAGAAGAATTGAGTGGATTGTCAGTTATATGTATGGTATATCTATGTGGCATCGTTTTAGTAGTTCAATATTCTTGCTTATGTGTGGCAAAAGCACCCAATTAAATGAAACATAAAACTAGAATACTAAAGTTAGGGAGCTCTAATCAGTGCCACTACGAACACAACCTTATTCTACTAGAGTCGAGTAAATATAACAATTTGTATTCTATCTGGCATTGTCTTCTTCAGTCTTTCTCTTCTGAATGCTAGATCAATTATCGCGAATTCAAGACGATGGAGTTTTTTACTAGCAAGACTGAGGCAAAACTGGAGAAGTAGGACCATGTAATAAATATTCATAGAATCCATGTAATACGAAGTTTCTATATCAATAGGTTCTAACAAACCCAGCCCGGTTTCAGTTCTCAAACGTATCGTGCGATACGCGATACGTATCGTATCGGATGCGTATCGCTCGATACAGTTTGATACACTTTCATTAGCGATACAGCAAACGATACGTAACGCTGATGGCATGTATCGTATCGTACGATACGTATCGAGTATCACTCGATACTGATAACAGAGGGTGTGACTGACGGTAAAATAAAAACCCGGATAAAATAATGGTGTAAGCATCAAATACAATTGTGTAAGAATTATCCCCTAAAACTTCATCTGTCAAAAAAATCGCAAGGACCTTTCCAGTCAACAAGCAATCTGTAATGGAAATTTACCCCAATCTAATTCAGTACTCAGAACTACCGTTCTCCAATCAATTTAAGTCATTAGAAAACGAAAAAAATTCAAACTACTAGAGATGACATGCAGATGCAACTGCTGTATTGGTATTCCGGCTAAACTAGCTCGCACAATATATTGTTTGCAATGAAGACAGCAGAGTTAATTGAAACATCAAGCAATCAGATCAAGGCTAAAAGACAAATTCCGTAACTTTAATCCAAGGACATCCATAATCCAGCTTTTTGTGTAGAATATTCTTGGACAATATACCAAACGAAATCAAACCACAATTCCTTGGTCTTTCCATTCTTTCTGAATTCATAGATTTCAATACGAACACCTAAACAATCAGAACTGACTGGCAGTACAAACCAAAAATAGTCAAACTCAGAACAGCAGACATTTAACCTAACGAGCTCAATTTGCTCTACTGGTTTGCTGAATATACATTTAACTGGCTACGGATTAAAGGTTCCTTACTATCAAGATTTGGACGATTCAAAACAGTAAGCAGAAGACTGCAAAAAAGCAGGCTGGATTCGGACATTTCTGGTTAGTTTAGCATGTTGGATGGCTTAATAGTAGTTAGTCTGCACGACTAGCTTCTACAAATTATCCCTGATACTATAAGTGATACACATCACCTAAAAGAGAGATAATGTAACATTCCATGGAGGACACAACCAACTCGTTATAATCGAGATAATTTACTCTTGAACCTCAGCCTCTGCCCAAAAAAAAGATTCATGTACCTTTTAATTGGCTTCATCATTGATAGGCATTATACTTTGGAACGTACATCCCACATTCAACAGTACATAAACCCAAATTAGTAATTTGGTTCAACCTAAGTAACATAAATGAAAGATTTTTGTGGGTAATTGTATATTTCCTGACCTCTACTATTTTGTTATTGTTGCTTCAGATAATTTATTCCCATTCAATAAGGCAGATCTAGTCCTCAGAAATTTGTTAGTACATCTCAATGAGTTATAGACAATCACATTCCTCAAAAACAATAAACAGACCAGTTGTAGAAAATCACTTGCATGGCTTTGGGATTGAGTAGTTCACTTGCGTTTTCAGTTTGCTCTCATCTATTTGAAAGTAAGGTTGCTAATAGGATACAACGTGCCTCCTATGTTGCCGTAAAAAAATGAAATGGGACAGTAAAATGTCATGCGTGAGGGTGTTCAGCATTGGATTCTCACGAAACATTTATGGAAATGAGTATAACCCGAATTGATCCGTAAATTATTCAGACAAAACAATACGAACTTCTTGTTGGGTGGAAACAACAAGCTATCTTACTAAATTAACAGCCTTACACTTAACTTCTTAAAGAAAACTGAAATAATTAAGTCAATTGACAAATCAAATACATTTAAGCGATGATGTACTGACCAAACAAACAACTTCCAGAGGTCAAGGACTTGGCTAACCCACAGAGAACAAATATCAGAAGCAATCATTACGAAGAGAAAACAAACATCAAAGGTAGGGCAGATTAAGATAAAAAAAAAAAAAAAAAAAAAAAAAAAAAAAAAAAAAAAAAAAAAATCTTTGAGGTCAAAGAATATACCAGCAGTATTTAGTGCTAAAAGGAAAAACATCGAGAAGAGGCTACTGGGGAAGACGGCGAGATTTCAATACAAGGCTTGTGTTTACCCCCATTTCACTACATAAAAGGCAAGCCTTGTGTAACACAATACAGGTAGTCTGTAAGAAAAATTAAGCCAAATGATAACTGAGGCTGGTGAAAAAAAAAAAAATCACACCCACAAAATTTTCCAGCAAACTTTGTGTTCAGACTCTCTTATCGAAGGCGGTGAAGAATCAGATTTAGAGACAACAAGCTCTTGGTTGGGATAGTTACGCTTAGCTAGTGGAAAAAGAGGATCATCTTCATGACTAGTCAACAAGGAGATCTACATTCTGGTGAATAGGAGGGCATGGATCAAAATCGGATTGCGTGAAAGCTGACCAAGGTATTGTTGCGAACTTGAATTCATTTTGTGCTATAGACGGCTATACCAATGTAAGGTAACATCCCACAGAGCCCCAAGTTCGCATATTCAACTCATCATAAGCTGTGAAGGGATGAAGGAAGAATTTTCTCTGTGTTCCCATTCTAGATGGAGTTAGGTTCTGTACTCACTAAATCTCCGATTGGATTGGCTCCATTTTTGTTTCTTATTGGAAATCCTAACACAGTGAACGAACATGAAGAAGAGAGATTTAGTAGAATAATTGGATCACAGGGCATCTAATTTCAATTTGTGAATTCTTCAACATCAAATTGACATGTTCTCTCTCTTCCTAATCAGTTGATGTGGCAGGTGATCGCAAAAATCTAGCCAACTAAAAGTTCATGAATCACACTCAACTGCTTTCAATTACTAAAATTGGCGAATTGTTCATCCGATGAAACAATCGTGGCAAAACCAGAGGAAAATACAGAGAAAAGACTGAAATTGAGAGTGAAAAGCGAGAAAGAAAAGCAAACCTCTTTGCTATTGTGTTGTTCGACGGCAAACCGAGCGAGGCTTTCGACGTTGGTGCTGTTCTGATTGGATGAGTCGCGAATTCCTCCTAGCGTCGCCATGGTTGTTATCTGCTTCTTCTTCGTTCTCTCTTGATCGGATTAACGCTTCAACGTTCTCTCTTCTTCTTCTTTCTTGTAGGGTTTTTGGAGAAAGGTCGCGGTTCTAATTTATTGCTCTACTTGCTTGTGCTTTAGATGCTCGACGCGTCGCGTATGCGTGTCACCGTATCAACATCAGTGGCAGACGAATACAATACTCCACTGGATTAGATTTGATTCTTTATCTAACTTCACGTCTAAGTCTTGTACTTAGTGCGTCGACATCCTAAAAGCCCTGTTTGGAATGAGTAAGGTTGGTTGGCTCTTTTATTTAAGGGTAAAAGATATTTTCCACCCCTCTATTATGACTTAAAATATACATATCACTATTTTAAACATTATTTGCTCCAGATGATAGTGGTAACGGCGCCTTAACGGAGGGACAAAATAACAAAAATAGCCCTAAAATTTAACGAAATTACCCACAATAAAGGTCATTTCCTTCCCTTCTCGTCCTCATTTCCCAACCCTAACCAACCTCATCTCTGCATCCCTCTCTTTGTTCTCTTTCTCTTTCCCTTCACCTCTGCTTTTGCTTGTGTTCTTGTTCCACCTGAGTTTTCTCTAAATGTGTTTGATGGTGGTCCTCTCGGCAGAAGTCGGCAGTCGATTTGGGTTGGCTCCTCTTTCTGGTTTGTCTTTGGTGGTTGAACAGATCCATACTTCGTGACCCGAACCGACAGAGCTCGGTTCTCTCTCCGATTTCGATAACGATATCTGACCCATCAACCTGATCTTTGTTCGAATTAGTGGTTGTGGTGAAATATAGATAAAGAGACAGCCACTGATTGGTTTTTCTCCGGTGGTTGAACAGATCCACACTACCCGCCTCCCAGTCCTTTCTTTACTCATTCTGCAATTTGAAAGTTGTTAATGGGGTGTGGGGGGGGGGGGGGGGTCTAGTTTAATGAGATCCCGAAGAAGCCATAGGTTTCGCTTGTGTTCTTGTTCCACCTGGGTTTGCTCTAAATATGTTTGACGGGGGTCATTTTAAGCTCAATTTCTGGGTTTCTGAAACTTGTTCTTGGGGGTTGTCTTTACAATTGTTCTTTTTTGGTCATATGGCAATGATGAATTAGATATGTTGAATTTACGTGTCGAGAAATTGCTACAATCTTAGCGGGGCAATTAGTTTTGCAGTCATGGTAGGTGCAATCTTCTTTGCCTGTTTTCAATTATTTGAGCCTCTTGTTAAATTTTATTGTTTGCTGTTTGTTTGTTTTGTTATTATGGTTGTGTTGGTGGTGGGGATTCGGTGAATGTGGTGGTGGTGGTCAAGAACATTAAGAACATAATGAACATAATATTAAACACACAAAGGGGGTGGTATTTGTCCACAATTCATACCTTGCAATGGTAAAATGCTCACAAAAAATCAGATCCCCCCCCTGACTATCTGATTGTAACAGAAGGGTGGTACTGTCCACCCTCCATCCATTGACAGGGGTATTTGTCTCGGACATGGGGGTAAAAGGTATTTAATCATAGTGCAGGGGGTATTCGTAATTTACCCATAATGGAGGCATATAAATTCTCTTTTACCCTTTATTATAAAGATTAAGGCCACCAAACTTTTAAAAACGGACTGGAGATTTAACCGGTCAAGCACCTCGTTGAAGGTGAGCTTGGTTGAATGGTTTTTGATGAAAAAAAAGTTTCTAGATTATGGATTAAAATTTTAATTCTTTTACAAGGTTATGATTAGACAATTTTTTTTTTCTTTGCGATGATTTTAAGCTTGATTAAAAACATTAAAAAATTGTTTGGTGATAGTTTTTAAAAATGTATGCAATTGATGAAATGATATGTTTTTCTTTGTATTACACTAGATAATAACTGCTAGTGGATATAGAGACATGTGGACGATATAACTCACACGAGTACGGGGGTATCCACTTATCCATATCATAAATCTACACAACAGAATACTCCCCCAGTTTATGGTGTTTCTTTATGAACCAAGAAATCAGGTTTATTAACTTTCAGGTGAAAATACATTTTTTTCCAGTGATTCTCCTTTCTATTTCCAATGTCTCACAATCTCCCTCTCTTCAATCTCTTCCTTCATACTGGTTTAATAAACCAAAAAGAACTCTCAAACATCAACAATCACCTCTAAACAACTAGGTCCAAATCGAACCCACAACATCAACCACCCACAAAATCCTACCCAGATTATGGATATACAGGAGGAGAGGAAGAGGAAAGAAGAAAGAAATAAGAATAGCAAGCGGTGGACCACAAGTGTCTGACCGTCGTGTGTATTAATATCCGGAATTCCAGATTTATCGAACATATGGGACTTGTCGTGCACTAATTAGCACTATATACTTTGTGTGGGGAAGCAGTTGAGAGAATTTTCTAACCTAAATAATTGAAAAGCAGATATTTAAATGTTGAGAATTAATATGGGAGAAACAATCAGGACACCTCGTTTGGGGGATTGCTATGGTTCTCTTGTTGACGACGTTCTATGATTTGTGAAACACAGACGAAATTCACGTTGCTAATCAAGCAATACTAACTCACCGAGTTATCAAGTGAGCATTTTGTGCCTAGGTTAGATTAAGATCGAGTTACCAAGTTTTAATTATCCCTAAACATGCATTAACGTGGAATTCTACTCTAACGTTCACAATTCTTGCTTTCACTAAAAACGGGTGATTGTTTGCTTTTCCAATTTTAGCAATTACCGAGTTACCAAATAATTGCAAACTAATTTCTAGCTAACAAGACGTCTCCTCCAATTAACTAGATGGGATGAAGATCACAAAACAATCATAGCAAACGTAAAAACATCAATTAGGTTTATCAAAATATGAATCTCTAATCATAAAACGTGTAATCAACGTGAAAACCCTAACCCTAAACTCGGGTTCTGATCTAAGGAGTTTAGCCAATCATACTCGTGATCACAAAGACAAGATTTTGTGTGATCATGAGAAAAAACAAAGAAAAGAAGGAGAAAAAAGATCAAACTAGGTTTCCAAGGCTCCACGATGTGCTCCAAGCTCCAAGTTGATGTCCAGTCCTCTCCAATTTCTAATAGTTTGGACGTGTTTAGGATTAATTACGCAAAGTCCCAGAGAGTTTCCAAAAGTTTTTGACGCACGATCAAGTTATGCATCCTCACTATCCAGGTCGTGTGACCTCTGGGTTTGAGTGTCCAGGTCATGCGGCCTCTGAACAAGGTCCTGCAGGATCTCCTTTCAACCTGCTGAAGTTTTGTTTGCTGGAACTCATGTCGTGCGACCTCAATTTAAGGTCATGCGACCTCTGAACGAGGTCCTGTTTTGCTCAATTCCAGGTCGTGTGACCTCAATTCGAGGTCGTGGGACCTCATGCAAGACCCGGAATATCTCTTTTTTGATTTGAAATGCTCCGTTTTGCTTCAACAACTTCTCCTCATCTTCAAATCACCTTTCGAGCATCAACTCATCCTCTATCCTTCATTTTGACCCTGCTTCATGTTCCATATCTCGTTTCTTCATTCAACTTGCTTCTTGCTCTCAAATCATCACATACTTCTTTCCTCTTAAATTCGCGAGCGCGCATAGCTTCTGAAGTTCGTTTTCTCTATTCACTTTCTCCTTTTGTGCTCTGTTCCTGAAAATCATAAAACGAACACCCCGCGAAGATCAAATTTGACAAAATATGATACATAGCACTTAAAAGATGTAGAAAATGCCCGGACTTCACATTTAAGCTCAAAAACATCCTAAAGCTCGTTTTCTTCATATTTTGGCTCGAATCTCATCACTTTGGACCGAAACGTTCACAAATAACAATGTATTGTAGGAATAGATGCCCTAGAGGCAATCTAGTTTAGTATGAATTATTTGTGGCTAGAAATTCATTTATTATTTATTGGATATTTAATATAATGAAGTCCTTAGATTTACAATTGTGTTGTTTATCTTAAATATCCCTAGTCAAGTATAATGATTAATGGGACAATCATCTATAGACTAGTATGGGGTTGGATTGATATGGAGATATCACGATCCAGCACATAGGTGTGCATTAGGGAATGTTGCACTGGATTGACCCATCTCCGAGAAGGCTACATACACGTTATGTTGAGTCATAAGCGCTTCTCGCGGTGCAATGGTATTGTCATCCTTAGACTTGAAGTCACTAGATATTCTAGTTGTGGATTATTGTGATCTTGGTAGCGTTAAACGCTACACCGTAACAGGGTAGTTATAAAGGTGTGTACTGGATACAATAAGAAGCAAGCTTAGAGATCGTAGTGGACGTAGATAGGATTTGTCCCTCCCACATAACGGGAGCAAATATCCTAGGCCACTCGAGGGATAGTGCTTATAGAATGTCTGGCCAGACTCAAATAAATCAATATGGGATATTGATGTTATTTGCACGAATAAGGCTATTCCCATGGATCGAGAAACTATGGATTGGATATACGAGTGTGACTTGTATGTCTCGTGTCCAATCCGGATATTGAGACAAAGGGATGAGACAATTACTTGTACAAAGGTTGTCAAGATGACTATTCTATTAGTTGGCTAGAATTGATGTTTTGCTAGAGACCGCTCCATATTAGCAAATAGTTGCTACCAAATAGATAGAACCTATGGGGTCACACGCTATATAGAGTTGAAATAGATTTGGGAATTAATTAATTGGATTAATTAATTAGAAGGATCACTTTGCAAAACCTTGCAAACTTAGTGGGGACTAATTTGCAAGGAAGGGACTAAATTGAATTCTAGTAGGACTAGAATAAGTCCTTCAGGTAGTTAACAAGGAGTTGTTGGACTATATAAAGGACCTTCCTTCCTTCCTTCCCACATAACTTATTCTCATTAAGTGAACATAACAAGAGTGGGAGAGAACAAAAGGAGAGAGAGCAAGCAACAAGGAGGCCCGAACCGCCCCTTGCCGCCGCCCCGTCCCCGTCGGCCAAAGGAGGCCGAGACCCTCCTTTGGGTCTCGTTTTGCGTGATTTCTTCTTCCTCTTCCTATTCCGGCCTAGCACCAAGGAGTTGGGAGATCTAGGATCAACTCTAGGCGTGAATCAACTATAGAGAACGTGACATAATTCGCGTTTGAAGTCATCAAGGAGAACCCAAATGTGTGTTTATGATTCCTAACCCTTACCATCGTTATGTCTCTTGACTTGTGATCCTTGGAGGGTTTTGCATGATTTTATGTTTGATTATGCTTCCGTTGTGCGATCCATGAATCAAAACCCTACATGTATAAAGTATGAAAGGTAACTATTATGAAGGAGTCACTACCAGAAAAATAGCCTTTGGCCACACTAATTTTAGCCACGTTTAATAAATGTGGCAAATGGAAGTATTAGCCATAGGAGAATACTGTGGTTAAAATATTTTTTAATTGCCGCGGTATTTTGTAACTACCGTTGCGAAAATAACATTTAGCCACGGAAAATTAATTAACCGTGGTAGTATAAGTTTTATTAGCCGCGAGAACTTGTTTACTGTGGTTAAACTCTTTAGTGATGGCTGTCCACCGTCTGTTAGAACTAACCACAACCGTTGGATCAACACCCATTGGAGAGAACTGGTTGGTTTTAGGACTGCAACTCGGGCGGGCTGGGCGGGTTGGCACCCCTGTCCAAGCCCGAGCCCGAGTTGTGTCATGGCTGCCCAAGCCCAGCCCGACCCGGGTTAAGAGCATTGTCAACCCGCCCGAGCCCAAATTCGTATAAATCAATTCGGGTCCGGGTTGAATTCGGGTTAGTACGTTAAACTTAATATCTTTTTAAAAACACAAGAAAATAATAAATTTTTTGGCGAAAAAACAAAGCAACTAGTTCAAGAACAAAATAATAATTAAAAAAATCACCACTGATAAAAAAAAGTAACATATTCATGTTAAATTTGCTACATAATTATTTTAAAATATAATATTTATAAGTAGTGGTCATGCAAATCGGGCAATTCGGGTTAGCCCGTCTTTCGATATTTGTGCCCAAGCCCGACCCTAATTGCAATTCGGGCTGAGAATCTTTGTCCAAGCCCGTCCAAATTACCAAAACTATTTGTTCGGGCCCTATTTAAGTTCGGGCTGGGCTCGGGTTGTTCGGGTTCAACCCGCCCAAGTTGCACCCCTAGTTGGTTTCAAGGTTGGGACTTCGGAAAAACACCCAAAAACTCAATTTGTTTCTCTCTCTCTTTCTCTCTCAGATCTCCTATCTTCGATCCTCGTCTAAATCGCCAGATCGTCGAACCTCGTGTAACCATGCCTTTACTGCTAGGGATCAAACTCTAATGTCTCCGATCTGCCAGTCGGCTTCGTGGTGCTCTCACACCTCCTTTACTGTCCTTTACGCAGCTTATTTAGCTTCTCCGTCCAGCATCTCTGTAAGTCCAACATGTGGTTAGTCTATTCTCTCTCTTGAACTGTAAGCCCTCTGATCCGTAATCAAGCTAGATGCAATGAATGGAAACTGATCTATATTGTTTGTGCGCCCTTCGGTTTGAAGTAAAGATAAATACCGAAACTTGTTGAATCAACTTTGTATCAAGTTACTAGTTTTAGAATGTTGTAATACGTGTTCTGGGTTCAATTTCTAGGGTTTCGTTATGGGATTAAGATTTCCTTAACATGAGTTTGTTTCGAGTGCTCAACATATCGGTTGTTTAGTTAAGGTGGCTAACTTTTCAATTTGCTCATGAGTTATCTGATATTAGTTACCTGATACTTGATTCTATTATGTCTTGTGTTGGTGATTTTGAATTTTGTTATTCATTGTAGGATAACTTGGCTATTTAGTTCGTTTCCAAAGAAAAATTTAGTAATAAAGGGATTAATAATTATTGGAAGCGGCAACTTGTTTGTGTGGTAAGTGAATTCTGTTTTCTTTTCTTTATTAACTGGTTGATTCCCAAGTACAAGGTTGATTCTTATTCAGGCTCTTTTATGTTCAAATGTTCTTGATTGATGGAACAGTTTCCTGATTCCTTTTAGGTTTTCACTTCACTTGAATACGATGACCAATTTTTCTCTTTAAGCATTCTTGTCGGCATGAGGGAGTCTTCAGTTCATTTGAAAATATATTCCTCTCTCTCTCTTTCAACTGCAATGAATTTATCCATTCCCTTATTTCAGAGAGTAAAAATGCTTGGAGCAGTCATGCTAAAGAATAATACTTGTAGTAATAATTATACACTTATATTTACTGTATTTTGTTGGTATCCGAACACTACATCTAGGATGTGAGTTTTCTCCAAAAAAAAACATCTAGAATGTAAGTAGACACTGCTTGAAATGATTTATTACTGTATATATTCGAACATGAAGTACTCTGAACATGGGTGGCTTTGTACCTGGCTTGCTATGAGCCCCTTGTCAATTGAAATGCTATTTCAGAATTTTAAATATAGCCCTTTCAACATCTGAATTCTGAAGTAACTAGTAGAGAATGCCTGATCCCATGTAGTAAATATAAGTGTCATGCCGATTCTGAAGTAATCTGAGCCTGAGATCCTCGATTTTACAGCTCACCATGCAGACCCTGTGATCCTCTCTCATGTGTGAGAATTCTATGAGCCGCCACCCTATAATCCAACCTTGCATTTTTCATTCAGAAGTATCAGCCTCTCTGACTCCAGCACATCAGGAAAGCTCTTCTACAAATCTATCTTCCTCGAGGATTTGTTCCATCGTTTCTCTTCTAAGCTCAGTTCGTCTCCCATAATATCATAATCTACCATCTTGGTAGCCATTGTAGAGGTCTTGGAGAAAATAGAGCAGCTGTGGGCGTTTCTGGTGGTAGGATTCAGAATGTTGCGCGAAACTATCACTGACCTTGTCCTCTTATTTCGGAGTTTTGTTTAGGTTCAGCTCTACTGCTTTCATCTTCTCATCCAAATTTGCCAAATCCAAAGTATCAATAATATTCTGAAAATGACAAAACTGGCCACTGGAGAAGTGTCTGAAATTTTGAAACTTGGCGGGGAGAAATCATTGGCCTCTAAACATAAAAGCGATCCATCATGACCAGAGAATGGTCCCAAATGACCCATGCTCTGCAGGTGTAATTTCAGTTTAAAATTGGATTTACGAGAGAATAATTCAGATTTGGACCACATACAGAACGTCAGAGCGGCATGGAGGACTCTTCCGTTCAAATATATTATGTCCGAGTTGATGAGGTTTGGATTTTTTTGATGTTGCCTCATGTTTGAGTTGATTTTTTTGGGCGTATTATTAATCTGACCAATGTCGTTTTTGAAATCATGCTTCCAAACATAAGGATGTAGTCTGGTATAAATATTATGTGTTGAAATCATTCTATGTTTGATGTTGTGTATTCTTTATAACTTTGTAGTTTGACTGACATTGAAACACACCCTCTATCAAAATTTAATGAAACTGTGAAGTAACGGGGAATTTGACTTCCGTTGTTCACGTGTGTTAGTTTGAATTTACGAAAATCTGAAATTTTGTTTAGATTAGATTATGTTTTCAGTTTGATCTTAGTTTCTGCATTTTGTAGTTCCTGTATTTCAATTTGGTCAATTTATTACCAATATGTGCAGTTTAGTTTATCCTTAATCTGAGTCTTTATCTGATTTCATCCACTTTCAGTATGTGCATTCTCACTTGCTTCTATAGCACAGGGTTGTTTTCAATTGTTTCGCTTTGTTTCTTTTACAAAGTCTTGTGAGTTCAGTTTATAGTTAACTCATCTCATCTTTTGGTTCTAATCTAATAGCCTGTGCAACTTCATCTCTTATTTTAATCGTCCTTTTTATAGGTTTAAATCGACAGGACCCTTTGCTTCTGCTACTGCTGAATGATTCAAGTTGCTGAAGGAGCATCTATTCATGCACCTCCAGTGATGTAAATTGAATTAAACCCATTGGCATTTATAGCATTCCGGAAGTTGAACTCTTACACAATTGTAATGCGGTCTGATGACCCGTTTTGTAGACTTGTGGCGGGTTGTATGATGTGATGCGGGTTGAGGCGGGTTGTATGATGTGATGCAAATTGTGCACATTTGACTCAAATTTCATGTTTTGTGTATATGATTTCATCAATTTTTTGTATTACTAAGTACGCTGATCGGTCGAATTGTGTATATATTTGGTGCCATTATCAGTTTTTAAAGTTCCAAATTAGATTTCATAAAATTGGTCCTCTTTGACAACTTGGATTCTACTATTTTTCTAAAATACATATGGATGTGGCGGGTAAATAAAACTATAAAAAGCATAGTCATACATGTTGACTGTGCTATAGAAGCAAGTGACACACCCCATGATGACTCGTCGCCCTCATCATCATTAACCGCTCGCACAATAAACACTTGTTAGAAATGAGGAAAAGCATAGAGTCATACACGTTGTACAAGAAACAAAATAATCCGCCTAAAGCCAAAGCTAATGAAATCATTCAAAATTTTGATTGTATATTGTTCAAAAAATTTAATTGATTGCGTTAAATACACAGGAGCTAACCAATTGAAAGACTAGACAATCTCCTTCAGCCTACCGATGACCTATAGCAAACCTTTCCATGAGCTATCAATTTTTTTTCCGCAGCGAGGAATTTGACTGTGTGCTTCTTTCCACTTTCAGCCTCCAAGAAAAAATGCATGTCATGCCCTGGCAAGTGATGCTTGCAGAACTCAAATGGTAAATCCTATAAAATAATCGGTAATTAGCACTAGCGGGCAGACAAATACATTTTAAATCATTACTAAAGGAAAACAAATTGGCTCGGGCTTCCCAGCGAATAGGGCTCAGAAAGATGAAAACATAGCAGCATATGCATGATGAAGCTAGGATAGGCTGAAGAAAAGTCTTCCTTGAATTCCCTTGCTCTTTTAAGTGTTTGGGACAAACAATTTTTGATTGAACAGTGAAGTTCTTATTTCTCTAACTTTGGGTGTCTTGGAATGCCATGAAAATATCAATTTCTGGAACTCTTTATATCTGCATTGCTTGGTTTTTAAATGGTTTTCTTTTCTAAATTATGATTTTTGCACAACCCTAAAAAAGCTTTATAACCAATTTGTTACAGATGGCAAAGATTTTCGCACCAAATAGTTCAATTTTGACGTGATATTGGGCTTCTCTATGCAGACTTCTGGTTTTTTTTTAGGGAGAGTAAATGGTTAGTGAAGTGACCGTGTATAATGGCGTCTTGTTCTTCTCTTTTCTTACTTACTTCTCCATCATCTTCTGAAGTTACTGATCATCATCGATGTTATTAGAGTTTTTATTAACTTGATCATGCCTATATTTTTTTACTTGCTGTCCTGAAAGGAAGAAGGGGGAATTGCAGAATTTTCCTCAAGATTTTGAAGCACAGTGTTCGGTACTCATGGAGAGGGATAAAGAGTTGCAAGCGAAGCTGTCTCCTAAGTGTCCTAGCTTTATTAGGCTAATGAAGCTGTCTCATGTGACCGAGGGTTTCTGGCTGGTTAGTCCAAAAACAATCAGAATCATCAAGTCTTGTAGGATATAGATTTTTTCAAGGAAACTGATATTGATAGAAAAGATTTCCATCTTCGTGCTTTCCTCTTCTCTAAAAGCATTACACTTTCACCACCCATCTTGCTTCTCAGTGGAGGGTAGATGACTAAAAATGATTTTTCTAGATTTATACTAAATTTGTATTGGGGCCAGGGTCTTCCTCCGGAGTTTTGCAAGTTAGATTTTCCAAATATAAGTAAAACAATATTTTTGGAGGATGAAAGTGGGAAGAATACGAGGTAACCCTCTTAGTCGAGAGATGGTCACTGAGTGGTGGATGAAGACGTTATTCGCGTGATCATAAGTTACTTGAAAGCGATGTTATCATCTTTCATTTGATCAAGCCAGCTAAATTCAAGGTATTTATTATTGTTTCAGCTTGGACAAATCATTAGTTCATCAGTGAACTGCAAGCGAACCTACGTTTTGTTTCATATATCCTTATGAAGAAAATTGATGCAATTTACAAGTAATTTAGCATCACATGTAGTTCATAGTTTACAAGAAAACCAAAAGCGGTAGAAGAGATATTAATGGTGGAAAGAATGGAACTACTACCATCAAGGTTGAGATATTTAAACAAGTGAATATATATATATATATATATATATATATATATATATATATATATATTTCCCCCGAGGCGTAGCACATTTGGTACTCAGTGGGGCATGTGCAAGCTTCAAGTCTTGGCACCCGCAGCGTTGGAGTTTCACCCTTAACAGGTGGGCTCCTTGTAGGCACCATGCACTAGCCCTCCCCCACTAGGAGGTCGTTGTGTACATGATTTACCCTCTCTGATGGCTTTGGGCATTGTCAGAGGGGCAACTAGGGTGGTTGTCTCGACTTTTTTCTCTAACTGTTTGGTAAAGTTATGTCAATTCTATCCTATTAAATTTTTTCCCATTTTTCTTTTTCGGTATGAAGAAAAGAAAAGAAAAAGAAAGAAAATTTAAAGTATGACCTCGAAATTGGGACTTTACAGGATTTCCATTTTTTTTGTCTCGCTTGCTTCTTACTTGATACTAGTTTGTTTAATGTGCAACTCCATCACTTCCTTTACAGGTGTATACACTTAGAGCATATGAATCTTTTGTTACAGAAACTGGAACCGGAGAGTGTCAATTCTTCTTCTTCTTGCATCTCCTATTGCATTCCATTGTTTTTCCTAGGTTCATTCCTTCGCTTCTCGGGATTTTTAGGACTTTGGATTTTTTGCTGGTTAGTAGGCTTCATATCTGCTGATAATGTCAGTGAATGCCTTGCTTGTGGACACTGAACTCTCCGTAGAACTCCGGCAGAGCTACCACAATCCGTGTTGCTCTCATATTTGTTTTTATCTTCAATTGTTTGGATAGATGTGCTTTTTGGATTTGTATTTGGTGGTGGTTGTGGTGTAGTGGACTGGTGGTGGGGTTTTGTTGTTCTAAACCCAATGTCGGTGAGAGAGAGATAGGAGAGAGGACAGATAAGACAATTAAATGGTAGGGTGGGGGCACAATTGTCAAAAACAAAAGTTTCTTATTTTCAGTGTCCCATCTCAATGGAGAGAAAGAGCTGGGACAAAGTGATATGTATGAAGCACTTACATTTCTTACATGTCACTGAAAATTGAGTTGGCAAACATGATCTGTAATTAAATTTATTTTCAATTCTAGTGTGACAATTCATAAGTCATATATAGATATATATATATATATATATATATATATATAATCCATAATTACACACACGTATATATTATCACAAAGCAAAGTATTAAAATGATCACTTATAATGAACAAACGCTACTATCAATGTTTTCGTTGCAAAGTGATACAAGATGGTCTCTCGAGATTGTAAATTGGATTTTGGTGTAGTTTGGAATGACCTAGGAAGCCCATACTGCATATTGTAAGTGGATTTTTAAGTTGTCAATTCAAAATCCTTAATTAGACCAATTCCAATTTGGGCTCGCGACCCATCTTAACTATATTTTATTTTCTTAACCTATCGACCAGTATAAAATTGTATTATAGGGCTAATCATTTTGTATCTTGATAGTGCGCCGCACTCCCCAGTATGCTTATCTTCATGTTTTGTTGTACAGGTGCTCTTGCCCTTTTTGCAATGGATCTTTCAAAGAAATGTCGATCTCAATCTATGTGTAAGCATCCTTACTTGTTAGTTTTCAGTTATCGTTCTTCAATTTGTATAATATTGCTTTCATTTATTTGGTTATTTCAATCAATCTTGATGGATCTCCTTATTTTAGTTCATTTCATATGTGCAAATCGATCACATTCACACTACTCAAGATTACATACAAAATTTGTGAACATAAATGTTTGGTCTGGGTTATGAGCTTTCGATCTGGTTCTGGGTGTTAGAGATCTCATCGATCTAGTGGATGGCTATGGATGGAGATAGAGGAGATGGAAAATATTGATCAGCAGATGATGGATTGCTATGGATGTAGATGGAGAAGATGGGGGTTTGGGAGAAAGAGAGACGGGTGTTTAAGAGTGAGATCATCTCCACACTCTCTCTCTCTCTCTCTATCCATCCGATGAAAAACCATATTAAATGAAAATAGGGTGGGTTGGGGTGCAAGGTTGGGCTCAGGTGTAGGGTAAAATTGTCAATTCACTGGTAAAAGATTACTAAAAAGAAAAGTAGACAAAAGAGAGAGAACGCCTCAAAACGAAAGTAAGAAGAGATGGGAGAAAAAGAGGAATTATTTTTCATGGTAATTTTTGTGTGGCATAGTATTCTTTAAAAATATTTTGGAGTAAAAAATGGTTTTGAACTTGAATCAAGGATGTCTATTCCTCTACGCAAAGTAATGGCTCGCATAGACCTCAACACGAGGAGGGCCTAATCATTTATTTAAAGTATAGGCTAATTTGTAAAATCACAAATTTATTACTATATTTTTCTTTATTAAAACTGGTCCAAAACGCTTTATCCATAGCATGTGTGAGAGATCTACGGAAATAAATTAAGGGCAAATGGGGGTGACCATGACCGCGTATGGATAGGGCCATGTATCTCTAGCTAGGCCCAAGCCCGTACATTGGTGCCAAATTTAAAGGCCCATCCTCTAAAATATTGGTTTTCTAAGGCATGTTCCATAAGCAACATATAGTTCTTTGAGCGAGATTAATTTCATTTAAAAGTTATGTAGTTACACTTAAAAAGTATTCTCAATTTCAACATAAAGCTCAAATTTTTTATAAGGCTTACAAAATGATGTAAAAATGACATTCAATTTTGGATAAAGCGTGGTAATATGGTCATAAACATAATTCGGGATCACTATAATTACTACCAAAATTACTTCACATGTATTGTTATAGTAGCACAACTAGAAGTCACATGAATCATTGTAATAAAAAATTAAACATTGTGTTCTACAAAATATAAATACTTTCCTCTTCTTCCTCAGAGTTTTTTCCAAATAATTCTAAGTTGCAACAATTTTAGACATAATTTCAAGGTTTAGTGATTTTAATTATATATCAATAGTTTTTAAGGGTTTAGCATTTCTACAGTAGGATTTGGTTTTACTACATTAGAAAAGTATGTCAATATTTATGCCTAAAACTCTGTCTATGTAACATTACTCATTTGTTTCTTACCACAATATTCATTTGTAAATTTAAATGTATGAGATTAAGAGATTTTACTGGTTTATTTATTTTATGCAAGATGCTTATCACTTGGAAAAAAAGAAAATAATTCATTTATTACATCTCTTTCTTGTTGTTACTTTATGCATTTTTTTGACTTAAGTAAACATTTCACTAGGAATTTCCAATAACATGAGAAAGGCAACACCGGGAAAGTTCCCGACATATACATTAATTTTTGAATGATAGATTTTGATTATTTGTTCATTCGGTCCATTGGGTGTGTATTCAAATAAACTTAAATACGACTAATCTCTTCTCTCAAATAAGTAAATAAAAATGCAACTAAAAAATGAATAGAATAGAATGAGCCTTAAAATATTTTGTGAACTCATTACAATCCAATTATAAAACTGTATTAGTAAAAGTTAACTAATTAAGTAGGTTCCAAAAATATGAACTATTTCTAAAAATGATACCATTGAACTACTATTGCAAATGCAAACAACGATGTCTCACTCAAGTTCCACAAAAACACTCATAAATAAACTTACAAGAAAACTTTAACTTTTTTCATAATTCATAAATATAGTAACACTGACACATAGGGCACGATGTATTTCAACGTTCCTCATATTTAATACATCTATTGTTTATTCACTTCTTCTGTTTTTGCTCTTGATAATGAAAATTTTTCCCATCTGAAGAGTAGTAACGAGTCTTCCAATGATCAAGTGATACACCCTACGATGAATCTTCATCATCATCGTTAAACGCTCGCACAATATACACATGTCGTAAACGAGAAAAATACACCAGATTTTATAAACTGGACAAGAAATTAAATAATCTACCTTGAAACACAAAGTTAATGAATTGATTCAAAAAGTCATAATCGCTATATGATGATTATATATTGTTCAGGAAAATTAATTGATTACCTCGAATGTGCAAGGGCTAACCAAATGAAAGACTAGAAAATCGCCTTCATTTAATTGATGCGCTATAGCAAACCCTTTCCATGATCTATCAAATTTGTTTTCTTCGGCGAGGAATTTGACTATGTGCTCCTTCTCGCTTTCAGCCTTTAAGACAACAGGTACATCATCCAATTGAAAGTCTTTCTTGTAAAATTTAGGAGGTAAACCCTACAAAACAATAGGAATCAGAACGACCAGATTCAACTAACAATAAAATTCAATTCAAGTACTATAAAAAACCACTCTGGCTTACAAGCGAATAGGGATCAGAAAGATGATAAAATAGCAAGATCTGCTTGATAAAGCTAGGACATGCCAGGAAAAGGTCTAGATTGACTTCCCTGACTCTCTTTACTCTCTAGTACAACTGCTTTTTTAGTTCATCAGAAATAGTCTATACTCTCCCCCTCTTTGTAGGAAACCTACAAAGAACAGTTTATAAAATATGTGTTAATCAAGTTTCAAGCAAATCGTCTTGCTCTTTAATGACATAAAGTTAAAAATTTAGAAAGTTGGGGAAATCTTTAAAAACACTCACCCAGAACTAGCCCCATGGTTGTCGGTATTCTCCTGCAAAGGAAAGAAAAGGATGTGGTAATCAGAACATGTTAGCCATAGAAATTTAATGGCCTATATAATTCAATATAAATCCCAATCCATATTTTGATAAAAAAAACTCAATCGTTGAATATTGGTAAGTTAAGAATTACACATGCCAAAATAAATGTATAAAAAACTAGTATCTTTCAGTAAATAAAACAAATTCAAGAAATGTAGGCAGGCGCCCTATATGTTCTAGAAGAATTGGGTTCCTTGACCTTTCAAATTAAAAGAATAGCTACTACGCCGCGACATATGCTAAACATATCTATACGTCAACTGAAGAAATGAAGTCTACCGGTGCTGATGAGAATTTATGGTGGTGATGTGGTTCGTATAGACAAGAGGAAGGGGAAGTTGGGGAGGCTTGGGAAGAAATGCACTTGAGTGCAATGATCTTGTTCCTTGGGCTTTATATATATGAAAAATTTATGAAAACAATCACGAACTAACTGTCTCCTAAAAGACTAAGGGGTTTGAGAGTCTATGGAGATATAGTATTTTGCATGTCTGAAGAGGACAAAGCAACTGAAAATGAAACAATTGATTAAGCCCATGTGTCCATTCTAAGGAATTGATTGAACTTAAATTGGCTTTCCTGAAATGAAATGAGGGATATTTTACTTTTTCTGGATCTTTTTTCATTTATGTTTGCATAGTTTAATATCAAATTCTATCTTATGAGCAAAATTAGAAATGATGAAACTCGTGTTAAAATTGACTTAACACGAATGAAGAACCATACAAGTCAACTTTAACACGAGTTTTATCATTTCTAATTTTTCTCATAAGATATAATTTGATATTTTACTATGCAAACATAAATAAAAAAGATTTTGAAAAGGTAAAATGTCCCTCAATTCATTTGAGGAAAGCCAATTGTATGTTCAATCAATTCCTTCGCATTGACACCTGGGCTCAATCAATTGCTTCCTTTTCAGTTGTTTTTTCCTCTTCAGACATGCAAAATGATATATCTTCAGAGACTCTCAAAACCTCGAATCGTTTAGGCAACTATTAATTCGTTATTGTTTTAATTAATTTTTCATATATATAGATCCCAATGAATAAGATCATTGCACTCAAGTGCATTTCCACCCAAGCCTCCCCAACTCCTCCCCCTCCCCCTTGTCTGTACGAACCACCATCACCACCATGGGTTCTCATCAACACCGGCAGACTTTTGATCCTTCAGATGAGGTATAAATACATTTAGCCTATTTTGTGGCATAATGACTATTCTTTTAATTTGGAAAGATCAAGGAAAAAATTCTTCCATATTATGTAGGACTGTCTACCAACATTTTCTTGAAGTTGTTTCGTTTATAGAAATATGCTAAATCTTTATACATTTATTTTGGCATGTTAAATTCTTTCCAATATTCAATGATGAATTTCTAACTATGAAAATAAGACATGGAATTTATAGTGATTTATAGGCCAAGTCACTTTCTATGTTTAACTACTGCTGATAACCAACTTTTATTTCCTATGAAGGATAAAAATGACAACCACGGGGCTAGTTCTGGGTGAGTGTATTTAAGATTTCCCAGGAGTTCTAAACTTTTAACTCTTTATGTCATTAAGAAGCGAGATTATGTGCTTGAAACTTGATTAACACATATTTCATGGTCGTTCTTTGTAGCTTTACTACAAATAGGGGAGAGTAGATACCCTCTTCGATGGACTAAAAATATCAGTTGTGCCAGAAAGTAAAGAGAGCAAAGGGAGCCAAGGCAGACCTTTCCTTGGCATGTCCTAGCTTCATCAAGAAGATTTTTCTATTTTTTCATCTTTCCGAGCCCTATTCGCTAGAAAGCGTGAGTCATTTTTGGTAGTACTTGAATCAAATTTAATTGTTAGATGAGTCTGGTCGTGCTAATTACTGTTGTTTTGTAGGGTTTACCTCCTCAGTTTTGCAAGAAGCACTTACCATCGCATGATGTACCCGTTATCTTGGAGTTTGAACGCGGAAATAAGCACACATCAAATTCCTTGCAGAAGTAAACAAAGATGATGGCTCATGGAAAAGGTTTGCTATAGAATCAAATGAATGAAAACGATTGTCTAGTCTTTCATTTGGTTAGCCCTTACAAATTCAAGGCAAACAATTAATTTTCCTGAACAATATAATCATCTTATAGCGTTCATGAATCTTTTAATCATTTCGTTAATTTTGGCTTTCAAGGTGGATTAGTTTGTTTCTTGTTCAGTTTATATGACCTAATGCCTTTTTCTCGTTTATGACATGTGTATATTGTGTGAGCGGTTAGTGATGATGAGGAAGATTCATCGTGGGGTGTATCGTCGGATGATTGGATAGGTCGTTGCTATTCTTCAGAGGATGAAGATCATTCAATATTAATAGCAAAAGTAGAGGAAGTGAAAGAAGTGTAGATGTATTAAATATAAGGAATGTTGAAATACATATGATAATTAGTATCATGCCTTAGGCGCCAGTGTTACTATGTTTATGAATTATGAAAAAGGTGAAATTTGTCTTGTTAGTTGATTTATGAGTTTCTTTTGGAACTTGAGTGAGACATCATGGTTTGCGATAATAGTTCCACGGTACCATTTCTAGAAACAAGTAATTTGTTTGGAAAATACTCGATTAATTAACTTTTATAAATATATTTTTAAAATTGGGTTGAAGTGAGTTCACAAGATATTTTAAGATATATATATATATATTTCCATTTCTTTTTTTAGTTATATTTTTAGTAACTTCTTTGTGATAAGAGATTCGTCGTAAGTAAGTTTATTTCATTGCACACCGGATAGACTGAATGAACAAATAAGTATATCCGTTAAAGAATTACGAATGTGTTAGAAACTTTCATATTATTACCTTTCTCATGTTATCGGCAATTTATAGAGAAATGTTTTCTTAAATCAAAGAGATGCATAAAGTAATAACATAATAGATATGTAATAAATGAATTAACTGAAAATTTGTCAAAATGATAAGCACCTTGCATAAAAGGAATAAACCAAATAAATCTCTTAATCTCATACATTCAAAATCACTAAAACATGAAATTATGTCCATTTAGAATTCTTTGAAACAAAACTCTAAGAAAAAAAGAGGAAAGTATTTACGTTTTGATAAAACGATTCAAGTGAGTTCTGGTTGTACTACTAAGACAACACATATGAGGTACTTTACGATAAGTAGTTATGGTGAACCTGAATTATGTTTATGACCACATTACCACACATTTTTCCTAAATTTGATGTCCGTTATATATCATTCTCATAAGACATATTATAGAAGAACGCTTGAGCTTTATATGCTGCTAAGGGAACGAGCCTTAGAAAACCAAAATTTTAGAGGATTGGTCTTTAAGTTTTCCCCGAATTTATGGGGGCACTTGGGCCTAGCCAACCCTTTCCTAACACAAACATGGTCATCCCTACTTGTCCTTAGGTTTCATTTAGTATATCTTTGACGCTTAATTTGAATTGGACCATGGGAGGCTAGGAGCCATAAATCCCTTCATGGGTGGGCCAAAACTCTTGGCTGTTGACGTAAGGGTTAATTGTTAAATATATTAGGAGATTTGGCGCCGCACTCTCCAATATGCATATCATGAAATTCTTGATCGATCAGTGCGCTTGCTCTTCTAACTACAAGTCTTACAAAAAAAAATGTTGCATCTCAATATATGTATGAGAGCCACCATATGTTAATTTTCAACAACTCACCGCCTAAAATGATCAGAGTCTTCAGCCAAGGTATAAATAAGCACAATCGTCTTTCTCATTTCCTTTAGTCAAGGTTCGACCGATCTATATATATAATTTTTCTTTGATTGTTTGACTCATGGTTCGTACAACGTCGTTGTAGATCTTGAGAGAAAGATCTAGTCTTCGTTAAGAAAACATGATCAACCTCTCTTAGAGAAGAAGATGTTGATAGCTTCTCTTACTGATTTTGATGACTTATCAATACTTAAATATTGTCTTAAGCTCAAAGTCGCTTATATATCTTACCGTTCGTACTTTCCATTAGATCTTGATGATGCATGCCATTAATTTTTTCACATGTTATAACCCAAATGGTGATATATAGAAATCATATTCCATCAATTCGAGCTCTATTTTATTCGGGTGGAGGCTCGAACGCAAGATCCCAAAGGCCCTAATACTGGACTGAACGACAAGTTCCAATGAAAAAATATTAGATATTTTGATTTCATTTGTAGCATGTTTCTGAAAGTTACAAGATCAGTTATCGTTGAATTCATTTGTTTGAGTCACATGTTTATGATAATTTCGTGCCGGTGACACAATGAGAATCGGCTAATAGGGAATTGGGATTATCTTTTCAACTAAGTCGATTTTACAATAGTTACGGGACTTTTTCTTTACCACTACTATTCCGGTTCAATTTCGATCAATCATATACCAATTGACAGCTAGGGAGGTAGCTCAAGTGGTAGAGCGTTGGAAGCCTCAGTATGAGGTTTCGGGTTCAAACCTGGTTGACGACAAAAACAATCTATCGCAAGATCATCCACCAATTGTACCAAAATGATAAAAGATCAAACATTACATGCCTAGAACTGGGTATAGGGCATACGATGATGATGATTCATTTATTAAATGAAGTAGTAGGAATGAGTGTCGATAACCCCTTTCCGTTCAAATCGCAACTATCTCCCTCGCCGACGTTTTCTATTGAGTCACCGGTGAACCTCTTTCGAAACCAGGCGAACTTTAAACGACGCTTCGTCGTCGGATCTAACCTCTCTGATGAAGACAAATCGATTTTTTGCCACCGTAAGTTCAGTGATACACTGCTGGCACCTCCAAAAGGCATCTGTTGAGTCAAGATCCGTGAATGTGCTTTGGCTGGTAATTGTTTTGAGTGATGAAAGACAAAAGGCTAAGACATAAGCAGCAAAGCATTCCAGTAATCTCAAGGCCTTGAGATTGACTAAACTTCAAAGTCTTGAGTTATCTTATTCTGATTTATGTTCTAACATTTCTGTGTTGCAGAATTGGATATCTGATTATGCAAATCAGTGGTTTATGGTATATACTTTTGGATTATACTATTTATATAACACAATTGCAGATGATCAGAACAGGAAGAATCAAAGTTATCTGGGTTTAAATTTGAAATTCTTTGAAGCAGGATCATAGCTCCAAGGCCTTGAGATATGCCTTGAGCTGCTGACAATTTTTACAGAACTTAATTGATTCTTTCTTGCAGGTTATGACTCTTAGTATTGTGATTATTTACTCACTTCTAATTGTCTTAAACTTGTTTTTCATGATTCATATGTTTTAGAAGATATGCAGGTTATTGTTCTAAGTTTATTAAAACAGTTTTATCAGAAACTGTATAACCAAACAGTCTTAGTACTGTTAGCTTTCTGGATTTTGTTGTTACAGTGTTTCTATGCTGTTGCAGGGTTGTTAAACATGCAGGAGCAATCTCAACAAAATCCAAAGGATATCCACTTGAAGTTGTTTGAATTTAAGTTGAAAACAGAAGGAGGATTTGTAGGAACTGAGATCCTAAAATCTCTCAATCAGTTGCAGTTGTGGATAAAAGAGACTGGTTTGAATTTTGAAGGTGATAGAGGCTTGCAGAATACTCTGAGAGGTGTGACAAAATCGTGGGAAATCATCCATTCAAACATACCATCATTCAAGCTTCATTCCAGACTTCAGAAGATCAAATCAATCTTGTTTTCCAGAAGAACACTTCCAGGCTTCAACAGCTTATCTTCATACTGTGTTCTTCACTTTTACTTCTATCTGTGTATCTCTATATTATCTTAAACCTCACTTAACCTAGTGGTTGGTTGTTCAAGTGAACAACAAGAGGTTCTTGTTAGCTCAACAGTTAGTAGCTGGAACTAGATAGGTTTTGAACCACAAGCTGTATAGGTGTAAGGGAAATCACTTAGGCTTGAAGATCTGGGGCTGTTTCTGAGTGAGTAATAAGAAGTGTTTTCCCAATCCTGGTGGGATTAGATCCCTCAGGCAGAGATTAGGTCCATTGGGACTGAACTCTGTAAATTGCTTTGTGTTCTTTACTTTTCTATTTGATTATTATCTGCTGCACACAACTCAAATCAAACTAGGGTTTTAAAGCAGTTTAGAATTGTTCACAGCTCAAGGCCTTGAAGCTCACTATTTTGCCTTTGTAAGTTTCAGACATTTTTCAAAATCTCAAGGCCTTGAGATTTGAGTTTCACACAAAGCTTTCCTGTTAAACTTTAAGTTGTGCAAAATGTTTCCATACTCTATTCAACCCCCCCCCCCCTTCTAGAGTATCTAGGTCCTGTATTTAGTCTGCATTACACACTTTCAATTGGTATTAGAGCTTGTGTCACTGTTTTTAGATCTAACAATCTGGTGACTACGAGCAATGTAAGAGATGGTGGATTCTCACAAGGAAGGGCAGCCAACAGACCTCCATTGTTCTGTGGTGACAACTTCATGCATTGGAAGGCATTGATGAAGATGTTCATAATAGATCAAGACATGGAACTATGGGAAATAGTTCAGAATGGTCCTCATGAGTACTACACTACAACTTATGGAGTCAGAACTATCAAGTCTGAGGAAAATCTTTCAGTCACTGAACTTGAAAAGGTATCAATAAATTACAAGGCTATGAATTTGCTATACTGTGCTTTAAATGCAGATGATTTGAACAGAGTGTCAAACTGCAAGAGTGCCAAAGAAGTGTGTGATAAACTTGTGGTGACATATGGAGGAACCAGTCAGGTTAAGCAGACAAAAATCAACATTCTTCTGAGGCAATATGAGTTGTTCAAGATGAATTCAGATGAGACCATCAAGGAAATGTTCAAAAGATTTACTGATGTGGTGAAAAACCTGGAGTCATTGGGGAAGAAGTTCTCAAATGAAAAGAAGGTCAGAAAGATTCTGAGAAGTTTGCCAAAAGCCAAGTGGGAGCCAAAGACAACAACCATTGAGGAAGCTCAGGACTTGAGTCTTCTTCAGCTAGATGATCTACAAGGAAAGCTGCTCACTCATGAAATGTCCATGAAGGATGTGGAAGGTGATTTGAGTAAAAATATCAGGAACCTAGCACTTAAGGCAAAAGACAGTGAAAAGTCTCAAAGCCTTGAGACTGAGGAGGAACCTGATGATGAAGAGGCTTTAGCATTGATCTCCAAGGCCTTCGCCAGGATTCTCAAAAAGAAAAGAAACTCTGGTAACAGGGATTACAACAAAGAGAGATCAAAATCTTCAGGCAGCAAGGATTACAAAGATCATTTAGTAAGGGACCGTCCACAAAAGAAGAAGAACATGAACTTTCAGAAAAAGGATGGTGATAACAGAAGGAAGAAAGACATGATGGCATCTTATAGTGATTATGATTCATCAAGTGACTCAGACACAGAAGAAGATCAAGCAAACTTATGCTTCATGGCAAAGCATAATGAGGAAAGTTCATCAGACAGACACATTGAAGACATGGTAAAAAATTTACTTGCTAGTCCTTCCGATGTTCTTCCTGAAATTCTCAAAAGTATGTATTTGAAATGAGTAAAGTTATATAAATGAGATTTTTGCTTTAAAGATTAAGATTCATGAGCAGGTAAAAGAAAACCTAGTAGTTTCAAACAAAACTGTTGAAGTTTCTAAGACAAAGCTGGAAAAAGACTTCAAGGCCTTGGACAGCAAGTTCAAAGTCTTGAAGGTATAGATAAAAGAGGTTGTTGATCAAAACACTCTTTTAACTGAAAGATATGCTGATCTAAAGACTCATTCTGAGAATTTACAACAACATATCTTCTCTTTGACTGAGAAACTTCAAGAGTCAAAGAAGGTCCTAGCTAAGTTTATAGGCTCAGAACATAATCTAAATCTCATTCTTGGAGGAAGTCTGAAATCAATGCATAAAAGTGGGATTGGCGATAATCCAAATTTTCCAAAGAAAGGCCAAACTACTTTTGTCAAATCTGGTAGCAGACATTCTCCAAAATGTCATTACTGTGGAAAACTTGGTCATGTCAGATTAACTTGTCCCTTCAGAAGATCAGAACCTCACATTATGAGGAATACTTATCCTTATCAACTTAAGGGACATGTTAGGCAGATTTAGGTTCCAAAAGGAATTAGGCCACCAAATATGGTCGATTCTGAGTATGACTCAAAGTTCTGCACTTGGTCTAACAGCCTGTTGAGGCAATGATTTGTTTTTTGCAGGATGTCACCAAGGCCTTGAAAGATCAGAAATGGATTTTAGATAGTGGATGTTCCAGACATATGAGTGGAAAGAGGTCTCTCTTTACTGAACTTACAGAAAAATCTGGAGGAACAATCACACTTGGTGACAAAGCAAAATGCAATATCATTGGTATAGGTAGTATTGGTAATGGTTCTACAAATTCTATATCTGATGTTTATGTGGTAGATGGACTTAAGTATAATTTGCTTAGTATCTCTCAATTATGTGATAAAGGTTATGAAGCTGTATTTGACAAGGAGAAATGTGTGGTGCAAGATGAGAAATCTGCTGATTGCATACTCACTGCTCCTAGATCATATAATCTATATGCTATGAATACTAACAGTGTTGCAGGTGACAAGCTAAAATGCCTCAAGGCCTTGAAGGAAGATTCAAAGCTTTGGCACAGAAAGCTTGGGCATATTAGTATACATACTTTGAATAAAATCATCTCAAAGGACTTGGTAAGAGGTTTACCATCACAGAAATTTTGAGATGATGAGGTTTGCAAGGCATGTGTACAAGGTAAACAGACCAAAAGCTCATTTAATCCAAGAACTTTGTAAGTACTTCTAGACCCTTAGAATTGCTGCATATGGACTTGTGTGGTCCTATGAGAGTTCAGACCCCAAAAGGTAAAAGGTATATGCTTGTTATAATTGATGATTATTCTAGATTTACTTGGGTGATGTTTATTAAAGACAAAACTGAAGCTTTATCAGAGTTTTCTAGATTGTGCAAAGAGCTTCAAACTTTGAAAAACTTACCTGTTGCAATTAGAAGTGATCATGGTAGAGAGTTTGATCAACTTGACTTTGATTTGTTTTGTGCAAAGCATGTCATTTCACACAACTTTTCTGCACCTAGAACTCTACAACAAAATGGAGTAGTTGAAAGGAAAAATAGGACACTTGAGGATATGTCCAGAACCATGCTTCTTGAAAGTAATTTTCCAAAGTTTTTATGGGCATAAGCTGTTAACACTGCCAATTATGTGCTGAATAGATGCTTGATCAGACCTATTTTGAAAAAGACTCCCTATGAACTGTTTAAAGGGAGAAAGCCTACTGTTTCTTATTTTAAGACCTTTGGTTGTATTCTGTTTTGTGCATAATAATGGTAGAGACAATCTTGGTAAGTTTGATGCAAGAAGTGATGAAGGTGTATTTCTTGGATATTCTCAAACTAGCAACGCTTATAAAGTTTATAATAGAAAAACCAAGATTGTGGAAGAGAGCATTCATATAATTTTTGATGAAAGTACTAAGGATTCTCTGAGTGAAAGTTTTGCAGATCTAGATTTGAACAAGCATGAATCAGATGATGATGCTGTGAAAGAAGACAAAGGCAAAACTAATGTACATAATCAACCAGCAGAATCTCAAGGCCTTGAACCTCCTACTGAACCAAAATCTCAAAGCCTAGAGACAGAAGCTGAAACTTTCTATGATGCTCCCTCTACTGTTTCTAGAGAATACTCCTGGGTACCAAGAAAGAAGTTTAAGTACCTTGCAGACCATCAAGCTGACAGCATTATATCAGATCCATCAACTGGAACACAGACAAGAGGACAATTAAAGAACTTGTGTTCTTTTAGTGCATTTGTATCTTTCATTGAGCCTAAGAATACCAAGGAAGCTCTGGAAGATGCAGAATGGATTATTACAATGCAGAGTGGGCTGAATGAGTTTGAAAGGAACAAGGTTTGGAATCTGGTCCCCAGACCTAAAGAGAAATCAGTTATTGGAACCAGATGGGTATTCAGAAACAAGCCTGATGAGAATGGAAAAGTGGTAAGAAATAAAGCCAGACTGGTAGCTCAAGGATATAATCAGGAAGAAGGTATAGATTATGAGGAGACTTTTGCTCCTGTTGCCAGTCTGAGGTGCAGGGAGTTTGAGATGAGCTTAATGGGTGAACTTAATTTCTTTCTTGGACTTCATATATTACAAATGAAGAAAGGAATTTATGTGCATCAAGCAAAATATACCAAGGACTTATTGAATAAGTACAACATGTCACAGTCCAAGGTGCTAAAGACCCCTATGAGTTCATCACTCTCTTTAGACAAAGATTCAACTGGTAAGAGTGTGAATCAGATGGAATACAGAGGTATTATTGGATCACTATTATATTTAACTGCTAGCAGACCTGACATTATGTTCAGTGTCTGTATGTGTGCTAGATTTCAAGCAGATCCTAAGGAAAGCCATATAACTGCAGTTAATAGAATTTTTAGATATTTGAATGGAATCAGAGACTTAGGGCTTTGGTATCCAAGAAGATCTAATTTTATGTTGAGTGGCTATTCAGATGCAGATTTTGCAGGATATAAAGTAGACAGGAAAAGTACTTTTGGATGCTGTCAATTTCTTGGATCTTCATTGATCAGTTGGCATTCCAAAAGCAAAATTCTGTAGCATTATCAACTGCAGAAGCTGAATATACTGCAGCTGGTGCTTGCTGTTCACAAGTGTTATGGATTGCTCAGCAACTTAGAGATCTTGGCTACAACTTCAGAAATGTGCCAATTCATTGTGACAATACAAGTGCTATTTCAATCTCTAAGAATCCAGTTCAACACTCAAGGACAAAGCACATAGATGTGAGACATCATTTCCTTAGAGATCATGCAGAACAAGGTGATGTTGTTTTAAGTTTTATCTCTACTTCAATGGAGATTGCTGATATTTTTACTAAACCTTTGCCAGATGATAGGTTTTCATCTCTAAGGCTTGAATTGGGGATGTTAAACAAGGATGCATTGGTTTAGGGGGAGTATTAGTACCTATATGTGTATATGTGCTGGAATCTCAAAGCCTTGAGATTATACTTTCTGAAGCCTTGAAAGTATAGCTCAAAGCTTTGAAGTTTCTCAAACTGCAGAAAATCTCAAGGCCTTGAGATTGTTCTCCAGGTCTTGATAATATATGTATTTTTTAAAAAAAAAAAGAATCATCAAATATTATATCTTATCTTTTTAGATCACTGTATAATATTTGAATTACTCAGAGAATTTTCTAAAATATCCGAAAAATAATTTTTCAAGATCCTATTTTTGCATGTTGATATTGCAGAGTCCTTTTATGACTCATCCTTTTCAACCTACTTAAGCTGAAAGTCAGGGCTTTTTCTTCTCAATCTCTTCCAATTTTCTGCGACTACTCTCTCTCTATCTCTCTTTCTCTCAATCACATTCTCTTCTCAAAACCCTAAACCCTAAAATGGAGGGAAAATCAGCCAGAATTCAGCAACAGGGGAAGCCCTCCGGCAGATCCAAGAAGAGAGCAAACTAGAAGGAGAAGATAGTGATTTCTGATTTAGATTCAGAAAATACTCAAAGCTTGCATGAGGATACTCCTCCTGCAAAGAAGTCAAGGACAGAGAAGGGAGATGAAGGCTCAAGTTTTGATCCACAACAGGAGACTCAGGGTGGTGTTCAACCTAGGTCAGAGAAGAATAAAGGAGGAGAAAAGAAAAAAGGCTACTGAAGAGGAAAAAGGGAAATCGACTTAGGAAAGCCAGAAGAAACCAACAGAAGGAGGACAAGAAAAGACCAAACCCTCTGAGAAGAAGACTAGGGTTAAGCAAGTTGCTGCTGAAACTAAGAAAGGATATCAAGGTAAGAATGTACTTCCAACTGAGTGGTTTATTAGTTCTAAAGTTAAAACTTTTTGGATGCAAGGATATGCATCATCTAAGGTAGCTTTCTGTAGCATGATTTCTGATGAGTAATTGGATAAACTGGACATAGAATGTATGAGAAAATTGAGGGAAACTGCTGTTTGGAAGGTTCTAAATCCTAGTTCAAAGGCTTATCCTAGGTTAGCTAGGTTATTTTATCTGAACTTGGTGTCTGAAGGTGATGATAGAATGGTATTAACTTCTAAAGTGGCTGGTGTGGATTTGAGGTTAGATCATAGGACTTTTGCCAAAGTCTTGGGTATTCCTAGAAAATACAATGTTGGAGATTATCCTGATATGAAGGAGTGTTTGGATAAGCCAAAAGAGATGTTCTTTGTTGAAGGTGTTCCCTCTGGTCCAAAGCAGTTGACACACTCTGTGCTCAACTGTGAAGCCAAAATTTTGTTTACTATTCTGATGAGAAGTGTAGTTCCCAGGGAGAACTCAAGAAAGTTGGTAACTGATAAAGTTCTGATTTTGATGTATCTGATATCTCAAGGGTTTGAGATAGATTTGCCAACAGTTGTTATGGAGCATATGATTTATTGTGCAACCAGGACTAGAAACCATCCTCTTCCATATGCCAACCTGTTACCTCTTTTCTTTGAATATTTTGATGTGCCTGTGAAAGGAGAAGAAAAGATTACTGAAGGTTTTGGGTTGATAGATGAGACTGCACTTTAGAGGATTGGGGTAGTTCAGATTGGGAAAGGGCATTGGAAATTTTATTCTGATTTGTCAAAGGAAGAACTTGCTGAGAAGGAGTTTGTGAAGCCTAAGGGGACTGCATCTGGGAAAGGGCAAGCCAATGAGGATTACTCTCTGCTGGTTTGAGAAGTTAGAAGATCAGCAGGTTGAGATTGAAGATCTCAGGCAAAGGTTATTTGACCTGTCAACTGAATTCAACCAGTTCAAGGGCTTGATGAATACTATGAATGGGAAGTTGGATGTTGTCATCAATGGCTTGAATCTGGAGAAGATACCTTCTGCTACTAGTCATGACACCAGTGTGTATTCAGAAGAGAAGCTGGGAGATTTTCTGAAAAAGAATAAGAAGCCAATTCCAGTGGTGCTAGCTTCAAAAGATTTGTTTGAACAAACTGATGAAGAAGATGCTGGTGAAGACACAGGTGTTGATGCAGCTACAGAGGTAGTTTCAGTACAGGCTAAGAAGAAAGTGGATGAGATAATCCAAGAAGTGGTTGCTGAAGTGGAAGCTGAACAAGAAGGTAATCAGTCTGCAGAAGATGCTGCAAGTGAAGAAGAAATTGGAGAAGGCTCAGAGAAAGGCCAGACATAAAAGAAGAAGTGAAGATCAGAGACTGCCAAAGCCTTGACCCTCTATCTCATTCTCTTCTATCTTTTCTGTCTCAAGGCCTTGACTTTTTATCTAAATTTTTTGTTTTAAGTTTATTTTCAGACTCTGAGTAATGATCCTACATTTCTTCAACCTTAATTGATGAAAGTCAAAAAGGGGGAGAGTTAATGTGGTATTTGTGTTTTGTTTGCAGTATTTGGACTAGTAATAATAATAATTGCCTAGTTATTTGAATTGCCTAGTTATTTTGGTGAATTTTTGTTTCTGTGGTAATTTGTAATATTTATTCTCACTGGTTATTTGTTTGGGTTCAGTATATATATTGTATCTGCAAATTGTGGTTATTTAATTTTCGAATATGAGTGACAGGAAGATCTATGCAAGACTGTAGGTTTTGTCTTTCATCAAGGGGGAGATTGTTGAGTCAAGATCCCTGAATGTGCTTTGGCTGGTAATTGTTTTGAGTGATGAAAGACAAAAGGCTAAGACATAAGCAGCAAAGCATTCCAGTAATATCAAGGCCTTGAGATTGACTAAACTTCAAAGCCTTGAGTTATCTTATTCTGCTTTATGTTCTAACATTTCTGTGTTGCAGAATTGGATATCTGATTATGCAAATCAGTGGTTTATGGTATATACTTTTGGATTATACTATTTATATATCTAACACAATTGCAGATGATCAGAACAGGAAGAATCAAAGTTATCTGGGTTTAACTTTGAAATTCTGTGAGGCAGGTTCAGAGCTCCAAGGTTTTGAGATATGCCTTGAGCTGCTGACAGTGTTTACAGAACTTAATTGATTCTTCTTGCAGGTTATGACTCTTAGTATTGTGATTATTTCCTCACTTCTAGGTGTCTTAAACTTGTTTTTCATGATTCATATGTTTTAGAAGATATGCAGGTTATTGTTCTAAGTTTATTAAACAGTTTTATCAAAACTGTATAACCTAGTACTGTTAGCTTTTTGGATTATGTTGTTGCAGTGTTTCTATGCTGTTGCAGGGTTTTTAAACGTGCAGGAGCAATCTCAACAAACTCCGACGGATATCCACTTGAATCAGTTTGAATTTAAGTTGAAAACAGAAGGAGGATTTGTAGGAAAAGAGATCCTAAAATCTCTCAATCAGTTGCAGCTGTGGATAAAAGAGACTGGTTTGAATTTTGAAGGTGATAGAGGCTTGCAGTATACTCTGAGAGGTGTGAAAAAATCATGGGAAATCATCCATTCAAACACACAATCATTCAAGCTTCATTCCAGACTTCTGAAGATCAAATCAATCCAGTTTTCCAGAAGAACACTTCCAGGCTTCAACAGCTTATCTTCATACTGTGTTCTTCACTTGTACTTCTATCTGTGTATCTCTATATTATCTTAAACCTCACTTAACCTAGTGGTTGGTTGTTCAAGTGAACAACAAGAGGTTCTTGTTAGCTCAACAGTTAGTAGCTGGAACTAGATAGGTTTGGAACCACAAGTTGTATAGGTGTAAGGGAAATCACTTAGGCTTGAAGATCTAGGGCTGTTTCTGAGTGAGTAATAAGAAGTGTTTGCCCAATCCTTGTTTGATTAGATCCATCAGGCAGAGATTAGGTCCATTGGGACTGAACTCTCTAAATTGCTATGTTTTCTTTACTTTTCTGTTTGATTATTATCTGCTGCACACAACTCAAATCTAACTAGGGTTTAAAAGCAGTTTAGAATTGTTCACAGCTCAAGGCCTTGAAGCTTACTATTTTACCTTTGTAAGTTTTAGACAGTTTTCAAAATCTCAAGGCCTTGAGATTTGAGTTTCACACAAAGGTTTCATGTTAAACTTTAAGTTTTGCAAAAAGTTTCCATACTCTATTCACCCCCCCTTCTAGAGTATCTAGGTCCTATATTTAGTCTGCATTACACACTTTCAATTGGTATCAGAGCTTGTGTCACTGTTTTTAGATCTAACAATCTGGTGACTACGAGTAATGTAGGAGATGGTGGATTCTCACAAGGAAGGGCAGCAAACAGACCTCCATTATTTTGTGGTGACAACTTCATGCATTGGAAGGCATTGATGAAGATGTTCATCATAGATCAAGACATGGAACTATGGTCAATAGTTCAGAATGGTCCTCATGAGTACTACACTACAATTGATGGAGTTAGAACTATCAAGTCTGAGGAAAATCTTTCAGTCACTGAACTAGAAAAGGTTTCAAAAAATTACAAGGCTATGAATTTGCTATACTGTGCTTTAAATGCAGATGAGTTCAACAGAGTGTCAAACTGCAAGAGTGCCAAAGAAGTGTGTGATAAACTTGTTGTGACATATGATGGAACCAGCCAGGTTAAGCAGACAAAAATCAACATTCTTCTGAGGCAATATGAGTTGTTCAAGATGAATTCAGATGAGACCATCAAGGAAATGTTCAAAAGATTCACTGATGTGGTGAACAAACTGGAGTCATTGGGGAAGAAGTTCTCAAATGAAGAGAAGGTCAGAAAGATTCTGAGAAGTTTGCCAAAAGCCAATTGGGAGCCAAAGACAACAGCCATTGAGGAAGCTTAGGACTTGAGTCTTATTCAGCTAGATGATCTACAAGGAAAGCTGCTCACTCATAAAATGTCCATGAAGGATGTGGAAGGTGATTTGAGTGAAAATATCAGGAACCTAGCACTTAAGGCAAAAGACAGTGAAAAGTCTCAAAGCCTTGAGACTGAGGAGGAACCTGATGATGAAGAGGCTTTAGCATTGATCTCCAAGGCCTTGGCCAGGATTCTCAAAAAGAAAAGAAACTCTGGTAACAGGGATTACAATAGAGAGATATCAAAATCTTCAGGCAGCAAGGATTACAAAGATCATTTAGTAAGGGACTGTCCACAAAAGAAGAAGAACAGGAACTTTCAGAAAAAGGATGGTGACAACAGAAGGAAGAAAGCCATGATGGCTTCTTGGAGTGATTCTGATTCATCAAGTTACTCAGACACAGAAGAAGAGCAAGCAAACTTATGCTTCATGGCAAAGCATAATGAGGAAAGTTCATCAGACAGACACATTGAAGACATGGTAAAAAATTTACTTGCTAGTCCTTCTGATGTTCTTCCTGAAATTCTCAAAAGTATGTTTTTAAATTAAGAAATTTTAGAAATGAGATTTCTGCTTTAAAGATTAAGATTCATGAGCAGGTAAAAGAAAACCTGGACCTAGTATTTTAAAAAAAAACTGTTGAAGTTTCTAAGACAAAGCTGGAAAAAGACTTCAAGGCCTTGGACAGCAAGTTCAAAGTCTTGAAGGTACAGATAAAAGAGGTTTTTGATCAAAACACTCTTTTAACTGAAAGACATGCTGATCTAAAGACTCATTCTGAGAATTTAGAACAACAGATCTTCTCATTGACTGAGAAACTTCAAGAGTCAAAGAAGGTCCTAGCTAAGTTTACTGGCTCAGAACATAATCTAAATCTCATTCTTGGAGGATGTCTGAAATCAATGCATAAAAGTGGGATTGGCTATAATCCAAATTTTCCAAAGAAAGGCCAAACTACTTTTGTCAAATCTGGTAGCAGACATTCTCCAAAATGTCATTACTGTGGAAAACTTGGTCATGTAAGATTAACTTGTCCCTTCAGAAGATCAGAACCTCACATTATGAGGAATACTTATCCTTATCAACTTAAGGGACATGTTAGGCAGATTTGGGTTCCAAAAGGAATTAGGCCACCAAATATGGCTGATTCTGAGTATGACTCAAAGTTCTACACTTGGTCCGACAGCCTGTTGAGGCAATGATTTGTTTTTTGCAGGATGTCACTAAGGCCTTGAAAGATCAGAAATGGATTTTAGACAGTGGATGTTCCAGACATATGAGTGGAAAGAGGTCTCTCTTTACCGAACTTACAGAAAAATCTGGAGAAACAATCACACTTGGTGACAAAGCAAAATGCAATATCATATGTATATGTAGTATTGGTAATGGTTCTACAAATTCTATATCTGATGTTTATCTGGTAGATGGACTTAAGTATAATTTGCTTAGTATCTCTCAGTTATGTGATAAAGGTTATAAAGCTGTATTTGACAAGGAGAAATGTGTGGTGCAAGATGAGAAATCTGCTAATTGCATACTCACTGCTCCTAGATCTTATAATCTATATGCTATGAATACTAACAGTGTTGCAGGTGACAAGCTAAAATGCCTCAAGGCCTTGAAGGAAGATTCAAACCTTTGGCACAGAAAGCTTGGGCATATTAGTATACATACTTTGAATAAACTCATCTCAAAGAACTTGGTAAGAGGTTTACCATCACAGAAATTTTGAGATGATGAGGTTTGCAAGGCATGTGTACAAGGTAAACAGACCAGAAGCTCATTTAAGCCAAAGAACTTTGTAAGTACTTCTAGACCCTTAGAATTGCTGCATATGGACTTGTGTGGTCCTATGAGAGTTCAGTCCCCAAAAGGTAAAAGGTATATGCTTGTTATAATTGATTATTATTCTAGATTTACTTGGGTGATGTTTATTAGAGACAAAATTGAAGCTTTATCATAGTTTTCTAGATTGTGCAAAGAGCTTCAAACTTTGAAAAACTTACCTGTTGCATCCATTAGAAGTGATCATGGTAGAGAGTTTGATCAACTTGACTTGGATTTTTTTTGTGCAAAGCATGGCATTTCACACAACTTTTCTGCACCTAGAACTCTACAGCAAAATGGAGTAGTTGAAAGGAAAAATAGGACACTCGAGGATATGTCCAGAACCATGAATCTTGAAAGTAATTTGCCAAAGTTTTTATGGGCAGAAGCTGTTAACACTGCCAATTATGTGCTGAATAGATGCTTGATCAGATCTATTTTGAAAAAGACTCCCTATGAACTGTTTAAAGGGAGAAAGCCTACTGTTTCTTATTTTAAGCCCTTTGGTTGTATCTGTTTTGTGCATAATAATGGTAGAGAGAATCTTGGTAAGTTTGATGCTAGAAGTGATGAAGGTGTATTTCTTGGATATTCTCAAACTGGCAAAGTTTATAGAGTTTATAATAGAAAACCAAGATTGTGGAAGAGAGCATTCATGTAATTTTTGATGAAAGTACTAAGGATTCTCTGAGTGAAAGTTTTGCAGATCTAGATTTGAACAAGCATGAATCAGATGATGATGCTGTGAAAGAAGACAAAGGCAAAACTTATGTACAGAATCAACCAGTAGAATCTCAAGGCCTTGAACCTCCTGCTGAACTAAAATCTCAAAGCCTTGAGACAGAAGTTGAAACTTTCTATGATGCTCCCTCTACTGTTTCAAGGACTCAAAGACTTGAAGGAGAATACTCCTGGGTACCAAGAAAGAAGTTTAAGTACCTTGCAGACCATCCAGTTGACAACATTATATTAGATCCATCAAGTGGAACACAGACAAGAGGACAGTTAAAGAACTTGTGTGCTTTTAATGCATTTGTATCTTTCATTGAGCCTAAGAATACCAAGGAAACTCTGGAATATGCAGAGTGGATTATTGCAATGCAGAGTGAGCTGAATGAGTTTGAAAGGAACAAGGTTTGAAATCAAGTCCCCAGACCTAAAGAGAAATCAGTTATTGGAACCAGATGGGTATTCAGAAACAAGCCTGATGAGAATGGCAAAGTGGTAAGAAATAAAGCCAGACTGGTAGCTCAAGGATATAATCAGGAAGAAGGTATAGATTATGAGGAGACTTTTGCTCCTGTTGCCAGTCTGATGTGCAGGGTGTTTGAGATGAGCTTAATGGGTGAACTGAATTTTTTCTTGGACTTCATATACTACAAATGAAGAAAGGAATTTATGTGCATCGAGCAAAATATACCAAGGACTTATTGAATGTATGAGAAAATTGAGGGAAACTGCTATTTGGAAGGTTCTAAATCCTAGTTCAAAGGCTTATCCTAGGTTAACTAGGTTATTTTATCTGAACTTGGTGTCTGAAGGTGATGATAGAATGGTATTAACTTCTAAAGTGGTTGGTGTGGATTTGAGGTTAGATCATAGGACTTTTGCCAAAGTCTTGGGTATTCCTAGAAAATACAATGTTGGAGATTATCCTGATAGGAAGGAGTGTTTGGATAAGGCAAAGGAGATGTTCTTTGTTGAAGGTGTTCCCTCTGGTCCAAAGCAGTTGACACACTCTGTGCTCAATTGTGAAGCCAAAATTTTGTTTACTATTCTGATGAGAAGTGTAGTTCCCAGGGAGAAATGAAGAGAGTTGGTAACTGATAAAGTTCAAGGGTTTGAGATAGATTTGCCAACAGTTGTTATGGAGCATATGATTTATTGTGCAACCAGGACTAGAAACCATCCTCTTCCATATGCCAACCTGTTACCTCTTTTCTTTGAATATTTTGATGTGCCTGTGAAAGGAGAAGAAAAGATTACTGGAGGTTTTGGGATGATAGATGAGACTGCACTTCAGAGGATTGGGGTAGTTCAGACTGGGAAAGGGCATTGGAAATTTTATTCTGATTTGTCAAAGGAAGAACTTGCTGAGAAGGAGTTTGTGAACCCTAAGGGGACTGCATCTGGGATAGGGCAAGCCAATGAGGATTACTCTCTGCTGGTTGAGAAGTTAGAAGATCAGCAGGTTGAGATTGAAGATATCAGACAAAGGTTATTTGACCTGTCAACTGAATTCAACCAGTTCAAGGGCTTGATGAATACTATGAATGGGAAGTTGGATGTTGTCATCAAGGGCTTGAATCTGGAGAAGATACCTTCTGCTATTAGTCATGACACCAGTGTGTATTCAGAAGAGAAGCTGGGAGATTTTCTGAAAAAGAATAAGAAGCCAATTCCAGTGGTGCTAGCTTCAAAAGATTTGTTTGAACAAACTGATGAAGAAGATGCTGGTGAAGACACAAGTGTTGATGCAGCTACAGAGGTAGATTCAGTACATGCTAAGAAGAAAGTGGATGAGATAATCCAAGAAGTGGTTGCTGAAGTGGAAGCTGAACAAGAAGGTAATCAGTCTGCAGAAGATGCTGCAAGTAAAGAAGAAATTGGAGATGGCTCAGAGAAGGCCAGCCATCAAAGAAGAAGTGAAGATCAGAGACTGCAAAAGCCTTGACCCTCTATCTCATTCTCTTCTATCTTTTCTGTCTCAAGGCCTTGACTTTTTAGCTAAATTTTTTGTTTTAAGTTTATTTTCAGACTCTGAGTAATGATCCTACATTTCTTCAACCTTATTTGATGAAATTCAAAAAGGGGGAGAGTTAATGTGGTATTTGTGTTTTGTTTGCAGTATTTGGACTAGTAACAATAAGAATTGCCTAGTTATTTGAATAGCCTAGTTATTTTGGTGAATTTTTATTTTTGTGGTAATTTGTAATATTTTTTCTCACTGGTTATCTGTTTGGGTTCAGTATATATATTGTATCTGCAAATTGTGGTTATTTAATTTTTTAATATGAGTGACAGGAAGATCTATGCAAGACTGTAGGTTTTGTCTTTCATCAAGGGGGAGATTGTTGAGTCAAGATCCCTGAATGTGCTTTGGCTTGTTATTTTTTTGAGTGATGAAAGACAAAAGGCTAAGACATAAGAGGCAAAGCATTCCAGTAATCTCAAGGCCTTGAGATTGACTAAACTTCAAAGCCTTGAGTTATCTTATTCTGCTTTATGTTCTAACATTTCTGTGTTGCAGAATTGGATATCTGATTATGCAAATCAGTGGTTTATGGTATATACTTTTGGATTATACTATTTATATATCTAACACAATTTCAGATGATCAGAACAGGAAGAATCAAAGTTATCTGGGTTTAACTTTGAAATTCTGTGAAGCAGGTTCAGAGCTCCAAGGCCTTGAGATATGCCTTGAGCTGCTGACAGGTTTTACAGAACTTAATTGATTCTTTCTTGCAGGTTATGACTCTTAGTATTGTGATTAATAAGTGTCTTAAACTTGTTTTTCATGATTCATATGTTTTAGAAGATATGCAGGTTATTGTTCTAAGTTTATTAAACAGTTTTATAAGAAATTGTATAACCAAACAGTCTTAGTACTGTTAGCTTTTTCCTGGATTTTGTTGTTGCACTGTTTCTATGCTGTTGCAGGGTTGTTAAACATGCAGGACCAATCTCAAAAAACTCCAAAAGATATCCACTTGAAGCTGTTTGAATTTAAGTTGAAAACAGAAGGAGGATTTGTAGGAACTAAGATCTTAAAATCTCTCAATCAGTTGCAGCTGTGGATAAAAGAGACTGGTTTGAAATTTGAAGGTGATAGAGGCTTGCAGAATACTCTGAGAGGTGTGACAAAGTCGTGGGAAATCATCCATTCAAACACACAATCATTCAAGCTTCATTCCAGACTTCTGAAGATCAAATCAATCCAGTTTTCCAGAAGAACACTTCCAGGCTTCAACAACTTATCTTCATACTGTGTTCTTAACTTGTACTTCCTAGTGGTTGGTTGTTCAAGTGAACAAAAAGAGGTTCTTTTTAGCTCCACAGTTAGTAGCTGGAACTAGATAGGTTTGGAAGCACAAGCTGTATAGGTCTAAGGGAAATCACTTAGGCTTGAAGATCTAGGGTTTTTTCCGAGTGAGTAATAAGAAGTGTTTGCCCAATCCTGGTGGGATTAGATCCCTCAGGCAGAGATTAGGTCCATTGGGACTGAACTCTGTAAATTGCTATGTGTTCTTTACTTTTCTGTTTGATTATTATCTGCTGCACACAACTCAAATCAAACTAGGGTTTAAAAGCAGTTTAGAATTGTTCATAGCTCAAGGCCTTGAAGCTTACTATTTTGAGACAGTTTTCAAAATCTCAAGGCCTTGAGATTTGAGTTTCACACAACGCTTTCCTGTTAAACTTTAAGTTTTGCAAAAATTTTCCATACTCTATTCAACCCCCCTTCTAGAGTATCTAGGTCCTGTATTTAGTCTACATTACACACTTTCAGCATCTATATGGATGAGATCGAGAGCTCGGAGGAAGCTGATAGAGATGCAACCTGATTTTCGTCGTTTGCTACGTCGGAGGCACGAATCTGTGTTAAAATCAAAGGAACAACTCTCCTAAAACTCCACCGCCCCTGGAGTAAACCCCTAGTCATTCATATCCTAGGGAGGGAGCCAAGCTATACAGTTCTCCATGGACAATTAACTGCTCAGTGGATCCTGGCGGGAGGATTCGAGCTCACTGATCTGGATAACAACCACTTCTGTGTTTGTTTCTTCTGCAACGAAGACTACGAACGAGTTCTTACCGGCGGCCCTGGGATGTTTCAAGGAAGATACAACACCGTTCGCTGGTAGACTCTTCATTTTGACCCGTTCGGACCTGCGGTGAGTACCACGCCGGTCTGGATCAGGCTAAAAGGTCTTCTCGTTGAGTACTTCGATGAGGATTCCTTGATGGATATGGGATCGATATTTGGGAACTAGATTAAGATCTATTGGTTCAAAATCACGGCTTCCAGGGGATATACGCCAGATTATGCGTCAAAGTTTAATTCCGGCTATTTGTTTGAATGAGAAGAAAACACCAGTCGAGTATAAAGGTCTCGGAGTTATTTGCTTTGAATATGGGATTTACTTTCATCGGAAGGTGGAGTGCCCTAGATTGAGACCGGTGATGGACACGCCTGTTCTGGCAGAGGTTATGGTGTAAGATTCAGGTGATATGGAGGCGAATAGTGAAGGCTCTAAACAAGTATCGGAGCCGAAGAAGACGCTGGACTTTGGTCCATGGATGATCGCGACTCCTAAACTTTGAAAGCATATCTGCCGTCCACATGGCAGTTCCGCTAATGATACCACAGCAGATTGCAACCAAGAGGTGGGCCAGCAGTCCTGGTGTGAAATTTTTAATCAATTAGAGGAGGAGCGTAATTGTGGCCGTAGGGGATCATTACCTTGGCCAGTTAATACAGCTGGTGGTACGCGTGACTTCAGTAGTGGGAACCCAATGACACCACATGGTCCGAGTAAGGACAAAGCGCTTGCAATTTTACGTCTCAATATTGATTGTTTCTCACGTAACCAATCTGTTTACCACAATGTCCCAACAAAATTCCGATACGTCAAAAGTTTCCAAATTAAATATTTAACATATGGAAAGACCGTTCAGAAACCGGATAAAAAATAACTATTCCCAAACATAGTAATTGTATTATCATTAATTCCACAGTACCCGGGTAGACCAGTGACCACAATCAGACATAGTAGACCTTAAGTGTTGCAACACCACCCTAAGAGCGTCAATCACAGGAGTGGTATCTAGATGTTGGACCCTAGCTAACAAGGCAAAGAGACGGGGCACGCGAAGTCCCGCATTTTAGGGACCAAACCCAAGGGATCAAAACCTAAGGGGCACACGAAGTCCAGCATTTTAGGGACCTGATTCCAGGGGATCGAAACCCGATATAAGTAGCATAACTGGTTCCGGTACATGCGAATCGTTTTACTTTAATCTCAGGATCAAACCCGAATATCTCTTTAGGGACTAATCCAGGGAATCTTCACCCAATATAAGTAACTTCGGGGATCTAAACCGAATATCTCTGGGACTAATCTCAAGGAATCATCACCCAATATAAGTAACATCACTGATTCGTACAACATTACGTGATTACTGATTCATGACCAAGTGTGATAAATATTTCAAGATCAAATAATATTTCGAATATTTTAAAACAAACAAACACATTTATCATGTAGGGGTTGAATACGACAACTATTTTTCAATTAAACAAGTAGTGGGCACGAAATAAGCTGGCACACAAGGCTAAGCATGTAAAACTCACAAGTATATTTTGAGACAGAATAAGAAAATCACGTTTGACACGAAGGAAGCTAGGCACGCGAGGCTAAGCATGTAAACTCACCTGAACCAATCACATAAAAGCTCCTACGACTAATTGTAGTCCTCGTTTACGGACTTTCCGCCTACAATTACCAAGTTTCTAATTAAAACGACAATAATTCTAAATAAATGAATGCACTAGCTCTATATGAATGCTCGACTAGGTCGAATATGAAGTTTAATAACTATATGAAATCGCTACGTATTTATATAAACAAAACAATCGCGGCATTTAGTATCAAAACAACATTTATACATTCACAAATATTTTCTTTAGTTTTTTTTTCCCATAAATGATTTATTATAACCAAATACTAAACACATATTTTATTGAAATATTTTTCCTATTCTACATTAGTAAGGATTGGATATCGACTACAAATTCAGATATCTAATGGTTCTAGTTCTGAGCCTGAAATCTATTGAATCACTGTACATACACTCGGTATGCAATATGCAGAACTTGTGGTAGGGGGGTGAACATAATAAAACACACTACATAATTCAAACCAAACAAAACGAATACTAGCAAATACTTATCGTCCAACACAAATCTTAGAAGGAAGTAAGCCAACATTGAATTTCTTTTTTTTTTTGAGAAACAACAGTGAATTTCATAGTGGTGCTCAGAATCAAAATTTTTTCCTGTGTACCCAAAGCTACAAGAAATAGAGAGTGGTGTTCAATATTTTCGCTCAAATCCAACCCAATAGTACATACATAACAACAATCTAAATTTGGCATGGAAAACTCACTAAACTCAGTGTGCCGATTAACTGATTGAGGTAGCAGTAGCATCGAAGGAAGTTTATCTTTCATTGGTAATATTGATGCGTTGTTTTAAAGACGATGAGGTTAATGCTAATCTGGAACAAAGATATGTACCTACTGAATTAGAAGAATTGACCATTATATAGGAACCCTAAATATCCTGAGTAAAAATCAATCAAGTTTTGGGGTCAATTTCAAGAATTCTAACAATCAGGATGTTAAACCAGTTGGTGCTACAGAGAAAACCCATTGTTGGATAAAATTAGGGAGCAAACGAATTGTTTGAAACAATCCTATAGTTGCTGAAACTGCTACGTCGAACACAATATATCAGAGCGAGATTGGGACATCTAGATCGTTATACCTTGTTTATGGTTCTCTAATCAACAATACAATGAAAGAGAAGCACGATGATTCCCTCATCTGTTGATGAACCATAGAAATGGCAAGGAAAATAGAAGAAAGTCGTGAGTAGACATAACCTAAGAAAATCTGTGAGACGAAGAAGAAAAACAACCTTCAATTGCTTCCTTCGATCTCTGAGAACCATTCAATTGCTTCCTTCGATCTCTAAAAAACCTTGAATTGCACCTCCGTACAATTGTTTTCTCAGCCAGAAGAGACTTTCTCTAACTGCCATGAACAAGGATTACGGTCTCAATGTTTGAATTTCAAATCCAATTTCTTCCTTCGATCTCTGAAAACCTTTCATCTTGTCCATGTAGATACTTCCTCCCCTCCATGACCCAACGGATGGACTTGGGGTTCTTGCTTGGGGTTGCGATTTGCCAAGAAAGCAAGAAGATAGGGACAACGAGGCACACAAAGAGAGAGAGAGAGAAAGGTCGACTGTTCTCGATAAAGACGATGACAGATGCATGGTTCTGGATCAATTCTCCATCGACCTTTGATTTATCTGAAATTCAACGTTTAGGATTAAGGCAACACGCCTTTGTATTTTGAGATAAAAAATTGTGTTTTTCGCGAGAGGATTTATGTGTCATCGCATAAGAAATGATTTTATTTATTCAATTTTCGATGGCACTATTTTTCGGTTTAAATTACAATAATTTGAAACTAGTTTTTCTAGCCATCCCAAAACTTTGTCACAAAAGACCATTTTTCTTGTAGTGTAACGTTGTGCGAATCAGCAATGTTACTTATATTGGGTGATGATTCCCTGGGCTTAGTCCCTAAAGAGATATTCGGATCAGATCACAAGAGTTACTTATATTGGGTGATGATTCCCTGGGCTTAGTCCCTAAAGAGATATTCGGGTTCGATCCCGGAGTAAAGTAAAACGATTCGCATGTACATGAACCAGTTATGTTACTTATATCGGGTTTCAATCCCCTAGGCTCAGGTCCCTAAAATGCGGGACTTCGTGTGCCCCACAGGTTTCGATCACTTGGGTTTTGGTCCGTAAACTGCGGGAATTTGCGTGCCCCGGCTCTTTGTCTTGTTGTCTAGGGTCCAACATCTAGATACCACTCATTTGATTGACGCTCTTAGGGGGGTGTTGCAATACTTAAGGTCTAGTATGTCTGATTGTGGTCACTGGTTACCCGGGTAGTGTGGAATTAATGATAATACGATTACTATGTTTGGGAATATTTATTTGAATCCATGTTCTGAACGGTCTTGCCATATGAGAAAGATTTAATTTGAGAACTTTTGACGTATCGGAACTTTATTGGGACATCGTGGTAAACAGATTGGTTACGTGAGAATTAATCAATATTTGTTAACGTTGTTGCTTTGTTCTCGAAAATTTGTTTTAATCATACTCTGTTACTCTTGTTTTACTTAACACGTGACCTAGTAGCCTTTCTCAGCTTCCTGTTTTTACATGCTAAGGTGTATCTCACTCATCATTTCTTGTTGACTTTCGAAAAACTGCGGTCTTTGTTTTATTCCCTCGCATGTTTAAGAGCTGGGACTATGGAGTAGCGGTATTCGAGACTCACATAGTTTAGCAGGCATCATCACTTTACAATGAGAACACTAGTTTAAATTCATTATCCTAATGTTGTAGCATGTATTGTATCCTAAATACGATAATGTAATAACTTTTTATGTAACTTTTATGGGATGTTTTGTTCTCGATTACCGCTATTCCAGTAGCACTCGCCCGGTCTCTACCGAGCCAGATACGTGGAGTGTTACATGTGGTATCAGAGCATGGTTCGTTCCAATAAGGGATTTAAAAACATGTAGGGTAATCTAAAATGAACATAGGGAAAGTTAAAATGCGAAAAGCCGGGGATTTGGGGTGTTCTCACTTACTGACTCTCGTGTGATAAGTTGCTACCTGTTATCTGACATTATCCCATTTTGTGTTGTGGCCATTGTGATGATTCGGACGTGCGATTGTCCTTTATATAAGTCGATTCGTCTATGTGTATTTGACGAGATATATTATGTGGATGGCTCGTAATTGTCTATTCACTAGCACTAAAATTTCTCGTGTTATGGACTATCGTATGTGGAAGGTAAATGAAGGTTACATGTTGATTCTTGTGTGTTACTTGTTCTATTGGCTACTTCTAGTTCTTGAAATTATGGTCGGACTGGGGTGACGATCCCATGTACCGTACTAGCTCGAGGAACTAAAGGACTGGGGTGACGATCCTATGTACCGTACCTATGGACCTCGTGGCATGCCTTGTATTCATTGGTTTCCTGCTAGGTGTTAAAGCATTAGTGGTGACTCTAAGATCTGAGACCCTAGTTTCTCGCTCAAGCTTCGACGACGAAGCTTAGTCTAAGGGGGGAACGATGTAACAACCTGTATTATACTCTAGGGGTATTTCGGTAATTAACTCATCGTAGAGATTACCTTGAATGTGAGAACGTACTAGTTCAGTGTTAGTACTAGTCATTTGAGAAATTTGATGTGATGTCGTAGTAATTAATGTTTTATTTTATGAATTTTGCTAAGTTAAGTTATTTTCATAAAATACTAATAAGTTGAGTTATGTCATGTTTTGAAAATTTGGGGGTGCAGTTCTATTTTTCAAAATTTATAGTATCTAAATACTTTTATACGTATCTATACCTACAATTCATCTCCTTATATTTATACTGGTCACTATACGTATACCGTACCGTATAACTATGTGTATAATACTATAATTATACTTATACACATATTATGATTATGTAATTAAAAAAAAAGTGAGAAAGTTTTTGTGTCCTCCAAGAGTCTGCCAAATTTTGCTTCCTCCAACACCTCTTCTCTTCTCTTTTATATAATAATCTTCTTCCTCTTCTTCACTTCACCATCACCAACAACACCACCACTACCACCTTCGGCCACACACGACCACATCACCATCATCCCCCTCTCATCTCATTTCCTCCTCCACCCATATCCCTCTCTGTCCCACTCTGCCCCGAACAAAGCAGCAGCAGCAGCTGGTGGTGGCAGCGGCTGAAGGCCACCACCACCGCCACTGTCCTTGACGGGAAGGACCGCCGAGCACCACCACCCCTTGCTCTCATTATTCAACCTCTGTCTATTTCTCTTTCCCCTCTCTTCCGCGACCAGAAGAACCAAAGAAGAAGCAACAGAGGCAGCAGTAGCTGTCGTAGCAGCAGAAACATGCACCACCACTGTCCACCATTTTTACCGACTACGAGCTCCGAGCGCAACCAACTTGGCGTTACCCTTCCCTAATCGCAGCTTCTCTGTACTCCTGAGCCTCCAGGGATCACGATAAGACCTCGATTGAAGGCTGCAGAAAGCCCTGAATTCACTGTAAGCCAGCCACCGTCGCCGAACCTCCATGGATTCCGAGGAAATTTGAGCCCATCAAAACGAGAAACACCCACCTCTTAAAATCACTCCGAATCATCTCCTGGAGGTCCGACCAAGCTTTAGGATGCCTAAACCGAGGCCAAGAACAGTCGGAGAAGCGCCGTCGAGTTCCAACTCCGGCGACATTTTCAGCGACTCGACCCTCTCCGTTTCTCCACCACTTCTCTCGATTCTTGGGTTGGGTATGCTCTAAATCTCCTCCGGAGTTGTTTTTAGTATTCAAAATCATGTTTTTATCACTACAATTCGTGTTTAGATCGGAGAGACTGAGTGTGTTCTTCGTTGAGGTCTTAGTTGCATTTTTCAGAAAGTTGTGGGTATGTCTATTGTTTGGGAAATTGTTATTTAATTGGTGGGGGGGTAACTTGTAGAATTTTCAAAGAACTGTAGGGGGGATGATTACGTATTCTTTATTTATATTTATAAGTTTATTCGCTTACAACTATTAATAATATTTGCTAAACTATATTTCAAGTGAATAAAATAAAAGAATGCGTGGGTAATAAAATATGTGTTTAGTAACTGGTTATAATAAATAATTTATGGGAAAAAGCTAAAGAAAATATTTGTGAATGTATAAATGTTGTTTTAATACTAAATGCCACGTTTGTTTTGTTTATATAAATAAGTAACGAGTTTATATAGTTATTAATCTTTTACGAACAAGCATATTTGTTAAAAGTTGTATTTCTAGTCAAAATAACTCTTTATAAATGTAACAATTGCTCTTTTCTTACTATTACTAGTAATTATTATATCATTGTTTATTTTGATATATTTTGACTAGATTATTTAATATCAAGCTATTTAAAAAAAAAACTTCTTTATATAAATAAGTATGTGACTTAAAGGCGGAGTTATTGGGATAACTGAGGATCGTGAGAGTTTGACTTGGTATTCGGCCTAGCCGAGCATTTGTATAGAGCTAGTGCATTCATTTATTTGGAAGTATTGTCGTTGTAACTAGAAAGTTGGTAATTGTAGGCGGCAGTTCCGTAAACGAGGACTACAATAGTCGTAGGAGCTTTTATGTGATTGGCTCATGTGCGTTTACATGCTTAGCCTCGCGTGCCTAGCTTCCTTCGTGTCAAACGTGATTTTCTTATTCTGTCTCAAATTATAGTTGTGAGTTACATGCTTAGCCTTGCGTGCCAGCTTATTTCGTGTCCACTACTTGTTTAACTTAAAAATAGTTGTCATATTTCACACCCTACTTGATAAATGTGTTTGCTTGTTTTAAAATCTTCGAAATATTATTTGATCTTGATATACTTGTCACACTTGGTCATGAATCAGTAATCATGTAATGTTGTATGAATCAGTAATGTTACTTATATTGGGTGATGATTCCATGTGCTTAGTCCCTAAAGAGATATTCGGGTTAGATCTCCGGAGTTACTTATATTGGGTGACGATTCCCTAGGTTTAGTCCCTAAAGAGATATCCGGGTTCGATCCAGGAGTAAAGTAAAACGATTCTCATGTACTGGAACCAGTTATGTTACTTATATCGGGTTTCGATCCCCTGGGCTCAGGTTCCTAAAATGCGGGACTTCGTGTTACCCTTAGGTTTCGATCCCTCGGGTTTTGGTCCCTAAAATGCGGGACTTCGCGTTCCCCAGATCTTTACCTTGTTGGCTAGGGTCCAGCATCTAGATACCACTCCTTTGATTGACGCTCTTAGGGGGGGGGGTGCTGCAACACTTAACGTCTAGTATGTCTGATTGTGGTCACTGGTCTACCCGGGTACTATGGAATTAATGATAATACAATTACTCTATTTGGGAACAGTTATTTGTAATCCGTGTTCTGAATGGTCTTGCCATATGTTAAAGATTTAATTTGGGAACTTTTGACGTTTCAGAATTTTATTGGGACATCATGGTAAACGGATTGGTCACGTGAGAAACAATCGATATTTGTTAACGTTGTTGCTTTGTTCTCGAAAACTTATTTCTCAATTTCTGTTACTCTTGTCTTACTTAACACGTGACCCTGTAGCTTTTCTCAGCTTCGTGTTTTTACATGCTAAGGTGTTTCTCACGCAGCATTTCTTGCTGACTTTCGAAAAATTGTGGTCTTTGTTTTATTCCCCTGGAGGTCTAAGAGCTGGGACTATGGACTAGAGGGATTCGAGACTCACATAATTTAGCATACATCATCGCATTACAATGAGAACACTAGTTTCAGTGTTAGTACTAGTCATCGCATTACAAGGTAATTAACTCATCGTAGAGATTACCTTGAATGTGAGAACGTACTAGTTCAGTGTTAGTACTAGTCATTTGAGAAATTTGATGTGATGTCGTAGTAATTAATGTTTTATTTTATGAATTTTGCTAAGTTAAGTTATTTTCATAAAATACTAATAAGTTGAGTTATGTCATGTTTTGAAAATTTGGGGGTGCAGTTCTCTTTTTCAAAATTTATAGTATCTAAATACTTTTATACGTATCTATACCTACAATTCATCTCCTTATATTTATACTGGTCACTATACGTATACCGTACCGTATAACTATGTGTATAATACTATAATTATACTTATACACATATTATGATTATGTAATTAAAAAAAAAGTGAGAAAGTTTTTGTGTCCTCCAAGAGTCTGCCAAATTTTGCTTCCTCCAACACCTCTTCTCTTCTCTTTTATATAATAATATTCTTCCTCTTCTTCACTTCACCATCACCAACAACACCACCACTACCACCTTCGGCCACACACGACCACATCACCATCATCCCCCTCTCATCTCATTTCCTCCTCCACCCATATCCCTCTCTGTCCCACTCTGCCCCGAACAAAGCAGCAGCAGCAGCTGGTGGTGGCAGCGGCTGAAGGCCACCACCACCGCTACTGTCCTTGACGGGAAGGACCGCTGAGCACCACCACCCCTTGCTCTCATTATTCAACCTCTGTCTATTTCTCTTTCCCCTCTCTTCCGCGACCAGAAGAACCAAAGAAGAAGCAACAGAGGCAGCAGTAGCTGTCGTAGCAGCAGAAACATGCACCACCACTGTCCACCATTTTTACCGACTACGAGCTCCGAGCGCAACCAACTTGGCGTTACCCTTCCCCTAATCGCAGCTTCTCTGTACTCCTGAGCCTCCAGGGATCACGATAAGACCTCGATTGAAGGCTGCAGAAAGCCCTGAATTCGCTGTAAGCCAGCCACCGTCGCCGAACCTCCATGGATTCCGAGGAAATTTGAGCCCATCAAAACGAGAAACACCCACCTCTTAAAATCACTCCGAATCATCTCCTGGAGGTCCGACCAAGCTTTAGGATGCCTCAACCGAGGCCAAGAACAGTCGGAGAAGCGCCGTCGAGTTCCAACTCCGGCGACATTTTCAGCGACTCGACCCTCTCCGTTTTTCCACCACTTCTCTCGATTCTTGGGTTGGGTATGCTCTAAATCTCCTCCGGAGTTGTTTTTAGTATTCAAAATCATGTTTTTATCACTAGAATTCGTGTTTAGATCGGAGAGACTGAGTGTGTTCTTCGTTGAGGTCTTAGTTGCATTTTTCAGAAAGTTGTGGGTATGTCTATTGTTTGGGCAATTGTTATTTAATTGGTGGGGGGGTAACTTGTAGAATTTTCAAAGAACTGTAGGGGGGATGATTACGTATTCTTTATTTATATTTATAAGTTTATTCGCTTACAACTATTAATAATATTTGCTAAACTATATTTCAAGTGAATAAAATAAAAGAATGCGTGGGTAATAAAATATGTGTTTAGTAACTGGTTATAATAAATAATTTATGGGAAAAAGCTAAAGAAAATATTTGTGAATGTATAAATGTTGTTTTAATACTAAATGCCACGTTTGTTTTGTTTATATAAATAAGTAACGAGTTTATATAGTTATTAATCTTTTACGAACAAGCATATTTGTTAAAAGTTGTATTTCTAGTCAAAATAACTCTTTATAAATGTAACAATTGCTCTTTTCTTACTATTACTAGTAATTATTATATCATTGTTTATTTTGATAAATTTTGACTAGATTATTTAATATCAAGCTATTTAAAAAAAAATACTTCTTTATATAAATAAGTATGTGACTTAAAGGCGGAGTTATTGGGATAACTGAGGATCGTGAGAGTTTGACTTGGTATTCGACCTAGCCGAGCATTTGTATAGAGCTAGTGCATTCATTTATTTGGAAGTATTGTCGTTGTAACTAGAAAGTTGGTAATTGTAGGCGACAGTTCCGTAAACGAGGACTACAATAGTCGTAGGAGCTTTTATGTGATTGGCTCATGTGCGTTTACATGCTTAGCCTCGCGTGCCTAGCTTCCTTCGTGTCAAACGTGATTTTCTTATTCTGTCTCAAATTATAGTTGTGAGTTACATGCTTAGCCTTGCGTGCCAGCTTATTTCGTGTCCACTACTTGTTTAACTTAAAAATAGTTGTCATATTTCACACCCTACTTGATAAATGTGTTTGCTTGTTTTAAAATCTTCGAAATATTATTTGATCTTGATATACTTGTCACACTTGGTCATGAATCAGTAATCATGTAATGTTGTATGAATCAGTAATGTTACTTATATTGGGTGATGATTCCATGTGCTTAGTCCCTAAAGAGATATTCGGGTTAGATCTCCGGAGTTACTTATATTGGGTGACGATTCCCTAGGTTTAGTCCCTAAAGAGATATCCGGGTTCGATCCAGGAGTAAAGTAAAACGATTCTCATGTACTGGAACCAGTTATGTTACTTATATCGGGTTTCGATCCCCTGGGCTCAGGTTCCTAAAATGCGGGACTTCGTGTTACCCTTAGGTTTCGATCCCTCGGGTTTTGGTCCCTAAAATGCGGGACTTCGCGTTCCCCAGATCTTTACCTTGTTGGCTAGGGTCCAGCATCTAGATACCACTCCTTTGATTGACGCTCTTAGGGGGGGGGGTGCTGCAACACTTAACGTCTAGTATGTCTGATTGTGGTCACTGGTCTACCCGGGTACTATGGAATTAATGATAATACAATTACTCTATTTGGGAACAGTTATTTGTAATCCGTGTTCTGAATTGTCTTGCCATATGTTAAAGATTTAATTTGGGAACTTTTGACGTTTCAGAATTTTATTGGGACATCATGGTAAACGGATTGGTCACGTGAGAAACAATCGATATTTGTTAACGTTGTTGCTTTGTTCTCGAAAACTTATTTCTCATTTTCTGTTACTCTTGTCTTACTTAACACGTGACCCTGTAGCTTTTCTCAGCTTCGTGTTTTTACATGCTAAGGTGTTTCTCACGCAGCATTTCTTGCTGACTTTCGAAAAATTGTGGTCTTTGTTTTATTCCCCTGGAGGTCTAAGAGCTGGGACTATGGACTAGAGGGATTCGAGACTCACATAATTTAGCATACATCATCGCATTACAATGAGAACACTAGTTTAAAATTATTACCCTAATTTTGTAGCATGTATTGTATCCTAAATACGATAATGTAATAACTTTTTATTTAACTTTTATGGGATGTTTTTTTCTCGATTTCCGCTATTCTAGTAGCACTTTCCCAGTATCTACCCAGCCTGATACGTGCAGTGTTACAGAATCGGGTTGTTGGGTTGAGAAATTTATACATCTGTTCATGTTAGGGGGGTAGTTTTGTATTTTCTGAAAAGTTGAGGGTTTTTGTGCATCATAAGTAACTGCATGTGTAACTAATGTCTTTTATGAAAGCCTGGGGGGTTCACTTGTTTTTTACATAAATTGAAAACTAAAACATGAAATTAAAAGTGAAATTTTTGTATTAGAATTAACTCCTAACATTTCTAGTCAATCATTCCATCTCTCAGCTGACTTAAGTCTCTTGGCTGCCCTGATGAGTTCACCTGTAACACTCCCCTAATCTGGCTCGGGAGAGACCGGGAGAGTGCTACTCGAATATCGGAGATCGAGAACAAAACATCCCATTAAAGTTAATAACTAGTTATTACATTATCGTATTTAGGATACAATACATGCTACAACTTTAGGATAATGATTTTAAACTAGTGTTCTCATCGTAAAGTGGTGATGCATGATAATCTACGTGATTCTCTAATCTCGCTACTCCGTAATCCCAACTCCTAGACCTACGGGGGAAACTAAACAAAGACCGCAACTTTTCAAAAGACAGCAACAAATACTAAGTGAGATACACCTTAGCATGTAAAAACAAAAAGTTGAGACAGGATACAGGGTTACATGTTTAAAACAGTTCAAGAGTAACAGCGAATGAGTATAACAACCGATTTTCAAGAACAAAGCTACAACATTAACAAATATTGATTATTTATCACGTAACTGATCCGTTTACCGCGATGTCCCAATAAAATTTCCGATACGTCAAAAGTTTCCAATTTAAATCTATCTCGTGTGGCAAAGCATGTGCAGAACGCGACTTAAATATAACTGTTCCCAAACGTAGTAAACGTATTATTATTAATTCCACAGTACTCGGGTAGACCAGTGACTACAATCAGACATTCTAGATCTTAAGTGTTGCAACACCCTCCTAAGAGCGTCAATCAAAGGAGTGGTATCTAGAAGCAGTACCCCAGCCTACAGCAAAGGACTCGAGGTGCACGTAGTGCCATATCTTTAGGGACCAAAGCCCAAGGGATCATCACCCGTAATAAGTAACATAACTGGTTGCGGTACATGGGAATCATTTCACTTTACTCCGGGGATCGAACTCGAATATCTCTTTAGGGACTAAGCCCAGGGAATCATCACCCAATATAAGTAACTCCGGGGATCTAACCCGATTATCTCTGTAGGGACTAAGCCCAAGGAATCATCACCCGATATAAGTAATTCCGGGGATCTAACCCAATTATCTTTTTAGTGACTAAGCCTGGGGAATCATCACCTGATAACATCACAGGTTCGTACAATATTACGTTATTACTGATTTCTTATCATGTGTGACAAATATTTCAACTCAAATAATATTTTGAATATTTTTTTTTCACCAGCACTGAAAGAAATTTATAACATCGAAAACGATTACAATAAGGTAGGGGAATACCCCTAAGATGAAAAAAACAACGAACAAAGAAACTACCTACTGCCAATAAAAGTCCAACCTAAATGTCATCTCACCAATGGGATAATGCTCAAAGGCACCCAAAGCAAACCCAGAAAAATTAGAAATGGGCCCGGCGAAAACCAAGAGCCTCCTAACCCTCTAGACTACAAAACAACCCAAACAATCAAAGCCCAACACAAGCCTGACAAAGAGAAAAGGCCAAAGGCCATGAAGAAGGCCCAACAAGACAGCAGCCCACATGAAACAAACCCTAAATCAAACCCACATGAAGCGGCGACCACCGTGGTTGGCAGGGGTGGTGATGGTGTGGCGCCGCTGAAGCGCCAAGACCTTCCGACCGACAAGATGGACTGAAAGCAACCCAAAACAAGACAAAATAGGCTCATTGTGGTGTTGGTGGGCGGTGAGAGGACTTCTCTGGGGGACTCGGATATGCCTTAGATCTAAGCATATCAGAGGGGGAGAGGAAGGAGGAGCCTCACAACCGGGGGAGGGGGGAACAGTCACTGTAGGACCTAAATCATCTGGGGGGAGGGGGAAAGGGGTTACTTACAGGGAAACACCCAAGTCAGTGGGGGGGAAGAGGCTTCGGCGGTAGTGGAGAGCAGCGGCATTGCTGGAGGCGGAGAGCGGCGGCGTCGCGACGGATGAGCGGGTCTGGGAAGCAATCTGGAAGTGAAGCGGCTGGAATCTCGGGAGGGGTCGGGGTCGTTGAAGAAGACGCCGAAGCCCTCCTCAGCTCAGGGAGGGGTACGCCCGACTTCGTTGCCAGCGAAAAGGTCGGCGGAGCACCCAGATCTAATCGCAGAACCGGTCGGGGGGCTTCGAACCCGAGGAGAACCGGCGGGCAGCGGTGAAGGGACAACGGAGGAGGACACGGGAGGAAGGGAGCTGATGTGAGGAGCTTCGATCTTGACTGGGTGTAGCGTGACACCCGGCGGCGGCTCCGCCGCCGGTGGGTGGAGCGACTGGTTGTAGGGTTTTTGTTGATAGGAAGGGGTTTAGAAAGAGAGTGAAAATACAATCAGCTCATTTAACATATTGAAGATTTGAAAAGAAATAAAACACATTTATCAAGTAGGGATGAAATACGACAACTATTTTCCAATAAGCAAGTAGTTGACACGAAATAAGCTTGCATGCAAGGCTAAGCATGTAAAACTCACCTGATCCAATAGCAATTGTCACATAAAAGCTCCTACGGACGATCGTAGTCCTTGTCTACGAACTTGTCGCCTACAATTTACAACCTAGTCACAACGATGAAACTTCTAAATAAATGAATGCACTAGACTTATACGAATGCTTGGCTAGGTCGACTATCAAGTTCAACTCTCACGTTTCTCACAATGAAAACCGCCTCAAGTTAAATTCTTATAACCAAAGAATAAATTAAATGACCGAACATCTCTCTTAAAATATGCGAATAATCTTTGAAAACTGCAATAAGCAACGACTTATTATAATTAATAAATAGTTTTTTAGCTCGAAACAATGACATTTCTTGATAAAGAGATTTGTAACTAAAGGATTAGAAATCCCTACTTATAGACTTAAAGTGACACTTAGCATTTGAAACGATATATACATATATACACGGATGGTGTCATTAGATTATAGTGAATTACTCTACTTTTAATTTTAGTAGTAAAGTAATTGTCTTATTTGTCAAGAAATAAAAAATTGTAATATTTAATTATAACGAATTTCCAATTTATAGAAATTTAACCTATTTTTTTTGTTAAAACATATTTCTTTTATTTATTTAGAATCAATATAAACAAAAATGTAGTTATGTAATGAAGTTTAGGTAAAATACAAGGGGCTCCCCAACAAAAACCACAACTTTAAATAACAAGTTTTAGTTATAATCACTTTATACCCTTCAAGTTTCTAAAAAGACACTTTAACCCCTTAACATGAACTCTCAAATTGATCAATCTAAACATGAAATCAAACATCAAGACATGATTTTGACTATCTAAATTAACTCACGGAAAAAATTAGAGCATACTAGAACAAAAAAACGTCAGAAACGGTTGAGTTTTGGATTAGGTCGAAACTCACGACAATGACGATCGGCGGTGACCTTCAAATCTGGCGTTAATGGCTTCTCAGCTCTGGTTAGGCCTTCATATGACCTATTCGGAATCCTGGGAACCGAATGGGAGGGTTAGAGAGCAGTGGGTGGCTCAGGGTGAAGCGGGCCGAGCTTGGCCGGAAATCTCGCCGACTTTAATGGAGGTCCGGCGTCCTGGTGTTGCGGCTTCTGCTGCTATTCTTCCTTCGTTCTTCCTCTGTTCTGATCGCAACAGAGAAGGAGGGAGTGATTGAGGGAGAGACGAGGGAAAAAGGGGGGTGGCGGCCTCGGTGGAATTGCCTGACGGTGGCAATTGCGATGGTGGCTGGCTGGTTGTTGTTCCCAGCCGCTGTTGCTGCTGCTTCTTCGAGGAAGAGAAGAACAGAGAGGTATAGAATAGATAAGAGAGAGAGAGAGAGAGAGTGAGAGAGAGATAGAAGAGATAAGAGAGAGAGGGATAATGGATTGGAGATGAGTAGTAGGGGGAGGGGAAGGGGGAAATGACATGGGTTGGCGATTCCCTTCGGAGGCAAGACGTATTTTCAGGGTGTGCAATGGTGTATTTACCAAAAAAAAAATAGGGTTATTATAAGCGGAAAAGTTGGGGCTCTAGTGTATTGTCTCATAACATACAGCCTTTTAGCGGTCAAACATTGGACCTGAAGGAGGGGGGGGGGGTTCTTATCATATGTTTTGGAAATAGGGAATTTAATTGTACTTTTTTTTTTAAAAAAAATTTTAGGTGTGTGTTTTCCAATAAAAGTGGCATGATGGTGTATTTTCCATGCGAATCTTAAGGTCTTCGCCTAGAGGGTCTGTTCGCTAGGTCGGAGCAGGTGAAATAATTGAATTTTACGTAAAAAAAAAAATGAGACCAAATCGTCCCGAAACATGGTGGCCACATTGTATTTTTTTTTATGTTCACAATGATTTTTTACCGAAACAACGGGTGTCAAAGTGAGTTTTACCAAATCATTAGAAAAGCTGAACTTAAAAAAATGGGGGACATTTGAATTTTTTCAAAACATGCGGAAATTTTGTAAATTACCTAAACATGAGGGTCAATTTATAATTTTCAAAAATTTCATGGGTCAATTTCTACTTTCTTAAAATAGGTATTTCACAAAACAATGAGACATTGGTTCAGTGTTTAGGTGTTGGGGTATATGGTGAGGGTTAATTATTTTAAATGTATAGGGTAAAGAATAAAGGGTTCATGTATAATATTTGTGATTCAGGATTTAGAGTTTTAATTTTAAGGGTTTGTGGGTTTAGGAAGCGTTTTTGTGGTCAGGTGGTTAGGATCTTCTGGTTTAGGATTTAGTATAACTTTAAATTTTAGGTTGTAGGGCTTAGGTGTTTTTTATTTAGGGTTTAGGGTTTTGTGGTTTAATTTTTTTAGGGTTTTACACAGGTAGGGTCATTTATTGTCAGGTGGATATAATTTGTAATTTTTCTAAACAGTTTGTGTCTGTTCATATTTTCAAAAAATATGGGTGTCAATTTTAACCTAAAATATGGGAACAATGTGTATTTTACAAAATATATGGGGTCAATTTATGATTTCCAAAAATGTTGGGTGAAGGGGTGTACAGTAGGTAGAAATACAGGATTAATACTCTAGAGGGGGGGGGGGGTTGAATAGAGTATGCAAACTTTTGCTAAACTTGCAAGAAAATAGGTTTCAAAATATTTGTAAGGTGATTCAAGACCTTGAAATGAGTTTCAACCCCTTGGAATGAAAACAGTTAGAGTATAAAAGAATAAGTCTACTTCAAGGTCTTGAAATGAGTTTCAAACCCTTGAAATGAAACTGTTTTAAATGCTGCAAAATTTCTAAGTAAGGAACTGAAAAGTAAATACAAGAGACACAAGATATATAGAGTTCAGTCAACTTGGACCTACGTCTCTACCTCAGGGATCTTCTCCGTGCAGCATTTTAAACACAATTCTTTTTAATCCACAACAAAGCCCCAGATCTCCACCACAGAGAGATGTCTTACTCTGTTACAACTTGTGGTTCTCACTAACGTATCTAGTACCTGCTCTAGCTATCTGATTAAATAAGAATTCTATATTGTTCACTTTGATAAATACTTGAGAGTGAGAACTAGAAGTATCATAAAAATGATATACAAATGAAGTTCAGAAGAGAAGAAAACTAGAACTGAATCTGCAGTGAGTATGCATTGTTCTTCTGATGATTGGATTGAGAGAAATGAATCGGCTTCTTTGTTGCTTGTCAATCCTTGAATGTTTTTGAGTGTCTCTGTAAATTTTCTCGTTGCAATGCTTCAAATTTCCCTCTTCTTATAGAGTAGTTTGAAATGAAGATCTTCAGGATAATCTCTTTATCCAACTTCCTATTTTGTAGCTTCAGCTTTCACTTCTCTAACAGCTTCTCCAACGGATAGTTTAATCAATATCTTCAAAGATATTGATTTGATATTGTATGAAAAACTGTTAGGCAACTTCCAAACACAGCAGGATTGATCACAGAATCAATTCATCATACAATTTCCTTTCTTGCAAAACTTAGGTTAGGAAACAAATCCTGGAAATAGGAAACAAGAATCCCTGCAAAATTGAGTCAAATAGATGATGTTAGATACTGTAAACTGTTTCAAAATATTTTCTTTCATCATCAAGTGTCAACTAATCAAGCACAGGGGTTCAGGAGTTGAATTAAGATCAGAAACTCCCCCTAAGTTCATGCATATAAAGCACAGCCAGTTTCAAGGCTTTGAATGCTGTTTCAAGGCCTTGAAATAGACTAGCTATTTCATGTCTTGAAACTTGATTGAACTTAAGATCTCCCCCTTGATGAAAGACAAAACCACAATCTGATTGATACTGTGATTCTGCAAAAATAACTCATTAGCATATAGTCAAATGTTGCACATGATATCCAAAATAAATCCAACTTATTAATTTGCTGAAAGCACCACATAACATCAAGGTTCAGATAATTAATTCTATTGACAAAAAAAAAAAAACCAAACCAGGTCAGATCTCCTAGTAAGAAAATAAAATAAAAAAACTAGATTTCTCCCCCCCCCCCTCCCTTTTGACTTTCATCAAAAAAAAATGAGAAGATGTTGGATCAAAGTTTTTTGAAGACTTTAAAAACTGTTTTAAAAGATGAAATTTTCAAGACTTTGAAAAGGATTTCAAGGCCTTGAAAAGAAGAAAAAAAACTAGGTTGAAGTTGAGGGGTTGGGTCTTCATCTCCTTGCTGCTCTGCATCTTCTTCTTGACTATTTTCCTCATCATCATCAACCTATTCTTCTTCTTTTTGGGCCACATCAACATTAGCTTCACCTTCTCCTACAAACAAATCAGAAGTAGTCACAATTTCTGGAGCATTTTTCTTCTTTGATTTCTTCTTCTTGAGATCTATAAGTAGTTCTCCTGAATCTGGACTGTCCACTTCTTCCTCTTGATCTTCAGCTGGTTCATCAACCATCTGCTTTCCTTTATCTTTTACCTGAGCAGCCTCTTATTGAGTTGAGTGTTCACAGAGCATATCCTTTGCTAAATTAGCCTTTTTTGGTTCTCTTTGCAGCTTGAGACACTTCTTCAGGCACATCAAACACTGTATGCTTCTGAACATGTTTTCAACCATTTACTTCACCTGTCTAAGATCAGTTTCAGACCCATGTTGATTCTCCTTTACTTCATCAATGTCCATCTCAAGTCCATCCAGATTCTGAAGAACCAAGGGGTTATCTTGAGGCTGAGAGATTTGGCTTGAAGTAGGGGTCAAGGTCTTGGGTTTGAGAAATTTCTAGGAGCCCAACTCTTCCTCTGTCAAATCTGAGTATAGCTTCCAAGTCTTAGCACTGGTTTTCACCACTCAAATATTTTCAAATGCCTTATAATTAATCATACCAAAACCAGTAGTAATAGTCTATTCGTTATCAATTGGAGTTTCAAAGTGTTGGAAGAAAGAGGTGAGCAAATTGGCATATGGCAAGGGGTGTTTTCTCTGATTGGTTTGACTATACAACATGTGTTCCATTACAAGATTTGGAAGATACACTTCATAACCATGCATAACTAAATACATTAAGTGCAACACCCTATCAGTGATCAGCTCCTTTGAGTATTCCCTTGGTACGATACATCTCATCAAGATTATAAACAAAATTTTGGCTTCAAAAGTCATCACAGAGTGTGTTAAATTCTTGGATGAGGTAGGGGTATTGGGTAGAAAGAAATATTCATTTGCTAGTCTCAGGGCTTCACTCTTTGGAGTATAGTTAATCGTATCATACCTATTAGGACAACCTAGAACATTAGCATCTAGTTCCATATCAATACCAGCAACTTTGGTCTGAATTACCAGATTTGCAGCTTTCCTGAGTTTTTTCATGTTTAGGTAAAAGAATCTGGTGAGTCTGGGGTAGGCTAATTCTGGAGGGTTTATAACAAGCCAAAGAGAGCTTTTCTTCATCATTTTGATACACTTCAGATTCATACCATGTAACATAGAAACACTTATCATACTACAAAATGCAACTGATCTAAAAGCAAATCCATCTAGCCATTGACCACTAGCAACATGAGTACTGAACCATGTATTATCAAGGGCTGATTTCTTACCAGTGGATTTCTTCTTTGATTAGATTTGTAGTGCCTTCTCAATGTTCTCGTCTGGTTCATCCTCTGTTACTTTTTCTTTTCATTTGCCTTTGTCTTCTTTGTCAGCCTTCTTCTTCTTCACCTTCTTAGGGCTACCAATATAAATCCCTTTCTGTTTTTCTTGAGCAGACTAGTGTCTGCTCTTTCTTTGCCTTATTTTTGGGAGGTGGAGGCGCCATGTATTCTTCTATTGGAGTGTTTGAACTGGAATCCCCACTGATGGTCTGAACCTCTTCCACAGTGGCCTTATGTGCCAGCCTTTGAACCACCAGCCATCTTGATTCTGTCAGAGGATCTTATAGTGCTCATTAGCGTTTGGGGAGAAGAATAATGAAGTAGGATAGATACGAAGGAGATAAAGAAAGAAGAAGATAAATAGAAGAGAGTTTCAGTTTGATAAGGAAACTAAATATTCTTCCTAATCTTTGAAGATCTGCTGGAAAAAAAAAGATTCAAATTGTGTTAATGCCGTTGGAAATAAAAGATATAATACTATTTTGGCTGAAAAGGGGTATTTGAAAAATTGAGGGGCAACATTGAGAAATTATGTACAAAGATAACACCCAACATTGAAAGATCCAAATTATTTACTAACTAGCATACGGTCTTATTTTCAAGGATTTGGAATGGATTTCAAGGCCTTGAAAAGTTGTATGAGTGAAAGCACATATACTCAAAGCATTGAAAAGATTTTCAAGGCTTTGAAAATCCATTCAAAATTTTGAAACACATAATACTTACTTGATTCTCCCCCTAAACCAATGCTTCTTTAATTAGCATGCCCAATTCCAATCTTAAGGCTGAGAATCTTTCATCAGGCAATGGTTTAGTGAAGATAACTGCAAATTGCAAGTTAGTAGAAACAAATTCAAGAACAATATCACCTTTTTCAGCATGATCTCTGATGAAGTGATGTCTGACATCAATATTCTTTGTTCTTGAATGCTGAACTAGGCTCTTTGTAATTGATATTGCACTTGTGTTGTCACACTTGATAGGTATATCTCTTAAATCAAATCCAAGATCTCTCATTTATTGTGCTATCCATAACACTTGTGAACATCAAGCTCTAGCTGCTATGTATTCAACTTTTGCTGTTGATAGTGCCACTGAGTTTTGCTTCTTTGAATGCCTGCTGATTCAAGATGATCCTAGAAATTCACAGCATCCTGATGTACTCTTTCTATCAACATTATATCCTGCAAAGTCAGCATCTGAATATCAACACAAAGAGAAGTTAGGTTGTTTAGGATACCAAAGCCCTAAGTCTTTAGTACCATTGAGATATCTAAATATTCTCTTAACTGAAGTCAAGTGTGATTCTTTAGGATCAGCTTGAAATCTAGCACACATGCACACACTGAACATGATATCTGGTCTACTAGCTTTGAGGTAGAGTAATGATCCAACCATTTCTCTATACTCTTTCACATTCACACTCTTACCAGATTCATCTTTGTCTAGAAATAGTGTATAACTCATGGGAGTGTAGAGTGTATGAAGAAAGGCATATTCCTACATCAAAAGTTTGAATCGAGTATACAAACTTTTGCTAAACTTGCAGGAAAAGAGGTTTCAAAAGATTTGTAAGGTGATTCAAGTCCTTGAAATGAGTTTCAAGCCCTTGGAATGAAAACAATTAGAGTATTAAAGAATAAATCTTTTTTAAGGCCTTGAAATGAGTTTCAAGCCCTTGAAATGAAACTGTTTTGAATGCTGCAAAAGTTCTAAGTAAGGAAATGAAAAGTAAATGCAAGAGACTCAAGATATATAGAGTTCAGTCAACTTGGACCTACGTCTCTACGTCAGGGATCTTCTCCCTGCAGGATTTTCAACACAATTCTTATTAATCCACAGCTAAGCCCAAGATCTCAAGCACACAGAAATGCCTTATCAAAATGATATACGAATGAAGTTCAGAAGAGAAGAACACTAGAACTGAATCTGCAGTGAGTATGCAGTGTTCTTCTGATGATTGGATTGAGAGAGATGAATCTGGTTCTTTGTTGCTTGTCAATACTTGAATATTTTTGAGTGTCTCTGATAATTGTCCCGTTGCAATTCTCCAGCTTTCCCTCTTTTTATAGAGTAGTTTAAAATAAAGATTTTCAGGATGTTCTCTTTAATAAACTTCCCATTTTGTAGCTTCAACTTTGACTTCTCTAACATCTTCTCTAACAGATTGTTTGATCAATATCTTCAAGGATACTGATTTGATATTATATGAACAACTGTTAGGAAACTTCCAAACACAGCAGGATTGATCACAAAATCAATTTCATACAATTTCATTTCCTGCAAAACTCAGGTTAGGAAACAAATCCTGAAAAATAGGAAAGAGAAATCCCTGCAAAATCGAGTTAAACGTATGATGTTAGATACTGTAAACTATGTCCAAATACTTTTTCTTCCATTATCAAGTATCAACTAATCAAGCACAGGGGTTTAGGAGTTGAATTAAGATCAGAAACTCCCCATAAGTTCATGCTTATAAATCACATCCAGTTTCAAGGATTTGAAAGCTGTTTCAAGACCCAATTTCAAGTCTTGAAACTGGATTGAACTTACATTGGGGTTAGAGTTAATTTCCCCTAAATATAGGGTAAATTGCATATGACCAAAACTTGAGGGTAATTTGTGTTGGGTTTTGACGTAGGTAACACACCAGAATAACAAAAATTTCCTACTCAAAGTCCACCAAGGATCACAGGAAGAGCTATCATAATATGATAAGAGCATAGAAGATGTGTACCTTGGTTTGGGAGATCACATGAAGAATAGTGTATTCGTCTCTATGAATATCCACACCTTGGATTCTTGATTTTATTTCTTCTCACCGCGGTGTGCTAGCAGCGGAAGAAGGAGGAAGAAGATCACGCAAACCGAGGATGAGGCGCGGACAAAAGGAGGCGGACGGGCAAGGGGGACGAACCTCCTTGTCTTGTCTCTCTCTCTTGCTTTTTTATGTTCTCTAAATAATGACTCACTTTGAGAAATAACAAGGTAGAGTTCCTTTATATAGTTATAACTCTTTATGAAAGTCCCCAATACTTATCATGTCCTTACATGGATTAGCACACTAGAAAATTAGTCCTACTAAGTTTGTTTGTGGTTGCGTTATGATCTCTTTTTATTAATTAGTCCAACTAATTAATACCTATATCCAATTTAATTCATCCGGTGTGTGACCCCATAGTATTCTACTTAGTTGGTAGTAACTCATTACTAACATGGAGCGGTGTCTAGCAACACATACATGCCACCCAACTAATAGAAATAAGTCATTGATCCCGACAAACCTCGTGCCCAATATCACATATTGTATTATCCCTTTGTCTCCATATCCTAAATGGACACGAGACATAATAGTCACACTCGTATATCCAATCCATAGTTTCTCAATCCTGGGAATATGCTTATGAAAGCTGATAACATCAATATCTCCATACTGATTTATCTGAGTCTTGTCAGACATTTCTATAAGAAAAATCCCTCGAGTGGCCCATGGATATTTGCTCCCATAATGTGGGAGGGACAATTCCTCTCTACATCACTACGATTTCTAAGCTTGCTTCCTATCATGCTCGATAGCTATCTTTATAGTTACCCAGTTAAGGCGCAACGTTGGATAACATCAAAGCATGATATCTACAACTGGAGTATCTAGTGACTTCATGTCTAAGGATTAGAATATTATTAGCAGTACGAGAAGCGATTGTGACTTTGACATAATCGAATGTATCCTTCTCGTTGTGGGTCAATCCAGTATGCCATTACTCCTAATTCATACTCATGTGTTAGACTTGATATCTCCATATCAATCTACACACATACTAGTCTATATTTGATCGCCCTATTAACCAATATAATGGACTAGGAATATTTAAGATAAACAACACATTGTATCTAAGGACTTCATTATATTAAATATCACAATAATTAATAAATGAATATTCTAGCCAAAACATCGTTCATACTAAATATAGATTGCCTCTAGGGCACCTATTCCAACAATTTGTATTATAGTTAAAGGTGGGCCAATTTTGTAATTTACCAAAATGTGCGGTATTATTTATATTTTACCAAAATAGTATGGGTCAATTGGTACTTCAAAGAAATTTTAGTCTCAATTTCTATTGACCTAAAATATGGGGTTAATATGTATTTTATCAAAAATATAGGTTCAGTTTTAGATTATTGAGTTTTCAAAAGGTGTGAGGCCGATTTGAGATTTCCCAAATATTGGGGTCAGGGTCAATTTTCCTGAACATTGGGGTGGTGCCGATTCTTATTCTCCATATACAGTCGTTGCTTCACAGCCCCTGGGCCTTCTACCTCCATGCAGCATTGCTCCAATCAAATAACAAAATGTTGTTATAGAGTTGAAGTGTTCTATTTTCTAGTATGAAAGATCTCCTCCATGATGTACATGCGACTTCCATTAACTATGGCTTTCCACATAATTCTATATGTCTCAATGTGATTGAGACGTATATTACAAAAATTCAGGGGTCAGTTGGTATTATATGAATGTGGGGTTAATAAGGTAATATAAAAAAATAGTGGGGTGTCAATTGATACTTCAAATAAATATGGTTGTCAATTAGAATTTTCTTAAAACATGAGGGGTTATGAAATTTTTCTGAAGTTATTGGTCGATTTGAGATTTTAAAACGTTGTGGGGTGGATTTGAGATTTGTATAGTTATGGGGTTAGATTGAATTTTTTCTTAAATATTGGGGTGATTGTGTATATAACCAAAGTTAGGGGTCAACTTGTATGAAAACACGGGCCAGTTTTGTAATTTACCAAAAATTGGGACTAATTTGTACTTTACCAAAATAGTGGGGTTTGTTTGTACCTTAAAAGAAAAATGATGCACACAAAATATGGGGCCAATATTAATTATGAAAAACTTTTAGGCTGATTTGAAATTTTCAAAAGTTGTGGCCAATTTGAGATTTGCAAAAGAGCGGGGTTGAATTGAGATTTTGCAAAAGTTTGAGGGCTGATTTGTGATTTTCAAAAGCTGTGTGGTTGACTTCAGATTTTCAAAATTTTGGGCTCAATTTGAGATTTCAAGAAGTTGTGGTGACGATTAAAGATTTACAAAGTTATGGGGAATATATATAAGATTGTCATAACATATGAGTCGATTTAAGATTTGAGATTTATAAAAGTTATGGAATCGATATGTGAGTTCAATAATAATGGGGTTAATTTCAAATTTATAAAAGTTATGGGGTGGCTCTAGGATTTTTATAAGTTTTGTGGTAAATTTGGATTTCCAATTTTTTTGGATCGGTTTGGCATTCTCAAAAGTAGTAGGTCAATGTCAAACTAAAGAAATATATGGGGTCGATATTGAGATTATCAAAAGTAGTGGAGTGGACGTTATATCTTCAAAAACTATGTGGTCCATTTGTGATTTCCAAAGTTATGGGGTCATTTTTTAAATTTTTAAAATTGTGGGGTGAAATTTAGATTTCCTCTAGTTATGGGGTCAAATTGAGATTTTCGGGGGTTGTGGGGTTAACTTGAGATTTACAAATTTTTGAGGTCAGATTTTCAAAGTTGACGGGTTTGTTTGAGATATTTCCAAAAGCTACAGGGTAGATATGAGATTTTTCGAAGTTGTGGGGTCGATATGAATTTTTAAAAGTTATGGGTTGATTTGATATTTTCACAACTTTGGTGTTTTTGATATTTTATAAAGTTTTTGGTTGATTTGAGATTCTCGTTACTTATGGGGTCGATTTGATTTTTTTTAAAACTTGCAACACCAATTTCAAAGTTAGGGATTGATTTGGAGTTTTCTAAAGTTGTGGGCTCAATTTGAGGTTTTCAAAAGTCATTACGGTCAATTTAATATTTTCAAAAATTACGGTGTCTATAATTTGCGGTCAATTTTTGGGGTCAATTTGAGGTTTTCAAAATTTATTCGAAAAATTTGAGGTACTCGAACTCGCCGATGAGGTCATCATCTATCAAGCTAAGCATTTCATAGCACGCATTCCGGTCCGCAGCCTCCCACCATGGTAAAACTTCAAGATAGCGTTCATATGTTGTTGTGAAGCCTAGTCAGGCATCACTAGTTCATAAACTTCCCTTTGGGGGCTCTAGGACAAACGTATGTCCAACGAGTAATACAAAGCCCGATAACTCCTCGTGCCGAAACTATCGCTATTTATCTACACAGCCTTAGCAAAATTAACGATGATACTTAGATTACGACATGATACTAGATTTTGACATAACTGAAGATGATATGAGACGTAACAAAGAAAATTAATACTAATATTACACAACTTCGTAACATGAGCCATATACAAAAAACTAACATTGGGCTAAACCAAAACCTAGAGGGAATCATACAGATCAAATCTCGTCTACTCTGCTTACCTACTAATTTTTAATTATGTTTCGTGTGAGCTTAGTTTATTTAATTCCTGAGGCGTGCGGATTATATCTCAAGATATGTAAGAAAGCACACATAACATGGAATTAAAACATACACGAGCAAGAAAAAGAAACATGCATGGATGTGACCCCTAATATTGAATTCTCATCGATTGAGAACATTGTCCTGTGCATCCTTTAAATTCATCTCTTTGCATCCTCATCTATTGAGAACACTCTCGCGACGCTCTTGAATTCATCTTCTTGTCTATACTTCGTTTGTTCTTATTTTGGGTCTTTATATCTTACTAAGAAAGACCTTCTACTGAGGTGAGTGAATGAGGAGAGGAGACAAAAGATCGTATAGGAGACACGACAAGCATACCGTATTTTGATTATATATTTTTCTTAAAAAAAATAATTAAATCAAAACCAAATCACAGTGCGATAAATGGAACATTAATATCTAGGCCACATCCATGAACCATTTATTCATCATAACAAAATCACAAATATTCTGAAGTTTTCTAGAATTTTCCAGAATTCCCAGAAATAACCAAGCATTAGGAATGACTTTAAACTCCGATAACAAAGTAAATGAGATATGCCATTAAATTACCAATAAAGCAAGAAAATCATTTACACCAAAAACCACGGTAATTGATACTCGGAATCTCGCACTAAACTCTCTACACAAACCAGAAATTCAATTACAAAGCAAACAAGCAAATTATTCGGAATAGAGTCATTCAAGAGAAACAAGCAACTAAATTGTTCGGGAAACACACACACTCTCAGGCCAAGAATTCATCTGATATCTACGCTATGAAGGGTACAGAATCCTCCGAGAGTATTCGGAACACATCCAAGATGGACTAACCCATGCAATTAACAAGCAACCAAATTGTTTACACCAAAAACCACTATAATAGATACTTGGAATCTCGGACTAAAATCCTAACATAATAACCTAGTTACACAAACGATGAATTCGATTACAGAGCAAAAAGAAAATTATTCGGAAAACAATCCTAATAGCTTACTCAAGAGCAACTAGCAAGTAATTTTTTTTGGAAACACAAACACACTCGAACCAAAGAGAATACATCTGAGATAAATAAGAGAGTACACTCTACACTCTAACTAACATGGTGCAAAATTCTATAATAAATTCTTCGAAACAACCCCCTGCTCATCCTAAATGAACTTGTGAATCAAATTCACCTACAAATTAAGCAAGAAAATGGTTTACGCCAATAACCATTGTAATAGATACTTCGAGTCTCGGACTACACTCCCGACACATTAGAGAAAAGGACTGAAATGATACCTTAGGGTAATTTATCAAAAGATGGTCCCCAATGTGTCTTCCTTCTGGAAAGACCAACTTGCCAATCAGGTAAAATATAATTGCATATGATATCAATCGGGCAATTACACATCAACATAAATGAATAGTCAAGAAAAAGACAGAACTCTATACATAATCGATACAGAAAAAAAATAACAACTTGTACTTCAACCACAAGCAAACAATGCCAATATCCAAACTAATTATATAAAACTTCAAATAGCAAGCTTTATAGAAAAATCGTAAAGTGACATGAACAAGAAGAAGTCAACGCATGAGAAAATAAGCCTAATTACATAAAACAAAGTACTCACACTTCAAACATGTGAACATGGTAAACACTAAATTATTAAAATTCACGTACAAAAGGTACTTGCAGAACCCAATGCAGAAAGAAATCAAAGGCACAAAATTGATCAAACTCGGAAGATAAACATAATACAGTCGTTACATTACCGAATCGAAAAACCAAGTTCAAGAATCCTAGAGGACAGTATCAGTACTGGACTCCTAAAAGGCTAAACCAATCCATTATTAGAAGCAACGATAAAAGAAACTAACCAAAGAACCCTAAGTTAACCCTAAACTAAACAAACAAGACAAGAGCCGAACAATCATATGAGCTAACCAGCATTCAGTTAAGAAGAGGAAGGGAATTCGCAAATTAGCCTTTACATAAAATGTAGTACTCACACTACAAACCCTAGAATCGGTAGCACGGAATATATATTATTAAAACACAAATGGAGAATGAAGTTTGTTCCAAAATATACTGAAAAGTTATAGTACGAAAAAAATATCCCAAAACCCAAAAAATAAACATAAAACATACATTCATTACCAAACAATCAAATGAATGGTTTACTAGCAAAAGACCAAAAGGAGAGAACTCAAACGAAACTCCGAAAAGACAAACAGAAAGTCACCCTATTACTAGAAGCACTGGTACAAGAAATTAACTAAAAAATGGACTAATATATCCTAAAACAAGCAGACAAACGACAAGAAGAGAAACAGCAGAATACAACATATTTCCAAATTACATAAAACATAGTACTAACACCTATACCCTGACACTTATACCGTGAAACTGGGTTTGCACATTGAATTCCTAAAACCCATAAAAAGAACCCACATACAAAATAAAACCTAACTTAATAGGGTAAGGGATCAGCAATTAGCCTAATTACATAAGAACCCTGGAAGTTCACACAGTAAAATATAGAACCCACGTACAGAAAAAAACTATGGTACCTGAAAATTAGGTCAAAACCCCTATGTTAAACTTAAAAAAGTTCGTTCAATCACCTATTAATTAAGTGAAAGATTGACAGAACCAAAAAATAAGACAGAGTAGCTAAACTAAACTCCTAAAACCATATACCATGAAAATTTTACTCCATTACTAGAAGGAATGAACCAAGAAATTAGTTAAAACTATAATTTAATCAACAGAAAGCGACATGAATAAGAGCTAACTCATGACTCAGTACCATTAACAGTGAGGAATCAACAAATTAGAGTATTAAGATAAAACAAACTACTCACAGTTAAAACCCTGCAACGGGGCACACACTTAATTCTGAAATCCCGTACGAAGAACCAAGTAAACTCAACCAAGATACAGAAGAAGTCAATGGTACACAAAATTCACACAAATCCACTAATATAAGTTATAAACAATCTCAATTACAAATAAATCAAGCGAATAGTTAATAGAAGAAACCCTGGAGCACAGTTCTTGTTAATCCTGAAACCTACCTACATAGTCAAGTTTCTTCCATGACTAAAAGCAAATGTATAAGAAAGTTGCCAAAGTAAACCCTTGGTTTGATTCATCTGAACATAAAGAGACAAATCACTGAGCAGAAATAAAGAGACAAACAACGCACTTTACTCCATCTTAACATAAAGATACAACTGACAGGAGCATATGTTCCTTGAACAAGAATTAATTCATGAATTAAGCACATGAATTAGAAAATTAGCCTATTCAAACAAAACAGACTATTCAAAGCAAACTGGCAATTCGACGATTTGTGCTAGTGAGTTCCTTAGAAACCTCAATCAAGCTCTGAGGGAACAACAGTATCAACATGTCTTTAAAGAAAATCAAAGTATTCACAACAAAAATACTACAACAGAGTAGAGTACCTGGATCAGTCTTGATAAGATCAATCGAAAAACCTACAATAAGCATTCAAATACCCATAACTTAAGTAAATAATTGTAATGAGCTCCTTGTAGCTCATTTGAGAACAACATCCTCTATAACAAAGTACTCAGATCAAAGCTTGAACAACTCAATCAAGAACAACTTGTAAATCAAATAATGAATTCAACTAGCGGTCAAGCAGGCAAAGAAACATAGAATATATACTCTATACTCTGACACAATAAACTAGTAAACTCAATCAGACATTCAAATTATCAAGCAAGCTAAATATTCACGACAAGAATACTATAACAGAGTACTTCGGATAACATCAACAAATATACCCAAAACAAACATCAATTATGTACCATTAAGAAAGCAAAATACTCGGAATACACTCCTAGTAGCTCTTTCAAGAACAACTAAATATATCTGATATTAATAACAAAGTACACTTTACATTCTGACTAGCACGGTACAAAATTCATTTAAAAAGTACTTAGAATAGTAGGACGGAAGATCGCGGTGGATATTTTCATATGTGTACCTATAGCGCTAATGAACAATTACCATAAACAATTTTGTTTTACTTGAGTAAGGAACCAAAAGAGGGAGATGATATGGTTGTGTGGTGGTGGTGTTCTTCATGGATGAAGAAGAAGATGAATAAATAAAGGAGGAGGAACTCAATTCGTAGGATGGGTGTTTATGTGATGAATCATCAGGTAGGTTATGGGTTGTTGACACCTCACGTGTGAGTTGTCAAGAACTTGTAGTGTGAATGCAGCCTGTGGTGGGGAGATCCATCTTGCTGCTTGGAAAACAAAAATTTCATCAAATCCAGATTTTGCAGTGTAAAAAATTTGGAACACAACCTTATCTTGGCCTTTGTAGGTATATTTGTACATGTACTTTACAACTTTGATTGTGGAGCAGATCTTGGCAGTAAAGTGACAATCATATTTTGCAAGCGGTACAACCCACTTATTTGAAGAAGTGTCCAAATTCAATCTCCCTTGACTTGTTTCAAAAATATGAACTTCAAGATCTTCAAATGTTTCTTCTATCATCAGTTCATAGCTTGAATCTCGAAATTGGGCCAGCAAATCCGCGACTGCTTGTCACTTGATGGATTTTTGTTGTGCGCAGGTGACATCATATGAGGAAATCGTCATGAGCCACTTTGCTATTATCCCACATGGAGCAGGATGCGCTAAGATATGGGATTGCTCTTCGTCACCACTGCTGCTTTGTGAGACGCAAAATAATGCTTCAATTTTTGGATGCCAAAGAGTAGACCAAGACAATGCCTTTCAATATCAGAATATCTCGACTCTGCAGCTTCTACCACGCGAGAAATATAATATATAGGTCTTTCTTGCTCTTCAAATTCTTGAGCTAATAACGCACCAATCGATTTCTTTGTTGAAGTCAAATAAAGGATCAAAGGTCTGGAGCGCAACCAATGGTTCTTTCAATTTATCTAATGCCTCTTGACTAAGATCTTGCAAATATCGACGATGTAAACCGACTCGGCCTCGAAGATGGTTTGTATCCCTTTACTGACATTCTCCACCAGACTTTCATTGCGAAGTTGGATTGGATGGAAGAATGGACAGAGTACATCCCGAGCATTATGAGGTCGAACTCACCTGCGTCGGGATATACCATGCTGTTCCCGCGACTAAGGGTTCGAGCATCAGGCTCGATAACGATATGCTGATGACCTTGATTTCAAGGTACTCGAACAATACCCACACCTTCCACTTCTCAACCTTCGAAGCCAGCCCTACTCTGGAAGATGTGGAGATGTTGCTACAGCTTCCTTGCATGGGGAATGTGGACCCTTTGGCGAGCTTTGATTCAGATAATGAGATCTCTCTCTTCAAGAAGATGAAGGGGTGTATCAGGGAGCTGAGAAAGACAACCACGAGGTGGATTGTGACGACCCCTTCAGAAAAGCACCTCCTTGTTAAGACAGGAGCGAAAAACCTGTGGTCGAAGTGGATCACCTACTTCTACCGTGACTTTGAAAAACCAGATGGCTCAAGCGATTCTGAACAAGAATAAATATGCACCGACCCTCGCTGGAGGGCAGGGTTCTTCCTATTCGTTGTGTATTCATCAATTTCCTTGAGCTTCCCGTTCGGCTTTCACTTGGGCAGAAAGTGGCATTAGGGACTTTGGTTCTGGGATCATTATACCATCGTCTGGACTTGGCCATGACGCATGCTCAACGATCCAAAGGTAGAGTGGACGTCGTATCTTACATCAGCGTTGCTTTTCTGTCAATGTGGGTGTTCGAGAGTGATAACACCCAAATAGGGGTTATCTTTTAGCCTGATTTGACGTACCATTGTGTCGGAAAGCCGTGTTTTAGCCAAAATTCACCCTAAAAAAGCCTCGGTTTAGAAGCGAGATGTTTATTTGCTCTTCATAAATTTCTGCTTACTTTGTGAATTTCGAGATATGATCACGGGTTTTTGTTCGTGTTGTCTACGCAGGTACAAGACTTGTGCAGGAGCCGGGAATGAAGCAGGATTGCAGGAGCGAGAGCCTAGGAAGCTGAAAACGCTAGAATCGAGAATGGCCTGGATACGCTCGGTTGACAATATCTTGAGCTTGAATTGGAATTTTGAATTGAAACCACGGGAAAAAGAATGAAGACGTCAAGGGCTTTCCGAAAATAGGTCATAATGCTGAAACGGAGTCAGGCCAAAAAAACGACTCCCATCAAGTGTGGGTCCCTGACAGGCTACGCCCAAGTAAGGAGTCTTAGATCCCGGTTTCCAGAGTCATGAATAACTGTTTCATGTTCGTGACGATTTCCGGGACAATTCCAACCCAGGGGTATTTTGGTCATTTGGCATCGGGCCTGGGTTTTCTGAAGTCGAGTTTGGATTTTGGCGCCCCGATTCAGTCAGTAGTCTTTCTAGGACCACAGTAAGGATTGGGCAGAATTTGGAGCGTTTTGACCCAGGGGTATTTTGGTTATTTTGACAAGTTTCGGGTCAAAACGCAAGAAGGAGCACGGTGTGCGTATATACGCACACAGGGGGAGTTTCATACGCACACAAGAGCTTCATACGCACAAGAGGAGAGATAAAACTAAGACAACATAACACTTCCTGCGTATATACACAGACTCTGTGCGTGTGTACGCTGACAGGGTGCGTATATACGCACACAGAGTGGAAAATGGGGAGTTGAAAAGTTACTGTCTGCGTATGGTGCGTATATATGCACACATCACGTATTCCGAGACAGATTTGGACAGGTGGCGATTTCATAATTTCGGCAGTTTCCAGAGACGTCTTCAGCACTATATAAAGACTCGTCCAGGGCTTGTTTTAGGGACACAACACATCCAAGGCAGAAGTTTGGGAGCATTCACGGAGAGCACGAATCCACATTCGAAGACCTAGTTTTCTTTTACTCTCTCTCTTAATTTCAAAAACTTCGTTATTTAGTTATGTCATTTGATAGCTAAAACTTTTACCTAGGTTATCGGTGAACCTAGGGTTTCCTACTCATAGGTTGTTCTATGTTTCGGTATTGAATTCATGATCGTACTATCTTAATATAGCAGTTTTTATCAGTTAGTCTGTCTTTGAATGTTATCGTTTATGCATGATCGGAATCGAGGACCAGAATTGCTACAGATCCGAGCCTGTAGGTGAAAACATCAGGTTAGTGTTAGGAAGAAAAGACATGATTTAGTACCTTACCCTGATAGACCGACCAGAGAAAGGGAGATAGGGCTAGCTAAATGTTGAGGCCAACTGTCAGAGAATCTGACCCGGGCCCTCAGGACGGGTTAGAAACCCTAGCACACTTAGAACGAGACTGCAGACTTAGGCAACTTAACAGGAATCCGACAGTCTGCAGGATTGTGATAGCGTGCAGGATATGAAAGGTTATTGCGCAACCGGTACGTGACACGGATAATTAAAATTGCTGTGTGTTTTCATATCAAACGAAGAACATGAATCTTGTTGGGTTTTGACGTAGGTAACGCAGCGGAAGAACAAAATTAAATCCTAGTCACAGCTCACCACGGATCACAGGAAGAGACATCATAACATGATAAGGGACATAGAAGATGTGTAACTTGTGATTTGGGAGATCACACGAAGAATAGTGTCCTCGTCTCTACGGTTGATCCACGTCTAGAGGTGAGATCTAGATTCTTCCTTCAACAAGTGTTAGTTTGAACCGGAGGAAGAGGGAAGAAGGAATCACACAACGAGGGACAAAGGAGGAGTTCGGCCTCCTCTTTGGCGCCGACGGGATGGGCGGACGGCCTAGGGGCGGTCGGCCTCTAGGCGTGTCTTTCTCACTCTCTTTTGCTCTCTCCCACTCTCTTATGTTATGTCTAATAACATTAGTGTGGGAAGGAAGCTAGAGCATCCTTTATATACTCCAACAGCTCCTTGTTGTTTCCATAAAGGTCCCTCCTAGTTCTACATGAACTTGGATTAGTCCCTTCTCTGCAAATTAGTCCTACTAAGTTTGCAAGGCGTTGCATAATGATCCTTCTTATTAATTAATCATATTAATTAATCCCAAATCTAGATCTACTCTATTTGACGTGTGACCCCATAGGTTTTTACTTAGTTGGTAGTAACTTATTACTAACATGGAGCGGTGTCTAGCAACACATCCATGCCACCCAACTAATAGAAATTGTCAGTGATCCCGACAAAGCTCTTATGCAAATATCTCATATTGCACTTTCCCTTTGTCTCAATATCCGGATTGGACACGAGACATAAATAGTCACACTCCTATATCTAATCCATAGTTCCTCGATCCTGGGAATATGCTTATGAAAGAAGATAACATAAATATCTCCATATTGATTAATCTAAGTCTGGCCAGACATTCAATAAGCCTCATCCCTCGAGTGGCCGTGGATATTTACTCCCATTATGTGGGAGAGACAAATACCATCTACATCACTACGATCTCTAAGCTTGCTTCCTATCATACCCGATATCTATCTTTATAATACCCACTTACGGTGTAACGTTTGATAACATCAAAGCACAATAATCCACAACTAGAGTATCTAGTGACGTCAAGTCTAAGGATTGCAATATTATTAGCACTACGAGAAGCGATTGTGACTTCAACATAATCTAATGTATCCTTCTCGTTGTGGGTCATCCAGTATGCCATTGCTCCTAATGCATACCCATGTGTTGGATCGTGATATCTCCATATCAATCCAACCCCATACTAGTCTATAGATGATTGTCCCATTAATCATTATAATTGACTAGAGATATTTAAGAATATAACAATTATATTCTAAGGACTTCATTCATGTTAACATATCTCCATATTGATAACATAATGAATCGCAAATCCGTATATTTTTCACAATTAATTGATTGCCTCTAGGGCACAATTCCAACAGTCTCCCACTTGCACTAGAGTCAATCTCCTGCATCGTATGCCTATTGATCTAGCGCGTCCATCCACGCTTACACTGCGTAGGGGTGAGACACCTTCTGATATCTTGCAAATATTCACATCTCCTCCATCAAGAATTTGATTTAGATTGAATATTCTGAGTAAGTGCATATTATGCATAAATATACTCAGTCCTCTGTGATAGAATAGGTAACTGAATCTTTCCTGGAACCTTTCAGGCTCACAGTCCCTCCCACTAGTGCAAAACATAAAACTTGACTATAATCTGAAATCTTCTTTGAAGTTCGCATCACTGTAACTATTTACAGTAAACTCTTATTATCCTCTACTTATCAAGAATTCATCCTTTATTCCTTCTCAAGTACTTAAGGATAATCTTGATAATTATCCATTGACTATCACCTGGATTTGATTGGTATCTTTGTGTCATTCCATATGACACGTCTGACCTAGTACATAACATGGCGTATCTCATGAATCTTATTCATACGGTCCTTTTCCAATCTAATTGGAAAGACAATTAGATCTTCTAAAGACTAATTCCATGTGACATGGGTAAGAATACATATTCTTACATGTTGAACCATTCTAACTCCTTGTCAATATATGTACTATGACTCAAGCTGAAAAACCACCTTGACCTATCTCCATAGATCTTTATATATTGTTTCGCCTAAGTCCTTCATTGAAAATCAATTATCTAGCCAATCTTTAAAATATTACTGAGTAGAGACATTATTCCCAATAATTAGTATGTATCTACATACAAGACCAGAAATTTAACTATGCTCCCACTAACCTTCTTGTAGACACAAGTCTCATCTTCAATTTTAATGGAACCAAACTCCTTTGATTGCATCATAAATTCAAAGAATCCAACTCCAAGAAGCTTGACTCAATTTATAAACATATTGCTACAAGCAAGATGCGAATGGATTTAAGCATCACAACTGGGGAAAGATTTCTTCATAGTCTATACTATGAACTCAAATGAAAACCTTTTCAGACCAGTTGTCCCTTAAAAATAATCATATTAACTTCCATGTTGGTTTCCTCATAACCCACTTGCACCCTATGGGTTCTACCCTTTCAGGTGGTTCCAACAAAGTCCATACTTTGTTGGTATACATGGATTCCATATCGTATCTTGTGGCTCCAAGCCATTTCTGAGAGTATGGCCCACACGTGGCCGTCTCATAGGTTGTAGGCTCATCTCGATGAGTAATATATCACGGGTTATGAGAAATCCTTACTTTTTTAGTCCCTTGACATATCCTACCTAGCCTACGATGTACTTGTGTTTTCTGAGTAGGTTGCTCCACAACACCTTGTGATCCTGCTCATGTTCCATCAAAAAGGATCAATGTTCTGTTGTGGTTCTTGAACTCCTTCAAGCTCTACTGTCCTCCCACTATTTCTTTTAGAGACAATCTCTATCTAGAAACACAGCTGTTCGAGCAACAAATAATTTGTTCTCGATTGAAGTGTAGAGATAGTATCACTTGTTTCCTTAGGATATTCCACATAGTACATTTATCCGACTTGGGTTCAAGTTTGTATGTAAACTATTTAAATAAACTTCATAACCCAAATTCTATATGAATGACATACTAGGACACTTCCTAGCCCATATCTCATATGGTGTTTTTCATAATTGATTTAGATGGAACAAGGTTAATGGCGAAATTTGCTGTAGTTTAGAACATGGCCCCTAAAAGTAAACTGGAAGCATTGTATGACACATCATGGATCTATCCTTGTCCAACAAGGACGATGTCTCTTCTTAGATACGCGATTCCCTAATAGTGTTCTAGGTAGAGTGGGTTGGGATCACATCCCATACTCCCATAGATGTTCAAACTATTGGCTTAAGTATCCTCCTCTACGACCCAATCGTAGAGCTATGATACTTTTGCCAAGCTGGCTCTCTACTTCACTCTTTAATCCTTGAACAATTCAAAGGATTAATATTTGGCCTTCATAATGTACACAATCCATATTTCTCTGATCCCATCAGTAAATATGATGAAGTACCGAAAAACCATCTTTAGTATCTGCGCTTAGCGGCCTACATACATCAACATGTATGATTCCCAAAAGATCATATCTTTTCCTAATAAATAAGTCTTACATATCTCATATGATTCAATAATCAAATGAGTTCTATAAATCCATCTATAAGGAGTTTTAGATATGTATCTCTTATTCATGTGGCCTAAACGATAATGCTAAAGATAAGTGAAGTTCATATCATTATAAGCAAATATCTTGGTAATAATTTTATAGATGATATTATCATGATCAAGGATATACAATCCATTAGACAAAATTGCATTACAATAATGCTTATCAGAATAAATGGAACAACATTTGTCCTTTATTATGATAGAGAGCTTTCTTATCCAAACAAGAAACTATGATAATGATCCTACTCATAGGAGGGACATAATCACCTTTGTCTAATTCATGAACAATTTCATAAAGTTAGAAATAATGTCCTACGGCTAATTCAGCAACCCCTTGCTTCATTGCCCCACGTGTAGGTTTATTTCTTCCTTATTCAATTGTCTACTTCTCTTGAGATCCATCACATTTCTATAAATCTGAGATCCTCATCTAGTATCATATAATCATGATGATGAGATAGACATATTGACTTCTATAACAAAATTACCTAATTTGGAATTCATAATTCATTTATTATTTCCTTCCAGGCACTTTAGGCAGTTTCTCTTCCTCCATACCACCTATGGGATCTTTAAGGCAACTTAATTTAGAAACAAGCTTGCTCTATATCCATTGGGTCGGTACAAACATTTTGCCCTTACCCATGCTATTAACCATTAACATGTTTTCCTTTAGCCCTTAATAAGTTCTTTGTATAGCGATTCTCAATCATACTGACTATAATTTCATCCAATGCGATTCTTGGTCCATTTGGGAGAACAGCTATTTATTCTTTATCTATCTCATAGATAATTCCAGTCTTTAAGATTTCAATCTTATTGAGATAGCTTAGTTTGCGCTTCACTTCTTGCTTCAGCAGCTACACATTACTAGCTTGTGTCGTCCCATCATATCTCGATGAACTAAGTCGCCTTGCTTTGGCAAGCCCGAACTTATTCCATCTTGACCATGACGAGTGCTAAGCAAGAGAGTGCAAAGTGGAGCAACACTTCAAGCCTTTCATGAAAAGCTCGCTCTTTGAGAGAGCTTCTTTAACGTATGATCATATCACACGCCTCCATATTTCTCGTCTTGCTTCCAAAGCTCAGAGTTCATGGGAGCTGACATGAGACAAGTCACATCCAAATAACCATTCTTTGATGTTCCTTCCATAAGGCTTTTAGTGTGTCTAGGTAGTCGGTGGGAAGAGAACTTTATGCTCTACAATGTACAACATTTTTCCTTTATTTGAGAACAATTCTCAATTTAATACCAATCTAGAAAATAGATTTCAGACAGCTTGTCCATCTTATGGACATAAGGTCGCATTTTGTTTGTTTAATGCGATGGGTATTCAACACAAAATGATTTATGCAAAGCGTTGTGACGTATAACTATATTCAACAAGGATTTAAATTATTAAATATAGCTCCCACTATTTTTCTCGGATATATAGCCCGCAACCATTAATGCGGAAAATATCTTACATATTTTCTAGTGGTTCCAAGATCCCTTTTTCACTTCTTCTTGAGCTTTCTTTGGAAAGTCACCCAAGAATTGGTTATTTAGGTAGGAACCATTCCAATTGCATCCCATGCAACTCTTGGTCCAATTAGGTGAATAACTCTTTATTCTTTATCCTTTAGATAACGCCCAATTGTCATGCCTCTAGGTTCATCAATCCAATTGATTCTTACCTAGTTGCGTCCAATCCTCTTGCTTCAACATACACACATTACTAGCTTGTGTCGTCCGCAACACACCATGGTAAATTAAAATCGCCTTGTTTTGGCAAGCCCGAATTTTAATAAACTCTGATCATGAAGGGTGTTTAGGCAAGAGAAGGCAAAACAAAATATTTTATTTGAGGGATTTTAATAGTTATTATTTGTTTGGTTGATCACATCAACATGATCTACTTATTTGGATTGGGCTATCCACAATAAGAGACCACCTTTGTTTATTATTATCTTGTTAACGTTTTGCTAGTATCGCCATACACACAAAAATAAATAACAAGACATAAATAATAAACGTCCACAAAAGAAAAATAATGTGCCATGGATATGGCCCCTAGACTAAGATATTACCAAGCCAATGATAATATCTATATGCCCTAAATTGACAAGCTCATCTCCATGTGCTCCACGATAACTGCGCGCCTAAGGTAGGGAGTCTTCGTCGTCTTTCGGCTTCTTTGGTCTTCTTCTCCATGCTCTTAGCTAACATCTAAATATTGCTAATTCTAGCCTAACATCTAGAATAAATAAATAAATAAATAAATAAATAAATAAATAAATAAATAAATAAATAAATAAATAAATAAATAAATAAATAAATAAATAAATAAATAAATAAATAAATAAATAAATAAATAAATAAATAAATAAATAAATAAAGCCTCACATGTTGAGGAGAAAAACGACTCGCAGGTCGTAAAACCTAATTAATTATTATATTAATTTGATAAGCTCGCAGGCCGTAAACCAAACCACAAAAACATAAAACATCCACAACCTAGGCCATATCCATCCACCATGAAACAATGCACATAATACAGTTAAAACCAATTTTTAACGCGCTTGTTGAATTTTAGGTATTTTGGACATACTAGGGTCAAAACGGTCCAAGAGATTTACCAAAGAATGGCAAAAAATCAACCAAGGAACCGTCACACTAGGCCCGGGCCGGCCGGCTCCTAGCCCACACGGCTAGGCCGTGCGCTAGGGTGCGCCGGCCCCTAGGGCCGCGTGTCTTGGGCGGCAAGCAAGGAGGTGGGCGGTCCAATGGGCCACTCATCCTCTTTGGAATTGTTTCCATAAGCAATTCATGGAATTGTTTCCATAAATAAATCATGGAGTTGTTTCCATAAACAATATATGGAATTGTTTCCATAAACAATATATGGAATTGTTTCCTTAAACAATTCCTTCCTTGTTTGGGTTGTTTCCAAAACACCCTTATGCCTTGATGCCCAAGTTTAATTGTTTCCATAAACAACTTCCTACTTGTTGCCCATATTTAGTTGTTTCCAAAACAACTTCTTCCTTGTTGCCCTAGTTTAGTTGTTTCCATACTTGAAAAACCCTTTTTCCAAGTATGTGCCCAAACCCTAGTTCCTGATCCAAAATTATTCACATCATATGTGACAAAACTCACTACTTCTTACATACCATGCAAAATTGGATCTTGTTTATTGCATCTACTATGCCAATTATTTTCAGTTTTCGCGTAATAAAAATAATACGGTGTATGAACTGAGATCATAACACAAAAAATCATGTTATGCTCTATGACCTGTGGCTCTGAAACAACTGTTGGGTTTTGACCTACGTAACGCATCGGAATAACAAAATTTAATCCTAGTCAAAGACCACCAAGGATCACAGGAAGAGAAATCATAACATGATAAGGGACATAGAAGATGTGTACCTTGTGATTTGGGAGATCACACGAAGAATAGTTTCCTCGTCTCTACGGTTGATCCACGTCTAGAGGTGCGATCTAGATTCTTCCTTCAACAAGTGTTAGCTTGAACCGGAGGAAGAGGGAAGAAGGAATCACACAACGAGGGACAAAGGAGGAGTTCGACCTCCTCTTTGGCGCCGACGGGATGGGCGGACAGCCTAGGGGCGGTCGGCCTCTAGGCGTATCTTGCTCACTCTCTTTTGCTCTCTCCCACTCTCTTATGTTATGTCTAATAACATTAGTGTGGGAAGGAAGCTAGAGCGTCCTTTATATACTCCAATAACTCCTTGTTTTTTCCATAAAGGTCCCTCCTAGTTCTCCTTGAACTTGGATTTTTCCCTTCCTTGGAAATTATTCCTACTAAATTTGCAAGGCGTTGCATAATGATCTTTCTTATTAATTAGTCATATTAATTAATCCCAAATCTAGCTCTACTCTATTTAATGTGTGACCCCATATGATTCTACTTAGTTGGTAGTAACTTATTACTAACATGGAGCGGTGTCTAGCAACACATCATGCCACCCAACTAATAGAAATAGTCAGTGATTCCGACAAAGCTCTTGCACCCAATATCTCATATTGCACTTTCCTTTTGTCTCAATATCCGGATTGGACACGAGACATAAATAGTCACACTCGTATATCCAATCCATAGTTCCTCGATCCAGGGAATATGCTTATGCAAGCAGATAACATCAATATCTCCATATTGATTTATCTGAGTCTGGCCATACATTCAATAAGCCTCATCCCTCGAGTGGTCGTGGATATTTACTCCCATTATGTGGGAGGGACAAATCCTATCTACATCACTACGATCTCTAAGCTTGCTTCCTATCATACTCGATTGCTATATTTATAATTACCCAGTTACGGTGTAACGTTTGATAACATCAAAGCACAATATTCCACAACTAGAGTATCTAGTGACTTCAGGTCTAAGGATTGCAATATTATTAGAACTACGAGAAGCGATTGTGACTTCAACATAATCTAATGTATCCTTCTCGTTGTGGGTCATCTAGTATGCCATTACTCCTAATGCATACCCATGTGTTGGATCGTGATATCTCCATATCAATCAAACCCCATACTAGTCTATAGATGATTGTCCCATTAATCATTATAATCGAATAGGGATATTTAAGAATATAACACTTATATTCTAAGGACTTCATTCATGTTAACAAATCTCCATATTGATAACATAATGAATCGTAAATCCGTATATTTGTGACAATTAATTAATTTCCTCTAGGGCACAATTCCAACAGTCTGAAGAAACTCTAGGGGATCCAGGGGCGTAGTATTTAAACCCTATATTTTACAACGTTCAAGATTTTCAGAAAAACATCACAAAAAGTATTTACGTTTTAATTGTTTATTTTCAGCACGTAGTTAGTAATCACACTCTCAGATTACTCTTCCTTTTACACTCTGCTAGTTAAATCTGATCACTCGAAAAACTCAAAACAGTCCTCGTGGGAACGATCACCTGTTGAAATACACCCGGTATTACTCGATTCGTATACTTGCGAATAGCACGTTAGTTTGCCAATCAAGTTTTTGGCGCCGTTGCCGGGGACTATTAAGGGTTAATTTAGTTATCAGAATTAGTTTTCAGAGTTTTTTTTTTTTTTTTCAGTTTCGTTATTTTTTTAATCTCACTGCGTTTTGAATCTGCGTTTTCAGGACTGTTTAGTTAATGCCCAGATTGCCTCGCGATTTGGTGCCACCACTCAACAATCCAGAAAAGCTGTACACAGAGTAGAACTGCAGAAACCGAGGAACCAGAATGTCCCACAACGAAGGAGACCGTCTGGGAAATCCAACAACCAGCCAAGAGGCACCAGAAACACGTACCCCCAGGCGAGATGGCCTAGTACATCGAAGAGCTCATCACTGCAGGCTTTGCCACCCGGAACAACCAGAAGACATATAACAGGTCTGGGAAGGCGTTTGTGGAGAATTTTGAAGTCCCCACGGGTGGGCATGAACGAGCTATTGTGGTGCCCGAGATCACCGCATAACACTTTGATATAAAACCCTCCACCATCCAGACTGTTAAGACCCTCTGCCCATTCTATGATAAAGCTGACGAAGATCCAAACGAATTTATCAGGAAATTCGAGGACTACTGCAATAAATTCCGGTATAAGGGAGTCGACGCAGAGGCACTCATGCTATTTCTCTTTTCATACTGCCTATACAGAGTGACCAAACACTGGCTCGAATCCCGACCACCCAGATCCATCATTACATGGGAGGGATGCGTCATGGACTTTTTGACCAAATTTTACCCCGCTTCCCGGGTCATTCATCTACAAAGTGAGATTATGTCATTCAAGCAGAAGATGGCGGACACGGTGGTAGACGCATGGGACAGATTGATGAGATTGGTGAAGAGATGCCCGAACCACGGTTTTGGAGACGCAAAGATCCTGCAGGTATTCTACCATGCCCTAGACAGGGAGAGTGTTGACAGCATTGACAAAGAAGTCGGAGGAAACTTCCTGTACCATGTGGACAAAGACGATGCATATGAGCTGATGAAGCAGTTAGCCAAGCAGGATACTCGACTATTTGACGATTGCAGGATAGCGGCTCGATCCGAACAAGCGGAAGACAACCGGATAGATAATCTGGCCAAAATCGTGCAAGGCTTGGTTAGAAAGTCTACTTGGAGGAGAAGGCTGTTGCAGCAGTAGGAGAACCGGATTTGGACGCAGCCATTGAGGAACTCAGAACGGAAGATACCAATTACGTAGAGAAGCAGTGGGACCCGAGCCGGTACAGAATGGACACGAGAGATCATACCGGGTTCCGGTATGGAAACCCGAATTCTGCAATTTATGCACCGGGATTCCAGCACAGGCCACCGGCCCAGCAGGCCGCACCGGCACCACAGGTTCAGCAAGGCCCATCACAGCAGTACGATGCTCAGATGAAGAAAATCCAGTCCATGCTTCAGAACATGGAGTCCCGGTTCACACATATGGACGCCCTGACTGCCGACGTGCAGAGACCAAAACATCTCTGCGCGCTTTGGAGGTACAAGTAGGGCAGTTAGCACAGCAGCTAACGGAAAGACAGCCAGGAAATTTACCCTCGAATACAGTAAACAATCCACGTGCTCAGATCAATGCCATCACCACTCGGAGTGGATTAGCACTATAGGATCCGCAATACCCTAGTCATGCACGTGCAGAAAAGTCAAAGGAAATTGAGCGCAAAGTATTGGGTCAGGATAACAGCTCAGCCGAACGCCCCCAGCTGAAGGGATCATTTGAGCAACATGCAGTGTAGGATAAAAAGGAAGCAGAAACAGTACTTTTCTCCAAGGAAGTGTCGTACCCTTTGAAGACACGAAAGAGGGATGATAGCAAAGACTACGCTAGGTTTCTCGAGATGTTCAAGCAGCTACAAATCAACAAACCCTTTGCTGAGACCTTGGCTAAGATGCCCACTTACGCCAAAATCCTCAAGGACATTTTGTATGGGTGGAGGCGAATGAGCGATTTCGATACCATAAACCTGACGGCAGAAGTGAGCAACTGTGTGAAGAATGGGCTACCGAGGAAGAGGAAGGATCCTGGTAGTTTTGTTATTCCGGTCACCCTAGGTAATGCTTACACAAGAAAGGATCTGTGTGACCTAAGGGTAAGACGTTAACGATTTTCAAGATTTTGAAAGTCGGTGAACCCCGACCCACCAGAATAATGATGCAGATGGCAGACAGGTCCGTAAAGAAAGCATACGGAGTTATCGGGGATATTTTGGAGAAAGTCGGCGAGTTGATTTTCCCGCATATTTCGTGATCCTGTACATGGAGTCAGGGGAGGTAACGCTCATACTGGGATGGCCGTTTCAGGCCACTGGAGAAGCTATGATAAACTGCAAGAGAGAAGAACTGACCATGCAGATGAACGAGGACAAGGTTAAATTTAACGTCTTCAAAAATCTACAACTTCAAAATTATTATGAGCAGGAAGATATCTTTTCCATAGACGTGGTTGATGAAGGCTGGGAAAACGAGGAGATGGATCAACTATGGGAAGAGATTGACAGTATGTACGGATAAGAAAAGGAGATGACTCAGTGCGAGCAGGCCATGAGAGCCGAAGACTGGACCACTTTGCACCAGGACGAAGATGGCGGGCAGAAGATGATCCTGGTTACGTCACTCAAGGATCCACCCGCACTTGAGCTGAAACCGCTCCCGAGCCATTTCAGGTATGCATACATTGGTGATAATAGTACTCTGCCCGAAATTGTTTCATCTCTATTGTCGCAGGAAATAGGAGCATAAACTACTGAAAGTGTTGCGAGAGAACAAAGAAGCAATCGCGTGGACGATTGCGGATATCAAGGGGATCAGTCCCTCCTACTGTATGCACAAGATCAGGATTGAAGAAGGCAAGAAATCAGTGATTAAGCCAGAGCGGAGACTGAATCCGAACATGAAGGACGTTATACGCAAGGAGGTCATGAAGTGGCTGGTCTAGTGCGTACTTAAACAGGGGGTTATTACGGTGGTGCAGAACGCGGACCAGGAACAGTTTCACAGCGCACCGTTACATGCTAGCGTATCTGTATGGACTAGCTGAGGCTAAACGATGAAACTTTGAAAGATCATTTCCCGCTACCGTTCATGGACCAGAATTTGGACAAGCTAGCTCATCACGCCTATTATTGTTTTCCGGACGGGTACTCCGGGTACAACCAGATTCGCATAGCCCCGGAAGATCAGGAGAAGACAACGTTTACCTACCCGTATGGTACATTTGCTTACCGGCGCATGCCGTTCGTGGTGTGTAACGCTCCAGCAACGTTCGAGAGATGCATGATGGCAATATTCTCGGACATGATCGAGAAAAACATGGAGGTCTTTATGGACGATTTTTCACTGTTCGGGGACAGTTTTGACGACTGCCTGCACCACCAGGGCCAGGTTTTGATCCAATGCAAGAAAGCGAACTTAGTGCTGAACTGGGAAATGTGTCACTTTATGGTCACCGAGGGTATCGTGCCGGATCACAAAACTTCCAGCAAGGGACTTGAGGTGGACAGGGCTAAGATCGAGGTGATAAAGCAGCTTCCGTACCCGACAACCGTAAAGGCGATCAAGAGTTTTCAAGGACATGCAGGATTTTACCGGAGGTTCATCAAAGACTTTTCCAAGCTTACAAAGCCACTCTGCGCTTTGCTCAGAAAAGACGTGCCCTTTGACTTTGAGACAGCATGTCAGCAGGCCTTGACCATTTGAAGGAGAAGATGACCACAGCCCCGCTAATCACTACGTTGGACTGGTCACTTCCGTTTGAGCTAATGTGTGACACCAGCGACTACGCAGTCTGTGCAGTTTTGGTACAGCGGAAGGGCAAGGTCTGTCATGTGATATATTATGCGAGTCGGGTGCTGAACGACGCCCAGGTCAACTATGGCACTACAGAGAAGGAATTGCTTGCTGTGGTATATGCCCTGGATAAATTCAGGCCATATTTTGTTGGGTCAAAAGTTATCGTTTTTACCGACCACAACGCCCTGAAATATCTGCTCGACAAAAAGGAAGCAAAACCGAGGCTGCTGAGGTGGGTATTACTGATTCAGGAATTTGATGTGGAGATCCGGGACAAGAAGGGAGTTGAGAGCGTTTTTTCGGACCAGCTGTCCAGGCTTGAGAATGCTAAGGTGGACCCGATACCAATCAAGGAAAATTTTCCGGTCGAGCACATCATGGCAGTCAAACTGCGGAGACCATGGTACTACGCCATAGCCAACAACTTGGTGAGCGGTACGCTTCTCGAGAACTTAACTTCGTCACAGTGGAAACAGTTCATTTATGAAAGCCAACAGTATTTTTGGGACGACCCGTATCTATTCAAGCAAAGGGCCGACAATATTCTGAGAAGATGCGTTCTGGCTCGCGAAGCCTGGAATGTGATCAAACACTGCCACTCAGCTTAGCGTGGGGGTCACTTCGGAGGGACCCGCACAACACACAAGGTACTGCAGTCAGGTTTCTTTTGGCCAACACTTTTCAAAGACTGTCACGATTATGTACAGGGATGTGATAGATGCCATAGGACAGGAAGTACGTCACAGATGGACGAGATGCCTTTAACTATATTGCAGGAAGTTGAACCCTTTGATGTTTGGGGGATCGACTTCATGGGGCCGTTCCGGTCTTATATGGGAAATATGTACATACTGCTCGCGGTGGACTATGTTAAGAAGTGGATAGAGGCGATAGCGTGTTAGAAAAACGATGCAGCGACAGTTGACCGTTTTCTGAAACGCAAAATATTTACGCGGTTCGGGGCCCCCATGGCGATGATCAGCAATGAAGGATCTCATTTCATCAACAAAGTGGTTGTCAGGGTACCGAAACAGTACGGGGTATCTATCCATAAGGTATCACTGTCTTATCACCCCCAGACTAACGGACAAGCTGAGGTGTCGAACAGAGAAATCAAGGGAATTCTTGAGAAAACCATAAGTCTGGGACAAAATGATGGGTCGATGAGACTGGTGTTGGGTTTTGACGTAGGTAACGCAGCGGAATAAAAAAATTTAATTCCAACTCAAATCCCACCAAGGATCACAGGATGAGACATCATAACATGATAAGAGACATAGTAATTGTGTACCTTTTGATTTGGGAGATCACACGAATAATAATGTCCTCGTCTCTACGGTTGATCCACGTCTAGAGGTGAGATCTAGATTCTTCCTTCTCAAGTGCTAGCTTGGACCGGAGGAAGAGGGAAGAAGGAATCAAACAACCAAACGAGGAAGAGAGGGTTTCCGCCCTCTCTTGTGCTGACGGGATGGGGCGGACGGCTAGGGGCGGCGCCTCTAGCTTGTCTTGCTCTCTCTCTTTAGCTTTCTCCCACTCTCTTGTGTTATATCTTATAACATTAAGTGGGAAGGAAGCTAGAGCCTCCTTTATACAGTCCAACAACTCCTTGTTAACCACATAAAGGTCCTTCCAAGTTCTACATGAACTTGGATTAGTCCCCTCCTTGCATATTAGTCCTACTAAGTTTGCAAAGTGTTGCACAATGATCCTTCTTATTAATTAATCATAATAATTAATCCCAAATCTAGTTCTACTCTATTTGACGTGTGACCCCATAGGTTTCTACTTAGTTGGTAGTAACTTATTACTAACATGGAGCGGTGTCTAGAAACACATCCATGCCACCCAACTAATAGAAATAGTGAGTGATCCCGACAAACCTCTTGTGCCCAATATCTCATATTGCACTGTCCCTTTGTCTCCATATCCGGATTGGACACGAGACATAAATAGTTACACTCGTATATCCAATCCATAGTTCCTCGATCCTGGGAATATGCTTATGCAAGAAGATAACATAAATATTTCCATATTGATTAATCTAAGTCTTGCCAGACATTCAATAAGCCTCACCCCTCGAGTGGCCGTGGATATTTACTCCCATTATGTGGGAGGGACAAATTCTTTCTACATCACTACGATCTCTAAGCTTTCTTCCTATCATGCCCGATAACAAACTTTATGATTACCCAGTTATGGTGTAAAGTTTGATAACATCAAAGCACGATATATCACAACTAGAGTATCTAGTGACATCAAGTCTACGGATTTCAATTATATTAGCACTACGAGAAGCGATTGTGACTTAACATAATCTAATGTATCCTTCTCGTTGTGGGTCAATCCAGTATGTCATTACTCCTAATGCATACCCATGTGTTAGAATTGATATCTCCATATCAATCTACACACATACTAGACTATATTTGATCGTCATATTAATCAATATAGTGGACTAGGGATATTTAAGATAAACAACACATTGTATCTAAGGACTTCATTATATTAAATATCACAATACATAAGAAATGAATATTCTAGCCAATAACAATGTTCATACTAAATATCAGACTGCCTCTAGGGCATCTATTCCAACAACTGGACGATGCACTATGGGCATACAGGACAGCTTTCAAAACACCATTCGTAATGTCACTGTACCAGCTGGTGTTTGGGAAAGCGTGTCACCTTCTGTTTGAGCTGGAGCAAAAGGCCTATTGGGCCATCAAATTGCTCAACATGGATCAGAGTTTGGCTGGAGATAAGAGAAAGATTAGTCTACTGGAATTAGAGGAGTTCCGTAGGACGACATTCGAAAGCGCCAAAATTTACATAGAAAAGACAATGAAGTGGCATGATCAGCGGATCACACCAAAGCAGTTTAACGAAGGGGACAAAGTTCTTCTCTACAACACGAGAATGAGGTTCTTTCCGGGAAAGCTGAGATCTCGTTGGTCGGAACCCGTCATCATAAAGAAGATATTTGCATGGGGCGCATTTGAGCTGGAGAATCCAAAAGATAACTCAAGCTTCAGGGTGAACGGGAACCGGATCAAGCCGTAACTCGAGACCACCGAGGTCGCCAAGGTAGACCCGATCTACTTTGATGACCCGTGATCAAACCGGAGGTAAATGGGTCGGGCCGTCGACCGTAAATTACAAGCGCTGGTTGAGTGGTAACCCAACGTAGTAAGTTAGTTTAATTATGTCATTTTATTTTAAGTTCCGAAATTTTAAGAGAGGTAAGATGAGTGGGTATTGACTTTGAATTGAGCATGTGCAGACACATCAGAACAGAAACAGGACACAGGAGGTAGACAGAGAGAGAAAATGACAAATCTGGCACTGCTGTGTGCGTGTATACGCACACACAGTAGCCGCATAATTGTCAGAAAATTTCAAAAACACCCCCTAAGGCTACTGTGCGCATATATACGCACACCCTGTGCGTATATACGCACATAGTAGCCAAAATGATGTCCAAAATTTTGAAAAAAAAATTGTTGTGTGCGTATATACGCACAGCCGCAGACATGAGCATAATTTTTTTTTTTTTTTTAATTTTTTATTTTTTTTCAAAAGGCCCCGGTGTGCGTATATACGCACAGAAATTCAATTTTTTACAAAATTAAAGGGAGTGTCATTTTAGCTAAATAGGGTTCCAAGGGGGGGGGGAGATGGCCGACGGGTCCTCCATTGTTGGCCCCTTCTTTCTCTCTCTACCTCCATTGCTCTCCACTTCACAAACACAACTTTTTCAAAAGTGCTCGGAATTAAATTTCGAAGGCATTTCTGGAATCCTTTAATCGCAAGGATCGTCATACTAGCTTCAGTTTTCAGACACAAGCATCATACAAGTGTGGGGGTTGAATCAAATCGAGAGGTGTTCTTGAAGGAAAACGCAAATCTGTGAAGATTGGAGCAAAACAGAAAATTTCGTAGAAGGAAAGTTGAAAGAGGAGGAAGAAAGCTACGTTTTGGCGGTTTTAGATTTTCGTTCCGGCGACTTTTCCGGAGACCGGCCGGCCACTTTTCTGGCGACTTTCTTGCCAGATTCTGCATTTCGCACCCTTTTGAGGGCAGGTCCATATCGCTTTCTCTCTCTTTAATTTTCAGTTTTATGGACGACCCGTAGCCGGGTCATTATTTTTCTGTGAATTTTTCTCGGTTTTCGTGCCGTGTGGACCTCTGGTAGATTCTAGGTGGATTAATTGCTGAGATGCACATTCACGCACACGTTAACTAGTTTCTGTTTCTACATGTTTTTCCGTATTTTTTGCGATGGACATAGTCAAACCTGTGATTGACCAGAACCATAACCACCACCCGGCAGATTATACAGCGGACGAAATTCACCTGCAGTATTTTGACAGTTACCGTTTTGTGTCAGCCCAGGCTCATTACTATTTTCTGACCGGGAAAAAACCGAACTATTGCATAGCTAAAGAATACCGCTTTGAGGTAGATGAGGAACGGATGCCAGCACATATGGCGACATTTGCTATCCGACAGGCGGTTTTTGGTGTATCCCTAGGGGGATTTGATGGGGTGTCTATCTCTTCTTTGACCAAGGAATTTTTTAGTAATTTGTTGTATGTCGATTCGGCTGAGAATCAAGACCCACGTTGGGTCTATTGCCGTAGGGATTATATTTACTGACCCCAGAGTCGATTTGTCGGGCGTATGGGATAGCCCCGACATATGAGCTTTGTGCTTATAATTTAGTACAGGCTAATCTGCCGACTGACGATGATGTGTTACGGGTTTTGACCGCTGGGCCGGGGGGGGCCACTTTGAGGGAGACGAGGAAGGCCACGGAGGCTTTAAGCTGCACTCTCGGTTTTTGAGCCCGCAGGCTAGGTGGTGGGCAGAGTGGGTGGTGAACCGCAACGTAGGGATCCAACACTTTACCTATCTTTAGTATGAGTCTGTCCTCATAGTTTACTGCCTCATATTGCGGCAGAGAGTGGATATCCCACATCTAATTTGGGCGCATATGTTGAAATAGATGCCCTAGAGGCAATCTAGTTTAGTATGAACTTGTTTTTTAGCTAGAACATTCATTGTATTATTTATTGGATATTTAATATAATGAAGTCCTTAGATTTACAATTGTGTTGTTTATCTTAAATATACCTAGTCCAGTATAATGATTAATAGGACAATAATCTATAGACTATGATGGGGTTGGATTGATATGGAGATATCATGATCCAACACATAGGTGTGCATTAAGCGTAATGGCGCACTACATTGACCCATCTCCGAGAAGGCTACATACATGTTATGTGGAGTCACAAGCGCTTCTCGTGGTGACAACGTTATTTTCATCCGTAGACTTGAAGTCACTAGATTGACTAGTTGTGGATTATTGTGATTTTGGTAGCTTCAAACGCTACACCATAACTGGGTAGTTATAAAGGCGTGTACCAGATACAATAAGAAGTAGGCTTTGAAATCGTAGTAGACGTAGATATAATTCGTCCCTCCCACATAACGGAAGCAAATATCTGAGGCCACTCGAGGGATAGTGCTTATGGAATGTCTGGCCAGACTCAAATAAATCAATATGGGATATTGATGTTATTTTCACGAATAAGGCTATTCCCAGGATCGAGAAACTATGGATTGGATATACGAGTGTGACTTGTATGTCTAGTGTCTAATCCAGATATAGAGACAACGGGATGTGAAAATTACTTTCACAAGGTTTGTCTGATGACTATTCTATTAGTTGGCTAGAATGGATGTCTTGCTAGAGACCGCTCCATATTAGCAAATTGTTGCTACCAACTAGATAGAACCTATGGGGTCACACGCTAGATAGAGTTGAACTAGATTTGGAAATTAACTGATGTGATTAATTAATTGGAAGGATCATTTTGCAACACCTTGAAAACTTAGTAGGACTAATATGCAAGGAAGGGACTAATCCGAATTCATGTTGGATTAGGAAGGGCCTTTAGGTAGTTGACAAGGAGTTGTTGGACTATATAAAGGATGCTCCTAGCTTCCTTCCCACACTAATTATCATAACATAAGTGAGTGGGAGAGAACAAAGGAGAGAGAGCAAGCAACAAGGAGGACCGAACCCGACTCCCCTTGCGTCGCCCGTCCCCGTCGGCCAAAGCACGGAGGCCGAAGCCTATTTGTTACCCGGTTGTGTGATTTCTTCTTCCTCTTACTCCGGTCCAAGCTAGCACAAAGGAGAAGGAAGATCTAGACCTCAACTCTAGGCGTGGATCAAGCGTAGAGATGTGACATAATTCGCGTTAGAAGTCATCACAGGAAAAACCCTAAGGTGTGTAATGTGAGTCTTCCTTTACCATCGTTATGATTCTCTTCCTGTGATCCTTGGAGGGTATTGAATGGATAATTTATTTTTCCGCTGCGCATCCATGATCAAAACCCTACAGTGGTATAAGAGCCTGGGGTCGTAGAACATAGACGTGTTACGTTTTGATAGTTTTACACTTTAAGTTTATTGTTTATCGCGTAAAACGGACAAATCAAGCATATGATGCAATTTGTCAATAATCAAACAAAACAAGACCTACTTTTTGCATTAGATGCATGAATTAGTGAGTTTGAGAAATTTTTGGATCTTAGATCTAGGTTTTGGGCACCAATTTGGAAACTAGTTTCAAATTTGAAAACTTTTTGGACTTGGGGAACAAGGAAGGAGTTGTTTTGGAAACAACTAAGGAGGTTCGGCTCTGGGACCGCCCCGTCCTCCTTCCTTGCCGCCCAAGCCACCTAGGCCGCAGGCCTAGGCGGTCGGCCAACCCCTCGGGTTGGGCCAACAGGTCTAGGCTTGGCCCAGGGCGGCTGCAATGGGGTTCGGCCATAAGATGGTGGGCCCCTTGGACCGTTTTAACCCTAGAAATCCTAAAATCAATTAAAAATTTACCAAGCACGTTAAATATTGGATTTTAACTGTTTATGTGCTAATCGCATGGTGGTTGGATATGGCCTTGGGATGTGGTTTGATGTGATTGTTTAAATTTGTGGTTTGGTTTACGGCCTGCGAGCTGATCAGTTTAATGTAATAATTAATTAGGGTTTCATGGCCTGCGAGCCATTTTTTTCTGAGCTTGTGAGATTTATTTTATTTAGTATAGTTATTAGCTAGTGCTGGATGGAATAGATTGTTAGCCAATATTGAAGAAAAGAAGCTCGAAGCCAAAAGAAGCCACAAAAGATGGAGCATGGAGCATTCCACATGACTATGAAGGATGGACCAAAAGATGAAGACGCATGGAGATGTGTTTGCTTTTAGGGTTCGTAGATATTCCCATTGGCTTGGGAATATCTTAGTCTAGAAAAGGCCATATCTATATCAAGTTTTATTTATTTTGTGGTTGTTTATTTTATTGTCTTATTGTTTTATGATTGGTGTATGGATGATGCATGCAATTAGGATAATAAAATAATTAGACAACCCGGATCTATTATTTGGAGTTTTGCCCAAACTCAAAATAGATAGATTAGTTGATATGGATCAACAAAACAATTAAAATTGAATTTTAAAATCCCTCAAAATGTAAATATTGTGTTTTGCCTACTCTTTATTTAAACACTCATTTTCATCATAATTTATCAAGCTCATGCATGCCAAAGCAAGGCGACTTGGTTCCTAATGATGTAATGCGATGGCATAAGCAAGTAATGTGCAGTTGTTTAAATAAGAGGTTGGACACAACTAGGCTATTAATATGATTAAAACGTAGAGGCAATCAATTGGGACTATACATACGGATGGATAAATAAGGAGTTATTTGCCCAATTGAACCAAGAGTTGCATGGGATGCAATTGGAATTGTTCCTACCTTAAGTAGTCAAATTTTGAGTGACTTGCCAAATCAAGGTCAAAAGGAGATGAAACATGAATCTTGGCCCACTAGAAAATATAAGGCTATTTTCCGCATTAATATCTTGAGGGTTATTAATCCGTAGAAAAATAGTGGCACCTATATTTGATAAACTAGTTATTATTGAATACAGTCAAAAAGTTCACAAATACTAAAAATTGTGTATTTTACTTTTTTAGAATTCCAAATGGCAAACAACTCATCGAGTTCACAACATTCCCTACGATGTGTCCTTGAGAAGGACAAGCTCTCTGGAACCAACTTCCTTGATTGGTACAGAAACTTGAGAATCGTTCTCAAGCAAGAGAAGAAATTTTACGCAATAGAGGAGCATGTTCCAGCAGTTCTAGAAAACAATACTCCTGCAGCCCTAAAGGCGTATCAAAAGCGTGTTGATGACGCTAATGATGCGGCCTGCCTTATGCTATACACCATGATTTCTGAGCTTCAGAAGCAACACGAGAACATGAATGATGTCGATATGATCGAACACTTGAAGCAGCTCTTCCAAGAGCAGGCAAGGGTTGAGAGGTATGAAGTTTCTAAGGCTTTGCTCAAATTTCATCTGGCTGAAGGAAACCATGTGGGACCTCACGTACTCCGTATGATCGGGTACTTGGATATTCTTGCACGATTAGGGTTCCCGGTCGGCCAAAAGTCGGTCACCGATCTCGTGCTGCAATCTTTTCCTGAGAGTTATGGACAGTTTATCATACTATAACATGAACGAGATCGTGAAAACACTACCAGATTTACTCAATATGTTGAGGACAGCTGAACAAAGCATAAACAAGGGTAAAGGCAAGGCCATATTGATGGTTCAGAAAGGAAAGGGCAAAAGGTGTGCCTCATCCTCCAAGGGCAAAGGAAAGTCAGTTGCCAAGTCCAAGGAACATGTCCTTAAGCCTGTTGGTGGCATTGCCAAAGGTGTGACTAAAGGTGAGTGTCAGTACTGCAGTCAGCCTGGACACTGGAGGAGGAATTGCCCAAAATATCTGGAGGACAAGAGGCTTGGAATAGTGATTCCACCACCACCAGGTATTTTTGTTGTAGATGCCAATTTAACTATCTCTAAATTATGGGTATAGGATACTGGATGTGGATCTCACATTTTTCGAAATGTGCAGGATCTAAAGAGAAGTAGAAGATTGGCTAAAGAGGAGATAGACATGCGCGTTGGGAATGGAGCAAAGGTTGCTGCATTGGCCGTAGGCGTGTGCGAGCTATCTGTACCTTCAGGATTAGTTTTAGAATTAAATAATTGCTATTTTGTGCCTGCTATGAGCAGAAACATTATTTCTATTTCTTGTTTAGACAAGGAATGTTTTATTATTTCAAAAAAGAACATTGTTGTACCATTTATTTTAATAATATTCACTATTGTTGTGCGCAATTATTTAATGGACTATATGACCTTGATCTAGGTAACCATGTCTACAACATTAATACTAAGAGGATTGAAATAAAAGATTTAAATCATGCTTACTTATGGCACTGTCGTTTAAGGCACATAAACGAGAAACGTGTATCTAGAATCCATAAGGATGGATCTCTAGACTCATTTGATTTTGAATCATATGATACATGTGAGGCTTGTTTATTGGGAAAAATGACAAATTCCCCTTTCAATAAGAAAGGTGAGAGGACTAGTGAGCAATTGGCGCTCATACATACTGATGTGTGTGGGCCATATGCCACGCCTGCCAGGGGTGGTTACGTCTACTTCATTACGCTTACTGATGATTTCAGTAGATATGGATTTGTATACCTTATGAAGGCCAAATCCGAATCCTTTAAAAGGTTCAAAGAATTCAAGAATGAAGTTGAGAAGCAGCTTGGTAAAAGTATCAAGGCTCTACGATCGGATCGTGGAGGAGAGTACTTAAGCCAAGATTTTAACGACTATCTTAGAGAGTGTGGAATCGTGTCTCAACTCACTCCACCCAAGACGCCACAATGGAATGGCGTGTCCAAGAGGAGGAATTGAACACTATTGGATATGGTTCGATCTATGATGTGTCAAACCGATCTTCCATTATCATTTTGGGGCTATGCTCTATTAAGTGCATCTTTCACCATAAACCGTTTCCATCTAAACCAGTCATGAAGAAACCACATGAGATGTGGAGTGGGAGGCGTCCCACACTGCCGTTCATGAAGATTTGGGGTTGCGATGTCTATGTAAAGCGTTTACAATCAGACAAGCTAGGGCCAAAGTCGGATAAGTGTAAGTTTGTGGGGTACCCTAAGGAAACTAAGGGTTACTAGTTCTACAATCCAACCGAGAACAAAGTGTTAGTTGCTCGGTCCAGCGTGTTTCTAGAAAGAGAGTTTGTCTCTAAAGAATCAAGTGGGAGGACTGTAGAACTTGAAGAAATTCAAGAGTCACAAAACATTGAACCAACTATGGAACATGAACAGGAACCACAAGAAATTGTGGAACAACTTGTTCAAGTAACACAAGAGCTTTGTAGATCTAGCAGAGTACGCCAGGAACCCGAGAGGTATGGCTTCTCGTGACAGATTCAGGTGACACTATGCTCATAGATGATGAGCCTACTACCTATGAAGAGGCCATGAAAGGTCTTGACTCTCAGAAGTGGCTTGAAGCCATGAGATCCAATATGGAATCCATGTATACCAACAAAAGTATGGACTTTGGTGGAACCACCCGAAGGGGCTCGGCTTATCGGGTGAAAGTGGGTCTTCAAGAAGAAGATCGACATGGATGGCAATGTCACCTATAAGGGCCGATTGGTGGCTAAAGGATTCAGACAGATTCATGGTATTTACTATGATGAACATTTTCACCAGTCGCTATGACCAAATCCATCCGAATCCTAGTTGCCATTGCAGCATACTATGACTATAAGATTTGGCATATGGATGTCAAAACAGCCTTCCTCTATAGGAATCTCCTTGAGGATGTGTATATGATACAACCAGAGGGTTTTGAAGATCCAAAGCAAGCCAATACAGTCTGTAAGCTGCAACGATCCATTTATGGATTGAAGCAAGCTTCTAGGAGTTGGAATCGACGTTTTGATGAAGTAATCAAAGAGTTTGGCTTCATCAGAAACGAAGATGAGTCTTGTGTCTACAAGAAGGTTAGTGGGAGCTCTGTAGCTTTTCGGGTCTTGTATGTAGATGACATACTACTCATTGGAAACGACGTTCTCATGCTGCAATCTGTTCAAGATTGGCTAGGAAAATGTTTCTCAATGAAAGACTTAGGGGAAGAAGCCTATATACTTGGTATAAATATCTGTAGAGATAGATCCAAAAGACTGCTAGGCCTAAGTCAAAGTACATATATTGACAAGGTGTTGAAATGGTTCAACATGCAAGATTCCAATAAGGGATTGTAACCCATGTCAAATGGAATTATTCTTTCGAAGAATAATTGTCCTTCCAATGAGATTGAGAAGGAACGCATGAGTAGAATTCCCTATGCCTCGGTTATAGGATCTATCATGTACGCCATGTTATGTACTAGACCAAATGTGTCATATGCCTTGAGTATGACAAGCACATTGTTGGAATTGTGCCCTAGAGGCAATCAATTAATTGTGACATTTATGGATTTACGATTCATTATGTTATCGATATGGAGATATGTTAACATGAATGAAGTCCTTAGAATATAAGTGTTATATTCTTAAATATCCCTAGTCGATTATAATGATTAATAGGACAATCATCTATAGACTGGTATGGGGTTGGATTGATATGGAGATATCATGATCCAATACATGGGTATGCATTAGGAGTAATGGCATACTGGGTTGACCCATCTCCGAGAAGGCTACATACATGTTATGTTGAGTCACAAGCGCTTCTCGCGGTGCAATGGTATTGTCATCCTTAGACTTGAAGTCACTAGATTATCTAGTTGTGGATTATTGTGATCTTGGTAGCGTCAAACGCTACACCGTAACTGGGTAGTTATAAAGGCATGTACTGGATACAATAAGAAGCAAGCTTAGAGATCGTAGTGGACGTAGATAGGATTTGTCCCTCCCACATAACGGGAGCAAATATCCTAGGCCACTCGAGGGATAGTGCTTATAAAATGTCTGGCCAGACTCAAATAAATCAATATGGGATATTGATGTTATTTGCACGAATAAGGCTATTCCCAGGATCGAAAAACTATGGACTGGATATACGAGTGTGACTTGTATGTCTCGTGTCCAATCCGGATATTGGGACAAATGGATGAGACAATTACTTGCACAAGGTTTGTCATGATGACTATTCTATTTGTTGGCTAGAATGGATGTCTTGCTAGAGGCCGCTCCATATTAGTAAATTGTTACTACCAACTAAATAGAACCTATGGGGTCACACGCCATATAGGGGTGAACTAGACATGGGAAATAATTAATTAATATGATTAATTAATTAGAAGGATAAATCGCAACAACTTGCTAACTTAGTAGGACTTATATGCAAGTTGGACTAATCCATGTATAGACATGATTAGGATTTGCCAAGGTGGCCTAATTCATGTAGAGACATGATTAGGATTAATTTTGCAAATAGAACTAATCCATGTATTGACATGAGAAGGACTATTTTTGCAAAAAGGGACTAATCCAAACTTGAGTAGGATTATGAGGGGTTCTTTATGTAGTAGGACAAGGAGTTGTGGGACTATATAAAGAACACTCCTAGCTTATTTTTCTCTCTACACATATACACATCTATTTGATAGAAGTAAGGAGAGAACAAAGCAAGGAGAGAGCAAGTCCCATAGAGGGCCGAAACCCCTTGGGACCGCCGCCCCCTACCCGTCGGCCTACATGGTGGTGCCGCCCACCTTGGCTTCCCTCGTTTCACGTGATTCTTCTTCCTCTTCCTCTTTCCGGGCTAGCACCAAGGATTGGAAGATCTAGATCTCACCTCTAGGCGTGGATCAACCGTAGAGACGTGACACTATTCGCGTCTGAAGTCATCAAAGGAGAACCCTAAGGTGTGTTTATTATTTCTAACCCTTACCATCGTTATGTCTCTTGACTTGTGATCCTTGGAGGGTTTTGCATGGTTTTATGTTTGATTATGCTTCCGTTGTGCAATCCATGAATCAAAACCCTACAGTGGTATCAGAGCCACATGTCGTAGAGCATAAACGTGGTTTATGTGTTACGTTTTAGTTGTTTTACACCTTAAATTGATTGTTTATCGCGTAAAACAAGACAAATCAAGCATGGGATGCAATTTGTCAATAATTAATCATAACAAGATCCAATTTTTGCATTGGATGCATGAATTGGTGAGTTTGAGAAATTTTAGGATCTTAGATCTAGGGTTTGGGCATCCTTGGGGAAGAAGGAGTTCCTTCCATACAAGGAAACAACCAAACTTGGGCACCAAGCAAGGGAGTTGTTTTGGAAACAACTCCCAAAGGAGGTTCGGCCCCCCTAGGGGACCGCCCCTCCTTGCTTGCCGCCCAAGCAAGGCCGCCCTAGGGGCCGGGGCAGCCCTAGCCCGCGGCCTAGCCGCGTGGGCTAGGGGCCGGCCGGCCCTAGGGCCTTGCGGTTCACCTTTTTGGGCCCGGGCAATTGGATTGTTGGGCCCATGGACCGTTTTAACCCTAGAACATCCTAAAATCAATTAAAATTGACCAAGCGCGTTAAAATTGGATTTTAACTGTTTATGTGCAAATCGCATGGTGATTGGATATGGCCTTAGGATGTGGTTTGATGTGGATGTTTAATTTTCTGGTTTGGTTTTACGGCCTGCGAGCTGATCAATTAATTGTAATAATTAATTAGGGTTTTATGGCCTGCGTGCCATTTTTTTCTCAACTTGTGAGATTTATTTTATTTAGTATAGAAGTTAGCTAGTGCTAGATAAAGTAGATTGTTAGCTAAGATTGGAGAAAAGAAGCCCAAAGCCAAAAGGAGCCACAAAAGATGGAGCATGGAGCATTCCACAAGACTATGAAGGATGGACCAAAAGATCAAGACGCATGGAGATGTGTTTGCTTTTAGGGTTCATAGATAACTTCATTGGCTTGGAATTATCTTAGTCTAGAAAAGGCCATATCCACATCACGTTTAATTTCTGTTTTGTGGTTGTTTATTTTATTGTCTTATTATTGTGTGGTTGGTGTATGGATGATGCATGCAATTAGGATAATAAGATAATTAGACAACCCGGATCTATATTTGGAGTTTGCCCAAACTCAAATAGATAGATTAGTTGATATTGATCAACAAAACAATTAAAAAAAATTGAATTTAAAATCCCTCAAAATTCAAATATTGTGTTCTTGCCTTCTCGTTATGTAAACACTCATTATCATCATTATTTATCAAGTTCGTGCGTGCCAAAGCATGGCGACTTGGTTCATAATGATGGAATGCGATGGAACGTAACAATGTGCAATTGTTTAGATAAGAGGTTGAACACAACTAGGCTATTAATTTGATTAAGAAACCTAGAGGCAATCAATTGGGATTATCCATATGTGTGGATAAATAAGGAGTTATTTGCCCGATTGAACCAAGAGTTGCATATGGGATGCAATTGGAATTGTTCCTACCTAAAGTAGTCAAATTATGGGTGACTTGCCAAAGCAAGCTCATAAGGAGATGAAACATGGATCTTGACCCACTAGAAAATATAATGATATTTTCCGCATTCATATCTTGAGGGTTATTAATCCGTAGTAAAATAGTGGGAGCTATGTTTAACAATTTAAATCCTTGTTAAATATAGTTAAACGTCACAAACTTTGCATAATCCTTTTGGTGTTAAATACCCATGGCATTAAACAAACAAAACACGACTAGATGTCCATAAGATGGACAAGTTGTCTGGAATCTAGATTGGTATAAAACTGAGAATTGTTCTCAAATAAAAGAGAAATTGTTGTACATAGTATAACATAAAGTTCTCTTCCTACCAACTACCAAAACACACTAAAACCTAATGGAAGGAACACCAAAGAATGGTTCTTTGGTTATGACTTGCCTCATGCTAGCCGCCATGAACTCTGAGCTTTGGAAGCAAGAAGAGAAACATGGAGAAGTATGATATGATCATACATTGAAAGAAGCTCTTTCAAAAGAACGAGCTAGACATGAAAGGTTTGAAGTGTTGCTCCACTTTGCGTTATGCAAATAAGCTAATTCAATATGATTGAAACATTAGTGAATGGGAATTATCTATGAGATAGATAAAGAATAAACGGTTATTCACCCAAGTGGACCAAGAATTGCATTGGATGCAATTATAGTTTTGTTTTAAAGTTGATTTACTCAATATGATTGAAAAATCACTAAACAAAACACTAATAATGGGGATGGGCAAAGTTGTTAATGGATAACAACATGGGTAAGGGAAAAATAGTTTGCGCCAACCCCATGGGTATAAAAGCAAGCTTGTTGCTAAAACCAAGTTGCCTTGGAGTCCCATAGGTGGTGTAGAGGAAGAGAGGCTACCCAAAGTACCTGGAAGTAAATAATAAAGGAACTATGAATTCCAATATAGGTATTTTGTTATAGAAGTCAATGTGTCTATCTCATCATCATAAGTATATGATACTAGATGAGGATCTCATATTTATGGAAATGTGGAGGATCTCAAGAGACGAAGACAATTGGATAAGGAAGAAATAATCCTACACGTGGGGCTATGAAGCAAAGGGTTGCTAAATAAGCCATAGGGAATTATTTCTACCTTTAAGAAATTGTTCATGAATTAGACAAAAACGATCATGTCCTAGCTATGAGTAGGACCATTATCATAGTTTCTTGTTTGGACAAGAAAGCTCCTTATCATAATAAAGGACAAATGTTGTTCCATTTATTATGATATGCATTATTGTAATGCAATTTTGTCTAAGTGGATTCTATATCCATGATCATGATAATTTCATCTATAACATTGATACCTAGAGGTTTGCATATAACAATATGAACTTCACTTATCTTTAGCATTATCGTTTAGGCCTCATAAATAAGATATACATATCTAGAACTCCATGTGGATGGATTTGTGGAACTCTTTTGATTATTGAATCATTTGAGACGTGTAAGACTTATTAGGCAAAGATATGATCTTTTGGGAATCATACATATTGATGTATGAAGGCCGCTAAGAACAAATGCTAAAGATGGTTTTCAGTACTTCATCATATTTACTGATGGGATCAGAGAAATATGGATTTGTGTATCTTATGAAGAAACAAATCAGAATCCTTTGAATTGTTCAAGGTATTCAGGAATGAAGTAGAGAACCAGCTTGGCAAAAGTATTAGGGCTCTACGATTGGATCATAGAGGAGAGTACTTGAGCCAAGAGTTTGACAACAATCTATGGGAGTATTGGATATGATCCAACACTCGCTCCACCTAGCACGCCACATGGGTTTGGAGTGTCTAAGAGGAGATTTCGAACCTTGTAGGACACGGTTCGGTCCATGAAGAGTCAAACGGAGCTTCCAGTTTACTTTTGGGGATATGGTTCTAATTACAACAAGTTTCGCCCTTAACCTTGTTCCATCAAAAACGGATTATGAATAACGCCATATGAGATATGGACTAGGAAATGTCCTAGTATGTCATTCATAAAGATTTGGGGTTATTAAGTTTATGTAAAAGAGTTTACAAATAAACTTGGACCCAGGTCGGATAAATGTTTTGTGGGATATCCTGAAAAGGATATTATTTCTACAACCCAATCGAGAACAAACTGTTTGTTGCTCGAACTACAGTGTTTCTAGGTAGAGATTGTCTCTAAGAGAAACAGTGGGAGGACAGTAGAACTTGTAAATTTCAAGAACCAAAATAGAACATTGATCCGTTTGATGGAACATGAGCAGGATCACAAGGTGTTGTGGAGTAACCTACTCAGATAACACAAGAACCTCATAGGTCAGGTAGGATATATCGAGGGACTAGAGAAATAAGGATTTCTCATAACCCATGATATATTGCTCATCAAGATGAGCCTACAACCTATGAGATGGCCACGTGTGGCCATACTCTCAGAAATGGCTTGGAGCCATGAGATACGATATGGAATCCATGTATACCAACAAAGTATGGACTTTGGTGGAACCACCTAAAAGGTGCAAGTGGGTTATGAGGAAACCAACATGGATGGTAATATGATTACCTTTAAGGTACAATTGGTTGGGTAAGGATTTCATGTGAGTTCATAGTATAGACTATGACGAAATCTTTCCCAGTTGTGATGCTTAAATCCATTCGTATCTTGCTTGTAGCAATCTGTTTATAGATTGAAACAAGCTTCTAGGAGTTGGACTCTTCAAATTAATGATGCAATCAAAGGAGTTTGGTTCCATCAAAATTGAAGATGAGACTTGTGTTTACAAGAAGGTTAGTGGGAGCACAGTTATTTTCTGGTCTCGTATGTATAGACATACTTAATCATTAGGAATGTTGCCCCTACTTGGCAGTCTTACGTAGATTGACTAGGGAATTGACTTTCTAATGGTAGACTTAAGCGAAGCAACTTGTGAAGATCTATTGAGGTAGATCAAGATGGTTGTATAGCTTAGGTCATAGTACATAAATTGACAAAGGTGTTGAAATGGTTCAACGTGAAAAGAATATTGATTCTTACCCATGTCACATGGAATTAGTCTTTGGAAGGCTAATTGTCTTCCCAATTAGATTGGGAAGGGACCGTATGAATAAGATTCATGAGATACGCCATGTTATGTGCTAGGCCAGATGTGTCATATGGTATGACACAAGGATACCAGTCAAATCCGGGTGAGAGTCACTGGATAAATTATCAATATTATCCTTTAGTACTTGAGAAGCACTAAGGATGAATTTTTTCATAAATAGATAATATGAAGAGTTTACTGTAAGGGGTTACAGTGATGCGAACTTCAAATCTGACAAAGAAGATACAGATTATAAGTCGAGTTTTAAGTTTAGCCCTAGTGGGAGCGACTGTGAGCTGGAAAGGTTCCGGGCAAGATTCAGTCACTGATTTTAACATAGAGGACTGAGTAAATTAATACATAAGATGCATTTACTCAGAATATTCAATCTCAATCAAATTGTTGATAGAGGAGATGTGAATATTTGCAACGTATCAACAGATGTCTCGCCCCTACGCAGCGGAAGCGTGGAGGGCCGCGCTAGATCAATAGGCATATGATGCAGGAGATTGACTCTAGTGCAAGTGGGAGACTGTTGGAATTGTGCCCTAGAGGCAATCAATTAATTGTGACATTTATGGATTTACGATTCATTATGTTATCGATATGGAGATATGTTAACATGAATGAAGTCCTTAGAATATAAGTGTTATATTCTTAAATATCCATAGTCGATTATAATGATTAATAGGACAATCATCTATAGACTAGTATGGGGTTGGATTGATATGGAGATATCATGATCCAATACATGGGTATGCATTAGGAGTAATGGCATACTGGATTGACCCATCTCCGAGAAGGCTACATACATGTTATGTTGAGTCACAAGCGCTTCTCGCGGTGCAATGGTATTGTCATCCTTAGACTTGAAGTCACTAGATTATCTAGTTGTGGATTATTGTGATCTTGGTAGCGTCAAACGCTACACCGTAACTGGGTAGGTATAAAGGCGTGTACTGGATACAATAAGAAGCAAGCATAGAGATCGTAGTGGACGTAGATAGGATTTGTCCCTCCCACATAACGGGAGCAAATATCCTAGGCCACTCGAGGGATTGTGCTTATAAAATGTCTGGCCAGACTCAAATAAATCAATATGGGATATTGATGTTATTTGCACGAATAAGGCTATTCCCTGGATCGAGAAACTATGGATTGGATATACGAGTGTGACTTGTATGTCTCATGTCCAATCCGGATATTGGGACAAAGGGATGAGACAATTACTTGCACAAGGTTTGTCATGATGACTATTTTATTTGTTGGCTAGAATGGATGTCTTGCTAGAGGCCGCTCCATATTAGTAAATTGTTACTACCAACTAAATAGAACCTATGGGGTCACACGCCATATAGGGGTGAACTAGACATGGAAATAATTAATTAATATGATTAATTAATTAGAAGGATCAAATCGCAACAACTTGCTAACTTAGTAGGACTAATATGCAAGTTGGACTAATCCATGTATAGACATGATTAGGATTTGCCAAGGTGGCCTAATTCATGTAGAGACATGATTAGGATTAATTTTTCAAATAGAACTAATCCATGTATTGACATGAGAAGGACTATTTTTGCAAAAAGGGACTAATCCGAACTTGAGTAGGATTATGAGGGGTTCTTTATGTAGTAGGACAAGGAGTTGTTGGACTATATAAAGAACACTCCTAGCTTATTTTTCTCTCTACACATATACACATCTATTTGATAGAAGTAAGGAGAGAACAAAGCAAGGAGAGAGCAAGTCCCATAGAGGGCCGAAACCCCTTGGGACCGCCGCCCCCTACCCGTCGGCCTACATGGTGGTGCCGCCCACCTTGGCTTCCCTCGTTTCGCGTGATTCTTCTTCCTCTTCCTCTTTCCGGGCTAGCACCAAGGATTGGAAGATCTAGATCTCACCTCTAGGCGTGGATCAACCGTAGAGACGTGACACTATTCGCGTTTGAAGTCATGAAAGGAGAACCGTAAGGTGTGTTTAAGATTTCTAACCCTTACCATCGTTATGTCTCTTGACTTGTGATCCTTGGAGGGTTTTGCATGGTTTTATGTTTGATTATGATTCCGTTGTGCAATCCATGAATCAAAACCCTACACACATACCAATCCAATCCGGGTGAGAGTCACTGGATTGCAGTCAAGAACATCCTAAAGTACTTGAGAAGAACTAAGGATGCTTTCTAGATATTTGGCGGAGAGGAAGAGTTGCGTGTAAGGGGTTACAAGGATGCAAGCTTCCAAACAAACACAGATGACTACAGATCACAATCGGGATATGTGTTTTGCCTGAATGGAGCAGCGGTGAGCTGGAAGAGTTCCAAGCAAGAGACGGTGGCTGATTCTACAACAGAGGCTGAGTACATTGCTGCAAATGGCGCAGCAAAGGAAGCTGTTTGGATCAGAAAATTTGTTTCTGAACTTGGTGTGGTTCCTAGCATTGCGGATCCAGTAGAGTTGTACTGTGACAACACAAGGGCGATCGCGCAATCAAAGGAGGCGTGGTCACACCAGAAATCCAAACACGTGCTCAGGAAGTTTCATCTTATTCGAGATATTACCAATAGAGGAGACGTTCGGAAATGCAAGATTCCTACAGATGAAAATCTTTCAGATCCACTTATAAAGTCGCTTGTTCAGTGGAAGCATGAAGGGCACACTAGGAGCATTGGCATACGGGATGCATCAGATTAACTCTAGTGCAAGTGGGAGACTGTTGGAATAGATGCCCTAGAGGTAATCTAGATTAGTATGAATTGTTTTTGGCTAGAACATTCATTGTATTGTTTATTGGATATTTAATAAAATGGAGTCCTTAGATTTACAATTGCGTTGTTTATCTTAATTATCCCTAGTCGAGTATAACGATTAATAGGACAATCATCTATAGACTAGTATGGGGTTGGATTGATATGGAGATATCATGATCCAACACGTAGGTGTGAATTAAGGGTAATGGCGCACTAGATTGACTCATATCCGAGAAGGCTACATACATGTTATGTGGAGTTCCAAGCGCTTCTCGTTGTGACAACGGTGTTGTCATCCTTAGAGTTGAAGTCGCTAGATTGTCTAGTTGTGGATTATTCTGATTTTGGTAGCGTCAAACGCTACACCGTAACTAGGTAGTTATAAAGGCGTGTACCGGATCAATAAGAAGAAAGATTAGAAATCATAGTAGATGTAGATATAATTTGTCCCTCCGAGAAAATATCCGAGGCCACTCGAGGGATAGTGATTATGGAATGTCTGGCCAGACTCAAATAAATCAATATGGGATATTGATGTTATTTGCATGAATAAGGCTATTCCCAGGATCGAGAAACTATGGATTGGATATACTAGTGTGAATTGTTTGTCTCGTGTCCAATCTGGATATAGAGACAAAGGAATGTGACAATTACTTGCACAAGGTTTAATTATGGACTATTCTACTAGTTGGCTAGAATGGATGTCTTGTTTGAGACCGCTCCATATAGAAAATTGTTTCTACCAACTAGATAGAACCTATGGGGTCACAGTCTAGATAGAGTTGAAATAGATTTGGGAATTAATTAATGTGATTATTTAATTAGAAGGATCATTTAGCAACACCTTGCAAACTTAGTAGGACTAATATGCAAGGAAGGGACTAATCCGAATTCATGTTGGATTAGGACGGGCCTTTAGGTAGTTGACAAGGAGTTCTTGGACTATATAAAAGATGCTCCTAGATTCCTTCCCAAACTAATTCTTATAACATAAGTGAGTGGGAGAGAACAAATCGGAGAGAGCAAGCAACAAGGAGGGCCGAACCCGACCCCCCTTGCGTCGCCCGTCCACGTCGGCCAAAGCAAGGAGGCCGAAGCCTCTTTGTTACCCGGTTGTGTGATTTCTTCTTCCTCTTCCTCCGGTCCGAGCTAGCACAAAGGATAAGGAAGATCTAGATCTCAACTCTAGGCGTGGATCAACCGTAGAGACGTGACATAATTCACGTTACAAGTCATCACAAGAAAAACCCTAAGGTGTGTAACATGATTCTTCCTTTACCATCGTTATGATTCTATTCCTGTGATCCTTGGAGGGTATTGAATGGATAATTTATTTTTCCGTTGCGCATCCATGTTAAAAACCCTACAGTATATTATGGAGAGGAATGTGTCAGTCGGAAGGGGCTCGGGTATAGCAACTTGATCACCAAACTGGCTCGGGATGTTGGTATTTACATGCATGACCTAGAGGGTGACATAGATCCGCCAGCCCTGAGAGAGTATAGGATGATGGTATCCCGACGCCGTGGGGCCCCTGGCCCCAATGATGCATTCATCAACCTAGAGGGTGATGATGATGATGGTGATGATGATGACCCCATGGACGAGGATGGGCATGCTGACGCGATTAACTAACGCGTTTAGACGCAAGTATACGGTCAAGTAGTATTAGGAGTATTTTAAGACTCCGAGTATCGAACCCAAAGGAATTATACGGTAATTAGCTAATTAAATATTAGTTAAAAGATATCTAGGTAACCGGTAAAAAATGTTTCATGTTGAGAGTTCGTCGCCCACAAACAAGGGACTTAAAACTAAATACAGCTAAGCTAATTGTTTTTGTATGATTTTCACTTTAAAAGAGAATAACTCTGATGGAATACGATTAAGAAGGAGAAATATGCAATTGATGGTCCCCTAGGGTTGCTAACAATTTCCGGATTATGCTTGAAACACTCTATGCACGTTTTAGTTACACCAGGTAACACTCATCATGATATTCTCTCGATCTCACACGAATTTGTGTAATCGGTTGTCTTCGGGTCCTTTCGTTCCACCGTCGTCTACCATTACGTTCTAGTTGGTTCGCTAGGCTCGCTCACCGGGTCCCGTCGGCCCACCGCTTTCACTAAGTCCTACCGATACCAACCAAAACTACCCTCACACGGTTTATTAAGTTTCTATCTCCTCTCAGTCTCAAGAAACTACAAGATTACCTACGATATTCGTCAACACGTCTCAAAAACTTCAATCTCGTGCAACAATCTCAATTACTAGTATCCTACGGGTGATCAAGCCAAGAACACTAAGAATGAAGTACAAGAATACATAAGATAACTAAAACATTCATAGATTTAAGCTCAAAACATGAATCAAGTCTTCAACCCAAAAAATAGTTCACAAACCCTAGTTCTCCATCAATCACCTAGCTTAGAGAGTTTAGCTAGACATGATATTGTTCAACGAACTCAAAATATCAAAAGTCATAGAGAATAGGTGAAGAAAAAGTAATCAAACGCTAAAAATCTTCAAGAATGATGATCTTCTTCGCTTCAAGCTCTGTCTCCAACTCCTCTAGCTATCCAAGACTCCAAAGTATCCGTGATAATCCTCCCTAGCACGGCCTCCTATGTTGGAATAGGTCTTCATTGCCCAAACTTTCAAAAAATTGCGAAACAGCCCCAAAAAGTTGCGTTCTGGCCTTCTGTTCGCACGAACAGACGCGTGTTCGCACGAACACCCCTTTGCTCTCTGTTCGTGCAAACAGATTTCTTGTTCGTACTTTTTAGCAGTCCCTTTTTCCTCCTTTTTGGCCATCAGAAATTTCTCTAAGGCATTTCGTTCTTGCCAACAAGAATTGTGTTCGCTCGAACACCCTTGGGGACATCAATTCTCAGCTCTTTTCTTGATTCTTCCTCTTTCGTCTTCATTCTCGAGCATCTGCTTGAGCCATCCTCTTGTTCCGAAGTTCGTTCCCGCTCCAAAATATTCGCTCCAAGCTCCCGGTTCCTGAAATCCACAACACGAGCAAATACCGGAAGATCACATGCGATAAATAATGTATAAATTATACGAAAAACGCCCGGATTACGACATAAAGCCCAAGAACTCAAGTATGCTCAAAACGACTAGGATTTGGTCAATTTCTCACACAAATGCATCGAAATGCACGCAAAACGGTGGTGAATCCTTAAGAATATAACTCCTAATGCGGAGTTATCAAATACCCCACACTCACCTATTGCGCGTCCCGAGCAATCAAATCAAAATCCGACCAAAAACATCTCCCAACAAAACATCACCCCCACAAGTGATACGAGCCGTGAATTGCATACTTACTAGAAACATTGTTGCATACAAATCTTAACTAGCCAACTCAATAACAAAAACATGACTCAACGATGCAACAAGATGATGCAATGAAATATTACGACTCGATCCTACATAAACACAGAGATACATAAAAATGAACTTTTTATCTTTTTGGGTGAGATCGGGCAATCTCCATTGGCCTAAACTGAGTATCATGAAGTGATGAGAAATCTAGGAACAAGGCATGAGTTGAAACTAAATTCGACAACGAGAATCTCCCCTAGTTAGTATAGAAAGCCTAACCTTACTAAGTACAAGAATACTCTACCTCTTCGCATGTGCCATAAAATAAGAGACTACGCTAGGCTTAGCCACATCCAAGGTCCGAGATCCTAGTCCGCTAACGGTTTTCGAATGATGAGGCTTCGGGACAAAAGGATATGCTCGGAGTAATCAAGTCCTAAGCGTCACATTCTCACATTAAACCCCGCATCTCACACACCCTCACCACGATGATAGAAACTGAAACCCGAAACTCACCACCTCCGGCCCTCAATTACCTCAAACCCCGGTACGCTAGCGATCCCCGTGGCCTTCGTTGTGCGTCGTGCACGAAATGTGAACCGTCGTTACCGAAATTGCTCCACCACTCGTTCCAATTCAAGCTCAACTCAAAACTTTATTTCGTCTCTCCTTTTTCTTTTCTCTCTTTTCTTCTTCTTTTTTTATTTTTCTTTTTATTTTCTGATTTTTTTTTTCATAATAAATATCTCTCAAAATTCTAAACATCCAACACGAATACACGAGTGGTCTTCAAAAATGATCAAATATGCTAGGAGAAGGAAGCACGTAATCCGATGAATGAATATCACACAAAAGGTTCATCTTCTCCTAACTCTATGAAATCCGTATCAAATTCCAAGCCGCAAAACCAATGAAGCACATGTGTGGGAGTGGAGTCGTCGCAAGCTCGCGCTCAATGTCCGGAGTCAAAATTCGACACCCCCACACTCGAATGTCATCACGTCCCCTCACAAGTAGTCTCAAAGAGGCATGTCTCTTGCCTAATCCAACTGATCCTCCTACACCAAAATGATAGAAACCGGTACCTAGCACGATCCACCAATTAAGTTCACCCAACCCAATTTCGTGCGGATTAGATGTCACGCATTCACGGCTCTCCGCAACTGTGTCCATGATGCAATGGCACGGAACACCGCCACACCGAAGTGCGCAAGCCTACTCACTCACCCTCGCATCCCCTCGTAAATAATCAATGAAGTGCAAGCGAACATTTAGAACTCAACGAAATATATCATGAATCACTCCCTCATCGAACCCCCTCAACTACAACTCCATCGTGACGCACTAAAATGGTGATTCTAGACAATTTGTGATGAAGGCCAAGAATCGTCACCCTAGGTCAGAAGGCTAGCAAAGAATCCAAGGTTCAAATCGGGATTTCTAATGGTCCTACAAGGTGAGTTCTAAAAGCAGTGAGTGCTCTAATACACACCCTCGCACAGTTGTTTTATGTGCCACTATGAGGCGGGCTGGCGACTACCTAAGACGTACACATGAACGTTCGGCTTGTTTAGCACACACCTAGCTCAGCTCTTGTAAGAAAATAGGCACACACTTTAGTTTTGAAAATCACGTTAGTGTCGAAAACAGGTAGGCACTCCCGTAAAGAAAGTAGGCACTCTATACCAACTAGTGGGAACTCACGTCGTCACTCTCTGTCACAAATCATGCCCTATGCCTAAAACCCTCACACTTCGCGATTTATCAAATTTTAGCCTCTTTTGATTTACCTTTTCTCAAAATTATTTTTTTTTTTAATTTTTAGGATTTTTCAATTTTTTTTTTTTAATTTTAATATTATTTTTTTTCTTTTAATTCCTACTCTACATGCAAAGTCGACTCGAATGAAACTCCACAACTGACTCGATAGGGTAGGTAGACTCAAGTAAGAAAAACGTGCAGAATGAAACATAAACACATATATATATACAACTAACACATCACGATACGACACAATATCATAAAACACGAAACGGTCCACACAAATATAATACAGTACGATCTAACAATCTATATGCAGACAGGGTAATGCAGACACGGACTGGCTAGTCAAGACTAAAACTCCCCCTACACTAGAACGCTTCATTAACCTCAACAAATTTAGAGATCAATCAGAGGACTCAGCATCTCTAATGCGAGGGGCGGTGGATCTACTCTGACTCGGACCCCTGGTCCTCGGACTCTTCCTCTGCTGGACCAGGCACATCATAATCACTAGACTCATACTACAACTCCACTCTCGGGGTCAGGGTCTAAGGCCACATTGCCCGACCGAGCCAACTGAGCTACCCACTTCCCAATTGTCTTAACGAAATCCCCCCAATTTCTTCCGTCATCTACGGTCATGAGCAAACTACCGCTCATTCACCGCCTTAGACTCTAGCATCAGCTGATGCATGGTCTCCAAAAGAGTGTCGGTGCTAGATGACTCGCCCACCTTCTCCTTGCCCTTCTTAGACATATGCACCTTTGGGGGGTTCTGATATTTCGACCACTCGCAGTCAGCCGGTTTTTTTATATCCAAATCACTCACCACTACCCCTGCCTGTATAGCTAATTTGGTCATCAAACATGTGTGACCTGGGGCCATTCTGTTTCTCTCCGATTTGGGTGCCATGATTTTGAGCCAAATCATTCAAGGAATGTCAATCCGCTGCCCTAACCAAACGCACATGGCCATACAACACAGGCAGAATGAGAAATGGGGGTTAGGTGTTATAACCAAGACCCAATTCTCGAGCAACTCGCAAACCCACCTAGCACGTGGGAGTAGGGCTTTCTTAGACACTATCCAACGAGGCAACTCGGCTTTAACTTATCCCACGGATCTTCCCCCTCCCATGCAAAGCAAAACGCATTGACCATGGGCACCACATCATCTCTCCTAATCATGTCATGGTATGCACACTCAGTGGCGGGGTCTTACTGTAGGGTTTTGATTCATGGATGCGCAACGGAAGCATAAATAAACATAAAACCATGCAAAACCCTCCAAGGATCACAAGTCAAGAGACATAACGATGGTAAGGGTTAGAAATCATAAACACACCTTAGGGTTCTCCTTTGATGACTTTAAACGCGAATTGTGTCACGTTCTCTATGGTTGATCCACGCCTAGAGTTGATCCTAGATCTCCCAATTCTTGGTGCTAGCCCGGAAGAGGAAGAGGAAGAAGAATCACGCAAAGCGAGACCCAAAAGGAGGGTCTCGGCCTCCTTTGGCCGACGTGGACGGGGCGGCGGCAAGGGGCGGTCGGGCTCCCTTGTTGCTTGCTCTCTCTCCTTTTGTTCTCTCCCACTCTTTGTTATGTTCACTAATGAGCATAAGTTATGTGGGAAGGAAGGAAGGAAGGTCCTTTATATAGTCCAACAACTCCTTGCCAACTACCTAAAGGACTTATTCTAGTCCTACTAGAATTCAATTTTGTCCCTTCCTTGCAAATTAATCCCTACTAAGTTTGCAAGGTTTTACAAAGTGATCTTTCTAATTAATTAATCCAATTAATTAATTCCCAAATCTAGTTCAACTCTATGTAGCGTGTGACCCCATAGGTTCTATCTAGTTGGTAGCAACTATTTGCTAATATGTAGCGGTCTCTAGCAAAACATCCATTCTAGCCGACTAATAGAATAGTCATCTTGACAACCTTTGTACAAGTAATTGTCTCATCCCTTTGTCTCCATATCCGGATTGTACACGAGACATACAAGTCACACTCGTATATCCAATCCACAGTTTCTCGATCCATGGGAATAGCCTTATTCGTGCAAATAACATCAATATCCCATATTGATTTATTTGAGTCTGGCCAGACATTCTATAAGCACTATCCCTCGAGTGGCCTAGGATATTTGCTCCCGTTATGTGGGAGGGACCAATTCTATCTACGTCCACTACGATCTCTAAGCTTGCTTCTTATTGTATCCAGTACACGCCTTTATAACTACCCAGTTACGGTGTAGCGTTTAACGCTACCAAGATCACAATAATCCACAACTAGAATATCTAGTGACTTCAAGTCTAAGGATGACAATACCATTGTACCGCGAGAAGCGCTTGTGACTCAACATAACGTGTATGTAGCCTTCTCGGAGATGGGTCAATCCAGTGCAACATTCTTTAATGCACACCTATGTGTTGGATCGTGATATCTCCATATCAATCCAACCCCATACTAGTCTATAGATGATTGTCCCATTTAATCATTATTTTTGACTAGGGATATTTAAGATAAACAACACAATCGTAAATCTAAGGACTTCATTATATTAAATATCCAATAAATAATAAATGAATTTCTAGCCATAAATAATTCATACTAAACTAGATTGCCTCTAGGGCATCTATTCCAACAGTCTCCCACTTGCACTAGAGCAAATCTGGCGCATCTCGTATGCCAATACTCCTAGTGTGCCCTTCATGCTTCCACTGCGTGAGAGGCTTTGTAAGTGGGTCTGACAGATTATCATCTGTAGGAATCTTGCATATCCGAACGTCTCCTCTATCGATAATATCTCGAATCAGATGAAACTTCCTGAGCACGTGCTTGGACTTCTGGTGCGATCTTGGTTCCTTCGATTGCACGATCGCCCCATTGTTGTCACAGTACAACTCAACTGGATCCGCAATGCTAGGGACCACACCAAGTTCAGAAACAAACTTTCTGATCCAAACAGCCTCCTTTGCTGCGCCATTCGCAGCAATGTACTCAGCCTCTGTTGTAGAATCAACTACCGTCTCTTGCTTGGAACTCTTCCAGCTCACCGCTGCTCCATTCAGGCAAAACACATATCCTGATTGTGATCTAAAGTCATCTCTGTCGGTTTGGAAGCTTGCATCAGTGTAACCCCTTACACGTAACTCTTCCTCACCGCCAAATATCAAGAAGGCATCCTTAGTTCTTCTCAAGTACTTTAGGATGTTCTTGACTGCAATCCAGTGACTCTCACCCGGATTGGATTGGTATCTGCTTGTCATACTCAAGGCATATGACACATCTAGTCTAGTACATAACATGGCGTACATGATAGATCCTATGGCCGAGGCATAGGGGGTTCTACTCATGCGTTCCTTCTCAATCTCATTGGAAGGACAACCACTCTTCGAAAGAGTGATTCCATGTGACATGGGCAAGAATCCCTTCTTGGAATCTTGCATGTTGAACCGCTTCAACACCTTGTCAATATATGTACTTTGACTTAGGCCTAGCAACCTTTTAGATCTATCTCTATAGATCTTTATACCGAGTATATAGGCTGCTTCCCCTAAGTCCTTCATTGAGAAACACTTTCCTAGCCAATCTTTAACAGATTGCAGCATGGGAATGTCGTTTACAATGAGCAGTATGTCATCCACATACAAGACCAGAAAAGCTACACAGCTCCCACTAACCTTCTTGTAGACACTAGACTCATCTTCGTTTCTGATGAAGCCAAACTCTTTGACCACTTCATCAAAACGTCGATTCCAACTCCTAGAAGCTTGCTTCAATCCATAAATGGATCGTTGCAGCTTAGAGACTTTGTTGGCTTGCTTTGGATCTTCAAAACCCTCCGGCTGGATCATATACACGTCCTCGAGGAGATTCCCATAAAGGAATGCAGTTTTGACATCCATCTGCCAAATCTCATAGTCGTGGTATGCTGCAATTGCAAGTAGGATTCGGATGGATTTGGTCATAGCGACTGGTGAAAAGGTTTCATCATAGTCAATACCATGAATCTGTCTGAATCCTTTAGCCACCAATCGGCCCTTATAGGTAATCACGTTACCATCCATGTCGATCTTCTTCTTGAAGACCCACTTGCACCCTATGGGCCGCGCCCCATCGGGTGGTTCCACCAAAGTCCATACTTTGTTGGTATACATGGATTCCATCTCGGATCTCATGGCTTCCAGCCACTTCTGAGAGTCTGGGCCACTCATGGCCTCCTCATAGGTAGTAGGCTCATCATCTATGAGCATCGTGTCACCGGAATCGGTCACGAGAAGTCCATACCTCTCGGGTTCCTGGCGCACTCTACTAGATCTACGAAGCTCTTGTGTTACCTGAACAGGTTGCTCCACAACTGCTTGTGGTTCCTGTTCATGTTCCATAATCGGTTCTGTGATTTGTGGTTCTTGAACCTCTTCAAGTTCTACATTCCTCCCACTTGCTTCTTTAGAGACAAACTCTTTTTCTAGAAACACGCCGGTCCGAGCAACAAACACTTTGTTCTCGGTTGGATTGTAGAAGTAGTAACCCTTAGTTTCCTTAGGGTACCCCACAAATTTACACTTATCCGATTTAGGCCCCAACTTGTCTTATTGTAAACGTTTTACATAGACATCGCAGCCCCAAATCCTCATGAACGACAGTGTGGGACGCCTCCCACTCCACATCTCATATGGTGTCTTCATGACTGATTTAGATGGAACACGGTTAATGGTGAAAGCTGCACTTAATAGAGCGTAGCCCCAAAATGATAATGGAAGATCGGTTTGACACATCATAGATCGAACCATATCCAATAAGGTTCGATTCCTCCTCTCGGACACGCCATTCCATTGTGGCGTTCCGGGTGGAGTGAGTTGGGACACGATCCCACACTCTCTAAGATAGTCGTCAAACTCTTGGCTCAAGTATTCTCCTCCACGATCCGATCATAGAGCCTTGATAATTTTGCCAAGTTGCTTCTCTACTTCATTTTTGAATTCTTTGAACACTTCAAAGGATTCGGATTTTGCCCTCATGAGGTACACAAATCCATATCTACTGTAATCATCAGTAAATGTAGTGAAGTAGACATAACCACCCCTGGCAGGCGTGGCAAATGGCCCACACACATCGGTATGTATGAGTGCCAATTGCTCACTAGTCCTCTCACCTTTCTTATTGAAAGGGGAATTTGTCATTTTTCCCAATAAACAAGCCTCACATGTCTCATATGATTCAAAATCAAATGAGTCTAGTAGTCCATCCTTATGGAGTCTAGATACACGTTTTTTATTTATGTGGCCTAAACGACAGTGCCATAAATAAGCAGGATTTAAATCATTTATTTTAATCCGCTTGGTATTGATGTTGTAGACAGGATTGCTTAGATCAAGGACATAAAGTCCATTAAATAATTGCGCACTAAAATAGTGAATATTATTTAAATAAAAGGAACAACAATTGTTCTTTATTGAAATAATAAAACCATCCTTGTCCAAACAAGAAATAGAAATAAGCAGGCACAAAATAGCAATTATTTAATTCTAAAACTAATCATGAAGGCAGAGATATCTCGCACACGCCTATGGCCAACGCAGCAACCTTTGCTCCATTCCCAACGCGCAGATCTACCTCCCCTTTAGCCAATCTCCTACTTCTCTTTAGATCCTGCATATTTCGACAAATATGAGATCCACATCCAGTATCTAATACCCATGATGTAGATAAATTTAAATTGACATCTACAACAAAAATACCTGGTGGTGGTGGAATCACTATTCCAAGCCTCTTGTCCTCCAGATATTTTGGGCGGTTCCTCCTCCAGTGTCCAGGCTGACTGCAGTAGTGACACTCACCTTTAGTCACGCCCTTGGCAATGCCACCAACAGGCTTAAGGGCAGGTTCCTTGGACTTGGCAACTGACTTGCCTTTGCCCTTGGAGGAAGAGGCAAACCTTTTGCCCTTTTCCTTTCTGTACCATCATTATAGCCTTGCCCTTACCCTTGTTGATGCTCTGTTCAGCCGTCATCAACATATTGAGTAAATCTAGCAGTGGTTTAACGATCTCGTTCATGTTATAGTTCATAATGAACTGTCCATAACTCTCGGGCAACGATTGCAACACGAGATTGGTTGCCAACTCTTGGCCGACCGGGAACCCAAGTCGGGCGAGATTCTAAAAGTACCTGATCATTCGGAGTACATGGGGTCCCACCGGGTTCCCTTCTGCCAGATGACATTTGAATAGTGCCTTTGAGACCTCATACCTCTCTACCCTCGCCTGCTCTTGGAAGAGCTTCTTTAGATGTTCGATCATATCGAAAGCATTCATGTTTTTGTGTTGCTTCTGAAGCTGAGAAGTCATGGTGCAAAGCATCAGGCAGGCTGCATCATTAGCGTCATCAACACGCTTTTGATACGCCTTTAGGGAAGCAAGTGTTTGGTTCTCTGGACCTTCTGGAACATGCTCCTCTATTGCGTACAGTTTCTTCTCTTGCTTGAGAACAATTCTCAAGTTTCTGTACCAATCAAGAAAGTTGGTTCCAGAGAGCTTGTCCTTCTCAAGGACAGATCATAGGGAATGTTGTGAACTCGATGAGTTGTTTGCCATTTGGAATTTTACAAAAGGGAAATACGCAAGTTTTAGTATTTGTGAATTTTTTACTATATTCAATAATGGCTAGTTTATCAAATATAGCTCCCACTATTTTTCTACTGATTAATAACCCTCAAGATATTAATGCGGAAAATATCCTTATATTTTCTAGTGGGCCAAGATCCATCTTTCATCTCCTTATGAGCTTGCTTTGGCAAGTCACCCATAATTTGACTACTTTAGGTAGGAACAATTCCAATTGCATCCCATATGCAACTCTTGGTTCAATTGGGCAAATAACTCCTTATTTATCCATCCATATGGATAATCCCAATTGATTGCCTCTATGTTTCTTAATCAAATTAATCGCCTAGTTGTGTTCAACCTCTTATCTAAACAATTGCACATTGTTACGTGCCATCGCATTCCATCATGATGAACCAAGTCGCCATGCTTTGGCACGCCCGAACTTGGTAAATAATGATGATACTGAGTGTTTAAATAACGAGAAGGCAAGAACACAATATTTGAATTTTGAGGGATTTTAAATTCAATTTTAATTGTTTTGTTGATCAATATCAACTAATCTATCTATTTGAGTTTGGGCACAACTCTAAATAATAGATCCGGGTTGTCTAATTATCTTATTTTCCTAATTGCATGCATCATCCATACACCAACCACACAATAATAAGACAATAAAATAAACAACCACAAAACAGAAATTAAACGTGATGTGGATATGGCCTTTTCTAGACTAAGATAATTCCAAGCCAATGGAATTATCTATGAACCCTAAAGCAAACACATCTCCATGCGTCTTGATCTTTTGGTCCATCCTTCATAGTCTTGTGGAACGCTCCATGCTCCATGCTCCATCTTTTGTGGCTTCTTTGGCTTTGGGCTTCTTTTCTCCCATCTTGGCTAACAATCTACTTTATCTAGCACTAGCTAACTTCTATACTAAATAAAATAAATCTCATAAGTTGAGAAAAAAATGGCACGCAGGCCATAAAAACCCTAATTAATTATTACAATTAATTGATCAGCTCGCAGGCCGTAAAACCAAACCACAAAATTAAACATCAACATCAAACCACATCCTAAGGCCATATCCAATCACCATGCGATTTGCACATAAATAGTTAAAATCCAATTTTAACGCGCTTGGTCAATTTTAATTGATTTTAGGATTTCTAGGGTTAAAATGGTCCATGGGCCCAACAATCAAATTGCCCGGGCCCAACAAAGTGAACCACAAGGCCCTAGGGCCGGCCCGGCCCAAAACCCAAAAGCCTAGGCCCGCGGGTTAGGGCCGCCCGGCCCCTAGGGCGGCCAAGCTTGGGCGGCAAGCAAGGGGGGCGGTCCCTAGGGTGGCCGAACCTCCTTGAGGGAGTTGTTTCCAAAACAACTCCCTTTCTTGGTGCCCAAGTTTGGTTGTTTCCTTGTTTTGGGAGAACTCCTTCTTCCCCGAGGATGCCCAAACCCTAGATCTAAGGTCCTAAAATTTCTCAAACTCACCAATTCATGCATCCAATGCAAAAATTGGAGCTTGTTATGATTAATTATTGACAAATTGCATCCCATGCTTGATTTGTCTTGTTTTACGCGATAAACAATAATATTAAGGTGTAAAACAACTAAAACGTAACACATAAACCACGTTTATGCTCTACGACCTGTGGCTATGATACCAATGTAGGGTTTTGATTCATGGATGAAAACGGAAGCATAAACAAACATAAAACCATGCAAAACCCTCCAAGGATCACAAGTCAAGAGACATAACGATGGTAAGGGTTAGCAATCATAAACACACCTTAGGGTTCTCCTTTGATGACTTCAAACGCGAATTTTGTCACGTTCTCTATGGTTGATCCACGCCTAGAGTTGCTCCTAGATCTCCCAAGTCCTTGGTGCTAGCCTGGAAGAGGAAGAGGAAGAAGAATCACGCAAAACGAGACCCAAAAGGAGGGTCTCGGCCTCCTTTGCCCGACGGGGACGGGGCAGCGGCAAGGGGCGGTCGGGCTCCCTTGTTGCTTGCTCTCTATCCTTTTTTTCTCTCCCACTCTTTGTTATGTTCACTAATGAGCATAAGTTATGTGGGAAGGAAGGAAGGAAGGTCCTTTATATAGTCCAACAACTCCTTGCCAACTACCTAAAGGACTTATTCTAGTCCTACTAGAATTCAATTTAGTCCCTTCCTTGCAAATTAGTCCCTACTAAGTTTGCAATGTTTTGCAAAGTGATCCTTCTAATTAATTAATCCAATTAATTAATTCCCAAATCTAGTTCAACTCTATGTAGCATGTGACCCCATAGGTTCTATCTAGTTGGTAGCAACTATTTGCTAATATGGAGCGGTCTCTAGCAAAACATCCATTCTAGCCAACTAATAGAATAGTCATCTTGACAACCTTTTTACAAGTAATTGTCTCATCCCTTTGTCTCCATATCCGGATTGGACACGAGACATACAAGTCACACTCGTATATCCAATCCACAGTTTCTCGATCCATGGGAATAGCCTTATTCGTGCAAATAACATCAATATCCTATACTGATTTATTTGAGTCTGTCCAGACATTCTATAAGCACTATCCCTCGAGTGGCCTATGATATTTGCTCCCGTTATGTGGGAGGGACAAATTCTATCTACGTCCACTACGACCTCTAAGCTTGCTTCTAATGCACACCTATGTGTTGGATCGTGATATCTCCATATCAATCCAACCCCATACTAGTCTATAGATGATTGTCCCATTTAATCATTATACTTGACTAGGGATATTTAAGATAAACAACACAATTGTAAATCTAAGGACTTCATTATATTAAATATCCAATAAATAATAAATGAATTTCTAGCCATAAATAATTCATACTAAACTAGATTGCCTCTAGGGCATCTATTCCAACACTTACTCTCGGAATTTTTAGGCCTTAGTAATCGACTCAGGTGTCAGAAGCACCCAATTTCCCCTGCAGTACACCAGCCTGTCATCCTTACTCTCACCCTCGTCCGCAAACCTCAGGTTAACATAAATCTCCCGCGCCACCTTAAACTGGACGGTCCACACAACTCAAACCATTTGTCCAACCTTTCGCGCTGGTGGATTGCTATGAGCTCGGTAGGCATGAGTTTCAACTCATCCATGGGGTAGGGTTTCTCAGCTGCACCTGTGAGCTTTAGGTACCGGTCGGAGAAAGAATCATGGTGAGCATGAAAGCTAACGAACCAGTAGCTACACAAATTACTCGGTGTCACATTCGCATTAGCTATCTTAAGTTTCTTGTCCGACCTACCCTTTCTCAAGCGGGGCCTAGGGGGCATAGGGGTATTGAGTATGGTGTGTTTCGGAGAGTCCAGCACCACATACTCAGGTTCTTGATTGGGTATGATGGGGGGGGGCCCTCAACTACCATCTCATCTACATTTTAAGGCCCAACTCTCCTAACGGGTTGAAACACGGGGTCGTCAAAAGTGGCGGCCTTTCTCTTAGACATGTCGAATACACAATCAATTCAACAACGTAAAAGTAATGCTGAAACGGAGTCCGGCCAAAAAAACCGACTCCCGTCAAGCGTGGGTTCCAGACAGGCCACGCCCAAGAAAGGAGTATCGGTTCCCGGTGTCCGGAGTCATGAGTAACTGTTTCATGTTCGTGACGATTTCCAGGACAGTTCCGACCCAGGGGTTTTTGGTCATTTGGCATCAGGCCCGGGTTTTTAGAAGTCGAGTTTGGATTTTGGCGCCCCGATTCAGTCAGCAGTCTTTCTAGGACTAGAGTCACGATTGGGCAGAATTTGGAGAAGTATGGACTCATGGGTATTTTGGTAATTTCGACAAGTTTCGGGTCAAAACGCATGAAGGAGCACGGTGTGCGTATATACGCACACAGGGGGGTTTCATACGTATACAGGAGCTTCATATGCACAAGAGGAGAGTAAAAACGAAGAGAGCATGCCACTGCCTGCGTATATACGCAGACCCTGTGCGTATGTACGCAGACAGGGTGCGTATATACGCACACATAGTGGAAATGGGGAGTTTAAAAGTCACTGTCAGACAGGGTGCGTATATACGCACACATCACATATTTCGAGACAGATTTGGACCAGTGGCAATTTCGTAATTTCGGCAGTTTCCAGAAACGTCTTTCGCACTATATAAAGACTCGTCCAGGGCTCATTTTAGGGACACAACACATCCAAGGCTGAAGTTTGGGAGCATTCACGGAGACCATGGAAGCACGAATCCACATTCGAAGACCTAGTTTGCTTTTACACTCTCTCTTAATATAAGAAACTTTGTTATTTAGTTATGTCGTTTAGTAGCTAAAACTTTTACCTAGGTTCTTGGTGAACCTAGGTTTTCGTACTCATAGATTGTTCTATGTTTCGGTATTGATTCATGATCGTACTATCTTAATTAGCAGTTTTTATCAGTTATTTTGTCTTTGAATGTTATCGTTTATGCATGATCGGAGTCGCGAACCAGAATTGCTACAGACCCGAGCCTGTAGGTGAAAACATCAGGTTAGGGTTAGGAAGAAAGACAAGATTTAGTACCTTACCCTGATAGACCAACTAGAGAAAGGGAGATAGGGCTAGCTAGACGTTGAGACCAACTGTCAGAGAATCTGACCGGGGCCCTCAGGACGGGTTAGAAACCCTAGCAGACTTAGAACGAGACTGCAGACTTAGGCAGCTTAACAGGAATCCAACAGTCTGCAGGATCCTGATAGCGTGCAGGATCTGAAAGGTTACTGCGCAACCGGTACGTGGCACGGATAATTAAAAGTGTTGTGTTTCTTCATACCAAACGAAGAACGTGAATCTGAAGAAACCCTAGGGGATCCCGGGACCTAGTATTTAAACCCTAGATTTTACAACCTTCGAGATTTTCAGAAAAACGTCACAAAAATTATTTACATTTTAATTGTTTATTTTTAGCACGTAGTTAGTAATCACACTCTCAAATTAATCCTCCTTTTACACTATGCTAGTTAAATCTGATCACTCGAAAAACTCAAAACAGTCCTCGTGGGAACGATCACCCGAGGTGAAATACACCTGGTATTACTCGATTCGTATACTTGCGAATAGCACGTTAGTTTGCGCATCAGATAGATGGCCTCTTTATGATGACATTCCCTCGCCCGTCGAGACGTGGAACGCGCCTAACGCCAAGAAGGATTTCGTCTACCCTCGCGTTTGGCGTTGGTACAAAACCAAAGGTGTCCAAGGCTCATTCGCGCGACCACATCAGCTACTTTGTGGCCAGACCATACGTTCAAGCCTTGGAAAATATCGTGCATCATGAAGTTATGTACGTTGAGAAGGATACCCCTTTTCTAGTTTCGCACATCACCAAGGGCTCGCGATGCTACACTAAATTTATCAACTGGTGTAGAAGAGGACATCTGCCTGCTCTATCCGAGTACGAAGTCGTTACGGAGACATTATGTTATACACTCATAACGGTCCCATGTAATCCGATTCGAGTCAGTCCCCAGCTAGGTTTTGAGGCAGTGGCACCTTCCTTGTTTTCTGATTCAATTGTTCGCAGCTGCTACAAGAGACTTTTATTTGGTAAAGGTACCGACTTAATGATTAGCTTGCTTCCTCTAACCCAATCATCTCAAGAAAGACAAGGAAAATCGACGCCCAATCGGGTCGCCTTCTGGAAAACAAAGACTCGTCTTCACTCGAGATCTCGGTTTCAGTTCCAACCACTTAAGGCTCCTACTCTCGGGATTGGAGATTATCCATTCAAATAGGGACACGACTAAATATGAATTTTATTCAATCTTGGAAGGAGATCATCACTTGTGCCCAGAGCTGAACTTGGGAAAGAAGGCGGAGATCGTGAAGAAAGATTCCTACAACGCGAGGAAGACTTACGCCGCCAAGTTTAACAAGGTAATTTTGAATTTCTTTGTACGCGCGATATGAATTCCTTCTCTGAATACGTGCTAAGTATATGTGATGCTAACTTCTTTCTATAGTATAGTGCTGCTTCTAGAGATACACATTTGGAGATCAGAGTATTGGATTTGCTGACATCTTGCGTTCGAAGGATGGAGCCAACATTTCTATTGAACCCGAACTGCCGATGTCTCAAGAATTCCAGGATCATATCTGGAACGTGCTTTCGAACTTCATCGTATCGATCACGGATGCTGAAAAAAACCCCAAGAAGAAGAAAGCTTCTTCTGAACCCTCCAGGGGTGCGACAGATGCTTTCATATTGAAGCCAGTAAAGCGCCCAAGGACCAATCCTCCTTCAAGGGACCCAGCCCCGAAAGAGAAAGTGGTCGGAGGAAGAGGCAAACCTGTTGAGCACGACACAACGAATTTTTTGGAATTCAACCCTGATACATCTTTTGTCATGATAGAAGGTACTAATATCGTGCTTCTATTAGTCTTCAGTCGGTGCAAGTTATTTTTCCTGATGTTCTTATGTATATACCACAGATAGCGAGGATTCTAAGGAAGAAGTCGAGGGCCTTACTAAAGAAGAGGCAATTGCAGAGTCGAAATCCAAGGTTGAAGAAAGAGCCAGAAATTAAAAGCTGGCAGAGGATCGCGAACTTCGGGCAGCCTTGCAAAAGAGCCTTGAGGATCAAAGACAGCACTCGCGCTCGACCGTTGATCAGATGAAGCAGGCAAAAAGGAAATTCCATGAGCTCGTTGGCGATGAGGATGAAGAAGGTACTATTTTCAAATTTTCTTTATCACACCAAGAACTTATCTTGCGCGCATTAAACCATGGGGTGTCTAAAAGTGATATTCGCAAATGGTTAGTGGATCAATGTGGGGAAGCCTCAGGTAAATCTACATCCTTGGCACTTCCATGCTCAATTTTGCCATCTTCAAACGATGATAGTGTTTCGCACATAGTAACAATGTTTCATACCCAATCATGTCATGCAACGTTAAAAGGGGTTGATGATAACCTTAAAGCAGATATCCCATATGAAAGTGGAGGTCTTTCCATCGCAACGTTACGAATTTTTCCTTTTGACAGAAATAGAGCCACTAATAAGAAGATCTCGCCGGCTTCAGAGTGCTTTGGTTCGCGTCTATGAAACGCCCGATGATGTAACAATGGAAGAGCCAACTAGGCGATCATCTGGGAGGCTCGAATAGTCGATGATGGAGTTGGCGTCGAGAAGGAACGGCTCAAGTTCATCGTTGAGCAAGAGCAAGAGGAAGAAGAGAACCTTCTACATAGGAAAGAACAGGGTGCTTCAAATGCTAGTCAGGGTACATCTCGTCAAGGAGCAGTTATTTCCCCCCCCCCCCCCAGAAACTGACTTAGGTGTGGCTCGCGAGCCCTCTCAAAGAGTCGATGCCCCTATTGAAAATCCTAAACAAACTGGTGCTCAACCGAAAGTAAGTGCTGCTCCTGAGGTTCCCTCAAGTGTTGCTCCCACAACTGTCTTGCCCCGACTCCTGCGACTCAGTTCATGCCAGAAGATCCAAGAACTCAGCTCAACGTCGCGTCTGAATATGCCGCGCCGTCCAATGAAATAAGAATCGAGCATGATTCGAATGCAAGCAGCGGCGCGCCGGATCAGGACATGGAAGATGCTCAGCCGCCAACAGCTCCAGAAATCAATACTACAGTGGCTCATGGAACACAAGTTAATGTCGCACTTAAGAATGTGTTAGCAGTTCTAGAGTCCACACCAAGTTTGATTGAGGCAAGCAATGAAGGGGGTGAAAACGCGATCATGGATGATCCTTCTCAAGACGCAACCTCAAATACAAACACTAGAGTAGTCGCAGCTTAGATACCAGTAAGCATTTCTCCGGCCGTGACAAATCTAGATAACTTGCCCACTTTGAGGAATGTCGCATCTTCAGAGGGTCTTAGTGAGAACCTATCACTTCCCGGTATGGTTTCCAGAGAATCTCATGATGGGGATGGATCATCTTGTCCTGATCTGGAAACACTTCTTGCTCAGAATCCTTGGAATGATTGGTCTACTGCATCTTTTGAGGCTATCGAGGCTGAAGAACAGTGTGTTATCCCCGAGGGTTATTTTGTACAAGAAGCCCTTGCTGATCAGTGATTAGCTGAGGATGAAGCTTCTAACAGTTCCCAAATGGCGTTCCCCATTCCTTCTTTGCGTGAAATAGTTGGGAGCACTGGTAATGCTTTTTGCTTAAGTTTAATTTGAAATTATAATAAGGCACATACCATCGTTTATTTTTTTGAGAATTCCCACTATGTTCTTGAAAATACAGGCATCAAGCAATCGTCTCTAAAGTGGCTCATGAAGATGCGCGTCTCATATCCCAAGACTTTTGCCAGAGTGATGGAACTGCCTGCTAAAGACAGAAAATACCTTCTTACTGAGATATCAGATCTCATGGAGAAAATAAGCAAGACTACGCCAACCACCATTTCCCTTACAAACGTGCAACATTTCTTGTCAAGTGTGCAAGGTGTTCGGCACGTTTCACATGGTCGGCTCAACTTTGATTTTCTTGTCCAAAGGTTGAAGAGAATTAGCAACTCTATCAAGCTCTGATTTGGTTTTGAAAATTATCAGTTGGAAAGCGCCAAACTTTGCACCCAAATAGAAGCAATTGAGAAGACTATATCCCAGTACGAGGAAGCAAAAATGAAGCATGAAGAGCATAAAAGGCATCTCGATCAGTGGGCCGGCAACTCTATCAAGCTAGCAGCTCAAGACTTACTTTTCAAGGGTCTGTTTGGGGAAGATCAGTAGAGATCTTGCTTCGTTCTGCTATCTTGCCTTTTCTATTCGAACATCTTTTGTACTTTGAAAATATATGCTTGGATCTTGAGTTATGAAAAACATTCGTTTTGGCTCTATGGATATCAATCATCCTTTCTGCTTTCTTAGATCAGACAAGGTTGTATGCCAAATCTCATGTGTTTAAATATCGCTACCGTTTAAGTAGGATTTGATTACGTATTGTTTCTATATAGAGAGATAGGCTTGATCAGAATGATTTCTATCTTAAACAGATAGGTTCAAGTTATCATGTTGGCACTATATAGGCAGATAGGCTTTAGTAAGGAAAATTGCTATCCATACAGATAATCTTAACTCTCGCGTATTCATGTTGTCTAAAGAGACAAGTTGAGTTTTGTTGCTATATGGACGGATAGGCTTGAATTCGCGCGTTGCTGCTATCTAGTCTGATAGGCTTTAGTTTTGCTGCTATATAAACAGATAGGCATGTTCGCGTATTGCTGCTATCTAGATAGATAGGGTTTAGTTTTTCTGCTATCTAAACATATAGTCTTAAGTAGAAAAGGTTGCTATCTGGACATATAGGCTTAAGAGATGTGCATTAGTGCTATCTAGAAAGATAGACTTAAATTCACGTAGTAATTTACCATCAGTCTTAACAAGTAATGCAATAATAAAGTGAGACCAGCAGTTGACAAAAGATCTCTCATATGGGAGAGTCATTATCATTAATCAAATCCTCATATGGGAGGACGTGAGCAAAGTACAGGTCAAGAAAAGAAGAAAGAGACAAAGTTAAGGATAATAATTCTTAAGCCATCGCATATTGACTGGATTGGGAGTCGTGGCAGTCCCATGGCAACGTAAGATAGTGCAATAGCCGCTGTCAACGACTTCTTTGACTTCGAATGGCCCTTCGCAGTTGGCAGCGAACTTGGGATGAGCTGCTTCGCGCATGCATTGATCAGAAGCTTCTAAGACCAGATCTCCAACAGCAAAGTCTCGGTGCTGAAATTTTTTGTTGTAGGCTCGAGATATTCATTCATTGTACTTCGCATTCGTTCTCTTGGCTTGCTCGCGCTTCTCCTCCAGTAAAATAAGATCATGGTCGCGTTGGCTCTCGTATAGAATGCTCAACGCCAACCTTTCAGAGTTAACTTTGACCTCAGCAGGAACAACTGCCTCAGCTCCATAACAAAGAAAAAATGGCGAAGTTCCTGTAGGAGTTCTTGGTGATGTGCGATACTCCCATAATGCCACCCTCAGAGAGTCTGCCGAATTCTTGTGATCATCTGCGACCATCTTACTTAGGATTCATAGGATTGTCTTGTTTGTAGCCTCTGCTTGCCCATTCCCTTTGGGATAATAAGGCGTTGAGCACACCTGCCTGATGTTGTATTCCATCAACTTCGAAGCGACTTGGCGGTTGACGAATGGAGTCCCATTGTCATACAGGATTGTATTGGGAATTACAAAATGATAAAGGATGTTCTCCTAGATGAACTTGACAACCGCCTATGCATTTTTCGTCTTGAGAGGAACAGCTTCCACCCATTTTGTGAACTGCTTAGTTCCAGTTAGGATGAACTGGAGCCAATGCGATGCTGGACGGATGGGACTAATGAAGTCCAGAGACCAAGTATGGAACGTCCAAGGGGTTCCCAACGCATGTAAATCAACTGCAGGAGCATGTACCAGGTTTCCATTGAATTGACACTGCTGACACCTCTTAACTTTTGTGCGACAATTAGCTTCCATGGTTGGACATAAGTGACCAACAGTCAAAAGTTGTCTGCAAAGCTTCGAGCCTCCTTGATGCTCTACTTGATGTGAAAACTACATAACTTCTTGTATTTCTTGACCACTTAAGCACCTTAGTAGATTCCCATCATGCCCTTTTCACCATAGCAAATCCTCTTTCAGCACATATCTGGTCGACTTTCTTTTGAGTTTGTCATCCTCCTTCTTATTGCTTGGCAGGCTCCTATCTTGCAGGTAATCACTCAAAGTTTTCTGCTAATCAACATCGCCATCGATTGCAGCAATTTCTAGAGAGTCTTTCACCAACTCACATTTCTCGCAACTGCCCTGTAAAATTGCAGTATAGCATGACATTTGAGGCCAATGGATACCATACCTCTGAGCTTTCCTGTAAATGGAGACTTCATTTTATCCGCAAGAATTTTCATGAATTTTTTCCAGCAAATCTTGGCCTTCTACTTCTGTAACGCATCGCGTTAGGATCCCACCGGGTCCTTTGTAGTAAAGCAAATTGTCATGTATGCGGAATCCCTTTGTAGAGACCCAACTTTCCTTGTCTGTCCCTTCTGCAATCGCACGCACGATAGGCTTCCTCCAATCTTCAACTTCTATAGAATTGTCTTCGCACAAATCTTTCATTAGGGAAGGGGTAGTCTTGACCTCAATGGAAATTTTTGCTGGGAACTTGTCTGCGTTAATCTTTGACCCGAGAGTGGCTAGCGCATCAGCATGTCGGTTGTCAGCTCTGGGAGTGTGCTCATACTTGATCGACTGGAACTTCTGAACTAGGTTCTGCACAATAGACCTATATCCTAACAAATTGATCTCCTTTAGGCCATACTCGTCTGAAGCCCGCTTCACAACCAACTTCGAATCCCCCATGACAGTTAAGTTTTGAACTTCTAGAACCTTGGCTGCGAGAAGGTCTGCGATCAAAGCCGCGTATTCAGCTTCATTGTTGGTTACCGCAAAGTCCAGTTTGCTTGACATTTGAATGACCTCCCCGTCAAGTTTAGTGAGGGAAATCCCTGGTCCTCCTCCAGCTCTTGTTGACGATCCATCAAAGTTAAGCCTCCAACTAAGCGATTCTATCGCGTATACCTCAGGTTCTTGGGGTTCCCCTTCTATCATAGGCTCAAAATTTTAATCAGGGAATTGAGCTAACAAATATGCAACTGCTTGGGACTTAACAGCTTTCGGACGCGAAGAAGTGATGTCGTACTACGATATGGTCATATACCATTTCGCCAATCTTCCACAAGGAGCAAAATGCCCAAACAAGTACCGAATATGGTCACTTTTGGTTATCACAACCACTTTATGAGATATGAAGTAGTGCCCCAGCTTCCCAATAACAAAGAAGAGAGAAAGACAGTGCCGTTCAATATCTGTGTACCAGGATTCAGCAGATTGTACCGCGCGCGAGATGTAGTAAATGGGTCTTTCCTGGCCTTCAAATTCCTGTTCCAGCAGCGCTCCGATGGATTTCTTCGTTGAGGTAAGGTACCAGCGCAGAGGCGATCCAATTTGAGGCACGGTCATAACTCGTGCTGATATCAATAACCGCTTCAGCTTCTCAAACATTGCTTGATGCTCCTCTATCCAAGTATATGTTTCGTTATTCTTTAGCAAATTACTGAATGAGAAGGTCATCTCTGCAATTTCTGGAATGAATCTCCTCAAGTATGAGAGTTTTCCCAAGAATGTCTTTAATGCACTTTGAGTCTGTGGTGCAGGCAAGCTGGTGACAGCTGAGACCTTCGCAGGGTCAGGCTCGATTCCGTGCCGATGGATCACGCATCCCAGAAACTTCCCTGAGGTTACACCGAATGCACACTTAATTTGATTCATCTTCAACTAAAATCTCCAGCACCTTTCAAAAACTTTCTTCAAGTCCCTCAGATGGTCCTCTTTATTCCTTGTCTTGATGACCAAATCATCCACGTAGAACTCCACCTCCGAATGCATCATGTCATGAAAAAGTGCCATCATCGCGCGCAGATAAGTTGCACCAGCATTTTTCAGGACAAAAGGCATGACTCTATAGTGGAAGACTCCCACGGGTGTGATGAATGTTATCTTCCTCTTGTCTTCAGGACCCATCTTGATTTGATTGTAGCCACTAAATCCATCCATGAAGCTAAGCATATTATGGACTGCATTAGAATCGATCAGCAAGTTTATGTTGGCAACGGGAAGTCATCCTTGAGACAAAATCGATTCAGGTCTCTGAAGTCAGCACAAACTCGAAGTTTTCTGTTCTTCTTCAAAACTAGCACAATATTAGCGAGCCAAATGGGATGGTGTTCATGCTTGATGAATTTTGCGTTTAACAATATCACAATCTCCTCTTTTATCTTTAAATTAACCTCTGGGTGAAAACTCCTTGTGCTTTGATTTACTGGTTTAGTTCTTGGAATGGCATCCAACATGTGCATGGTGACTTCCGTGTACAGCCCGGGCATTTCATCATACTCCCACGCGAACACGTCCTTGTACTCTGTTAAGAGCCTTAGAAGGCCATGTTCTTATATTTCACAAAGATCAGCGCTCAAGAATATTGGTCTTTTCTACCCTTCTATTGGGCTCAGGAATACCTCATTCAACTCTTGCTTTTGTGGCTTTGGTTTGTCCTCCATGCATTCGTGCGCCTCTTTCAATTTCTTCATTGATGTCGCACTCCTGTCTTCGTTTGGAAATTTATCTTCTATCTCATTAATTTGCTCAGGGACATCTTCGATAGGTGGGCCGAAGATGACCCCGCACACCTTCAAATGTGATATCACTTCTTCCCATTTGCATAGAAACAGTCTATCTCGTTGCCCTCATTGTTCTGTTTGATAGCCCTTTTGAGGGTATAAATGTTCTTCTACTAGTATGCTATCTTCGACACCACTTCCCGTGGAGGTTGCTCCTTCTGAGCTTCTCTCATCACTATTACTCCTGCTGGTGATTGATCTTTGATATCCTCCCATTTGGGTAGAGGAGTTGTATTAAATGGTATTGGCATCTCCTCGTCTGCCATCTCTGTGAACCAAACTGCTTCGTTTAGGTGCGCTTCACTGAGGTTGAATGGATTTACCAAAGCTGGTATATCCACCACCATGTCTTTCCAAATCGCCTTCATCATTTGGTGGGATGTGGATGGCACACCGTCGAAACGGTGAATCCATGCGCGACCACTGTTCATATGGTAGGTGGTGCTAGAATTCATGACATGGAACTTAGCAGAGCATTTGATTTGGCCGATCTGGATCCCTAGGAAAATCCATCCCACACTCATCCGCGAATCGCTCCCCAAGCCCATCAGAGGCGATGGCCGCCTGAAAATCTTGATTTCTGAGATACCAGCCAACTCGAGAGTATTGAGTGATATCACATTCATTGCTTCTCTTCCGTAGACGAAAGGACGTTTGAAATCAAACCCATTGACTACTGCTTTCACATACAGCGGTCTTTGGTGGTTAGCATATGTCTTCTTATCTGCTTGTGCGAAGGTCATTTCCAAGCCATTCGATCGTGCGGCTCTGATAACTTCTCCATTAGAGATTAGCAGTTCTTCTCCGGAGTCTTCAGCCAGCCTCAGGATCGCCTTCTTCATCTCTTGGCAGCACGCTCTTGAGAAGTTCATGTCATCAAAGAATTTATGGGATTTGTTGGAGCCATTCATTCGCTCAGCTCAGGCGTCTCCTGTTTCCAAGGCGTAGTCTTCATCTTCGCAGATCTCAGCTACAGTTGGAATGCCCTCATTTGTGACTTCCTCATAATCGCAGATCGATATCATTGCCACCTCCTTTCCCTTAGGATCCTATTGAGAGTGGGAGCGCAGTGGATTGTTGCGCACATCTTTGGTTGGCTCATCAATGACCAGTTGTCCTTCTCTTATCTTCCTGTCCACTAGCCACCTCAGTTTCCTACATTCTTTGGCCGGTTGCATGACCTGACCATGGCACTCACACCATCTGGGATCTCGCAGTTGCTCCCGGGTGGGTTTGTGTTCTAGTGCTGGTAGGATCCCATCTTTCCGCCACTGTTTGCACAGGCCTGTGATTTCCCCGATCGAACATGGGAGCGGGGGCTGCTCCTTTAATGGACCTCGCAGTTAATTTGGAGCCGAGACTGCATTAACGTCAACCTCGCTTCCTCGCTTGTAGCTAGTTCTCCCAACCATGAAGCCAGAGCTTGCTGGTGCTCGGTCGTGCGAGTACCTCTTCTTTTGCGTCTCCACTATGGGCTCGATGTTCCTGGTACAATCAATTAACTTGGAGAAAGTAGGCATCTGCAACTTAATGACCATACCTTTGTACTCGTCTTGCATGCCCTGGAGATAAATTTCAACCAAGCGTCTTTCAAGAACCTCATCCACGCATTCCAATGACTTAGTTCTGAACTTCTTGATAAATGTGACGCCTTCCTCATCATGCTTCTGGTACATGCGTGACAGCGGGATCGTAGTGACCTTCTCTTCCACTTTAAAGAATTTGGTGTAGAACTTTTAAACCATATCCTCCCACGTCTTGTTTGAGCCAGCTTCCAGAGTTCTGTACCACTTCTACGCGACCGTTCCCAAAGACTTTGGGAATTCACGCAGTAGCAGCCTCGTGTAGATCCCGTGTGGACCCATCAGATCAACAAACCGCGTCACATGCTCATGCGCGTTCTCGCTGATTTTGTCAAACTTCTCCCACTTGGGTGCCTTATACCCAGCAGGGTTAGGCATCAGGTATATATCACGCGGGATCGGTGACGAGCTGTCAACCTTTGGAATGACAGTGTCCGCGAAGAACTGGTTCGCAATGAGACTGTCTAGACGTTCCTCCAAGGCTATCATGTTGGAAGGCCCGCTTCCTCTGGGGGTAGACGATGGGGTTGTCGCGAGCCCAGGTATGTAGGGAATGCTGGGATCATAGGGAGGTGGAGGTGTGTAGCTAGCTTGAACTCAGTCACATACAAGGGTTCCACTGGGTATGATGCTATATTCCCAGCAGATTCACGTTCTTGCTTATAACCAGAAGGGAGAGGAGGTTCTAATGGTAACCTTGGTTGTTGAGGCACAGGCCCCTGAGAAAGAGGCGGCTGGATCGAAGATGAAGGGTTTGATTGGGTGGGATTGTGCAGCGTAGGTGTCGTGGTTGCTGGAAGGACTGAAGCCCATGGGGTGGCGTTTTGTGCAAGTCCTCCCATGATCTCCATAATCTGGGCTATCAGGGCAGATTGGGCTTGCATAGCCCTAGCTTGGCTATGAATAGTGGCGTTCAGCATCTCCAAGGAAGTATTGTTCCTAGAATTTGTCAGAGCCTGGACATTGGTGTTGGTTTTGATATTGAGTGGGTTCTCCTCTCTTTAGAGTTCTTTCCTTAAAGGAGATTGATTGCCTTCACGAGTGTTGGTTTCTTGAGACATGATTGCAGAGATTCTTCGAAAATCTTGAAGGTATAGTGTTCACGTCAGGTTCACCAAATGTGTACAAGGAAATCATGGGAGAAGATCCAAGTGTACACCTGCAACACAGAACAAGAACAAGAATAGAAAGAACAAAGAGATTGTAGGTGAGTGTAGGGGAATAGTAAGCACTTGTTAATTGTTCTTGAGAGAGAGATAGTATAACCACTAGCAAAAGAACTGAGAGTTTCCATAGAAGGCTAACGTTCCTATAAATAGTAGAGGAGTGACCGTTACGAGGGGTTAATGAGCCCATAAATGGCGGCTAGATATCTGCCTTGTAACGACACGTTTGACCGTATATATATGGCACGTTACACGATTTTCCGCATATGTAGGGGACCATTACACGATCGACCGCATTTATGGGATACATGGTCATTAAATCTCTCAGACAGTTGCCAAGGGTCGCGCGCAGGAGTGGTTGTTGCTCGTGCGCGGCGTTCCTTACTCTAACCTCCAAGCCACTAAGTCCCTACAACTCCCGTGCGATTAGCATCGCGGGGGACCCTGTCTCGCAGCCCCCATATAGCTAAGTGTGAATATAAGGACAGTGATTGAGTGATACCAGAGTACTGTCGATCCTCCTGGATGGCCGCCACGTGGATGGTGACTGGTCTGTCTGTAATGCACTATCTACACCAATCGACTATCATCCTTGAGCCGCTTCCAAATCCCATCATTGGTGATGGTCGCTTAACAATCTTCTTTTCTTAGATACCATCCAATTCAAGAGTGTTGAGTGGTATCACATTCACAGCCGCTCCTCCGTCGAGAAAGGCTCTTTTGAGTTCGACGCCATTGATCACAGTTGTGACATACAATGGTCTCTGGTGGTTGGCATCTATCTTCTTGTCCGATTCTGCAAAGAACATTACCAAGTCGTTCGAGTGTGCCGCTTTGATAACCTCTCCGTTCGAGACTACTAGCTCTTCTCCGAGGTCTCCTGCTACCCTTAGGATCACCTTTATCATCTTCGGGCAACACGCATCCGAGAAGTTCATGTCATCAAAGAACTTTTTGAATTTTTATGATCCCTTCATTCGTTCAGCTCGAGCGTCCTCTGTGTCCACACTGTAATCCTCCTCCTCGCAATTCTCTGCAACAACAGGAAGTTCTTCATCTGCAAATTCTTTGTGGTCCACGATCAAGATCATCGCCACCTCTTTTCCCTTTGGCTCCTGTTGTGAGTGGGATGGCAATGGTCTGCTGCGCACAGCCTTAGTTGGCTCACCGATAACCAACTTTCCTTATTTTATCTTCATGTCCACCAGCCACTTCAGCTTCCTACATTCTTTCGTTGGGTGCATGACTTGGCCATGACACTCGTACCATTTGGGATCCTAGAGTTGCTCTCCGGTGGGTTGCCTCTCGAGCGCGGGTAAGATCCCATCTTTTATCCCCTGCTTGCATAAGCTTGTTATCTCCCCAATCAAACATGGTAGTGGGGGCGGCTCCTTTGGTGCACCTTGCTGTTGCTTTTGATCCGAGACTGCATTTACTTCAGCTTCTCTTCCTCGCTTGTAGTTGAACCTTCCAATTTTGTAACTGGATCCCCCCAATCCTCGATCATTCGATTATCTCTTATTTTGCTTCTCCACGATAGGCTCGATGTTACTAGTATAGTTAATTAACTTGGAGAAAGTAGGTATATGCAAGTTAATTAACAAACCTTTGTATTCGTCTCTCATGCCTTGGAGACAGATTTCAACGAGGCGGCTCTCGACCACCTCATCCACACATTCTAATGACTTGATTCTGAACTTCTTTATGAATGCGACGCCTTGTGCATCATGTTTCCGATGCATGCGCGACAGGTGTATCGTCGTAACCTTCTCCTCAATTTCGAAGAACTTGGTGTAAAACTTCTTGACCATGTATTCCTAGGTTCTGATGGAACCTGCCTCTACAGTCCTGTACCATTTGTACGCGACAGGTCCCAAAGATTTTGAGAACTCGTGCATTAGCAGCCGTGGGTCGATCCCGTGTGGGCCCATCATGACGACGAATCGCATCACATGATCTTGCGCATTTCTGTTGATCTCGTCGAAATTCTCCCATTTCGGCGCCTTGTATCCAACAGGGTTAGGCATCAGGTAGATGTCGCGTGGGATTGGTGGCGCGCTATCGAACTTCGGGATGACAGTGTCTGTGAAACACTGATTTGCGAGGAAGCTATCCAAACGCTTCTCCAAGTTTGTCACATTAGAAGTCGCGCTTCCTCCTAGGGTCGATGATGGGGTAGCAGCGAATCCAGGTATGTAAGGCATGTTAGGTTCATATGGAGCAGAGGGTGTGGAACTAGCTTGAACTCCAGTCGCACATGATGGCAGCACTAGGTATGAAGATGCGTAAGTGGAAGGATTACCAACAGCTGTGCGCTCTGGCTGCAAGCCAGGCACGGGTGGGGGTGGGGGTGGCAGTCCTGGTGGGGTTCCCAAAGAGAGAGGTGGTTGGGATGAGGATGTAGGGAATGATGGTGCAGAATTGTGCGGCGTGGGTGCCTCATTTGCTCCTGGAGGGGTACAAGCTCCTTGGGTGGAATTCTGCGCAAGACCTCCCAGAATCGCCATCTGGGCTATCTGTGAAGATTGGGTCTACATAGCCCTAGCTTGGCTCTGAATTGTTGCATTTAGCATTTCCAAGGTTTGGTTGTTTCCAGTGGCTGTTTGTGTCTGGACGTTGGTGTTGGTGGTGATTTTGGGTGGAGCCTCCTCTCTTGGGACTCCTTCCCCTGAGGGAGACAGGTGGCCTTCGCTACGGTCGCCGTCGTGAGACATGGTGAATGGTTGTTTTAGGAGCTTTGAAAGTGGGTTCACATCGGGTTCACCAAATTCGGACAAGAGATCCTTCTGGGGAAGATCTCAGTGTACACCTCCAATAGACAAGAAAAAATTCCAAGGCACATAGAGATTGAGAGTGAGTGAGTAGGGGAAGAGTAATCCTTTACAAACTTCCTGAGAGAGAGAGAGAGTATGATGATTAGCAAAAGATCCGAGAGATGCAATGGAAGGCCAACGCCTCTATATATAGGGCATAGGAGTTACCGTTATGAGGGGTTAATGCGTCCGCAAATGGCGGCCAGATATCCGCCTCGTAACGGCACATTCGCCCGTATATATAGGGCACGTTACACGATCGTCCGCATATATAGGGACCTTTTAAACGGTTGACCGCGTATATGGGACACGTGATCATCAAATCTCTCAGAAAATCGACAAGGGTCGCACGCGAGTGCAGCTGATATTCGCGTGCGACATGCCTTACTTTAGCCTTCAAGCCACTTGAACCCTACAAATCCCGCGCGGTTAGTATCGAGGGGGAACCTGTCTCACAGCTCCAACATAGATAAGTGCGAATATAAAGACAATGATAGATTAGTAGTGGAGTACCACTAAACCTCCTAGATGGCCTCCACGTGGGTGGTGATCGATCTGCCTGGGATGCACTATCTACATTAGCCCCCTTTTGCGCGTATACCATGGGCGGTTCTTTATATTCGAGCAAAACCAATCGTGTGTGGCTTTCATGCCAATTTTTGAATCAATTCAAATCAAACTCAGAAACACTAGCCCCCAGAAGTAGCCATCATTGTCTAGGTCTCTGTAACGTTGTATAAACTTTAATAGGGCGTGGGCATGACACGTATTGCAAACGACATCCACATATTTCACCAAATGTGAACAAGAGATCCTTCTGGGGAAGAACTCAGTGCACACCTGCAATAGACAAGAACAAATTCCAAGGCACACAGAGATTGAGAGTGAGTGAGTAGGGGAAGAGTAAGTGTTTGCTAACTGCCTGAGAGAGAGAGAGAGACAGTATGATGATTAGCAAAATATCTGAGAGGTGCCATGGAAGGCCAACACCTCTATATATAGGGCATAGGAGCGGCCGCTATGAGGGGTTAATGCGTCCGCAAATGGCGGATAGATATCCGCCTCATAACGGCAAACGGCGGATAGATATCCGCCTCATAACGGCAAATGGCGGATATATATGACACGCTACACGATCGTCCGCATATATAGGGACCATTCAAATGGTTGACCACGTATATAGGACACGTGATCATCAAATCTCTCAGACAATCGATAAGGGTCGTACGCGAGTGCAGCTCTTGTTCGCGTGCGACATGCCTTACTCTAGCCTCCAAGCCACTTGAACCCTACTACTCCCGCGCGGTTAGTATCGAGGGCGACCCTGTCTCACAGCCTTCACATAGATAAACTGCGAATATAAAGACAATGATAGAGTAGTAGTAGAGTACTACCGAACCTCATGGATGGCTGCCACATGGGTGGTGATCAATTTTTCTGGGATACACTATGTACATTAGCCCCCTTTTGCACGTATACCACGCGCGTTGCTGTATAATCGCGCAAAACCAGTCGTGCGTGAACTTGTTTTCAAGGCCTTGAACTTCACTAGTTTTCAAAGGATCTTTTCATCCTAGCAATTTTTGCAAAAATTTGGCATACTCTTTTCAACCCCCCCCCCCTTCTAGAGTATATTAGTTGTATTAACACCTGCACACTCACACTTTCAATTGGTATCAGAGCTTGTATCATTGTATAGACTTAACTATCTGGTGATCATGAGTACTGCAGGTGATGGTGGTTTCCCACAGGGAAGAGCTGCTAACAGACCTCCTCTATTTTGTGGAGAAAATTTTGCTCACTGGAAAGCCTTGATGAAAATGTTCATCATTGATCAAGACATAGAGCTTTGGACATTATTCAGAATGGACCTCACACTTTCTACACAGAGAAAGATGGGATTAGAACTCCCAAATATGAAGACTCACTCTCCTCTTCTGAATTAGAGCAATTCTCGAAGAATTGAAAAGCTATTAACATCTTAAATTGTGCTTTGAGTACAGATGAATTCAACAAGATTTCAGGCTGCACAACTGCCAATGAAATCTGGGATAAACTTGTGGTAACTTTTGAAGGAACCAGTCAAGTAAAGCAAACCAAGATCAACATCTATATCAGGCAATATGAGATGTTTAAGATGAATGCATATGATTCTAAGAAGTCTTACAAAGGTGAGGAAGATTCTAAGAAGGTTCACAGACATTGTTAACAACCTTGATTCACTGGGAAAACAATTTTCCAATGAAGAAAAGGTGAGGAAGATTCTAAGAAGTCTTACAAAGGCAAAATGGGAACCAAAGAGCACAGCAATTGAAGAAGCTCAGAATCTCTCAACTCTACAACTTGATGATCTACAAGGGAAGCTTCTGACACATGAAATATCTATCAATGAAGCTTATGGAGAGCTCCCAGAAAGTGTCAAGAACTTAGCTCTCAAAGTTAAAGAAAATGAGAGAACTCAAAGCCTTGAAACTGAGGATGGTGATGATGAAGATCCATTTGCTTTGATTTGTAAAGCCTTGACAAGAATTATCAAAATGAAGAAAAACTTTGGAGACAAAGACTTCAAAATAGAAAGACATAGACCATCCAGTAGCAAGGACTACAAAGGTAAGTCTTCTTCACAAAGTAAATCAAAGATCATGAATTGCTTTGAATGTGGTGATGCAGGACATTTGATAAGAGATTGTCCACACAAGAAATGCAAGAGCTTTCAAAAGAAAGAGCGTGACAGAAGAAAGAAAGCTATGATAGCTTCATGGAGTGATTCAGATAGCTCAAGTGAATCAGAATCTGAAGAAGAACATGTCAATCTATGCTTCATGGCCAATCATGATGAAAGTTCTGAGAAGAACATTGAGGTAATGGTAAACTGTCTGATTTCTAAACCAAAAGATGCTCTTTCAGATTATCTCAGAACAATGCTTTTAAATGAAGAAGATTATCTGCAAGATATCAAACTTTTGAAATAAAAAGTTCATGAGCAAGCAAAAGAGAACTTACAACTTGTTTGTCTAAATCGGAATCTTGAAATCTCTCAGAAGAAAACTGACAGTGATTTCAAGGCCTTGAAAAGCAGTTTCAAAGCCATGAAAACACAAGTCAAGGAAGTAGTCACTGAGAACTCTTTGATGAGTAACAGCCTTGTTAATCTAAAACATCAAGGTGATGAATCAGATAAACAAAAGACTAATCTTACTGAGAAACTTCAAGAATCAGAATTGGTCAAAGTTAAGCTTGCTGGATCAGAACACAAGTTGAACTTGATTCTTGGAGGAAGTTCACAGTCAGTTCAAAAGTTGGTATTGGATTCAATCCAAACTTTCCAAGAAAGAACAATACCAGATTTGTGTAGACTGGAAACAAAACTTCTCCTAAATGTCATTACTGCTGTAAAATTGGTAATGTTAAAATGACTTGTCCTTTTAGAAGAAGAGACCCTCACATAATGAGGAACACTTTTCAATTTCAACTCGAATGACAAGTTAAACATATTTAGATTCCTAAAGGGGTTAGACCACCTAACATGGTTGATCCTTAATATGAATCCAAATTCCACACTTGGTCTAACAGCTAGGTAAGGCAATGATTGGTGTTTGCTGGGTGTCACCAAAGAACAAAAATGGTTTATGGACAGTGGTTGCTCAAGACACATAATTGGAAAGAGATCTCTATTCTCAGAACTGAAGGAGCAATCAGAAGGTTCAATTACAGTGGGTGACAAAGGAAAATGCAATAATCTTGGTATTGGTAAAGTTGGTACAAATTCTGAAAACTCTATTTCTGATGTGTATCTAGTTGATGGTTTGAAATTTAACTTGCTTAGTGTATCTCAGCTTTGTGATAATGGCAATAAGGTTATCTTTGATAAAGAGAAATGTGTGGTGCAAAGTGAGAAATCAGGAGATTGCATTCTCACAGCCTCTAGATCAAACAATGTTTATACTTTTCAGACTAACAAAGTTGCAGGTAAAAGTTTTAAGTGTCTCAAGGCCTTGAAATAGGATTCAAAGCTTTGGCACAGGAAGCTTGGTCATATTAGTTTGCATACTTTGAACAAGTTGATTTCCAAAGACCTGGTAAGAGGATTGCCATCCATCAAGTTCAAAGAAGATGAATTATGAAAAGCTTGTGCTTAGGGTAAGCAGACCAGAAGCTCTTTTAAGCCAAAGAAGTTTGTAAGTACAACTAGACCCATTGAACTGCTTCATATGGATCTTTGTGGTCCTATGAGAACTCCTACACCAAAAGGTGAAAGGTATATGCTAGTTGTTGTAAATGATTTTTCTAGATATACTTGGGTTATGTTTCTCAATGAAAAATCTCAATCACTCTCTGAATTTTCAAAGCTTTGTAGAGAACTTCAAACTATGAAAAACCTACATGTACCTTCAATTAGAAGTGATCATGGTAGAGAATTTGATCAATTAGAATCTGATTTGTTCTGTGATAAACATGGTATCTCTCACAACTTTTCTGCTCCAAGGACTCCTCAACATAATGGTGTTGTTGAAAGAAAGAACATGACTCTTGAAGACATTTCAAGGACAATGCTTCTTGAAAACAAGTTGCCAAAACATTATTGGGCAGAAGTTGTGAATACAGCAAACTATATACTGAACAGTTGCTTGATCAAACCTATTCTGAAAAAGACCCCCTATGAACTATTGAAAGGGAGGAAGCCAAACAATCCATACTTCACGCCCTTTGGATGTACATGTTTTATCCATAACAATGGAAAGACCTTGAAAATGGTGCTCAAGGCCTTGAAAATAAGCCTCAAAGACTTGAAAAAGATGACTAGAAGGATACAAGTGACAAAGCCACTACTCCAAGACCAGAGAAGATCTATGGAGAACCTGAACCCTGGTCTCCAAGAAAGAGATTCAAATATCTCTCATTTCATCCAGTTGATAATATCATTTCAGATCCAACCACTGGTACACAAACGAGATCATAGTTGAAGAACTTATGTGCTTTTAGTGCTTTTAATGCTTGTATCTCTCATGTAGAACCAAAAAATGTGAAAGAAGCATTACAAGAAGCATACTGGATCATTGCTATGAAAATTGAACTCAATGAGTTTGAAAGGAATAAGGTTTGAACCTGGTTCCTCCACCTACAAACCAGTCTGTCATTGGTACCATATGGGTGTTCAGAAATAAGCTGGATGAAAGTGGCAAAGTGATCATAAACAAAGCAAGGTTAGTTGCTCAAGGTTACAAACAAGAAGAATGTATTGATTATAAGAAAACTTTCGCTCCCTTTGCCAGGTTAGAAGCAATTAGAATTTTACTTGCCTTTGCATCTCACAAGAACATGAAATTATTTCAAATGGATGTGAAGTGTGCTTTCTTGAATGGCTACTTACAAGAAGAAGTTTATGTAGCACAGCCTCCTGGTTTTGAAAATGACAAGTTTCCAGATCATGTTTACAAACTTGACAAAGCTCTTTATGGTTTAAAACAAGCTCCAAGAGCTTGGTATGAAAGATTGTCAAAATTTTTGCTTGAAAATGATTTCGAAAGAGGACAAGTAGACAAGACTCTTATCATAAAGACTCAGGAGAAAGATTTGCTTGTAGTTCAGATCTATGTTGATGATATCTTGTTTGGAGCTACTAATGATCAATTGTGCAGAGAATTCTTGCTGAGAAACTTCAACAATCTCAATTAGTCAAAGTCAAGCTTGCAGGCTCAGAACATAAGTTAAACTTTATTCTTGGAGGAAGTTCAAAGTATGTTCATAAAACTTGTATTGGATACAATCCAAATTTTCCAAGAAACAGCAATACCATATTTGTAAAAGCTGGAGGCAAAACTTCTCCTAAGTGTCATTTTTGCAACAAGATTGGTCATATGAAGATGACTTGTCCTTTCAGAAGATGAGACCCTAATATAATGAGGAACACATTCCCATTTCAATTTAAAGGACAAGTTAAACAGATTTGGGTTCTTAAAGGAGTCAGACCACAATGGTTGATCCTGAGTATTAGTTCAAATTCAACACTTGGTCTAACAGCTTGGTAAGGCATTGATTGGTGTTTGCAGGTTGTCACCAACATCAAAGAACAGAAGTGGTTTATGAACAGTGGTTGCTCAAGAAACATAAGTGGAAAGACATCTCTATTCTCATAATTGAAAGAGCAATATGAAGGTTCAATTACTCTTGGTGACAAAGGCAAATGCAACATTCTTGGTATTGGTAAAGTTGGTACGAATTCTAAAAATTCTATTTCTGATGTGTATCTACTTGATAGTTTGAAATTTAACTTGTTTAGTGTATCTCAGCTTTGTGATAATGGCAACAAGTTTATCTTTGATAAAGAGAAGTGTGTGGTGCAAAATGAGAAATCAGGAGATTGCATTATCACAGCCTCTAGATCAAACAATTTTTTTACTTTTCAGACTAACAAAGTTGCTGGTAAAAGCTTAAAGTGCCTCAAGGCCTTGAAAGAGTATTCAAGGGTTTGGCACAGAAAGCTTGGTGACATTAGCTTGCATACCTTGAACAAATTAATCTCCAAAGATTTGGTAAGAGGGTTGCCATCTATTAAGTTCAAAGAAGATGATGTATGCAAAGCTTGTGCTCAGGGTAAGCAGACCAGAAGCTCATTCAAACCAAAGAAGTATGTAAGTACCTCTATACCTATTGAACTACTTCATATGGATTTGTGTGGTCCTATGAGGACACCAACTCCAAAAGGTAAGAAGTCTATGCTAGTTATTGTAGATGATTATTCTAGATATACTTGGGTCATGTTTTTGAAAGAAAAATCGGAAGCACTATCTGAATTTTCAAAGCTTTGAAGAGAACTTAAAACCCTGAAAAACCTACCCATTGCTTCAATTAGAAGTGATCATCGTAGAGAATTTGATAAATTAGAATTTTATTTGTTCTGTGCTAAGCATGGTATCTCTCACAATTTCTCTGCTCCTAGAACTCCTCAACAGATTGGAGTTGTTGAAAGAAAGAACATGACTCTTGAAGACATGTCAAGGACAATGCTTCTAGCAAATAAGCTGCCAAAACATTACTGGGCAGAAGCTGTGAATACATCAAACTATATTCTGAACAGGTGCTTGATTAGACATATCTTGAAGAAAACCCCCTACGAACTCTTCAAAGCGAGAAAGCCAAACATCTCATACTTCAGACCCTTTGGTTGCACATGCTATGTCCACAACAATGGTAAGGATAACTTGGGTAAGTTTGATGCAAGAAGTGATGAAGGTATATTTCTTGGTTACTCTCTTACTAGCAAAGCTTATAGAGTTTATAATAAAAGAACCAAACTGGTTGACGAAAGTATTCATGTTATTTTTGATGAAATCTATGATGGTTCTTTGAGTGAAAGTTTTGCAGACCTGAATCTGAACAAGAATAAATCAGAATAAGAAGCTGAGAACTCTATTCGGTTCAAGAAAGGCTCAGAAGAAACAGAAGACATTTTCAAGACCTTGAAAATGGTGTTCAAGGCCTTAAAAACAAGCCTCAAAGCCTTGAAAAAGATGATCAGAAGGATACAAGTGACAAAGCCACTACTTCAAAACCAGAGAAGATATATGGAGAACGTGAAACCTGGTCTCAAAGAAAGAGATTCAAATATCTCTCATCTCATCCAGTTGATAATATCATTTCAGATCCAACCACTAGTACACAAACTAGATCACAGTTGAAGAACTTATGTGCTTTTAATGCTTTTATTTCTCTTGTAGAACCTAAAACAGTGAAGGAATCTTTAAAATAAGTAGACTGGATCATGGCTATGCAAAGTGAACTCACTGAGTTTTAAAGGAATAAGGTTTGGAGCCTGATTCCTCCTCCTACAAACCAGTCTGTCACTGGTACCAGATGGGTGTTCAGAAATAAGTTGGATGAGAATGGCAAGGTGATCAGAAAAAAAGCAAGGTTAGTTTCTCAAGGTTACAATCAAGAAGAAGGTATTGATTATGAGGAAACTTTTGCTCAAGTTTCCAGGTTAGAAGCATTAGAATTCTGCTTGCATTTGCATCTTTCAAAAACATGAAACGATTTAAAATGGATGTGAAATGTGCCTTTTTGAATGTCTACTTACAAGAAGAAGTTTATGTTGCACAACCTCCTGCATTTGAAAATGATAAGTTTTCAGATCATGTTTATAAACTTGACAAAGCTCTTTATGGTTTGAAACAAGCTCCAAGGGCTTGGTATGTAAGATTGTCAAATTTTCTGCTTGAAAATGATTTTAAAAGAGGATAGGTAGACAAGACCCTTTTCATAAAGACTCATGAGAAATATTTACTTGTAGTTCAGATTTATGTTGATGATATTCTGTTTGGAGCTACTAATGATCATCTTATGAGCAGCGAATTTGTAATGAGCATGATGGGAGAGCTGAACTTCTTCCTAGGACTTCAAATACATCAATTGAAGAAGGGCATCTTTCTGCATCAAAGAAAATACACAAGAGACTTGTTAAGCAAATATAGCATGGCTCAAATTAAGGAAGCCAAGACTCCTATGAGTTATACACTGTCCCTAGACAAGGATGAATCTGGTTTTAGTGTCAATGTGAAAGAGTATAGAGGTATGATTGGATCATTACTCTATCTCACAGCAAGCAGACCAGATATCATGTTTAGTGTATGCATGTCTGCTAGATTTCAAGCTGATCCAAAAGAATCACACTTAAGTGCTGTGAAGAGAATATTCAGATATCTCAATGGTACCAAAGACTTAGGGCTTTGGTATCCAAGACATTATAACTTCTCATTGCATGGATTTTCAGATGCTGACTTTGCATGTTACAAAGTTGATAGGAAAAGCACTTAAGGAACTTGCCAATTTATTGGATCATCCTTGATCAGTTGGCATACCTATCAAGTGTGATAACACCAGTGCAATTTCAATTACAAAGAATCCAGTTCTACATTCAATAACCAAGCACATTGATGTCAGACACCATTTCATCAGAGATAATGCTGAGAAAGGTGATATTGTTCTTGAATTTGTTGCCACTAACATGAAAATTGCATATATCTTCACAAAACCATTAGCAGATGAAAGATTCTCAGCTCTAAGATTGGAAATGGGAATCCTAAATAAAGATAAATTGGTTTAGGGGGAGCATCAGGTAAGAAAGGTAAGTTGTATATGTTTTCAAAGGTTTGAACTGATTTTCAAAGCCTTGAAAATCATCTCAAAGCTTTGATTTTATCTGTTGCAGTATTACAGCATTTCAAGACCTTGAAAACCTTTTCAAAGCCTTGAAAATAAGTCTGTTATACTAATAGTCAATAAACTTGGATCATTTTGTATAGGCTGATATCTCTGTAGATATTTGCTCAATATAGCCATACCTTGTTCAAAAAACAAGTTTTAAGCCAAAGATATGTATTAAAATATTTTATTTCCAACAGCCTAAAAGATTTGAATTTTCTCTGATTATTACAGATATTTTCAGATCAGAGAGATATTCTAGTTTCTTTTTAAAACTCAAACTCTTTTAGTATTTATCTTCTTCTCTTCTCTTCTCTCCGTATCATTCCTACATCTCTCTATTCTTCTCCAAAACCCTAATGAGATCAAGGAGAACCTCAGACAGAATCAAGATGGCTGGAGGATCAAAACCTGGTTCAGAGAAGAAAAGAAAGGCAGCAGTGGATGAAGTTCAAGAGATCAGTGGAGACTCTAGCTCTAGAAATCCTAGTGCATGGGAAGTTGCAGATCTCCCTCCTCCCCAAAAGAAAGTCAAGAAAGTTGCAACTCCCTCCTCAGAAAAGAAGAAGAAGAAAGAGAAGGACGCTGCAGAGAAGCAACCTGAAACATAGGTCTCTAGCCCCAAGAAGCTAAAGAAACAGAATAAGGCCACTCAAGCTGAAAAAGGGAAAGGGAAGGTAACAGAAGAACAACCAGAAGATCACATGGAGAAGGCCTTGCAAATCTACTCAAAGACCCCAACCCCTGATGAAACTTGGTTTGTCTCAAACACCTCCAAAGGTCAGTGGTTATATGGTTTTACTTCCAGATCTATTGCATTCTGCAGTATGATCAATATGCATATGGTGGAACACATGAAACTTTAGTGCATCTCTATGTTAAAGAAGAGTTATCTGTGGTTTATGCTGCACCCTAAAGAGTTAGCCTATCCTAGACTCACTAGACTCTTCTATCTGAACGTGAAGCAAGTTAAGAGATCTACGCACTTGGTAATCAAATCTAGAGTTGCTGGGATAGAGATTGAATTAGAGCATTCTGACTTTGCCAATGTGGTAGGCTGCCCCAAGAGGTATGACACTAGCAATCATCCACCAAAGACAGAAGTACTGAAACTAGCCAGAGAAGAGTTCTACCTACCAAACACTTCCACCACATCCAAACAATTAACACACTCTGTGTTAAATGTTGAAGCCAACGTCCTTCACACTATTCTGACAAGGTGTATCTTTCCCAGAGAGCACTCTAAGGAATTGGTGACTGAGGGAATGTTGCCATCATGTATCTGATCATGCATGGCTATGAGATTGACCGTCCAAAGTTAGTAATTTAACATATTCTCTTTAGCCTTACCAATCAAAGGAAACATCCTCTGCCTTATGCTAATCTGCTCACACAGTTCTTTGAACACTTTGAGATTCCAAGTGGTAGAGATGAATCAGTCACTTCTGGCATGGGAATGCTTAATGAGAAGGCCTTTGCGAAAATTGGAGTGGTGAAGACTAAATAAAAGATTTGGAAATTGTACTCAGATTTGACTGAAGCAGAACTAGGTGCAAAGAAGTTTCTTAAGCCCAAGACCTTCACTCCCACTTCAAGTTAGACTTCTCAGCCTACAGAAAATCAAAGACTTGATGGTTTGGAGTTGGATATGGAAGAAATCAAAGAAACTGTTTATGGACTTGAGACTGACATGAGTCAAGTGAAGTATGTGGTTGAAAGTATTTTCAGGAGCATGACTTTGCTTGATGTTCCTGAGGATGAAGAAGGTACAAAGAAGGGTGACTCTGACAAGAATCTTCCTAGTGAACATTCCAATCAGGAAGAGACTGCTCTAGTCAAAGATAAGGGAAAGCAAGTGGTAGAACAATTTGCTCAGAAAGGAGATGAAGTCAACAGTCCTGACTCAGATGACCTGCTGATTACCTTGAAGAAAAAGAAGAAATCTCCAAAGGCTTCTACAAAAGACAAGACTGAAGAAGCTATTGTTGCTTGTGAGAATGAAGAAGAACAGGAAGAACATGATAAGACTGATGGTGAAGACAGTGAGGAGGAAGAAGAAGGAGGTCAGCATGGAGATGAAGACCCAACCCCTTAATCTTGCCTATTCTTTCTTCCCCATTCTTTTTCTTAAGTTTTTAAGTTATCTTTTCAAAATTTTCCAGACACTTGATCCAACATCCTCTATATCTTTTTGATGAAAGTCAAAATGGGGGAGAAATTCTGGGGGGTTTAGGTTTTTATTCTTAGGAGTTATTTGCTATTTGCTGAACTTTTTATTTTCTGTTGGTAAATTGAATAAGTTGGATCTTTTTGGAATTACTGTGTGATTATGAATTGTGAACTAATCAGTAATTTTTGCAGAGACTAAGGATCAAACAGAATTTGGTTTTCTCTTTCATCAAGGGGGAGATTGTAAGATCGGGTTGTGCAAGTCTTGGAATAGTCTAACTCTTTCAGGGCCTTGAACCTGCTTTCAAAGCCTTGAATCAGTTCTCATAGGCTTGAAAATAGTTTGAAGCTGGATTCAAAGCCTTGAAACTGCTTAACGTATGTGAACATTCTCAGGGGGAGTTTTCTGTAAACTCTTCTAAGTTGATTTAATATCTCTCCTTTATATGATTGTCTTACTATTATTTGACGATGAAAGACAAATTATTCTAACTTGTTTGAACATAGAATATCATCTGTTTGACTATGATTTTGCAGGGAATTTTATTTCCTTGTTGCAGAGATAATTTCCTAATTTAACTTGTGCAGGAAAGGAAATAATTAAGAAGATGATTTTGTGTTTGATCTAAATGGCTTGACTGTAGGGTTTTGATTCATGGATCGCGCAAACGGAAGCATAATCAAACAAACAACCATGCAAAACCCTCCAAGGATCACAAGTCTAGATGCATAACGATAGTAAAGGTAAGAAATCATAAACACACCTTTGGGTTCTCCTTGATGACTTCAAACGCGAATAGTGTCACGTTCTCTATAGTTGATCCACGCCTAGAGTTGTTCCTAGATCTCCAATCTCCTTGGTGCTAGCCCGGAACGAAAGGAGGGTGAAGGAATCACGCAAAACGAGGCACAAAAAGGGGGCTCGGCCCTCTTGTGGCGTCGGGGACGAGTGGGCGGCGGCAAGGGGGCGGCGTCCCTCTTGTTGCTTGCTCTCTCTCTCCTTTGTTCTCTCCTACTCTTGTTATGTTCTCTTTAGAGCATAAGTTGTGTAGGGAAGGAAGGAAAGAGGGTCCTTTATATAGTCCAACAACTCCTTGTTAACTACCTAAAGGACTTATTCTAGTCCTACTAGAATTCAATTTAGTCCCTTCCTTGCAAATTAGTCCCTACTAAGTTTGCAAGGGTTTGCAAAGTGATCCTTCTAATTAATTAATCCAATTAATTAATTCTCAAATCTAGTACAACTCTATATAGCGTGTGACCCCATAGGTTCTATCTAGTTGGTAGCAACTCTTTGCTAATATGGAGCGGTTTCTAGCAAAACATCCATTCTAGCCAACTAATAGAATAGTCATCTAGACAACCTTGTACAAGTAATTGTCTCATCCCTTTGCCTCCATATCCGGATTGGACACGAGACATACAAGTCACACTCGTATATCCAATCCCTAGTTTCTCGATCCATGGAATAGCCTTTTCGTGCAAATAACATCAATATCCCATATATTGATTTATTTGAGTCTGGCCAGACATTCTATAAGCACTATCCTTCGAGTGGCCTTGGATATTTACTCCCGTTATGTGGGAGGAGCAAATCCTCTCTACGTCCACTACGATCTCTAAGCTTGCTTCTCATTGTATCCAGTACACGCCTTTATAACTACCCAGTTACGGTGTAGCGTTTAACGCTACCAAGATCACAATGATCCACAACTAGAATATCTAGTGACTTCAAGTCTAAGGATGACAATACCATTGTACCCGAGAAGCACTTGTGACTCAACATAACGTGTATGTAGCCTTCTCGGTGATGGGTCAATCCAGTGCAACATTCCGTAATGCACACCTATGTGTTGGATCGTGATATCTCCATATCAATCCAACCCCATACTAGTCTATAGATGATTGTCCCATTTAATCATTATACTTGACTAGGGATATTTAAGATAAACAACACGATTGTAAATCTAAGGACTTCATTATATTAAATATCCAATAAATAATAAATGAATTTCTAGCCAATTACAAATTCATACTAAACTAGATTGCCTCTAGGGCATCCATTCCAACAGTCTCCCACTTGCACTAGAGCCAATCTGGCGCATCTCGTATGCCCATACTCCTAGTGTGCCCTTCATGCTTCCACTGCGTGAGAGGCTTCGTAAGCGGGTCTGACAGGTTATCATCTGTAGGAATCTTGCATATCCGAACGTCTCCTCTATCGATAATATCTCGAATCAGATGAAACTTCCTGAGCACGTGCTTGGACTTCTGGTGCGATCTTGGTTCCTTTGATTGCGCGATCGCCCCAGTGTTGTCACAGAACAACTCCACTGGATCCGCAATGCTAGGGACCACACCAAGTTCAGAAACAAACTTTCTGATCCAAACAGCCTCCTTTGCTGCGCCATTTGCAGCAATGTACTCAGCCTCTGTTGTAGAATCAGCTACCGTCTCTTGCTTGGAACTCTTCCAGCTCACCGCTGCTCCATTCAGGCAAAACACATATCCCGACTGTGATCTAAAGTCATCTATATCGGTTTGGAAGCTTGCATCAGTGTAACCCCTTACACGCAACTCTTCCTCACCGCCAAACATCAAGAAAGCATCCTTAGTTCTTCTCAAGTACTTTAGGATGTTCTTGACAGCAATCCAGTGACTCTCACCCGGATTGGATTGGTATCTGCTTGTCATACTCAAGGCATATGACACATCTGGTCTAGTACATAACATGGCGTACATGATAGATCCTATGGCCGAGGCATAGGGAATCCTACTCACGCGTTCCTTCTCAATCTCATTGGAAGGACAACCACTCTTCGAAAGAGTGATTCCATGTGACATGGGCAAGAATCCCTTCTTGGAATCTTGCATGTTGAACCGTTTCAACACCTTGTCAATATATGTACTTTGACTTAGGCCTAGCAACCTTTTAGATCTATCTCTATAGATCTTTATACCGAGTATATGGGCTGCTTCCCCTAAGTCCTTCATTGAGAAACACTTTCCTAGCCAATCTTTCACAGATTGCAACATGGGAATGTTGTTTCCAATGAGTAGTATGTCATCCACATACAAGACCAGAAAAGCTTTAGAGCTCCCACTAACCTTCTTGTAGACACAAGACTCATCTTCGTTTCTGATGAATCCAAACTCTTTGACCACTTCATCAAAACGTCGATTCCAACTCCTAGAAGCTTGCTTCAATCCATAAATGGATCGTTGCAGCTTACAGACTTTGTTGGCTTGCTTTGGATCCTCAAAACCCTCCGGCTGTATCATATACACGTCCTCGAGGAGATTCCCATAAAGGAATGCTGTTTTGACATCCATCTGCCAAATCTCATAGTCGTAGTACGCTGCAATCGCAAGTAGGATTCGGATGGATTTGGTCATAGCGACTGGTGAAAAGGTTTCATCATAGTCAATACCATGAATCTGTCTGAATCCTTTAGCCACCAATCGGCCCTTATAGGTAATCACATTACCATCCATGTCGATCTTCTTCTTGAAGACCCACTTGCACCCTATGGGTCGCGCCCCATCAGGTGGTTCCACCAAAGTCCATACTTTGTTGGTATACATGGATTCCATCTCGGATCTCATGGCTTTAAGCCACTTCTGCGAGTCTGGGCCATTCATGGCCTCCTCATAGGTAGTAGGCTCATCATCTATGAGCATCGTGTCACCGGAATCAGTTACGAGAAGTCCGTACCTCTCGGGTTCCTGGCGCACTCTACTAGATCTACGAAGCTCTTGTGTTACCTGAACAGGTGGCTCCACAACTGCTTGTGATTCCTGTTCATGTTCCATAATCGGTTCTGTGATTTGTGGTTCTTGAATTTCTTCAAGTTCTACATTCCTCCCACTTGCTTCTTTAGAGACAAACTCTCTTTCTAGAAACACGCCGGTCCGAGCAACAAACACTTTGTTCTCGGTTGGATTGTAGAAGTAGTATCCCTTAGTTTCCTTAGGGTACCCCACAAATTTACACTTATCCGATTTAGGCCCTAATTTGTCTGATTGTAAACGTTTTACATAGACATCGCAGCCCCAAATCCTCATGAACGACAATGTGGGACGCCTCCCACTCCACATCTCATATGGTGTCTTCATGACTGATTTAGATGGAACACGGTTAATGGTGAAAGCTGCACTTAATAGAGCGTAGCCCCAAAATGATAATGGAAGATCGGTTTGACACATCATAGACCGAACCATATCCAATAGGGTTCGATTCCTCCTCTCGGACACGCCATTCCATTGTGGTGTTCCGGGTGGAGTGAGTTGGGACACGATCCCACACTCTCTAAGATAGTCGTCAAACTCTTGGCTTAAGTATTCTCCTCCACGATCCGATCGTAGAGCCTTGATACTTTTGCCAAGTTGCTTCTCTACTTCATTCTTGAATTCTTTGAACACTTCAAAGGATTCGGATTTTGCCCTCATAAGGTACACAAATCCATATCTACTGTAATCATCAGTAAATGTAATGAAGTAGACATAACCACCCCTGGCAGGCGTGGCAAATGGCCCACACACATCGGTATGTATGAGCGCCAATTGCTCACTAGTCCTCTCACCTTTCTTATTGAAAGGGGACTTTGTCATTTTTCCCAATAAACAAGTCTCACATGTCTCATATGATTCAAAATCAAATGAGTCTAGTAATCCATCCTTATGGAGTCTAGATACATGTTTCTCGTTTATGTGGCCTAAACGACAATGCCATAAATAAGCAGGATTTAAATCATTTATTTTAATCCGCTTGGTATTAATGTTGTAGACAGGATTGCTTAGATCAAGGACATAAAGTCCATTAAATAATTGCGCACTAAAATAGTGAATATTATTCAAATAAAAGGAACAACAATTGTTCTTTATTGAAATAATAAAACCTTCCTTGTCCAAACAAGAAATAGAAATAATGTTTCTGCTCATAGCAGGCACAAAATAGCAATTATTTAATTCTAAAACTAATCCTGAAGGCAGAGATAGCTCGCACACGCCTATGGCCAACGCAGCAACCTTTGCTCCATTCCCAACGCGCAGATCTACCTCCCCTTTAGCCAATCTTTTACTTCTCTTTAGATCCTGCATATTTCGACAAATATGAGATCCACATCCAGTATCTAATACCCATGATGTAGAGACAGTTAAATTGACATCTACAACAAAAATACCTGGTGGTGGTGGAATCACTATTCCAAGCCTCTTGTCCTCCAGATATTTTGGGCAGTTCCTTCTCCAGTGTCCAGGTTGACTACAGTAGTGACATTCACCCTTAGTCACGACCTTGGCAATGGCACCAATAGGCTTAAGGGCTTGTTCCTTGGACTTTGCAACTGACTTGCCTTTGCCCTTGGAGGAAGATGCAAACTTTTTGCCCTTTCCTTTATGCACCATCATAATGGCCTTGCCCTTACCCTTGTTGATGCTCTGTTCAGCCGTCCTCAACATGTTGAGCAAATCTGGCAGTGGTTTAACGATCTCGTTCATGTTATAGTTCATAATGAACTGTCCATAACTCTCGGGCAACGATTGCAACACGAGATCGGTTGCCAACTCTTGGCTGACCGGGAACCCAAGCCGGGCGAGATTCTCCAAGTACCCGATCATTCGGAGTACATGGGGTCCCACCGGGTTCCCTTCTGCCAGATGACATTTGAACAGTGCCTTTGAGACCTCATACCTCTCTACCCTCGCCTGCTCTTGGAAGAGCTGCTTTAGATGTTCGATCATATCGACAGCATTCATGTTCTCATGTTGCTTCTGAAGCTCAGAGGTCATGGTGCAAAGCATTAGGCAGGCCGCATCATTAGCGTCATCAACACGCTTTTCATACGCCTTTAAGGCAGCAGGTGTCTGATTCTCTGGACCTTCTGGAACATGCTCCTCTATTGCGTACAGCTTCTTCTCTTGCTTGAGAACAATTCTCAAGTTTCTGTACCAATCGAGAAAGTTGGTTCCAGAGAGCTTGTCCTTCTCAAGGACAGATCGTAGGGAATGTTGTGAACTCGATGAGTTGTTTGCCATTTGGAATTCTACAAAAGGAAAATACGCAAGTTTTAGTATTTGTGAATTTTTGACTATATTTAATAATGGCTAGTTTATTAAATATAGCTCCCACTATTTTACTACGGATTAATAACCCTCAAGATATTAATGCGGAAAATATCCTTATATTTTCTAGTGGGCCAAGATCCATCTTTTCATCTCCTTATGAGCTTGCTTTGGCAAGTCACCCATAATTCGATTACTTCTTAGGTAGGAACGATTCCAATTGCATCCCATATGCAACTCTTGGTTCAATCGGGCAAATAACTACTTATTTATCCATCCATATGGATAATCCCAATTGATTGCCTCTAGGTTTCTTAATCAAATTAATAGCCTAGTTGTGTTCAACCTCTTATCTAAACAATTGCACATTGTTACGTGCCATCGCATTCCATCATTATGAACCAAGTCGCCATGCTTTGGCACGCACGAACTTGATAAATAATGATGATAATGAGTGTTTAAATAACGAGAAGGCAAGAACACAATATTTAAATTTTGAGGGATTTTTTCAATTTTTAATTATTTTGTTGATCAATATCAACTAATCTATCTATTTGAGTTTGGGCACAACTCCAAATAATAGATCCGGGTTGTCTAATTATCTTATTATCCTAATTGCATGCATCATCCATACACCAACCACACAAATAATAAGACAATAAATAAACAACCACAAAACAGAAATTAAACGTGATGTGGATATGGCCTTTTCTAGACTAAGATAATTCCAAGCCAATGGAATTATCTATGAACCCTAAACAAACACATCTCCATGCGTCTTGATCTTTTGGTCCATCCTTCATAGTCATGTGGTGTGCTCCATGCTCCATGCTCCATCTTTTGTGGCTCCTTTTGGCTTTGGGCTTCTTTTCTCCAATCTTGGCTAACAATCTACTTTATCTAGCACTAGCTAATATCTATACTAAATAAAATAAATCTCACAAGTTGAGAAAAAAATTGGCACGCAGGCCACAAAACCCTAATTAATTATTACAATTAATTGATCAGCTCGCAGGCCGTAAAACCAAACCACAAAATAAACATCCACATCAAACCACATCCTAAGGCCATATCCAATCACCATGCGATTTGCACATAAACAGTTAAAATCCAATTTTAACGCGCTTGGTCAATTTTAATTGATTTTAGGATTTCTAGGGTTAAAACGGTCCATGGGCCCAACAATCCAATTGCCCGGGCCCAAACAAAGTGAACCATAAAGCCCTAGGGCCGGCCCGGCCCAAAACCCGCAAGCTAGGCCCGCGGGTTAGGGCCGCCCGGCCCCTTAGGGCTCCAAGCTTGGGCGGCAAGCAAGGGGGCGGTCCCCTAGGGGGCCGAACCTCCTTATGGAGGTTGTTTCCAAAACAACCTCCTTGCTTGGAGCCCAAGTTTGGTTGTTTCCTTGTTTTGGGAGAACTCCTTCTTCCCCAAGGATGCCCAAACCCTAGATCTAAGATCCTAAAATTTCTCAAACTCACCAATTCATGCATCCAATGCAATAATTGGGTCTTGTTATGATTAATTCTTTGACAAATTGCATCCAATGCTTGATTTGTCTTGTTTTACGCGATAAACAACAAATTAAGGTGTAAAACAACAAGAATGTAACACATAAACTACGTTTATGCTCTATGACCTGTGGCTCTGATACCACTGTAGGGTTTTGATTCATGGATCGCGCAAACGGAAGCATAATCAAACAAACAACCATGCAAAACCCTCCAAGGATCACAAGTCTAGATGCATAACGATAGTAAAGGTAAGAAATCATAAACACACCTTTGGGTTCTCCTTGATGACTTCAAACGCGAATAGTGTCACGTTCTCTATAGTTGATCCACGCCTAGAGTTGTTCCTAGATCTCCAATCTCCTTGGTGCTAGCCCGGAACGAAAGGAGGGTGAAGGAATCACGCAAAACGAGGCACAAAAAGGGGGCTCGGCCCTCTTGTGGCGTCGGGGACGAGTGGGCGGCGGCAAGGGGGCGGCGTCCCTCTTGTTGCTTGCTCTCTCTCTCCTTTGTTCTCTCCTACTCTTGTTATGTTCTCTTTAGAGCATAAGTTGTGTAGGGAAGGAAGGAAAGAGGGTCCTTTATATAGTCCAACAACTCCTTGTTAACTACCTAAAGGACTTATTCTAGTCCTACTAGAATTCAATTTAGTCCCTTCCTTGCAAATTAGTCCCTACTAAGTTTGCAAGGGTTTGCAAAGTGATCCTTCTAATTAATTAATCCAATTAATTAATTCCCAAATCTAGTACAACTCTATATAGCGTGTGACCCCATAGGTTCTATCTAGTTGGTAGCAACTCTTTGCTAATATGGAGCGGTTTCTAGCAAAACATCCATTCTAGCCAACTAATAGAATAGTCATCTAGACAACCTTGTACAAGTAATTGTCTCATCCCTTTGCCTCCATATCCGGATTGGACACGAGACATACAAGTCACACTCGTATATCCAATCCCTAGTTTCTCGATCCATGGAATAGCCTTATTCGTGCAAATAACATCAATATCCCATATATTGATTTATTTGAGTCTGGCCAGACATTCTATAAGCACTATCCTTCGAGTGGCCTTGGATATTTACTCCCGTTATGTGGGAGGAGCAAATCCTCTCTACGTCCACTACGATCTCTAAGCTTGCTTCTCATTGTATCCAGTACACGCCTTTATAACTACCCAGTTACGGTGTAGCGTTTAACGCTACCAAGATCACAATGATCCACAACTAGAATATCTAGTGACTTCAAGTCTAAGGATGACAATACCATTGTACCCGAGAAGCACTTGTGACTCAACATAACGTGTATGTAGCCTTCTCGGTGATGGGTCAATCCAGTGCAACATTCCGTAATGCACACCTATGTGTTGGATCGTGATATCTCCATATCAATCCAACCCCATACTAGTCTATAGATGATTGTCCCATTTAATCATTATACTTGACTAGGGATATTTAAGATAAACAACACGATTGTAAATCTAAGGACTTCATTATATTAAATATCCAATAAATAATAAATGAATTTCTAGCCAATTACAAATTCATACTAAACTAGATTGCCTCTAGGGCATCCATTCCAACATTGACAACTTCTCAACCTATTCAAATGCAAGATCACGACGTTATCTTTGAAGATTGTGACCACGTAACCGTTGGAAAAGATTTTTAAAGAGTCAAAGTCTGTTGCCTACAAAATAAGAGATTTATTGCTGAAAATCTTGGAAGATATGCAGAGCTGTTTGAAGTTTAAATAGAACTCAATTATGAAGCAACAAGACAACAACACTCAACGGGCAAAAAGAGAGAAAAATTTCTGGATTGACAAGCATCAAAGAAGTTCATCAATCTCAAAACCCATTCACAAAAGATCGCTGCATACTTCACTGCAGTTTCTACACTCTAAGTGTTCTTCTGTATTGTGCTTTATTGGTAGATCATTTATGTAATATCTCTATCTTTATTCTCAAGGATTGTTCAAGGTGAACAATAGAGAATTCTTAGTTAATCAGTTAGCTAAAGCATGTACCAAATAGGTTAGGAAGAACCACAAACTGTAACAGAGTAAGTCATCTCTCTGTGCTTGAGATTTAGGGCTAATAAGAATTGTGTTGAAAATTCTGCAGGGGAAAGAATTTGTCAAATGGTATTACAAAGGATGAAATTGTCCCCTCACCAAGTGTATGAATCACTAACGCTCTATATAGGGCAAATGTGTCTCAACTGGAAAATACTAGCCTAAGAAGCTCTCTTTTTGCTAGTGTAAGAATCACTGTCTACAAAATGTAAAAGAAGTTTTTCGTTGAGATACATACCATTTCAGAATTTTACTTCTTGTGCTCAATTTTTTATTCGCTGGTTGGGCCGAGGTTATCAATTTGTTGCTTTTAAGTTGGACTTGGACATGACAGCTAAATCAATTAGCTGGGTTGCACTTGGGATCAACTTCCAAAAGTTTTGCCCAAGCACGCACCTAGCCCACCAAGCCGGGCCGAGGAAAGAAAATCGCCTCACGTAAAACCGCCTCACGGAAACGAACGACGAGGGGGTCCGAAATAGTTGCCTGTATTAATATTATTAATAAAAAACAGTAAAAAATAAAATAAAAGCCCACTCACCCGCTCTGAGCACACACTTTGCAGTTAGGCAGGTAGGTACGGTTGAACACATCGAAGACGACCAGAGAGAGAAAACCCATTGACAAAACAATAACCGAAAATTAGAAAAAGACCTGTCTACAGTGAGAAAGACGAACAGACCAGAGACATCGATGACGGAGGAAGACGAACGAACCGATTCGCCGTTCCTCGACGCGGCCGTCGTCAACGGAGCAGCCTCTACTCCAGCGGCAGAGGGCGGTGACGATGGAGTTGTTGAGCTCAGCGGCGATGGCGATGGAGACGGAAACGTAAACTCCGGCGGTAGCAGCCGGAAGAAGGGACCTTGGTCGCCGGAAGAAGATGTTATACTGAGCGACCTCGTGGCCAAGTTCGGCGCCAGGAATTGGAGCCTGATTGCGCGAGGGATTCCTGGGAGGTCCGGCAAGTCGTGCCGTCTCCGGTGGTGTAATCAGCTCGACCCCTGCGTTAAGCGCAAGCCCTTTACAGGTCAGTACCGCCATTACCGGTTTCAATTGTTTATTTGATTCGAATTCCAAGGGTTCTTTTTTTTTTTTTTGAATTTTATTTTGAATTTACGAATGTCATGGTCTTTGGAGGTCCCGGGCTTTTGCGTGCCAGTAGCAATAGAAGTCTCATTGTGTTTAGTTGATGAATAGGATATTATGTGTTTTCTGCGCTTGATCGTCCCACTTCAATGTTCTTTGATAATTTCACATTCTTTGAGGTTTTTTATTGCTTCTTACATGTTCAGCTCTTACTGTGTATTGTTGCTTGATAGCTAGATAGCAATATTGCGATTCATAGTACTTTTCAACATAGCCATCAGATAGGGCGTAGAGAATCCTTAAGAGAAGAACTCATTTTCTGGTTGATTTCATTTTTCAGTTCCCCTAATACTCAGAGTCCTTAGACCAGAAGTGTTCCGTATTCGATTTGGTGAAATTTCATGGTCAAAGAACGTGCTCTTGTTCTGTATAAATAGCTATGGCTAGAATCTTTGTGCAGTGAAGTAGTCATGTCGAGTCAAGTACGTTCCTCACAAGTGTATGATTTCGCGTATTACAAATGTGACAGTCTGACCCTAGAACGGGTGTGAAACGAACTAGCTAAATCATGCAATCGCTAAATCATAGTTTGTTAGTTACGTGATCAACTTCTTTGTCTTCTTTGCGTGGAGAACTTGATTCTCCCAATGAGCATTCTAGAAATTTGGTGACTGTTAAGGGCCATGAAAGGACGGGAATTGAGTGTCCGACAAAATTAGTTAAATGACTGCTTACCAAGAGTTTTCCAACAGATGTATACAAGCATACACCAGAGAACAGGATTAGCATTTCAAAATTGAACTTATTATGAAGGTTCTGAAAGATAATATAAATCAATGAAGAGGCAGATACAGTGAATTAGAGAGAACGGACCAGAAGAGGCGATGCATTGAATGAGAATGAATTTAGGGTTTTCGACATATCCGAGAGACCCATCGGTCACAGTAATGAGCGGGCTAACTAGGGTTACAATATAACTGTGGTTAACACAGCTGTAACCCTGCCGTTGGTTTATTACAAACAAGGGCTCATTATAAGGAAAACATTTCATAACGGTAGGATAGCCGTTGATAATTGTCTTTAAGTCCTCCTTTACTTTCGTCTTCTTTTTTGTCTTTTTTGTATGTGATCCTTTAATACGCTCCCTAAAACTGATAGTGGTCTTTGAGCCGTTAGCTTTGATTCTCATTGAACTAAGCAGTAGGCAACCGTTTTGTGAAGATGCCTGCTAGTTGTCCTGCACTAGAAATAAAAGATACACATAAGTGTTTGCTCAAGACTTTTTCCCAGACAATATGCTTAGTACGAGCATGAAAAATAGGATTTTGAGTCATTGCTATAGCCGATATATTGTCACACCAAATAAGAGGTATGTGAGGAATTCTTAATTTTAAATCTCTATGGAGAATTTGAAGCCAAGTCATTTCTGCAGTTGTAGTGGCAAGGGATCGATACTCTGCTTCGGTCGATGAACGAGCTACAGTCAGTTGTTTTTTTGCAGCCCAATGGAACGGATTGGGCCCAAGAAACAACAAACCCAGCGACTATCTGTTGGGTTACCAGCCCAATCAGCATAAGCTTAAATAGGCAAGTAACTTTTCTGATAAAGTAACCCATGAGCTTTTGTACCCTGCAGAAATCTCAAAATACGTTAAGCTCCCATAAGATGTATTTCAGAAGGTTGATGCATGAATTGACACAAGTGATTTTCCGAAAAACATATGTCAGGTCTTGTAAAAGTTTAAGTATTGTAAAGAAACACGTAATTGTCGAAAAATTGTGGGGTCTTTGAGCAACTTTCCATCAAGAGCATGAAGTTTTGTGCCAGCTGATAGTGGAGAAGGACAAGGCTTGGAGACCATATTGAATCTAGTCAAAAGATCATCAATATACTTGGATTGATTTACAAAAATTCCCGCAGAAGATCGCCCAGAAAGTAAGTTAATGGGCCTAAGTTTTTCATTTCAAATTCTTTTTGAAGTTGTGTAACAAGTTTTGGACTGAATTGCACATCATTCCCTGTTACTATTATGTCATTGACATAAAGCAGCAGAATCGTGATAGTAGGACCATGGTGCCTTAGAAAAAAAGAGCAGTCAGCACCAGATGCTACAAAGCCAAGAGAGAGCAAATGTGTTGTAAATCTTTCAAACCAAGTACGAGGTGCATGTTTCAAGCTAGACTCATGTAATCTGCAAACGTAACGAGAGACTTGAGAATTTACAAAACCTTGTGGTTGGACTCATATAAACTTTTTCTTTCAAAACACCGTGTAAGAAAGCATTTTTAACGTTAAGTTGTAGTAAAGGCCAGTCAAAAGCAGCAGCTAATGCTAAAATAATTCTTACAATAGAATGCTTTACAACCGTACTAAATGTCTCATCAATATTCAGGCCAGGGGTTTGATGAAAGTCGTTGGCAACTAAACGAGCTTTGTATCTAGAAACACTTCCATCTGGGTTATATTTAGTTCTAAACACCCATTTTGTCCCTACTGCGTTTGCATTTGGAGGTTTTGGAACCAAATTCCATGAATTTTGCTGTTTGAGACTAGTAATTTCTTCAGTCATTGCATTTTTCCACTGAGAAATTTTACTAGCTTCAGAAAAAGTAGGATCAGATTTTACCGAAGTGATGGCAACAAAGCCAGTCTTTGTTTCAGAGATCCCTGATTTACTCCTAGTTTGCATAGGGTGTCCACTTGCAGGAGGCTGCTCCATGCTCATCACAGTTGCCTCACCAGAGCTGAGAGGTTGCCCCTCTTATGTGCTAGAGTGTGCGATCCTATCATCAGGTGGCTGCAGATGTGTGAGCAGGAGGTACCTCAACTGGGCAAGTTGGGTACTGTGCAGAAAAAGGGACATTGCCAAGGATAGGTCCATGTGGAACAGAACCTGCACAAGTAGATAAGTAAGGTAACTCAACAGAATGAGAATCATCACTAGTAGTGGGAGAAGCAGTGTCATTACGAGCTTAGGGAAAGTTTGACTCATCAAAAATAACATCCCTGCTGATATGAATTTTCTTTGTCAATTTATTGAAGCATAAATAACCCTTATAACCAGTAGCATATCCCAGAAAAACACAAGGTTCAGTTTTAGAATCCAATATGGAATTGTTGTAATGGCGTAAATATGGGTAACATGCACATCCAAAAATCTAAGATAAGACAAATCCGATTTTAGATCCAAAAAGCACTTCATAAGGATTTTTATAAGCAATAATTTTACTGGGCATACGATTGATCAAATAAATAGCTGTTTCAAAGGCATGGTACCAAAAATACTTTGGCAAAGAAGCATGTTGCATTTGATTCACAGCAGTTTCCACAATATGACGATGTATTCGTTCCGCCAGGCCATTTTCCTGGGTGTATGAGGACATGATTTGTTGTGCTGTATAACCACTGTCTGATGTTTCCACTACACATAATTTGTGTTGTCAAGTTTAAAGGGAATCAAGTTGTATATATTGGAAAGCAAGAATAGAGGATTTTCAGAGGAAGAGAAGGATTCATGGTGGTAATGGAGTGAAGGAAGAGGCAGAGAGCATCTATGAAGGATCTGATTCCAACCATCTTTCCTTATGGCATGTTCGATATTCCGGTATTAGCCGTATTAGTTGGGATTGGACTAAGTCCAGGTGTTAGTTCATACTGTTTTACGTAATTCTGGGCTATTTTTAATACCCGTACTAAATATTGAAAAATATATTTTTCGATACCATTAACTAGTCTCCTCCTACATGAGGGTATTTAGCTGGATTGAACTACCAATAGTGTAATAGTAAGCTACTACTGCTCAAAACGAATCACAGCAGTAATTGTAATCCTAATAGTCTAACCCAATCCAACTAATCCAATCCAGTCATGAGTCCAGGAACCCAAACATGCCATTAACCATGTTTTCTAGTCTATGGTTAGCCTCTCCTTGTTATGGTCCTACGGGGTAGCAGCTACTGGGCAAGGATTTTTCATCGAGTTTGAGACATCTTATTTCTCCAACAAGCATCCCGGTGTGTTGAGGATTAGACTAGGAAAAGAACAAAGGGAGATGATAATAGGTGAGACGGAAATGATCCATACAAGAATAAGGGTATCTGAGTATCTGATGGTGTGGCACCTTGGAGAAGCATGTATGCTACATAGTACCATATCTACCCATCAATAGTTGCGATTTTTTATAGTGATTTACCAAATCAGAATTTACTTTCATTTTCATCTAAGAGAAAAAGGAAACAATCAACTAGCTTCATTTCCATTTTGGTGTGTTCTACAGCTGTGCTGGATGGAACAAATCTTCTCAACATTATTATTATTATTACAAACAATCTAAGCAACTAATAGGATCCTAGGAGGCAGAAGGCACCAACCATTTGAAAATTCGGAACTGGACTAATTACCATAAAGAAAGACATTTTTGGACAAGTGTAGTGTTCTGTCTTCCTAAGACTATATACATTATTTGGATTATCTCAAGCGTCTGTCTTCTAGTATAAACCAATCCACAGTCTGTTGAAGTACGTCAAACAATTGCATATAAACAGAGCAAAAAATGTATGGAATCTTCTCGGAACATCGATAATAAATCAATGACCAATTTGCTAAATGATAGAACAATGCTCAAAGTTACGGAAGATTCCAAAATTCAGAAACACTGGGATTCGAGTTTAGAATAGACACCCCCAGGAACTGATATTCTTGAAAAGAGAACTCGCGGTATATTAGACCTAGTACTATTACCAATGTCACAAATTTTATTTTAGGAACCATTCTGCCGTTGACAAATGCTAGTCATGATGGTTTAAGTCATTGCAAATTTCAAAGAGGAGTAGATCAGGTTTTGAGGAAGATTGTTGAACTATTACATAATCCTGACGCTTTATCTTTTAGAGAGCATTAATGATAGTGGTAGTACGGCTTCCAAAAAGTCGCCCCCCTGTTTAAGTGGACGATGATGGGTCAGAATCTTTGCAGTATAAGGGGCTGAGTTGATTTTACATGAGAAGATCTAAATTGTACGAGTTAATATGTAACTGGAGCTCTTATGCCATTGGTCTGAGGATGGAAAAGACTTGTTTGTGCAAAAAAATCCACTACAGATAGTTTGATTTATGCTCTATTCGATTTTTCAGGTAAAACTTCCTTACAGTTTCATGAATATTGAATTTGCAAAATTGTTTCTTAATGCAATTATTGAGGCGGAGAGACTGCTCCAATATTTAATATTTATTACTGTGTTAATACAAAACACATACAGTTAATTGTATCGCGGTTTCATTTAGTTAGAAACCTTGCAGGTATATAAACTTGGAATAAAAGTTTTAGTTAAGGAGTTTTATAAACCCTGTAATATGTGAAAATTAATGGTGTTTCCTTGTCCATGTCTAAGCAATCTGCTTGTTGGGTTGATTTAAGATTATAACATATGAGCTCGCCAAGGCAGTATGTTGGGGGGATGTAATCTGAACATGTTAAGGTGGACTGGGTGGAGAAAGCTAACAACACAGTTATTAACTATGCTTGAACATGCTGTACTTTTTTTTTAATCTCGAAAATGCTCCACTTTCCTTTATGGGAAATGGTGTTTGACAGGTGGGGTTGCAGTTGCACTACCTCTCGAACTACCATGTGTTATAGATTTAATCTAAAAGGTAAGGATATGAACTAGGGCATCAGCAACTATAATTCTGTGTTTGCATATCATTGTGGTTTAGAAAAATAGTTATGATCATTGATGGATACAACATGATTAATAATAGGATCATTACTTATCATATCTTGTGTTCAAAAAGTACAAACGACTATATAGACTTCTTACTATATGAAAGCATTCTTTGTGGTTTTGGCAAAATGTTATATTGTGATTTAGAAAATTATGAGAATTCCCTACAGTGCTTATTGGTGCTGAGCCTGGACTTTGACTAGCGAAAAATAAAAAGAAGAAAAAAAAACTGGGATACACTACTTGGAATGTCTAATACATTTTGTTGTTGTGCTCCATATGGACTGTGTCTTGTGATAGGGCTCAACTTTTCCTCTAGGGTATCCTGTATCCATGCTTCATTAGATTTTTATCCAAGGAGCCTTAATAAATAGGAATATCTTACATCATCTGATGCATATAGGCCGACCTTCAAGATGTCAAGTAACTGTTTCCTCTGTAATTTTAATTCGCTTCTTCTTCCACTTGTTCTTGAAGGATTTAAAGTTGACCTCAATTAACTTTGGTCCTTTCCATTCACAGATGTTCAGAAATACCAGAGTGTTACACTTTTAAGAAAATATTGGCCACCTAGTTGAAGCAGGTTCTTCGCTTATTCGTGGGCTATAGGCACATCGTAGGCACAACACTAGTATGTCTTGTTAATGTAGGTGAGACGCATAATAGAATGCAAAGTTAGCCGCAATCGACCTACTTCTGTTGATTTTAGGCGCTTGTATGCCAGATTGTCAGTAGGTTTACCCAAATGGATATCGGTGATAATATGAGTGCAAAAAAGTAACCACAAACACAAGCTCACCATAATTTTTGTACAGAGAAAGACTTACCCCTAAATCACCTGTCTAGTAGGATCACAAAACTCTGTTGTCCGCACCAATCAGTGAAAGACGGTCTTCAAATAGAAATTAGCAAATTTGGATTACAATTCTAAGCCACTGACGAACACTCATAACATAGAACTTAGTGTTTACCTGAGAAATCTTATGGTGCTTTCTTCTATTGTGGTCAGGAGCCCTTCTCCGCGCATGGTAATCCAAAATGAATCATTGGGGGAGATTTGAGAAGACATTGGATGCTACTTTTGTAGCTTTGCTTGCGAAAAGACCAAGGTGGTGTATATTCAAGATTTCCGGCATATAAGTCTGTCGAATAGCTCTTATAAGATTTTGGCTAAGGTCCTTGCATTGAGGTTAAGCCAAGTGTTACCGTCCCTCATTTCTGGCTCTCAGAATGCGTTTGTGAAAAGGTAGGATGATTTTGGACACAGTACTGGTTAAGAACGAGTGTGTTCATCATAAGCTTGATCAGTCCTGGTATTTTCGAAATTCAACGCTTATGATCGTGTGCACATTGACAGTTTATTCTTATCTAAGGGAGGATGGGTTTCACTCAGAACTGGGGTGGGTTGGACAGAGTCTTGTGATTCAACTATCAGATAGTCTATTTCTTGTGAATGGGGCACCGGAAGGTTTCTTTCAGCCTTCTTGTGGTTAGCATTCTCGTGTTATGCGGCATGGGATCATTTGTCTTCTTTTTTACTTATCATTTTCATGGAGGCTCTGAGTCGGGTGTTAGAGCAGTGTTTTCAAAAGGTTTTTAGGTTGGTCCTGAGGGTGTTTAGTGCATCTTTCCTATTTGTTATTTGCGGATGATACTCTTGTTTTGTTCAAGGCAAGATTGAGTTGTATGAGTTATCTATTGGGCGTGCTTTCTGCCTTTCAGATGGTGTCCAGCTTAAAAGTCAAGCGCAGAAAATCTGAGATCATTTCGATCGGGGATGTGTCTAATATTGGCGAGTATGCGAGTATCCTGGGGTGTAATGCTGCGCATTCCGATAAGTTGTTGGGTATGTCTTTGGGGCTACGTTTAAGGATACTAAGGCGTAGGATCATATGGTGAAGTGGCATCTTCCTAAGTTGGCAGGGTGGAAGAGGCAGTATCCAGCCTCCCTAATATTCTCTTGTCATGCCAGTGTCCGTGACAAGGCGGTTGGAGAAATTCAGCGAGATTTTGGGGGATGTGAAATTGGTTGATTGGGTACAGTGCGTCACTTGGTGGGGGTGGTGGGTTGAATATTAGATAGCTCTCTGCTTAACTCTACAGCATTATGATGGTAGGGGCTCTGCTCTGTATCTTTTTCTAGGTTTCGTGTGCAGCTCATGACAGGACCTTGACTTTTGAAGACTTGGTTCCTGTCTCACGAGTAGTAAATTGGTGTTGTTTGTGCGACTCTAGCTCAGGGTCAGTTAACCACGTTATGCTTCAGTGCTCCGCTATGAGGTCCTTCTGGGTCTGGTTCTGGTTCTGGTTCTATCAACCTCTGGGATTTGCTTGGTTGCTCCTGCTAGGAGTGTAGTGTGGGTGAGGCAGAGGAGGAGCGTGTGGCTTTTGCCCCCTTTGGTTGTCATATGGACCATTTGGAGGGTACTGAGTCTTTGATTGGATTCGTATATCTGATTATTTTCTTGGCGGTCTTATTCTTCAGTTTCTCTTAGACTGGCATGTCTTGGGCTCGGCTTGCTGGATCATTTGTTGGACATTTGGATTCTTATCATAGGTTTTACCTTATTACCTCTATCATAAAAACCGCAAAAAAAAAAAAAAGGTTTGATCTATTCGGGAAAGAAGGATAAAACATGTGATGACATAAGAATTTCACATCAAGTGGAATATTCTATTAGCCTACTATGTGGACGGTGAATTCATATTTCACCTTCCACATAGTAGGCTAATAGAATATTAATAATTTGCTTAAAAGCTCATTGTTTTATAACATCATTAAAACTCTAAACCTCTTTAGGACTGCATGAGATATGAGATCATAAAGCTATAAGATATGATGAAATACTTAACTGTATATATGATCAACAACAAGGTTTGACATAAGTGGTAGTGGTTGGTCACTTGAGCATGAGGTCCTGACGCCACAAGGATTAGTCTCTGACTTTAAGTTGGAGGATACCGCCTGGTACAAACCCAAAGAAGTACACGTACTACTCCCACCAGTTATAGGATTTATAAGTATCTGTTAATGCGGTGGCCTTTGTATATGGTACAAATGTAATTCATGCTTGTTCAGATCGCTGCAACCAACATGGCCCATTATCCCTCATAAGGCTAGGACTACTATCCACGCACCAAAACTGTCTTTTGTACACTACCTCCAATATTAAAAAGCGAGAGTCTGAGTGTGCAACCTTGAAATATGCAAAAGTTATTGGAAGAAGTGTTAATTGCAGGTATATAATACATGGGTCATAATACTATGTAAACTTCAACTACTGAAAGATGTTCTTCTTCAAAACCTTACTAATATCTTTGTCCTTTCATATAGAATCTTTGACACTTGTTGTTTGGCTGGCGATTCTGCAATCAAATCAACCTCCTTTAAAGCCCATTTAGTACTGCCGTTTGGATTCCTGAAATTGAGAGCCCGATCAAAACTTGATTTTATAAGATATTTGATGAATACAAAAGAATATGCTAAGAAAGGAAGAAAATAGAGAGCTTTTGGTTGCAGCCAAACTAGTTATAGACCTTTTCGAGCTCTTGTATTGTTTGTTTCCCCATTACATCCTTTCAGCTTATGACGTCTTAATGTCAACTTTGTACGGTCACACATACTTATTTTTCTTCGAATATCGATTTTTTACTATCCAAATTTTAAATGGCCAATTTTTTCTGTCTAGTTTAACATATCGTTCCCCTAAATCACCGTGGGCACTTCTTTCCATTATCTCCACCACTACCAACACATCTATACTCAAAATGGTTTGTAAAGTGCCCTCATTACTTCAAATCATATTAACAACATAATACCCTCGCCTTTAAACTATTCTTTGCACGATCAACGTATTTCAAGTGTCTTTATATGAACAATGAGATTGAGATCCCCTTGAGCTATCCAGGATGCGAATCAATCAAACTAAGCTGATGATTGCCATTGATTCTGAATTTAAAATATAGGATCCAAAGACTAGATACAGGGAGAAACCTCTATCATATTTTTCAGTCCCTAGCTTTATCATTCAAAAAGAGATTTCTTATGTCGTAGTAACATTGCATGAGATATTGTCATTGTTATATGTATGTGTTTTTTCATGAAGAGGATCACCTTATTTTATAAGGCTCATTGTGAATTATCTGCTGCAGATGAAGAGGATCGCCTTATTTTATCAGCGCATGCAGTTCATGGAAATAAATGGGCCTCCATCGCAAGGTTGCTGCCAGGTAGAACAGACAATGCAATTAAGAATCATTGGAATTCTACACTGAGGCGCAGATTCATGGCTATGAGGAACTTTAGACAATCATCTACCACCGTTTTGGACGAAGCCAGCTTGGACAGATCAAAGGCGTCCTCTGAAGATACCCTTTCGTGCGGAGATATCAATCATTCCAAAGCCGCAGAGGGAGCAAGTGTGTCCATGGTGGAGAATTTGCCCAATAATTGTGAAGATAATGGTGAAGTAACAGAGGTCCTTCAGGCTGAAGCAAATTGTTTTCCAACACTTCCTCGCCCTGTCGCACGTGTAGGCGCATTTAGTGTGTATCACCCACCAAATGGCGTTGGAATCTCTAGCCCAATGCAGGGACCAGTTATCCAAGCAGTCAAATCAGATTTCGGGGTATGCAGATATCTTGAAGGTATGGCAGATAATAATCACATTGTACCTTTACGATGTGGCCATGGTTGTTGCGAGTCTTCCTTTCAAGGTCCACATAAGAGGTCGCTTCTGGGGCCTGAGTTTACTGAGTATGACGAGCTGCCTCCTTTCTCTAGTCATGAGTTGGCCACCATCGCTACAGATTTGAACAATATTGCGTGGATCAGAAGTGGCCTGGATAGCTCTGCAATTACCCAATTTGCTGAAACTTCTGCTGCTCAGAAAGTGTCCAAAGGTGCATCTACACAAGTGGGTGTAGTTGAAGAGAGTCGTCATGAGTTCCAACTACCTACTTTTGCTTTACCAACTCAAGTCTGAGGAACGAGCAGAATTGTTACTGGTTTTCGTCGATTTGGATGATACTGCAAGATGATGCACATAGTGAGTTGCAGTATTTCTCTGCGTTGATGTTTTTCTTACTCATGGTAAGATAGAAGAAAATGAGTCTGGTTTTGGACTGTCAAACGCTGCGTGACAGCAATAGGATATCGATGAAAAGAGAAATTTTTAAAGTTTATTTTACAGTTGATGTTTTTGCGGGAGATTATCACAGAGAACGTTATTTTTGTAATTGCTGTTTTTGTTTTCCATAAAGTTACAATAGCCTTCAATTTCATTGTTATCTGTTTTTTTTTTTTTTTTTTTTTTTTTTTTTTTTTTTTTTTTTTTTTTGAGATATCATTGTTATCTGGTTATTTTCGGATTCTTGCAATTTTATTACAGGAGATACTATTCACAGGGTCTCACTCAGTGATTCTTCCCTTCACTTTATCGCCTCGTTTCATTTAAGGTTTTTGTTATTCAAGGCGTAGACATTTTTCTAAGTTGACCTTCCAGAAATTGTCGTCAGTAACTTGATTGTTGGACGATGCAGAAAGTGAATAGTGCATGTGTGGATGGTTCCTCCTTCATTGTAGTTTTAACATGGGAGAAAATTACTCCGATTATTCTGAAAGAGAGATGAAGGCTTCAGACTTTTGCGTCAACGTGTACAGCATTTTGGAGCTAGTTTGATGTTCAGGTCTTTGCCCTTAACTTCTTGATTCTCCGGGGATCTTTTCTAAGTTGTTAGATGGGGAGCTTCTGGAAAAATTCTCATCAAACGCCGGCTCTTATATGTCAACTTTCTATAAAAGTTAAATACTTCTCATTTTATTTCTGGTCCATAATCTCTTCTAATTTCTTTGTTTCTTTTCTTCATTTTTCTTTTATTTTCTTACTTCCCCATAAAAGTCTTACATAGCTAGTTGTCTTTAGGTACAGGAGATTGATATGACTATCTGAACGTAGATTTGTCAAGGTGCGCGCAAGAAAGTCCGGACGCATGAAAAATGCCTTGAAAAAAGTAGGGAGATGATTCTTACAATGCACAAAGTGATTTTTACAAAGCCACTAACCAATTTTACATAGTACATGTAAAATTAGTTAGTGGTTTTGTAAGAATCAATTTTTGCTTTGTAAGAATTATTTTCCAAAAAGTATTACACTATTACTACATTCGACAAATGACAATATATTAGTAGTAAACAAGTCAAAATCATCTCCTTAATCCTTGTGCAAACGTGGACATTTATTTTCAATTTTCAATTGAAAATTCTAAACTGACGTTTGCTGATTGCGGGCTGTAAATTGATCACAACTTATTGTATTATTGAAGGGATTTGCCATAATCCGACAACAGAATTGGGATAGTTAATCCCTTACAGACATTGTTTAAATGCCTGTAACAATACTACCAAAGAAACCCTACGTGGGTATGACACCAGTGTGTGTGTTTTGTTCTTTTTCTTTGAGAGAAATGACTCCACATTGTGGTCTGTTGATCCTGATAAAGTACTCACTTTCATACGAGGGATGGTAATACTCACTTTCTCACTTTCATAGGAGAGATGGCCAGGAACCTTCTAATGTAGATAGAGATACAGCCACTAGTACTTTCAGCTTTTCCTCGGTACCCACTGCCCCCAAAAGGTCGCGAAGGGACCCTTAATTTGTTTATCTGAATAACTAAAGTTCTGAGAAGGATAATCGTTTTCTAATATTTCTAAGTTTAAATGGTCATTCCTCGAGTTTAAGGTATGACAAGCTCGTACTTCATGGCCGCTTGACACTGCTAGAATTAGTGGAGAGATGCTCAAGTCGAAAGAGACATCCCCATAGATGATGTATCTTAAAAAGTTGGGTGCCTATTTTACTAGTGGAAGATTTCCACGTCTTTTTTTGTGTGCCAAAGCCTAGATTTCTTTGTCAAAGGGTAGCTCCATGACTTAATGTTCTCTCAGAGGTCGTGAAGATCCCTTGGGATTACTAGAAGTTGACCACACCCGTTATTTCAGGTATGCGTCTAATTAGTTACAAGAATGAGTCTCTGTGATGCTCAAGTTGCAAAACAGAGGCCCGTTCGCCGCAAGTTACATATAATATAATTTGAAGTTAAAATAGTCGCTGGTTAATTGACCCGAAACTTTTGTTTCAATTTGGTTTGAAAGCGCTAAAGTAGCTTGAGTGACGCTAGAGCTGAAAGCGACATGCTCATTGTAACATTGGATTCATGTATATCAAACCGCCTATGAGTTTCTAATAGGGTGCCCGGATAAAGCTGGACACTGCCATAGCCTGGGACTTCATTATGAAGACATGTCTAGCCACCCTTTCGCTAAGTAAAGAAAAAGAGGGATTTCCCTGACATTTATACGGGACTAATAGTATTGCATTAGCTTCAACCAGCTTCAGTTAGTGTCATCACTATATGTAATCCTTGCACTTACACCGGGATTTAGCAATCATATAGAACTAATAATGTGTTGGTGGACGACAATTGAATTAATTAAGTTTAATAAAATAAGAATTTGAGAGAGAATATTTCAGCAGTTAATATTCTGAACTATTCCATGGTGTTGTCTAAGTAAACCGACCAATCATGGAGAGAACTAAACATGTCATGAAGCCGCAAAACATACATCGAAGTTGACACCACATAGTTGATAGGTGTCACATCTTGGGCCGAATGAAAGGACAAAAGCCAGTAGACACTACTAAACTTTCATTGAAAATAATTAGCCCATATTCAATTCAGTATGATTGACTAAGAAACTATTAAGGAATATTCATGAGGACTAAACATTCTGGTTAAGATGTTGATACCGTCAGGTTGGTCAATGCGCTTATGGATGCCACGAATGTGCAGTGATTTGCGGAGACATATTTAGCAGCGTGTTGTGCTGGCAATTCTCCGGTCTTGGTTGTATTTCTTACACAATTGAAATGAAGGATCCTTATATATTTTAGGCTAATTGCATTTTACTCCTATGTGGTTAAGGATTTGTGCGAAAGACCTCCTTAGAGTTCCAAATGATACAATAAGTCTCCTCGTAATTTTATTTTTGTGCAGTAAGGGAGCAATTTTCTGTTAACTGACGTGAAAAGTCATAAATGCCCTTCCATATATATTTTATCCTTTCATTTTTTCCGCACTCTAAATCTGCTCTCTCAATTTTCTCTTTAGTCTCCATCTTCTTCCTTCTTGAACCCTAACCCACATACCAAACCATTACCAAAACTAGTATCTCTACTCCATTAGCACATTCAGTAACAACTTCAATCCAGAAGATGACTATAGAAGCTGAATTGGAATAAACATTCAATCAAGAAAATGAGAAGAAACCCATATTTAGAAGGCATTCTCGAAGCTCGATTGATTGTGTGAATAATTCCACAAAAACCCACTTACAATTTTTCAAACAAAGTATCTATTACACAACGAGTCTTTGAATTCCAACAAATCATTAGAGAAAGAAATGACCGGAGAGCTACATGTGAGATTATTGGGTCTGTTTGGATGAGCGGAAGTAGGTGAGCAGTTTGGCTAAAGATCTATTTTTATCTGGAGTGTTTGGATAGTATAGATTAAATTAGATTATTGTAAATTTTGTAACAATTTTAATAATATAACATTAAAAAGAAATGAAGAATGGCTGAATGTATGGAAGTAAATGTTTGTGTGTTTCTTTTGGATAAATGTGTTGTGAGTGATAGGTGGTGAAAAAGGTGGAGTGGGTGATAAAAGAGTGGGGTCATGGGGAAGAGGTTGTTGAAAAAGTATGGTAATGGGAAGAGGAGAATAATCCATGTGTACGTCAAGAGCTCTTGTGTAGGCTACAATTGACAACAAATCCGGAGATTGCTTTAAAAATGAGTCCGGAGTCAATGAAAAATCCGGATAAATCCAAAAAATTCGGATTTTCGGTGGTTTTAACCGGAACTTCGGGTAGAAAAATCCGGACTCCTCAATTTTTTCCGGAATTCCGAAATTTCTTGAATTTGTTGGAGATTGTTTGACCAATTTTTGAGATTGTTGAAAATTCATTTCCTCTCTACTTCCTCTAATTTAAACCGACCCATTATATATATATATATTATGATTCTGACTTTTGTTACTTGGAGAGGTTTGCAGAAGCAAAATCGACGTAGCAAAGAAGGCAGCCCAAAAGCCCGAAACTACAACCCTGTGTACACGCTCGACTCTCGAAGACGCGGGCGTATTAGAGTGGCGTGCAGAAGCGGCAGAGGCCGCGATGGATACTATTTATGTCATCGTCGTCTTCACCTGCGTCGTCGGTGCCGTTTTTTTCCTTATGCGGCTGCGGCGTCCTTTTCTCATCCTCCTTTCTGTCTCCGTTCTGCGCCACCGTCCTCTTCGGCTTCATCGTCGACTTCCTCCTCCTTCCCTGACCTCCTCCTCCTCCTTCCTAGACCTCCTCGTCTTCCTCCTCCTTCATCAGATCCTCCTCCTTCCCCGACCTCCTCATCTTCCTCCTCCTCCTTCCTTGACCTCCTCGTCTTCCTCCTCCTTCATCAGATCCTCCTCCTTCCCCGGCCTCCTCATCTTCCTCCTCCTCTTCTTTCTGCATTAGATCTGTTAGTCTTAACGAAACTGCACAAAAACCAAACCCCGGAGGGGTTAAGTGCAATATTTGAGACCACATGGGGTTTTTTCGCACAAACCCCTAACCACCAGGGGGTAAAATGAAATTAATCCAATGGTGATATCTTTTCTGTTTAGTTAACAATTTTTTTTTTTGACCAGTTTACTAAAAACATGTATACACATTTTATATACAAAGACGGTCATATTTGTCATTTCTAGAATAAGTCGTGGTAGTACGTAATAGTTACATCTATACATTACAAGGACTCACAGTGTAATTAACTCTTGAGTATAAACTGGATGAGATGGCTAGGTGATACAGGTTAACCGATCCCACGTCAGCGCAACGTCAAGCATGGGGATAACTACTCATCAGTTATTATTCTATTTAATTATTTAATTATTCGAACCGGATTTTCTTGCCGGTTCTTTCCCGGTCTGCAGAGTCGAACCGTCTATGTTAGGTTTAGTATTTTCTATTTAAACGAGTTGTATTCGCACAAATTATTTATGAATAAAAAATACAAAGTTTATTTTCTTTTTTCTGTGTGTGTTCGTGTTCATGTGGAGACCGGTAACTTCTCGAAGTGCTATCACGTTAGGTAAAACCTAACACTAGGGTTCTTGAATGAATGAAACATTTCTGGTTTCTCATTCCTCTATCATTTCTATATGTTAATCTTCTTCTTATCAATCAGGGTTTCTACCCTATATCTTTCATGGTATCAGAGCCACGTCTATAACCACTGGCTCCGTTCCTTTTTTTTTTTTGAGAAAAAGCTCCGTTCCTTTTGCTTTCTCAAATTGATGATCATATAGACCCCTTTAAACTAGATGGTTCCAATTATGTCTTCTGGAAACACCGGACCTCTTTATAGGTCCCCTAATCAGTCATACTCTCGTGGTTGAGGACGATCGCACTACGGTAACCATCGTGGTGGCTACAATAATAGAAGAAGGAAAACAAATTTCATGGGTAGATTTGATGGGTATAGATGAAGTTCATACTTCACTCAACCTAATTACTCTCGTGGAAGGTCTTATAGTAGATGGGGTTCTTCTAGTCATTCTGCTTTTAAAATATGTGGACGTGACTTCCACACGTCTTTCTCGTCATAGCATACCTTCATAGAATACATAATAGTCGTGGATATTGAACACCCCCCCCCCCCCAAAGCTTCCACTCGTTTCTGTAAGACCACGCCACTGCACAAGGTAACTTTTCTGTCAAGCAAATAAAAAAACAAGTAGTTCCCTTTGTCAAGTGAGCAACAAGAACCAAAATTGAATGCTTATTGATAGAGGGGAGGAGCCTCACTGATGGATAGACAATGCAAGACAGTGTTCATTGCAACTTTTCTTCGTTAATATATCGACCATGCTGTAGTCGTTTTTCACTAGCGGGGATGAGAGGGAATGTAAAAAGGATAACATCGAGCATAGAAAGCACCGAACACGCCATTGATAAGTGCATTAACATAACCATCCCGCTCAATGGCGAGCGACTAGATCCTAGGCACCACATGGTCAAACCCCAACTGCCTTTACACGCAAAGAGGGTCATAATGCGCATGCAATAAAGGGTAGGTGGCTGTTCCTCCCCAACATCAGAAAGCATAGGAAGGAAGGCCCCCGCATGATAACTCTTTGTAGAGTTATACTTCTTCTACATTTTATATTGTTTTGAATACATTTCGGGTCAACATTATGAGAGTTAGACTATGAAGTTGAGATATTTTGTGAGTTCTAGCTTTTATGCTTAATTGACAAGTTCGGGCGTTTTCTAGATTATTTGAGCTAAAACTCTCAGATTTTACACCCGGTATTTGTACTTGTGTGATTCAAAGGTACCGGAGGCTCGGAGCTTGAATTGAATTTGAAAACAAACTTCGGAATTGACATGAAGCTCACACAATGTCCAAGGAAGATAAAAGGGGAAGTTATTGCAAGTGCGAGAAGTGTATGAAAATAAACATGGTACCCACAATACACCATTGAAACCCAATAAAACCTGCCATCATTAGAACCTCCATCAACATCTTCCACTCCATAGACCAAGCTACTATCTCCAACTCACTGGCACCTACAACCCATTCTATACCTTCACAATCACCACACCACCGACCACCACCTATTAGGATTCCAATACGTGAGAAAGCAAGAACAACAAGAGTAAGATCAAGAACGCAAGAATTATGTGGTTCACTAGTTTTGAGACTAGCTACATCCACGACCTAACCAAACCAATTTATTGGTGTGAAGCCAAACCAATTACAAGCACACTCCAAGTCATGACCCTAGCATCTACTTATATACTAGTACAAGACTTGGAGCCCAAGTAATGTCCAAAACTAATCCGAGACAAACTAGGAAATGATTCATCCTAAATTGTTTCCTAACTCAATAAGGACACTACCAAATATATTAGTCATAGTAGACCCCTACAAGGAATCAAAGAGATTCCTTGCTGCCAAAGTAATGTAATTACTTGCAAAACTACCAGCCTTCTTTGACCATCCCATGCTAGGATTTTGAATCAACCAAAAAACCCAACAAACCTCCACCTTGATTCAAACGTCATAGCTACCGAACCAATTCTTCTCATCAATCCTAAAACCCCAATCCGAGTGTATTCCCGATTTGCGGAATTGAACACACTCCCAATACGCCCCAACAAGCGCGTCTATGGGTCTTCAACAAACAAAAAGACAATGTGTCCCAATAAACGCTCCCCTAATGCACCATGACACAATGCATGCCCCAACATCATTCCAATAACACGTAATGATGAAAGTGCCATTCAATCAATGTCATGCTAATTTGCGCCAACAAAGACCGCACCAAGACGCACCAAAAGAACAATAACTGATGCGCGACAATCCAAGATCCAATCGCGCCACCAACCGATGCATGCACAATAACACACCACTAACCCACGTGCCCAACAACACGTGCTCATGCTCCATGCCTGGAGCCCGATCCGCCCCCAAGAGGCCTAGAGAGCTACATCGTCCTTGAGCGTCCTCCTCCAGCTGAAGCGAAATCTCAAGGTGCACGATTCTTGGGACACCCCCTTTTCCAATGAAGTTTTTCCCTCAATTCGCTAGTTGATTCAAGTCGCCAAATCCAGATATAGATCCAGATCTCTCACCAGGTTGAGCAACGCCATATCGATTGACGTATGCGGGAACCGAAAGCGTGCTGCATGTACAAAACTAGATCCACAATTCTGATACTCCACAAAAAGATCCCTATAGCTCCCCCAACAAGGAACTCGATAGCCTCCAAACAAAGGCTCGGTGTGCTTTCACCCCCTGTTTCAGAGGCCAACCAGCGGAAACTCAATCTTCCCATCAAACCCGACAGATCTTGATCATGAACTCACGCCATTGCTTCTCTTGAGACTCAACGAACCAGGCTTTGATACCACTTGTTAGGATTCCAATACGTGAGAAAGCAAGAGAAAGCAAATAAGATCAAGAACACAAGAATTACGTGGTTCACTAGTTTTGAGACTAGCTACATCCACGACCAAACCAAACCAATTTATTGATGTGAAGCCAAACCAATTACAAGCACACTCCAAGTCATGACCCTAGCATCTACTTATATACTAGTACAAGACTTGGAGCCCAAGTAATGTCCAAAACTAATCCGAGACAAACTAGGAAATAATTCATCCTAAATTGTTTCCTAACCCAATAAGGACACTACCAAATATATTAGTCATAGTAGACCCCTACAAGGAATAAAAGAGATTCCTTGCTGCCAAAGTAATGTAATTACTTCCAAAACTACCAGCCTCCTTTGACCATCCAATGCTAGGATTTTGAATCAACCAAAAAAACCCAACACCACCATTCTCCTCCAATACACCTACCTACAACCTGCTACAAACACACCTAAAACCAATTCAACAACTTCACCATTACCACCTCTGCTTCACCTAAACATTCACCCAACTCCACAACAACACCCATATCCTACACCATTACACCATGGAGACACAACCGGAAAATTAGAACAAAAACCCACCAGTACAACTTGCCTACAACCTGCACCTTCGTCCAAATCACCAATCACCAACATATTGCCTATACCCAATTAAACCCAGCACCTCCATTCACCGGTAAACCCAACCAATTCCACCTCAGACCCATCCACCTTCACATCCACCAACTCATCTACTACCTCCATTAATTCCGTCCACAAACCAGACCCAATCACAACCACAAAAACCCACCTGAAGCACAACACAGCAGCTAAAAACCCAGCAGCGCAAGAGAAGAAAGCCAGAAGAAAAACGCAGAACAAAGCAAGAAGAAGAGAAGAAGAACTTCGCAATTGTCAGGGGTATTCGTGCGAAAGGCCGAGCCTTTCGTGCGAATGGCGATACTTAGACAAATCTTCAGAATCCCATTCGTGCGAGTAGAAGGACACCTTATGCTCTTTCGTGCGAATGCCTCTGTCCTGGCGGCTGAGAACTTGGGGCAAAAGTGCAATATATGAGAAGTTAATAAAAGCAAGCCACGAGTTTACTATTATAAGCAGCATAGGGTTTGTAAATAATTAACTAATCATTGGCCAATGAAGGCTCCAACATTATGGGAGAGGAAAACTAATGGGGAAAAAGTAAAAAAAATATGATTTTCACCTGTAGGAAGCTACGGGTCTGATGAAAAGAAGACCTATGGGCTGAAAATATTCATTCATCACACGATGAGAAGAAGGAGCGGACGGAAGAGAAGACGGACGTAGAAGACGAAGCCTGAATTGCTAGTTTGTTCTTTTCTTCTCTTTCCATCAATTGTATGGAGAAACTCTCGCTGTTTATCTCTCGTATTATGCGTAGGTAAATAATTTTAGCTTCTATGGAGATGAACCTAGGGTTTATGAACTAGATAATTTTCCGGATTTATGATATTACTCCGTTTTTTATTCTTTTAACGGCGTTGTTCTTCTTCAATTATCGTATATCTTGCTCACTATGGCTATTGACACGTCTTAGGTTACAAGAACAACTTTAGAGAGATGAATCATAGGTTATTAGAATCGTAGCTTAAAGATTATCATCAATTTAGTTGGATTGAATGTTCAGAATTTAATTTTAGCGTAAACGGAGTAGCTACCTGGTTAGGCTAGCGTTCCAGGGGTTCTTGAAAGATACTTTACCTAGATACGAACGACAACAAGAAACTAGTCCCGAATTATTGAGACTGAAAGGAGAGATGAGTAGGACTATCCATATCGGTAGACCATGGTGGACCAACATGACCTGTAGTCGACTGATAGGTAGAACGACATGAGACCGAGAGGAGATTGTCAGTGCTATTACCCGGCACAACTAATTAGATGATAGTGTGTTTCAGTACATTATTCAGAACTGTCTAAAACCCTAGGGGATCCATATATCGCCTAGTTGTTCTCCATAGTTATCAGAAAAATATAAAAGTATTATTTTAGTTTGTATTTCAATTTCAGTCACTTCTTTGCAGGTGATGAACTATTAAATCACTCTCACTTCCTCCTGTTGCCGTATTCTAAAGTAATCTACTAATTAAATAATCCTGAGACTGTGCCTATGGGTTCGACAACCTGAGGTTTAATACTCTCATTTTATTTCTTCGACCGTGTACTTGCGTATACACGTAAGAAAATGCGTTAAGTTTTTTGAACCGTTGCCGGGGACATCAGTTTGATTATTTAGTTAGGAATTAGTTTAGAGTATTTTTTTCTATTATTTTTTATTATCTATCTCTTTGCGTCACAGGGATTTTGAGTTTGTTTTCTCAAGAACACATGGAGCGAGATATACGATTTCAGCCACCCCAAACTCAGCTTAGTGAAGAGTTTCCACATCTCATGTCACTCAAGTTTGTGATGAGTTGGAAAGATTGATAATTGGGGATTCTTATGGGGAAGAGGGTCAGATCCTCAAGAGTGGGGGTGTGGATGAACTGCCCGCACTAAATGAAAAGCATCAAGAAGTGCAGTGAATGAGTACTACTAGGTGCAGGGGCGGACCTACATATGGACTAGTGGGGGCTATAGCCCCCACTCAATTTTCAAAAATCATAATTTTGCCCATCTTTTTTGAAATCTTTTCATTTTAGCCCCCACTCAATATTATAAAAATTAAAATTTACCCCTAAGCTACTATGTTTCCCTTATTAAGCCCCCGCTGCCATGAAATTCTGAACCCGCCCCTGACTAGGATGATTTCATGGAGAGAGATGCACGATTTTGAACCCGAGTTTTAATACTAAACTGCACGCACTAAATGAAAAGCATCAGATTCTCCTGTTACCGTATTCTAAAGTAATCTACTAATTAAATAATCTCGAGACTGTCCCTGTGGGTTCGACAACCTGAGTTTTAATACTCTCATTTTATTACTTCGACCGTGCGCTTGCGTATACACGTAAGAAATCGCGTTAGTATACAAGAATACGAATTCCTTTAAAATAGAAGCTCCGGGAGGAAGATTGTCTACCTTTACATGTGTAGAAGGATAGAACAAACAAATATGGGCATATCTTGTAGGGTTTTGATAACAGATACGTAGCAGAATATACATAAATTATCCGTTCAAGACCCTCCAAGGATCACAGGAAGAGACTACATAACGATAGTAAAGGATTCTAGTATCTACATGCCTTTGGGTTCTCCTGTGATGACTTCAAACGCGAATAATGTCACGTCTCTACGGTTGATCCACGCCTAGGATCAAGCTCTAGATTCCTCCATGTCGTGTGCTAGCAATCGGTGGAAGAAGGAAGTACAAGAATCACGCAAAGGAGACCAAAGAAGGGGCTCGGCCTCTTCCTCTTTGGCCGACGGGTAGAGAAGGGTGGACGGTGTAACACCCCCGATTTCCAGAGGAGCCGGAAACCGGTTGGTGCCCTCCGTACAGGGGATTTTACCCTTTCGTACAAGGAGTGGTAACCTAAAACAAGTGAAAGGAAACATCCAACTACTGATTCATTACGATAAAAGTTTACAACATTCGTGACCGGTTCCAAACTGGACACCAAGTCTAACAAAATATTTTACATCAAAAGTGAGCTCTCTGGTTAATTACTAAGCTCTACTGTTTGCATGAGAGAACGTGTTCGTGATCCCAGTGCGTTACCCCAAGCAACCAATCATAAACCTGCGGGGAATTTAAAAGAAACAAGGACGCAGTTTTTCGAGTATCAGTAAAAACTGAGTGAATAAACACCTTAGCATGTAAAACAGAGTGGCTATGAAAGGTTACCGGGTTTACATTTGACATAGTTTAAACAGTAACAGAGTATAAGTATAAACATCAGACGGAAGACTTGAACTATTTTCAGAAATATAAGTATGAGTAGAAGTCACGATTATCAGAGTTCTCAGAAGTTATTGTTTCTAAACTGAGATTTATTATGAGTAGCCGAATCGTTTACCGAGATATTCATACGTTTCCAAACGTGAATATGAAACAAGTCATATTATTATGTCGCAGTAACCAGAGGAGACCAGGGTGAAGTATATCATCAGATCGGATATCTAGATCAAGAATTGGGAAAACCTTTCCCGGGGAAACCTTCCCAGCGTAGGACGACAACGAGAGAGAAAACCTTTCCTCCGTGCCTGGCGTTATGGAAAACCTTTCCCGCCCCCACTATAATAATAAACTACGTCACAATTTGGGAAAACCTTTCCCGATGTAGGACGACAACAAGAGAGAAAACCTTTCCTCCGTGCCTGGCGTTATAAAAACCTTTCCCGCCCCCACTATAATAATAAACTATACTAGGCGAAGAGTCATGCCATCTGAGAGAAAAATTAAAGCCAACTAAGGGGATTCCAAGTAACAACCAACTGGTTCCGGTACATGCGATCTTTCACTTTACGTTGTTAATGAATTCTGACTTAGTGAAATTTGGATAATCAGTCTTTCCGATTTCAAGACAAGTAGTAAAGTGACAATTTAAAACCAAGTATGGCATGTTTAGCAAAAAGAGAACAGAGTACAACAGTTATTTATAAATAAACAAGTATCTCACATGTATATTTTGAGACGTGAAATAAAAATCACATTTTGACACGAAAGGAGATAAGCACACGAGACTAAGCATGAATACTCACATGCATATTTTGAGACATGAAATAAAATCACATTTTGACACGAAGGGAGATAAGCACGCAAGGCTAAGCATGGATACTCACCGTGAGAGCCGAAGATACGCAAGTTGCACTACAGGTAGACAACGCCTGGTTCTACGAAGTCAGGCTCTACAAACAAAAACAAATAGTCCTAATCACAAACAAGTTTGGTTTACAACGCATGACGATGCACGTGTCATATTTGAATGCAAGTGAAAGCTCTAAGTAATTATAGCCACCTAATTATATTACGAAAGCAAATTATATATCGACTACCAAGTCATAAATCCCCTACACGATTTTAGGAAATTAAATAATAAGTTTTAAGAATATAAAACTATTTAATATTCTAATTAAATAAACTTATGTGTTGATAAAAATAATATCAAATTTTACACTTTATTGAAATCTCAGAAGTGAATTAATTAAAAACAAATTTTGATTTCAATTATCTTTTACACAACATAATCTTTATTGAATATATATATATATATTAAGACATATAAAAAAAAAGTAATTTATTAACTTATTTTTCAAGAGATAATTACAAGTATCTAATTGTAACACCCTTCTAATTCATAGTATAAACTTAACTTACATTACAAAACTCTCTATTTTTATTTATCTATTCTAGCATATAATTTAACAGAATTAAAATAAATATTTAAACTAACTAAAAACAAATTGTAAATACATGTATAAATACATATGTAGCAGTTTAGACATAATGACAGCAAGTACCCCCACTACATAATAACAACTTTTAACATGTGACATAATATGCCCTTTAATTCTCTGATTGTACAAGAGTTACCTCCTATGTGAACAAAACAGAAACATCTCATCCCTCTCAACTCTCACGGCAATCAAACACAGGAACTCAAATTGAATTGCAACAACATGATCTGATGAAGCGAAATTGATTAGGATGGAGTCGAGAGTGTACCCAAACGAGAAACGAGTCGAATAGGACAAGATGAGCTCCGGGTCGAAATTCGCCGGAGCTTCGGACGGTGATGGGGGCGTCGGGGTTCTGGGTCGTGGTCGCCGGATTACTCCGCTTGATGGGCTTCGTCCGGTCACGACAGAGAGGCGGAGAGAAGTGGAGGAAGAGACGGATGGAGGCGGGGAAGAGTCAGCCGGTTGCAGCGGCGGTGGCGGCGTCGGGCTCTGTCTCCGGCGTCGACTGCTGCTGCTACTTCTGGGTCGCTGTCGAGGCCGAGAGAGAGGGAGGTGAGTCCGAGAGTGAGAGGGTGGTGTGTGGTGATGGTGATGGGAGGTTAAGGGGGCTGATTGATGGTGGTAAAAGTGCTCTGTTTTGCTGGGTTTGGTCGGCAAAACAGAGCAGGGTGGAGCTGGGTTTTGTCTCGGCAAAACAGAAGGGGGTGAGATGGGAGTGGTGGTGATGTTGCGGAAAAACAGAGAATAGGGAGAGATGGAGGTGGGTGCGAGGTTGAGAGGTGGCTCTGGTTTGTTCTCGGCAAGAACAGAGGGTGTTGGTGGTGGGGAAGATGAAGAGGAGAAGGGGTTAAGAAGAGAGGGAGGTGAAGAATAGAGGGCTGGTGATTTGATTTGAGAGGAAGCTAGGCTAGGTGCTAGCTGGGGAGGGAGGCGGCGCTTGGCGTGGTGGTTGCAGCAGCAGAGGGAGGTACGGAGGTGGCTGGTCGGTGGCTGAAGTAGCAAAAGCAGAGAAAAAAGAAAGGGGATGTGATAGGAGAGAAAAAAATTATATGATGTGGCAGATTCGCGAGATCACGCGGTGGTTCAACACGTGAAAAGTGGTGCGCGACGGCAATTTAACGCGCGGAGAATGTTTTAAAAACGCGACGAGAGTACTCCACGCAATAAACTACTAATACAATAACAAATAAACACAATTTTTGACTGAGAAACTAAACTTTAACTGATAAATACAAAAATGTTTACTGACAAAATAGATTTGAGTGTTAAATATAGGTTAACTAATATAAAATAAATTTGACTAATAAAGTTAAGTTCGACTGATAAAAAGAAATTTAACTTAGAAAATTCGTATTGATTTGTGGAAACTTGTAAATATTTTTATTTCAATAATAATCACTAAACATATAGTTTATAATTAATATTTAACATTTTATTTAAACAAAATCGCATTATTAAAAAATATATATAATAATTAATTTGTTAAAATAATTATAAACGAATACATTTTTCCAATGATTAGAGAAGATTAAATTTAAATATAGTATAAATAAAAGTAAATTACCGGAATACCCTTACGGAAAATATGAAGTATTACATCCTTCCCTCCTTGGACTAAGCTTCGTCCTCGAAGCTTGAACTTGGTACTAGGTCTTACATGTCTCTATTTAAGTCAAAATTATCAAAACGACAATTAGTAAGCAAATGAATGCAGGGACAAAACAGGGTCGTTACATCTTCCCCCACTTAGGACTGAGCTTCGTCCTCGAAGCTCTAAGGGTTTCTACAAGTCTCTATGGGTTTCGAGTATGACGTGAAATGCAGGGTGATTGTGGAAATATAGCGTACCTGTCACCACGTTGTATGCCGCTTCATCCCCTACTTGGTTCATCATAAAGATTTGACCATCTGTCCTCTGGATATTGCCTTGAGTTGCACTCCTTCCGTTTCCGTTTCCATTGCTGCCAGCTCCATGGTTGCCATTGAAGGCCACATTCCTGTTATGCGCTCCATTCCCATTCCCATTTTTTTTCTGCTGATTCCCTTGGTAGTTCGGTCCATTTCCCATGTAGTTTTTCTGCGCAACCCCTTGGTTATTACCTCCATTATTGCCTTGTATCTCTGCTGCCTTCATTTTGTCGTATTCGTACTTCCTGTGGCCCAATATGCCACAATAGTTGCAGGTCACCTTACTTCCATCACAATTAACTCCTGGGTGGTCCCCGTTGCATATCTTACAATAAAAGTGGCGGGTAGGCCTTGCTGCCTGGTTGTGTCGGTCGCCGACATTCCTGGGTTTAAAGTTCTCACTTCCTCCACCAATGCCAAACCTAAAGTGCTTGTTTGTCCCCTCGTTGTTGTTTCTTCCTTGGTCATAGCTTCCAGCCTCTAGGCCTACTGCCTTTCTCTTTCCGAGCTGTTGACTTAGTGCCTGATCGACTCTCCAGATATTTGCTGCTATCCCATAGGCTTCTGACAAGGTGTCATAGCCCCTTGTGAGCATGATCCTCTGAACTTCAAGCTTCAAACCTGCTATGAAGCGAGTGACCATGCGTCCTTCAGTAGGCACTGTGTCTTCTGCAAATCGAGCTAACTCCACGAACTTGTCATAGTAGTCCGTCACGGAGTCGTTGCCTTGCTTCAACGCGATGAATTCATTATACTTATGTTCCTTGACGTGCTCTGGATAGAAGTTTGCTCTCATAGCAGCCTTCATTGCTTCCCACTTAAAGCCTCCTTGAGCTACGAGCCTTGCTCAATTAGCTGTCCACCAGTTATCGGCCTTGTCCTTGAAATAGAAAGCCGCCTCATTGACCTTGCGGGCTTCGGGACATTCCATTGCATGGAAGATTTTATCGAAGTCCCTGATCCAGTTTTCGAGCAGTAATGGATCCTCTTTCCCATAGAAGTTGCTCGGGTTCCTCTGACCTATCTTCTTAGACCAGTCTGGTTCCCGTTCATTGGCAACAATGTTGTTTGGATTTCCCTGGTTGTTGTTCACAGCCTGAACAAACTGGCTCATCTGAGCGATCAGCTGAGTCACCTGTGGGTGCAATTCTTCAACTCCTTCCATTTGGGTAGACGTGTTGCTTCTGGTGGCGTAGCGGTATTGTCTATCGTTCATATGCCCTATACGATTTCTTATCGATTACGCGATTCGGAGGGTATGCAAATAGGTATGGTCATTACGCACAAAAAACGGTTCTAACCGTGCAAGAAGACATCGTACAAATACGCACACAATTGCAAATCATATAAGAGACTCATCGCAATTTGCGGAAATTGAGAATATAATACTCACAAATAACGAAGCATATAGCGAAGTGCGATTAACCAATCAGAAATTAACACAAAGCCAGGTAAAACACCCTTAAGTCATGTAAGAAAGAACAAACATAAGTGTAGGATATAATATTTCAAAACCAAGGATGAGGGTGGGCGGGAAATACCCGCGTCAGTCACTGGTCATTCGAACATGTATAAGCACTAAGGCTTGAAAATGGAATGAAAGTAAAGACAATTAACGCATATCAGTTAGGCATGCGAGGATAAACAAGAGACATAACCCAAATCCCCGGCTTATTCAGATTTTATTTCTCAGTTTGTCTTGCCCTACCGATTTAAACTTCAAGTTCAAAATTAGCTTTAGTTACTTTCAAAAATTTTAGTTTTAAGTGTTTTCTCCCTACAGTCCTAATTGGATGTCACTGCTCTGATACCAACTGTAACACCCCCGATTTCCAGAGGAGCCGGAAACCGGTTGGTGCCCTCCGTACAGGGGATTTTACCCTTTCGTACAAGGAGTGGTAACCTAAAACAAGTGAAAGGAAACATCCAACTACTGATTCATTACGATAAAAGTTTACAACATTCGTGACCGGTTCCAAACTGGACACCAAGTCTAACAAAATATTTTACATCAAAAGTGAGCTCTCTGGTTAATTACTAAGCTCTACTGTTTGCATGAGAGAACGTGTTCGTGATCCCAGTGCGTTACCCCAAGCAACCAATCATAAACCTGCGGGGAATTTAAAAGAAACAAGGACGCAGTTTTTCGAGTATCAGTAAAAACTGAGTGAATAAACACCTTAGCATGTAAAACAGAGTGGCTATGAAAGGTTTCCGGGTTTACATTTGACATAGTTTAAACAGTAACAGAGTATAAGTATAAACATCAGACGGAAGACTTGAACTATTTTCAGAAATATAAGTACGAGTAGAAGTCACGATTATCAGAGTTCTCAGAAGTTATTGTTTCTAAACTGAGATTTATTATGAGTAGCCGAATCGTTTACCGAGATATTCATACGTTTCCAAACGTGAATATGAAACAAGTCATATTATTATGTCGCAGTAACCAGAGGAGACCAGGGTGAAGTATATCATCAGATCGGATATCTAGATCAAGAATTGGGAAAACCTTTCCCGGGGAAACCTTCCCAGCGTAGGACGACAACGAGAGAGAAAACCTTTCCTCCGTGCCTGGCGTTATGGAAAACCTTTCCCGCCCCCACTATAATAATAAACTACGTCACAATTTGGGAAAACCTTTCCCGATGTAGGACGACAACAAGAGAGAAAACCTTTCCTCCGTGCCTGGCGTTATGGAAAACCTTTCCCGCCCCCACTATAATAATAAACTATACTAGGCGAAGAGTCATGCCATCTGAGAGAAAAATTAAAGCCAACTAAGGGGATTCCAAGTAACAACCAACTGGTTCCGGTACATGCGATCTTTAACTTTACGTTGTTAATGAATTCTGACTTAGTGAAATTTGGATAATCAGTCTTTCCAATTTCAAGACAAGTAGTAAAGTGACAATTTAAAACCAAGTATGGCATGTTTAGCAAAAAGAGAACAGAGTACAACAGTTATTTATAAATAAACAAGTATCTCACATGTATATTTTGAGACGTGAAATAAAAATCACATTTTGACACGAAAGGAGATAAGCACACGAGACTAAGCATGAATACTCACATGCATATTTTGAGACATGAAATAAAATCACATTTTGACACGAAGGGAGATAAGCACGCAAGGCTAAGCATGGATACTCACCGTGAGAGCCGAAGATACGCAAGTTGCACTACAGGTAGACAACGCCTGGTTCTACGAAGTCAGGCTCTACAAACAAACACAAATAGTCCTAATCACAAACAAGTTTGGTTTACAACGCATGACGATGCACGTGTCATATTTGAATGCAAGCGAAAGCTCTAAGTAATTATAGCCACCTAATTATATTACGAAAGCAAATTATATATCGACTACTAAGTCATAAATCCCCTACACGATTTTAGGAAATTAAATAATAAGTTTTAAGAATATAAAACTATTTAATATTCTAATTAAATAAACTTATGTGTTGATAAAAATAATATCAAATTTTACACTTTATTGAAATCTCAGAAGTGAATTAATTAAAAACAAATTTTGATTTCAATTATCTTTTACACAACATAATCTTTATTGAATATATATATATATATATATATATTAAGACATATAAAAAAAAAGTAATTTATTAACTTATTTTTCAAGAGATAATTACAAGTATCTAATTGTAACACCCTTCTAATTCATAGTATAAACTTAACTTACATTACAAAACTCTCTATTTTTATTTATCTATTCTAGCATATAATTTAACAGAATTAAAATAAATATTTAAACTAACTAAAAACAAATTGTAAATACATGTATAAATACATATGTAGCAGTTTAGACATAATGACAGCAAGTACCCCCACTACATAATAACAACTTTTAACATGTGACATAATATGCCCTTTAATTCTCTGATTGTACAAGAATTACCTCCTATGTGAACAAAACAGAAACATCTCATCCCTCTCAACTCTCACGGCAATCAAACACAGGAACTCAAATTGAATTGCAACAACATGATTCTGATGAAGCGAAATTGATTAGGATGGAGTCGAGAGTGTACCCAAACGAGAAACGAGTCGAATAGGACAAGAGGAGCTCCGGGTCGAAATTCGCCGGAGCTTCGGACGGTGATGGGGGCGTCGGGGTTCTGGGTCGTGGTCGCCGGATTACTCCGCTTGATGGGCTTCGTCCGGTCACGACAGAGAGGCGGAGAGAAGTGGAGGAAGAGACGGATGGAGGCGGGGAAGAGTCAGCCGGTTGCAGCGGCGGTGGCGGCGTCGGGCTCTGTCTCCGGCGTCGACTGCTGCTGCTACTTCTGGGTCGCTGTCGAGGCCGAGAGAGAGGGAGGTGAGTCCGAGAGTGAGAGGGTGGTGTGTGGTGATGGTGATGGGAGGTTAAGGGGGCTGATTGATGGTGGTAAAAGTGCTCTGTTTTGCTGGGTTTGGTCGGCAAAACAGAGCAGGGTGGAGCTGGGTTTTGTCTCGGCAAAACAGAAGGGGGTGAGATGGGAGTGGTGGTGATGTTGCGGAGAAACAGAGAATAGGGAGAGATGGAGATGGGTGCGAGGTTGAGAGGTGGCTCTGGTTTGTTCTCGGCAAGAACAGAGGGTGTTGGTGGTGGGGAAGATGAAGAGGAGAAGGGGTTAAGAAGAGAGGGAGGTGAAGAATAGAGGGCTGGTGATTTGATTTGAGAGGAAGCTAGGCTAGGTGCTAGCTGGGGAGGGAGGCGGCGCTTGGCGTGGTGGTTGCAGCAGCAGAGGGAGGTACGGAGGTGGCTGGTCGGTGGCTGAAGTAGCAAAAGCAGAGAAAAAAGAAAGGGGATGTGATAGGAGAGAAAAAAATTATATGATGTGGCAGATTCGCGAGATCACGCGGTGGTTCGACACGTGAAAAGTGGTGCGCGACGGCAATTTAACGCGCGGAGAATGTTTTAAAAACGCGACGAGAGTACTCCACGCAATAAACTACTAATACAATAACAAATAAACACAATTTTTGACTGAGAAACTAAACTTTAACTGATAAATACAAAAATGTTTACTGACAAAATAGATTTGACTGTTAAATATAGGTTAACTAATATAAAATAAATTTGACTAATAAAGTTAAGTTCGACTGATAAAAAGAAATTTAACTTAGAAAATTCGTATTGATTTGTGGAAACTTGTAAATATTTTTATTTCAATAATAATCACTAAACATATAGTTTATAATTAATATTTAACATTTTATTTAAACAAAATCGCATTATTAAAAAATATATATAATAATTAATTTGTTAAAATAATTATAAACGAATACATTTTTCCAATGATTAGAGAAGATTAAATTTAAATATAGTATAAATAAAAGTAAATTACCGGAATACCCTTACGGAAAATATGAAGTATTACATCCTTCCCTCCTTGGACTAAGCTTCGTCCTCGAAGCTTGAACTTGGTACTAGGTCTTACATGTCTCTATTTAAGTCAAAATTATCAAAACGACAATTAGTAAGCAAATGAATGCAGGGACAAAACAGGGTCGTTACAGACGGGGTCTAGGTTCGGCCTAGACTCTTGTCTTGATCTCTGTCCTTGCTTTTCTCTCATAGTGGTATATCAATTATGACACTCTTGTAGAGAATAAGGTAGGAGTGCTCATATATATAGTCCAATAACTCCTTGTTAACTACATATTAGCCCCTCTCCTAATCATGTCCATACATGGATTAGTTCCCTTTAGACTAGTCCTAACCATGTCTATACATGAATTAGTTCTATTTGCAAACTAGTCCTAATCATGTCTCTACATGAATTAGTCCACATTGGAGAATCCTAATCATGACTATACACGGATTACTCCACCTGGAAAATTAGTCCTATTAAGTTTTCAAGTGATTGCGTTTTGATCATTCTATTTAATTAATCATATTAATTAATTCCCAAGTCTAGTTTGATCCATATGGAGTGTGACCCCAAATGTTCCTACTTAGTTGGTAGTAACAATTTACTAACATTGAGAGGTATCTAGTAACACATCCATGCCACCCAACTAATAGGAACATTCATCACTTTGACAAACCTTGTGCAAGTATTGTCTCATCCCTTTGTCTCTATATCCTGATTGGACACGAGACATACAAGTCACACTCGTATATCCAATCCATAGTTTCTCGATCCTGGGAATAGTCTTATCCAAGAAGATAACATCAATATCCCATATTGATTTATCTTAGTCTGGCCAGACATTTTATAAGCACCATCCCTCGAGTGGACCATGAGACTTGCTCCCGTTATGTGGAAGGAAAAAATTCTATCTACATCACTACCATCTCTAAGCTTGCTTCCTATTGTGTCCGATAGACGCCTTTGTTGCTACCCAGTCACGGTGCATGACGCTATCAAAACACAATACTCCACAACTAGAGGATCTAGTGACTTCAAGTCTAAGGATGATAATACCGTTGTCACTACGAGAAGGGCTTGTGACTTTACATAACTTGTATGTAGCCTTCTCGTTGTGGGCCAATCCTTTATGACATTGATCCTAATGCATACCCATGTATTGGGTTGTGATATCTCGATATCAATTCAATCACATACTAGTCTATAGTTGATTGTTCTGTTAATAAGTATAATTGACTAGGGATATTTAAGAATATAACACTTATATTCTAAGGACTTCATTCATGTTAATATATCTTCATATCGATAACATAATGAATCGTAAATCCATACATGTCAAAAGAAATAGATTTCCTCTAGGAAATATTTTCTACAGTCTCCCACTTAGACTAGAGTCAATTTTCGGCATCATATGCCTATTGATCTAGCGCGACCCTCATGTTTACGCTGAGCAAGGGGCATGGTAGGCGAGACACCTTGCTGTTACTTTGCAAATATTCATCTCCCCTCTATCGACAATCGAATGAGATTGAATATTCTGAGTATGTGCATCGAATGCAGTAATATACTCAGTCCTCTGTGTTAGAATCGACAATTGAATCTTGCCTGGAACCTTTCCTGCTCACAGTCCCTCCCACGAGGGGAAAACATAAAACTTGACTAAAATCTGAAATCATCTTTATCAGATTGGAAGTTCTCATCACTGTAACCCCTCACAGTAAACTCTTCCTATCCGTCATATATCAAGAATTCATCAATTAGTTCTTCTCAAGTACTTAAGGATAATCTTGATAATCATCCAGTGACGCTCACTCGAATTTGACTGGTATCTTTGTGCCATACCATATTACATATCTGGCTCAGTACATAACATGGCGTATCTCGTGAATTTCATTCATACAGTCCTCCACAATCTAATTTGAAAGACAATTAGTCTTCCAAATACTAATTCCATGTGACACAGGTACGAATCCAGATTCTATACATGTTGAACCATTTCAATACCTTTGTCGATATATCCACTATGACCTAAGCTGCACTACCATATTTATCTATCTCCATATATCTTCATAGGTTGCTTCGCCTAATTCTATCATTGATGATTAATTCCCTAGTCAATCTACGTAAGATTGCCAAGTAGGGTCATCATTCCCAATGATTAGTATATATCTACATACAAGACCAGAAATATAACTATGCTCCCACTAACCTTCTTTTAAACACAAGCTTCATCTTCTTTCTTGATGCAATAAAACCATTTAATTTCATCATTAATCGAAGATTCCAACTCCGAGAAGCTTGACTCAATCCGTAGACAGATTGCTGCAAGCAAGATGCGAATGAATTTAAGCATCACAACTGGGAAAAGATTTCGTCATAGTCCATACTATGAACTCGCAGAAAACCTTTTCTTACCAATTATCCCTTAAAAGTAATCATATTACCATCCATGTTGGTTTCCTCATAACCCACTTGCACCCTATGGGTCTGACCCTTTCTGGTGGTTCCACCAAAGTCCATATTTTGTTGGTACACATGGATTCCATTTCGTATCTCATGGCTCCAAGCCATTTCTGAGAGTATGGCCAACTCGTGGCCTCCTCATAGGTTGTAGGCTCATCTGCATGAGCAACACATCAATGGGTTATGAGAAATCCATATTTCTCTAGCCTCTTAACATATTTAACCTACGAGGTTCTTGTGTTATCTGAGTAGGCTGCTCCACAACACCTTGTGATTATGCTCATGTTCCATTAAAAGGATTAATGTTCTGTTGTGGTTCTTGAAATACTTCAAGTTCTAATGTTCTCCCACTATTTCTTTTAGAGACAATCTCTATCTAGAAACACAGCGGTTCGAGCAACAAATAATTTGTTCTCGTTTCGATTTGCAGAGATAATATCATTTGTTTCCTCAGAATATTCCACATAGTACATTTATCCAACTTGGGTTTAAATTTGTCTTTAAACTATTTACATAAACTTCATAAACCAAATTATTTATGAATGATATACTAGGACACTTCCTAGTCCATATCTCATATGGTGTTTTTCATATTGATTTAGATGGAACAAGTTTAAGGGCGAAATTTGCTGTAATTAGAACATGGCCGCCCCTAAAGTAAACTGGAAGTCCTATTTGATACATCATGTACCGAACCGTGTCCAACAAGGTCCAGTTTCTCTTCCCAGACATGCCATTCCTCAATGGTGTTCTAGGTAGAGCGGGTTGGGATCACATCCCATACTCCCTTAGATGCTCAAACAATGGGATTAAGTACTAACGCCTCTACGATCATATAGTAGAGATTTGATACTTTTGTCAAGTTGGTTCTCTGCTTCATTCTTGAATTCCTTGACTAATTCAAAGGATTTTGATTTGTTTCTTCATAAGATACACAAATCCATATTTCTCTGATGCCATCAGTAAATATGATGAAGTATCGAAAACATCTTTTAGCATTGATGCTTAGCGGCCTACATACATCAATATGTATGATTCCAAAAGACCATATATTTGCTCAATAAATAAGTCTTACATGTCTCATATGATTCATAATCAAACAAGTCCAGAAACCCATCTATATGGAGCCTAGATATGTATCTCTTATTTATGTTGCCTAAAAAATAATGCCAAAGATAAGTGAGATTCATATCATTATATACTAACCTCTTGGTATTACTGTTATAGATGAAATTTCCATGATAAAGGATACAAAATTCATTAGACGAAATTGCATTACAATAATGCATATCAGAATAAATGCAACAATATTTGTCATTTATTATGATAGAGAGTCTTTCTTGTCCAAACAAGAAACTATTATAATGCACCTACTCATAGCAGGGACATAATCATTTTTGTCTAATTCATGAACAGTTTCATAAAGGTAGAGATAATTCTCATGACTAATTCAGCAACCCCTTGCTTCATTTCCCTACTTGTAGGTTTAGTTCTTCCTTATTCAATTGTCTACATCTCTTAAGATCCTCCACATTTTTATAAACGTGAGATCCTCACATAGTATCATATACTCATGATAATGAGATAGACACATTGACTTCTATAACAAAATACCTCAATTGGAATTCATAATTCCTTTATTATTTCCTTCCGGGTACTTTGGGTAGTCTCTCTTCCTCTACACCACCAATGGGTCTTTAAGGCAATTTGGTTTTAGGAAGAAGCTTGCTTTATACCCATGGGGTCTTCTCAAACCATTTGTCCTTACCCATGCTAATAACCATTAAAATGTTTTGCCTCTAACCGCTTTTGTTTAGCGATTCTCAATCATATTGAGTAAATCACCTTTGAAAAAAATTATAATTGCATCTAATGCAATTCTTGGTCCACTTGAGCAAATGACCTTTATTCTTTATCTATCTCATAGATAACACTCACTCCCTAACCTTTCAATCATATTGAATTAGCTTAGTTGCGTATGACATCTTGCTTTAGCAGTCACACATTACTAGCTTGTGTCGTCGCATCATATCTTGATGAATCAAGTCGCCTTGCTTTGGAAATCCTGAACTTATTCCATCTTGATCTTGACGAGTGCTAAGAAAGAGATGGTAAAACGCAAAGTGGAGAAACACTTCAAGACTTTCATGTCTAGATCGCTCTTTGAAAGAACTTCTTATAATGTATGATCATATCATACGCCTCCATGTTTCTTATCTTGCTTCCAAAGCTCAGAGTTCATGGCAGCTAACATGAGGCAATTGACATCCAAAGAGCCACTCTTTGATGTTCCTTCCAATAGATTTTAGTGTTGTTGGTAGTTGGTGGAAGGAGAGCTTTATGTTCTATGAAGTACACCATTTTCCCTTTTATTTGAGAACAATTCTCTATTTTATACCAGTCTAGAAAATACATTTCAGACAGCTTGTCATTCTTAAGGACATAAAGTCGCGTTTCCTTTGTTTAATTCCATGGGTATTCAAAAAAATAGGATTTACGCAAAGTATTGTGACATTTTAACTATGTTAAACAAGGACTTAAATTTTCAAACATACCCCCTATTTTTCTCGGATTAATAACCCTCGGTATTAATGCAGAAAATATCATTATATTTTATAGTGGACCAAGATCCCTATTTCACATTTTCTTGAGCTTGCTTTGGCAAGTCACCAAAAAATTAGTTATTTAGGTAGAAACAATTCCAATTGCATCCTATGCAACTCTTGGCTCAATTGGGCAAATAACTCCTTATTTATCCATCACATGGATAATCCCAATTGGTTGCCTCTAGGCTTTTAATCCTTACTAAATTCACCCAGTTGCGTCCAACCTCTTACTCAAACAATTGCACATTACTAGCTTGTGCCATCGCAACATATCATGATGAATCACGTCGCCCTGCTTTGGCACGCACGAGTTTGAGACATTATGACTATGATGAGTGTTTGAATAACGAGAAGGCAAACACGCAATATTTAAATTGAGGCATTTTTATTTCAATTTTAATTTGTTTTGTTGATCCATATCAATTGATCTACTTATTTGGGTTGGGCAATCCCACAATAAAAGATCCGGGTTGTTAATTATCTTAATATCAATTTTGCATGCATCATTCATACACCAGCAATAAATAATAAGACAATAAAGTAAACAATCATAAAATAAAAATTAACGTGATGTGGATATGACCTCTAAACTAAGATATTCCCTCTCTCAAAAATAAATAAATAAATAAACTAATATATTCCCAAGCTAATGGGAATATCTATGAACCCTAAAATAGCAAGCTCATCTCCATGTGCCTCCATCTTTTGGTCCATGCTCCATAGCTCTTGTGGATTTGTCGCCTTCTTGTGGTCCTTCGTTTCTTTAGGCTTCTTTTTATCCATGTCTTGACTATTATCTATGTTATTTAACTCTAGTTAGCATCTAGACTAAATAAAAAGATCTCTAAAAGAAAACTGGTTTGCAGACCGTAAAACCTAATTAACTATTACATTAATTTGATCAGCTCGCAGGCCGTAAAACAAACCACAAAATAAACATTCACAACAAAACACAACCTAAGACCATATCCAATCACCATGCAAAATCACAAAAACAATTAAAATCTACGCGCTTCATCAATTTTTAATTTTTTTGGATGTGCTAGGGTTAAAACAGTCCAATAAGGCTTACCAAGCTTGGCCAAATCTCTAAAGGACCGCCACAAGCCCTAGGGGTCGGCCGGCCCTAGGCCGCACGGTCGACCCGTGCGCGCCTAGGCCGGTTCGGCCCTAGGCCGTGTGGCGTCTTGGGCGGCAAGGAAGGGGGACGGTACCTATTGGGGCCGATCCTCCTTGTGGGAGTCGTTTCCAAAACAACTCCTACTCGTTGTTGTCCAAGTTTAGTTGTTTCCATGTTTGAAAAACCCTTTTTCCAAGCATGTGCCCAAACCCTAGCCATCAAGATCTAAAAATTCACATCCTATGTGATTCAAATTCACTAATCCTTACATCCTATGTAATATTAGATCTTATTTGGTTGAATTATTGACGAGTTGCATCAATATGCTTGATTTGTCCGTTTTACGCGATAAACAATAATTTAAAGTGTAAAACAACATAAATCGTAACACATAAACTACATTATGCTCTACGACCTGTGGCTATGATACCATTGCAGGGTTTCGGTAACTGATATGCAGCGGAATAAACATAAATTATCCGTTCAAGACCCTCCAAGGATCACAGGAAGAGACAACATAACGATAGTAAAGGATTCTAGTAGCTACATACCTTCGGGTTATCCTGTGATGACTTCAAACGCGAATAATTTCACGTTTCTACGGTTGATCCACTCTTAGGATCAAGCTCTAGATTCATCCACATCGTGTGCTAGAAATCAGTGGAAGAAGGAAGTAGAAGAATCACGCAAAGGAGACCAAAGAAGAGGCTCAACCTCTTCCTCTTTGGACGACGGGTAAAGGAGGGCGGACAAGGTCTAGGTTCGACCTAGACTCTTGTCTTGCTCTCTCTATCCTTACTTTTCTATCCTAGTGTTATAACAATTATGACACTTTTTTAGAGAATAAGCTAGGAGTGTTCATATACATAGTCTAACAACTCCTTGTTAACTACATATTAGCCCATCTCCTAATCATGTCCTTATATGGATTAGTTCCCTTGCAAAATAGTCCTAAACATGTATATACATGGATTAGGTCTATTTGAAAACTAGCTCAAATCATGTCTCTACATGAATTAGTCCACCTTGGTAAATCATTATCATGTCTATACATGGATTAGTCCACCTTGCAAATTAGTCCTACTAAGTTTGCAAGTGAATGCGTTTTGATCCTTCTATTTAATTAATCATATTAACTAATTCCCAAGTCTAGTTTGATCCATATGGAGTGTGACCCCATAGGTTCCTACTTAGTTGGTAGTAACAATTTACTAACATGGAGCGGTATCTAGAAACACATCCATGCCACCCAACTAATAGGAATAGTCATCAATTTGACAAACCTTGTGCAAGTATTATCTCATCCCTTTGTCTCTATATCCGGATTGGGCACGAGGCATAAAAGTCATACTCGTATATCCAATTCATAGTTTCTCGATCCTTAGAATAGTCTTATCCCAGCAGATAACAACAATATCCTATATTGATTTATCTGAGTCTGGCCAGACATTTTATAAGCACCATCCCTCGAGTGGCCCATGTATATTTGCTCCCGTTATGTGGGAGGGATAAATTCCATATACATCACTACCATCTCTATGCTTGCTTCCTATTGTGTCCGATAGGCGCCTTTATTTCTACCCAGTCACGGTGCAGCGTTTGACACTATCAAAACAAAATACTCCACAAGTAGAGGATCTAGTGACTTCAAGTCTAAGGATAACAATACCGTTTTCACTACGAGAAGCGCCTGTGACTTTACATGACTTGTATGTAGCCTTCTCGTTGTGGGTCAATCCAGTATGACATTACTCCTAATGCATACCCATGTGTTGGATCGTGATATCTATATCAATCCAACCCCATACTAGTCTATAGTTGATTGTTCTGTTAATCAGTATAATTGACTAGGGATATTTAAGAATATAACACTTATATTCTAAGTACTTGAATCATGTTAATATATCTATATATCTATAGCATAATGAATCGTAAATTCATAAATGTCACAAGAAATAGATTACTTCTAGGGCATATTTCTTACATATCTGTCTAACCTTGTGGCATAAGGTCTAAACAAAACTCTGAACAGAATCAAAAAACAAGGAAGACACCTCATGGAATCCTAGTATAGTACCACCTCCACGCTCAGATACAGCGAAGGCGAGCTTTTCCTTCAATATCCCACCCCTTCGAATCTATGGAGCCGGAGAAGAAGTAGGAAATCTCTCATACCCCTTCGCATGGTCAGGAAGACCACGTTCAGGAAGGATGTAAGATCTTGTCGCCCTAAAGTAGTAGTCGAAGATGAAATGATATTAGCCATCCTATTGTACGAGGTCCCTAAGACCAGAGGGGTAACGCTAGGTAATAACCCAAAAAAAGGTGCACTGTAAGAGCAAGAACGTGACGGAATACGCCATCCCCATGTGAGAAACCAATAAGGAAACTCAATATCCAAAAGAACAGGAACGCGCATAGAGAATACTCTGCAGCGACCGGTCGACAAAGATAGGTTTGCCTACCACCCGCAAAATGGAAGACGGAATCATTTGACAAAAATCTCGGAAGAAGAACTAAAGCCACTTAGCCCATGTATCATGCTCGCCAGCGGCAGTATACCTTGGCTTCTTGGATCAGTGAGTCCCATCCCACATCGTGCAAGACATGCGCATGTCATTCATAAAATCAGACATACGAGCGAAAATTGGCATCTCATCCGATGAAGACAAAGGCTTAAAGGATAGCGAAATCCCATCGCGGGAAGGTCCAGCAGGATATAAATGCCTTCCAAAGTAGGTCAACCTTCTTATTGATAGAAATGGAAGGTCCGAATCTCGCTACACCACCTACAAACCAAGACATGGAGCATTTGGGGATGTACGGTAACATAGTAACCCCTAGTGGAATATATGGCTTGGAATATTCCAGCACGCCTCAAAGTCTCGCCATGATAAGCCAGAACCCAAGATGCCCACTCTTCCATAAACCTAGCAATGTCACACGCAACACGAAAGTTGACCCTGAAATTGGGATAATGTTGGCCTTAATCTTAAGACGATGTATTTTCTCGGGATCCACTTAATCCCATTAATTCTAATCCCTGGTTGCACCAATCATCATCAGGCCTTCGCCAACCCTAGCAATTGGGCACACGCATGATAATAATCACGGATACCAAACACCGGTGACTTCCCCCCACAAATGCCTCTCTGAATCGAAATTTCATTTTACTGTGAAGACATCTCCAATGAAGAAATCAAAAATAGCAAAAAAAAATGGGGGAAAGAACTCTGGACAAGATCGGAAAATCTTGTTCAAGAGAAACAAAACAGATAACCAATACAACACTACTTCAATATTTTCAAATAGATGAAGAGAAGTTCAAATGACAAAGTAAAGGCTCTCTTTATATCTTCTCCAACTTTTCAGGACAAGTGTAGAATATGACAAAGGATTATGCTTTCATGCCCAAACAAGCACTCAAAAGGTCCGAAACTTTTTGAGAAATCTATTCTTATTCCCAACCACTAGTACGTGGCATTCGGTGTGCTTCACCCACGGGTCTACACAATTGAAGTATATTAATCGACAAGCGGTACTGGTCTTCGAATCAAGATCTCGACAAGAAAAATCCCATCAAAAGTTATTCATGCAGACTACCCCAGAGGCTTTCTGATAGTGTGACTTCAGCATAATGGGTCATCTGCTGAGTCATCACTACTAGGGGGCTGCGAGATGCGCCTAACCCTCACAAGCTCGCCCCTTGTGCAAGGAGCTAAATGTAGAGAGTCCAAAACATAGTCCAGACCGACAAACACATGGACCCACCAGATGCTCGCATGTATACCCTTGACCGTGCTCCATGAAAACCAGATCTCGGCCCAGTGGCACGTGAGGACCATGAGACATGGTCCCTTGCAGCTTATACCTCGCACGGGATCCAAGAGGCTTTGTGGTTTGCAGGGTGGAACAAGGATCATCGTGAAGGAGTTCCTCACATTCGCGACTCCTATATGCCAAAGGAGTTGACTTGTCCAAGACCTTTCATATATGCTTGTCCGACGTCACCAGTGACGTTTGTCTGAATTGGGCCGTAACTGCCTCATAACGGGTCGTGATTGTTCAATATAAGCCACGCCAGCCTCATTCGTTTCCCTAATCGGACTAGTATAGATATGAGGTACTATTGCTTGCTTAGTATACTACTACACACTAATTTGCTATCCTAAGATATGCCGATAAACTGTCTTTCGCCCCCAAGGCATATTCGGCTTGTTTCCACCCCTCTCTTCCCTAAACCTCTCGGGTTCTCTCTTTTATTGTACTTGATTGATTATAACTCTTGTTACTTGTCATTGGAGTACGAACAATCCGACACATTGACATTTCCCCGTTACAATAAATGTGGTGTCAGGCCAGGTATCGCGCACCTCGACTAATTTACGGAACCCCAAAGATATTGCTCGTCGTGGGGTTTGACATGAGGCCTCAAGGGGAGCAAACTCTTAAATCCCATGCCTCACTCTGTAGGCCAACCCCTTGGGAATCCACAATATTTTAAACAATCATATTGTGCAAAAATAATATGATAATTTTTTTTAAGATAAAAATAATTGTCGTGTAAAGCAAGTGTGCGCGCACATGACTAAATCAACAAGACCCCGCCCTGGGCGTAGAACAGTTGGTACTCGGTGGTTTGGGGGCGTAAACAGTTGGTACCATGTGCACATCGACTAAATGCACTGGCCCTCCCCTATTAGAAGGCAGTTGGGTACCTGATTCACCCCTCTGGTGGTATGGGGCGGTGTCAAAGGGGCAGTTAAGATGATTGTTTCCCTTTTTTCTCAACCGGACCCCAAAGATTGTTGATTGTCATGGTAATAATATGACTATTGACAGAAAGGGCTTGAATCGGACTTAATTAGCAGGATTTACATTTAAGAATTATATTCCAATCCAAGGAAATTTGGCCTGATTGCAGAGTGACGGGTTATCGGTCCACCCTTAGAATTATCATTTCTATAGATAGTGTACATAGGGGCAACGTACAAATAGAATCTCTTCTTTTCCACCTTGCTTGTCCAGAAACTGAGGGAGTGAATTTGTACCTATCCATACTCTTGATAACGTGACATGGACAACGCCACAAAACAGGGAAACGCAATGACTAAAATAAAACCATTTCATTACCTACACGTCGGCGTTCACTGATCCCCATAATATGGAACTTGCAGCATAAATCACTGAAATAGTTAGTTAAATTACTAACTTACAAAAACGACATTTTAACTGTTGCATATTACGCAGATCTTATCCCCTATGGATATTGTATTTGTATTCTTTTGAGTCAGTCCAAAGGCACCCGACATGTTCATTCACCTGATAAACATATCCAGGATAAAACAAGAACACCCCAGAACGTGCAGGACATGATTGAAGATAGTTCTTATTCCAAAGGGCAAACGTTTGTATTCATATTATAGAGGTCACGAACACAAATGGCATTCATCAAAAAAAAAAAAAAAAAAAAAAAACGAACACAAATGGCGGCCTTTATTTGTTTATTGTTACTGACATAATAATGGTCATATGAAACTAGATGTGATTAAGAGAAAAAAAGAACATTCAATGTTCTTGCAACTACCAATATTTGGGGTCGATCTCCATTATTTCTCACTTGAAGATGTCGGCCGCATGTTGCTCTGACTATGGACCAACATCAATTGCTGACATTTCTTATTAGGCAAAAGGTTTGTTGTGTTTTTCCACATTCCAAGTGACAATTTGACCGATTTCGCCTCTATTCCATCCACATCATTTACTGAATTGTGACGTGTGGACGGCAAAATTTGTAGGTGGCAATTCATTGCAAGACCGAACTAGGGTACTCTTAAAAATCTACTTTCGCCTTGTTTTTTATTTCGTAAGAAGCTAACGAGTTACCACTTTGTCCCAGCTCTTTCTTCTCAATTTGACTTTTGTCACTATTCACTGGGTCACTTTGACTCGGTAATTTGAATAGCAAACCGATGTAATTTTTTGATAATTTTTTCATGGTGTTGTAGTGTAAAAGGTACTCTATAATATGGTGAAAAAAATATCAAAAAATCGTATTATTTTGCTATCCAAATCACCCGGTCAAAGTGACCCAGATACGAGTCAAAATAGTCAGATGGGAAGAAAGAGCTGGGACGGACTAGTATGACAAACTGCGATAACGTGTGGCCCTTCAGTATCGTTTTGCATTGATTTTGCAATTAGTGCAGTTGGTTTCCGCAATTTGCTGATATGAGATCCTATTAGGGGATCTTTCACTTCCACTAGACTAAGTAATTAAGTAAACCTATAGAGTTGTGTGCTGTAAAAGTAATCTAAGGGTACGTTTGGTTTTATAGTATTAACGGTATTACCTAGGATTGGACTAAGTATAGTCCATGTATTAGTTAATACTGTGTTTTGTTGTTCTGGACTAATTTTAATACCAGTACTAAATAGTGAAAAGATGGTGTTTAATACCCCAAATTAGTACCCTCTCACATGAGGGTATTAGCTGGATTGGACTATTTATACCTTAATACTGAATTAATATTGCACGAAACCAAACACATTATTAGTTATAGCTCAGCTAATCCAATCCAATCCTATCCGGAAAATTTAGTCCAGTCCAGTCCAGTACAGATAGTCCGGAAAACCAAACGTGTCGTAAGAGCATCTCCCACAGTGCACCAAATCCTATATTTGATAGTAAAATTTGATTTTCGGCCTCCCACAACAAATCATCAAATCACCAAATTATCAAAAAAATTGTAATTTTTTTGTAGGCCTCCCATAGTCGTTGACCAAAAAAACACCAAATCACGAAATCCTATATTTGGTGTAGTTTTTGTGAAATGGTGAAGTGCATCTCCCACAGTACCCTCAAATCCTATCCTATATCACCAAAGCCTATTTTTACCATCAAATTTGATGGCAAAAATAAGATTTGGTGTAATGTACACCAAAATTTTAATTAGTCTTTAGGGAATGTTTTCACATTACTTTCATGGTAATAATATGCGCTAATGTAATAGTGTAGTATTTCGTCTTCTCCCACTTTGTATAGTGTAGCGAGTATCTCAACACCTACACTTTTGATGCTACTCACATTCCCATAAATCTTGATTATGAAAGTTCACCATCTATACCGCATGCTGAGGTTGCAAGGAATATCACTAATTCAACATTTATGTAATTTCTAGGTCGATATCGAGACTTGATAAACTAAGGAGCTCATAACGAACTAAGAAGAAGACTCATTGCACACTTATGGAATAATCATGGTCAAATAGATTAGAATGGTTAATTTTAGATTTTTTTGAAGTGTTATTTAATCATTTTACAATTTCGTGTAATATTAGTTTGGTAATAAAATATTTTTTTTTATTTTGATAGTTATGAAATTCATGATTTGGTGATAATTAGATGATTTGTTGTGGGAGGCTAAAAATACCATTCTCTAAATTTGATGAAATGGTGAAATGGCTATTTGATGTAACATTTGTTGAAAACTGCGGGAGACCAAAAGTGCTATTGTTCCACCAACAATGGTGAAATGGTATTTTTGAGGGTAAACTGTGGGAGGCCTACAAAAAATCACCATACAGGGTCATGTCTAAATCATGATACGGGGTCATGTCTAAATCTAGATTACTGTAGATACTGCTTTTCAGACAGAAGGATCGCCGCCACGTGGCAGCCATCCAGCACACCTAGTTGTGCTCCATCCACACTGGATCACCACCCGTTCGCGCACCATAACACGAGACTTGTAGGGACTTAGTGGTTTGGAGGCTAGGGTAAGGTCTGTCGCGCGCATGCGATAACCTAGGTTGCGCGCAACCTCTGGTAACTGACTGAGAGATCATAGGCTTACGTGTCCCATTAATGCGGCTGATCTCATAACGGTCTCTGATACTTGCAGGCAGATACGTAACGGTTCCTATATACACGCTCGAACGTGCCGTTGGGGGTTCTTTCATTAAGCTGCCATTTATGGTGCACTAAACCCCCCAACGGTCACTTCCCCACTATATATAGGATCGTTATGCTCTCCGTTGTGACACGATGAGACAACAAGACACACTGGTCTAGCACCATAGCCTACTGTCTCCCTCTCACACACAGTTACCAGTACTTACTCTCTCCCTACACACACCTTACAACTCTATGTGTTCTTATTCCATAGTTGAGGTGTACACTTGGGCATCTCTCGAGGATTCCTTTGTACACAATTACCAAATCCTTTAGGAGGGGCTTCACACCGACTTCTAATTCTCGCTTTGGCTCGTTCAGCTTGAATTCTATTACAATTCTGCCTTCCCAAATTTTAGAGCGCATTTTTACCAACGTTTTGTACTTTTTTAACAATTTTGCTCAGTACCAAATTGTCATATCTATTTAAAACTAAGTTAAACTAAAATTTCAAGTAAAATGACATAGCCAACCCTTACGGAAGTGACCCATGTCTCTTTGTATGTCAAGTTCTCATTGATAACACTTAGACAAGTTGAACTTCTATTTATATTTTCAGTATAGAAAGTTCTAGTATCAAATACAAGTTTGGCTGTTATAGCTACAAAATATAGATTACACAAAAGTCCAAGCTATAATATATTTAGGGTGGTGATTCTTACACTACTAATAAAAACTTCTTACACTACAATTTATTTGTGTGGACAATTTTATCCTCTCTTTTGTTTTACTGATTGGGAAGTTAAATTCTCTCCCTTCTTTCTCCATAGCTCCCCCCAATTAGAAAGCCTTGTCTTAATTATTAATCTACCTCACTCTTCTTCCTAAAAGTCAGCCACCACCCAACACCCCACCACCCACCAGGAAGCTTTCCGACTGCCAAAATTTGGCTCCCTTCCAAATGAATCATCTGCTGTCCACCAAGGACACTGGTTCTCTCCAAGGTCTCCATCTTTCGAATTTTCCACTAAGCTCGGTTTTTTTTAGTAAATCAGAGTAAGAAATGCAAATTTAATTTGAAACTACGAAGAATTTGATTTAGAAAATAGAAGTCAGGATTATAGGGAGGAAGCCTTCAGAAACTGGATTGTGTTTGTCTCTAGGGATGCAAGTTCAAACCGAAAAACCGCAATCCGAGCCTAACCGGTCGGTTTGGTTTAAAAGCTATTACGATTCGGTCCAGGTTTGCAAAAATCTCAAACCGTATAATACGGTTCGGTTTAGGTTTGAGATACCACAAAACCGTAAAAACCGAACCGAACCTTTTATGTAGCATATTAGGCTATACAACTACCAAACTTGATAACTTCTACACATATATCATATACAACATGTACGTCAAAATTAAATGATTCTGGAAATGATGTAATGTGTTCTACTTTATTTTTTAATTGCTTGACATATAAATTTTAGCAATCATTTGATTGTTGAATGAACTATTAAGAAATTTTAAATGAAATGATATATTCCAGAAACCGCGGTTTAAAACCGAACCAAACCGGTCATTCACGATTCGGTTTAGTTTGGTTTGAGAAATACTTTCAAGGTATTTTTACCTCCACTAACCCAACTCGGGCGTAGATGAAAGATATGCTTGAAGGGGTTGAAGAACTATTAACCCCCAACACAAGGTTGTCATTGAACAATCCATTGAAGGAGTGAAAATTTGAGAAGTCCTAAAGAAAATGGTGTCACTAAAAGAGCATGGAGTCGATGGTTACCGGTCACTTATTTTACCAGAAATTCTGGGGCACCGTGGGCCCAATGTTGAGAAGACATGTCTAAGAATTTCAAATGGAGAGCTTGAGGTAACCAAGTTTAAGCACACTCTTATTCCTAAGATAAACAAGTCCGAAAGGCTGAAGACTTTAGTCCTATTAGCTTATATTTCAACAATTTACAAGTTGGTTACTAAAATATTGGCTAATAGACTTATGGCTTACATGGCCTAATCTCTGAGAATGAACCTCCTTTTTTTCCTGGGCGAAAATTGTAGATAATATCCTAACACCCTTTGTATTAATCCATTTAATAAGTACTATGATGAAGGGAAGGATATGTCACTTAGACCTAAAGCTCTATATGAGCAAGGCCTATGACATGGTAGAATGTCATTTTCTTGAGGGCAGTTATGGAATGCATGAGTTTTGGCTATCATTAAAACTAATTGTTTCCCCGTGGAACTTATCCATCCATAAAGAATTTGCAACTACCATGTCAAGTCGCTCCCGGATATTGTCTCCATTCACCTGATTGTTGCTCCACGTAAACGGATGCTCCACGTAAACGGATTACCCGAGAAACTAGATCCAGGAGTTCTAGATCATTGAGAGAAGATCGAAACTGAGAAAGCTGACTATAACTAACTCCCAAACCTCCTTCCTTATCCCTAAAGGTTGTCACCGCATCGAAATCTCTGGTGACACACCAAGTACAAGTTGGTTGTGGAGCAATACGTCTCAATAGTTCCCACGAATGTTGTATGTCCTCTCTGTTCGGATCTCCATAAGAACCTGTAAATCTCCATGAAAAATTTAGAGAAACTTTTAAATTTTCATCAATATAGAAATGATTATATCTATTGAGATTGGCTTGCATACCATCTTTCCAAAGGAGAGCAAAACCCCCACTATGACCTCTACTAGCTACCGTTATACACCCTTCATAACCAACTTGCATCGAGTTTCCTCCATCTCACTTGTTATTAATTTTGTCTCCAGCAGAAAAACCAAGTTGGGATTGTGTCGCCTCACCAAGTCACGAAGCGAAAGGAATGTGCTTGGGTTCCCGAGACCCCGCACGTTCCAACTGAGGAGATTCATTGTGCTTGGCAAGGTTGCGTTGCAGCCTCCGCCATTCGTGCATTAAGAGTTTTTGAGGCACTCAACGCCTTCGGACTATCTTTACCTCGCTTATTCTCACTTGATTTCCCGTTCGTATTGCTCCCATGTACCTTCACTCCATCTCCAATTGCTTATTTCTTTTGATATTTTCCTTTTCTTGCTGCGATAATGGACTGAGCTCTGGATCTATTTTGCGTTTTGGTGAACTTGGTCGTGGTTTACCACCAGATTCGTCGAAGGGGCCTTTCGCGAAAGGTGGGACTTCACTGTTTTGAGGCTTAGCAGTCTTCACTGCTCTTGGGGCGTCTGGCGTTATCTCTGGAACATCATGTCCCGGTTTCTCACCTTGCAGGATACCCTGGTTATCTTAATTCTCACTCGTCATGTTGTCCCTAATGGATACCTCAGGAGTGCCAACGATTCCCTTGCTTAATATCCCATGTTCATCTCCAGGGGGTACTTCGTGATTTTTTCAAGGAGCAGAGAGCTTCGTTTCCCCTTCATTCCGTTTGTTGGGTCCTTTATTATGTGGTCCATTCATCGTAGCCTTCATCGACTCTCCTCTGAGCTTTTTTCCTCTACTCAGAGGATAGAACAACATCCATCCTCCATAGCCCGGTTCTTGGTTACGATCCTCCTCGGTCTTGATCTTGTCGCAGTCCTTGCTGTAGTGGTCAATCATTCCACACCACTTGCATACACTTAGAACTCTTTTCATACTTAACATCAAGCCATACACGTTCCTTTTTGACGTTAAAAGAGAGGCATGCAAACCCTTACCAGAAACATAGTTCTTCAATCCTTCACTATCTACCATTGGATCCGATTGGAGAATCTACTCACATTCCTCACTGCCTTCTTCCCGGCTTCCTCAGTTGCAAGATGTATCGGAAGTTGATGGACCTGTATCTAGACATCCATGATTTTGAATTTCGGTTTTTCCGTCTCATCGCCTAGAACCCAAGGGTTTTAGCATAAACATGACTTTGTAAAGACCCTAGGTCCTCCTGACGCTACTCGATCGATTATAGCTTTGTTGGGAAAGTTGAAGAGAACGTATTACAACTAATATTGTAAAACCTTACTTGATCATTCTTATTTTATATTTTCCAGAAGAATGCCTTCATGGGACGATGATTGATTTCGTCTGCTGTCAGGAACCTCCCAATCAAACATCATTTAAAACCCTTTTCAACCGCCAAACAAAACTCGTACTCAAAGTCGCTCTCCCTGGACTCTTTTGCATTGAGCTTCATCGAATCAAACTGGCCGCCGCTCCGTCCATCGTCGCCCCTGTGCAAGTTGACGTTGTCTACGTTATCTCCATTCTCTGTGCCTAGGGTTTTTGTCCGGCTTTCACGGTGCACTGTTTCTCGATTCACTTTTCTTCGCTATACATTATATATTAATTTTCTTAATATAGTAAAATAAAAAAAAGTGATCAATTAAATTGATAATTAGTTACAAGTGCTAAAGCAGTCATTCTCACAAAAAGAAATTTTGAGATTAAAGGCTTTTCATTAAAACCTCGGGAAGGGGAACAGCTGGAACCAACTAGTAAAACAATGCATTCTCACAAAAATTGCTAAAGCAGAATATCATGTCCGATTCAAATTATAGAATCTTAAAAAGGATGATTTTTGAAGATTTGGCATGAATGCTCTAAAAGTCACACAAATTGCACTTTGCTTAGCCCCCTTTGTTATCTAACTAAATTTAGAGATGACGCCATGATCAGCTCCCCAATTAATCAACGATACTACTATACTCAAATCATCTCCCAATTAATCAATTTACTATTCTTAAATTTTACTATTCTTAAATTAAAAGAGATCCAATGAAATATTCCATATTTTTAATAAACCGATATAGAGAAAACTCGGATGAAAAGCGTGCAATCACGACATTGACAAAGAATTGCACGTTAGAACGGCCCACGGTCGGTTGCCCCTCTCTCTCCTCCCCCTTTGTATACTTCCTCCCTCTGTTCACACAACAACACAAATCCTTCCCTCCAACTGAAAACCCTCTCTCTCTCTCTCTCTGTCTGTGCTATGAGGACACTCTGCCCCAACCTAGACCGCGAGGATGCTCTCGAGACAGTCCTGGAAGTGCCGATCCCGGAGGAAATGTTTGCTGCCTCCAACAAGAGCAAATCATGGCAGAACATGAAATCGTGGATGGTCAAGCCCCACGCCGCCGCCGATAAATCCATCGCGCCCTCCTCCGTCGTCGGCGGAAACCGCAACGCCGAGATCCAGCTCCTCCTCGGCGTCGTCGGCGCTCCGTTGATCCCTCTCCCAATCGTCTCTTCCCATCCCTGCGACAACCACATCATCAAGGACAAAGCCTTTGTACGTAAAAATCACATCATCAAGTAGCTTTTATTTGGTCTTTTTAAATGATGCCCACAACCTGTTTGGTGTTTTTCTATGCGGGTTTTTTTTGGTCTTTTTAAATAATGCCCACTAGCTGTTTGTGTGATTGCCTGAACCATAGTGGTTCTTGCTGTCTACCACTCTGTTCTAGCTCTTTCTTCTCAATTTGACTTTTGTCACTATTCACTGAGTAAAAGGTGATTTGAATAGCAAATCGATATAATTTTTTTTAAAATTGTTTCATGGTGTTGTAGAGTAAAAGGTGCTCTACAGTATGGTGAAAAAATTATCAAAAAATCATTTTATTTTGGTATCCAAATCACCCGGTCAAAGTGACTCAGATACAAGTCAAAAAAGTCAGATGGGAAGAAAGAGCGGGGACGGACTGGTATTTTTTATGTGGGTTTTGATGGGATTTGTGATTTGCAGGAATCTTCAATGGCAAAGTACATAGTGCAGCAGTACATAGCAGCAACAGGGGGAGAATTGGCATTGGACTCAATTGACAGCATGTATGCAATGGGGAAGGTGAAGATGGTAGCCTCTGAGTTTATTTCAGGGGATGGAGGTGGTGTAGGCATGGGGTGTGCAGGTGCTGGTAATGGGAGTATGATGATGAAGATAAAGACTGTGAAGAGTGGTGCTGGAGAAGTGGGTAGTTTTGTTTTGTGGCAGAAGAGGCCAGAGCTTTGGTGCTTGGAGATGTTGGTTTCTGGTTGCAAGATCAGTGCTGGTAGTGATGGCCAGGTTGCTTGGAGGCAGACCCCTTGGCATCACTCCCACGCCTCTCGCGGCCCTCCCAGACCTCTCCGCCGCTTCCTACAGGTACATTACTAGTATTTTTTAAATTATTACCAGTCAAAAACTCCTAAATCTAACCTATTCATTGGGATTTGATTTATAAACATAGAAAGAAAAATAGAAATGGGAGTTGCTTTTTCTTGTCATAATTTCTGTGTTCTTTCTGTTTGTTTGCTGGTCTGTTTTATTTTCTCATTTCCATGGTAGATACTAAAATACAACCTCTGGTGGGTCTTATATGAATTGGGATTTGATAGTTCAATTCTATCCATTACAGAAATAAAAACAAAAATACAACCTCTGGTGGGATTTATGTGAATTGGGATTTGATGTTCAATTCTATCCATTACAGAAATAAAAATAAAGTAGGAGTTGTTTCCTCATCGTGGTTTTTGGTTGCTTTCTTTTTCATGGATGATCTGTTTTATTTTTCTCATGGCCATGATAAATAGAACTTTTCTGTGTCTTTTGGTCTCTTATCCCTGGAACCCACATGTTAGTTCCTTTGGTTATCTTTATGAACTTTGAGAAAATGAAGGATCTTTTGGATATTCTGAATAAATTACCCACACAGGTCATGATCTTGTCCAAACTCAGCTGTGGTCCAATTCACCAACACATAGTTGACAACTTGGGCACCACAACACTAGTGATATGCTTTAGTCCCTATGAGATTCTCAGATATCAGAATTGTTTCATACCTGTAAAGTTTCAAGTCAATCATCTTCAATTATCAAAAAGATTATAGAATTTGTGAATCATGACTTGCTAGCTGTCTGTTTAGATGTCAGTCAGAGTGATAATCACCATTTCACTGAATATGTCAGTGTATATTTAAATTTGAATCCTTACTGATTTTACGTAATTCCTATTGCAATCAACAGATTGGGAACTCATTTGTGTGTTATTGAACAGGGTCTTGATCCAAGGTCGACTGCCAATTTATTCCTCAACTCAGTCTGTGTCGGTGAGAAAACCATCAAAGATGAAGACTGCTTTATATTGAAACTTAAAGCCGAGGACTCGACACTAAAAGCAAGGAACAGCAGCAACGTAGAGATAATCAGTCATACAATTTGGGGCTACTTCAGTCAAAGAACTGGCCTCTTGGTCCAACTAGGAGACACCCATCTTCTGAGGATCAAAGCCCAGGGTAACAACGACAGTGTCTTCTGGGAAACCACAATGGAATCATATATCCAAGACTACAGGTTTGTCGATGGCGTCAACATCGCCCACTCTGGCCAAACCAATGTGTCTTTGTTTAGATACGGTGCAACTTCAGAAACCCATTCTAGGACAAGGATGGAAGAGGTGTGGACGATTGAAGAGGTTGACTTCAATTTCAAGGGATTATCAATGGATTGCTTCTTGCCTCCAGGTGACTTGAAGAAAGAGGAGGAAGTTTGCGTTATGGCGAACAATGTAGTGGCGAACGCACCGCATCTTCCTTCAAAGACGCGAACTGTTGGGCCCAGGGTAGGCGCTTCAAAGGTTGTCGCGATTGATGATGAGCAGTTATAGTCTTATCTTGAACTCATTATTTTTTTTGTAAATATAGGATTATTCTACAGAAGTATAATTATTATGTCAAATTCGAGTACTGGTGAAGTTGAAGCATAAGGATTGTTTTTGCTTTACTGAAGGGCCTTAGGAAGGTCAGAGCATGGTTGTGGAATTGCAATGAAGCATGCGCAAAGCCATTATAGAGAGTCTTATCATTTTAGATGTATGCTAGCTTTTATTTTGCTACTTCATGATTGTCCTTGAGATGTGACATCATGTTGTGCAAGGCTCTTTTTCAATATACATATATTTGTTATGGTGAAGGAGGCATGAAATGAATTTCATTGCAGCTTTATAATAATCCAACCTTTATTTTCTCATATTGAAGAGCTTTCTATGCAATTGCTGCTTGACCTTCAATTCAATCAAGTTTGTGGGCAGATTTCTGTTAAGATTACAGTTTAAGTTGGGTTGGCTTCATGCTCTTGTTCAGATATGATAACTCCACTTCTTCTTGAGATAGAATTTCCATCACCCATAGTGAAAATGACACCAAGTGCATGTGTTCGAAAGTGCATGTGTTCTTGAGATAGAAGTGCATGTGTCCTTTCTGTGCCCAGTTGTAAGAGCTTTGTGGTTCTATTTCTTGGGGCTACAAACTGACAGACAGGAAAACTTATCCATCACAGATTGGTTTATGATGCTGTTCAAAAAGAGATGGGAAGAGGCAACATAAATGGTTTCAAAGTTCACCTTATAGATGCTTCAGTGATGTCTGAAATACGAAAGGAAAGGAACCAAAGTTGGCTAAATCACAGAAGTAACAAAGATGAGAAAAGGTTAGAAAAAATCAGGCTGAAGGTTATCAACACTTATTGCGAGTATATTGAAGAGCCTGGCATTACTGCAGAAGACAATTTTTGAGCAAACAAAGATAGCTTTAGAGCCTCCACCAGAAGGTACTGGAAGGTAAACTGTGATGCAAGTGTAAAGAAGAATTTTTTTGGAATTGGATTGGTAATCAATGGCCATGGAGGGTAAATCAAATGTTTGGGATTCAAATGAGCAGTTATAGTCTCATCTTGAACTCACTTTTTTTTTTTTTTTTTTTTTTTTTTTTTTTTTTTTTTTTTTTTTGTAAATATAGGATTATTCTACAGAAGTATAATTATTATGTCAAATTCGAGTACTGATGAAGATGAAGCATAATGATGTTTTTGCTTAACTGAAGGCCTTAGGAAGGTCAGAGCATGGTTGTGGAATTGCAATGAAGCATGCACAAAGCCATTATAGAGTCTTGTCATTTTAGATGTATGCTAGCTTTTATTTTGCTACTTCATGATTGTCCTTGAGATGTGACCTCATGTTGTGCAAGGCTCTTTTTCAATATACATTTTTTGTTATGGTGAAGGAGACATAAAATGAATTTCATTGTACCTTTATAATGATCCAACCATTTCTTTTCTCATATTGAAGAGCTTTCTATGCAAGTGCTAATTGATCTTCAATTCAATCAAGTTTGTGAGCAGATTTCTGTTAAGATTACAGATTAAGTTAGGTTGGCTTCATGCTCTTCTTCAGATATGATAAATCTATTTCTTCTTGAGATAGATTTTCCATCACCCATCGTGAAAATGACACCAAGAAGTCATGCACCCCGGACGAATATCCATTATGTCAAATTGGCGCTTCTGGTTGTACTTCGCTAGTTTCTTTCAGTTACATTCCAACATTTTTGATCCACCTTCATCCATTTACCAAATGTACTTGAGCGCTCTTGAAACCTCCGTCGGTTTCAAACCGTAGCCTCCAACCCAATCGTCTAACCATCATTAATGGTGTGATGCATCACCATGGTCAGAATTAGCAAGCTCTTTGAATATGTTGGATCAAATGTATGGAAAATTATTTGGAAAGTAAAGGTTCATAACGAGTTAAGATGCAGTTGTGAAGAATTATAGCTAAAGTGCCCCCCTACAAGGGTAAATGAGATGGGAAGAATCAACATAAATTGTTTTAAAGTTCACCTTATAGCTGCTTCAGTGATGTCTGAAATATGGAATGATAGGAACCAAAGTTGGCTAAATCTTAGAAGCAACAAAGATGAGAAAGGTTAGAAAACATCAGGCAGAAGATTATTAACACTATTGGGAGTATATTGAAGAGCCTGGCATTACTGCAGAAGATAATTTATGAGCAAACAAAGATAGCTTTAGAGCCTCCACCAGAAGGGTACTGGAAGGTAAACTGTGATGCAAGTGTAAAGAATAATAATTTTGGAATTGGAGTGGTAATCCATGGCCATAGAGGGTAAATCAAACGGTTGGAAACAAGCTCCGGTCAAGTTTCAGATATTAGTGAGGCTGAACTCAATGCTGTTGAATTGGTGCTAAACACAAGTAAGACTCTGAACCTAGGAAACTTGATTTTGGAGACAGATGCAAAGTTGGTGGTGAAAGCTTTCAAAAATGTGGAGCTAGAAAGTTGGATCTGGTAAGCTAGAGCTGCTGCTGTCAAAGAACTATTTTTGAAGAATAATAGGTGGACTTTAAACTTTGCTCCTAGAGAAACAAACGGCGCGGCCAATTCTTTAGAAATTGGGCTAGATTATATAGTGCTAGAGGAAGTGTCCACTTAAGTGATGCAAATGATGATGTTTGTAAACCTGTTAGACAAAGTCTCGACCTGCACTGAAGCCGAAAAGAGCATAAAGGTAAAGCTCTCAGTCATTTTGATCCCAGGCTTTTTCTTCTCCGCTTTTAGAACTGTGTATGTAATATCAATTTTAGAACCACCGGATTTAGAACTCTGCTCCGGTTTCAGGCTTCCGCTTCTATTTTGTGTTTATAGGTCTGCTTATAAATGGTGTTAATTGACATTGGTTTTGGGTTTCAGTTTATGTTACTGCAACCACCTCAAAAAGCTCGTGAGAATTTCTCAAGCTATTCACCTGCTAAGCTTTGGTGACTTGGTGAGTACACTTTATGTCAATGTTTGGAAACTTGAAGACTACCTATCTGTCCCAACTCTTTTTCCCAAATTTGAATTTTACCACTATTCACTGGGTCACTTTGGCCCGGTCATTTGGATAGCAAAATCATGCAATTTTTTGATAATCTTTTCATGGTGTTGAAGAGTAAAAAGTTGCTCGATAACACGGTCAAAACTATCAAAAAATCGCATCGTTTTGCAATCCAAAACACCCGGTCAAAGTGGCTCAGATACAAGTCAAAAAGTCAACTTGGGAGAAAGAGTTGGGACGGAGTGGTAAATTTAAAGTGAAAGGCATCTTGCCATACGAGAACTTATGAACCCTGATCGAACAACTCTCTACTACGATTTCCTAACCCACCTTACAGGTTTATGCTGAATTTCATTTGATTTTGCAGGTGAATGGAGCCAGCAAAGGACGAGTGTACTTGTGTTTTAAGGACTACTGAATGAGCTCCTCGAATAAGTATATTTGGTCAGTCTCTCGATCATAATGCCCCCGCTTTGGTAGGCAAGAAATTGTTGTCTTTATTAGGCGATTTTAGGCCTCATTTCTTATTCTGCATAATCTTGTTTTGGAAATTTGTTTCTATTCTGATTTAGTGGATATAGATCCCTTGAAATGTCAACCCTTAATGCACTAAATTTGGACTACAAAGGCTGGGATTCTGGGAGCATCCTTTCAAGCAAGGTTTATGTTTTCCTTGTGTCTTCTCCTATGCTTGATCTTGCAATTCATTCCTTTAATTTACCAAACCCATTCACGTACAATATTTTATTATTGTTCTCCTGTCACGGAAACAGATCATCTTCAAGAAAATAAGTCTATTGGTTTAGTTCTTGAAATAGGTTTCTGAAGTTCTATTGGTATGGATTTGAGAGAGTTTTTCTTTTTCCTGAAATGTCTCTTACTCCAAACCCATCTCTGTGAAGTGTAAGGTTTTTCATCATTCCGAAACCACAACCAGTGGGGCAGCACTTTTAAAACTCATAATTCACTGCTGGCGGACGGTTAAACCACCGGGGCATACTGTACAATTATACTGCACTACCGGAAAAATTGACAACTTCGACGGTCGGAAAAAGCGACGACTGGAAAACCCGTAGTATTTAAGAAAAAAAACACGGTCAACTGATGGCCACCGTCGTGATTTGGACTGGCATTCATATCCTAAATTCCTAATTTGCAGCAGATAATTCAGTATCTCGTTTCATTTTCAGATTACTCTTGATTTGGATACTGTGCAACATGACTCTTGATTTGGATATGAGTCAGTCATGATTAGCTCAGACTTCTTTGAAGAGAAATTTATTCCAATGTAATTCAACCTCGAACATGTACTGATTTGGCTTGCTGAAAGTGTGTGATTATGAAGATTAACACAACGATATAACGTGGTTCACTAATTTTGAGGCTCAATTACAATGCACTACACTCAACCACACTTGTCAATAGAAGAGTCCTACACCCATATATAGGCCTATACTACTGACTTGTGCCCAAAACATCGTCCAAACGTTGCAAAACGAACAAGGAAACAATTCCAAAAACTGCCCAGCCCGAACCAGGTCGCACGACCTGCTACAGTAGGTCGCACGACCTGCTACAGTACCCAAAATCAGCAACTTCGATTCCTTTGCCTCCTAGCTCGTTGTTTTGCCAATTCAAGCTAGGGTTTTGATCACCCAATTCATAACAAATATCCACCTTGATCAAAACTCCCTAGCAACCAATTCAATGCTCTCATCAATCCAATTGTGGATGCGCCTCACGATCAAGAACGCCTCCACCCAATTCACCAAATCGTTTCTCCGATTGTCATCCGTCCTTTCAATGAACACGCCAATTGTGGTTGCACCTTCAAAAATCAAATTCGAAGTGCTCCACCCAAATCTAAATGATTACCAATCAACCAATCGAATGTATTTCCAAAATTGCGGTGTTGGAACATTACCTATGCGCCACGACAAGCGCGTCTTTGCGTCTCAACCAACGTAAAGACTTGCGTGTCTCAATAAACACGTCATAATGCACCAGGACACAATGCATATCCTCAATATCATCACAATGACACTTGATGATGAAAGTGCCTATCAACCAATGTCATGCCAATTGCACAACCAAAAACGACTACAACAAATACTGCCCCTGTTGACAGAAAAATTTGTCGGTAGATAGCCTAAATTTTTCGGCAGATATTCTACCGACTGAAATTGGTTTGTCGATCCGTAGTCACAACAACTTTGTCGTTAGAGTGATAGCCGACAAGCGTTCTGTTTATCGGCAGAAAGAGTAAGCAGCGACATAAATTTCTGTCGGGAGTTTCTATCTAGTGACTATTTCCTATTGTCGCATTTAAAACTGGCGACAAACATATATTCATGTGTAGTTACATAGATGATGTTGGAATAGATTCCCTAGTGGTATTCTGATATTTAGTATGAACATTGTTATTGGCTAGAATATTTATTTATTATATATTGTGATATTTAATATAATGAAGTCCTTAGATACAATGTGTTGTTTATCTTAAATATTCCTAGTACACTATATTTATTAATAGGACGATCAAATATAGACTAGTATGTGGGTAGATTGATATGGAGATATCAAGTCTAACAAATGGGTATGCATTAGGAGTAATGGCATACTGGATTGACCCACAACGAGAAGGATACATTAGATTATGTTAAGTCACAATCGCTTCACGTAGTGCTAATATAATTGCAATCCTTAGACTTGAAGTCACTAGATACTCTAGTTGTGAAATATTGTGCTTTGATGTTATCAAACGTTACGCCGTAAATGGGTAATCATAAAGATAGCTATCGGGCATGATAGGAAGAAAGCTTAGAGATCGTAGTAATGTATAGATGATTTGTCCCTCCCACATAATGGGAGTAAATATCCACAGCCACTCGAGGGATGAGACTTATTGAATGTCTGGTCAGACTCAGGTAAATCAATATGGAGATATTGATGTTATCTGCTTGCATAAGCATATTCCCATGATCGAGGAAGTATGGGTTGGATATACAAGTGTGACTATTTATGTCTCGTGTCCAATCCGGATATGGAGACAAAGGGATAGTGCAATATGAGATATTGGGCACAAGAGGTTTGTCGGGATCACTGACTATTTCTATTAGTTGGGTGGCATGGATGTGTTGCTAGACACCGCTCCGTGTTAGTAATAAGTTACTACCAACTAAGTAGAAACCTATGGGGTCACACGTCAAAAGAGTGGAACTAGATTTTGGATTAATTAATATGATTAAATTAATAAGAAGGATCATTGTGCAACACCTTGCAAACTTAGTATGACTAATATGCAAGGAAGGGACTAATCCAAGTTCATGTAGAACTAGGAGGGACCTTTATGTAGTTAACAGGGAGTTGTTGGACTACATAAAGAAGGCTCTAGCTTCCTTCCCACTAATGTTATTAGACATAACACAAGATAGTGGGAGAGAGCAAAAGAGAGAGAGCAAGACAAGCTAGAGGCGTCCGCCCCTAGCCCCCCCCCCCCCCTTCCCGTCGGCTCAATGAGAGGGCCGAATCTCTCTCTTTGCTTCCTTTGGTTGCTTGATTCCTTCTTCCCTCTTCCTCCGGTCCAAGCTAGCACTTGAGAAAGAAGAATCTAGATCTCACCTCTAGACGTGGATCAACCGTAGAGACGAGGACAATATTCTTCGTGTGATCTCCCAAACCAAAAGGTACACAATTACTATGTCCCTTATCATGTTATGATGTTTCTTCCTGTGATCCTTGGTGGGCTTTGAGTAGGATTAATTTTTTTACTTTACCTACGTCAAAAATCCAACAGTGGTATCAGAGCCACATGTCGTAGTGCATAACATGATTTTATGTGTTACGATTTCAGTTTATACACCGTATTGTTTATTTTACGCCAAAACTGAAATTAATTGGCATAGTAGATGCAAAGTTGAATTTGATTCAAACATAAACAAGATCTAATTTAACACTAGATGTTAGAATTGGTGAGTTTAATCACATAGGATGTGAATTATTGGGTTCTGGAAAAATTAGGGTTCATGGGCACATAGTTGAAAAGGAGTTTTCAATTATGGAAACAACTTTATGGAAACATCCATAAAGGAAACAACCAAACTTGGGCAACAAGGAAGAAGGGAAGGAGGCTAGGGCCGAAACCCTAGCCGTCCGCCCCCCTTCCTTGCGCGCCAAGGAAGGCCGCGGGTCACGTAGGGCGGCCGGCCTTAGTCCGGGCCCACGTGGCGGGCGGCGATCCTTGGGGTTCGGCCTAGGCTTAGGTTGGACCCCTTGGACCGTTGTAACCCTAATTACCCAATTCAATTAAAATTGAACAAGCGGGTTAATTGGTTTTAACTGTATTATGTTCTTTTTTGCATGGTGGATGGATATGACATAGGTTGTGGATGTTTATTGCTTTGTGGTTTGGTTTACGGCATGCGAGCTGATCAAATTAATGTAATAATTAATTAGGTTTTACGGCCTGCGAGTCGTCTTTTCTCCTCGAAATGTGAGGCTTTTATTATTTATTTATTCTAGATGTTAGGCTAGAATTAAAAATATTAGATAATATCCAAGAGCATAGAGAAGAAGACCGGAGGACCAAAGAAGCCAAAACACAAAGAAGACACCCCCTAGGTGCGCGACTATGGTGGAGCACATGCAGATGAGCTTGTCACTTTAGGGCAATTGGATATTATAATTGGCTTGATAATATCTTAGTCTAGGGGCCATATCCATGCTACGTTTTTTATTTTGTGGATGTTTATTATTTATGTCTTGTTATTTATTTTTATGTGTATGGCGATACTAGAAAAACGTTAACAAAATAATAATAAACAAGGATGGTCTTTTATTGTGGATTGTCCAATCCAAATAAGTAGATCATGTTGATTGGATCAACCAAACAAATTAAGAAAATTAAATCCTTCAATTAAATATTGCGTTTTGTCTTCTCTTGCCAAAACACCCCTCATGATCAGGGTTCATTAAAATTCGGGCTTGCCAAAGCAAGGCGAAATTAATTTATCATGGTGTGCTGCGGACTACACAAGCTAGTAATGTGTGTATGTTGAAGCAAGAGGTTGGACGCAACTGGGTAAGACTCAATTGGATTGATGAACCTAGAGGCATGACAATTAGACGTTATCCATGGAATAAAGAATAAATAGTTATTCACCTGATTGGACCAAGAGTTGCATGGGATGCAATTGGAATGGTTTCTACCTAAATAACCTATTCTTGGGTGAGTTGCCAAAGCAAGCTCAAGAAGAAGTGAAAAAGGGATCTTGGACCTACTAGAAAATATAATGATTATTTTCCGCATTAATGGTGAAGGCTATTAATCCGAGAAAAATAGTGGGAGCTATATTTGATGATCTACCCATTGTTGAATATAGTTAAATTGTTCAAAATACTAAAATTGCACAGTTCTCGTTTTGTAGAATTCCGAATGGCAAACAACAACGCATTGACTTCATCCCTACGATCTGTCCTTGAAAAGGATAAACTGTATGGAACAAATTTATTTGACTGGTACAAAAACTTAAGGATTGTCCTTAAGCAAGAAAATAAGTTGTACGTCTTGGACACTCCAATTCCAGCCCCACCACAAGATGAGTCTGTTCTAGCAGATGTGAGGGCACGTCAGAAACATATTGATGATTCTAATGACGTGACTTGCCTCATGCTTTGCACCATGACTCCTGATCTTCAGAAGCAGCACGAGAATATGGAAGCCTATGATATGATCATACACTTGAAACAACGGTGTGGTCCCTAGCATCGTGGATCCCATGGAGTTGTATTGTGACAGCTCTGGGGCAATCGCACAAGCCAAGGAACCAAGATCACACCAGAAATCAAAGCATGTACTTAGGAAATTCCATATTATTCGTGATATCATCGATCGAGGAGATGTGAAGATGTGCAGGATTCCAACGGATGACAATCTTTCAGATCCGCTCACAAAGCCACTCGCGCAGCGTAAGATGATGGGCACACTAGATCTATAGGCATACGAGATGCACCAGATTGGCTCTAGTGCAAGTGGGAGATTGTTGGAATAGGTTTCCTAGAGGCAATCTATATTTGGTATGAATGATGTAATGACTAGAATATTCATTTATGATTTATTGTGATATTTCATATAATGAAGTCCTTAGATACAATGTGTTGTTTATCTTAAATGTTCCTAGTCCATTATATTGATTAATAGGATGATCAAATATAAACTAGTATGTGTGTAGATTGATATGGAGATATCAAGTCTAACACATGGGTATGCATTAGGAGTAATGGCATAGTGGATAGACCCACAACGAGAAGGATACATTAGATTATGTCAAGGTCACAATCACTTCTCGTAGTGCTAATAATTTTGTAATCCTTAGACTTGAAGTCACTAGATACACTAGTTGTGAAATATTATGCTTTGATGTTATCCAACGTTGCCTTAACCGGGCAACTATAAAGATAGCTATCGGGTATGATAGGAAGCAAGCTTAGAGATCGTAGTGATGTAGAGAGGATTTGTCCCTCCCACGTAACAAGAGAAAATATCCATGGCCACTCGAGGGATGAGGCTTATTGAATGTCGGGCCAGACTCGGATAAATCAATATGGAGATATTGATGTTATCTGCTTGCATAAGCATATTCACATGATTGAGAAACTGTGGATTGGGTATACGAGTGTGACTATTATGTCTCGTGTCCAATCCGGATATGGAGACAAAGGGATAATACAATATGAGATATTGGGCACAAAGGTTTGTCGGGATCACTGACTATTTCTATTAGTTGGGTTGCATGGATGTGTTGCTAGACACCGCTCCATGTTAGTAATTAGTTACTACCAACTAAGTAGAAACCTATGGGGTCACACGTCAAAAGAGTTGAACTAGATTTGGGATTAATTAGTATGATTAATTAAATAAAAGGATCACTTTGAATCACCTTGAAAACTTAGTAGGACTAATTTTCAAGGAAGGGACAAATCCAAGTTCATGTAGAACTAGGAGGGGCCTTTATGTAAACTAACAAGTGTTGTCGGTCTATATAAATGAGGTTGTAGCTTCCTTCCCACTTAATGTTCATTCTCATAACATAAGTGAGTGGGAGAGAAAGCAAGAGAGCAAGATACAAGCCAAAGGAGGCCGAGGCCCCCTTTAGCCGCCCCCTACCCGTCGGCCATCAAGAGTGGAGCCCGATCCTCTCTTGTCTTCGTTGCGTGATTCGTTCGTCCCTCTTCCTCCGGTCCAAGCTAGCACTAGGAGAAGGAAGAATCTAGATCTCACCTCTAGACGTGGATCAACCGTATAGACGAGGACAATATTCTTCGTGTGATCTCCCAAATCACAAAGGTACACATCTTCTATGTTCCTCATCATGTTATGATATCTCTTAGAAGCATGATCTCAAACAAGTCAAATACATGGTGGAGACCATCTTTAGAAGCATGACTGTGTCTGATTTTCCTGATGATGAAGAAGGTGCCAAGAAGGATGGCCATGACAAGAACTTGCCCAGTGAACACTCCAATCAGGAAGAGACTGCTCCAGTCAAGGACAAAGGAAAGCAGGTGGTAGTTGAACAAGCTGCTCAAGAAGGAGATGAAGTAGATAGTCCTGATTCAGATGACTTGCTGATAACCTTGAATAAGAAGAAATCTCCAAAGATTGCTGCTAAGGACAAGACTGAAGAAGAGACTGCTGGTGAGAATAAAGAGGAACAAGAAGAACAAGACAATGATGAAGACAGTGAGGAACAAGAGGGAGATCGGGATGGATATGAAGACCCAACCCCATAACCTTGCCTATTCTTTCTTCCTCATTCTCTTTTAAGTCTTCATTTCACAATTTTTCCAGACACTCACCCAACATCTTCTCATTCTTTTTGATGAAAATCAAATAGGGGGAGGAATCTTTGGTTGTTTTTATTTTTGTTTACGTGACCTCTTATTTGGTCAGTAGGATTATTTGCAACTTATTTGTTTTTTCTTCTTAATTTTATTAATAAGTTGGATCTTTTGGAATTAATGTGTTATTACTATTTATGTTGTATGCTAAGCAGTATTTTTTTGCAGAAACTAAGACTCAAACAGATTAAGATTTTGTCTTTCATCAAGGGGGCGATTGTAAGGTCACAGGTTTGATGAACTTGAAATACTTAGTTATTTCAAGGCCTTGAACCAGTTTTCAAAGCCTTGAATCAGGTTTCACATGCTTGAAGTAGCACAGCTATTTCAAGGCCTTGAACCAGGATTCAAAGCCTTGAAACTGTCTAAATAGTATGCATATTCTAAGGGGGAGTTTTTCTAAACTCTTCTAATGTGATTCTATCTCTATAACCCCTATGCTTGATGTGTTATTATTTGATGATGAAATACAAACTGTTTTGATATATCTAACATCATTTATTCCATCTGTTTGACTCAGTTTTGCAGGGAAATTTTATTTCCTAAGTTTGCAGGATTTGTTTCCTAATCTGGCTTTTGCAGGAAACGAAATATCAAGAGAAGATGATTTTGTGTTCAATCAGACACTCATGATAGATTCTCAATTTTAAAAGACAAGATGAAAACAATATCTCTGAAGATTATGATCAACTATCCATTGGAGAATGCTGTTAAAAGAGTTAAAGTTTGTTGCCTACAAAACAGGAAGTTGTTGCTGAAAATCTGGGAAGATTTGCAGAGCCTCTAGATGTATAAATAGAGCTCATTTTGAAGCAACAACACAACACTCAACAGGCAAAAAGAGAGATTCATTTTTTGGATTGACAAGTGTAATAACCCGAAATCTACCGTAGGGGTATTTCAGTAATTTGACACTGCGTAGTTATTATATAAGAATGTGAGAACGTGTGCTTGTCTGTTATTAGTGTTAGTCGTAATAAGACGATGTGGATATTATACGTGATTCATTTCGTAGCGATTAACTATACGTTTTGTTTACAATTATTTTGACAAGCTAAGCTTGTTGTATTAATCTCTTATAAAATTTATAATAAGTTGATTATAAGATTCAAATTATTTGTCTAGTTAATTTTGATCAAATAATATGTCGAGTTTCTTGAAAATTGACATTTGAATTTCTTATGAAATATTAGTCAGATACATTCTTAACAGTTATGTTTAATTTTATTATTCAGATTTAACTTTATCAATTTAAATGTCTCTTAAGTTCAAATACAGTTTCATCAGTCAAATCTTTTTAGATGTTCAAATTTATTTTGTCCAGCAAATTTCTGTTTCTGCAGGTCAAAATTAGTATTATCAGTCGAATTTATATTTTTCAGTCAAATTTATTTATGAGTCAACATCAATATCTTTTTTAGAAGAAAATCGATTAGGTTATGTGTCGCGTGTTATTATTGTTATTTTGCAACATATTATTATTAGTCCCAGATTATAATTTTATTATTATGTATCCTATATTATTTTCGTAGAGTTTTTAATAGTTGTCGCGCGCCGAACCATCGCCTTGACCGCGCTTCGGCCACGCCTTATAAGCCCACTTGTGACATCATTTTCTTTCCCCCTTACATCACTTTCTCTACCTATCTTCTTCATTCCTCTTCTTATTATTATTTTTTTTCTTTCCTTCTTCCCCTTCACTTCGGCAACACCTCCAGTCACCTCCATCACCATCACCTCCATCCTATGCCTCTTCATCCTCTATTTCCTCCTTCCTTCTCTCGGCAAAAACAAAACCCACAACAACAACAACACCAGCCACTTCCACCACTGCCAACCTTCACCACCACGGGACAGCCACCACCACAACCACCACTCCACCTTCTTCCCTTCATCCCTCTCTCCCTCTGTCTCACTCTCCCAGACGAGCAAGCAGCAGGAGCAGCGGCAAATGCCACCGCCGCTGCACTCGACGGAAAAACCACCACCACTAGCGCCGATCAACACCACAACCACCCCGACACCAACATCTTCTCCAACTCTCTCGGCCCTCCTTTTCCCACTCTCGGAGCTCGCCTGAGCTCATAGCAGCAAACGAAGCAGCTAGCAGCAGCAACATCGACCGAACCCACGGCCGGTCGGCCATAGAAACCGGCGACAAGTTTCGGGCCGAGCAACCGACGATGCCCAGCCCCGTTGCTTCTTCCCTCTCACCCTCTGGAGGTCCAAGGAGCCTCGAGGAAGCCTCATCAGAAGCCAAAGACCGCCGGAGCAGTCCCGTTCAGCACCACCTCCGATCTCGCCGGCGACGAACTCGACCCGAACCGAATCTCCACAATTTCGACTCGTTTTCGGTGTGGGTAATCTCCAATCCTCCTCTTAATTCATTTCCCATCGTCTAAATCATAGCTTCAATGTTAATTCGATTCTTGTTGGGTTTGACTACATGTGTGTTCCTCCTGATAGTGTTTGAATAGGGGGGGTTTAATTGTCATTTTCAGAAATGTTAGGGGCTGGATTGCATGTTCAAAGACCTTAGGGGGAGCTAACTGTTATTATTACAAACTATTTTTATTTAACTATATTAGTTTCTAACTAATTGTTTATATGTTATTACCACTTTACAAATTTCATGCTAAATTAGTAGATAAACACAAAATCACTTTTTCGGAATGCAATACAAATTAGCAGTTGTTACATAATAAATATTTACACTTTGTTTTTGTGAAAAATAACTTAATAAGAAAATATTATTTCTATACGTTTAATTACATAATGAATATATAGTAATGTTTTACTCATTAAATAAATATTGATTTTGTTTATCTAAATAAATTGTGAGTTGTAAAATAATGATAAGTAAAAATGTTATCTTTTTAGTCAACAATTAAATTCGTTTAATTAACTATTGTTATTTTTGTCGCAAAATAAATTAGTTAGAAAATAGATACTAATTGTGAAATATTTCGAAATCATTTCCTTAGCTAGATATACCTCTTTTACCATTAAGAGAATTGTTATCTTTCGATGTTTAACTATAATCAGACTTTTCTTATAATTTACTATAACGGTTTATAGTTTTAAATAGTTTTATAGTCTTAAAAATTATTATGCAATTTTCCTAATATCAGTTTAGAGATTTCTGATTCACTAGCAATTGAGACTTTAACTATCTAAAAATAATTTGGGTGTTATAAATACTCTTGAATGTCATTTGCATATTACTTAGAACATATGCATTATCTACTTGTGATACGTACTTGGTTGTGATTAGAAATTTATATGTATGATTGTAGAGCTTGCCTTCAACGAGTTCGTAGACCCGTACGTTGTTTACCGATAGACGACTAGCTAGCACTCTTTTGGCTCTCACTGTGAGTATTCATGCTTAGCGTTGCGTGCTTATCTTCTTCCGTGTCAAAATGTGATTTTTATTTCACGTCTCAAATTATACCTGTGAGTTTACATGCTTAATTTTCCGTGCCCGAGTTCTTTCATGAGATCTACTTGTTTATTCCAAAATAACTGTCGCATTTTATTCTGAAATTTGTTAAACCTGTCGTTCTACTTTTAAACCGTCATTTTACAACTCGTATTCGAAATGAGAAAACTCTTTATTCAAATGTCACTAAGTCAGAATCCAATAACAACGTAAAGTGAAAGAATCGCATGTACTGGAACTAGTGGACTTTTACTATGTTGGCTCCGGCCGGGAACACCGATTTAGCTAGTTCCCCTTGACTACTTGTTGTAGTCTTGGACTTGATACGTTACTATGTTGGCTCCGGCCGGGAACACCGATTTAGCTAGTTCCCCTTGACTACTTGCAGTCTTGGACTTTGATCTGTTACTATGTTGCCTCCGGGCGGGAACACCGATTAGCTAGTTCCCCTTGGCTTCTAGTTGAAGTCTTGGACTTATGGTTGGCTCCGGCCGGAAACACCGATTCGCTAGTTTCCCTTGACTACCTATTGGAGTCTTGGACCCGTTACTACTTTGGGACTCCGAGTGCCCTGACTCTTATCGCCATAGGCTAGAGTCTAGCATCTAGTACTACTCTTCTGACTTACAATCGTAAGGGGGTGTCGACACTTAAGGTCTAGTTGGCTATTTGTATGATGACTAGCGGGACGGGGGATCCGATCCATAACGCTTGGTAGAGAGGTTGGGTTTTAACACCCCCTATACACCAGTATCATCTGTTACTATTTATCCTGGTCTCCCTTAGTTACTGCGAATTATTAATTTGGCTACTTTATCTCTAAATATGGAAATAATTATTTATAAGCCGTGTTCTGCATAGGCACGCCACTTGAGATAAGATATTTGTAATGGAAACAATGAACATTTGGGAATCTTATTATTACTGCAAACTCTGATCTTTATACTTATACTCCGTCACTGTTTAAACTGTTCCAAATACAAACCCTGTAACCTTTCTTAGCCACTCTGTTTTACATGCTAAGTTGTTTATTCACTCAATTTTTACTGATTCTCGAAAAACCGCGTCCTTGTGTTTCTTTTAATTCCCCGCAGGTTTATGATTGGTTGCTTGAGGTAACGCGCTGAGATCACGACTTGTTCTCACTTGCAAGCAGTAACACTTAGTAATTAATCGGAGAGTTCTTTTTTGTTGTAAAATGTATTTTGTTAGGCTTTGTTCCCAGTTTGGAACTAGTCACCATTGTTGTAAACTTTTATCGTAATTAATTAGTAGTTGGATGTTTCTTTTCACTTTCTTATGGTTACTACTCCTTGTACGAAAGGGTAAAATCCCCTGTACAGAGGGCACCATCCCGGTCTCCAGCTCCTTTGGAAATCGGGGGTGTTACAATTGGTATCAGAGCAATGACATCCAGTAGGACTGTAGGGAGAAAACGCTTAAAACTTAGATTTTCGAAATTAATTAAAGATAAGCTCGAACTTGAATTTGAAATCGATAGGGCAAGAAAAACTGGAAAGTAAAATCTGAATAAGCCGGGGATTATGGGTTATGTCTCTTATTTTATCCTCGCATGCCAAACTGATATATGTTACTTGTCCTTATTGTTGTTCCATTTTAAGCCCCACTACTTACTACATGTTCAGAGGGTCAATGACTGATTGGGAGTATATCCCACCCACCCTCATCCTTTGTTTCAAGATGCTTATATGCTCTTTACTTGTGAGAAATCTATTTCTCGGATCTCGTGTATCTCTATAAGATAATTGGAGTGTTTAACTGTTATCGCCATGCTTGTTTATATGAAATTATATGTAATGAGAACCTGTAGAGACTTATAGAAATTTTTCGAGCTTCGAGGACGAAGCTCATCCCTAAGTGGGGGAGGATGTAACAACCCTATTCTATCCTTGCATTTCATTTGCTTGCTATTTCTCTAGTTGTGACTACCAATAGGTACCCATAAGTCATAGTACCCCATTCAAGCTGCGAGGACGATGCTTTGTCCAAGGGGGGAAGGATGTAATAACCCGAAATCTACCGTAGGGGTATTTCAGTAATTTGACACTGCGTAGTTATTATATAAGAATGTGAGAACGTGTGCTTGTATGTTATTAGTGTTAGTCGTAATAAGACGATGTGGATATTATACGTGATTCATTTCGTAGCGATTAACTATACGTTTTGTTTACAATTATTTTGACAAGCTAAGCTTGTTGTATTAATCTCTTATAAAATTTATAATAAGTTGATTATAAGATTCAAATTATTTGTCTAGTTAATTTTGATCAAATAATATGTCGAGTTTCTTAACAGTTATGTTTAATTTTATTATTCAGATTTAACTTTATCAATTTAAATGTCTCTTAAGTTCAAATACAGTTTCATCAGTCAAATCTTTTTAGATGTTCAAATTTATTTTGTCCAGCAAATTTCTGTTTCTGCAGGTCAAAATTAGTATTATCAGTCGAATTTATATTTTTCAGTCAAATTTATTTATGAGTCAACATCAATATCTTTTTTAGAAGAAAATCGATTAGGTTATGTGTCGCGTGTTATTATTGTTATTTTCCAACATATTATTATTAGTCCCATATTATAATTTTATTATTATGTATCCTATATTATTTTCGTAGCGTTTTTAATAGTTGTCGCGCGCCGAACCATCGCCTTGACCGCGCTTCGGCCACGCCTTATAAGCCCACTTGTGACATCATTTTCTTTCCCCCTTACATCACTTTCTCTACCTATCTTCTTCATTCCTCTTCTTATTATCATTTTTTTTCTTTCCTTCTTCCCCTTCACTTCGGCAACACCTCCAGTCACCTCCATCACCATCACCTCCATCCTATGCCTCTTCATCCTCTATTTCCTCCTTCCTTCTCTCGGCAAAAACAAAACCCACAACAACAACGACACCAGCCACTTCCACCACTGCCAACCTTCACCACCACGGGACAGCCACCACCACAACCACCACTCCACCTTCTCTCCCTTCATCCCTCTCTCCCTCTGTCTCACTCTCCCATACGAGCAAGCAGCAGGAGCAGCGGCAAATGCCACCGCCGCTGCACTCGACGGAAAAACCACCACCACTAGCGCCGATCAACACCACAACCACCCCGACACCAACATCTTCTCCAACTCTCTCGGCCCTCCTTTTCCCACTCTCCGAGCTCGCCTGAGCTCATAGCAGCAACCGAAGCAGCTAGCAGCAGCAACATCGACCGAACCCACGGCCGGTCGGCCATGGAAACCAGCGACAAGTTTCGGGCCGAGCAACCGACGATGCCCAGCCCCGTTGCTTCTTCCCTCTCACCCTCTGGAGGTCCAAGGAGCCTCGAGGAAGCCTCATCAGAAGCCAAAGACCGCCGGAGCAGTCCCGTTCAGCACCACCGCCGATCTCGCCGGCGACGAACTCGACCCGATCCGAATCTCCACCATTTCGACTCGTTTTCGGTGTGGGTAATCTCCAATCCTCCTCTTAATTCATTTCCCATCGTCTAAATCATAGCTTCAATGTTAATTCGATTCTTGTTGGGTTTGACTACATGTGTGTTCGTGATAGTGTTTGAATAGGGGGGTTTTAATTGTCATTTTCAGAAATGTTAGGGGCTGGATTGCATGTTCAAAGACCTTAGGGGGAGCTAACAGTTATTATTACAAACTATTTTTATTTAACTATATTAGTTTCTAACTAATTGTTTATATGTTATTACCACTTTACAAATTTCATGCTAAATTAGTAGATAAACACAAAATCACTTTTTCGGAATGCAATACAAATTAGCATTTGTTACATAATAAATATTTACACTTTGTTTTTGTGAAAAATAATTTAATAAGAAAATATTATTTCTATACGTTTAATTACATAATGAATATATAGTAATGTTTTACTCATTAAATAAATATTGATTTTGTTTATCTAAATAAATTGTGAGTTGTAAAATAATGATAAGTAAAAATGTTATCTTTTTAGTCAACAATTAAATTCGTTTAATTAACTATTGTTATTTTTGTCGCAAAATAAATTAGTTAGAAAATAGATACTAATTGTGAAATATTTCGAAATCATTTCCTTAGCTAGATATACCTCTTTTACCATTAAGAGAATTGTTATCTTTCGATGTTTAACTATAATCAGACTTTTCTTATAATTTACTATAACGGTTTATAGTTTTAAATAGTTTTATAGTCTTAAAAATTATTATGCAATTTTCCTAATATCAGTTTAGAGATTTCTGATTCACTAGCAATTGAGACTTTAACTATCTAAAAATAATTTGGGTGTTATAAATACTCTTGAATGTCATTTGCATATTACTTAGAACATATGCATTATCTACTTGTGATACGTACTTGGTTGTGATTAGAAATTTATATGTATGATTGTAGAGCTTGCCTTCAACGAGTTCGTAGACCCGTACGTTGTTTACCGATAGACGACTAGCTAGCACTCTTTTGGCTCTCACTGTGAGTATTCATGCTTAGCGTTGCGTGCTTATCTTCTTCCGTGTCAAAATGTGATTTTTATTTCACGTCTCAAATTATACCTGTGAGTTTACATGCTTAATTTTCCGTGCCCGAGTTCTTTCATGAGTTCTACTTGTTTATTCCAAAATAACTGTCGCATTTTATTCTGAAATTTGTTAAACCTGTCGTTCTACTTTTAAACCGTCATTTTACAACTCGTATTCGAAATGAGAAAACTCTTTATTCAAATGTCACTAAGTTAGAAATCCAATAACAACGTAAAGTGAAAGAATCGCATGTACTGGAACCAGTGGACTTTTACTATGTTGGCTCTGGCCGGGAACACCGATTTAGCTAGTTCCCCTTGACTACTTGTTGTAGTCTTGGACTTGATACGTTACTATGTTGGCTCCGGCCGGGAACACCGATTTAGCTAGTTCCCCTTGACTACTTGCAGTCTTGGACTTTGATCTGTTACTATGTTGCCTCCGGGCGGGAACACCGATTCGCTAGTTCCCCTTGGCTTCTAGTTGAAGTCTTGGACTTATGGTTGGCTCCGGCCGGAAACACCGATTCGCTAGTTTCCCTTGACTACCTATTGGAGTCTTGGACCCGTTACTACTTTGGGACTCCGAGTGCCCTGACTCTTATCGCCATAGGCTAGAGTCTAGCATCTAGTACTACTCTTCTGACTTACAATCGTAAGGGGGTGTCGACACTTAAGGTCTAGTTGGCTATTTGTATGATGACTAGCGGGACGGGGGATCCGATCCATAACGCTTGGTAGAGAGGTTGGGTTTTAACACCCCCTATACACCAGTATCATCTGTTACTATTTATCCTGGTCTCCCTTAGTTACTGCGAATTATTAATTTGACTACTTTATCTCTAAATATGGAAATAATTATTTATAAGCCGTGTTCTGCATAGGCACGCCACTTGAGATAAGATATTTGTAATGGAAACAATGAACATTTGGGAATCTTATTATTACTGCAAACTCTGATCTTTATACTTATACTCCGTCACTGTTTAAACTGTTCCAAATACAAACCCTGTAACCTTTCTTAGCCACTCTGTTTTACATGCTAAGTTGTTTATTCACTCAATTTTTACTGATTCTCGAAAAACCGCGTCCTTGTGTTTCTTTTAATTCCCCGCAGGTTTATGATTGGTTGCTTGAGGTAACGCGCTGAGATCACGACTTGTTCTCACTTGCAAGCAGTAACACTTAGTAATTAATCGGAGAGTTCTTTTTTGTTGTAAAATGTATTTTGTTAGGCTTTGTTCCCAGTTTGGAACTAGTCACCATTGTTGTAAACTTTTATCGTAATTAATTAGTAGTTGGATGTTTCTTTTCACTTTCTTATCGTTACTACTCCTTGTACGAAAGGGTAAAATCCCCTGTACGGAGGGCACCATCCCGGTCTCCAGCTCCTTTGGAAATCGGGGGTGTTACAATTGGTATCAGAGCAATGACATCCAGTAGGACTGTAGGGAGAAAACGCTTAAAACTTAGATTTTCGAAATTAATTAAAGATAAGCTCGAACTTGAATTTGAAATCGATAGGGCAAGAAAAACTGGAAAGTAAAATCTGAATAAGCCGGGGATTATGGGTTATGTCTCTTATTTTATCCTCGCATGCCAAACTGATATATGTTACTTGTCCTTATTGTTGTTCCATTTTAAGCCCCACTACTTACTACATGTTCAGAGGGTCAATGACTGATTGGGAGTATATCCCACCCACCCTCATCCTTTGTTTCAAGATGCTTATATGCTCTTTACTTGTGAGAAATCTATTTCTCGGATCTCGTGTATCTCTATAAGATAATTGGAGTGTTTAACTGTTATCGCCATGCTTGTTTATATGAAATTATATGTAATGAGAACCTGTAGAGACTTATAGAAATTTTTCGAGCTTCGAGGACGAAGCTCATCCCTAAGTGGGGGAGGATGTAACAACCCTATTCTATCCTTGCATTTCATTTGCTTGCTATTACTCTAGTTGTGACTACCAATAGGTACCCATAAGTCATAGTACCACATTCAAGCTTCGAGGACGATGCTTTGTCCAAGGGGGGAAGGATGTAATAACCCGAAATCTACCGTAGGGGTATTTCAGTAATTTGACACTGCGTAGTTATTATATAAGAATGTGAGAACGTGTGCTTGTCTGTTATTAGTGTTAGTCGTAATAAGACGATGTGGATATTATACGTGATTCATTTCGTAGCGATTAACTATACGTTTTGTTTACAATTATTTTGACAAGCTAAGCTTGTTGTATTAATCTCTTATAAAATTTATAATAAGTTGATTATAAGATTCAAATTATTTGTCTAGTTAATTTTGATCAAATAATATGTCGAGTTTCTTGAAAATTGACATTTGAATTTCTTATGAAATATTAGTCAGATACATTCTTAACAGTTATGTTTAATTTTATTATTCAGATTTAACTTTATCAATTTAAATGTCTCTTAAGTTCAAATACAGTTTCATCAGTCAAATCTTTTTAGATGTTCAAATTTATTTTGTCCAGCAAATTTCTGTTTCTGCAGGTCAAAATTAGTATTATCAGTCGAATTTATATTTTTCAGTCAAATTTATTTATGAGTCAACATCAATGTCTTTTTTAGAAGAAAATCGATTAGGTTATGTGTCGCGTGTTATTATTGTTATTTTCCAACATATTATTATTAGTCCCATATTATAATTTTATTATTATGTATCCTATATTATTTTCGTAGCGTTTTTAATAGTTGTCGCGCGCCGAACCATCGCCTTGACCGCGCTTCGGCCACGCCTTATAAGCCCACTTGTGACATCATTTTCTTTTCCCCTTACATCACTTTCTCTACCTATCTTCTTCATTCCTCTTCTTATTATCATTTTTTTTCTTTCCTTCTTCCCCTTCACTTCGGCAACACCTCCAGTCACCTCCATCACCATCACCTCCATCCTATGCCTCTTCATCCTCTATTTCCTCCTTCCTTCTCTCGGCAAAAACAAAACCCACAACAACAACGACACCAGCCACTTCCACCACTGCCAACCTTCACCACCACGGGACAGCCACCACCACAACCACCACTCCACCTGTTGGAATAGATGCCCTAGAGGCAATCTAGTTTAGTATGAATTTGTAATTGGCTAGAAAATTCATTTATTATTTATTGGATATTTAATATAATGAAGTCCTTAGATTTACAATCGTGTTGTTTATCTTAAATATCCCTAGTCAAGTATAATGATTAAATGGGACAATCATCTATAGACTAGTATGGGGTTGGATTGATATGGAGATATCACGATCCAACACATAGGTGTGCATTATGGAATGTTGCACTGGATTGACCCATCACCGAGAAGGCTACATACACGTTATGTTGAGTCACAAGTGCTTCTCGGGTACAATGGTATTGTCATCCTTAGACTTGAAGTCACTAGATATTCTAGTTGTGGATCATTGTGATCTTGGTAGCGTTAAACGCTACACCGTAACTGGGTAGTTATAAAGGCGTGTACTGGATACAATGAGAAGCAAGCTTAGAGATCGTAGTGGACGTAGAGAGGATTTGCCCCTCCCACATAACGGGAGTAAATATCCAAGGCCACTCGAGGATAGTGCTTATAGAATGTCTGGCCAGACTCAAATAAATCAATATATGGGATATTGATGTTATTTGCACGAATAAGGCTATTCCATGGATCGAGAAACTAGGGATTGGATATACGAGTGTGACTTGTATGTCTCGTGTCCAATCCGGATATGGAGGCAAAGGGATGAGACAATTACTTGTACAAGGTTGTCTAGATGACTATTCTATTAGTTGGCTAGAATGGATGTTTTGCTAGAAACCGCTCCATATTAGCAAAGAGTTGCTACCAACTAGATAGAACCTATGGGGTCACACGCTATATAGAGTTGTGCTAGATTGTGGAATTAATTAATTGGATTAATTAATTAGAAGGATCACTTTGCAAACCCTTGCAAACTTAGTAGGGACTAATTTGCAAGGAAGGGACTAAATTGAATTCTAGTAGGACTAGAATAAGTCCTTTAGGTAGTTAACAAGGAGTTGTTGGACTATATAAAGGACCCTCCTCCTTCCTTCCCTACACACTTTTATGCTCTAAAGAGATCATAACAAGAGTAGGAGAGAACAAAGGAGAGAGAGAGCAAGCCACAAGAGGGACGCCGCCCCCTTGCCGCCGCCCCTTGTCCCCGACGCCACAAAGGGTGCCGAACCCCTTTTGGTGTCTCGTTTTGCGTGATTTCTTCACCCTCCTTTCAATCCGGGCTAGCACCAAGGTGATTGGAGATCTAGGAACAACTCTAGGCGTGGATCAACTATAGAGAACGTGACACTATTCGCGTTTGAAGTCATCAAGGAGAACCCAAAGGTGTGTTTATGATTTCTTACCTTTACTATCGTTATGCATCTAGACTTGTGATCCTTGGAGGGTTTTGCATGGTTGTTTGTTTGATTATGCTTCCGTTTGCGCGATCCATGAATCAAAACCCTACAGTGGTATCAGAGCCACAGGTCATAGAGCATAAACGTAGTTTATGTGTTACATTCTTGTTGTTTTACACCTTAAATTTGTTGTTTATCGCGTAAAACAAGACAAATCAAGCATTGGATGCAATTTGTCAAAGAATTAATCAAAACAAGACCCAATTATTGCATTGGATGCATGAATTGGTGAGTTTGAGAAATTTTAGGATCATGGATCTAGGGTTTGGGCATCCTTGGGGAAGAAGGAGTTCTCCCAAAACAAGGAAACAACCAAACTTGGGCTCCAAGCAAGGAGGTTGTTTTGGAAACAACCTCCACAAGGAGGTTCGGCCCCCTAGGGGACCGCCCCCCTTGCTTGCCGCCCAAGCTTGGCGCCCTAAGGGGCCGGGCGGCCCTAACCCGCGGGCCTAGCTTGCGGGTTTTAGGCCGCGCCGGCCCTAGGGCCTTATGGTTCACTTTGTTTGGGCCCGGGCAATTGGATTGTTGGGCCCATGGACCGTTTTAACCCTAGAAATCCTAAAATCAATTAAAATTGACCAAGCGCGTTAAAATTGGATTTTAACTGTTTATGTGCAAATCGCATGGTGATTGGATATGGCCTTAGGATGTGGTTTGATGTGGATGTTTAATTTTGTGTTTTGGTTTTACGGCCTGCGAGCTGATCAATTAATTGTAATAATTAATTAGGGTTTTATGGCCTGCGTGCCAATTTTTTTTCTCAACTTGTGAGATTTATTTTATTTAGTATAGATATTAGCTAGTGCTAGATAAAGTAGATTGTTAGCCAAGATTGGAGAAAAGAAGCCCAAAGCCAAAGAAGCCACAAAAGATGGAGCATGGAGCATGGAGCACACCACATGACTATGAAGGATGGACCAAAAGATCAAGACGCATGGAGATGTGTTTGTTTAGGGTTCATAGATAATTCCATTGGCTTGGAATTATCTTAGTCTAGAAAAGGCCATATCCACATCACGTTTAATTTCTGTTTTGTGGTTGTTTATTTATTGTCTTATTATTTCTGTGGTTGGTGTATGGATGATGCATGCAATTAGGATAATAAGATAATTAGACAACCCGGATCTATTATTTGGAGTTGTGCCCAAACTCAAATAGATAGATTAGTTGATATTGATCAACAAAATAATTAAAATTGAAGAAAAATCCCTCAAATTTTAAATATTGTGTTCTTGCCTTCTCGTTATTTAAACACTCATTATCATCATTATTTATCAAGTTCGTGCGTGCCAAAGCATGGCGACTTGATTCATAATGATGGAATGCGATGGCACGTAACAATGTGCAATTGTTTAGATAAGAGGTTGAACACAACTAGGCTATTAATTTGATTAAGAAACCTAGAGGCAATCAATTGGGATTATCCATATGGATGGATAAATAAGGAGTTATTTGTCCGATTGAACCAAGAGTTGCATATGGGATGCAATTGGAAATCGTTCCTACCTAAGAAGTAATCGAATTATGGGTGACTTGCCAAAGCAAGCTCATAAGGAGATGAAAAAGATGGATCTTGGCCCACTAGAAAATATAAGGATATTTTCCGCATTAATATCTTGAGGGTTATTAATCCGTAGAAAAATAGTGGGAGCTATATTTAATAAACTAGCCATTATTAAATATAGTCAAAAATTCACAAATACTAAAACTTGCGTATTTTCCTTTTGTAGAATTCCAAATGGCAAACAACTCATCGAGTTCACAACATTCCCTACGATCTGTCCTTGAGAAGGACAAGCTCTCTGGAACCAACTTTCTTGATTGGTACAGAAACTTGAGAATTTTTCTCAAGCAAGAGAAGAAGCTGTACGCAATAGAGGAGCATGTTCCAGAAGGTCCAGAGAATCAGACACCTGCTGCCTTAAAGGCGTATCAAAAGCGTGTTGATGACGCTAATGATGCGGCCTGCCTAATGCTTTGCACCATGACCTCTGAGCTTCAGAAGCAACATGAGAACATGAATGCTGTCGATATGATCGAACATCTAAAGCAGCTCTTCCAAGAGCAGGCGAGGGTAGAGAGGTATGAGGTCTCAAAGGCACTGTTCAAATGTCATATGGCAGAAGGGAACCCGGTGGGACCCCATGTACTCCGAATGATTGGGTACTTGGAGAATCTCGCCCGGCTTGGGTTCCCGGTCGGCCAAGAGTTGGCAACCGATCTCGTGTTGCAATCGTTGCCTGAAAGTTGTGGACAGTTCATTATGAACTATAACATGAACGAGATCGTTAAACCACTGCCAGATTTGCTCAACATGTTGAGGACGGCTGAACAGAGCATCAACAAGGGTAAGGGCAAGGCCATTATAATGGTGAATAAAGGAAAGGGCAAAAAGTTTGCATCTTCCTCCAAGGGCAAAGGCAAGTCAGTTGCTAAGTCCAAGGAACAAGCCCTTAAGCCTGTTGGTGGGATTGCCAAGGTCGTGACTAAGGGTGAATGTCACTACTGTAGTCAACCGGGACACTGGAGGAGGAACTGCCCAAAATATCTGGAGGACAAGCGGCTTGGAATAGTGATTCCACCACCACCAGGTATTTTTGTTGTAGATGTCAACTTAACTGTCTCTACATCATGGGTATTAGATACTGGATGTGGATCTCATATTTGTCGAAATATGCAGGATCTAAAGAGAAGTAAGAGATTGGCTAAAGGGGAGGTAGATCTACGCGTTGGGAATGGAGCAAAGGTTGCTGCGTTGGCCATAGGCGTTTGCGAGCTATCTCTGCCTTCAGGATTAGTTTTAGAATTAAATAATTGCTATTTTGTGCCTGCTATGAGCAGAAACATTATTTCTATTTCTTGTTTGGACAAGGAAGGTTTTATTATTTCAATAAAGAACAATTGTTGTTCCTTTTATTTGAATAATATTCACTATTTTAGTGCGCAATTATTTAATGGACTTTATGTCCTTGATCTAAGTAATCCTGTCTACAACATTAATACCAAGCGGATTAAAATAAATGATTTAAATCCTGCTTATTTATGGCATTGTCGTTTAGGCCACATAAATGAGAAACGTGTATCTAGACTCCATAAGGATGGATTGCTAGACTCATTTGATTTTGAATCATATGAGACATGTGAGGCTTGTTTATTGGGAAAAATGACAAAGTCCCCTTTCAATAAGAAAGGTGAGAGGACTAGTGAGCAATTGGCGCTCATACATACCGATGTGTGTGGGCCATTTGCCACGCCTGCCAGGGGTGGTTATGTCTACTTCATTACGTTTACTGATGATTACAGTAGATATGGGTTTGTGTACCTTATGAGGGCAAAATCCGAATCCTTTGAAGTGTTCAAAGAATTCAAGAATGAAGTAGAGAAGCAACTTGGCAAAAGTATCAAGGCTCTACGATCGGATCGTGGAGGAGAATACTTAAGCCAAGAGTTTGACGACTATCTTAGAGAGTGTGGGATCGTGTCCCAACTCACTCCACCCGGAACGCCACAATGGAATGGCGTGTCCGAGAGGAGGAATCGAACCCTATTGGATATGGTTCGGTCTATGATGTGTCAAACCGATCTTCCATTATCATTTTGGGGCTACGCTCTATTAAGTGCAGCTTTTACCATTAACCGTGTTCCATCTAAATCAGTCATGAAGACACCATATGAGATGTGGAGTGGGAGGCGTCCCACACTGTCGTTCATGAGGATTTGGGGCTGCGATGTCTATGTAAAACGTTTACAATCAGACAAGCTAGGGCCTAAATCGGATAAGTGTAAATTTGTGGGGTACCCTAAGGAAACTAAGGGATACTACTTCTACAATCCAACCGAGAACAAAGTGTTTGTTGCTCGGACCGGCGTGTTTCTAGAAAGAGAGTTTGTCTCTAAAGAAGCAAGTGGGAGGAATGTAGAACTTGAAGAAATTCAAGAACCACAAATCACTGAACCGATTATGGAACATGAACAGGAATCACAAGCAGTTGTGGATCCACCTGTTCAGGTAACACAAGAGCTTCGTAGATCTAGTAGAGTGCGCCAGGAACCCGAGAGGTACGGACTTCTCGTAACAGATTCCGGTGACACGATGCTCATAGATGATGAGCCTACTACCTATGAGGAGGCCATGAATGGCCCAGACTCGCAGAAGTGGCTTGAAGCCATGAGATCCGAGATGGAATCCATGTATGCCAACAAAGTATGGACTTTGGTGGAACCACCTCATGGGGCGCGGCCCATAGGGTGCAAGTGGGTCTTCAAGAAGAAGATCGACATGGATGGTAATGTGATTACCTATAAGGGCCGATTGGTGGCTAAAGGATTCAGACAGATTCATGGTATTGACTATGATGAAACCTTTTCACCAGTCGCTATGACCAAATCCATCCGAATCCTACTTGCAATTGCAGCATACTACGACTATGAGATTTGGCAGATGGATGTCAAAACAGCATTCCTTTATGGGAATCTCCTCGAGGACGTGTATATGATACAGCCGGAGGGTTTTGAAGATCCAAAGCAAGCCAACAAAGTCTGTAAGCTGCAACGATCCATTTATGGATTGAAGCAAGCTTCTAGGAGTTGGAATCGACGTTTTGATGAAGTGGTCAAAGAGTTTGGCTTCATCAGAAACGAAGATGAGTCTTGTGTCTACAAGAAGGTTAGTGGGAGCTCTGTAGCTTTTCTGGTCTTGTATGTGGATGACATACTACTCATTGGAAACGACATTCCCATGCTGCAATCTGTGAAAGATTGGCTAGGAAAGTGTTTCTCAATGAAGGACTTAGGGGAAGCAGCCTATATACTCGGTATAAAGATCTATAGAGATAGATCTAAGAGGTTGCTAGGCCTAAGTCAGAGTACATATATTGACAAGGTGTTGAAACGGTTCAACATGCAAGACTCCAAGAAGGGGTTCTTGCCCATGTCACATGGAATCGCTCTTTCGAAGAGTGGTTGTCCTTCCAATGAGATTGAGAAGGAACGCATGAGTAGGATTCCCTATGCCTCGGCCATAGGATCTATCATGTACGCCATGTTATGTACCAGACCAGATGTGTCATATGCCTTGAGTATGACAAGCAGATACCAATCCAATCCGGGTGAGAGTCACTGGATTGCTGTCAAGAACATCCTAAAGTACTTGAGAAGAACTAAGGATGCTTTCTTGATGTTTGGCGGTGAGGAAGAGTTGCGTGTAAGGGGTTACACTGATGCAAGCTTCCAAACCGATAGAGATGACTTTAGATCACAGTCGGGATATGTGTTTTGCCTGAATGGAGCAGCGGTGAGCTGGAAGAGTTCCAAGCAAGAGACGGTAGCTGATTCTACAACAGAGGCTGAGTACATTGCTGCAAATGGCGCAGCAAAGGAGGCTGTTTGGATCAGAAAGTTTGTTTCTGAACTAGGTGTGGTCCCTAGCATTGCGGATCCAGTGGAGTTGTTCTGTGACAACACTGGGGCGATCGCGCAATCAAAGGAACCCAGATCACACCAGAAGTCCAAGCATGTGCTCAGGAAGTTTCATCTGATTCGAGATATTATCGATAGAGGAGACATTCGGATATGCAAGATTCCTACAGATGATAATCTGTCACACCCGCTTACAAAGCCTCTCACGCAGTGGAAGCATGAAGGGCACACTAAGAGTATGGGCATACGAGATGCGCCAGATTGGCTCTAGTGCAAGTGGGAGACTGTTGGAATAGATGCCCTAGAGGCAATCTAGTTTAGTATGAATTTGTAATTGGCTAGAAAATTCATTTATTATTTATTGGATATTTAATATAATGAAGTCCTTAGATTTACAATCGTGTTGTTTATCTTAAATATCCCTAGTCAAGTATAATGATTAAATGGGACAATCATCTATAGACTAGTATGGGGTTGGATTGATATGGAGATATCACGATCCAACACATAGGTGTGCATTATGGAATGTTGCACTGGATTGACCCATCACCGAGAAGGCTACATACACGTTATGTTGAGTCACAAGTGCTTCTCGGGTACAATGGTATTGTCATCCTTAGACTTGAAGTCACTAGATATTCTAGTTGTGGATCATTGTGATCTTGGTAGCGTTAAACGCTACACCGTAACTGGGTAGTTATAAAGGCGTGTACTGGATACAATGAGAAGCAAGCTTAGAGATCGTAGTGGACGTAGAGAGGATTTGCCCCTCCCACATAACGGGAGTAAATATCCAAGGCCACTCGAGGATAGTGCTTATAGAATGTCTGGCCAGACTCAAATAAATCAATATATGGGATATTGATGTTATTTGCACGAATAAGGCTATTCCATGGATCGAGAAACTAGGGATTGGATATACGAGTGTGACTTGTATGTCTCGTGTCCAATCCGGATATGGAGGCAAAGGGATGAGACAATTACTTGTACAAGGTTGTCTAGATGACTATTCTATTAGTTGGCTAGAATGGATGTTTTGCTAGAAACCGCTCCATATTAGCAAAGAGTTGCTACCAACTAGATAGAACCTATGGGGTCACACGCTATATAGAGTTGTGCTAGATTGTGGAATTAATTAATTGGATTAATTAATTAGAAGGATCACTTTGCAAACCCTTGCAAACTTAGTAGGGACTAATTTGCAAGGAAGGGACTAAATTGAATTCTAGTAGGACTAGAATAAGTCCTTTAGGTAGTTAACAAGGAGTTGTTGGACTATATAAAGGACCCTCCTCCTTCCTTCCCTACACACTTTTATGCTCTAAAGAGATCATAACAAGAGTAGGAGAGAACAAAGGAGAGAGAGAGCAAGCCACAAGAGGGACGCCGCCCCCTTGCCGCCGCCCCTTGTCCCCGACGCCACAAAGGGTGCCGAACCCCTTTTGGTGTCTCGTTTTGCGTGATTTCTTCACCCTCCTTTCAATCCGGGCTAGCACCAAGGTGATTGGAGATCTAGGAACAACTCTAGGCGTGGATCAACTATAGAGAACGTGACACTATTCGCGTTTGAAGTCATCAAGGAGAACCCAAAGGTGTGTTTATGATTTCTTACCTTTACTATCGTTATGCATCTAGACTTGTGATCCTTGGAGGGTTTTGCATGGTTGTTTGTTTGATTATGCTTCCGTTTGCGCGATCCATGAATCAAAACCCTACAGTCTCTCCCTTCATCCCTCTCTCCCTCTGTCTCACTCTCCCATACGAGCAAGCAGCAGGAGCAGCGGCAAATGCCACCGCCGCTGCACTCGACGGAAAAACCACCACCACTAGCGCCGATCAACACCACAACCACCCCGACACCAACATCTTCTCCAACTCTCTCGGCCCTCCTTTTCCCACTCTCGGAGCTCGCCTGAGCTCATAGCAGCAACCGAAGCAGCTAGCAGCAGCAACATCGACCGAACCCACGGCCGGTCGGCCATGGAAACCAGCGACAAGTTTCGGGCCGAGCAACCGACGATGCCCAGCCCCGTTGCTTCTTCCCTCTCACCCTCTGGAGGTCCAAGGAGCCTCGAGGAAGCCTCATCAGAAGCCAAAGACCGCCGGAGCAGTCCCGTTCAGCACCACCGCCGATCTCGCCGGCGACGAACTCGACCCGATCCGAATCTCCACCATTTCGACTCGTTTTCGGTGTGGGTAATCTCCAATCCTCCTCTTAATTCATTTCCCATCGTCTAAATCATAGCTTCAATGTTAATTCGATTCTTGTTGGGTTTGACTACATGTGTGTTCGTGATAGTGTTTGAATAGGGGGGTTTTAATTGTCATTTTCAGAAATGTTAGGGGCTGGATTGCATGTTCAAAGACCTTAGGGGGAGCTAACAGTTATTATTACAAACTATTTTTATTTAACTATATTAGTTTCTAACTAATTGTTTATATGTTATTACCACTTTACAAATTTCATGCTAAATTAGTAGATAAACACAAAATCACTTTTTCGGAATGCAATACAAATTAGCATTTGTTACATAATAAATATTTACACTTTGTTTTTGTGAAAAATAACTTAATAAGAAAATATTATTTCTATACGTTTAATTACATAATGAATATATAGTAATGTTTTACTCATTAAATAAATATTGATTTTGTTTATCTAAATAAATTGTGAGTTGTAAAATAATGATAAGTAAAAATGTTATCTTTTTAGTCAACAATTAAATTCGTTTAATTAACTATTGTTATTTTTGTCGCAAAATAAATTAGTTAGAAAATAGATACTAATTGTGAAATATTTCGAAATCATTTCCTTAGCTAGATATACCTCTTTTACCATTAAGAGAATTGTTATCTTTCGATGTTTAACTATAATCAGACTTTTCTTATAATTTACTATAACGGTTTATAGTTTTAAATAGTTTTATAGTCTTAAAAATTATTATGCAATTTTCCTAATATCAGTTTAGAGATTTCTGATTCACTAGAAATTGAGACTTTAACTATCTAAAAATAATTTGGGTGTTATAAATACTCTTGAATGTCATTTGCATATTACTTAGAACATATGCATTATCTACTTGTGATACGTACTTGGTTGTGATTAGAAATTTATATGTATGATTGTAGAGCTTGCCTTCAACGAGTTCGTAGACCCGTACGTTGTTTACCGATAGACGACTAGCTAGCACTCTTTTGGCTCTCACTGTGAGTATTCATGCTTAGCGTTGCGTGCTTATCTTCTTCCGTGTCAAAATGTGATTTTTATTTCACGTCTCAAATTATACCTGTGAGTTTACATGCTTAATTTTCCGTGCCCGAGTTCTTTCATGAGATCTACTTGTTTATTCCAAAATAACTGTCGCATTTTATTCTGAAATTTGTTAAACCTGTCGTTCTACTTTTAAACCGTCATTTTACAACTCGTATTCGAAATGAGAAAACTCTTTATTCAAATGTCACTAAGTTAGAAATCCAATAACAACGTAAAGTGAAAGAATCGCATGTACTGGAACCAGTGGACTTTTACTATGTTGGCTCCGGCCGGGAACACCGATTTAGCTAGTTCCCCTTGACTACTTGTTGTAGTCTTGGACTTGATACGTTACTATGTTGGCTCCGGCCGGGAACACCGATTTAGCTAGTTCCCCTTGACTACTTGCAGTCTTGGACTTTGATCTGTTACTATGTTGCCTCCGGGCGGGAACACCGATTCGCTAGTTCCCCTTGGCTTCTAGTTGAAGTCTTGGACTTATGGTTGGCTCCGGCCGGAAACACCGATTCGCTAGTTTCCCTTGACTACCTATTGGAGTCTTGGACCCGTTACTACTTTGGGACTCCGAGTGCCCTGACTCTTATCGCCATAGGCTAGAGTCTAGCATCTAGTACTACTCTTCTGACTTACAATCTTAAGGGGGTGTCGACACTTAAGGTCTAGTTGGCTATTTGTATGATGACTAGCGGGACGGGGGATCCGATCCATAACGCTTGGTAGAGAGGTTGGGTTTTAACACCCCCTATACACCAGTATCATCTGTTACTATTTATCCTGGTCTCCCTTGGTTACTGCGAATTATTAATTTGGCTACTTTATCTCTAAATATGGAAATAATTATTTATAGGCCGTGTTCTGCATAGGCACGCCACTTGAGATAAGATATTTGTAATGGAAACACTGAACATTTGGGAATCTTATTATTACTGCAAACTCTGATCTTTATACTTATAATCCGTCACTGTTTAAACTGTTCCAAATACAAACCCTGTAACCTTTCTTAGCCACTCTGTTTTACATGCTAAGTTGTTTATTCACTCTGTTTTTACTGATTCTCAAAAAACTGCGTCCTTGTGTTTCTTTTAATTCCCCGCAGGTTTATGATTGGTTGCTTGGGGTAACGCGCTGAGATCACGACTTGTTCTCACTTGCAAGCAGTAACACTTAGTGATTAATCTGAGAGTTCTTTTTTGTTGTAAAATGTATTTTGTTAGGCTTTGTTCCCAGTTTGGAACTAGTCACCATTGTTGTAAACTTTTATCGTAATTAATCAGTAGTTGGATGTTTCTTTTCACTTTATTATCGTTACTTATCCTTGTACGAAAGGGTAAAATCCCCTGTACGGAGGGCACCATCCCGGTCTCCAGCTCCTTTGGAAATTGGGGGTGTTACAACAAGCATCAAAGAATTTCATCTTTCTCACAATCCATTTCACAGAAGATCACTGCATTTTTACTGCAGTTCTACACTTTAGTGTTCTTCTGTCTTGTGCTTTGTTTGTAGATCATTATTGTATTACTTCTATCTCTTATTCTCAAGGATTGTTCAAAGTGAACAATAGAGAATTATTAGTTAATCAGTTAGCTGGAGTAGGTACTAAATAGGTTAGAGAGAACCACAAGCTGTAACAGAGTAAGGCATCTCTCTATGCTTGAGATCTAGGTCTTAGCTTTTGATTAATAAGAATTATGTTGAAAATCCTACAGGGAGAAGATCCCTGAGGTAGAGAGGTAGGTCCAAGTGGACGGAACTCTATAAATCACTTGTCTCTTTCATTTACAGTTCATTTACATACTCAGTTTTTTTTACAGCATTCAAACTAGTATGTTTTCAAGGGTTTGATTCTCTTTTCAAGGCCTCGAAAATGACTTGTCTGTTTCATTTCAAACTGTATTTTAGTTCAAAGGCTTGAAACTTTTTTTTCAAGGCCCTTAACTTCAGTGCTCTGCAAGAAACTCTTCTCCTCCACTAGTTTTGCAAAAAGTTGGCATACTCTATTCAACCCCCCCCCCCCCTTCTAGAGTATCTGTGCTGCATATATATCTTCATACTCCCCTTTCATAAAGGATTCATATTAGTCACCTTGTGGGTTTCCTGTGATGACTTCAAACGTGAATAGTGTCACGTCTCTACGGTTGATTCAATGCCTAGGATTGAGATCTAGATCTTCCGAATTCTTGTGCTATCTAGGAACGGTGCAAGAAGAAATAGAAATCACGCAACGAATCACCAAAGAGGGTCTCGGGCCCTCTTTGTGGCTGCCGGGTAGAGGGGGCGGACGGGTGTGCTCGACCTCCTTGTCATGCTCTCTCTTCTTGCTTTCTCTCCTACTCAAGTAATTTTATGAGAATTAGTTGTAGGAAGGAAGCTAGGAGCATCCTTTATACAGTCCAACACCTCCTTGTTTACTACATAAAGGCCTTCTCCTAATCCTACTCTAGTTCGGATTATGTCAATCTTTCATGTTAGTCATACTAATTTAGCAAGTTGTTGCACTTTGATCATTTTAATTAACTAATCATATTAATTAATTCTCAAGTCTAGTTCAATCCATATGGTGTGTGACCCCATAGGTTTCTACTTAGTTGGTAGTAACTATTTACTAACATGGAGCGGTGTCTAGCAGCACATCCATTCCACCCAACTAATAGAAATTGTCACTCCACAAACTTTGTGCAAGTATTGTCTCATCCCTTTGTATCTATATCTGGATTGGACACGATACATACAAGTTACACTCGTATATCCAATCCATAGTTTCTCGATCCTGAGAATAGCCTTATCCATGCAAACAACCTTAATATCCCATATTGATTTATCTTAGTCTGGCCAGCCATTCTATAAGCACTATCCCTCGAGTCGCCGCGGATACTTGCTCCCATTATGTGGGAGGGACAAATTCTATCTACATTACTAGGATCTCTAATCTTGCTTCATATTGTGTCCGATACGCGCCTTTATGGCTACCCAGTCACGGTGTAGCGTTTAATGCTACCAAGACACAATATTCCATAGCTAGATGATCTAGTGACTTCAAGTCTAAGGATGACAATACCGTTGTCACCGCGAGAAGCACTTGTGACTTTACATAACTAGTATGTAGCATTCTCGGAGATGGGTTAATCCAGTATGCCATTACCTCTAATGCATACCCATGTGTTAGATCGTGATATCTCTATATCAATCCAACCCCATACTAGTCTATACATGTCTTGTTAATCAGTGTAATGAACTAGGGATATTTAAGATAAACAACACAATTGTAAGGACTTCATTATATTAAATATCTTCATAAATAATACAATGAATATTCTAGGAAATTATTGTTCATACTAAACTAGATTGCCTCTAGGGAATCTATTCCAACAATATTTGCCTCATTTTTCAAGTTGAACGTCGCGCATTCAACCTTGCGGTTGTCAGGGTACTCAACTATTTCAAGGACCTTGTCCATCTCGTATATCCAGTCTTCCAACTCAACTGGATCATCATTGCCTGTAAGATTCTCAGGCTTCATGTCAGCCACTTTCTTTGCCCTGTTGGCCCCATTATGTTCCCTATTGTTCACGTGTTGGGCCATTTGAGCAAATTGTGCGAAAAAATGCTCCATGTTGTTGTTGTTTTGGGCTTCCATAGGGTCTTTAGGAACTATCCTTGTGTAGTATTGATGTGGTCTATCAGTCATATTTCCTACACTATAACCTATTGTATAATTCTTAAAATATTAAGAAGTACAAGTGAAATGCAATACATGGCATATAGTGTGCAATTATCCATGTAATATAACACATTGATTAACATTTAATCGTTTTCACATGTACATTATTACATAGGCTGGACATATCTTATTTTTCATCCTTCTTTAAAAATTAAAAAAATGGTCAATCGGGAAAGAAAAAATTATGAATTTTGGTGTGAAACATCCTATCTGAGTCTAATTTCATGATCAAGAAGAGTCATCAAAAAATAAATTATAGAACTCAAGTTATTTAGAGAATATTTCTGCTGCTGTCACAGACCATCAGAATAGAAACTTCAACTTCGCAAGGCCTTAAACTCACTTTAAATTTCTTAAAATAGGATAGGTTTTCTCCCAGATATAACCCTATGTGCCTAATAACTACCATTGAATTTTGAGACTCATCCAAGATACGAAAGATAGGTTAAAGGTAAATATGCTACAGGTGGTCACTTTGTAATTATGCTAACTTTGGGAATTTTTATCTACGTCTCACGAACTCATTTGGAGCTAAATGTTTTTTTCCAGATAAATGTCTACTACCTGGGAAAAATTCATGTAAAAATAATTATAAGCTTAACCATGTCTGATACATTAAATATCAACTGTTGCGCATAGTCTAACACCAGAAAATCAATGTTCTCACATTTTAACTTCATAAGCACTTCATATGCACCATCACTTAAGGTGTTGGGCATGCCACACTCACCCATATCAAAATACTACATATCCTCAATTTCGAACTATACTTCAACTCAACAGAACATAAACAAATTTGAATACAAAATGGATCATCAATACATGAGTATTATTCTCCATCAAGAAAGCAAAACTAACCTAATTAAATCATTACTAAACCATCTCTACCCCAAAAGTGGCTATGCAAAATCACTTTAAGAAACCTCAATGCATTGTTTGGCTTCATGTCCTTCTTTAAAACACAATTCAAAACACATCAAGAGTCCAACAAATTAAAGGAGCCTACTAAGCCTACTCATCATCGCCATTCACACTTGCCTCCGACTCCATTTCTTCACTAGTTTCTTCCTCGACCTCAACGTAACTATGCCATTCATCATGGACTTTCATCAGCATTTTGCACATAGAGTTAGCATCCACCTTCCAGTCGCAATGGTAAAGATAGTCTGCAGTGTTTGGATGGTTGTACCTAGTCATTAGGTTGCTATACTTCGTGATAATTCTCCCAAACATTGGTCCTCTAGGTAGTGCATGTACCATGCAGTGAGCCTGAAAAGCAGGGTGCCGATATAGTGGAAATCCCAAAGCATTGTACCTATTCCCACAAAAAGTGAATACACGATCACAGCAAGTTGGTAGCAACTCGCCTTCCACCTAAGGAGTCACAAATGGGTGGTTCTCAACTGATGGCACACGCTTCTTGAGGGTTGTCTTTTTTCTACCCATCTACAAAAGAAAAAAAAATCTTCATAAGCCTCTTATTCCACAAAGTATATATCACAAAACTGAAATTGTTACAATCATGAAATAACTATCACACTCCCAAGACCTAAAATTTTTCATTGGCATGACTCCCAAAACAAATTAATATTATAGAGAATACAACAATGACAAGAACTCTCAAATATGCACTCCTAACATAATCTTCCAAATTTTCAATCACTCAAACAGTAAACACCTAACAAAACTCCAAAGAAAATATTTAATTCAAATACTTAGCTAATCGGGTAGGACAAACTTCTTAGCTTGGAGAGGGTGGGTGGGTTTACTTGCTTCCTAATGCTATTTTCTAAAGGCTAACACACATATTAGTCGCTATCCAAGGCAACTCAAATCCCCAACGGCTTGACATATTTTAATTACTTTGCCTGTGTTCATTTTGAATTTCCTACAGGTTTAAAATTCCTTTTGGAATGCCCGCTCTGATACCACCGGTAACAACCCGAGTGTGTTAATTCCCCAACAACTTCTTTATCCGTACCACCGGATAAAAATGCTTAAGCCTTGAAGGTGCTAGCATTAATCCAAGAGGTTTACGATATACCATATGTCAAACCACAAAATATCCATCGAGATATTGTGGATTGATATTGTGGATTATATGCATATATAGTATGGTTGGGTTCGGGATTGTAATATCATGTCCCATATGGGAGATTTGTGGGTTTGACATCTTGTATATGGTACTCCTTGTGGATTACTACTAGCACCTTCAATGCTTAAGCATTTTTATCCGAAGGTACGGATAGAGAAGTTGCTCGGAGAGTAATTTGATCGGGGTGTTACAAATGTTATTAGAGATAACCGTGCTCCGGCAAGGACTCCGTGGCAATTCGCCGCCAGCCAAGGGGATACGTGACTGGACACTCTCGACGAGGACGTCGAGCATATAAGGTGGGGGATTGTAATATCATGTCCCACATCAAGATATTTTGGATTGATATTGTGGATTAGATGTGTATAGGTTGGGATATTGAGATATCATGTCCCACAGTGGAGATTTGTGAGTTAGACATCTGGTGTATGGTCAACCCCGTGGATTAGTACTAGCACCTTCAAGGCTTAAGCATTTTATGCGGTGGTACATATAAAGAAGCTGCTGGGACAGTCATACGCTCAGGTTGTTACACAGCCTCCCTAGTCAAGTTCAAAGAGACAAGTATCAATTTCTGCAGATCACTTAATTGGTGCAATTAGAAGTAACGATTGGCTTTCACTAGCCACCCCAATGGGTCAGACCCATCAAATTTGGGGAATTTTATACATGGTAGGGGTATACTTGTATTTGGAAGGATCTCACCCACATTTCTGGAGATGGAGTTTGGTGTCGATCATTAGCTGAATTGATGTTTCTTCGGTCCGAGAAGTCGATCTTAGCACCGCCTTGCCCCTTCCCAGGATGTCGTCGTTTATCAGAGTCTGGGAATCGCTCAAGGTCAGTGGGTTTTCTCGATTGTTAACGACCATGTGTACTAGGGTGTTGATTTATTTTTTCATCTCTGAAATTTCATCTAGCTGATATAGATGTGTCTGTTGAACATGGACCAGATCTAGTTCCGTTCGCAGCTCCTCAATAGCTTCTTCAACTGCCTGGAAGTGGGCGTCAACTCTACTCTGCTTCACAACATCGACCATGGTCGCTGTGTTCTTCCTTGGTGGCATAACCCGGGCTTCATAGTAGGCAGGGGAAGGCTGCTATGATACCAATTGTCAGATTTCTGAGGGATTCTTCGACATAATTCTGCAAGTGTTCATCGGAAACAACCTCGCAGAAGAAGAAGAAGAAGAAGAAGAATAATAATAAGAAGAAGAAAATGACGAAGATAGAAATGAAATTTTCATATCTTTAACGAATTAAAGCAATTGGCTTCTTAGTAGGAGGCGATGGAAATTAACTAAACTATTTGGCCTCCATTCTAATATATGAAAATAGATAATCGCTATTGCCACATCATAGTTCTAGTCATCGGCTAGTGACTCGCAAGAGCTAATGTGGACCAATCACAAGGGAACGTGCTGGCATTTCCATTTAGTGAGACGACGGTGTTTCACTAATGACTTAAAGCAACAGTCATTTAGATCGTACGGTGGCTGCTACCATTACATTTAGGTCGTACGATTGCTGCTCTTCCTAATTACAAGTCATTACTTTTCCTCTCCTTTCAGCTTAGTCCAATACATATGTCATTACTTTTGCTCTTCTTTCAGTTTATTCCATCCCTCCTTCATTTCATGAAAAATGGATCGCTGTTTTGGGAGCGAACAAACTCATAAACAGTTGTAGAATAGAGATTGAAAACAAAATTCGAAATCGATTTCGGAAAGAATAGAGATGAAGGTGGCCACAATCGATCTAGGGTTTCGTGGGATTTGAGAGAGACACCGACGAGATTTGGAAAGAACGAGAGAGAGAGAGAGAGAGAGAGAGAGAGAGAGAGAGAGAGAGAGAGAGAGAGAGAGAGATAGAGAGAGAGAGAGAGAGAGGTAAGTGGAATGAAATAGATGAAACAAAACAATATGAGAAAAGGAAAGATAGTGACGAGCTAGAGGAAATAGATTTTACGCACATAGTTGCGAAATCTGTTTTGGTCGCTGTTCCATTTTATCCTTGGGGAACCGAACGACCAGGAATTCGGGCGAATCTGTGATTCGTTCTGAATTTACCGCAGTTTTTCCTTCATTATATACATACAATATACATAATATGCACAAATACTATATCGTAAAAAGTATATATTCAAACAATCATGATAGTTGGTAGTAGTAATACTAAAATATTTTAGGTTTGATGGTGTGCATGTGTTAGGAATAATACACAAATATAATATTTTAAATATATTTTATCAATATGAAGTTAAGTGGTAAATCAAATAACCAAATTATATTTATAAAATTTAAATATTATAGTAAGAATATGGGAATCTGTCCCAGTTTGAACTCATAGTGCCACATAATTGGCTGATGTGTTCGATTGCCGCCTTCAACAGTCACTATATATTTACTTTTTGACAAAGAAAAAGGCAGGTTCAGTAACCGTTCCGGCGGAATTATATCGGAACAGGCCAAAATTATGCGAAACGGACGAAATACAGATCCTTCAGGAATAGGCCAGAATTATCCGTTCCGTTTTTCTCCCAACTGGAACGTTCGGTCCAGAACGGAACAAATATGACAAGTTTAGCCTGCTGCTATCGGCAGCTAGTAGTAAAGAATTAGTTTCGTGAATCACATGACAGTAAACTGTTTCGTTGGGAACGGTAGCGGTGGCGAACGCAGGATTTTGATTTAATGGGGGCCAACATATATTACATGCCTACATTACGAGAGTATTAAAATTAATATTTGAAATTTCAAGGTTAACAAAACGATATTTTCATTTTTGTAGGGGTCAAGATAAAGTTTTTGTAATATCACACATAAAATTACAGGGGCGTTTAATGAAATTCCAGGACCTTGGAGGGGCCGCGGCCCCCGCCGGCCACCCCCTAGGTCCGCCTTACGGTAGTAGTAAAAAAATGTTGGACCTGTACAAGAATCTGACCGGATAAATAAACTGAAAGAATAAAACTTACAGAGTCGGGAAAATTGCAGTGAGTTAGAAACGATTTCGTGCATAGACACGATGTCCTTAACGATTTATTCACTCAATGTAGGTACTGTCGATCTGGGCGAAGGCCTCCCAGGATAATCGCCTCTCACTGTGCAAGCAGAAGTACCGTCTGAATTGCACCCTTCGAACATGTTAAGTGGTGTGAAATCTCTCTCTGTTCGCAAGAACGAAGATGAATTTCGGAATGAACTGTCTTTTGAAGAAGACAGGCACTTGTTAGGGACGGTTGGAAACTGTTGGGGAATGAAAAACAGTTGCAATTTTTGAAAAGAGCTGTTACAAAACCGACAATTAATTCGGGCTGAATACAATTTATTTAGGAGTTGTTTGCTAACCCAAAAAGATTAAGTCATTGCTTAATCAGGCCCAAGCCCACACAACGTCAAGGCCCGGCCTTGAACGTGCCCTATAGAGCAAGGTTTGAACATATATGTTCTTTAATCTTGTTCGACCCTCTAATGTGGGATGAATTAGGTTGCCTTCTTCAACACTTGAGGTGGTCATCTTCACGTAAAAAAATTCATTCACACGAACTCGATTTGGGTCGAAATAAAGTAGTACGACGATCACTTCGACATAAGATTTCCAAAACTACTTTCACCTCGACGAATCGATGACCCGATTCTTCACAAATTGGACCCAAAGTCAACCCGAAATCAGACATTTTTCCAAAAAGAAATAGTTTCGTGAATCACGTGACAGTAATAGTACACAGTTCAGTTGATACATATATGCCTCAGCCACGTGTACGACTCCACCCGAACTCAACGTCTTTGATAATCTGGATAAGATATGGGAGTGGTCTCAAGGATTGCCGTTGTTTCAGAAGCTGAATCGTCGTCTTTCCTGCCAGACGGCGTTGGCGCGGACCACGTCCATGGCGTAGTAGACTTCAAATGCCGGCCGGTCGCCAGATCCGATTCCGGCGGGTGGCGATCAGCCTTCTTCATCATAGGTAAATTGCTAACTGAAATCAACTAAGATTATGTACGAGTGCGCGTTTTGGGGGTTGGGATTTGTATTCAATTATAACGTCTTAATCATTGAATTGGGGGAATATAATATAATATTGCAGGGGTAGAAGTTGCAGAAAGATTCGCGTTCTATGGAATAAGCTCCAACCTGATAAGCTACTTGACTGGGCCTTTGGGTCAGTCCAAGGCCTCGGCAGCTGAAAATGTTAATACATGGTCCGGTGTGGCCTCGCTTACACCGCTTTTGGGAGCCTTTGTGGCCGATTCATTTCTGGGCCGTTATCGCACCATTGTCATTGCCTCTCTCATCTATACTCTGGTCAGTTACTATAATCCCATGTGCTATTTGTTAAAGGAAAATAATTCTTAATCTATGAATAGTTACTGTGTGTCATCTCTGGAAAAGAGGATGTCTTGCAATGTTACTATCTCGTTTCTTGTCTATCACATCGGTTTGACTTTTGTCACTATTCACTGGGTCACTTTGACCTAGTGATTTGGGTAGCAAAACGATGCAACGTTTTGATAATTTTTCCATGGCTTTGTAGAAGAAAAGTTGCTCGATAACACGATGAAAAAATTATGAAAAAAGCACATCGTTTTACTATCAAAATCACCCGGTCAAAGTAACCTAGATACGAGTCAAAAAGTCAAACTGGTGTCATAGAGAAGCAACGAAGGTAGCATATTTTTCCCTCATGAACATTTCTCTCTCTCTCTCTCTCACTATTTAATGATTTATTGCCAATTCCTTTCATGATCATTTTGAACCAAATTCAACTACTCTGCTGATTTGAGAAGTCATAGTGAATAAATAATAAATCCAGAACTCCATAGAAATTATTTAAGTGATTCCACTTGAAAAAACATTTTTTTTTTTTTTGCCTCAACCCTCCGAGAGATCATTTTCAAATATTGTTGCATTTATTTTGTCATAGTATAGTAACAATTATGTTTATCATGTGCTCTCTGGCGACAGGGACTAGGCATGCTGACCCTTTCTGCAGTGCTATCGTCTGTAACCTCTGCAAACTGTGAAAGTGTTGTAAATAGCGTGCCTTGTTCTGAACCACAATACCTGGTCATATTGTTCTTCTTCTCATTGTACCTTGTGGCATTTGGCCAAGGAGGTCATAAGCCCTGTCTTCAGGCTTTTGGAGCTGATCAGTTTGATGGACAAAGCATCGAAGAACGCAAAGCCAAAAGTTCCTTCTTCAATTGGTGGTATCTTGCTTTTTGTACTGGTCCTGTACTGGTTTCACTAATCTTGAATTACATCCAGGACAATGTGACATGGGCTCTAGGGTTTGGAATTCCTTGCATTTTCATGCTGGTTGCGTTGGTTATCTTCTTGATTGGGACTACAACTTACAGGTTCAGCATAAACGAACACATTAAGAATCCTTTTCTGAGAATTGGAAAGGTGATCACTAATGCTGCCAGGAACCGGCGAACTAGTCCCTTGATAAATAGTGAAGAGGATGGTCAAGTCTGGATTTCTCCTAAATTCAAGTAATATCATGTTTCGCTCTCAATACTGTTCTGTTTAACAAACTCGTAATCCTGTTTATACTATATATCTGATTCTTGAGAAAGGACAGTGTCACAATGGGATATTGTGACGATTTTTCACTTCGATCCGTCTCGTGATCCATTTATAATCATAAAAATTTATAAGTATGGATCAGTCACTGATATATTTCCGTTTTAAGTCATGTGTACATTTTTGAACAGGTTCTTGAACAAGGCCTTACTTGAAGTGGCTGGTTCTGAGGAAGATATATGTGTTAGAGATGTTGAGGACGTGAAAACAGTTCTAGGACTAGTCCCAGTTTGGCTTATGTGTTTACCTTATGCTATTGTATTAGCCCAGTACTCAACTTTCTTCACTGAGCAAGGGAGGACCATGGACAGAATAATATGGTCAGGTTTTGAAATACCTGCCGCGTCACTTCAGTTCTTTGTCGTAGGTTTCAGCATCATTGTCATTCCCATCTACGACCGTGTCTTTGTTCCTTTTGCTAGAGCTCTAACTGGAGAGCCCTCGGGCATCACAATGCTTCAACGAATCGGAACTGGAATTTTCGTCTCCATCTTTTGCATGGTAGTTTCTGCTTTAGTAGAGATGAAAAGACTTGAGGTTGCTTGTGAATATGGGCTAGTTGATTATCCCAAGGCGACCATCCCAATGAGTTTCTGGTGGTTGGTTCCTCAGTACATATTGCTTGGGACTGCTGATGTTTTCACCATAATAGGGATACAGGAATTTTTCTACGATCAGGTACCGAATGATTTGAAGAGTGTTGGTCTTTCTATCTATCTTAGTGTAATTGGTACAGGGAGCTTCCTCAGCAGCTTCCTCATCTTTGTCATTGAGAATGCCACAAGTGGGGAGGGAAAGAATAGCTGGTTTTCAGATAATTTGAACCGTGCTCACCTGGATTACTTCTATTGGCTCCTTGCAGCGATTAGTGCAACTGGTTTGCTAGGTTTTCTGTTTGTTACGAGATATTACATCTACAGAAGAGCAGGTTAGGGAATGTTGATGTACATTTCTGATTAAATGAAAGCTGAAAGCTTGTGTGTTGTTATTTTAATTATTATTCCTGGTTTTTATGTACATAACAACAACCTATGCACTATTTTGTTTCCCAGTCACAATTCGGTAACAGTGTAAGTAATAGGTTGGTGATTGTTGTTTTAATTCCTTTATAATTTCTTATTGGGATTATGTTTCTCAGAATGGTTGATGATATAGGGTATGAAGAATTAAAGTTATCTGCTGAAGATACCTTTGAGGAGTATGTTTCAAGTATGACGCAGAATCAGATAACAATTGTGGTATTAATTGTTCTAGGCTGTTACTTGTTCAAGTGTGGCACTGAATTGAGATATTTTGTATCCTCATGTATGGCTAACCGCAACCCTGTATTTATTAAATGTTTGTGGCAAACAGGACTGGAGGTATCAAGACATTGATGTTTTGATCATATATATATCAAGTATATTTTTTTGAAATCACCCTCTCTGCATACGTCATTGATCTTTTTGATGCTCTATATTCACCCTGGTCATCATTTTTCACGCATCAGGTGGACAGATCAGTATGGTCAGGTTTCAATATACCTGCTGCTTCAATTAAGCTATTTGCTGAATTTCCCTTCAGGCTTGTCGTTACTGTCTACGATCGTGTCTTTTTCTATTCGTGCAGGATCTCTAATTTGAGAGCCCTCAGGCATCTCAATGCTTTATAGAATCAGAAAAGAGAGTTCCACAGCCGTCATGTGCAATGTAGTTCCTGCTTTGGTATCGATGATAAGACTTGAGGTTGCTTGAGATTACAGGGCTAGTTTGATCATCCAGGGGAATTTGTTCCATCGGCGTTCTAGTGATTGGTTCCTTGATACCTATTGTTCGTGATCGCTGATGTTTTCACCACATTAAGAATGTATTACCTATTGTTCGGGATTGCTGATGTTTTCACCACAGTGGGGAATATTTTTTTCTGCCAACAGGTGCCAATTGATTTGAAAGGTTTTTTTTTTCTTCTTTTTTTTTTTTTTTTTTTTTTTTTTTTTTTTTATATGTCAGAAGCTTCCTCATTGTTGTCCTTGATAAATGACATTGGACGTAAGCTCTGGTTTCCGAATAAACTGAACCGTACCCATCTGGATTACTTCTATTTGCTAGCCGCAATGAGTACAGTTTGGTGTGCTAAGGTACTAGTATTTTACGACACATTAAATCTATAAAGTCTTGGTGAAAGCAAGCTTGTTGTTTGTAAAATATTTTACTTTCACGATTGTTGGCACGTAAATTTTGCCAGCAGATTTATATATATAAATTTTATATAAATTTGTTTTAATTCTTAAAATGCAGAAAAGAGAACTAAAATAACCTCGATATTTGACTAACAAGTCAATGTCCAAATTCATCAACAGAAAAAATAAGTTTATCTGTTGAATATCTGGAAAATCATGGAGATAAACCCTGATTAAAGAGATATATTCTATCCCTTATCTCGTAAACCAAGAGATAAGATCCAGAGATAAGAGGGATATCTAGAGATATGGGAATTTTATCTGCAACCACCTGGAAACCTCTATAAATAAGAGGTTTCACAGAAGCTGCCAAGGACTTTTGACTGGAGAAAAAATACAGCAGAAAAAATAGGGAGAAGCAGAGAGAATACTATGAGAAATTCTACAGAGAGAAATATACTCAATTCTCTACACAGAGTGAGAAAAATTAACTGAAAATCTGCAGAAAAAGAAAGCAGGAAACGAGCAGATAAAGAAGAAGCAATTTGCTGCCACCTACAGAACATAATCTGCGAAATCAAAGTTCATAATAGAACTAGAAGCAGCGAAAATGGCCATTCACTTCCCTAGGTAAAGAGTTCCATTTTCTGATTCAGGATACACTATACTATTCTGATAAAACAGTCACTGTAACCAGGTTATCAGAAACATGTTTTTTTCACAGCATGTTGATCAATAAGATTCTGCTCAGTTTTGTTTAATCTAAATATGCTGATTTTCTTTATTTTAGACTTATTAATCAGGGGTCCTTGAAACTCAGGGTAATTAACGGTTCTGAAACCTGAAACCAGATATAGAAAACTCTCACACGCACACTTAAGAATCTGAAACTTTATTTGTCTCCAGAATTTCAAAAATCAGTGAAAAATCTGGGTTAAACTAATTGGCACGGCCATTGGGACCCTATCTCTCCCCTCATCTTTTAAGCTTAATAACAAGAAAAAATTTGAAAGAAAGTAAAAGATAAAAGGAGCAAGCAGTATATTTATATTTTTCTGCTTCTTGTCGTTTTCTTACCCTCTAAATTCTTTTTCACAGGTTCGAAAAGAATGCAGAAACAGCTCCAGTGAAGGCGACGTTCCCAGTGTTGGGCTATTGGAAATAGAAGCTCCTGTCTCCTGTGTCGGTGGCTGTGCGAGAGCCGACCTCGTTTGAGGTATGTGCTCCAAAACGTGGTCATGGCGATGGGATTGGGAGCCAACTCTCTCAAGAAGTTACTGCAAAGAATCGACGTCCACAGGAAGTAGAAGACATGTGCAGGGAAGCTCGGTACCTGGTTCAGGTTACGAGAGGGTATCTCTCGATCCGAAAGACAGCCAGGGCCTGGAGGCTTATGGAGCTAGCCAAGCGGGCTGAGAGGGCTGCGGTTCTCGCTGGGGAAGTGGCCTTGGTTGGTTCACTACCAATGACTGCGGAAAGGCTTTTGAAAGAAGCCTGAGAGCATTATCTCTGAGCAACCGAGGCCCGAGAAGCCGTTTCGGCAGAAAACATGAGGATAATCCGGGAGATAGGACAAAAAGTTACTGTATGTGAATCCCAAAAGATTGCGGCTGATGAGGTCCGGGCTAAACGCCTCGAAACCGCTTCGGTCACGCCACCAGCTGATGCGGTTCCGGTTGAACACCCTGAAATCGCTTCGGTCACACCACCGGCTACTAGGTTCGGTTTAAACACCCTAAAACAGCTTCTTTCACACCACAAGTTGATGCGGTTCGGGTAAAACAACCTGAAACCGCTTTGGTCAAAATTTCGGCTGACGCGGTACGGGCCAAACGCCCCGGCACCATTTCGGTCAAACCCTCAGCTGATGGGATGTACGAGGACTTCATTCACCAACCCCCCGAGCCCTTGCATGTCACGACTGCCTCGTGGTCTTTTGCGTCGTTGGGTATGGATATCATTGGACCATTCGTCTCTCCTTCGTCGAAGGGGTATCGATACATCCTTATTGTCACTGACTACTTCTCTAAGTGGGCGGAGGCTGTCGCTCTAAAAGACTTCAAGTGCTCAATAGTTGCGAGTTTGTCCGAACTCATATTGTAATATCCCGTCTAATTACTAAGGGTAATTTTTTAATTTAAATCGTGAAAAAAAATTTAGTTTAGAATTTTTGAGAAATGATCCGAGAAATTTCCATGGATTAAAATATTATTAGTTAAGAAACTCGCGTGAGCATTTTGAAAGCTAAATAATAATCAACTTGTGATAAAAATAAAATTCGGTAAATTTGTTGTGCTTTTATAATTGAGAAATCCCGGTTTGATTTTGGAAATGTTGGGTTAAAATTCGTAGTTATATCGCGTGCGCTTCTCTATTTTAGTCATGATTGAGTTTAAAACCACTGCGAGACTTTGTAGTTGTGTTTCACCCAATATTCAAATTTGTGGTGTGCCCAACCACACTCTAAACTTCCTCTTGAGTTTAGAAGCCACCACCACCGCTGCTCCCCGACGGGAACCACAGAAGCCAACCACTACCAACTCGTTACCCCCTCTATTCTTCTCTCTTCATCTCTCTCTCTCTCTCTCTCTCTCTCTCTCTCTCTCTCTTTTGCGAACTGGTAGAAGACAAAGAAGCTGAGTAAGAAGAAACAGGACCAGTAGGAGCTGCAGAACCCACTCCTGCCGCCGACCACCATATTTTTCGGCGAGACTTTGGCCCAACCAAACCGGAGCTACCCACATCTACAAATAAGACCCTCTCGACTCTAAAGAGTCCGACCAAGCTTCAGGAAGCTTCAAACGCACCAAAGAACCACCGGAAAAGTCGCTTGTTCAGCGCAAGCATGAAGGGAACACTAGACCTATGGGCATACGAGATGCGCCAGATTGGCCTAAGAGACTGTTGAAATAGATGCCCTAGAGGCAATCTTTTTAGTATGAATAGTGTTTTTGGCTAGAAACATTCATTTTATTATTTATGCGGATATTTAATAATGAAGTTCTTAGATTGCAAACAGATAGATTATTCAGAGTTTAGAGTAGAATGATTTGTCTTTCATCATCAAGTAACATATAATCAAACATAAGAGATCAGGAGTAAGAATAGAATCAAAAGCTCCCCCTAAGTTCATGCCGAAATTGGCAGTGCTTGTTTCAAACCCTTGAAACCAGTTTCAAGGCCTTGAAACAGACAAGCTGTTTCAAGCCTTTGAAATAGGCTGAACTTAAAATCTCCCCCTTGATGAAAGACAAAATTACAAACCTTTTAGGAGTTGATTCTCTAAAAAAAAAATATTCATTAGAGTATAGCAGAATCCATGATAGTAAAATTTAACACGAGATATCCAAGTGATCCAACTTATTAACAAACAGAAACAGTAGCAAAGTCTAGCAGCAAACCCTATTGATCTAAACCAGATCTCTAAGGGAGATAACAGTAAACAAATTAAAAAAAAAAACCTAGATTTCTCCCCCTTTTTGACTTTCATCAAAAAATAATGAGAAAATGTTGGATCAAAGTTTTGGAAAATTGAGTAAAAAGGTTTGAAAATATAGAAGTTTTCAAGACTTGGAAGAGAAATTCAAGGCCTTGAAATAAGAAATAAAGAAAAGGCAAGAATTAAGGGGTTGGGTCTCCATCTCCCTTGGGTTCAGCATCTTCTTCTCCACTATCTTCTTCATTATCCTCATCATCTTGTTGTTCTTCCTGATCAGGAGCATCACTAGTTTCTTCAAACAGTTGCTCTGCAGTTACTATCTCTGGAATGAGATGTTTCTTTTTCTTTTTCTTGAGATCCTTGATCAACATCCCAGAGTCTGGACTGTCAGCATCAGCTTGTTCCTGTTCTTCATTACCCTATTCTTGAACTACCCTTTTCCTTTTGTCCACCCCTGTAGCCTCATCCTGAGTTGTATGTTGTCTGAACAAATATCTGGTTAGCCTGTTGCATCCTTCTTGATCCTTCTACAGCCTGAGAAACCTCTTTTTCCACATGAAGACAAAGAAGCAGAGTAAGAAGCAACAAGACCAGTAGGAGCTGCAGAATCTGCTCCCGCCGCCGACCACCATATTTTCCGACGAGACTTTGGCCCAACCAAATCGGAGCTACCCAACTCTAGATTACAGACCCACTCGACTCTAAAGTGTCCGACCACGCTTCAGGAAGCTTCAAATGCAGCCAAGAACCACCGGAAAAACTCCGGTCGAGTTCACTATCCGGCGAACTTTTCGGCGACTCGACCCGCTTCGTTTCTCGACCGTTTCTCGCGTTTATTGGGTTGGTTAAGCTCTAAATAACCTCACGAGTTGTTTTTAGTAATCAACATCATGTATTTAGGTCTTGAATCCGTGTTTAGATCAACCGATTTGAGAGTTCACATTTGGGGAGCTGAGTGTCTTTTAAAAGAGTTACTTTCAAAAAAACTTAGGGGTATGAGTGTTATTTAATGAAATTTTGGGGGGATTAGTTGCACTTTCCATATTTTGAAATTTATCATAAAAAGAAGCTAATAACAACATTTGTGTGTGTGTGTGTGTGTGTATATATATTTATATGTGAAAAAAAATGTTGTTTATAGTTCGTTAAATGTTATGCTTATTTAAATAAAGGACTTCAAAATAGATTACCAATCTTTTAATATCAAGAGTATTCGTTTTAATCATAATAGTGTATTTAAAAATGATATATTTGGCTAAAATAGCTATCCTTGAACAATAACTATATTTTAGTATCTCTAGTGATTGTAATTAAATAGTTTTTCCTTAAATATCACTTGCTTATCATATAAAATAATTTATAAGTGTTGTTCTACTTATTTAATATCGAATTTATTTCGAGAATATTTCTTTAAATATGTGTATATTTATATATATATATATATATATATAATTGAAGTCGGTGTATGGGGTTAATTAGGGATCGTGAGAGAGTTATAATTAGTATTCGGCCTAGCCGAGCAGTTGTATAGGGCTAGTGTATTCCTTTTTTTAGAAATAACACTGTCGTGACTAGATATTCGTAAATTGTAGGCGACGGGTTCGTGGACACAGGCTTTGTCGACTTTCCTACGTACTAGTTGCGGAATCGACTTTAGGTGAGTATACATGCCAAACCTTGTGTGTAGCTTCATTCGCGTCATAACACGAGTTTATTGATTGTCTCAAAATGTTTCTTGCAATATATGTGTTTTAATTTGATTTATGTTTGTATTTTGAAATGGCTGCTTTAAAACTGTCACGAGATAATTAATAATCGGTAATAACGTAAAGTGGAAAGAGTTGTGTAGGGAACGTCACTCTTTATCATTTGGTTTGGTTGTTTTGAGTACGTCCACTCGACCCATTATTATTTTTTTGGCTCGGTTGCAATTTTCCCCGAGTTGACTCCTTGTACTCACTCCTTCTGGGCGCAAGAACCCTGTTAGGCGGGTGTCGATACTTAAGGTCTTGGTAGCTTGTGATGGGATATACATGTGATGTTATTGTATTTTCCCCGTTCAACTCAAACTTAAAATGAAATTTCTGGTTGGAAGTTTCGTGATGAGAAATTGAATCCTTATGATTTCAGACCTGGATTATGGGAATTTACAAAAATGCTCATACGAGTATATTGGATATGGATCATGGATTGGTTACTGGAAATTTTTCAGAAATGTGACGGGAACTTCAGAATATTATAGTCAACAATCTCTTACTTCAAATATTGACTTTTCTATATCACTGGCAATAAGTCAGGCACTTGAAGATGTTTTTTACTCAACTGTCTTTTTGCTTCGGCTATATTCTTACTATTGTTCTACAAATTATCTCCATTCCGTTTTTGACACACTTAGGTTTTTCTCATTGAGTATTTCAGTGCTGTTTTTTGAAACAATTGTGGTTCTTGTTTTCATTCCCACCGCAGGTCGAGCAGACGGGAACTACGGTAGCGGAGGACGAAACTCACGTAAAATGATAATTCCACGAGAAATCATCTAGTATGCTAGTCTATGTGTAATATAACAATATTTGATGACATATGTAAGATACGCTGTGAAATGTTTAATACTAATGTAATATAATGGAGGTTTTGCTTTTGATGCCCGCAGTTACTTTTAGCAGCGCCCTCCCGGTCTCGCCCGAGCCGGATAAGGGGTTGTTGCAGGTGGTATCAGAGAAGTTTGTTCCAATAAGGGAATATAACATGTAGGTAACTTAAGATAAACATAGGGAAATATAAGTAAAACTGAAAAAGGTGATGGGGTTATGGGTATCTTAAGTATCGGTTATCCCCGACCACCTTCGTCCTTTTCCTCACCGTATTGACAACCCTATGTGATTTGGTTATGACTGAATTATCTGGCTTGATGTGAGATATTCTATGATAAATATTATTCCTACAGGAGGATGATAAGTATGAAATATGAAAACATGGGAACATTTGGGTGTGAATAATGTGCTTTCTTATTTGAAAATTTGCGAGTTGCATGCTATGGGATAGATAGTATTCCTTGTGTAATTGATATGCATATCCTCGGGACCATAGTATTAAGAGGCGATATTACGAGTAATTGCATAGGAATACGAAATTAACCGATGGCAACTGAAGGAAACTACCAACTACAAATGGAACAAATGGCCGCACATATGGCATAGGTCATGGAAAGAGTAGTAGGTCACGAGGAGCGGGAAAGGCCAAGTTATGCCAAGCAAATAGCTGAGCTGAACCCTCGCCAATTCGCGGGAAAAGAAGATCCAATTGAACTGGAAAACTGGATTCGGAACTTTGAGAAGCTACGAAAGGTTGTGCTTTGACGTGAGGATGAGAAAGTTAACTGTGCCGTCTAGCATTTGATGGATGAGGGAGATGATTGGTGGACTACTTCCCAAGATGTCTTGCTGGCTCGACCCGACTTCAACTGGAAAGCCTTTAACACTTCTGTTATGACGAGGTTCTATCCAGCACATGTTAAGAGTAAGAAGTGCAACGAGTTCAACAACTTGACCCAAGGAAATGGCTCGGTGACAGACTATTTCAAGAAGTTCACGGAACTACTAAGATTTGTAGACCATGTAGTACCCGATGAGGAGGACAAGATCAAAAAGTTCATTTAGGTACTACACTTCCAATTGCAGCTGACATGTGGCAAGTACAGGAGGTTCAAGATGAGTTCTGCGAGAAACGCAATGCAGCTGACGCAGGAAGTAGCAACCAGGACAAGAAGTTTAAGACTAACAATGGGGGAAACCATCAAAACCGAGGCCCCAGCAGAACGCTGAAATGGAACCAGCCCGTCGCTACTTCTGTAAGAGATGTCATGAAAACCACCGTGGAGTTGACTGCATGGGGACTCCTGTTAACTATGTAAGTCCAGCCTCTTTCAAAGGCTTGAAATAGCTTGTCTGTTTCAAGTCCTTGAAACTGGTTTCAAGGGTTTGAAACAAGAACAAGTGATATAGCATGAACTTAGGGGGAGTTTCGGTTTCATTACAACTCCTGATCTCCTAAGTTTGATTATATGTTACTTGATGATGAAAGACAAATCGTTTTAATACTCTAAACTATGGTTAATATATCTGTTTGATTCAGTTTTTGCAGGGATATATAGTTTCCTATTTTGCAGGATTGTTTCCTAATCTATTAGAATGTAGGATGGAAATCAATCTGTCAAAGTTATTGTGCACTTTACCTTCTATACCTACAGCTTTCAAGCCTTCTAACAAACAAGATCAAGTCAGTATCTTTGAAGATACTGAGCAACTAGCCGTTGGGAGAGTTGTTAGAAGAGTCAAAGACTTGCAGCTGAATTTTAGAAAAGTTTGTTAATGAAGATCCTGCATATCTTCAATTCAAAAAAGCTGCATATAAGGAATTTTGAATAAGAAATTTCGACGCAGAACATACAGAGACATTCAAACACTACAGAGGATTGACAAGCATCCATGAAGGAGATATACATCACTCAATCCAATCATCTGAAGAACACTGCATTTTCACTGAAGACTTAGTTCTCACTGTTCTTCTCTTCTAATACTTCCAGTTCTTGTTCTTGTTGATTGTTCAAGGTGAACAATAGAGAATTCGTAGTTAATCACTTAGCTAGAGCAAGTACTAGACAGGTTAGTGAGAACCACAAACTGTATTAGAGTAAGGCATCTCTCTGTGCTTGAGATCTAGGACTTAGCTTTTGATTAATAAGAACTGAGTTGAAAATCCTGCAGGGATTAAGTCTCTGAGGTAGAGACGTAGGTGCAAGTGGACTGGACTCTATAATCATTGAGTCTCTTGATTTTACTTTACTGCACTTTTCTTACCTTATATACTGCTCAAAACAGGTTTCAGTTCAAGGGATTGAAACTCATTTCAAGGTCTTGAAAACCATCTGTTTTCTCTTTACTTTCTGTTTTGATTCCAAGGAATTGACTCATTTCAAGGCCTTAAAATACTTGCTTCACTTCATAAACTTCTTTGAAACCACTCTTTTAGCAAAAGTTGCCATACTCTATTCAACACCCCCCCCCCACTTTTAGAGTATTGATCATGTTGTCATTACTACATTACAGTCTTTCAATTGGTATCAGATCTTGTATCACTGAGTAGATATAAAAATCTTGTGATTATGACTACTGTAGGAGATGGTGGTTTCTCACAGGGAAGAGCTGATGCCTGCTAATAGACCTCCCTTGTTCTGTGGTGACAATTTTGTGCATTAAAAAACCCTGATGAAATGTTCATCATTGATCAAGGTATGGAACAGTGGACTATCATTCAGAAGGGTCCTCATATATTCTATACTGAGAAAGATGGGATCAGAACTCCCAAGACTGAGGATTCACTTTCTGCTTCTGAATTAAAGCAATTTTCTAAAAATGACAAAGCTATGAATCTCTTATATTGTGCTTTGAGTGTAGATGAATTGAACAGGATCTCAGAATGCAAGAATGCCAAGGAGATATGGGAAAATCTTGTGGTAACCTTTGAAAGAACTAGCCAAGTCAAGCAGAACAAGACTAACATATTTCTTAAGCAATATGAAATGTTCAATATGAACGGAGATGAGTCAATCAGAGACATATTCAAAAGGTTCTCGATATTGTTAACAACCTTGATTCATTGGAAAAACAAATTACCAATGATGAAAAGGTTAGAAAGATTCTGAGAAGTATTCATAAAGCAAAAGGGAACCAAAGACTACTGCATTGAAGAATCTCAAGATCTGTCATCTTTTTAACTTGATGACTTGCAAGGAAAGTTGCTTACACATGAGATATCTATGAATGAAGCTGATGGAGATTTACCAGACAGTGTCAAGAACTTAGCCCTCAATGCCAAGGAGAGTGAATCATCTCAAAGCCTTGAACCATAAGAAGATGATGATGAAGATCCTTTTGCTCTCATTTCCAAACCATTAACCAGGATTCTAAAGATGAAGAAGAACTTTGGAATCAAAGACTTCAGAAAGGACAAACACAGATCCTCCAATAGCAGAGACTACAAAAGTAAAGCTATTTCACATGGTAATAAAGCTAAAGTAATGGATTTCTTTGAGTGAGGTGATAAATGACACTTAATCAGATACTGTCCACACAAGAAAATAAAACACTTCCAGAAGAAATACCATGACAAAATAAAGAAAGCTATGGTAGCTTCCTGGAGTGATTCTGAGTCTGAAGAAAAGGAAGCCAACCTCTGCCATATGGCCAAGCATGATGAAAGTTCTGAAAAGAACATTGAGGTAATGGTAAACTGTCTGATTTCTAAACCAACAGATGTCCCCACTGATCATCTTAGAACAATGCTTTTAAATGAGGAGAACTACCTCAAAGAGATTAGAACTTTGAAACAAAAGGTTCATGATCAAGAAAAAGAGAACTTGGAACTTTCTTGTCAAAATCAAAGCCTTGAAATTTTTCATAAGAAGTCTGACAGAGATTTCAAAGCCTTGGAAACCAGTTTCAAGGTCTTGAAAACTCAAGTCAAGGAAGTAGTCACTCAGAACTTTCTTTTGAGTGACAAAATTGTTGCTCTAAGACGTCATTGTGATGAATTGGAGGAATAAAAGACTATTCTAAGTGAGAAAATTCAAGATGCTAAGAATGCTATGACAAAGCTTGATAGCTTAGAACACAATCTGAACTTGATTCTTGGAGGAAGCTTACAGTCTGTTCACAAAACTAGTATAGGCTACAATCCACACTTTCCTAGAAAAAAGCAACACCAGATTTGTGAAGGCTAGTAACAAAATTTCTCCTAAGTTCCATTACTGCAATAGAATTGGTCATGTTGAAATGACTTGTCCTTTTAAAAGGAGAGACCCACAAAGAACCAGGAACACTGTGCCAATTCAAATTAAAGGACAAGTTAGACAGATTTAAGTTCCAGGAGGGGTTAGACCACCTAACATGGTTGACCCTGAATATGAATCTAAATTCCACACTTGGTCTAACAGCTGGTTAAGGCAGTGAACGGTGTTTGCAGGATGTCACCAAGAGTAAAGATCAAAGATGGTTTATGGACAGTGGATGTTCCCGACATATCAGTGGAAATAGATCTTTTATTCTCTGAACTAAAAATGCAATATGAAGGCTCAATCACACTTGGTGACAAAGGCACATGCAACATTTTAGGTATTGGTAATGTGGGTACTAATTCTGAAAATTCTATTTCTCATGTCTATTTAGTTGATGGTTTGAAATTCAATCTTCTTAGTGGTTCTCAACTTTTTGATAATGATAACAAGGCTATATTTGACAAAGAGAAATGTGTGGTGCAAAATGAGAAATCTAGAATTTACATTCTCACTACCTCAAGGTCAAACAATGTCAATAATATACACACTAACAAAGTTGCAGGTAAAAACTTGAACTATCTCAAGGCCTTGAAATAGGATTCAAAGCTTTGGCATAGAAAGCTTGGACACATTAGCTTGCATACCTTGAACAAGTTGATCTATAAAGACCTGGTAAGAGGTTTTCCTTCTTCAAATTCAGAGATGATGAAGTATGCAAAGGCTGTGCTCAGGGTAAGCAGACAAGGAGCTCATTCAAACCAAAGAAATTTGTAAGTACTACTAGACCCATTGAACTACTTCACATGGATCTTTGTGGTCATATAAGGACTCCACCTCCTAAGGGTAAGAAGTATATGTTAGTTATTTTTCATGATTATTCTAAATTTACTTGGGTCATGTTTCTTAGAGATAAATCTGAAGCTCTAACTGAATTTTCAAATCTTTGTAAAGAACTTCAAACTTTGAAACACCTACCAATTCCTTCAATCAGAAGTGATCATGGTAGAGAATTTGATCGTCCTGAGTTTGATTTATTTTGTTCTAAGTATGGTATCTCTCACAACTTTTCTGCTCCAAGAACTCATCAACAGAATGGTTTTTTTTAAAGAAATAACATGACTCTTGAAGATATGTTAAGGGCAATGCTTTTAGAGAACAAGTTACCAAAGTCATTCTGGGCAGAAGAAGTGAACAAGGCCAACTACATACTCAACAGGTGCCTGATTAGGCCAATTTTGAATAAGACCCCTTATGAACTTTTCAAAGGAAGAAAGCAAAATATTTTAAATACAGACCTTTTGGATGCACTTGTTTTGTTCACAACAATGGTAAGGACAATCTTGGTAAGTTTGATGCAAGAAGTGATGAAGGTATCTTTCTTGGTTATTCTCTGACTAGCAAAGCTTATAGGTTTTACAATAAAGAACTAAGTTTGTTGAAGAAAGTATTCATGTCATATTTTATGGAAGCTATGATGGTTCTTTGAGTGAAAGTTTTGCATACTTGAATTTAAACAAACATGAGACAGAAGATGAAACAGAGACTTTACATGGTTTCAAGGAAATCTTGCAGGAAAACAGGAAGAATTTTCAAGGCCTTGAAAATGGTTCTCAAAGCCTTGAAAATGAGAAACAGAAGAACTAAAGTGATCAAGCTACTTCCTTAAGATCTCAAAAGATTGGAAAGTTACCTGCAAAACCTGAGCCATGGACTCCAAGAAAAAAATTTAAATATCTGTCATCTCATCCAGTTGACAACATTATATCTGATCCATCCACTGGTACACAGACAATATCACAATTGAAAAACTTATGTGTTTTAATGCTTTTGTTTCTCTTTTAGAACCCAAAAATGTGAAAGAAGCATTACAAGAAGCAGACTGGATCATTGCAATGCAAAGTGAACTCAGTGAATTTGAGAGAAACAAGGTGTGGAATCTAGTTCCTCCGCCAAAAGATTAGTCTGTTATTGACACAAGGTGGGTGTTCAGAAACAAGTTAGATGAAAATAACAAGGTAATCAGAAACAAAGCCAGACTAGAAGCTCAAGGCTACAACCAAGAAGAAGGTATTGATTATGAGGAGACTTTTGCTCCTGTTTCAAGGTTAGAAGAAATTAGAATGTTACTTGCATTTGCATCTTACATGGACATTAAACTTTTTCAAATGGATGCCAAGTGTGTCTTTTTAAATGGTTACTTGCAAGAAGAAGTTTATGTGGCTCAACTTCCTGGATTTGAAAGTGATGAGTTTCCAAATCATGTTTATAAACTTGACAAAACTCTCTATGGTTTAAAACAAGCTCCAAGGGCTTGGCATGAAAGATTGTCAAAGTTTCTACTTGAAAATGGTTTCAAAAGAGGATTATTTGGAAATACCCTTTTCATCAAGACTCATGAGAAAGGCATTTTAGTAGTTTAAATCTATGTTGATGATATTCTGCTTGGAGCTACTAATGATTCTCTTTGCACTGATTTCTCAAGTCTTATGAGTAGGGAATTTGAGATGAGCTTAATGGGAGAATTGAACTTCTTTCTTGGACTGCATGTACAACGGATAGATAAAGGAATCTTTCTGCATCAAAACAATCATACTAAGGACTTGATTAACAAGTAAAAAATGTATCAGTCCAAAGTTACAAAAACTCCTATAAGTTCTACACTATCCTTAGATAAGGATCAAGCTGGTAAGAGTGTAAATCAGAAAGAGGATAGAGGTATGATTGGATCTTTTCTATATCTCACTGCTAGTAGACCAGACATTATTTTTAGTGTCTGTATGTGTGCAAGATTTCAATCTAATCCCAAAAAAGCCACATTTAACTGCTGTTACAAGAATATTCGATATCTAAATGATACCGAAGACTTAGGGTTTTGGTATTCAAAGTAGTCTAACTTTTCTCTTTGTGGATATTCAGATGCTGACTTTACAGGATATAAAGTAGACAATTCCTTGTCTCATCCCTAATTAGCTGGCATGCAAAGAAACATAAATTTGTGGCATTATCAACAGCTGAAGCTGAATATATAGCAGCTAGAGCATGCTGTTCACAATTGATGTGGATTTCCCAACAAATGAGGGATCTTGGATTTCATTTAAAAGAAATACCTATCAAATGTGACAACAACAGTGCTATTTCAATTACAAAAAATCTAGTTCAGCATTCCAGAACCAAGCACATAGATTTTAGACATCATTTCATCAGAGATCATGCTGAGAAATGTGATATTGTTCTTGAATTTGTTTCTACTAACAAGAAACTGGAAGATATATATTCACTAAAACACTGCCAGAAGAAAGACTTACAGCCCTCAGACTCGAGCTTGGTATGCTTAATAAGTAAGCATTGGTTTAGGGGGAGTATCGGGTAAGTTTAAAGTAAAGTGTTGTGTGTTTCAAAGTTTTGAACTTATTTTCAAAGCCTTGAAAATCGTTACAAAGCCTGGATGTTACTTGTTTCAGCATTATAGCTTTTCAAAGCCTTGAAATTCTTTCCAAAGCCTTGAAAATAAGTCCGTATGCTATTTAGTTAAAAATTGGATCTTTTAATAATGTGTGCTATCTCAGCAGATAATTGCTCAATATTGTATTTACTTTTTAAATTTATTTTCGTATAAATCATTTTTATTTTATTTCCTTTCCCACGTTACACACACACAAAAATTTGAATTTCATTCAAACTGAAAAGATCTCAAAGAGATTTGGAAATATTTCTATTTCCTTATCTAACTCTCTAGTATTTATCTTCTTTTGTATCTCTTTCTTCTCTATATCACTCCTGTCTATCTATTATGTACCCTCAAACCCTAATGAGAACAAGAAGAGAATCCCAAAGAATCAAGATGGTTGGAGGTTCAAAGGTGGTTTCAGAAAAGAAGAGGAAGACTGCAGAAGATGTGATTCAAACTATCAGTAGTGATTCTAGTTCCAGAACTCCTATTGAAGAAAAGGCTCATTCTCCTCCAACGAAGAAAAGAAAGAAAGATCTGACACCAACTTCCATCGAAAAGAGGAAGATGGTAGATTAGTTTGATCCAGAGAAACAGCCATAAGCACAAGTGGCTAGTCCAAAGAAGTTGAAGAATAAGAAACCTAGAGTTGCTGAAAAGGGAAAAGAAAAGGTTGTAAAGGTTGAACAAGAGAAAAGCACAGGCAAAGAACTGCAGATCTATTCATAAAAGCCTCAATCCCCTGGTAACAAACTTTCCAGCAAGTGGTTTATTTCTCAAACTGCTATAGGTTAGTGGTTAGCTGGTTTTGCTTGTACACCAGTAGCCTATTTTAGCATGGTTAGTGTTCACATGATGAAATCCATGAACCTGGAGTTTGTTAGGAGGCTGAAGAAAAGCTCTCTTTGGAAAGTTCTGAAACCTCCTGAATTTACCTACCCTGGGCTTACTAGGCTTTTTTATCTGAATATGATGCAATTCAAAACAACTGTTAACCTAGTGATTCAATCCAAAGTGGCTGGGATTACAATGGAGTTAGATCACTCTGAGTTTGCCAATGTCTTAGGATGCCCAAAGAGATACAACACTGAAAACTATCCCAACAAAGTTGAAGCTTTGAAACTGGCTAGGGAAGAATTCTTTCTACCTAATGTCTCCACCTCCTCTAAACATTTAACACACTAAGTGCTAACTGTTGAAGCCAAAGTCTTGTTCACAATCTTGATGAGGTGTGTAGTGCATAGGGAGAATTCAAAAGAGTTGCTAGCTGACAGGGTACTATATTTGATGTATTTGATCATGCATGGATATGAGATTGATCTTCCAACAATTGTAATGGAACACATGCTCTACTCCAACACCAAAGAAATAAAGCACCCTTTGCCTTATACTAATTTGATTTCTGTTTTCTTTCTTCACCTTGACCTTCCTATTGACAGAGAAGAAACCATTACCACTGGTTTCGAGATGCTTGATGAGAAAGCATTTGAGAGAATTGGTGTTATGAAAACTAGAGATGGTATATGGAAGTTATACTCTAATATGTCTTAGAGAATTTGCAATCTAAGAATTTTCCTAAACCTAAGGCCTTGACCCCTCCTTCAAACATACCCTCTCAACCTCAAGACCTCTCAATGGTGGTTCAAATACTTGATATTCTCGAGAAGGATATGGATGAGATGAAGGAAAGTCAGCATGAGTTTGGTACTGAATTCAAGAAAGTAAAGTAAATGGTTAAAAGTATCTTCAAGAGCATCAATGTACTTCATGTGGAAGAAGAGGTGTCTCAGGCTGCATAAGGATCAAAGAGGGATGCATAAGGTTCAACCAAAGATCTGTTCAGTGAGAATACAACTCAGGATGAGGCTACGGTGGTGGTGAACAAAGAAAAACAAGTTGTTCAGGAACAGGATGATGAAGAATAGGAACAAGATGATGCTAACAGTCCTGACTCTGGGATGGTGATCAAGGATCTCAAGAAGAATAAGAAGAAGGAGTCATTCCAGAGATAGTGATTGAAGAACAACTGTTTGAAGAAACTGGCGGTGCTGCAGATCAGGAAGAACAATAAGATGATGAGGGTGATGACGCAGATAGTGGAGAAGAAGATGTTGAGCCCAAGGGAGATGGAGACCCAACCCCTTAAATCTTGCCTCTTCTTTCTTTCTATTTCAAGGCCTTGAATCTCTATTCAAAGTCTTGAAAATCTCTATCTTTTCAAAAACATTTTTTACTCAGTTTTCCAAACTTTAATCCAATATTTTCTCATTCTTTTTTATGAAAGTTCGAAAGGGGGAGAAATTTAGGTGTTTATTAGTTTACTTCCAATACTTTTTATCTGGATTAGATATCTGGTTTAGATCAATAGGTTTTGCTAGACATTGATGTTTTACATTGTTGAAATAAGTTGGATTACTTGGATATCTGGTGTTACAGTTTATCATCATGAATTCTGTTATGATCTAATGATTATCTTTTGAAAATAATCGGTTCCCTAAAATAATTTTGGTTTTGTCTTTCATCAAGGGGGAGATTGTAAGTCCATCTTGTTCCAATAGCTTGAAACCGGTTGTCTATTTTAAGGCCTTGAAACTGGTTTCAAGGGTTTGAAACAAGAACAAGTGATACATCAGGAACTTAGGGGGAGTTTCTGATTTCATTACAGCTCCTGATCTCTTATGTTTGATTATATGTTATTTGATTATGAAAGACAAATCATATTACTACTCTAAACTATGATTAATTTATCTATTTGACTCAGTTTTTTCAGGGATATATAGTTTCCTTTGCAGGATTGTTTCCTAATCTATTTGAATGCAGGATGGAAATCAATCTTTCAAAGTTATTATTCACTTGATATGTTGTACCTAAAGCTTTCAAGCCTTCTAACAAACAAGATCAAGTCAGTATATTTCAACATAGTGAGAAACTAGCAATTGGGAGAGCTGTTAGAAGATTCAAAGACTTTCAGTTGAATTTTAGGAAATTTTGTTAATGAAGCTCCTGCATATCTTCAATTCAAACAAGCTGCATATAAGGAATTTTGAAGCAGAACATTCAGACACATTCAAACACTACAGCGGATTGACAAGTAACCATGAAGCAGATCTACATCACTCAATCAAATCATCTGAAGAACACTGCATTTTCACTGAAGACTTAGTTCTCGGTGTTCTTCTCTTCTGATCTTCATTTGTATATCATTTAGATAATACTTCCATTTCTTATTATTGTGGATTGTTAAAGGTGAACAATGTAGAATTATTGGTTAATCACTTATCTAGAGCAGGTACTGAATAGGTTCGTGAGAACCAAAAACTTGTAACAGAGTAAGGCATCTCTCTGTGCTTGAGATCTAGGGCTTAGCTTTTTATTAATAAGAACTGATTTGAAAATCCTGCAGTGATTAAGTCCCTGATGTAGAGACGTAGTTCCAAGTGGACTAGACTCTATAAATCACTGAGTCTCTTGAATTTACTTTGATGCACTTTTCTCACCTTATATACTGCTCAAAACATGTTTCAGTTCAAGGGCTTGAAACTCATTTCAAGGCCTTGAAAACTATCAGCTTTCTCTTTACTTTATGTTTTGATTCCAAGGACTTGAAACTCATTTCAAAGCATCGAAATACTTGATGCACTTCATGAACTTCTTCGAAACCACTCTTTTAGTCAAAGTTGCAAAAGTTTCCATATTCTATTAAACCCCCCCCCCCCCCCCATTCTAGAGTATTGATTCTATTGTCATTCATACATTACTGTCCTTCAAACTGCAAGAATTGTGGAAAGAGAGGACAACGAGCTTTTGAGTATCGATTCCCACCAGCAGGAAACCAGTAGTTGAACCAAGGCGGTGACTATCAGAGACCATCACAAAACAACTATCAAGGAAATCGCCAGATATACGGGAATCAGCAACTCGGAAACCAGCATAATGCATATGGGAATAGGAACATAGAAAACCGTAACTATTAGAATAATGGAGACAATGGATATGGAAGGCACCAAAACTACAACCAAGGGAATGCAGGACAGGATGGAGGCCAGAACCGCAACAACAATGCCGGTAAGGCAACTAACACTTACGGTGCTCGAAGCAACTGGAGCGCAAAATGGTTATGTGGGAAGGATAGCAGCAATGACAAGCTCTGAGGCGGAAGCTAATCATGAAGTAGTCACATGTACTTTCCTATAAACAACCACCTTTCATACTATTTGAATCTTGTGCCTCTTGTTCTTCTGTAGCCTCTACCTAGGACTAACGACCTATTCGGTCAGATACTAGGGGCTAGAGTTTTCAAAGATTGAAGTAAGTTCCGGGGGATGTCACCCCCGAAGGGGAGAGAATTCAACCCTTCGTTTAGTGCCAGTTCATGCTTAGTTCCCTTACAACGTAACCAAATGAGACCATGTCCACTTAAGTGATTATACGAAATTACGAATTGTTACCATATATGTGACATTACGTGCACTAAGTAATAATTAGGTGTTGTGTGAAATTTCTTGCTATATGATTTTAACTCTTATAATTAGTTGTTTTTTTGGATAATTTTAGTATTTCGGGTAATAGGTCTGACATTTAGCTTCAAGGACGAAGCTCTGCTTAAGGGGTGAGAATGTAATACCCCGTCTAATTAATAAGGGTAATTTTTTAATTTAAATCAAGAAAAAAAAAGTTCGGTTTAGAATTTTTGAGAAATGATTCGAGAAATTTCCAGAAATTAAAATTTTATTCGTAATAAAACTCGCGTGAGAATTTTGAAAGCTAAACAATAAGTAACTTGTGATGAAATAAAATTTGGTAATTTTTTTGTGTTTTTATAATTAAGAAATCCGGGTGAGATTTTGGAAAATGTTAGGTTAAAAATTCGAAGTTAAATCGCCTGTGCATCTCTATTTTAGTCGTGATTGCGTGTAAAACCACCGCGAGACTTTGTAGTTGTGTTGCACCCAATTATTCAAATTTGTGGTGGGCCCAACAATACCCTAACTTCCTCTTGAGTTTATCTTCTTCAAGACTTCTACTTATTCTTCTTCCTATTTTTCTTCGGCAATAATTTTTCCCCCGACACCGCTAACGTCACTTTCACCGCCACCTCTTCCACCTCTTCTCCTTCCTATATAACACACTTCTTCTCCTTTTTCCTAGTGACAGAACACAATCATCATCATCACCTTCCTATTCTCCAGCCACAACCAACACCATTGTGACCACCGTTCACCTCAAGTTCTCGAAATCTCTCTATTCTTCTCTTCTCTCTCTCCATCTCCCTTTCTCTCATTCACGAGCAGAACCAAAGAACAGCAGCAACAGCAGTGGCTAGAAGCCACCACCACCGCTGCTCCCTGACAAGAATCACCGAAGCCAACCACAACCACCTCGTTACCCCCTCTATTCTTCTCTCTTCCCCCCCTCTCTATCTCTCTCTCTCTCTACCTCTCAGTTGCGACCTGGTAGAAGAAAAAGAAGGAGTGTAAGAAGCAACATGACCAGTAGGAGCTGCAGAACCCGCTCCCGTCGTCGACGATCATATTTTCCGGCGAGACTTTGGCCCAACCAAACCGGATCTACCCAGATCTACAAATCAAACCTTCTCGACTCTAAAGAGTCCGACCAAGCTTCAGGAAGCTTCAAACGCAGCGAAGAACAACCGAAAAAGCTCCAGTCGAGTTCCCACTCTGGAAAACTCTTCGGCGACTCGACCCGCTCTGTTTCACACGTTTCTTCGATTGGGTAAGCTCTAAATCACCTCACGAGTTGTTTTTGTTAATCAAAATAATGTCTTAGGTATTGAATATGTGTTTAAATCAACCAATTTTAGAGTTCACATTTGGGGAGCTAAGTGTCTTTTAAAAGAGTTGCTTTCAAAAATTGGATTAGTTGCAGTTTCCATATTCCAAAATTTATCATTAATTGGATTTTCTTTCTAGTTTAGTTATTGTTATGTTAATTTATGTTTCAAATAATTTTAATAAATAAACACTTTAAAATAAAAAGTAATTATCGATTATCTTCATAAAAATAAGCTAATAACAACATCTGTGTGTGTGTGTGTGTGTATATATATGTGTATGTATATTTGAAAAACAATGTTGTTTATAGTTCGTTAAATTCCAAGTTTATTTAAATAAATGACTTAAAAATACATTAACAATCTTTTAATATCAAGAATATTTGTTTAAATCAAAATTGGGTATTTAAAAATAATATATTTGGCTAAAATAGCTCTCCTTGAACAATAACTATATTTTAGTATCATTAGTGATTGTAATTAAATAGTTTCTCTTTAAATAACACTTTCTTTTTATAATAATAATTTATACATGTTGTTCTACTTATTTAATATCGAATTTATTTCGAGAATATTTCTTTATATATGTGTACATTTAAATATATATAATTGCATTTCGTTTATGGGGTTAATTGGGGATCGTGAGAGAGTTATACCTAGTATTCGGCCTAGCCGAGCAGTTGTATAGGGCTAGTGTATTCGTTTGTTCAGAAAGAACACCGTTGTGACTACATATTTGTAAATTGTATGCGACGGGTTTGTGGACATAGGCTTTGTCGACATTCCTACGTAGTAGTTGCAAAATCAAATTTAGCTGAGTATACATGCCAAACATTGCGTGTAGCTTCCTTCGTGTCATAACACGAGTCTATTGATTGTCTCAGAATGTGTCTTGCAATATACATGCTTTACTTTGAGTTTTGTTTGTATTTTGAAATGGCTGCTTTAAAACTGTCACGAGATAAATAATAATCGGTAATAACGTAAAGTGGAAAGAGTTGTGCGGGGAACGTCACTCTTTATCATTTGGTTTGGTCGTTGTGGCTACGTCCACTCGACCCATGTTTATTTATTTAGCTCAGTTTTAATTTGACCCGAGTTCGCTCCTTGTACTCATTCCTTATGGGCGCAAGAACCCTGCTAGGGGGATGTCGATACTTAAGGTCTTGGTAGCTTGTGATGGGATATATTTGTGATGTGATTGGATTTTTCCCGTTCGACTCAAACTTAAAATGAAATTTCTGGTTGGAAGTTTATTGATGAGAAACTGAATCCTTGTGATTTCAGACTTGGATTATGGGAATTTACTGAAAATTCTCAGATGAGTATATTGGATTGGTTACTAGAAATTTTCCATAAATGTGACGGGAAATTCAGAATATTATATTCAACAATATTTTACTTCAAATATTGACTTTTTGATATCACTGGCTATAAGTCAGGCACTTGAAGATGATTGTTACTCAACTGTCTTTTTGCTTCCGCTGTATTCTTACTATTGTTCTACAAATAATCTCCATTATGTGTTTGACACGCTTTTATGTTGCTCATTCAGTATTTCAGTGCTGATTTTTGTAAAAACTGTGGTTCTTTTTTTCCTTCTCACCGCATGTCTAGGATACGGAACTACGGATTAGCGGATTACGAAACTCACGTAGAATGATAATGCCACGGGAAATCATCTAGTATTCTGGTCTATGTGTAATATAGCAATACTTGATGACATATGTAAGATACGCTGTGAAATGTTTAATAGTAAGGTAATATAATGGAAGTTTTGCTTTTGATATCCGCCAATAATTTTAGCAGCGCCCTCCCGGTCTCGCTCGCGCCGGATAAGGGGGTTGTTGTACATATTATCTCCGGTTTGGAGTTCCTGAAAGAGTCATTGAAAACAATGGGCATCCATTTCGAAGTGATGCTCTTCATAAGTTGTATGATAAGTACAACATCAAACCAAACCACTCTATAAGGTATCATGCTCCCGCCAACGGTCTAGTCGAGGACTTCAACAAGATTCTCAGCAAGATTATCAAGAAAATGGCGGATAAGAACAAGAAAACTTGGTCGGAGAAGAGACAAGAAGCCCTGTGGGCCTATCAGACTTCTTACAGAACAGCGACTCGTACTACACCGTATTCACTTGTCTTCGAAGGTGAGGCAGTCCTACCACTCGAAGTCCAAATGCCTTCCTTATGAGTGGCGGCGCAAGAGTCTCTTACTAAGGAAGAGCACGCCAAGTTAAGGTTGGCGGAGCTAGATACCTTGGATAAAAAGAGAATACATGCCCAACAAAATTTGGAGATGTATCAACAAAGGATGGTGAACACATTCAACAAGAGAGTACACCTCCGCTCGTTTAAGAAGGGGGACTTAGTTCTAATGGTCTGAACTCCAATCATAGTGACCAGAGGGAAAAAAGGGAAGCGGGAACCTAAATGGGAAGGACCTTACGTGATCGAGAAAGTTTACTCGAGTAGAGCATACTTGTTTGTCATAGTTGATGGGGAAAGGATTATACCACCTACTAATACAAGGTTCTCGAAGTGATAATATCCTTGATAAATGGTCAATTAGGCAAAAAATCAAAAAGGACCCCTAGGCAAATCCAGACCCAAGTCCACTAGGTTGAAAACCCGGAAGGGAGGCCTAACATGAAAATGGAAAAAATGACATGAGAGGTTGAAAACCTGAAAAGGCGGCCAAGCAAATTCTAAGGTCATTAAAAGAAATCAATGGGAACTACGTTCGACTTGAACCCGAGAGGGTAAGTAGGCAGCTCGACTTCTACATTCGAGTTCAATCCACCTCAAAAAGAAATTTCATGTTCCCCCAAATGAACTACGTTTGAAATGGGTTATATGCCGCTTGAAATCAACTTTGAAGTTCAGTCCACCTTCCTCAAATCTCCCATGCGAACATGTGTTCAGCCAAATATGCTTTCACATAATGAAAAGTGTTCTTACACCTAGAAAGCATTGCAGAGAAATCCTTAAACTCTTTGAAATGATACGCTTCAGTCTGTCCAAAGGGGTTAACCCAAAGTCCCAGAAGACACAAGCCGAAGAGTTCAACAAAGTTGTTGATCAAAAGTCCTAAAAGACACGTCGCAAGCAAGAAGCTCGAAGTCAAAAAGCATCTCAGCCCAAAAGGAGAAATTCCAGCAAGCAAGGCTCAAGTACAAAGAAATAAATGAATAAAAAATCTCAAAAGAAGAAAAGGGCTAAGAGAAGGGGTATATGATGAAGACCCTAAAGGACATCCACAAGGCCAAAGCATAAGTAAGGACTATTCAAGCCATGCATAGAGCTTCAAACATGATGGTGCCAAGTTTTCGTGATTTGCGCAAAATCTTCTTCCCTCTTTCACAAATCACGAGGGGTATTTGTTGTCACATAAATTTCGCCAGCAGATTAATATATATATATATATATATGCATATATTACATATAAATTTGTTTTAATTCTTAAAATGCAGAAAAGGGAATTTAAATAATCTGAATCTGAACTGTATTTGACTAACAAGTCAATGTCCAGATTCATCAACAGAAAAATAAGTTTATCTGTTGAATATCTGGAAAATCATGAAGATAAACTCTGATTAAAGAGATATATTCCATCCCTTATGTGCTAAACCTGGAGATAAGATCCAGAGATAAGAGGGATATCTGGAGATATGGGAATTTTATCTGCAAACAACCACCTGGAAACCTTTATAAATAAGAGGTTTCGTAAAAGTTGCGGAGGAATTTTGGCTGGAGAAAAAATACAGCAGAAAAAATAGAGAGAAGCAGAGAGAATACTCTGAGAAATTATACAGAGAGAAATATACTCAATTCTCTACACAAAGTGAGAAATATTCACTGGAAATTTGCAGAAAAAGGAAGTAGGAGACGAGGAGATAAAGAAGAAGTAATCTGCTAGCAATCTAATGCCACTTGCAGAGCATAGCAAAGTCAAAGTTCATACTAGAACATAATCTGCTGCCACCCCTACAGATGTTTTCCCCTCCTCCCTTCCCCATTCATAATGGTTTACCCACCTCTCCGCGTTAATCTGAATACCCATTACGACGACCCTCTTTATCGGCGTCGTCTCCTCCACCTCCCTCTCAACGGCATTAAGAACATACTCCCTCCGCCTCCCAAGCCGTGGGATAAAAGAAGGAGCGGAGTGATCATTGAAATCCCAACCCCACGCACTAGGCGAAGTGCAAACCTTTTTTTTGCCGCTAAAGATAGCAAAAAAAATCCCAGTGCGGTCTTTGAAGCCTATCCCCAGACTCTTTCGAGGATCGAATTTGGGTACTACATAACGGAGGCATGGAATAATCACTTTTTGGTTCATTTCAACCACGTCAGCGAGGCTAGTTCTATCGTGCCTGGTGGACCTTACTCCATTAAAGGTGCGCTCATTCTTGTCGACTACCAAGAGCCTCGCATCCCCTTACACATGGTTGAAATTCGACGTATGTCGATTTGGGTGCGCCTTGAGGGGATTCCCGACCGGTACTTCACCCAAAGCCACAAAAAAAACTTTGTCGTCCGTGGTGGGTTCACCCATTGCTGTCGATACCGCTGCATCCTCCCCACGCGAAAAACAAATATTGAGGGTGCAAGTTTGGATCCCCTTGGGGTTATCGGTCATAGGAGGGTTCTTCCTTCGACACAACGACAAAATTTCCTGGATCTCTTGCACATATGAGAAAGTGAACAACTTGTGTCCGGGATGCAAAAAGATTGGTCATATTGTGTCCTCTTGAAGAATGCGTACCTCTGTCGCTAAAAAAGATGTTGACCTTAGAATCAAAGATATTGCAAATCTCCTCGGTGTTTCGATCATATCGGACGAATCTGTCGCTCTCTACGACAACTATCTGAGGCTTTTTCACACCATCGATAGTTACATGCCTAGTTAGTCCCACAAAATTGTCATGCATGACCCCTATATCCTCCTGTGTGTCAATGAAAATGGCGCGGGGCCAAGTCGCAGACATCTACCTGCCGACACTTTCCGTCTCTGCTGCCACAACCGCCAGTTAACCCCTCGCTCAGCCCAGCCCACTCTTCCACAGAGTATCACACCTGCTCCCCCGATAACTACTTGGTAGACCCGGAACTCACCATAAACCTCTCTGCTCTGCAGAACCTCCATCTATACGAGCTTAACCCACCACTAGAAGACCCGAGAAATCCAATGAAGGCTTTCAATGGTCCAATTGATCAAGTTCATCCAATTCTCCAACCCCTACCATCCTTCCTGGAAAACAACCCCCAACTTCTACCTAACTTTGAAAACATCCTTGATGAATGGAATGATTGGTTGGGCCATGTTGAAATTCAAAACGCGCCCATCTCATCCGCCGGAATATCGACAGTGGGCAGCCAGATAAATTTTACCTTGCCGGAACTTGAATCCCTCCCCACACCCCCACTACTGTCGGTACTAGGCCAAGTCGACACTAGTTTTTGCCTCCTCAAACAAGATGGTATCTCTAACCCCATGGAAACAACCACGACAGCCCCTCCTTCGGATCCTACCGAACCAGTTGGAACCACCACACCTACTCCTTCTCGCGGTCTGGGGCGTAATGCAAGAATTAGAACCGGGGGTCTCCGCATGCCAACACGTGTTCATGTCTCTTCGGAAGATGACGTCGACTATCTCCGTCCCAAACACAGTCGAGCTATTGCCCCGAGAAGCATCGGGCCAGGAAATGCCGCAAAATAGAGAACAACCTGGTATCATCCCGTGTTTTTGAAATAGTGGACCCAAAGCCCATCACGTTAGCCCTTCCATACACTGATTCGTTTCCCTCTCAGAGCTCAAGGAAACGACGGATCATTGTCACTCGGCACGAAGTTGAATTTGATCTAGTCAACGGGGCAGCCACTGAACATGTCCTAGACTCGGTGCCTCTCTACGAACTCAGCCGAATGCTCAAAGGAAAAGGCCCATGGTGTGCTGGTCAAGCACGGGTTCATCCCTCTTCACCCCAAGAAGGATTCTAAGTTGAAATCGTAGAGGCACCGGACAACCCTCTACAATTCAAGGAGTGAAGTTTTTTGTTAAGGCAGCACAAGCCTGATCTGTTTTTTCTTTCAGAAAAAAAATGTAATGTCTGTAATCTTTCTTTTTTAGTCATTCTTTAGGTTTTGATAAGTCTTGTAGGTTTTATGCTTTAGGTTCTCGAGGTGGTCTTTGGGCGGGATGGCACTCGTCCCTTGAAATTGGTTTGTATTTCAATTGTAACTGGTACCTGCAGCTTCTTGTCAAAGATGTAGGAGGTTTTTTCTTGGTATCTCTTTCTATTTTACGGCATTCCTAGACACGAGGACCGTGCGGATGTGTTCAATATGCTGCTTCAAAGCATCATTTCGTGCCAAAAAAAACTCTTCATCATCATAGGAGACTTCAACCAAGTGGAAGACTATTCGGAAAAGGCAAGCTCAAGCTCGCGTCCTATCTTTGGCACGGATATTCTGCACAACTTCATCACCGAAGCTAAAATTTTACAACTTCAAAGCCAAGGGGTGTCCTTTAATTGGACAAAAGGCAGGCAAGGACCTCATTGCACTTTGAAAATCTCGACAAAGCCTATATGTCAACGGATCTCCAACTTGCCTTCCCCCTTATTTCCTTAGCGGCTCTTCAAATTCAATGCTCGGATCACAGTCCTCTTTAGTTTTTGGACATGCAAGGGTCCACGACCACATTTGTTAGAAAAACTCAATTCGAGTCTTCCTGAATCAAAGATCCCGAAGCTACCCAAATCTCAAAAAATGCTGGGGATAGGCCTACGCGACAGTCGACTTCTCACTCTTTCATGAGAAAACAAGAATTCACGATTTCTTGTCTTCAAAATTGGGCTAAGAACTCTAAGTCCAGCCTTAAAGCTAGACTTTTTAAAGTCCAGAATGATCTCCTATCAGCCCAAAGAAACATCGGCGGCGATGACATGCTCCAACTGCAAGTGTACAGCTGTCGGTGTAGTAATAAATTCCGGAAAACCGGGTTGTCGAACCCAAGAGACTTCTTGTAAATTAATTAGAATTTCTTAACCTTTTGTGGGCACAACACGTTGTTTGTTTGTCTAATGATACTAAAATGAAAAGAACAATATCCTCAATTAACCGAGTTGAATGGGTCACGATTAAAGAAGAATGATTTATAAAGTTACTAATAAGATGCAAAATACCGGGAATTCTCTCTAGGATCACTAAGGCTGATATGAGTTATGTTTTGATTCATGAAACACTAACATGTCTTCTATTATTAATCAAGCACTACACAACTCACCGAGTTACCAAACAAGTTGTCTATGTCTAAAATCGAATTTAAATCGAGTTACCAAACCTAATTCAATTTTAAGCATGCATTACGTTCATTATTCTACTTTATGATCCTAATCAACACTACCGAGTTACCAAGTAGTGATACAACTAGGTGAAAAGTTCAATTTACCGACTAAGACTCACGGAGTTACCGCGTGAATCCTAATTAAGAACAATCCTATGTTAGCTACGCGCAAGAAAGACAGAGATTTAACATAAACTTTTCATAATAATAGAAGAACATGCTTAATTAAGTTCAAAACATGAATCACAATCCCAAAACATCAAGTTCATATCAAACCCTAGCTACCAAACGAGAATTCCCAGCAAAAGAGGGTTTAGCTACGACAATACATGATCAAGATACAAAGTTTCATGATCATAAACCAAAAACTAGAGAGAGGGAAGAGAAAAGATCAAACAAAGCGTCTCCCAAACTCCCCGTAGCTCCAAGCACTTGTCTCCAACTCAAAGATACTGAAAAACTATGCCCTAACCCGTTCTAATATGTTTCCATAGTGTTTATAACGAGTTACAAGTAATTACACAAAAGCCCCAACGAATCTGCTGTTTCTGGCGATCTCTTCGTACGAAGACAATTCTCTTCGTACGAAGACCTTCGTAGGAAGAGTCTTCGTACGAATACCTTCGTAGGAAGAGTCTTCGTACGAAGACTTTTTCTCTTCGTAGGAAGACTTTTCCTTCCCAGATAGATACTGCAAGCTGTTTTAGGAAGACATTCTCAGCAACTCAAAATTTGGCTAAGTATAATCTCTTCGTACGATGAGAAGTCTGGGTCACCCAAAAATATTCTTTTCGAATAATTTCCGATTCCTTGCCCGCACTTTGCTTCCTTAAGTATCTCCTCGACCTCGAGACTTCTTTTATGCTATAAAACATTCCAAATTTCTGGGGAACCCTTCACTCATCAATTTAGCTCCTCGAAAGGCGTGTTTGGCATTTCCGGATGCTTTTGGCCGCATTTTATCTCTTTGAGCATCTTTTTTGACATAAATTTTTCGTCCGGACCCTGATAAATGTGATTTTTGCACTTTGGATTCCTTTTGCGATGTAGACTTCATCCATGTAGAGAAATCCCCGTTTCCAGACCATTTTCTCGTTTTTTTCTCAATTACTGCCCAATATTTGGCGAAAACATCCAAAACGCACCAAATTCGTCTTTTCTTCTATTCCGAAGCTCGTTTCTTCTCTCCACTTGATTCCCGCATGCGTAATTCCTGTCAAAAAACAACACGGACACTACCGCGAAGATCAAATGTGATAAATTATAAAAATCATACTCAAAACCATTAAGAAAAGCCCGGATTGTGCATTAAAGCTCAAAAACATCCAAAAGTGCTTTTTCTTCTCAAATTAGCCCAAAATCCATCACTTTGCACCGAAACTCACACAAATAACAATGTGAAACATACGTAGGATAAATCTTATTAAGGAGTTATCAAATACCCCCACACTTGCCATTTGCGCGTCCCGAGCAAAGTCTCATCTACTGCATTTAACTGTATATTAGCCGGCAAGACACAAACGACTCTAACATGACTCAAGAAACAACAAGCAGCAATATGATGCAAATGCAAATTCTAGACTCTATCTTAACACAACACACAAAGCGCTTTAAATCTTTCTTTTTGTTAAGATCAGGCAATCTCCCTCTCATCACTGAAAATCATCAAGCTCTCACTAATCCTTTTTGAAATTCATATACACGTAGCAAGAATTTCAAATAAAAATTTGATTTAGCGCAAAAGCTCACTCAGGCGTCCCCTTTCCTCCACCAATTCAAACCAAGACACAAGCACGTCCTAACCTTCATTGGGTCTAATTAAGTTCAAATTTCACTGTAGCCTTTCTTCGCCGAATCATCTGAGATTTTCAGACCCTCTTAGCCTTTATTGCGTTTGAATACAAATTGTCCCGGTGAAGGGAGTCACAACTCCTGTGAATAAGGCTTGACTCTAGTTTTCCTCTCTAAGCTCTAATTGAATGAAATCCAAATTTTCCCTGTGACCGGAAGCACATTAGGTTGTTTCTCCTTGAAGCACATTTTTTTCTTTTATTTTTCTTTTTACAGATTTTCTCATTTTCTTATCTTTCCTCCTCTGTTTTTACAACCGTGCAGTAGAGCAAAAAGAGCATGGGCTTTTTCGGTTAACTCTTGTGACCACCGTAAGGGATGGTGGTGTACGCCCCTCAACTTCACTTAGTCTGAGGCAACCGTACCACATGAAACCTGTAACACCCCTGATTCCCGAGAGAGTTCTTAGTGCAATATCAAGACTTTGGGGGCTAATTTGTAAATAGTTTGTCACGGCATTAAAGTGGGCATTTTGGAGTTTTAGCGATATTTGGACGTTGTTAGAATGATTTTGAAGCACTAGAAATGTTTGGGGTGGTTGTGCAATTCTCTGAAATTAAGTAGAAGCTCTAATTCTAGTTGTACCCCAAAGTTTAGAAAACTACACTTTCGCCCCCTATGCATGAGAGACACTTGTCCAATTCAATTTGATACCTCACTAGATGAGGAGTCAACACCTCCAACCTCTCCCCCTCTCCATCAGCAGAATTTGGAGAAAAAAAAAAAACACCTCTCTCACTCCTCTTCCTTCTTTCTTCAACATCATCCTCCACACAACCAAGGAACCACCACAACCAACATTGCACCTCCTTCGTTCCCCTCTCTCTTTCCGACCTGCTATGGTGGGAGATTACCCATGACTAGGGGAGTAAAAGCCCCCAAGTAATTCGTCGAATGATCAAGTAACGAGGTCGGAATCCCGTTTTCAAGACGAAGAACCCTAGCCCTTAATCCGTCAAATTCGCCTTCCTCGTTGTAATTCAGTGGTAATAAGCCCCATATTCTTGATCCTCATCTCTAGGCGAGCTTAACGACACCAAGAACACGTTCTAACTCGCCGGATTCGCGACCAGCCGCCGGATTTTGCAGATCCCGTCGCCGGCAAAGCACCGAGCGGCGAAAGAGAGGTAACTCTCTTGTTTCTTCATCGTTTTCAGTGATTCTTGCGTCTTTGTGATCCCAAGACCTTCTATAATCCTTCTAGGACACTGAAAACAACCCAGAAATTGCTGGGAATTCGTGAAGCGTCGGAAACTAGGCGGCAAAGTCGCCGGATTCCTCCATGGCCGCCGGAGAGTGATGCAACAAGGTATCTCTCTCATTTCTTCACCGTTTTTCGAGTTTCTTGCACCAAAATCATCCCTACAGCATCTAGAATGCATTAGAATCATCCAAACCTGCCCAGATTTCGGTTATATTCGAGTTTGATTTCACTTTTCACACATGGTTCGTTTTTCCGTCATGCATAAACAGCCTCTGTTCAAACGATCATATCTCTCTCGTTTTTCATCCGTTTTGTGCGATTCTGGACTTTCTGGAAACCTCAGACAATTGGCTACAACTTTCGTGTTTTAAATTTTGTCAAATTCGGTCTCTAAACCACCTAAAAATCGAGTTGAAGTCGCTGCGTTTTGTGTTGTTGAATCTGTCCAAATGCAGAATTTTTTTTCTAAGTGTTGAAATCCTAGTTTTCACCCAACTTTCAACTCTTGTATCTTCCTCGTTTTTAATCCGTTTTGGACGATTCTTAGCTTTCTGGAAAGCCTGGACATAGCTCTACAACTCTCATTAAGATTTCTTTGTTTGATTTCAAGTCTAACCTGTCTAAATTTGGCCTTGAATAGGGCTGGTTTGATGTGTTCTTGGCTGTGAGTGCTCAAATTTTTTCTAAGTATAGAAGGATATGGTGAAACATCCATTTTGTAACCCTTGTATCTTCTTCAAAACTTAATGAAATTTAGATCTGTTTTCTCCTACGTAAAGCTGGTGTATAATACTTCATTTCATCGTCTCTGGGTCATCTTCAAATTTATAACGGATTTCTCACAAAACGAGTCTAAAGTTGCTAGTTTGAACTCGCGAAGCACAAGTGAATTTTTCTAAGTGTTGAATCGGAATTTTTGTCCAACTTTGAGTAGCGATATCTCTTTGAATACTTGGAGTTTTTGGGAGTTCAAATATGTTCTGGAATCCTTGAACTATCGTCTTCAAAACCCTATTCTCAGATTTTCAATTGTCCCCCTCAATTGATTACAAATCAGCTCTAAAGTTGACTAGTTGAGTCGATTCTCTTCTATATTTGACTTTTGAATTCGACACTCTAAATGACATTTCTAGCCTTAGTGTTCTTCACGAAACTTGCTCGTATTCATATTCTGAGTCTAAATATCATGTTTGACCAAGTTTGATTTTCCGGAAACCCTAGTTTGACTGAACTGTATAGGAGGGGCAAAATAGTCATTTCACTTAAACTTTGAATTGAGGTTAGTTTAGTAACTTGGAGTTTGTCCGCATGTCTTGTATGCATGTTTGGAGTACTTGTATGCAATTCTCGGCTAATGTTGACCAAGTCAAATGTTGGGGTCTTTTTGCAGTTTTACTAAACTTCGAGGGCCTATGTGCAATTAATTAAAACTTTGCATTTGAACAAAGTTAATGTTTTGAGACCAACAACCTGACTTAGAAGGATACTTGGAGCCTTAAGAATGAATTATTTGACTCGGGAGTTATCAAATCAATGGTGGGGGGTCTTTCTGTAATTTTAGCAAACTTTAGGGGCCTAAGTGTAATTTACTGAAAGTTGTAGATCTCAATGCTAAGTTCATATGGATGAGTTAAGAGTCATTCTTGGATGTTGTTGGGCCAGTATGAGTGTAATATGGGGTCCAGGCACAATCAGGGACTGTACTGGACAGTTTCAAAGTATTAGGGACATTTTGGTCAAGTTAGCTTGCGTGACCTGCATTTTATTGCATTCTTGCATAAAACCTCATATAGAGGATATATGCTAATAGGTTGTATACTTTACTTGTGTATATCCAGCCATTATTAAGGATCGTTCGAAGTAGACGTACGTTATCGTGTTGCTGCATTTCCTGTGAGACTCGGAGACGAGTGTTGTAGGAGTGCTAGTGTTGCTTTGCGCATTTCATGGCTCAGAGGTAAGTACATATGTACGGCCTTTTTATATCAAAATCTGCTTATATGATTGATGTTTCAAATGAATGTTCGCTATATGAAATAGTATGAGAATGCATGTTTTCCACTCGAAGTTGTTAAACTATTTTATTCATATCCCTTGAGAACTCTGGAAAATTTCTTCCGAACTGTTGATATCTGATTCTGTTTATGTGAAAGAGAAGAAATAAAATACCTCTAATAGACTTAGGACGATGTACAGAGTACTGTTATTAATGGGAGGCGTCAAGCGATCCTCCATTTTCTTATGGCTAAGACCATTGAAGCAATGCTTCTTATTATTGGATAGAACGTCAATGTTCAAAAATCCGCCCCCGATGAGCCAAAATGTATCAAGATATTGAGGCCAAGGGGTTTATAGAGCTATAGAGCGCTACTTATACTTGTAAGGGTCACTACGGTATAGGGGTGTCGACACTTAAGGCCTTTTAGCTAATGTTATGAGCGGGGTTGACGAATGGGCTCCCTTAACGCTCGGGTGAAATAGGGTTTGATAGACCCTAGAAGGAACCCTTAGTAGTTATTTCGTGATCCCTCTGTTTACATCGATCCTGCTGGTGGCTCTTGACACGCCTCAGCTAAATTAAACTGTTGATTGAAGTCGAAATTCAAAATTGGCTACCTATTAATGTTGTTTGTGGCTCTTGATATGCCCTTATTGATTTGAAATGAACTGTAAATCTTGGCTACTCATGAAGTACTATCGTTATCAGTTCAAATGAACTTGTTTACTCTGGATATTTTACCAACTACTCGTGGTTTCTCAATGTTATTAAATTGAGAGGTTTTGTTACTCGTTTACTTCCAGTTGTTCCAAATTCTCCAACATGATAGCTTTACTATTTAAATCTTCTAATTTGTTTCAACTCATGCTTCCGTGCCACTCGATGCTTTACATGTCGTAGTATGTATTTACTCAGTTTTTACTGATTATTTCTTCAAAACTGCGTCGGCATTTGCCATTTTAAAACCGCAGGTCGTCAATCAAAGAGGGGGATGGGAACGCTGGAACGAGACGAAGAAGTTTAGCTTAAGTCAGATCACTTAGTAGATCACACACGATTTGTTTCAGTTTGTATTTTTTTTTTATCGAAATTTTGTTATGTACTTTAACCGAAATGTAAACGTAATAGCTAATAATCTACTTTTGGTTATCGATTGTCGCGTTAACCCTGAACCGAGATCCCGGGTCGTCTCAGATGGTATCAGAGCATCGGTTCTCCGGTTAAAGTGACTTTTCGATTTCCATTAGTAGGGAATAAGAAAGATAACACGTTTTCAAAATTGTAAAATTGATTAGGATAACCAAATTTGCTAATAACAAAGTAAACAAGCCGTCGGGGAGTTTGGGTACTTACGTATTATGAAACTCGAATTGTACCGTATATGTTGATTAAATATTAATGACTATTTGAGATGTTCATGCAAAGTTTAGTTACCTATTTACAGGCGCAATATTTATGTGACATGCCTATTTATATCGAATTGTTTGACGTAGTTGTGTGATGCGTATCTTTGATTCTTTATTTTTGTAAGTAATTTCTCGACGAGAGAGTAACGGCGTTGTGACTTAGAAGACCCCGAGACAATTCTTTCGCACCTACGAGTGACAAACCTTAAAACATTAGTTTAAATTTTGTTTATTTTGAGTTAATTTGACATGGTTATTTTCCAAATTAGAAAGTTTTGAAAATAAAGTATTTATTACAAAAAAAAAAATGATTTCTGAAAATTATTGACGTTTTAAGCTACCAAATGCCAAGTGATATGGACCGCTTTGTTTATCAGTCCGCTGGCGCGACTCTTAGTACGACGGTACAATAAGTTGTACCCGCTGTGTAGACTAAGTTGGAACATTTGAAGCACATGCGAGTTGTGTTAGAGAGGCACGTTGTGTGACGACACACAGTGTCCTTTCTCCCTCGTATGCGTGGAACACTTTAGGTGATTGGTTTATCTAACCTTATAAAGGTAAGACAACATTTTTAACGCGTATGATTCAAGCAGAACGACATATTAGTCTTGATAAAAGTATTTGTCTAAAATTTTCGATATTTGTATAAATTCTAGCAAATTTTTGAGTCGTTTCTGAAATTGAGAACTTGTAACTTCCAAAATCTTGTTTCGAACTTTTACTTAAACTAATCATATACGAGACCCAATTGTGGTGCGAGTCTAGGCGGGATAGTAGTATAGACCCATAATAGACCCCGTCATGCGGAGGGTGAGAATGAGAATTTTTTTTCCGGTTAAGGTGTTTCTAGTTGACCAACTAAGGAAGCCATCTTTTGGGAGCAGAACATTCGACGAGAGCAGTTTAGGTACTTGTCTAGCTAAGTCAAATAGACTGAGTCACTGTGCTGCATTTTATATATGTGGGTAAGTATAGTGTGAGATCTTCGGGGACGAAGATTCTTTTAAGGTGGGTAGATTGTAACACCCCTGATTCCCGAGAGAGTTCTTAGTGCAATATCAAGACTTTGGGGGCTAATTTGTAAATAGTTTGTCACGGCATTAAAGTGGGTATTTTGGAGTTTTAGCGATATTTGGACGTTGTTAGAATGATTTTGAAGCACTAGAAATGTTTGGGGTGGTTGTGCAATTCTCTGAAATTAAGTAGAAGCTCTAATTCTAGTTGTACCCCAAAGTTTAGAAAACTACACTTTCGCCCCCTATGCATGAGAGACACTTGTCCAATTCAATTTGATACCTCACTAGATGAGGAGTCAACACCTCCAACCTCTCCCCCTCTCCATCAGCAGAATTTGGAGGAAAAAAAAAACACCTCTCTCACTCCTCTTCCTTCTTTCTTCAACATCATCCTCCACACAACCAAGGAACCACCACAACCAACATTGCACCTCCTTCGTTCCCCTCTCTCTTTCCGACCTGCTATGGTGGGAGATTACCCATGACTAGGGGAGTAAAAGCCCCCAAGTAATTCGTCGAATGATCAAGTAACGAGGTCGGAATCCCGTTTTCAAGACGAAGAACCCTAGCCCTTAATCCGTCAAATTCGCCTTCCTCGTTGTAATTCAGTGGTAATAAGCCCCATATTCTTGATCCTCATCTCTAGGCGAGCTTAACGACACCAAGAACACGTTCTAACTCGCCGGATTCGCGACCAGCCGCCGGATTTTGCAGATCCCGTCGCCGGCAAAGCACCGAGCGGCGAAAGAGAGGTAACTCTCTTGTTTCTTCATCGTTTTCAGTGATTCTTGCGTCTTTGTGATCCCAAGACCTTCTATAATCCTTCTAGGACACTGAAAACAACCCAGAAATTGCTGGGAATTCGTGAAGCGTCGGAAACTAGGCGGCAAAGTCGCCGGATTCCTCCATGGCCGCCGGAGAGTGATGCAACAAGGTATCTCTCTCATTTCTTCACCGTTTTTCGAGTTTCTTGCACCAAAATCATCCCTACAGCATCTAGAATGCATTAGAATCATCCAAACCTGCCCAGATTTCGGTTATATTCGAGTTTGATTTCACTTTTCACACATGGTTCGTTTTTCCGTCATGCATAAACAGCCTCTGTTCAAACGATCATATCTCTCTCGTTTTTCATCCGTTTTGTGCGATTCTGGACTTTCTGGAAACCTCAGACAATTGGCTACAACTTTCGTGTTTTAAATTTTGTCAAATTCGGTCTCTAAACCACCTAAAAATCGAGTTGAAGTCGCTGCGTTTTGTGTTGTTGAATCTGTCCAAATGCAGAATTTTTTTTCTAAGTGTTGAAATCCTAGTTTTCACCCAACTTTCAACTCTTGTATCTTCCTCGTTTTTAATCCGTTTTGGACGATTCTTAGCTTTCTGGAAAGCCTGGACATAGCTCTACAACTCTCATTAAGATTTCTTTGTTTGATTTCAAGTCTAACCTGTCTAAATTTGGCCTTGAATAGGGCTGGTTTGATGTGTTCTTGGCTGTGAGTGCTCAAATTTTTTCTAAGTATAGAAGGATATGGTGAAACATCCATTTTGTAACCCTTGTATCTTCTTCAAAACTTAATGAAATTTAGATCTGTTTTCTCCTACGTAAAGCTGGTGTATAATACTTCATTTCATCGTCTCTGGGTCATCTTCAAATTTATAACGGATTTCTCACAAAACGAGTCTAAAGTTGCTAGTTTGAACTCGCGAAGCACAAGTGAATTTTTCTAAGTGTTGAATCGGAATTTTTGTCCAACTTTGAGTAGCGATATCTCTTTGAATACTTGGAGTTTTTGGGAGTTCAAATATGTTCTGGAATCCTTGAACTATCGTCTTCAAAACCCTATTCTCAGATTTTCAATTGTCCCCCTCAATTGATTACAAATCAGCTCTAAAGTTGACTAGTTGAGTCGATTCTCTTCTATATTTGACTTTTGAATTCGACACTCTAAATGACATTTCTAGCCTTAGTGTTCTTCACGAAACTTGCTCGTATTCATATTCTGAGTCTAAATATCATGTTTGACCAAGTTTGATTTTCCGGAAACCCTAGTTTGACTGAACTGTATAGGAGGGGCAAAATAGTCATTTCACTTAAACTTTGAATTGAGGTTAGTTTAGTAACTTGGAGTTTGTCCGCATGTCTTGTATGCATGTTTGGAGTACTTGTATGCAATTCTCGGCTAATGTTGACCAAGTCAAATGTTGGGGTCTTTTTGCAGTTTTACTAAACTTCGAGGGCCTATGTGCAATTAATTAAAACTTTGCATTTGAACAAAGTTAATGTTTTGAGACCAACAACCTGACTTAGAAGGATACTTGGAGCCTTAAGAATGAATTATTTGACTCGGGAGTTATCAAATCAATGGTGGGGGGTCTTTCTGTAATTTTAGCAAACTTTAGGGGCCTAAGTGTAATTTACTGAAAGTTGTAGATCTCAATGCTAAGTTCATATGGATGAGTTAAGAGTCATTCTTGGATGTTGTTGGGCCAGTATGAGTGTAATATGGGGTCCAGGCACAATCAGGGACTGTACTGGACAGTTTCAAAGTATTAGGGACATTTTGGTCAAGTTAGCTTGCGTGACCTGCATTTTATTGCATTCTTGCATAAAACCTCATATAGAGGATATATGCTAATAGGTTGTATACTTTACTTGTGTATATCCAGCCATTATTAAGGATCGTTCGAAGTAGACGTACGTTATCGTGTTGCTGCATTTCCTGTGAGACTCGGAGACGAGTGTTGTAGGAGTGCTAGTGTTGCTTTGCGCATTTCATGGCTCAGAGGTAAGTACATATGTACGGCCTTTTTATATCAAAATCTGCTTATATGATTGATGTTTCAAATGAATGTTCGCTATATGAAATAGTATGAGAATGCATGTTTTCCACTCGAAGTTGTTAAACTATTTTATTCATATCCCTTGAGAACTCTGGAAAATTTCTTCCGAACTGTTGATATCTGATTCTGTTTATGTGAAAGAGAAGAAATAAAATACCTCTAATAGACTTAGGACGATGTACAGAGTACTGTTATTAATGGGAGGCGTCAAGCGATCCTCCATTTTCTTATGGCTAAGACCATTGAAGCAATGCTTCTTATTATTGGATAGAACGTCAATGTTCAAAAATCCGCCCCCGATGAGCCAAAATGTATCAAGATATTGAGGCCAAGGGGTTTATAGAGCTATAGAGCGCTACTTATACTTGTAAGGGTCACTACGGTATAGGGGTGTCGACACTTAAGGCCTTTTAGCTAATGTTATGAGCGGGGTTGACGAATGGGCTCCCTTAACGCTCGGGTGAAATAGGGTTTGATAGACCCTAGAAGGAACCCTTAGTAGTTATTTCGTGATCCCTCTGTTTACATCGATCCTGCTGGTGGCTCTTGACACGCCTCAGCTAAATTAAACTGTTGATTGAAGTCGAAATTCAAAATTGGCTACCTATTAATGTTGTTTGTGGCTCTTGATATGCCCTTATTGATTTGAAATGAACTGTAAATCTTGGCTACTCATGAAGTACTATCGTTATCAGTTCAAATGAACTTGTTTACTCTGGATATTTTACCAACTACTCGTGGTTTCTCAATGTTATTAAATTGAGAGGTTTTGTTACTCGTTTACTTCCAGTTGTTCCAAATTCTCCAACATGATAGCTTTACTATTTAAATCTTCTAATTTGTTTCAACTCATGCTTCCGTGCCACTCGATGCTTTACATGTCGTAGTATGTATTTACTCAGTTTTTACTGATTATTTCTTCAAAACTGCGTCGGCATTTGCCATTTTAAAACCGCAGGTCGTCAATCAAAGAGGGGGATGGGAACGCTGGAACGAGACGAAGAAGTTTAGCTTAAGTCAGATCACTTAGTAGATCACACACGATTTGTTTCAGTTTGTATTTTTTTTTTATCGAAATTTTGTTATGTACTTTAACCGAAATGTAAACGTAATAGCTAATAATCTACTTTTGGTTATCGATTGTCGCGTTAACCCTGAACCGAGATCCCGGGTCGTCTCAGATGGTATCAGAGCATCGGTTCTCCGGTTAAAGTGACTTTTCGATTTCCATTAGTAGGGAATAAGAAAGATAACACGTTTTCAAAATTGTAAAATTGATTAGGATAACCAAATTTGCTAATAACAAAGTAAACAAGCCGTCGGGGAGTTTGGGTACTTACGTATTATGAAACTCGAATTGTACCGTATATGTTGATTAAATATTAATGACTATTTGAGATGTTCATGCAAAGTTTAGTTACCTATTTACAGGCGCAATATTTATGTGACATGCCTATTTATATCGAATTGTTTGACGTAGTTGTGTGATGCGTATCTTTGATTCTTTATTTTTGTAAGTAATTTCTCGACGAGAGAGTAACGGCGTTGTGACTTAGAAGACCCCGAGACAATTCTTTCGCACCTACGAGTGACAAACCTTAAAACATTAGTTTAAATTTTGTTTATTTTGAGTTAATTTGACATGGTTATTTTCCAAATTAGAAAGTTTTGAAAATAAAGTATTTATTACAAAAAAAAAATGATTTCTGAAAATTATTGACGTTTTAAGCTACCAAATGCCAAGTGATATGGACCGCTTTGTTTATCAGTCCGCTGGCGCGACTCTTAGTACGACGGTACAATAAGTTGTACCCGCTGTGTAGACTAAGTTGGAACATTTGAAGCACATGCGAGTTGTGTTAGAGAGGCACGTTGTGTGACGACACACAGTGTCCTTTCTCCCTCGTATGCGTGGAACACTTTAGGTGATTGGTTTATCTAACCTTATAAAGGTAAGACAACATTTTTAACGCGTATGATTCAAGCAGAACGACATATTAGTCTTGATAAAAGTATTTGTCTAAAATTTTCGATATTTGTATAAATTCTAGCAAATTTTTGAGTCGTTTCTGAAATTGAGAACTTGTAACTTCCAAAATCTTGTTTCGAACTTTTACTTAAACTAATCATATACGAGACCCAATTGTGGTGCGAGTCTAGGCGGGATAGTAGTATAGACCCATAATAGACCCCGTCATGCGGAGGGTGAGAATGAGAATTTTTTTTCCGGTTAAGGTGTTTCTAGTTGACCAACTAAGGAAGCCATCTTTTGGGAGCAGAACATTCGACGAGAGCAGTTTAGGTACTTGTCTAGCTAAGTCAAATAGACTGAGTCACTGTGCTGCATTTTATATATGTGGGTAAGTATAGTGTGAGATCTTCGGGGACGAAGATTCTTTTAAGGTGGGTAGATTGTAACACCCCTGATTCCCGAGAGAGTTCTTAGTGCAATATCAAGACTTTGGGGGCTAATTTGTAAATAGTTTGTCACGGCATTAAAGTGGGTATTTTGGAGTTTTAGCGATATTTGGACGTTGTTAGAATGATTTTGAAGCACTAGAAATGTTTGGGGTGGTTGTGCAATTCTCTGAAATTAAGTAGAAGCTCTAATTCTAGTTGTACCCCAAAGTTTAGAAAACTACACTTTCGCCCCCTATGCATGAGAGACACTTGTCCAATTCAATTTGATACCTCACTAGATGAGGAGTCAACACCTCCAACCTCTCCCCCTCTCCATCAGCAGAATTTGGAGGAAAAAAAAAACACCTCTCTCACTCCTCTTCCTTCTTTCTTCAACATCATCCTCCACACAACCAAGGAACCACCACAACCAACATTGCACCTCCTTCGTTCCCCTCTCTCTTTCCGACCTGCTATGGTGGGAGATTACCCATGACTAGGGGAGTAAAAGCCCCCAAGTAATTCGTCGAATGATCAAGTAACGAGGTCGGAATCCCGTTTTCAAGACGAAGAACCCTAGCCCTTAATCCGTCAAATTCGCCTTCCTCGTTGTAATTCAGTGGTAATAAGCCCCATATTCTTGATCCTCATCTCTAGGCGAGCTTAACGACACCAAGAACACGTTCTAACTCGCCGGATTCGCGACCAGCCGCCGGATTTTGCAGATCCCGTCGCCGGCAAAGCACCGAGCGGCGAAAGAGAGGTAACTCTCTTGTTTCTTCATCGTTTTCAGTGATTCTTGCGTCTTTGTGATCCCAAGACCTTCTATAATCCTTCTAGGACACTGAAAACAACCCAGAAATTGCTGGGAATTCGTGAAGCGTCGGAAACTAGGCGGCAAAGTCGCCGGATTCCTCCATGGCCGCCGGAGAGTGATGCAACAAGGTATCTCTCTCATTTCTTCACCGTTTTTCGAGTTTCTTGCACCAAAATCATCCCTACAGCATCTAGAATGCATTAGAATCATCCAAACCTGCCCAGATTTCGGTTATATTCGAGTTTGATTTCACTTTTCACACATGGTTCGTTTTTCCGTCATGCATAAACAGCCTCTGTTCAAACGATCATATCTCTCTCGTTTTTCATCCGTTTTGTGCGATTCTGGACTTTCTGGAAACCTCAGACAATTGGCTACAACTTTCGTGTTTTAAATTTTGTCAAATTCGGTCTCTAAACCACCTAAAAATCGAGTTGAAGTCGCTGCGTTTTGTGTTGTTGAATCTGTCCAAATGCAGAATTTTTTTTCTAAGTGTTGAAATCCTAGTTTTCACCCAACTTTCAACTCTTGTATCTTCCTCGTTTTTAATCCGTTTTGGACGATTCTTAGCTTTCTGGAAAGCCTGGACATAGCTCTACAACTCTCATTAAGATTTCTTTGTTTGATTTCAAGTCTAACCTGTCTAAATTTGGCCTTGAATAGGGCTGGTTTGATGTGTTCTTGGCTGTGAGTGCTCAAATTTTTTCTAAGTATAGAAGGATATGGTGAAACATCCATTTTGTAACCCTTGTATCTTCTTCAAAACTTAATGAAATTTAGATCTGTTTTCTCCTACGTAAAGCTGGTGTATAATACTTCATTTCATCGTCTCTGGGTCATCTTCAAATTTATAACGGATTTCTCACAAAACGAGTCTAAAGTTGCTAGTTTGAACTCGCGAAGCACAAGTGAATTTTTCTAAGTGTTGAATCGGAATTTTTGTCCAACTTTGAGTAGCGATATCTCTTTGAATACTTGGAGTTTTTGGGAGTTCAAATATGTTCTGGAATCCTTGAACTATCGTCTTCAAAACCCTATTCTCAGATTTTCAATTGTCCCCCTCAATTGATTACAAATCAGCTCTAAAGTTGACTAGTTGAGTCGATTCTCTTCTATATTTGACTTTTGAATTCGACACTCTAAATGACATTTCTAGCCTTAGTGTTCTTCACGAAACTTGCTCGTATTCATATTCTGAGTCTAAATATCATGTTTGACCAAGTTTGATTTTCCGGAAACCCTAGTTTGACTGAACTGTATAGGAGGGGCAAAATAGTCATTTCACTTAAACTTTGAATTGAGGTTAGTTTAGTAACTTGGAGTTTGTCCGCATGTCTTGTATGCATGTTTGGAGTACTTGTATGCAATTCTCGGCTAATGTTGACCAAGTCAAATGTTGGGGTCTTTTTGCAGTTTTACTAAACTTCGAGGGCCTATGTGCAATTAATTAAAACTTTGCATTTGAACAAAGTTAATGTTTTGAGACCAACAACCTGACTTAGAAGGATACTTGGAGCCTTAAGAATGAATTATTTGACTCGGGAGTTATCAAATCAATGGTGGGGGGTCTTTCTGTAATTTTAGCAAACTTTAGGGGCCTAAGTGTAATTTACTGAAAGTTGTAGATCTCAATGCTAAGTTCATATGGATGAGTTAAGAGTCATTCTTGGATGTTGTTGGGCCAGTATGAGTGTAATATGGGGTCCAGGCACAATCAGGGACTGTACTGGACAGTTTCAAAGTATTAGGGACATTTTGGTCAAGTTAGCTTGCGTGACCTGCATTTTATTGCATTCTTGCATAAAACCTCATATAGAGGATATATGCTAATAGGTTGTATACTTTACTTGTGTATATCCAGCCATTATTAAGGATCGTTCGAAGTAGACGTACGTTATCGTGTTGCTGCATTTCCTGTGAGACTCGGAGACGAGTGTTGTAGGAGTGCTAGTGTTGCTTTGCGCATTTCATGGCTCAGAGGTAAGTACATATGTACGGCCTTTTTATATCAAAATCTGCTTATATGATTGATGTTTCAAATGAATGTTCGCTATATGAAATAGTATGAGAATGCATGTTTTCCACTCGAAGTTGTTAAACTATTTTATTCATATCCCTTGAGAACTCTGGAAAATTTCTTCCGAACTGTTGATATCTGATTCTGTTTATGTGAAAGAGAAGAAATAAAATACCTCTAATAGACTTAGGACGATGTACAGAGTACTGTTATTAATGGGAGGCGTCAAGCGATCCTCCATTTTCTTATGGCTAAGACCATTGAAGCAATGCTTCTTATTATTGGATAGAACGTCAATGTTCAAAAATCCGCCCCCGATGAGCCAAAATGTATCAAGATATTGAGGCCAAGGGGTTTATAGAGCTATAGAGCGCTACTTATACTTGTAAGGGTCACTACGGTATAGGGGTGTCGACACTTAAGGCCTTTTAGCTAATGTTATGAGCGGGGTTGACGAATGGGCTCCCTTAACGCTCGGGTGAAATAGGGTTTGATAGACCCTAGAAGGAACCCTTAGTAGTTATTTCGTGATCCCTCTGTTTACATCGATCCTGCTGGTGGCTCTTGACACGCCTCAGCTAAATTAAACTGTTGATTGAAGTCGAAATTCAAAATTGGCTACCTATTAATGTTGTTTGTGGCTCTTGATATGCCCTTATTGATTTGAAATGAACTGTAAATCTTGGCTACTCATGAAGTACTATCGTTATCAGTTCAAATGAACTTGTTTACTCTGGATATTTTACCAACTACTCGTGGTTTCTCAATGTTATTAAATTGAGAGGTTTTGTTACTCGTTTACTTCCAGTTGTTCCAAATTCTCCAACATGATAGCTTTACTATTTAAATCTTCTAATTTGTTTCAACTCATGCTTCCGTGCCACTCGATGCTTTACATGTCGTAGTATGTATTTACTCAGTTTTTACTGATTATTTCTTCAAAACTGCGTCGGCATTTGCCATTTTAAAACCGCAGGTCGTCAATCAAAGAGGGGGATGGGAACGCTGGAACGAGACGAAGAAGTTTAGCTTAAGTCAGATCACTTAGTAGATCACACACGATTTGTTTCAGTTTGTATTTTTTTTTTATCGAAATTTTGTTATGTACTTTAACCGAAATGTAAACGTAATAGCTAATAATCTACTTTTGGTTATCGATTGTCGCGTTAACCCTGAACCGAGATCCCGGGTCGTCTCAAAACCAATCTAATTAGAAAGCTAATTAGCTTCCATTTGAGTAGGAAGTGCCGTAGTAGGGATTTTTCGCCGAAGGTCCACCCCAGATCAACAAGAGACCACAAGTTTCCACTTGCAAACAGAATATTCAGCTACAAGCAAAACTCAATCTAATTAGCAAGCTATAGGAAACTTAGGTATACTTTACATGTCCTTCTTTCACAACTTCCGAAAATTCCCGGGACATCCTTAGTGAAACATCTACACAAAGTATTAAAGAATAAAAAATTCCCTATTACGGCACTTCCTACTCAAAAGGATTCATTCACTAAGGTCTCTACAGACTTTCTGAATAATCTTAAGATTGTAAAACTAGGGTTTGAGATACTAGATTCCAGGATCCCCTAGTGTCTCTTCAGACTTTCGTTCTAGTTTGATATGAAAACACACAACAGTCTCGTTATCCGTGCCACGTACCAATTGTGCAGTATCTTTTCTTTTTCTGCACGTTATCACAATCTTGCAGACTGTCGAATTCCTGTTAAGATTCCTAAGTCTGCAGTCTCGTTCTAAGTCTGCTAGGGTTTCTAACCTGTCCTGATGGCCCGGCTCAAATTCCCCATCAGTTGGTCTAACGTTTTTAGGCTAGTCCAATCTCCCCTTCTCTGGTCGGTCCATCAGGGTAAGGTGTTAAATCCTGTCTTTTCTTCCTAACCCTAACCTGACGTTTTCACCTACAGGCTCGGGTCTGTAGAAATTCTGGGGGATCAAGCCGAGCATGCATGAACAGTAAAAGTCAAAGACAGAATAACGAATAAAGCTGCTAATATTAAGATATTGTAATCATGAATTCATAATCAAAACGTAGAACTAATCTCTAAGTACGAAACCCTAGGTTCACCGAGAACCTAGGTAAAAAGTTTAGCTACTGAAATTCATAACGAAATAACACAGTGATAACTCCATAATTGGAGTTATATTCTATTGTGATTACTTGTCGTTTCGCGTACTTTCCGATACATTTATGTGTGTTTTAGGCCGAGTTTTGATAGTTTTGAGCATACTTGAGTATTTGGACTTCATGGTGTAATCCGGGCGTTTTATGCATGTTTTATACTTTATTTGTCGCATTTGATCTTCCGGTATTTGTTCGTGTTGTGGATTTCAGGGACCGGAAGCTTGGAGTGCGGATTTTGGAGCGGAAGCGAACTTCGGAAAGAAAGAAACTCAACGAATGCATGAGAGAATGGACGAAGGAGAGTAGAAGCTAAGAGGATAAAAAGACTTGGCCAAAAATTCAAGAGGAGTGAAAAGAAGCAACTCACTGTAAGTAGAGGATCACAAATTGTGATCACAAGATCAAGTGCAAGACCACATGGAAGATCAACGTGATCCTACAAAGGTGATCCTATGATCACAAGATCAAAGTGCAAGATCACATAGAAGAGTAACGTGACTCTACAACTACAAAGGTGATCCTAGGATCACAAATTGTGATACCAAGATCACATTAGTAGATCTGACGTGATTAGAAAAGGGGTAAAAAGTGTAATTTTTAAAAAACTTAAAAAGAAGTGACGAGTTTTAAGAGGAGAGAACGACCTACGGCACATATTCATCAAGGGGCCGCCATTGGAGAGAAGAGGAGCTTTCTTGGGAGCTTGGAGACCATCGTTTGATTTTCTATTCTCTTCTCTTCTCTACTTTTTGTTGATGATCAATAAACTTTGTACTTTGATCATGTGTTTTAGTAGCTAAATCTTCTATTCGGGATATCTCATAGGTAGCTAGGGTTTGAACACCATGTTTGGTGATTTATGGATCTTGTTTCATGCTTATATGCTTAATTGAATGTGTTTTGTTTAGTTATGCTTGATTCATGAGTTTAATCTATCTTTCATATTGTTAGACGTAGCAATATGATTGATATAGGTGATGAATGTTAGAGGAATCAATAGTCGTTGCTGGAACTTGAATCATGCACTAGCTGTATCTAGGGTTGAGGAATCTTGCTAGTTAGCTAAGAACTAAGAGTAGATCAAGAGAACATAATGCGTAGTTAAACTTGAGTAGGCTAGAGGAATCAGGTACGTGAGTTTAACTATAGGCTTTGGTTGAGGAATCTTCAAGGTAAATGTGCTCGTTTGGCTAAGTAGAGTACATTCGTGTTACTAGAACATAAATCATTAATGGTGTGAGATCCCTAGTGAACCGAAGAGATATCCTGATACTTATCCCACATATTAATCTCAATTTTAATAATTAGCTTGTTACTTACTTTTTTTAGATTAGTCAAACAAACTCAATTACTTGCCCACATTAAAGTTAATCATCCTAATTCGTTCACGAGAAGTCCTTTGGGTTCGACAAACCCGGATTTACCGGATATTACTACGCACGACAACCGTACACTTGCCGAACCCAAAGGATTTACCGGATATTACTATGCAAGTGTACGGTTGTCGTGCGTAGTAATATCCGGTAAATCCGGGTTTGTCGAACCCAAAGGACTTCTCGTGAACGAATTAGGATGATTAACTTTAATGTGGGCAAGTAATTGAGTTTGTTTGACTAATCTAAAAAAAGTAAGTAACAAGCTAATTATTAAAATTGAGATTAATATGTGGGATAAGTATCAGGATATCTCTTCGGTTCACTAGGGATCTCACACCATTAATGATTTATGTTCTAGTAACACGAATGTACTCTACTTAGCCAAACGAGCACATTTACCTTGAAGATTCCTCAACCAAAGCCTATAGTTAAACTCACGTACCTGATTCCTCTAGCCTACTCAAGTTTAACTACGCATTATGTTCTCTTGATCTACTCTTAGTTCTTAGCTAACTAGCAAGATTCCTCAACCCTAGATACAGCTAGTGCATGATTCAAGTTCCAGCAACGACTATTGATTCCTCTAAGATTCATCACCTATATCAATCATATTGCTACGTCTAACAATATGAAAGATAGATTAAACTCATGAATCAAGCATAACTAAACAAAACACATTCAATTAAGCATATAAGCATGAAACAAGATCCATAAATCACCAAACATGGTGTTCAAACCCTAGCTACCTATGAGATATCCCGAATAGAAGATTTAGCTACTAAAACACATGATCAAAGTACAAAGTTTATTGATCATCAACAAAAAATAGAGAAGAGAAGAGAATAGAAAATCAAACGATGGTCTCCAAGCTCCCAAGAAAGCTCCTCTTCTCTCCAATGGCGGCCCCTTGATGAATATGTGCCCTAGGTCGTTCTCTCCTCTTAAAACTCGTCACTTCTTTTTAAGTTTTTTAAAAATTACACTTTTTACCCCTTTTCTAATCACGTCAGATCTACTAATGTGATCTTGGTATCACAATTTGTGATCCTAGGATCACCTTTGTAGTTGTAGAGTCACGTTACTCTTCTATGTGATCTTGCACTTTGATCTTGTGATCATAGGATCACCTTTGTAGGATCACGTTGATCTTCCATGTGGTCTTGCACTTGATCTTGTGATCACAATTTGTGATCCTCTACTTACAGTGAGTTGCTTCTTTTCACTCCTCTTGAATTTTTGGCCAAGTCTTTTTATCCTCTTAGCTTCTACTCTCCTTCGTCCATTCTCTCATGCATTCGTTGAGTTTCTTTCTTTCCGAAGTTCGCTTCCGCTCCAAAATCCGCACTCCAAGCTTCCGGTCCCTGAAATCCACAACATGAACAAATACCGGAAGATCAAATGCGACAAATAAAGTATAAAACATGCATAAAACGCCCGGATTACACCATGAAGTCCAAATACTCAAGTATGCTCAAAACTATCAAAACTCGGCCTAAAACACACATAAATGTATCGGAAAGTACGCAAAACGACAAGTAATCACAATAGAATATAACTCCAATTATGGAGTTATCACACAGTTTTTGAATAAGAGAGAAAAGAAGAGCAAACGAGTGTCTTGAATCTGGATTCACGTTTTCGTGCTCTCCGGGGATGCTCCGACTTCTCCGTGGATGTGTTGTGTTGTGTGTTGTATCTAGAACGAGCCATGAACGAGTCTTTATATAGTGCCGAAGACGTTTTTGGAAACTGCCATAATTACAAAACTGCCACTGGGCCCGGAACCGCCTCGGAATACGTGTTGTCTGCGTATATACGCACAAGGGCTGCGTATATACGCAGGCAGCAACATTTTCCGAGGCCTATTTTCTCCGTGTCTGCGTATATACGCAGGCAGAGACATGTCGTCTTCGTTTTCTCTCTCTTCTTGTGCGTACGAGCCCCTGTGTGCATGTGAAACCCCCTGGAAAGATTCGGGACTGAATCGGGGCGCCAAAATCCCGACTCGACTTCCGAGAACCCGGCCCCGGTGCCAAATGACCAAAATACCCTCGAGTCGGAACTGTCCCGAAAATCGTCACGAACCTGAAATAGCTGCTCACGACTCTGGGCACCGGTAACAGGGACTCCTTACATGGGTGTGGCCTGTCTGGGACCCACACTTGACGGGAGTCGGTTTTTTGGCCGGACTCCGTTTCATAATTATGACCTGTTTTCGGAAAGCCCTTGACGTCTTCATTCTTTTGCCTCTGGTTTCACTTCAAAATTCCAAGTCAAACTCCAGATATCGTCAACCGAGCGCATTCCGGTCATTCTCGGTTTTGGCGTTTTCAGCTTCCTCGGTCGGTTTTCACTGCCCGTTTTTCCTCGAGTCTTTCCGTTTTCCATTTCGCTCTCCCTTGTACCAGTCTCGGTCAAATCCTGCCCTGAACTTTTTCTGCAGGTTCCCGAGGCAAACCCGATTCTGTCTCGGCACGCATCCCAATGCACTTCCCGAAACTGTTCTCGTAAAGACAACATGAACAAACCCGCGATCATATCCAATAAAAGTACGAAACATGCAGAAATTTACGAAGAGCTAATAAACATCTCGTTCCTAAAACCGAGGCTTTCCGAGGGTGAATTATGGCTAAAACGCAGCTTTCCGACACAATGGCACGTCAAATCAGGCTAAAAAATAACCCCTATTTGGGCGTTATCACATAGTCAATACCATACTCCTGTGTGAACTTCTAGCCACCAGACGAGTCTTATATCTCTCAATAGAACTATCAGACCTAGTCTTGATCTTATACACCCATCTGTACCCCACTGTAGTCTTACCAGGAGGTAACGAGACTAAGTCCCAAGTATGAGTTCGTGCGAGAGAATCCAACTCATCTTGCATTTCCTTTCGCCACATTTGGTCAGAGCTAGCTTTCCGATAAGACTGTGGTTGATGATGCTGAAAAATAGCAAAAGTGACGTAATCTCGAAGTCGAATAAATTGTCTACGTTCTTTGGTGGACTGACAAACTGCTGTAGAAGTCGACTCATTTGTGTCACTATCGAGATATGAGGACGCATCATATGCAGTATTAGGAATTGAAAAACGGAATTTGTAGAGGTTGAGCTAGAACAATAGAGGAATAGGCGAAACCGCAGCCAAACCATGTGTAACTAGAGCAGGAGGATGGGAGATACATGTGGAGCAGGAGCATGAACACTAGCACGACCATGCGAAATAGGAACATGACCATGTGTAAGTGGAGGAGGAGAAGGGAAAATAACCTCATCAACCAATAAATATGAAGGAGTCTGTACCGGAACTGAAGTGTCAACTAAAGAATCGTCAAATAATGGATCAAAGGACGGATCTTTAAGACGGGGATGGTCAACAGTGGTGGTAGCATCGAAGGACAAAATTGCATAAAACATATTATGTTCCATAAAGACCACGTGGCGAGAGAGCCGAAGACGCTTCGAAACAGGATCCAAACATCGATATCCTTTATGTTCGATACCATATCCAAGAAAACAACACATTCTTGATCGGGGTTCTAACTTATTATGCTCGTGAGGCTGAATAAGAACAAAACATACTCTTCCAAATATCAGAGAGAAGAATAATTAGGGGGCGTACCAATATAGCTTTTCATACGGAGTCATGTTCTTAGGAACATGTGTAGGAATCCGATTAATAGTATACACAACAGTTAAAGCAGCTTCCCCAAAAAACATTCTGGACATCAAGAAAATAAGAGAGCACGAGTCATAAGGAAAAAATTAAGTTAACTCCCTTCCAAGTTTGAAAATTTCAATTACAACCCTTGTGACTACCAAATGTTGAAAAGGGGAGTAAGCACGTAGAAATGCGGTACAAATACTCTAGAAGGGGGGGGGGGGTTGAATAGAGTATGCCAACTTTTTGCAAAACTTGCAAGTATAAATAGTTTTTTGTGAAGTAGTAAAGAAGTTCAAGGACTTGAAACAAGTTTCAAGAATTTGAAGTGGAAAACTGATTTGAGTAAGATAGACGAGTCTATTTCAAGGCCTTGAAAAGAGTTTCAAACCCTTGAAATGAGACTAGTTTGAAAGCTGTGCAAACCAAAGTAAAAGAGAGATAGATGAATGCAAGAGACACAAGATATATAGAGTTCAGTCCACTTGGACCCACGTCTCTACCTCAGGGATCTTCTCCCTGCAGGATTTTCAACACAATTCTTATTAATCAAAAGCTAAGCCCTAGATCTCAAGCACGGAGATATGACTTACTCTGTTACAGCTTGTGGTTCTCACTAACCTATCTAGTACCTTCTCTAGCTAACTGATTAACTTAGAATTCTCTATTGTTCACCTTGAACAATCCTTGAGAATGAGAGATAGAAATAGTATATAAATTATATACAAATTAAGTACATAACAGAAGAACACAGGAATTGAAACTGCGGTGAGAATGCAGTGTTCTTCAGAGAGTAGGATTGAGAGAATGATCTGCTTCTTTGATGCTTGGTAATCCTTGAATGTTTCTTTGTTTTTTCCCGTTGAGTTTTCTCAAATTCTTTGTATTGAGCTCCATTTATACTGCTCAAATGATCAGCAAATCTTCCTGATTTTCAGCAACAAACTTTCCTGTTTATTAGGTAACAACTTTGACTTCTCTATCAGTCTTATCCAACGGATAGTTGATCAGAATATTCAAAGATATTGAGCAGATCTTGTCTTTAAACGAATTTAGAAGTTTTCATGAGTATTTGATTGATCACAGAATCACAATCTCTCAGTATTTCCTTTCCTGCAAAACTCCGGTTAGGAAACCAACCCTGTAAAATAGGAAATGAACTTTCCCTGCAAAACTAAGTCAAACAGATTAATCAGATGAAGTCTAAGTGAATAAAAGTGTTTGTTTTTCATCATCAAGTAATAACTGAACAATTATAGGGGTGACAGAGTTAGAATAAGATCAGAAGAACTCCCCCTTAGCATATGCATACAGGACAAACATTTTCAAGGCTTTGAATGTTAATTCAAGGCTTTCAAAACTGTTTCAAGGTCTTGAAATAGCTCTTCTATTTCAATCTTGTGAAACCTGTGAACTTACATATATGATCTATTAGCAGATTTAGACAAGTCAAGAAGAAGCACTTGCACAAAATGCAGACAAATTGGTTTCAAGACAAGTCAAAAGAAGAAGTTCTTGCACAAACAAAGTCAAAAGGGGTCTTTTCTGTCTTTCTCAGAAGTTTTCTGCTCTACATCAAAATTTCCTTGTGTTCTTTTGTCATTTACAAAAGTTTTTTGTAATTATTGGTATTTGCTAAAGCTGTTTGTAAGTCTGGCCATTCTTTCTGGGCCTTAGTTGAATTTGCTCTAAATTGTGAACGGATGAGATCAAGCCATGTGATCCAACGGTCTTAAATAATATCGTTGGTGTACTGGGATATAAATCCCCTTTTCGTCGCTAGGGTTCATCAATTCTTCTTCTTCATCTTCCTGAAAAATGTAGCGAAGCTCTGTCAAAATTTCTCCAGAAAATCAATGAATTTGTTTCTTCCTTGTTTTGTTTGATTTCCTCATTACTAGAATCGTTTGATTCCTTTCATGGTATCAGAGCCATGGCTTTCTCTACAAACCAGTCTCAAGGGGGTTCAAATCCCTTTTACCTTCTCTCACAAGTTCATAATCTCGTCCATTTCAAGCTAGATAACACAAACTATGCTATTTGGCGTTATCAAATTTCCACTCTCCTCAAAACACAGTCTCTCTTCGGGTATGTTGATGGTTCTAGGGTTTGTCCATCCGAATTCCTGGTTGATGATGATGGAACTATTACTGCTAATCGCAATCCAGAATATGATGCATGGGTCACTCAAGATCAGATCGTTCTCTCTCTACTCACAGCGACCCTCTCTTAAGAAGCCCTGGTTCAGGTAGTTGGTAAGCCTTTCTCTCGAGACGTTTGGGTTTCTTTGGAGAACATGTACTCTTCTCTCACTAGATCTAATATTATTCAACTATGATCTGAGCTGCAAACCATTAGAAAGAAATATGATTCTATTGATGTCTATATGATTCTCCAGAGTATAACTCATTTAGATCTGGTGTGCGAGTTACTATGTCTGTTTCTCCTGATAAGATTAATTTTGAAGAATTACATGTTCTGTTAAAGGCTAAAGAACAGATGATTGAGTCTCAATCTGATGGGTAATGAGTTGACTGGGTATGCTGCTTATGTCTCTAATGTGTTTAATGGTGGATGAGGAAAATTAAATGGGTATGATAACAATAAAAATCAAGGAAATGGTTATGGTAGAGGTCAAGGAACTACCTATAATGATCAAAAATTTAAGTTCAATCAAGTCTCTGGTTAACAAAGTCAAAGTCCAAGTCAAAACCCTAACTATCAAGGTCAAAATTATAACTCTAATTTCTCTTCTGGAAGAGGTAACACTAATGGAGGAAGAACTCATGACTCTTCTAGAGGAGGTAGAGGTTACAATAGAGGGGGTGGTCAATCTAACAACAAGGGACCTAGCTTTGATAGTAATGCCAACCCTATCAACTGTCAAATTTGCGGTATGGACTACCATTCAGCTGTTGACTATTGGCATAGAATGGAATTTGCTTACCAAGGTAAGAAACCTCCACCTCAATTTACTGCCATGAACAATGTGGCTGCTCCTACCATGACTGTCAATCAAGACCAACAATCTCAGAACAATGTGTCTACACCAATCAGTGGTTATCAACCACAAATCAGTGCTTTCAATGCTGGTTTTCTTGGTCCATCACCTAGCATCAATCTAAATTATTAGTTAACTGATTCTGGTGCCAACAACCATATGACTGCTGACTTTAGTAACCTCTCTCTGGGCTCTCCTTATTATGGTAATGACAAGGTTGCTGTTGGAAATGGAAACATTCTTCCCATATCTCATTCTGGTACTGCTATTCTTAACACTCCTTCACATTCTTTTATTTTACATAACACTTTACATGTCCCAAATCTTGCAACAAATTTCATTTCTATCTATCAGCTTTGTAAGCAACACAATTGCCTTTTCTAATTTGATGCTGATAAATTCTATATTCAGGACCAACTTCAGGGCACAATCCTCTATCAAGGATTGAGTGAACATGGTCTATACCCCATACACACACAACCCTTCTCTGCAGAATATCGAGACAAAGACACTAAACAAGCTCATTTAGGAAAAACATTCAAGTCTCCTCTCTGACATGCTAGACTGGGACACCCTTTTGAAGACATTTTGAGACTTATATTTATTTCTTCTTATCATATGTGTAAAGACCTTAAAGTTTCTGATATTTCTTCTCATTATGTTTGTGAACATTGCTTGTTAGGTAAAATGACTAAACTGCCTTATAAACTACTACACACACTGAAGCACCTCTTAATCTTCTTCATAGTGATGTTTGGGGACCTGAAACTGTGAAATCTTATCATGGATATAGATTCTATGTGTTATTTGTTGATGATTATTCTAAGTTTACCTGGATTTTTCCTTTGCATCATAAGTCTGAAGCTACCATGGTCTTTCCAAAATTCAAACTTGAAATTGAAAAACAGTTGAACACGTCTATTAAAATTTTGAGATCTGATGGTGGTGGTGAATATATGTCATATACTTTTCAAACCAGCTTACACTCACAAGGAATTGTTCATCAAAAGTCATGTCCTTATACACCTCAACAAAATGGTGTAGCTGAGAGGAAACATGGGCACATAGTAGAAACTGCTGTTACTCTTCTTGTTCATGCTAAACTGCCTAAATATTTTTGGTATCATGCTTTCAGTACTGCTGTCTATTTGATAAATTATATGTTAAGTAAGAATACACAAAAAAAAGTCTCCATGGGAGCTGCTTTACAACACCAAACTTGATTACAGTAAACTTAAAGTTTTTGGATGTGCCTGCTATCCTTATTTAAGACACTATAATAACTCCAACTAGATCCAAAAACTAAACAATGTGTGTTTCTTGGGTATGCTCATAATTACAAAGGATATGTTTGCTTTGATAAAGATTCTCACAAATTCTTTATTAGTAGAGATGTTATATTTGATAAACATACATTTCCTTATGATAAAGATTGTTCAAATTCATCTTCTGATATCCCAAGAACTTATACTGATGTGTTTCATATTGGTGATATTCCTGTCTCCTTTTCATCTGATTACTTGCTTTCTAAAAATGCACAATCATCTCACATTGTTCATGATACTCCTCTCCCAGATACTCTTGATGAGAACAATTCTACACAAGATCAAGGCCCACACACTGAACATGATACTACCATGATCTTTCCCAACAACATTGATGAGAACAGATCACATCACACTGATGAAAACAGATCACACACTTCTGTGGGAGACTCCAAGACTCAGAATGTCCCTCTCTCACAGTCTCAGCAGCCAACTTCTTCACATGATGATCAATCCACAAACAGTATTGGCATGGCAGATACTGATGCAGAAAGGCCTCATTCAGCTGGGAGTCACCCCATGCAGACAAGAAGCAAGTCTGAAATCTTTAAGAAAAAGACCTTTGGGTTCAATGCTATATCTGGTAACTCTGATATCTCTCCTCTCTTAACTGATCAACCTTGCTTCACAGAAGCTATAAAACACTCTCAGTGGCTACAAGCTATGACTAAAGAGTTCTCTAGCCTCACACAACAAAACACTTGGACTTTAGTTCCAAAACCCTACAATTCAAATATTGTAGGGAACAAATGGGTTTTTAGAACCAAATACAACCCTGATGGTTCAATTTCTAGACATAAAGCCAGATAAGTGGCTAAAGTTTTTAGTCAAACTCCTGGCATCGACTTTGAAGAAACATTTAGTTCTGTTGTAAACATGCTACTGTTAGAACTATTTTGTCTCTAGCTGCAATTTTTAATTGGACTCTTCAACAACTTGATGTAAAAATTGCTTTCCTTCATGGCTATCTTAAAGAAACTGTCTATATGCAACACCCACCTGGATTTAAAAATCCTCAATTTCCTGATCATGTTTGCAGACTTAACAAAGCAATTTATGGTCTCAAACAAGATCATAGAGCTTGGTTTGAGAGATTTATTGTTTTTATTTTATCTCTTGGTTTCACTCAATCTCAAGCTGACACTTCCATGTTTGTAAGACATCATTCAAATCCCTTAACAATCACTGTTTTGCTTTTCTATGTAGATGACATTATTTTGACTGGAAATGATCATGTTTACATCACTCATCTCATTTCGCAATTACAATCTGAATTCAACATGAGTGATTTAGGACCCTTAACTTATTTTTTGGGATTGCAAATTGACAGAAATGACAAAGGTATTTTTATTCATCAATCAAAATATGTCAATGATTTACTTACTAGATTTAATATGTACAATTGCACTTCTTGCAATACTCCTACTATATCTGGCATTAAATACACATTTAATGACAGTGAATTATTGTCTGATCCTACTCCTTTTAGATAGTTGCTTGGTCACTTCAATATTTAGTCTTTACTAGACCTGACATCTGTTTTTGTTGTGAATTATTTGTGTCAATTCATGCATTGTCCTACCACACAACACATGTTAGGTTCTAAAAGAATTCTTAGATATCTAAGAGGTACCACAAATGATGGACTTTTCTACAAGCCCAATGACTTACATTCTTGTGCATTCTCTGATGCAGATTGGGCTGGTAACCCATCTAACAAAAGAAGCACTATTGGTTTTGTCCTTTTTCTGGGCAATAACCCAATTCACTTGACTGCAAAAAAAGCCAACTGTCTCTAGATCCTCATCTGAGGCAGAATATAGAGCTTTGGCAACAACTGCTGCAGAAATTACTTGGTTTCAATATTTGTTTCAAGACTTTCATATTTTCTTAAAACAACCTCCAATTCTTTTTTGTGACAATGAATTAATTCACATGACAGATAATCACATCATGCATTCCAAAACAAAGCATATTGAATTAGATTATCATTTCATAAGAGAAAAAAGTGTTAAGAAAGCAATTACTGGTTAATTTTTTTATTCTGCAGATCAGCTAGGAGATCTATTCACCAAAGAACTGGCTGCAGCTGCATTTGGCTATTTGAATTCCAAGTTAATGGTCTCTACAACACCATTAACTTGAAGGAGGTTATTAGCAGATTTAGACAAGTCAAGAAGAAGCTCTTTCACAAATTGCAGACAAAATGGTTTCAAGACAAGTCAAAAGAAGAAGTTCTTGCACAAACAAAGTCAAAAAGAGTCTTTTCTGTCTTTCTCAGAAGTTTATGCTCTACAGCAATTATTCCTAGTGTTCTTTTGTCATTTACAAAAGTTTTGTGTAATTTTTGGTATTTGCTAAAGCTGTTTGTAAGTCTGGCCAATCTTTATGGGCCATAGTTGAATTTCTTCTAAATTTTGAACGGCTGAGATCAAGCCATGTGATCCAACGGTCTTAAATAAGACCGTTGGTGTATTGGGATCTAAATCCCCTTTTCGTCGCTAGGGTTCATCAATTCTTCTTCTTCATCTTCCTGAAAAATGTAGCAAACCTCTGTCAAAATTTCTCAGAAAATCAATGAATTTGTTTCTTCCTTGTTCTGTTTGATTTCCTCATTACTGGAATCGTTTGATTCCTTTCAACTTCACTGAATCCTCTCTGTGTATTCACTATGTTATATCGTAAGAAAACTTCCCAAATTCAGCTAATATGGATTGTGGACAATATGGATGGCACTACGATTGTCACAACATATGGTAGTGGCAGAAGTCTGAGGCATCCCCATATTAGCTAATAGCCAGTGAAGCCAGATGCTCTCATGTGCGGCGTCACCTAGAGAACGGTATTGTGATTCTGTGCTGTGAGAAACGACAGTTTGCTTCTTGCTGCACCAGGATATATGTGAGTCACCGAAGAAGAAATTGTACCAGTAGTGAAGTGTCTATTAGTAGTATCACCAGCCTAATCAGCATCCAAAAATCCATGTAATATTGGTGTAGACCGTGCAGAGAAATAAAGACCGCGAAACAAAGTACCTTTGACGTAACGAAGAATCCGGAGAATAGTAGCGTAGTGTGTGGATCGTGGAGCAGTGAGAAGCTGGCTAACGTAATGAAAAATATATTGTAAGTCAGGACAAGTGACTTTGAGATAAACTAGACTGTCGATAATCTGTCTATATCGAGTAGGATCGGAAAGAGGTTCACTTTCTAAGGGAGTCGCTTCAGGTTGTGTTCCAATGGTGGAGACAACCTTTGGATTGGTCATTCCTGCACGAGCAAGAATATCAGAAGCATACTTGGTCTGAGATAAAGAGTAACTGTCAGGATCAGAAGTAACCTCAATACCCAAGAAATAACTGAGAGGCCCCAAGTCTTCCATCTCAAAATGGTCGTTCAAGGACTTCTTTAGCTCAAGAATACCAATGAGATCATATCTTTGGTAATGATCATATCATTAACATATATCAACAATAGAATAATTCCACAACCCGTATGATGAATGAGCATACCATAGTCATAAGCAGTAGAAGAGAACCCAAGGTGAAACATTGTAGAGCTGAACTTAGCAAACCAAGCCCGATGGGTTTGCTTCAAACAATATAATGCGCGACGTAGGAGAATGCGTATGAGTCGTGAAAACCGAGACCAGGGGAGATGTAACACCCCCTAATTCCCAAGAGTGTTCTTAGTGCAATATGAAGACTTTGAGGGCGAATTTGTAAATAATTTTTCACGACTTTAAAGTTTGAATTCTTGGAGTGTTTGAAATTTTTAGAAGTTGTTCGGATGATTTTGAAGCACTTGAAGTGTTTGGGGTGGTAGTAGAATTATTTAAAAGTAAGTAGAAGCTCTAATTCTAGTTGTACCCAAAATTTCAAAAAACTACACTTTTACCCCCCTATGCATGAGTGCCACTTGGCATGCTCATTTGACACATCATGGGTTAGGTGACAACATTATCACCTGCTGAATTTTGTGAGAGAGACATTTTTTTTTCATGTCCTTCCATCATCATCATCATCATCATCATCATCATCATCATCATCATCATCATCATCATCCTCTTCTTCCTCCTCTAACCACCATAGCAACACCAAGCCTCCACCAACTCCACCACAACACCACCACCACATCTCCTTTCACAAATCTGCTACTAGGAAAGAATCTTCATCACCTTGGGAGAAAAACCCCCAAAACAATTTGGGGTTTCATCAAGAACCAAGAGAGAAAGCGGGCATTGAAAGCTTATGAAGAACAACCACCACCACCGAAGGAACTCCATCATAAGGTCGCCCCTTTCCGACCTGCTAGTACCGAAGGTAGCCATCAACTCTAGGAGAAAAAGGCACAAAACAATTTCGGGAAACATGGAGTATCGAGTGAGAAATCTGCATTTGAAGGGTAAGAACCCTAGTTTCGTTTTTGGCCAATTTCTCCTTCCCCGCTAAGAATCGATGAAATTAACCAGTGGAATCATGTTCCTTGTGCTTAGGCGAGTTCAGGGCACCCCCAATCTTCTAACAAGTCGCCAAAATCGGGTTGGGTTGCCGGTTTTGGGCATGAACGCCGCCGCCGGAACTCCATGGCCGCCGGAAAGTGGTAAAACTCTCAAAACTCAATCATTTTAGTTGCTTATTGCATCAAATTCATCCTTAGGAGGATTAGAACACCCTTAGACCCTGCAATGTAGCCCAGAACCTGATTTGAAGGTGTTTTGATTCGTTTTGTTTGTTTTTTCGTGCATGCATAGCTGCCCTGTTTAAGTGCACGTATCTCCTTCATTTTTAATCCGTTTTGAGTGATTCATGACTTTCTGGAATCCTCGGACGATTGGCTACAACTTTCGTGTTTTAACTTTTGTCAAATTTGGTCCCTAACACACCTAAAAATCGAGTTGAAGTCGCTGCGATTCGTGTTGTACAAGCTGTCCGGAGCAGTTTTTTTTTCTAAGTGTTGGAGTTTTAGTTTGAAACACTCAGTTTCAAACAATCATAAATCCCTCAATTCTTCATGAAATAGTGTGTTCCTTTATCCTATGCGTAGCTAGTACACAATACTTCGAATCATCGTCTCTGGGTCATGTTCAAAATTGTAACGGATTTCTCACAAAAAGAGCCTAAAGTCGCTAGTTTGAACTCATGAAATTTTCTAAGTATTGAATCGGAATTTTTGTCCAACTTTGACTAGCAATATCTCATTGAATACTTGGAGTTCATAGGAGTTCAAATATGTTATGGAAAGCTTGGAATACCCTCTTCAATACCCCACCTTCATATTTCCCAAACTCTCCCTCATTTTACCACAAATCAGCTCCAAAGTTTACTAGTTGAGATGATTTCACCCTTTCTTTGACTTTCAATTTTCTCACTCTAAATGACATTTCTGGCCTTAGCGTTCTTCATCAAACTTGTCCGTATTCACATTCTGAGTCTAAATATCAAGTTTGACCAACTTTGAATTTTCAAAAACCCTAGTTTGACTGAACTGTATAGGAGGGGCAAAATAGTAATTTCACTTAGATTTGAATTGGGTTTCGTTTAGTAACTTGGAGTTCGTCAGCATGTCTTGTATGCGTATTTGGAGTACTTGTATATAATTCTGGGCTAGTGTTGACCAAGTCAAATGTTGGGGTCTTTTTGCAGTTTTACTAAACTTTAGGGGCCTAAGTGCAAATTATTGAAAGTTGTAGATTTCGATGCTAAGTACATATGGGAGAGTTTAGAGTAATTCTTACATGTTTTTGGGCCAATATGAGTATAATTTGGGGACCGGGCAACAAGACAGTTTTGGAGTATGAGGGGCGTTTTAGTCATTATCTTGCATGACCCGCATTCCATGGCATTCTTGCATACAACCTCATATAGAGGGTAAATGCTAATAGACTATATACTTGACTTGTGTATATGCAGCCGTTATTAAGGATCGTTCGAAGTAGACGTACGTATTCGTGTTGCTGCATTTACTGTGAGATTCGGAGACGAGCGTTGTAGGAGTGCTAGCATTGCTTTGCGCCTTTCATGGCTCAGAGGTAAGTACATATGTACGACCTTTTCATATCAAAATCTGCGAATGTGTTTGATGTTTCAAATGAATGTTTGTTATATGAAATAGTACGAGAATGCATGTTTTCCACTCGAAAGTTGTTAAACTAATTTATTCATATCCTTTGAGAACTCTCAAAAATTACTTGTGAAATGTTGATACTCTGATTCTGGTTATGTGAAGGAGAAGAAATAAAATACCTCTAATAGACTTAGGACGATGTACAGAGTACTGTTATTAATGAGAGGCGTCAAGCGATCCTCCATTTTCGTATGGCTAAGACCATTGAAGCAATGCTTCTTATTATTGGATAGAACGTCAATGTTCAAAAATCCGCCCCCGATGAGCCAAAATGTACCAATTTATTGAGGCCAAGGGTTTTATAGAGCTATAGAGTGCTACTTATACTTGTAAGGGTCACTACGGTATAGGGGTGTCGACACTTAAGGCTTTTTAGCTAATGTTGTGAGCGGGGTTGACGAATGGGCTCCCTTAACGCTCGGGTGAAATAGGGTTTGATAGACCCTAGAAGGAACCTTTAGTGATTATTTCGTGATCCCTCTGTTTACATCGATCCTGCTGGTGGCTCTTGACACGCCTCAGCTAAATTAAACTGTTGATTGAGGTCGAAATTAAAAATTGACTACTTATTAATGTTGTTTGTGGCTCTTGATATGCCCTAATCGATTGAAATGAATTGTAAATCTTGGCTACTCATGAACTACTATCGTTATCAGTTCAAATGAACTTGTTTACTCTGGATATTTTACCAACTACTCGTGGTTTCTCAATGTTATTAAATTGAGAGGTTTTTGTTACTCGGTTACTTAAAGTTGATCCAAATTCTTCAATATGATAGTTTTACTGTTTAAATCTTCTGTTTTGTTTCAACTCATGCTTCCGTGCCACTAGTTGTTTTACATGTCGTAGTGTGTAGTTACTCAGTTTTTACTGATCATTTTTTTCAAAACTGCGTCGGCTTTTGCCATTTTAAAACCGCAGGTCGTCAGTCAAAGTGGGGGATGGGAACGCTGGAACGAGACGAATAAGTATAGCTTAACTTAGATCACTTAGTAGATCACAAATGTTATGTTTTAAATTGTACTTATTATCGAAATTTTGTTATGTACATTAAGCGAAATGTAATCTTAATAGTATATTTCTACTTTTGGTTGTCGATTGTCGCGTTAACCCTGAACCGAGATCCCGGGCTGTTTCAGGAGACTTCATATACACCTCCTCTGTAAGATCACCGTTAAGAAATGTATTCTTAACATCCATCTGGAACAAGGTCCAACATCATATTGCAATTACAAATATCAAAGTTCGAATGGAGGTAAGTCGCGCGATTGGAGCAAATGTCTCCTCATAGTCAATACTATACTCCTGTGTGAAACTTCTAGCCACCAGACAAGTCTTATATCTCTCACTGGAACTATCAGACCTATTCTTGAGCTTATACACCCATATGCACCCCACTGCAGTCTTACCAGGAGGTAAGGAGACTAAGTCCCAAGTATGAGTTCGTGCCAGAGCATCCAACTCATCTTGCATTCCCTTTCGCCACATTTGGTCAAAACTAGCTTCCCGATAAGACTGTGGTTAATGATGCTAAAAAATAGCAGAAGTGACGTAATCTAGAAGTCGAATAAATTGTCTACGTTCTCTGGTGGACCGACAAACTGCAGTAGAAGTCGACTCATTTGTGTCACTCTCGAGATATGAGGAGGCATCATCAGCAGTATTATAAATTGAAAACGGAACTTGTGGAGGTTGAGCTAGAACAGTATAGGAGCAAGCGAAACAGTATCCGGACCATGTGTAACTGGAGCAGGAGGGGGGAGATAACCCATGGAGCAGGAGCAGGAACACTAGCGGGAGCAGGCAAAATAGGAAACTGACCATGTGTAGTTGGAAGAGGAGTAGGGAAAATAACCACATTAACCAATAAATCTGAAGGAGTTTGTAGCGGAACTGAAGTGTCAACTAAAGAATCGTCAAAGAATGGATCAAAGGACGGATCTGCGAGACGGGGATGGTCAACAGTGGTGGAAGCATCGAAGGACAAAACTGCAGAGAACATCTTATGTTCCATAAAGAACACGTGGCGAGAGAGTCGAAGACGCTTCGAAATAGGATCCCAACATCGATATCCTTTATGTTCGATACCATATCCAAGAAAACAACACATTCTTGATCGGGGTTCTAACTTATTATGCTCGTGAGGCTGAAGAAGAACAAAACATACACTTCCAAAGACTCGAAGAGAAGAATAATTAGGGGGCGTACCATATAACTTTTCATACGGAGTCATGTTCTTAAGAACAGGTGTATGAACCCAATTAATAGTATACACAACAGTTAAAGCAGCTTCCCCAAAAAACGTTCTGGACATCAAGAAAATAAGAGAGCGCGAGTCTTAAGGAAAAAATTAAGTTAAATTTCACCTACACCCCCTCAGTTCGGTTGATCATCAGTTACTCCCTTACAATTTTGAAAATTTCACTTACAACCCTCGTGACTACCAAATATGTTGTCACTGACACCCCTCTGTGTATTCACTATGTTACATGGTAAGAAAACTTCCCAAATTCAGTTACTCGGATGGATTTACCCTTACAGAAGTCGTAAAAACGCCAATTTATCCCAATTTTGTAAATCGTACCTCGTGTTAGTCCTACCTTTAGCTTGTAATGGCTACACCACGTTCAAAATGCATAAAAAACCTGTGATAATTGCAAATGTGATGAATAAATATTGGGGTGCGTTGGCCTTTGCAGTCTCTGCAAGAATAATTTTATTCAAAAACTTGAATTTGTGAATTACCCTATCAACTAGCAGATGGATAGATGTAGGTGACAAGAAGTTTGATAGTCATAAAAGATGTAGGTGAAGTTCTTCAAATCGCGCAAGTGGAAATCAATCAAAACTGAGCGGGTGCAAGTGTAACCCAAAATTTTAAATTTCTCTATTAAAAAAAGATGTCTACGCTGTGATGCTTACGGAAGAACGAAAATTCCTCCTCGGAAAGAGAGAAGGAGATACACACGGGAGAGATACACACGGGAGCAAAAAGAAAAAAGAAAAATCCCTAACCCATCTCTCCGCCACCGAACACGCCGGCGGTTGCCCCGCTGCGAAGCTCGATCAACCTTCCTCAAGCATCGACCCCACGCCAGACCCTTCATCTGTGCGGCATAATCTCGTTAATGCTGTTCCACGGCTCGCCGAACCACCTTCTTCTGCGGATTCTCATGATGTCTCTGAAGGTCATCGGAAAGTCCCAGAACCGGGATCTCAGAATCTCCACTTATTTCTTGAGCCACGGAGGTGAAATTCGCCCGTCGAGCTGTATTCCTCAATTCATTGAGGCCTTCGAACTTCCCCTAACTGGTAATTTGCCAATATAGTGATTGTTTGGTTACTGAGAAAAATGCCAACGCACTGGTGAATTCGGGAGATTAATGACTCCATTTTATTTGTGGTTACTACTGAAATAACAAGTTGAATCTGAATTAGTTATCTGAGTCTATGTGTAGGTCTTGGATACATTTTGACACTTATTTGATCCATTTTTCTTCTTCATTATACTAGTATTTTACCATCAGAAAACCTGTTTGATTATTGTGTTTGGAAGTACTAGTATCTTACCCATGAGAAAACCTGTTTGATTATTGTGTTTAGTTTTTTTTGGGATCAATAAAATGTCTTATATTGTAGAACCTCTCCAGGATGTTTCGGGGAAGAAGATCAGAAGTGCGTAGCTTTGCTAGGTCTGCAGCCAGAGAAATCTGTTATTGGACTTTCAGTATGGACTAGTGAATAGTGGGTTGGTTGGTCACCACATAATGATTTCCTAGCTCACCGGCTATCGGTCGGTTTTTAACTCATAAAGGTTGGAATTCGACTTTATAGAGCATAGTTGCTGGAATACTAATGATAGGTTGCCCTTACTTTGCCATGAATTGAAATTACCCATTTTGCCTAAATATCTGTATCAAACATTTCAAAAGTGCGGGCATGTAACATGATATGCTCACGATAATTGAACTCCTTTGCAACAAATGATCATCGCTGAATTGTTTTCGTAACTTTCAAATTCAATTTTAGAAGGTCAGATACACCTCAATCTAGGCTAGAAATCAAAATGGTACCTTGAGTTTTAAAATAGTCTATTCACACTCTAAACACACCTTTTATGAGCAATTCACTACCTGTGTTACTTTCTGCCGTTAACTAGTGATGTTGACCAACTTACTACATGCCACGTGTAGAAATCATTCTAAATTTAATTTGCAATGATATATTTCAATGTGAAAAATAGTATAATTACAAATGTAGCCTTGAACTCTTAACTCCAAACTCATTATACCTACGCCTCAAACAAAGCAGATCCACTCCACCATGGCCTCCTGTCCTCCAAGGCCCCTACCTTCTTAACCGGAAATAGAGAGCCAGAGACCAAGATTGCTATTCGCACTCCAAATCTTATATTCACTCACACCCACAATTATTCGACGCCTAATAGATTGAATCCGTAAAATGAGCCTGTTGGCTTCTTCTTCAATTGTAAAATTGGAGTTTAGTAACTTTTACATTTTTTTTCCCTCGATAAAAAAAACTTTTACATTGAGTATACCATGATGAACCTAGAAACTGCAACAGACTCGATATGATTTATGGGCTTTAATTCCATCAAACAATTGGCTAAACCCCTAAATAACCCATTCGAAGTAAACAAATGGAAATAGAGATTAACATGTGACAACGGTGATTAGCTTTATAGCCTGCTTGGTGGATTTTGTTGGGGGCGGTGACAATATTTGGTTTGTTTCCTGCTTCTGTCGTGTCGGTGGAATCTCTCAACCTACTACGATGATGGTGGTTGATAGGCTTGGTACTGTGCATGTAGTTTTTGGTGGTGCCTGAGAATACATCCACTTCAGGGTGTGAATGGGTGTGGAGGTGAGATGGTCCACGGTGGTGGTTGTGGACGGAGATGAAGTGTTTCTTGTTTTGGAGGATTTTTTTTGACGCCATAAAAGTTTTGACAGAGTATGTAAGTGTTCCTAATATATATTTACTCATTCCTCACATTTTTTGAATTTGATGGTTGGAAGTTAATGGAGAATTAACAGATGTAGTAAATTGTTCGCATATAGTAAGTTTAGGATATGAATGACATTTTGAAATGTAAGGTACTATTTTGATTTCTAACCTAAACTTTAGGTGTCGGTTTTGCACTTTTGTCTCTATACACACACACATATATTTGGTTTTGGTGATTGGTCTATGCAGGCGTACGACTCCCTTGTCTGTAAAATGAAACGACTTATGACTTCACAATATAAATCCTATATATTCAATTCACGTGTTACATTATTTTTGATGGTCTGTAATTTTTGGTATTGTTGTAGTTAGCGCTAGTGCATAATTTGTAAGAACTGGTTGATTAAACATTGTCTTTCTTTACTCGATACCAGGATAGGCTTTATTTTTATTTTTTTTATTCGTTTTGAGAAAATACTAGGATAGGGTTAAAGAAGGGAGAAGAAGGAAACTCTGTAATTTACTGTATTTATGTAGTTGTCACATATATACACATATGTATTTATTTAGTTTTCATTCACATATATGTATGTACATACGTATATGAAAATTGCGGTTTCAGCATTCCCGTTTTGTTGCTACATAGATGCTAGGTTACTAATCATTTTCAGATTCATTTAAATTAGTATTTATAATCTACCAACCCAAAACCATTGTGATCAAAATTATACCTATCCTGAATATGATATATTAATTAAGTACCTACTACGTACTCATTGTAATTTTACTATTAATCATTCCATTATTTCATACTATTTTTACAATTTACAATTAATTCATTATGTTCGATGGTACATGTGTTTCGATTATAGTAATCTATAAGTAATTGTAAGCTTGAAGTTGTCGCAAAATCAACTTGGATGATGTGTCACTTCTTGCATCTATTCTCAGATAAGAGGTGCAGAGTCTCCGACATATTTAATGATACCTTTGGGCTGTTATTGCTGGGGAAGTTCTCACTTTGAAAGCGGTAATATCTTTGGGGAATTTTCAAAAATAACAATCCATCTTTAGTCACTAATACCTCTCAGTTAGTTAAATTTGAAAATCTCGATGGAACCCCTTTTAGAGTTAGACGGTGAGGAAATTAAACTCCACTTGGTTCACTGACATTCTTTTGCTCTTGACTAATGAATGGTGTCTTAGAAGGACCAATTTGTTTATATGTTTGATTGTTTGTTTTTCTTTGTAATGTTTGTTCGTTTGTTTGTTCTTTTCTCCTTTTTTTTCATTTCCTTCGTGTCCTTTTTAGCTAACCTCTCCGCAAATCATTTTTGAAATTTTAAAGGGAAAGGTAATGTTTTCACCCATGATAATGTTTTTCTTTTTCCTTTTTTTTTTCTTCAATTGGGGGTAGGGATGGATATCAATTTAGATTATGAATTATTGGGACAGCTTCAAATCCTTGTCACATAAGGTGTAATTTGCTAACTTTTGTAGTGCATCTTGGTATTACCGTCATAATCATTTTAGCGTGAAATGGGTTTAGTGCAGCCAGCTTGATTAAAGAAAGAAATTCAATAATGCTTGTATGTTGTTTGCGTGATAGAAATTCTTGAGCCTTTGGAATCTTGGAGTCATAGTCTATGCCAACTGTAAGGATTATCTTGTATGGGTTTTAGAAGGGAATATTGCGTGTCAGTGAAGAACCTAATTGTATGTGGGAGGAGATGACTGTGTATTAGAGGGTAGCAATGAGTACTATTGGGAAGCCTAAGGGAAGTGGACCAGCATCTATAAAACGTGGTGGAATGACAAGTCAAAAATGCCTTGCAACGGAAAGAGAGTGTCACAATGACAACCTGTTTGAATATTGCAAACATGGTGGAATGACAAGTCAAATGCTGACACTGAATTGGTTATATGGGTGTGTGTAGGACCTGGGTACACTTTAGGCACTTATTTGATCAGTTTTTCTTCATTACATCAATGATTGACAGATAACCTGTTCTAATTTCTCAGACAACCTGTTTGATTGTTGCACTTAGTTTTTCAGATACAAAAATTCTAAAGTATTGTGAATTATGGTTTGCAAATGTGTAGGAACAAGTGATCATGGACTAGACTCGGCTTTGACAAGTGTGACCTGGATAAAAGGCTATATCAGACATCGTCACTTGCTGGCCATCCAGCTGACCGGGGTTTCCAAACCATCAGTACTGGGACCAGTATAAGCACATGAGCAAGGGCACTCATACTCAACACATTTGAAGACATAGGAGGACCTATACTTGCTCAAATAAGAACGGAATAGCCACTCCTCTTTTCCATAGTATGGACTAGTGAACAGTGGGAAGCGGTTCTTATGGGTTATCTGACCCGATTCCATAAATGAAATTCCGTTACAGCTTAAACAGGGTGCAAAGGACAATGTTACATGGTTGGTTGGGAACCACAGGAAGAGGTCCTAGCTTGGTTTTTCACTCATAACAGTTGGAATTTGACTTTCGATAGCATTCTTGCTGGAATACCAATGATTGGTTGGCCTTACTTTGCTGGCCGTTTGATTAAAAGTAGGTTTGTCAAACTTTGCCCTTAGAGTTTCAGCAACTGCTTCTTTCATATCACAGATCTAGAAGAACCCTAATCCTGACCTTACTTCTTCTAAATTGAACCAGGAACTCTGAATGTGAGGATAATTGGTGACTTTCCAGTCAATTCATCCATTCAGCCAACTTGTTCGAGGTATGGGGTTTCTGACACTGTTAAAATATTATTTCTGTTATTGTTGAATCAGTTGAGTGGACATTTCTATGTGGTGATTTCAAATGCATTTTTGTTTCCGTTTGATTGACAATATATTGATTGGCGTCGGAAAGTGCATGAAGCGTTGTTAAGAGGACTCATTTGTGAGATGTATGGAGTCTGTGAGAGTGATCTATTAGTATTTTAGAAGTGCAGGGACTAGTTAGCAGTTATGCTAACTAACTCTTGTATTAAAGCTGTAATAGAGGTAGTTGTCTTTAAAGAGAAAATTAGCTACACTTTCTCAATTTCTAATTATTCTGTTTTCTCTCTTGCCGAAACCCTAGAGCTTCATCTTCTTCATGGTATCAGAGCTCGGCGTTTCTTTGGCCGACACGGTTCTTCATGGCTTCTCCGGCGTCGCTCTCACCTAATCGCTCTCACCTAATCTTCACTTATTTTTTTACCAATTTTCATTTTCTGGTTCCAATTTGTCTTGATTCGTCCAATTACAGAGTGCGCCTAGTCTTCTTCTTGATCGCCTCCGTATCAATTCTGTACTGAATCGAACTTTTGATAATCAATCTCCAAATCCAGTCTTGGTTAATTGAAGATTCATACATAAGAAGTTTCCTTCTACCTGCTTCTTATGGTTATCATGTCGCTCATTTGGATGGTGCGAAATGGGCAGACCTTTCAGGGGATTCGTATGATAGAGGACTTGTTCTTCAATCGCTCATGAAGTTGCGATTATGCATGCCACTTGGTTCCATCGATTTTACGTGCTCTCATCTAATGAAAATCCTGAAGAACTGTGTGGGTGCACCCTAAAAGACCAAGATGACGACTCCAGGGTTTGCATATCTATCTGATACTTCTCCCATGTGCTTTTTTAATTTGGACCCGACATTAAATTTTCTCCTGTCTTAAACCTCGTTGGGCTCCATTCTTGCTAATTTCTGGGAAATCGTGATCAATGCAGAAGATTATGGAGAGATTATCGAACAGTCGCCATCCCACTAATTATGGTGATTTAATTTGTTTCCATCTCTGACATTACATCCCATAAATCATGAGACTTTAAAGCCTAAATTATTTCCTTTCCAAATGTTGGAATTAGTATAAATTGTAGCCACTGTACATATCCAAAACATTGAAGCAGAAAGTTATTCCCTCATAAATATTTTGCCAATTTCCATTATGGTATCGGAGCTCTAGGCTCAGTCCTGGGTTCTTTTCATCCAGTCTTCATTGCTGGTTTAGTTCTTGACAGTTCAACCTTCATTGCTGGTTGATTCTCCCGTGTTCCAGCCTTCATTGCTGGTCAATTCTTGATCGGAGAAACCTGTAAAAAAGTGCAGAAACATTTACTAAACAACAACCAGACTGGCTGGTTAGATCTCCACGTCTCAATGCTAATCGTGACCGTTTGTGGTGCACCCTACGTTAACTGGACTCGGGTGCGGGTGTCATGTCGGGTGTTTATCCTAGAGTCGGATCTGTCAATTTCATAATTTTATGGATACGGGGACTCGGCTAAAAAGTGTCCAACATATGGATACGGGTATGGGGATACTGCATTATTATATTTACTATATAATTATGTATAAAATGAATTATAAAAACTCAACTAAAAACTCACATTATAATGTAATATTGGTAAACTTCTGGGACTATAATCTGTTTAACGTATTTGCCGGCTAGAGATGGCGAGCAAGTCTTTGTCGGAACCACGTGTCTCTTTAGTCAATGTGTCCGGCGAGATTTAGCCACACCCGCCTCACATCTTACACCCACACCAGTGTCATATCGTATCGACACGGGTACGGCGGCGATTTAGAAGAGTCCGGGTAACATAGGGTGCACCTATTGTAAGAAGACACGCCATATTCATGAGATGTGTTGAAAACTCCATGAAAAACCTCTGAGTCGAGAGGGGGGATGTAAAGAAGACCAATGATAGAAACTGAGAATTAAAGTGTTCGTATGGAGTGTACAAGCTTCCCAATTACTTAGACAAATACTAGATAAATATTCAATATATAGAATTGGATAATCCTGGGAACATATTTAAGGAAAACACAGGAAATAACTGCTATGTAACCGCTAGGTAACTGTTAGATAACTGCTTACTGGCTAATAACTTATCTAAACGCCTGGATGGACTGGATGAGTGCCACGTGTACGTCTCCTGGAATACATTACTATCAGTACACCCATCCTGGAAAACCGTCTTGTCCTCAAGGCGGAACTTTCTCTTCCTTGGATATCCTCTGGAAAGATGATTCAGTGTGCTCCATCTGCGGTACTCCTTGTACTTTGTAACGGCCACCATTCATGTAAAATATGAGGAACATCTTGTTCCAATTCGCTTGCACAGTATTCAAGGACGCTAGCTATTTCATGCCCAAAATGATGTCATCACTCCCAATAGAGAAGGGATAAAAATCATCGGTAATTGTAAATCCTGCGAGTTGCACTCCAATATTGGGGCAAAAGCGGTTACATCGTATCACATCTCCATTGCCAATCTGGACTCCAAATTAAGCCACTTCTTGTACCGACAATTTTAGATTTTCCACTAACATGTTGGAAATAAAATTGTGAGTTGACCTGCTATCGACCAACACGATGACCTCTTGGCCGCCAAGAGTGCCTAATAGCTTCATACTTCATAGTATTACTGGTTTGCTTACCCAAAATGGCATGGAAGGAAAGCTCTGCAAGGTTGGCATTAGTTTCTTTATTTCTGCTAGCGTCTTCAATTTGCTCCTCCGTATGTGAACTTTCGGTAAGTTCCATGACGGAAAAAGATGCTAGTTTGCACCGATGGCCTGGCGCAAATTTTTCGTTGCAACGAAAACACAGGCCTTTAGCACGACGATTCTATTGTTCAGAATCCCAAGAACTGGAGTTGGATGGCTGGATGTTTGATGAAAACTCGTGACTTTTGACTGGGGTTGAAGAACCTGGAATACCAAAATAACTAGGACACTGGCTGAATCCTCTTGTTCCCCGTATCTGACTTAATTTGGATTCAAACTCCATTGCCAGACTCATGGCTTTGTAAGAACTCCTGGGTTTGTGTATGAGCACATCAGCTTTGAGATCCTCCTGTAAGCCATTAATGAACACGCCTAAAAGGCAGTGTTTAGGCCAATTTGACACCCTTGATGAACGCTTTGCAAACTCTTGCCGATATTGTTGAACAGTCCCTGTTTGATGAATATCGCACTAGTGTTCATCTGGATTCTGAAATTCTGTAGGCCCATAGTTTTCTTGCAAGGTTTTCACAAGTTTTTCCCAGTAAACTACGGTGCGCTCATTGTTGAGGCAGGAAAATAAATCCAGGGCATCTCCTTCGAGATACATGGCGGCTATGTCAACTTTCAATTCATCTGGGGTATGATAGTAACGAAAATACTTCTCTGCCTTTAGGATCCAGCCTCGTGGATCCCCTCCTTCGAATTTTGGAAATTCCATCCTTGTACGCGGCCTCCGTGCAGGGACTTTTTGCCACCAAGGAATTTAAGCATTATCTTCTTCCCCTTCCGACTATAAAGATCAACGGGAATTCTCAGGGATTTCCTTAGCTTTTCCTCTGCTCTCCGGATAGAATCGAGATGCTGGCCATCATTTGTTAGGGCTTTGAGGGCAGCCACGTCAGCTTTCAAGGCGTAATTAGCATCGAGACGACTTGTTATGGCTGAAAGTTGGGCTGTGATTAAGTCAAAGTTTTGGGGAGGCGGGGATGTGTTCATTGGATTTGACGTGGTATTGGTGGGTATGTAGCGGAATTGCATGTAGTAACCATTTCAGATCAAATGGCTCTGATACTAAAATGATAGAAACTGAGAATTAAAGTGTCCGTATGGAGTGGACAAGCCTCCCAATTACTCAAGACAAATATTAGACAAATATTCAGTACATAGAATTGGATAATCCTGGGAACATATTTAAGGAAAACACGGAAAATAACTGCTATGTAACCGCTAGGTAACTGCAAGATAACTGCCTACTAGCTAATAACTTATCTAAACGCCTGGATGGACAGGATGAGTGCCACGTGTACGTCTCCTGGAATACATTCCTATCAACAATCACGGTACCATAATCCAGACATGATTCAGTGACACAACGTAGTGACTCAACACCAGCGGGGTTAAACAATCTCAATCAAGAAGAGGCTGAGAGGTTGAGATCTCTCATTGGTGATAGTGTCAAACTCTTAGTTACTTGTTCATCCGTGTATTCGGGTAAGTTTTTATTCTGTATTGGATTGAATGCCTTTGACAAAACCTTTTCCTAATGCAGGATCATGAATTCTAGAGCTACCGACAATATGATCCACTTACTGAATGCCTTCCTCACATACTCTCCATGTCCCAGTAATAGAAAAATTGCCAGAGCAGATGGTACTCTAATTACTGTAGCAGGAGTTGGAGATGTTAAATTAAGCTCTTCAGTGACCTTAAAAGATGTTCTTCACTTCCCTGGCTTGTCCACTAATCTTGTCTCTATCCACAAGCTCACTCAAGATTTACATTGCTATGTGATTTTTCGTCATACTTATTGTGTATTTAAGGATGAGAACTCGCGGTGGGCAGGCTAGTGAACATGATGGGCTCTATTACCTTGAAGCACTTAGCCAAGCAAACATTGCCAAATGCAAGGTCTCTTCTTCATATATTTCGGAAATTCCTTATTCTTCTAAAGACAGTCTGGTATATATTTCGGAAATTCCTTATTCTTCTTAAGACAGTCTGGCTTTACCATCGCCGACTTGGACATCCATCATTTAGAGTCATAAAGTGTCTTTTTCCATCTTTATTTCAAAATCTTGATGTTGAGAGCTTTCATTGTGAAGTGTTCGAACTTGATAAGCACAAGCGTGTGCCTTTCACTGAAAGTAGTAAACGAAGTTCTATTCCTTTTTATCTCATCCACACAGATATTTGGGGGGGGGGGGAATGGTTTGTGTCATCCATTGATGATTGTACTCGTGTCGCTTGGATTTTCTTGCTCAAACATAAATCTGATGTTAGTATTGTTCTTCCCAACTTTTGTTCCATGATTAAGAATCAGTTTGGGGTCAGTATAAAAAAATTCAGGCCAGATAATGCAAGGGACTATTTCAGTCAAGTCCCATGTCTTTATTTTTTGAAGGAAGGGATAATACATGTGTCCTCTTGTGTCAGTACACCACAACAAAATGGGGTTGCTAAAAGGAAAAATGGTCATCTCCTTCAATCACCTCGAGCTTTCTTATTCCAAAATAATGTGTCCAAGTCTTTCTGGGGGGTGGGGAGCAATTCTTGTTGCTTGATTTTCCAATACCTAAACCATTTTCCATCCACGAGTTAGTGTCAAATCCTACACCCGAAATCGTGTCCGGATTCCGTGAATTCAGACCATGATGTTGACAATTCTGGACACATTCATGAAATTTCAGCTAGCCCCGAGCCTCCATTTGAAAATGTGAAATTCGGAAATGTGTATACAAGGAAAAATAATATTCCTCAACTAGTGCAAGCCCAAGAACCCATTCGAGATCATGAGAATGAGATAGCAATTTCAACTAAAAGGGAATCTCAAGTACGAAATGATAGCCAAGATCTCTCAATTGCTCTTAGAAAAGGAACAAGAGACTGCACCAAACGGCCTCTATACCCCCTTGCGCACTTCCTATCATTTAACCACTTGTCTCCATCGCAAAGGGCCTTCATGGTTAACTTGAACACATTGCCATCCCTTCGACGTTGTCTGAGGCTTTGTCCAATGAAAAATGGAAATAAGCCGTTAATGAAGAAATGAAGGCATTGGAAAAGTATAAGATAGTGAAATTGCCGGTGGGAGAGAAACATGTGGGGTGCAAATGGGTCTATACAGTGAAATATAGAGCCGCTGGGTCAATAGAGAGATATAAGACGAGGTTGATAGCCAGAGCTATACTCAAACCTATGGTATTGACTACCTAGGGACTTTTGCTCCTGTTGCAAAAATGAACACTGTTAGAATTTTATTGTAATTGGCAGCTAACTATGGCTGAGATCATAGTCGTAAAATCCGTTCCAGTCGGAACGGGGCGGATCGTTCCGTTTTCGCTCTATAACGGAACGGAATACACTCTGTTCCGTACCGGGTCAAAATCCGGTCCGATCCGGGCAGATCCGGCCGAAATCCGGGCTGATCCGGATAACTTTCGAAAAATTTATTTGCCTTTGCCAAGATTCGAACCGAACACCTCCCGTTGACTAGCAAGTCAAACTTTCCGCTGGGACAACTGGCCTAGTTACTCAGATTGGTTTTAATTATTATTTTTACAAGTTTGGTTTTAATTCTTCTTATTATTATGGCTAAATTTGTATTCCTAATAATGATAGAAACACACCCACTTTTTTACTCAAATTTATCACACTTCTTGAAATTTTAGGCCTAAATGAGATTAAATACAAACACAACTAACGAATATAAATATTTGTGTGATTGTGTGTTGTTGTATGGAATTTAAAATTTAAAATCATCAAAATCATATGTTTTTGTAAGAATTTTAAACTCAAATATTTACATAGATTAAATAATATTATTTTTAATGTAATTCTATTAAGTGAATAAATATTAGAATGTCAATAAATATTTAAGTATTTAGAAAAAAATTGTATTTTTATGCTGCTATGGGCCATCACTAATATTTAGTACATTATTTTGTACATCATATATATAATATAGTAAAAATGTTCGGTAAATCCGGAACAGTGTTACCATAATTCGCCCATAACCCTATGATCTGCGAACCGGGTATCGCGTTCCCAATCGCGAGTCGCCGGCAATCAGGAACGGGAAGGAGAACGGGAGAAAGCATCGCAATGTTCAATCAACGATAAGCATCCACAAAAGCGGAAATAGCTTCTTTTGTTTCTTAATCGTCTATAGGTGTTTATGCAGACAACTTCGTCGAGCGTCGAATTCAGAGTTTTGATCGGAAATTACAGTTGCGAGAATACGAGAACTGTAACTACAGTCATGGAGAGAGGAACAGTCGGGGAGAGAGGAAGAGATTTGTTAAAGAAAAGTTAAACATAATTACCATCATCCTTTGATGTAGTTTAAATAATGACCCAAATCTCTTAGTGGTGGACCCCGGTATGGATAAGCATCAGTTACTATTCTCACCATTGGTTTTTCCTTTTTTTCCTTTTCCGAGAAACTTCATTGGTTTTCCAACGTTTAAAAATATAAACATATTTCAAAAAAAAAGTATAATATAAATAATAAACGTATTAGTTTTTATCCGGAAAAACAAATTGAACTAATAATATTTTTTTTCTGGAAAGGAGTTAATTATTTAGAAAAATTAGTATATAGTAACCGAAATAAATCATTAAAACCAAATACTAATATATTTCATAAGCCAAATAAGTCCTGTTTACACGGTCAGAATTTTACACAACAAATAAAACCCTAAAATTCTTGTAGTATATTATCAGAAATGCATTAATAAACTAATAATAATTCGAAATCCCGTTCCGTGATCCGAGTAAGCGAATTTCGGTCCGCTTAAGCTATCCAAAGAAGCCTATTTCTAGCGAACCAAATTCCATAGGGTAGTGCGTTCCGCGATCCAGTTCCGCGATCCCGATCCAGAGCGAGCCGCGATCTAGGTAACCTTAGGTAACCTTGATCCGGAACGGATCGCCGTTCTGTCCGAATCCCGGATCGTAACAGTCTATAATTGCAAAACGGAACGACGACCGGAACAGAATTTACAACTATGGCTGGGATATGCAGCAGTCCGACGTAAAAAAATGTTTTTTTTTGCATGGAGATATTGAAGAAGAAACTTATATGAAAGTTCCTCCAGGATATGGATATAAATTGGAATATGATATTGTCTATAAGTTGAAGAATGTTTTATATAGTCTGAAGCAATCACCAAGTGCGTGGTCCGATTCCAAAATTGTCTAAAGATCCTAGGGGATCCATAGATCGCCTATATTCTCCATAAATTTGATAAATCTTTTATCATTCAAAAATTGTAAAAACATTAGCTAGTCAGTCATTTAAATTACAAGTCGCATGTTTGGGGGCGACAAAACAAACCAACAATTAAAACTCCTAATTTTAATTACAAATAAGTTAAATTGATTCTAAGTTAGATAATCACAAGATTATCCTCATGGGATTACTCGGGGCTAAAATATACCCATTCTATTACTTGACTGTGCATTTGCGCATACCAGTTAAAATACGTGTCGGATCCTCAGAATGTACCCTCATTTAAGAAGTATCGTGATCCCTCTGTTTATATCGATCATTTTGGTAGCTCGTGATTATGCCCCAACCAAATTGAATAAAGTTGGATAAAAAAATTGCTTACACTATATGATATCATTTATTTTATATTCTTTAATCTCCTATTTAATTTTAAACTTATACTTGTGGTGTCCGATTATTCGGTTACTTGTTCGAGTATGTATTTACTCAATTTCAACTAATCATTTTCAAATTGTGGTGTCTTGTTCTAAAATCACACAAGTTCACCTTGCTAGGGATGTGAACACAAAACACGACGAAGACATTGGGCTTAGTTTCTTCTTTTTTTTTTGTGGCAAAGGAAGAAAAATTCCATAAAGACCCCAAAGTATCGGCAAAACCATGCCATCCAAAAACAACTACCAATAACTACCAAAAGCAGTTTCCAAACATCGAAAACAGGCTGATCCAAGAGAACTCCCAAGAGCAAAGAGTTTGAAACAAACTGATCAAACGAAAATTACGTGACTAGCAGCATATAAACATTAGATAGACAAACTGATGAAACAACAACAAAAATTAGTCCTTAGGCTTTCCATGTCCTGCAGCAGGGGGGGGGGGGTGTTGAGCTGGAAGTGCCAAGATGACCTTGTCTGCACCGAGTTGAAAATTAATCTATTAGGACAGAGAAGCTCAATATGGAAGTAGCCATTTAAATTCAGCCACTGTAATGTTCCATAAAAAGCAAGGATGGTTCCAGCATGCTTGTGAAGAGAAGTAACAAATCCATGATAACAGCTCCGTTGTGAAGAGTGCTCCAACTAAACCATCTCCTTGTTCTTGTCTTGTGATAAGAGGTGGAAATAATGGCCCGGGAACATCTGCAGTTATGCCCCCAGATTTGGACTTAAGCAGGAAGGCTTTCCTGTCTAGTGTTTGGAACCAGAACTAACTTCAAATGCCAAGTTTCAAAAAATGAGGAAGTAGAACATTTAACTCTAGCTAAGATCTGAGCCGAACATTGAGAAAAAGTTCCTAAATCTAAACCGGAATTATTGCTATAATTTTTTTCTTCCTATTTCTGGTTTCCAAAACCTCCCAAAGAAGTGCAATAACCCAAGAGAAAGTAGTGGCATCATTGAGAGAAAGAAAAGAAATGGCAAGATCTTTAACAGAATTTGATGGAAGATTTCTACCCCTAGGAGGTCCAGATTCCCAGCAAAAGTAAGCCAAAGAGCACTCAAAGAAGAGATGTTGGACAGATTCCTCAGCAGAAGAGCACATAGCGCAAAGAGAGTTTGAAGTGATGTTGATCCTATGAAGGAAGTTTTTAGTAGGCAATTTATCAAGAAGACATTGCCATAAGAAAAAAAAAAAAAAGAACTTTGTGAGGCAGCTTAACTTTCCAGAAATCATTCCAGGAAAGTTAAAATCAACTTTACCCAGGATCGTGGCCTCTCCCTAATGAAGAAGCAGATTGAAAGAATCAATGATCAGCTCCTTGTAGAATAATCTGGAAGACAAAGAAATAAACTTACCTGGCATCCAAAAAACTAACAGGAGTGGAAAGGATTCTTTTAGATAATCAAGGGGGAAAATTAGAATAAATGAAAGAAGTATTCCAAGCATTTCCTCTTCTATTAAGATCACTAGCAACTAAAATGCTATGCCCTCGAGGTCCCGAAACATCAAGAGTAGAGGAGAAGGCTGAAGGAGGAACATCAGGAAGCCATGAATCAGTTCTAAGTCAAATAGAATTGCCCCTACCAAACTGCCAGGCAATCCCCTTCTTGAACTATTTTGTTTCAGGGTTTTGTTAACCACGTTGGTAGAAATGTATTTATCGTAAAGAAGTAACTAACTTTGGGTTATCTTTTGCTTGCATTAACCATTTACTGAGATCCTGCTTCTGAGGCTCATTCGATATCTATCACATCTATATGCACTCGATAAATCTAAATTGTCAATTTGACGGTTTTGTGCCTTTGTCAAGAATCAATGTAGGTTTGATGTAGTGGCTCTAGCAGCACCAAACTACACACTATGAAATTACTACTATGCCAGCAAACATTTGTGACACTAAACCTCCAGCACTTCCAATTTCAAAGAAAAACTCTCGTGTACTTTTTTTTTTTGAGACAAATAGCCTCCAATCTTTAACAATGTTGTATTAAATTAAAAAAATTTATTGTAATACCCATCATGTGAGGTCACGGGACGGGCTGTAATACCCATCACGTAACCTAGCGCATAATGTCCCAGAGCTTTATAAGCTGTTCTTGCTGAATAACAAGAACAGAAACTCCTTATACTTCCAGATTTGTAAGATGCATCTGCTCTATTTCTCTGTAGTATTTTGCTACAGACAATGTACCCTCTCAAATTTTCTGTTTTTATCTCTCTACCTCTCTTTTCTTTTCTCCATAAAATGTCCCCCTTGCAGTGAGAATCAGCCTCCTATCTGTGGAGACCGCTTGTGAATATTAGTCCAAGTTGATTAGGATTTCATCCGATCACCTCTGATTTTGGATCAGATTTCGGATCCTTATCAGACAAATTTTCCAAATACTTTTGCCTTTGACTTAGGAGTCAAATTTTAACCCACATATGTTTTACTTTAATGCCCTTTTCTTCCTAGTAGGGTATTAAAACGAAGTTACATTTTAATGGAAAAAATTATGTGCCAACAGTCTTATTCTTCAGTCGTTCGCTCGGTTTCATCGATTTACGTGGAGCCATCACACTGCTTTCATCTGATGAAGACTTCCACAAGAACTGTGGCGGTGCACCCTAAAAGACCACAATGACGACTCAATGGTCCGCATATATTGTATGATATTTCTCCGCCTCTCACATTTTCTCCTGTCCTAAAACTCATTAGGCTCCACTCTTGCCAATAGAATAACATCTATGGTTCCAAGTTCCGACTTTGCCTTCGCATATGTTTAATTTATCATTTCGGGGTTACAAGAATTAGTACTCAAAAGAACAAGAAAAGAGAAGCATCACGTTCACTTACTGCAGTAACTATTAAATAGGAGGAAAAAAAAACTCAAACTATACTTGTTTGATCTGCTTCACTTTTACGATAATGAGATTAGCAAGCTACCCCTAGTCCTTTCAGAAAACAACGCGCTGTGAGTTATGGGTCTCTCCCTTATTAATTAAAATCGTTCTCGAAAAACTGTTTTTTTAGATAATCCTTATTTAAGGTAAGCACGTCATGTATGAATTAAAAGATCCATATAGGAGTTTCAGCAATAGATTAGTTTGAGCTGCAGCTACTCAACTCTTCTACTATATAATTCTCCGTGTGCTGAGATCAGTTGAATTCTCAGAACAGGGGAGCTCTGTGGGGCACTCCTTTTCTTGGCCCTTGCGCATGCTCTGTTTTGATGGATCATTAAGGGCTTGAACTGGAGGTTGGTTCTGAGTTGTTTGTCTTCCTTGAAAGTGCCTCAACCTGATAATTTGAAAGGAACTAATAAAACTGGAAATGTTCCAAAAGATATTATAAAGGGTAAACTATGAATAGATTCATCGCGTTCTCTTAATCATCCCTTGCAAGCAATAGAGCAATAATCATTTTTGTTTGGATCTGTTAACTTTCTCTTGCATACGTTACATGTTGCCTCCTTAGTAGTTTGTGACCCTGAATGCGGAAGAGGATTCAGATCTACAACTTTCATCTTGTTACTCTTATACAGCTGGAAGGTAAAAACCATGGATTTATTAGATAAGTAGAGAGACCATTTCTCTATCGCAATTAACTAAAGTATATCCACTGGACATTTACTTGGGACAAATCAACACCGTAATAACCAATGGGACAACTCGCACACTACTCTGCCAAACAAACAAATGTCGGCACTTTAGCAACCAGTGGGACAACCCATACATTACATATCTCTAACACTTCTTTGCCAAACAAATGCCAGGGAAGAAGGAATGTGTTGTCCTTCCACAGCACCAACCCCATTCAAAATACATTTGTGTTATCAGCTACAACATCTCCTTGATGTCATCCTCGAGCTTTAAACTCCGGATGTGTAACGTATTGGTGGTGAGCATGAATGCTGGGAAATGATTGTTCCTCTAGAAAAAAGCTACTAATTCATGCTTTAGAACTGCAAGGTTCCATGAACAGAATTATTATCGGTTCCGCGGGAACTTATACTTGTGGAGTTGGTATTTCACATAATTTTGTACTCTTAGGGAAGTTTCCTTATCATCATTTGTACACCTAATGGAGGATCAACAAAAAATCTTTCCGGCAGTCTTTTTGCAAGTCTTTGCCTTGTTTTCATTTATTGTTTGCATCACTTTTTTTAAATGGTCTAGTAAATTAAAGTCGCATAATAGCTAATGTTTCGTTTTATCATTGGGGTGAGTTGATGATGCTGAAGGGTTCGAGTCGGAGAAATGAAATATCTAACTTTGGTGTTAATGGAAGGGATTTTGCATGGGTTATAATTGAAGCCTATCTTTATGTTGAGACTATGAGAAGGAAAGCAAATATAAGAAGGATTGCAACGGATGAATAGATCTGAAACACTCAAACAAGTTAGGTGGCTAGACAGAATAACGAGAGACATCAAACAAAGATTATAGATGACCCTGCCTTAGGTTACACTAGCTTAGAAGTCTATAAATCTTTCGTGATCCACCAGCTTTTAGTTATATCTGCATGGCACCTGTAACTCCATTCTCTTGATTGTACAGGAATAGTCTTTTTTTTTTTCCTTCAGAAATTCGCTTGTTATTATCTTTAACCTCCCACTCTGAGAGATTTTCTTGTGACTGTATCACGCTTTTTACACACTGATATATGAGTACTCCCCACTAGACTGAAACTATCTAAATATAAGTCTTTATTTTACATCAAATGACGTGCCTCACAGAAGGGGGTTAGAGCTGTCTGGGTGCATTGGCAAATATGGTGGTTTAAAACTTGGTTAGGGTAGTGGCATGTAAGTTATGTTATCTCCATTGGTTTGGTGTACTTATTGATTGAAGTAGTGATACATTATTTAACTTTATGGTAACACCAGGATGAGGTTACCTACTAGGTCAGGTATACCTACGCAGTGTACTGTTTTCTCCTGAGTCTGGTGTTATATAACAGTTGTGTGATATTTACTATCAAAACCTAGATAATTAACTTAGAAAATTACGGGCTCATCATGCAACAATTATGGTAAATCTACTGTACTAGAGTCTTAACTACTGAGGACATTAATTTTACTAACTTGATCATAGAGTTGTAGGCTCATGATCACACAATATGCGTGTGCGTGTGTACTGGGATTTTAGAAGGCTTAAAATTAGTAAAGAAGTACCTGAATTTTGGAGTAATCCATATGTTTCTCCATTTCATCATAGGCTATTACAGCAGTAGAGGGAAGCTCGTAAAGTCTTAATGCTATGTGTTCTTCATGAGATCCAGCTTCCATGCATTGGTGACAAAGAGGCCTGTCACAATCAATGCAATACCATTTTAATTCACTCTTCGAAACTGTGTGGTTAGCACAAGGATCAAAGAAGGTTATTTTTAAAAAGCTATGTAACCAGTCAGGCAGTCCTTTATTTTGCGCTCCACATCCATCCTGGAAATAATACCTTGTTATTCAATCATTAAGATACCAAGTTGTTAGATCAAAGAAGTGTGTAAACTTGTTTAATGACCATTGTACTCTAGGTGGTTCTCTAGGTGCTATGGCTTTGTCTTATTAGGACCATTTTCCAACATTCTTCGGTTGATGTCTTACTGAATTCAGCATACATTTTCGTAAGACATCAACTGAAGAATTTTGGAAACTGGTCCTAATAAGACAAAGCCATAGCACCTGGAGAACCACCTAAAGTATAAGGGTGGTTGAACATGCTTACACACTATTGAAGGTCTTATTTTCAGGATGTATGTGGTGCGCAAAATACATCAGAAATGACTGTCTGAGTGGTGCGCAAAATAAAGGACTGTCTGAGTGGTTACATAGCTTTTTAAAAAGAACCTTCTTTGGTCCTTGCGCTGACCACACATTTTCGGATAATAAATTGAAATGATATTGCATTGATTGCGACATTCCTCTGTGTCACCAATGCATGGAAGCTCGATCTCACGAAGATGACATAGTATTAATACTTTACAGGCTTGCCTTTACTGCTGTTATAGCCTATGATGAAATCGAGAAACATATGGATTGCTCCAAAATTCAAACACTTCTTCATTAACCTTAAGTCCTCTAAAATCCCTGTATTTGATAAAATTAGACCATGAGTGTAAATACACAGGAGCACACATATTTTGTGATCATGAGCCTACAAGCTTTCTGATCAAGTGAGTTCGTAAAATTAATTTCCTCAGGAGCTAGATTGTGGTACAGTAGTAGCTTGTAATCGTTGCATGAAGAACCGGTGATTGTCTCAAATTAATTATTTAAGGTGATGATAGTAAATATCTCATCGGACTGAGGGAGAAAACTGAAGTATGTTGTGTAGCTAGACCTAGTAGGTAACCTCATGCTATCATAAAGTCAACTAAATATATTACTACTTAAATCAATAAGACGGGTGTTCAAGTAGAACTTCATAAAAAAAAAAACAAGCAGCTGTTCTGACTTCCACACTCCCAGGAAACCCACGGTTATATTACTGTAATAGCTTCTCATCGAAACTAAATACACCAAACCAATGGAAATTTCACAACTTATATGCCTCTGCATGACAAAATTTAGAACTACCACATTAGTCAATGCACCCAGACAGTTATAAGACAGAGAGGAACAAGGGAGTGTTTGAAGGCAAAGAAGACTAGTCCTTTAAACCCACCACAGGTGGAAATATATATGCAATCAAGAGAATAGAATTATATGCAAAGAATGTGAATCTCGGTAAGATTTATAGACTTCTAAGCTAGTATAAGTAGAGTGCCCTGTGTTAGCTCACAGTCTTGCTAACGACAAGGTCACCTAAATTTTTTATTGATGTTTCTTGTTAGTCTGTCTAGCCATTTAACTTTTTGAGTGTTCCAGATCTTTTCATGAGTTGTGATCTATTTCATATTTGCTTGGTTTCAGATTCAACAGAGAGACAAGATTTAATTATCACCCATGCAAATTCCCTTCGAATTAACACAAAATCTAGGAATTTCTGGTTATCCAACTCCAACTCTTCAGCATCAACTCAATCCATGGATAAAATGAAATATTAGCTATTAAGAGAGTTTAATTTTCTAGATCTTTTAAAATATATGATATGATGCAAACAAACTAATTAAAACAATGCTACAACTTTCATAAAGACTCGAATAGATTGTTTGATGCAATTATCTAACAAACATATGATGATACGGAAACTACTCTAAGAGTACAAAATTACAGTTCCATTATATTTCGTGCCCCTAAATCTGTGTTATACCAACTCCACATGTATAGTTCTCGCAGAATTGACAATAATTCCATTCATGGAACCGCCGCATTCTAAAACACTAAGCTATGGTACTCTTCTCTAGAAGAATAACCATTTGCAAGCATACATACTCATCACCAATACATTACACACCCAATGTATAAAGCTCGATGTTATAAAACTCGATGATAACATCAAGGAGGTGCTGTAGGTGATAACACCTCCTTGATGTGTCACAAACATATCCAGGAGGAAGATGTATTAAACACAATTACATTTAGAATGAGGTTTGGTGCTGTGGAAGGACCGAAAACTCTCTTTGCCCTGGCGTTTGTTTGTCCGAGAAGTAATGTACGAGTTCTCCCGCTGGTTAATACATTGTGGCATTTGTTTGGAAAGTATTGTGTAAGTAATGTACGAGTTTTCCCACTGGTTATTACAGTGTTGAGTTGTGCCAAGTAAATGTCCAGTGGATATGTTGTAGTTAGCTGCTATAGAGAAATGGTCATTCTACTTGAACTAATATATCCAGCTGTACATGAGTAACAAGAAGAAAGTTGTAGCTCTGAATCCTCTTCGGCGTCCGGGTTCACAAACCACTGAGGAGGCGACATATAACGTATGCAAGAGAAAGTTAGCAGACCCAAACATAAATTATTGTTGCTCTATTGCATGCAAGGTATGATGAAAGGACACGATGAGTCTATTAATAGTTAACCCTTTATATTATCCTTTGCAACACTATGCAGTTTTACTATTTCATTTCCAAACTTTCAGGTCGAGGCACTTCCAAGGAAGAGAAACAGCTCAGGACAAGTCAGAACCTCCAATTCAAGCTTGTAATGATCCATCAAAACAAGATCCTGCGGAAGCGACCAAGAAAAGGTGTGCCTCACAGAGCTCCCCTGTTCTGAGAAATCAACTGAGCTCAGCACTCGGAGAATTATAACGCAGAAGAGTTCAGCAGCTGCAGCTCAAACTAATCTATTGTTGAAACTCCTATCTGGATCTTTTAGTTCATACATGATATGCTTACCTTAAATAAGGATCTTTTACGTAAACAGTTTTCTTTTGTGCAGGATTTTAATTTAATAAGGGTGGTTGACACATAACCATCAGAGCATTGTGTTCTCTGAGTATCGTTCAAGTGAAACGTCGATCAAGCAAGTAAATTGAGGTCTTTCCATTTAATAGCTATGAGCCTGTGACAATATGTGAATGTGAAGCTTCTCTTTTCTCGTTCATTTGGGTAGCAATTCATATACCTTGAAATGATAAACTAAAAATATATGAAGGCACAGTTGGAACTAAAAGATGTTATCCGATTGTGGCGGAGATTGCGAAAATTATTTCCGTGGAAATAACTTTATGAGTCCATGTTCTGGATATGTATAGCGGCTACAATTTATACTAATTCTAACAAATGGAAAGGAAATTATCTAGGCTATAAAGTCCCATGATTTATGGGATTTAATGTCAGAGGTGAAAACAAATTAAATCTTAAATCTCTAATAAGTGGGATAGCGACTGTTACAAAACCTCTCCATAATCTTCTGCATTGATCACGATTTCCCACACTCCCCCCTTAAGCTGGTGAATATATGTTTTGGATAAATTACGGTTAGGTGACCTGTGGTTAGGGCTCGGTTCACTCTCGACTAACCCGTGTTTTGTTCCGTTTATCACTTAAGTATTCCGTCCAATATTTCCTTCCAATAGTTGCATTCTAACCCTTACAGTTCTATTAAAGCCTTTTGTAGCCCCAAAGTTGTTAAAATTTACACCCACTAATTAACTCAAACAAATAGTTAAAATCAAACTTTTTTCTCACAAAAAAAGATCTCACTTTTCCGTCTTCTTCATCTTCTCTGAGCTACCAAAACCTTGTTGCCGCCTCCATCTCCACATGACCACCACTCCACTCTCATCCCTCCCTCATTTTGACCTATCTCTCTCCCTCTCTCGAATCGACTGGCGTCGACCTCCACTGAAACGAACGACGACGATCGCCACTAGGAAGGAAGCTGCAGCAGCGGTGGCGGCGAACCAACGGCCTAGATGAAGATCGATTCTTGATACCGCCATTCCGATCTGAAGGAGATTGCCGAGTTCTTGGCGGCTCTGTCGACGAGGAGTCGGTGGCGGTGGCGGGGGATTAAACTCCATCAATCAGTCAAACTGTTCGAACCTCCCAAAAGCATCAAATTTCGTTGAGGCTGAGTAATACGTTATGGTTGTCTTGTTGTGGTGTAGAGAGAAAGACGGTTGAAGCTTAATTAGAGTTTCAATGGGTCACCTTTTGGTCTGAAACTGGACACACAAGGATAAGATAGGAGTCGATTGAGTGTAAATACATTTGAGTGTGGGTACAAATGAAGATCATTGGTTGATTACGGGGTATGGGTTTGGTTTGGGTGAACTTGAGAGAGGGTGGTTTCGGTCTGAGTCTCGATTTGGTTCTTCAACTTCTTCTTTTGGGTCCAATTCATCTAGACTCCCTATGTTCTTCAACTACTGCTGTTGTGGCTTCTGAACAATCTGGCGAAACACCCAACCATGTTTGTCGATGAAATTGGTGGGTTTAGAGGTAACGATAACTAAATGTTATGGTGGGTGGGTTCGGATGAGGAAGGCGGAAGATGAACACGATGGTAACTTCAAATGGGTGTTAGAAGAAGATTCAAGAGAATTGGTGTGAGTAGATCATGGAAGCCACTTGTTCTTTATTGAATTGTGTATTGTTGGAGAATATATTTTTGAATGTCAATGTGGTTTATTTAATGAATGGATGAATGAATAATAATGTCTTATGATGGATTTGGTTTTGATAAATTAGAATTAAGTGTATTTTCATCTAAAGTCTGGGGTGGTTATTGCCTTTTTCTTTTTGGATAGGTTTGAGTCTCAATTGTAACTACAAGGGTAGAATGCAAATGCTGGATACAAATATTGGACAGCATACTTTAGTGATAAACGGAGCAAAACAGGGGTTAGTCGAGTGTAACGTTTTAAAACTCGGGTCAGTTAAGTGACCCGAGCCCTAACCACGGGTCACCTAACCGTAATTTACCCATATGTTTTTCATTTCCAGACTAGATGCTTTGAAACACCGTGTCCCTTAACCCTTTGCTAAGCACATCGGCAAGTTGACCATGCGTCGAGACTTAAGGCGTACAAATCAATCCACTGTCTCAGCTTCTCCTTGGTGAAGTGTTGATCTATCTCAAGATGCTTCGTTCGATCCATCATGTTGAACCGGGTTGTGAGCTATGCTGATTGCTGACTTATTGTCGCAATAAAGTCTCATTGGACCGTCCCACTAGATTTTCAATTCTTCTAAGATTATATTAAGCCATAGTAGTTTACACATATCTTGAGCCATTGCTCGAAATTCGGCTTCCGCACTAGACGGTGCCACAACATTCTGTTTCTTACTCCATGTCACGAGGTCACCACCTAGAAATGTGCAGTATCTTGTGGTTGACCTCCGACCATTGACCCTGCAAAATCAGCGCCCATATGTGCCTCAAGCACAAAACTCCCATTTTGCTTAAATAAAATACAATTTTCTTGTTGCTTTGAGATATTGTAATATCCTATGGGCTGCACTTAAATGAACCTCCTTCGGACTATGCATGAACTGGCTAATCACACTTACAGCGTATGTTATATATGGTCGTGTATGAGATAAATCTATTTCCCAACCAAAAGCTGATACATTCCCTTTTCCACTCGTACACCATCCTTTGCGATTCCAAGCCTGATATTTGGATCAATTGGAGTACTTCCTGGCTTGCATGCAATCTTGCCTGCTTCCTTGAGAATATCCATAACATACTTTTGTTGGGAAATATAAATGCCTTGCTTAGAGTGAGTTACTTCAATGCCAAGAAAATATTTTAGCCTTCCTAGAGCTTTGATGTTAAACTCTTTGGCCAAGCAGCGAATTGTCTCTCTTTATCATCGTTTCTGTCATAATTATGTGATCAACATACACCAGAAGGGCAGTAACTTCCCCTGAAGGTGAGTGTTTAACAAACAACATGTGATCCCATTGGCTTTGCCTATACCCAATCGCAAGCATAACGCGTGCAAATCTCCTGCGTACTGAAACACGATATTTTCTAATTAGTTATGCCGGTAATATCTATCACAATTATCTCTCGATCTCATGCAATTCTACCTAACGATCGACTATGGGTCCTCTAGGTCCACCACGTCTACCGCTATGGTTTCTAACCACCTAACAATATTCCGGTCACCAGGTCCTCTAGAACCAACGATGCGCAATTCAAAAGGTCGACTACAACCACACACGACTTTTCCTATTCATCTCACCTCTCGGTCTCAATGATTCGAGAATAAATTATTGTTCTCTTTCGTATGCAAGTTAAGTCTCTCTCGAGCGCACCCCCACCCCCCCTAGATTGCTAGGAATTCAGGTTAATTACTCCATTCATGCTAAGAATTAGGTCTAGAACACGAATTCTATCTAATTTAACTAATAATTTAAGCTATGATTCAACTAACCCATTGGTTTTTCCTCTCATGGTCATTCTTCTCTTTACTAGCACGTGTCAATATTCCTAGTTCAAAGATACACAATAACTGAGGAAGAACAATAAACGTTACATGAATCAAACACATGAATCAATATGCGAAATCTGGAAAATAATCTAAATTATGACCCTAGATTCTCCATAGAAACTAGTAAAGGTTTTTAGGTACTGAAAGTAACAAGAAATATACATAAGTCTTCCATAATCATGATAGAAAACGAGAGATAGAAAGATCAAACGAAATGATTTAATGATCCGACGGCGAATTCGAGCTCTTGAATGGCTTGGGACCCCTCCTCTAGCTTTCTCCAGCACCATCTATTTCTTTATAGGTCAAAGAAAACGTTCCCCAATTTCTTGACACCCCTTTTTCAATGTATTTTGCTGAATTTACAATTCAACCCCTCCAGTTTGTAATTCTCGGACATATTCACTTACTTATCTTGCACGGGCCTGATCTCTTTCTTACGTACTCGAATTTGGGCATATATTATATCTTTGGAAAGCTTTGGATGTCTACTTTCCAGTGGCGCATGCCTTGCTCCAAAATGTCTTATGTGGCTTCAAATAGCCCGATTAGTAAAGACAGGTCCAGTGAGACTTTTCCCACTTCTCTTTTCTTCATTCTTCTTGAGCTCCCATTTTTTCTGAAGTTCGTTTCATGCCTCCAATCATACGCTAAGCATTCATTCATGTCAAAACAACCTGAAAAACCATTCCAAGAGACTATATCAACGGAACCCTTAAATCAACGCATAAAACGCCCAAAATTCACATTAATGCTAGCTCATGTCATAACATACACACATAAACATACTCGGAATGACGCTAAATAATCCATGTTGCCTCACTAAATGGTAGGAATCAAGGCTATTATCTATTACTAATTTAGTGTCATGAAATACCACACTACCTTTTGTGCATCCTGAGTAAATCTCAAAATAAAACTTCATTCAAAACCACCGAGCATACATACCTTTGACACTAGCCAAATCGACTCTATAATCAAAGAGTAAACAATGCAACTACATGAGCTATCTACCATGCAAGTATTATAAAAACACGTACTCCCTCCGTCCTGTAAAGATTGCCCACTTCTCTATTTTGGAATGTCCCAAACAATTGTACACTTCCGTTTTTTATGTTTGAAATTGGATGAATTGGCAATTGTATCCAACAAAAACTAATCATATTTGTGTTGGAAATAGAGAAATGAGGGGTAATTGTGTCAATATTACCACAAAAACAAATCATGGATGTAATTAATGCATGTCCCCTTAAGTAGTTTGAGTTTCAAAAAGGCAAAATATTTGTGGGACGGAGGGAGTATATTTGTTTCTTTTTTTTTTTTCTGCTAGATCGGGCAATCTTCACAAATTGAAAATCATCAAGCTCTCACTTGTTCCCCTTTTCAATTCCACCACACATAGCAAGAATTGGATAGTAGATGTTGATATTATGCACAGTTTCACCTAGGCGTCCACACTTACAATCATTAAACCTTAAGCAAACATATAAGGCTACGTTCTACACTTCAGAGGGTCCAATTGGAAGCTAAGAAACACTTGCGTCAAGTTCCTATTCAATCGTCTTTCATTCTCATTATTTTTCTTATTTTTCTCTTTGATTTCCTGATCATTTGAGGTTTTAAAACCTCTTAGCCTTGATTGTGTTTAATGCAAACTGTCTTTTGAGATAGGAGTCATGACTTCAGATGTCAATCTAGATTAGTAGGTCTTTTGAGATAGGAGTCTCCTTGAGTGCAATCCTGCACATTCATCAATGCCAACCAAAATGGCAGCCACTCCTGATCTTACTCCGCTACCTGAAATAGCCTTACCAGAATCTTAAGGTATCTCAAAGGCACATTGTATCTTGGTCCCACTTTCCACAAGATTTTATTTCAGCTTAGAGCCTTCTCCGACAGTTATTGGGGAGAGGGGACGAGACTCTGGTTCTTGTTTTTTTCTGGGCTGCAACCTCAGTTCTTGGGCCTGCAAGGAAACTTTCTCTAGATCATCCACTGAGGCAAAATTCAGAGTTCTTGCTCATACTGCATCTGTTTTTTTGTGGCTTAAGATTCTATTGACAGAGTTGTAGATTCCACTTGATTCTACACATGCATTGTATTGTGACAATGTAACATCTCTGAGTTTGGCTTCTAACCGTGTTCTTCGCAGCAGAACAAAACACATGAAGTTAGATTGCTACTTTGTCAGAAATAGGGTGGCTTTTGGGTAGATGATAGTGAGTCATCTGTCAACTGAGTTACAGCTAACTGATCTACTAACCAAACCATTGTAGCAGCTGCTGTAGCTGTGTCACGACTAGGTTGTGGTGTCTCCTACTTCTTATTCTGTTTCAACTCCTTCTTTGGATCAAGCTGTAGGAGAGTCTTCTTCATACTCCCCTTCAGCTTGAGGGGGAATGTTAAGAGCCTCATTTGTGAGATGTGTAAAGTCTGTGAGACTGTTGATCTGTTAGTACGTTAAAAGTGCAGGGGCTAGTTAGCAATTATGCTAGCTAATTAATTCTGTTTCAACTCCCTATTTGTGCATAATGTTAGTAATAATTTAATTACCCCGTGGCTATGGATACTATTATATGTTAAGAAATTCATTAATGTATTCTCAAGTTCTTCATAGAAATGAGATCAAATCGACGACCTAGAACTCACTTGTAGTGCTTTGGATCAGACACCTCAGACTGCTAAAAAAATTCTCAGCCCCTTAAATCACCTGAATACACTTCAACAGACATGTTTAGTATCCAAATTGACGACCATCTGCATCTCAAAGAACCGAAATTATCATGAGAGTGCAGAAGCTGGGGACCGAAACTATCATGTTCCCTTCTCGACTTTCCACCTTGAACTGCCTTTCTCAACATCCTACTAAGATTGTCCTGCCTTCCGGTACCTCTGGGGTCTGGTTCTATCGACCTTCAATATCAGCTGGGCTAAGAATTTCTCATTGTGCGGGGAGGGGTATGGCATTTGGCTCCTTTGGTTATCATGTTGCTCATTTGGAGGGTGCGAAACAGGATTATTATGTTTGAAAACTTTATTAGAGGTCTTGTTCTTCAGTCGCTCATGGAGCTGCGATTATGCATGCCGCTTGGTTCGACGATTTTACTGTGTAGGTGCACCCTAAACTAACACAGGATTTTACTGTGTTAGTTCCAAGTTCCCGCTTCGCCTTCGTATATTTTTTGTTTATCACCTCAAGGTATATTAATCGCTACCCAAAGGATCGAGAAAAGAGAAGCATCACATTGACTTATGTCGTAGGGTCCTAGCTATTAAATAGAAAAACCTCAATTTACTTGCTTGATGTATGTTTCACTTAAATAATAATGAGATCAGCAAGCTACTTTGGGAATACAATGCTCTGTGGGTTATGGGTCAACCACCCTTATTAATTAAATCCTTCACGGATTCTCTTACAAGACCCTTATTTAGGGTAAGCACATCATCTACGAACTAAAATATCCAGATAGGAGTTTCAGCAATAGATTAGTCTGAGCTGCAGCTGCTGAACTTTTCTGTGTTATAATTCTCTGAGTGCTGAGCTCAGTTGAATTCTCAGATCAGGGGCGCTCTGTGAGGCACTCCTTTTCTTCGTCGCTTGCGCAGGCTCTTGTTTTGATGGATCATTACGAGCTTGAACTGGAGGTGCGGAGCTGTTCTGAGCTGTTTCTCTTCCTTGGACATGCCTCAAGGCTCAACCTGCAAATTTATAAATGAAATAATAGAACTGCATAATTATGCAAAGGATAATATAAAGGGTAAATTAATATACTCATTGTGTTCTTTTCATCATACCTTCCATGCGAAAGAGCAATAATCATTTTTGTTTGGGTCTGCTAACTTTCTCTTGCATACGTTACATGTCGCCTCCTTAGTGGTATGTGACCCTGAACGCCGAAGAGGATTCAGAGCTACAACTTTCTTTTTGTTACTCCTGTACAGCTGGAATAATAAAAATCTTACCTTAGATTTATTAGATCAAGTAGAAAGACCATTTCTCTATAGCAGTTAACTACAGTATATCCACAGGACATTTACTTTGGCACAACTCAACTCTGTAATAACTAGTGGGACAACTTGTACATTACTTACCCGGTACTTACTTACCAAACAAGTGTAACCGGTACTTACTTACCAAACAAACGCCACACTTTAATAACCAGTAGGAGAACTCTTTCTAAATGTAATTGTGCTTAGTACATCTTTCTCCTGGATATGTTTGTGACACATCAAGGAGGTTTTATCACCTACAACACCTCCTTGATGTTATCATTGAGCTTTATACATTGGCTGTTTAATGTATTGTTGATGAGTTTGTCTGCTGGCAAATGATTGTTCTTCTAGAAAAGAGTACCATAGCTTCGTGTTTTAGAATTCGAAGGTTCCATGAATGAAATTATTTTCGGTTCTGCGAGAACTAATAGATGTGAAGCAATTGATGATACATATTCTTACTAGTGAAGAAAGTAATGGTATGGAGGAGATGGCTAAGTGTATTAGAAGGGAAGCAACAACCACCTTGGGGGATGCTAAAGAAAGTGGACTACCATATACAAAAACGTGGTTGTGGAATAATACAAACATGTTTTTGTGATAATACTACAAAAAATGGATTAGAAGACTTATTTAAATATTTGGTATTTCTATCTTATAACAAACAAAATGTCAATTTAATTGTTTTTGGGCCTTTGTGGTTAAAACTTAGTACTCTTTATCAACCATCCCCTTGCTATCTGGAGCTGGAAACTGAACAGCGAAATAAATTTGGAGAATAAAGAATACATATGAATGGGCTACAAATTTCTCAAACGAGAAGACTGAACCGTCATTCAATTATTTTTGCGCCTGGCATTCTCATTAGACATCAGAACTGTGAACCAGAAATGATCAAGATCCTCGTAGGAACAAGGGATACAACCTTTAATTAGTTAAACCAGTCTATATATTTGTCAATTAGTTTCTTCCAATATGCAGTTAAGTTTTGTGCACAATTTTTTACGTAAAGCTCATGGCTTTTGTATCAGTCGATCTTATTGGATTTCTGTCGGACTGATGGACGAGTTGAAGATTCTTTTTTTTTTTTTTTTTTTTTTTTTTTTTTTTTTAAGATCTGCTAACTTTGTACAGAAATGGAACCTGTTATTCCTGTTCCTTTTGCACATTTTCAAATGCTCCCGGTACAGTTACAGTATGGCTACGACTTATCTTGGCCGATGCAGGTTGAGAAGACTACTGTAAGTTTCATGATTTCAAAGAGCTTTGTCTCTCGATCTTTTACTAATCTATCTTGAGTTATGAATGATGCGATCGATAATGTAATTTTGACAATAAAAGATGGACATGCTAAAGCTTCTAACACAATACCAATAACAGTTTATACGAAAATACTGTGCATATATACCTGAATCGGCATGGTTGATCTCATTATGCTTTATTGAAGTTGGCAACCTTATTTTCCTCTACATTTTAGAGCTGCGACGGAGGAACGGATGCTATTTTTCAGAAAATAGTGTGAGTGGATTATGAGGAACTATGATAGAGGCATGGTTTGCAAGAATAATTTTCTAGTAGTTTATGGAAAAAGGAAATTAAATCATTTTGGAACAATCAAATTAACACGTGTGTAGTATGTTTAAATAGCTTTCGTGTAATGGATATACGTATCAATTACAAAAGTTACTGTTTATCCCTTGTACATATCCATCTTAGTCATCTACTTTTAATGAATATAATGAAAGTTTTTGGAGATAATTAATGAACACTTTAATTCTCAAGTTTGAATGGTTACATGCTTCCCAAATTTTATTCAGAGTGGGATACAAAGGGAATTTAATTCTCGACAATTCTTTTTATCTAATTGATGTTATGTTCCTAGGGATGGCAGTTCGGGTTTAAAAAGTCAAATATCGCCCAACCCGGCCCCATTTGGGTATAAAGCGGGTATGTATAATAGTGGGTCCGGGCGGGTTTGGGTGTCATAACACCATCAGGGCTGCAGATATTGTGTGGGTTTCGAGTGTCAATATGTGGTTGTAATAGGGATTCATCCGGGTTTTGAGTGGGTCGGGTCGGGCTTCTGTGAAATATCCCAAAACCCGAAAAATTGCCATCCCTATTTGTTCCTCTATAAAACTAATGTATATATCAGGGAATTGATTACATTTTTTGAATTTTTTAACGTACTATGCTGTAAATAATAGTTGTACTACTTCTTGCAACTGAAGATGACCACTTCCAATAAGTTCAATTCATTCGATGACAGAGTCAGGGCAATTTTAAGTATTTATTTTATTAAGTTTTGAATAGTAAGAGAATGAATTGATGTTGTTAGGATCCTTTATTTTTTATTGTTATATCAACTTGAACCATATAAACTCTACGTATTTTTCACTTTGATTCACTTGTTTTTACAGTCTCATAAACCTATCAAAAGAATTGGACCTACTAATCTCAATGCATTAATAAAAGTATAATAAAAACAAATGTACTAACAATGTAATAAAATTCATATTATATTTAAATTATAAGTATAAAACAATGGTACGACGCACACTTATTAATACTTTTTTTTTTCTTTTTGAATGTTCGATGTCGGACTTCTCAACACGCTCGCTCATATGTGGCATAATTTAGCCTACACGTGGATCTTTTTGTTTGTGGGTGGCGATATACACGTTGGTTGTTAGACCATTCATGTGTGAGGGGACTAGTCTAGTACACTTATTACTTCTTTTCCTCTTTCTTGAATGTCCGATGTGAGACTTCTCAACATTTATCATATTTTCGATTAGTGCAATTTTGAGTTAATAAATATAAATACTAATCTAAAATATTTTGACAATTTTGATCATAATTCAATGTTAAGTTTCAACTCTTAGAATGCATTTAGTTTTTAATTTTTAATTTAGATTTTCCCAATATGTTCAAACTCTGGAAATCGTGTCACCCCCGAAGCCCGAGTATTAACTGGCTCATTTATTATCCGCAAATAATTTCATTATATCCATTTTAAGTAGATGACTAATATGGAAATGTACGAGGGATGAACTCTCCTTTCTAGAATTGAAACATATTTCCATCTATGAAAGGTACTAAAACATACATGTATTACTTGATTGTTCCAAGTGAATTAATTACCTCACTCCCATCATCTACTAGGAAAGAACTCTTACAAACCTTGCGTTTGGCATCCGTTCCTCCATCACACCTTGAAAACAGAGAACAAAGAGTTGCCGATTTCACTAAAGCATTATGAGCTCAACCATGCCGACTCAGGTATATACAATATGCACATTATTTTCATATAACTGCTATAGGATATTTGTTGGAAGCTATAGCATGTCCGTCTTTTATTGTTACTTGCAGTCTTCTTAACCAGCATCGACCAAGATAGGTCATACCCAAGTTGGAACTGTACTTGCAGCATTTGAGAATGTGCAATGAGAACATGAATAACAGAGTTGGCTTCACCGCAAAAATTGCAAATCTTAAAAAAGTTCTCCTAGTCGTCCATCAGTCAAACATACACCCTACAAAATTAGCTGATAAAAAATCCATGAGTTCTACGTACGAAAATTTCGTACACAATTTAACTGCCAAGTGGAAAAAAACTACTCGACAGAGATTGTTCAAATTAATTAAAGGTTGTGTCCACTTTCTTTTCTCTTTTTGGGGATCTTTGTCTTTTCTAATTGTCAATTCCAAGGAAAAATGAGAACGCCAGAAGCAAAGTAATAGAACCACCATTCAGTTTTCTCAGTTGAGAATTTAGTAGACCATTTCATCTGTATTCTTAGTTCTCCAAATCTCATTCGATGATTTCTTTTCCACTACCATATGGCATCGGGGCAGTAAAAGTTTTGAGTTCTAACCATAGAGGCCCAAATATAATGAAATTGACCTTTTGTATGTTATAAGATAGATATAACAAATACTTATAGAAGTCTTCTAATATTTTTTTGTAGTCTAATCACCAAAATATGTTTGTATAATTCCACAATGACTCTGTATATAGTGGTTCACTTTCGTTAGCGTCACCAAAGTGCTTGCTGATTCCATTCTAATACACTTAGCCATTACGTCCATATTACCATTACTTTCTTCACTAGTAAGAAAATGTATCATCAAATATGTAATTAAAGGGGTAATGGAAGCAGAAGGGGAAATTACATATTCAATAGGCAAAAAACCAATGTACTCCCTTAGCTATGACTTAGAAGTCAAATACAACCCCGAACTTGTATCTTGGTCATTTTCAACCCCAAACTATCATTCCATCATCAAAAGTGGCCATTATGTCAATTTAACATCTACCGGTTCGATTTATGTATTTGTTTAATGTTAAGTATATTGACCCATTACCAATGTGCCCTTCCTCCGTCTCTCTCCTCCTTCAACAGACTCCACCTCCCTCCTTCAAACCCTTTGTTCTGATCAAACAAGCTCTCTTCTTGCCAATGATGCAATTGCCAATAGCCAGTAGCCAAAAGCTGCCACAACCCTAACCAGTAAGCAGTTATCTTTTTAATGTAAACTGAGAACCATGTACCTCCTCAACCACCATCAACAAACCCTACATCTCTATGTGGGAAGAAATTATGCCAATAAGGTTCTCAATATGGGAAGAAAACATGTCAAGCATGGTTTTTGATTGTTCTAACTTTCTTTCTCTGTTTTCCTTTCTTACCTAATTTTAATTTGTTAAACATTAGATAAATGGGCCGTGATTGTTTGATTTTGGATTGAGGAAGGTGGATGTGATGTTCGGTATGTGTCTATGATGGTGGTGAAAATGATTGTGGTAAAGGTGGTGGGTGGTCATTGTTTTCTCTCTTCGTTTAGTCTGACTGTTGACTTTTGCAGAGTGAGGTAGAGGAGGGAAACAAGGGAAGCCCTTGTTTGTGTGATGGAGTGAGGCATAATCATTTGTGTATACATAGTATGAAGGAGAGCAGCTTAACACTAATTGTGGTGGCGATGGAGGTTGGTGTGGTAGTGGGAGGTTCAACTACAAATATGGGTCAGTTTGTCGTTCAATAAATGGACGGAAGGGTAAATTTTGTTGATGGAATAATAGTTTGGTGCTGAAAATGATCAAACTAGAAGTTCGGGGTTATCTTTGACTTGTAAGTGATAGTTTAAGAGAGTAAGCTGGTTTTTTGCCTTTTCAATATTATATAGTTGCCCACTTGCCTTATTAGATTTGTTGTCATGGGCATACACAGGTCAAAGGAAGGTATAACCAGGCTTCATATGTGTGTCTTTTCTGTTCCCTGCGGGATGGGAGCATATAATATAATGCATAGAGGTTATAGATACTGAACCAGGCTTAGCCTAAGTACTCTCACAATTGTCAATAGGCTTTATGGGATTGAAAAGACCTAGCAACCCTAAAATGAAGGAAACCAGATTTAAAATCACTTACTGGGTGCTCTGCTATTGTCTTACTATTATTAAGTTTTTACGAAAGTTTAGAACTAACAGTCCTCGAAAATGTATGCTAAAGTCAGTAGGACATCAACTGAAGAATTTTGGAAAATAGTCCTAATAAGACAAGCCATAGAACCTGGACAACCACCTGTGGCATGTTTGATTTCTTTCTTAGCTAGTGTAGGATGGGATTAACTAGTCAATCCCCTTGTTTGGGAAGTACGGGTTTGGATTTCTAGGGGCCCACCACTTACTCCTTGGTAATCCCTCAATCACTGCCTTATCTCATAACCCCCCCCCCCTCCCCCCCCCCCCCCCCCACATAAGCAAGGAGGCAAGTGTGCTCTTTGCCATGATTGTTGGAGATGGTTGAGGGCACATTGGTGATTTCCCCTGTTAAATCCTTCTCCAATCCAATTTTCAACCATACATCTTATACTCCACTTAGTATTCACAATCCCTTCACTATTAGTCCCAGTACTTCCAATCCTCCACTTTTAAGCCAAAAAAACAAACAAAGCCCTAGAGTATAAGGGCGATTAAACAAACTTACACACTTCTTTGATAGATAGCTTAGTATTTTAATGATTGAATAACAAGGTCTTATTTCCAGGATGCATGTGGAGCGCAAAGTAAAGGACTGCCAGAGTGGTTACATAGCTTTTTGAAAATAAGCTTCTTTCATCCTTGCGCTGACCACCCAATTTCTGATAATGATTTGAAATGGTATTGCATTGATTGCGACAAGCCTCTTTGTCGCCACTGCGTGGAAGCTGGATCGCATGAAAAACACACTGCCTTAAGACTTTACAAGCTTCGCTCTGCTGCTATAGCCCATGATGAAATCCAGAAACATATGGATTGCTCTAAAATTCAGGTACTTTTTCACTAATTTTAAGCCTTTTAAAATTCCAGTATTTTATAAAATTAGACCATGAGTGTAAAGTCACACATGCACGCGCATATTGTGTGATCGTGAGCCTACAAGCTCTATGATCAAATGAGTTATAAGTGAAGTTAATGTCATCCGTAGTTAAGACTCTGCTACAGTAGTATTACTCTAATCGGTTTATATTGAGCCGGTGATTTTCTAAGTTAATTATTTAAGGTTTTGATAGTAAATATCACACAACTGTTGTAACACAAGACTTAAGAGAAAACAGAAGTATGCTGGGTAGGTAGAACTGACCTAGTAGGTAACCATCCTGGTGTTACCATAAAGTTTAATAAATTTATTACTACTTCAATCAATAAGACGGGTGTCCAGGTATGACTTCATAAAAAGATCAAGGGGCTGTTATGACTTCAGCACTTCAAGAAAACCTATGGTTATATTACTGCAGTATCCTCTTCAATGAAACTAAGTACACAACCAATTAAACCGCCATATTCGCCAATGCACCCAGACAGTTCTAACTCCCTTTTGTGAGGCACATCATTGATGTAAAATAAAACCTTATCTTTAGATATTTTCCGTTTAGTGGGGAGTCATATATCAGTGTATAAAAAGCGTGATACAGTCACTAGAAATTCTCTCGAAGTGGGGGCTTAAAGATAATAACAAATATGTCTTGAACGAAGATAGCAAGGAAAATATGATACTTATTATCTTATATGAATATCAATACACAGCCATGGTGTGCCTTTTTTCACTATCAAATTAAGGTTCAAAGCACCCACGAGGAGCTGGAGTGAGATGAGCGAGCTAGTAGAAAGGTATGCTGATAAGTGTTCAAAAGATGTCTCCCCTGCAGTTTATGAGATGGGTGATAAGATAGGAACAAGTGAGTTTTGAAGGAAAAAAAGAGTAGTCCTGTAAAGCCTCCGCAGGTAGGAATAAACATTCAATCAAGAGAATAGCGTTACAAACGCCATGCAGATATAAGATTTATAAACTTCTAAGATAGTATAAGTAGTGTACCCTTTGTGTAGAGATCATTTGTCAGGCGTCACTAACTGTCTTTGTTTGATGTTTCTAGCAATCTAACTTGTTTGAGTGTTTCAAATCATTTCATCCGCTGCAATCCTTCTCATATTTCCTTTCCTTCTCATAGTCTCAACAGAAAGATAGGCTTCAATTATCACCCTTGCAAAATCCCTTCCTCCGACTCGAACCCTTCAGCATCATCAACTCAACTATGGATAAAACGAAAGATTAGCTATTATGCAAGTTTAATTTACTAGATCATTTAAAAAAAACGTGATGCAAACAATGAATTAAAAGAAGGCAAGGCAGAGACTTCCAAAATGACTGCCGAAAAGATTTTCTGTTGATCCTCCATTAGATGCAATTATCTAACAAACATATAATGATAAGTAAATTACTGTAAGAGTACAAATTACAGTTCTATTCTATTTCGTGCCACTTAGTATGTGAAATACCAACTCCACAGGTATAAGTGCTCGCAGAACCGATACTAATTTCATTCATGGAACTTTCGAGTTCTAAACAACAAATTATGTAGCTTTTTTCGAGAAGAACAATCATTTCCCATCATTCATGCTCACCACCCATACGTTACACGTCCAAGGTCGATGATGACATCAAGGAGATGTTGTAGCAAATGCATTTTGACTGGAATTGGTGCTGTGGATGGACAACACATTCCTTCTGCCCTGCCCATTGTTTGGTAGATAAGTGTTCGATATGTAATGTATGGGTTGTCCCACTGGTTACTAAAGTGCGACATTAGTTTGTTTGGCAGAGTAGTGTATGAGTTGTCCCATTGGTTATTACAGTGTTGATTTGTCCCAAGTAAATGTCCAGTGGATATACTGTAGTTAATTGCTCAAGAGAAATGGTCTCTCTACTTATCTAATAAATCCACGGTTTTTTTACGTTCCAGCTGTATAAGAGTAACAAGAAGAAAGTTGTAGATCTGAATCGTCGTCCGCATTCAGGGTCACAAACTACTAAGGAGGGGACATGTAAGGTATGCAAGAGAAAGTTAGCACAGCCGGACAAATATGATTATTGCTCTATTGCATGCAAGGTATGATTAAAAGAACACGATAAGTATATTCATAGTTTACCCTTTACAATATCGTTTGGAACATTATTCACTTTTATTAGTTCCTTTCCAAATTATCAGGTTGATGCACTTTCAAGGAAGACAAAAAACTCAGAACCTCCAGTTCAAGCTCTTAATGATCCATCAAAACAGAGCCTGCGCAAGCGACCAAGAAAAGGAGTGCCCCGCAGAGCTCCCCTGTTCTGAGAATTCAACTGATCTCAGCACTCGGACAATTATATAGGGGAAGAGTTTAGCTGCAGCTCAAAATAATCTATTGCTGAAATTCCTATATGGATCTTTTATTTCAAACATGATGTGCTTACCTTAAATAAGGATATCTAAAAAACAGTTTTTCGTGGACGATTTTAATTAATAAGGGCGGTTGACCCATAAGTCACAGCGCATTGTTTTCCGAAAGGACTAGAGGTATCTTGTTTTTCCTATTCGCATCTCATGAGGTACTCGTGTCTGTCATCTCTCCATAGCCGTCATCTCCTTGATTTTCTAGAACATTCCCAGAACGTCACGACGTAAGGGCAAGAAATGTTGTTGCTGGGACAGTAGTTGTGTAGGCATCACTGATATTGTTGTGGTCTGAATCCCAGTGCATGCTGACCACTTGCTGTATTGCTCAGACTGAAGCTTCGGTGGTTTCTATTGTTAGGATGATAAACGTTCGTGTTCCAGTGTCTTTCGCAGTATACCCATCATATTGACATCTTCCCAAACCATCCCAACTTGCGGATTGTCATATTCTGCCTTTTGTTAACCTGATGATTTGGTCCATTCATCCCAAACTAACCTTGTCATTTCTTGCTTTGCAACTCTGTTCAACAATTTGATTTAATAAATTCTTCTCACTCACTCATATGAAATTGCCTTTATCTAGATCTTTTGCATTCTCAAGTAATGAAGTAGTTTGTTGGACGCCTCTCCATAGTTTGGATTTTCATCAAAATCTAGTCGAAGTGTTCTTAGGCTTCTCCTAAGCTCTCCATCATTTTTCTTTTTTTAATTTAAACATCTCTATCACTTTTTAAAAGTGTTTTCTCTGTTCATACACTTTTCACTCTGCCTGAGAGATGAGATGCCCCAATGGACAGAGGTGAAGTCATTCAATGTGGGGAATCTGCTGTTGGGTGTTGATTATGTAACCAAGTGGGTGGAAACTATGGTGTGTCCAAATAATGATGTGTGACCGTTAAGCGTTCTTCAAGCGCAACATTTCTACTCAGTTTTGGACACGAAGAGTGATGATGAGTGATGAAGGCACACACTTAATCAACCGTGTGTTTGTCATGGTACTCAAGCAATACGGGTGTCTCTAGCTTATCCCCCCCCCCCCCCCCCCCCCCCCCGGCAAAAAGAAAAAATTAATGGAATAGTATATGTTTCAAACAGAGAAATCAATTTAGAGAAGACTCGGAATTTGGGGCGCAGGGACAAGTTTGATGATGCTTTATGGGCATCCCAAACAAGTTTCAAAACACCGTTGAGAAAATCCTCCTACAAGTTGGTATTTGGCAAAGCATGTCATCTCCCGATGGAGCTAAAACACAATGCATATTGGGCTATCAAGCAACACAATATGGATCTCAAGTTAGCGGGAGAGAAGCAAAAGTGCCTCTGTTCAATTCCTGCATGAAGCTTTTCCCGGAAAGCTTCATTTAAGATGGTCCGGTCAATTCGTCATTCAATAAGTCTCCTCATGGGGAGCAATGGAGCTCGAGAATTCCTAGAACAACATGATATTCTGAGTACATAGGAGTCATGTGAAACCGTATATGGGGGGGGGGTTGTAAGCGCATAAGTTGAGTGGATCGATTCGTTCGATCTCTGATATTGTAGAGGTATCTTAATCGGATCATCACCTTAAATTACAAGCGCTTTTTGCGAGACGACCAAATGTAGGAGTAGAAGTAGTTATAATTTAGTATTAGATTTAAATGCGTTTTATCAATATAGTTTGAGGGGTGAGAGAGCTAGTTACTGATGTTTATATTGAGTCTCGTGCTGGACAAAGACTTCTGAGCAGGGGAGGGAGACAGAAAAGAGCAAAGAGAGAGAGAGACAGAGAGAGAGAGAGAGAGGCGGAATTGCCTGCGGTGTCAGGTTAGCCTCGGGTCGATGACTGGCTGCTTCGGCCGCCGGCTGATGGCATAGAGCGAAAGAGAGAGAGGGAGAGTGTTGAGAGAGAATGGGAGAGTGAGTGATTGAGTGTTGGTGGGTTTATATAGGTGTGGGTGTGAGTATATGATGAGTTTGTTTGGAGGAGTTATGGAGGTGTAATGATGGTGGTGGTGGCTTTTGCTAGGGTTTGATGAAGAATTGGTTGAGCCCTAGGTTAAAATTGATTGGAGATGAGTTGGTGATTGAAGAGGATCGATCATGGCGGTAAGTTTGTGTTCTTCATTTTTTTTGTTTTTGGTATAGAGAGAGAGAGGGAGTTTTTTTGGTGCTTTAGGAGCACTAAAAAATGTGACTAGGAAGGCAATATGGGTTGGGTGTTTTAAGTGCACCAATAAGTATGAGACTAGAATTTATTGGGTTACATGTTTTAGGGGTACCAATTAGTGTAGGAATATATTTTTAAAGTGTATAATATGTATACATGTGTTATTTGAGACGGGTAATGAATAAGTCTTTAAATGTTTTAAGAATTACAAAAAAGTGGGAATATAGATTATATCTAAATAATAAGGGAAAAAAATCATTTTTATATAAAGTAGATCTTACGAAATTATTTTAAATATGACTAGAAATTGTATTTAAATAAAATAGCTAACAAATAAGTAGGATTCATATTAAATTAAATAGCACAGGGATATGATTAAAATTGGATAAAATCAAAAACTTTGATTAATCTCGTTCAAATAAATTATTAGTGTCAAAATAACTTGTGTAAAATTGTGAAGTTACCAAAATAACCCTACCAAACTTTAGGGATATTCCTTAATCAAGCTTCATCCGCGAAGCTCACAACAATCCCTCCACAAGAACCATATGTGATAATGAGATGTGTAATACTAATGCACGTGGAACGAATTCTAGTGCACATGAATTATACGAATAAACTAGCAAATAAACAGGGTGTTCTATCATCTTCCTCTTAGAGGGAGTGATGTGACACCCTCATATTTCATCGGTGGAGATACAAGAATGCCACTCCGAACCGAGATCGCTCCCGGACGCGGGAAATAGTGGTAATAAAAACAAACACCAACATAATTACATATATGTTACAAACTTATGATTATCTCAAACAGAATATTATACAATTACATACTATTACACATTGTGGAATTTAACTAAGAGTTCGGCCTTTTTAAAACTACTATTAAACATTACATGATACCGTGATCCCCTTACTCCGAGCTCCCTTCTCCTGGACCTGCAGGGAATGAAACAAATACCGCAGTTTTTTCAAAGTCAGCAAGAAATGCTGAATAAGCAAACACCCAAACATGTAAACAAATTATGGAGTATATTTTCATTTTCTGAGAAACAAAGAATATGTATCCACATTAAAATAATAACTTAGCATGATCTGACATAGTATAAGATACATGGTAGGACTTCTTGCTCAAAATAGGAGTTCATCAACTTTTCACTTTATAACACAACTTTTCACTAGCTATATCCTCAATCCTTCCTTTATATTTCAATACGGGAGTTATTGTTGGGTTTTGATCATGGATACGCAGCGGAAAAACATAATTCATCCATTCAATACCCTCCAAGGATCACAGGACAAGAGACAAAACGATGGTAAGGGAAGAAATCAAGTTACACACCTTAGGGTTTCTCCTGTGATGACTTGTAACGTGAATTGTGTCACGTCTCTATAGTTGTTCCACGCCTAGAGTTGAGATCTAGATATCCCTTCTCCTTTGTGCTAGCTAGGAATGGAGGAAGAGGAAGAAGAAATCACGCAACACGAGGCAACAAGGAGGGGACGGCCTCTTTTGTTGGCCGACGGGATAGGGGCGGCGGCAAGGGGGGTGGTCGGCCTTCTTTGCATGCTTGCTCTCTCTCCTTTTGTTCTCTCCCACTCAAGTTATGATGAAAAGGCTCATAAGTATGGGAAGGAATGAAGGAGCATCCTTTATATAGTCCAACAAATCCTTGCCAACTACCTAAAGGACCTATTCTAGTCCTTCTAGAATTCGGTTTAGTCCCTTCCTTGCAAATTAGTCCTACTAAGTTTGCAAGGTGTTGCAAAGTGATCCTTCTAATTAATTAATCATATTAATTAATTCCCAAATCTATTTCAAGTCTATATAGCATGTGACCCCATAGGTTTTATCTAGTTGGTAGCAACGATTTGCTAATATGGAGCGGTTTCTAGCAAAACATCCATTCTAGCCAACTAATAGAATAGTCATCCGACAAACCTTGTACAAGTAATTGTCTCATCCCTTTGTCTCTATATCCGGATTGGACACGAGACATACAAGTCACACTCGTATATCCAATCCATAGTTTCTCGATCCTGGGAAGAGCCTTATTCGTGCAAATAACATCAATATCCTATATTGATTTATTTGAGTCTGGCCAAACATTCTATAAGCACTATCCCTCGAGTGGCCTAGGATATTTGCTCCCGTTATGTGAGAGGGAAAAATTCTATCTACGTCATCTCTAACCTTGCTTCTTATTGTATCCGGTACACGCCTTTATAACTACCCAGTTACGGTGTAGCGTTTAATGCTACCAAAATCACAATAATCCACAACTAGAATATCTAGTGACTTCAAGTCTAAGGATGACAATAACATTGCACCACGAGAAGCACTTGTGACTTATCATAACATGTATGTAGGCTTCTCGGAGATGGGTCAATCCAGTGCGTCATTACCCTTAATGCACACCTATGTGTTGGATCATGATACCTCCATATCAATCCAACCCCATAATAGTCTATAGATGATTGTCCTATTAATCATTATACTGGACTAGGGATATTTAAGATAAACAACACAATTGTAAATCTAAGGACTTCATTATATTAAATATCCAATAAATAATACAATGAATGTTCTAGCCAAAATAAATTTCTACTAAACTAGATTGCCTCTAGGGCATTTATTCCAACAGTTATATCCTCAATATTTCCTTGTCTCAATCATAAATATCCACTTCTTAAAATAAATTCATGTTATCTTCTTGTTGATACGGGGAAGATCTATTCTTTCCTTTCATTTCATTTCCTTTCACTAGCTACCACAACCATAAGTGTCGACACCCCCTTAAGACTCCTCGTGACGAGAACGGTAAGTACATGGAGCGATCCGAGGCTAAGTGCGGTCTAGTTAAATATATAAGTATCAAATTATTGTTCCGCCGCACAACTCTTTCCAATTTACGTTATTACGTGTTATTACTTTCATGTAAAAGTTCCAAAAAATTATTTGTCGATAAGCAAGACAAGCTTTCAAGTAAGGCACGTATATAAGTTATTCACTTTGAGACAATATATAAATATTACAATTCTGATACGGATGAAGATAGGGCTCTATGCCTGGCATGTTTACCAACCTCTAGTAGAAGCAACAAATATGAAGGAAATAGCCCCTACTGGTAGACATAGCCTTCGTCTACGGACACGGCGCCTCCAAATTATAATTCCTAATTAATTCTAATTTCAACTAGCACAAGCAATGCAAATATGCGATGAATGTTCTAACTATCGAGTGAATCCCTTATTTAATTCAAGACACCCCAATACCCTTACTCTATTTTAAAATTAGTTTCAAAGCAATTATAAGAAGTATGCTATGTTTTCTATAAATAAAGTGGCAAATTTAAAATTATCTAAAGGATTATTGAATAAATTTATCCATAAAACCCATATTTAAATTAAACACCTAATTAGCCATAAACCCCTCTAATTTTATTGTTTTTGGAAATAAAAAATAATATTTCACAAAATAATTTAGTTAATTCATAATTATACCAAGATTATATTAGTCTTAAACTTATTTGAATTCAACATTTAAGGAATTTCTAAAATAATATTTTCATCTTACAAATATTTATAACTCATAAACTTTTCCATAAAAAGACTTATAGCTATATATTGTGGCCAACTCTCAAACATTATGTTTTATCCTATATTAGTAGAGTAGTCATACACATTTATTTAAATCAACTAATTTGTTACTTTTAGTAGCTAAAAACCTCATTCACAAAATATTTATACACATTTTGGTTCATAAACTTGTAGATAAAAAGATTACTTATATAATAATAACATAGCCAAATTATACATATATTCTCTCCTTAAATGATTATACAAGAATATGTATTCATATACATATATTATATATATGAAATTATAAAATAGTAATTCTAAATATATTTAAAAAAATACTAAGTTTATTTAAAAATTCAGATTGTGTAATCTACAACAAGATCCCAAGATTTCATGAATATAACACGAATTCACCCCCTACTAACTTAATTAGTTTATGAGCTAACACTTATCACCCATAACTTCTGCATTTATACAAAATCACCCCTCCCTTTAAACAGTACGTAACATCATCTTCAACCTCCAAACCAAAATATGAAACTCCAAAAACATGGATAGCCATACAAATTTGATGATGAATAACTTCAATTCGATTCCAAATAATGAGATTCAAGTGAAAAAGTAACGGATTTGGTTACCGAATGATCAAGAAATCGTTTGTCAAAGTGTAGTCGGAAATTCGCCAGAAAAAATGGTGCTCCGGTGATTGGGGTGGCTGTTGTTGGCGTCATGGAGCTTGGACGGACCTCTAGGATGGTGGAAGAATTCCTGGAAGTTGAGAAAGAGAGGCGGAGTGGCTGGGCGGCCGAGCTCCGGTCGGGTCGGCCTTCGAGTCGGCTTTGTGGGTGGCTTTGGTCGCCGCTGCTGCTGCTTCTTCTGTCTCTGGCTTCGGCGAACTGAGAGAGAGGGAGAGGCTGAAGGGAGAGAGTGTAGGGTTTGATACGAATTACGCAGAAGAACAAATAATTAACTCCGTTCAAGACCCTCAAAGGATCTGAGGACAAGACATCATAACGATTGTAAGAGATAGTGATCATGTGTGCCTTTCTTGTCTAATTTGAACACTTTACGTAAAATTGTGGACACGTCTCTATGCGTATCCACACCTAGTAATTCACGGGATCCTCCCAACGCCTTGTGCTAGCTCACGTCAAGAAGGAGAAAGAAGAAGATCACGCAAAAAACAAGGACCAAAGAGGTCGCGCGCCTCTTTGGTGGCGACGGGGTAGGTGCGGACAACCTGGGGTTTCGTCCCTAGGTCTCTTGCTCTCTCCTAGCTTTTTTCTCTCACTCAACAATGATCCAACATTATGAGAAAATAAGCTAGGAGTGCCCTTACATAGTTAATAACTGTTTATTAACTACATATAAGCCCTAATACTAATCATGTCCGTTCCTGGATTAGCCACTTTGCAAATTAGTCCCACTAAGTTTGCTTGTGGTTGCGTATTCATATTTCTATTTAATTGGTCCCACTAATTAATTACCAAGTCCGGTTTAATTCATAGGGTACCAATTGGCAATGAGGGGAGTAGCCGATGATACGTATTAATTATATTTCTTCTTATTCAACGTCTGATGTGGGACTCCGCAACATGCCCCCTCACGTGTGGCGTTCTTTGGCCTACACGTGGATCTTTTTTCTACGGGTGGCGGTGAGCACGTGTGTTGTTAGACCATTCACGTGTGTAGAACCTGACTCTGATACCATGTAAAGAATCTATGGGGTGCCACCTCAAAACCAATTGGCAATGAGGGAAGTATCCCACAACACTTATTAATTATATTTTTTCTTCTTGAATGTCCAATGTGGGACTTCTCAACACGCCCCCTCACGTGTGTCATTCTTTGGCCTACACGTGGATCTTTTTGTCTACGGGTGGCGGTGAGCACGTGGGTTTTAGACCATTCACGTGTGTGAGCTGATGCTCTGATGCCATGTAAAAAATTTATGGGGACCCTCCTCAAAATCAATTGGCAATGAGGGAAGTATCCCGAAACACTTATTAATTATATTTCTTCTTCTTGAATGTCCAATGTGGGACTTCTCAAAAAACTGTTGGAATAGATACCCTAGAGGCAATCTTATTTAGAACATTACTATTTGGCTAGAATATTCACTGTGTTATTTATGGAGATATTTAATATCATGAAGTCCTTAGATTGCAAATATGTTGTTTATCGTAAATATCCCTAGTCGATTATATTGATAAACATGACGATCAACTATAGACTAGTATGGGGTTGGATTGATATGAATATATCACAACCAACACATGGGTATGCATTAGAGGTAATAGCATACTAGATTGACCCATAACGAGAAGGCTACATACAAGTTATGTAAAGTTACAAGTGCTTCTCGCAATGATAACGGTATTGTCATCCTTAGACTTGAAGTCACTAGATCATCTAGTTGTGAATTGTTGTGTTATGACATCGTCAAACGCTACACCGTAAATGGGTTGTAATAAAGGCGTTCGTCGGATCCAATATAGAACAAGCTGGTAGTGGCGTACATAGGATTTGTCCCTCCCACATAACGGGAGTAGATATCCACGACCACTCGAGGGATGGTGCTCATAAAATGTCTGGCCAGACTCAGATAAATCATTATAGGATATTGATGTTATCTACATGGATTAGACTATTCCTAGGATCGAGAAAATATGGATTGGATATACGAGTGTGACTTGTATGTCTCGTGTCCGATCCGGATATAGAGACAAAGGTATGAGACAATACTTGCACAAGGTATGTCGGATGAATATTTCTTTTAGTTGGGTAGCATGGATGTCTTGCTAGAGGCCGCTCCATGTTAGTAATTTGTTACTACCAACTAAGTAGAAACCTATGGGGTCACACTCCCTATGAATTAGACCGGACTAGGGAAGTAATTAATATGATTAATTAATAATAAGGATCAATACGCGAAAGCTTGCAAACTTAGTAGGACTAATTTGCAAGTTAGACTAATCCGTGTATGGACATAATTAAGATATGGGATTTTATGCAGTCAACAAAGAGTTGTTGGACTATATGAAGGCACTCCTATCTTCCTTCTCATATAACTAATGCTCATAACACATTGAGTGGGTGAGAGAAGCAAGGAAGGAGAGAGAAACAAAGATGGCCAAACCCCTTTGCCGCCCCTCTACCTGTCGGCCACCAATGAAGGATCGCCCCTTCCTTTGCTCCGTTTTGTGTGATCGTGATCTTCTTCATCTTCTTCCTTCAATACTAGCTAGCACAAAGGCTTGAAGGATCCGGGTTCAATACTAGGAGTGGACTAGCCATATAGACGTGAACACAATTTCACGTGAGAAGTAATCAAATGAGATCCTAAAGGTATTTTGATACTAATCCCTTACTATCGTTATGTAGTCTCTTCCTGTGATCCTTGGAGGGTCTTGAACGGATTAATTTATGTTTATTCCGCTGCGTATCCGTTATCAAAACCCTACAGTGGTATCAGAGCCACATGTCGTAGGGCATAACGTAGTTTATGTGTTACGATATATGTATTTTTACACTTTAAATTAATGTTTATCGCGTAAAACGGACAAATCAAGCATATTGATGCAATTTGTCAATAATACAACCAAATAAGATCTAATTTTACATGGGATGTAAGGATTAGTGAAACTGAATCACATAGGATGTGAAATTTTAGATCTTGGTGGCTAGGGTCTGGGCACATGCTTGGAAAAAGGGTTTTTCAAACATGGAAACAACTTAATTTGGGCGACATGGAGTAGGAGTTGTTTTGGAAACAACTCCTACAAGGAGGATCGGCCCCAATAGTGACTGTCCCCCTTCCTTGCCGCCCAAGGCGCCACACGGCGTAGGGCCGAACCGGCCTAGGCGCGCGCGGGTCGACCGTGCGACCTATGGCCGGACGGCCCCTAGAGCTTGTGGCGGTCCTTTAGGGATTTGGCCAAGCTTGGGGAGCCTTATTGGACTGTTTTGACCCTAGCAGATCCAAAAACAATTAATAATTGATCAAGCGCGTTAAAATTGGATTAACTGTTTATGTTCTTTTTCATGGTGATTGGATATGGCCTTAGGTTGTGGTTGTGAATGTTTATTTTGTGGTTTGTTTTTTCGGCCTGCGAGCTGATCAAATTAATGTAATAGTTAATTAGGTTTTACAGTCTGCGAACCGGTATTTTTTCTCAACTTGTGAGATCTTTTTATTTAGTCTAGATGCTAGGTAGAATTAAATAAAATAGATAATATTCAAGACATGGAGAAAAATAAGCCTAAAGAAACGAAAGACCACAAGAAGGCGACAAATCCACAAGAGCTATGGAGCATGGACCAAAAGATGGAGGCACATGAGATGAGCTTGCTATTTTAGGGTTCATAGATATTCTCATTGGCTTGAGAATATCTTAGTTTAGAGGCCATATCCATATCACGTTATTTTTCTTTTGTGGTTGTTTATTTTATTGTCATATTATTTATTGTTGATGTATGGTTGATGCATGCAAAATTGATAATAAGATAATTAACAACCCGGATCTGTTATTTGTGAGTTAGCCCAACTCAAAATTTGTAGATCAGTTGATATGGATCAACAAAACAATTTAAAATTAGAAAAGGAAAATCCCTCAATTAAAATATTGCGTTTGTGCCTTGTCGTTATTCAAACACTCATCATAGTCATGATGTCTCAAACGCGTGCGTGCCAAAGCAGGGCGTTTTGATTCATCATGATATAATGCGATGACACAAGCTAGTAATGTGTAATTGTTTGAGTAAGAGGTTGAACGCAACTGGGAGTCTTTAAAAAGATTAAAAAGCCTAGAGGCAAACAATTGGGATTATCCACGGGATGGATAAATAAGGAGTTATTTGTCCAATTTAACCAAGAGTTGCATGGGGTTGCAATTGGAATTGTTCCTACCTAAATAGCATATTTTGGGTGACCTGCCAAAGCAAGCTCAAAAGAAGTGAAATATGGATCTTGGCCCACTAGAAATTGTAATGATATTTTCTGCATTAATATGGTTATTAATCTGAGAAAAATAGTGGGAGATATGTTTAATAATCTAGCTATTATTAAATATAGTCTTTCGTTCACAAAATACTAAAACTTGTATATTTCTCATTTTGTAGAATTCCAATGGCAAACAACTCATCGAGTTCATCACATTCCCTACGAGCTGTCCTTGAGAAGGACAAGCTTTCTAGAACCAAATTTCTAGATTGGTACAGGAATTTGAGAATCGTTCTCAAGAAAGAGAAGAAACTCTACGCTCTAGAGGAGGAAATTCCTGAGGGTCCAAAAAACAATACTCCTGCAGCCCTAAAGGCGCACCAAAAGCGTGTAGACAACGCCAATGATGCAGCCTGCCTTATGCTTTGCACTATGAGCTATGATATTCATAAGCAACATGAGAACATGAGTGCGGTAGATATGATCGAACACTTGAAGCACCTCTTCCAAGAGCAGGCAAGGGTTAAGAGGTATGAAGTTTCCAAGGCATTGTTCAAATGTCATCTGTCAGAGAAAAACCCTGTGGGACCTCATGTGCTCTGTATGATAGGGTACTTAACGAATCTCGCACGTCTAGGGTTTCCGGTCGGCGATGAGCTAGCCAATGATCTCATTCTGCAATCATTGCCTAAGAGTTATGGACAGTTCATTATGAACTATAACATGAATGAGATCGTGAAACCTCTCCCAGAATTACTCAATATGTTGAGGAAAACTGAACAAAGAGTCAACAAGGGAAAGGGCAAGGCCATAATGATGGTATAGAAAGGGAAGGGCAAAAGGTTTGCCTCTTCTTTTAAAAGGAAAGTCAAGGCAGTTGCCAAATCAAAGGAAGCTTCCCTTAAGGTGGCGTTGCCAAGGGATTGACTAAGGGTGATTGTCACTACTGTATTCAGCATGGACATTGGAAGAGGAACTGCCCAAAGTATCTGGTGGATAAAAGGCTTGGAATAGTGATTCCACCACCACCACCATGTATTTTTGTTATAGATGTCAATTTAACTTTCTCTTCATCTTGGGTATTAGATACTGGATCCGGATCTCACATTTTTTGAAATGTGCAGGATCAAAAGAGAAGTAGAAGATTGGCTAAAGGGGAGATAGACCTGCGCGTTGAGAATGGAGCTAAGGTTGCTGCATTGGCCGTAGGCGTGTACGAGATGTCTCTACCTTCATGATTAGTTTTAGAATTAAATAAATGATATTATGTGCCTGCTATGATCAGAAACATTATTTCTATTTCTTGTTTGGACAAGAAAGGTTTTACTATTTCAATAAAGGACAATTGTTGCTCCATTTATTTTGATAGTATTAACTATTGTGGTGCGCAATTATTTGATGGATTATATATCCTTGATCTAAGTAATCATGTCTATAACATAAATTCAAAGAGGATTAAAATAATGTTTAAATCCTGCTTATCTATGACACTGTCGTTTAGGCCATATAAACGAGAAGCGTGTATCTAGAATCCATAAGGATAGATTTCTAGACTCATTTGAGTTTAAATCGTATGAAAGATGTGAGGCTTGTTTGTTGGAAAAAATGACAAATTCCCCTTTCAATAAGAAAGGTGAGAGGACTAGTGAGCAATTAGCACTCATACATAATGATGTGTGTGGAACATTTGCCACGCCTTCCAGGGGTGGTTATGTATACTTCATTACATTTATTGATGATTTCAGTAGATATGGATTTATATAAATTATGAAGGCCAAATCCGAATCCTTTGAAAGGTTCATAGAATGCAAGAATGAAGTAGAAAAGCAACTTGGTAACAGTATCAAAGCTCTACGATCGAATCGTGGAGGGGAATACTTGAGCCAAGAGTTTGACGACTATCTTAGAGATTGTGGGATATTATCTCAACTCACTCCACCCGGAACGCCACAATGGAATGACGTGTCCGAGAGGAGGAATCGAACACCGTTGGACATGGTTCGATCTATGATGTGTCAAACTGATTTTCCATTATCCTATTGGGGCTACGCTCTATTGTGTGCAGCTTTCACCATTAGCTGTGTTACATCTAAATCAGTCATAAAGATACCACATGAGATGTGGAGTGGGAGGCGTCCCACATTGTCGTTCATGAAGATTTGGGGCTGCGATGTCTATGTAAAACGTTTACAATCAGACAAACTCGGGCCTAAGTCGGATAAGTGTAAGTTTGTGGGATGCCCAAAGAAACTAAAGGGTATTATTTATACAATCCAACTGAGAAAAAATTGTTTGTTGCTCAGTCCGGCGTGTTTCTAGTAAGAGAATTTGTCTCTAAATAGGCAAGTGGGAGGACTATAGAACTTGAAGAAATTCAAGAACCACAAACTACTGATCCTGCTATGGAACATGAACAGAAACCACAAGAGGTTGTGGAGCAGCCTGTTCAAGTAACACAAGAGCTTCGTAGGTCGAGTAGAGTGCGCAAGGATCCAGAGAGGTAAGGACTTCTCGTGACTGAGTGTGGCGACACGTTGCTCATAGATGATGAACCTACTACCTATGGAGAGCCCATGAAAGGGCCTGACTCTCAGAAGTGGCGCAAAGCCATGGAATCGAAGATGGAGTCCATGTATACCAACAAAGTATGGACTTTGGTGGAACCACCCAAGGGGCGCGACCCATAGGGTGCAAGTGGGTCTTCAAGAAAAAGACCTACATGGATGGTAATGTGATTACCTATAAGGGCCGATTGGTGGCAAAAGGATTCAGACGGATTCATGGTATTGACTATGATGAAACCTTTTTTACAAGTCATAATGACCAAACCATCCGAATCCTACTTGCTGTTGCAGCTTACTACGACTACGAGATTTTACAGATAGATGTCAAAACAGTATTTCTATATGGAAACCTCATCGAGGATGTGTACATGACACAACCTGAGGGTCTTGTAGATCCAGATCATGCAAATAATTTTTTTAATCTACAACGATCCATTAATGGATTAAAGCAGGCTCCTAGGAGTTGGAGTCGACGTTTTGATGAAGCAGTCAAAGAGTACTTCATCAAGAATGAAGATGAATCTTGTGTCTACAAGAAGGTTAGTGTGAGCTCTGTTGCTTTTCTGGTCTTGTATGTGGATGACATACTACTCATTGGAAACAATATTCCCATGCTGCAACCCGTGAAAGATTGGCTAGGAAATTTTTTCTCAATGAAGGACTTAAGGGAAGAAGCTTATATATTTGGTATCAAGATCTACAGAGATAGATCGAGGATGCTTATAGGCCTAAGTTAAAGTACATATATAGACATGGTCTTGAATCGGTTCAACATGCTAAGATTCCAAGAAGGGATTCTTGCCCATGTCACATGGGATCACTCTTTCAAAGAGCGATTGTCCTTCCATTGAGATTGTGAACGCATGCATGAGTAGGATACCCTATGCCTCAACTTTATGATCCATCTGTACGCCATGTTATGTACTAGACCAGATGTGTCATACGTATTGAGTATGAAAGGCATGTAAAAATCTAATCCGGGTGAAAGTCACTGGATAACGGTTAAGAACATCCTAAAGTACTTGAGAAGAATTAAATATGTGTTCTTGATCTATGGAGGGGAGGAAGAGTTTTGTGTAAGGGGTTACATGAATGCAAGCTTCCAAAACGACATAGATGATTTCAGATCGCAGTCGGGATTCGTGTATTGCCTGAATGGAGGAGCTGTGAGCTGGAAGAGTTCCAAGCAAGAGACGGTTGCTGATTCTACAACTGAGGCTGAGTACATTGCTGCGAGTGGCGCAGTAAAGGAAGTTGTTTGGATTAGGAAGTTCATCACTGAACTTGGTGTGGTTCCTAGTATTGTGGATCCAATAGAGTTGTACTCTGACAGCATTGGGGCGATTTCACAATCAATGAAACCCATGTCACACCAAAAATCCAAACACGTACTCAGGAAGTTCCATCTTATTCGAGATATTATCTATTTCTCGAATAAGATGTGAAGATATCCAAGATTCCTACAGATGAAAATCTGTCAGATCCCCTTACGAAGCCGCTTGTTCAACGCAAGCATGAAGGGCACACTAGGAGCATTGGCATACGAGATGCACCAGATTGGCTCTAGTGCAAGTGGGAGACTGTTGGAATAGATGCCTTAGAGGCAATCTTATTTAGTATGAACATTAATTTTTGGCTAGAATATTCATTGTATTATTTATGGAGATATTTAATATAATGAAGTCGTTAGATTGAAATATGTTATTTATCTTATATATACCTAGTCGATTATATTTATAAACAGGACGATCAACTATAGACTAGTATGGGGTTGGATTGATATGGAGATATCACGATCCAACACATGGGTATGCATTAGGAGTAATAGATGTAGGGTTTTGATCATGGATACACAGCGGAATAACAATAAATTTATCCGATCAAGACCCTCCAAGGATCACAGGAAGAGAAATCATGATGATGGTAAATGATTCGTGTTATGTACCTTGTGGGTCTCCTTGATGACTTCTAACGCGAAAACTATCACGTCTCTACGGTTGATCCACGCCTAGGATTGAGATCTAGATCCGCCAATCTCCTCGTGATAGCTAGGATGAATGGAAGAGGATGAAGAAATCACGCAACAGAGACCAAAGGAAGGGCTTCGGCCTTCCTCTCCTGGACGACGGGAAAGGGGGCGGACGCACCTAGGAGCTCGGCCTCTTGGGTGTTGTCGTGCTCCCTATCCTTGCTTCTCTCCTACTCAAGTAATGTTATAAGCATTAGTTTTCGGGAAGGAAGCTAGGAGCATCCTTTATATAGTCAAACAACTCCTTGTTACTACCTAAAGGCCCTCTCCTAATCCTACTCAAGTTTGGATGAGTCCAACTTGCATATTAGTCCTACTAAGTTAGCCAGTTGTTGCGATTTGATCCTTCTAATTAATTAATCATATTAATTAATTCCCGATTCTAGTTCAATCCTATATGGTGTGTGACCCCATAGGTTTCTACATAGCTAGTAGTAACTATTTACTAATATGGAGCGGCCTCTAGCAAGACATCCATTCTAGCCAACTAATAGAAATAGTCATCCGACAAACCTTGTGCAAGTATTGTCTCATCCCTTTGTCTCAATATCCGGATTGGACACGAGACATACAAGTCACACTTGTATATCCAATCCATAGTTCCTCGATCTTGGGAATAGCCTTATTCGTGCAAATAACATAAATATTCTATATTGATTTATTTGAGTTTGGCCAGACATTTTATAAGCACTATCGCTCAAATGGCCTAGGATATTTGCTCCCGTTATGTGGGAGGGACAAATTGTATCTACATCACTACGATATCTAAGCTTGCTTCCTATCGTGTCCGTTACGCGCCTTTATAACTACCCAACCATGGTGTAGCGTTTGACGCTACCAAAACACAATATTCCACAACTAGAAGATCTAGTTACTTCAAGTCTAAGGATGACAATACCGTTTTCACCACCAGAAGCACTTGTGACTTTACATAACTTGTATGTAGCCTTCTCGGAGATGGGTCAATCCAGTATGCCATTACCCCTAATGCACACCCATGTGTTGGATCATGATATCTCCATGTCAATCCAACCCCATACTAGTCTATAGATGATTGTCCCACTTCATCATTATAATGGAATAGGGATATTTAAGAATATAACACTTATATTCTTAGGACTTCATTCATGTTAACATATCTCTATAACATAATGAATCATAAATCCATAAATGTCACAAGAAATTGATTTCCTCTAGGGCACAATTCCAACAATAGCATACTAGATTGACCCATAACGAGAAGGCTACATACAAGTTATGTAAAGTCACAAGTGCTTCTCAAAGTGACAACGGTATTGTCATCCTTGGACTTGAAGTCACTAGATCCTCTAGTTGTGGATTGTTGTGTTTTGACATCGTCAAACGCTACACCGTAACTCGGTAGCAATAAAAACGTTCGTCGGATACAATAAAGAAGCAAGATTAGAGATGGTAGTGACGTATATAGGATTTGTCCCTCCCACATAACGGGAGTAGATATCCACGGCCACTCGAGAGATGGTTCTCATAAAGTGTCTGGCCAGACTCAGATAAATGAGTATAGGATATTGATGTTATCTGCATGGATTAGACTATTCCCATGATCGAGAAACTATGGATTGGGTACACGAGTGTGACTTGTGTCTCGTGTCCAATTTGAATATAGTTGTCTTGCTAGAGGCAGCTCCATGTTAGTAATACTACCAACTAAGTAGAAACCTATGGGGTCACACTCCCTATGGATTATACCGGACTAGTGAAGTAATTAATATGATTAATTAATTTTAAGGATCAATACGCGAAAGCGTGCAAACTTAGTAGGACTAATTTGCAAGTTGGACAAATCTGTGTATGGACAGGATTAAGATAGGGGCTTTTATGCAGTCAACATAGAGTTGTTGGAATATTTAAAGGCACTCCTAGCTTCCTTCCCATATAACTAATTCTCATAACACATTGAGTGGGAGAGAGAAGCATGGAGAGAAAAAGAGCAACAAAGAGGGCCGAACCCCTTTTCCGCCCCATCTACCCGTCGGCCACCAAGGAAGGACCGCCCCTTCCTTTGCTCCGTTTTGTGTGATCGTGATCTTCTTCATCTTCTTCCTTCAATCCTAGATAAAACAAAAGCTTGAAGGATCGAAGTTCAATCCTAGTAGTGGACTAGCCATAGAGACGTGAACACAATTTCACGTGATAAGTCATCAAAGGAGATCCTAAAGGTATTTTGAAACTAAACCCTTACTATAGTTATGTAGTCTCTTCCTATGATCCCTGGAAGTTCTTGAACGGATTAATTTATGTTTATTCCGCTGCGTATCCGTTATTAACATAGGTTTCTACACGTGTGACCCCATAGGTTTCTACTTAGTTGGTAGTAACAATTACTAACATAAAGCGGTCTCTAGCAAGACATCTATGCCACCCAACTAATATAAATAGTCAGTGATCCGACAAATCTTGTGACCAATGTTACCGTATTGTATCATCCATTTGTCTCCATATCTGGATTGGACACGAGACATACAAGTCACACTCGTATATCTAATCTATAGTTTCAAGATCCAGGGAATAGTATTATCCATGCAGATAACATCAATATCCTACATTGATTCATCTGAGTCTGGCCAGACATTCTGTAAGTACTACCCCTCTATTGTCCGCGTATATTTTCTCTCGTTATGTGGGAGGGACAAATCCTTTCTACATCACTACTCTCTCTAAGCTTGCTTCCTATCATACCCGATAACTACCTTTATAGTTACCCGGTTAAGGCGCGACGTTTGATAATATCAAAGCATGATATTTCACAACTAGAGTATCTAGTGACTTCAAGTCTAAGGACCAAAATACCATTGTTAGTACAAGAAGCACTTGTGACTTTACATAACTTGTATGTAGCCTTATCGTGGTGGGTCATTCCAGTATGCCATTACTCCTAATGCATACCCATGTGCTAGACTTGATATCTCCATATCAATCTACCCACATACTAGTCTATAGTTGATCGGCTGTTAATCAATATAATCGACTAGGGATATTTAAGATAAACAACACATTTGTAATCTAAGAACTTCATTATATTAAATATCTCCATAAATGATACAATGATTATACCAGCCAAAATAATATTCATACTAAATAAGATTGCCTGTAGGGAATCTATTCCAACATAGTGAGAGAGAATGGATAGAGCGGGAGGTGGAGGTGATGGAGGTGCCGGTGGTGATGGTGGCGATGTTGATGGTTATGATGGTGGTGTGGGTGTTGATGTTGTTGTTGGTGATTTGCTGAGAGGGAGAGGGTGAGATTAAGAGGGGGTAGAGCAGAGAGGGTGTTGGGGAGGCATGGTGTAGATGGTGGTGGTTACGAAGGTGGCCATGGTGGTGGTGTTCTGGAGGGTATTTGTTGTTGACGTTGGCGATGGTTGTTATTGGAGTGGTTGCCTCTCCTGTTTTGTTTTGGCAGAGAGGAAGATATGGAGATAGTGAGGGTGATTGAGAGGTGGTGATGAAGATGATGATGGTGGCTATGGAGGTGTTGGTGTTGATTGTTGTTGATGAAAAAGGAGGAGGATAATATATATAGAAGAAGTAATTGGGGATGATGGTTTTGGATAAAACCAGTTAGAGGAAAAAGGCGGATGAATGTAATTGTTAGAGAGGTAGGGAGGGAGTGTTGGGGATGTTTGTACGGGCTGAGAGGAAGAAGTATACGAATGTTGGGTCGGGTTATAAATAAGAATACGGGTATTAGAAATTGTATATATAATCCTACCGGGTTCAGGTCGAGTTGTTAATAAAATACGGTTACATATAATTACACGGTATGAATTACTATGTAATACGAATATATGGGTCGGGTTGGATAAAATACGTGTTAAAGAAAATAATTTTATACGTATATACATACAATTATTTGTCTAAAATACTTTTACCACCCCAAACTTTTACTTAATTTAGTTTTTTAACCTATTTTAACTACAATTATCTCCCCACTTACCATTTACGCGTCCCGATCAAAGTCTCATCTTCTGCATTAAGCTGTTCACTAGCCGAAAAGGACGCAAACGAGTCTACATGACTCACGACGCGATAATGCATCAAGATGATGAAAATGAAAATTCTAGACTTGATCTTAAGGCAAGTATTTAAAAGAAAAAATATCCAATTTCTCTCTTTTTGGCAAGAACATGCGATCTCCTTCTCATAAACTGAAAATCAAGCTTTCACTAGTCCTTTTTGAAATTCACATACACATAGCAATAATTTGAAATAAAAATTGTTTTTAGTGCAAAAGCTCAATAAGGCGTCCTCTTTCCTCCACCAATTCAAACTATGACACAAGAACGTCCTAAACTTCACTTGGTCTAATTCATATCAAATTCCACTGTAGTCTTTTTTTTCCAAATCATCCGAGGATTTTAGATCCTCTTAGCTTTTATTGCCTTTGAATGCAAATTGTCTCCGTGTAGAGTCACAATTCCTGTGGAATGAGGCTTGACTCTAATTTTCCTCTCTAAGCTCTACTTGGATGGAATCCAAAATTTTCCGCGTGAACGGAAGCACATTAAGTTGTTCTCCTTTCATTTTCACTTTATTCTTTCTTTTTCTTTATGTTTTTTTTCCAAATTTCTCATCTATTTTTCAACCGTGCAGAAGAGATCATAAAGCTTGGGCATTTTCGGTTAACTCTTGCGACCATCGTAAGGGATGGTGATGTACGCCCCCTCGACTTCACTTAGGCCGAGGCAACCGTACCGCATAAAACCAACTCAACACGAAGGTCCACCTTAGATCAGCAAGAGACCACAAGTTTCCACTTGAAAACAGAATATTCAGCTACAATGAAACTCAATCTAATTAGCACACTATAGGAAGCCTATGTATGCCCTAAGATATCATTCTTTCCACAGCTACCATAAATTCCCGGGACATCCTTTCGTGAAACCTCTACACTGAATACTAAGAGGATAAAAATTTCCCTACTACGGCACTTCCTATTCTAAAGGACTCAATCACTGAGCTATCTTCAGTTTCAAGATCTTCAATGCCTTTTCTCAATTTTCTATTTTTTATGAAATTTTCAATGCCTGGAGGGATCAGATTCCTTAGGCAGAGACTAAGCTATCTTCTATTTTCTATTTTTTATGAAATTTCAATTTTCTCATTTCTTTTATTTTCCATAATATCCTTAAAAGTTCGTAATGCAAGTAAATAAACAGGATCTAATACTCTAGAGGGGGGGGGGGGGGTTGAATAGAGTACGAAAACTTTTTCTCAATAACTAGCCTTTTGAAACTTAAAGAAAATGTGCAGTTGAAATCTAAAAGCTTTGGAAAAGGTTTGAGAAGCTAGAGATACAACTGCAGAATACAAAAGCTTCAAAGCTTTGAGATAGGAAATTATACAAATCTTTGGAGCTACTTGTTTTGAACTGAATATCAACAGTAATGAAAAGCAACAAAATAAAGAACAAGAACATAAGAATATTTACAGAGTTCAGTCACAATTGGACCTAGTCTCTGCCTAAGGGATCTGATCCCTCCAGGATTTCAACATACTTCTTATTTCTCAACCATATTTAGCCCTAGATCTCAAGCCTAAGTGAGCTACCTTACACTTATATAGCTTGTGGTTCCCAACCTATCTAGTACCAGCTACAACCTGTGGAAAAAAGAAGAACCTCTTTGTTGTTAACTTGAAAAATTAAATTTCTAAGTTTGTGAGGTTTAAGAATTCAGAATGAATAAAACAATCTAAGTACAGTTTGAAGAACACAATAGAGACAAGAAAATGAAGCTCGGAAGCGTTCTTAAGATTTGATGAATGATCTTCTTCTGTTGCAGTGTTGATTCCCTTAAAATGATTGAAGAGTTTTGTGTTATCATCTCCCACGAATGAAACTCTCTTCAAACTCTTGTTGATCAGCCTCTCAATGTCTTTTTATGAGGCTCAAGAATTCAGAATGAATAAAACAATCTAAGTAAAGTTCGAAGAACACAGAAGAGATAAGCAAATGAAGCTTGTAAGTGTTCTTCAGATTTGATGAATGATCTTATTCTGTTGCAGTGTTGATTCCCTTGAAATGATTGAAGAGTTTTGTGTTTTGATCTCCCACGATAGAAACTCTCTTCAAACTCCTGTTGATCAGCCTCTCTCAATTTCTTTTTATTTGAAATTCAAACTCCAGCTTTTTATTAACAGTCAGCAACTACTTGAGAGATTTTAGGAACTGAATTCCTACAAATTCTCTCCCCTTATATGCTTCTTTCAACAGCTATGTTTGGATAGCTATCAAGTTTGTTTATGGACGTTTGCACGACCAACAAACCTGCACACACTCAGCAATAAAGATCAAACAACATCTAGACAAAATAGCAACGAAATCTGATTTGCAAAAGACAGATATTTTACTTAAAAACCCTAGCTATTTTGCCATAGATAAAATTTAATATCTATATTTACATGTGTAAATATAAATGTAGAACAATATAGATCATATGATACAGAGTCAGGATAACTCATTATCCAGTTTAGAATCCATCTAAGTCTTCCTGCATACACAAATCAGTTATGTATACTTAGCAGTTTATAGACATAAGAAAATCTCAAAGCTTTGGAGCTTTCTGCTAGTTCACAAGTGTTAGCTTGAAACTGAAACCTGCAATGTGTGAGACTTATACAATCCAAACAAGATACAATAATATTTGTAATAGACATTAATGAGTGATAAACTCATCCCCCAATCAAATATATAATCCTGCAAACGCAAGACTGTTAGGCACAGCATAAATGTAAGAACAATATTGTATCTCAAAGCTTAATTTGGAGCTTTGAAACTTAGTGTCTCTGTACTTCTGGCTTTCAGCATCAAGGACAAACTCCACCTGAGTTTGTAAATTCGTTCAAAATCAAGAGCTTTGAACTATCCATCTCCCCCTTGATGAAAGACAAAATAAATATTATTGCTTTTCAAGATTTCCTGCAACTCAAAGCCACCATTAAAACTTAACTGGATAAACATATCACACATCTGAACAAGTACAGATATACCTAAACCAACTGATTCCATAAAACCATCAACCAACATCCTACAGTATCCAAATTATTACAAAAACTTCAGAAAAACTTTAGAAACCCTAGAAAAAAAGGAAATAAGCAAATACTTCTCCCCCTTTTTGACCTTCATCAAAAGAGTAGAAGAAATCTAGGATCATGTTCAGAGGTTTTTGAAAGAAAATAGCTAAAGACTTCATGACTTAGGAAGAGGGAAAGAAAGATAAAAAGAAAGAAAGAAAGAAAGAAAGAAAGAGATGTCCAGAAAGAAAAGGCTTCAAGGCTTTGAAGTTCCAGCTCCGGCACTTTTCTTGGTATTCTTCTTCCCACTTTGATCTTTGCCCTTGCCTTTGTCCTCAGTCTCAAACTATTCTTCCTCAGTTGTTTCCGCATCTGACTCTTCTGCATCCTCAGCTTTCTCTTCCACATGTTTAGCTTGTTCAACAACATTTTCATCATGTGATTCCACATTCATAGTCTCCACATCAGCAGCCACTTCAGCAATCACCTCATCAACCTTTTCAACATTCTTCTCATCACCTTCTTCAGCAGTCTCCTCACCACCAGCTTCTTCCTCAGATTGTTTAAAGAGATCCTTTGAATCAAGAACTATTGGAACCTTCTTCTTCTTCTTCTTCTTCTTCTTCTTCTTCTTCTTCTTCTTCTTCTTCTTCTGCTTCTTCTTCTTCTTCTTCTTCTTCTTCTTCTTCTTCTTCTTATTCTTCTTCTTCTTCTTCTTCTTCTTCTTTAACACATCTCCAAGAACCTCATCAGAATTAATGCTGGTATCATTGCTTTCGGCAGATGGTATCTTCCCCAAGTCCAAACCTTTGATGATCATATCCATTTTTGAAGCCACCAAACCTTTGAACTTCACAAAGTCAGTAGACAAATCAAACAATACTTTTCTAAGATCCTCAATACCAACCTCCAAGACTTCAACTCTGTCAATAACTTGAGAGAAATCCAAATTTCCAGAGACCTTTTAAGTTTTTGCTGCTTTTGGTTTCATGAACTCTTTCTCCTTTAGCTCTTTTGCAGTCAATTCAAAATAAAACTTCCACTTCCCTTTACTAGTCCGAACTACTCCAATCCTTTGAAGTGAAGCTTCATCAGCCATCCCAAAACCACTTGTAATTTTATCCTCATCCTTCATAGGTAATCCAAAGTGTTTAAAGAAAAATGGAAAAAAATGCATAAGGCAAAGAATGATTCCTAGTTATAGTACCACTGTACACCTATGCTCCATAATCACAGTAGGAAAGTCAAATTCAAAGCCTTGACAAATTAAGTACATTAGAACTAAACCCCTATCAGTTACCAGCTCTTTAGAATGCTCCCTAGGTACCACACCCCTCATGATAATTGAGAAAAGGATACTGTCTTGACAATTAAACACATAATGTGTTAACGGTTAGGGTCCAGATGGTGTTCCCTCTAAGAAAAACATAGAGTTTTCCTTCTCCAAACATTCCTTCCTATCAGGATGCTCATGCACACTATATTTCCTAAGAACTCCCAATACTTAGGAGAAAATCGTATGATCTAGCCTCATGTCAATCCCAGGAACCTTAGAACTCAGAACATAGCTGTCACTATCATCAACTTCTTGAACCAAATATTGAACTTCCTTCCCTTCTTGATCTTCTTTGAAGGTGGAGAATTCTCCTGTAAACTGGTTGATCCCTCAGAATCTGATTTATGAATGGTGATCTTTATGTTACCCTTTCTCTTGGTTCTCTTAGTAGAACTCTGTCCTTGCTGCTTGATTCTCTATGATGTTCTCTCCATTGGATTTAGGCTTTCAGAGAATTGAGAAAGAAATTGAGAGAGAGATATAGCTAGAGAAGGAGAGAAAGAGTTTGATAATGAGAGAAATAAGCCCTGAAGTTGGCTTAAGTAGGTAGAAAATTTTGATTCAAAAAGATTACATGAAAAATCAGATCTTTAAAGATATACAAGACATATTTGGGATATTTAAGATAAATCTCTGAACATTTGAAATATTAGAAAACTATCCATAAGATAATGCAATATATTCCTTGATCCAATTTTTAATGAAATTAAACAGCTTATTCACCAAAGCTTTGAAATAGCAGTCCAAAGCTTTGATAAATTTTACAACTGCCAGAAAACTTCAAAGCTTTGAAGCATACTTTCAAGGGTTGGAAAGTATGATCTCAAGGATTTGAGATTTTCACACATAACACATATAAGAACTAATACTCCCCCTAAACCAATGCATCCTTGTTTAGCATACCCAATTCAAGACTTAGAGATGCAAACCTCTCATCTGGCAAAGGTTTAGTGAAAATATCAGCAATCTGCATAGAGGTTGAAATAAAGGTTAAAGATACATCACCTTTGTCAGCATGATCCCTTATAAAATGATGTCTTACATCAATATGCTTAGTCCTGGAATGCTGCAATGGGTTCTTTGATATTGAAATGGCACTTGTATTGTCACAGCTTATAGGCACATTTCTGAAATCATATCCAGAATCTCTTAATTGTTGAGCAATCCATAGTACTTGTGAACAACAAGCACAAGGTGCAATATATACAGCTTCTGCAGTTGATAAGGCTATTGAATTCTGTTTCTCTGAATGCCAACTAATCAATGATGAACGAAGAAATTGATAGCATCCGAAAGTACTCTTGTATCCACTTTATAGCCTGCAAAATATGCATATGAATATCCACTCAAAAAAAATTAGCCCTTCTTTGATACGAAAGCCCCAAGTCTTTGGTTCCATTCAAGGATCTAAAAATTCTTTTAACAACAATCAGATGACTTTCCTTAGGATCTGCTTGAAACCTTGCACACTTGCAGACACTAAACATAATATCTGGTCTACTAGCAGTTAAATATAACAAGGATCCAATAATAGTTCTATAATCGTTTCGATTCACACTCTTACCACTTGTATCCTTGTCTAAGGATAAAGATAAACTCATATGAGTCTTTGCTACCTTGGACTGAGACATGTTGTACTCGTTTAACAAGTCTTTGGTATATTTTCCTTGATGTACAAATATTCATTTCTTCATTTGATGAACATGAAGTCTAAGAAAGAAACTGAGTTCTCCCATTAAGCTCATATCAAATCGCTGCACATTAGACTTGAAAACTCTTTTGAAAGAGCATCATTAGTAGCACCAAAGAGTATATCATCAGCATAAATCTGTACTACTAACAAATCATTTTCATGATTCTTAATAAAAAGATTTTTGTCAACTAGACCTCTCTTAAAACCATTGTCAAGTAAAAACTTTGAGAGTCTTTCATACCAAGTCCTTGGAGATTGCTTAAGGCCATAAAGAGAATTGTCTAATTTGTAAATATGATCAGGGAAATTATCATCTTCAAAACTAGTTGGTTGAGCAACATACACTTCTTCTTGCAAATAGCCATTTAAGAAAGCGCATTTAACATCCATTTGAAAAATCTTGATGTGTTTATGGGATGCAAATGCAAGAAGTATTCTGATAGCTTCCACTACAACAATTATGACCTTTATTGACAATTTTTTTGTCGAAAAACAGTTTTGTATAGCTAGTTATGTGACTTATCGACAATATTTGCGTTTGTCGATGTACGTATTGTTGTTTGTAGATATTCTGAATAGTTTTTTTTTTTTCATTTTAGATAAAAATGGTCGAGCAATACTATTTGCTTCATTTTCGGTCTCGGAAAATAAAATAAGGTGGCAATCACTATATTTTAGTGACTTACATAGTTGTCAATTTTTGAAATATATTTGGTGGGTAATATTAAAAGATTCCCGCACTATCCAAATGTTGGAAAGGAACTAAAACTTTCAGGAGGGAAACTGAAAATTCATAAAAGTTGGAGAAAACCCAAAATTTACCAAAACATTACTTTACCAAAACTTCATCCCGGTTTCAGAGCTTCTCTAAACAAAACCCTTCCTCTCCGAACATAACTTTGAAACCACCCTCACCAGATCCATACCCCTCAATCGATCTCACAAATTGCAAAAGCTTTGAGACAGAAATCTAAGGTTGCTTGCCTGTTAACATCCCCTTTTGTCAGTCCCTCAATTTTCTTCAATTTTCCTCTCTGAGCCAGAGAGTTATCATCGATGGAGACCCAGAACGACTCGCCCAAATCCAAATCAACCCCCGCTTTCGCCACCGACGTCGTCGCAGCTTCGCCCCATAAGAAGGCCCTTATCACGGGGATCACTGGCCAAGAGGGGTCCTACCGGACCGAATTCCTCCTCGGCAAGGGCTACGAAGTCCACGACCTCATTCGCCGGTTTTCCAACTTCAACACCCAATGCATCAACCACATCTACATTGATCCACATAACACCCACAAGGCCAGAATGAAGCTCCACGACTCGTATCTCTCTGACGCCTCCTTTCTCAGCCGCTGGATCGACACCATCTCTCCTGACGAGGTCTACAACCTCGCCACCCAGTCCCACATCGTCGTCTCCTTCGAGATCCCTGATTACACCACCGTAGTCGTCGCCACCGGTACCCTCCGCCTCCTTGAGGCCGTCCGATCTAACATCGTCACCGGAGTGAAGTTGTTGTGCCTCCTGAAGCTTCTAGGTATGGATCAGATCTCATTCTGACTTGTCTTATTCTTCTACAATCTCTCAATGTTTTGTGAAAACCGTTAATTTTTCCTTCCTGAATTCATTTTTTGTGTCTACCGATCTGTTTATGAAAAATGTCAATTCAACATCAAAACTTAGGGTTCATAGTTTTACTAGTTATTTGGGGGTTTTGAATTTTAATGATGTATATTGATTTGAGGCAGACTGTAGGTGAAGGTTTGATTGGTTTAGGTTAACTCAGCTTGACGTGGAATTCATATTTCTAATTTAGGAAATCCCAAAAGAAAACCAGTATCTTATCGGTGCCCGACTTTTGCATTTCACATGGTTCAGAAATCACAAGGCAGCATTTACTTATACCACTATAACTGGCATATGCTATCGAAAGAAACTGACATACAAAGTCAGATACTTGAAATTTCTCATGTTAGACGCACTTTTATATTCTTCACATGTCTATGTAGTTGATTACAAGGCAACTGTGGATAGTTTTGTGCTTTAATGAATGATTCCATGAAAATAGGTGCCTGTTCACTTCTTGCAAATGTTGACTTGCTTCTCATTCACTGTGACAGTGCTGAGATGCTCCTCAATTTGGGAATTCCTTGGTTCATTCTAGGTCATTCTGAGAGAAGAGGTATATTGAAGGATTCCAATCAGGTAAGCTTATGTACTCTTTAATAGGGGTTTCTTGTCATGTAATTTGTACTGTACAATTCATTCTCACAAAACGTTTCATATGCACTTATGTACGCTTATGTGCTGATATGCAGTTTGTTGGTGACAAATTTGCATATGCACTTTCGCTTGGTTTGAAAGTTACATTCAAGTTTGGGAGACCCTTGAGCAGCGTGAAGCTGGATAGGACATGCACCTTTCAGGTCAGTCCATATGCTAATATGTCATTGCACATGAACCTTAAACTTTATCTTTACGCAATTTTAAAACTCCTCTCTCTCCCCTACTACCTCATCCGAATTTTGTAGGTCTTTATACCTCCCTCAGTCTGGTATTTTGTTTATTTGTCCTTTTTCCTTTTTTTTTACTCAGATCTGAATCCTTGGCTTATTAAATGCATATATTACAGCAGACAGTTGATTAGCTGCATTGTCTACATAACTTCATTTCTTTTATTGATGATGACTATTTAGTTAGCCTTCTGTTTTATGACCATGATGCAGGATATGAGGTGGTACTATGTATCTCCTCTTGTGTGACGCTGATAAATTCGAAGAAGTAGCAATCTTTATGCAGTTTAGCAGATATGCTTGATGTTTAAGGCCAGTTGTACGGTACATAGAAATTTATAGGAAATATAATATAAATATTATTTTTTAGTATCTGTAGTCATGTGTTCCTTGCACTATAGGAGAAATTACTCTTTTTTTGGGTATTTGTTTTGAGTTGGGGTTTTTTTGAATTGGGGCTGAAACTGGGCTATTTTGGCATGCTGCTTGATTGAACTGACTCGTCCTCTATTTGCTAGCTTAAATTTGAAAGTTTGGTTTTGAAATTAATATCATGTACCTGATTCTTGAACTTTTGAGTTTGGGAGTTACTAATTGGTTTAGAGTGACACTGGTTATGTAATATTCAATTCTTATTGACCTATTTTCGTATTTAGTTCCGTTTGAATCTCATAACTATCTAAGAGTCGTGATTATCATTTAGTACATGCAGATATATTGTCTCTGAGTCCGAACATTGCAATTTGTACTTGTAATTATCAGTTGCACATGGGGAATAACAATATGTACTTGTAAATATTCTTTTGATATTCTGTTGTACGTTAATTGTTTTAATGTTTGATACTTTTTCTTGCCTAACTTTGCGATTGAGTTCTATTCTGCAAGATTCCGTGAATGGAGTACGCTAGCTTCTTGGGCCACTTGGTGGTATGAATTTTCGGGGCATGGAAGGAACCACTGTCGGAGAAAATGCCGCGTCTACGTCTTTCTTTTTTTCTTAACTAGAACCTGCGTGTATGACTCCACCATATGATGGAATACGACTAGTTTCATTTGTGGTGTACTCTAGTTGTCGATGCAAAACACTAATTATGTAGTCCATTTTTTTTATGTAAAACACCAAGTTATGGCTTGTTGATTATGGCTTGGAGAAAATTTGTTCATGTTTATGAGTTGTGTTTGGATTTTCGGTGCATGTATTTTTTTTATTGGGTCGTGATACAGGGGACAAATACGTATGTCGCCATGAAGATGTAATAGCGAGGAAGTTATCTTTTAGTGACAATTTTAGTTGTCACTTGTCTACATAAATAAGTAAATTTGCTTGTTGGTAGTTTTAAAGGCAACAAACAATGTTTGTTGTTAGATTAGAACTATCAACAAAAATTGATGTTGCGCATTATTTTTTTTGCTGAAATACATAGCGCTTGTCGGCTTTAATTGAAGAATACGAGTATTTTACGTGGTTCACTAGCAAAATATTTGCTAACTACCTCCACGGCGGAAAAACACTCTTTATTCACTTAAGAGGAACAATTACAACTTGTATTGCATATAAAACTAGGAACCCAAAGGGTCTTTATATATTACTAAAAGAACCCCAAAAGGAGGTCACACATGTGCCTACCCAAAGTTTCCATCTTTGACATGGAAACAACTTTGTGGCTGCCTTAATTGCTTGCCGCCCAAAATGATTTCTAATTCCTTCCTTCTAGCTGCCTTTTGACTAGTCAACAATTCAAGGCACCTCCTTAACAAGTCCTTAACTATAATTTCTTAATAACGGATTTACACGAAACAACGCGTCTATTTGTAAACGGCTATTAAACTTTATATTTCTAAAAGTGGCTAATCATTTAAAGAGGTTATTTTATAAAAACGATAACTAGTTTATATTTATGAAAAAGAATTATTTTTATTAACTAGAACGATATTGAGTTGTTAAGAAAACCGCTTCTAAATATTTAACAAGACGCAACGGTGTTTAAATGCTAACAAATGTCAATTTTTGCGAGTTTTTGACAAATCAAATTGGAAGCTAAGTGACTAACAAAGTTTATTTAAAGCTTTTAATATAAACATTTCTAGTCTATTTTTTTAACGAACAGCCAGTTTACTATTTCAACGCTCGAATCACATTTCCGGGACGAGGGCGAAAACTAGTATTTTTAGAAAATATTTTTAGTCCGAAAATAATAATTTTATTTTTCGCGATACGTATGAAGTTTAAGTAAACGACAACTTAGACCCCCCCGTTAGTTACCTTAAAAGACAAGTAGAACCCTTCCTACTCACAAACCAGATGAATTAAAAGACAAAAGCTACCATCACAGTTTTCGGAATAAGAATTAGCTGCCCCCATCTTATGTGATCAAAGATTTCGGAAAAAGACACTTTAACCCCCTTTCATTAAGAACTTCATCTAATTGATCTAGACTTGGATTAAGGCTAACAAGATTGGATGTTTACTACCTAAATCAAATAATTAGGAGGATTAGAACATACCAAGGCCAAAAATGGCCATAAACCGCTAAGAAACGAGTTGGGTCGGAGTCCGACGCCGGAGGTGAGCTTCCACGCCGACTCTAATGGATTCCTCCGCCTTGATTGAGCCTCCTACTGATCTGGTCGGCCTTCTAGGAGTCTACTGAAAACAATTTGAGTGGGTGGGTGGTGTTGGTGGAGGTTCGCCGGAGCTTGTCGCCGGTTTTAAAGGTGGACGGCGGCGATGACTTCGGTGCTCTGTCACTGATGCTATTGCTGTGCTTTTGCCTCTTTTTTGGAACCGAGAGGAGGGTGTGATCGAGCAGAGAGATATTGGAAAGAAATGGAGAGGGGCGGAGCGTTGGGTTTTCTCTCGGGTTTTCCCGTCGGAGCTACGACGGTGATGGTGGCCGCTGCACCAGTCTGGTTCTTCTTCTGCTGGTTTCTATGGTGAACAGAGCGAAGAAAGAGAGAGAGAGAGAGAGAGAAATGGCAGAGAGGAAACTGAATCAAAGGTGGGTTGTTCTTGTGTCTTTGCTGAAGGGTGGAGTTGGATTCTGCTGCTGCTGCTGCTGGGTGTGTGATGCGGGAGGGGGGTGTTGGGTTTTATAGAGAAGCTGGGGCGGTGGAGAGTGGGGCGGTGGAGTTTTTGGTGGCGGTGATTTTTTCTTTGTCGTGAAGAAAATGAAGGAGAAGAAGCTTCGGGTGAGAGCTGGTGAAAGCTTTTCAAATTAAATAATTTTTCTTGGAAATGATTGGGTGTGAGGGAGGAACAAACTTCTAGAGTGATTGGGCGTTACATGTGTATGAGTCGTCGCGGTGGTTGCACACGCGTTATTAACTAACCAAAAGTTTGAAAATCGTCCACGTATAAATTTTCGATTATTTTTCTAACGATTTCTAAAATATTACCAGCAAACTTCTTAGCTAATAATTCACCCAATTTATTTACTTTTTTGCAACTAAATTCTTATATAACTTCCTAAATTACTACTTTACCCTTAGAAATATGACGGGGTATAACATCCTTCCCCCCTGAGACAGAGCTTCGTCCTCGAAGCTAAAATCAAACAGCTAATCAAGATGTTTAGACGATCTATCAAGAAATTATCTATCAGAGTCAAAATCACACAACAAGCAAGTAATTTCACACAGAAAATAATAGCAAGTAGTCATTTTCTCTAAGACACATAACATCAAATAATGCCGTAGTCATGTCTATATTTCGAAGTGGTCACAGTCTTATTCGGTTGCTAAGTCTCAAGGCTAAGCATGTCTCGAGGGTATTAAGAACATATCACTACTTATCGTGGGGTTGAAGTCCCCAGAACTTAACTCAATCTTCGAAAAATACGAGCCCTTAGTACCTGATCAAGTAGGTTGTCAACCCGAAGTTGGCTGCTCATAGTTAAGAAAATCACCCGTGCCAACTCCGTATTCAACTTCTGCCTCAGTTTTTGTTAGCACCGCAATTCTCTCTACATTGGCATTCCGAGCTCCTGTACCTCCTTCTCCATTATTTTTGTTTCCAATCCTGGGTTGACCTCCGTTCTGTCCTGCATTGCCCGGTTTGTAGTTCTGATGCCAGCCATAGCCATTGCCTCCATTGTTTCGGTTGTTCGGGTTCCCATTATGGTGGTCTCAAACTGCTGTAGTTGTTCTGTTGTGTCCTTCCAAAATTGCCTCCTTGGGTCACTTGCTGGTTCCCTGTTGGTTGTGATCGGCATTCATAAGCTAGATTTCCCCTTTTCCACAATTGTTGCAAGTGACCACTTTCCCTTCACAATTCGCTCCAGGGTGGTTTCGTGGGCACCATTTGCAAAAATAGAGGCGATTTTTCTGAGTCCCAATGTTCTGTTGATTGAAACAATGCTGCCCCTGGTTACCTCCTTAATTGTTAAGTTTGATATTCTGACCCTTTGCAAATTTGTTGTTTCTTCCTCCTGCCTCTTCTAGCTAACGTTTCTTGCGTTTCTCTTCTTGGGTGACACGAACCCGATAGATGTCAACAGCTCTGTCGTAGGCTTCATGGAGAGTAGAATATGTTATGCATAACAAGGACTCCTGTAGTCTTTCGTGGAGTCCAGAGTTGAATTTGGAAATCTTGGAATCCTCATCAGGCACCATGTTTCCTACGAACCGTGTCAATTCGGTAAATTTCTGGAAATACTCCGTCACTGAGTCGCTTCCCTGCTGCAGGTTCTGGAATTCCTGTTCTTTGCTCCTGTTTACATTGTGAGGGTAGAAGCGAGCTCTGAGCGCAGTTTGAAGGGCTTCCCAGTTGAATTAAGGATCGGCTAGCAGAGTTTCTCGTGCATTCCTTCACCAGAGATGTGCTTCGCTTTTTAAGTGAAAGATTGCACAATTGACTTACCGGTCCTCAGGACAATCTACCGTGTCAAGGATTTTGTCCATTTCTATAATCCAATCCTCTAATTCAATAGGATCCTCTTTCCCCGTAAATTCCATAGGCTTCATTTCTGCTACTTGCTTGGCCCAGTTAGTTCCTTTCTGTCCTCCATTATTCATAATCTGAGTCATTTGCACGAAGAATTGCTCCATGGTGGTATTTTCAGCCATTTGTTCCGGTCAAACTTTCCTAAAGTGATATCGTAACGGTCTATCAGTCTGACCCTACGGTATCCTGGGTCATGGTCGCGAAAATCATAACCAATGTTTCATAATTTCACAATTAGCAATACCTCTAATACAATTATAACATAGCACGCATCACATAGCGATTTCTCAATAGACCACATATAATTCATGTCAACAAACAAGATAATATAAGAAGAAATCAAACTCTATCTCCACCCTTATTCTCATCATGAAAATAACAATTATTTCAATTAAACCAGATCACATGTGACTATAACACACATCACTCTCAAAACAGGATGAGGGTGGGCGGGAATAATCAAGACTTATACTTAGGCTACCCATAACCCGAACGGCTTTTCCAATTTTAATTATATTGCCCTATGTTAATTTTTAGTTAATCTACATGTTTTAGACTGGAACGAATGCTCTGATACCACCTGCAACAACCCCCTTATCCGGCTTAGACAAGACCGGGAGGGCGATGCTAAAAGCAACGGGGGCAATCAAAAGCATAACATCCCAACTTATTTATTTATTACATAATATTAAACATCACAAAGTCTCTAGATATTACAAAAACGTTTTCAAAACTACAACGTTATTCTTGCTAACCAAACTAGATTCTACTCAAGGTGAAATCCAACTAAGTGAGTCTCGTACCCAGCTACACCTTAGTCTTCAGCTCCTAAACCTGCGGTGGGAAGGAAAACAGGAACCGCAGTTTCAAAGTCAGCATGGAAATAGTGAGTAAGTGACTCCCAAGCTCGTAACTCAGAAGACGAAGCATAAATTTCTTTTCACAATAAATATACAAGGGAAAAATAAATCATGAAAATGTAAACTTGCACAGTAAATAAGGAACTCAAATATAAACTGTAAAATTGTAAGAAGTGAATCTGGTGCATCCAGTAAGAACACTTATAAAATTATCATTCTTTTGAACTTCTTTGCTCAACTTTCAAACGGGGAGGATTAGTCCCAATCTCTTTCTTCTTCTCTTTCTTAAATATCCACATCTCATAGAAACTGTATTATTAATTGTGTTGATACGGGGAAGAATCTACTATACTATCACTAGCAACCATGAAATTAACTGCCGGCAGCCCCCTAAGACTTCTTGCGGCCAGAGAGGTGAGTACATGGAGCGACCCGGCAGGTTGCGACCGGATAAAAAATAAAAACAGGTCGAGTGGACGAAGCAAACACGACCAATCTAATCACATGCCGAATGAACGAAGTCAACACGGCAATAATACGCTTCTCCCGTACAACTCTTTCAACTTTACGTTAGTTACGCATTATTATTATTTTTCGTGTGACAATATCAAGCAAAACAACTTCTTTAAAAATGTAAGAAAATCTGAAATAAACATGTAAATAATAACAAACACTTTTCGAGACAACAATTAAAATCAACTTGCGACACGAAAGGAGCTTGGCACGCAAGGCTTGACATGTTCACTTACCTTCCTAACAGCGACAGCACGTTCTAGAAGTAGCTCCTTCCTACAAAATTGTAATCCACAGATTGTAGCTCACGAATTAACACAAATCCAAAATAGAATATTATAACTTCTATCAAGACTCCAGTTAGTTTTTTAGTTTAACCTCTTAACCCCAACGATTAGTCCTGAAATATATTTTCTTAATAACGGGTTTACACGAAACAACGCGTCTATTTGTAAACGGCTATTAAACTTTATATTTCTAAAAGTGGCTATTCATTTAGAGAGGTTATTTTATAAAAACGATAACTAGTTTATATTTATGAAAAAGAATTATTTTTTTTATCTATAACGATATTGAGTTGTTAAGAAAACCGCTTCTAAATATTTAACAAGACGCAACGGTGTTTAAAAGCTAACAAATGTCAATTTTTGCGAGTTTTTGACAAATCAAATTGGAAGCTAAGTGACAAACAAAGTTTATTTAAAGTTTTTAATATAAACATTTCTAGTTTTTTTTTTAACGAACAACCCGTTTACTATTTCAACGCCCGAATGACATTTCCGGGACGAGGGCGAAAACTAGTATTTTTAGAAAATATTTTTAGTCCGAAAATAATAATTTTACTTTTCGCGATATGTATAAAGTTTAAGTAAACGACAACTGAGAGCCCACCTAAGTTATATTAAAAGACAACTAGAACCCCCTCTACTAACAAACAAGATGAATTAAAAGACAAAAACTACCATCACAGTTTTCAGAAAATAACAATTAGCTACCCCCATCTTATGTTATAAAAGATTTCTGAAAAAGACACTTTAACCCCCTTTCATCAAGAACTTCATCTAATTGATCTAGACTTGTATTAAGGCTAACAAGATTGGATTTTTACTACCTAAATCAACTAATTAGGAGGATTAGAACATACCTAGGCCAAAAATGGCCGGATAAGAAACGAGTCAGGTCGGAGTCCGACGTCGGAGTCGCCAGAGGTGAGCTTCCACGCCGGCTTTAATGGCTTCCTCTGCCTTGATTGAGCCTCCTACTGATCTGGTCGGCCCTCTAGGAGTCTAGTGGAAGCAATTTGAGTGGGTGGGTGGCGTTGGTGGAGGTTCGCCGGAGCTTGTCGCCGGTTTTAATGGTGGATAGCGGTGATGACTTCAGTGCTCAGTCACTGATGTTATTGCTCTGCTTTTGCCTCTGTTTTGGAACCGAGAGGAGGGTGTGATCGAGCAGAGAGATATTGGAAACAAATGGAGAGAGGTAGAGTGTTGGGTTTTCTCTCGGGTTTTCCCGTCGGAGCTACGGCGGTGATGGTGGCCGCTGCACCAGTCTGGTGCTTCTTCTGCTGGTTTCTATGGTGAACAGAGCGAAGAAAGAGAAAGAGAGAGAGAGAGAGAGAGAGAAAACTGGCAGAGAGGAAACTGAAAAAAAGGTGGGTTGTTCTTGTGTCTTTGCCGAGAAAAAGAGAGATGGAGCTCGGTGGTTGTGGTGGTGATGATGACGGTGATGATGAAGGGTGGAGTTTGATGCTGCTGCTGCTGGGTGTGCCAGGCGAGAGGGGGCTGTTGGGTTTTATAGAGAGCTGGGGCGGTGGAGTTGTTGGTGGAGGTGATTGTTTCTTTGCCGTGATGAAAACGAAGGAGAAGAAGCTTCGGGTGAGAGCTGGTGAAAGCTTTTCAAATTAAATAATGTTTCTTGGAAATGATTCGGTGTGAGGGAGGTACAAACTTCTAGAGTGATTGGGCGTTACATGTGTATGAGTCGTCACGGTGGTTGCACACGCGTTATTAACTAACTAAAAGTTTGAAAATCGTCCACGTATAAATTTTCGATTATTTTTCTAACGATTTATAAAATCTTACCCACAAACTTCTTAGCTAATAATTCCCCCAATTTATTTATTTGTTTTTCAAATTAATTCTTATATAACTTCATAAATTACTACTTTACCCTTAGAAATATGACGGGGTAATACATCCTTCCCCCCTTAGACAGAGCTTCGTCCTCGAAGCTAAAATCAAAAAGCTAATCAAGATGTTTAGACGATCTATCAAGAAATTATCTATCAGAGTCAAAATCAAACAACAAGCAAGTAATTTCACACAGCAAATAATAGCAAGTAGTCATTTTCTCTAAGACACATAACATCAAATAATGTCGTAGTCACGTCTATATTTCGAAGTGGTCAGAGTCTTATTCGGTTGCTAAGTCTCAAGGCTAAGCATGTCTCGAGGGTATTAAGAACATAGCACTACTTATCGAGGGGTTGAAGTCCCCAGAACTTAACTCAATCTTCGAAAAATACGAGCCCTTCGTACCTGATCAAGTAGGTTGTCAACCCGAAGTAGGCTGCTCATAGTTAAGAAAATCACCCGTGCCAACTCCGTATTCAACTTCTGCCTCAGTTTTGTTAGCACCGCAATTCTCTCTACATTGGCATTCCAAGCTCCTGTACCTCCTTCTCCATTATTGTTGTTTCCAATCCTGGGTTGACCTCCGTTCTGTCCTGCATTGCCCGGTTTGTAGTTCTGATGCCAGCCATAGCCATTGCCTCCATTGTTTTAGTAGTTCGGGTTCCCATTCTGCTTGTCTCAAACTGCTGTAGTTGTTCTGTTGTGTCCTTCCAAAATTGCCTCCTTGGATCACTTTCTGGTTCCCAGTTGGTTGTGATCGGCATTCATAAGCTCGATATCCCCTTTCTCCACAGTTGTTGCAAGTGACCACATTCCCTTCACAATCCGCTCCTGGGTGGTTTTGTGGGCACCATTTTCGAAAATAGCGGCGATTTTTCTGAGTCCCAGTGTTCTTGTTGATTGACACGATGCTGCCCCTGGTTACCTCCTTAATTGTTAAGTTTGATCTTCTGACCCTTTGCAAATTTGTTGTTTCTTCCTCCTACCTCTTCTAGCTTACGTTTCTTGCGTTTCTCTTCTTGGGTGACACGAACCCGATAGATGTCAGCAGCTATGTCGTAGGCTTCATGGAGAGTAGAATATGTTCTGCATAACAGGAAATCCTCGAGTCTTTCGTGCAGTCCAGAGATGAATTTGGAAATCTTGGAATCCTCATCAGGCACCATGTTTCCTACGAACCGTGTCAATTCGGTAAATTTCCAGAAATACTCCGTCTCTGAGTCGCTTCCCTGCTGCAGGTTCTGGAATTCCTGTTCTTTGCTCCCTTTACATGGTGAGGGTAGAAGCGAGCTCTGAGCGCAGTTCGAAGTGCTTCCAAGTTGAATTTGGGATCGGCTAGCAGAGTTTCTCGTGCATTCCTCCACCAGAGATGTGCTTCGCTTTTTAAGTAGAAGATTGAACAGTTGACTTTCTGGTCCTCAGGACAATCGACCGTGTCAAGGATTTTGTCCATTTCTATAATCCAATCCTCTAATTCCATAGGATCCTCTTTCCCCGTAAATTCCATTGGATTCATGTCTGCTATTTGCTTGGCCCAGTTAGTTCCTTTCTGTCCTCCATTATTCATCATATGAGTCATTTGCACGAAGAATTTCTCCATGGTGGTGTTTTCATCCATCTGTTCCGGTCAAACTTTCCTAAAGTGATATCATAACGTTCTATCAATATTACCCTACGGTATCCTGGGTCATGGTCACGAAAATCATAACGACTGTTTCATAATTTCACAACTAGCAATACCTCTAACACAATTATAACATAGCATGCATCACATAGCGATTTCTCAATAGACCACATATAATTCATGTCAACAAACAAGATAATATAACTCTTCTCTGCACAATAAGAATAAATTAAACTCTATCTCCACCCTTATTCTCATCATGAAAATAACAATTATCCACAACTAGCAATATGCATCTTCAATTAAACCAGATCACATGTGACTATAACACACATCACTTCTCAAAACAGGATGAGAGTGGGCGGGAATAATCAAGACTTATACTTAGGCTACCCATAACCCGAACGACTTTTCCAATTTTAATTATGTTTCCCTATGTTAATTTTTAGTTACCCTGCAGGTTTTAGACTGGAACGAATGCTCTGATACCACCTGCAACAACCCCCTTATCCGGCTTAGACAAGACCGGGAGGGCAATGCTAAAAGCAACGGCGGATATCAAAAGCATAACATCCAAACTTATTTATTTATTACATGATATTAAACATCACAAAGTTTCTAGATATTACACAAACGTTTTCAAAACTACAACGTTATTTTTGCTAACAAAACTAGATTCTACTCAAGGTGAAATCCAACTAAGTGAGTCTCGTACCCAGCTACACCTTAGTCTTCAGCTCCTAAATCTGCGGTGGGAAGGAAAACAGGAACCACAGTTTCAAAGTCAGCATGGAAATACTGAGTAAGTGACACCCAAGCTCGTAACTCAGAAGACGAAGCATAAATTTCTTTTCACAATAAATATACGGAGGAAAATAAATGATAAAAATGTAAACTTGCAGAGTAAATCAGGAACTCAAATATAAACTGTAAAACTGTAAGAAGTGAACCTGGTGCATCCAATAAGAACACTTATAAAATTCTCATTCTTTTGAACTTCCTTTCTCAACTTTAAAACGGGGAGGATTAGTCCCAGTCTCTTTCTTCTTCTCTTTCTTAAATGTCCACATCTCATAGAAACTGTATTATTAACTGTGTTGATACGGGAAAGAATCAACTATACTATCACTAGCAACCATGACCTTAACTGCCGGCAGCCCCCTAAGACTTCTTGCGGCCAGAGAGGTGAGTACATGGAGCGACCCGGCAGGTTGCGACCGGGTAAAAATCAAAACGGGTCGAGTGGACGAAGCAAACACGACCAATCTAATCACAGGCCGAGTGAACGAAGTCAACACGGCAATAATACGCTTCTCCCGTACAACTCTTTCTACTTTACGTTAATTTCGCATTATTATTATTTTTCGTGTGACAATATCAAGCAAAATAACTTCTTTAAAAATGTAAGGAAATCTGATATAAACATGTAAATAATAACAAACACTTTTCGAGACAACTAATAAAATCAACTTGCGACACGAAAGGAGCTTGGCACGCAAGGCTTGGCATGTTAACTTACCTTATTAACAGCGACAGCACGTTCTAGAAGTAGCTCCTGCCTAAAAAATTGTAATCCACAAATTGTAGCTCAGGAATTAACACAAATACAAAATAGAATACTATAACTCCTATCAAGACTCCTGTTAGTTTTTTAGTTTAACCCCTTAACCCCAACGATTAATCCTTAACTATATTTTCTTAATAACGGATTTACACGAAACAACGCGTCTATTTGTAAACGGCTATTAAACTTTATATTTCTAAAAGTGGCTATTCATTTAGAGAGGTTATTTTATAAAAACGATAACTAGTTTATATTTATGAAAAAGAATTATTTTTATTAACTATAACGATATTGAGTTGTTAAGAAAACCGCTTCTAAATATTTAACAAGACGCAACGGTGTTTAAATGCTAACAAATGTTAATTTTTGCGAGTTTTTGACAAATCAAATTGGAAGCTAAGTGACTAACAAAGTTTATTTAAAGCTTTTAATATAAACATTTCTAGTTTTTTTTAACGAACAACCCGTTTTCTATTTGAACGCCCGAATCACATTTTCGGGACGAGGGCAAAAACTAGTATTTTTATAAAATATTTTTAGTCAAAAAATAATAATTTTATTTTTCGCGATACGTATGAAGTTTAAGTAAACGGAAACTGAGACCCCACCTAAGTTATATTAAAGGACAAGTAGCGCCCCTCCTACTCACAAACCAAATGAATTAAAAGACAAAAGCTACCATCACAGTATTCAGAATAACAATTAGCTACCCCCATCTTATGTTATAAAAGATTTTTGAAAAAGACACTTTAACCCCCTTTCATCAAGAACTTCATCTAATTGATCTAGACTTGGATTAAGGCTAACAAGATTGGATGTTTACTACCTAAATCAACTAATTAGGAGGATTAGAACATACCTAGGCCAAAAATGGCCGGAAACCGCTAAGAAACGAGTCAGGTCGGAGTCGCCGGAGGTGAGCTTCCACGCCGACTTTAATGGCTTCCTCCGCCTTGATTGAGCCTCCTACTGATCTGGTCGGCCCTCTAGGAGTCTAGTGGAAGCAATTTGAGTGGGTGGGTGGCGTTTGTGGAGGTTCGCCGGAGCTTGTCGCCTGTTTTAATGGTGGACGGCGGCGATGACTTCGGTGCTCTGTCACTGATGCTATTGCTCTGCTTTTGCTTCTGTTTTGGAACCGAGAGGGTGTGATCGAGCAGAGAGATATTGGAAAGAAATGGAGAGGGCAGAGCGATGGGTTTTCTCTCGGGTTTTCCCGTCAGAGCTACTGCGCTGATGGTGGCCGCTGCACCAGTCTGGTGCTTCTTCTGCTGGTTTCTATGGTGAACAGAGTGAAGAAAGAGAGAGAGAGAAAGAGAGAGCTGGCAGAGAGGAAACTGAAACAAAGGTGGGTTGTTCTTGTGTCTTTGCCGAGAGAAAGAGAGATGGAGCTTGGTTGTTGTGGTGGTGATGATGACGGTGATGATGAAGGGTGGAGTTGGATGCTGCTGCTGCTACTGGGTGTGCCAGGCGGGAGGGCGTGTTGGGTTTTATAGAGAAGCTGATTTGTTGGTGGCGGTGATTGTTTCGTTGACGTGATGAAAACGAAGGAGAAGAAGCTTTGGGTGAGAGCTAGTGAAAGCTTTAAATTAAATAATGTTTCTTGGAAATGATTGGGTGTGAGGGAGGTACAAACTTCTATAGTGATTGGGCGTTACATGTGTATGAGTCGTCGCGGTGGTTGCACACGCGTTATTAACTAACTAAAAGTTTGAAATCCGTCCACGTATAAATTTTTCGATTATTTTTCTAGCGATTTCTAAAATCTTACCCACAAACTTCTTAGCTAATAATTCACCCAATTTATTTATTTGTTTTTCAACTAAATTCTTATATAACTTCCTAAATTACTACTTTACCCTTAGAAATATGACGGGGTATTACAATCATCGTCCCAATTTGAGTCCGGAAATGAGTCTCAAGCCGTCCAAGGATATATTATTTTTTTAAAAACAATATTATAGCCTCTGGGGGTTCTTAGTCTTCCTCTTCACACTCCTCAACTAAGTCAGGAATGATGTTGATTGGCCCATTGTCATTATATGCATCTGCCACTTCACGAGAAATTTCTGAGAGAGTTTCATCAGTCTTATTTAACCTTTCCTCGATTCTGTCTAATTTAGCTAACATGAGCTCCAATATTGATATAATATGCTCTTCTTCTTAAATGCAAGGAGGAGGAGAGTACATATCTCCATAGGAGTATGGCGAGTCGGCTGGACATTGCCCAAAAGGATTATGCACCCATATGATTACAAAGATGTTTGCAAAATTAAAGTACTTATTCAGTAATTTTAAGCCTTCTAAAATCACAGTATTTTATAAAATTAGACAATGAGTGTAAATTCACACATGCACGCGCATATTGTGTGATCATGAGCCTACAAGCTCTATGATCAAGTGAGTTTGTAAAGTAAATGTTCTCAGTAGTTAAGACTCCGGTACAGTAGAATTACCGTAATCGTTTTATGATGACCCTGTGATTTTCTAAGTTAATTATTTAAGGTGTTAATACTTGATAGTAAATATCACACAACTGTTATAAAACCAGACCTAGGAGAAAGCAGAAGTATGCATGCGTAGATAGACCTGACCTCATCCTGGTGTTACCATAAAGTTAAAGATATTACGACTTCAATGATTATAAAAAGATCAGGAAGTTGTTTTGACTTCAACACTTCAAGAAAACCTATGGTTATATTACTGTAATATCTTCTTCAAATGAAACCAAGTACACCAAACCAATGGAGATAACATAACTTACCTGCCACTACCATAACCAAGTTTTAAACCACCATATTTTCCAATGCACTCATACAGCTCTAACCCACTTCTGTAAGGCACATCGTTTGATTTAAGATAAATCTTATCTTTTGATAATTTGTGTCTAGTGGGGAGTACTCGTATGTCAGTGTATAAAAAGTGTGATACAGTCACAAGAAAATCTCTCCAAGTCGGGGCTTTAAGATAATAACAAATATGTCTTGAACAAAGATAGCAAGGAAAGTATGGTATTCATTTTAATATCAATACACAGCCATGGTGTGCCAAGTTTTCTTAGGTAGAAATCAACATAAAATAAGAGAATAGAGTTACAGGTGCCATGCAGATATAACTTAAAGCATTTGGATCAGGTAAGATTTATAGACTTCTAAGCTAATATAAGTTATGTACGCTTCACTACAACAAATATTGCCTCCGTTGACAGTAAAAAATATCGCTAGAAAGGCCAAATATGTCGGTAGAAATTCTATCAACAATTTTTGTTTGATGCTCTGTTGTCACTACATCTCGGTCGTTAGAATTAAAGCCGACAAGCGCTATGTATGTCGGCAAAAATATAATGCGCGACATAAATTTTTGTCGATAGTTCCAATATGACAACAAACATTGTTTGTTGCCTTTAAAACTACCAACAAGCAAATTTATTTATTTATGTAGACAAGTGACAACTAAAATTGTCACTAGAAGATAAATTCCTCACTATTACATCTTCATGGCGACATATGTATTTGTCGCCTGTATCACGACCTAATAAAAAAAATACATGCACCAAAATTCCAAACACGACTCATAAACATGAACAAATGTTCTCAAAGCCATAATCAACAAGCCATAATTTGGTGTTTTACATAAAAAAAAAACAAAAAAAAACAAAAAAAATAAACAAACAAAATTGACTACATAATTAGTGTTTTGCATCAACAACTAAGAGTACACAACCAATGCAACTAGTCGTATTCCATCATATGGTGGAGTCATACACGCAGGTTCTAGTTAAGAAAAAAAAGAGACGTAGACGCGGCATTTTCTCCGACAAATGCCCCGAAATTTCATACCACTAAGTGGCCCAAGAAGCTAGCTTACTCCATTCACGAAATCCTGCAAAATAGAATTCAATCGCAAAGTTAGGTAAGAAAAAGCATCAAACATTAAAACAATTAACGTACAATAGAATATCGGAAGAATATTTACAAGTACAGATTGTTATTCCCCATGTGCAACTGATAATCACAAGTACGAATTGCAATGTTTGGACTCAGAGACAATCTTTCAGCATATACTAAATGATAAACACGACTCTTAGATAGTTATGAGATTCAAACTGAACCAAATACGAAAATAGGTCAATAAGAACTGAATTTTACATAACCAGTGTCACTCTAAACCAATTAGTAACCCCCGAACTCAAAATTTCAAGAACCAGGTACATGATATTAATTTCAAAACCAAAATTTCAAATGTAAGCTAGCTAATAGGAGACGAGTCAGTTCAATCAAGCAGCATACCAAAATAGCCCAATTTCAGCCCAATTCACAAAAACCCCAACTCAAAACAAATACCCAAAAAAGAGTAATTTCTCCTAAAATGCAAGGAACACATGACTATAAATACTAAAGAAGAATATTTATATTATATTTCCTAGTAGTTTCTATGTACCTTACAACTGGCCTCAAACATCAAGCACAACTGCTAAAGTGCATAAAGATTGCTACCTCTTCGAATTTATCAGCGTCATGCAAGAGGAGATACATAGAACCACCTCATATCCTGCATCATGGTCATAAAACAGAAGGCTAACTAAATATTCATCATCAATAAAAGAAATGAAGTTACATAGACAATGGAGCTAATCAACGGCCTGCTGTGATATATGCATTTAACAAGCCAAGGATTCATATCTGAGTAAAAAAAGGGAAAAAAGACAAATAAAAAAATGGACTGAGGAAGGTATAAAGACCTATAATATCCAGATGAGGTATCAGGGGAGAGAGAGAGGATTTTTAAAATTGCGTAAAGCTAGATTTTAAGGTTCATGTACAACGGCGCATTAGCTTTTAGACTGACCTGAAAGGTGCATGTCCTATCCAGCTTCACGCTGCTCATGGGTCTCCCCAACATAGAAAATAACTTTCAAACCAAGCGAACGTGCATATGCAACTTTGTCACCAACAAACTGCATATCAGCACATAAGAGTACGTAAGTGCATATGAAACGTTTTGTGAGAATGAATTGTATAGTACAAATTACATGACAAGAAACCACTATTAAAGAGTACATAAGCTTACCTGATTGGTCTCGTTCAATATAGCTCTTCTCTCATAATGACCTAGAATGACCCAAGGAATGCCCAAATTGAGGAGCATCCAGCACTGTCACAGTGAACGAGAAGCAAGTCAACATTTGCAAGAAGTGATTAGGCACCTATTTGCATGGACTCATTCGTTAAAGCAAAAAACTATCCACAGTTGCCTTGTAATCAACTACATAGACATATTGTATATCAGTTTCTTTCTTTCGATAGCATATGCCACTTATAGTGGTATAAGTAAATGATGCCTTGTGATTTCTGAACCTTGTGAAATGCAAAAGTCGGGCAACGATAAGATACTGGTTTTCTTTAGGGAATTCCTAAATTAGAAATATGAGTTCCAGATCAAGCTGAGTTAACCTAAACCAATCAAAAACTTTCACTACAGTCTGCTTCAATCAATATACATCATTAAAATTCAAAATCCCCAAATAAATAGTAAAACTATGAACCCTAAGTTTTGATTTTGAATTGAAATTTTTCATACACATATCAGTAGACACAACAAATGAATTCAGGAAGGAAAAATTAACGATTTTCACAAAACATTAAGAGATTTTGGAAGAAGAAGAGTCAGAATGAGATCTGAGCCATACCTAGAAGCTTAGGGAGGCACAACAACTTCACTCTGGTGACGATGTGAGATCGGATAGCCTCGAGGAGGAGGAGGGTACCGGTGGTGACGACTTCGGTGGTGTAATCAGGGATCTCGAAGGAGACGACGGCGTGGGACTGGGCGGCGAGGTTGTAGACCTCGTCGGGAGAGATGGTGTCGATCCAGCGGCTGAGAGAGGAGGCGTCGTTGAGATCGGAGTCGTGGAGATTTATTATGTCCTTGTGGGTGTTGTGTGGATCGATGTCGATGTGGTTGATGCTGGGTGTTGAAGTTGGACAACCGGCGAATGAGGTCGTGGACTTCGTAGCCCTTGCCGAGGCGGAATTCGGTAAGGTAGGACCCGTCTTGGCCGGTGATCCCCGTAATGAGGACCTTCTTATGGGGTGGAGCTGCGACGACTTCGGTGGCGACAGCAGGGGATGATCCGGATCTGGGCAAGTCGTTCGCGGTCTCCATTGAGGACAACTCTCTGGTCCTGAGAGGAAAATTGAAGAAAATTGAGGGACAGAGCAAAGGGGATGTTAAGAGGCAAGCAACCTTCGATTTTTGTCTCGAAGCTTTTGCAATTTTTGAGATTGATTGAAGGGTTTGGATCTGGTGAGGGTGGTTTCAAGTTTATGTAAGGAGAGGAAGGGTTTTGTTTAGAGAAGCTCTGAAAAAGGAATGAAGTTTTGGTAAAGTAATGTTTAGGTAAATTTTGGGTTTTCTCCAAATTTTCTGAATTTTCAGTTTCCCTCCTGAAAGTTTTAGTTCTTTTCCAACATTAGTACGGGAATCTTATAATATTACCCATCAAATATATTTCAAAAATTGACAACTACGTAAGTCACTAAAATATAGTGATTGTCACCTTATTTTATTTTCGGAGACCGAAAGTGAAGCAAATAGTATTGCTCGACCATTTTTATCTAAAATGAAAAAAATTAGTCACATTATCGACAAACAACAATACGTACATCGAAAAAGACAAATATTGTCGATAAATCACAAAACTAGCTACACAAAACTGTTTGTCGACAAAAAATTGTCAATAAAAGTCATAATTGTTGTAGTGCTTTGTGTAGAGATCATTTGTCTTGTGTCACTAATTGTCTTGCTAAAGGCAGGGTAATCTAAAATCTTTGTTTGATGTTTCTTGTTATTCTGTCAAGCCATCTAATTTCTTTGAATGTTTGTGATCTTTTCATACGTTGCAATCCTTCTCATATTTACTTTCTTTCTCATAATCTCAACATAAAGATAGGCTTCAATTATCTCCCTTTCAAAATCCCTTCCCTTAACACCGAAGTTAGATATATCAGTTCTCTGACTCGAGCCCTTCAGCATCATGAACTCACCCCATGGATAAAATGAAACATTAGATATTATGCGAGTTTAGTTTACTCGATCATTTTAAAAAAAATGTGATGCAACAAATGAATTAAAAAAAGGCTGAGACATGCAAAAAGACTGCCGGCAATATTTTATGTCGATTCTCCATTAGATGCAATTGTCTAACAAACATATGATGATAAGGAAACTACTCTAAGAGTACAAAATTACAGTCCTATTATACTTTGTGGCCCTTAGTATGTGAAATACCAAATCCATAGGTGTAAGTTCTCGCAGGACAGATACTAATTCCGCTCATGGAACCTTCGAGTTCTAAAACACGAATTTTGTATCTTTTTTCTAGAAGAACAATCATTTCCCATCCTTCATGCTCACAACCAATACGCTACACAACCAATGTATAAAGCTCGATGATGATGTGAAGGAGATGTAGCAGACAACAAAAATGTAATTTGAATGGGGTTGGTGCTGTGGAAGGATACAACACATTCCTTATGCCGTGACGTTTGTTTGGAAAATAAGTGTTCGATAAGTATTGTATGGGTTGTCCAACTGGTTACTAAAGTGAGACATTTGTTTGTTTGGCAGAGTAGTGTACGAGTTGTCCCATTGGTTATTACAGTGTTCATTTATCCTAATTAAATGTAAAATGGATATACTGTAGTTAATTGCTATAGAGAAACTGTCTCTTTACTTTCCTAATGAATCCATGGTTTTTACGTTTCATCTGTATAAGAGTAACAAGAAGAAAGTTGTAGCTCTTCATTTTCTTCCGCATTCAGGGTCACAGACTACTGAGGAGGCGACATGTAACGTATGCAAGAGAAGTTAACAGATCCAAACAAAAATGATTATTGCTCTATTGCATGCAAGGTATGATTAAAAGAACACGATGAATCTATTCATAGTTTACCCTTGATAATATTTTGTAACGTTATTCATTTTTATTAGTTCCTTTCCAAATTATCAGGTTGAAGCACTTTCAAGGTAGAAAAACATCTCAGAACCTCCAGTTCAAGCTCTTGACGATCCATCAAAACAGAACTTGTGCAAGCGACCAAGAAAAGGAGTGCCCCCCAGAGCTCCCCTGTTCTGAGAATTCAACTGATCGTGGCAATTGGAGAATTATATAGCAGAAGAGTTATGTAGCTTCAGCTCACACTAATATAATGTTGAAACCCCTATAAGGATCTTTTATTTCATACATGACTATGGAATTGCCGTGCCCGAGGGCACTACCCAAAAAAAACTAAGAATGTGTCACCATTTGTAATGTCATCAAACGAAATAAGTACTTCATCTACAAACTTAAAACAAGTTATTTTTAAAGTACACATTTACATGATTTTATAATTAAAATTACTGGAAACTTTTTCTTAAATATTCTCTCTCAATTTTATTTTTAGAAGAATCTACATGCTTAAAATACATTTCAAAACTAATAATGTTAGACACTAATAAATTATTTATACATTTCAAAACTAATAATGTGAAACCAAAAGAGGAAGAGAGCCTTTTTAAAAAAGGGAAGGGATGAAGTTGTGTACATGGAGGAAGTTGTGGTGGGGTCCACTACTAACAACTAACCTCCTCTTCATATTTTTTAAATTTAATAAGTGGGTGAGATCTAAATGTTGGGGTTGTTTTAATCTAAAGGCTGAAATAAGGTCAACCGTTCTGTTTTATAGAATAGATGCGCTTACCTTAAATAAGGATTATCATGAACGATTTTAATTAATAAGGTCGGTTGACCAATAACTCACATCTGATTGTTTTCCGAAAGGACTAGAGGTAGCTTGCTAATATCATTATTGTGAAAATGAAGCAATGATGAAACAAGTAAAAGTTGTGTTTTTTTTCTTCTATTTCATAGTTACATTCTCTTTTCTTGTTCTTTTGAGTAGCAATTCTGATCTTTCTGTGGCAGGTTCAAAAAGTTTTCGAGAAGTTGCACCTGTAAAGGCTGTGTTCCAAGCCTTGGCCTCTTGGAAACTGAAGCTCATTCTCCCAATTCTGGTGGCCTCTAGGGGCCAACCTCGTTTGAGTTAGCGCTCCAATAAGAGGTTCCCATGAAATTCGAGCAGAGAACGGGGCAAACAGCAAGAGCGGGGTAGATTTTTTCTATCATATTTGCATTACTATTCTGGATATATTTGCACCTTTATTTTCTTCCGTATATTCTTTAGAATAAGATTCCACATCACTCTCCCGCGAGCTCACGTCTACGATTTTTGATAACATGTTAATCCGCTCATTCACGTTGCTTACAATGTTGCTTCAGGTCTCGGAACTTGTTTTGATATTTGTCCTATTGTCATCTCATGAGGTACTAGTGTCTATCATCTCTCCTTAGCCATATATCCTTGATTTTCAACTAACATTCCCAGAACTTCACCATGTAACAACAGAAACTGTTGGTTGGGAAAATAATTGTGTATACATCAATGATATTGTTGTGGTCTGAATCCCAGTGCATTCTGTCCACTTGCTGTATTGCTCAGACTGAAGCTTCGGTGATTTCTATTGTTGGGATAATAAATATTGGAGTTCCAGTGTCTCTGTCTTTGCTATTTATGTGCCAAAAAATACCCCTCGTGATTTGTTAAAGAGGCATGCAACTTTTGTGCAAATCACGAAAACTTGATACCATCTTGTTCGAGCATGATGCACGACTTGTGTGATCCAGGCTTATGCTTTGGCCATGTGGACGCCTTTAGGGTATCCATCCTATACCCCTTCTCTTGGCCTTTTTCTTCTCATGGGATTTCTTTATTCATTTATTTCGTTGTATTTGGGCGTTGCTTGTGTCTTTTATGCGTTCGGGCTGAGATGCTTTTTGACGTCTAGCTGCTCGCTTGAGACGTATCTTTGAGAATTTTTAAAAAGGGTTCTTGTGGACCGCTGACAATTTCCGGAGAAGTCTCACGCGCCTGGATTCCAATGTGCGTCTATAGACGACAATCCTATCATGCGTGTGGCACTCAACATATTGGAATTCTTCCTCGACCTCGAGGAATTCTCTATTTCTTTCCACAATTTCGTGCAATCTCTAGAACGTACGAAAAAAAGGGGAATCCGATGCGTCTTCTGTACATGTGTCGCTGCACACTGGTTGGAAAAATTAGTCCACTCTCTCACCTCTCACAATCAGATATAGAGAACTCATAAATAAAAACAAAAACAAAAAATCACCCTACTCTACAATGGGTTTCCTCCCACGCAGCGCTTGTAATTTAAGGTCGACGACCCGACCATGTTACCTCCGCCACCTCATGAGGGTGGTCTGGAACACTATGTCGCTTCTAGCTTTGCTTCTCCTGTGCTGAATTTGAAGCACTGATTCATGTGCTTGCACAACTGATGGCTTATTCCTTTCCAGTAACCAGGTCTCCAAGACCCAGAAAGTCTCCATGCCATCGTTTACCCTCTTAATCAGGTCCCCATTCTCTACATCAAGGAGAATACGACCAGTCGCCAAGAACGATCTGCCCAAAATGATAGGCACATCACCCGCTGGCATGTCTAGTATGGCAAAGTCAGCTGGAATTATCAGGTTGACAGCCCTCACGAGTACGCCCTGAATCATCCCACATGCTTTCTTGGATGATTTGTTTGCAAATTGAGAGAGTGATCTAGGTTTTCGGTGGCTCCCCTACACTTAGCTATTTGAATACTGATAGTGACATCAAATTTACGCTCGCTCCCAGGTCACAGAGAGCCCTTCCAGTGTAGGCGTCACCCAATGTAGCTTCAATGACTAACTCCTTTGATCCTTCTTTTTCTTAGGCAACCCATGAAAAACACATGAACTAACATGTTCATTCAAGTTCACACTCTGAAATTCATCCACAGCTTTCTTCCCAAGTACTGCATCCTTACTAAACCGCGTATATTTTGACATCTTTTGAAGAGCCTCAATCAACGGAATGTTATTATTATGTGGTTTCGAAAAAACGTTTAGAATTTACTGTTTATGAAAATATATGAAAATAGTTTAATATTTAAACTATTTTAAAGAAAAATACAAATAATTACCGTAAAAACTATTCAAGAACGCCAGGTGTCAACTCTGGTGGCAGTTCTTAATATGTACAAAGATACTTGTACTTTATTGTTTTGTTAAATACATGTGAAATTATGATTTTTTTTTTTGAGAAATTAAAATTATGAATTTTCGAGAAATAAATTCTTATAATAACTTTGTTAAAACAAAAACTTAACGACTTTAGGATTGACGGATATATTTTAAAGAAAACATATTTCGTATAGTATACTGGAATGATGTAAAATTATGTAAGTTCGTTGTTTTGATGAAAATATATAAAATTATATTACATATATCTGAATTATTAAATTTATAATTTAACGATTTTTTAATTTTTTTTGGATTTTTGTTAGGTTGATTTTTTTAAGTCGATTTTTTGTGGATATGTTAGTAAAACATGTAATTTAAGAAAAAATGACACTTGAAAATAGGTGTACAATAGTCTTTATAAATTAAAACTTTTGACAGAACACCACCTCGCAGTTTCGCTTTGCTGACACTTAGCTACATGAAGTACTAGTTTTACCACCTACCGTCTATGCAGTTTGTTAAATTTCGACACTTAGGTCAAAATGGACTAACACCGTTAACTGAGCGGCATTTTAGTTTTTTAATACTTCAAAATGGACAGTTGTAGATACTGCTTTCTGACATGACAGATCTTGGCCACGTGGCAGCCATCCAGCACACCATATTGTGCTCCACACACACAGGATCACCAGCCGAGCTGATCCATGTGGGGGCTGCGAGACAGAGCCCTCGCATACCACTGCACGGGACTTGTAGGGACTTAGTGGTTTGGAGGCTAGAGTAAGCCCTGTCGCGTGCGAGTCAAGCCCGCACGCGACCTTTAGTAACTGTTTTGAGAGATCTATGGCACGAGCTCCCTAGACCCGGTCAATCCGGTCAAACCCGGTCAACCTCGTAACGGTTCCGGTATTCGCGCACCACGTGCTATAACGGTTCCTATATACTCGGACGAACGTGCCGTTATGGTTAAGCTAATTAAGCCGCCATTAATGGGCGCATTAACCACACTACAACGGTCACGTTCTCCAGTATATATAGATCGTCAACCTTTCCATACAAAGGAGAACACACTGCCATACGCGGAAGCTCTGCCAAACCTCTGTCTCTCTCTCAGACATTGCTACTGACTTACTCTCTCCCTACACACACCCCTACTCTTCCTGTGCGATCCTTGATCCACTACACACGGTGCACACGGAGGTCTCCCCGCCGGAATCTCTTGTGCACATTTTGGTGAACCCGACGTGAAACTTACCGGCAAAAGCAACCATGTCTCAGGAGGATGATGTCAGCAACCGATCGCCTTCCACCGAAACTCCCTCGGGAGACGAGACCCGCCGTACTCCGACGACTCCCGGCGAAGCACCGACGTTAGAGTCTTTGGACGCCACCGTCCAAAGTCAGGCGAAAGCTCTCAAGTCTCAATCCGCGCAATTAGAACAAATCTTGGCTGTTCTGGGCACCCTCGCACCAAATCCTCCGTCAGCCACCGCTATCCCTCAGGGAGGAGGAACCCCTACTGCTCCAGGATTGGGAGTGCCAGCCACACCTCCCAACCCTCATCTGCAGACTCCACCGTCGGCTGCGCAACTGCCTTCGGTTCAAGGATCAACGACACAAATGCTGCCTCCTGCTGCTCACGCTCCTCAGCCCTCGGCTTTGGCGTCCAACCCAACTTTGCAGTACCCTTTGCCTCCCCCAACGATGATCTGGGGAAACGCAGGCACTCAGTATTCTCCCAATCCTCCGACGGCATATGTGTCGCCACCGCCTACGGCAACCCCTCCGGCGACTACCGAGGGAAGCATTCCAGAATGCATGACGTCTTTGCAAAAGCGCGTGGACACCATCCTGGCTCATCAGTCATTCGCGGATACCATTATCCCGAAGTTAGACAATGATCCACCTATTCCACGAGAGATCTATCTCATGCCTAACCCGGCGGGGTACAAGGCTCCCAAATGGGATAAGTTCGAGGACGTCAATGGAAACGCTCATGAGCATGTCATGCGTTTCATTGATGTCATGGGTCCGTACGGAGCCGATCCCAAGCTGCTGATGCGAGATTTCCCAAAATCTCTTGGGAACGTAGCATACAAATGGTACCGGACATTGGAGGCCGGATCCGTGAAGACTTGGGACGACATGGTCCAAAAGTTCTATACCAAGTTATTTCAAATGGAGGAAAAGGTGACAATGATCCATCTCTCGCGGATGTATCAGAAGCGCGAGGAGGATGGGATCACCTTCATCAAGAAATTCCGGGCGAAATCCTTGGAGTGCAAAGATCCAATGCCCGAAAGCCGGCTCGTGGAGATATGCCTACAGTGCATGCGAGATGAATACAAAGGTATGCTCATCAATTTGCAAACACCCACGTTTTCAAAACTAATCGAATGCACGAAGAACATCGAGCCCATAGTCGAGAGACAGAAAAAGAAGAACGCTCCAGAGCGACCTGCGAGCGGCACCACTTACAAGATCGGAAGGTTCAGCTACAAGCGGGGACGCGAAGCTGAGGTCAACACAGTTTCGCCCCAGAAACAAGCGAAGGTTGTGAACTTCGATGTACCGCCTCTGCCATGCTCGGTAGAGGAAGCGAGTGACCTCTGCAAACAGTGGCGCAAGGACGGCGTCCTGCCACCGCTCGAGAAAACACCCTCCAAGGAAATGGTGAGGGACCCTAAGTGGTGCGAGTATCACGGCAAGATCATGCATCCCACCGCCGAGTGCAAGAAACTCGGGTTCGCGTTCGATCAGAAGATGAAGAACGGCGAGCTAATCGTCAGCGACAACAGGAAGGACGTGCGCAACAACCCACTTCCTGCCCATACAGAGTCAGGCTCGAAAGGCAAAGAGGTCGCCATGATCTCGCTCGTAGACTTGGAGGAAGTCGCAGAGGATGGTCTACCCATCATTGCTGAGGTCCATCAAGACGAAGATTATAGCATGGACACGGAGGATGAACGTGCCGACTGCATGAAAGGGTCGCACGGCTTCAACAAATTCTTCGACGAGATGAATTTCTCCGAGAGGTGCCGGACTGATATGACAAAAGCAATCTTAAGGATAGCGGAGGACTACGAGGAGGACCTCGTGGTCTCCAACGGGAAAGTCATCAGGGCGTCTCGTTCCACAGAAAAGATCATGACCTTTTCTGCCAGCGACAAGAAGACGGATGCGAGTCACCAGAGGCCTCTGTACGTGACCGCCATCATCAATGGCGTCGAATTCAAGCGAGCATTCGTCGATGGAGGAGCAGCGGTCAACGTTGTTCCACTTCACACACTGAAGCTAGCAGGGATCCCCGAGCACAAGGTAGTCAAACGTCCGTCTCCACTGGTGGGATTCGGAAGTGACTCCAGAATGACGATCGGATGGATCCGCCTGGGCGTCCAGATTGGCAAGATCAAGTGCTCGGCGAAGTTCTATGTCATAGACGCGAACACCACATACCACATGATCATAGGTCGAGCCTGGATTCATCGCTTCGACGCAGTCCCTTCGACGGCTCACCAGGTTATGAAAGCTATATGGAACGACAGAATAGTCGAGATACCGGCTTCGACTAACCCGTTCAACTTGGACGAAGCACATCTCAGCGAGGCGGTGTGGTTCACTGAGATGGCGGACGAGCAAACACCCGGGCCTTTCAACCCTACTCCTTTGCCTCTCTGGGAGGATATCAAGGACCAGTCACCTGCGGGCGTGATGGTGACAAGGGAAGATGCCAAGGAAAAGCCGCCTACACGCGAAGAGGCGCCACGTATCGCATATCATCGAAAGAATGTGTACACCTTGAAGAGGATCGCAAAGCATGACCCCGAGGGCAAGGAGATAGAGAGCTTCTACGCCAATGGGAAGAAATGCTATCGCATATGAAGGTGCGCGGGGATGTCCTCACGCGAGCATGGGGATATCCCTGGGCAAATCAATCAAATCAAGCAAGTTGCGCTGACAAAAGAGCCAACACAGGGCGCTCCACACGAGAGACTCAAAGAAGCGCCTGAATGCATGGAAGACAGGCCAAGACCACAAAAGCAAGAACTAAAAGAAGTGTTCCTCAGCCCGAACGAGGAAAAGAAAAGGCCGGTCTTCCTGAGTGCGGACCTCACAAGCGAAGAGGAACAAGGACTGCTGCAGCTCCTAACTGAGTACAAGGACGTGTTCGCATGGGAATATGATGAGATGCTAGGTCTGGATACAAGCATCACCATGCACCGTTTAGACATCATCCCAGGGTCTAAACCGGTCAAGCAAAGCACCAGAAGCTTCAGGCCAGAACTCAACGTGAAGATCAAGCAGGAGATTGTCAAACTCCTAGATGCCAAGTTCATAGAGCCAAATCATCATCCCACATGGCTGGCCAACATCGTGCCGGTGGTGAAGAAGAACAGACAGCTTCGCATCTGCGTGGACTTCCGAGATCTCAATCGCTTCTGCCCTAAGGACGATTTCCCACTGCCCAACATCGATTTGCTTATCGATTCAACAGCAGGCCATCGCATGTTCAGTTTCATGGACAGTTTCAGCGGATATAATCAAATCAAAATGGATCCCGATGATGCGCGGAAAACTGCATTTATCACTCCTGTGGGGGTATTCAACTACACGGTAATGCCGTTCGGTCTTAAGAATGCGGGCGCAACCTATCAGCGGGCCATGATGGCCCTATTCCACGACATGGTGTACAAAGAGGTGGAATTCTATGTGGATGACCTGGTGGTTAAATCCAAGCACGAAGCGGATCACCTCGCAGACCTGCGAAAGGTGTTTAACAGATGCAGGAGCTTTCAACTGAAAATGAACCCCATGAAATGCGCGTTCGGCGTGACCTCGAGGAAGTTCTTGGGATGTGTAGTCCATCGCCAGGGGATCGAGCCTGACCCTGCGAAAGTGTCAGCCATCACCAGCATGACGCCTCCCCATAATCAAAGTACCTTGAAGACATTCTTGGGAAAACTGTCATATCTGCGGAGATTCATCCCAGCGATTGCAGAAATCACATGCTGTTTTAGCACTCTCCTCAAGAAGGACGCCGCGTACAACTGGGCTCCGGACCACAAAGCTGCATTCGAAAAGCTGAAAGAGCTACTCACGTCCTCAAAGATAATGATCGCGCCTCAACTGGGATCACCGCTTCTGCTATATCTTACATCAACAAGGAGATCTATAGGAGCACTCTTGGCTCAGGAGTATGAAGGCCAAGAGAGGCCCATCTACTATATCTCTCGCATTGTGCAACCTGCTGAATCAAGGTACACAGACATCGAACGTCATTGCCTTGCTTTATTCTTTGTGATAGAAAAGTTGAGACACTATTTTGCATCACACAAAGTAGTGGTGGTCACCAAGAGCGACCCCATAAGATACTTGCTAACTCACACTACTCCGGGCGGGAGACTGGCGAAATGGTACATGACCATCTCTCAATACGATATCACATGCGTGAAACCAAGAGCGATCAAGTCGCAGGCGGTAGCGGATCTTTTAGCACAGTTTCCCGACAACAGCCACGAACCTGTGATCGAAGAAGAGCTCGAAGGCCCTGAAATCTACGCAATCGACGTGCCCTATTGGACCCTCCACTTCGACGGTTCGTCAACCAGGAAAGGCGGAGGCATTGGGATAGTCTTGACAAGGCCAGACGGGGAAGTCATACAGATGTCCGCAAAGCTCAACTTCGCTGTCACAAACAACGAAGCAGAATACGAGGCTCTCATTGTGGGGCTCCGTGCGGCGAAAGCCTTGGACATGAGCAACCTAACAGTCATGGGAGATTCCAAGCTGGTTGTTAAGCAAGCCTCGGGCGAATACGAATTGAAGGAGATCAACCTCCTGTCTTATCGCACCCTAGTACAGAAGCTGATGCAACAATTCTGCGACGTGAAGTACGAGCACAAGCCCCGAGCAGACAACAGGCACGCAGACGCCTTGGCAACTCTGGGGTCTAAGGTCAGCATAGACAAGTGCCCCGCAAGGATTTCCATCGAGGTGCGAACATCGTCGGCATTGACAGAAGATGCGTGCGACGACGAACACATGGATGACGCAGACTGGCGGAAAGCAATCCTGCAAGCTATTGCAAAAGGCACCAGCAGCGAAAGCTGGGCACTCACAAAAGGATACTGCATCCACGAAAACACCCTTTACTACAAGGGTCCTGGAGGAATACTCATGCGGTGTGTCTCCGAGCAAGAGGGACAACAGCTGTTAGAAAAGATTCACCAACACGCTTGCGGAGAAAGCGAGGTGTCAATCTACAGAAAGGCTCAAAGATATGGCATTCATTGGCCAGGCATGTCAACAGCTGCAGCCCTGATACAAGGGAAGTGCGAAAGTTGCGCGCTAATCAAAGACTCTCTACTCGTCGCCCTAACTGATGACGACACGGACTGGAGGAAGCCACTGTTTGATTTCCTCACCCAGGGCACCAGGCCCGAATCGAGAAAAGAAGCCGGAAAATTGAAAAGGAAAGCGTCTCGATACGTGGTACAGGAAAACCTGCTTTGGCGAAGAGGTCACGAGGGCAACTTGCTGCGATGTCTAGACGGCAGGGAAGCACAAGAAGTCATGGACCTTTCTCATCAGGTAGAGCATCAAGGAGGTGCGAAATTATGCAGACAGCTCCTCTCAATCGGATATTTCTGGCCCACGATGGAAATCGATTGCCGTACCAAAGTGCGACGTTGCCAGGAATGCCAATTCAAGGGGAACCTAGTGCATGCTCCTGCTGTGGATCTGCATGCACTAGGGACGCCGTGGCCATTTCACACATGGGCTCTGGACTTCATCGGTCCCATCCGGCCAACGTCGCATGGGAATCATTTCATTCTCACCGCAACCGAGCTGTTCACCAAGTGGGTGGAAGCAATACCACTAAAGACGGCAAATGCGCTGGCTGTGGTCAATTTTATCCAGGAAAGCATCGTATGCAGGTTCGGAATCCCTAACACCATTCTTTCAGATAATGGTACTCCTTTTGTTAATCGCCAGGTAGCTGCGAAATTAGCGGAGTACAATATCAGGCAGATATGTTCTACCCCTTACTACCCAAAGGGAAACGGGCAAGCCGAAGCGACTAACAAGACGCTGTTGAGAATATTGAGCAAAATGGTCGCAGACGACCACAAAAAGTGGGCCAACTCTCTAAGCATAGCTCTGTGGGCCTACAGAACTTCTCCAAGGACACCCACAGGGGCCTCGCCATTTCTACTGTGTTATGGGGCCGAAGCTGTGGTACCTGCGGAGGTTAGAGTCAACTCGGCAAGGCTGGCCTTCCATGCACTCTATGAAAATCAACGCGATCATGACTTAATCTTGCTGGAAGAAAAGCGAGAACAAGCCAAAAGGACTAACAAGCGGTACCAGGAAAGAATCGCTCGCGCATACAACAAGACAGTCCAGCGAAGGGATTTCGCAGTCGGAGACCTGGTCTTGCGCGCATCTGACCACTGCATGCGAGAAGCAACTCACCCAAAGTTCGCAGCTAATTGGGAAGGACCCTTCGAAGTCACAGAAGTCTTCGATAGTGGCTACTGCAGCATACGAAGGTTGCACGGTACAACCTCAACTCCCAGTTCAATCAACATGCGCTGGATCAAGAAGTACTATCCCTGACTTCTCTCATTTCATACGTTTCATGATAACGTGCTTAATGTCTCATGTGGCTATGATTTGCGCAATCTCCTCTCCCATATGAGAGGATTGTAATCCCATCTCTCCCATATGAGAGCGTTATAATAAAAGAATTCTCCCAAATGAGAAGTTCATATTTCTAGCTGTTTATGTTGCTCTATTTAATTTGTTATTACTGTTAACAATGGTTTATTCGCTGCAATAGCAATCCATACAAAACGCGATCTTAAGTGATCATCTAAGCCTATCTCTACGATAGCAGCTAATGCAAACGCGATCTTAAGTGATCATCTAAAGCCTATCTCTCGCGATAGCAGCCAATGCAACGCGATCTTAAGTGATCATCTAAGCCTATCTCTACGATAGCAGCTAATGCAAACGCGATCTTAAGAGATCATCTAAGCCTATCTCTTACGATGCAGCCAACGCAAATGCGATCTTAATTGATCATCTAAAGCCTATCTCTCACGATAGCAGCTAATGCAAATGCGATCTTAAGAGATCATCTAAGCCTATCTCTTACGATAGCAGCCAACGCAAATGCGATCTTAAGTGATCATCTAAGCCTATCTCTCACGATAGCAGCCAACACAAATGCGATCTTAATTGATCATCTAAAGCCTATCTCTCACGATAGCAGCCAACGCAAATGCGATCTTAATTGATCATGTAAAGCCTATCTCTTACGATAGCAGCCAAGCGCAAATGCGATCTTAATTGATCATGTAAAGCCTATCTCTCACGATAGCAGTCAATGCAAATGCGATCTTAAGTGATCATCTAAGCTTATCTCTCACGATAGCAGCCAACACAAATGCGATCTTAACTGATCTTCTCAAGCCTATCTGTTACGATAGCAACTTATACACAAAACGATTTTACCTGATCTTTCTCAAGCCTATCTGTTACGATAGCAACTTATATGCAAAGTGATTTTAGTTGATCACCCAAGCCTCTGTTACGATGGCAACGCATGCGCAAGACGATCTTACTGGATCTTCTAAAAGTCTATCTGTTGCGATAGCAATTTACGCGAGAAACGATCTCAAGCAGTTCGCTAATAAAGCCTATCTTTTGTGATAGCAGTTCGCACCACTTAATGATCTTAATTGATCTGCTAAAGACTATCTGTTACGATAGCAATGTTGTGAACATGATCTTAAATGATTTGCAACGGCCAACTGCAAGCCCATCCGCCGAGATGGCACAGCTGCAAAGATACGGTCTCGAACGATCTAGCGAAACACCCGCGAATCAATATATCGCGGATGCGAAACAATTACATAGCATTATGCAAGGCGAAATATGCCGAAACGCATGAGAAATTGTATTCTGTTGTAAAGAAATAGCAGATAATACAGAAAGCTATTTATCATTACGAGTCAAATGACTTACAATTTATCTGTCTAGATAGCAGCTTACAAGCGAAAAGCTCGAATCTAACTACGCAGCCAACATGGCTTACAATACATTCGAAAAATGGCTGACAAGCCAGAGACACACTAGGGAACTCCCGACTAAGAAAAGGAGGAACCCACCGGTCTTAACACCGGCAGTTCAACACGCAGATCTGCGGCCAAACATCTATAGCAAAAGGGATGCTACCGCGAAGAGATCAACTTGTCATTTGCTACATCCCAAGCAGCAAGGTCGGGGATGCGATACGCCCAAGACCCCAAGGAATGACAAAAGCCTCTGTCTGATCAAGATAGGCGCCGGAGGAGCTTCCTGTTTCGACATATACTACTCTGCAAAACAGGCGAAGCAGTCATTCCTCTGGTGATGGATTCCTTGTCATGTTGGACAAGGGCATTGACGAGCACCCTGAGTTCAAGAACTGAGAGGCAAGAAATCCTCCTCCAGGGATGCTGGAGGAGAATTCCGCCGTTCATTACGAGACGGTAGCACGGTCACTTCGGCGCTGCACCTCGCCACGAGGCGGCCGGAAACATGACCTGCACACATAATACACGAAGAAATTTATTCGAACACACATGAGATGTTATCTGCATCTTCTTTATGATGGTTATAAAGAGCAATAAGCCTCATAAAGTGGATCTTGGAAACTACTTCTATAGCACAAAGCGCAAACTCAGGATTCAAAACTTGAAGTTGCCATGAATCAACGAAAAACAAGCGTTGAAGCCAGCAGTCGTAAGGACTCACGGCAAAGCACATGTTTGGGATGAAGAACCCAAATAGCAAAGACATGGTTTATATAGACCCTGTACAGACTCTTCGGTTGCCTAAGATGAGTCAGCAAAATTCAAAAAGAGGGTAAGTTCAATCACTTACGCCTTGAAAAGCGGTAACAATCAATTACCCTACTAAAGGCTACGACGATTCAGTTGCGTATCCTAATAAATGACGGATAGTCATGATTCGGATGGACTTCCCAACGGAAGCGTGCTTATCTGCCGAGAAATTAGCGCGAAAATCAAGCAGAGAATCAATTGCTGATGTCATAATTGGATATGCACAGAAATGTCCAATCAAATCCCGGAAAAGGGCAAAACGGGAAAATTTATTGTTCTTGTTAAAAAAAAAAAGAGGGAGAAACCCTAGCAACATTACATTAATGTTCAAGACATTACATTAATGTTTCAGCTATTTTTTCTTGCTATTTTTGCAAAATTCGAAAAATCAAAGCAAATTCTTGATTAAAGAGTCTTGGGGCTCGAACTGCTCGCTCAGCTTCTCCACCTGTTCCACTTCTTGCTTCAATTGCTCGCACCTGGCATTCATCTCATGATACAGCTTCAGAGCTTCATCAACCCTTTGCTTCTGCTGCTCCACCTTTTGCATCTCAGCTGCGAGATTCTGGTGACCGAGTTTCAAAGTTACAGCCGCGCGAATCAGCGTGACTCTGTCCTTAAGAAACTTAAAGCGCATTCTGCCTTGGACTTTGGTCACGAGGTTTTGGCACATGCCACATAACAATTCAGCACTCTGGATCGAAATGGTCGCAGGCGTAGCCGCAGATAGCTGCTCCAAAATCCAAATGGCTTCAGTAAGGAACAGCCTCCTGTCAAAAGGCCCGATCTCCAGAGATCTCACAAACGAGCGAGGGTACCTGAGACGCATTCGAACCACCCAGTCTACATCGGTTTGCTTCAAACCTGAGGAGACGTCAAAGATAAGTTATGATGTCAAAACTCGCAAGCGAATAATGCGACGTGCGAACAGTAAAGCTCTACTTACCATTTCCTTCCAGAATCTCATGAAGAGAAGGAATGCGGGCTGCCGGGTTGTTCAAAGATTGCCCTCGCTCCATAGCTCTCCTATCGGCTGCGAGCTCCAATCTCTCGTAGTCAGGAGGAAGAGTGCAGGCCGCACCAGCTGCGACTGCATTCCCAACCTGCGAGCCCCAAATGCTCCACGCAGGAATAGGTGCCTCGGGCTCAGTCGTCGCCGGAGGTGAAGGGATAGCCGAAGTCGCTTGGCGAGGGACGCTCTCAGATGCGAAAGCATTAGCAGCACTTGTCCTCACTTCCTCAACACTAGCATGGACATCTTCATCCATCAACACAGTGTCAGCTCCAGCATCGTCGGAAAGCTCGATGATATCCTCACGAGGCTCACCCGTGCGGTCAGCAGCTGCGACGGGCTTCTCGGTACGGGAGCTCGGAATTGGAACATAGGACGCAGAAGGCTGACTTCTCTGCTCCAGCTCAGGTTCCTCAGCGTGACCTGCGACATTAAATGCGATGATATGAGGTAACTTGCGCTATAAGTTATTTTGCTATCTTTACTAAAGCTAAAGAATAAGCACCTCCACGCGAAGGTGGGATTGAGGTATCTTCATCATACACTAAGGACGTGGAACCATGCCCTATCAGTGTGTCCTCACTAAGCAAGTCTGTAAGAGGAGCGTGACCTGGGATGCGAATAAACCAGTCATGATTTTGCCTCAAGTTGCTAAAGCCTAGTACATGCGTGTCACTCAAATAATTACCTGAAGGTTCCCCGCATTTGTCTACTAACCAACGGCGAATGTCAGCCTTTGACACGCCATGCTTTAACGCACCCACAATAACATCTCTATAAGTTACTGCGAGATTGAAGATCTCACCTTTATCGCCGCCTGCGATTTCCTCAAAATCCGCTTGGACTTGCTCCAAGGCTGCTGCATCCTCTCCGAGAACCTCATCTTCCTCCTCCGCATGAGGAGCTACTTCTTCGGGAAGCTCGTCTTCCTCGACAGTTGGACGCGCTAAGTCATCAACATGCCGCTCTTCGAGGCTCCGCTGCTTCACACGCTCAAGCTCCTCTTCTTCCCGACGCCTTCTTCTCTCAGCAGCCTCCGCGGCTGTCTTCCGGGACTCAGCAAGAACGTCCTCGCTTATGGGCTCATCTGAAATGCCAGAATGGGCATCTCTCTTTTGTCTTTTGGCCGCGAGGCCACCAGCGGTCTCATCATCATCTGCGAATACACGAATGGTTTAAAGAAAAGAAGTGCAAAGAAGTTACGATGACAAGGAAGGAAATGCGACGGAGGTACCTCCTGATTCTTCCTCATGCATTACAACTGTTGCTTCTCCTTCTTCATCACTTGCCTGGGGCTCCTGCCTCTCTTCCTCTCCTTCTTGATCGAAGGGAACGAAAGACTCAATTGCGAGCTCTTTCCGCACTTTGCTGGGCATGCGACCTTTGCCTTTGTCCTTGATAGAAAGGGACCTCACTGGAGGAGAAGCTGGAGCGCTTCTAGGGGAAGAAATCGTAATTCCCTTTTGCCTAGGTCTCTTCACTCTTGGCGCCGCAGTCGCTGGAGGAGACGGGTTATCTCCGGGAGGAGACGAAGCCGGAGGATTGTCTATCAGCGAGTCAGCAAAAACATTCATGACTGCGCGAAACTTTGTTTCAACCTCAGCGTCCATCCTCCATGAAAGCCGGAACGGCTGCTTTTGTCTTCTGGTGGCAACAATGGTGTTGACCAGTGACTTGGAGCGATCACCAGCTGCGAATCTCCGCACATGACACTACAACAGTACAGAATAATAGTGTCAGCACAAGGAAATCGAGAAAACTCAACACATGCGAAGAAATTGCTTACCTCAGCAAAAGCCTTGCTGTATCTGACGACTTGCGCGTCGCCCTTCTTGATTGCGGCGACCTGCTCCTTCAGAATGAAATCAGGGCACAAATGGTTCTCACGGTCCCACAGTGAGTAGCAACCATACTCAGACTCGCTCAGACTGCAAGTGGGGCGAAACGGAAAAGAATTTCTTTTGATCAAGGGAGCTTTACCCGGCTGCGCGGCCGACTCTGTCTCGATCCTCGTTCGCTGGGCAACCCAGTATGCGAGCCAGTTCTGGGAACAACCACCCTCGCGGGTTCCCGCAGGCTGCTCAAAAGGAAGATTGTTCATGAAAACCGTCTCGCACTCCTTTGTTAGCAAGCGCTTGTAGCATCCTCTGACAATGGACTGGGGCCAGATTGATGGGGCCACCGCATCAAAACCAAACTGAGGAGAAACTCTAGTGGGGTCAACGTCCACGGTGATCTTCTCATACCTCGGCGCAAGCTCACGAATATGCTCTGCGAGGGCAGGAAGGGAACCTCGCAGACACCAGCAAAAGAACTCGCGGTAGCGCTCATGGAAATGAGGTCCCCTTTCAAAGAGAAGCTCTTCTGAAAAGACCATGCCTTTAGAGGGGTACAGCTTTGGAAACCATCTCGCATTCTCAATACGCGTGGCATAGGGCCTGGCAGTAAACTCCTTCCGTTTGTCGCATATCGAACTCCAAACGCACTTGGTGTTGCCTGTTCCGAACCATCTCGCAGCTCTTCCGCCGTTGCGCGCTTCTGTCTCGCCTGGGGGACACCACTTATCAAGTTGGAGAGCAGTTGGGGCATAAGACGGCCAGCGCTCGAAAACCCACATTGTCAAAAAGGAAATATTGACAAAAGTCAGCACATCGAGGCGGCCACGCGACTCCCTCATAGCCAGAACCAGCTGATCAAGCCTATAGTACAGCGTGCCCAAAACCAAGGGTCCGAGTGCGACTCTCTGGCCAAGAGCGAGCCTCACGGCAAGCGGCAACACATGGTAGAAGACTCCATCATGGGGGTGACCATCAATCAGATACCTTGACAGCCAGGCACAGAGAAAAGCACAAAGGGTCAAATGGTAGCCCTTGCCCTCTACGTAATTCTCGGCCTCCGGGTCCTCGTTCAGAAGCTTCTTAGTAATGCTGCTGTTCGCATAGTCTCGGAAGAAGTACTGCAACCATTTGTTCCAGGTATTCTTCGCAGACGTATCGACCAACTGCCAATTCGGAAGAGGCTTCGTAGTAGTCCACCGAGTGGAAATTTTCTTCACCTCTGCTAGGCATTCCTCCATCTGCGTGTACAAGGCAATCTCCGCGGATGTCCTCAAGGGACTCAGAGGGTCCACCTCGCCCATGGGAGAAAGCTCGTACAGCATTTGAACGTCCTCGAGTGTCGGGGCAGCCTCGAACTCAGCAAAATGGAACGTATGAGTCGCAGGCGAGTAACGGGACAGAAGGTCTAGAAGCATGGACTGATCCAACTTCACGGCAGCACCCTTCATAGCATGGATAGCAAAGTATACGCCGGCTTCATTAAGAATCTCGGCGTGATGATCCAACACGTGGTCAATCCACTCATCCATATAGTCCAATTTCTGGACGAACGCCTGAGTAGAAATCGCAGTATATGGGAAGTGCCCGTTTTCGATCCCCAATCGAACTACATCCTCGGAACCAACCCACTCGAGCAGGGCTGAGTTAACTGGGCGAGTCAACGTCAGCAATCGCTCAACTGGAACAGGATCAGGCATCCTCTTCGCCTTTACCCTTGCATGGTAGAAATCTTTGCCGCCTAAAAAGGGGGCTTTTCGCCACAAGGCCTGCGGAAGGTCGGGTATCTCTTCATCTTCCTTGACGGGTCTGGTTACTCTTGTCTTGGCCATTCCTGCGAAAGAGCAAGAAAAAAAGGGGGGAGAAATACCACACTTCAGTTTGAATTTTGGGATTCAAGATCTATGCAAAGGAAGACGAGCAGTTCCGGTATCGATTTCAGAAATTGGGGAGTTGCAAGATCCAATATTGTTGAAAGATTAAAACGAAGCGGGTTCAAAGATCAAAGACTCTTCACAAATTTCATGGGTTTACAGATTCAACGCAGTTCAAGGCAAACACTGGTATTTTAAATCAAAAGTAAACGAGGCCAACCTTGTTTTCTTGAAGCCTGCTTGGATATGCACAATTGAAGAATACGATTTGCAGTTCTGAACTGGTGATTGATTATCTGGATCTGCTCTCGAAGATCTCCGGGTACCATTCACTTTAAGAGAAAGAAGTGATGCTTTGCAATAATGGGGGATACAAGGTATTTATCCAAAAACAATGAAGGGTTGCGTCCTTTCGATAGTCGAATCGCAATCGTCATCGTCGAATCGCGCAATCACAGGACAAGGTGACGTCACGCCTAAAACCCTAAAGGTCAGACGGCACGACTCTAGGGGTTTTAGGTCATAATGACACGCACGGGGGCTGAACTTACCCGTATTTGAATTGGTGCGTGGCGGAGACGCGTATGTTGGTTTCCGCGCATGGAAGTCTATACGGCTATGAGTCTTCACGCGCAGAAAGGGGGCTAATGTAGATACTGCTTTCTGACATGACAGATCTTGGCCACGTGGCAGCCATCCAGCACACCATATTGTGCTCCACACACACAGGATCACCAGCCGAGCTGATCCATGTGGGGGCTGCGAGACAGAGCCCTCGCATACCACTGCACGGGACTTGTAGGGACTTAGTGGTTTGGAGGCTAGAGTAAGCCCTGTCGCGTGCGAGTCAAGCCCGCACGCGACCTTTAGTAACTTTTTTGAGAGATCTATGGCACGAGCTCCCTAGACCCGGTCAAACCCGGTCAACCTCGTAACGGTTCCGGTATTCGCGCACCACGTGCTATAACGGTTCCTATATACTCGGACGAACGTGCCGTTATGGTTAAGCTAATTAAGCCGCCATTAATGGGCGCATTAACCACACTACAACGGTCACGTTCTCCAGTATATATAGATCGTCAACCTTTCCATACAAAGGAGAACACACTGCCATACGCGGAAGCTCTGCCAAACCTCTGTCTCTCTCTCAGACATTGCTACTGACTTACTCTCTCCCTACACACACCCCTACTCTTCCTGTGCGATCCTTGATCCACTACACACGGTGCACACGGAGGTCTCCCCGCCGGAATCTCTTGTGCACAACAGTATAGTCTTTTCTCCTTTGCTTTTATTTTTCGTTTCGTCTTTTTCTCTTCCAATTTAATTTATATTTTTTTCTTCTTTTTCTTCTTCATATTTATTTAACCGAAGTTAACGGTGTTAGTTCATTTTGACATAAGTGTCACGATTTTACAAACTGCAGAGACGATAAGTGATAAAAGCAATACTACATGTAGTCAAGCATCAGCGAGGCGAAACTGCGAGGGGGTTTTCTGTCAACAGTTCTATAAATTATTAAATTCAATAGGAAATGGGTGCTAGCTCAAGTGGTAGAACATTTAAAAACCCCTGCATGATGTCATGGGTTCGAAGCCAGTATACGACAAAGTCTACAAAAAATTATTTTGGCCCAACAATAGAAAAAAAAATATTTTGTCAAAAATAAATGGAAGTTAACAAAATAGTATCTAATTCCACAATTTTTAAAAACTGAGACCGCGATTGCATGATTTTAAAGTTTCAGTTCCTGTTTGTCGGAAAAAATTAACCTTTGTGCAATTTTGCTTAAAAAGTTGAACTTTTGATAGAAAATCACCTCGCAGTTTCGGTTCGCTGAAACTTAGATATATGCAGTATTGGTTTTACCACTTATTGTCTCTGTAGTTTGTAAAATTGCGACACTTAGGTCAAAATGGACTAACACCGTTAACTTCCGTTATTTAAGTGGCATTTTAGTATTTTAATCCTTCAAAATGGACAATGTGATCTTTTCTCCTTTTTATTTTTTTTAGTTTTTCTCTCTTTCAATTTTATTTATCTTCTCTTTTATTTTTTTCTTCATTTTCTTCTTCATATTTATTTAAGGGAAGTTAACGGTGTTAGTCCATTTTGACCTAAGTGTCGCAATTTTACGAACTCCACAGTCGATAAGTGGTAAAAGCAATACTGAATGTAGCTAAGTGTCAACGTGGCGAAACTGCGATGGGGTTTTCTGTCAAAAGTTCAAAAAAACCGAAGACTTGTGAGTTGTACAGTCTCCATCAGAACAGACCATTGGCGAGAGAGGAGCCATCATTGTAGCGCTGATTCTGAGATCCATAGGAACCCTAGCCCTTGCTTGGTGTTGTCCCTCGATGATCTTTGAAATCACGGAAGAAATTCCAGTCCCTTGCTTGGCGTTATTCGGGGAGTTTGCCTTCTGTAGATAGTGCTTTCTGGACAGACAGATCTTAGCCACGTGACGATCATCCACCACACCTAGCTGTGCTCCACACACACTGGATCACCACCCGCGCTGATCCACGTGGGGGCTGCGAGTCAGGGCCCTCGCATACCACCACACGGGACCTGTAGGGACTTAGTGGTTTGGAGGCTAGAGTGAGTTCTGTCGCGCGCGAGCAATAACCAAGCCAGCGCGCGAACTTTAGTAGCTGCTTTGAGAAATTTATGGCACGAGCTCCATAAACTCGGTCAACCTCATAACGGTTCCGGTATACGCGGACGACGTGCGTAACGGTCCCTATATACGCGGACGAACGTGCCGTTGTGGTTAAGATAATTAAGCCGCCATTAATGGGCGCATTAACCCACTACAACGGTCACATTCTCCGTTATATATAGGATCGTTCACCCTTCCATACAAGGACGAACCACCTGAGATACGCGGAAGCTCTGCCAAAATTCTGTCTCTCTCTCTCATACAGTGCTATTGTCTTACTCTCTCCCTACACACAACCCTACTCTTCCTGTGTTCTTTCTATCCCCTGCTCTTGGTGTATATTGAATCCTCCCTGCAGGATTCTCTCGTACACACCTTCCTTACTTCGGGCTAGTTTGAGAATGCTGTGGCGGTGCTAGAAAGCAGCTGCATAAAAACACTATGGAAAGTTGTTGTGAACTCTTGATAAAATGTTGTTTGGTAAATGTTAAGTAAAAGCTGTTGTGAAATATTCATATAGTAATTTTGTGTTTCGTAAAATCAACTGTGAAGTTGCTGTAAGAGGGTAAAATGACAAAAATATGTGACACGTGTCATTTCTGAAAAAGATAACTATTTATATTTTAAAAAATTGTAAGGTTAAAATCGGTTGTAGATAAATTAATCAAAAACACCTCCCCCCTTGCTTCCTGAAAACTGTTGTGAGATAGCAGAAACTGTCTGGAAAAACTGAAATTTTTATTTTTACCAAACACACTAAAACTGCTTCTGCTGTCAGAAAACAGTTGTGCTGGCAGCAGAAGCATTCCCAAACTCACCCTTCGAGGTAGGGGGTGTTATACATACATTTCTGTCTTGATACTTATTGTGTATGTGGGTTTCATATGCTTTGGGTTGGAAAGAATTCATCAAATGACCCATTTTTTGGGCTTTTATCAAGCAGAGATTGTGGCACTAAAACCCTGTTATGGAAATACTCGTTACTCTTCACATAATTCTAAAAAAGTTTTAATATTTGGAGGAGAGAAATAAAGGGTAAACTGCTGCTGCTAGATTTTAGCAAATAAATTGAGGAATAAGTACAAGAACAAGACCGTAGATGCTAGAAAGTTCTAAGATGATAGTTATTAGCCTATCACAATGGACCAAATTTACCTCACTATCCTGTACTATGTATGATTTGGTAGAATGAACTCAGGGCCTGACAAATCACCCCATTGAAACTAACTGGATTCCTACCTCCCAAATTCCACCCTCACTGGCTGGAAAATCATTCCTTATTAGACTAAATGATCAGGCTTCTTCAAATATCATTTTTTTTAGAATATCTTCAAATATCCTATTAAAAATAAAGTAGCTAGCTAGAGCACAACAGCTGATGAACGCTTGCTAGCCAGCACTCGTTAGGAGTAGGTTTCGGCTTGCCCCTTTCTTATTATTAGTAAGATAGGTTTGGAACCCCTATATGAATTTTGCTGCTCGCCCGATACTCCCTCCAGTCTGCAACTCGGTCATCCTTTCCCTTATAGTATGTCCCTAAATTTGTCTTCTTTCTGAAAGAAGATTTTTGTACTCCCCAAAGTTTCACCCCAGCTACTAGAGGGCTGGTGGTATTGAAAAGGGAGCAAATTGGGCAATGCGGGAATATTATATTGTTGAGGTGCCTTGAATTGTGAAAGTCAAAGGCGGTGAAAACAAATTGGACCTAGGGTTTGAATTATGGTCAAAGGCAGTAGGGTAGCTAAGGAAATAAAGTGGGGCGGTGGATTGTATTTGTCCCACATTGACAAGTGAGGTGATTCTTACCTCCTCACTAGTACTATCTCAGTTTCCTCTCTTTCACCTTACTTCACTTTTTGACACTATTCATTGTATCACTTTGACCCGGTGATTTGGTTAACAAAAAGATACACGAATTTGATAATATTTGCATGACCTTGTTGAGTAAACTTTACTCTACAATACTATGAAAAAATTGACAAAAAATTACATAGTTTTGATATCCAAATCACCGAGTCAAAGTGACCCAACTACGGGTAAAAAAGTTAATCGAAGGGGAAAGAGAAGAAACAGAGGCAGTACTATTTAAATGAGCTAGTAGGCTCTCTACTAGATATGCAAACAAGAGTGTAATTGTTCCTCTTAGTGAAATAAAATGTGCTTTTCCGCCGTGACTGTAGTTAGCGAAACTTTTTCGCTAGCGAACCACGTAAAATCTTGTGTTCTTCTTTTATTCGTTCTTAGTTCGTGAGGTGGTTTTTCATAACAAACTGGTATCCGAGCCTCAGGTTTGGCTGTGTTTCAAGATCAAGATCAAGGCGGAGCAAATCTAGGGTTTCACAACTTGGTGAAATTAAAGATAGGGTTTTGCGATCTAGGTGGAGCACGCAAATAGAGTTTAAGATCCACCAAGAACGATGTCCGGATCGATGTTGAAGATCGACATGTTCACAGGAGGGAACTGCTTCAGTCTGTGGAAGATAAAGATGTAGGCTTCGCTCAAATCGCAAGGCTTGTGGGCACCTTTGACTGCGGACAAGGGAGGCATGAATGTTGCATCATCAGAGTTCAAGGTATTGGAGGAGAAGGCACACGCAACGATTATGTTGTGCTTATCGGACGACGTGATCATCGAGGTCGCAGATCAGAAGGAAGCAGTGGCTCAAGTTGGAGAGTCTCTACATGAAGAAGAGTCTCACTAGCAAGTTGATGCTAAAGCAAAGGATCTTTACTTTGCGGATGCTCGAAGGTACGGCTCTCAAGGACCATCTTGATTAATTAAATACAATTCTTTTAGACTTGCGTAATATTGACAAGAAGGTGGGCGATGAGGATGCCGCACTCTTGTTACTGATCTCGTTACCTCCATCATACGAAAACTTCGTTCAGTCGTTCATAGTGAACAAGGACGACTTATCCCTAAAGGAGGTCAGATCGGCGCTCCATGCTAGGGAAATTGCGCCATAAGGGTGCAGGCATAGGTACAGAGGACCATGCTTCCGGACTGATGGCAACGTGAGGAAACAAGAAGGGTAAGAAGAACAAAAAGAAGCAGTTCTCAGGTTCTAAGTTACCCAAGGATGTCTGTGCCTTTTTCAAAGAAAAGGGGCACTGGAAGAGACATTGCCCGAAACGAGGTCAACAGGGGCAGAATGGATCTGCAGCCGTAGAAGAACAAGGTAACTCGTCCTAGGATGATTAGGTTCTAATGGCGGATGTTGTCACCCACTCTCAAGATGCGTGGGTCCTTGATTCCGGAGCTTCCTATCATATTTTCTCTAAAAGGGAGCTATTCTCGACGTACGACCAAACGAATGGGGTCTGTCTACATGGCAAACGGAGTTGTCTGTAAGGTGATTGGGAGCGGCTCAGTTAGATTGAAGACGAATGAAGGGAAGTTATGTACCTTGGAGCAGGTCAGACATGTACCACTTATTAAGAAGAATTTGATTTCCTTGAGTCTACTCGACAGCAAGGGATACAGAGTCAAAGGTGAAGGTGGAGATTTACAAATCTACAAGGGTTCTAAGGTGATTCTCAGGGGAGTCAAGAGTGGGACTTTGTACATGTTGCAAGGTTCGACGATCACAGGTTTTGCTGGATTTCTCTCAGCCGATATTAAGGAAGCTGATCTAATTAAGCTGTGGCATATGAGGCTCGGTCATATGAGTGAACGTGGAATGCAGGAACTTCACAAGAAAGGCTATCTCACCGGTCATGCGCCCAAGAGCCTTGGGTTTAGTGAGCAGTGCGTGTATGGGAAGCTACAGCGTAGTAAGTTCCCTAAGGCAGTTCATAGAACGAAAGGTACTCTTGATTATATTCATTTGGATTGTTGGGGTCTATCTCGCGTTGAGGCGATTTGCGGGTACAGGTATTTTCTAAGCATCATAGACAACTACTCCAGGATGACTTGGATATTCGTGATGAATCACAAGAGTGAAGCCTTCGCAAGATTCAAGGAGTGGAAGACACTAGTAGAGAATTGGGTGGGAAAGAAGGTGAAGAGGTTGCGCACGGACAACGGCTTAGATTTTGTTCATCAGAGTTTGATGGATTCTGCAAGGATCAGGGAATAGCACGCCATCGCACCATTCGGCACACACCGCAACAGAACGGTGTAACCGAGAGAATGAATAAGACACTTTTAGCGAAAGCAAGGTGCATGCTTTCGAATGAAAGTCTTTCTAGAGTCTTTTGGGGAGAGGCAGTCTCCATGACATGCTATCTCATAAATCGGAGCCTGCACATAGGTATAGGCTGTAAGATTCCTATAGAAGTATGGTCTGGTAGAATCGTGGGTTACTCGGATTTGAGAGTTTTTTGTTGTGTTGTCTATTATCACGTTGATGATTACAAGCTATAACCGAGAGCTAAGAAGAGAGTATTCATGGGATTCGGAACAGATTTGAAGAGATACAAGATATGGGCAGACAACAAGATTATACTTAGCAGAAGTGTAGTCTTTGATGAGAGTCCTATGTTGAAGAATTCCGTAGAGGTGGAGCTTGGAGATGCAGAGAAGAAGGTGGAGGGAGAGTCGGATCCTACTGATCCTAAGAATTCCGAAATCCATACACCGCCGCCAGAAGTAGAAGAGGAAGAAGAAAAGGAGTCTGATAGTGAAGATGCGTCTCTACCAGAGGAACCGGATCATCAGAGTATTACGGCGGGAAGACAAAGAAGAGTCATCAAGCCTCCTGTGAGAACCAGATATGACGGTATGGTGGGATATGCATTACAAGTAGCGGAGGAGGTGGAGGATGAGCCGTCCACCTACAAGGCCACTATAGCTGGTTCTGAGTCAGCACAATGGATTGCCGCGATAGGAGAGGAGATGGAGTCTCTTAGAAAGAAATCGAATTGGGATCTTGTTAAATTGTCAACGGGAAGGAAGATAGTCAGTTGCAAGTGGGTCTTCAGAAGAAAGGAAGGAACTACAGCTGGGGAGGGCATAAAGTATAAGGCAAGGCTAGTTGCAAGAGGGTTCAGTCAGAAAGAGGGAGTTGAATACAACGAGATCTTCTCACCGGTGGTCAGACATACTTCTATCCGGGTGTTACTAGCTTTAGTGGCACCCCACGACCTAGAGCTTGAGCAATTGGATGTCAAGACAGCTTTCCTGCACGGAGAGTTGGAGGAGGAAATATACATGAGCCAACCGGAGGGGTTCCAAGTTCCCGGAAGAGAGAACCATGTGTGCAAGCTGAAGAGATCTCTCTACGGCAATGGTACAAGAGGTTTGACAGCTTCATGTTGAAGATTGGTTACCATAAGTGCGAGTATGATTGCTGCGTGTATCACAAGTTTTTGCGAAGTGGATCATGTATCTACCTATTTCTATATGTGGATGATATTTTGATCTCAACTCAGAATATCAAGTACATTAGAGAACTAAAGAGGTCTCTCAGTGCGGAATTTGAAATGAAATATCTAGGAGCTGCTCGGAAGATATTGGGAGTTGAGATCTATAGAGACAGGAACAAGAAGAAGAAGCTTTTCCTGTCACAGCAGGGATACATCAAGAAGATCTTGAGCATATTTGGGATGTTATAGATACTCCTATGGTAACTAACAGCAAGTTAGGAAGATGGCTTTACCCGGATAAAATGAATATGATGTACACCGTTCAGACTGAGGTGGAGAAAGAGTACATGTCCAAGGTTCCATATGCTAGCGTAGTTGGAAGCCTCGTGTATGCTCTGGTCTGTACTCGACCGGACATAGCATTCGATGTTAGTGTGGTTAGTCGTTTTATGGCTCATCCAGGGAAGGACCATTGGCAGGCGGTGAAGCGCATATTCAGGTACCTTAAGGGTACGTCAGACATTGGCCTATGTTATGGGGCTAATGAAGACATATTGGTAGCTGGTTTCTCGGATGCGGACTATGCAGGGGATGTTGATAGTAGAAGATCAATGACGGCTATGTATTTGCTGTTGGAGCATCTGTTGTGAGTTGGAAGGCGACGCTACAGCCGACGGTGACTTTGTCGACGACGGAGGCGGAGTACATGGCTCTAACGGAAGCAGCAACGGAGACAATATGGCTTAAATGTATGGTCAATGATCTATGCCTACTTCAAGATCAAGCGATAGTCAACTGTGATAGCTTGAGTGCGATTCGCTTGACGAAGGACCAGGTGCATCATGAAAGGACCAAGCATATCGACATCATGTATCATTTTCTGAGAAACGAGAGCAGGATCAAGGTGAAGAAGGTGGGGACAGCAGACAACCTCACTGGGTCAAGCGATATGTTCACCAAGCCAGTTCCGAAGAGCAAGTTCCAGCATTTTCTGGAATTGCTAAACATCTTGACCCAGTGAGGCCCTTAGGGGCATGTCGGACCCGGTGGGGTCCAGTGAGTCTTTGTGACAAGAGACATTGGATGCGGAAAAGACGTACCTTTATTTACGAGAAGAGGAGCAGCTGTTGTTGATGGAGAATTCAAGTCAAGGTGGAGATTTGTTGAGGTGCCTTGAATTGTGAAAGTCAAAGGCGGTGAAAACAAATTGGACCAATGGTTTGAATTATGGTCAAGGGTAGTAGGGTAGGTAAGGAAACAAAGTGGGTCGGTGGAGTATATTTGTCCCACATTGACAAGTGTGGTGATTCTCACCTCCTCACTAGTACTATATAAAGGAGCTAGTAGGCTCTCTACTAGATATGCAAACAAGAGTGTAATTGTTCCTCTTAGTGAAATAAAGGGTGCTTTTCCGCCGTGGATGTAGTTAGCGAAACTTTTTCGCTAGCGAACCACGTAAAATCCCGTGTTCTTCTTTTATTCGTTCTTCGTTCGTGAGGTGGTTTGTCATAACAGATATGCTTACTTTTTGTGTTGCAGCGTAATTATTGCTTTTCCCGTATAAAGTTAGAATGCTAAGTTGAACAAAATAATGGGAGAGAACTTACCTTCATCCTTGCACCATGATGGCAAAAAATAAAGGAGACATCTCTTAGAAGAGAAATGCTAGCTTTAGGGATTATGTCTCTTGCTTGCACAAGAGATCCCAAACATAAGAGTGTATCATATTCAAAGATTCTTGTTACCTCAGTAAACAAAATTGCTATCTTGAATATCCTGGCTCCAACACTGCTGGATTGATGAAAATCTTCAGTTGCAAGTTCCAAAGAACAGTAAAGAAGGAGAATAAAATTCAGTAATTATCAAACCAATGAAAAATACTAATCATCTCAACTTCAACTTTAGTTCTCTGAATTGAAGATGCAGTTCAACTAATGGGAGAGAAGCATGCTCTCTCTTAGTCTTTTGAAAGGGGCAGGTTATCCCTTCCATGAATCAAAGTTCCTTATTACTTAGGATCTCTCTACGAGGACCTCACCATAGAAGGAAACTGTTAGCAATTGGTGCGCCCATGTGGGGTGCCCAATGTAATTATCGTAACCTTATGGGGTTAGTTGCACTAATTCACAAACTAGATGGGTTATTAGCTAAGGCTCAAACCCTAGGGGTTTATGTGCAAACCTAGGAGAAGTTTTGCCTATATAAGGAGGCAGCCTCCTACACATTATGGTGTGATATAATGCTAAGGCTAATTGCTATTCCAGAGAATAAAGTTACTCTGTCTAGATTCATACTAGTTGTAGAGAACCCTTGTCTCTCTCCAACTTCATCCAAAGAGGTGGAACGTGGTGTGGAAATCAGTGTTCGTCCTCGAGATTCACACTAGATTGGTGGGAGCAAGATTAAGGAGGAGGCGCGTGAAAGCAAGCAACAACCGATCATCCGCTGCATTAAGGAGCTTAGGAAGACAAGGTAAACACATGAATCTTCCGCTATAATTCATGTTGTGGATCTGTATGTGATAGATCCTTCCTGCCCTTCATTGGTACCAGAGCCATTAGTTTGTTTTTCGTGCCTCGATAAGCTTTCCCGAATCTGATTTAAAAATCGAGTTTCTGAAATTTCATAACCAGTAGACGAAACCCATATGGTTAGGTAGGGTATTTCACGAGGATTCCAGATATATAAATTTTATATTTATTGGATTTACGATGAATTAGTTATGAATTTTCAAAGTTTCGGAACTATATTAATCTGGACTGCTAGATCCAATCAGTAGAACACGTTTTTCAAAAACTTTTTAAAATTTGATTTTCACCACATAATCGGTATCAGGACGAAAAGACGATCACGAAAAAATTAATTTCGTCGGAAACGGAGCACGGGAAGGCGGGGCGTGGGCTTCACGCGCCACCGACGCCGCCTCCACGCGCCGCACGCGCCTAAGGGCTGGCGTCGACTGCTGACGTGGTCCTAGGGCTGACGTGGCAAATGACGTGGCGGTGTCACGTCAACAAGTGGTGATGACGTGGCAGCTGACGTGGCAGCTGACGTGACAGGTGACGTGACAGCTGACGTGGCAATGTCGTGGCAGGGTGACGTGGCCGCTGACGCCAGCATAGGTACTGATGTGGCATGCCACGTGGCAATGTCGTGGCAGGGTGACGTGGCAGCTGACGCCAGCATAGGTGCTGATGTGGCATGCCACGTGGCATGCTGACGTGGCACATGGGCCGACGTCGGCGCGTGGCGGAGACGGACGCGCCCACGCCCGGCGGCGCGTGAGGGCGCGTGCGGCCTCCTCCCGCCGTCATTTTTCGTCCGGTTTTTTCCTAGGGACTCCAAATTAAATTTCCTATTTTGTGGTATTTTTTCATAATTTTTGGAGCGACGGAAAATTTTAGTAATTTCCAGATTAATTAATTAGTATTTAGCACACTTCCCGAGGCAGTTTGACGACCTTAAACACACTGTTTTGAGCCCAAATTTTTTCTGGAGACTTAGGTCATTTTCCCTACATTTTGCCATAGGTGGTGAGACCCTAAGTGATAGGGAGCAATTTTCGATCCTTTTAGTTGATTAGATTATTGCTTATTAATTTCCAGTAATTATTGCTTAGTTCCGGAAATTTCCAGAAAATTCCAGTATGTTTATTATATTATTATACATGCTGTTGTGGGTTGAATGGATGTGTTTGGTGCATGGATGTGGCATAGATGTTTTATATTTTATATTTTGGTTTTGGTTTTTGAATATGTAATCAAAATACGGCCTGCGTGTCGTGCCTCTCTATACTCTAGTGTCTTCTCTTCTCATCCACTCGCCTCTATGAGGTTACTTCTTATTAGAAATAAGATAGTTAGTTGAGATTTAAGATTGAAGCTTCAAGAGAGGTGGCCAAACCAAAAGCAATGGCACAAGGTGCATGGAGCAATTAGACGGTCTAAAGGAGCCTCAAGCTTGGAGTCCTCAAGTAGGCTAAATGGCATGAGATGGAGTTCAAGACTTGCTCAAGAAGTACTCTCAATATATAGTGGGAGTGAACCTTAGGGGCCACATCCATTGCATATTTATTTATGCTTATGCTTGTTTTATGTTATAACTGCGTGTGATTGAATATATATGTTTAACCTCGCATGCTAAAGAACTAAAACAAAAGAGCTCACATGATGACATGATTAAAATTGATAGGAAATCACAAGTGATGAGATTTGATTCCTAGGATATACGCTAGGTTTTGGTGGAGTCCTTGTGAGGAACTATTAAGTTTTAATCGATGTCACATGTTATTTTGGAGCTAAGTAAATGCTAGTGATTAACTTCCACAATGTCTCTATCAATCGTGTCTAAATCGAAACTGTAAAGGCTAAATGGTGACAACAACGACATGATGATTCGTCGTACTATGTAACCATCCGTTGGACATAGGTTGTCAACCACCTACAAACATGGTCGAACCTGTGATGAATAAGTTGTCACAGCAGCACATAGACATTATCTTTAGGCTCACCAATAGTGGGAGGGAGCAGTCAAGATAATGTCATAGAGCATGCTATGAAAAGGTGGGGAAATTACCTCATCAGCATGTTCTAGACCACTTTTAAAATTGTAGGAAGCCAAAGAAGAATCTTGGATCCATCTTAGCCATTTGCGTACATAAATTCTGAGCATTGGCTCATAATAATCCTACCTCTACTATGAGTTATGGCTCATGTCATAATATTGAGCACTCGACTTTACCGTCTGAGATTGATGCCATGTATGATAATAGAGTTAAGGGTTGTCAGGTATAAGCTATCCGTTTTGTAATTTGTTGCAATCTCTGCCACGTTTCATGAAACGTTATATGACACACTTTGTAAGTGTCAAGATGTTTGGATAAGGCCAAACATCCCTGTTCTAGGATCTAAGCAAAAAGAGTTTGCTAAGAATACTAGTCCAGCATACTTCGGATGTCTAAGCAATTTATGATCGCTAAAGGCTGTTGGAGAAGTATGATCGTACTTAGTGAAGTATGATAGGCAGATATAGTCCCTAGCCCGGTATTAGGACCAAGGCAACAGGTGGGGCAAGGATAAATGAATTTAAGGGAAATGTTGGTATAAGACCAATATTACCCAAGACTGGCAAACGCTAAAAAGGCAAAGGAGTCTTCCTAAGACTAAGAGAAAAGGCCAGACCTGGCACTAACTTCTCATCTAAGGATCCAAAGGATTATCTTTGAGGGAGTAGCCACCAAAATTTGTTTTGGTCACAGTTTTAACTTTGGATATGGTTATATCATGGTGTTTGCGTTCTTAAGATTCTAGCATGAGTAACGCCTCAGAATTCTTGGATGTCAACTTATGAGTACGACTTAAGATTCTGATATGTGGCGCGCTAGATTAAGACACACGATGACAGGAAAGGATGTTCAGGCTAGCTAGGGCAGTCCTGCTTGGATTTTGCCCAAGGTACCCTTACCTGTGTGTAGTTTTTGTCGGACATGAAAGGCAAAGCGCAAATTATCCGGTAGAGCATTAAGGACTACTGAGTCTTTTATACATTATTCATTCTGTTGTTGTGTTCCATTAAATTGTTAAAGCTAAGACATGATGCTTACTGTTCCATCACATTCGTAGATGATTGTCCACGTCTCAACTGTGTGTGCTTGGGCCACATAAGTCTGAGGCACAAGGGTGCTTCAGACAGGTCTCTACAAAAGGTAGAAAAACCGTCTGGATAAAAGGATATGTCCTTGGCCAGAATGAGACTGGAAGTATCTATCTTAGCAAGAGCTATGTGATGAAGAGAAATAGTAGGGCAGTTGGCTATTCTCACGCTCCAGCAAAAAGCTGTAGAGGAATAGGTTACTGTAAGAGATGGTCTGATGTATGATAGAGCGTGCAAAGTACAAGTTCCCTATTCGGAGGAGACACTTTGCTAAACGACTATCGACATACGCAACCATAAGTCCACCAAGTCTGTAGCCACTATACCCTACAAGATGTGGACCCAAAGGCAACCTGAATGAGGTCACCTTAGGCTATGGGGATCGGCAACTTATGTACTAACTAAATTTCTAGCCAGGAAGAGGTTCGTTGAGAAATAAGTCTCTACGAAACAAAGGTTTCACTGTATGACACCCCATCCCTGAATGATCAACAGGAAATAGTTCCTACGGATCTTCAGGACAGTGGGAGTAACTTGCCTAGTGAACAAGCCCATCATAGATTATGACTATGAGAAGGAACCCTCTTTGCGTAGGAACGTTCTTTGGAGCATACCCCGTCGATGAATTGACATCGAAAGGAAGACCATAAGGGTCATCACGCAAGACAATGATGAACCTAGGATGTTTGTCCCAGGATCTTTCATCACCTGGCAAGAAGGAATTGGAAGTTAGACCCTAGATGGAAGAAACGTATCTTCATGGAGTAACGTATCTTATAATGCTATTCGAAGCACTCTAGGGGTTGCGTATTTGAAACGCAACAGCCGATAAGTAGTGTAACGTAAATGGATTCGTGAGATATATGATCTCTCATGAGAGATGTCCTTAATTAAGGGATATGTTCGTAGAGATGATGATCTCCACGAGCATGGAGGAACCGCTGGAAGATACCCTGTTCCTTAGTTGTTTATGAGGAATTAGTTCCTCAAGGATCCTTCGGACAGTGGGAGTGACTTTCCAAGCAGGGTGCTCCATCCATAAGGGATGAAAGCAAATGATGATCCTCCTATGCAAAGGAATTGCTCATAGGAGCATACCCCATCGACTACTTGAGATCGAAGGGATGATCTTAAGGATCACCTTGCATAAACGATAGGATAGAATCCTAGTCCTTATCGTTCCCTAATTATGAAGAATGAATAGTAAGCTTTACAGGATAAATTAGAGTCTATAAGGGGCCAACCGAGTTCAGGCTAGGTTGACTTTCCGACTGGATGGAAGACTATTGGATATTAATGAATTTCCAAGGTCAATCAGAGACCCAGACGGAAGCGTGGTAAGGCATATGACTTGCGTAGAAGCGAATAAGTCTACACTCATTCTGAGGATAGACACCGACGAGTTTGAGTCGATCCGACGAATTTGCGTTGGTTCAACGAGGTATCCTTCCCAAGGCTTTGGGTAATAAGGATTACGTTGATTCGCTTGGTAGCATCAATAGTTGTGGATCCATTCTCGATAGACGTGACGACTGAATTTCTCAATGGAGAAATCCTAGAGGAGACTAAGGTCAAATGCACAGAATGTGTGCAACCTAACTAAGTCCATATGGGATCTTAGCTGGTCCTCTGGACAGTGGTATTTCATCAGGGATCGTTTACTATATGTTTACGATAACAAATGGAAACCACTGTGAATTACTCTTACTAGTAGAGAGTTGGTGATCACGTCACTTAAATATCGATGACACACTATTAGCTATTGGAGCTTAGGGATTGTTTGAGTCCCCTTAGGAGTAATTGTACTCCTGTAGCTCAGCGCAAGACTTTACGAGCCTAGGAATGTGCCCTAAGAGACACCAAATAAAATTGACCAGACAACCAGAGTGCCTGATGCAGTATGAGTCTTATATGCACTATGGTGTATACACAGACCTAACGAACGCTATGCAATCGGAAGAATTGGATTTCAGGATATTCCAATTTAAGACACAAGATTGTAACCAGGATACTCTATATGATGGATCACGTGCTATGACTATCGAAGAAGATGCTTCGACTAGTTAGCCATATATGCTAACTAGGGTGGGGACCTAGATGCACATGGATCCAACTCAGGCTATCGTCCATGCTCGATGATAGACTCGCATGGAACAAATGCAATATAAGTGTTGCATGATCGTATTAGACTGCTCCATCTAACATGGAAGCGAAGCACGATTGCCTGTTCTGCCATAGGGCAGAAATGTGTTTAACTGAGAAGGTTTCTTGAAAGCTTATGAGCTATCGACAAACCGGATTACCATGAAATAGTGTTAGCATATGGCTATAACACTGCGGTAAAGACAAACACATAGTCGACGGTACTATTTCACAAAAGGTGAAATAACTACCTAGAGAGTAATCCTGGAGTGGATCGACTATGGGCCAGGATGTTGGCTCATCGCATTCCTAAACCACATGAGAGTCGTTCTTGTGGATCTCTTTAGAGAATTGGGACTCGGTAGTCGATAACTAGAAATATGATTGATGAGCACACGAGACATTGATTGACTAGATTTGTTTAAGCAGCATGTTGTTTGATACATGTATGATATGTTACATTTCTTGTACTAGCATAGAGCATGTCCCGCAGACACTAGGTCGGCTCACTCACACGAGCGACCGCCTTCGCAATATCCTGGATATGTCTGGGTGTGGCGGAAGATGAGACAGAATCCCGATAAGCGCTGAAAGCCTGCGATATGATAAGAGATGCCTATCATACGAGCATATGGCCTATGATAAGAGCTAGATGTCTATCAGTAGAGCTAGGAGCCTGTCAGACGGATTCAACTGTCGCATTGGAAATAAGTTCCAAGGTGAGGTTGGTTATGGCCAATCGAACATGTTTATTACCCCGAACCATGTATAGTCTGTGTAGAAGAAGCCGGATGCGAGAGCTGATAATTGTTCACAATAGTGTGACATCGCAGCACTCGGGCTGGTGGCCATAAGGGCTACCGGATAGACATCTGCATAGTGGTCCTTTGCAAGGATAAGACATGCGCTCTGATCAGAGTCTAAACACTATGGCGCATATTCCCCCTTGAATAACGCGCGCTTATGAGTGACCATGAGGTGATGAGTAGAATTAGTCCCTGGGATTCCTCATCGTGTGAGCCTCGTCGATCATGTAAATTTGATTGACACTGTATACCCTTTGTACTTACGTCTGTGTCATGAGGAGACGGGTCGGTGGTGCTACTTTGGTGTGACACCTTACGGCTATGGATGATTCGGCCTTCCGGACACTGCTGGGAAAGCAGCTGAGCCGAATCTGAGTGACACATGTATGTAAGGAAAGATTCTCGTTGCATCGCTCTTTATTATCTTCATTGGGCCCACCTGCAAGATCTTATGGGATCATGTAGGATATGAAAATATAAAGGAGATGTGGACTCATTGGAGCATGGCCTTCGGGACAAGGCAGGTGCTCATGATCCACGAGATGACAATCGGAGGAATCTGGGGAATACGAGAGTTACGGGGAGCATTAATACTGTTATATGTTTTAAGGGTGCCTTCCTGCGCTGGCTATACGAGTTTGGTATGTGGATCTCCCGAGAGGGTGCCTTCCCATGCTGGCTGGCTATACGAGTTTTGTTGTACGGATCTCCCGAAATGCAGGTACTCTCACCGGTCACACGCCACGGCCACACAATACTCTTTTGTAGATGATAGAAAGTTGGAGATTGATAGAGACTGGATGGATTGTGCAACCCCACTGTGCGAGTGGGAGATGTTAGGAATTGGTGCGCCCATGTGGGGTGCCCAATGTAATTATCGTAACCTTATGGGGTTAGTTGCACTAATGCACAAACTAGATGGGTTAGTAGCTAAGGCTCAAACCCTAGGGGTTTATGTGCAAACCTAGGAGAAGTTTTGCCTATATAAGGAGGCAGCCTCCTACACATTATGGTGTGATATAATGCTAAGGCTAATTGCTATTCCAGAGAATAAAGTTACTATGTCTAGATTCATACTAGTTGTAGAGAACCCTTGTCTCTCTCCAACTTCATCCAAAGAGGTGGAACGTGGTGTGGAAATCAGTGTTCGTCCTCGAGATTCACACTAGATTGGTGGGAACAAGATCAAGGAGGTGACGCGTGAAAGCAAGCAACAACCGATCATCCGCTGCATTAAGGAGCTTAGGAAGACAAGGTAAACGCATGAATCTTCCGCTATAATTCATGTTGTAGATCTGTATGTGATAGATCCTTCCTGCCCTTCAGAAACTTAAATACTCAGTCTAAAAATAACATCAAACATATAAATGAATAGACCCATATGAAAGTTTCATGAATCCTTGGTTTGCTGCAGGGGTGAAATCTTCTGTTGCAGAATAACTTGGCTTAGGGCCGTCCTCACTCAAATTCTCAGAAAAAGGGAGCTCTACGGGGTATCCCTTTCCTCGATCTCTTTCGTGGCCTTGGTTGTGATGGATCCTCAAGAGCAAGAAATGGAGGTTCCGAGCTGTTTTTCTTCCTTGAAAATGCTTCGACCTGAATGTTTGGAAGGAAAATATTAAAATATAAGTACTGCGTAGAATAAATGGTAACGTATTTGTCAAATCCTCATTTCTCTTCATTCATACCTTGCATCTAACAGAGCAATAGCTATTTGGGTTTGGGTCCATTAACTTTCTGTTGCATGTGTCGCATGCGCCCTCCCCACTGGTTTGTGAGCCACAGTGGGGAAGAGGGTGGAGAGCCACGATTTGCTGCTTGTTACACTTGTATTGCTAGAGAAGAAAAAGGACATGGATTAATAAGACCACAAATCTTTATACGGCTGGGGTGAGTGAACAATGTACATGAAATCTCCTTGTTCATAGATGAGTATCAATAACAACTTGTACATAGTTTTCTTTGGCATTACCAAGTTTTGATTCTTTTAAAGAGCTATCTTCACTGTCCAAATTTTGTCAGCTGTCTTGTGCTTTTCTGCTCAAAGATCTTTTCAGTTGATAGTACGGTATTATTTTTAGTAACAGAAATGACCCCCTCACCATTACTTTTAGTAAAAGATTTTTTTAGTTGATAAGTACGGTATTATTTATTCATCTACGTCTTTTTAGGTGAGGAGTCCGTAAAGAGACCCCTCATCTCCGTTTTCCCCCAAATAAGCCACATTTATCACCAGAGGACTAACACTTGACTTCCTTTAATGTTCCCAACTAAACTTTACAATAAGTCCCACCGGGCTTGTAAAAACAGTACAATCGGGGAAGGAGTTATGCATGCAGAACTAAGTCCTTGTTAACATTTCTTTAATATGAAATAGAGACCTCTCTCCATTCTCTCGAATAAGCCACATCCATTAACCTTACAAGCATGCCACATAAAAAAAAAAAAAAAAAAAAAAAAAAAAAAAAAAAAAACAGTTCCATAAACCATGATCAAATTTCAAATGTTAAGGGGGCATCTTGTTTAGGTCGCCTCTTTAGTAGAACATGCATGTGGCTACAAGTTGCCTTCAAAGTTTTGATTGGTGAAGCCCGCCTCTATTGTTTAGTGAGGATAACAAGGTAGTATCTATGTATTGGCATGATAAATTCTGCACTGATAACATCTCGCTTTCATCATATACAATGATTTCCTTTTCCGCTAAATTACATCATTTTAATACCTCTTTAACTATAGTGTAGAATAAAACTTTAGAAGTTTCATGTAGTCAATAAACTGGTGGGTTGAAGAATGAAAAAGGTGGAGTTGAAAACAAATTTGTAATAATATCTTCCAGATTAGGGGACTGTGCATTTTACCTTCGCCTTTTCGTTTCTTGCTATGTTATAATGGGGACTACTAGATACTCATGAGTCGTAAACATGATTTACTATAAATAAGGTTGTTGATGTGATGGGTATGATTAGAGAGGCTGGCCCCAGACATGTCGGGCCGAGTAAAAAATTTAGCCATTAATTGATTAATTGAAGAGAACTCATCTTTCGGGGTTAAGTGAAAAAAAAAATGATAAAAACATCCATCAGACTGGAAACAGAATCAAATTTGGGATATAATAAATATTTACCACCGAACTAAGATTAACACCTTGAAAGTTTCACATATTTAACTTCTATTACTATAAAGTATGAGGCCCTACCGGCCCAGAGACATAAAGCAGCTGCTTCGCCTTGGGCCGGCCTTAGGGAGGGTGGCGATGTCAGGTATCTTTCTTGGGAATGGCTTGCGAAAAGGGTTCATCAAGCGTGCTAGTATTTGCATATTGGTTACAGGCTTACAGCAGACAGATTATTCAATGTCAATTATTTTATTAAGCTATTATAAACAGAGGCTTCCTAAAAGTCTAGTACTATAACTGCTTCTGTTAATGTTTTTATCTTAAAAAGTTCTTCGAGTACATAACTCTAATCTATTAAAGCTAGTAGTGTGCTACAGTGCGTTCGAGCTGACATGTAACCTCTAGGTAAGTAGCATTATGTCTGTTTTTCTTTTTAGTTAAATGCTATAACTTTTTTTCCTTTTTCGGAAAAGCAATGATGCTATCAAATGTTGCAACGGTGGGACGTAAAGCTGAACCCACTACAAAAAAGGAAGCTAAATATCTAGAGACTGTGGCGGTCTAAAGAAAAGAGATACACTTATCGTCAATAAAAATTAATTATTACAATGTCACTTGATGAGAAAATTTTCAATATTACCAGCAGAAAGCTGGTGATTAAAAGCACTACTAATAAAGGCGGAAAAATCACATAGCTAATATGAAAACATAATAAATATGGGTGCTGGTGATCAAGATACTGACTTAGTCTGACAAGTTTAGAGTGGTGATGTGGTATAATGCGGCTGTTTCAATGAGCTGAAATAATTGAGAGGTTAATCTTAAAGGCTCATTTAATTTATACTGTTTCGATGCGGTAAATTATTCTACATTGTTGGTAAAAAGTAAAAAAAAAATGGATTTCACATTATTTTTCACAATCCATCATTTCCCAAATGTTCAGAAATCACCCCCCAAAAAAATCCGGACTTTCTAAAAAGTATCCAGATTCCCGCCCAAAAATCCCGATTTAAACCCGGAATTCCGGATTTTTTGGAGGGAATCCGGATTTTTTCGGTTTTAAGAAGCTTGACCGAAAAATGTCGGATTATAGAACTTCCTCTACCTTCTCCTCAATTTAATCCCATCAAAACAGGCACAATGATAGAGGCAGAAGAAGGAAAAGTTGGGTCCCCAAATTTTGAAAAAGTGTGATTGAAAAATGGGGGCAATCCAATGGTTAGAAATCACTACATCTAAAAAACGAAAAGAAAAAGAGTGGCGGCAATGCATTTTCATAATTAGGTGATCTGTAGTGCATATATTTTATCACCATCATCATCTACTTCGCATAATAATATTTGATAATATTAAAGAAGTACCTGAATTCTGGAACAATCGATGTGTTTCTCCATTTCATCAAATGGCACAACAGTTGTATAGACATGCCTGAAGAGCTTCAAAACTCGATGGCTTGTGTGGCAACTTCCATCCATGCATTTGTGACACAAAGGCGAGTCACAGTCGATGCAGTACTTTTTCAGCTCATTATTTTGGGTGTTATGACTGGAACAAGGAACAAAGAAAGTTCCACTCAGTAGAGAATGTAACCACCCAAGCGGTCCTCTATCGAGGAATCCACGTTCACCCTACGAAAAGATGTTTCTGTTAATGATTTACAAGGAGATACAAGTAGTAGAGATGTTCCAATAAAGAAAATTATGTTGTCGTTGTTTGCCTCACTAACTCCGTGTTTCTCTGTAGGAAAATCGAGGGAAACCAAATTGACATGGTGTAGATGAGTTCTGGACTGCTTTGGTACATGTTTGTTTTATGTTTTGAAAAATGCCCATACCGAGAATTGTGTTATCCTAACTGGAAAACTTCTAAAAACCTGTATCATTACCAGTGAACACATAATATAGTTCAATGGTGGATGTATAATCAACTTCATGCAAGCATCCCTTTTTTTAGGCTTGGAATTTTAAATCTCTGTTCATAAAAAGGAAGTTCAATTCTATGCCAAAATTGTTCAAAGTCTTCTAATTATGCAGAAATCTACTCATTGATAAGAAAAAGAAAAAAAGTCACTAAGATAGCAGGATCTATGTTATTAGTGTAACAAGTAGTTGGGCCATATGATTGGAGCCCTTTTATTTCTCCAGATCAATGAGGTTTTTCTTAGAAATAAGACTATAAAAATTCCCAGAAGAATTCAAGTACTAGATTTGGTTACTTTGTAATTAATTAAATACCATTCCTTTTTTCCCAATATAATTAGGAAAACACAAATTGATTTTTGTTTTTTTTCCCAATACTCACAACACATTCCTCAAAAAAAAAAAAAAAAAAACAAAAAAATACTCACAACACATCCTCTCCTCAATCTTTACTCTTTACAAGAATGAAGAATTTAATGTGTTCCTAAGATGATTTAGTACAAAAGTACCTCTTTAAAATTATTTATTACAAAAATGCCTCAATTTAACTTAAGCTATTCACTCATGGTCCTTCTAAGCATTCGTAACCCTACAATACTTCACCAAACAATTAATGCGTTCTTATCTCTTCCACTGAACCCTAAGCGACCTATATCTTCGTCCAGCAATGAAGGTTAAGCATCTCTCCCATTGAAAGCCCTTGATATTTGAACTCTCGCACGATGACCTCTACTTCAGGCAGTTCATGGTCCTCAGTTCCATCGCCGGCTAATTCGAGTACATGGCCATGTTCCCAGTTGACACCACCTGTATGCAAGTTATCGGCTCATGTCCGATCAGATCCGTCGGCCTCCGAAAAGTTCTCGGCTCCTGCCGTTCGGATTTTATTTGGCTTACATAATTGCTTTATCTCCCCAATTGTATTACACGTTCGCTGATGGGAGGTACATAAAAATAGATAATATTCGTAACTTATTAAAAGTTTCACTTCTTATTTGTAGGTTGAGTAATGGATGGAGAAATTGGAAGAATCCAAATTCAGGCACAATGAAAAGTCAAAACCATCATTATTTTAGTTTTTACATTTGTGAGACTATCACTGTATTTCCATGAACTTCTTATATATATTTTTATTACTGAACTAGTGAACTATATGCATATTTTAGGGTGTCTATCTTTAGTATGAATACAATTACAAGTTGGACAAGGTCATCTATACAACAAATTAGGACGGTTCAAGTTTCAAGTTGGACTATGAGATCAATTTAATCTCAATCATTGGATCACACAATTTCGAGGAAATATTTTTAAAAAAAGTGTGGAGGTGACATTTTTTATGACTTAGAATATTGGGATCACAGTTTTTCTCCGAACAATTTTAAATATATTAAATTTTAGGCTGCATTAAATTTTTAGAGACCACAATTAGTAGTGAGAACTACGGGATGTGACCATCATTTTGAAGAGTTCTCATAAATTTAGACCTCACAAATGTTGAAGATTTTTTTACTCCTACATCCCTAAATTTTGTCAAAACCTCCACCTCTAATTTAGCTACTTTGTAATAATAAGGTTATTATGAAAGATATAAATTTATAAATAGGACGGAGTAAAAAAATTACAAATATTTATTGCTCCAAATAGTGTTTTCGAATAAAAAATAGCGGACAAATTAATCACAATAAAAACTTAAAAGAAACTTGCAATTTTTTCTTTTGATTTATTGTTATTCGTCAGGTAGTGCCCCCGAGGGCACAAGTTATCATCTCGTATACAACAAATTACATCCCACACATCGTGAATTCCAATAACGTGCATTTTTGCAATATTATTCTACCTTTTTACTTGGTACCAGTACTAGTCATTCTAGGGATATTATAAATGCGGTGTTTATCATTGAGCAACAATGCCTCTTGTTACGACCTTATATCTTACTTGTTGCTTCTAATGATTTAGGTGTTTATATTTGTGTGCGGGACTTTACTTAGGAGCTCTGCAATTTCTCATTCATGCTCTTCGCGTGAGCTTTCATTACTAATTTTTTTAATCATTTTTGGATTTGAAGATAATATAGTGACACTGTCGCTTTATTGAAATACTTTTTTTCTCCAAACCATTTATTTTTTCTCTGTTATCTACCGTGTGATTCATACTGGCATTCCCAACATGTTAACATTATGCTGTTGCCAACTGTTAGAAAACGATGCGGAAGCACGATGCCCAGTTGTTGAGGACCAAGAAGAGTGATTAGACGAAAAAGAAGAAGATGAACAACACAACGATATTTAACGTGGTTCACTAGTTTTTAGGCTAGCTACATCCACGGACCAAATGAACCAATTATTGATGAGAGAGCCAATTACAATCCAAGACACACCACACATGTCAATAGAAGAGTCATACACCCATATATAGGCCTAAACTAGTGACATGTGCCCAAAGCAACGTCCAAACGTTGCCAAAACTAACAAGGAAATAATTCCAAAACGAACATGGAAACAATCCTTAATCACCTTGGACCAAGTCAATTTTTTATGCTAGGTTTGAATCACCAAAATCTAACAAATATCCACATTGATTCAAACACCCTAGCAACCAATCCAATTCTCCTCATCAATCCAATTGTGGATGCGCCTCCCAATCAAGAACGCATCCACCCAATTCACCAAATCGTTTCTCCGATTGCCATCCGTATTTTTCAATGAATATGCCAATTGTAGATGCACCTCCAACAATCAAATTTGAAGTGCTCCACCCTAATCGAAACGATTAACCAATCAACCGATAGAGCATATTCTCAAATTTGCGATATTGGAATACATTCACTATGCGCCACAACAAGCGCGTATTTGCGTTTCAACAAACGCGTAGATGTGTGTGTCTCAACCAACACACTCGAATGCACCATGACACAATGCATCTCCCCAATATAATCAGAATGACACTTGATGATGAAAGTGCCTATCAATCAATGTCATGCCAATTGCGCCGCCAATATACCACACCAAGACGCCAAACGAGACACGCTCAATAACGTGTCAACAACCAATGTGTGCACAATAACACACCGGCAATCCGTTCATGCCCAATAACATGCACCCACACAATTCGCGCCCAATAACGCGTCACCGATCAATTGTGTGCCAACAAGACACATCAATTGCTCCATGCCACGAGCCAAATCCGCCGGTTGATCCGAGCCGTCTCCACCTTGACTTGAATCCTCCTAGTGGCCAGAACAAGATCGCTCCATGCCGATGCTCCAACTCTTACGAGTTCTTGCAACGGAAGAGCCCGATTGAGATCCACACGCCGGATTCTCCACGGCAAAGAACCCGATAGCTCCCCCAAGGAACCCGATTGTTCCCCCAATAAGGAACCCGATGGTTCCCCCAACAAGGAACCCTATAGATCCCACAACAAGGAACTCAATCGTTCCCCCATTAAGGAACTTGGTGGTGGGTGTGTCAACAAAATTATCATAAACACAATAGATCTTCATCCCAAACGATTTTGCCATCACCCATCACCAACAAACCCAAACCGAACAACCTGGCTCTGATACCACTTGTTAGAAAACGATGTGGAAGCACGATGCCCAGTTGTTGGGGACCAAGAAGAGTGATTAGACGAAGAAGGAGATGAAGAACAACACAACGATATTTAACGTGGTTCACTAGTTTTTAGGCTAGCTACATCCACGGACCAAACGAACTAATTATTGATGAGAGAGCCAATTACAATCCAAGACACACCACACATGTCAATAGAAGAGTCTTACACCCATATATAAGCCTAAACTAGTGACTTGTGCCCAAAGTAACGTCCAAACGTTGCCAAAACGAACAAGGAAACAATTCCAAAACGAACAAGGAAACAATTCGAAAACGAACAAGGAAACAATCGTTAGCCGCCTTGGACCAAGTTAGTTTTCTATGCTAGGTTTGAATCACTAAAATCTAACACCAAATTTTTCTCTATGCTGGCAGATGGCTTGGAAATGTTACTTTTGAGACATATTTTCTATTCCAAATTTGGCTCAAGTGCGTTAATTTAACTTACCTATTGATATTATGTTATGACTAGCTAGTCGAAGCAAACAACATGATGCCCAAGGAGAGAAAGCATCTATATAACCAGTTTTGGATGTATGCAGCTCAAGTGTGCCAAATGGCCAGGCTAAGTTGCTTCATTATTTGATTCTGGATTATCTATGTATGTCTTGGTGAGGACACCCCTCTCCTTCCTTTTCTTTTCCCAGATTTTATTAAATTCCTTATTGTATCCATGTTGGATGGGCACCGCAGATTTCTACCTGGCTCTTTGAACTAACAATTCACTCAAGAATGCTTTCATACATGACAAGAAGCAAATGCTTCAGAATTCGTAACAGGAGCTGCAATTCAGTGGCCTTGTATTCAACTTTATTCATTGTTGCTCATATCCCACATCAAAAGTAAGTTCTTTAGTGCCAATTGTTAGTAGTATAAAAGATAGACTCTATATTATATGGAACTGTGTCACTCTTATTTATGGTTTTGTAAGGATAAGGGAAATGATTATTGAACAGAAAATGAAGAGAGAAAGGTCAACTAAAACTTTGTGACCAACATGATTTTTACAATATGTCTGTCTTTGATGATACTCATCTAATTCGGATTGTGCTACAAGCGTTCCTTTCAATTATGGGTTCATATTTTGTGTGTTTGGATTGGCTTGGTTTTTCTTATTTTTTATAACAACTTAGTCTGAATTTTAGGGTTACAAAAACCAAGAAAAACAATGTTAAGAATTGATGAGGTTTTTACTTCGATGTGTCTGATATGATACCCGTGCACCAAATTTGATTATTTTCGCATGAAAGAGACGTGTGTTGCAAGCATAGTGGCCACATCATAAGTTTCTTATAAAAGCAACCGGCCCACTTAATTTTTGCAACGAGAGCACCAGATGGAGGTAGTAGCATAGTTTTAAATTTCGTTCCGTTTCGGCCCGTTTTGGCTGATTTGTATCGTTTCGATCTTAAAACGAAGTATAACTGTACATAAGGGGCTGAATTTTGATGCGTACCGGTTCGGTTGATTTTGAATATTTTAGGGTGTTTCGGGGCGATTTCGCAAATTTCGGGTGAATTTCGGTTGGGCTTTAGTTTGTAATTGAAACAAGTTTTGGGGCTTTCATATAAAAGTTAAAAATTTCATACTTATATGTTGATCTAGTTTATTGTCTAGTAGTAGTGTGAGACTATGATCAGTTTTATTGTGCATTACAAACGTATACATGTTTATGGGTTATTTTACAAAAAACGAATTAATAAAAGTTGTGGTCATTCTAAAAATATAAAACCTTTTAGGCAACTATATAATTTACAAAAAATAGTCTGAAACGAATCACCGAAAAGTACCGCTACCAAAATATTTCACTCCAATAACAAAATCGAAACGACGTCCGGTATGGCATTTTAAACTATTAGGGATGGCAATTTGGTCCGGTCCTATCCGAGATTCGAGTTATCTGATCCGAATGGACCAAGTCCAAATCTGATCCAATTTAAAATGGATCGGATATGGATTATGAAACTAAAATCCGAATGGATATGGATTCGATTGGGGTCATAGTGCATATCCGTTGGGTATCCGCTCCGTATTTTATAAAAATTCCCCTAAAAGTTATATCCAATAATAACTATACATAGTACCATATCAAATTCTAAATTCAATTCCTTCCATGGTGCTACTAACTCTAACCTCACATAAATCACCGGCCTTATGAGCAATGAACAATGAGTTATGAAAATTTTCTTCTGTGTTAAAATTTTGTGCAACATTCTATTTTCTATTTGTGGATTTCGAGTTGTGAAGGCCTTGTTGATATTTTAAGTTTCTTTAATTTTTGAGTACTTTTGGGATCCAATTCGGATCCGATCCTATTTGTGTGTCATGGATCTTTGGATCAGATATGGATCTTCTACTTTAGATCCGATCCGAATTTGATCTGAATTCGCTGAAGATCCGATTGAATCTGGATCGGATCTGGATCTGCCCTTCTTATTAGGATATGAATATGGATATAGATGGATCCGATCCGCATCCGATCCGTGGCCATCCCTACAAACTATGGGTATTAGAACTTTATTTAAATATTATCCGGTGCTCCGATTGCTTGAGCTGAGCACCGGATGTTGCAAAAAAAGAAGCTCATCAGAACAACTCCGATTATATTTGATAAAGACCAAAAACCACCGCATCCAAAATCAAAAAGGGTTTAGGGTTTCAAACTTTAGGGTTATGTCATCTAATATTGGGATTTTTAATAATATAATAGCAAATTATTGATGGTACGAAAGTATGTAATTTATTTTGTTTTAATTCTTTTGTATCGCCACACTATAAATACCTAAAATTAATGGTAAATTAGAATGGGTGCCACCCTCGTCTCCATCTGGTGATTAGGTATAAATATGCTAGGTACATGTGACTCGATTTGTGAAATAGTATATCCATCCATAAATGCATTTTTTAACCGACACAAAAAATATTTCATTGCACAATGAACCATGTATTGAGGAATTGTCCATACATAGTCAAAATTCTTGATACGAGCACGTTTCACATAAAAGTGAATATTTTGTTATAAATCAAAGGAGAAGTGAGATCATAACTTCCAGTATTCATACTACATTCAATATGAAACATAGATTTCGATATGTTGTTTTACTATCAATTACACATTCATAGCTTTGATGTGATTCTTCTTACAAAGTTTGGTTTCGGTATCTATAACTGCTTCGGGTTTGGGTGGAGAGCCTGTCAAATTAACATCTACAGCAATGACCTTAAGCTTATAGGTCGGGCGACCATCGATACACTGATTACAGAAACATGTATTGAAATTGACTAGGATGTAAAGTACGCTCACTCACAAGGTGATGATGAGCAGTTGTTTCTACATGTATGAAGGCCCCAGAGCAATTGGAGTTGCTATCATTTGTATTTATTTATCCTCTCGAGTTGAAGATATCTATGCGAAAAGAAAAAGAATATAGAGAGGAATTGAGGGATAATTATGTGAATGTATTTGGCACCACTCATTCGCCTTTATATTCATTTTTTAAAGAAAGAATTATGTCATTTTACTTCATTAACTTTATAAGAGTATACACTGGCTACAATTGCTGATGTCGTTTTCTTCTGTTAATTTCACTGATTTACTTAGATTTTCTCACTCTTGAATTCTTTCTATTCTTTAGTTGTGTGCGTCAAAAGATGGTTTTGATTTTTCACTGTGCCCTATCGAGGCGAACTTCACTAATGACAGATTAGTGTCACCAGTAATTTATGTGACTTCATATTGTTGTGAAAGTGCATATTTAGAGCGCCTTATTTAGCATCCAGTGATCTTCTAAATAAGTTAGGAAATCTAATGTTCTTTTGAGCAACTTACAAAATTATTTGTTTTTTCGTGGAATTATATTGAAGAAGTTGGCTTTATTATTCTTAGGCAGATCAAGTTCCCTTCATACTTCAAGCTCTCTACTTCCTTCAGAAATGTTATTTTTTTTTCTAAATTCCTTTGCTAAGGTTTAGATTCACGCTTTTCCGTTTTCTATACATGTGTTTATGTAAACATCTTGTTTGAATATAAGCATGTTACATGGCATAAGTAAGTGTTTTAGTTGAGAATTGTCGGATGCATCTGATTATTTGGCAAATGAGTTTTATCACGTGTGGCAAATATGATGTTGGGCTTCAAAGTGCGACCAGATACCTGTTGTCACTCAATCCTTCCCGCAATTTCTAACTATTAAACCTTGTTCCGTTTGAAACTTTTGAAGTATTTAATTGGAGATGACCATACAAGAAAACATTTAGATTACATAGCTTCTAAAATAATATTATATGTTTGCATGGTCTAGAAAAAATATGATAATCTGCATAATATTGTACAGATATAAAACACCTTATATCCCCATTCCTTGCGGTACGAGAAAAGGTATGTAATGCAGTAGTACTAATCTCCCAGCTTCTTAATTCCTAATCATTTCACCGATGCGAGATTGATATACAAGGTTTAATAAAAGCAAAGTCTAACGTCTTGCAACCATTTTAGTTGAACAAGTTAGATTAAGGGAGCTTCAATCCAAGTGGCTAGCAACTGCTTTGTCTGAGAAATCGACTCTTCCAAAGTTTAGAAAACACAAAGCAGTAATCTAACTTTTTAGAAGGAAGAATAGAGTTTTAACAAATAGATGAATATGAGTGTAAATAAAAGGTTTAAGCATGAAAAATTCAGAAGCAATGAGGAAATTATGATTGTCAACGAATAACAAAGTGTACGTACTCCTTCAATTTAAATTGATAAAAAAGAAAACAGTTTTGCCCATTGTTCAGGAGAACATTGTACGCTAAATAAGGATTTTGTAAATTATTTAGGAAATGGATAAATCTTCTACCAAACTCAAAATTTTGGTTAAACAAGCCACACGTACTCCTTACTAGTCCACTGAAGAGGACGAAAAAGAAGAAAGGTAGATCGGATGCTATGCTAATGATCCCTGCATATTGGCTCTAAACTAGTGTAGTCTATGTATTCACTATTCTATTTGCTATTTTGTAGATCGTGGAAAGGTATGACCTTTCTGTTATTGTACTTCCATTTGATTATTCTTGCTGTTGTTTTTGTACCCTCGAGTATGCAAACCATTCTTGCACATCAAAATCATGGTGAGTAGTAGATCTTTTTGGGATTCGGCCATGCTGATGCTAACACCAATATGGGTAAAAATGAAACTTTTAAAATTTGTTGTTGAAATCCACCCTACCTCGTCATTATTGAATTCAAGACCGATACGAATCTTAAAACTCCTAAAGTGCTCTGATGTATTTCTAACATATATATCTTCAATAATTCACAATAATCGAAATTATTGTAGTTCATATGTTTAAGGTGGAAACACAAAAACTTAAGAGAAGCTACATGTATCAGGAATAAATAAAAAAAAAATTACATGCCCGAATGGAGGAGGAGCTCATTATGCTGTAGTTAACTTAAAGCAGCTTTTCTTCACCTCTTGTTTAATGGGCGTGATGGAGGAATGAGGAGCTTTGTTAGGGCTGATCAAATTTTGTAACAGTATGTTCTTGGTTAAAAATGAAGGTCATAATGAATTTTTTCGGAAAATAGAGAAGTGATATTGTTTGGAAAGTCTTCTTTTTTATTTTTTATTTTTTTAGGAAAATTTGGAAAGTCTTCTCATTCCACCTCGTGCGTCATCAGAACATGTATTATGTTTTAATGATTAATTCTACATAAGTTATTACCAAAACAGAGAGTAGCAATGGATATCCACTTGATATGAGTTTGAGAATTTGTTCTGCCATATTAGCATGCCATTTGGCTCTTATTACTGATTATATAGTTACTTTCCATTTTTTTTATTTAGTGACATGAATAGGAAATAATTCAAAATTTAAAAATAATTTAACTATTAAGGAGAAGAACAATCAGCGACCAGCACAGGATAATATATATAGAAGTAGTATGGTGCACATAATATGGGTTTAAGACTTTAAGTTTGAATAGTCATGTCAATAAATCAGTACTCGTTTACTTGTTAGGGACATATAGCATAATGTAGTGATGAACTTGAGGATATTTCCGGACATGTGTCAGTGTCACAACTCACAAGTCTTTAAGTTCTTGTGTTTCTCTGATTCTCTTTCTTATTTTTTATTTTGAATAGAAACTGAATCCTAAATTGGTATAACAATGAAGAACTTATGAGGATAAGTATTAATGACCAATCTGGGAACCTCTTTGTGTAATGTGATGCAAGACAGTGTTAGATAAAATTTAATGATTGATATGCCAACTAGTTCTCCTTATTAACGTTGGTGATATCCTCCTATTAAAAGTTAATTGAACATATTTCAATTGTTAAAATGTGTAGGGATCTTTCTCAAAAAGATTGTGTAGGGATATTTGGCACGTTTGAGTTATGCGAATCGAATTTACTTATAAATAAATAAGGATTTAAGGGACAGAATTCGAGACGAATTTGGACACAATCTCCATCTTACACAGCTTTATTATTATATTTGGTAGGTTTTAATTTTATTACATTAGGAATTTATGTTCACGGTTATGTCTAAAATCAGGTTCATGTAGCTGATAACATATGGAAATAACTAAGTTGTCTAAAGTAGTTTTTTTCTCCTTTCAAATCAGTTGAGTTTGGTCTAAAGATTTACCTTAACTTGCTATTTTATGCTTTCCAGTCTTAAGCTAATAGGCCCAAGTTCATACATATGGAAACTTAGTATGGTTGCTTGTTGTTGAATTAATGCCTTGAATTGAGATTCCTAACTCAACATCACAGGAGCTTGTGCGGTCTCAGCTAGGAGATCGTACAATTTCGAGTTTTAGTGGGAAGCGGGGCTTTGTGATCGTGCGTTTTAGGCAATATGTTTAAAGTATATTTGTCCCACATCGCCCTATCATTTTTCCCTTGTAGGTTTCAGTTCTTGGTTCGTTACCATCTCGCATTCAATTCTTGGATCGCCTCGCTCATTGTTTCAGTGTTCCTGTCGGCTTATCCACTAACTGACTGACTGTGATTCGACGAAGGTATGATCTCCAATCGGCCTCACCACCCACACGAATCGATTCGTAATCGAATTTCGATCTCGGTCCCGATATTTCATTATGAAAGGTTATTCCACGCGCTCTCACGCTCCACCAGGGTTGGTGCCTCTCCACCTCGCACGCTCCACGCATTCTCACGCGCGTGCTGACCTCCGCTGCGTGTGTGGCTTCAAGCGACTTGCTTCTCAGTCGGGGCTTTCTCCCAAGCCGACTCTCTCTCGGCTCGCCACCGTCTTCCGAAGCTGTTCCAGCGCCGCGGCTCCAAACCGGTTTCCGAAGAAGTCGTTTTGCCCTATTCCGGCTCCTTCTGTGCTCTCTTCCTGTTCCATTCCAATCGATTGTTGTTCCATCCTTTGACCAACTGTTCCGGCACCGTTTTTCTCCAGATTTGAGTCGAATCATTCAGTTCTTCGTGTTTTTGGGCTCTCTGAATCCGTTTGCGGAATCTGTTTTATAAGTTTTGGACTCTTTGGTACTATTTCTTGGTATTTTTTGTTTGGTCACATCTTTGACCAACTCAATTTATTGGCTTCCGCTGAGGTTTTTTGGACATTTGCTCGCTTATTCTCAAGGTATTGGACCCACCGAATTTGATTTCGGTGTCTGTTTAGTCAGATTATATATGTATATATATTACCGCTTATTTGATATTGAAGCTTATTTAGCTCCGTTCTTGGATATTTGAGCAGTTATTCTGTGACTATGATGATATTTCGTGATTCGTGGCTTCTCACTGCACTAACTGTCATCCGCGAGGGCACGAGCTTCCACACTGCCCTACCCGTCGTTGCATGTATTGTAAAGTCAAATGTTCAGGTCACTACTTATATGAGTGTCCTGGGCATCCAAAGTTGCAGGAAAAGTCCGGTTCTACTATGGTTGCTCATGTTGACGATTCTTCTGATCATCCCTCCGGGAGTTCACAGTCTGAATATGCTTTACTTATACAGCGTCTTCTTGATTTGATACTCAAGCAGGAACCACATGCTTCTCTCTCTACCACCTCCCACACGAAGTCATGGTAGTTTAATTCTGGGTGTTGTAATCATATGACTTCTAATTCTATAGTATTCGCTTCACATCTAGATACTCCAGGGTTTTCCAGTATGCAGGCTACTCACAAGGTACATGTTTCTCAAGATAACTTGTCACTACCGGATGCTCTCTTGGTTCCTAATGCCACGATGAATCTAGTTTTTGTTGGAAAATGTGAAATTTTCTCCTAATGGGTGTCGTCTGCACGATCCTGAGACAGGGAAAACTCTCGGAGTTGGTCGAAAAAATGGTCGTCTATATGAGCTCACTAGTATGAAGCTTCCACCTTCCTCCTTGACGCAGTCAGTCGCTTCTGTAAAACCAAACATATTGCCTACTCTTAGTCTTTGGCACTCCAGGTTTGGCCATGCTTCATTTGGTGTCTTACGCAAGATTACTTTTGGTGGAAATCTTGGTTCTGTTGGAAGTGAACATTTTGATTTTCTTCCTTGCCATTTAGCAAAATAACCAGCATTTCCCTTCCATAAGAGTGAGTTCGTCTTTTCAGCTCCTTTTGATATAGTTCATTATGATGTTTGGGGTCTTTCCCCTCATGCAACTATGCGTGGTTCTAGATATTTTGATATCCTATTGAGGACATCACCCGATATACTTGGATATAAATCATGAAAAATCGTTATGAACTACCCTAGATTTATCATGAGTTTGCTGCCACGATGAAGACCCAATGTTCTCATCCAGTGAATGTCTTTCGGGCTGATAAAGCAGGGGAATACATAGACTCTCAGTTTATTGTGAGTATTCGTAGTCAAGGGACCCTTTCGCAGAGCTCTTGCCCGGGTACTTCTCAACAGAATGGTTGTGCAAAACATAAACATCACAACATACTTGACTCAGTACGTGCCCTGCTCATATCTTCCACTTGTCCTGAACGTTTGTGGGGGTAGCTACTCTCACTGATGTCTATACAATAAACCTTGTTCCAACTCCCACCATATATAATATGAAACCTTACGAGAAGCTTTAAAGAGTGCCTCCTTATACTCATCACTTCGTGTGTTTGGATGTGTTTCTCGTTCTCCTACAGCCTCATGAACATAATAAGTTCGAACCCCGTTCTCGCATATGCTGCTTTCTTGGCTATGGCATTGAACACAAATGATATCGTTGTTGGGACTCAGTCTCCAAACGCCTTCGTATCTCTCGACATGTGGTCTTCCGGGAAGAAATGATGTACTCAAGCATCTCTTCATTTCATTCATCGACCTTGGTGGATTCCTGCATTCACCGATCTGACTTAAAAACTTTTCTCATAGGCTTCACATGAGCACTGTCATGACATTCCCACAACACTAGAATTAACTCCAGTGATGACTTTGTCTCCTGGTGGATCCTTAAACACCTTGGTTGAGCATATTATTGACCCGAGCCACATGCTCCACCGTATGAGCATGAAGTTGATGATTTTGAGCATGCTGCTAATGATTTTGAGGATTAAGTTGTGCCACCGGTTGAACCTATGGTCAATTATCCTAGTTGCCAAGTTGTTGAGAATACTGAACTTCTTCGCTCTACCAGAGAGAATATCACACATACTCGATTTCGTGATTTTTTTATGAGTACAACAATTAAACATCCAGAACCTTAGTAATATCAGGAAGAAAGAAATGACCCACGATGGATAAAAGTGATGGAAGAAGAGCTAGCAGCTTTGGAAAAGACTAAGACTTGGGACCTGGTTCAGTTACCCACCAACAAAACTGTAGTGGGTGTAGATGGATATATAAGGTTAAGACTCAGTCGGATGGTTCTGTTGAAAGATACACTTGGTTGCAAGGGGTTTCACACATGAGTATGGTATTAACTACGAGGAGACATTTGCTCCAGTTGCTCGGCTCACCACAGGTCTCACTCTGATAGCCGTGGCTTCTCAGAGGTGTTAGCCTTTGTTCCATATGGATGTTAAGAATGCATTTATTAACGGTGATCTTACAGAGGAGGTGTATTTGCAACCTCCATCAGGCCTTAAAACATCTGGCTCTCAGGTATGTAGCTTGCGTCGTGCTTTATATGGTCTAAAACAAGCCCCCTGGCTTGGTTTGATTAGATATGTTCCACGGTACTCAAGCTTAGCTACTCTTCTAGTGCGTATGATTCAGCTCTTCATTCGCCGTACTAATTGTGGAATTATTCTTTTGTTGATATATGTCGATGACATTATAATTACTGGGGATGATCTTGTCAGTATTGCTAAGTTAAAAGATCCCTCGAATCACCACTTTGAGATGAAAGATTTGGGGCCTCTCGGTTATTTCATGGGCCTTGATGTCACTTCTTATGCTGATGGATCGTAACTCTCACATGTAAAGTATACTTCTAATATCATTGCTCGTGTAGAAATTACCGATCAAAAGGTCGCCTCTACCCCTTTGGAGCCTGACGCGCTTAAACGCAAGTATACGGTCAAGTAGTAAGTGGAGTATTTTAGACTCCGAATTATCAAACCTAAGGGAATTAGACGATTAATAGTCAATTAAGAATTAATAATATGATACCTAAGTAACCGGTAAAAATTGTTTGATTTGAAGGTTCGTCACCCACCAACAAGTGACTTAAACTAAATAACAACAAAGTTAAATATTTTTTTATTTTTATGATTTTCAGTTTAAGAGAAAATAGTTGTGATTAATACGATTATGGAGAGTACTAAGCAATTGATGATCCCTATGCATATTTTAGGGTGGCTATCTTTAGTATGAATACAATTAACAAAGATAGCCATCATGTTCCATTCCAGTCGATTGTTGTTCCATTCCAGTCGATTGTTGTTCGTGTTCCCTTCCAGTCGATTGTTGTTCAATCCTTTGACCAACTGTTCCGGCACCGTTTTCTCCAGACTTGAGTCGAATCATTCAGTTCTTCAGGTTTTTGAGCTCTCTGAATCCGTATGCGGACCCTGTTTTATAAGTTTTGGACTCTTTGGTACTATTTCTTGGTATTTTTTGTTTGGTCACATCTTTGACCAACTCGATTTATTGGCTTCCGCTCGGGGTTTTTTGGACATTTGCTCGCTTATTCTCAAGGTATTGGACCCACTGAATTTTATTTCGGTGTCTGTTTAGTCAACTTATATATATATATATATATTACCGCTTCTAGGATATTGAAGCTTATTTAGCTCCGTTCTTGGATATTTGAGCAGTTATTCTGTGACTATGATGATATTTCGTGATTCTTGGCTTCTCACTGCACTAACTGTCATAAGCGAGGGCACGATCTTCCATGCTGCCCTACCCGTCGTTGCATGTATTGTGGAGTCAAAATTTCAGGTCACTACTTATCTAATTGTCCTGAGAATCCAATGTTGCAAGAATCCAAAGTTGCAGGAAAAGTCCGGTTCTACTATGGTTGCTCATGTTGACGATTCTTCTGATCACCCCTCCGAGAGTTCACAGTCTGAATATGCTTTACTTATACAGCGTCTTCTTGATTTGATACTCAAGCCGGAACCTCATGCTTCTCTCTCTACCACCTCCCACACGAAGTCATGGTAGTTTAATTCTGGATGTTGTAATCATATGACTTCTAATTCTACAGTATTCGCTTCACAGCTAGATGCTCCTGGGTTTACCAGTATTCAGGCTACTCACAAGGTACATGTTTCTCAAGATAACTTGTCAATACCGGATTCTCTCTTCGTTCCTAATGCCACGATGAATCTCGTTTTTGTTGGACAATGTGAAATTTTCTCCTATTGGGTGGCGTCTGCACGATCCTGAGACAGGGAAAAATCTCGAAGTTGGTCGAAAAAATGATCGTCTATATGAGCTCACTTGTCTGAAGCTTCCACCTTCCTCCTTGACACAGTCGGTCGCTTCTGTAAAACCACTCATATTGCCTACTCTTAGTCTTTGCCACTCCAGGCTTGCCCATGCTTCAATTGGTGTCTTATGCAAGATTATTTCTAGTGGAAATCTTGGTTCTGTTGGAAGTGAACATTTTGATTGTCTTCCTTGCCATTTAGCAAAATAACCAGCATTTACCTACCATAAGAGTGAGTTCGTCTTTTCAGCTCCTTTTGATTTAGTTCATTCTGATATTTGGGGTCCTTCCCCTCATGCAACTATGGTTGGTTCTAGATATTTTGATATCTTATTGAGGACTTCACCCGGTATACTTGGATATATCTCATGAAAAATCGTTATGAACTACCCTAGATTTATCATGAGTTTGCTGCCGCGATGAAAACCCAATGTTCTCATCCCATGAAAGTCTTTCGGGCTGATAAAGCAGGGGAATACACAGACTCTCAGTTTCTTCTGAGTATTTGTAGTCAAGGGACCCTTTCACAGAGCTCTTGCCCGTGTACTTCTCAACAGAATGGTTGTGCAAAACATAAACATCACCACATACTTGACTCAGTACGTGCGCTGCTCATATCTTCCTCTTGTCCCGAACGTTTCTCGGGGAAGCTACTCGCACTGATGTCTATACAATAAACCATGTTCCAAATCCCACCATATATAATATGAAACCTTACGAGAAGCTTTATAGAGTGCCTCCAGATTATTCATCACTCCGTGTGTTTGGATGTGTTTCTCGTTCTCCTACAGCCTCATGAACATAATAAGTTCGAACCCCGTTCTCGCATATACTGCTTTCTTGGCTATGGCATTGAACACAAATGATATCGTTGTTGGGACTCAGTCTCCAAACGCCTTCGTATCTCTCGACATGTGGTCTTCTGGGAAGAAAAGATGTTCTCAAGCATCTCTTCATTTCATTCATCGACCTTGGTGGATTCCTCCATTCACCGATCCGACTTACAAACTTTTCTCATAGGATTCACATGAGCACTGTCATGACATCGCACAACACTATAATTAACTCCAGAGATGAATTTGTCTCCTGGTGGATCCTCGAACACCTTGGTTGAGCATATTATTGAACCTAAGCCACATGCTCCACCATATGAGCATGAAGTTGATGATTTTGAGCATGCTGCTAATGATTTTGAGGATCAATTTGTGCCACCGGTTGAACCTATGGTCAATTATCCTATTTACCAAGTTGTTGAGAATACTGAACTTCTTCGGTCTGCAAGAGAGAATATCACACATGCTCGATTTCGTATTTTTTTATGAGTACAATCAACGGGCAAATACAGAGAAAGTATTCTGGATTGACAAGCATCAAAAAAGTTCTTCTTCTCTTCCAATCCATTCACAGAAGTTCACTGCATTTCACTGCATTTTCATTACTCTTAAGCGTTCTTCTGTATAGAGATATATTTGTAGATCATTTATGTATTATTTCTTCATCCATTCTCAAGGATTGTTCAAAGTGAACAATAGATAATTCTTAGTTAATCAGTTAGCTATAGCAGGTACTAAACAGGTTAGGGAAAACCACATGCTGTAACAGAGTAAGGGAACTCTCTGTGCTTGAGTTCTAGGGCTTAGCTTTTGATTAATAAAAATTGAGTTGAAAATCCTGCAGGGATCTAATCCCTGAGGTAGAGACGTAGGTCCAAGTGGACTGAACTCTATAAATCACTTGTCTTGTGCTTTTTCAGTTCATTTACTTTCATAGCTTTTGCAGCATACAAAAACGGTTTCTTTTCAAGGGTTTGAACTTGTTTTCAAGGCCTTGAAAAAGGCATACTTGTTCTCTACTTTCTGCATCTACTTCAAAGGCTTGAACTTGTGTTTCAAGGCCTTGAATTTCATTGTTTGCACAATTTTTCAACTTCCTAGCAAATTTTGCAAAAAGTTGGCATACTCTATTCACCCCCCCCCCCCTCTAGAGTATCTTAGCTGCTTATACATCTGCATACTCACACTTTAAAGTTCAAACCTTTGAAACACATAATAACTTACCTTCCTTACCTTGCACTCCCCCTAAACAAATGCATCTTTATTTAGCATATCCAATTCCAGTCTTAGAGCTGAAAATCTTTCATCTGACAATGGTTAGTGAAGATATCTGCAAGTTGCATGTTAGTAGAAACAAATTCAACAACAATATCACCTTTCTCAGCATGATCTCTGATGAAATGATGTCTAACATCAATATTCTTGGTTCTTGAAAGATGAACTGGATTCTTTGTAATTGATATAACACTAGTGTTGTCACATTTGATAGGTACTCTTCTGAAATCAAATCTAAGATCTCTCAACTGTTGAACCCATAAGACTTGTGAACAACAGGCTCCAGTAGCTATGTATTCAGCTTCAGCTGTTGATAATGCAACTGATTTTTGTTTCTTGGAATGCCAAGTGATCAAGGAAGATCCAATAAGTTGAAAACTTCCTGAAGTGCTTTTCCTATCAACTTTGTAACCTGCAAAGTCAGCAGCTGAATATCCACAAAGTTATAATGTCTTGGATACAAAAGCCATAAGTCTTTGGTACCATTTAGATATCTGATGATTCTTTTCACAGCACTTAAGTGTGACTCCTTTGGATCAGCTTGAAATCTTGCACACATACATACACTGACCATGATATCTGATCTACTACCAGTAAGGTATAGTAATGATCCAATCATACCTCTATACTCTTTCACATTAACACCCTTACCAGATTCATCCTTGTCTAAGGAAAATGTAGAACTCATAGGGGTCTTGATTTCTTTAGATTGAGACATATTGTACTTGTTCAACAAGTCTCCAGTATACTTTCTTTGATGTAGAAAGATACCCTTCTTCATCTGATGTATTTGAGGTCCAAGGAAGAAGTTCAACTCTCCCATCAAGCTCATCTCAAATTTCCTGCTCATAAGACTTGATAATTCCTTGCTCCGAAGATCATTAGTAGCTCCAAATAAAATATCATCAACATAAATCTGAACTACAAGTAAATCTTTGTCATGAGTCTTTATGAAAAGGTTCTTGTCTACTAATCTTCCTTTGAAATCATTTTCAAGTAAAAAATTTGACAATCTTTCATACCAAGTTCTTGGAGCTTGTTTCAAACCATAGAGAGCTTTGTCAAGTTTGTAAACATGATATGGAAACTTCTCATTTTCAAAACCAGGGGGTTGTGCAACATAAACTTCTTCTTGCAAGTATCCATTTAAAAATGCACACTTCACATCCATTTGAAAGAGTTTCATGTTCTTGTAAGATGCAAAAGCAAGTAAAATTCTAATTGCTTCTAACCTGGCAACAGGAGCAAATGTTTCTTCATAATCAATACATTCTTCTTGTGTAAACTTGAGCAACTAACCTTGCTTTGTTCCTGATCACTTTACCATTTTCATCCAATTTATTTCTGAACTCCCATCTGGTACCAATGACAGACTGGTTGGTAGGTGGAGGAACTGAGTTCCACAGCTTATTTCTTTCAGACTCATTGAGTTCACTTTGCATAGCTATTATCCAGTCTGCTTCTTGTGATGCTTCCTTCATAGTTTTAGGTTCTACAAGAGAGATAAAAGCATTAAAAGCACAAAGATTTTTCAACTTTGATCTTGTTTGTGTACCAGTATTTGGATCGGAAATGATGTAATCAACTGGATGAGATGAAAGATATTTGAATCTCTTTCTTGGAGACCAAGGTTCAGGCTCTCCATATTGATTCTCTGGTCTTGAAGAAGTAGCCTGATCACTCATATCTTTCTGATCATCCTTTTCAAGGCTTTGAACTCTATTTTCAAGGCCTTGAGACCTATTTTCAAGGTCTTGAAAATGCCTTATCGTTTCCTTCTGAATCTTTCTTGAATCCAAGTGAGATTTCAGCTTCTTCTTCTGATTCATGCTTGTTCAGATTCAAGTCTGCAAAACTTTCACTCAAAGAACCATCATAGCTTTCAACAAAATAACATGAATACTTTCTGTTGGAATAGATGCCCTAGAGGCAATCTAGTTTAGTATGAATTAATTGTGGCTAGAAATTAATTTATTATTTATTGGATATTTAATATAATGAAGTCCTTAGATTTACAATTGTGTTGTTTATCTTAAATATCCCTAGTCAAGTATAAAGATTAATGGGACAATCATCTATAGACTAGTATGGGGTTGGATTGATATGGAGATATCACGATCCAACACATAGGTGTGCATTAGGGAATGTTGCACTGGATTGACCCATCTCCGAGAAGGCTACATACACGTTATGTTGAGTCACAAGCGCTTCTCGCGGTGCAATGGTATTGTCATCCTTAGACTTAAAGTCTCTAGATATTCTAGTTGTGGATTATTGTGATCTTGGTAGCGTTAAACGCTACACCGTAACTGGGTAGTTATAAAGGCGTGTACTGGATACAATAAGAAGCAAGCTTAGAGATCGTAGTGGACGTAGATAGAATTTGTCCCTCCCACATAACGGGAGCAAATATCCTAGGCCACTCGAGGGATAGTGCTTATAGAATGTCTGGCCAGACTCAAATAAATCAATATGGGATATTGATGTTATTTGCACGAATAAGGCTATTCCATGGATCGAGAAACTATGGATTGGATATACGAGTGTGACTTGTATGTCTCGTGTCCAATCCGGATATAGAGACAAAGGGATGAGACAATTAGTTGTACAAAGGTTGTCAAGATGACTATTCTATTAGTTGGCTAGAATGGATGTTTTGCTAGAGACCGCTCCATATTAGCAAATAGTTGCTACCAACTAGATAGAACATATGGGGTCACACGCTATATAGAGTTGAACTAGATTTGGGAATTAATTAAATGGATTAATTAATTAGAAGGATCACTTTGCAAAACCTTGCAAACTTAGTAGGGACTAATTTGCAAGGAAGGGACTAAATTGAATTCTAGTAGGACTAGAATAAGTCCTTTAGGTAGTTGGCAAGGAGTTGTTGGACTATATAAAGGACCTTCCTTCCTTCCTTTCTTCCCATACAACTTATGCTCATAATTGAACAAAACAAAGAGTGGGAGAGAACAAAAGAAGAGAGAGCAAGCAACAAAGGGACCCGACCGCCCCTTTGCCGCCGCCCGTCCCCGTCGGCCACAAGGAGGCCGAGAGCCCTCCTTTGGGTCTTGTTTTGCGTGATTCTTCTTCCTCTTCCTCTTCCGGGCTAGCACCAAGGACTTGGGAGATTCTAGGATCAACTCTAGGCGTGGATCAACCATAGAGAACGTGACAAAATTCGCGTTTGAAGTCATTAAATGAGAACCCTAAGGTGTGTTATTGATTTCTTACCCTTACCATCGTTATGTCTCTTGACTTGTGATCCTTGGAGGGTTTTGCATGGTTTTATAATTGTTTGTGTTTCCGTTGCGCATCCATGATTCGAAACCCTACAGTGGTATCAGAGCCACAGGTCGTAGAGCATAAACGTGGTTTATGTGTTACGTTTTAGTTGTTTTACACCTTAATTTGATTATTTATCGCGTAAAACAAGACAAATCAAGCATGGGATGCAATTTGTCAATAATTAATCATAACAAGATCCAATTTTTATATTGGATGCATGAATTGGTGAGTTTGAGAAATTTTAGGATCTTAGATCTAGGGTTTGGGCATCCTTGGGGAAGAAGGAGTTCTCCCAAAACAAGGAAACAACCAAACTTGGGCACCAAGCAAGGGAGTTGTTTTGGAAACAACTCCCATAAGGAGGTTCGGCCCCCCTAGGGACCGCGCCCCCCTTGCTTGCCGCCCAAGCTTGGCCGCCCTAGGGGCCGGGCGGCCCTAACCCGCGGGCCAAGGCTTGTGGGTTTTGGGCCGGGCCGGCCCTAGGGCCTTGTGGTTCATTTTATTGGGCCCGGGCAATTTGATTGTTGGGCCCATGGACCGTTTTAACCCTAGAAATCCTAAAATCAATTAAAATTGACCAAGCGCGTTAAAATTGGATTTTAACTGTTTATGTGCAAATCGCATGGTGATTGGATATGGCCTTAGGATGTGGTTTGATGTGGATGTTTAATTTTGTGGTTTGGTTTTACGGCCTGCGAGCTGATCAATTAATTGTAATAATTAATTAGGGTTTTATGGCCTGCGTGCCAATTTTTTCTCAACTTGTGAGATTTATTTTATTTAGTATAGATATTAGCTAGTGCTAGATAAAGTAGATTGTTAGCCAAGATTGAAGAAAAAGAGCCCAAAGCCAAAGAAGCCACAAAAGATGGAGCATGGAGCATTCCGCATAACTATGAAGGATGGACCAAAAGATCAAGACGCATGGAGATGTGTTTGTTTAGGGTTCATAGATAATTCCATTGGCTTGGAATTATCTTAGTCTAGAAAAGGCCATATCCACATCACGTTTAATTTCTGTTTTGTGGTTGTTTATTTTAATGCCTTATTATTGTGTGGTTGGTGTATGGATGATGCATGCAATTAGGATAATAAGATAATTAAGACAACCCGGATCTATTATTTGGAGTTGTGCCCAAACTCAAATAGATAGATTAGTTGATATTGATCAACAAAATAATTAAAATTGAATTTAAAATCCCTCAAAATTCAAATATTGTGTTCTTGCCTTCTCGTTATTTAAACACTCATTATCATCATTATTTATCAAGCTCGTGCGTGCCAAAGCATGGCGACTTGGTTCATCATGATGGAATGCGATGGCACGTAACAATGTGCAATTGTTTAGATAAGAGGTTGAACACAACTAGGCTATTAATTTGATTAAGAAACCTAGAGGCAATCAATTGGGATTATCCATATGGATGGATAAATAAGGAGTTATTTGCCCAATTGAACTAAGAGTTCGTATGGGATGCAATTGGAATTGTTCCTACCTAAAGTAGTCAAATTATGGGCGACTTGCCAAAACAAGCTCATAAGGAGATGAAAGATGGATCTTGGCCCACTAGAAAATATAAGGATATTTTCCGCATTAATATCTTGAGGGTTATTAATCCGTAGAAAAATAGTGGGAGCTATATTTGATAAACTAGCCATTATTGAATATAGTCAAAAATTCACAAATACTAAAACTTGCGTATTTTCCCTTTTGTAGAATTCCAAATGGCAAACAACTCATCGAGTTCACAACATTCCCTACGATTTGTCCTTGAGAAGGACAAGCTCTCTGGAACCAACTTTCTTGATTGGTACAAAAACTTGAGAATTGTTCTCAAGCAAGAGAAGAAACTGTACGCAATAGAGGAGCATGTTCCAGAAGGTCCAGAGAACCAAACACCTGCTGCCCTAAAGGCGTATCAAAAGCGTGTTGATGACGCTAATGATGTGGCCTGCCTTATGCTTTGCACCATGACTTCTGAGCTTCAGAAGCAACACGAAAACATGAATGATGTCGATATGATCGAACATCTAAAGCAGCTCTTCCAAGAGCAGGCGAGGGTCGAGAGGTATGAGGTCTCTAAGGCACTGTTCAAGTGTCATCTGGCAGAAGGGAACCCGGTGGGACCCCATGTACTCCGTATGATCGGGTACTTGGAGAATCTCGCCCGACTAGGGTTCCCGGTCGGCCAAGAGTTGGCAACCGATCTCGTGTTGCAATCGTTGTCCGAGAGTTATGGACAGTTCATTATGAACTATAACATGAACGAGATTGTTAAACCACTGCCAGATTTACTCAATATGTTGAGGACGGCTGAACAGAGCATCAACAAGGGTAAGGGCAAGGCCATTATGATGGTGCAGAAAGGAAAGGGCAAAATGTTTGCCTCTTCCTCCAAGGGCAAAGGCAAGTCAGTTGCCAAGTCCAAGGAACCTGCCCTTAAGCCTGTTGGTGGCATTGCCAAAGGTGTGACTAAAGGTGAGTGTCACTACTGCAGTCAGCCTGGACACTGGAGGAGGAACTGCCCAAAATATCTGGAGGACAAGAGGCTTGGAATAGTAATTCCACCACCACCAGGTATTTTTGTTGTAGATGTCAATTTAACTTTCTCTACATCATGGGTATTAGATAATGGATGTGGATCTCATATTTGTCGAAATATGCAGGATCTAAAGAGAAGAAGAAGATTGGTTAAAGTAGAGGTAGATCTGTGCGTTGAGAATGGAGCAAAGGTTGCTGCGTTGGCCATAGGCGTGTGCAAGCTATCTCTGCCTTCAGGATTAGTTTTAAAATTAAATAATTGCTATTTTGTGCCTGCTATGAGCAGAAACATTATTTCTATTTCGTGTTTGGACAAGGATGGTTTTATTATTTCAATAAATAACAATTGTTGTTCCTTTTATTTAAATAATATTCACTATTTTAGTGCGCAATTATTTAATGGGCTTTATGTCCTTGATCTAAGCAATCCTGTCTACAACATTAATACCAAGCGGATTAAAATAAATGATTTAAATCCTGCTTATTTATGGCACTGTCGTCTAGGCCATATAAATGAGAAACGTGTATCTAGACTCCATAAGGATGGATTACTAGACTCATTTGATTTTGAATCATATGAGACATGTGAGGCTTGTTTATTGGGAAAGATGACAAAGTCCCCTTTCAATAAGAAAGGTGAGAGGACTAGTGAGCAATTGGCACTCATACATACCGATGTGTGTGGACCATTTGCCACGCCTGCCAGGGGTGGTTATGTCTACTTCATTACATATACTGATGATTACAGTAGATATGGATTAGCGTACCTCATGAGGGCAAAATTCGAACCTATTGAAGTGTTCAAAGAATTCAAGAATGAAATAGAGAAGCAACTTGGCAAAAGTATCAAGGCTCTACGATCGGATCGTGGAGGAGAATACTTAAGCCAAGAGTATGACGACTATCTTAGAGAGTGTGGGATCGTGTCCCAACTCACTCCACCCGGAACGCCACAATGGAATGGCGTGTCCGAGAGGAGGAATCGAACCCTATTGGATATGGTTCGATCTATGATGTGTCAAACCGATCTTCCATTGTCATTTTGGGGCTACGCTCTATTAAGTGCAGCTTTCACCATTAACCGTGTTCCTTCTAAGTCAGTCATGAAGACACCATATGAGATGTGGAGTGGGAGGCGTCCCACACTGTCGTTCATGAGGATTTGGGGTTGCGATGTCTATGTAAAACGTTTACAATCAGACAAGCTAGGGCCTAAATCGGATAAGTGTAAATTTGTGGGGTACCCTAAGGAAACTAAGGGATACTACTTCTACAATCCAACCGAGAACAAAGTGTTTGTTGCTCGGACCGGCGTGTTTCTAGAAAGAGAGTTTGTCTCTAAAGAAGCAAGTGGGAGGAATATAGAACTTGAAGAGGTTCAAGAACCACAAATCACTGAACCGATTATGGAACATGAACAGGAACCACAAGCAGTTGTGGAGCAACCTGTTCAGGTAACACAAGAGCTTCGTAGATCTAGTAGAGTGCGCCAGGAACCCGAGAGGTATGGACTTCTCGTGACCGATTCCGGTGACACGATGCTCATAGATGATGAGCCTACTACCTATGAGGAGGCCATGAGCGGCCCAGACTCTCAGAAGTGGCTGGAAGCCATGAGATCCGAGATGGAATCCATGTATACCAACAAAGTATGGACTTTGGTGGAACCACCCGATGGGGCGCGGCCCATAGGGTGCAAGTGGGTCTTCAAGAAGAAGATCGACATGGATGGTAATGTGATTACCTATAAGGGCCGATTGGTGGCTAAAGGATTCAGACAGATTCATGGTATTGACTATGATGAAACCTTTTCACCAGTCGCTATGACCAAATCCATCCGAATCCTACTTGCAATTGCAGCATACCATGACTATGAGATTTGGCAGATGGATGTCAAAACAGCATTCCTTTATGGGAATCTCCTTGAGGACGTGTATATGATACATCCGGAGGGTTTTGAGGATCCAATGCAAGCCAACAAAGTCTGTAAGCTGCAACGATCCATTTATGGATTGAAGCAAGCTTCTAGGAGTTTAAATCGACGTTTTGATGAAGTAGTCAAAGAGTTTGGCTTCATCAGAAACGAAGATGAGTCTTGTGTCTACAAGAAGGGTAGTGGGAGCTCTGTAGCTTTTCTGTTCTTGTATGTGGATGACATACTACTCATTGGAAACGACATTCCCATGCTGCAATCTGTTAAAGATTGGCTAGGAAAGTGTTTCTCAATGAAGGACTTAGGGGAAGCAGCCTATATACTCGGTATAAAGATCTATAGAGATAGATCTAGGAGGTTGCTAGAACTAAGTCAAAGTACATATATTGACAAGGTGTTGAAACGGTTCAACATGCAAGATTCCAAGAAGGGATCTTTCCCATGTCACATGGAATCACTCTTTCATAGAGTGGTTGTCCTTCCAATGAGATTGAGAAGGAACGCATGAGTAGAATCCCCTATGCCTCGACCATAGGATCTATCATGTACGCCATGTTATGTACTAGACCAGATGTGTCATATGCTTTGAGTATGACAAGCAGATACCAATCCAATCCGGGTGAGAGTCACTGGATTGCAGTCAAGAACATCCTAAAGTACTTGAGAAGAACTAAGGATGCTTTCTTGATATTTGGCGGTGAGGAAGAGTTGCGTGTAAGGGGTTACACTGATGCAAGCTTCCAAACCGACAGAGATGACTTTAGATCACAGTCGGGATATGTGTTTTGCCTGAATGGAGCAGCGGTGAGCTGGAAGAGTTCCAAGCAAGAGACGGTAGCTGATTCTACAACAGAGGCTGAGTACATTGCTGCAAATGGCGCAGCAAAGGAAGCTGTTTGGATCAGAAAGTTTGTTTCTGAACTTGGTGTGGTCCCTAGCATTGCGGATCCAGTCGAGTTGTTCTGTGACAACACTGGGGCGATCGCGCAGTCAAAGGAACCAAGATCGCATCAGAAATCCAAGCACGTGCTCAGGAAGTTTCATCTGATTCGAGATATTATCGATAGAGGAGACGTTCGGATATGCAAGATTCCTACAGATGATAATCTGTCAGACCCGCTTACAGCCTCTCACGCAGTGGAAGCATGAAGGGCACACTAGGAGTATGGGCATATTAGATGCGCCAGATTGGCTCTAGTGCAAGTGGGAGACTGTTGGAATAGATGCCCTAGAGGCAATCTAGTTTAGTATGAATTAATTGTGGCTAGAAATTCATTTATTATTTATTGGATATTTAATATAATGAAGTCCTTAGATTTACAATTGTTTTGTTTATCTTAAATATCCCTAGTCAAGTATAATGATTAATGGGACAATCATCCATAGACTAGTATGGGGTTGGATTGATATGGAGATATCACGATCCAACACATAGGTGTGCATTAGGGAATGTTGCACTGGATTGACCCATCTCCGAGAAGGCTACATACACGTTATGTTGAGTCACAAGCGCTTCTCGCGGTGCAATGGTATTGTCATCCTTAGACTTGAAGTCACTAGATATTCTAGTTGTGGATTATTGTGATCTTGGTAGCGTTAAACGCTACACCGTAACTCGGTAGTTATAAAGGCATGTACTGGATACAATAAGAAGCAAGCTTAGAGATCGTAGTGGACGTAGATAGAATTTGTCCCTCCCGCATAACGGGAGAAAATATCCTAGGCCACTCGAGGGATAGTGCTTATAGAATGTCTGGCCAGACTCAAATAAATCAATATGGGATATTGATGTTATTTGCACGAATAAGGCTATTCCATGGATCGAGAAACTATGGATTGGATATACGAGTGTGACTTGTATGTCTCGTGTCCAATCCGGATATAGAGACAAAGGGATGAGACAATTACTTGTACAAAGGTTGTCAAGATGACTATTCTATTAGTTGGCTAGAATGGATGTTTTGCTAGAGACCGCTCCATATTAGCAAATAGTTGCTACCAACTAGATAGAACATATGGGGTCACCCGCTATATAGAGTTGAACTAGATTTGGGAATTAATTAATTGGATTAATTAATTAGAAGGATCACTTTGAAAATCCTTCAAACTTAGTAGGGACTAATTTGCAAGGAAGGGACTAAATTGAATTCTAGTAGGACTAGAATAAGTCCTTTAGGTAGTTGGCAAGGAGTTGTTGGACTATATAAAGGACCTTCCTTCCTTCCTTTCTTCCCATACAACTTATGCTCATAATTGAACATAACAAAGAGTGGGAGAGAAAAAAAGAAGAGAGAGCAAGCAACAAAGGGACCCGACCGCCCCTTTGCCGCCGCCCGTCCCCGTCGGCCACAAGGAGGCCGAGAGCCCTCCTTTGGGTCTCGTTTTGCGTGATTCTTCTTCCTCTTCCTCTTTCGGGCTAGCACCAAGGACTTGGGAGATTCTAGGATCAACTCTAGGCGTGGATCTACCATAGAGAACGTGACACAATTCGCATTTGAAGTCATCAAATGAGAACCCTAAGGTGTGTTATTGATTTCTTACCCTTACCATCGTTATGTCTCTTGACTTGTGATCCTTGGAGGGTTTTGCATGGTTTTATGATTGTTTGTGTTTCCGTTGCGCATCCATGATTCAAAACCCTACACTTTCTTCAACCAGCTTCGTTCTTTTATTATAAACTCTATAAGCTTTGCGAGTCAGAGAGTAACCAAGAAAGATACCTTCATCACTTATTGAATCAAACTTACCCAAATTTTCCTTTCCATTGTTGTGGACAAAACAAGTGCATCCAAAAGGCTTGAAATAAGAAATTTTGGGCTTCCTCCCTTTGAATAGTTCATAGGGAGTCTTCTTCAAGATAGGTCTGATCAAGCACCTGTTCAAATATATTTTGTTGTATTCACAGCTTCTGCCCAATAGTGTTTTGACAGCTTGTTTTCTAGAAGCATTGTTCTTGACATATCTTCAAGAGTCATGTTCTATCTTTCAACAACTCCATTCTGTTGAGGAGTTCAAGGAGCCGAATTTTTTTGAGAGATATCGTGCTTAGCACAAACTAAATCAAATTCCGAGTGATCAAACTCTCTACCATGATCACTTCTGATTGAAGCAATAGGCAGGTTTTTCAAGGTTTGAAGTTCTCCGCAAAGATTTGAAAATTCAGACAGGGCTTCTGATTTTTCTTTAAGAAACATAACCCAAGTAAATCTAGAGTAATCATCTACAATAACTAGCATATACCTCTTACCTTTTGGAGTTGGAGTTCTTATAGGACCACAAAGATCCATGTGAAGTAATTCAATAGGTCTAGTAGTACTTACAATTTTCTTTGGCTTGAATGAGCTTCGGGTTTGCTTACCCTGAGCCCAAGTTTTGCATACTTCATCATATTTGAACTTAATAGATGGTAATCCTCTTACCAGGTCTTTGGAGATTGATTTGTTCAAAGTATGCAAGCTAATGTGACCAAGCGTTCTGTGCTAAAGCTTTGAATCCTCTTTCAAGGCCTTGAGACACTTCAAGCTTTCTCTTGCAACCTCTTTAGTGTGCAAAGTATAACCATTGTTTGATCTAGAGGCTGTGAGAATGCAATTTCCAGATTTCTCATTTTGCACCACACACTTCTCTTTAACAAAGATAACTTTATTGCCATTGTCACATAATTGAGATACACTGAGCAGATTAAATTTTAAGCCATCGACTAAGTAAACATCAGAAATAGAATTCTTAGAGTCTGTACCTACTTTACCTAAACCCAAAATGCTGCATTTTCCTTTGTCACCAAGTGTGATAGATCCTTCATATTGCTCTTCAATTCTGAGAAAAGAGATCTCTTTCCACTCATGTGTCTTGAGCAACCGCTGTCCATAAATAACTTTTGATCCTTGCTCTTGGTGACATCGTGCAAACACCATTCACTGCCTTACCAAGCTGTTAGACCAAGTGTGGAATTTAGATTCATATTCAGGGTCAACCATGTTAGGTGGTCTAACCCCTATAGGAACCCAAATCTGTCTAACTTGTTCTTTGAGTTGAAATGAAAAAGTGTTCCTCATAATTTGAGGGTCTCTTCTTCTAAAAGGACAAGTCATCTTAACATGACCAATCTTGTTGCAGTAGTGACAATTTGGAGATGTCTTGTTGCTAGCCTTCACAAATATGGTATTGTTTTCCTTTGGAAAGTTTGTATTGTTTCCAATACCAGTTTTGCGAATAGACTGTAAGTGTCCTCCAAGAATCAGATTTAAACTCTCCAAATCATCACAATGATGTTTTAGAGTAACAGTCTTATCCCTCTAAATTGAGTTCTCAGTGACTACTTCTTTGAATTGAGTTTTCAAGGCCTTGAAACTGGTTTCCAAGGCTTTGAAATCTCTGTCAGTTTTCTTCTGAGAAATTTCAAGGCATTGATTTTGACAGACAAGTTCCAATTTTCTTTTGCTTGTTTATGAACTTTTTCTTTTAAAGATCTGATCTCTTTCAAATAGTCCTCTTCATTTAGAAGCATATATTTGAGATAATCTGAGAGAACTTCTGTAGGCTTTGAAAGCAGACAGTTAACCATTACCTCAATGTTCTTTTCAGAACTTTCTTCTTGCTTGGCCATAAGACAAAGATTTGCTTGTTCTTCCTCAAATTCAGAATCACTGGAGGAATCAGAATCATTTTCATGATGCTACCATAGCTTTCTTTCTTTTGTCATGGTCCTTCTTTTGAAATCGTTTGATTTTCTTGTGTGGAGAGTCTCTGATCAAATGTCCTGCATCATCACACTCAAAGAAATTCATGACTTTAATTTTATTTCCATTGGAAGAAGTTTTACCTTTGTAGTCTCTGCCATTTGAGTTTCTATGCCTGTCCCTGTTGTGATCCTTGTTTCAAAAGTTCTTCTTCATTTTCAGGATTCTTGTCAAGGCTTTGGAAATAAGTGCAAAGGGATCTTCATCATCTTCTTCTTCTTCTTCTGGTTCAAGGATTTGAGAAGATTCATTCTCCTTTGCCTTGAGGGATAGGTTCTTAATTCCATCTCGTAAGTCTCCATCCATTTCATTCATGGATATCTCATGTGTGTGCAGCTTCCCTTTTAGATCATCTAGTTGAAGAGATGATAGATCTTGAGCTTCTTTTATGGATGTAGTCTTTGGTTCCCATTTGGCTTTGGGAAGGCTTCTCAAGATCTTTCTTACTTTCTCTTCATTTGAGATGTGTTTTCCTAGAGAGTCAAGATTGTTGACTATATCAGTAAATCTCTTGAACATCTCTCTGATGGATTCATCTCCATTCATCTTAAATAGCTCATAGTGCCTGAGAAATATGTTGATCTTGGTTTGCTTAACTTGACTGGTTCCTTCAAAGGTTACCACAAGCATGTCCCATATTTCGTTGGCTGTTTTGCATCCAAAGATCCTGTTAAATTCATCTGCACTCAAAGCACAATACAATAAGTTCATATCTCTATAGTTCTTTGAATATTGTTCTAATTCAGAAGTAGTAAGTAAGTCCTCTATCTTGGGGTTTTTAATCCCATCCTTTTCAGAGTAGAATGTATGAGGAACCTTCTAAATGATAGTCCAAAGTTCAACATCTTGATCAATGATGAACATCTTCATCAATGCTTTTCCAGTGGACAAAATCATCTCCACAGAATAGAGGAGGTCTGTTAGCTCTTCCCTGAGAGAAACCACCATCATCTACAGTACTCATGATCACCAGATAGTTAAATCTATACAGTGATACAAGCTCTGATACCAATTGAAAAGGGGAGTAAGCAGGTAGAAATGCAGTATAAATACTCTAGAAGGGGGGGGGGTGAATATAGTATGCCAACTTTTTTCAAAACTTACAAGTATAATAGTTTCTGTGAAGTAGTAAAGAAGTTCAAGGCTTTGCAACAAGTTTCAACTCTTTGAAGTGGAAAACTGATTTGAGTAAGATGGACAAGTCTATTTCAAGGCCTTGAAAAGAGTTTCAAACCCTTGGAATGAGACTAGTTTGAAAGCTGTGCAAACCAAAGTAAAAGAGAGATAGATGAATGAAAGAGACACAAGATATATAGAGTTCAGTCCATTTGGACCTACGTCTCTACCTGAGGGATCTTCTCCCTGCAGGATTTTCAACACAATTCTTATTAATCAAAAGCTAAGCCCTAGATCTCAAGCACGCATATATGCCTTACTCTGTTACAGCTTGTGGTTCTCACTAACCTATCTAGTACCTGCTCTAGCTAGCTGATTAACTAAGAATTCTATATTGTTCACCTTGAACAATCCTTGAGACTGAGAGCTAGAAGTAGTATATGAATGATATACAAATTAAGTACAGAACAGAAGAACACAGGAATTGAAACCGCAGTGAGAATGCAGTGTTCTTATGAGAGTAGGATTGAGAGAATGATCTGCTTCTTTGATGTTTGGTAGTCCTTGAATGTGTCTCCGTTTTTGCCCGTTGAGTTTTCTCAAATGCTTTGTATTGAGCTCAATTTATACTGCTCAAATGATCTGCAAATCTTCCTAATTTTTAGCAACAAACTTTCCTGTTTATTAGGTAACAACTTTGACTTCTCTAACAGTCTTCTCCAACGGATAGTTGATCAGAATCTTCAAAGATATTGAGCTGATCTTGTCTTTAAACGAATTGAGAAGCTGTCATGAGTATTTGATTGATCACAGAATCACAATCTCTCAGTATATCCTTTCCTGCAAAACTCACGTTAGGAAACCAACCCTGTAAAATAGGAAATGAACTTTCCCTGCAAAACTAAGTCAAATAGATTAATCAGATGAAGTCTAAGTGAATCAAAGCTTTTGTTTTTCATCATCAAGTAATAACTGGACAGTTATAGGGGTGAAAGAGTTAGAATAAGATCAGAAGAACTCCCCCTTAGCATATGCATACAGGACATACAGTTTCAAGGCTTTGAATGTTAATTCAAGGCCTTCAAATAACTCTGCTATTTCAATCCTGTGAAACCTGTGAACTTACAAATATGTTGTCACTGACTCCTCTCTGTGTATTCACTATGTTATATCGTAAGAAAACTTCCCAAATTCAGTTACTCGGATGGATTTACCCTTACAGAGGTCGTAAAAACGCCAATCCATCCCAATTTTGTAAATCATACCTCGTGTTAGTCCCACCTTTAGCTTGTAATGGCTACACGACGTTCAAAATGCATTAAAAACCTGTGATAATTGCAAATGTGATGAATAAATATTGGGGTGCATTGGCCTTTGCAGTCTCTGCAAGTATAATTTTATTCAAAAACTTGAATTTGTGAATTACCCTATCGACTAACAGATGGATATGTGGAGGTGACAAGAAGTTCGATAGTCATAAAAGATGTAGGTGAAGTTCTTCAAATCGTCGTCTACGCTGTGGTGCTTACGGAAGGACGAAAATTCCTCTGCGGAAAGAAAGGAGGTACACACGGGATAGATACACACCGAAGCAAAAAGAAAAAAGAAAAATCCCAAACCCATCTCCGCCACAGAACACGCCGGTGGTTGCCCCGCTGCGAAGTTCGATCAATCTTCCTCAAGCATCGACCCCACGCCAGACCCTCCATCTGTGCGGCATAATCTCGTTAATGCTGTTCCACGGCTCATCGGAAAGTCCCAGAACGGGGATCTCAGAATCTCCACTTATTTCTTGAGCCACGGAGGTGATCTTCGCCCGTTGCGCTTGATCTGTATTCCTCAATTTATTGAGGCCTTCGAACTTCCCCTAACTGGTAATTTCCTACACTGGTATTTTCTTCTTCATTATAATAGTATTTTACCATGAGAAAACCTGTTTGATTATTGTGTTTGGAAGTACCAGTATCTTACCCATGAGAAAACCTGTTATTGTGTTTTGTTTTGTTTTTGGGATCAATAAAATGTCTTATATTGCAGAACCTCTCCAGGAAGTTTCTGCGAAGAAGATCAGAAGTGCGTAGCTTTGCTAGGTCTGCAGCCAGAGAAATCTGTTATTGGACTTTCAGTATGGACTAGTGAATAGTGCGTTGGTTGGTCACCACATAATGATTTCCTAGCTCACCGGCTATCAGCTGGTTTTTAACTTATAAAGGTTGGAATTCGAATTTAAAGAGCATAGGTGCTGGAATACTAATGATAGGTTGCCCTTACTTTGCTATGAATTCAAATTACCCATTTTGCCTAAATATCTGTATCAAACATATCAAAAGTGCGGGCATGTAACATGATATGCTCACGATAATTGAACTCCTTTGCAACAAATGATCATCGCTGAATTGTTTTCGTAACTTACAAATTCAATTTTAGAAGGTCAGATACACCTAAATCTAGGCTAGAAATCAATATGGTACCTTGAGTTTTAAAATAGTCTATTCACACTCTAAACACACCTTTTATGAGCAATTCACTACCTGTGTTACTTTCTGCCGTTAACTAGTGATGCTGACCAACTTACTACACGCCACGTGTAGAAATCATTCTAAATTTAATTTGCAATGATATATTTTAATGTGAAAAATAGTATAATTACAAATGTAGCCTTGAACTCTTAACTCCAAACTCATTATACCTACGCCTGAAACAAAGCAGGTCCACTCCACCATGGCCTCCTGTCCTCCAAGGCCCCTACCTTCTTAACCGAAAATAGAGAGCCAGAGACCAAGATTGCTATTCGCACTCCAAATCTTATATTCACTTACACCCACAACGATTCGACGCCTAATAGATTGAATCCGTAAAATGAGCCTGTTGGCTTCTTCTTCAATTGTAAAATTGGAGTTTAGTAACTTTTACATTTTTTTCCCTCAAAAAAAAAAAAAAAAAAAAAAAAAAAAAACTTTTACATTGGGTATACCATGATGAACCTAGAAACTGCAACAGACTCGATATGATTTATGGGCTTTAATTCCATCAAACAATTGGCTAAACCCCTAAATAACCCATTCGAGGTAAACAAATGTAAATAGAGATCAACATGTGACAACGGTGATTAGCTTTATAGCCTGCTTGGTGGATTTTGTTAGGGGCGGTGACAATATTTGGTTTGTTTCCTGCTTCTGTCGTGTCGGTGGAATCTCTCAACCTACTACGATGATGGTGGTGGATAGGCTTGGTACTGTGCATGTAGTTTTTGGTGGTGGCTGGGAATACATACACTTCAGGGTGTGAACGGGTGTGGAGGTGAGATGGTCCACGATGGTGGTTGTGGACGGAGATGAAATGTTTCTTGTTTTGGAGGATTTTTTTTGACGCCATAAAAGTTTTGACAATGTATGTAAGTGTTCCTAATATATATTTACCCATTCCTCACATTTTTTGAATTTGATGGTTGGAAGTTAATGGAGAATTAACAGATGTAGTAAATTGTTCGCATATAGTAAGTTTAGGATATGAATGACCATTTTGAAATGTAAGGTACTATTTTGATTTCTAACCTAAACTTTAGGTGTCGGTTTTGCACTTTTGCCTCATATAATTGGTTTTGGTGATTGGTCTATCCAGGCGTACGACTCCCTTGTCTTTAAAATGAAACGATATATGACTTCACAATATAAATCCTATATATTCAATTCACGTGTTACATTATTTCTGATGGTCTGTAATTTTTGGTATTTGTAGTTAGCGCAAGTGCATAATTTGTAAGACCTGGTTGATTAAACATTGTCTTTCTTTACTCGATACTAGGATAGGCTTTATTTTTATTATTTTTATTCGTTTTGAGAAAATACTAGGATAGGGTTAAAGAAGGGAGAAGAAGGAAACTCTGTAATTTACTGTATTTATGTAGTTGTCACATATAAACACATATATGTATTTACTTAGTTTTCATTCACATATATGTATGTACATACGTATATGAAAATTGTGGTTTCAGCGTTCCCGTTTTGTTGCTACATAGATGCTAGGTTACTAATCATTTTCAGATTCATTTAAATTAGTATTTATAATCTACCAACCCAAAACCATTGTGATCAAAATTGTACCAATCCTGAATATGATATATTAATTAAGTACCTACTACGTACTCATTGTAATTTTACTATTAATCATTCCATTATTTCATACTATTTTTACAATTTACTATTAATTCATTATGTTCGATGGTACATGTGTTTCGATTATAGTAATCTATTAGTTTATCAGATAGGTACACATTTAGTCTAATCCTTTTGATGTTTTTATGAGAAACTATGTAGGAGATGAAAAAAATCGGTAACTCCCAGTCTTGTAATCACTACGAGAATGTTAAAAACTAGTGAATTAAAGTGCAAAACACAATTATTTGGTTCAAGTACAACAAGAAAAAATAGAGAATACTAATAACATCAAGTCATTCTTCATAGTTCAAAACATCTGAATAATAGAGTTATGCTCACTATGTCATCCAATGAGTTGAACCTAGTTTAAACGGTCATCCCCAAAAGGTAACGGAGGCGTGCAAAGGTTTCCTCGGGCCGGACGGAGATTGGCCCTCGAGTGCAAAGGCAGAAGGGAGCTTGACTGACCTTATAATGCAATTGCATTCTCTGGGCCAATTGCTGTTTTTGTTTCTGTATTCCTGATTTATCAGGCGCTATCTTCCTCGAAAACTAAGGAGGAAACAAAACAGACGAATTATAAATTTCCAAAATAATCTCAGTTGCAAGTGTACAACTGTTATTTAGAACATTTATGTTACAAACTTAAACTTTGTCTCTTTCACTCGTATGTTACTAGTTTTAGAAAGGAAAGTAACACCAGTTTCTTAAAAAAAATATGAACAAAGAGCTAATTAATGGTCATGCTCCCCAATTCGGGAATAACCCCCCTGCGTAGCAGGTGGAGCGCCTACTAGTTTTTATGCCAAAGAACTTAAGGTCTATGAATGGAAAGATCCTGTTACTATAAACAAATGATGAAATGGACCCGTTCGAATGTCAAAATCCTCATGAATTGTGTCTGACTCAGAGAACTCCCGTTCATGACGCCAAAATAACCCGTTTGCGAATCATGTCTGAATCAGAGAACTCACATTCATAATGCCAAAATAGCCCTCTGTTTGGGAGTTCTAGCTTTCTAAAATGAATTCCAATGAATTAATGCAAAGTCAGAATCTGGAATGTGATATCAATATGCTTTCATATTGTCTAGCGGGATTACAACTCTTTCAAGGGAGAACACAATTATTACTCTTTGCGAACCTCTAGGTGAAAAGTTAAGTTGATGCAGAAAAGAAGGGAAAGTGATTACCAGATGAAGTGTCTGTACCAAGATCTCACTGGATGCAACCGTTCTTTTGCCTTGAGATGGTAAATGGAGAATTGGACCTTCATGGAGCCACCTTGTTTAGTGTGGGTAATCATGTACTGGGCTAATTGCTATGGCCTGTGCCCTGCGAGTATATCTAGAGTAAGGGTATAGTCAGTTAGATGCCCTCAATTAAGCTATGCAACTTCTTATAACTTGTTTTTGAATATTTTCAGTTTAGTGTTTGGATATTAGATAAGTAAATCATAGAACTCACATTCAACTCATTGTCTCTTTGGGTACGATGTGTTGTTATTGATGTATGCATGCACTTATCTAGATTTACATTACCATAAATCTAAAGGGGAAAGGTTGACTACTTAAAAAAAGTGAGTTAATTGTAAGCTTGAAGTTGTCGCAAAATCAATTTGGATGATGTGTCACTTCTTGCATCTATTCTCAGATTAGAGTTGCAGAGTCTCCGACATATTTAAGGTTACCTTTGAGATGTTATTGCTGGGGAAGCTCTCACTTTGAAAGCGGTAATAACTTTGGGGAATTTTCAAAAATAACAATCCATCTTTAGTCACAAATACCTCTCAGTTAGTTAAATTTGAAAATCTCGATGGAATCCCTTTTAGAGTTAGACGGTGAGGAAATTAACTCCACTTGGTTCACTGACATTCTTTTGCTCTTTACTAATGAATGGTGTTGGTCTTTGAAGGACCAGTTTGTTTATTTGTTTGATTGTTTGTTTTTCTTTGTAATGTTTGTTCGTTTGTCTGTTATTTTCTCCTTTTTTTTCGTTTCCTTCTTGTCTTTTTTAGCTAACCTCCCCGGAAATCATTTTTGAAATTTTGAAGGGAAAGGGAATGTTTTGACCCATGATAATGTTTTGTTTTTGTTTGTTTTTTTTTTTTTTTTTTTTTTTTTTCAATTGGGGGTAGGGATGGATATATTATGAATTATTGGGACAGCTTCAAATCCTTGTCACATAAGGTGTAAGGGCATCTCCAATAGTAGAATGTATTTTTTGCATGTTTTAAATTTTGCATGACAAGCATTTGTAGTTTTGCTCCAGCAGTACAATGCAATTTATACATTTTGTAGTTATGAGAAGTTAAAATATACATGTTAGGGATGCATGAGAGGAGAGAGATAGACACAAAATTTTGCATCCCTACATTTTTGTTAGCTATTAATGGAGAGGAAGATGCATGTTCTGCAAAATGCATGAGGATATGCATTGTCTGTTGGAGCTCGTTTTTTCCTCATTTTCTTTATATTTTACATAAAAATGGCTTTTGCATGACCTATTGGAGATGCCCTAATATGCTAACTTTTGTAGTGCATCTTGGCATTACCGTCATAATCATTTTAGGGTGAAATGGGTTTAGTGCAGCCAGCTTGATTAAAGAAAGAAATTCAATAATGCTTGTATGTTGTTTGCGTGATAGAAATTCTAGAGCATTTGGAATCTTCGAGTTATAGTCTATGCCAACTGTAAGGATTATCTTGTATGGGTTTTAGAAGGGAATATTGCGTGTCAGTGAAGAACCTAATTGTATGTGGGAGGAGATGACTGTGAATTAGAAGGGTAGCAATGAGTATTATTGGGAAGCCTAAGGGAAGTGGACCAGCATCTATAAAACGTGGTGGAATGACAAGTTAAAAATGCCTTGCAACGGAAAGAGAGTGTCACAATGACAACCTGTTTGAATATTGCAAACATTGTGGAATGACAAGTCAAATGCTGACACTGAATTGGTTATATGGGTGTGTGTAGGACCTGGGTACACTTAAGGCACTTATTTGATCAGTTTTTCTTCATTTCATCAATGATTGACAGATAACCTGTTCTAATTACTCAGACAACCTGTTTGATTATTGTACTTAGTTTTTCAGATACAAAAATTCTAAGTATTGTGAATTATGGTTTGCAAATGTATAGGAACAAGTGATCATGGACTAGACTCGGCTGTGACAAGTGTGCCCAGGATAAAAGGCTATATCAGATGTCGTCACTTGCTGGCCATCCAGCTGACCGGGGTTTCCAAACCATCAGTACTGGGACCAGTATAAGCACATGAGCAAAGGCACTCATACTCGACACATTTGAAGAGATAGGAGGACCTACACTTGCTCAAATAAGAACGGAATATCCACTCCTCTTTTCCATTGTATGGACTAGTGAACAGTGGGAAGCGGTTCTTATGGGTTATCTGACCCGATTCCATAAATGAAATTCCGTCACAGCTTAAAAAGGGTGCAAAGGACAATTTTACATGGTTTGTTGGGCACCACAGGAAGAGGTCCTAGCTTGGTTTTTCACTCATAACAGTTGGAATTTGACTTTCGATAAATGATTGGTTGGCCTTACTTTGCTGGCCGTTTGATTAACAGTAGGTTTGTCAAACTTTGCCCTTAGAGTTTCAGCAACTGCTTCTTTCATATCGCAGATCTAGAAGAACCCTAATCCTGACCTTACTTCTTCTAAATTGAACCAGGAACTCTGAATGTGAGGATAATTGGTGACTTCCCAGTCAATTAATCCATTCAGCTAACTTGTTCGAGGTATGGGGTTTCTGACACTGTTAAAATATTATTTCTGTTATTGTTGAATCAATTGAGTGGACATTTCTATGTGGTGATTTCAAATGCATATTTGTTTCCATTTGATTTACAATATATTGATTGGCGTCGGAAAGTGAATGAAGCGTTGTTAAGAGGACTCATTTGTGAGATGTATGGAGTCTGAGAGAGTGATCTATTAGTATTTTAGAAGTGCAGGGACTAGTTAGCAGTTATGCTAACTAACTCTTGTATTAAAGCTCTAATAGAGGTAGTTGTCTTTAAAGAGTAAATTAGCTACACTTTCCCAGTTTCTAATTATTCTGTTTTCTCTCTTGCCCAAACCCTAGAGCTTCGTCTTCTTCATGGTATCAGAGCTCGGTGTTTCTTTGGCCGACACGGTTCTTCATGGCTTCTCCGGCGTCGCTCTCACCTAATCGCTCTCACCTAATCTTCAGTTCTTTTTTACCAAATTTATTTTCTGGTTCCAATTTGTCTTGATTCGTCCAATTACATAGTGCCCCTAGTCTTCTTCTCGATCGCCTCCGTATCAATTCTGTATTGAATCGAACTTTTGATAATCGATCTCCAAATCCAGTCTTGGTTAATTGAAGATTCATACATAAGAAGTTCCCTTCTACCTGCTTCTTATGGTTATCATGTCGCTCATTTGGATGGTGCGAAATAGGCAGATCTTTCAGGGGATTCGTATGTTAGAGGTCTTGTTCTTCAGTCGCTCATGAAGTGGCGATAATGCATGCCACTTGGTTCGATCAATTTTACGTGCTCTCATCTAATGAAAATCCTGAAGAACTGTGTGGGTGCACCCTAAAAGACCACGATGATGACTCCAGGGTTCGCATATCTGTCTGATACTTCTCCCATGTGCTTTTTTTCATTTGGACCCAACCTTACATTTTCTCCTGTCCTAAACCTCGTTCGGCTCCATTCTTGCCAATCTGTGGGAAATCGTGATCAATGCAGTTTATGGAGAGATTTTCTAATAGTCGCTATCCCACTAATTAGGGTGATTTAATTTGTTTCCATCTCTAACATTATATCCCATAAATCATGAGATTTTATAGCCTAAATTATTTCCTTTCCAATTGTTGGAATTAGTATAAATTGTAGCCACTGTACATATCGAGAACATTGAAGCAAAAAGTTATTTCCACATCAATATTTTGCCTATTTCCATCATGGTATCAGAGCTCTAGGCTCAGTCATGGGTTCTTTTCATCCAGTCTTCATTGCTGGTTTAGTTCTCGACAGTTCCAACCTTCATTGCTGGTTGGTTCTCCCGTGTTTTCCAGCCTTCATTGCTGGTCAATTCTTGATCGAAGAAACCTGTCAAAAAGTGCAGAAACATTTACTAAACAACTACCAGACTTGCTGGTTAGATCCCCACATCTCAATGCTAATCGTGACAGTTTGTGGTGCACCTATTGTGAGAAGACACACCATACTCATGAGCCATACTCATGAGATGTGTTGGAAACTCCATGGAAAACCTCTGAGCCGAGAGGGGGGATGTAAAGAAGACCAATGATAGAAACTGACAGTTAAAGTGTCCGTATGGAGTGTACAAGCATCCCAATTACATAGACAAATATTAGACAAATATTCAGTACATAGAATTGGATAATCGTGGGAACATATTTAAGGAAAACACAGGAAATAACTGCTATGTAACCGCTAGGTAACTGCTAGATTACTGTCTACCGGCTAATAACTTATCTAAACGCCTGGATGGACTGGATGAGTGCCACGTGTACGTCTCCTGGAATACATTCTTAATCAATACACCCATCCTGGAAAACCATCTTGTCCTCAAGGCGAAACTTTCTCTTCCTTGGATATCCTCTGGAAAGATGATTCAGTGTGCCCCATCTGTGGTACTCCTTGTATTCTATAACGGCCACCATTAATGTAAAATATGAGGAACATCTTGTTCCAATTCGCTTGCATGCTATTCAAGGACGCTAGCTATTTCATGCCCAAAATGATGTCAGCACTCCCAATAGAGAAGGGATAAAAATCATCGGTAATTGTAAATCCTGCGAGTTGCACTCCAATATTGAGGCAAAAGCGGTTACATCGTATCACATCTCCATTGCCAATCTGGACTCCAAATTAAGCCACTTCTTATACCGACAATTTTAGATTTTCCACTAACGTGTTGGAAATAAAATTGTGAGTTGACCAGCTATCGACCAACACGATGACCTCTTGGCCGCCAAGAGTGCCTAATAGCTCCATAGTATTACTAGTTTGCTTACCCAAAATTAGGGGTGCAACTTGGGCGGGTTGAACCCGACTAACCCGAGCCCATCCCGATTTAAAATAGGGCCCGGGCACATAGTTTTAGTAATTTGGACGGGCTTGGACATAAATTATAAGCCCGAATTGAAATTAGGGTCGGGCTTGGGCACAAATATTAAACGATGGGCTAACCCGAATTGCCCGATTTATATGATCGCTATTAATATTATATTTTGATGAAATTATGTAGCATATCTAACATGAATATGCTAGTTTTCACTGACTATTAGGGATGTTTTTACTCATTATTTTGTTCTTAAACTAGCTATCTTGGTTTTTTTCATCAAGAAAAATATTTCTTTGTGTGTTTTAAAAATGTATTACGTTTAATGTACTAGCCCGAATTCAGTCCGAACCCGAATTGATTTGAACGAATTTGGGCTCGGACAGAATGTCTTAACTCCGGCTGGGCTGGGCTTGGGCAGCCTCGACAGAACTCGTGCTCGGGCTTGGGCAAGGGTGTCAACCCGCCCAGCCCGCCCGAGTTGCAGTCCTACCCAAAATGGCATTGAAGGAAAGCTCTGCAAGGTTGGCATAAGTTTCTTTATTTCTGCTAGCGTCGTCAATTTACTCCTCTGTATGTGAACTTTCTGTAAGTTCCATGAGCGAAAAAGATGCTAGTTTGCACCGATGGCCTGACACAAAATTTTCGTTGCAACGAAAACACAGCCCTTTAGCACGACGATTTTGTCGTCCAGAATCCCAAGAACTGGAGTTGGATGGTGGATGTTTGATGAATACTCGTGACTTTTGACAGGGGTTGAAGAACCTGGAATATCAAAATCACTAGGACACTGGCTGGATCCTCTTGTTCCCCGTGTCCGACTTAATTTGGATTCAAACTCCATTGCCAGACTCATGGCTTTGTAAACACTCTTGGGTTTGTGTATTAACTCATCAGCTTTGAGATCCTCTTGTAAGCCATCAATGAACACGCCTAAAAGGCAATGTTCAGGCCAATTTGCCACCCTTGATGAACGCTTTGCAAACTCTTGCCGATATTGTTGAACAGTCCCTGTTTGACGAATATCTCACAAGTGTTCATCTGGATTCTAAAATTCTACAGGCCCATAGTTTTCTTGCAAGGTTTTCACAAGTTCTTTCTAGTAAACTACGGTGCGCTCATTGTTGAGGCAGGAAAATAAATTCAGGGCATCTCCTTTGAGATACATGGCGGCTATGTCTTTCAATTCATCCGGGGTATGATAGTACCGAAAATACTTCTCTGCCTTCAGAATCCAGCCTCATGGATCCCCTCCTTCGAATTTTGAAAATTCCATCCTTGTATGCGGCCTCCGTGCAGGGACTTTTCGCCACCAAAGAATTTCAACATTATCTTCTTCCCCTTCTGACCATATAGATCGGCGGGAATTCTCAGGGATTTCCTTAGCTTTTCCTTTGGCAGCTCTCTGGATAGAATCAAGTTGCTGGCCATCATTTGTTTGGGCTTTGAGGGTAGCCACGTCAGCTTTCAAGGCGTCAATAGCATCGAGACATGTTATGGCTGAAAGTTGGGCTGTGATTAGGTCAAAGTTTTGGGGAGGCGGGGATGTGTTGATTGGATTTGACGTGGTATTGGTGGGTGGGATTGGTGGGTCTGTAGCGGAATTGCATGTAGTAACAATTTCAGATCGAATGGCTCTGATACCAAAATGATAGAAACTGAGAATTAAAGTGTCCGTATGGAGTGGACAAGCCTCCCAATTTCTCAGACAAATATTAGACAAATATTCAGTACATAGAAGTGGATAATCCTGGGAACATATTTAAGGAAAACACGGTAAATAATTGCTATGTTACCGCTAGGTAACTGCTAGATAACTGCCTACTAGCTAATAACTTATCTAAACGTCTGGATGGACTGGATGAGTGCCACGTGTTGTCTCCTGGAATACATTCCTATCAACCAATCGCGGTACCATAATCCAGACATAATTCAGTGACACAACGTAGTGACACGACACCAGCTGGGTTAAACGATCTCAATCAAGAAGAGGCTGAGAGGTTGAGATCTCCCATTGGTGATAGTGTCAAACTCTGAGGTACTTGTTCATCCGTGTATTCGGGTAAGTTTTCATTCTCTATTGGATTGAATGCCTTTAACAAAACCTTTTCCCAATGTTGGATCATGGATTCTGGAGCTACCGACTATATGTTCCACTCACCGAATGCCTTCCTCTCATACCCTCCATGTCCCAATAATAGAAAATTGCCAGAGCAGATGGTACTCTAATTACTGTAGCAGGAGTCGGTGATGTTAAATTAAGCTCTTCAGTGACCTTAAAAAATGTTCTTCACTTCCCTTGCTTGTTCACTAATCTTGTCTCTATCCACAAGCTCACTCGAGATTTACATTGCTATGTGATTTTTCATCATATTTATTGTGTATTTCAGGATGAGAACTCGGGGTGGGCAGGCTAGTGAACATGATGGGCTCTATTACCTTGAAGCACTGAGCTAATCAAACATTGCCAAATGCAAGGTCTCTTCATATATTTCGGAAATTCCTTATTCTTCTAAAGACAGTCTGGCTTTACCATCGCCGACTTGGACATTCATCGTTTAGAGTCATAAAGTGTCTTTTTCCATCTTTATTTTGAAATCTTGATGTTGAGAGCTTTCATTGTGAAGTGTGCGAACTTGCTAAGCACAAGCGTGTGCCTAAAGTAGTAAACGAAGCTCTATTCCTTTTTATCTCATCCACACATATATTTGGGGGGGGGGGGGGAATGGTTTGTGTCATCCATTGATGATTGTACTCGTGTCACTTGGATTTTCTTGACATAAATAAATCTGTTGTTAGTACTGTTCTTCCCAACTTTTGTTCAATCACTAAGAATCAGTTTGGGGTCAGTATAAAAAAATTCAGGGCCAGATAATGCAAGGTACTATTTCAATCAAGTCCTAACTCTTTATTTTTTGAAGGAATGGATAATACATGTGTCCTCTTGTGTCAGTACACCACAACAAAATGGGGTTGCTAAAAGGAAAAATGGTCATCTCCTTCAATCACCTGTCCAAGTCTTTCTGGGGGGGGGGGGGGGGGAAGAGCAGTTCTTGTTGCTTCTTCCAATACCTAAACCATTTTCCATCCATGAGTCAGTGTCAAATCCTACATCCGAAATCGTGTCCGGATTCCGCAAATTCAGACTATGATGTTGACAATTCTGGACACATTCATGAAATTTCAGCTAACCCCGTGACTCCAATTGACAATGTGAAATTTGGCAAGGTGTATACAAGGAAAAATAATGTTCCTCAACTAGTGCAAGCCCAAGAACCCATTCGAGATCTTGAGAATGAGATAGCAATTTCAGATTCTTCATTACGAACTAAAAGTGAATCTCAAGTACGAAATGATAGCCATATTTTCTGTAAGTTGAAGAAAGTTTTATATAGTCTGAAGCAATCACCAAGTGCGTGGTCCGATTCCAAAATTGTTTAAAGATCCTTGGGGATCCATAGATCGCCTATATTCTCCCTAAATTTGATAAATCTTTTATCATTCGCAAATTCTGAAAACATTAGCTAGTCAGTCATTTAAATTACAAGTCGCTTGTTTGGGGGCGACAAAACAAACCAACAATTAAAACTCCTAATATTTATTACAAATACTTACATTGATTCTTAGTTAGATAATCACAAGATTATCCTCATGGGATTATTCGGGGCTGAAATATACCCCATTATATTACTTGACCGTGCATTTGCGCATACGCGTTAAAGTACGTGTCAGATCCTCAGAATGTACCCTCATTTAAGAAGTATCGTGATCCCTCTGTTTATATCGGTCCTTTTGGTAGCTCGTGATTATGCCGCAACCAAATGGAATAAAGTTGGATAAAAAAATTGCTTACCATATTTGATATTATTTATTTTATATCTTTAATCTCCTATTCAATTTTAAACTTCTACTTGTGGTGTCCGATTATTCGGTTACTTGTTCGAGTATGTATTTACTCAGTTTCAACTAATTATTTTCAAATTGTGGTGTCTTGTTCTAAAATCAATCAAGTTCACCTTGCTAGGGATTGTGAACACAAAACACGACGAAGACATTGGGCTTAGTTTGTTTGTTTATTTATTTATTTATTTATTTATTTATTTATTTATTTATTTATTTATTTATTTATTTATTTATTTATTTATTTATTTGTGGCAAAGGAAGAAAAATTCCATAAAGACCCCAAAGTATAGAAACCATGCCATCCAAAAACAACTACCAATAACTACCAAAAGCAGTTTCCAAACATCGAAAACAGGCTGATCCAAGGGAAAACTACCCAAGAGCAAAGAGTTTGAAACAAACTGATCAAACGAAAATTACGTCACTAGCAGCATATAAACATTAGATAGACAAACTGATGAAACAACAACAAAAGTTAGTCCCTAGGCTTTCCATGTCCTGGGGGGGAGGGGGGGGGGGGGGGGGGGGAAGTGCCAAGATGACCTCGTCTGCACAGAGTTGAAAATGAATCTATTAGGACAGAGAAGCTCAATATGGAAGTAGCCATTTAAATTCAACCACTGTAATGTTCCATAAAAAGCAAGGATGGTTCCAGCATGCTTGTGAAGAGAAGTAACAAATCCATGATAACAGCTCCGTTGTGAAGAATGCTCCAACTAAACCATCTTCTTGTTCTTGATTTGTGATAAGAGGTGGAAATAATGGCCCTGGAACATCTGCAGTTATGCCCCCAGATTTGGAATCAAGCAGGAAGGCTTTCCTGTCTAGTGTTTGGAACCAGAACTAACTTAAAATGCGAAGTTTCAAAAAATGAGGAAGTAGAACATTTAACTCTAGCTAAGATCTGAGCTGAACATTGAGAAAAAGTTACTAAAGCTAAACTGGAATTATTGCTATAAACTTTTTTTCCTATTTCTGGTTTCCAAAACCTCCCAAAGAAGTGCAGTAACCCAAGAGAAAGTAGTGGCATCAAGTTTACCCAAAAAAAAGTAGTGGCATCATTGAGAGAAAGAAGAGAAATGACAAGATCTTTAACAGAATTTGATGGAAGATTTCTACCCCTAGGAGGTCCAGATTCCCAGCAAAAGTAAGCCAAAGAGCACTCAAAGAAGAGATGTTGGACAGATTCCTCAGCAGAAGAGCACAGAGGGCAAAGAGAGTTTGAAGTGATGTTGATCCTATGAAGGAAGTTTTTAGTAGGCAATTTATCAAGAAGACATTGCCATAAGAAAAAAAAAAAAAAACTTTGTGAGGCAGCTTAACTTTCCAGAAATCATTCCAAGGAAAGTTGAAATCAACTTTACCCTAATGAAGAAGCAGATTGAAAGAATCAATGATCAGCACCTTGTAGATTAATCTGGAAGACAAAGAAATAGACTTACCTGGGAGCCAAAAAATTCTGTTAGGGGTAGGAGTAGAGGGAACAGGAGTGGAAAGGATTCTTTTAGATAATCAAGGGGGAAAATTAGAATAAATGAAAGAGGTATTCCAAGCATTTCCTCTTCTATTAAGATCACTAGCAACTAAAATGCTATGCCCTCGAGGTCCCGAAACATCAAGAGTAGAGGAGAAGGCTGAAGGAGGAACATCAGGAAGCCATGCATCAGTTCTAAGTCTAATAGAATTGCCCCTACCAAACTGCCAGGCAATCCCCTTCTTGAACTATTTTGTTTCAGGGTTTTGTTAACCACGTTGGTAGAAATGTATTTATCGTAAAGAAGTAACTAACTTTGGGTTATCTTTTGGTCGCATTAACCATTTACTGAGATCCTACTTTCGAGGCTCATTCGATAATCTATGACATCTATATGCACTCAATAAATCTAAATTGTCAATTTGACGGTTTTGTGCCTTTTGTCAAGAATCAATGTAGGTTTGATGTAGTGGCTCTAGCAGCACCAAACTACACACTATGAAATTACTACTATGCCAGCAAACATTTGTGACACTAAACCTCCAGCACTTCCAATTTCAAAGAAAACTCTCGTGCACTTTTTTATTTTGAGACAAATAGCCTCCAATCTTTAACAATGTTGGATTAAATTAACAAAATTTATTGTAATACCCATCAGGTGAGGTCACGTGACGGGCTGTAATACCCATCACGTAACCTAGCGCATAATGTCCCAGAGCTTTATAAGCTGTTCTTGCTGAATAACAAGAACAGAAACTCCTTATACTTCCAGATTTGTAAGATGCATCTGCTCTATTTCTCTTTAGTATTTTGCTACAGACAGTGTACCCTCTCAAATTTTCTGTTTTTATCTCTCCGCCTCTCTTTTCTTTTCTCCATAAAATGTCCCCCTTGAAGTGAGAATCAGCCTCCTATCTGTGGAGACCGCTTGTGAATATTAGTCCAAGTTGATTAGGATTTCATCCGATCACCTCTGATTTTGGATCAGATTTCGGATCCTTATCAGACAAATTTTCCAAATACTTTGGCCTTTGACTTGGGAATCAAATTTTAACTCACATATGTTTTACTTTAATGCCCTTTTCTTCCTAGTAGGGTATTAAAACGAGTTACATTTTTAATGGAAAAATTTATGTGCCAACAGTCTTATTCTTCAGTCGTTTGCTCGGTTTCATCGATTTGACGTGGAGCCATCACACTGCTTTCATCTGATGAAGACTTCCAGAAGAACTGTGGCGGTGCACCCTAAAAGACCACAATGACGACTCAATGGTCCGCATATATGTATGATACTTCTCCGCCTCTCACATTTTCTCCTGTCCTAAAACTCATTAGGCTCCACTCTTGCCAATAGAATAACATCCATGGTTCCAAGGTCCGACTTTGCCTTCACATATGTTTAATTTATCATTTCGGGGTTACAAGAATTGCTACTCAAAAGAACAAGAAAAGAGAAGCATCACATTCACTTACTGCAGTAACTATTAAATAGAAGGAAAAAAAAAAAACTCAAACCATACTTGTTTGATCTGCTTCACTTTTACGATAATGAGATTAGCAAGCTACCTCCAGTCATTTCAGAAAACAACGCTCTGTGAAATATGGGTCTCTCCCTTATTAATTAAAATCGTTCTCGAAAAACTGTTTTTTTAGATAATCCTTATTTAAGGTAAGCACGTCATGTATGAATTAATGGATCCAAATAGGAGTTTCAGCAATAGATTAGTTTGAGCTGCAGCTACTGAACTCTTCTACTATATAATTCTCCGTGTACTGAGATCAGTTGAATTCTCAGAACAGGGGAGCTCTGTGGGGCACTCCTTTTCTTGGCGCTTGCGCATGCTCTGTTTTGATGGATCATTAAGGGCTTGAACTGGAGGTTGGTTCTGAGTTGTTTGTCTTCCTTGAAAGTGCCTCAACCTGATAATTTGAATGGAACTAATAAAACTGGATAATGTTCCAAAAGATATTATAAAGGGTAAACTATGAATAGATTCATCGTGTTCTCTTAATCATACCTTGCAAGCAATAGAGCAATAATCATTTTTGTTTGGATCTGTTAACTTTCTCTTGCATACGTTATATGTCGCCTCCTTGGTAGTTTGTACCCTGAATGCGGAAGAGGATTCAGAGCTACAACTTTCTTCTTGTTACTCTTATACAACTGGAACGTAAAAACCATGGATTTATTAGATAAGTAGAGAGACCATTTCTCTATCACAATTAACTTAAGTATATCCACTGGACATTTACTTGGGACAAGTCAACACCGTAATAACCAATGGGACAACTCGCACACTACTCTGCCTAACAAACAAATGTCGGCACTTTAGCAACCAGTGGGACAACCCATACATTACATATCTCTAACACTTCTTTGCCAAACAAGTGCCGGGGAAGAAGGAATGTGTTGTCCTTCCACAGCACCAACCCCAAAATACATTTGTGTTATCAGCTACAACATCTCCTTGATGTCATCCTCGAGCTTTAAACTCCGGATGTGTAACGTATTGGTGGGCATGAATGCTGGGAAATGATTGTTCCTCTAGAAAAAAGCTACATAATTCATGTTTTAGAACTGCAAGGTTCCATGAACAGAATTATTATCGGTTCCGCGGGAACTTATACCTGTGGAGTTGGTATTTCCATTAATTTTGTACTCTTTAGGGAAGTTTCCTTATCATCATTTGTACATCTAATGGAGGATCAACAAAAAATCTTTCCGGCAGTCTTTTTGCAAGTCTTTGCGTTGTTTTCATTTATTGTTTGCATCACTTTTTTTAAATGGTCTAGTAAATTAAAGTCGCATAATAGCTCATGTTTCGTTTTATCATTGGGGTGAGTTGATGATGCTGAAGGGTTCGAGTCGGAGAATTGAAATGTCTAACTTTGGTGTTAATGGAAGGAATTTGGCAAGGGTGATAATTGAAGCCTATCTTTATGTTGAGACTATGAGAAGGAAAGCAAATATAAGAAGGATTGCAACGGATGAATAGATCTGAAACACTCAAACAAGTTAGGTGGCTAGACACAATAACAAGAGACATCAAACAAAGATTATAGATGACCCTGCCTTAGGTTATACTAGCTTAGAAGTCTATAAATCTTTTGTGATCCACCAGCTTTTAGTTATATCTGCATGGCACCTGTAACTCTATTCTCTTGATTGTACAGGTTTAGTCTTTTTTTTTCCCCTTCAGAAATTCGCTTGTTATTATCTTTAACCTCCCACTCTGAGAGATTTTCTTGTGACTGTATCACACTTTTTACACACTGATATATGAGTACTCCCCACTAGACTCAAACTATCTAAATACAAGTCTTTATTTTACATCAAATGACGTGCCTCGCAGAAGGGGGTTAGAGCTGTCTGGGTGCATTGGCAAATATGGTGGTTTAAAACTTGGTTAGGGTAGTGGCATGTAAGTTATGTTATCTCCATTGGTTTGGTGTACTTATTGATTGAAGTAGTGATACATTATTTAACTTTATGGTAACACCAGGATGAGGTTACCTACTAGGTCAGGTATACCTACGCAGTGTACTATTTTCTCCTGAGTCTGGTGTTATATAACAGTTGTGTGATATTTACTATCAAAACCTAGATAATTAACTTAGAAAATCAGGGGCTCATCATGCAACCATTATGGTAAATCTACTTTACTAGAGTCTTAACTACTGAGGACAGTAATTTTACTAACTTGATCATAGAGTTGTAGGCTCATGATCACACAATATGCGTGTGCGTGTGAATTTACACTCATGGTCTAATTTTATAAAATACTGGGATTTTAGAAGGCTTAAAATTAGTAAAGAAGTACCTGAATTTTGGAGTAATCCATATGTTTCTCCATTTCATCATAGGCTATTACAGCAGTAGAGGGAAGCTTGTAAAGTCTTAATGCTATGTGTTCTTCATGAGATCCAGCTTCCATGCATTGGTGACAAAGAGGCCTGTCGCAATCAATGCAATACCATTTCAATTCACTCTTTGAAACTGTGTGGTTAGCGCAAGGATCAAAGAAGGTTATTTTTAAAAAGCTATGTAACCAGTCAGGCAGTCCTTTATTTTGCGCTCCACATCCATCCTGGAAATAATACCTTGTTATTCAATCATTAAGATACTAAGTTGTTAGATCAAAGAAGTGTGTAAACTTGTTTAATGACCCTTGTACTCTAGGTGGTTCTCCAGGTGCTATGGCTTTGTCTTATTAGGACCATTTTCCAAAATTCTCCGGTTGATGTCTTACTGAATTCAGCATACATTTTCGTAAGACATCAACTGAAGAATTTTGGAAACTGGTCCTAATAAGACAAAGCCATAGCACCTGGAGAACCACATAGAGTATAAGGGTGATTGAACATGCTTACACACTTCTTTGATGTAACAACTAAGTATTTTAACGATTGAATAACAAGGTCTTATTTTCAGGATGTATGTGGAACGCAAAATAAAGGACTGTCTGAGTGGTTACATAGCTTTTTAAAAAGAACCTTCTTTGGTCCTTGCGCTGACCACACAGTTTCGGATAATAAATTGAAATGATATTGCATTGATTGCGACATTCCTCTGTGTCACCAATGCATGGAAGCTCAATCTCACGAAGATGACATAGTATTAATACTTTACAGGCTTGCCTTTAATGCTGTTATAGCCTATGATGAAATCGAGAAACATATGGATTGCTCCAAAATTCAAGCACTTCTTCATTAACCTTAAGTCCTCTAAAATCCCTGTATTTGATAAAATTAGACCACGAGTGTAAATACACGCGAGCACACATATTTTGTGATCATGAGCCTACAAGCTTTCTGATCAAGTGAGTTCGTAAAATTAATTTACTCAGGATCTAGATTGTGGTACAGTAGTAGCCTGTAATCGTTGCATGAAGAACCGATGATTGTCTCAAATTAATTATTTAAGGTGATGATAGTAAATATCACATCGGACTGAGGGAGAAAACTGAAGTATGTTGTGTAGCTAGACCTAGTAGGTAACCTCATGCTATCATAAAGTCAACTAAATATATTACTATTTAAATCAACAAGACGGGTGTTCAAGTAGAACTTCATAAAATAAAAAAAAAAAAAAAAAAAAAAAAAAAAACAAGCAGCTGTTCTGACTTCCGCACTCCCAGGAAACCCACGGTTATATTACTGTAATAGCTTCTCATTGAAACTAAATACACCAAACCAATGGAAATTTCACAACTTATATGCCTCTGCATGACCAAATTTAATACTACCACATTAGTCAATCCACCCAGACAGTTATAAGACAGAGAGGAACAAGGGAGTGTTTGAAGGCAAAGAAGACTAGTCCTTCAAACCCACCACAGGTGGAAATATATATGCAATCAAGAGAATAGAATTATATGCAAAGAATGTGATTCTCGGTAAGATTTATAGACTTCTATGCTAGTATAAGTAGAGTGCCCTTTGTTAGCTCACTGTCTTGCTAAAGACAAGGTCACCTAAATTTTTTACTGATCTTTCTTGTTAGTCTGTCTAGCCATTTAACTTTTTGAGTGTTCCAGATCTTTTCATGAGTTGTGATCTTTTTCATATTTGCTTGGTTTCAGATTCAACAGAGAGACAAGATTTAATTATCACCCATGCAAATTCCCTTCGAATTAACACAAAATCTAGGAATTTATCCAACTCCAACCCTTCAGCATCAACTCAATCCATGGATAAAATGAAATATTAGCTATTAAGAGAGTTTAATTTTCTAGATCTTTTAAAATATATGATATGATGCAAACAAACGAATTAAAACAATGCTACAACTTTCATAAAGACTTGAATAGATTGTTTGATGCAATTATCTAACAAACATATGATGATACGGAAACTACTCTAAGAGTACAAAATTACAGTTCCATTATATTTCGTGCCCCTAAATCTGTGATATACCAACTCCACATGTATAGTTCTCGCAGAATTGACAATAATTCCATTCATGGAACCTCCGCATTCTAAAACACTAAGCTATGGTACTCTTCTCTAGAAGAATAATCATTTGCAAGCATACATACTCATCACCAATACCATTACACACCCAATGTATAAAGCTCGATGATAACATCAAGGAGGTGCTGTAGGTGATAACACCTCCTTGATGTGTCACTAAAATATCCAGGAGGAAGATGTATTAAACACAAATACATTTAGAATGAGGTTTGGTTCTGTGGAAGGACCGAAAACTCCCTTTGCCCTGGCGTTTGTTTGTCCGAGAAGTAATGTACGAGTTCTCCCACTGGTTAATACATTGTGGCATTTTTTTGGAAAGTACCACTCCGTCCCACCTCTTCTTCCCCATCCTGAATTTTTGACTCGTATCTAAGTCACTTTAACCGTTTGATTTTGATAGCAAAATGATGTGACTTTTTGACAATTTTTTCACCGTGTTATAGAGCAACTTTTACTTTACAACACTATTAAAAAGTTATCCAAAAATTATATCATTTTGCTATCAAAATTACCGAGTCAAAGGGACCCAGTGAATAGTGGTCAAAGTCAAATTGGGGAGGAAGAGGTGGGACAGAGTGGTATTGTGTAAGTAATGTACGAGTTTTCCCACTGGTTATTACAGTGTTGAGTTGTGCCAAGTAAATGTCCAGTGGATATGTTGTAGTTAGCTGCTATAGAGAAATGGTCGTTCTACTTGAACTAATAAATCCAGCTGTACATGAGTAACAAGAAGTAAGTTGTAGCTCTGAATCATCTTCGGCGTCCAGGGTCACAAACCACTGAGGAGGCGACATATAACGTATGCAAGAGAAAGCAGGGCCGGCCCGAGACATTTGGGGGCCTAAGGCGAATTAAAAATTTGGGGCCCCATTTAATAAAAAAAATACACTTAAAAGAGTTTGTTTTAAAAAAACATTTGTAGATTTCTAATAACTATGTGTAATATGTTAGATTTATGTTAGTTAAAATTAATGTTATTCAACTTTACAACTTTCTGATATGTAAAAGTAAAAAAAAAAATACAACATTCGTCATCAACGAGATTCGAACTTGGATCAAACTTGTGGCAAAAATATTCATTACCATCAAACCAATATAAACATCATTTAAAATTAACATTGAAATATGTAATAACTGAACTATAACTCTCTTTAAAAAAAAATTACAGGTAAAACACGGGGCCCTTCCGGCCCGGGGGCCTAAGGCGGCCGCCTCAGCCGCCTAGCTATAGGGCCGGCCCTGAGAGAAAGTTAGCAGACCCAAACATAAATTATTATTGCTCTATTGCATGCATGGTATGATGAAAGGACACGATGAGTCTATTAATAGTTAACCCTTTATATTATCCTTTGCAACACTATGCAGTTTTACTATTTCATTTCCAAACTTTCAGGTCGAGGCACTTCCAAGGAAGAGAAACAGCTCAGGACAACTCAGAACCTCCAATTCAAGCTTGTAATGATCCATCAAAACAAGATCCTGCAAAAGCGACCAAGAAAAGGTGTGCCTCACAGAGCTCCCCTGTTCTGAGAAATCAACTGAGCTCAGCACTCGGAGAATTATAACGCAGAAGAGTTCAGCAGCTGCAGCTCAAACTAATCCATTGTTGAAACTCCTATCTGGATCTTTTAGTTCATACATGATATGCTTACCTTAAATAAGGATCTTTTACGTAAACAGTTTTCTTTTGTGCAGGATTTTAATTCAATAAGGGTGGTTGACACATAACCATCAGAGCATTGTGTTCTCTCAGTATCGTTCAAGTGAAACATAGATCAAGCAAGTAAATTGAGGTCTTTCCATTTAATAGCTACGAGCCTGTGACAATATGTGAATGTGAAGCTTCTCTTTTCTCGTTCCTTTGGGCAGCAATTCATATACCTTGAAATGATAAACTAAAAATATATGAAGGCAAAGTTGGAACTTGGAACTAAAACATGTTATCCGATTGTGACGGGGATTGCGAAAATTATTTATGCGGAAATAACTTTATGAGTCCATGTTCTGGATATGTATAGTGGCTACAATTTATACTAATTCTAACAATTGGAAAAGAAATAATCTAGGTTATAAAGTCTCATGATTTATGGGATTTAATGTCAGAGATGAAAACAAATTAAATCTCTAATTAGTGGGATAGCGACTGTTAGAAAACCTCTCCATAATCTTCTGCATTGATCACGATTTCCCACACTCCCCCCTCAGCTGGTGAATATATGTTTTGGATAAATTACGGTTAGGTGACTTGTGGTTAGGGCTCGGTTCACTCTCGACTAACCCGTGTTTTGCTCCGTTTATCACTTTAAGTATTCCGTCCAATATTTCCTTCCAATAGTTGCATTCTAACCCTTACAGTTCTATTAAATCCTTTTGTAGCCCCAATGTTGTTAAAATTTACACCCACTAATTAACTCAAACAAATAGTTAAAATCAAACTTTTTCTCACAAAATAAGATTTCACTTTTCCGTCTTCTTCATCTTGTCTGAGCTACCAAAACCTTGTTGCCGCCTCCATCTCCACATGGCCACCACTCCACTCTCATCCCTCCCTCATTTTGACCTATCTCTCTCCCTCTCTCGAATCGACTGGCGTCGACCTCCACTGGAACGAACGACGACGATCGCCACTAGGAAGGAAGCTGCAACAGCGATGGCGGCGAACCAACGGCCTAGATGAAGATTGATTCTTGATACCGCCGTTACGATCTGAAGGAGATCACCGAGTTCTTGGCGGCTCTGTCGACGAGAAGGAGTCGCTGGCGGAGGCGGGGGATTAAACTCCATCAATCAGTCAAACTGTTCGAACCTCCCAAAAGCATCAAATTTTGTTGAGGCTGAGTAATAGGTTATGGTTGTCTTGTGGCGTTGTAGAGAGAAAGACGGTTGAAGCTTAATTAGGGTTTCAATGGGTCACTTTTTGGTCTGAAACTGGACATACAAGGATAAGATTGGAGTCGATTGAGTGTAAATACATTTGAGTGTGGGTACAAATGAAGTTCATTGGTTGATTACGGGGTATGGGTTTGGTTTGGGTGAATTTGAGAGAGGGTGGTTTGGGTCTGAGTCTCGATTTGGTTCTTCAACTTCTTCTCTTGTGTCCAATTCATCTAGATTCCCTATGTTCTTCAACTACTGCTGTTGTGGCTTCTGAACAATCTGGCAAAACACCCAACCATGTTTGTCGATGAAATTGATGGGTTTAGAGGTAACGATAACTAAATGTTATGGTGGGTGGGTTCAGCTGAGGAAGGCGGAAGAGGAACACGATGGTAACTTCAAATGGGTGTTAGAAGAAGATTCAAGAAAATTGGTGTGAGTAGATCATAGAATCCACTTCTTCTTGATTGAATTGTGTACTGTTGGAGAATTTGAATATTTTGAATGTCAATATGGTGTATTTATTGAATGGATGGATGAATAATAATGTCTTGTGATGGATTTGGTTTTGATCAATTAGAATCAAGTGTATTTTCATCTAAAGTGTGGGGTGGTTATTGCCTTTTTCTTTTTGGATAGGTTTGAGTCTCAATTGTAACTACAAGGGTTAGAATGCAAATACTGGATACAAATTTTGGACATAATACTTTAGTGATAAACGGAGCAAAACCGGGGTTAGTTGAGTGCAATATTTTAAAACTCGTGTCAGTTAAGTGAACCGAGCCCTAACCACGGGTCACCTAACCGTAATTTACCCATATGTTTTTCATTTCCAGATTAGATGCTTTGAAACACCGTGTCCCTTAACCCTTTGCTAAGCACATCGGCAAGTTGACCATGTGTCGAGAAATAAGGTGTACAAATCAACCCAATGTCTCAGCTTCTCCTTGGTGAAGTGTGATCTATCTGAAGATGCTTCGTTCGATCATGTTGAACCGGGTTGTGAGCTATGCTTATTGCTGACTTATTGTTGTAATAAAGTCTCATTGGACCGTCCCACTAGATCTTCAATTCTTCTAAGATTATATTAAGTCATAGTAGTTTACACATATCTTGAGCCATTGCTCGAAATTCGGCTTCCGCACTAGACGGTGCCATAACATTCTGTTTCTTACTCCATGTCACGAGGTCACCACCTAGAAATGTGCAGTATCTTGTGATTGACCTCCGACCATTGACCCTAAAAAATCAGCGTCCATATGTGCCTCAAGCACCAAACTCCCATTTTGCTTAAATAAAATACAATTTCCTGGTATTGCTTTGAGATATTGTAATATTCTATGGGCTGCACTCAAATGAACCTCCTTCGGACTATGCATGAACTGGCTAATCACACTTACAGCGTATGTTATATCTGGTCGTGTATGAGATAAATCTATTTCCCAACCAAACGCTGATACATTCCCTTTTCCACTCGTACACCATCCTCTGCGATTCCAAGCCTGAGATTTGGATCAATTGGAGTACTTCCTGGCTTGCATGTCGTCTTGCCTGCTTCCTTGAGAAGATCCATAACATACTTTTGTTGGGAAATATAAATACCTTGCTTAGAGTGAGTAACTTCAATGCCAAGAAAATATTTTGGCCTTCCTAAAGCTTTGATGTTAAACTCTTTGGCCAAGCATTGAACTGTCTCTCCTTATCGTCGTTTTCTGTCACAATTATGTGATCAACATACACCAGGAGGGCAGTAACCTCCCCCGAAGGTGAGTGTTTAACAAACAACATGTGATCCCATTGGCTTTGCCTATACCCAATCGCAAACATAACTCGTGCAAATCTCCTGCGTACTGAAACATGATATTTTCTAATTATTTATGCCAAGTAATATCTATCACAATTATCTCTCGATCTCATGCAATTCTACCTAACGGTCGACTATGGGTCCTCTCGATCCACCGACGTCTACCGCTATGGCTTCTAACCGCCTAACAATATTCCGGTCATCAGGTCCTCTCGAACCAACGATGCCCAATTCAAAAGCTACAAGGTCGAATATAACCACACACGACTTCTCCTATTCATCTCACCTCTCGGTCTCAATGATTCGAGAATAAATTATTGTTCTCTTTCGTATGCAAGTTAAGTCTCTCTCGAGCACCCCCCCCCCCCCCCTAGATTGCTAGGAATTCAGATTAATTACTCCATTCATGCTAAGAATTAGGTCTAGAACACGAATTCTAACTAATTTAACTAATAATTTAAGCTATGATTCAACTACCCCATTGATTTTTCCTCTCATGGTCATTCTTCTCTTTACTAGCATGTGTCAATAGTCATAGTTCAAAGATACACAATAACAGAGGAAGAACAATAAACGTTACATGAATCAAACACATGAATCAATATGCGAAATCTGGAAAATAATCTAAATTATAACCCAAGATTCTCCATAGAAACTAGTAAAGGTTTTTAGGTACTGAAAGTAACAAGAAATATACATAACTCTTCCATAATCATGATAGAAAACGAGAGATAGAAAGATCAAACGGAATGATTTAATGATTCGACGGCGAATCCGAGCTCTTCAATGGTTTGGGACCCCTCCTCTAGCTTTCTCCAGCACCATCTATTTCTTTATAGGTCAAAGAAAATGTTCCCCAATTTATTGACACCTCTTTTTCAAATGTATTTTGGCTGAATTTACAATTCAACCCCTCCAGTTTGTAATTCTCGGACATATTCCCTTACTAATCTTGCACGGGCTTGATCTCTTTCATACGTACTCGAATTTGGGCCTATATTATATCGTCGGAAAGCTTTGGATGTCTACTTTCCAGTGGCACATGCTTTGCTCCAAAATTTCTTGTGTGGCTTCAAATATAGCCCGATTAGTAAAGACTGCTCCAGTGAGACTTTTCCCACTTCGCTTTTCTACATTCTTCTTGAGCTCCCATTTTCTCCGAAGTTCGTTTCATGCCCTTAATCATACACTAAGTATTCATTCATGTGAAAACAACCTGAAAAACCATTCCAAGAGATTATATCAACGAAACCCTTAAATCAACGCATAAAAGGCCCAGAATTCACATTAATGCTAGTCATAACATACACACATAAACATACTCGAAATGACGCTAAATAATCCATGTTGCCTCACAAAATGGTAGGAATCAAGGTTATTATCTATTACTAATTTAGTGTCATGAAATACCACACTACCTTTTGTGCATCCTGAGTAAATCTCAAAATAAAACTTCATTCAACACCACCGAACATACATACCTTTGACACTAGCCGAATCGACTCTATAATCAAAGAGTAAACAATGCAACTACATGAGCTATCTACCATGCAAGTATTATAAAAACACGTACTCCCTCCGTCCTGTAAAGATTGCCCACTTTTCTATTTTGGGATGTCCCAATCAATCGTACACTTCCATTTTTTATGTTTGAAATTGGATGAATTGGCAATTATATCCAACAAAAACTAATCATATTTGTGTTGGAAATAGAGAAATGAGGGGTAATTGTGTCAATATTACCACAAAAAATAAATCATGGGTGTAATTAATGCAAGTCCCCTTAAGTAGTTTGAGTTTCAAAAAGGCAAAATATTTGTGGGACGGAGGGAGTATATTTGTTTCTTTTTTTTCTGCTAGATCGGGCAATCTTCACAAACCGAAAATCATCAAGCTCTCACTCGTTCCCCTTTTCAATTCCACCACACGTAGCAAGAATTGGATAGTAGATGTTGATATTATGCACAGTTTCACCAAGGCGTCCACACTTACAATCATTAAACCTTAAGCAAACATATCAGGCTACGTTCTACACTTCAGAGGGTCCAATTGGAAGCTAAGAAACACTTAGTCAAGTTCCTATTCAATCGTCTTTCATTATCATTATTTTTCTCTTTGATTTCCTGATCATCTGAGGTTTCAAAACCTCTTAGCCTTGATTGTGTTTAATGCAAACTGTCTTTTGAGATAGGAGTCATAACTTCAGATGTCAATCTAGATTAGTAGGTCTTTTTCGACTTAGCTCTATTGTATTGAATACAAATTCCCCACGTGAATGGATGCACATTCGGTTATGAATGAATGAATGAATGATTAAATGTATAAAAATATATTTCAACCGTGCAGAGAGCTAAAACGTGATAAATCCATAATTGGAATTATATTCTTATATGATTCCTTGCCGTTTTGCGTGCATTTCGATGCGTAGCATGTTTGAGCTTTTGAACGTTATTGTTGAGTCTGGGTATTTTTTACATTGATTTTATGATATTTTGTCACGTTTCATCTTCCGGTATGTTTCTCATGTTGTGGATTCAAGAACGGGGAGCTAGGAACGTTGCATGGGAGCAAAAATGAACTTCGACAAAGTGGGAGGCTCTAAGGAATGCTCGGGAGTTGGAGACGACGAAGAAAAAGACCAAAGAACTGAAGAAAAGAAGATTTTGCCCAGAAGTGGTCGTACGATCACTTGGAGGTGGTCGTATGATCGCATTGACTTACCAAAATCAAGGATGTGGCCGTAGCATGTGTTCTGCCTAGTATTATGGTCGTCGTACGAGTGTATGAGATTCCTGTGGTCGTACAATCACTTTGTGGTGATGGTACGATCACCCCGGAGACCAGCCACAGATTTTTGGGGTTTTAGTGTTATTTTGTAATATTTTGGACGGGATTTGTTTCCTAACTATTATTTTGAGTTAGGAGCGTTGTTTGAGTAGACCTAGCCATTGTCCAACGTACATGAGAGCTTGGATCTTGATTGGAGCTTTGGAGAACAATCATTCAAAGTCTTTCACTCTTCTTTCTTTTTTTTTGTCTTATGATCATCGTAAACACTGTTAGTTTGATCATGAGTCGTAGTAGCTAAGCGTATTTTCAGGATATCTCGAAGGTAGCTAGGATTTAAAACCGCGTTTGGTGGATAATGGATCACAATTCATGTGTTGTGCTTAATTACATTATGTTTTTCTTGTTCTTGTTGATTTGTTTAAATCTATCGTTTCTATTGTATGACGTCACAATAGGATTGATTCTAGGTAGTAAACCTAGAGGAATTGATTTTCACTACCCGAAACTTCTTGCACTAGTCGTATCTATGCTAGATGAATCGGATTAGTTAACTGGAACTAGAGTACAAAATAAAATTTTAATGCATGTTTAGGCTTAACGTAGACTAGAGGAATCAGTTCACGTATTCTTAGACACAGTCTTTGTAAGAGGAATCAATAAAGTGGCTTTGCTCGTTTGAATAAGAAGAACGACATCAGTGTTTTGCGAACATAATCTGTTAACGGTGAAATCCCTAGTGATCCTGAGAGATGTCTTGATTTTTTGTCATATATTCACAAATCAACCTCGTTAATCGTGCGATCATTCAATCGATTAACTTCGTAGTTGTCTTTCAGTTTCGTAGAATTGGTGAAAATCAAACCCAATTGCCGCCCCACACAAGGTTAAGAAGTATTAATTAATTTACGACAAGTCTTTTGGGACACGACAACCATGTTCTTATCTATTATTGCACGCGACACCTGTACACTTGCGGTTGGAACGTGTCAAGACGCGTGGGATTTTTAGAATTTTTTCTTGAGACTATCGTAAAGGATAGTGGTGCACACTCCATGACTTCACTTACGCCAGGCAACCGTACTCAAGAGTCCACATGTTTTCACGGAGCAACCATAGATAGATAGATCACTGGGAAACCCCTTACACTAGAGGAAATGCAGATATAACCTTACAAGAACTTAGGGTCAAAATTGGCACATGCAAACATGTAATTCAGTACTCTTCAATAACAAATAAGCATTTATATGCTTACATGGTAGTCTGCCTAGTACTCCAGACCAACGACGTTGATTCACTATCCTGAACATACAAGTGTAGTTTACTTATTAGTACATGTCCTCATTAGTGAGGTATGATGCATATGCAAGTATCTTGCATGCGGTATAGCCCAGGATGACTATTTCGCCTTTACAGTCTCAGTCTCATCAGTACTGTGCATGTCTGTTCTTGTACCCCTTAGTTATGCCTAACTGGCTAGTCTCAAGAGTTATTAAGTCTCCAAGTTGTCTACTTAAAATTGTATCTCAAATTCTAATTATTTACATTCAAATCCAAACAGTTTGCATAAATTACACTTTAGCCCCTGGTTGAGCCTCTACTTTCCAAACAAGTCAAACTATGCTCAACAATATGAAATCATCTTATTAACACTCTTAGGTAGTCATATGGTTCAAAACTATAACTTTTAGTTATTCTTACTCAGACCCCTAAAGTTTAGAAAAACTGCAAAAAGGCCCTCAGAAGTTGACTTGGTCAATTACAACCCAAAATAGCCTATTAAGAACCCAATTATCCATATAGGTGTGTAAATAGCTCCAAGACCTTATTTTGACCTCATGACAACTTTTATGTGAATTCACAATATCGCCCTTCTTATACAATTTAGTCTAAATAGAGTTTTCTATTAGACTAACTTGGTCAAATTTGATAGGTGGACTTAAAATAACAAAGCACAACTTTGCTCATGGATGTGAAGATTATACATGTCATTTTCTATGATAAACTGAAACTCAAAGCTTGAGTGAAAGCAGCAAAAACAGTCAACTTTTGAGGCAAACTGTGATCAATTAAGAAAGAATCGGGAAAAACTAAGAATACGATTTGAAGCTGGTTGAACAAGGATTCTAGAGCATATTGAATATTTTGGATACTCAGAATATTCAGAGAGATAATGCAGATCAAAGTTAGGTAAACCCAAGAGATGTCCATATACTTAGCAAATTTTCAGCTTGTTGTTAGTTTCTAACGTATTGGCAGCAACTTTGAGGCCATATTAGTATGGATTAGAGAGTAAATTTGATCGAGAAATCATCACAAGATTTGAAGCATTATGATCAGAGAATACATAGAAGAAAGAATCAATTCGTTTCATGAACTTATGAGAGAGATACAGAACTCCAAAGTTGGGGAAAAAAAATAGAACTCAACCAAGAACTAGCTAACATGAACTTGTACTCGCTGCGAATTGAAGGCCAAATTCAAGTGGGATACAGACTCCTTTACATGAATTATACAACATCAAAGTTTGAGAGCTCATAACAGGTTACTCAGAGAGCCAAGAATCAAGTCAATCCATGCAAGAACGGGAAAGTTATAGGAGCATGAACTTGCACCAAAACCCACTGGACAATACCCTCCCCAACCAATCAAACACCACTCAAATTAGGTTCTGGGCAAACCTAGGCATCATAGCGCGATTCTGCAGTCCTTAAGGAGCATAATGGAGCAACCCGTACAAAAAACAAGCAACAAATGAGCGACTTACAAGTTGTCGGCAGCTATGGTGATTCCGGCGGACTACTATGCCCATAATCTGGCGACCCACGTTGTCCCCCTAAGCTCGCTCATTCGGTGCGCCTAACCAAAAAAAGCACGAGAACATTACTCGATTGAACCGAAGCAACAGGATGGGAGGAATTTTCCATAAAGCCGAATTAGGGTTCTTAAAACTACTCACCCGAATTCCCGATGAACTACCCAAATGGAACGCCAAATTGAAACGGGGCTTCTTCTCCCTAGGCTACCCCGATCCTCCAACAGCAGCAGGTTGGTACGAGGCGGAGGTTTGGTGGTGTTTCCGTGGGGTGGTGGCGGTGTTGCGATAGTTGTGAGTTATGGTGTAGAAAATGGTGATGGTTTCTCTTCCTACTCAATTCAGATGATGGGGAGGATATTGCCATTTTACTAGCGAGGTGGAAAATGGTGAGTGTGACAAGTGGTTACCATGAACAAAGGGTGATTGTAAGTGCATATTTGAAAAAGCTAGGGTGAAAAGTAGAATTAGGAGGATATTCAGAGTTTCTAGTAGTTTCATTCTTTTCCCACTATTATAAACTATTTTCCAAGACCTCACAATTCTCAAAAATCTCAAAGTGGCCAAGTTTCAGCCGGAAATTCAATTTATAAGATGCAACAAATAAGCCCCTTTTTTCTCAGATATTGCATAAGAACCCATATTGTTTCATATCCTGAATACTACATGCTGAACAGATGTCAGCAATCACTGCTGGACTAGTAATTTACACAACTAACTTGAAATTTTAATTTATTATAATTTAAACCCTAAATAAATTTCAGGGTGTTACACCTAAACTTAGTTTTCCGCAATTAACATTAAGACTAACCCAATATTTCCCCGCACTACACCTACAAACCCCTAAAATGAACCTAGCCTAAGTTTCTACTTCTCATACTTGAATTCCTATTTGTTGACACCTCAACTGGGAGGCCACTCGTCACCAAAATGGATCAAAGCTATCAAAAATACCAAGTTCATCATTGTCTCCAACTCCCAAACTCTAATTCTCTACTCCTTCCAATTTTCTACAAGCTGCTGTTGCAGCCTCTCATTATCTCATACTCATAGAAGCTCTCCCTAGGAGGAATTAGTTAGCCAATATCCAAATTGTAAGAAACTGGCAAGGGCATTCTTCATACCCAACTTATGTAGGACACTCGCGAACCAAGATTTCTCTCGGAGTGCACATGTTTCCACAACTTATGTATGACACTCAAGAAGTCCTTTCAGTTAGCACCATAAAGCAAGTGCATATATACCTTTGGAGTTCCTTAGGGATAAAAAATGAGTACACGCCTGTGCCCAAATTCGATGGAAATTGTGAAATGTAGAGAGACACATTTTTAAAGAGATTTCTAGAACAAGAACGTCTCAAAAAAAAAAAAAAAAAAAAAAAAAAAAAACCAACCATAGTTTTAAGTCATTTATAGTTTTCACTTTTTTTTAGCCCAAAATAAATAAGAGTGCCTTACTTTATCAGACATCTTTTCAAATAGAATACATTTTCCTCACTTATATATAGATAAACGTATGACATGAAAAAAATATTTTAAAATTTTGAGTATATTACAAAATGATACCTGATGTGAAGAAAAGGGATTGGATTTTTTAAGGGATAGTAGGGGTTCTAAAAGGTTTAAGGTTCTATGCTTGAAGATGTGGATAACTATAACCTTTGACCACGTGATTTATTAAATGAGTAATCAGTGCAAGACATGAAGATTAGTACAAGAAGTTAGACGGTACTTGGAAAACTTAGCTTCAGCAGAGGAGTGGATCAATCAAATCAGAGCTAGATGGGTCCACCGAAATCAATGAACATAAAACAATGATGGAGCCTGGATGTCTCAACACATAGCAAGAGCATGAGTGGTGATAAGGAAATCAGAATGAGGGTTAATAGCCTAAAGAAACATCTCCATTCATCATTGTCGCACACCAAGAGAAGTAGAGGCGATTGCGACAAGAAAAGCCTTGGTTATTGCCATCATATACAGATTCAACATAGCCATTATTGAAAGAGACTCGAAAGGTCTCACAGAAATGATGTGCTAGACCATCACAATTCAAAAAGGAGCTACCAAAGACGATAGAAGTAATGGAAAATATTGTATATCTATCCAAAGCCTTCGTGAACATCAATGTAATTTTTGTGGGTAGAAATGCCAACAAGCATCGCACACAGTTGCAAAGAAGGTCATCAAAGACAGTGGATTGTGGGGACATTTACGTTAGAGGCTAAAATTGATTTAGCCCAATTTATATTGAAGCCCATAATAATTGTATGATGTAATGTGGTAGAAGATTCTAGAGAAATGATGCAATGTGTATGACTAGAATTGTCCAACCAAAATATCTATGATGTTTGTAGGTGGAGTGATCTCTAGATGATGTAATCTAGAATCCTCCTTGAATCCCTATAAATAGGGACTTGTACTCTAGCATCATGTAAACCTTCTATCAAGAGTCCTAGTATGTGTCTCCCATAAGTCTTCTATTAAGACTTATATGTAATGTACTAGACCATATCTAATTGTTGTCCTCCACCATTTGCATCAATTAAATTGAAGTTCCTCTTCATTGTGTTTCGATACCCTCTCTAATATTTCCATTACTTTCCTATTCCACCAAACACTTAGCCTAGTAATCTCTTCCTCCATCCAACAAAGTGGTATCAGAGCTAGGTTGATAGAATGATGGCAAATGAATTCTTTTATGTCCAATGTCCTCGCCTCACCAAGGAAAACTACGACACATGGGCCATGCGCATGAAGGTCATCCTAGGCTCACATGGGGCTTGGGATGTTGTGGAGAATGGGTTCGAGGAGCCGCGAGAAGATTTGAGTCTAACTCAAAAGAAGGCGTTTGAGGAGGGTACGCATGAAGGACCAACAAGCTCTTTCTCTCATCTATTCATCTTTAGATGATAGTATACTTGAGAAAATTGCTAGTGCCACTACCTCCAAGAGAGCATGGGAGATTCTCCAAAACTCTCAAAAGGGTTTTGAGAGAGTAAAAAAGGTACGGATCCAAATCCTTAGAGGTGAGTTTGAAGCTCTCCACATGAATAATTCAGAAACAATTTTGGATTATTTCTCTCGCGTTTTGGCCATCTCTAATCAAATTAAGAGATATGGTGATGAAAATTTAAGTAATAATTACATTGTTGAGAAAATATTACGCTCCTTACGTTGTGATTTTGAGCATGTTGTCGTAGCCATTGAAGAATGTAAAGATGTTAGCAAGTTGTCCATTGATGAACTTATGGGCTCGCTACAAGCTCATGAGGAAAGAATGAAGAGGAGAAAAGAAGAGTCCATGGTGCTACAAAGCAACCTAAGTTGGAGAAGAAACTATAACAATGGGGAATAGCGAGGAGGAAGTGGACATGGAGAATACAATATATCTTATTATGAAGAAATGGGCAAAAGTTCCCACACACCAAGGCGAGGTGGAAGGCAAAGGTATGACAAATCCCATGTGCAATGTTACAAGTGTTATGATTTTGGTCATTATGCTTTCGAGTGTTATAGTAGCACTAACCATGTGAAAGGGGCAGATCATATGTTGTTGATGGCTCACCAAGAGCATGTTCTTGAAGTTGAGGAGGTTACAAAATCTCCAAGTGAATCATGGAAACTTGACCCCATTGTGTCAAGTAAATATAAGATCTTTCCCACCAACAATGACGAGATTGAGGAGAATGAATACCGAGGAGACATTAATATAGAAGAGATGCAAGATAGCATCGAGGAGGAAGAGGTTGCGTCGCACGAAGAGCAACATAAGTGTGTCAAGGAAAACATTGAAGAAGAGGGGACATTACATATTCAAGATGAAGAAGGCCATCAAGACGTTGGAGGTTACATAGTGGAGGAGGTCTAAGAAGATAGTCAACAAGAGGTGCAACAAGAGTTCAAGCCATTCCATGAGTCGCACGATGATGAAGTGAGAAGTCACTATTTTCAATTTGAATTCGAGAATTCTACATTAACACGGGATGGATAAATATGGAGAATTTCTTTAATACCAATGACCAAGCTCAGAAGAACGAGAGCAAGTCTCAAATGATGGAGACAAGAGAACGTGATCAATTAAAGAGATTGCTCAAGAATATTAAGAAGGGAAAGACTTATAAGGAGAGGAAGTTAAGGATCCTCACATCCATGGAGATTGCATTGAAGGCCATTGCATTTGAAGGAGATGGAGCTCACAAGAAGATTTAAATTTCACCCCTTCGAGCTAAAATGCTAAATCAAGTTTAAGAGGGGGTGTTAGAGGCTAAACTTGATTTAGCCCAATTTATATTAAGCATATAGTAATTGTATGAGCTAAGTCTTGAAACCCAATAATTATTTTATTATTTAGTGGGGGCTACTAGAAATATTAACATAAGTTAGTAATGTGGTAGAAGATTCTAGAGAAATGATGTAATGTGTATTACAAGAATTGTCCAACCGAAATATCTATGATGTTTCTAGGTGGAGTGATCTCTAGAAGATGTAATCTAGAATCCTCCTCGAATCCCTATAAATAGGGACTTGTACTCTATCATCATGTAGGTCTTCGAGTGTCCTAGCAAGTGTCCTAGTATGTGTCTCCCATAAGTCTTCTATTAAGAATCATATTTAATGTACTAGACAATATCTAATTGTTGTCCTCCACCATTTGCACCAAGCAAATCAGTTGAAGTTCCTCTTCATTGTGTTTCCATACCCTCTCTAATATTATTACTTTCCTATTCCACCAAACACTTACCATACTAATCTCTTTCTCCATCCAACACTCCAGAACCACCTTGCATGGAGACTTCTTGTAACACCCCCAAATTCCAAACCTTGAGAATTCGAATGGTACCACTCCGCACTCGAGAATTTCTCCCACAGTGCACAAACATTTAAAGGAAAACATCAAACTAACTAACAATCCATAATTAATTAAAATACTTAATGCAAATTATTTAACAGCCACTGCCACAAAACAGGTATAAAACATTACCAAACTAAAGTAGACCACTAATTATTTGCGTGATTATTACTAAGAAAAATGAAGGAGAAGTTCCCAAGTTAGATCATGCCTCCATCACCGAAATCTGTGGCATTGAAAGAAAAAACAGACACCCTAGTTTGAAAATCAGCAACAAATACTGAGTGATATCCAAGCATGTAAATACGAATAGTCATGAAAAATATTATTTAAAAAGAAACTGTAAGAGTATTTGAAATAAAACAATCTTTAAACTTCACAATTTAACAACCATTCCTTTTCCTTCTTTTATACTTGGCCATCAATATGAAGATTATAGGTGATACGTTATTTAAAGCAACGAATTGCCTAGATAATTGAATTAAGCACGTAGTCACGTGTTAGAGAAATCAACCACAGACTGTGAACGTTGAGTTGAATTAGATTATTGTCATTATATGTTTTAGGGATAATTACAACTTGGTAACTCGGTTGTAACTTGACCTAGGCATAGAAAGCTATCTTAGTAACTTGGTTAGCATTATTGCTCGTTCGGAAAATCAAATCATCATCCGTATTTAAGAACATAATTCGTTAATGGTGGATACCTAGTGAACCTAGAGAAAATCCTGATACTCGTCCCTCGTATTAATCTCAATTTTAATAATTAGTTTATTATTTCAATTCTTAGTTTAGTAAAACAATCCAATTGCTTGCCCACACAAAGTTAATCATCTTAGTTAATTCACGACAAGTCCTCTGGGATTCGACAACCCTATCTTCCACATTTATTATTAGAGCGATAATCGTACACTTGCGGAGATTGTGTCAAGTTATTGGCGTCGTTGCCGGGGACTTCGGTTGAATTAGTTAGAATTATTATTTTTAGGGAATTTTATTTTTTCCTTTGTCTATTTATTTGTTGATCTCACCTGCTTCCTAGCGTATGATTGTGCATGCATCTTAATCATGTGGGGGCAGCATTTTTATAGGCAGTTTTCGAAATATTCACCATACTATCCCAATGGAGATATGTACATTCCTCCTCCGTGCAATCAAGGAGATGAGAGGATTAAATCAATGTTGGAGCTCATGTTAACTAAATTGGACATAATCGAGAAAGGGGTGAATAAGAATGATGAAGCTCTCCAACAATTGGAAGGAATTTCTCGCGAAGTGGAAGATGCATATACTGACAATGGGCCCATCAGCATCAATCCTGATTTAGTTGGGGATTGCGAAGAGGATGACGAAGAACCCCCAGAGGTCTACAGTACTCTGTCTCGTCAAGTAATAGATCATTGGGCCGCTTCAGACTCAGATTCGGACTCAGATGGGATGACGTTGTGAAGCCTATACCACTTGTGCCTCACATAATTCATGAATCATGGCATGAATGGGAGAGTGTTGGCATCGCGAGCTTATGGCCTGAGGACATTGAAGAAGGTTTTAATAAAGAACAAGCTCATAAGTGCATTGATAATGTGTTCTCATTGATAATGTGTTATCCCAATCACTGGAGTTATTTGCTTTGAGGAAGCCCACCATGAAGTTAAGGAAAAATTACACGGAGGTGTTCACATGGACATGTATCAAGAAATTTCTCAGGCTCCATATCTTTTGGAGATCATAAAATTGATTGAATCACACGAGGAAGACCAAAGACCCCAGTTTCATGCAATCCATGATTTACCACCCGAGATTCCAAGACAAGAACGAAGAAAGGAAGTAGGAAAGGAAGAACGCATGGTTGTAGCCGTTCCACTTGAGATACTAGATTCAAAGGTCCAATCCCGACTAATGGAGTTTTTGAAGAACTTGAAGAAGAAGAATAAGAAGAAGAAGAAGAAGAAGAAGAAGAAGAAGAAGAAGAGGAGAAAAGGTAGAGTGCGGCATGTGGCGGCTAACAACTTCTCTTTCTTCTTTCCATTGACTTATGCATGCTTAATTGAGAAGTGACAAAGACAGAAGCGATGGTGGAAGAAGAAAAAGTGGAAAGAAAAAGCTCCTTGACATTTTGAGGTAACTAGGTCGGGTCGTCGACCATAACTTACACGACGCTTGTTGGGAGGCAACCCAACCTATTTATTTGCATTAGACTAGGGAATGCATTTTCAATACAATTTTTTTTTAGTATAGTTATTGGAGAGAGGAGAGAGAGAGGGACTAATGATGTATCCAAGTGACATATATGAGCAGGTTATGGAAGAATCTACCCCGGTGTGCCATGGCACACATGACCTTCACAGAGACTTGCATCAGCGAGTTGGGGATTCTTCAGACATGGATTTTTTAGCAGAGGAGAGAAGTCTACCCCGGTGTGCGAGAACACACTGACTTTTGGGGGGCATTGTGGCGCATCACTAGTGCTTGGGGACTGCGTTGCACGGATTTTGTCCCCACTCTCGAGGTGGTTGTGAGTATCTTTTTCCTCTTGTTGAAATTTGTGTTCAATTTTTTTTATATGTCATGCTCCATCTCATCTACTAGCCTACGCATTGATTGTTAAGTCTTCGTTATATCTCTTAATTCGTTGAGGACAATGAAGCATTCAATGTGGGGGTGGTTTAACTGTCTAATAGCCGAAATGTTTGCATAGCCAGTTAGATGTAGGATGTGTTCAGTTTGTATTGTGTAGAGTCAGTGGTTTGTGTCATGTTTTTACTTATATTGTCGTATTGTGTAGAGTAGTTTATATAGTGTTTGCACTTTTACATAATTGTGTCTACCCACCAAAAGTTGAATTGTGTTGTGTTAACTTTTTTTTCGAGTCAAAGTCTTGCATATAGAGTAGGATCTTATTAAACAATAATAAAAAAAAAATGAGAAAATTGAAAATTTTGGTAAAAGGCAATAGAGAGAAGCTTAGAACAGGTTGATTGAGTGAGATGTGAAAACTTTAGGCATAGGGTGTGAATTCTGACCGAGAAGGACATTTTTAGTTCACCCTAGTAAGTATAGAGAGAATCTCGTTACGGTAATGCCTACTTATTTTCAAACTAAATTAAATTTTAAAAGCTAAAGTGTGTGCTGTTTTTCTCTTACAAGAGTTGAGCTTGGTGTTTGCTAAAAAGTCGAACGTTCATGTTGTCCGTGTTAGGTAGTCTCCAGCCCGCCTTGTAGTGGCACACATAACAGCTGTGCGAGGATGTGTATTAGAGCACTCACTGCTTTTAGATCTTACCTTGTAAACCACTAGTAAGCCCTAATTGAGCCTTAGTTTATTTGCTAGCTCTTTTGACCTAGGGAGACGATTCTTGAGCTTCATCATATATCGTTAAAATCACCTTTTTAGAGCGTCACGAGGGAGTAGTAGTTGAGGGAGGTTCATTGAGGGAGTGCTTCATTTCATATTTTTGTGAGTTCTGCAGATGGCATGCGTTTTATTGGGTATCTACGAGGGGATGCGAGGGTGAGTGAGTTGGCTTGCACACTAAGGTGTGGCGGTGTTCCATGTCATCACACCATGGACACAGTTATGGAGAGGCGTGAGTGCGTGACGTCTAATCCGCACGAAAATGGGATTGGTTGATTTTCATTGGTGGTTCGTGTTAGGTATCGTTTCTTTTCATCGTCAAGGTGTAGGAGGATCGGTTGGATTAGGCATGAAACTTACATCTATTTGACTACTTGATATGGGACATGTATATATGCTAGTGTGGGGGTGTCGAATTTTGACTACTGATATCGAGATTGAGCTTTTGACGACTCCACTTTCACACACGTGCTTCGATTATTTTGTGGCTTTGTTTGGTGGCATCGTGTACTTCATGGAGTTAGGGGGAGACAAAATTTATTTGTGATACTTATTCATTGGATTGCTTGTTTCCTCCCCCTTTATTTATTTACTTGGCTACTATTGGAAGACCACTCGCACATTTGAAGGATATTGTTGATGTTTATTGAGAGATTAAATGAAAAAAAAAATATTATAAAAAAAAGATAGATAAAAAAAATGAGAGATGGAATAAAGGAATAAGTTGAAGCTTAAGGGAAAATGAGTGGTGGAAGTGACTACTTCATTGACGGCGGTTTGGATTTCGTACACGACTCACGACGGTGGCTACGGAGATCGTTATTGTATCGCGGGTTTGAGGGAATCAAGGGCCGAAGACGGTGAGTTTCGGGTTGCGGTTTCCATCATCGTGGTGAAGGTGTGTGAGATGTGGTTTTAAATGTGAGAATGTGACGCTTTAGGACTTGTACTTTGTTGATGAATTAAAATTGCATATTTTAGTATGTTAACGAACTCTTCTTAACTTGCTAATATGTGTAATTTATCTATTTTATCTCTCTTTCTAGACTTATGCTTGTTTTCGTAGTTTTGGTTGTTTTCTCTCATTTTGTAGGCAAAGAAGTGATTTAGAACGCAAGGGGATAGCTTGAATGAGGAATTTGAAAGCTTAATTTGAAGAAGTCAAGTGATAACGAGGCTAAAGTTGAAGACAAAGCAAGAATTAGCAAGTTAAAGAGAGGTTTCAAGGGTTTAAATGAAGAGAACAAGGGAAGATAGAGGCCAAAAATGAAGATTTAGAAGCCAAGAGGCCACATAACAAGGCCAAAGTTGCATCTATGGGGTTATTTGAGAAGAAACTAACGGAAGTGGGGCTTAAATGCAAGTTTTGAAACGTTTTAATGGCTTATTTGAAGGATACTTAACGGATTGGGGGTCAGATTGTCATTTTCAGAAGCTTTTAAGTAAGGAACGGGCCTTTTAAAGCATTCCAGCAAGCTAGGGGGGAGCCGGGTGCAATTTCCCGAAACCAGCTCACCCCCCAGCCCTCTCTCACGCATCTTTCTCTCTCCCCGACTCTAAACCCACGCAGCAGCCATTGTTATACCTCCCAAGCTTCGTCCGAAGCTTCCCATGGCCCAAATCCTACCCAAAACTCCACCAAATTTCACCAAATCAGTCCCAATCTCCTCCTTGTCCAACCCTCTTCCAAACCCACAGCTCAATTTGGCCCAAACCGAAGTGAAGAGAAAAGCCCCAAATTGACCTAGGGTTCGTGAAGCTTCTTCAAATCAACGAAGGGGGAGCTCTGAGATGAATTGAAGGGTGAGGATTGAAGACTTGGAGGCTACGAAACCCCCTCTCACTGCCTATATAAGCTGAAGAGAAAGAAGGAAGAGGGGAGGAGGAACACGCTTTTGGCTGAACCTAAACTCTGTCTCTCTCTCTTCTCTCTCGGTTCTGCACCATTGCTGGGTGTGTGCTGGTGATTCCGAGCTCGTCCTGAGCTAACACGGAGCCAGCAACAGCCCAAGGGAGAGAAGGGTAGGTCTGGTTGAATCTTGTTTTGAGTTGAGCACTGTTTTGAGCACTGTTTTGGACAGCAGCAGTTAGTTTGTGATTTTAGCTGCTGTTAGCTTTGAATTGTTGGATTGTTAGCTGGTTTAGATTGATTAGAGTGTGTTGGAATCAAGTTGCTAGTAGTTTGTTCATCATTTGGTAGCAAGTTGGTGTTATTTGGTGGAATTGAAGAGTATTTGAGCTTGAATATAATGAAAATGTTCATGAATATGCTTGATATCTCTTGTGTTGCTTGGTTCTTGGATATGAGTAGCTAGATTTATTGTTGGTTGAAGTTGATGAATCTAGGTGTGTTGGGTATGGATTCAATTGTTAAATCAATGAGTTGAGAAGTTCCTCTTGTGATTCATGACTCAACAAGTGTTGAAATACAAATCCGATTTGTAGCTTCATCTTGTATGTGGATTCATGCTTGAATACACATACTTGATAGTTGATACAACTTAGTTTTGGATTCCACTAGTGTTCCTCATGAATCATACTTGAATTTGACATTAGAATCCATACATATCCTTGTAATATCATTTGGGTGTTGGATTCATGCACAACACTCCTAGATGATTCAACTAAGACCAACTCTTCTCTCAAATTCTACAAACTCTTCTCAAATTTTGGATTCCCTTTTAAAGTAGTTGCTTAGTTTCTTGGAATTGTTCAACAAATACCCTTGCTCCATCAAGTTTGCTTGGTGGATTTTGAAGCTTGGCTAGCTATAAAGCCTTTGGGAAACTTGGTTTTGTTAGTTTAGTTAGTCGCTTAGTAAGTTTACTAGTTAGCTTAGAGTGTTTAATCTCCTTCCCAATCCTTGTGGAAATCGACCCCGTTCTTACTCGGGTACTACTTTAGAACGATATTCCTATACTTGGGAATTATTGATTCAACAAGTTTTTGGCGCCGTTGCCGGGGATTGGTGCTAAGAGACTCACTCTTTAGCTACTTTCTTGTTTTGCTTTTAGATACGCTTGAAGAAAAATTCCGGGTTCATTTTTGAACTTTGGAACCAAAAAAAGCGAAAAGTAAAAAAATCACAAAAACATACTCCTAGCTTGTGTTAGGCAACCCTCTTGAACTTAATTTGAGCTTGGGTTGCATGAGTGTGTGGCAACGTGATAGTACTCATAGATTGCATCGCACTTTATTTGAAGAAGAGGGTAGAAATCCCTTTAGTGAAAATACTTCTACTAGTGATAGTAGTAGTTTAGCCCAATCCAACGATTCTAGCTCTCTTAATAGCTTTGAAATCATGGATGGAGATGATGGGCATAGTAGCAACAATGAGATGATGCCATTTCGCTCACTAAGAGATTTGATGCATCCATCTCGACAAAGCTCACCATCTTGCTTTGTGTTTCCATTAAATGAAAGAAACTTTGATGTCAAACCGGGCACAATTCAACTTCTTCCCAAGTTTCATGGCCTAGAGTCCGAGAGTGCTTACTCTCATCTTAAGGATTTCAACGATATTGCCTCAACGGTTAATTGCAATGGTGTCTCTAGTAACACCATAAGGCTTAGATTGTTTCCTTTCTCTTTAAAGGACAAAGCCAAGGCATGGCTTCATTCCTTGAGACCTAGGACCATAGGCACATGGGAAGAGTTAGAAAAAGAGTTTCTTAAGAAATTTTTCCCTACTTACAAAACAAATGCCATAAAAAGGCAAATTGTTACTTTTTGTGCTAAGGAGGGAGAGCCACTTCCCCAAGCTTGGGAACGCTTCAAGGATCTCCTCATTGCTTGCCCTCACCATGGATTTGAGACATGGAGGTTAATTAGCTCCTTTTATGATGGTTTGCCATGCGACCATAAGCACACAATTGAATCCATGAGTGGGGGAGATTTTTTCACAAAAGGTGAAGATGAGGGGTGGGATTGTATAGATGAAATTTGTGAGAAAGTCCAATCTTGGGACATTAGTGAGCCTTCTAAGGATGCTAACTCTAAGCCTAAAGGTACTATGTATCAACTTAAGGCTAAGAGTGAGGCATTGTGCTCATTTTGTAGTGATAACTCTCATGAGTTGAACAAATGTCCCGATTTTCTAAGAGCCCAAGAGCTCATGGGTGAGCAAGTGAATATGTTAAATTCTAACAATTATAGGAAGCCCTATAATAACTCACCCTACTCGGAGACATACAACTCCAATTGGAGGAATCACCCAAACTTTTCATGGAGACAAGGGCAAGACACTCAAGTAAACCCTTCTAGCTCCACTTATGTTCCTCTTAACAAAAGGAGTTTGGAAGAGAACTTTGAGCAATTTATGGCTTCTCAAAACCAAACCAACCATGATTTGAGGAAGTCCAACCAAGAGTTGCAAAACTCTAACCAAGAGTTGAAAAATGCTTTAGCTAGGTTGGAGTCTACCATAAATGCTCAAGAGAAGGGAAAATTCCCATCTCAACCTCAACAAAATCCTAGGGGCCAAAGCTTTAACCAAATGGAACATGCTAAGGCCATCACCGTTTTGAGAAGTGGGAAGGTTGTTGACAATGGACTTTCAAGTGGGGAGTCCAATGAAAATGAGGGAGAAGAGGAGTGTGAGAAGAGTGATGACCAAGAGAGAGTTGTCGACTCACAAGAGTCACAAAGTAGTCTTGACAAGGGGAAACAAGTAGTGGAAGAAAGTGAGGAAATTAAGGTTCCTCCACCATTTCCCCAAAGACTTTTAGCCTCTACTAAGAAAGCTAGCAACCAAGATATCCTTGAGACATTCCAAAATGTCAAGATTAACATCCCTCTCTTGGATGCTATCAAGCAAATTCCGGCTTATGCCAAGTTTCTCAAGGATCTTTGCACTTTCAAGAGAACTCTTCAAGTGAGAAAGAAGGCTTTTCTCACCGAGCAAGTGAGCTCAATTCTCCAAAATAATCTCCCTCCCAAGTATTAAGATCCGGGTTCACCTACTATCACTTGCACCATTGGAGATCATAAAATTCACAATTCTTTATTAGATTTGGGTGCAAGTGTAAACCTCCTTCCATACTCGGTGTATGAGAAGTTGGGGTTGGGTGAGTTGAAACCCACAAGAGTGACTCTACAATTGGCGGATAGGTCCACTAGAGTCCCTAGAGGTATCATTGAGGATGTCTTGGTTCAAGTGAACCAATGTTATTATCCGGTGGATTTTATAGTTTTAGACACCTCCCCTTTGGCTAGTGGCACTTCATCCATTCCTATTATTTTAGGAAGACCATTTCTTGCTACTTCTAATGCAATAATAAATTGTAGAAGTGGTATGATGAATATTACATTTGGGAACATGACGTTAGAGCTTAATATTTTTAATGCATGTATTCACCCAAGCTCACAAGATGATGATGATGTTTGTGAAGTGAGTTGGGTAGAATCATGTGTTGAAGATATTTATACTCTAGCTACATGTTCCAATGATTCAAGTGAGCTCACTTTAGAAGAATTGGAATTTTTGTATGATGATAACACTCCCCTTTCATCTCTTCTTATGGAAGAATAATTTGATTTTGATGAAGGGGAGAGACTCTTTGGCCAACTTGACCAAATCATTGAGTCGACTCATGAGCATTCTAGTGTTGATAGTGAGTTGCATGGTAGTGAGATGATACCTCCCATTGAGAGGGTTCCACCAATTTGTGAGTTGAAACCCCTTCCTTTAGATTTGAAATATGCATTTCTTGGGGTTAATGATACTTATCCTATTATCATCTCATCTTCTCTTGATGTTGAGCAAGAAAAGAGGTTGCTTGAAGTTTTGAAGGATTACAAGGGTGCCATAGGATGGTCCATTGAGGATATTAGAGGCATTAGTCCTTCCATTTGCACCCATAGAATTCATTTAGAGGAAAATGCCAAAACTTCAAGGGAGCCTCAAAGGAGGTTAAACCCTCACATGCAAGAAGTTGTGAGAGCCGAGGTGCTCAAGTTGTTGGATGCGGGTATGATTTACCCCATCTCGGATAGTAAATGGGTAAGTCCTACCCAAGTGGTCCCTAAAAAATCGGGGGTCACCGTTGTGGAAAATGAGAAGGGTGAACTTGTGACCACTAGAGTTCCTACTAAGTGGCGGATGTGCATTGATTATAGAAAATTAAATGCCGTCACTAGGAAGGATCACTTCCCCCTTCCATTTATAGATCAAATGTTGGAAAGGTTAGCGGGGCATGATTTTTATTGTTTTTTAGATGGCTACTCGGGTTATAATCAAATTGCCATAGATCCAATGGACCAAGAGAAAACCACTTTCACTTGTCCATTTGGAACATTTGCTTATAGGAGGATGCCTTTTGGTTTGTGTAATGCCCCGGCTACTTTCCAACGTTGCATGCTAAGCATATTTTCGGACATGGTAGAAAAATGCATGGAAATTTTTATGGATGATTTTTCGGTGCATGGAAACTCATTTGATACTTGTCTTGGAAATCTTGAGATGGTTTTGAGAAGATGTGAAGAAAAGAATTTAGTTTTAAATTGGGAAAAATGTCACTTTATGGTTAGGCAAGGAATTGTTTTGGGTCATGTTATTTCCTCTCATGGTATTGGTGTAGACAAGGCTAAAGTAGATGTGATTTCTAATCTTCCACCTCCTAAATGTGTTAAGGATGTTAGATCTTTCCTAGGTCATGCGGGATTTTATAGGAGATTTATCAAGGACTTTAGCTCACTTGCTAAGCCCTTGAGCAATCTCCTTCAAAAGGAAAATTCATTTGAGTGGTCTAGTGCATGCCAAGAGGCCCTTGAAAAGTTGAAGAATTTATTGGTAACGGCCCCTATCATGCAACCACCCAAATGGACTCTTCCTTTTGAAATCATGTGTGATGTTAGTGACCATGCGGTTGGTGCCGTTTTGGGTCAAAGAGGTGAAGATAAGAAACCACATGTTATCTATTATGCAAGTAGAACTTTGAATGATGCTCAATTAAATTATTCCACTACGGAAAAAGAGCTTTTGGCCATGGTGTTTGCCATTGAAAAATTTAGGCCATACTTGCTTGGTTCAAAAGTGCTTGTCTACACCGACCATGCCGCCTTGAAATACCTTTTCACAAAGAAAGATTCCAAACCTCGTTTAATCCGTTGGGTACTTTTGCTTCAAGAGTTTGATATTGAAATCAAGGATAAACGAGGTGTGGAAAATGTTGTGGCGGATCACTTGTCTAGGATTGACATTCCCAAGCCAAACATCTCCTTGCCTATTCTTGAAACTTTTCCGGATGAACATCTCTTTGCCCTTTTAAATGTTCCTTGGTTTGCCGATATTGCTAATTATCTTGCTTGTGGAATTTTTCCGGAAAATTTAAAAGGGCAAGAGAAGTTGAGATTTGTGAGAGAATGCCGGAATTTCTTTTGGGATGACCCTTACTTGTTTAAATATTGCCCGGATCAAATAATTAGAAGGTGCATCCCAAATGAAGAGTTTCATAGTGTTATTTCATTCTGCCATGAGTATGCATGTGGAGGCCATTTTTCGGCTAGAAAAACCGCCGCCAAGATTTTGCAAAGTGGTTTATATTGGCCTACTCTTTTTAGTGATGCATTTCATTTTTGCAAAGCATGTGATAGGTGCCAAAGGATGGGAGGGAATATTGGAAAAAGAAATATGATGCCCTTGAACCCCATTTTAATTATTGAAATATTTGATTGTTGGGGTATTGACTTCATGGGTCCATTTCCATCATCCTTTGGCAACCTATATATACTCTTGGCGGTGGATTATGTGTCAAAGTGGGTTGAAGCCATTCCTTCAAAAACCAATGATCATAGAGTTGTGATTAAGTTTCTTCAACACCACATTTTATCTCGTTTTGGCATGCCCCGAGCTATCATTAGCGATGAAGGGACACATTTTTGCAATAGGCCTTTTGAGAGCCTCATGAAAAAGTATGGGATTGTGCATAAAGTTGGCACACCATACCACCCACAAACTAGTGGGCAAGTGGAAGTTTCTAATAGGGAAATTAAAAGAATTTTGGAGAAAACGGTAAACCCAAATCGCAAAGATTGGTCTTTGAGGTTGGTTGATGCTCTTTGGGCTTACCGTACCGCTTACAAAACTCCCATTGGTGTGTCTCCATATAGACTAGTGTATGGTAAGGCATGCCATCTCCCGGTGGAGTTAGAGCACAAGGCCTATTGGGCTATCAAATTCTTGAATTTTGATCTTGCAAAAGCGGGGGAAGAAAGGAAGTTAAACTTGAATGAGTTAGAAGAGCTTAGAAATGAGGCTTATGAGAACACTAGGATCTCTAAGGCAAGGACAAAGGCTTATCATGACAAACATATTGTTCCTAAGTCTTTTGAGCCTAATCAAAAAGTCCTTCTCTTTAACTCAAGGATGAAACTCTTTGGAGGGAAGTTGAAATCAAAATGGAATGGTCCATATATTGTGAAGCATGTATATCCCTATGGGGCCATTGAAATTTTGAACCCCAAAAGTGGGGAAAGTTTTAAGGTGAATGGCCAAAGATTGAAACCATATGTTGAAAATTTTGAGGCCAAGGTTGAGTCCATTTCTCTTATGGACCCAACCTACACTAACTAGTGTTCACCAAAAGTATCACCTTTGTAAATATTAGTTGTAGCTCTTTTGCTCTTGATTATTTTGTAGGTTGCTCTTGGAGGAGGACTTATGCTTGGTGGCCAAGAAAGCGAAAAATGAGGTCCATCTATCCCTTGTCTCTTTATATGAATTTGTTGCTCTTCCATTGTTCTCACACATTGAGGACAATGTGATATTTTAGTTGGGGGGTGGAGTAGATTTTATTTCTTGCTTAAATGGTTACAAGCATGCTTTTTCTTCATTACTGATCTACATGAAAAATACAAAAAAAAAAAATGAAAAAAATGAAAATCCAAAAAAATTAGAAAAATTGAAAAAAAAAATATATGTGAATCTTTCATGAGAAGCATCACTCTTTCCCCGTGTCAAACCATAGATATTTTTTTCTTCTTTCTTTGGTAGTTTTATTTTCACCTTTCATCTTGAGTCTAGATTTTATAGCTTTATTGAGTCTTAGGAAGTTATAGTTGAGTCACTTATTTTGAAAAAAAAAGAAAAAAAAAGTGAAAATTAAAAAAAATATAAAAAAAATGAGAAAAGTGAAAAGGGGGAATTCTAGGAAGCTAGATGTTTTCAAAAAATGAAATTTCTTAGTCCATGTTTTTTTTATTTTTATTTTAGAAAGGAATTCTTTGCTTATACTCAATACATCTACACCAATATCCCACCTTCCGCGACATCATGCGTTCTCACAAAGCGACACACTAAATTTACGTTTCAAGTTTAAGTCCTTCAAGCTAAGTTGATCACATAAACTTTGACGTCTTTTACTTTTGATAAAGGGTGCATTTTCTAAAGCTATTTGAACTTCACAAAAAGATTTTTCTCTATTCGTTTTTGCGGTGGAAACTTGTAGCCCATTGGAGTGGTGGTTACCAATGACACCCCATGCGATGTCTAAGAAATAGAGGGGTGTCCGGGGATAATGTTAGGTCACCACCTAGATAGCTCCCTTGGTTTAGCTTAAAAAGCCCACTCGCGTGTATATTCCTCTATTTTGTTGTGGGTCTTGGAGAGCCTTGGATTTGAGGTAAAAAAAAAAAAAAAAAAAAAAATAAAAAAGCAAGAAAGAAAGAAAAAAAATGATAAATCGCACCATCTACCAAAAATCCACAAAAGGATCATACAAGCCCACAACCACATCTCCCCTTCTTAAAAAAATTTTTTTCAAAGCTTTGGAAGTCCATCCTACATGGGTGCTTTTGAATAAGTATGAGAATGTCTAGTTTCTTGTGATCCTTATTTTTGAAGGCATACTTTCTCGCAAATTGGACATAATCTAACAAGTTTTGTAGTTCGCATGAGTCACCTTCTACCAATCACCGCCCATATTTGTATGAGTATATGCTTAGACGTCCTTAGGCTTCTTTCTCTATCTTCTTGGACTTTGAGAATTTATTTGAGGAGACATTTATGTGTTCTTCTTTTTCCCCCACACAAAAAAAAAATATATAAAATTAGCTAGTAACTCTTAGTATTTTGTTTCTTTGAGTTCTCACTTAGGATATATAATGTGTGTGTGCGTTTTTGTAAATATTTGAGTCTAGATTAGAATTGAGTCAAGCCTTGTCTAGTTGAGTGTGTGTCTCTCATGATTGATTCTTCACTAATACTACTTATATCGCTCTCTTTGCTCGAGGACGAGCAAAAGGCTAGTTGGGGGGTGTGTTGATGAATTAAAATTGCATATTTTAGTATGTTAACGAACTCTTCTTAACTTGCTAATATGTGTAATTTATCTATTTTATCTCTCTTTCTAGACTTATGCTTGTTTTCGTAGTTTTGGTTGTTTTCTCTCATTTTGTAGGCAAATAAGTGATTTAGAACGCAAGGGGATAGCTTGAATGAGGAATTTGAAAGCTTAATTTGAAGAAGTCAAGTGATAACGAGGCTAAAGTTGAAGACAAAGCAAGAATTAGCAAGTTAAAGAGAGGTTTCAAGGGTTTAAATGAAGAGAACAAGGGAAGATAGAGGCCAAAAATGAAGATTTAGAAGCCAAGAGGCCACATAACAAGGCCAAAGTTGCATCTATGGGGTTATTTGAGAAGAAACTAACGGAAGTGGGGCTTAAATGCAAGTTTTGAAACGTTTTAATGGCTTATTTGAAGGATACTTAACGGATTGGGGGTCAGATTGTCATTTTCAGAAGCTTTTAAGTAAGGAACGGGCCTTTTAAAGCATTCCTGCAAGCTAGGGGGGAGCCGGGTGCAATTTCCCGAAACCAGCTCACCCCCCAGGCCTCTCTCACGCATCTTTCTCTCTCCCCGACTCTAAACCCACGCAGCAGCCATTGTTATACCTCCCAAGCTTCGTCCGAAGCTTCCCATGGCCCAAATCCTACCCAAAACTCCACCAAATTTCACCAAATCAGTCCCAATCTCCTCCTTGTCCAACCCTCTTCCAAACCCACAGCTCAATTTGGCCCAAACCGAAGTGAAGAGAAAAGCCCCAAATTGACCTAGGGTTCGTGAAGCTTCTTCAAATCAACGAAGGGGGAGCTCTGAGATGAATTGAAGGGTGAGGATTGAAGACTTGGAGGCTACGAAACCCCCTCTCACTGCCTATATAAGCTGAAGAGAAAGAAGGAAGAGGGGAGGAGGAACACGCTTTTGGCTGAACCTAAACTCTGTCTCTCTCTCTTCTTTCTCGGTTCTGCACCATTGCTGGGTGTGTGCTGGTGATTCCGAGCTCGTCCTGAGCTAACACGGAGCCAGCAACAGCCCAAGGGAGAGAAGGGTAGGTCTGGTTGAATCTTGTTTCGAGTTGAGCACTGTTTTGAGCACTGTTTTGGACAGCAGCAGTTAGTTTGTGATTTTAGCTGCTGTTAGCTTTGAATTGTTTGATTGTTAGCTGGTTTAGATTGATTAGAGTGTGTTGGAATCAAGTTGCTAGTAGTTTGTTCATCATTTGGTAGCAAGTTGGTGTTATTTGGTGGAATTGAAGAGTATTTGAGCTTGAATATAATGAAAATGTTCATGAATATGCTTGATATCTCTTGTGTTGCTTGGTTCTTGGATATGAGTAGCTAGATTTATTGTTGGTTGAAGTTGATGAATCTAGGTGTGTTGGGTATGGATTCAATTGTTAAATCAATGAGTTGAGAAGTTCCTCTTGTGATTCATGACTCAACAAGTGTTGGAATACAAATCCGATTTGTAGCTTCATCTTGTATGTGGATTCATGCTTGAATACACATACTTGATAGTTGATACAACTTAGTTTTGGATTCCACTAGTGTTCCTCATGAATCATACTTGAATTTGACATTAGAATCCATACATATCCTTGTAATATCATTTGGGTGTTGGATTCATGCACAACACTCCTAGATGATTCAACTAAGACCAACTCTTCTCTCAAATTCTACAAACTCTTCTCAAATTTTGGATTCCCTTTTAAAGTAGTTGCTTAGTTTCTTGGAATTGTTCAACAAATACCCTTGCTCCATCAAGTTTGCTTGGTGGATTTTGAAGCTTGGCTAGCTATAAAGCCTTTGGGAAACTTGGTTTTGTTAGTTTAGTTAGTCGCTTAGTAAGTTTACTAGTTAGCTTAGAGTGTTTAATCTCCTTCCCAATCCTTGTGGAAATCGACCCCGTTCTTACTCGGGTACTACTTTAGAACGATATTCCTATACTTGGGAATTATCGATTCAACATACTTCATGGTTACCCTTATGTCCTTAAGCCTCATCATTTTATAACTGTCAGTGAAATAGGAGCTCGGACCATGAATGTAGCTTAGCCTAGCGTAGCCTCTTATTTTTGTCGGCACACATGAAGAGGTAGGTTGTTCTTATAGTAAAGTTAAGCTTTCTATACTAAATATGGAGAATTAGTTGTTGTCGAATTTAGTTGCGATTCACACCTTTTGTTTAACTTTTTCATTACTCCAGGAGCACCGGTCTTATGTGGATTGCAATTGCCTGATCTAACAAAAAGAAAGTAATTTTTGTTTTATGTTTTAAGATAGAGTCTAGATTTGCATTTGAATCATCTTGCTGCATTAGTAGTGTCTAGAGTCATGTTGAGTCATTTGAGTCTTGTTGGCTAGTAGACATTTAGATGCAGTAGATGAGACTTTGCTCGTGACGCGCAAATGGCAAGTGTGGGGGTATTTGATAACTCCTTAATAAGAGTTATCCTACGTACACTTTACATTATTAATTCTGTGTGTTTCGGTGCAAAGTGATGAATTTCGGGCTTATTTGAAGAGAAAATGCTTTTTAGGATGTTTTATAGCTTAAACGTATAATCCGGGCGTTTCTTGAATAGTTTTACTTACGGTTAGCATGATTTTGTCACATGTGACATTCACGGCAGTGTTCGTGTTGTGATTTACAGGAACATTGCATGAGGAGAGCAACTGGAGAGAAGAAACGAACTTTGACAGTTAAGAGGAAGCAAGAGAAGCAAAGTTAGAGGAGCAAAAGTGACCAACCATCACTATTTTGATGATATCTCGAGTTATAAAAATCTGCTATAGTGCGACCTATGTAAAATAAAAGTAGACTCAAATACCTTTCCGACAGTAGGTCACGGAGCTCAATCAAAGGCCGAACGAGAAAGTTATGGTCCGCCAAAGACGACGCAAAAATGAAGAAAAGTTAGAAAAGTTCACTAGACCAGTTTGCACTCTTCTGGCTGTATCTGGAGTTACATATGAAATTTTGGATCAAGGCCTATTTCATTGGAAAATAGACATCCGTGGCTTTCCAAATATATAAGATACGCCTGAAAAGAAGTCAAGATGAAGGAGAAAAGGCCCGCACAAGATCAGCTTAACAATTCTGCCCGAGAATTGTAAACTGGAGGGGCTGAATTGCAAGTTCGGCCAAAATACTTAAATAAATAGTGCCCAGGCCATATATGACGATTTTTAGGACCTATAACGCAGGTTAGGCTGCTGAAACACAGGAGAACACGTTAAAGGAAGGCTTGGAGCTTGGAGTTCGTCGTAAGAGCGAGGATTCCATCGTTTGATCTCTCTTCTCGATCTTTTTCATTGTTTTTGATCATGATCAACGTAAACTTGTCATTATTAATCATGTATTGCATTAGCTAAGTTTATTATTGGGATTTCTCAATGGTAGCTAGGGTTTGGAGCTGTTTTGTCGAATTATGAATTTGATTCACGTTTTGATTAAACTTAATTGATGATGTGCTAGTTTGCTATGTTTAATTCATGCTCTTAATTTATCTTTTTGTTGTTTGGCCATCAATATGAAGATTATAGGTGATACGTTAGTGAAAGCAACGAATTGCCCGGATAATTGAATTAAGCACGTAGTCACGTGTTAGAGAAATCAACCACAGACTGTTAACGTTGAGTAGAATTAGATGATCGTCATTATGTTTTAGGGATAATTAGAACTTGGTAACTCGGTTGTAACATGACCTAGGCATAGAAATCTAGCTTGGTAACTCGTTAGCATTATTGCTCGTTTGGAAAATCAAATCATCATCTGTGTTTCAGAACGTAATTCGTTAACGGTGGATACCTAGTGAACCTAGAGAAAATCCTAGTACTTGTCCCTCGTATTAATCTCAATTTTAATAATTAGTTTGTTATGTCAATTCTTAGTTTAGTAAAACAATCTAATTACTTGCCACACGAAGTTTATCATCCTAGTTAATTCACAACAAGTCCACTGAGATTCGGCAACCCTATCTTCTAAATTTATTACTAGAGCGATGATCGTACACTTGAGGAGATCGTGTCACGTAGCCAGCATGACAATAAAAATCATTCGAGTGACCATAGGCCAAATGATACACATGTCATCTTATTTATATCCGCACAACTCTTTTCACTTTACTTTATTATGCATTAATAAACTTTTCAAAGAGAATACTTCAAGTAAAAATCAACTTCCAAGTAAATCACATAAAACATGAAACCCATTTTGAGACATATTCAATAAAACTCGTGTAGAAAAGAAAGAAGATAAGGCTCAACACTCACCTTGAATCACAGGCACACGCAAATTACTTCCAAGTAATACTCGGCGTAGCCTTCGTCAACGAAAACTTCTCCTATAAATTAATAATGCACTAATAAAATCACAATACGAAAAATAGATAAACAATCTTACATAACTAGATAATGACCCTACTAGATTTGGTTTCAAGTCTCTAGACCACCCCTTAATTCATGCTCCAAATCACAACCTACACTTTGTTCCAAATCCCATAACCTAATATACACACAACCTAACATAACTTCACTAATTTATTACTCAAACTTCCCAAACTTATATTGACTCAAAAGTATTCTCATTAGATCCAAAACATCCTAAAAATAAGTCTAGCATTAAACGTATTTGAATTCCGCTTACCTGAACACAATTTACGCTCTATTTAAGCTTACTAGCCACAAATCTGCCAAATACAACACTTTTACTTCTGCTAATACCAAAATTCAGCTTTTATACATTATCTAAAACTTAATACATCTAGTTAATAATACCATATTTTATCTAACTTCAAAGTACAAAGATTACCCACGTCAAAACAAGTTATTACCCATATGTTAAATTCACCAAATCACCCAAAATAATTAGTTGAACATTCCCTATTAGACTATGATTTTGCCCATAACCTATGAATATAATGAGCACTAATAATTGATTATTGATCCTACGCCTTCATGAATGATGAGACTAATAATACAAATATGAAAATGGAAGTATTAAGACGAAGAATGGAAGTAGGATTTTGATTCACATACCAGTAACAACAACGTAACTGTGATCACAATGGTGTAACTGAAAATTAAACGTCACATATAATAAAATGGGGTAAAATCCCTTGATTGTGATCATCATAGAGAACGAGAATTCAAAGATTGAGATCAAGAGAACAGGAGAATGAGAGATAAGAAACTCATCAAAAAAAGAGAAAGAGAAAGAAAGGAGGTGGCACGAAGGCGGCAACGTCGGGCGCCGTCGGACCTGAGAACATGGGAGAGAGAGATTGGAAGAGAGTGAGAGAGAGTAGGGAACATGTAGGAAAAGAAGAATAGAAGAAAGAACGAAAAAGAAAAGGAAAAAGAATAAGAGTAGGAAAAAAAATTCAAGGGTTTTTAGAAAAATTCCATTGGAAACTAAACTGATTCAGTTCAGTCCAAACTAACTTTATACCACTTCTCCAAAAGTTTCCAACTTCTAGTTAATTGACAATAATTGCCCCAAAATATCTTAATTACTAATAACTCCCTCAGAAGATATAAAAATTCTCTTTCAACCCTATAATAAAAAACGGGGTATTGCATCATTCCCTCCTTACAGAGAGCTTGTCCTCGAAGCTTATACCAAAAGCTCCTCTCTACAGTCCTCCAAGTTAGAACAATGCTCCCATTACTTTTAATCACAAACTTTAAACTTAATTCACAGTACTAATGATACTAAGGATATCAACTATAAGATATGCAATTGAAAACATAAACGATACTCCTAATTGTAATGTGGTTTAGTGCAAGAAAACACGAAGGGTAACATCCTCTCCCCCTTGGAAGAGTGACGTACCCAGAACTCACTTAGGTCTTCAAACAGATGAGGACATTTTAAAACACCCCGAAACCTACGGCTCCTTGCTAGTGCAACCAAACAATAATCTAAAAGTGCATTTTTTAAATAAAAAGGAGAAAATCCTCCAACATCTTTTTGAAAGAAATAATAACATTGTTCAAATCTAAATTGTAATTCTCAAAATACTTCCTAGATAAATGAGAAATTTCCTACTTGCCTGATCCTAGCTTCCAACTTACGTGTGCGCATCCCCCACCTTATTCATAACCTGCAGATTTTCAAATAGCAACAGCCGATCGCAGTAAAAACAGAGTAAGCATATATCACAACATGTAAAACAGAATTGTCTAGCAAGAAAAGAATAAGCACTTTTAATCATACCTTTCGTTGAGGCGTAGCCTACGAGCCCCAACAGGCACGATGTAGACAGAGAGGTCACGATGCAATAAATATTAAAATTGGAGTTCTTCTTGGGATATCACAGTCCATCCCAATTCACCCCGGACGTTAGTAGATGGCCCAACGTTACCTCGTCCATACCATACTAATGAGACCTTCAGTGTCGACCTCCTATACAGTAGTGACCTACACATGCATAGGTAGTACTCACAGTTTCCACATCTTTAAATAAATGAATGGGTATGAACCCTAAGGAGGATCGTCCTCCGGCCGTAGCCTTCACAACATTTTCTGTACATCGTCCTAATTCCATTATCGTATATTCATCATTCTTCCAATATCTCACACGAGTATATAAGTTTGAATAACCACATGCTTTTCAAATCAGTTTCACAGTATTGAAATAACTCACACAAAACATCACATTTTGATAGGTGAAGGTGTTGTGCACATATACTTACTTGGATTGGAAGAGAGATCGTCACACCAAAGCAAACAACCTCCTAGTAATCGTAGTATGGATCCTCCACAAATTCACCGTCTAAGATCTCGGTGTCTACAATAATAAATATTTCCTAATTATCATTCAATTATCACGACATAGCGCGTACAAATCCTATATGCAATGCAAACAACCCCTTATTTAATTTTCCCAAATCGCTAAGATGAAAATCAAATTTTATTTAAGAACTAACGTTTATAAAACCATAATATAATTATATAAATAAGTAAAAATCCCCTCCTTCTCTTTTTTTTTTAGAAAAAAAATTAATTACTCTTTAATTAACAATTACTTAATAAAACTTTGTTAGAATATACATATGAAACATAAGTGTCTAGTAAAGAAATAAATTTTCATAAAAATACAACCCATACTCCCACAGTTTGATTAAACAACATTTAGGTACCCTTATAGTTTGGTAAAAGACCATTTTGAACCCCCCACATATACATACAACTACGGAAGCATCTTCGTCCCTCCAGATTTCAAAACTCAAAAAATTAACCCACTGCTTAACAGGAGCTACAACCCCCAAAATTAGTGAATAGAAACAAGAAGTGAACCTGAAAGAAAACAAAACAGGGGGTATTGGGGGTTTACCGTCAAATTGGACGGAAAGGGGGAAGTGGCCGAAGACGATGGAGACACCGTCGCTGCTTCTGTGCGTCGGACAGGGAGGAGAGGCAGAGGACGCACGGTGGTGGTCGCACGGTGAAGAAGACGGACGGCGCTAGGTCGCCGGACTGAACTGGGTTCGGTCGGACCTGGTTTTTCGGCCTGGTTTCGTCGGCTGGTTGCTCGGCTAAGAACTGAGAAGAGAGAGAGGGAGAGATCGAGAGAGAGAGAGAGGCTGTGTGTTGGTGTGAAAAACTTAATTTGCAGTGGGTTTATATAGGCCCGGATTGAAGAATCTGTCGAGAAGTGGGAGTCTGATTGGGGAAGGATTTCAGGTTGAACTGGGTTTGAAAATTGGGCGAGATTCGAAGATTGAGAGTGAGTAGAATTCGCCTTAAGAATTGGAATCGAATTGTGGTGTTTGGAGGCGGCATAAGGAGGTGGTGTTGGAGATGGAGTTGGCATTGGTGGAGAAATCGCCGGAGAACAAGTCTCCTGGTGAATGGGGAAGAAGAAAGAAAAAGTTATCCGGTGTGGTGCGTAGCACGAGTCATGCGGTGGCTAGTTACGTAAAATTTAATAAAACGTGACCTTTTGGACACGTTGAAAATGTTATACGACCCACAACTTTTTATAGCTAAAAACTTATCTAACTTTTATAACTTTTACAAAAATAATATATAAAAACAAAAAGTTCAATATTATTATTTTTCTTAACATATAACTCTCTCTCTATATATAAAATATATAACTCATTAAAAATAATAAAACTACTTTTATAATTCCTACTGACGCCCCAAAATATTCAATAATCTCCTAAAAATACCCCCAAAATTACGGGGTATTACAAATTTCTTCTTCATTTAATTATCGGCTTACCATGTTGCTTCTTTTGTTTGTTTATTCATCCATAAGACTTTCACAATTCGGCCGGAGTCATGCGGTAAGGTGCTTTGAGATCGGTGTCGTACCTGGTGTCAAGTCAACGGTTAACTCCATTTCCCTTTTTGGTGGCATACCTGGGATCTGATCTGGAAATTCTCTCACTATATGTATCTCTTTCAGTACATTCTCCTTCCTAGAGACATCTCGAATGTAGCACAAGTAGGCTGAATTCCCTTTTCTTCACTTGGTTTATAATGGTTAAGAGTGATACTAGTCTAATACATGGTTCTCTTGTGATTCCACGACATGTGACTTTTTCTCCTTTGGGTCCTCTTAAACAAATATTCAGATCATGAAGTCAATAACTGCACGATACTTTCCCAACCAATCCATTCCTATGATTCCGTCTATACCTCCAAGGTTAAACTTATTTAGGTAAGCTGGCATCTTACACAATGAGATTCTCACTTCTACTTCCTCGAATATGGTGTCACACACAGTCACTTGACATAATGGTTTTGCTATGGGTGTGGATATACTAACTGCCTTACTTAATTCCAATTTATCGGCAAATGATGACACTATGAACGAATACAATGAACCATAATCAATTAACACAGAAGCAGGTTGCTCATGAATAGAGAAAGTACTTGTAATGACTCCATGATTTGCTTTCGATTCGTCCCTTTTCATCACCACAATGCTCCCTGCATTAGCATTCTGTGTTTCAGTACCTCCAGTGCCATTTGTATTGTTGTTGTTGGTTCCATTCCCATCATTATTGTTCGTATTCCTGTTCTGAGCTTCATTGTTGCTTCCGGCATTGTAGTTCTGCTGTCGTCCATAAATGTTTCCACCATTGTTGTTGTAGTTGCGGTTGCTATAAATCCTATTTCCATTTCCAATCTTGATTGCCATTTTACTGTCGGTTTCCTTGGTAGTTATTCTGGTCTCGCCTCTGATTGTTTCCTCCTTGGTTTCCTTGTTGATTCCTAGCTGGCTGTGACAGACATTCGTACGCTCTATACCGCCTCTTACCACAGTTCCTACAAGTCACGAGATTTCCCGCACTCTCCTGGATGGTTCCGCGAAAATTTCTTGCAGAAGTAGCATCAAATTTGTTGATTTCCTTGGTTCCTTTGGTTACCACAATACTGTCTTTGATTATTCCCTCCATTGTTGGGTTTGAACTTCTTTTCGGTTTCATTACCCTTTGCCATTTGGTTACTATTACCCCCGACTCAATTTGCTTTTCACTTCCTGCGAATTTCTTCTTTGGTTGATTGAACTTGCTAGATATGTGCGGCTCGATCATAAGCCTCATGGAGAGTATCATAGGTTCTATTCAGAAAAGCTTTCTGTAACTGTAGGTGCATTCCAAAAATAATTTTGGAAACTTTGGAATCTTCACCCGACACTATATAGAAAGGAAGTAATGGTTTCTAAATACTACACCAAACTGATCAGGAACTTGGTTTGATTTGGAAGTAGAGTAGTATTTTGAGGAACTTGTGATCTTGTAAGTATTGTGCACATTTTGGTGGATTAGTAGAACTTGCGAATTAGGAAGTATTGTGTACATTTTGGTCTATAGTTGAACTTGTGTAAATGAAAGTGGTTTTGGAACATCAATTGTTGATAATTGATTATTATGGATTGTATAATTTGGCACTTATGTGCGTTTGAGTTTAGCAATTAATAGTAGCGATGAAAAGCTAGGGAGCGGTCACTGACCCCTAGGATACTTTCTAAAATTGTATGGATGATTAGAACTGCCCTATAAAGGGCTTGTTTCGGCATTTGCAAAAGATAGAAAACTGCAGCTGTTGACATGTTTTTACCGGCGGTTGGTCTTCTATTCCAACGGCGTAAAGTGCTGCTATAGACTGCCTACACAGTTGTTAGGAACCGCCGGTATAGAAGACACTATACCGGCGACGATAGGAACCGCTGCTATTGCACAGCTACCCCGACAGTTGCTCTATCTGCCGGCAAGAGCTATGCCGGCTGTTGTCTGCCGGTAGATTTTGGCTCTTCAGACGATTTTAGAACTGTCGGGGTAGGCTATGCCGGCGTTTTTTAGGATCTTTACTGGCGGTTATCGGACGCCGCTAAATCCCATTTTTCTTGTAGTGTATGTTGCCTGCGAATAGCGTCAATTCTATGAATTTCTTGAAATACTCAACGACAGAGGCCTGAGATTCATGAACTCATGGTATTTCTGATTCTTCACGTAAGTTGGATAGAATCGAGCCCCAAGAGCTGTTTGTAGTGACTCCCAAATTGAAATTGGGTTGGTTCAACAAAGTTTGTTCCGAACCCTTCCACCACAAATTTGCCTCACTCTTAAGGTAAAATACTGAGCAATTAACGTTGCGATCTTCAGGGCATTCGACGGTTTCAAGCACTTTGTCCATCTCGTTTATCCAGTCCTCAAGTTCTACCGGATCTTCGTAGTCCATGGAGCTTCCAGGTTTCATATAAGCTAATTTCTTTGCACAATTAGTGCCATTTTGGGCGCTATTCATAATTTTGTTCACCAGAGCACTGAAATGCTCCACATTATTGTTCTAATTGGCTATTTGTTGACGTCGAACTCTCCTGCTGAAGTATTTATTGGTCTATCAGTCATTTGCCCACACTATAACCTATTGCATTACTTCTAAAAAGAAACCAATTGTAACTAAATGTTATCATACAATTTGGCACATAATAAAACTGTGTAGGCAGTCTATAGCATACACGTCATAAAACTAGATGTTAACATACAATTTGGCACATAAGTCGGACCCTAAATTACAATTCGGACGGATTATTTTTGTCGAAACCCGTCCAAATGACGTAAGATGTGCCCATGCCCTGTTGTAGTCCGGGCTGGGCCCGTGCATGTTGCAGCCCTATGTCCACTAATGAAATGAATGTTGACGTTGTTGTGTACATCAGGCGTCTGTGCTGCGGTGCTTTGGGAGGAAAGAAAAATTCTTCCGCGAAAAGAGAGAAGGATATACACGGGAGATAGAGACACCGAATAAAAAAGAAGAAAAAAAAAAAAAAATCCAAAGCCCCTCTCCGCCACCGAGCACGCCGAACACCTCCTTGCGGTCTCCGCACTCCGGTGAGCTGCCTTTCTCTGGATGGCGTCTTGGTTCGCCGTGGATGTCTCATATGAACTGGGCTAAATTCTGTATTCCTCGAATCATTGAGGTCTCCGCACTTCCCCTAACTGGTAATTTCCTACCCTGATAGTGATTGTTTGGTTACTGAGAAAAATGCCCAAAAGAGAAAATGCCAACAAACGTGTGAATTTGGGAGATTAGTCACCTGATGGGCACCATTATATTTTGTGGTTACTGAAATAACAAGTTGAATCTGAATTGGTTATTTGGGTCCGTGTTGTTCTTGGATACAGTTTGACACTTAGGCTCTGTTTGGTTCGCAGTAAAACGTTTTACAAGGAAAACATTCTACGCGTAAAATGTGTTGTGTGAAAAAGTTTTCTCTGCAACTATTTTCTCGTGTTTGGTTTACCGTTTACACTTGCGAAAACAGTGGGCCGTGATGGCAGTGGCAGTGATGGGTGGCGGTGATGGGTCGTGGTGGAGGTAGGTGGTAGTGGTGGTTACGTTGGTGAGGTGTTAGTATGAGTTGTTGTGCTCCTTCACTCTCCGAAAATGGCTTGCGGATTTGAAATGTATTCGAGGGAAAACATTTTACAGAAAAATATTTTACCTCCAAGTCTCCAACCAAACAGCACCAAACACCAAAACAAGGGAAAACATTTTACAGGAAAATATTTTACCACCAACCAAACAGAGCCTTAATTGATCCATTTTTCTTCTCCATTACATGAAATCAGTACTAGTATCTTACCCATGAGAAAACCTGTTTCATTATTGTGTCATCTTACCATTAATGAGATAACCAGTTTCATTATTGTGTTTTGTTTTGTTTTTGGGATCAATAAAGTGTCTTATATTGCAGAACCTCTTCAGGAAGTTCTGGGAAGAAGATCACAGTTGTATAGCTTGGCTTGGTCTGCAGCCAGAGAAATCTGTAATTTATGTAAGCTTTGGAAGTGTGACAGTGATGACAAAGGAGCAGCCATTGGACTTTCGGTCCTTATGGGTTGCATTGGTTTTTAACTCTTAAAGGTTGGAATTCGACTTTGGAGATCATAGTTGCTGGAATACTAATTATAGGTTGGCCTTACTTTACTATGAAAAGAAATTACCCATTTTGCCTAAATTTTTGTATGACACAGATCAAAAGTGCGGGCATGTAACATGAAATGCTAACTATAATTAAATTCCTTTGCAACAAATAATCATCGCTGAATTGTTTTTGTACCTTACAAATTCAATCTAGAAGGTCAGAATAATATTTATATTTTAATGGCAAAAGTTCAAAACTGACGCCTAAGGTATAGGATAGAAATCAAAATGGTACCTTAAGTTTTAAAATAGTCTATTCTCACCCTTAAACATACCTTTTCTGTGCAATTCACTACCTGTATTACTTTCTGCCGTTAACTAGTGATGTTGACCAACTTAATACATGCCCCGTGTAGAAATCGTTCTAAAATTAATTTGCAATGTTATACATTTCAATGTAAAAAATAGTATAATTCAAATGTAGCCTTATACTCTAAACTCCAAACTTGTTATACCTACGCCCCAAACATAGCAGGTCCACACCCCATGGTCTCCTGTCCTCCAACGCCCCTACCTTCTTAACTGGAAATAGAGAGCTAGAGACATACATCCATATATCAACTACAACCAATGACCAAGATCGCAATTGGCACTCAAAATCTGATATTCACTTACACCCACAACCATCAGACACCTAACAGATTTAGTCCGTAAAATGAGCCTGCTGGCTTCTTCTTCAATTGAAAAATTAGAGTTTAGTAACTTTTACATTGAATGTACCATGATGAACCTAGAAACTGCAACAGATCCGATAAGATCTATGGGCTTCAATTCCATCGAGCAATTGGTTAAGCCCCTAAAATAACCCATTCAAAGTAAACAAATGGAAATAGAGATCAACACGTGACAACAGTGATCAGCTTTATTGCCTTCTTGGTGGATTTTGCTGGGCGGTGACAATATTTTTGGTTCGTTTCCTGCTTTTGTGGTGTCAATGGAATCTCTCAACCTACTTCTATGATGGTGGTGACTGAGAATATATCCACTTCAGGGTGTGAAAGGGTGTGGAGGTGAGATGGTTCACGGTGGTGGTTGTGGACGGAGTTGATGTGTTTCTGGTTTTGGAGGAATTTGTTTTGAGTCCATCCAAAAATTTAACTGAGTATGTAAGTGTTCCTTATATATTTTTACTCATTCTTCACATTTTTGGAATTCGATGGTTGGAAGTAATTGAAAATTAACAGATGTAGTAAATTGTTCGCATATAGTAAGTTTCGGGTATGAATTGACCATTTGAATGTGAGGTTGTACATGTGTTTCGATTATAGTAATCTATTAATTTATCAGATAAGTATACATTATGTCTAATTCTTTTGATGTGTTTATGAGAACTTATGAAAGAAATCGGCAACTCCCAGTCTTGTAATCACTACAAGAATGTTAAAAGCTAGTGAATCAAAGTGCAAAACACAATTATATGGTTCAAGTATAACAAGAAAAATAGAGATTTCCTTCTAAAAAAAGAATAAAAATAGAGAATACTAATAACATCAAGTCATTCTTAATAGTTCAAAACATCTGAATAATAGAGTTATGCTCACTATGTCATCCAATGAGTTGAACCCAGTTTAAATGGTCATCTCAGTTGCAAGTGGTACAACTGCTATTTAGAACATATATGTTACAATTCTAAAAAAAAAAAAACATGGGTAAAAGACAAAAGCCACCCGTCGAGTATGGGTTATATACAAAAACAACCCTACTGTTCGGGAATATACAAAAACCACCCCTGCCGAGACAAAAACCACCCCTGACAGTGGATGGACGTTAGACGAAAAGCACCCTTCTGTTACAATCACTTAGTATGTGGGTGCAATATGTCTTTTTTATGACCATTTTGCCCATGTATTTTTTGTTTATGTTCTTGATGTTCTCGGTGTTCTTGACCACCTATCTTGATGTTCTTGACCACCACCACCACCACCACCACCATACCGCCGCCACAACAACAGCAAAACAAACAAACAACAACAACAACAACAACAAATTTTTATCAAGAGGCTCAGATCTTGAATTGAAAAGAGGTACAAAAAATTCAACCTACCATGGTTGCAAAGTTAATTGCCCCGCCAAGAAAATAGCATTTTTCGACACCTAATTCAACCAATAAAATTCATCATCGCCAGAGAAAATCAGAAGACAAACAAATCAAAGCCATGATTCACTGTTAGAGCATCAAACAGAAGATGCAAACAAAACCCAGATGAACAAACACCTCTCATATGAAAAGAGAGGAAGAGGAGAGCATCTCCGCCACCAAACACAAACCAAATCGATGATGCAACTAAAAAGTGTCCATAAAAAAACATCAATCTCAACCCAAACGAAGGAGGAGATAACAGTAGAATCAGAGCACTATCGAGACAAATACTCGTTGAAAAACAGAGAACCAATCTCTGACCGAAACACCTCTCAGATGGAGCAGAAGAGTGTGGATCAGAACCAACAGGCGAAAACAAGAGTCAGTGGCGGTCTCAGGTGGCTGTGGATTTGGAAAGAGGCGAACCAGAGATATTAAGGGATTGATGGTGGTCTGGGTTTCTCTTCGGAAAGTCTCAGATCTGTTTACCGTGACTGGAGACGAACGATTCGGCCGTGGCTGCAACTACAGTGTCCGTAAACCTCCGAGTTGCCCCGCCAAGAAGCGGATTCGATCTCCATGCCTGAATCAATCTACTCGAGAAAAGTGCATCATCACAGCCTCATCCCGTTGTCTCTTGCTCTCAATCTCGACGGGCAACGACGAAATTAAGGTTGTCGCTGAAGACCCAGTTGGGGAAAGTAGATCCAGTTGGGGAAATCGTCGAGGAAGAGGAGATGCAGACGAGAAGATCTCGATTTGCAGGCGAGAGAGAGGGACGGAGCCTTCTTCCTCGACCAGGCGAGATCTCGATTAGCTGGTGGTGGTGCCAGAGCATTTCCCCGACACAGCAAGAAAGAGAACTGGGTCGGTGAAGAGAGGGACGGGGAAGGAAAGAGAGAGAGGTGGGGAAGGGGGAGGAGGCAGCTAGGGTTAGATAGTGAGGAAGAAGAAGGAATAAAAGTAATAATAGCGTGGCATTTTTTTCCAAAACGAGGGTAAATTTTTCTTTTAATCCTCCGTTAGTGTGCCATTAGCCACTAACTCTGACATGGGTGGTTTTTGTATATCCCCGAATAGTAGGGCTGTTTTTGTATATAACCCAAACACGAGGGGTGGTTTTAGTCGTTTACCCAAAAAAACATATATGTTACAAACTTAAAATTTTGGCTCTTTCACTCATATATTATTGGTTTTAAAAAGGAAAGTAACACCAGTTTCCTAAAAATTATGAACAAAGAGCTATTTACTAGTAATGCTCTCCAATTCGGCAATACCGCCTGCTAGTTGTTATGAAAGAGAAAGTTACTCTTAAGGTCTATGAATGGAAAGAGCCTGTTTCTATTAAACAAAGGATGAAATGGACCCTTTGAATGTCAAATTCCTCATAAGTTGTGTCTGACTCAGAGAACCCCGTTCATGCGCCAAAATAAACCGTTTGTGAATTGCCTGAATCAGAGAACTCACGTTCATAATGCCAAAATAGCCCTTTGTTTCGGAGTTATAGCTTTCTAAAATGAGTTCCAATGATTGCATCCAATGCATGTAAGTCAGAATCTGAAATGTGATATCAATATGCTTCCATAATGTCTAGCGGGATTACAACTCTTTCAAGGGAGAACACAATTAATACTTTAAACTTTAGAAAAAAACATACTCATGCTACAGCTACTAACTTATTTAGACTTTTAGGGTCATCATACATATATTTTCCCATCTAGAGCACCTACAACGTATCCTATTCAGAAACAGAAAGCCATCTTATTTGGGTTGCTTGTCAAATCAAATAAATAAAAAATAAAAAATAAACTAACTCATGAATATTCAACAAGGAGGCTCAAACTGCAAGGAAATATAAGGTTTTCTGGAAAAGAGTATGGGCACAGAGCCTGGGATTTTGCACGTGCCCATCTCACTATATGCATGGTCTGAAGATTGAAGAAACTAAATGACTAGTCCTCTAGAGAGGTTTTAGAAGTCAACTTTGCGAGACTTCAATATGAAAATTAGAGAAAAAAGTTGAGCGCTATTGAGTTTCAGAGCTCTTGCATAATAACCTATACCACATTTATTTATGGGTTTTTTTTATAAGTTATTGGTTACCATTTACATAATGGCTGAACGATTCAAGTGATTTAGCAGCCTCCACTACAGATTTATAGTTCCCTGATTCGATGGTATTGCTGCTGACGTTACACTGCCAGTGCATGTCATGATTGCGTCAGTGCGAACATGGTACTTTTACTGCTCCTATAACTACTGAAGGTGATTTGCGTACTTCTATTCTGGAGAGTAACTTGGATGGTCTAGTATTTACGGATACCAGTGTGTTGTTTGATTCAGCTGATAACACTCATCTTATGATCTAGCTACTGTGCATCAAGAGCTGCAAGTATAGTCAAGTCCTAAGTTTACAATATCTGTGTCTGAGAATTCAAGTCACGTAACGGAGACTCAAAATTGGTGCATACTACTGCATTGACATTGAGCTTATTAGCATAGTTTGGTTTCCAGTTTTAATAGCTACATTGAGTAGCTAGATTTTTCTGTCGTGTAAAGTCTTGAAAGGGCTGTACAGAAACCGAATGATGTTGAAAGAATTGGGTTCTGGTGTGATATGAAAGGCAGAGACACACCACCTTTGTTGGTTCATGGCATGTATGTAAGAGAATCTGATCATGAGTCTAGGTCGATTGATTATGTGTGAGTTTCAAGTTTCAACTTCCATATCTTTTTTTCGAGTAGTTTCGGAAGGAATGTTCAAGAATAGGGTTTAATCCAATAGTTTCTTCAATCCTTGTATAATCTTTGCGAACCCCTTGGTGAAACGTTTAGTTGATGCAGAGAATAAAGTGTTATCCTAATGAAGATAGAAGAAGGGAATGTGATTTCCTGATGAAGTGTTTGTGGTTTTGTACCAAGATTTCACAGGATGCAACTGCTCTTTTGGCTTTAGATGGTAAACGGAGAATTTGACCGTCATGGAGTCACCTTGTCTAGTGTGGGTAACCATGTAATGGGCTAATTTAATTGCTATGGCCTGTGACCTGTGGGTATTATCTAGAGTAAGGGTATAGTCAAACAGATGTCCTTTAATTAAGCTATGCAACTTCTTGTAACTTGTTTTTAAATATTTCAGTTTGGTGTTTGGATATTAGATACTCCCTCCGTCCTGCAAAGAGAGTCCTTATTTTTATTTTGATCTGTCCCAAAATGGTTGTCCACTTACATTTTCAAGGTTACAAATATAATGAAATACCAATACTAGCCATTCATATTCAATGTACCTAGTCTTGGAGAAAACAAAATTAGGTATAACAGCTGAAATAGCATGTCAAAACTTGTAGTGGGATGCATTAATTACATGTCTTCAAAAGAAGTTGTTAAAAAATGGATTGTCGTTGCGGGACGGAGGGAGTTCTTAAATCCTGCGTAAATAAATAGTTGTTATTGATGTATGCATGCATGCCGTGTATCTAGATTTACATTACCATAAATCTATATGGGAAAGGATGACTACCTCGAAATGGTGAGTTAACTGTAAGCTTGAAGTTGTTGCAAGATCAATTAATTGATGATTTGTCCTTTCTTGCATCTATTCTCAGATGTGAGGTGTAGAGTCTCCGACATATTTAAGGTTACCTTTGGGATGTTATTGCTGGGGAAGCTCTCACTTTGAAAGCGATAAGATCTTTGGGGAATTTTTAAAAATAACAACCCATCTTTAGTCACTAATACCTCTCAGTTTGTAAAATTTGAAAATCTCGAAGGAGTCCCCTTTAGAGTTAGACGGTGAGGACTTTAAACTCCACTTGGTTCAGTGACATTCTTTTACTCTTGACTAATGAATGGTTTTGGTCTTAGAAAGACCAGATTTTTTTATTTTTTTTTGATTGTTCTTTTTTCATTTTGTTCTTCTTTCTCATCTTTTTATTAACTAACCACCCGGGAAATGATTTTTTAAATTTTGAAGGGAAAGGGGAAGTTTTAACCCATGATAATGACTTTTTTCCTTTTCTTTCTTGAATTGGGGGTAGGTTATATTATAAATTATTGGGATAGCTTCAAACCCTTGTCACATAACGCGTAATATGCGTCCAACTTCTCTTGGAAACCTTATCGAAAGCTGATGTTCAGGCCGAGTTGCCAGTTCTTTTTTCGGTTGCCTCACATTAGAAATTTAGCGATTGACAAATCAAATTTGCGCAGACATTTAAATAAAAATTAAATTTTGAAGGGACGAAAAGTGAACAGTTGGTCATCTTCCTTATTTAAAATTTTCTATTGCATCCTGGCATTACCGTCCTAATCATTTTATGGTGAAATGGGTTTAGTGAAGCCAGCTTGATTAAAGAAAGAAATAGTATAATGCTTGTATGTTTGGTTGCGTGATAGAAATTTTAAAGCCTTTGGAATCTTGGAGTTAGAGTCTGTACTGTAAAAATCATCTGTCGGAAACTTGATATTTGAGGGAATATTGCCTGTCGGTGAAGAACCGAATTGTATGTGGGAGGAGATGACTGTGTATTAGAAGGGTAGCAATGAGTACTGTTGGGGAGTCAAAAGCCCTTGCAACGGAAAAAGAGTGTCACAAAGACAAGCTGACACTGAATTGGTTATATGGGTGTGTTTAGGTCCTGGGCACACTCTAGGCACTTATTTGATCAGTTTTTCTTCTTCATTACATCAATGATTGACTAGATTACCTGTAACCTGTTTGATTATTGTATTTAGTTTTTCAGATACAAAAATTCTAAATATTGTGATATTATGGTTTGCAAATGTGTAGGAACAAGTGATCATGGACTAGACTCAACTGTGATACTATCAGCCGTCATCACTTGCTGGCCTTCTTTAGGGTTAGCCATCCAGCTGACCCGGGTTTCCAAACCATCAGTACTGGGACCAGTGTAAGCACATGAGCAAAGACACTCATGCTCAACACATTTGAAGACAGAGAAGGACCACTCCTCTTTTCCGTTGTATAGACTAGTTAATTGTGGGAAGCGGTTCTTATGGGTTATCCGACCCTATTCCATAAATGAAATCCCGTTACAGCTTAAACTGGGTGCAATGTACAGAGGTTACACGGTTTGTTGGGCACCACAGGAAGAGGTCCTAGCTCGGATTTCACTCATAGCAGTTGGAATTCAACTTTGGAGAGCATAGTTGCTGGAATGCCAATGAGAGTTGGCCTTACTTTGCTGGCCATGTGATTAACAGTAGGTTTGTCAAACTTTTGCCCTTAGAGTTTCAGCAACTGCTTCTTTGATATCACAGATCTAGAAGAACCCAAATCCTGACCTTACTTTTTCCAAACTGAACCATATCTGAATGTGAGGATAGTTGGTGACTTCCCAGTCAACTCATTCATTCAGCCAACTTGTTCGAGGTATGGGGTTTATGGCACTGTTAAAATATTAATTCTGTTACTGTTGAATCAACTGAGTGGACATTTCTTTGTGGTGATGTCAAATGCATTTTTGTTTCTGTTTGATTGACATTATATTGATTGCTGTACGGAAGTGAATGAAGCGTTGTTAAGAGGTCTCATTTGTGAGATGTATACAGTCTGTGAGAGTGATCTATTAATATGTTAGAAGTGCAGGGACTCTCATCAATCTTCTTCACCCAGCTCTTCATCATCTGCTTCTATTTTCTGCTCCCGTCTCTGTCTATAACTACAGCATCACCATCACATGGTAACTAGACTCAAAAGTAGTATTGTGAAGCCAAGACACATTACCTCCTTTTCTTTTAGAACCTTCTAGCCACAAAGCCAACAGAACAAGAAGCAGTTGCAGAAACAAAAGCCAATTCACTATGGTACAAGGTTATGCGTTAGGAATTTCAGGCTCTTCAAAGTCAACTCACCTAGACTCTTTCTCCACCACCAGCTGACAGGAATGTGATTGACTACAAATGGGTATTCAAGCTTAAGAAGATCCCGATGGTTCAATCAAGATACAGGGCTAGGCTTGTGGCAAAATGATCCAACCAAGAGGAGGATACATTCAGTCCAGTGGTTAAGCAGTAAACCACCAAGTTAGTTTTGACTTTGGCTTATCACTTTGACAGGAATCTACCACAATGCTTCACAATTTTTACTTAGTCGAGGGTTTCAGACTTCACCAACTGATAGTTCTCTTTTATAGATCAACTTACTCAAACTATTCTACTTGTCGATGTTAATGATTTGGTGCTTACTGAGAGTGACTCTTCAGAGATCAACTTATTCAGGCAATGCAGTCTCACTTTTCAACTAAAGATGCAGGAGAGCTTTCTTATTTTCTGGGCATGAAATACGCCAAGACAAGTACTGGCTTTACTCTTAGTCAGATGAAATATGCTACATAAATTCTTTCTAAGGGTGGTTTCCTTGAGTGCAATCCTGCACCTACATCAATGCCAACCAAAATGGCAGCCACTCCTGATCTTACTCCGCTACCTGAAATAGCCTTACCAGAATCTTAAGGTATCTCAAAGGCACATTGTATCTTGGTCCCACTTTCCACAAGATTTTATTTCAGCTTACAGCCTTCTCCGACGGTGATTGGGGAGAGGGGACGAGACTCTGGTTCTTGTGTTTTTCTGGGCTGCAACCTCATTTCTTGGGCCTGCAAGGCAACTTTCTCTAGATCATCCACTGAGGCAAAATTCAGAGTTCTTGCTCATACTGCATTTGATGTGTTGTGGCTTAAGATTCTATTGACAGAGTTGTAGATTCCGCTTGATTCTACACATGCATTGTATTGTGACAATGTAACATCTCTGAGTTTGGCTTCTAACCGTGTTCTTCGCAGCAGAAGAAAACACATGAAGTTAGATTGCTACTTTGTCAGAAATAGGGTGGCTTTTGGGGAGATGATAGTGAGTCATCTGTCAACTGAGTTACAGCTAACTGATCTACTAACCAAACCATTGTAGCAGCTGCTGTAGCTGTGTCACGACTAGGTTGTGGTGTCTCCTATTTCTTATTCTGTTTCAACTCCCTCTTTGGATCAAGCTGTAGGAGAGTCTTCTTCATACTCCCCTTCAGCTTGAGGGGGAATGTTAAGAGCCTCATATGTGAGATGTGTAAAGTCTATGAGACTGTTGATCTGTTAGTACGTTAAAAGTGCAGGAGCTAGTTAGCAATTATGCTAGCTAATTAATTCTGTTTCAACTCCCTATTTGTGCATAATGTTAGTAATAATTTAAGTACCACGTGGCTATGGATACTATTATATGTTAGGAAATTCATTAATGTATTCTCTAGTTCTTCATAGAAATGAGATCAAATCGACGACCTAGAACTCACTTGTAGTGCTTTGGATCAGACACCTCAGACTGCTAAAAAATTTCTCAGCCCCTGAAATCACCTGAATACACTTCAACAGACATGTTTAGTATCCAAATTGACGACCATCTGCATCTCAAAGTACCGAAACTATCATGAGAGTGCAGAAGCTGGGGACCGAAACTATCATGATCCCTTCTCGACTTTCCACCTTGAACTGCCTTTCTGAACATCCTACTAAGATTGTCCTGCCTTCCAGTACCTCTGGGGTCTGGTTCTATCGACCTTCAATATCAGCTGGGCTAAGAATTTCTCATTGTGCGGGGAGGGGTATGGCATTTGGCTCCTTTGGTTATCATGTTGCTCATTTGGAGGGTGCGAAATAGGATTATTATGTTTGAAAACTTTATTAGAGGTCTTGTTCTTCAGTCGCTCATGGAGCTGCGATTATGCATGCCGCTTGGTTCGACGATTTTACTGAGTGGGTGCACCCTAAACTAACACAGGATTTTACTGTGTTAGTTCCAAGTTCCCGCTTCGCCTTCGTATATTTTTTGTTTATAACCTCAAGGTATATTAATCGCTACCCAAAGGATCGAGAAAAGAGAAGCATCACATTGATTTATGTCGTAGGGTCCTAGCTATTAAATAGAAAAACCTCAATTTACTTGCTTGATCGATGTTTCACTTAAATAATAATGAGATCAGCAAGCTACTTTCGGAATACAATGCTCTGTGGGTTATGGGTCAACCGCCCTTATTAATTAAATCCTTCACGGATTCTCTTACAAGACCCTTATTTAAGGTAAGCACATCATCTATGAACTAAAATATCCAGATAGGAGTTTCAGCAATAGATTAGTCTGAGCTGCAGCTGCTGAACTCTTCCGTGTTATAATTCTCTTAGTGCTGAGCTCAGTTGAATTCTCAGATCAGGGGCGTTCTGTGAGGCACTCCTTTTCTTGGTCGCTTGCGCAGGCTCTTGTTTTGATGGATCATTACGAGCTTGAACTGGAGGTGCTGAGCTGTTCTGAGCTGTTTCTCTTCCTTGGAAATGCCTCAAGGCTCAACCTGCAAATTTAGAAATGAAATAATAAAACTGCATAATTATGCAAAGGATAATATAAAGGGTAAATTAATATACTCATTGTGTTCTTTTCATCATAACTTCCATGCAAAAGAGCAATAATCATTTTTGTTTGGGTCTGCTAACTTTCTCTTGCATACGTTACATGTCGCCGCGTCAGTGGTATGTGACCCTGAACGCCGAAGAGGATTCAGAGCTACAACTTTCTTTTTGTTACTCCTGTACAGCTGGAATGATAAAAATCTTACCTTAGATTTATTAGATCAAGTAGAAAGACCATTTCTCTACAGCAGTTAACTACAGTATATCCACAGGACATTTACTTTGGCACAACTCAACTCTGTAATAACTAGTGGGACAACTCGTACATTACTTACCCGGTACTTACTTACCAAACAAGTGTACCCGGTACTTACTTACCAAACAAACGCCACACTCTAATAACCAGTAGGAGAACTCTTTCTAAATGTAATTGTGCTAAGTACATCTTTCTCCTGGATATGTTTGTGACACATCAAGGAGGTGTTATCACCTACAACACCTCCTTGATGTTATCATTGAGCTTTATACATTGGCTGTTTAATGTATTGGTGATGAGTTTGTCTGCTGGCAAATGATTGTTCTTCTAGAAAAGAGTACCATAGCTGCGTGTTTTAGAATTCGAAGGTTCCATGAATGAAGTTATTGTCGGTTCTGCGAGAACTAATAGATGTGAAGTTGGTATATCGCAGATTAAGGGGCACGAAATAGTATGGAACAGTAATTATGTACTCTTAGGGTAGTTTCCTTATCATCGAATGTTTGTTAGATAACTGCATAAAATGAAAGTATATTCGATCGGCAGTCTTTATTAAAGTCTTCGCCTTGTTTAATTTGTTTTCTTGCATCATTTTTTTTATCTAGAAAATTAAACTCGCATAATAGCTAATATTTTAATTTTATCCATGGATTAAGTTGATGCTAAGGGGTTGGAGTTGGATAAACGGAAATTCCCTAAATTTGGTGTTAATTCGAAGAGATGTTGCAAGGGTGATAATTCAATTTTGTCTCTCTGGTGAATCTGAATCCAAGCAAATATGAGAAGGATCGCAACTCGTGAAAAGATTTGGAACACTCGAACAAGTTAGATGCCTAGACAGACAAACAAGAAACATCAACAAAGATCTTAGGTGACCCCGTCTTTAGCAAGACTGTCAGTTAGATAACACAGGGTACTCTACTTATACTAGCTTAGAAGTCTATAAATCTTAGGGAGATCCACATGTTTTGCCTCGTATCTGCATCGCGCCTATAACTATATTCTCTTGATTGCATAATTATTTCCACCCGAGGTCGGTTTAAAGGACTAGTCTTCTTTGCCTTCAAACACTCCCTTGTCTGTCTCACAGCTGTCTAGGTGCATTGGCTAATGTGGTAGTTCTAAATCTGGTTATGGCAGTGGCAGATAAGTTATGTAGTTTCATTGGTTTGGTGTACTTAGTTTCAGTGAAGAAGCTATTACAATAATATAACCGTAGATTTCCTGAAAGTGTGGAAGTCAGAACAGCAGCTTGATTTTTTACGAAGTTCTACTTGAACACCTGTCTTTTTTTTTTGATAAATACTTGAACACCTGTCTTATTGATTTTAGTAGTAATATATTTATGATAGCACGAGGTTGAGGTTACCTACTAGGTCTAGCTACACAGCATACTTCTGTTTTCTCCCTTAGCCCGGTGTGATATTTACTATCATCGCCTTCAATAATTAACTAGAGAAAGTCACCTGCTCTTCATGCAACGGTCACTACAAGGAATTGGTGTTTTAGGGACAAAATTTTAGACACAAATATATGATTTGTTGCAAAAAGTAACCATCTGGGAGGAAAACATTCGTTTGTCCCTAATAGTTTCACAAAAGGACTAAATTGTAAGACTGTACTTCACACTGCTGGGTCTAGATCATTTCGAAAAGTGCAATACAAAGAGGTACTAGTTATGTGCTTACAATTGTTAATTATATTTCCGGATGTATTAAATAAGTTAACTGCTGACCTCTTAGACATTATTGTAGAAGAGTAAGACTGGGGAAGATTTTGGACTTGTTCGTTTATACGAACGCACTCATTGGAGCAAGAATAAAAATGGTTGGGTCCATGATGATGCAGAGATAATATATGTAAGGGACTGTCTGTACATATTTTGCGATGCATGTTTCATAACTCGTGTGAAGAACTAATATATTTTACGTTATCTAATTGACCTTTGTAGAACAATCTGAAAGGTCGAGAAGATGAAGCTAAAACAGATGGAACTGGCCCTCTAACGGACGAGGAATTATCTATTAGTGTCCTGGGCTTCAAGTCAGGTTACTTGCGAGGATTGGGTCATGGTGCTAAGCCTAGCACGTCATTCTCTGGTAAAAGAAGTCGTGCACAACTTGAGAGAGATGTCCAAGAAGCTAGGAGAGAGGTTGAAGAACAGAGAAAGCTGAATGAGGAACTGGTTTCTAGACTTCAAAGTGTGGAGTCTAAGAGTATGGAGACAAATGCGAAGCTGGATTTGTTATTGGAGCAATTGGGCCGGGCAGGAATGCCAATGTCTTCATAGTGAGTTACTCGATCTCTATCTTTACTGAATTTTTAAATAGAATCTTAATACAGTTTCTGCGAATTTGTTTCCCTTTTAATGTTTTTGTTGATCGCATGCTTTAAAGACATGAATTAGTTTTGTTTTCTTGAACCAAGACTTGACTTGAATTTAATTGAATTGGAGCATTCCGAGGATAACCTGAACAGAGGTCTTTATGGCTATTTTTCATCCTCCAAAAATAGGTTTTGCCTGTTTATCATCATATTTCGAGGTTATATCTAGTTTACTTTATGGAATACGAGTATCAGAGGATAACCTGAACAGAGGTCTTTATGGCTACTACTATGTCCTTTAAAATAACTAGTTTTTGGATTTTAGTCCAATGAGCTTTTATTTTGTGCAAATGTCTAATAAATCGATATATCGAATCATATACTCTCTTCCTCTTCATTGAACTATTTGTTGGAATTGATATTCCTGATATTTGGTATCTCTTTGGATGTCGTCTTTTTTTTTTTTTTTTTTTTTTTTTTTTTTTTTTTTGTCTTGAGGTTCCTAAGCTTGCAGCTATTGTAAGATTTGAATCGGCTGGCTGAATGTGTATCGAGTATGACTGATTATGTGTCTGCTAACCTTATATTGATTCAACTATGTTAGCCGAACTCCAAAACTAAACTCGTTTTAAAAGCTCCCTCATTCCCTTTAATTTCCCAGTAACTCGCCCATGTGCATGTGGTCTTCTTTTTCCCCCATCATGTGCTGTTCTTGGCACCCACATTTATGTAAGATGCATTTATTTCTTTCTGGGAATGACTGGCATGTTTTGGTTGCTTAAATCTGGAGTTCATAAAACATGTCATTGACACAGACATGTGTTCTGTAGTTAGACTCGTTTGGATGACCCTGTTGATCAAAGATTTTGTGTTTTGACCCCTGATGTCTCCTGTTTTGTAAGGAAACAATGTTTCCTTATTGATAAATTGTTTAGTAGTATGAATCATGCTCAAATATGTGAATGGAAGTTTAAGGGTGAAAGTTTTTCATGCGGTTGCATCACTGTCACGCCATTGTAAATTTTCCTTTGTTCAGTTTTCGTTGGCAGCTCTTAATCATTGCCCTGATGTCTTAAGTGGTTACCTCGCTGTCTCTCAACTATTTTGATGATTTGACCATCCTAAGATCTAGGGCTTTAGCTACTGCTTCATCCCTTGATCAGAGAGATGTGCTCTGGGCCTGGGGATGAAGGAATCATCAGTAATTTAAGTATATATGAAGGGAAGGGGAACCAGATATCTTTGAATGTTCTCTTCGTCCGCATATCTGTCTGGTTTTTGTCAAATGGATCTTAGTCTTGTAAAAAGAGATAGAAAGACAAATGTTACCATTCACTACTGACAGTAAAGTAACAGAACTGGATAGCAAAAAATTGACTGTAGTTGGTTGTAGGAAAAAGCAGATGTCCTCTTTACATATTGGCATCGTTGCGTCTTCATGACTTGATTCTGGAAACACTGGACATGCAATTTCCATGAAATTTTATCAACATTGTGTTCAATATCTGTGAACTATAACTTTGAATGTCTGTTTCATTTTCTAGCATGCCTTTGCAAAATGTTTTGCTGACTCTTCCTGCACATCCTTGTCTTCTTCTTTCTAGGTTGAAGCAAAGTTGCCTGACAAGAAGAAATCCAAGGAAATGAAGAGTCGCCACAAGAAGTCAAAGCATCACAGAGTTCTCAGATCTTTAGTAAACAGAGTACAGAAGTCGAAGACTAAACAGAGTATGGCACTGCCAAACTTATGAAGGAGACTTGTTTGTTTCTTCCCGGCTTTTAGTTGTATAATCGAATGTAATGCACTGCCAAACTTATTTGCTTCGGATCATTTGAATTCAAACTCATTTGAATTTGTAATTAGATTGATACGATTATGGAAATTTGAAGTATGTAGCTTGATATGATATTGTTTTAAACTTTACATTTGTAGGAACCTTAATCGATAGCCTCTTGTTTGTAAATGTAGCTGTTAAAACTCCTTTTGAGCCACATAATTTCCTCCCTAAAAAGTAGGTTTTAGGGAGGAAATTTGTTATAGGGAGGAAAGTAAGTTGTAAAAAACTATTTCATGGACGAATTTTTTTGTTCCGAAAAGTACTTTTTAGGGAGAAATTTGTTATAGGGAGGAAAGTAAGTTGTAAAAAACTGTTTCATGGACAAATTTTTTTGTCCCAAAAGGTATTTTTTAGGGAGGAAGTATAGTTTTGGGGAGGAAATTAAGTTATAAAAAATTGTTTTTGAGGACAAATCTTTTTGTCCCAAAAGGTACTTTTTAGAGAGGACTTTTTTTTCGGGAGGAAACTAAGTTGTGTAAAAATTCCTTCAAGGACAAAATTTTCCTTGTTAAATGTACTTTTTAGGGAGGAAATTTGTTTAAATTTTGCAACAAAATATACGAATTCTTGCCAAAAGTGACGCCTTTTGAGACAATATCAAATTTTGTCCCAAAAACTTTCCCGGATGGACTTTTACCCACAAACTCCGCAACGAAGCATTTTTGTCTCAAATTACTTTTAGGGAGGAAAAAATGATATTTACCTACAAAAAATGTTTGTCCCTAAAACACCAATTCCTTGTAGTGGGTTACAGTCTACTGTACCACAGTCTTGCTCCCGAGGAAATTAATTTTACGAACTCATTTGGTCAGAAAGCTTGTAGGCTCATGATCACACAATGTGTGTTCTAATGTGTGTATTTACACGCATGTTCTAATTTTATCAGATATAGGGATTTTAGAGGACTTAAAGTTAATGAAGAAGTACCTGAATTTTGGAGCAATCCATATGTTTCTCGATTTCATCATAGGCTATAACAGCAGTAAAGGCAAGCCTGTAAAGTCTTAATACAATGTGCTCTTCGCGAGATCGAGCTTCCATGCATTGGTGACAAAGAGGCATGTCACTATCAATGCAATACCATTTCAATTTATTATCCGAAACTGTGTGGTCAGCGCAAGGACCAAAGAAGGTTCTTTTTAGAAAGCTATGTAACCACTCAGCCAGGCCTTTATTTTGCGCTCCACATACATCCTGAAAATAAGACCTTTTTATTCAATCATTAAAATACTAAGTTTTTAGATCAAACAAGTGTGTAAGCTTGTTTAATCACCCTTGTACTCTAGGTGGTTGTCCAGGTGCTACGACTTTGTCTTATAAGGACCATTTTCCAAAATTCTTCAGTTGATGTCATACTGACTTCAGCATACATTTTCGAGGAATGTAAATATATGTAAACGCTGTTGAAAACCTTACTCCCAGTTTGCTAGATCTAGTTATTTACTATTGTGAAAGTTTCTGCATGGCTTCTTAGGCTAAGCCTGGTTCAGCATTTATAACCTCTATGTATTTTATTACATGTTCCCCTTCCACCAAAAACAGAAACAGGAAATAAGAAATCTGGTTATACCTTCCTCTTAACTGTTTATGCCTATGACATATAATCTAATAATGGAAGTAGGCAACTATATAATATTGGAAATGTAATTTTCCCCTTCTGCTTCCTTGACATCCTTAATTGCTTCTCGTATTGATTGAATTGATAAAGCAATTGATGATACATATTCTTACTAGTGAAGAAAGTAATGGTATGGAGGAGATGGCTAAGTGTATTAGAAGGGAAGCAACAAGCACCTTGGGGGATGCTAAAGAAAGTGGACTACCATATACAGAAACGTGGTTGTGGAATAATACAAACATGTTTTTGTGATAATACTACAAAAAATGGATTAGAAGACTCATTTAAATATTTGGTATTTCTATCTTATAACAAACAAAATGTCAATTTGATTATTTTTGGGCCTTTGTGGTTAAAACTTACTACTCTTTATCAACCACCCCGTTGCTATCTGGAGCTGGAAACTGAACAGCGAAATAAATTTGGAGAATAAAGAATACTTATGAATGGGCTATTGATGCGCAAATTACGGACTATTCGCAAGTATACGAAATCAAGTAATACCGGGTGTATTTCAACTCGGGTTATCGATCCACAGGGACTGTCTCGGGTTTTCTCAAGTAATCAGTTTTGGTTGACAAAGTGTAAAAAAAACGAGGGAAAGGGGTTGTGTTTGTTGTTACGGAACTACGTAAAACTAAAAACGCAAGAACGTAGATATATTTTTTGTGACGTTTTCTGGAATAAACTTGCTTTTTGTACTCTAGGGTTGATGGAACTAGGTTCCAGGATCCCCTCGGGTTTCTACAGATTTTACGTTTTTCGGTTTGATATGAAAACACTCAGCAGTCTCGTTATCTGTGCAACGTACCGGTTGTGCAGTGACCTTTCAGATTCCACACGTAATCCCGATCCTACAGACGTTCGGATTCCTGTTAAGCTGCCTAAGTCTGCAGTCTCGTTCTAAGCCTGTTAGGGTTTCTAACCTGTCCTAATGGCCCGGGTCCAGTGCCTAAGTCTGCAGTCTCGGTCTCACATTTTTCTATGCTAGCCCTATCTCCCTTTCTCTGGTCGGTCCATCAGGGTAAGGTACTAAATTCTGTCTTTTCTTCCTAACCCTAACCTGACGTTTTCACCTACAGGCTCGGGTCTATAGCAATTCTGGTTCGCGACTCCGATCATGCATATACGATAACTGTCAAAGACAGAATAAAAGATAAAGCTGCTGAATTTAAGATAACAATCATGAATCCATAATTAAACGTCTATAATAAAATCTGGATACGAAACCCTAGGTTCACCGAGAACCTAGGTAAAAGGTTTAGCTACTAAGTGACATAATTAAATAACAATGTTTCTGAATAAGAGAGATAGTGAAATCAAACGCGTGCTGGAGATTCTGAATTCCTGCTTCCGTGCTCACCGAGAGTGCTCTGCGATCTCCTTCAGTAAGTTGTTGTGTCCTGTGATGAGCACTGGACGAGTCTTTATATAGTGCTGGAGGCGTTTCTGGAAACTGCCGAAATTACGAAACTGCCACTGGGCCGAAACCGCCTCGGGAAACGGGCCGTCTGCCACCGCCTCGGGAAACGAGCCAACTGCGCAAGATAGCTGCGTAGCTACCTGCGTAGGTAACTGCCTCCTCGGTTTGCGCGCCAAACTCCTCGGGATGTCTCGGGATGACTGTTGAGCTTCTCGGAGCGTGTTTCGTCCGTCTCGGGATGCGTGCCAAACTGCTCGGGATGTCTCGGGATGACTGCTGAGCTTCTCGGAGCGTGTTTCGTCCGTCTCGGGATGCATGCCAAACTGCTCGGGATGCGTCGGGATGCGTGCCAATCTTCTCGACTTGCATGCTCGGCTTCTCAGCCTTCTTGGACCCTTCACCCGCATGCCTGCTTCATTTCCGGCTCCTGCACAAGTCGTGTCCCTGCATCAACGACACGAAACAAAACTCGTGATCATATCTCGATATGCGTGAAATAAAGCAGTTTATGCGTCTAGGAGATAAAAACAGCAAACCGTAAATTCCCGAGTCAAACGGGGCAGAAATCGACAAAAACGCTCATTTAGGACGAAAATACCCCTCAAATTGGGTTAACCGATAACTCCTAGTGAGGAGCTATCAAACTACCCCCGCACTAACCTTTGCTCGTCCCGAGCAAACATCCTGAATACTGCCCTGAAATGCATACATATCTGTCTTGCAAATACCCTCTGCAAGTTCGAACCAAGACCTTTTCCCTTCCATCAGTTTGCATACTCTTTCTACCCGTCCATATAAACCAGACGACTCGATCAGAAACTGACTCAGAGAGAATATACACAGACTCAATACACACGACTCAAAAGTACTAAACAATTTATTTTTGGTGAGATTGGGCAATCTCAAAAACATAACCGAGTGTCCTCAAAACATCGCCCTTTTTCCAGAAAATACTTCCCTACAATCGATCGGTAAGTCTGAACAGATTTCTTTGGTGGATTTAAGCACTGGACCCGAGTACTATTACTTTTGCTATCAACCTGAGCGAATCCCTAATTAACCGACCATCCGAGCTATTTCCGAATCAAGGTTCTAAGTCTAACAGGTAGGATATATATATGTGTAAAGGTACGGCATGATCCTACTCGTTATGACGTTCTCACAATTTCCCCAAACTCACACCCCTCACCGAGTTCCCGAAAAACTGCCTGAAACACCAAAGTTCCTGCCATATCAATCTTCCTGTCCCCCGGTGTGTCTTCGCCGTTCTCGCGGCCACAAATGTGAAGCGGTGTAACTGTCTCGAAAATTGTGCTACTCACTCAGCTTTTTGACTCAATAACAAAAACAACATAAATAACTGAAAAAACTGCAAAACTATATCATTTTCTTCTTCTTTTTTTTTCTTTTTTTCTTTTTTTCTTTTTTCTGTTTTTTTTTTCTTTTTTTTAATACGACTCTATATACACATAAATACACGAATAACAATAAATAAACTGACTAAAGCTGAGTGAGTAAAAATAAACTGTCGTCGTGGGGTATGAAAGATGTCCTCATATGAATACCCCCACACTAATCCTGAAGCGCTGATCCTGTAGTCGGAATAATACTGTGCAGTCCCACCGAACCTCCTCATCACCAAAGATGTAAAAAACTGGCACAACCACCAATTAACCTCACAACCCCCCGGACCCCATTGTGTGCGGAATGATGTCTCGCACGCGACTAACTCCTCCTGTGGTCACTATGTAATGCAGTGATCCACCTCCGCAAATTAATGCACTATCGCCTCTCACTCACCCTGTCCTTCCCTCGAAAAACATGTCAATGTCAAAACTGTCCAAAACTGATATATCATGAAGTGCTCCCATCTGAAACTCTCCCCAACTCACTCCCTCCGTCATAACTCGTAGAATAGCCAACTAACGACTGATGAGGTCTCAAAGAAGGCTTCCTAGGCTATAGTGGCTGAGAATAAAAGGGGTAAATGGCTTCAAACGGGTTTACTAGTTGGACCTAGGGGTAAGAAACAGGACGTGAGGTCCCTTGATAGCCAGTCACTCCACCGAAAGATGCGATGACCGTGACGGCGCCCGTGGGCGGGTTGTCGACTACCTAGATGACGGCGGTGTGGCAACTAGTCGGATCCTTAGCTCAGATGATAACTACTTGCGGTTTCCAAGGGTCACTGGCTCTCACCTATCTACTATACCTCGGTGCAAGCTTTCTTTTCTGTCAAAGGATTTAACCTCGATTTCTTCCCAGTTTCTGTTCTCTTGATTGCCCGTTCTCAAATTTTCTGATTTTTAATTTTTTTGGATTTTCTGAAAATTTTCGATTTTTTTTTAGATATACACAATGCAAGGCCAGAAATTTGTGGTGGGTAGACTCAAAAATAAAAACGTGCTGACTCAATAAATAAACTCAAAACTGCAAATGAACATGAAAAAACGTGCAGACCTGGTTAATGCAGACACGACCACCACCCCCACACTAAAGAAGTGGCATGCCCTCATGGCACTCACTCGGACTCGTCTGGAACATAGGGCGGGTCTGACCCAGACTCGGAAGTACCGGACATGCTACTGACAGAACTGCTGGTAGATCGAAACCTTGCACTGCTAGGCTCAGTGGGTCTCGTGCAACGGGCCCCTCGGCGCGCTGGCGCTGGCGGCGTCTGGTATGACTGAGTGTCCTTGGGTGGGCAGTATGGCCCAGAGTCGGACCAATTGTCAGAATGTGCCGAGGCCGGAGCCGGGGCAACGTCATGGTGACTCGAATCCGCCTCATCAGACCAACTGGTATCGAACTCACTGGAGTAAGTCGATGGAAAGAATAACGGTAGCGGGACCTGTCGGCCCGCGCTCCGGGCTGCCTCTCTCTGCTCCTCTCGAAGCGCGGTCATCGCAGCCGCCTGATCCTTTCCCCTCTTGTCGTTGGTCCTCTGGTTGTGCTTTAGCAGTCTCCACATCTTACCAAACTTCTTCTTGCACATGTCCTTAATGGACGCTCTGCCAGACTTGGCCCTCTCATCAATCCGGGTAAGTTTCTGCTCAAAGGCAGTCCACGGAGGAATGGTAGTGTCAGAAGCTCGGGTCCACCGACTACGGTCAGGGGCAGCAGCCCGGGACAGTCTAGAAGGCTCGGGGGCATCGGCACGAAATGGCCTGCTACGCTCAGTGGCAGCTGCCCTCGATGGTCTGGGAGGCTCGGGAACCGCGGTCCGGGATGGCCGAGTAGGCCGGCTAGGCTCAGGCTCGGGAACAGGGATCCTGGTCGGGCGAGTGGGCCGGCTAGGCTCAGGCTCGACGGGCCCACTAGATTGACCGTGCTCATAAGTCGACCGAGATCGATGTAGTCGGGTCGGAAACTCTCTCATGACAGGACGCTCCTGTGTGGAACGCCTCGCCGGGATAGGGGTAGGATCTGGTGCCATGTACTCCTGGGTCGGCTGGTAACTAGAGAGCGGGGTGAGGTCATGGACAGGCCCCCCCCCCTCTGTCGAGCAGCGCGCCTTCTGGGCGCGGGGGCGGGGGGCGGTCCAATGTCAGGGTCCGAGTAAGGGGCCTGCCCATCCTCGTCCATCGGGTCATCACCCGGCTCATCCTCATCTAGGTCCACAAACGCATCGGCCGGCTCGGGTGCCCGTTGGTTTCCTATGGCCCGTCTACCTACTCGCCAGAATGGCCGGAAAGAGGAGGGGTCTAAATCTCTCTCACCCTCGATGACAATCTCGTTCTGGGCAGCCAATCGGGTAATCAGGCTGCAAAACCCAAAACCTCGCCGGCTATGCGTGGTGGCTCTCTCTCTAATGTTCGACCAGATCCGGGCCGCTATGTCGACCCGGCGTCGGGACATGAAGCAGTATACCAGAAGTACCACTTCGTAGGGCAGCTAAGTGATATGCTGAATCCCTACTACCCGGTTCACTCCAAACTCAAACCACCACCGGGCTGGCGGACTCAAAAACGTGCCATGTAACCTCCCGTTGGTCTCCCAGCGGGCCTCATCCGCCCCTTCACACAGAGTCCTCAAGAGCTCCTCTTGCGGAGGAGAGTCCTGAACAAGCATATCGTACGCACACCGACCCTCGAATTCGCCAGGTATACCATACGCCCAGCGGATTGCGAGGGGCGTCAGCCAAATAAACCCCCTACGACAGTATACCCAGTTCGGGTACAACTCTGTCTCCCCGAACTCCTGATAGATGAGGTTACAGAAAAATTCCCGAGTGAGCGCGGAACTAGCCCTCTCAGGGAAGTTCTCTAAGGCACAGCCAAAGAGATCGTGCCGTCTAGCATAATTTCTCATAGCTAACGGCATCCTCTCGTCATCTACCTCGAACCTATAGTCCGGTGTCAACCCCCTTTCTAAAGTCTCTAGATAGTGTAAATGGGCCTGGTAACTCACAAACCGGAAACTGTCAAAGTAGGTCTCGGTAATCTGCTCGTACGGGATGTCAATGGCAAAAGGCAAACGAAAATCAGACGCCGCGGGTCTCTCAAGCCAGTCCATAACAGCTAACGAAAGCAGAAAATTCTGAAATTAAATATATATATATATATATATATATATATATATATATATATTTTCAAAACGCAGAAAAACGCTGTCAAAATGCAGATACGCAGTCAAAACAGCTAAATACGCAGCTTAAACAGTCAATTATGCTACCCTATGCTAGTTTGCAGTTAACGGTCAATTACGTAAAAATTGTGTTAAATACGCAAGTAACAGTTAAAAATGCAGAAAAGCAGCTAAAAACGCAGTATACAGTCAAAAACAGCTAAGTACGCAGCATGCTAAACCCGGGTACGGGTTGGTACCGAAAACTGAAAAAATAGCGAAAGAAGAAGTTTTTGAACCTGAGCACTCGGAGCGAGTCAACGAGTGCAAAAACTGTCGCCGGAAAATTCGCCGAAAAATTTTTCTCGTCGGAGAAAATTTCTAACTTGGGCACCGTGTAGGCCTCGCCCTCCTCTTCGACGTTTCTTCTTTGTGTTTTCTCAAATTTCGACCCGAAGCCTACGAATCTGGAGCTTTTCTTCAAATTTTAACAAATTTGACTTGACCCCCACACCAATTCGGACACTGTTTTGCAGCTTCAACCACACCAAAATGATCCCGTTCTCACGAGGATCCCAAAAACGTGCTCGGTTTTTGATTTGGTGAAATTTGGACTTTTGAAGGTGGAGAGAAAATGAGGAAAGAGAGAGCTTGAAGGCTAACAATGGAGGAATTATGTCTGGATGAACCCGTCCATGAATTTGGGGGCAATAAGTGGCACTTTTTATAACTTGCAAAAACCTCCCCCAAAGTTCGGTAAAATGGCAATTTGACCCCCTAAGGTTTTGGAAGCTCCACTTGCTTCCCATGCTGCGTGGCTTGCTGGTTGGGCCGCGTATTTGGGCCGGCTGCGTGGCAAGGCCGCGTATTTGGCCCAGCTGCGTGGCTGGTCCACTTCATCTTTTACTTTTTTTTTTTTTTTTTTTTTTTTTTTTTTTTTTTTGCGTATTTGACTCCTGGGCCTGCGTAACTGGCCTTTTGGGCCAGTTTTTCTGCACTTCTTTGAATGCGTGTCGGACCTCTCGGTTTTGACCCGCACATTTTTATGCTTGCGTTTTTCTGCTTAAAATTTCCTGCACAAACTTGTCTACCCATTAACACACACTCATCTCGCCTCTCTCAAAATTCAGAATGTAAAATAAAAACTGTAATAAATAAATAATTTACGTAATCCGATGGGATGCCTCCCACCAAGCGCTTGTGATTTACGGTCGACGGCCCGACCCGGTTACCTCTCACGGGTCGTCAAAGTAGACGGGGTCCACTTTGGCGACTTCAACTGTCTCGAGATATGGCTTGATCCGGTTCCCGTTCACCCTGAAACTGGACTCGTCTTTTGGATTCTCCAGCTCAAATGCTCCCCATGCAAATATCTTCTTGATGATGAACAGTCCCGACCATCGAGACCTCAACTTGCCCGGAAAGAACCGCATCCTCGTGTTGTAGAGTAGCACTTTGTCGCCTTCGTTGAACTGCTTCGGCGTGATCCGCTGATCATGCCACTTTTTCGTCTTCTCTTTGTGGATTTTAGCGCTCTCGAATGCCGTTCTGCGGAATTCCTCTAATTCCAGCAGCGCCATTTTTCTCTTATCTCCCGCTAGATTCTGGTCCATGTTGAGCAGTTTGATGGCCCAGTATGCTTTGTGCTCCAACTCAACCGACAAGTGGCACGCTTTTGCAAACAGGAGCTGGTATGGCGACATTCCCAGCGGTGTCTTGAAAGCTGTCCTGTAGGCCCAGAGTGCATCGTCCAGTCTTAGGGACCAATCCTTCCGGCCGAGATTCACCGTCTTCTCGAGTATGCTCTTGATCTCTCTGTTCGAAACCTCGGCCTGCCCGTTCGTTTGAGGATGGTAAGGCAGTGACACCTTGTGAACCGACACACCGTACTGTTTCATAACTTTGGCAAAAAGTCGATTAATGAAGTGTGATCCCTCGTCACTGATCATCGCCCTGGGCGTCCCGAACCGAGTAAAAATGTTGCGTTTCAGAAAACGCTCAACCGTAGCTGCATCGTTTTTCTGACACGCAATCGCCTCGATCCACTTCGTCACATAATCCACTGCCAGCAGAATGCAAAGATTTCCCATCGAAGACGGGAACGGACCCATGAAGTCAATCCCCCATACGTCAAACGGCTCTACCTCCTGTCACACGGTCATCGGCATCTCGTCCCGGTGTGACGTGTTTCCTGTCCTCTGGCACCTATCACATCCCTGCACATAGTCGTGACAGTCTTTGAAGATTGTCGGCCAGAAAAAACCGGACTGCAGTATTTTATGCTCCGTGCGCGTTCCCCCAAAATGACCCCCACACTGTGCTGAGTGGCAGTGTTTGATCACGTTCCAGGCTTCGTGGGTCGGAATACACCTTCTCAGAATGTTGTCGCCCCCCTGCTTGAACAGATACGGGTCATCCCAGAAATACTGTCGGCACTCGGGAATAAACCGTTTCCGCTGAGACGGGGTAAGATCCTCGGGAAGCGTGCCAGTTACCAAGTAATTGGCTATGGCGTAATACCACGGTCTCCCGAGCTTAACTGCCATAATATGCTCGTCCGGGAAATTTTCCTGAATCGGGACTCGTTCCGGCTTGGTGTTTTCCAGTCTCGAAAGGTGGTCAGCAACTACGTTCTCGACTCCCTTCTTGTCTCGAATCTCCAAGTCAAATTCCTGCATCAGTAATACCCACCGCAACAGTCTCGGTTTCGCGTCCTTGTCCAGCAGATACTTCAGGGCGCTGTGATCAGTAAAAACGATCACTTTGGACCCGACCAAGTATGGCCGGAATTTGTCCAGGGCATAGACTACGGCCAGCAGTTCCTTCTCAGTCGTACCGTAATTCATCTGGGCGTCGTTCAACACCCTGCTGGCATAGTATATGACATGGTAGACTTTGTCTTTCCGCTGCCCCAAAACTGCACCGACTGCGTAGTCGCTGGCGTCACACATCAGCTCAAACGGCAGTGACCAGTCCGGTGTCGTGATTACCGGGGCTGTGGTCAGCTTCTCCTTCAGATGGTCAAAGGCATGCTGACACGCTCCGTCAAAATAAAAAGTCACGTCTTTCCCGAGTAGGGCGCAGAGCGGCTTCGTGATCTTGGAGAAATCCTTGATGAACCTTCGGTAAAATCCCGCATGCCCCAGAAAACTCTTGATCGCCTTCACGGTTGTTGGGTACGGAAGCTGCTTGATCACCTCGATCTTGGCCCGGTCCACCTCGAGTCCCTTACTGGAAATTTTGTGACCCAGCACGATACCCTCGGTGACCATAAAGTGACACTTTTCCCAGTTCAGAACTAGGTTCGCCTTCTTGCATCGGATCAGAACCTGGGATAAGTGACCGAGGCAGTCTTCAAAACTGTCCCCGAACAGTGAAAAATCGTCCATGAAGACCTCCAGATTTTTCTCGATCATGTTGGAGAATATGGCCATCATGCATCGCTGGAACGTAGCGGGTGCGTTACACAACCCGAACGGCATACGACGGAACACAAAAGTACCGTACGGGCAGGTAAACGTCGTTTTCTCTTGATCGTCCGGGGCGATGTAAATATGATTGTACCCCAAATAACCGTCCAGAAAACAGTAATAGGCGTGGTGCGCCAACCTGTCCAGCATCTGATCCATGAACGGTAAAGGGAAGTGATCCTTTAACGTTGCCTCATTCAACCTCCGGTAATCCATGCAAATCCGCCACCCCGTGACGATGCGTTGTGCAATCTGCTCCTGAGCCTCGTTCTGCACTACCGTGATACCCCCTTTCTTGGGCACGCACTGGACCGGGCTGATCCACGTGCTGTCCGAGATGGGGTAAATAATTCCTGCTTCCAACCACTTCATGACCTCCTTTTGCACCACATCGCTCATATTCGGATTCAGTCTCCGCTGGGGCTGAATCACCGGTTTTTTACCTTCTTCAATTCTGGTCTTGTGCATGCAATAGGAGGGGCTGATCCCCCTGATATCCGCAATCGTCCAGGCGATTGCTTCTTTGTGCTCTCGCAGTACCTCCAGCAGTTTCTGCTCCTGTTCCTGAGATAGATGAGACGAAACAATTACGGGCAGTGTATCGTTATCCCCAATGTACGCATACCTGGGATGACTCGGGAGCTGTTTAAGCTCCAGTGTAGGCGGATCCTTGAGTGACGGGATCAGGGCCAGTTTCTGCCCGTCGTCTCCGTCCAAGTGCAAAGTGGTCCAATGTTCCGTCTTCATGGCCTGCTCACACCGGGTCTTCTCCTTGTCTGGCGAGTACATGTTGTCGATTTCTTCCCACATCTTATCCATCTCGTCCTCATCCAGACCTTCGTCCACTACCTCAACGGCATAGATGTCCTCGTGATCATAGTAGTTAGGCAGTTGAAGATTTTTGAAAACATTGAATGTTACCTTGTCTTCATGAATCTGCATCGTCAATTCCCCGCTCTTGCAGTTAATCATAGCCTCTCCGGTGGCCAGGAACGGTCTGCCCAGAATGAGCGGTACCTCTCCTGCCACCATGTCCAGGATCACGAAATCTGCCGCAAAAATCAGTTCCCCAACTTTCACCAGAATATATTCTATGACCCCATATGCCTGTTTGACGGACCTGTCCGCCATCTGCAACATGATCCTGGTGGGTCTCGGTTCACCGATCTTCAAGCTTCTGAAAATTGTCAACGGCATCAGATTGATGCTGGCCCCTAGGTCACACAGGGCCTTTCCTGTATATGCGTTTCCCAGGGTTACCGGGATGACGAAGCCGCCAGGATCCTTCCTCTTCTTTGGTAACCCATTCTTCACACAATTGCTCACTTCTGCCGTCAGATTTATCGTCTCAAAATCGCTCATACGCTTCCTCCCGTACATGATATCTTTGAGAAACTTGGCATACGTGGGCATCTTTGCCAACGCCTCTGCAAAGGGTATGTTGATTTGGAGCTGTTTGAACATCTCGAGAAATCTGAGGTAGTCTTTGCTATCATCCCTCTTCCGTGTCTTCAAAGGATACGACACCTCTTTCGAGACGGGTACCGTTTTTGCTTCCTTCTCCGTCTGCACTGCATCCTTCTCAACCGAGCCCTTTGGCTGGGGGCGGTTGGCCGAGTTGCTTTCCCGGCCAAATACTTTGTGTTCGAATTCCTTCGACTTTTCTGCACGTGCATGGCTGGGGTACGGTGGATCCTGGAGTGCTATTTCACTTCGGGTGGTGATGGCATTGATCTGAGCACGTGGATTGTTGACGGTGGTAGAGGGTAAGTTTCCTGATGCTCTCTCGGCTTGCTGCTGTGCAAGTTGTCTGACTTGGACCTCCAGTGTCCGTAGTGCGGTTTTGGTCTGGTGCAGGTCGCCAGTCAAAGTGTTGACCGCTGTGTCAATTTTTGCATCGGACTGCGCAAACCTGGCATTCATGGCCTGCAACGTGGCGTCCAGTTTACTCATCTACTCCTCGAATCGCTGTGCTGTCAATACCGGATGGGCCGGCTGAACCGGGGCTGTTGTCTGATTGGCCAGCTGCACCGGTGGCTTGTGCTGGAACCCTGGTACGTACATCCCAGAATTAGGATTTCCGTACCGGAAACCGGGATGATCTCTCGTGCCCGGTCGGTACCGGCTCGGGTCCCACTGCTGCTGCTGGGCATAGTTAACATCCTCCTTCCTTAGATCTTCGATAGCCTCGTCTAGCTCTGGACCGTCTACCGCTGCAACCGTCTTCTTCTCAGAATATACTTTCTGCACTAAGTCCGTGACAACCTTGGTCAGGTTGTCGATACGATCATCTGCAACCGGCTCGGCCATGGCGGTGAGTCTGCGCTCGTCAAACAGGCGGGTATCCTATTTGGCTAATTGCTTCATCAATTCATAGGCTCCGTCCTTGTCCACATGGTACAGAAAGTTGCCACCGGCTTCTTTGTCAATTCTGTCAGCGTTGTCCCTGTCGAGGGCATGGTAGAAAACCTGCAGAATTTTTGCGTCCCCGAAACCGTGATTCGGGCACTTCTTCACCAGTCGCATCAATCTCTCCCATGCCTCCACTACCGTTTCACCCATCTTCTAACTAAACGACAAGATCTCGCTCTGCAGTTTAATCACTCGGGAGGCGGGGAAGAACTTGGCCAGAAAATCCGAAATGCACCCTTCCCAGGTTGTGATGGATTTGGGCGGTCGGCTTTCGAGCCAGTCCTTGGCGGCCCCGTACAGGCAGTACGGAAACAGGATCAGTTTAAGTGTATCGGCCTCGACCCCTCGGTACTTGACTTTGTTGCAGTAATCATCGAACTTCCCGATGAACTCGTTCGGATCTTCATCGGCTTTTCCATGGAAGGGACAGTGCGTCTGTGCCGTCTGGATGGTGGAGGATTTTAGGTCAAAGTGCTCCGCCGTAATCGGAGGCACTACTATGGCTGGTTCGTGTCCTCCGGACGGGACCTCGAAATTTTCCACCAAAGCTTTTCCAGATCGGTTGTACGTCCTCTGATGGAGCAAGGATTTGAAGCCTGCTGCGACTAGCTCTTCAATGTACCGAGCCATCTCGGCTGGGGTACGTGTCTCAGGTTCAGCCTCTTGGCCAGTGACTGCCGGGGTAGCAGGATTGCCCGTGTGAGCCATTCTGCTTTCTTGGTGTCTGCGGTTCTGCTCTGTAAACAGCTTTTCTGGGTTGTCGAGCGGTGTGACCAAATCGCGAGGCAATCTGGGCATTCACTCAAGGTTCCTGAGAAACGAGATTACGAACAGTTAGATAAGAGAAAAACGAAAAAGAAAAAATAAAACTCTGAAAACTAATTCTGACTACTAAATAAACCCTAAAAATAGTCCCCGACAACGGCGCCAAAAACTTGATGCGCAAATTACGGGCTATTCGCAAGTATATGAAATCAAGTAATACCGGGTGTATTTCAACTCGGGTTATCGATCCCACAGGGACTGTCTCGGGTTTACTCAAGTAATCAGTTTTGGTTGACAAAGTGTAAAAAAAAGAGGGAAAGGGGTTGTGTTTGTTGTTACGGAACTACGTAAAACTAAAAACGCAAGAACGTAGATATATTTTTTGTGACGTTTTCTGGAATAAACTTGCTTTTTGTACTCTAGGGTTGATGGAACTAGGTTCCAGGACCCCCTCGGGTTTCTACAGATTTTACGTTTTTCGGTTTGATATGAAAACACTCAGCAGTCTCGTTATCTGTGCAACGTACCGGTTGTGCAGTGACCTTCAGATTCCACACGTAATCCCGATCCTACAGACGTTCGGATTCCTGTTAAGCTGCCTAAGTCTGCAGTCTCGTTCTAAGCCTGTTAGGGTTTCTAACCTGTCCTAATGGCCCGGGTCAGATTCTCCAACAGTCGGTCTCACGTTTTTCTATGCTAGCCCTATCTCCCTTTCTCTGGTCGGTCCATCAGGGTAAGGTACTAAATTCTGTCTTTTCTTCCTAACCCTAACCTGACGTTTTCACCTACAGGCTCGGGTCTATAGCAATTCTGGTTCGCGACTCCGGTCATGCATATACAATAACGGTCAAAGACAGAATAACATATAATGCTGCTGAATTTAAGATAACAATCATGAATCCATAATCAAACGTCTATAATAAAATCTGGATACGAAACCCTAGGTTCGCCGAGAACCTAGGTAAAAGGTTTAGCTACTAAGTGACATAATTAAATAACAACGTTTCTGAATAAGAGAGATAGTGAAATCAAACGCGTGCTGTAGATTCTGAATTCCTGCTGCCGTGCTCACCGAGAGTGCTCTGCGATCTCCTTCAGTAAGTTGTTGTGTCCTGTGATGAGCACTGGACGAGTCTTTATATAGTGCTGGAGGCGTTTCTGGAAACTGCCGAAATTACGAAACTGCCACTGGGCCGAAACCGCCTCGGGAAACGGGCTGTCTGCCACCGCCTCAGGAAACGAGCCAACTGCGCAAGATAGCTGCGTAGCTACCTGCGTAGGTAGCTGCGTAGCTACCTGCGTAGGTAACTGCCTCCTCGGTTTGCGCGCCAAACTCTTCGGGATGTCTCGGGATGACTGTTGAGCTTCTCGGAGCGTGTTTCGTCCGTCTCGGGATGCCTGCCAAACTGCTCGGGATGTCTCGAGATGACTGCTGAGCTTCTCGGAGCGTGTTTCGTCCGTCTCGGGATGCATGCCAAACTACTCGGGATGCGTCGGGATGCGTGCCAATCTTCTTGACTTGCATGCTCGGCTTCTCAGCCTTCTTGGACCCTTCACCCGCATGCCTGCTTCATTTCCGGCTCCTACACAAGTCCTGTCCCTGCATCAACGACACGAAACAAAACCCGTGATCATATCTCGATATGCGTGAAATAAAGCAGTTTATGCGTCTAGGAGATAAAAACAGCAAACCGTAAATTCCCGAGTCAAACGGGGCAGAAATCGACTAAAACGCTCATTTAGGACGAAAATACCCCTCATATTGGGTTAACCGATAACTCCTAGTGAGGAGCTATCAGCTACAAATTTCTCAAACGAGAAGACTGAACCGTCATTCAATTATTTTTGCGCCTGGCATTCTCATTAGACAACAGAACTGTGAACCAGAAATGATCAAGATCCTCGTAGGAACAAGGGATACAACCTTTAATTAGTTAAACCACTCTATATACTTGTCACTTAGTTTCTTCCAATATGCAGTTAAGTTTTGTGCACAATTCTTTACGTAAAGCTCATGGCTTTTGTATCAGTCGATCTTATTGGATTTCTGTCGGACTGATGGACGAGTTGAAGGGTTTTTTTATTTTATTTTATTTTATTTTATTTTATTTTTTTTAAGATCTGCTAACTTTGCAGAGAAATGGAACCTGTTACTCCTGTTCCTTTTGCACATTTTCAAATGCTCCCGGTACAGTTACAGTATGGCTACGACTTATCTTGGCCGATGCAGGTTGAGAAGACTACTGTAAGTTTCATGATTTCAAAGAGCTTTGTCTCTCGATCTTTTACTGATCTATCTTGAGTTATGAATGATGCGATAGATAATCTAATTTTGACAATAAAAGATGGACATGCTAAAGCTTCTAACACAATACCAATAACAGTTTATACGAAAATATTGTGCATATATACCTGAATCGGCATGGTTGATCTCATTATGCTTTATTGAAGTTGGCAACCTTATTTTCCTCTACATTTTAGAGCTGCGACGGAGGAACGGATGCTATTTTTCAGAAAATAGTGTGAGTGGATTATGAGGAACTATGATAGAGGCATGGTTTGCAAGAATAATTTTCTAGTAGTTTATGAAAAAAGGAAATTAAATCATTTTGGAACAATCAAATTAACACGTGTGTAGTATGTTTAAATAGCTTTCGTGTAATGGACATACGTATCAATTACAAAAGTTACTGTGTACATATCCATCTTAGTCATCTACTTCTAATGAATATAATGAAAGTTTTTGGAGATAATTAATGAACAATTTAATTCTCAAGTTTGAATGGTTACATGCTTCCCAAATTTTATTCAGAGTGGGATACAAAGGGAATTTAATTCTCCACAATTCTTTTTATCTAATTGATGTTATGTTCCTCTATAAAACTAATGTATATATCAGGGAACTGATTACATTTTTTGAATTTTTAACGTACTATGCTGTAAATAATAGTTGTACTACTTTGCAACTGAAGATGACCACTTCCAATAAGTTCAATTCGTTTGATGACAGAGTCAGGACAATTTTAATTATTTATTTTATTATGTTTTGAATAGTAAAAGAATGAATTTATGTTGTTAGGATCCTTTATTTTTTATTGTTATATCAACTTGAACCATATAAACTCTACGTATTTTTCACTTTGATTCACTTGTTTTTACAGTCTCATAAACCTATCAAAAGAGTTGGACCTACTAATCTCAATGCATTAATAAAAGTATAATAAAAACAAATGTACTAACAATGTAATAAAATTCATATTATATTTAAATTATAAGTATAAAACAATGGTACGACGCACACTTATTAATACTTTTTTTTTTCTTTTTGAATGTTCGATGTCGGACTTCTCAACACGCTCGCTCATGTGTGGCATCATTTGGCCTACACGTGGATCTTTTTGTTTGCGGGTGGCGATATACTCGTTGGTTGTTAGACCATTCATGTGTGAGGGGAGTAGTCTAGTACACTTATTACTTCTTTTCCTCTTTCTTGAATGTCCGATGTGAGACTTCTCAACATTTATCATATTTTCGATTAGTGCAATTTTGATCATAATACGGTTAATAAATATAAATACTACTCTAAAATATTTTGAAAATTTTGATCATAATCCAATGTTAAGTTTCAACTCTTAGAATGCATTTAGTTTTTAATTTTTAATCTAGATTTTCCCAATATGATCAAACTCTGGAAATCGTGTCACCCCCGAAGCCCGAGTATTAACTGGCTCATTAATTATCCGCAAATAATTTCATTATATCCATTTTAAGTAGATGACCAATATGGAAATGTACGAGGGATGAACTCTACTTTCTAGAATTGAAACATATTTCCATCTATGAAAGGTACTAAAACATACATGTGTTACTTGATTGTTCCAAGTGAATTAATTACCTCACTCCCATCATCTACTAGGAAAGAACTCTTACAAACCTTGCGTTTGGCATCCGTTCCTCCATCACACCTCGAAAACAGAGAACAAAGAGTTGCCGATTTCACTAAAGCATAATGAGCTCAACCATGCCGACTCAGGTATATACAATATGCACATTATTTTCATATAACTGCTATAGGATATTTGTTGGAAGCTATAGCATGTCCGTCTTTTATCGTTACTTGCAGTCTTCTTAACCAGCATCGACCAAGATAGGTCATACCCAAGTTGGAACTGTACTTGCAGCATTTGAGAATGTGCAATGAGAACATGAATAACAGATTTGGCTTCACTGTAAAAATTGCAAATCTTAAAAAAGTTATCCTAGTCGTCCATCAGTCAAACATACACCCTACAAAATTAGCTGATAAAAAATTCATGAGTTCTACGTACGAAAATTTTGTACACAATTTAACTGCCAAGTGGAAAAAACTACTCGACAGAGATTGTTCAAATTAATTAAAGGTTGTGTCCACTTTGTTTTCTCTTTTTGGGGATCTTGGTCTTTTCAAATTGTCAATTCCAAGGAAAAATGAGAACGCCAGAAGCAAAGTAATAGAACCACCGTTCAGTTTTCTCAGTTGAGAATTTAGTAGACCATTTCATCTGTATTCTTAGTTCTCCAAATTTCATTCGATGATTTCGTTTCCACTTCCAGATGGCATCGGGGCAGTAAAAGTTATGAGTTCTAACCATAGAGGCCCAAATATAATGAAATTGACCTTTTGTATGTTATAAGATAGATATAACAAATACTTATAGAAGTCTTCTAATATTTTTTTGTAGTCTAATCACCAAAATATGTTTGTACTATTCCACAATGACTCTGTATATAGTGGTTCACTTTCGTCAGCGTCACCAAAGTGCTTGCTGATACCATTCTAATACACTTAGCCTATACGTCTATAGTACCATTACTTTCTTCACTAGTAATAAAATGTATCATCAAATATGTAATTTATCCACTCAACCTCAGAAGAAATTGAAGGGGTAATGGAAGCAGAAGGGGAAATTACATATTCAATAGGCAAAAAATCAATGTACTCCCTTAGCTATGACTTAGAAGTCAAATACAACCCCGAACTTGTATCTTGGTCATTTTCAACCCCAAACTATCATTCCATCATCAAAAGTGGCCATTATGTCAATTTAACCTCTACCAGTTCGATTTATGTATTTGACCCATTACCAATGTGCCCTTCCTCCGTCTCTCTCCTCCTTCAACACACTCCACCTCCCTCCTTCAAACCCTTTGGTCTGATCAAACAAGCTCTCTTCTTGCCAATGATGCAATAGCCAATAGCCAGTAGCCAAAAGCTGCCACAACCCTAACCAATAAGCAGTTATCTTTTTAATGTAAACTGAGAACCATGTACCTCTTCAACCACCATCAGCAAACCCTACATCTCTATATGGGAAGAAATTATGCCAATAAGGTTCTCAATATGGGAAGAAAACATGTCAAGCATGGTTTTTGATTGTTCTAAATTTCGTTCTCTGTTTTCCTTTCTTACCTAATTTTAATTTGTTAAACATTAAATAAATGGGCCGTGATTGTTTGATTTTGGATTGAGGAAGGTGGATGTGATGTTCGGTATGTGTCTATGATGGTGGTGAAAATGATTGTGGTAAAGGTGGTGGGTGGTCATTGTTTTCTCTCTTCGTTTAGTCTGACTGTTGTTTGCAGAGTGAGGTAGAGGAGGGAAACGAGGGAGACCCTTGTTTGTGTGATGGAGTGAGGGATAATCATTTGTGTAATGCAGTGAGGGAGAAAGATACATAGTATGAAGGAGAGCAGCTTAACACTAATTGTGGTGGCGATGGAGGTTGGTGTGGTAGTGGGAGGTTCAACTACAATAAGGGTCAGTTTGTCGTTCAATAAATGGGCATATACTTTTTTTATTGAAGTAAATTTCTCATGGCTGAAATGGACGGAAGGGTAAATTTTGTTGATGGAATAATGGTTTGGTGCTGAAAATGATCAAACTAGAAGTCCGGGGTTATCTTGGACTTGTAAGTGATAGTTTAAGAGAGTAAGCTGGTTTTTTGCCTTTTCAATATTATATAGTTGCCCACTTGCCTTATTAGATTTGTTGTCATGGGCATACATAGGTCAAAGGAAGGTATAACCAGGCTTCATATATGTGTCTTTTCTGTTCCCTGCGGGATGGGAGCATATAATATAATGCATAGAGGTTATAGATACTGAACCATGCTTAGCCTAAGTACTCTAACAATTGTCAATAGGCTTTATGGGATTTAAAAGACCTAGCAACCCTAAAATGAAGGAAACCAGATTTAAAATCACTTACTGGGTGCTCTGCTATTGTCTTACTATTATAAAGTTTTTACGAAAGTTTAAGAACTAACAGTCCTCGAAAGTGTATGCTAAAGTCAGTAGGACATCAACTGAAGAATTTTGGAAAATAGTCCTATTAAGACGAGCCATAGAACCTGGACAACCACCTGTGGCATGTTTGATTTCTTTCTTAGCTAGTGTAGGGATGGGATTAACTAGTCAATCCCCTTGTTTGGGAAGTACGGGTTTGGATTTCTAGGGGCCCGCCACTCACTCCTTGGTAATCCCTCAATCACTGCCTTATCTCATAACCCCCCCCCCCCCCCCCCCCCCCCCAAATAGCAAGGAGGCATGTGTGCTCTATGCCATGATTGTTGGAGATGGTTGAGGGCACATTGGTGATTTCCCCTGTTAAGTCCTTCTCCAATCCAATTTTCAACCATACACCATCTTATACTCCACTTAGTATTCACAATCCCTTCTCTAATAGTCCCTTCACTATTAGTCCCTTCTCCAATCCTCCACTTTTAAGCCAAAAAACAAACAAAGCCCTAGAGTATAAGGGCGATTAAACAAACTTACACACTTCTTTGATAGATAGCTTAGTATTTTAATGATTGAATAACAAGGTCTTATTTCCAGGATGCATGTGGAGAGCAAAGTAAAGGACTGCCAGAGTGGTTACATAGCTTTTTGAAAATAAGCTTCTTTCATCCTTGCGCTGACCACCCGATTTCTGATAATGATTTGAAATGGTATTGCATTGATTGCGACAAGCCTCTTTGTCGCCACTGCGTGGAAGCTGGATCGCATGAAAAACACACTGCCTTAAGACTTTACAAGCTTCGCTCTGCTGCTATAGCCCATGATGAAATCCAGAAACATATGGATTGCTCTAAAATTCAGGTACTTTTTCACTAATTTTAAGCCTTTTAAAATCCCAGTATTTTATAAAATTAGACCATGAGTGTAAAGTCACACATGCACGCGCATATTGTGTGATCGTGAGCCTACAAGCTTTATGATCAAATGAGTTATAAGTGAAGTTAATGTCATCCGTAGTTAAGACTCTGGTACAGTAGTATTACTCTAATCGGTTTCTATTGAGCCGGTGATTTTCTAAGTTAATTATTTAAGGTTTTGATAGTAAATATCACACAACTGTTGTAACACAAGACTTAAGAGAAAACAGAAGTATGCTGGGTAGGTAGACTGACCTAGTAGGTAACCATCCTGGCGTTACCATAAAGTTAAATAAATGTATTACTACTTCAATCAATAAGACGGGTGTCCAGGAATGACTTCATAAAAAGATCAAGGGGCTGTTATTACTTCAGCACTTCAAGAAAACCTATGGTTATATTACTGCAGTATCCTCTTCAATGAAACTAAGTACACAACCAATTAAACCACCATATTCGCCAATGCACCCAGACAGTTCTAACTCCCTTTTGTGAGGCACGTCATTTGATGTAAAATAAAACCTTATCTTTAGATATTTTCCGTCTAGTGGGGAGTCATATATCAGTGTATGAAAAGCGTGATACAGTCACAAGAAAATCTCTCGAAATGGGGGCTTAAAGATAATAACAAATATGTCTTGAACGAAGATAGCAAGGAAAGTATGATACTTATTATCTTATATTAATTTCAATACACAGCCATGGTGTGCCTTTTTTCACTATCAAATTAAGGTTCAAATTAAAGCACCCACGAGGAGCTGGAGTGAGATGAGCGATCTCGTAGAAAGGTATGCTGAAAAGTGTTCAAAAGATGTCTCCCCTGCAGTTTATGAGATGGGTGATAAGACAGGAACAAGTGAGTTTTGAAGGAAAAAAAGTGTAGTCCTGTAAATCCTCCCCAGGTAGGAATAAACATTCAATCAAGATAATAGCGTTACAGACGCCATGCAGATATAAGATGTATTAACCTCTAAGATAGTACAAGTAGCATACCCTTTGTGTAGAGATCATTTGTCAGGCGTCACTAACTGTCTTTGTTTGATGTTTCTAGCCATCTAACTTGTTTGAGTGTTTCAAATCTTTTCATCCGCTGCAATCCTTCTCATATTTCCTTTCCTTCTCATAGTCTCAACAGAGAGATAGGCTTCAATTATCACCCTTGCAAAATCCCTTCCTCCGACTCGAACCCTTCAGCGTCATCAACTCAACTATGGATAAAACGAAACATTAGCTATTATGCGAGTTTAATTTACTAGATCATTTTAAAAAAATGTGATGCAAACAATGAATTAAAAGAAGGCAAGGCAGAGACTTCCAAAAAGACTGCCGAAAAGATTTCTGTTGATCCTCCATTTGATGCAATTATCTAACAAACATATAATGATAAGTAAATTACTGTAAGAGTACAAAATTACAGTTCTATTCTATTTCGTGCCACTTAGTATGTGAAATACCAACTCCACAGGTATAAGTGCTCGCAGAACCGATACTAATTCCATTCATGGAACTTTCGAGTTCTAAACAGCAAATTATGTAGCTTTTTTCGAGAAGAACAATCATTTCCCATCATTCATGCTCACCACCCATACGTTACACGACCAAGGTCGATGATGACATCAAGGAGATGTAGCAAATGCATTTTGACTGGAGTTGGTGCTGTGGAAGGACAACACATTCCTTCTGCCCTGCCCATTGTTTGGTAGATAAGTGTTCAATATGTAATGTATGGGTTGTCCCACTGGTTACCAAAGTGCGACATTAGTTTGTTTGGCAGAGTAGTGTACGAGTTGTCCCATTGGTTATTACAGTGTTGATTTGTCCCAAGTAAATGTCCAGTGGATATACTGTAATTAATTGCTCTAGAGAAATGGTCTCTCTACTTATCTAATAAATCCACGGTTTTTTACGTTCCAGCTGTATAAGAGTAACAAGAAGAAAGTTGTAGATCTGAATCCTCGTCCGCATTCAGGGTCACAAACTACTGAGGAGGGGACATGTAATGTATGCAAGAGAAAGTTAGCACATCCAGACAAATATGATTATTGCTCTATTGCATGCAAGGTATGATTAAAAGAACACGATTAGTATATTCATAGTTTACCCTTTATAATATCGTTTGGAACATTATTCAGTTTTATTAGTTCCTTTCCAAATTATCAGGTTGATGCACTTTCAAGGAAGACAAACAACTCAGAACCTCCAGTTCAACCTCGTAATGATCCATCAAAACAGAGCCTGCGCAAGCGACCAAGAAAAGTAGTGCCCCGCAGAGCTCCCCTGTTCTGAGAATTCAACTGATCTCAGCACTCGGACAATTATATAGGGGAAGAGTTTATCTGCAGCTAAAAATAATCTATTCCTGAAACTCCTATATGGATCTTTTATTTCAAACATGATGTGCTTACCTTAAATAAGGATATCTAAAAAACAGTTTTTCGTGGACGATTTTAATTAATAAGGGCGGTTAACCCATAACTCACAGCACATTGTTTTCCGAAAGGACTATAGGTATCTTGTTTGTCCTATTTGCATCTCATGAGGTACTCGTGTCTGTCATCTCTCCATAGCCGTCATCTCCTTGATTTTCTAGAACATTCCCAGAACGTCACGATGTAAGGGCAAGAAATGTTGTGCTGGGACAGTGGTTGTGTAGGCATCACTGATATTGTTGTGGTCTGAATCCCAGTGCATGCTGACCTCTTGCTGTATTGCTCAGACTGAAGCTTCGGTGGTTTCTATTGTTAGGATGATAAACGTTCGTGTTTCAGTGTCTTTCGCAGTATACCCATCATATTGACATCTTCCCAAACCATCCCAACTTGCGGATTGTCATATTCTGCCTTTTGTTAACCTGATGATTTGGTCCATTCATCCCAAATGAACCTTGTCATTTCTTGCTTTGCAACTCTGTTCAACAATTTGATTTAATTAATTCTTCTCACTCACTCATATGAAATTGCCTTTATCTAGATCTTTTGCATTCTCAAGTAATGAAGTAGTAGTTTGTTGGACGTCTCTCCATTGTTTGGATTTTTCAACAAAATCTAGTCGAAGTGTTTTTAGGCTTCTCCTAAGCTCTCCATCATTTTTCATTTTTAGATTTGAACATCTCTATCACTTTTTTTTTAAAAGTGTTTTCTCTGTTCATACACTTTTCATCCTGCCTGAAAGATGAGATGCCCCAACGGACAGAGGTGAAGTCATTTAATCGGGGGAATCTGTTGTTGGGTGTTGACTATGTAACCAAGTGGGTGGAAACTCTGGTGTGTCCAAATAATGATATGTGACCGTTAAGCGTTCTTCAAGCGCAACATTTCTACTCAGTTTTGGACACGAAGAGTTATGATGAGTGATGATGGCACACACTTAATCAACCGTGTGTTTGTCACGGTACTCAAGCAACACGGGTGTCTCTAGCTTATCCCTCACCCCCCCCCCCCCCTAAAAATAAATAAATAATGGAATAGTATATGTTTCAAACAGAGAAATCAATTTAGAGAAGACTCTGAATTTGGGGCGCAGGGACAAGTTTGATGATGCTTTATGCGCAAACCAAACAAGTTTCAAAACACCGTTGAGAATATCCTCCTACAAGTTGGCATTTGGCAAAGCATCTCATCTCCCGGTGGAGCTAAAACACAATGCATATTGGGCTATCAAGCAACACAATATGGATCTCAAGTTAGCGGGAGAGAAGCAAAAGTCCTCTGTTCAATTCCTGCATGAAGCTTTTCCGGGAAAGCTTCATTTAAGATGGTCCGGTCAATTCTTCATTCAATAAGTCTCCTCATGGGGAGCAATGGAGCTCGAGAATTCCTAGAACAACATGATATTCTGAGTTAATAGGAGTCATGTGAAACCATATATGGGGGGGGGGGGGGGGGTGTAAGCGCAGAAGTTGAGTGGATCGATTCGTTCGATCTGATATTGTGAAGGTATCTTAATCGGACCATCACCTTAAATTACAAGCGCTTTTTGCCAGACGACCAAATGTAGGAGTAGAAGTAGTTATAATTTAGTATTAGATTTAACTACATTTTATCAATATAGTATGAGGGGTGAGAGAGCTAGTTACTGATGTTTATATTGAGTCTCGTCTCTCGTGCTGGACAAAGACTTCTGAGCAGGGGAGTGAGACAGAAAAGAGCAAAGAGTGAGAGAGAGAGAGAGAGGCGGAATTGCTTGCGGTGTCAGGTTAGCCTCGGGTCGATGACTAGCTGCTTCGGCCGCCGGCTGATGGCAGAGATCGAACGAGAGAGAAAGGGAGAGTGTTGACAGAGAATGGGAGAGTGAGTGATTGAGTGTTGGTGGGTTTATATAGGTGTGAGTGTGAGTATATGACGAGTTTGTTTGGAGGAGTTACGGAGGTGTAATGATGGTGGTGGTGGCTTTTGCTAGAGTTTAATGAAGAATTGGTTGAGCCCTAGTTTAAAATTGATTAGAGATGAGTTGGTGATTGAAGATGATCAATCATTGCGGTAAGTTTTTGTTCTTCCATTTTTTTCGCTTTTGGTATAGAGAGAGAGAGAGAGATTTTTTGGTGCTTTAGGAGCACAAAAAATGTGGCTAGGAAGGGAATATGGGTTGGGTGTTTTAGGTGCACCAATAAGTATGAGACTAGGATTTATTGGGTTACATGTTTTAGGGGTACCAATTTGTGTAGGAATATATTTTTAAAGTGTATAATATGTATACACGTGTTATTTGAGACGGGTAATGAATAAATCTTTAAATGTTTTAAGAATTACACAAAAGTGGGAATATGAATTATATTTAAATAATAAGGGAAAATAAAAATCATTTTTATATAAAGTAGATCTTAAGAAATTATTTTAAATAAGAGTAGAAATTGTATTTAAATAAAATAGCTAAAAAATAAGTAGGATTCATATTAAATTAAATAGCACGGGGATATGATTATAATTGGATAAAATGAAAAAAATTTGATTAATCTCGTTCAAATAAATTATTAGTGTCAAAATAACTTGTGTAAAATTGTGAAGTTACCAAAATAACCCTACCAAATTTTAGGGATATTCCTTAAATCAAGCTTCATCCGTGAAGCTCACAACAATCCGTCCAAACAAGAACCATATGTGATAATGCGATGTGTAATACTAATGCACGTGGAATGAATTCTAGTGAACATGAATTAGACGAATAAACTAGCAAATAAACAGGGTGTTCTATCATCTTTCTCTTAGAGGGAGTGATGTGACACCCTCATATTTCATCGGTGGAGAAATACGAGAATGCCACTCCGCACCGGAGATCGCTCCTGGACGCGGGAATAGTGGTAATAAAAAAACGAACACCAACATAATTACATGTATGTTACAAACTTATGATTATCTCAAACAAAATATTTTACAGTTACATACTATTACACATGGTGGAATTTAACTAAGAGTTCAGCTTATTAAAAACTACTATTAAACATTACATGATACCGTGATCCCTTTACGCCGAGCTCCCTTCTCCTAGACCTGCAGGGAATTGAAACAAATACCGCAATTTTTCCAAAATCAGCAAGAAATGCTGAGTAAACAAACACCCAAACATGTAAACAAATTATGGAGTATATTTTCATTTTCAGAGAAACAAAGAATATGTATCCACATTAAGAAAATAACGAAGCATGATCTGACATAGCAAAAGATACATAGTAGGACTTCGTGCTCAAAATAGGAGTTCATCAACTTTTCACTTTATAACACAACTTTTCACTAGCTATATTCTCAATCCTTCCTTTATATTTCAATACGGGAGTTATATTCTCAATCTTTCTTTGTCTCAATCATAAATATCCATTTCTTAAAATAAATTCATGTTATCATCTTGTTGATACGGGGAAGATCTATTATTTCCTTTCATTTCATTTCCTTTCACTAGCTACCACAACTATAAGTGTCGACACCCCCTTATGACTCCTCGTGGCTAGAACGGTAAGTACATGGAGCAATCCGGGGCTAAGTGCGGTCGAGTTAAATATATAGGTATCAAATTATTGTTCCGCCGCACAACTCGTTCCACTTTACGCTATTACGTGTTATTACTTTCATGTGAAAATTCCAAAAAATTATTTGTCGATAAGTAAGGCAAGATTTCAAGTAAGGCACGTACACAAGTTATTCACTTTGAGACAAGATATTAAAATTAGAATTCTGATACGGTTGAAGATGGGGCTCTATGCCTGGCATGTTTACCAACCTCTAGTAGCAGCAACGAATATGAAGGATATAGCCCCTACGGGTAGACGTAGCCTTCGTCTACGAACACGTCGCCTCCAAATTATAATTCCTAATTAATTCTAATTTCAACTAGCACAAACAATGAAAATATGCGATGAATGTTCTAACTATCGAGTGAATCCTTTATTTAATTCAAGACACCCCAAAACCCTTACTCTATTTAAAAATTAGTTTCAAATCAATTATAAGAAGTATGTTCTGTTTTCTATAAATAAAGTGGCAAATTTAAAATTAGCTAAAAGATTATTGAATAAATTTATCCATAAAACTCATATTTAATTAAACACCTAATTAGCCATAAACCCCTCTAATTTTATTGTTTTTGGAAATAAAAAATAATATTTCACAAAATAATTTAGTGTATTCATAATTATCCCAAGAGTATATTAGTCTTAACCTTATTTGAATTCAACATTTAAGGAATTTCTAAAACAGTATTTTCATCTTACAAATATTTTTAACTCATAAACTTTTCCATAAAAAGTTTATATATTGTTTCCAATATAGCTATATATTGTGGTCAACTCTCAAACATTATGTTTTATCTTATATTAGTAGAGTAGTCATAAACATTTATTTAAACCAACCAATTTGTTACTTTTAGTAGCTAAAAACCGCATTCACAAAATATTTATACACATTTTAGTTCATAAACTTGTAGATAAAAAGATTATCTTATATAATAATAACATAGCCAAATTACGCAAATATTCTCTTCTTAAATGATTATACAAGAATATGTATTTATATACGTATATTATATATATGAAATTATAAAATACTAATTCTAAATATACTTAAACAAATACTAAGTTTACTTAAAAATTCAGATTGCGTAATCTACAACAAGATCCCAAGATTTCATGAATATAACACGAATTCACCCCCTACTAACTTAATTAGTTTATGAGTTAACACTTATCACCCCTGACTTTCTACATTTATACAAAACCACCACTCCCTTTAAACAGTACATAAAATCATCTTCAACCTCCAAACCCAAATATGAAACTCCACAAACATGGATACCCATACAAATTTGATGATGAATAACTTCAATTCGAGTTCAAATAATGAGATTCAAGTGAAAAAGTAACGGATTTGGTTACCGAATGATAAAGAAATCGTTTGTCGAAGTTTAGTCGGAAATTCGCCAGAAAAGATGGTGCTCCGGTGATTGGGGTGGCTGTTGTTGGCATCATGGAGCTTGGACGAACCTCTAGGATGGTGGAGGAATGCTTGAAAGTGGAGGAAGAGAGGCGGAGTGGCTGGGCGGCCGAGCTCCTGTCAGGTCGGCCTTCGAGTCGGCTTCGAGGCTGGCTTTGGTCGCCGCTGTTGCTGCTTCTTCTGTCTCTGGCTCCGGCGAACAGAGAGAGAGAGAGAGGGAGAGAGGCTGAAGGGAGAGAGTGTAGGGTTTGATACGGATTACGCAGCGGAAACAATAATTAACTCCGTTCAAGACCCTCAAAGGATCATAGGACAAGACATCATAACGATAGTAAGGGATAGAGATAATGTCTACGTTGCTTGTCTGATTTGATCACTTTACGTAAAATTTTGGCCACGTCTCTATGCGTATTCACACCTAGGAATTCACGGGATCCCCCAACGCCTTGTGCTAGCTCACGTCAAGAAGGAGAAAGAAGAAGATTACGCAAAAAACAAGGACCAAAGAGGTTGCACGCCTCTTTGGTGGCCGACGGGGTAGGGGCGGACAACCTAGGGTTTCGTCCCTAGGTATCTTGCTATGATTTGTTCTCTCAGTTAATAATGATCCAACATTATGAGAAAATAAGCTAGGAGTGCCCTTAAATAGTTAATAACTGTTTATTAACTACGTATAAGCCCTAATACTAATCTTGTCCGTACCAGGATTAGCCACTTTGCAAATTAGTCCCACTAAGTTTGCTTGTGGTTGCCTATTGATCTTTCTGTTTAATTGGTCCCACTAATTTAATTCCCATGTCCGGTTTAATCAATAGGGCACCAATTAACAATGATGGAGTAGCCGAGGAGACTTATTAATTATATTTCTTCTTCTTAAACGTCTGATGTGGGACTTCGCAATACGCCCCGTCACGTGTGGCATTCTTTGGCCTACACGTGGTTCTTTTGTCTATGGGTGGCGGTGAGCACGTGGGTTGTTATACCATTCACGTGTGTGGAACCTGGCTCTGATACCATGTAAAGAATCTATGGGGTTCAACCTCAAAACCAATTGGCAATGAGGGAATTATCCCATAACACTTATTAATTATATTTCTTCTTCTTGAATGTCCAATGTGGGACTTCTCAACACGCCCCCTCACGTGTGGCATTCTTTGGCCTACACGTGGATCTTTTTGTCTACGGTGGCGGTGACCACGTGGGTTTTAGACCATTCACGTGTGTGAGCTGATGCTCTGATGCCATGTAAAAAACTATGGGGTTCCACCTCGAAACCAATTAGCAATGAGGGAAGTATCCCAAAACACTTAATAATTATATTTCTTCTTCTTGGATGTCCAATGTGGTACTTCTCAACAAACTGTTTGAATAGATTCCCTAGAGGCAATCTTATTTAGTAGGAACATTACTTTTTGACTAGAATATTCATTGTGTTGTTTATGGAGATATTTAATATCTTGAAGTCCTTAGATTGCAAATATGTTGTTTATCGTAAATATTCCTAGTCGATTATATTGATAAACAGGACAATCAATTATAGGCTAGTGTGGGGTTGGAGTGATATGAAGATATCACGATCCCACACATGGGTATGCATTAGGAGTAATAGCATACTAAATTGACCCATAACGAGAAGGCTACATACAACTTATGTAAAGTCACAAGTGCTTCTCATAGTGATAACGGTATTGTCATCCTTAGAATTGAAGTCACTAGATCCTCTAGTTGTGGATTGTTGTGTTCTGACATCGTCAAACGCTACATCGTAACTGGGTAGTAATAAAGGCGTTCGTCGGATCCAATAAAGAAGCAAGCTTAGAGATGGTAGTGACGTAGATAGGATTTGTCCCTCCCACATAACGGGAGTAGATATCCACGGCCACTCGAGGCATGGTGCTCATAAAATGTCTGGCTAGACTCAGATAAAGAGTTGTTGGACTATATAAAGGCACTTCTAGCTTCCTTCCCATATAACTAATGCTCATAAGACATTGAGTGGGAGAGAGAAGCAAGGAAAGAGAGAGAAACAAAGAGGTCCAAACTCCTTTGCAACCCCCTCTACCCGTCAACCACCAAGGAAGGACCGCCCCTTCCTTTGCTCCGTTTTGCATGATTGTGATCTTCTTTATCTTCTTCCTTCAATCCTAGCGAGCAAAACGTCTCGAAGGATCCGGGTTAAATTTTAGGAGTGGACTAGCCATAGAGACGTGAACACAATTTCACGTGAGAAGTCATCAAATGAGATCCTAAAGGTATTTTGATACTAATCCCTTACTATCGTTATGTAGTCTCTTCTTGTGATCCTTGGAGGGTCTTGAACGGATTAATTTATGTTTATTCCGCTGCGTATCCGTTATCAAAACCCTACAATGGTATCAGATCCACAGGTCGTAGAGCATAACGTAGTTTATGTGTTACGAATATGTATTTTTACACTTTAAATTAATGTTTATCGCGTAAAACGGACAAATCAAGCATATTGATAGAATTTGTCAATAATACAACCAAATAAGATCTAATATTACATGGAATATAAGGATTAGTGAATTTGAATCACATAGGATGTGAAGTTTTAGATCTTGGTGGCTAGGGTTTGAGCACATGCTTGGAAAAAGGGTTTTTCAAACATGGAAACAACTAAATTTGGGCAAAAAGGAGTAGGAGTTGTTTTGGAAACAACTCCCACAAGGAGGATTGGCCCCAATAGTGACTGTCCCCCTTCCTTGCCGCCTAAGACGCCACACGGCCTAGGGTCGAACCGGCCTAGGCGTGCGCGGGTCGACCGTGCGACCTAGGGCCGGCCGACCCCTAGAGCTTGTGGCGGTCTTTTAGGGATTTGGCCAAGCTTGGAGAGCCTTATTGGACTGTTTTGAGCCTAGCACATCCAAAAACAATTAAAAATTGATCAAGCGCGTTAGAATTGGATTTTAACTGTTTATGTTCTTTTTCATGGCCTTAGGTTGTGGTTTCTTATGAATGTTTATTTTGTGGTTTGTTTTTTTGGCCTGCGAGCTGATCAAATTAATGTAATAGTTAATTAGGTTTTACAGTCTGCGAACCGGTATATTTTCTCAACGTGTGAGATCTTTTTATTTAGTCCAGATGCTAGCTAGAATTAAATAAAATAGGTAATATTCAAGACATGGAGAAAAAGAAGCATAAAGAAACGAAGGACCAGAAGAAGGCGAAAAATCCACAATAGCTATGGAGCATGGACCAAAAGATGGAGGCACATGGAGATGAGCTTGCTATTTTAGTGTTCATAGATATTCTCATTGTCTTGAGAATATCTTAGTTTAGAGGCCATATCCGTATCACGTTATTTTTCTTTTGTGGTTGTTTATTTTATTGTCTCATTATTTATTGTTGATGTATGGTTGATGCATGCAAAATTGATAATAAGATAATTAGCAACCCGGATCTTTTATTTGTGAGTTAGCCCAACTCAAAATAAGTAGATCAGTTGATATGGATTAACAAAACAATTTAAAATTTAAGAAGGTAAATCCCTCAATTAAAATATTGCGTTTTTGCCTTGTCGTTATTCAAACACTCATCATAGTCATGATGTCTCAAACTCGTGTGTGCCAAAGTAGGGCGACTTGTTTCATCATGATATAATGCGATGACACAAGCTAGTAATGTGCAATTGGTTGAGTAAGAGGTTGAACGCAACTAGGTGTCTTTAATTAGATTAAAAAGCCTAGAGGCCAACAATTGGGATTATCCATGGGATGGATAAATAAGGAGTTATTTGCCCAATTGAACCAAGAGTTGCATGGGGATGCAATTGGAATTGTTCCTACCTAAATTGCAGATTTTGGGTGACTTTCTAATGCAAGCTGAAAAGAAGTGAAATATGGATCTTGGCCCACTAGAAAATATAATGATATTTTCCGCATTAATATGGAGGGTTATTAATCCGAGAAAAATAGTGGGAGCTATGTTTAATAATCTAGCCATTATTAAATATAGTCTTTTGTTCACAAAATACTAAAACTTGTATAGTTCTCATTTTGTAGAATTCAGATGACAAACAGCGCATCGAGTTCATCACATTCCCTACGAGCTGTCCTTGAGAAGGACAAGTTTTCTGGAACCAACTTTCTAGATTGGTACAGGAATTTGAGAATCGTTCTCAAGCAAGAGAAGAAACTGTATGCTCTAGAGGAGGAAATTCTTGAGGGTCCAGAAAATAATACTCCTGCAGCCCTAAAGGAGCATCAAAAGCGTGTAGACGACGCCAATGATGCAACCTGCCTTATGCTTTGCACTGTGAGCTATGATATTCAAAAGCAACACGGGAACATGAGTGCATTCAATATGATCGAACACTTGAAGCATCTATTCCAAGAGCAGGTGAGGGTTAAGAGGTATGAAGTTTTCAAGGCATTGTTCAAGGAAAACCCTGTGGTACCTCATGTTCTCTGTATGATCGGGTACTTAATGAATCTCGCACGTATAGGGTTTCCGGTCGGCGATGAGCTAGCCACTGATCTCATTCTGCAATCGTTGCCTGAGAGTTGTGGATAGTTCATTATGGACTATAACATGAATGAGATCATGAAACCTCTGCTAGAATTACTCAATATGTTGAGGAAACATGAAAAAGTGTCAACAAGGGAAAGGGAAAGGCCATAATGATGGTGCAGAAAGGGAAAGGCAAAATGTTTGCCTCTTCTTCTAAAAGGAAAGTCAAGGCAGTTTCCAAATCCAAGGAAGCTTCCCTTAAACGCGTTGGTGGTGTTGCCAAGGGATTGACTAAGGGTGATTGTCACTACTGTAGTCAGTCTGGACATTGGAAGAGGAACTGCCCAAACTATATGGCGGATAAAAGGCTTGGAATAGTGATTCCACCACCACCATGTATTTTTGTTGTAGATGTCAATTTAACTTTCTCTTCATCTTGGGTATTAGATACTGGATCTGGATCTCACATTTTCGAAATGTGCAGGATCTAAAGAGAAGTAGAAGATTGGCTAAAGGGCAGATGGACCTGCGCGTTGGGAATGGAGCAAAGGTTGCTGCATTGGTCGTAGGCGTGTACGAGATGTCTCTACCTTCAGCATTAGTTTTAGAATTAAATAATTGCTATTATGTGCCTGCTATGATCAGAAACATTATTTATATTTCTTGTTTGGACATGTAAGGTTTTACTATTTCAATAAAGGACAATTGTTGCTCCTTTTTTTTTTTTTTTATAGTATTCACTTTTGTGGTCCGCAATTATTTAATAGATTATATATCCTTGATCTAAGTAATCCTGTCTATAACATAAATACCAAGAGGATTAAAATGAACGAATTAAATCCTGCTTATCTATGGCACTGTCGTTTAGGCCATATAAATGACAAGCGTGTATCTAGACTCCATAAGGATGGATTTCTAGACTCATTTGAGTTTGAATCATATGAAACACGTGAGGCTTGTTTTTTGGGAAAAATGAAAAATTTAACTTTCAATAAGAAAGGTGAGAGGACTAGTAAGCAATTGGCACTCATACATACTGATGTGTGTGGAACATTTGCCACGCCTGCCAGGGGTGGTTATGTCTGCTTCATTACATTTGCTGATGATTTCAGTAGGTATGGATTTGTATACCTTATGTAGGCCAAATCTGAATCCTTTGAAAGGTTCAAAGAATGAAAGAATGAAGTAGAAAAGCAACTTGGTAACAATATCAAAGCTCTACGATCGGATCGTGGAGGAGAATACTTGAGCCAAAAGTTTGATGACTATCTTAGAGATTGTGGGATAGTATCTCAACTCACTCCACCCGGAACACCACAATGGAATGATGTGTCCGAGAGGAGGAATCCAACACTGTTGGACATGGTTCGATCTATGATGTGTCAAACTGATCTTCCATTATTCTTATGCGGCTATGCTCTATTGTGTGCATCTTTCACCATTAACCGTGTTCCATCTAAATCAGTCATGAAGATACCACATGAGATGTGGAATGGGAGGCGTCCCACATTGTCGTTCATGAAGATTTGGGGTTGCGATGTCTATGTAAAATGTTTACAATCAGACAAACTCGGGCCTAATTCAGATAAGTATAAGTTTGTGGGATACCCTACAGAAACTAAAGGGTATTATTTCTACAATCCAACAGAGAACAAAGTGTTTGTTGCTCAGTCCGGCGTGTTTCTAGAACGAGAATTTGTCTCTAAAGAGGCAAGTGGGAGGACTATAGAACTTGAAGAAATTCAAGAACCACAAACTACTGATCCTGCTATGGAACATGAACAGAAACCACAAGAGGTTGTGGAGCAGCGTGTTCAAGTAACACAAGAGCTTCGTAGGTCGAGTAGAGTGCGCCAGGATCCAGAGAGGTATTGACTTCTCGTGACAGAGTCTGGCGACACGTTGCTCATATATGATGATGCTAGAATAGGTGCCCTAGAGGCAATCTATATTTAATATGAACAATGTTTTTGGCTAGAATATTCATTTATTATTTCTTGTGATATTTAATATAATGAAGTCCTTAGATACAATGTGTTGTTTATCTTAAACATCTCTAGTCCATTATATTGTTTAATAGGACGACCAAATATAGACTAGTATGTGTGTAGATTGATATGGGGATATCAAGTCTAAAACATGGGTATGCATTAGGAGTAATGGCATACTGGATTGACCCACGACGAGAAGGATACATTAGATTATGTTAAAGTCCCAATCGCTTCTCGTAGTGCTAATATAATTGAAATCCTTAGACTTGAAGTCACCAGATACTCTAGTTGTGAAATATCATGCTTTGATATTATCAAACGTTACAACGTAACTTGGTCTATAAATGTAGTTATCGGGCATGATAGGAAGCAAGCATAAATATCGTAGTGATGTAGAGAGGATTTGTCCCTCCCACATAATGGGAGCGAATATCCTCGGCCACTCAAGGGATGGTGCTTATTGAATGTCTGGGCAGACTCAGATAAATCAATATGGAGATATTGATGTTATCTTCTTGCATAAGCATATTCCCAGGATCGAGGAACTATGGATTGAATATACGAGTGTGAATATTTATGTCTCGTGTCCAATCCGAATATGGAGACAAAGGGATAGTGCAATATGTGATATTGAGCACAAAGGTTTGTCGGGATCACTGACTTATTTCTATTAGTTGGGTTCATGGATGTGTTGCTAGACACCGCTCCATGTTTGTAATTAGTTACTACCAACTAAAGTAGAAAACTATGGGGTCACACGTCAAATAGAGTTGAACTAGATTTGGAATTAATTAATATGATTAATTAATGAGAAGGATCACTTTGCATCACCTTGCAAACTTAGTAAGACTAATATGCAAGGAAGGGACTAATCCAAGTTCACGTACAACTAGGAAGGACCTTTATGTAGTTAAGAATGAGTTGTTGGATTATATAAAGGATGCTCTAGCTTCCTTCCCACAACTAATGCTCATAACACAAGTGAGTGGGAGAGAAAGCAAAAGAGAGAGCAAGAGACAAGCTAGGAGGCCGAACCCCCTAGCCATCCCCTACCCGTCGGCCACAAGAGAGGGGCCGAACCACTCTTTGGTTCCTTGTTGCTTGATTCGTTCTTCCCTCTTCCTCCGGTCCAAGCTAGCACTAGGAGATGGAAAAATCTAGATCTCACCACTAGACGTGGATCAACCGTAGAGACGAGGACATTATTATTCGTGTGATCCCCCGAACCAAAAGGTACAAATCTATATGTCCTTCATCATGTTATGAATGTCTCTTCCTGTGATCCTTGGTGGGCTTTGAGTAGGAATTAAATTTTTGTCATTCCACTGCGTTACCTAAGTCAAAACCCAACAGTGGTATCAGAGCCACATGTCGTAGTGCATAACATGATTTTATGTGTTACGATTTCAGTTTTACACCGTTTATTTATATTACGCGAAACTGAAATTAATTAGCATAGTAGATGCAATTAACAAGATCTAATTTAACATTGGATGTGTAAGTTGGTGAGTTTAATCACATAGGATGTGAGAAATTTTGGATCAAGAACTAGGGTTTGGGAACATTCTTGGAAAAGGGGTTTTTCAAGTAGAAACAATTAAACTTGGGCATCAAGGCAAAGGGGTGTTTTGGAAACAACCCAATATGGGAAGAAATAGTTTTGGATATAATTCCACAAGGAGGTGCGGCCCCATAAGGGGACCACCCCTCCCTTCCTTGCCGTCCAAGACACACACGGACTAGGGGCCGGCGCACCCAAGAGAACGGCCTAGCCGTGTGGGCTAGGGGCCGACTGACCCAGGCCTAGTGTGGCGGTTCGTTGGTTGATTCGGCCATACCCATGGTGAATCTCTTGGACCGTTTTGACCTTAGTATGTCTAAAACAACTAAAATTAAACAAGCTTATTAAAAATTGGTTTTAAATGTATTATGTGCTTTCTTGCATGGTGGATGGATATGGCCTATGTTGTGGATGTTTTGTGTTTGTTGTGGTTAGGTTTACGGCCTGCGAGCTGATCAAATTAATGTAATAATTAATTAGGTTTTACGGCCTGCGAGTCTTTTTTCTCCTCAACATGTGAGGCTTTATTTATTTATTTATTCTAGATGTTAGGATAGAATTAGAAATATTTATATGTTAGCGAAGAGCATGGAGATGAAGACCGGAGAACCAAGAAGCCAAAAGACGATGAAGACTCCCTACCCTAGGCGCGTGGCTATGATGGAGCACAAGGAGATGAGCTTGTCACTTTAGGACATATATATATTATCATTGGATTGATAATATCTTAGTCTAGGGGCCATATCCATGCCACGTTATTTTTCTTTTTGTGGATGTTTATTATTTATGTCTTGTTAATTTTTTTTTGTGTATGGCGACATTAGCAAAACACTAACAAGATAATAATAAACAAAGATGGTATTTTATTGTGGATTGCCCAATCCAAATAAGTAGATCATGTTGATAGGATCAACCAAACAAATAATGACTATTAAATCCCTCAAATAGAATATTGCGTTTTGCCTTCTCTTGCCTAAACTCCCTTCTTGATCAGGGTCTATTAAAGTCGGGCTTGCCAAAGCAAGGCGATTTTAATTCACCATGGTTTGTTTCGGACGACACAAGCTAGTAATGTTTATGTTGAAGCAAGAGGTTGGACGCAACTGGGTAGGAATCAATTGGATTGATGAACCTAGAGGCATTACAATTAGGTGTTATCTAAAGGATAAAGAATAATGATTTATTCACCTAATTGGACCAAGAGTTGCATGGGATGAAATTGTAATGGTTCCTACCTAAATAACAAATTCTTGGGTGACTTGCCAAAGCAAGTTGAAGAAGAAGTGAAAAAGGGATCTTGGACCTACTAGAAAATGTACATGATATTTTCTGCATTAATGGCGATGGCTATTAATCCGAGAAAAATATTGGGAGCTATATTTAATGATCTAGACATTATTGAATATAGTTAATTTGTTCAAAATACTAAAATTGCACATTTCAGATTTTGTAGAATTCCAAATGGCAAACAACAATGCATCGACTTCATCCCTGCGATCTGTCCTTGAGAAGGACAAACTGTCTGGAAAAAATTTCCCAGACTGGTACAGAAACTTAAGAATTTTCCTTAAGAAAGAAAAGAAGCTGTACATCTTGGACACTCCAATTCCAGCTCCAACCCAGGATGAGTCTGTTCTAGCAGATGTAAGGGCACGTCAGAAACATATTGATGATTCTAATGACGTGACTTGCCTCAAGCTCTGCACCATGACTGCTGAAACAATTGTTATGATCATGGAGGCATACGATATGATCATACACTTGAAACAATTATTTCAGGAATAGGCAAGACATGAGCGATATGAGGTGTCCAAAGAATTGTTCAAGAGTAGTCTTGCAGAAGGGAATCCAGTAGGGCCTCATGTACTCCGAATGATCGGGTATATTGATAACCTCGAGAGTCTGGGGTTCCCACTTAGCCAAGATTTGGCCGCTGATCTTGTCTTGCAATTGTTGCCTGACAGTTATAATCAGTTCATCATGAACTATAACATGAACGAGATCAGTAAGACTCTGCCAGACTTGTTGAACATGCTGAAGACAGCTGAACAGAGCATCAAAAAAGGCAAGGGAAAAGCCATAATTATGGTGCATAAGTGGAAGGGAAAAGGAGTTGCCTCTAATTCCAAAGGAAAGCGCAAGAAGGCTGCAAAATCCAAGGAAGCCCTAAAGCCTAGTGGGTACGTGGCTAAAGGTGAATGTCACTACTGTAGCCAGCCGCGTCACTGGAGGAGGAATTGCCCTAAATATCTCGAGGATAAGAAGCTTGGAATAGTTATTCCACCACCACCAGGTATTTATGTTATAGACGTCAATCTTTCTATTTCTTCATCTTGGGTACTGGATACTGGATGTGGTTCTCACATTTGTCGAAATGTGCAAGATTTGAAAAGAAGTAGAAGATTGGCTAAAGGGGAGATAGATCTGCGCGTCGGGAATGGAGCAAGGTTTGCTGCATTAGCTGTAGGCGTTTATGAGCTATCTTTGCATTTGGACTTATTTTAGAATTAGACAATTGCTTTTATGTGCCTGCTATGAGCAGAAACATTATTTCCATTTCTTGTTTGGACGAGAAGGGTTTTTCTATTTCAGTAAAGGACAAGTGTTGCTCCATTTATTTTGATAGTATACACTATTGTAGTGCGCATTTGTCTAATGAATTGTATATCCTTCATCTAAATAGTCCAATCTATCACATAAATACTAAGAGGATTAAAAATAACGATTTCAATCCTACATATCTATGGCACTGTCGTTTAGGCCATATAGATGAGAAACACATATCTAGACTCCATAAGGATGGACTTCTAGACTCATTTGATTTGGAATCATATAAGACATGCGAATCTTGTTTATTAGGAAAAATGACAAAGTCCCCTTTCAATAAGAAAGGTGAGAGGACTAGTGAATTACTGGCACTCATACATACTGATGTATGTGGGCCGTTCCCCACGCCTGCCAGAGGTGGTTATACCTACTTCATTACGTTTACTGATGATTTCAGTAGATATGGAGTTGTATACCTTGTGAAGGCCAAATGTGAATCTTTAGAATTGTTCAAACAATTGAAGAATGAAGTGGAGAAGCAACTTGGTAAAAGTATTAAGGCTCTACGATCGGATCGTGGATGAGAATACTTGAGCCAAGAGTTTGATGAGTATCTTAGAGAGTGTGGGATAGTATCCCACCTCACTCCACCCGGAACGTCACTATGGAATGGCGTGTCCGAGAGGAGGAATCGCACACTATTGGATATGGTGCGATCTATGATGTCTCAAACGGAGATTTCGATATCATTTTGGGGACATGCTCTAATGACGGCATCTTTTACCATTAACCATGTTCCATCCAAATCAGTCATGAAGACTCCATATGAGATATGAACTAGGAAGCGTCCCATAGTGTCGTTTATGAAGATTTTGGGCTGCGATTTCTATAATATCTCAAGCTCGGTCCCAAAGCGGATAAGTGTAAATTTGTGGGATATCCTAAGGAAACAAAATGATATTATTTCTACAATCCCGCCGAGAACAAAGTGTTTGTAGCTCTGACCGGCGTGTTTCTAGAAAGACAGTTCGTCTCTAAATAAGGAAGTGGAAGGACTGTAGAACTTGAAGAAATTCAAGAATCACAAATCAGTGAATCGATGATGGAACAGGAGCAGGAACCGCAAGTTGTTGTGGAGGAACCTTTTCAGGTAACACATGAGCTCCGTAGGTCAGGAAGAGTGCGTCATGAGCCTGAGAGGTACGGACTTCTCGTTTCTGAGCCCGATGGCGTGCCACTCATGGATGATGAGTCTGCAACTTACGGGGAGGCCATGAAAGGCCCAAACTCCAAGAAGTGGATAGAAGCCATGAGATCCGAAATGGATTCCATGTATACCAACAAAGTATGGATTTTGGCGGAAACACCCGAAGAGGCTCGGCCCATAGGGTGCAAATGGGTATTCAAGAAGAAGACCGACATGGAGGGCAAGGTAGTTGCCTATAAGTGGCGATTGGTAGCCAAAGGGTATAAACAGATTCATGGTACTGACTATGAGGAGACCTTTTCGCCAGTCGCCATGACTAAATCATTTCGAATCCTACTTGTTATTGCAGCGTACTATGACTACGAGATTTGGCAGATGGATGTAAAAAAAGCGTTTATTTATGGGAACCTCCTCAAGGATAAGTATATGACACAGTCGGAGGGTTTTGAGGATCCGGAGAATGCCGATAAAGTCTGTAAGATGCAAAGATCCATCTATGGATTAAAGCAAGCTTCTAGGAGCTGGAATCGACGTTTTGATGACGCACTCAAAGAGTTTGGCTTCATCAAGAACGAAGATGAGCCTTGTGTTTACAAGAAGGTTAGTGGGAGCTCTGTAGTGTTTCTGTTCTTGTATGTGGATGACATATAAATCATTGGAAACAACATTCCTACCTTGCAATCTGTTAAAGATTGGCTAGGAAAGTGTTTTGCAATGAAGGACTTAGGAGATGCAGCTTATATACTTGGTATAAACATCTATAGGGATAGATCTAGTAAGATGCTCGGCCTAAGTCAAAGAACATATATAGACAAGGTGTTGAAGAGGTTCAACATGCAAGATTCAAAGAAGGGATACTTTCCCACGTCGCATGGAGTCACTCTTTCTAAGAATGACTGTCCCTCCAATAAGATTGGGAAGGACCGCATGAGTAGGATACCCTATGCTTCGGCCATAGGATCCATCATGTATGCCATGCTGTTTACTAGACCAGACGTATCATACGCGTTGTGTATGGTGAGCAGATATCTGTCCAATCCGGGTGAGAGTCACTGGATTACTGTCAGGAACATCCTAAAGTAATTGAGAAGAACTAAGGATACGTTCTTGATATTTGGAGGTAAGGAAGAGCTAAGTATAATTGGTTACACTGATGCGAGATTCCAAACCGACAAAGATGACTACAGATCGCAGTCTGGATACGTGTTTTTCCTGAATGGAGGAGCTGTGATCTGGAAGAGTTCGAAGTAAGGGACATTTGCTGATTTACAACAGAAGATGAGTACATTGCTGCTGGGGAAGCAACAAAAGAGGAAGTTTGGTAAATAAGTTTATCACTGAGGTTGGTGTGGTCCCTAGCATCGTGGATCCCATAGAGTTGTTCTGTGACAACTCTGGGGCGATCACACAGGCGAAGGAACCAAGATCACACCATAAATCAAAGAATGTACTTAGGAGATTCCATCTTATTCGTGATATGATCGATCGAGGAGATTTGAAGATGTGCAAGATTCCAATGGATGACAATCTTTCTGTTCCGCTCACAAAACCACTTCCGCAGCGAAAGCATGAAGGGCGCGCAAGATCTATAGGCATATGAGATGCATCAGACTGGCTCTAGTGCAAGTGGGAGACTGTTGGAATATGTTCCCTAGAGGCAATCTATATTTAGTATGAACCATGTTTTGGGATAGAATATTCATTTACTATTTATTGTGATATTTAATATAATGAAGTCCTTAGATACAATGTCTTGTTTATCTTAAACATCCCTAGTCCATTAAATTGATTAATAGGACGAACAAATATAGACTAGTATGTGTGCATATTAATATGGAGATATCAAGTCTTAGACATGGGTATGCATTAGGAGTAATGGCATACTGGATTGAACCACGACGAGAAGATACATTGGATTATGTTAAAGTCACAATCGCTTCCCATAGTGCTAATATAATTGCTCTTAGACTTGAAGTCACTAGATAATCTAGTTGTGAAAAAACATGATTATCAAACATTACACTGCAACTGGGTAACTATAAAGGTAGTTATCGGGCATGATAGGAAGCAAGCTTAGAGATCATAGTGATGTAGCAAGCTTAGAGATCGTAGTGATGTAGAGAGGATTTGTCCCTCCCACATCATGGGATAAAATATCCTCGGCCACTCGATGGATGGTACTTATTGAATGTCTGGGCAGACTCAGATAAATCAATATGGAGATATTGATGTTATCTGCTTGCAAAAGCATATTCCCAGGATCGAGGAACTATGGATTGAATATACGACTGTGACTATTTATGTCTCGTGTCCAATCCGGATATGGAGACAAAGAGAAAGTGCAATATGTAATATTGGGCACAAAGGTTTGTCGGGAACACTGACTTATTTCTATTAGTTGGGTGCATGGATGTGTTGGTAGACACCGCTCCATGTTAGTAATTAGTTACTACCAACTAAAATAGAAACCTATGGGGTCACACATCAAATAGAGTTGAAATAGATTTGGTATTATTTAATATGATTAATTAATTAGAAGGATCACTTTGCAACACCTTGCAAACTTAGTAGGACTAACATGCAAGGAAGGGACTAATCCAAGTTCATGTAGAACTAGGAAGGAACTTTATGTAGTTAACAAGGAGTTGTTGGACTATATAAAGGATGCTCTATCTTCCTTCCCACAAATAATGCTCATAACATAAGTGAGTGGGAGAGAAAGCGAAAGAGAGAGAAAGAGACAAGCTAGGAGGCCGAACCGCCTAGCCGTCCCCTACCCGTCGGCCAAAAGAGAGGGGCCGAACTGCTCGTTGGTTCCTAGTTGCTTGGTTTGTTCTTCCGTCTTCCTCCGGTCTAAGCTAGCACTAGGAGAAGGAAGAATCTAGATCTCACCTCTAGACGTGGATCAACCGTAGAGAAGAGGACATTATTCTTTGTGTGATCTCCTGAAAGAAAATGTACACATCTCTATGTTATGAATGTCTCTTCCTGTGATCCTTGGTGGGCTTTGAGTAGGAATTAAATTTTTGTTATTCCGCTGCATTACCTCCGCCAAAACCCAACAGATGAACCTACTACCTATGGAGAGGCCATGAAAGGTCCCGACTCTCAGAAAGTGACGCAAAGCCATGGAATCGAAGATGGAGTCCATGTATACCAACAAAGTATGGACTTCGGTGGAACCACCCCAAGGGGCGCGGCCCATAGGGTGAAAGTGGGTCTTAAAGAAAAAGTCCTACATGGATGGTAATGTGATTACCTATAAGGGCCGATTGGTGGCAAAAGTATTCAGACAAATTCATGGTATTGACTATGATGAAACCTTTTTACAAGTCGTAATGACCAAATCCATCCGAATCCTACTTGCTGTTGCAGCTTACTACGACGACGAGATTTGACAGATGGATGTCAAAACAGTATTTCTATATGGAAACCTCATCGAGGATGTGTTCATGACACAAACTGAGGGTTTTGTAGATCCAGATCATGCGAATAAATTTTGTAAGCTACAACGATCCATTATGGATTAAAGCATGTTCCTAGGAGTTAGAATCGACGTTTTGATGAAGCAGTCAAAGAGTTCGACTTCATCTAAAACGAATATGAGTCTTGTGTCTACAAGAAGGTTAGTGGGAGCTCTGGTTCTTTTTCTTGTCTTGTATGTGGATGACATACTACTTATTGGAAACAGTATTCCCATGCTGCAACCCGTGAAAGATTGGCTAGGAAAATGTTTCTCAATGAAGGACTTAGGGGAAGCAGCTTATATACTTGGTATCAAGATCTATAGAGATAGATCGTGGAAGATGCTAGGCCTAATTTAAAGTACATATATAGACAAGGTGTTGAATCGATTCAACATGCTAAGATTCCAGGAAGGGATTCTTGCCCATGTCACATGGGATCACTCTTTCAAAGAGCGATTGTCCTTCCATTGAGATTGAGAAGGCACGCATGATTAGGATACCCTATGCCTCAACTTTATGATCCATCATGTACTCCATGTTATGTACTAGACCAGATGTGTCATACGTATTGATTATGACAAGCATGTACCAATCTAATCCGGGTGAAAGTCACTGGATAGCGGTTAAGAACATTGTAAAGTACTTGAGAAGAACTAAGGATGCGTTCTTGATATATGGAGGGGAGGAAGAGTTGCGTGTAAGGGGTTACACGAATGCAAGCTTCCAAACCGACAGAGCTGATTTCAGATCGCAGTAGGGATTCTTGTATTGCCTGAATGGAGGAGATGTGAGCTGGAAGAGTTCCAAGCAAGAGACGGTTGCTGATTGTACAACTGAGGTTGAGTACATTGCTGCGAGTGGCGCAGCAAAGGAAGCTGTTTGGATTAGGAAGTTCATCACTGAACTTGGTGTGGTTCCTAGTATTGTGGATCAAATAGAGTTGTACTGTGACAACACTGGGGAGATCGCACAATCAATGAAACCCACGTCACACTAGAAATTCAAACACGTACTCAGGAAGTTCCATCTTATTCGATATATTATCGATAGAGGAGATGTAAAGATATGCAAGATTCCTACAGATTAAAATCTATCAGATCCACTTACTAAGCCACTTTTCCAACGCAAGCATGAGGGTACACTAGAAGCATTGGCATACGAGATGCACCAGATAGACTCTAGTGCAAGTGGGAGACTGTTGTAATAGATGCCCTAGAGGCAATCTTATTTAGTATGAAAATTACTTTTTGGCTTGAATATTCATTGTATTATTTATGGAGATATTTAATATCACGAAGTCCTTAGATTGAAAATTTGTTATTTATCTTATATATCCCTAGTCGATTATATTTATAAACAGGACGATCAACTATAGACTAGTATGGGGTTGGATTGATATGGAGAAATCATGATCCAACACATGGGTATGCATTAGGAGTAATAGATGTAGGGTTTTGATCATGGATACACAGCGGAATAATAATAAATTTATCCGATCAAGACCCTCCAAGGATCACAGGAAGAGAAATCATGACGATGGTAAATGATTCGTGTTATGTACCTTGTGGGTCTCCTTGATGACTTCTAACGCGAAAAGTATCACGTCTCTACGGTTGATCCACGCCTAATATTATGATCTAGATCCTCCAATATCCTTGTGCTAGCTAGGATGAATGGAAGACGATGAAAGAAATCACGCAACAGAGACCAAAGGAAGGGCTTCGGCCTTCCTCTCTTGGCTGACGGGAAAGGGGGCGGACGCACCTAGGGGGATCGGCCTCTTGGGTGTTGTCTTGCTCTCTATCCTTGCTTATCTCTTACTCAAGTAATGTTATAAGCATTAGTTGTCGGGAAGGAAGCTTGGAGCATCATTTATATAGTCCAACAGCTCCTTGTTACTACATAAAGGCCCTCTCCTAATCCTACTCAAGTTAGAATTAGTTCAACTTGCATATTAGTCCTACTAAGTTAGCAGGTTGTTGCGATTTGATACTTGTAATCAATTAATAGTATTAATTAATTCCCGATTCTAGTTCAATCCTATATGGTGTGTGACCCCATCGGTTTCTTCTTAGTTGGTAGTAACTATCTACTAATATGTAGCGACCTCTAGCAAGACATCCATTCTAGCCAACTAATAGAAATAGTCATCCGACAAACCTTGTGCAAGTATTGTCTCAATATCCGGATCGGACTCGAGACATACAAGTCACACTCGTATATCCAATATGTAGTTCCTCGATCTTGGGAATAGCCTTATTCGCGCAAATAACATCAATATTTTATATTGATTTATTTGAGTCTTGCCAGACATTCTGTAAGCACTATCCCTCGAGTGGCCTAGGATATTTTCACCCGTTATATGGGAGGGACAAATTATATCTACATCACTACGATATCTAAGCTTGCTTCCTATCGTGTCCGATACGCGCCTTTATGACTACCAAGTCACGGTGTGGCGTTTGACGCTACCAAAACACAATATTCAACAACTAGAAGATCTAGTGACTTCAAGTCTAAGGATGACAATATCGTTGTCACCACGAGAAGCACTTGTGAATTTACATAACTTGTATGTAGCCTTCTCGGAGATGGGTCAATCCAGTTTGCCATTACCCCTAATGCATACCCATGTGTTGGATCATGGTATCTCCATATGAATCTAACCCCAAACTAGTCTATAGATGATTGTCCCATTTAATCATTATAATGGACTAGGGATATTTAATAATATAACACTTATATTCTAAGGACTTCATTCATGTTAACATATCTCTATATCGATAACATAATGAATCGTAAATCCATAAATATCACAAGAAATTGTTTGCATCTAGGGAACAATTCCAACAATAGCATACTGGATTGACCCATAACGAGAAGGATACATACAAGTTATGTAAAGTCACAAGTGCTTCTCGTGGTGACAACGGTATTGTCATCCTTAGACTTGAAGTCACTAGATCCTCTAGTTGTGGATTGTTGTGTTTTGACATCGTCAAACGCTACACCGTAACTGGGTTGTAATAAATACGTTCTTCTGATACAATAAAGAAGCAAGCTTAGAAATGGTAGTGATGTATATAGGATTTTTCCCTCCCACATAACGGGAGTAGATATCCACGGCCACTCGAGGGATGGTGCTAATAAAATGTCTGGCCAGACTCAGATAAATGAATATAGGATATTGATTTTATCTGCACGGATTAGACTATTTCCAGGATCGAGAAACTATGGATTGGATACACGAGTGTGACTTGTATGTCTCGTGTCCAATCCGGATATAGAGACAAAGGGATGAGACAATACTTGCACAAGGTATGTTGGATGACTATTTATTTTAGTTGGGTAGCATAGTTGTCTTGCTAGAGGCCGCTCCATGTTAGTAATTTGTTACTACCAACTAAGTAGAAACCTATGGGGTCACACTCCCTATGGATTAGACCGGACTAGTGAAGTAATTAATATGATTAATCAATTTTAAGGATCAATATGCAAAAGCTTGCAAACTTAGTAGGACTAATTTGCAAGTTGGACTAATCTGTGTATGGACAGGATTAGGATAGGGGCTTTTATGCAGTCAACACAGAGTTGTTGGACTATATAAAGGCAATCCTAGCTTCCTTCCCATATAACTAATCCTCATAAAACATTGAGTGGGAGAGACAACAAGGAGAGAGAAAGCAACAAAAGGGCTGAACCCATTTGCCGCCCCATCTACCCGTCGACCACCAAGGAAGGACCGCCCCTTCCTTTTCTCTGTTTTGCGTGATCGTGATCTTCTTCATCTTCTTCCTTCAATATAGCTAGAAAAAAATTCTTAAAGGATCCGGGTTCAATCCTAGTAGTGGAGTAGCCATAGAGACGTGAACACAATTTCACGTGACAAGTCATCAAAGGAGATCCTAAAGGTATTTTGATACTAACCCCTTAGTATCGTGATGTAGCCTCTTCCTGTGATCTTTTGAGGGTCTTGAACGGATTAATTTATGTTTATTCCGCTGCGTATCCGTTATCAAAACCCTACACGTGTGACCCCATAGGTTTCTACTTAGTTGGTAGTAACAATTACTAACATAGAGCGGTCTCTAGCAAGACATCTATGCCACCCAACTTATAGAAATAGTCAGTGATACGACAAACCTTGTGAACAATATTACCGTATTGTATTATCCCTTTGTCTCCATATCCGAATAGGACACGAGACATACAAGTCACACTCGTATATCTAATCTACAGTTTCAAGATCCTGGGAATAGTCTTATCCATGCAGATAACATTAATATCCTACAATAATTCATCTGAGTCTGGCCAGACATTCTATAAGTACTACCCCTCGAGTGGTCGCAGATATTTTCTCTCGTTATGGGGGAGGGACAAATCCTCTCTACATAACTACTATCTCTAAGCTTGCCTCCTATCATGCCCGATAACTACCTTTATAGTTACCCGGTTAAGGCGCAACATTTGATAATATCAAAGCATGATATTTCACAACTAGAGTATCTAGTGACTTCAAGTCTAAGTAGCACAATACCATTGTCACTACGAGAAGCACTTGTGACTTTACATAACTTTTAAGTAACCTTCTCGTGGTGGGTAATTCCAGTATGCCATTACCCCTAATGCATACCCATGTGCTAGTGATAACTCTCATTTATGAGTTATCTGTAAGCTTATATTAGAATTTCATAAGTTGAGTTTCCATAATATTGAGCACGTTTTAGCCGACAAAGCCTTTGTAGTATGAACAAGATAAGTTTGAGCTTAATTGAGAAATTCGGGCGTTTTCATGCATAAATTGATATTAAATGACATATATAATCGCTTGGTATAGTTGTTCATGTTGTCTTCGCAGGAACGGATGCTTAGTGGTTGATTTGAGGCATGAAACGAACTTCGGAAGCAACGGGAGCTAAAGCGGAGTAAAGAGACGCAAAGCTGGAGAAGCTAGAATGACCAGTATCAACTATTTCGATCATATCTTGAGTTCTACAAAGAATTTCTGAGTGAGACCGGTGGAAAATGAAAGTAGACTTCAAGAGCTTTCCAACGATAGGTCACGGAGCTAAATCGGAGATCGGACGAAGAAGTTACGACGTTTTGAATTTGGAGCTGTCGCTGATGTGCGTTCAGACGCACAGGTTCTGCGTTCAGACGCACATGTGCGTTCAAACGCACATTGTGCGTTCAAATGCAGCCCCGAAGTCAAACCCAACTTATGTCCGCATGCAAGATTAGTGGCCAAACGCAAAAACTGAGTCCCAGAGGCCGAGAAAGAACGAAAATTGGCTAAACGCAAGAAAGTGCAGAAAGTTGGCTAAGTATGTGCGTTCAGACGCACATTGTGCGTTCAAACGCACAACACAGTGCAGCAGCAGACAGGGTAAACTGGCCAGAAAATGACTAAGTATGTGCGTTCAAACGCACATCCTGCGTACAGACGCAGGAAACTTCAAATTTCAGAAAGGTCAGAATCAGGCAGAAATCAACCAGAAGACCAAGTATGTGCGTTCAAACGCACACCCAAAAAGTCAACGGAAGTCAAAGTCAAAAAGTCAACTCTCAAAATGTGCGTTCAAACGCAGCCTTTGTGCGTTCAAACGCAGGTCAAGATTTTCAGAATTTCTGAAGACGGTGGAAAAAGTCAAACTTCGTCAGAAAAGTCAAAGTCAGCAGATGTGCGTTCAGACGCAGGACAGGATTTCCAGAAGCTTCCCAGGGCGGTTTAGACAGGGGCAGAATAGGAATTTCAGCACAGGATTGGGGAAACTTCAACAGTATATAAAGCAGCTCTGCCCAACAGTTTCAGGATACAACATACACAACACAGAACACAGGACAGACAGACACAGACACAGAATCAGAGTTAGACACAGCAGAGACACGGAGCACCGGAGCAGTCCCGAAAATTGCCAGATTTCCGTCACCTGTTTGATTCTCTTCTCTTCTTTATGTTAGTTTTTATTAGCTAGACTTTTGACCTAGGTTCTCGGTGAACCTAGGGTTTATGATTTCAGTACTTCAGGTTTTGATTTCAGATTCATGACTGGTTAAGTCTTAATACAGTAGAGGTTTTGTTTATTATTCTGTCTTTGGTTTTTACTGTTTATACATGAACGGAGTCGCGAACCTAGATTGCTACAGACAGGATCTGGTGCGCGAGAGTGGCCAGTGAGAGTTAGGAAGAGAAGACAGGATTTAGTACTCTGCCTTGATGGACCGAGAGGTGAAGAGAATCAGGGGGCTAGCCCAGAAGCATTAGACCAACTGCTAGACGTTTAGGGGGAGACCGAGAGGAGAGCCTGTAACCCTAGCAGACTTAGAACAAACCTGCAGATCTAGGTGGACCGAGAGGACCCGAAAATCTGCAGGAGAGTGACAGGTGCATGAGACCGAGAGGAGATTGTATCAACGGTATGCTGGCATAAACAAAACTGCTGTGTGTTTCTGAATCGGAAAAACTGAAAAGCTGAATATTAACCCTAGGGAATCCAGGAATTTAGGAACCCAAAACCCTAGTTTTTACAGTCAGACTTTATTACCAGAAAATTACCAAAAATACTGTTTAATTCTGTTTTTACTCCTTTTACTTTTTACGTCTTCACTCTTTAAACTCAGTTTCTGATTAAGCAGTAACACTGTCCTCGTGGGATCGATAACTCGGGGTTGAAATACCAGCCGTATATTACTTGAACCGTGCACTTGCGGTAACACGTAAGAAATCGTGTCAAGTTTTTGGCACCGTTGCCGGGGAAAGATTTGCTGTTACTCAGGAACTAGATTAGGGAGTTAAAAAAAAAATCTAAAAAAAAAAAAAAAACTGAAAAAAAAAAACGAAAAAAAATATAATATATTTTTATATACCTAGTTACCTCACGGGTATTTCTGGAGCTTTGTTTTCTCAGGAATGCAAGGGGCCAGAGAAATTATTGGCATGTGGAGCGCCAATCTTGAGTCGGGGGCAACTCAGTTCCTGAGTCCTCCCTACTGTGAATACTGCCACAATTGGCACAGAAAAGAGGATGCACACCGTCCAGTTTATTGCTTTCAGTGCAAAAATTATCATGAGTATGAAGAGGCGTGCATATTGCACTCACCCCAGCTTTATCAACACTATTACCCCTACTGCATCCAGTGTGGGGGTGGTTGCGGGGCTGGGGCATGCAAAACTTATCAACCCTGGAGCTTTCAGCACTGCCTAGCAGGGGCGCATCTTGAGACTGCTCTTTACTACCCAGAGCCACCTCAATTTGTACCTCCGCCACCTTTTGAACCGCTCAATCAAGAAGTTTTCTTCTCATGGATGTCTAAATTGGAGTGCATGCTGGAGAATTTTTTTCAGCACGCCTTGACCAGATTTCAGAGGAGATGAGAGAACTCAACAGTGACATATTGCGATTGACAAACAAGTATCAGGAACTTTCTCAGTCATGGATCTCAGCAGATACGCCAGAACCAGAAACACAGTTGATGCCACCAGAAATTGAAGAAGTGCAGACTGTGACATCATCAGGTCCAGTTGAGCCAGAAACTGATCCAGTACCCACACCACAGGAAACAGACTCATATATTCCTCGCTGGCTTCCAGCAGTGCTGGAGATGCAGAAATGCTTCGTCGCAAAGATGGCGCAGGAACAACAAAAAGCTGCATCGCAAGTTGTTGTCATGGAAGATGAGGTGTCCGAGCCCAGAGAAGTGTGCAATATTCAGGAGCCCATTCTGATATTTGATTCTGATGAGGAATCAGACTCAGATTCATATTTGGAGGAAACAGTGCCTGCATGGATGGAACCTCAACCAATTTCAAATTATAGGCATGATTTGAAAGACACTGATACTGAGCATTCGGGGTGTACTGATGAGGAAACTGTGTTGGAGAATGTGTCCACTGATATGGATGAATTTGAAGGAGGAATCCCAACTCAGCCTATTGAAGAATTCTCCAAGTCTTATGTTGATCAAGTATATGATGAGTTGGAGAGACTGCTGTTTGGAGATTCTGACAGAGAAGCTGATCATGACCATTCCCCAAACCCTTGTTCTATGGACTGTTCTCGTGACATTGCACAGGACATAAAAAAGGGACAGGAAATTACACAGTGTGGGGGTACTGATAAGCTGCCTACACGGGTTGTTCAGCATCAGGAGTCAACTGGGTATGAGCTGAAATTCCACTGTCCAACGCAAGCATCCAGGGATGAAGTTCATCAGGAGGATTTCGTAAAAATATTTGCAGACAAGCCGGTGAATAATGAGTGGAAGCTGATCAAAAGGAAAAAGTGCAAAATCAAAGAAATCATCTTCCACAACATTCCACCTTGTTAAGAGAATGAGTGTGCACGTGAGATGAGGATCATTGATAAGAGATGGTGGAAGAAGAAGAAGTGGAGAGATAAAGAAGCCTTCAAATTTCTCAAAGGTTGAGGTAACAGGGTCGGGCCGTCGACCGTAAATTACAAGCACTTGTTGGGAGGTAACCCAACCTAGGAGTTAGTTTCAATTATTAAATTATTTACTGTTTAATAAATTTTGAGAGGAGAGATGAGGGTGAGTTGATGTTTAGCTGCCAAAAATTTCAGAAAACAGGTTACAGGGAGCTGAAGTACAAAAGCTGGCTGGCTGTCAGCAGCCAGATGCAGACTGTCATCCAGTGGCAGCCTGCCAGAAAAAGACAGATTGGAAAAATCCTGAAGAATCGACCCCGGTGCACAGGATGCACTCGACCTTCACAGGGACTCGTATGAGTTGGGGATTTTTCAGAAAAAAATTTTTCAGTAGGAAAAGAGCAATCGACCCCGGTGTATGAAAATACACTCGACCATATGGGAGCACATTTTCACACACGATGGTGCTTGGGGATTGCACACTTGAAAAGCGCAATAGAGCTCGGAAGGTTGACAACTTCCGCCGAGAAATTTTCCGGCGATCGGTCAACGGTCCTTCTCTGCCGGAATCTGCAGAAAAGTCAGCACCTGTATGGACTGACTCCGGGTGAACAGGTTTATTTCTGTCTCTTGCTTTATTTTTCTGAGTATACTACCAGCCGGTTGACTGACGGCCAGTCTCGAGCCAGCAAGCCAGTGGCTCTATCAGGCCATAAGTCAGTCGGTCGGTCTAGCATTAGGTCGTCCCGATCCCAGTAGATGAGGCACGCCAGCTCATCCAATCCAGATTATGTGCCTGATGATAAGTACCATGAGGGCATGGCACCATCCAGTGTGGGGGTGGTGGCGTTGTAACTGCATTAGTTTTATTATACTGAAAAAAAAAAGAATTGAAAAATTAAAAATTTAAAATTTTGAGAATGGGAAACAGATTTAGCTTAAAACTGGAGAGAGCTTAATGATAGAAAATTTCCCAAAAATGGATGAATTGAAGTGAGGAAGAGCTGCGAGAATCTGTCTAGGGGAGTCATAGAGCCGATGCATGTCAGAAAATGCAAGTAGCTGTCTCCCGAGCCATGTATCCTACTAGCTGCCAGACCACCATCACCAGGTAGTCGTCAACCCGCCATCACGGTCACTACATCATTTGGTGGAGTGATAGGCCATAGGGGACCTCACGTCCTGTCTCGAGCCTTAGGTCCACTAGTGAGCCCCATTGATCCGTTATCCCTTTTCTTGGTACCCTTTTTGACCTAGGAAGCCGGTTTTTGATACTCGCATCATTGTTAGTATTTTCACCTTTCCTACGCGTCATAGCACGAGGGAGTTGAGTCGAGGGAGATTTTTTGGGGTAGAGCAGATTTTTCATATTTGATAGTGGATAAGCTTCATTGTTATATAAGAGGGTGTGTAAGGGTGAGATAGTGACGGCAGCACACTTCGGTGTGGCGCTGACTCATGACATTACACCGTGAGCACATGAGGAGAGCCGTATTGCGTGACATTTTCCGCACGACATGGGGGACTTGGGTTGACAGGGTTATTTGGAGGATGCGCTGTGCTATTTAGACATCCTCGGAGTGAGGAGGTTCGGTTGGAAAAGCGCGATTATTTTAGAGATTGACTACATGGTTTGGATCAGTGTGGGGGTGGTCGTTTCAGATTTTATTTACATTATTTTTCTGCCACCCCACAGTTTGGTTTTTCGCAAAACTGGCCTGGTTTATATTATTGTTATTTATTGTGTTGCCCCGCATTGAAAAAAAAGAAAAGAAGTCGAAAAAAATAAGAAGAAAAAAAATAAAAATGAAAGAAAAAAACAGCAAAGGCAGAGTTTCAGGGTGCTTACTTGATTTTTATTTCAAAACGCCAGGCCAGGCAAATTTTATAACTATTTCGCATTCTTTCACATTTGTGGTTGCGAGAACGACATTTACACTAGGATTGAGGAAATTGAGTGTCTAGAATCTTAGGTGATTTGGGTCAGTTTCTGTCTTCTTGGTGAGGGAGTGTGAGATTTGGGTACTTGTGAGTGTGCTGTGACGTTTAGGACTTCGCTTCTAAATGACTTATCCTACCGTCCCAAAGCCGGCAGATTTACATTACACCCAGAGTAAAAGCACGGAAGGTGTGCGTTAGGGATACGTTCGGATTGCATGTAAAAGCAAAAGTAAGTTGTGTTCGTGCTTGTTCCTAACCTAGGCTGGCCGCGAGTTCTTCCGATCACTGCAGTTTCAGAAAGTTTAGGGAAATATGAGAGATTAATGATGTCCAGTTTGAGTTAAAGAGGTTGCCCAGTCTCATCAAAAACAGTTTTTAAATAAATGCAGTTACAACGCTCTGGATTGATTCGGGATAGTATGCAGTGGTAGTATATAGCTGGAGTTTGCTCGGGGCGAGCAAAATTCAGTGTGGGGGTATTTGATAACTCTCATTTATGAGTTATCTGTAAGCTTATTTTAGAATTTCATAAGTTGAGTTTCCATAATATTGAGCACGTTTTAGCCGACAAAGCCTTTGTAGTATGAACAAGATAAGTTTGAGCTTAATTGAGAAATTCGGGCGTTTTCATGCATAAATTGATATTAAATGACATATATAATCGCTTGGTATAGTTGTTCATGTTGTTTTGTCAGGAACGGATGCTTAGTGGTTGATTTGAGGCAAGAAACGAACTTCGGAAGCAACGGGAGCTAAAGCGGAGTAAAGAGACGCAAAGCTGGAGAAGCTAGAATGACCAGTATCAACTATTTCGATCATATCTTGAGTTCTACAAATAATTTCTGAGTGAGACCGGTGGAAAATGAAAGTAGACTTCAAGAGCTTTCCAACGATAGGTCACGGAGCTAAATCGGAGATTGGACGAAGAAGTTACGACGTTTTGAATTTGGAGCTGTCGCTGATGTGCGTTCAGACGCACAGGTTCTGCGTTCAGACGCACATGTGCGTTCAAACGCAACCCCGAAGTCAAAACCAACTTATGTCCGCATGCAAGATTGGTGGCCAAACGCAAAAACTGAGTCCCAGAGGCCGAGAAAGAGCGAAAATTGGCTAAACGCAAGAAAGTGCAGAAAATTGGCTAAGTATGTGCGTTCAGACGCACATTGTGCGTTCAAACGCACAACACAGTGCAGCAGCAGACAGGGAAAACTGGCCAGAAAATGACTAAGTATGTGCGTTCAAACGCACATCCTGCGTACAGACGCAGGAAACTTCAAATTTCAGAAAGGTCAGAATCAGGCAGAAATCAACCAGAAGACCAAGTATGTGCGTTCAAACGCACACCCAAAAAGTCAACGGAAGTCAAAGTCAAAAAGTCAACTCTCAAAATGTGCGTTCAAACGCAGCCTTTGTGCATTCAAACGCAGGTCAAGATTTTCAGAATTTCTGAAGACGGTGGAAAAAGTCAAACTTCGTCAGAAAAGTCAAAGTCAGCAGATGTGCGTTCAGACGCAGGACAGGATTTCTAGAAGCTTCCCAGGGCGGTTTAGACAGGGGCAGAATAGGAATTTCAGCACAGGATTAGGGAAACTTCAACAGTATATAAAGCAGCTCTGCCCAGCAGTTTCAGGATACAACATACACAACACAGAACACAGGACAGACAGACACAGACACAGAATCAGAGTTAGACACAGCAGAGACAGGGAGCACCGGAGCAGTCCCGGAAATTGCCAGATTTCCGTCACCTGTTTGATTCTCTTCTCTTCTTTATGTTAGTTTTTATTAGCTAGACTTTTGACCTAGGTTGGGTTTATGATTTCAGTACTTCAGGTTTTGATTTCAGATTCATGACTGGTTAAGTCTTAATACAGTAGAGGTTTTGTTTATTATTCTGTCTTTGGTTTTTACTGTTTATGCATGAACGGAGTCGCGAACCTGGATTGCTACAGACAGGATCTGGTGCGCGAGAGTGGCCAGTGAGAGTTAGGAAGAGAAGATAGGATTTAGTACTCTGCCTTGATGGACCGAGAGGTGAAGAGAATCAGGGGGCTAGCCCAGAAGCATTAGACCAACTGTTAGACGTTTAGGGGGAGACCGAGAGGAGAGCCTGTAACCCTAGAAGACTTAGAACAAACCTGCAGATCTAGGTGGACCGAGAGGACCCGAAAATCTGCAGGAGAGTGACAGGTGCATGAGACCGAGAGGAGATTGTATCAACGGTATGCTGGCATAAACAAAACTGCTGTGTGTTTCTGAATCGGAAAAACTGAAAAGCTGAATATTAACCCTAGGGAATCCAGGAATTTAGGAACCCAAAACCCTAGTTTTTACAGTCAGACTTTATTACCTGAAAATTACCAAAATACTGTTTAATTCTGTTTATACTCCTTTAACTTTTTACGTCTTCACTCTTAAACTCAGTTTCTGATTAAGCAGTAACACTGTCCTCGTGGGATCGATAACTCGGGGTTGAAATACCAGCCCTATATTACTTGAACCGTGCACTTGCGGTAACACGTAAGAAATCTTGTCAGCTAGACTTGATATCTCCATATCAATCTACCCACATACTAGTCTATAGTTGATCGTTCTGTTAATCATAAACAACATATTTGCAATCTATGGACTTCATTATATTAAATATCTCCATAAATGATAAAATGATTATTCTAGCCAAAATAATGTTCATACTAAATAAGATTGCCTCTAGGGAATCTATTCCAACAGAGAGAGAGAATGGATAGAGCTGGAGGTGGAGGTGATGGAGGTGCCGGAGGTGATGGTGGCGATGTTGATGGTTATGATGGTGGTGTGGGTGTTGATGTTGCTCTTGGTGATTTGCCGAGAGGGAGAGGGTTAGATTAAGAGGGGGTGGAGAAGAGAGGGTGATGGGGAGGCATGGTGGAGATGGTGGTGGCGCCGAAGGTGGCCATGGTGGTGGTGTTCTGGAGGGTGCTTGTTGTTGACGGTGGCGATGGTTGTTATTGGAGTTGTTGCCTCTCCTGTTTTGTTTTGGCAGAGAGGAAGATATGGATATAGTGAGGGTGATTGAGAGGTGGTGATGAAGATGATGATGGTAGCTATGGAGGTGTTGGTGTTAATTGTTGGTGATGAAAAAGGAGGAGGATATGAATATATAGAAGAAGCAATTGGGGATGATGGTTTTGGATAAAACCAGTTGGAGGAAAAAGGCGGATGAATCTAGCTGTTAGAGAGGTAGGGAGGGAGTGTTGGGGATGTTTGTACGGGATGAGAGAAAAGAAGAGAGGAAGAAGAATACGAATGTTGGGTCGGGTTATAAATAAGAATACGGGTATTAGAAATTGTATGTATAATACTACCGGGTTCAGGTAGAGTTGTTAATAAAATACTGTTACATATAATTACACGGTATGCATTACTACGTCATACGAATATATGGGTCCGGTTGGATAAAAAACGGGTTAAAGACAATTATTTTATACGTATATGCATACAATTATTTGTCTAAAATACTTTTACCACCCCAAACTTTTACTTAATTTAGTTTTTAACCTCTTTTAACTACAATTATCTCCCCACATACCATTTACGCGTCCCGAGCAAAGTCTAATCTGCTGCGTTAAGCTGTTCACTAGCCGAAAAAGACGCAAACGACTCTACACGACTCGCGATACGATAATGCAGCAAGATGATGCAAATGTAAATTCTAGACTCAATCTTAAGGAAAGTATTTAAAAGACAAAATATCCAATTTCTCTCTTTTTGGCAAGAACATGCAATCCCCTTCTCATAAACTGAAGATCAAGCTTTCACTAGTCCTTTTTGAAATTCACATACACATAGCAATAATTTGAAATAAAAATTTGTTTTAGTGCAAAAGCTCAATAAGGCGCCCCCTTTCCTCCACCAATTCAAACCAAGACACAAGAACTTCCTAAACTTCACTGGGTCTAATTAATATCCAATTCCACAGTAGTCTTTTTTTTCCGAATCATCCGAGGATTTTAGACCCTCTTAGCCTTTATTGCCTTTGAATGCAAATTGTCCCTTTGTAGAGTCACAACTCCTGTGGAATAAGGCTTGAATCTAATTTTCCTCCCTAAACTCTACTTGGATGGAATCCAAATTTTCCGCGTGAACGGAAGCACATTAAGTTGTTCTCCTTTATTTTTCACTTTATTCTTTTTTTACTTTCTGTTTTTTTTTTTTCAAATTTCTCATATGTTTTCAACCGTGCAATAGAGATCAGGATGCTTGGGCTTTTTCGGTTAACTCTTGCGACCATCGTAAGGGATGGTGGTGTACGCCCCCCGACTTCACTTAGGCCGAGGCAACCGTACCACATAAAACCAACTCAACACGAAGGTCCACCTCAGATCAGCAAGAGACCACAAGTTTCCACTTGAAAACAGAATATTCAGCTACAATGAATCTCAATTTAATTAGCACACTATAGGAAGCCTATGTATGCCCTAACATGTCATTCTTTCTACAACTACCATAAATTCCCTGGACCTCCTTTCGTGAAATCTCTACACTGAATACTAAAAGAATAAAAAATTCCCTACTACGACACTTCCTATTCTAAAGGACTCACTCACTAAGCTATCTTCAGTTTCAAGATCTTCAATGCCTTTTCTCAAAATTTCTATTTTCTATTTTTTATAAATTTCAATTTTCCATTTTTTTATTTTCCATAATATCCTTAAAAGTTTGTAATGCAAGTAAATAAACAGGATCTAATACTCTAGAAGGGGGGGGGGGTTTGAATAGAGTATGGAAACTTTTTCTCAATAACTAGCCTTTTGAAACTTAAAGAAAATGTGCAGTTGAAATCTAAAAGCTTTGGAAAAGGTTTGAGAAGCTAAAGATACAATTGCAGAATACAAAAGCTTCAAAGCTTTGAGATAGGAAATTCTCTTAAGCTTTGGAGCTAGTTTTTTTGAACTGAATTTCAACAGTAATGAAAAGCAACAAAATAAAGAACAAGAACATATGGATTTTTGCAGAGTTCAGTCACAATTGGACCTAGTCTCTGCCTGAGGGATCTGATCCCTCCAGGATTTCAACATACTTATTATAAATCACCAAGATTTAGCCCTAGATCTCAAGCCTAAGTGAGCTACCTTACACTTATACAGCTTGTGGTTCCCAACCTATCTAGTACCAACTACAACCTGTGGAAACAAGAATAACCTCTTTGTTGTTCACATAAACAATTAAATTTATAAGTTTGTGACGTTTAAGAATTCAGAATGAATAAAACAATCTAAGTACAGTTTGAAGAACACGATAGAGATAAGCAAATGAAGCTTGGGAGCGTATTCAGATTTGATGAATGATCTTCTTCTGTTGCAGTGTTGATTCCCTTGAAATGATTGAAGAGTTTTGTGTTTTGATCTCCCAAGAATGAAAATCTCTTCAAAAACCTGTTGATTAGCCTCTCTAAATGTCTGTTTATGAGGTTTAAGAATTCAAAATGAATAAAACAATCTAAGTAAAGTTCGAAGAACACAAAAGATATAAGCAAATAAGCTTGGAAGTGTTCTTCAGATTTGATGAATGATCTTCTTCTGTTGCAGTGTTGATTCCCTTGAAATGATTAAAGAGTTTTGTGTTTTGATTTCCCACGATAGAAACTCTCTTCAAAATCCTGTTAGTCAGCCTCTCTCAATGTCTGTTTATTTGAAATTCAAACTCTAGTTTTTTATCAACAGTCAGCAACTACTTGATAGATTATAGGAACTGAATTCCTACAAATTCTCTCCCCTTATATGCTTCTTTCACAGCTATGTTTGGATAGCTATTAACTTTGTTTATGGAAGTTTGCACGACCAACAAACCTGCACACACTCAGCAATAAAATCAAACAACATCTAGACGAAATAGCAACAAAATTAGATCTGCTAAAGATAGATAGTTCACTTCAAAACCCTAGCTATTTTGCCTTAGATAAAATTCAATATCTATATTCACATGTATAAATATAAATGTAGAACAATATACATCATATGATAAAGAGTCAGAAAACTCATTATGCAGTTTAGAATCCATCTAAGTCTTCCTGCATACACAAATTAGTTATGAATACTTAGCAGTTTATAGACATAAGAAAATCTCAAAGCTTTGGAGCTTTAACTGCTAGTTCACAAGTGTTAGCTTGAAACTGAAACCTTCAATATGCGAGAATTATACAATCCAAAAAAAAAAAAAAAATTGTAAGAGACACTAATGAGTGATAAAATCATCTCCCAATCAAAAATATCTAAGCCTGCAAGCACAAGACTGTTAGGCACAACATAAATGTAAGAACACTACAGTATCTCAAAGCTTTGGAGCTTTGAAACTTAGTGTCTCTGTACTTCTGGCTTTCATCATCAAGGAACAAACTCCCCCAGAATTTGTAAATCCGTTCAAACTCAAGAGCTTTGAACTATCAATCTCCCCCTTGATGAAAGACAAAACAAATATTGTTGCTTTCCAATATTTCCCGCAACTCAAAGCCACCATTAAAACTTAACTGGAAAAACATATCACACATCTGAACAAGAACATATATACGTAAACCAACTGGTTCCATAAAACCATCAACCAACATCCTACAGTATCCAAATTATTACAAAAACTTCAGAAAAACTTCAGAATCCCTAGAAAAAGGAAATAAGCAAATACTTCTCCCCCTTTTTGACCTTCATCAAAAGAGTAGAAGAAATGTAGGATCATGTTCAGAGGTTTTTGAAAGAAAATAACTTAAGACTTCAGGACTTAGGAAGAGGGAAAGAAAGAAAAAAGAAAGAGAGAAAGAAAGAAAGAAAGAAATGTCCAGAAATAAAAGGCGTCCAGGCTTTGAAGTTCCAGCTTTGACACTTTTCTTGGCAGTCTTCTTCCCACTTTGTTCTTTGCCCTTTCCTTTGTCCTCAGTCTAAAACTATTCTTCCTTAGTTGTTTTCGCATCTGACTCTTCTGCATCCTCAGCTTGCTCTTCAACACTTTTAGCTTGTTCAACAACATTTTCATCATGTGATTCCACATTCTTTGTCTCCACATCAGCAACCACTTCAGCAATCACCCCCTCAACCTTTTTAGCATTCTTCTCATCACCTTCTTCAGCAGTCACCTCACCACCAGCTTCTTCCTCAGATTGTTTAAAGAGATCCTTTGAAGCAAGAACTATTGGAACCTTCTTCTTCTTCTATTTCTTTAACACATCTCCAAGAACCTCATAAGAATCAATGCTGGTATCTTTGCTTTCGGCAGATGGTATCTTCTCCAAGTCCAAACCTTTGATGATCATATCCAGTTTTGAAGCCACCAAACCTTTGAACTTCACAAAGTCAGTAGACAAATCAAACAGTCCTTGTCTAAGATCCTCAGTACCATCCTCCAAGACTTCAACTCTGTCAAGAACTGAGAGAAATCCAAATTTCCAGAGACCTTTTAAGTTTTTGCTGCTTTTGGTTTGATGAACTCTTTATCCTTTACCTCTTTTGCGGTCAATTCAGAATAAAACTTCCACTTCCCTTTACTAGTTCGAACTACTCCAATCCTTTGAATTGAAGCTACATCAACCATGCCACAACCACTTGTAATTTTCTCCTCATCCTTCATGGGTACTCCAAAGTTTTTAAAGAACAATGGAAAAAAATTGCATAAGGCGAAGAATGATTCCTATTTCTAGTACCACAACACACAATATGCTCCATAATCACAGTAGGAAAATCAAATTCAAAGCCTTGAAAAATTAAGTACATCAGAACTAAACCCCTATCAGTTACCAGCTCTTTTGAATGCTCCCTAGGTACCACACCCCTCATGATAATTGAGAAAAGGATATTGGCTTCACAATTAAACACATAATGTGTTAACTGTTTGGGTCCAGATGGTGTTCCCTCTAAGAAAAACATAGAATTTGACTTCTCCAAACATTCCTTCCTATCAGGATGCTCATGCACTCTATATTTCCTAAGAACTCCCAATACTTAGGAGAAAATCGTATGGTCTAGCCTCATGTCAATCCCAACAACCTTAGAACTCAGAACATAGCTATCACTATCATCAGCTTCTTGTACCAAATCTTGAACTTCCTTTCCCTTCTTGATGTTCTTTGAAGGTGGAGAAGTCTTGGTTGATCCCTCGGAATTTGACCCATGAATGGTGATATTTATGTTAGCCTTTCTCTTGGTTCTCTTAGTAGAACTCTGTTCTTGCTCCTTGATTCTCTCTAATGTGCTCTTCATTGGATTTAGGGTTTCAAAGAATTGAGAAATAAATTGAGAGAGAGAGAGATAGATAGATAGAGACGAAAAGAAAGAGTTTGATAATGAGAGAAATAAGCCCTGAAGTTGGCTTAAGTAGGTAGAAAATTTTGATTCAAAAAGATTGCATGCAAAATCATATCTTTAAAGATATACAAGAGATATTTGGGATATTTTAGATAAATCTCTGAACATTTGAAATATTACACAATTATCCATAACATAATGCAAAATATTCCTTGATCCAATTTTTGATGAAATTAAACAGCTTATTCACTAAAGCTTTGAAATAGTAGTTCAAAGCTTTGAGAAATTTTACAACTGCCAGAAAACTTCAAAGCTTTGAAGCATACTTTCAAGGCTAGGAAAGTATGATCTCAAGGATTTGAGATTTTCACACATAAACATATCTGAACTAATACTCCCCCTAAGCCAATGCATCCTTGTTTAGCATACACAATTCAGCCTTAGAGATGCAAACCTCTCATCAGGAAAAGGTTTAGTGAAAATATCAGCTATCTTCATAGATGTTGAAATATAGGTTAAAGATACATCACCTTTCTCAGCATGATCCCTTATAAAATAATGCCTTACATCAATATGCTTAGTCCTGGAATGCTGCACTTGGTTCTTTGATATTGAAATGGCACTTGTATTGTCACAATTTATAGGCACAATTCTGAAATCATATCGAAGATCCCTTAACTGTTTGGCAATCCGTAGTACTTGTGAAAAACAAGCACCAGCTGCAATATATTCAGCGTCTGCAGTTGATAAGGCTATTGAATTCAGTTTCTTTGAATGCCAACTAATCAATTATGAACGAAGAAATTGACAGCATCCGAAAGTACTCTTTTATCCACTTTATAGCCTGCAAAATATGCATATGAATATCCACTCAACAAAAAATTAGTCCTTCTTTGATACCAAAGCCCCTATTCTTTGGTTCCATTCAAGGATCTGAAAATCCCTTTAACAACAACCAAATGACTTTCCTTAGGATCTGCTTGAAACCTTGCACACTTGCAAACACTAAACATAAAATCTGGTCTACTAGAAGTTAAATATTACAAGGATCCAATCATAGTTCTATAATCGTTTTGATTCACACTCTTACCACTTGTACCTTGGATAAAGGTAAAATCATATGAGTCTTTGCTACCTTGGACCGAGACATGTTGTACTCGTTTACCAAGTCTTTGGAATATTTTCCTTGATGTAGAAATATTCATTTCTTCATTTGATGAACATGAAGTCCAAGAAAGAATTTGAGTTCTCCCATTAAGCTCATTTCAAATCGCTGCACACTAGACTTGAAAACTCTTTTGAAAGAGCATCATTAGTAGCACCAAAGAGTATATCATCAACATAAATCTGTACTACTAACAAATCCTTTTCATGATTCTTAATAAAAAGAGTTTTGTCTACTATACCTCTCTTAAAACCATTGTCAAGTAAAAACTTTGAGAGTCTGTCATACCAAGTCCTTGGAGCTTGCTTTAGGTCATAAAGAGCATTGCCTAATTTGTAAACATGATCAGGGAAATTATCATCTCCAAAACCAGGTGGTTGAGCAACATACACTTCTTCTTGTAAATAGCCATCTAAGAAAGCACATTTAACATCCATTTGAAAAAGCTCTATGTGTTTATGGGATGCAAATGCAAGAAGTATTCTGATAACTTCCACTACAACAATTATGACCTTTATTGACAATTTTTTTGTCGACAAACAGTTTTGTGTAGCTAGTATGTGATTAATTGACAATATTTGCGTTTGTCGATGTACGTATTGTTGTTTTTCGATATTGTGAATAGTTATTTTCATTTTAGATAAAAAATGGTCGAACAATAGTATTTGCTTCATTTTCGGTCTCGGACAATAAAATAAGGTGACAATCACTATATTTTAGTGACTTATATAGTTGTCAATATTTGAAATATATTTGGTGGGTAATATTAAAAGATTCCCGCACTATCCAAATGTTGGAAAGGAACTAAAACTTTCAGGAGGGAAATTGAAAATTCAGAAAAGTTGGAGAAAACCCAAAATTTATCAAAACATTACTTTATCAAAACATTACTTTACCAAAACTTCATCCCGGTTTCAGAGCTTCTTAAACAAAACCCTTCCTCTCTGAACATAAATTTCAAACCACCCTCACCAGATCCATACATCTCAATCGATCTCACAAATTGCAAAAGCTTCAAGACAGAATCGAAGGTTGCTTGCCTCTTAACATCCCCTTTGCTATGTCCCACAATTTTCTTCAGTTTTCCTCTCAGAACCAGAGAGTTATCATCGATGGCGACCCACAACGACTCGCCCAGATTCGGATCATCCTCCGCTGTTGCCACCGACGTCGTGGAAGCTCTGCCCTATAAGAAGGCCCTCATCACGGGGATCACCAGCCAAGACGGGTCCTACCGGACCGAATTCCTCCTCGGAAAAGGCTACGAAGTCCGCGACCTCATTCTCCGGTTGTCCAACTTCAACACCCAACGCATCAACCACATCTACATTCGATCCACACAACACCCACAAGGCCAGAATGAAGCTCCACGACTCCGATATCACCGACGCCTCCTCTCTCAGCCGCTGGATTGACACCATCTCTCCCGACGAGGTCTAAAACCTCGCCGCCCAGTACCACATCGTCGTCTCCTTCGAGATCCCTGATTACACCGCCGAAGTCGTCGCCACCAGTACCCTCCGCCTCCTCGAGGCCGTACGATCTAACATCGTCACTGGAGTGAAGTTGTTGTGCCTCCCGAAGCTTCTAGGTATGGCTCCGATCTCATTCTGACTTGTCATCTTCTTCTACAATCTCTCAATTTTTTGTGAAAATCGGTAACTTTTCCTTCCTGAATTCATTTGCTGTGTCTACTGATCTGTGTATGAAAAATGTCAATTCAACATCAAAACTTAGGGTTCATAGTTTTACTAGTTATTTGGGGATTTTGAATTTTAATGATGTATATTGCTTTTAGGCAGACTGTAGGTGAAGGTTTGATTGGTTTAGGTTAACTCAGCTTGACCTGGAATTCATATTTCTAGTTTAGGAATTCCCAAAAGAAAACCAGTATCTTATCGGTGCCCAAATTTTGCATTTCACATGGTTCAGAAATCACAGGGCATCATTTACTTATACCACTATAAGTGTCATATGCTATCAAAAGAAAGAAACTGATATACAAAGTCAGATACTTGAACTTTCTCATGTCAGACTCACTTTTATACTCTTCATCTGTCTATGTAGTTGATTACAAGGAAAATGTGGATAGTTTTGTGCTTTAACGAACGAGTCCATGCAAATAGGTTCCTGTTCACTTCTTGCAAATGTTGACTTGCTTCTCGTTCATTGTGACAGTGCTGAGATGCTCCTCAATTTGGGCATTCCTTGGGTCATTCTAGGTCATTCTGAGAGAAGAGCTATATTGAACGAGACCAATCAGGTAAGCTTATGTACTCTTTAATAGTGGTTTCTTGTCATGTAATTTGTACTATACAATTCATTCTCACAAAACGTTTCATATGCACTTATGTACGCTTATGTGCTGATATGCAGTTTGTTAGTGACAAAGTTGCATATGCACTTTCTCTTGGTTTGAAAGTTATTGTCTATGTTGGGGAGACCCTTGAGCAACGTGAAGCTGGATAGGACATGCACCTTTCAGGTCAGTCGATAAAGCTAATGCGTCATTGTACAAGAACCTTAAACTCTAGCTTTACGCAATTTTAAAACTCCTCTCTCTCCCCTTCTACCTCATCTGGTTTTGTAGGTCTTTATACCTCCCTCAGTCTGGTATTTTGTTTATTTGTCCTTTTTCCCTATTTTTACTCTGATCTGAATCCTTGGCTTATTAAATGCATTTATCACAGCAGAACGTTGATTAGCTGCACTGTCTATGTAACTTCATTTCTTTTATTGATAATGACTGTTTAGTTAGCCTTCTGTTTTATGACCATGATGCAGGATATGAGGTGGTACTATGTATCTCATCTTGTATGACGCTAATAAATTCGAAGAGGTAGCAATCTTTATGCAGTTTAGCAGTTGTGCTTGATGTTAAAGTCCAGTTTTAAGGTACATAGAAACTGCTAGGAAATATAATATAAATATTCTTTTTTAGTATCTGTAGTCATGTGTTCCTTGCACTATAGGATAAATTACTCTTTTTTGGATATTTGTTTTGAGTTGGGGTTTTTGTGAATTGGGCCTGAAATCGGGCTATTTTGGTATGCTGCTTGATTGAATTGACCCGTCCTCTATATGTTAGCTTACATTTGAAAGTTTGGTTTTGAAATTATTATCATGTACCTGATGCTTTAAATTTTGAGTTCGGGAGTTACTAATTGGTTTAGAGTGACACTGGTTATGTAATATTCAGTTCTTATTGACCTAGTTTCGTATTTTGTTCACTTTGAATCTCACAACTATCTAAAAGTCGTGCTTATCTTTTAGTATATGCTGAAAGATTGTCTCTCAGTCCGAAAATTGCAATCCGTACTTGTAATTATCAGTTGCACATGGGGAAAATTTGTACTTGTAAATATTCTTCCGATATTCTGTTGTACGTTAATCGTTTTAATGTTTGATACTTTTTCTTGCCCAACTTTGCGATTGAATTCTATTTTGCAGGATTTCATGAATGGAGTACGCTAGCTTCTTGGGCCACTTGGTGGTATTAAATTTCGGGGCATGGAAGGAACCACTGTCGGAGAAAATGTCGCGTCTACGTCTTTCTTTTTTTTTCTTAACTAGAACCTGCGTGTATGACTCCACCATATGATGGAATACGACTAGTTGCATTGGTGGTGTACTCTTAGTTGTTGATGCAAAACACTAATTATGTATTCCAATTTTTTTATGTAAAACACCAAGTTATGGCTTGTTGATTATGGCTTTGAGAACATTTGTTCATGTTTATGAGTCGTGTTTGGGTTTTGGTGCAGTGTATTTTTCTTATTGGGTTGTGATACAGGCGACAAATATGTATGCCGCCATGAAGATGTAAGAGTGAGGAAGTTATCTTCTAGTGACAATTTTAGTTGTCACTTGTCTACATAAATAAGTAAATTTTCTTGTTGGTAGTTTTAAAGGAAACAAACAATGTTTGTTGTTAGATTGGAACTATCGACAAAAATTGATGTCGCGCATTATTTTTTTGCCGACATACATAGCGCTTGTCGGCTTTAATTCTAACGACCGAGATGTAGTGACAACAGAGCGTCAAAAAAATATTTGTCGATAGAATTTCTACTGACATATTTGGCCTTTCTAGCATTAGTTTTTGCTGTCCACGGAGGCAATATTTGTTGTAGTTTTCTAACCTGGCAACAGGAGCAATGTCTCCTCATAATCAATTCCTTCTTATTTATTATACCCCTGTGTGACAAGTCTGGCTTTTTTTTCTCATAGCCTTTCCATTTTCATCAAGTTTGTTCCTGAATACCCATCTGGTTCCAAAAACAAACTGAGTCTTTGGTCTTGGGACCAAGTTCCAAACTTTCTTTCTTTCAAAATCATTTAGCTCATTCTGCATTGCAATGATTTAATATGCATCCTCTAGTGTCTCCTTTGCATTCTTAGGTTCAATCATGGATACAAAGTCACTGAATGCACACATGTTTCTTAACTGTCCTCTGATCTGAGTACCAGTTGTTGGATTTGAAATGATGTTGTATGTTGGATGAGCTGACAAGTACTTGAACCTCTTCCTTGGTTTCCATGGTTTTGGTTCTCCATAGATCTTCTCTTTTTGATAGCTTGATGCAGTAGCTGAAGCACTTTGAGTTTTGTCAGGTCCCGTCTCAAGGCTTCTAGAGTTTGGCTCAACGGGATATTCAAGGCCTTGAGATTCTTCTATTTTTTCCTACAATTTAGTTTTGCTTCTTTTCTCTTTCTCACAATCATCATCTGCCTCATACTCGTTCAAGTTGAGATCTGCAAAAATTTCACTCAAAGAATCATAAATACTTTCATCAAAAATCGCATGAATACTCTCCTCTACAATCTTAGTTCTCTTATTGAAAACATTATAAGCTTTGCTAGTTTAAGAATAACCAAGAAATACACCTTCATCCACCTTCATCACTTCTAGCATCAAATTTTCCAAGGTTATCCGTGCCATTATTATGCACATAACAAGTACATCCAAAAGGCTTAAAATAAGAAACACTTGGTTTCTACCTTTGAAAAGTTCATAAGGAGTTTTCTTCAAAATAGGTCTAATCAAACATCTATTCAACACATAATTGACATTGTTAACAGCTTCTGCCCAGAGATATTTTGGCAAATTACTTTCAAGTGTCCTATTTTCCTCTCAACTACTCCATTATGATGAGGATTTCTAGGTGCAAAAAGTTTGTGTGAGATGCCATGCTTTGCACAAAATAAATCAAAATTAAGCTGATCAAATTATCTACCATGATCATTTCTATTTGTTGCAACTGGTAAGTTTTTCAAAGATTGAAGCTCCTTACAAAGCTCTGAGAATTAAGATAATGCTTCAGAGTTGTCTCTAATGAACATAACCCATGTAGATCTAGAGTAATCATCTACCACAACAATCATATATCTCTTACCTTTGGGTGTCTGAACCCTCATAGATCACACAAGTCCATATGCATCAATTCTAAAGGTCTAGAGGTACTTACAAAGTTCTTTGGCTTGATTGAACTCATGGTCTTTTTTCTTGGGTAAATGCCTTACAAATCTCATCATCTTTGAATTTCAAGGTTAGTAAACCTCTTACCAAGTCTTTTGAGATGAGCTTGTTCATTGTATGCATGCTAATATGCCCAATCTTTCTCTGCCAAAGCCTTTAGTCTTCCTTCAATGCTTTGAGACACTTCAGAATTTCACCTGTAACTTTGTTAGTACGTAAAGCATAAACATTGTATGACCTAGGAGCAGTGAGTATGCGATTTTCAGATTTCTCATCTTGCACAACACATTTCTCCTTGACAAAAACTACTTTGTTACCCTTATCACATAACTGAGATATACTAAGCAGATTATACTTTAAACCATCAACGAAATAAACATCAAAAATTGAACTTGCTGAATCATTACTGATACTTCCAATACCAAGTATATTGCATTTAGCTTTTCTCACCAAGTGTGATTGTTCCTCCAGATTGCTCTTTAAGATCACCGAATAAAGTTTTTTCCACTCATATGCATGGAACATCCACTGTCCATAATCCATTTCTGATCTTTCAAAGCTTTGGTGACATCCTGCAAAATTCAATAAATGCCTTAACAGGCTATTAGACCAAGTGTAGAATTTGGATTCATAATCAGAGTCAACCATATTAGGTGGTCTGACTCCTTTTGGAACCCAAATCTTTCTAATTTGTCCCTTAAGCTGATAAGGATAGGTATTCCTCAATATATGAGGTTATGTCCTTCTAAAGGGGCAAGTCAACTCAATATGTCCAATTTTTCCACAGTAATGACACTTTGGAGAATGTCTACTTTCAGATTTAAAAAATGTGATTTTGGTTCTTTTTTGGAAAACCAATCCCACTATTGTTAACTCTATGCATACTTCCTCCAACATGAGATTAAGCTTTTGTTGTGAGCCAGCAAAGGTTGATAAGATCTTCTTGAATTATTGAAGCTTCTTAGTCAAAGAAGTTTTCTGTTGTTCTAAATCATCTGAATGATTCTTTAGATCAACATATTTATCTCTTAAAAGAGAATTTTGATCAACAACTTCTTTGATATGTGCCTTCAAAGCTTTGAATATACTGTTGAAGGCTTTAAAGTCATTATCAATTTTCAAATTAGTAGCTCCAAGGCACTTGTTTTGAAAGATCAAATTTAAATTCTCCTTGGCCTGCTCATGAACCTTTATTTTCAAAGAATCAATCTCATTCCTGTGAATTTCCCATTCAAAAACATACTTTTGAGGATTTCAGGCAAAACATCAGAAGGATATCAAGAAGATTCTTTACCATTTCTTCAATATGCTTGTTTGAGACTTTTTGTAGAGATCCATAATTCTTATAATTATTACTATTACTATTGCTATTATAATCATTATTATTTATTTGTTGGTTGATGTATTCATGTAGTGTTTGGCAAATTGTTTGATTTAAAAGGTGGATATTTGTACGTTCATTTGTGTTTAATGATTATTAGTGTGTTAATATATATTAGGTGTAGTTGGACATTAATTGTTCTTTCATGGGGTATGTGTTTGTATGTATTCTAAAGTCAAGGGAGCTGTAGTGACTTTTTAGAAAATCCAAAACTTGTGGGCAGAAATTAAAAAGATAATAAAAAAAAGAAAAGAAAAGAACGCCGGAGTGTCCTTAGAAGCCCTTCCACGTTCTACCATTGTTGTCACTCCTCGCGTCCTTCCTTCGACGCAGCCGCCATAGGGCGTTTTCCAGCGATCAAGCCTCCTTCCATCAATCGTGAGTCTTATTCTCCCCCTCTTTCAATCTATTTCATATTTGCTAGAACATATTCTCCACAGTTGATGTATAAATTTCCAGTTTCTCAGTCAATTTTCGTATCTATCAGCCAAAGTAAAGTCTCAAATTGATGACCTAAAACTCATTTTCTCGCAATCTTGTAGAAGGAAGTATTTCTCTACGAGTCAAGAGCTTCGAAACGGTACCACAATCTCCATCTCTTGGTGAAGTAAAAAATCACGCGTTTCACGCTAGGTAGGGAAATTAACTAATTTGGGCATTGCGATTTGTATACTTGTGATATGCTTACATATGTTTTAATTTAATTTTATGATTTAAATGTGTGAAGTGTATGTCAATCGATTGTCAAGTGTCATCGTGTTTGTGCTATGTGAATTTGATCATATACGATTGCGTGAAATTCGCCGATGTGATGAGTTTGTTATATGTTGGTGTAATTGGAAATTGATGGGCTGTTTTGATTAGAGTTGATGCATTGGAGGGTGTGAGAACCCATTTGAGTCATGGTGTGTGTGTCTTGGGAAGAGTGTGTCCGTTGAGCAAGTTGGGCTTGGAGCCCATCGGTGAAGGACCGTAAACCCGCGCGGGAGGTGCCTGACTGTCCTTCATGTTAGTACCCCGTAAAGATGTGGCGTGTGTTTGGGTTGCCTGTTCCCTCGGTTTTATACCGTAAACGGCCGTGTGTTTGGGTTTCCTGGTCCCTCGGTTTCAGTCCGTAAACGGCCGTGCGTTTGGTACACATCCCCTAGTTGTTCATGGTTTGGTATTTGGTCGAGCATATGTTACCATTTCTTTTTAAAATTATACATTGCGGTCATCGGTTTACATATGTTATGTATGTTGCTCTTATACCTGTGATAATGTATGTTTTAGTTTATTTTTCTATTGGGCTGTTGTTGCTCATCCTACTATTTTTCAGGTGAGAATGCAACACGTTGAAGACATGGAAGCTCTCATTTGATTCTTGCTTTAGAGTTGATTGTTAGACGGTTGTTGGAGCTAGTTCAGCTCCTTATGTGATTTTTGTTGCATTTGTCAATAAGGTGAAAAGTGTAGTTATGCATACTAGCACGTTTTGGGAGGGTCGTTGGCCTAGTTATAGGATTTGATGTCTTTCATGTTGGTTCATGTCAAAATTATCCAATCTATTTCTTAGTAATATGATATTGTTATCTTCTTTTTGGCACACTTCCCATGTTAATTGAATAGTTGGAACACGATTGTAGTTGTTTCACTTAAACGGGACAGATTATACATGCTGGTACGAATTTGTTGTTTACAAGAGATCCGTCCAAAGGATCGAAGTGATTCAAGAAGATTTGTAAACTAGACACATATTACTTCTTTCCAGGTAAATTTGGTAGATAGTTAACGGTTAGATTGCCAAGAAACATTTTTTTAGTTGGTCATTCAGTTCTGAATTTTCTTTTGTCCCAACAGTCATCTCACGGAGAAAATTATAATTAAATATCGGTAACTCCGAATCAAAAACTGTTTTAGTTGGGTATATTAAATGGTTTGGAACCTCTCTATAAAATTTCATGTTATTTGGGATTATATTTATGAGGAATAAATTTTTTAAATGTCGGGTTATAGTTCTGAAATTTCTGCCGACCAGCCGCACGTTTGTGATTGTATCTCCCTAACTCCTATACGTTTTTAAAAACTGTTTTAGATGGTGTAAAGATACATATGTAGGATGTCTCCGACCAAGTTTCGTAATTTTTCACCATTCCGTTTAAGAGATATCAAACTTCTAAGCCGAGATGTTGAAATTGTTCACTTTCAGCGTTTTGTTTGTGAATATGGGTACGTTCTCGGGTCATGGGTATCCGGGCCATAACAACTTGGTATCACAGATTTAGTTTCGAATACTTTGGTTCTATGGTAAATTTATTTTTTGTGATATTTGATTTCTTTTGTGCTTAAGGTGCTAGTGTGATATGTGTAAGTGTCTTTGGTTGATGTATGTGTTAAGTGCTTGATTCATGAGGTATGTAAGTGTTGATTTTTTTTTTTTTATGAACAATATTTATGTTAGGTTCTTGATAAACTATTCTTCCCTTGTGTAGCATAATGCCTCCCCGTGAGACTAAGAATAAGGGAAGTCAGCCTAATGCGTCGACTAGTGCTCCGCAGCAATCTGATGATAGGGATGCATTGCTGAAGGGTATAGCTGAGGCCATCCAACATATAGCGGGTACCGTACCAACCCCACAGGTAGCGCAACAAGCAGCTCCAACTTCTCCTCAAACTGATCAAGCTCGCACTCAGGCAGCCCTAAAGATCTTTTAAAGCTTTGATCCACCGTTGTTTAAAGGTGAAACGGACCCAATTGTTGCCGAAAATTGGCTTAACAAGATTGCAAAAATCTTGGACCATATCAAGATCAAGGATGCTGATTTGAGAATTTGTTGTGCCACATTCAAGTTTGAGGAGGATGCTGATCGCTGGTGGAAACTGATTAAGAATACTAAAGACATTGAAGCTATGACGTGGGATGAATTTGAGAAGTTGTTCTTTGATAAATACTTTCCTGAAGTGTTTAAAGATGCAAAGCGAGAGGAATTCCTTATGTTGCTTCAGCTTAACATGACAGTACTTGAGTATGAGGCCAAATTTATGTCCTTGTTGTGGTTTGCTCCCGAGCTGATTAGCACAGAGGCCTCAAAGGCTAAGAGATTCAAGAGTGGGCTGAAGTATGGTATTCGTTCAAAACTAGTTCCTCTCAAGCTACAAGTATAATCTGATGTGGTAGAGAGAGCATTGATGGTTGAGGGGGATATGGGAGATTCTAAGAAGGGCATGGAAAAAAAGAATCAAGCTGGTGGTTCATCTTTTATGGGTGATAGTCGTTTTAGAAAGAGGCAGAGGGATCCAGTTGCAGAGTCTCATGGACACCATCATATTCGTCGAGCATCATCACCTATGCTTTATAGACAGACTTCTCAGAGTGGGTTGACATGCTATCACTGTCACCAGCCGGGTCACCGTATTGCAGAGTGCCCCCATAAGCGAGGAGATCAGAGTAAAGACTCAGTCATTTGTTATTAGTGTAGGCAGTCCGGGCATACCCAGCGGTTTTTTCCTCAGAGGAGCGCTCAGGGTGGATCAGGGACATATCAGGCTTTACGTCAGGCGTCATCTACCTGGATTGCACCATCAGGAGTTTCAGGCCACCAGAGCAGGCATAACGTGTTAATCACAGGCCCACATCTTTCCAGTCTAATCAGCATGTGAGACCGCGTGGAGAAGGTCAACAAGGTCAGAGGCCTCAAGGGCGTGTGCATGCTATTAGCCGGCCAGAAATTGAGGAAGCACCACAAGGAACATATGTGGTTAAAGGTACATTTCTTGTGTATAATTCATGGGCTACAGTGTTATTTGATACTGGTGCATCACATTCCTTTATCTCTTCGTCTTTTTCATATGCTTTGGGGTTGGATATTGATGTGTTAGATTCTCCCTTATACGTTGACACTCCAATTAGAGGTGGGGTGACCTTGAGAAGAGTTTGTCGATCTTGTGAGGTTGAGGTTGGAGGAGGACAACTTGTATTTGACTTGATCGTCCTAGACATGACAAGATTTGATGTTATCTTAGGTATGGATTGGTTGACGGCTTTCCATGCCATTATCGATTGTCATAAGAAAAGGGTAAAGCTGCAACCCCTAAAGGGGGATTGCTTTCACTTTAATGGTCTTACCTCTGTTGTACAATTTGATTAGTTGTGGAAGCTCCAGTCTTTATTCTCTCTCACCATTTGACGAGGGTATCACAGTACATGGGGAATTAACGCCAGTAGTTAATGATTTTGCTGATGTATTTCCAGAAGACTTGCTGGAGTTGCCACCTCGAAGAGAGGTTGACTTTTCAATTGATCTAATCCCAGGTACTGCACCTATTTCGATGACACCCTATCGACTTCCCCAGCTGAGTTGAAGGAGTTGAAAGTGCAAATTCAGGATTTGTGAGACAAGGGGTTCATTAGACCTAGTACTTCACCATGGGGAGCCCCAACCTTGTTTGCTAAAAAGAAGGATGGAAGTTTGCGCTTATGTATCAATTACAAGAAATTGAACCAGGTTACTGGGAAGAACAACTACCACTTACTTAGAATTGATGACTTATTTGATCAGCTCAGAGGTTCTTGTTGCTTTTCGAAAATTAACTTAAGATCCGGCTACATCAGTTGAGGGTTAAGGATGAAGATATTTCTAAGATCGCGTTTAGGACGGGTTATGGTCACTATGAGTTTGTTGTGATGCCTTTAGGGCTTACTAATGCCCCGGCAACATTTATGGACTTAATGAACCGTATCTTTCACCCTTATCTGGATCAATTTGTGGTTGTTTTTGTTAATGATATTTGTTGGAATAGATGCCCTAGAGGCAATCTAGTTTAGGATGAATTTATTTTAGCTAGAACATTCATTGTATTATTTATTTGATATTTAATATAATGAAGTCCTTAGATTTACAATCGTTTTGTTTATCTTAAATATCCCTAGTCCAATATAATGATTAATGGGACAATCATCTATAGACTAGTATGGGTTTGGATTGATATGGAGATATCATGATCCAACACATGGGTGTGCATTAAGGGTAATGGCGCACCGGATTGACCCATCTCCGAGAAGGCTACATACACGTTATGTTAAGTCACAAGAGCTTCTCGCGGTGCAATGGTATTTTCATCCTTAGACTTGATGTCGCTAGATATTCTAGTTGTGGATTATTGTGATTTTGGTAGCGTCAAACGCTACACCGTAACTGGGTAGTTATAAAGGCGTGTACCAGATACAATAAGAAGCAAGCTTAAAGATCGTAGTGGACGTAGATAGAATGTGTCCCTCCCACATAACAGGAGCAAATATCCTAGGCCACTCGAGGGATAGTTGAAACGACCCAGGATCTCGGTTCAGGGTTAATGCGACTATCGATAACCAAAAGTAGAAATATAGTTACGAATATTACATTTTATTTAATAAATACAACAAACTTGAGAAGATAAGTTTACAAATGTTATGCGATTGAAATAAGCTATGTGAACTACTAAGTAATCTAACTTAAGCTAAACGTCTTCTTCTCGGTGCGCGTTCCCATAACCTCACCTTGATTGATGAACTGCGGTTTTAAAATGGCAAAAGCCGACGCAGTTTTGAAGAAAATAATTTGTAAAAACTGAGTAAATACACACTACGAGATGTAAAGCAATGAGAGGCACGCAAGCATAGGTTTAAATAAACCAAGAGTTTGAAAAATTAATAAGAGAGTTGGAAATTTATGAACAATTATAAGTAACCACGTAGCAAGAACTTTTTAACTTTTAAACTTGAATAAACCAAAAGTATTAAAGGAATTCTTAAATCAGTAGAATCTCCATAATAAACAAGTTATTTTGAACTCACAACGATATTTATTCACGAGTAGCATATGCTTTTCAAATCATTTCATTCAATTAGGGCATATCCAGAGCCACAAATAACATCAATAGAGTATTCAACTTTCTTTCAAGTTCTGTTACACGTTTGTTTTAGCTGAGGCATGTACAGAGTCACCAGCAGGATCGATGTAAACAAAGGGATCACGAAATAACCACTAAGGGTTCCTTCTAGGGTCTATCAAACCCTATTTCACCCGAGCGTTAAGGTAGCCCATTCGTCAACCCCGCTCATAACATTAGCTAAAAGGCCTTAAGTGTTGACACCCCTATACCGTAGTGACCCTTACAAGTATAAGTAGCACTCTATAGCTCTATAAACCCCTTGGCCTCAATATCTTGATATATGACTCATCGAGGTCGGATTTTTGAATATTTAAGTTCTATACAATAATAAGAAGCATTGCTTCAATGGTCTTAGCCATAAGAAAATGGAGGATCGCTTGGCGCCTCGCATTAATAACAGTACTCTGTACATCGTCCTAAGTCTATTACAGGTATTTTATTTATTTTCTTTCACATAACCATAATCAGAATATCAACATTTCACAAGTAATTTCCGAGAGTTCTCAAAAGAGATGAATAATATAGTTTAACAACATTCGAGTGGAAAACATGCATTCTCATACTTTTTCATATAACAAGCATTCATTTGAAACATCAAACACATACGCACATTTTGATATGAAAAGGTAGTACATTTGTACTTACCACTGAGAGAAGCACAAGCAAAAGCAAGAAACTAAGCCCAGCACTCCGACGACAACCGCTCTCTCCTACGAGGTCGATGTCTACAATCACACATATGACGTACTCGTTATAACCAATTTACACATGCATAATCAAAATGAAAACCTACATGCCACATAGTCCTGAATGTCACTAATGAACATATAATGATGTTTAATTATCAAAATAAGTCCAACAAAACACCTAGAATTTCAAAAATTCAAGTTTCCTAAAAAATGTGAAACTACAATTCTGGACAGAATTGTAGCTCTGACTTTGGAGCCATATTCATCATATCAAATTATATCCTAAAATCTTGAACTTAATTTATGATGAACCTATATGTGTCTACTTTCAGAAACATCAATAAAATCATGCATAGCTATTATAAAACTCAAGTTACAAAAATCACAAAGACTGCTATGCAGTGACAAGTTTGGAAGAAAGTTTCAACTTAAAGAACAATTACTACTATTTGGAGAATAGGAAAAATGCTTATATTCTCCAGAAAAAATCCCTTATGTGTCTAGTTTCATCACAAGAAAGATTTGGTATCATAAGTTTATGGAAATGATATGTTTAACAAAAATGGTAAAATTTGTTCAAAAACAGAGTTTCAGAAAACATGCAACTTAGAATGAGCATATCAAAAAAAATATGGAGTTGAATTGTCTTTCAAAATGTCCCTCTCTAAGTCTAGTTTCAGAATATGAAAGAGTTAAAAAATCCTCAAAGACAAAATTTAGAGATAATGTACGTTTTGTACAAACTGGTCAGATTGTAAAAATATACATTTTTTTCCAAAAATCAACAAGTTTGGTTCAAATGATACATGCAACTTAGGGAGACTTGATTTTCACCCAAATAACATCATTTCAGACATGAATTAAGATATTTACATGATCTTGACACAAATTATCAAAATATTCTTGGGATTCAAGTGTAACTAACAAGAAACACACAAAGTGCATATGGGTTCTAGTGTGGGTGACATGAAATAGTCAAAATTTTGGAGTTTAACTCTTGATCAAACCATGAAAATGAAGAATCAAGTATGTAAATGGAGAAATCTAAGATGAAATATCATCAATCAAAGCAAAACATGAACATGCATGTATGAATTCAAGACTAGATGGAAGATTTACCCCAAGATTCAAGAAATTGTGAGGAAAATGGTGAAATTGGGCTTCAATCCATGAGTAGAATGGTGGAAGAGCTACCCTCGATGATGATACAACCCTTGGACTCAAGTTTTCCATGTTTTGGATGCAAGAAAATGATGTTTTGATGGTGTTTTCATGAGGTCAACACCAAAAAACAGAATGAAGTTGAAAGAGAGGGAAGAGAGCTTGTATGAATGCTCATTAGGAGGAAAGATGTAAAGAAATGAAGTGATGGAGATAGGGAGTGATTGGGTTGATGATGATGGGAGTGTTTGATGGAGTATGTATATCAAAACCATATTATAATGGGAGTTGACCAAGTTGGTGGGTGAGGAATTAGGGATTAATAAAAATCTCCCAACAAGTTAGATGGGGATAGAAATGAGAGATGTCAAAAATTAAAGGATGAAAATATCAATTTCATGAGTTGATGGATGGAGCTAAATAATCGATAGCCAAAATTAAGGGGTAAAAGAAATGCAATTAAAAAGTCTCCCAACACCATAGTTGGGGTAGAAATTAGAATAACAAAAAAATGAAGGGCGACATACAAATACTAGAAATCGAGGGTAGCTCTAAAATTTTATACACAAGAGGGGTATAAGTAAAAGATACCAAAAATTGAGGGGTAAAATAATATTTCCTTTTAATAGCTAACACATAAATATTAAATTTCATAAATTATAAAATTATTAAATAATTTCAAATATATCGCTTTGTATATAAATGTCAATAAATTCACTTTTAGAAAACTACAAGTATCTCTCAAATATATACCATAAGTTTCATATAGTATTATTCAAGTTTCAAAAACTAAAAAATAACCCCAAAATAAAAGTATATATCATCATAGATGTCAAATGACACACTTATACGTTATAATTAAGAAAGGTCATTAATAAATTTGAAATTAATTTATTGAAATTCTCAAATATTTTTTTCCGAAATGACGAAATAACCCCCAACTTAAATACGGAGTATTACAATAGTGCTTATAGAATGTCTGGCCAGACTCAAATAAATCAATATATGATATTGATTTTATTTGCACGAATAAGGCTATTCCCATGGATCGAGAAACTATGGATTTGATATACGAGTGTGACTTGTATGTCTCATGTCCAATCTGGATATAGAGACAAAGGGATGAGACAATTACTTGTACAAGGTTTGTCGGATGACTATTCTATTAGTTGGCTAGAATGGATGTTTTGCTAGAAACCGCTCCATATTAGCAAATTGTTGCTACCAACTAGATAGAACCTATGGGGTCACACACTATATAGAGTTGAACTAGATTTGGGAATTAATTAATAGGATTAATTAATTAGAAGGATCACTTTGCAACACCTTGCAAACTTAGTAGGACTAATTTGCAAGGAAGGGACTAAACCGAATTCTAGTAGGACTAGAATGGGTCTTTTAGGTAGTTGGCAATGATTTGTTGGACTGTATAAAGGATGCTCCTTCCTTCCTCCCCAAACTTATGAGCCTTTAGTTCATAACATGAGTGGGAGAGAACAAAAGGAGACTGAGCAAGCAAGCAAGGAGGGCGGCCTCCGTGCCGCCGCCCCCTTCCCGTCGGCCCAACAAGGAGGACGCCACCTCCTTGTTGCCTCGTGTTGCGTGATTTCTTCTACCTCTTCCTCAATTCCGGGCGAGCACAAAGGAGAAGGAAGATATAGATCTCAACTCTAGGGCGTGGATCAACTATAGAGAACGTGACACAATTCACGTTACAAGTCATCACAGGAGAAACCCTAAGGTGTGTAACTTGATTTCTTCCCTTACCATCGTTATGTCTCTTGTCCTGTGATCCTTGGAGGGTATTGCATCGGTAAATTATGTTTTTCCGCTGCGTATCCATGATGAAAACCCTACAATATTTTGATATACTCACCATCAAAAGAGGCACATGAGGAGCATTTAAGGACACAATAAAAGTTCTTCGAGAGCATACACTTTTCGCTAAGTATGAGAAGTGTGAGTTCTGGCTTTTTGAGGTGAAATTTCTTGGCCATGTGTTTTCTGAGAGTGGAGTACCAGTTGATCCGTACAAGATAGAAGTCGTTATGAGATGGGAACGACTGAAGAATGTTTTTGAAATACGAAGTTTCTTGGGCTTAGTTGGCTACTATCGACGTTTTGTGAAGGATTTTTCACGTCTTGCATCACCAATGATCCGACTAACTCGTAAAGGAGTTACGTTCGCTTGGAATGACGCGTGTGAATTAGCTTCCAAGAACTTAAGAGGATATTGACTACATCCCCAGTCTTAGTTGTTCTAGAAAGAGGGCTTGGTTACTCTGTTTATTGTGACGCTTCTCGAGATGGTTTAGGTTGTGTATTCATGCAACAAGGCAAGGTTGTAGGCTATGGTTCTCTCCAGCTAAAGATAAATGAGCAAAATTATCCCACTCATGATTTGGATCTTGCAGCCGCTGTCTTTGCCTTGAAGAGCTGGATACACTATTTATATGGTGAGCGATTTGAGGTTTTCTCTGACCATAAGAGTTTGAAGTATTGTTTTTCACAAAAGGACCTGAATATGCGCTAGAGGAGATGGGTAGAATATTTACAAAATTGTGACTTCGAGCTTCAGTATCACCCATGTAAGGCTAATGTAGTTGCCGATTCCCTAACCAGGAAGTGTTTTGGCACCATAGCTAGTATAGCTATCCATGAATGGAAAATGCTCGAGGACATTGGAAAATCTGACTTGTGTCTTGGGGATGTGGATGGATAGCCTACGTTGTTCAACATGGTTGTGGTGAGTACACTTACAGAAAGAATCATTGAGGATCAACAAAGTGATAAGGAGATAGAACATATTTGTGTTTGCTTGGCTAGTGGTGGGGTGATACAAGGTTGGGTTAGGCACTCTGATCATGGCCTGAGATTTTGTAGTAAGTTATTTGTTCATTTAAGTCTCCGTTACGTGAGTTCCATCATTCCAAATTAGCAATGCACCATGGAGGTACAAAGATGTATTAGGATTTGCGTGGCCAGTTCTGGTGGAAGGGTATGAAGAAAGACGTGGCTCATTTTGTTGCTAAGTGTTTGACATTTCAGCAGGTTAAGGCCGAGCATCAGAGGCCAGCGGGACTGTTGCAACCACTACCTGTTACAGAGTGGAAGTGGGAGCATGTGACGATGGACTTTGTGTCAGGTATTCCAAGGTCATCAACAGGCCGGGAAGCCATTTTGGGTGGTTGTGGATCGTCTTACAAATTCAGCCCATTTTCTCCCTATTCGGATTACAGATTCAGTAGATGCTCTTAGCAAGCTCTATATACGTGAGATTTTCAAATTGCATGGTGTTCCAGTTTCAATTGTTTCTGACAGAGATCCACGGTTTACTTCCCAATTTCGGAAGAGTTTACAGTCGACCCTTGGGACTAATGCGTTGTTCAGTACTGCATTTCACCCTCATACAGACGAACAATCAGAGCGTACAATATAGATTTTGGAGGATATGCTTCGGGCTTGTGGCTCATGGGAGAATCACTTGTCACTTGCAGGGTTCTCCTACAATAACAACTATCAGGCAAGTATCGGTATGGCACCTTTTGAGGCACTTTATGGCAGGCCTTGTCGATCACACATTTCTTGGGCCGAGGTAGGAGATGCGACTATGTTAGGGCCAGAGTTGGTTCAAGAAACTACTCTCAAAATTTCCACAATCCGACAAAAGAAGGCGGCCTTTAGCTTTTGAGGTTGGAGATCATGTATTTCTTAAGGTTTCGCCAAGGAAATGATTGTTGATGTTTGGTCGAAGTGGAAAGTTATCCCCACGATTCATTGGACCATTTGAGATTTTAGACAAAATCGGCCAGGTCGCTTATCGTCTTGCATTGCCACCACGGTTAGATGGGGTTCATAACATGTTCCATGTTTCCATGTTGCGAAAGTATGAGCCAGACCCCACTCATATCCTTAATTGGACTGATTTGGATGTCGCTGAGGATGTGTTATATGAGGACAGACCCGTACGAGTATTGGATACGCGGGAGAAAGTGTTTCGTGGCAAGTCAATTTCTTTGGTAAAGGTTTTGTGGAATCATCATAGACTTGAGGAGGCCACTTGGGATCATGAGGATGAGATACGTTACAAATACCCATAGTTATTAGTTCAAGGTACGTCTCAAATTTGGAGGACGAAATTTTCTTTTAAGGGTGGTAGGTTGTAGAGATTTATAATTCTTATAATTATTACTATTACTATTGCTATTATAATCATTATTATTTCTTTGTTGTTTGATGTATTAATGTAGTATTTGGCAAATTGTTTGATTTAAAAGGTGGATATTTGTATGTTCATTTGTCTTTAATGGTTATTAGTGTGTTAATATATAGGTGTAGTTGGACATTCATTGTTCGTTCATGGGGTATGTGTTTGTATGTATTCTAAAGTCAAGGGAGCTATAGTGTCTTCTTAGAAAAATCCAAAACTTGTGGGATGAAATTAAAAAGATAATTGAAATTAAAAAAAAAAAAAAGAAAAAGAAAGAAAAGAACGCAGGAGCCACAGGTCGTAGAGAACGTGACATAATTCACGTTACAAGTCATCACCGGAGAAACCCTAAGGTGTTTAACTTGATTTCTTCCCTTACCATCGTTATGTCTCTTGTCCTGTGATCCTTGGAGGGTATTGCATGGATAAATTATGTTTTTTCGCTGCGTATCCATGATCAAAACCCTACACTGGTATCAAAGCCACAGGTCGTAGAGCATAAACGTGGTTTATGTGTTACGTTTTGATAGTTTGACACTTTAAATTTATTGTTTATCTCGTAAAAAAGACAAATCAATCATATGATGCAATTTATCAATAATCAATCATAAAAAGACATAGTTTTTGCATTGGATGCATGAATTAGTGAGTTTGAGAAGTTTTAGGATCTTAGATCTAGGGTTTGGGCATCCTATGGAAAGAAGGAGTTCTTTTCATACAAGGAAAAAACCAAACTTGGGCACCAAGCAAGGGAGTTGTTTTGGAAACAACTCCCAAAGGAGGTTCGGCCCCCCTAAGGGACCGCCCCTCCTTGCTTGCCGCCCAAGAAAGGGACGGCCAAGGGGCCGGGGCAGCCCTAGCCCGCGGCCTAGCCGTGTGGGCTAGGGGCCGGCCGGCCCAAGGCCTTGGCGGTCCTCTTTTGGGGTCCGGGCAATTTGATTGTTGGGCCCCATGGAGTGTTTTAACACTAGAAAATCCTAAAATCAATTAAAATTGACCAAGCGCGTTAAAATTGGATTTTAACTGTTTATGTGATATTCGCATGGTGATTGGATATGGCCTTAGGATGTGGTTTGGTGTGATTTTTTAATTTTGTTGTTTGGTTTACGGCCTGTGAGCTGATCAATTAATTGTAATAATTTATTAGGGTTTTATGGCCTGCGAGCCAATTTTTTCTTAACTTGTGAGATTTATTTTATTTAGTATAGGTTAGCTAGTTCTAGATAGAATAGATTGTTAGCCAAGAAAGAAGAAAAGAAGCCCAAAGCCAAAGGAAGCCACAAAAGATGGAGCATGGAGCTTTCCACATGACTATGTAGGGTGGACCAAAAGATGAAGACGCATGGAGATGTGTTTGCTTTTAGGGTTCATAGATAATTCCATTGGCTTGGAATTATCTTAGTCTAGAAAAGGCCATATTCACATCATGTTTTATTTTGTTTTGTGGTTGTTTATTTTATTGTCTTATTATTTTGTGGTTGGTGTATGAATGATGCATGCAATTAGGATAATAAGATAATTAGACAACCCGGATCTATTATTTGGAGTTGTGCCCAAACTCAAATAGATAGATTAGTTGATATGGATCAACAAAACAATTAAAATTGAATTGAAAAATCCCTCAAAATTCAAAATATTGCGTTTTGTCTTCTCGTTATTTAAACACTCATCATCATCATGATTTCCCAAGATCGTGCGTGCCAAAGCTTGACGACTTGGTTAATAATGATGTGGTGCCACCTCGTGTGCAATTGTTTAAGTAAGAGGTTGGGCGCAACTAGGTGTTTAATAGGATTAAAACCTAGAGACAATCAATTGGGATTATCCATGCGGATGGATAAATAAGAAGTTATTTGCCCAATTGAACCAAGAGTTGCATATGGGATGCAATTGGAATTGTTCATACCTAAAGTACTCAAATAATGGGTGACTTGCCAAATCAAGCTCATAAGGATATGAAACGTGGATCTTGACCCACTAGAAAATATAAGGATATTTTCCGCATTAATATCTTGAGGGTTATTAATCCGTAGAAAAATAGTGGGAGCTATATTTGATAAACTAGCCATTATTGAATATAGTAAAAAATTCACAAATACTAAAACTTGCGTATTTTCGTTTTTTTAGAATTCCAAATGGCAAACAACTCATCGAGTTCACAAAATTCCCTACGATATGTCCTTGAGAAGGAGAAGCTCTATGAAACCAACTTCTTTGATTGGTACATAAACTTGAGAATCGTTCTCAAGCAAGAGAAGAAACTGTACGCAATAGAGGAGCAAGTTCCAGCAGGTCCAGAGAACAATACCCCTGCAGCCCTAAAGGCGTATCAAAAGCGTGTTGATGACGCTAATGATGCGGCATGCCGTATGCTATGCACCATGACTTCTGAGCTTCAAAAGCAACACGAAAACATAAATGTTGTCGATATGATCGAGCATCTGAAGCAGCTCTTCCAAGAGCAGGCAATGGTTGAGAGGTATGAGGTTTTTAAGGCATTGTTCAAGTGTCATCTGGCAGAAGGGAACCTGGTGGGACCCCATGTACTCCGTATGATCGGGTATTTGGAGAATCTCGCCCGACTGGGGTTCCCGGTCGGCAACCGATCTCGTGTTGCAATCGTTGCCCGAGAGTTATGGACAGTTCATCATGAACTATAACATGAACGAGATCGTGAAACCACTGCCAAATTTACTCAATATGTTGAGGACAGCTATACAAAGCATCAACGAGGGTAAGGGCAAGGCCATTATGATGAAAGTTTGCCTCATCCTCCAAGGGCAAAGGCAAGTCAGTTTCCAAGTCCAAGGAACCTGCCCTTAAGCCTGTTGGTGGCATTGCCAAAGGTTTGACTAAAGGTGAGTGTCACTACTTCAGTCAGCCTGGACACTGGAGGAGGAACTGCCAAAAATATCTGGAGGACAAGAGGCTTGGAATAGTGATTCCACCACCACCAGATATTTTTGTTGTAGATGTCAATTTAACTGTCTATACATCATGGGTATTAGATACTGGATGTTGATCTCACATTTGTCGAAATGTATAGGATCTAAAGAGAAGTAGAAGATTGGCTAAAGGGGAGATAGATCTGCGCTTTAGGAATGGAGCAAAAGTTGTTGCGTTGGCCGTAGGCGTGTGCGAGCTATCTCTCCCTTCAGGATTAGTTTTAGAATTAAATAATTGCTATTTTGTGCCTGCTATGAGCAGAAACATTATTTCTATTTCTTGTTTGGACAAGAAAAGTTTTATTATTTCAATGAAGAAGAATTGTTGTTTCTTTTATTTTAATAATATTCACTATTTTAGTGCGCAATTATTTAATGGACTGTATGTCCTTGATCTAAGCAATCTTGTCTACAACATTAATACCAAGAGGATTAAAATACATGATTTAAATCCTGCTTACTTATGGCACTGTCGTTTAGGCCACATAAACGAGAAGCGTGTATCTAGACTCCATAAGGATGGACTGCTAGACTCATTTGATTTTGAATCATATGAGACATGTGAGGCATGTTTACTGGGAAAATGACAAAGTCTCCTTTCAATAAGAAAGGAGAGAGGACTAGTGAGAAATTGGCGCTCATACATACTGATGTGTGTGTGGGCCATTTGCCACGCCTGCCATGGGTGGTTACGTCGACTTCATTACATTTACTGATGATTACAGTAGATATGGATTTGTATACCTTATGAAGGCCAAATATGAATCCTTTGAAATGTTAAAAGAATTCAAAAGTGAAGTAGAGAAGCAACTTGGAAAAAGTATTAAGGCTCTACGATCGGATCGTGGAGGAGAATACATGAGCAAAGAGTTTGACGAATATCTTAGAGAGTTTGGGATCGTGTCCCAACTCACTCCACTCGGAACACCACAATGGAATGGCGTGTACGAGAGGAGGAATCGAACCCTATTGGATATGGTTCGATCTATGATGTGTCAAACCGATCTTCCATTATCATTTTTGGGCTATGCTCTATTAAATGCAACTTTCACCATTAACCGTGTTCCATCTAAATCAGTCATGACGACACCACATGAGATGTGGAGTGGGAGGCGTCCCACACTGTCGTTCATGAAAATTTGGGGCTGCGATGTCTATGTAAAATGTTTACAATCAAACAAGCTAGGGCCAAAGTCGGATAAGTGAAAATTTTTGGGGTACCATAAGGAAACTAAGGGTTACTACTTCTACAATCCAATCGAGAACAAAGTGTTTGTTTCTCGGACCGGCGTGTTTCTAGAAAGAAATTTTGTCACTAAAGAAGCAAGTGGGAGGACTGTAGAACTTGAAGAGATTCAAGAACCACAAATCACTGAACCGATTATGGAACAAGAACTGGAACCACAAGCAGTTGTGGAACAACTTGTTCAGGTAACACAAGAGCTTCATAGATCTAGTAGAGTGCGCCAGGAACCCGAGAGGTATGGACTTCTCGTGACCAATGCCGGTGAAACGATGCTCATAGATGATGAGCCTATTACCTATGAAGAGGCCATGAAAGGGCCAGACTCTCAGAAGTGGCTAGAAGCCATGAGATCCAAGATGGAATCCATGTATACCAACAAAGTATGGACTTTGGTGGAACCACCCGAAGGGGCGCGACCCATAGGGTGCAAGTGGGTCTTCAAGAAGAAGATCGACATGGATGGTAATGTGATTACCTATAAGGGCCGATTGGTGGCTAAAGGATTCAGACAGATTCATGGTATTGACTATGATGAAACCTTTTCACCAGTCGCAATGAATAAATCCATCCGAATTCTACTTGCAATTGCAGCATACTACGACTATGAGATTTGGCAGATGGATGTCAAAACAGCATTCCTTTATGGGAATCTCCTCGATGACGTGTATATGATACAGCCAGAGGGTTTTGAAGATCCAAATCAAGCCAACAAAGTCTGTAAGCTGCAGTGATCCATTTATGGATTGAAGCAAGCTTCTAGGAGTTGGAATTGGCGTTTTGATGAAGTAGTCAAAGAGTTTGGCTTCATCAGAATTGAAGATGAGTCTTGTGTCTACAAGAAGGTTAGTGGGAGCTCTGTAGCTTTTCTGGTCGTGTACGGGGATTACATACTACTCATTGGAAACAACATTCCCTTGCTGCAATCTGTTAAAGATTGGCTAGGAAAGTGTTTCTCAATGAAGGACTTAGGGGAAGCAGCCTATATACTAGGTATAAAGATCTATAGAGATAGTTGACAAGGTGTTGAATTGGTTCGACATGCAAGATTCCAAGAAGGGATTCTTTCCCATGTCACATTGAATCACTCTTTCCAAGAGTGGTTGTCCTTCCAATGAGATTGTGAAGGAACGCATGAGTAGAATTCCCTATGCCTCGTCCATAAGATCTATCATGTACGCCATGTTATGTATTAGACCAGATGTGTCATATGCCTTGAGTATGACAAGAAGATACCAATCCAATCCAAGTGAGAGTCACTGGATTGTAGTCAAGAACATCCTAAAGTACTTGAGAAGAACTAGGGATTCTTTCTTGATATTTGGCGGCAAGAAGGAGTTGCGTATAAGGGGTTACAGGGATGAAAGCTTCCAAACCGATAGAGATGACTTTAGATCACAATCGGGATATGTGGTTTGCCTAAATGGAGCAGCGGAGAGCTGGAAGAGTTCCAAGCAAGATACGGTAGCTGATTCTCCAACAGAGGCTGAGTACATTGCTGCAAATGGCGCAGCAAAGGAAGCTGTTTGGATCAGAAAGTTTGTTTCTGAACTTGGTGTGGTTCCTAGCATTGCGGATCCAGCTGAGTTGTACTGTGACAACACTTGGACGATCGCGCAATCAAAGGAGCCCAGGTCACACCAGAAATCCAAACACGTGCTCAGGAAGTTCCATCTAATTCGAGATATTATCGCAAGAGGAGACGTTCGGATATGCAAGATTCCTACAGATGAGAATCTGTCAGATCCACTTACAAAGCCGCTTGTGCAGTGTAAGCATGAAGGGCACACTAGGAGCATGGGCATACGAGATGCGTCAGATTGGCTCTAGTGCAAGTGGGATACTGTTAGAATAGATGCCCTAGAGGCAATCTAGTTTAGTATGAATTAATTTGGCTAGAATATTCATTGTATTATTTATTGGATATTTAATTAATGAAGTCCTGAGATTTACAATCGTGTTGTTTATCATAAATATCCCTAGTCCAGTATAATGATTAATGGGACAATCATATATAGACTAGTATGGGGTTGGATTGATATGGAGATATCATGATCCAACACATGGGTGTGCATTAAAGGTAATGGTGCACCGGATTGAACCATCTCCGAGAAGGGTACATACACGTTATATTAAGTAACAAGTGCTTCTCGCGGTGCAATGGTATTGTCATCCTTAGACTTGAAGTCGCTAGATATTATGGTTGTGGATTATTGTGATTTTGGTAGCGTCAAACGCTACACCGTAACTGGGTAGTTATAAAGGCGTGTACCGGATAAAATAAGAAGCAATCTTGAGATCGTAGTGGACGTAGATAGAATTTTTCCCTCCCACATAATGGGAGAAAATATCCTAGGCCACTCGAGGGATAGTGCTTATAGAATGATTGGCCAGACTCAAATAAATCAATATAGGATATTGATGTTATTTGCACGAATAAGGCTATTCCCATGGATCGAGAAAATATGCATTGGATATACGAGTGTGACTTGTATGTATCGTGTCCAATCCGGATATGGAGACAAAGGGATGAGACAATTACTTGTACAAGGTTTGTCGGATGACTATTCTATTAGTTGGCTAGAATGGATGTTTTGCTAGAAACATCTCCATATTAGCAAATTGTTGCTACCAACTAGATAGAACCTATGGGTTCACACGCTATATAGAGTTGAACTAGATTTGGGAATTAATTAATAGGATTAATTAATGACACGTCCAAACCACAAGTGTATGGTTGTCGGTGCAGTAATAATCGGAAAAGTCCGGATTGTCGAATCCCAAGAGACTTCTTTGTAAATTTGCTATTAGTTCTTAACCTTGTGTGGGCAAAGCGCAGTGGTTTGTTCTACTAACTCTACTGAAATTGAAAGACAAAGATCTCAATTAATCAGGTGAAAAGCTTCACGATTAACGAAGAATGATTTTTAAGTTACTTAACAAGTGGACAAGTCAGGATATCTCTACGGGTTCACTAGGGAATTCACACCACTTAGGATTTATGTTCATACAACACAGATGTTTTCTACTTAGCCAAACGAGCAATTTCACTTTGAAGATTCCTCAACCAAAGTCTATATTTAAACTCTTGTACCTGATTCCTCTAGCCTACTTAAGTTTAAATATGCATTATGATCTTGATATCAACTCTTAGTTCTAGTTAACTAGCAAGATTCCTCAACCCTAGATTCGACTAGTGCAAGATTCAAGTTCAAGCAATAACTATTGATTCCTCTAATAATTATCACCTAGATCAATCTTATTGTGACGTCAAACAATATGAAAGATAGAATTACGCGTATGAATCAAGCATAACTAAGCATAAACATCCAATTAAGTCAATAAACATGAAGCATAATCCATAAATCACCAAAATATGGTGTTCAAAACCCTAGTTCCCTATGAGATATCCCGAATAGAGGGTTTAGCTACTAAAACACATGATCAAAGTACAAAGTTTCAATGATCATAAACAAAAACTAAATAGGGGAAGAAGATAGAGAATCAAACGATGGTCTCCAAGCTCCAAGAATGCTCCTGCTCTCCAATGGCTTCCAACAATAGATGAGATAATCAAGCCCTAGGTCGTTCTCCTTGTTAAATCACGTCACTTCTTTCCTTGCTCCGTTCGTCTCTCTCTCCTTGCTCGTTGCCTCCTCTTTCACGTCTGTCTTCTTTTTAGATCTAGGGCATATTAATTAACCATCCAAGTATTAATTAATAGCCCCCAATACCCCTCAGTTAATGCTCCCGTACGTGCTCTTCCTCTGGGTTCAGATCGCACGATCATCTTAAATCAAGTCATGTGATCTCCTTTGTAAAAGCTCCAAGTCCTATAGATGATCCTGTGATCTCCTTTGTACCTGCGATCACCCAGCCTGCTCCTTTGTTGGGTGCTAAAGTGTCATTAATCAAACTTGTTAAAATGACACTTTAACACCCTCTTGCCATCTTTTCCACATTTTCTTGCAATTTCTCTCTCTCCCGAGCTTTCGCATAAGTTCCGAAGTTCGCTTTCCCTCTCCTCTTGATCCGTGCTCCATGTCCTGTCAAACACAACACGAAAACAAACCGTGCGATCAAAAGTGACAAAATAAATGTAAATAATGTGAAAAACGCCCGGATTATCAATCACTCACGACAAGCTCAACTTTCACAAAAATCTCACAAAAACGCTCTAAAAGACTACTAAATCCAACCATATGCCCACAAATAGGTAGTAAACAATGCCAAACATTAACTCCTATTCGGAGTTATCAAATCCCCCACACTACCTTTTTGCGCGTCTCGAGCAAAATCACAAGACACTACACAAACCCGAATCCATGTCACCACCAATCACAACCTTGCATACTTCATTCAATTCACCGTTGCATACATATCCGTACTAGCCAACTCAATAACGACACAAGACTCGACAATGCAACAATATGATGCAAATGCAAACGACGACTCGATCCTACACAAACACATATACACAAAACACACTTTTTATCTTTTGGTTGAGATCGGGCAATCTCCATTGGCTTTAATTGATTATCATGAAGTGATGAGAATCCTAGGAACAAAGCATGAGTTGAAACTAAAATCGACAACGAGACTCTCCCCTAGTTAGTATAGAAAGCCTAACTTTACTAAGCACAAGAGTACGCTACCTCTTCGCGTGTGCCACGAAATAAGAGACTACGCTAGGCAAAGCCACATCCAAGGTCCGAGCTCCTAATCCGCTAACGGTTTTCACATGATGAGGCTTAGGGAAATAAAGATAATCTCGTCGAAATAAAGTCCTAAGCGTCACATTCTCGCATCAAAACCCACATCTCACACACCCTCACCACGATGATAGGAACCAAAACCCAAAGCTCACCACCTCCGGCCCTCAATTCCCTCAAACCCCGGTACACTAGTGATCTCCGTGGCCATCGTCGTTCGTCGTGCATGAAACATGAACCGTCGTCGTCAAAGTAGCTCCACCACTCGTTCCAATTCAATTCCAACTCAAACTTTATTTCATCTCTACTTTTTCTTTTTCTCTCTTTTTTTTCATTTATTTTCTGTTTTTTTTTTCTTTTTTTTTTTCTTTTTTTTTTCATTTTCACAATTCTCTCAAAATCCCATCAAAATCCAACAATAATATCCGAGTGGTCTCCAAATAACAATCAAATATGCTAGGAGAAGGAAGCACGTAAATCGATGAATGAATATCACATAAAAATATCATCTTCTCCTAACTCAATCAAAGGCCATGTCAAATCCAAGCCGCACAATCAATGAAGTAAATGTGTGGGAGTGGAGTCGTCGCAAGCTCACACTCAATGTCCGAAGTCAAAAGTCGACACCCCCACACTCGAATGTAACAATATCCCCTCTCAAGTAGTCCCGAAGATGAATGTATCTCGTGCCTAATCCAACCGATCCTCCTACACCAAAGTAATCAAAGCCGGTACCTAGCACGATCCACCAATTAAGTTTACCCTACCCAATTCCGTGCGTATTAGATTCACGCAATCACGGCTCTCCACAACTGTGTCCATGATGTAGTGGCATGGATTGTAGGGTTTTGATTCATGGATTGCGCAACGGAAGCATAATCAAACATAAAACCATGCAAAACCCTCCAAGGATCACAAGTCAAGAGACATAACGATGGTAAGGGTAAGAAATCATAAACACACCTTTGGGTTCTCCTTGATGACTTCAAACGCGAATAGTGTCACGTCTCTACTGTTGATCCACGCCTAGAGGTGAGATCTAGATCCTCCAAATCCATGTGCTAGCTAGGAAGAATGGAGGAGGAAGAAGAAATCGGCAACAATGGAGTGCCAAAGGTGGGGCGGCACCCTTTGGGCCGACGGGTAGGGGGCGGCAATCCCCAAGGGGTTCGGCCCTCTATGGGACTTGCTCTCTCCTTGCTTTATTCTCTCCATTCTTCTATCAAATATATGTGTAGTGTGTAGAGAGAAAAATAAGCTAGGAGTGTTCTTTATATAGTCCAACAACTCCTTGTCCTACTACATAAAGAACCCCTCATAATCCTACTCAAGTTCGGATTAGTCCCTTTTTCAAAATAGTCCTTCTCATGTCAATACGTGGATTAGCTCTATTTGAAAATTAATCATAATCATGTCTCTACATGAATTAGGCCACCTTGTCAAATCCTAATCATGTCTATACATGGATTAGTCCAACTTGCATATTAGTCATACTAAGTTAGCAAGTTGTTGCGATTTGATCCTTCTAATTAATTAATCATATTAATTAATTATTTCCCAAGTCTAGTTCACCTCTATATGGCGTGTGACCCCATAGGTTCTATTTAGTTGGTAGTAACTATTTACTAATATGGAGCGGCCTCTAGCAAGACATCCATTCTAGCCAACAAATAGAATAGTCATCATGACAAACCTTGTGCAAGTAATTGTCTCATCCCTTTGTCCCAATATCCGGATTGGACACGAGACATACAAGTCACACTCGTATATCCAATCCATAGTTTCTCGATCCTGGGAATAGCCTTATTCGTGCAAATAACATCAATATCCCATATTGATTTATTTCAGTCTGGCCAGACATTTTATAAGCACTATCCCTCGAGTGGCCTAGGATATTTTCTCCCGTTATGTGGGAGGGACAAATTCTATCTACGTCCACTACGATCTCTAAGCTTGCTTCTTATTGTATCCAGTACACGCCTTTATAACTACCCAGTTACGGTGTAGCGTTTAACGCTACCAAGATCACAATAATCCACAACTAGATAATCAGGTGACTTCAAGTCTAAGGATGACAATACCATTGCACCGCGAGAAGCGCTTGTGACTTAACATAACATGTATGTAGCCTTCTCGGAGATGGGTCAATCCAGTATGCCATTACTCCTAATGCATACCCATGTGTTGGATCATGATATCTCCATATCAATCCAACCCCATACTAGTCTATAGATGATTGTCCTATTAATCATTATAATCGACTAGGGATATTTAAGAATATAACACTTATATTCTAGGGACTTCATTCATGTTAACATATATCCATATCGATAACATAATGAATCATAAATCCATAAATGTCACAATTAATTGATTGCCTCTAGGGCACAATTCCAACAGTCTCCGACTTGCACTAGAGTCAATCTCCTGCATCATATGCCTATTGATCTAGCGCGGTCCTCCACGCTTACGCTATGTAGGGGCGAGACATATGCTGGTACCTTGCAAATATTCACATCTCCTCCATCAACAATTTGATTGAGATTGAATATTCTGAATAAATGCATCTTATGCATTAATTTACTCAGTCCTCTATGTTAGAATCAGTGACTGAATCTTGCCTGGAACCTTTCAAGCTCACAGTCGCTCCCACTAAGGCAAAACTCAAAACTTGACTTATAATATGAAATCTTCTTTGTCAGATTTGAAGTTCGCATCACTGTAACCCCTTACAGCAAACTCTTCATATTATCTATTTATCAATAATTCATCCTTAGTGCTTCTCAAGTACTAAAGGATAATCTTGATAATTAATCCCGTGACTCTCACCCGGATTTGACTGGTATCTTTGTGTCATACCATATGACACGTCTGGCCTAGTACATCTCATGGCGTATCTCGTGAATCTAATTCATACGGTCCATTCCCAATCTAATTGGTAAGACAATTAGCCTTCCAAAGACTAATTCCATGTGACATGGGTAAGAATCAATATTCTTTTCATGTTGAACCATTTCAACACCTTTGTCAATTTATGTACTATGACCTAAGCTATACAACCATCTTGATCTACCTCAATAGATCTTCACTAGTTGCTTTGCTTAAGTCTACCATTAGAAAGTCAACTCCCTAGTCAATCTACGTAAGACTGCCAAGTAGGGGCAACATTCCCAATGATTAAGTATGTCTCCACATACAAGACCAGAAAAAAATAACTGTGCTCCCACTAACCTTCTTGTAAGCACAAGTCTCATCTTCAATTTTGATGGAATCAAGCTCCTTTGATTGCATCATCAATTCGAATATTCCAACTCCTAGAAGCTTGATCAAATCTATAAATAGATTGCTACAAGCAAGATGCGAATGGATTTAAGCATCTCAACTGGGAAAGATTTCGTCATAGTCTATACTATGAGCTCACATGAAATCCCATTCCAACCAATTTTCCCTTAAAAGTAATCATATTACTATCCATGTTGGTTTCCTCATGACCCACTTGCACCTTTTAGGTGGTTCCACCAAAGTCCATACTTTGTTGGTATACATGGATTCCATATCGTATCTCATGGCTCCTAGCCATTTCTGAGAGTGTGGCCCACATGTGGCCATCTCATAGGTTGTAGGCTCATCTTTTTGAGCAATATATCACAGGTTATGAGAAATCCTTATTTCTCTAGTCCCTTGACATATCCTACCTGTCCTACGAGGTTCTTGTGTTTTTCTGAGTAGGTTGCTCCACAACACCTTGTGATCCTGCTCATGTTCCATCAAACGGATCAATGTTTTGTTGCGGTTCTTGAACTTCTTCAAGTTCTACTGTCCTCCCACTGTTTCTTTTAGAGACAATCTCTACTTAGAAACACTGTGGTTCGAGGAACAAACAGTTTGTTCTCGATTGGGTTGTAGAAATAGTATCATTTTCAGGATATCCCACAAAACATTTATCTGACTTGGGTCCAAGTTTATTTGTAAACTCTTTTACATAAACTTCATAACCCCAAATCTTTATGAATGACATACTAGGACACTTCCTAGTCCATATCTCATATGGCGTTATTCATAATCCGTTTTTGATGGAACAAGGTTAAGGGCGAAATTTGCTGTAATTAGAACATAGCCCCAAAAGTAAACTGGAAGTTCTATTTGACTCATCATGGACCGAACCATGTCCTACAAGGTCCGAACTCTCCTCTTAGACACGCCAAACCCATGTGGCGTGCTAGGTGGAGCGAGTTTTGGATCATATCCAACACTCCCATGGATTCTTGTCATACTCTTGGCTCAAATACTTTCCTCTATGATCCAATCGTAGAGCCTAAATACCTTTGCCAAGCTGGTTCTCTACTTCATTCCTGAATTCTTTGAACAATTCAAAGGATTCTGATTTGTTTCTTCATAAGATACACAAATCCATATTTCTCTGATCCTATCAGTAAAGATGATGAAGTAATGAAAACCATCTTTAGCATTTATGCTTAGCGGCCTTCATACATGAATATGTATGATTCCCAAAAGATCATATCTTTTCCTAATAAGTCTTACATGTCTCATATGATTCAATAATCAAATGAGTTCCAGAAATCCATCCTCATGGGGTTCTAGATATGTATCTCTTATTTATTGGGCCTAAACGATAATGCTAAAGATAAGTGAAGTTCATATCATTATATGCAAACCTCTAGGTATTAATGTTATAGATGAAATTATCATGATCATGGATATAGAATCCACTTAGACAAAATTGCATTACGGTAATGCATACCATAATAAATGCAACAACATTTGTCCTTTTATTATGATAAGGAGCTTTCTTGTCCAAACAAGAAACTATGATAATGGTCCTACTCATAGTAGGGACATTATCGCTTTTGTCTAATTCATGAACAATTTCTTAAAGGTAGAAATAATTCCGTACCGCTTTTCAGCAACCCTTTGCTTCATAGCGCCACGTGTAGGATTATTTCTTCCTTATCCAATTGTCTTCATCTCTTGATATCCTCCACACTTCCATAAATGTGAGATCCTCATCTAGTATCATATACTTATGATAATGAGATAGACACATTGATTTCTATAACAAAATACCCATACTGGAATTCATAATTCCTTTATTATTTACTTCCAGGTACTTTGGGTAGCCTCTCTTCCTCTACACCACCTATGGGACTCCAAGGCAACTTGGATTTAGCAACAGGCTTGCTTTATACCCATGGGGTTGGTGCAAACAATTTTCCCTTACCCATGCTGTTAACCATTAACAGCTTTGCCCATGCCCATTATGAGTGTTTTGTTTAGTGAATTTTTCAATCATATTGAGTAAATCAACTCTAAAACAAAACTATAATTGCATCCAATGCAATTCTTGGTCCACTTGGGTGAATAACCGTTTATTCTTAGTCTATCTCATAGATAATGCATATTCACTAATTTTTCAATCATATTGAATTAGTATATTTGCATAACCCAAAGTGGAGCATCACTTCAAACCTTTCATGTTTAGGTCGCTCTTTTGAAAGAGCTTCTTTCAATGTATGATCATATCATACTTCTCCATGTCTCTCTTCTTGCTTCCAAAGCTCAGAGTTCATGGCAGCTAACATGGGGCAAGTCATAACCAAAGAACCATTCTTTGGTGTTCCTTTCATAGGTTTTAGTGTGTTTTGGTAGTCGGTGGAAGAGAACTTTATGTTCTACGAAGTACAAGAATTTCTCTTTTATTTGAGAACAATTCTCAATTTTATACTAGTCTAGAAAAAGATAAAGTCGCGTTTTTATTTGTTTAATGCCATGGGTATCTAACACCTAAAGGATTATGCAAAGTTTGTGACGTTTTAACTATATTCAACAAGGATTTAATTTGTTAAATATAGCTCCCACTATTTTACTACGGATTAATAACCCTCAAGATAATAATGCGGAAAATATCATTATATTTTCTAGTGGGCCAAGATCCATGTTTCATCTCCTTATGAGCTTGCTTTGGCAAGTCACCCATAATTTGACTACTTTAGGTAGGAACAATTCCAATTGCATCCCTTATGCAACTCTTGGTTCAATTGGGAAAATAACTCCTTATTTATCCATCCATATGGATAATCCCAATTGATTGCCTCTAGGTTTCTTAATCACATTAATAGCCTAGTTGTGTTCAACCTCTTATTTAAACAATTGCACATTGTTACGTGCCATCGCATTCCATCATTATGAACCAAGTCGCCATGCTTTGGCACGCACGAACTTGATAAATAATGATGATCATGAGTGTTTAAATAACGAGAAGGAAAGAACACAATATTTGAATTTTGAGGGATTTTAAATTCAATTTTAATTGTTTTGTTGATCAATATCAACTAATCTATCTATTTGAGTTTGGGCACAACTCCAAATAATAGATCCGGGTTGTCTAATTATCTTATTATCCTAATTGCATGCATCATCCATACACCAACCACACAATAATAAGACAATAAATTAAACAACCACAAAAACAGAAATTAAACGTGATGTGGATATGGCCTTTTCTAGACTAAGATAATTCCAAGCCAATGGAATTATCTATGAACCCTAAAGCAAACACATCTCCATGTGTCTTGATCTTTTGGTCCATCCTTCATAGTCTTGTGGAATGCTCCATGCTCCATGCTCCATCTTTTGTGGCTTCTTTGGCTTTGGGCTTCTTTTCTTCAATCTTGGCTAACAATCTACTTTATCTAGCACTAGTTGACTTCTATACTAACTAAAATAAATCTCACAAGTTGAGAAAAAAATGGCACGCAGGCCATAAAACCCTAATTAATTATTACAATTAATTGATCAGCTCGCAGGCCGTAAAACCAAACCACAAAATTAAACATCCACATCAAACCACATCCTAAGGCCATATCCAATCACCATGCGAATTGCACATAAACAGTTAAAATCCAATTTTAACGCGCTTGGTCAATTTTAATTGATTTTAGGATGTTCTAGGGTTAAAACAGTCCATGGGCCCAACAATCCAATTGCCCGGGCCCAAAAAGGTGAACCGCAAGGCCCTAGGGCCGGCCGGCCCCTAGCCCACGCGGCTAGGCCGCGGGCTAGGGCTGCCTCGGCCCCTAGGGCAGCCTTGCTTGGGCGGCAAGCAAGGAGGGGCGGTCCCCTAGGGGGGCCGAACCTCCTTTGGGAGTTGTTTCCAAAACAACTCCCTTGCTTGGTGCCCAAGTTTGGTTGTTTTCTTGTATGGAAAGAACTCCTTCTTCCCCAAGGATGCCCAAACCCTAGATCTAAGATCCTAAAATTTCTCAAACTCACCAATTCATGCATCCAATGCAAAAATTAGTTCTTGTTATGATAGATTGTTGACAAATTGCATCCCATGCTTGATTTGTCTTGTTTTACGCGATAAATAATTAATTTAAGGTGTAAAACAACTAAAACATAACACATAAACCACGTTTATGCTCTACGACCTGTGGCTCAGATACCACTGTAGGGTTTTGATTCATGGATTGCGCAACGGAAGCATAATCAAACATAAAACCATGCAAAACCCTCCAAGGATCACAAGTCAAGAGACATAACGATGGTAAGGATAAGAAATCATAATACACCTTTGGGTTCTCCTTGATGACTTCAAACGCGAATAGTGTCACGTCTCTACGGTTGATCCACGCCTAGAGGTGAGATCTAGATCCTCCAAATCCATGTGCTAGCTAGGAAGAATGGAGGAGGAGGAAGAAATCGGCAACAATGGAGTGCCAAAGGTGGGGCGGCACCCTTTGGGCCGACGGGTAGGGGGCGGCAATCCCCAAGGGGTTCGGCCCTCTATGGGACTTGCTCTCTCCTTGCTTTATTCTCTCCTTTCTTCTATCAAATATATGTGTAGTGTGTAGAGAGAAAAATAAGCTAGGAGTGTTCTTTATATAGTCCAACAACTCCTTGTCCTACTACATAAAGAACCCCTCATAATCCTACTCAAGTTCGGATTAGTCCCTTTTGCAAAATAGTCCTTCTCATGTCAATACATGGATTAGCTCTATTTGCAAATTAATCCTAATCATGTCTCTACATGAATTAGGCCACCTTGGCAAATCCTAATCATGTCTATACATGGATTAGTCCAACTTGCATATTAGTCATACTAAGTTAGCAAGTTGTTGCGATTTGATCCTTCTAATTAATTAATCATATTAATTAATTATTTCCCAAGTCTAGTTCACCTCTATATGGCGTGTGACCCCATAGGTTCTATTTAGTTGGTAGTAACTATTTACTAATATGGAGCGGCCTCTAGCAAGACATCCATTCTAGCCAACAAATAGAATAGTCATCATGACAAACCTTGTGCAAGTAATTGTCTCATCCCTTTGTCCCAATATCCGGATTGGACACGAGACATACAAGTCACACTCGTATATCCAATCCATAGTTTCTCGATCCTGGGAATAGCCTTATTCGTGCAAATAACATCAATATCCCATATTGATTTATTTGAGTCTGGCCAGACATTTTATAAGCACTATCCCTCGAGTGGCCTAGGATATTTTCTCCCGTTATGTGGGAGGGACAAATTCTATCTACGTCCACTACGATCTCTAAGCTTGCTTCTTATTGTATCCAGTACACGCCTTTATAACTACCCAGTTACGGTGTAGCGTTTAACGCTACAAAGATCACAATAATCCACAACTAGATAATCTAGTGACTTCAAGTCTAAGGATGACAATACCATTGCACCGCGAGAAGCGCTTGTGACTTAACATAACATGTATGTAGCCTTCTCGGAGATGGGTCAATCCAGTATGCCATTACTCCTAATGCATACCCATGTGTTGGATCATGATATCTCCATATCAATCCAACCCCATACTAGTCTATAGATGATTGTCCTATTAATCATTATAATCGACTAGGGATATTTAAGAATATAACACTTATATTCTAGGGACTTCATTCATGTTAACATATCTCCATATCGATAACATAATGAATCGTAAATCCATAAATGTCACAATTAATTGATTGCCTCTAGGGCACAATTCCAACATGGATCACCGCCACACCGAAGTGCGCAAGCCTACTCACTCACCCTCGCAACCCCTCGTAGATAATCAATGAAGTGCAAGCAAGATGTAGAACTCAACGAATTGTATAATCACTCCCTCATCGAACCCCCTCAACTACACAACCCCCTCGTGACGCACTAAAGTGGTGATTCTAATCAATTTGTGTTGAAGGCCAAGAATCGTTATCCTAGGTCCGAAGGCTAGCAAAGAATCCAAGGTTCAAATTGGGGCGTCTAATGGTCCTACAAGGTGAGTTCTAAAAGCAGTGAGTGCTCTAAAACACGTCCTCGCACAGCTGTTTCGTGTGCCACTACGAGGCGGGTTGGCGACTACCTAAGACGTACAGAAAGTCTCTCTATACCTACTAGGGGGGACTCACGTCGTCACTCTCGGTCGCAAATCATGCTCTACGCCTAAAATCCTCACACTTCGCAATTTGTCAAATTTAAGCCTCTTTTGATTGCCCTTTTCTCAAAATTTTATCTTTTTAATTTTTTTTTTTCATTTTTTCTTCTTTTTTAAAGATTTTTTTCATATAATTCCTACACTACATGCAAGCCGACACGAACGAAACTACACAAAACAGTCGATAGGGTAGGTAGACTCAAATAAGAAAACATGCAATATTAAACACAAACTCAACAAGTATTTACACGACCAACACATCACAATACGATATACTATCACAATATCACGACACGGACCACACAAGTAGATACAATACGACATGAACAACTATATGCAGACATGGCGATGCAGACACTGACTGGCTAGTCAAGACTAAAGATACCCCCACACTAGAATACGTCGTTGTCCTCAACGAATTTATAAGTAAACCCGAGGACTCAGCATTTCTAATGTGAGGGGCGGTGAATCTACTCATCCTCCGGGCTCTGGTAAGGATCTGAGGCATAATCGAAAAGCTCGACCTGAGGATCAATGCCAGAGTTGTGTTGCATGGCTAACTGAGCCAACAACCTACTCTGCCTAGCTACCTCTGTTCCTATCTTCTTCATACTACTACGAGTATGTGCAAAATGCCTATCCTCCTTCTCCATCAACCTCGCAAATGCCCGATCAAAGTCATAACTGGGCACAGGTTCACTCGGTCCACTCTCTTCACCTCCTAGTGCAGCTCTCCCTCTCCGCCTACTACCGCTCGGTGGCAAAGTCCTAAAATGGGAAGGAACGAAGATCCAACACCGATTGGGAGGCCTTGGCCTATCCAGCTCAAGACCAATAAGTTCCACACCGGCTTTGCTAGCCAAATGCATAAACAAGTAGCTATACCCGGGTGCCCGTTTGTTTCCCTTTTCGAGCCTTAATCGGAAATTCCTGTAAATTCTCGCCGGTATGTCAAACCTCCACCCCTTGAATAAACAATATGCCATGACACATGTATCAAAATCCACCGAACGTGAAGAAGAGACACCCAAAATCCAAGTCTCAACCCACTCAATTAGCCAACGTGCAGGCTTAAGGAGAAAATGGGTCTCAATCTGCCAGTTCCGCTTGTTCTCCCGTCTCTCCCAGTCTGCACCCGGCACTCCCCCGAAACAGAACTGCCCCAACTCGTCCTCAATTCCCTCTCGCCCCAAGACCTCATGAAATTTGCACTTCTCTGTTAAGGGTGGCCAATTAAAGGCCTCAACTATAGTCTCCGGGGTGAAAACTACAAACTTACCTCTAACAAAGATTGTCCTCTCGTCTTTAGCCTCTCCATAGTGACAGGCACATGTAGAGAATCCGGCATTTATGGTCATCTCACGCGTGAGTGCCGAACAAGGTGCACCCTTAACTAGTGCATACATGCCCTTAAAGTTCTCACGCGTGCCTGCGTCTTGTATCTGTTGAGGGACATCAGGAAGTGTCACGATAAATTCTTTCTGGGGGTTCACTTTATACTTAATTACCTTACTCTCCAAAAACTCACGGTGTGCATCATGACACACAAATCTATAAGCGCAGAAGTTCGCGTGACTAACCTGACGAAGATCCGTGATATCTTTCACCGGAGGTTTCCTACTTGACTTAGATTTAGGGATAACCGGGGGTGGACCCTTAAGCCATCTATACTTTGGGGATTTCGGACAATCAGTGTTATTCTCTTCTTCACTAGATGTTTCATCTACTTCCACTCTCTCAGGTTCATTCTCCCTTTGATAACGGTCATCCATCTCACTCTCCCACACCTTACGTTTCCCTTTTCTAGCCGAAGAACCCGTAAGTGATTTGCCCTGATTACGCCCCATCTCACACACGTATCAATTAACCAAACAATGCAGCAAGTATAAGCGCAAAAATCAATTAATACGAGAAAGTTCAGAAATACCTGATAAAATCTGTCAAAATTGACTAATTTTTCGCTATTTTTCGCGATGTGAGATTTTTATCTCAATAGCTTCTCCTCGTTGTCCCCGTCACAACCCCGCAAACGATTTGCTGAAATTCCAAAAGACGGAGAACGAATCGACGAATATTTGTGCTAGGGCTTGGGCTTCCTTCTTCTTCCCCACACTTGTCACTTACAAACTAGCAAAATTGCTTTCACAATTGTTGTAGGCGACGTCGACAGGAGCAAAACCCTACCTTTCTTTTTGAATTTGAGCAACTTTTCACGTTGCTGTTCTTGAGCAGTCAGAGAGATTCACGAGAGAGAGAGGGACGGAAATGGCTTTGGCGTCGTCCTTTGATCCGTAAGGATCTTAAGTTCTCCCAGGTTTGCAAAAAGACACTTAGACCCCCCTGTTTCCCGTCTCTCCTTCTAAGTAATTGGACACGCTGGATTGTTAAGCAGATCGTATGATCTATTAAAATCAGGTCGTGTGACTTGCTTAGTAGATCGTAGGATCTGCTACTCAAGTAGCAGAAGCAGTGAGTTCACCCCAAATTGCCGCATGAATTTTTTCTTAAGTCCCAAAGCAAGTCATAGGATCTGCTAAATCAAGTCATGCGACTTGCTTAGTAGATCATATGATCTGCTACTCAAGTAGCAGAAGCAGTCCGTTCTTCAATTTGCCGCACGAGAAAAAAAAAAGCTAAGTATCAGGGCAAGTCGCAGGATCTGCCAACTCAGGTCATGCGACCTCCTGAAGCTTTTTCCCCCATTTTTTTATTTTTTTTTGTTACTCCGCTTCGTTTGCTTCATCTTCGAGGTTCCTTAGCTTTGAATACCTTGCTCCACTTTTTGTTCTTGAGCCAATTTTTCGCGACACGCTTTCCAAAATCCTCGAAAATCTCCTCGTGATCACATCTTTCTCGTTGAAATTCCGCCTTTCTTTCACGTTCGAACTCCGATGCGCGCAGTTCCATGCGAGTCTACGCACATCAAGAAGGGGAGTCCGAATCGCGTAATAACCTGTAAACCTGCGGAGACTCAACTCAAATGTCAAATTCTCGCTCTCTCACCCCTCAGATAACAAAACGGAATTAAAACGCACACAACAATATTTGAAACACATTCTCTACACTAATGCATAAAATACGTTGGGTTGCCTCCCAACAAGCGCCGTGTAATTTAAGGTCGACGACCCGACCCAGTTACCTCACAAGAGATCAGAACACGGGAATTGCGTTGAGGCGCTCAATTGCCCCAATGAAGTTCCCGTCCACGTACGGCTTGGCTCTCTGTCCATTCACTTTGAACCGATTACCGTTCTCAGCTTCCACTTCAAGTGACCCCCATGGATATACCTCTGTAATCGTGAAAGGACCGCTCCATCTCGATTTCAACTTGCCAGGAAACAGTTTCAGACGTGCGTTAAAGATCAGCACCTTTTGTCCCACCTTGAAGTCTCGCGGTATAATGTGCTTATCGTGCCATTTCTTGGTCCTCTCCTTGTAGATTCTTGCACTCTCATAAGCCATCAATCGAAATTCTTCAAGTTCAAGTAATGCCTGCTTCCTTTGCTCACCTGAGAGCTTTGCATCTAAGTTGATCTTTTTCAGCGCCCAGAACGCCTTATGCTCAAGCTCAACCGGGAGGTGGCATGACTTCCCAAACACAAGCTGATAAGGAGACATGCCCAAGGGGGTCTTGTATGCAGTCCGATAAGCCCATAGACTGTCATCTAGATGTAGGGACCAGTCTTTGCATCCAGGATTGACCGTCTTCTCTAAAATCCCCTTAATCTCTCGGTTAGACACTTCAGCTTGCCCATTTGACTGCGGATGGTAGGCTAATGATATCTTATGTGTCTTTACCCCGTACTTGCTCAAAACATTAGCAAAGAATTTTTTCACAAAATGAGTACCTTCATCACTAGTAATTGCCCTGGGTGTCCCAAACCGCGTTAATATGTTCTTGCGCACGAACTTCTCAACAGTAGCGCCATCGTTCTTTTGACATGCCATAGCCTCCACCCACTTGGTCACATAATCAACCGCCAACAATATATAAAGATTACCAAGTGAAGAGGGGAATGGCCCCATGAAATCAATGCCCAGACATCAAATGGCTCTACCTCCAACACAAAATTCTGAGGCATCTCATTCCGATTGGAAATATTGTCGGTTCTCTGACACCAGTCACACTGCTGCACAAACAAATGATCATCTTTATGCAATGTGGGCCAATAGAATCCACTCTGAAGTACCTTGGCCACTGTGCGCGACTTGCCAAAATGACCCCCACAGTTCAACTCATGGCAGTGTCTGAGAATCTCCAACGTGTCTGGTGGCGCTACACATCTCCGCAATACATTATCTACTCCCAGCTTGAACAGATAGGGATCATCCCAGACATATTGCCGTGCATCTGCAAAGAACTTCTTTCTCTGATGCGAGGACATGTCTTTGGGAACAATGTTGAGCGCCTTGAAGTTTGCCAAATCAGCAAACCAAGGCACAGCTGCGACCACTACCATAAGCTGTTCATCGGGAAATTCCTCTCTGATAGGCACCTCCTCATGCTTCTCAATCTCTAACCTGGATAAGTGATCCGCCACAACATTCTCGACCCCTTTCTTGTACTTAATCTCTATATCAAATTCTTGCATCAACAGTACCCACCGGATCAATCGTGGCTTTGCATCCTTCTTGGTGAGAAGATACTTGACAGCGACATGGTCGGTAAAAATAGTCACCTGAGAACCTACAAGATACGGCCGAAACTTGTCCATTGCAAAAATAATAGCTAACATTTCTTTCTCAGTAGTAGCATAGTTTACCTGTGCATTGTTCAAGGTCCGGCTAGCATAATAGATGACATGAGCTACCTTGTCTTTTCGCTGTCCTAGAACTGCTCCTACCGCATAATCACTAGCATCACACATGAGCTCAAACGGTAAAGTCCAGTCTGGGGTTGTGATGATAGGCGCGCTAATCAACTTCTCCTTGAGCAAATTAAAAGCTGACTTGCACTCTGCATTGAAATCAAATGCCGCATCTTTCTCGAGCAATCCAGATAAAGGCTTCGTGATCTTTGAGAAGTCTCTGATAAATCGCCGGTAGAACCCTGCATGTCCCAAGAAACTCCTTACCCCTTTGACAGAAGTAGGGTATTGAAGCTTCTCAATGACTTCAATCTTTGCCCTGTCTACTTCCAGGCCTTTGCTTGAAATTTTGTGCCCCAAAACTATGCCCTCAGTCACCATGAAATGACACTTTTCCCAGTTGAGCACTAGGTTAGTGTCAATACATCTATCAAGAACCCGGGCCAGCTGTTGAAAACAATCATCAAAACCATCACCATAAAGCGAAAAGTCATCCATGAATACCTCAAAGTTCTGCTCCATCATGTCTGAGAAGATCGACATCATGCACCTCTGAAAAGTAGCAGGCGCATTGCACAACCCGAAGGGCATGTGTCGAAAAGCAAAAGTCCCATAGGGACATGTGAATGTCGTCTTCTCCTGATCCGCTGGCTCAATGGCGATCTGGTTGTACCCGGAGTACCCATCCAGAAAGCAATAATGAGAATGATGCGCCAGCCTATCAAGCATTTGATCAACAAATGGGAGGGGGAAGTGATCCTTCAATGTGGCATCATTGAGTTTGCGGTAATCCATGCAAACTCTCCACCCAGTAACAGTATGGGTAGCAATTTGATCACCTTTCTCCCCTTCCACCACAGTAATACCACCCTTCTTAGGGACACACTGCACCGGGCTAGTCCATGTGCTGTCGGAAATCGGGTAGATGATGCCCGCCTCCAACCATTTAAGCACCTCTTTCTTCACCACCTCCTGCATATGAGGGTTGAGGCGACGCTGAAATTGAACTATCGGCTTCTTATCCTCCATGAGCCGGATCTTGTGCTGGCAAACTGTGGGGCTGATCCCCTTGATATCCGCTGTGGTCCATCCCATAGCTGCTTTCCTTTCCTGCAACACTTTCAATAATTGCTCCTCCTGTTCCCTGTCCAAACAAGAAGACACAATCACAGGTAAAGTATCATTAGATCCAAGATATAAATATTTTAAATGTGCAGGTAAAGGTTTTAACTCTAAAATAGGAGCAATATCAAGAGAAGGAATAAGAGTCTTCCTGCTTCCCTCATTAAAGAGGGGTAAGGGCTGGCGCCAATGGGTCTCCATAGCTTGCTCTTTTTCGCTAGAGTCAAGTAGAGAAAGCTCCTCATATAGTCGCTCCAATAAAATGTCTTCCTCCTCATCTGGTGTGTATGCCTCCACCCCAAAACATTGCTCACTCACCGCATACGCGGGAAACTTCATAGCTTCAAAGACGTTGAAAGCCACCTTCTCATCATTGATCCTCATAGTTAGCTCTCCGTTAGCCACATAAATGATTGTTCTCCCTGTAGCCAAGAACGGGCGGCCCAAGATAAGGGGGACATCATCGTCGGCCTCCATGTCTAGGATCACAAAATCAGCGGGAAAGATAAGTCCCTCGACTCTCACAAGCACGTCCTCCAACACACCCCTTGGGCGTTTGATGGTGCGGTCAGCCATCTGCAAGCACATTCGAGTGGGTTTTGGATCTCCCACACCAAGCTGCTCAAAAACTGATGTAGGCATTAAGTTGATGCTAGCGCCAAGATCACACAATGCCCTACCATGAAAGGCATCTCCCAAAGTCACAGGAATGATGAAACCACCTGGATCTTTCATCTTCTTTGGTAGCGCTTTTTGAACAACGGCGCTACACTCTTCATTCAGAGTCACTGTCTCAAAATCATCCATGCGCCTCCTATTGGAAAGGAGGTCCTTGAGAAATTTAGCATACTTTGGCATTTGTGATATGGCCTCTGCAAAGGGAATATTGATATGCAGCTTCTTGAAGATATCCACAAACTTCTTGAAGTGCTTTGCATCCTCTTGGCTCTTCAACCTCTGCGGGTATGGAACACGCATGCTATACTCCTTAGGCTTTTGGTTCTCTTCCGACTTCCTACTCGTGTCTTTTGATTGGGGAATCACGGTAGGCACGGGAATTGCTCCATCCAACGCCTTTTCGGTTGCCTTAGTTGCTTCTGCTCGCGCGTGGCTAGGATATGGGGGATCCTCAGTAGTGATGCCACTGCGAGTTGTGATGGCATTCAGCTGCTCATTAGGAGTAATGGTATTTGCTGGAAGCATACCTGGTGGAAGCTTGATATTTTGATTGGCAATCTGCCCAATCTGAGTCTCGTGGCTCTTCATTGTGGCTTGTATTGAGACAATCGTGCTCTCCATCCTGTCTTGATTAGCTAGGAGCTTTTTGTGGAGCCTGCTGTTGTGGAACTTGCCTTTGCGCTTGATATGGAATATTTGGTCTCTGACCGGGTGCATATAATCCACTGTTCGGATTGGCGTAGCTGAAGTTGGGGTGATTGCGATTGTTGGGATGATAGGTGTTAGGCCATTGCTGCTGTCGCATAAAATTCACATCTTCAACGCTATTATCATATCCCTGGCTTTCATCTGCTAGTAATTCACCCATGGGCTTCTGTATTGGAGGGTGCATGCCGTGAAATGCTGAGGTCATGGATTCCAGCTTTTTTTCCATAGATTCAATCTTGTTGACTAAGGCTGCATCCCCCGGTTTGGAGTACCTACGAGTTTCAGTTCGTGTAGGCTCTCTCTTTGACACGTTGTTCAGCAGATCTTGAGCTCGCTGTGCTCCAAGCCCCATAAAATTACCTCCAGCTAGCATATCTAACTGGTCAGCTGTCTCCTTGTCTAATGCAGTGTAGAAATAATGGAAGAGCTTGTGCCATGGCTCCCCATGATTCGGACATCTACGGAGAATTTGGCTGAACTTCCTCCAAGCATCTCCCAATGAGCTGTCTTCTTCCTGAATGAATTTTGCAATCTCAGCCATCTGCTGAGCGACTCTGGATGGTGGCAAATACTTCCTCAGAAACTCATGACAACAATCCGCCCATGTCACTATGCTACCAGCTGGCAGCTCCATAAGCCACTTCTTGGCTTTTCCAGATAAGGAGAAGGGAAATAGTAATAGCTTAACTGTTTCATCTGGAACTCGTTGGTCGTGCAGGGTTGATGTGATTTGCTCAAAAACCAGCAGATGGTGATTGGGATCATCTCCTGGAGCTCCGTTGAATGCGCACTCATCACGAACCATATTGATCATATGTTGGCACAACTCGAAGTGTTGGGCATTGATCTGTGGCCTGACAATGGTAGGCCGATAACACGCTGGAGTAGTCCTGAAATAATCCACCATAGGGCGTTCTTCAATCTTGGCATTGTTCTTCCTGCTGTTTCCCCCATTATTCCCATTATTGTTCCCACCGATGTTCGCCACTTGTGCCCCCACACCAGGACGTGGTTGTGGATTTGGGGGAGCCAAGCGATCCATCATTGCCTGCATCTCAGCCATTTGAGCCCTCAGCTCCTCAGTTTCTCGTGCTTTATTGGCTGCATCCTCTACAGCTGCTGCACTAGCTGCCTCCGCATCCTGCATACCTTTGCGGATCCGCTCAAACTCAGCTCTAGTTTCGTCATCCATAGCAACTGAGCTTGTCTTCCTCTTGTCTCTACGTTGTGCGCGTAACAAAGTTTTCGGGTCCTCAAGTGTTGGGTGCAAAGGCTCGTCTCGAGAACGGGACATGCACCGTGAAGTTCAACCTGAAAACACAGATTACACACAGAAAGTAGGTGAGTAATAGATATAAACAATAAAATAAATCCCTAAGGCTAGGAATTATAACTAATTTAGCCGAAGTCCCCGGCAACGGCGCCAAAAACTTGACACGTCCAAACCACAAGTGTATGGTTGTCGGTGCAGTAATAATCGGAAAAGTCCGGATTGTCGAATCCCAAGAGACTTCTTTGTAAATTAGCTATTAGTTCTTAACCTTGTGTGGGCAAAGCGCAGTGGTTTGTTCTACTAACTCTACTGAAATTGAAAGACAAAGATCTCAATTAATCAGGTGAAAAGCTTCACGATTAACGAAGAATGATTTTTAAGTTACTTAACAAGTGGACAAGTCAGGATATCTCTACGGGTTCACTAGGGAATTCACACCACTTAGGATTTATGTTCATACAACACGGATGTTTTCTACTTAGCCAAACGAGCAATTTCACTTTGAAGATTCCTCAACCAAAGTCTATATTTAAACTCTTGTACCTGATTCCTCTAGCCTACTTAAGTTTAAATATGAATTATGATCTTGATATCAACTCTTAGTTCTAGTTAACTAGCAAGATTCCTCAACCCTAGATTCGACTAGTGCAAGATTCAAGTTCAAGCAATAACTATTGATTCCTCTAATAATTATCACCTAGATCAATCTTATTGTGACGTCAAACAATATGAAAGATAGAATTACGCGTATAAATCAAGCATAACTAAGCATAAACATCCAATTAAGTCAATAAACATGAAGCATAATCCATAAATCACCAAAATATGGTGTTCAAAAACCTAGTTCCCTATGAGATATCCCGAATAGAGGGTTTAGCTACTAAAACACATGATCAAAGTACAAAGTTTCAATGATCATAAACAAAAACTAAAGAGGGGAAGAAGATAGAGAATCAAACGATGGTCTCCAAGCTCCAAGAATGCTCCTGCTCTCCAATGGCGTCCAACAATAGATGAGATAATCAAGCCCTAGGTCGTTCTCCTTGTTAAATCACGTCACTTCTTTCCTTGCTCCGTCCGTCTCTCTCTCCTTGCTCGTTGCCTCCTCTTTCACGTCTGTCTTCTTTTTAGATCTAGGGCATATTAATTAACCATCCAATTATTAATTAATAGCCCCCAATACCCCTCAGTTAATGCTCCCGTACGTGCTCTTCCTCTGGGTTCAGATCGCACGATCATTCTAAATCAAGTCATGTGATCTCCTTTGTAAAAGCTCCAAGTCCTATAGATGATCCTTTGATCTCCTTTGTACCTGCGATCACCCAGCCTGCTCCTTTGTTGGGTGCTAAAGTGTCATTAATCAAACTTGTTAAAATGACACTTTAACACCCTCTTGCCATCTTTTCCACATTTTCTTGCAATTTCTCTCTCTCCCGAGCTTTCTCATAAGTTCCGAAGTTCGCTTTCCCTCTCCTCTTGATCCGTGCTCCATGTCCTGTCAAACACAACACGAAAACAACCCGTGCGATCAAAAGTGACAAAATAAATGTAAATAATGTGAAAAACGCCCGGATTATCAATCACCCACGACAAGCTCAACTTTCACAAAAATCTCACAAAAACGCTCTAAAAGACTACTAAATCCAACCATATGCCCACAAATAGGTAGTAAACAATGCCAAACATTAACTCCTACTTGGAGTTATCAATTAATTAGAAGGATCACTTTGCAACACCTTGCAAATTAGTAGGACTAATTTGCAAGGAAGGGACTAAACCGAATTCTAGTAGGACTAGAATGGGTCCTTTAGGTAGTTGGCAAGGATTTGTTGGACTATATAAACGATGATCCTTCCTTCCTTCCCACACTTATGAGCCTTTAGTTCGTAACTTGAGTAGGAGAGAACAAAAGGAGAGAGAGCAAGCAAGCAAGGAGGCCGAACGCCCCCCTTGCCGCCGCCCCCTTCCCGTCGGCCGAACAAGGAGGATGCCTCCTCCTTATTGCCCCGTGTTGCGTGATTTCTTCTTCCTCTTCCACCACTCCAAGCTAGCACAAAGGAGAAGGAATATATAGATCTCAACTCTAGGCTTGGATCAACTATAGAGAACGTGACACAATTCACGTTACAAGTCATCACAGGAGAAACCCTAAGGTGTGTAACTTGATTTCTTCCCTTACCATCGTTATGTCTCTTGTCCTGTGATCCTTGGAGGGTATTGCATGGATAAATTATGTTTTCCCGTTGGGTATCCATGATAAAAAGCCTACAATATTTTGATATACTCAGCATCAAAAGAGGCACATGAGGAGCATTTAAGGATCACACTACAAGTTCTTCGAGAGCATAAACTTTTTGCTAAGTATGAGAAGTGTGAGTTTTGGCTTTTTGAGGTGAAATTTCTCGTCCATGTGGTTTCTGAGAGTGGAGTACCAGTTGATCCGTCCAAGATAGAAGCCGTTATGAGCTGGGAACGACTGAAGGATGTTTTTGAAATACGAAGTTTCTTGGGCTTAGTTGGCTACTATCAAAGTTTGGTGAAGGATTTTTCACGTCTTGCATCACCAATGACCCGAATAACTCGTAAAGGAGTTAAGTTCGCTTGGAATGACGCGTGTGAAGTAGCTTCCAAGAACTTAAGAGGGGATTGACTACAGCTCCAGTCTTAGTGGTGCTAGAAAGAGGGCTTGGTTACTATGTTTATTGTGACGCTTCTCGAGATGGTTTAGGTTGTGTATTGATGCAACAAGGCAAGGTTCTAGCCTATGGTTCTCCCCAGCTAAAGATAAATGAGCAAGATTATCCCAATCGTGATTTGGAGCTTGCAGCCGCTTTCTTTGCCTTGAAGAGCTGGATACACTATTTATATGGTGAGCGATTTGAGGTTTTCTCTGACCATAAGATTTTGAAGTATTTTTTTTCACAGAAGGACCTGAATATGCGCTAGAGGAGATGGGTAGAATATTTACAAAATTATGACTTCGAGCTTCAGTATCACCCATGGAAAGCTAACGTAGTTGCCGATGTCCTAACCAGGAACTGTATTGGCGCCATACCTAGTATAGCTATCCATGAATGGAAAATGCTCGGGGACATTGGACAACTTGACTTTTGACTTGGGGATGTGGATGGATAGCCTACGTTGTTCAACATGTTGTGGTGAGTACACTTACAGAAAGAATCATTGAGGCTCAACAAAGTGATAAGGAGATAGAACATATTCGTGTTTGCTTGGCTAGTGGTGGGGTGATACAAGGTTGGGTTAGGCACTCTGATCATGGCCTGATATTTTGTAGTAAGTTATATGTTCATTTAAGTCTCCGTAAAGATGTATTACGTGAGTTCCATCATCCTAAATTAGCAATGCACCCTGGAGGTACAAAGATGTATCAGGATTTGCGTGGGCAGTTCTAGTGGAAGGGTATGAAGAAAAACGTGGCTCTTTTTGTTGCTAAGTGTTTCACATGTCAGCAGGTTAAGGCCAAGCATCAGAGGCCAGCGGGACTGTTGCAACCACTACCTGTTACAGAGTGGAAGTGGGAGCATGTGACAATGGACTTTGTGTCAGGTATTCCAAGGTCATCAACAGGTTGGGACGTCATTTTGGGTGGTTGTGGATCGTCTTACCAAGTCAGCCCATTTTCTCCCTATTCGGATGACAGATTCAGTAGATGCTCCTAGCAAGCTCTATATACGTAAGATTCTGAAATTGCATGGTGTTCCAGTTTCAATTGTTTTTGACAGAGATCCACGGTTTTGGAAGAGTTTGCAGTCGTCCCTTGGGACGAATGCGTTGTTCAGTACTGCATTTCACCCTCAGACAGACGGACAATCAGAGCGTACAATACGAATTTTGGAGGATATGCTTCGGGCTTGTGGCTCATGGGAGAATCACTTGCCACTTGCAGGGTTCTCCTACAATAACAGCTATCAGGCAAGTATCGGTATGGCGCCTTTTGAGGCACTTTATGGCAGGCCTTGTCGATCACCCATTTCTTGGGCCGTGGTAGGAGAGGCGGCTATGTTAGGGCCAGAGTTGGTTCAAGAAACTACTCTCAAAATTTCCACAATCCGACAAAAGAAGGCGGCCTTTAGCTTTTGAGGTTGGAGATCATGTATTTCTTAAGATTTCGCCAAGGAAATGATTGTTGATGTTTGGTCGAAGTGGAAAGTTATCCCCACGATTCATTGGGCCATTTGAGATTTTAGACAAAATTGGCCAGGTCGCTTATCGTCTTACATTGCCACCATGGTTAGATGGGGTTCCTAACGTGTTCCATGTTTCCATGTTGCGAAAGTATGAGCCAGACCCCACTCATATCCTTAATTGGACTGATTTGGATGTCGCTGAGGATGTGTCATATGACGACAGACCCGTACGAGTATTGGATTCGCGGGAGAAAGTGTTGCGTGGCAAGTCAATTTCTTTGGTAAAGGTCTTGTGGAATCACCATAGACTTGAGGAGGCCACTTGGGAGTGTGAGGATGAGATACGTTACAAATACCCAGAGTTATTCTTTCAAGGTACGTCTCAAATTTCGAGGACGAAATTTTCTTTTAAGGGTGGTAGGTTGTAGAGATCCATAATTCTTATAATTATTACTATTACTATTGCTATTATAATCATTATTATTTCTTTGTTTTTTGATGTATTAATGTAGTATATGGCAAATTGTTTGATTTAAAAGGTGGATATTTGTATGTTCATATGTATTTAATGGTTATTAGTGTGTTAATATATATTGGGTGTAGTTGGACATTCATTGTTCGTTCATGGGGTATGTGTTTGTATGTATTCTAAAGTCACGGGAGCTATAGTGTCTTTTTAGAAAAAACCAAAACTTGTGGGCTGAAATTAAAAAGATAACATAAATTTAAAAATAAAAAGAAAAGAACGCATGAGCGTCCTTTGAAGCTTTTCCACGTTCTACCATTGTTGTCACTCCTCGCGTCCTTCCTTCGACGCAGGCGCCATAGAGCGTTTTCCAGCGATCAAGCCTCCTTCCATCAATCGTCAGTCTTATCCTCCCCCTCTTTCAATCTATTTCATAGTTGCTAGAACATATTCTCAATGTTTGATGTATAAATTTTCAGTTTCTCGGTCAATTTTCGTATCAATCAGTCAAAGTAAAGTCTCAAATTGATGACCTAAAACTCATTATCTTGCAATCTTGTAGAAGGAAGTATTGCTTTACGCGTCAAAAGCTTCGAAACCGTACCAAAATCTCCATCTCTTGGTGAAGTAAAAAAATCACGCGTTTCACGCGAGGTAGGGAAACTAAGTAATTTGGGCATTGCGATTTGTATACTTGTGATATGCTTACTGTGTACAAGAGAATCCGGCAGGGAGAACTATGTGTACACCAAGGGCAGAGAATAGAAAATAGCACAGGAAATGTTGGGTTGTGTGTAGGGAGAGAGTAAGGCAGTAGTACTGAGAGAGAGAGAGAGACAGGATTCTGGCAGAGCTTTCGCGTGTCTCGAATCGTTCGTCCCCTGTATGGAAGGGTTAACGATCCATATATAACAGAGAATGTGACCGTTGTAGTGTGGTTAATGCGCCCATCAATGGCGGCTTAATTAGCTTAACCACAACGGCACGTTCGTCCGTGTATATAGGGACCGTTACAGCACGTTATCCGCGTATACCAGAACCGTTATGGGATTGACCGGGTTTTGACCGGATTGACCGGGTTTATGGAGCTCGTGCCATAAATCTCTCAAAAGCAGTTACTAAAGGTCGCGCGCGAGCTTGGCTCGCACGCGACAGGACTTACTCTAGCCTCCATACCACTAAGTCCCTACAAGTCCCGTGCGATGGTGTGCGAGGGCCTGTCTCGTAGCCCCCACGTGGATCAGCGCGGCTGGTGATCCAGTGTGTGTGGAGCACAATATGGTGTGCTAGATGATTGCCACGTGGCTAAGATCTTCTTGTCCAGAAAGCACTTTCTACATTAGCCCCCTTTCTGCGCGTGAAGACTCATAGCCGAATAGACTTCCATGCGCAAGAACCAACGTACGCGTCGCCGCCACGCACCAATTCAAATATACACATGTTCAGCCCCCATGCGTGCCATTATGACCTAAACCCCTAGAGTCGTGCCGTCTGGCCTTTTAGGGTTTTAGGCGTGACATCAGCTTGCCCGGTGATTGCGCAATTCGACGGTGACGGTTGCGATTCGACTACTGAAAGGACGCAACCCTTCATTGTTTTTGGATAAATACTCTGTACTCTCCATTGTTGCAAAGCATCACTTATTTCTCTTTAAAGTGAATGACCCCCGGAAGCCTTCAAGAGCAGATTCAGATAATCAATCACCAGTTCTCTCTTGTCAATCTTCTTCTTCAACTGTGCACATCCAAGCAAGCTTTACCAAAACAAGGTTGGCCTTGTTCAATTTTGCTTAATATACCAATGTATGCTTTGAAATGTGTTGGATCTGCAAACCCACGATTCTCTAAAACATGTTATCCACTGAAAATGTATGAAGGAGTATTCGCTCTTTGAATCCAGCTTTGATTAATCCCCGAATTGCAAGGATTTTGAATGTAGGGTTTCTGAAATTCCCAATAATGCAAACGATTCTAAACTTCAAACTCCACAATTGACACTGGACTGTTCATCTTTCTTCCAATAAATCCTCGTATGCCTTGAACTGAATCTTGAAATTCAAACTAAAGTATGTGTATTTCTCCCCCCTTTTTTCTTGCTTTTCCGCAGGAATGGCAAAAATAAAAGGAACCAAACCTGTTAAGGAGGTCGAAGAAATTCCTGATCTCCCCCAGGCCTTATGGCGAAAAGCCCCCTATCTGGGTGGCAAAGAATTTTACCATGCTAGGGTTAAGGTGAAGAACCCGCCGATTCCAATCCCTTCTGAGGAATTGCGAACACTGACCCCTCCAGTTAACGCGGCCATGCTCGAATGGATTGATTCCAAGGACGTGGTTCGATTGGGGGTCGAAAATGGGTTTTTCCCGTACACTGCGATTTCCATTCAAGCGTTTGTTCAGAAATTGGACTTCATGGATGAGTGGATTGACCATGTACTGACCAATCATGCTATTACTTTAAACGATGCTGGCATTTATTTTGCAGTCAGAGCTATGAAGGGTGCTGCCGTGAAGCTGGACCAGTCCATGCTTCTAAACCTTCTTTCACGTTACTCGCCTGCGACTCACACATTTCACTTTGCTGAGTTCGAGGCTTCCCCCACTCTGGAAGATGTGCACATGCTGTACGATCTGTCCCCTGTGGGCGAGGTGGATCCTTTGAGTCCCTTGAGGACTGATGCAGAAATTGCCTTGTACAAGCAGATGGAGGAGTGCTTGTCGGAGGTGAAGAAAATTTCCACCCGGTGGACTCCTACAAAACTTCTTCCTGACTGGCAGTTGGTTGACACCTCTGCGAAGAACACTTGGAACAAATGGGTGCAATATTTCTTTCGCGATTATGCGAACAGCAGTATCACCAAAAAGCTTTTGAGCCAAAACCCGAAGGCTAAAAACTATGTAGATGGCAAGGGTTATCACTTGACCCTATGCGCTTTTCTCTGCGCCTGGCTATCGAGGTATCTGATCGATGGACATCCGCATGATGGGGTCTTCTATCATGTCCTTCCTCTTGCTGTGAAACTGGCCCTTGGTCAGAAAGTCGCACTTGGGCCCCTGGTCTTGGGCACGCTGTACCACAGGTTGGATCAGCTAGTTGTAGTAATGAAGGAATCGCGCGGTTGCCTTGACGTGCTGACCTATGTCAACATTGCCTTCCTGACTATGTGGGTCTTCGAGCGGTGGCCTTCTTATGCCCCCAATCCTTCTAGGCCCAGCAAATGGTGTCCCCCAGGTGCGGAGGAGGAGCGTAATAGCAGCAGGGCTGCAAGATGGTTTGGAACTAACTTTCCCAAGTGCGTTTGGAGCTTGGTATGCAACAATCGGGAGGAGTTCATAGCGAGACCTTACGCCACGCGCATTGAGAATGTGCGATGGTTCCCAAAACTGTATCCCTCTAAGGTTGTTGCTTTCTCAGAAGAACTTCTTTTCGAGGGTGGGGAGCATTTCCACGAACGCTATCGCGAATTCTTCTGCTGGTGTCTAAAGGGCTCTCTTCCTGCTCTTGCGGAGTATGTGCGTGAGCTCTCCCCCAGATACGAGAGGATCACAGTGGATGTTGACTCCACTCGCGTTTCTCCTCAATTTGGCTTTATGCGGTGGCACCATCAATCTGGCCGCAGTCCATCATAAGAGGCTGCTACAAGCGACTACTGTCTGGGGAGTGCAAAACAATCTTAAGGAGCAATCTTCCCTTCGAGCAACCCCCAGGTAACCGCGAAGGTGGCTACTCCAGAAACTGGATCGCTTATTGGAATACGCAGCAGACCAGGTTTGAGACGCAGTCGTCCCCTCGGCCAAACAGAGCTCCTGTGATCAAAAGGAATTCCTTCCCTTTCCGTCCTAATTGTAGCTTGGACGAGTCTGAATACGGCTGCTATTCATTGATGGATCGCGAGAATCACCTGTGCCCCTCTACCATTCTTGACGAGAAGATAACCGCAGTTAAGAGAGGTGATTCGCATGTCATCAGATACAGTTAAACTTTCGCCAAGGTAAACAATCTCTCCTGCACGTGCTAAGTTTCCTTATTCCAATTCATTGAAACTTGATGCTTCATTTTCTGCCGTAGTGCTATGTGAGGAGGTTCGCATCTGGTGAACGTTCCAAATCGCTGGTCACTACCATTGTTACTGAAAGGAGACGGGGAGAACCCGTTCCGCTAGCATTGAAAATGGATCCCGCAGTTGAGACCAAGATTCGCGAGATCATGGATGCTTTCGTTGATTCGCTGATAGAGAACACTCCAGCCTTGTATCCACCCAGGAACGATCTGTCTCCCCCAGCTGCTGCTGCCCCAAGAGCGAAGAGGCCCAGACAAAGAGGAATTACAATCTCTTCCCCTAGGAGCGCTCCAACTTCTCCTCCTGCGCGATCCCTTACTTCCAAAGATAAAGGTAAAGCGCATGCCAGGTAAAGCGCAGAAAGAGCTCGCAGTGGAGACCTTTGTTCCGTTTGACCAGGAGGAAGAGGAGGAGGAGAGAGAGGAGGCCAGAGGGAAAGAGATACGAGAGGAAGCGTCAGGAGGTATCTCAATCGTACTTCTCTTCTCATTATCTTAACTTTTCGCAATCTTAATTGAACAAATTGTTCCTTTGTAGATGATGATGATGAGACCATCAGTGGCCTTTTGGCCAAGAGGCAGAAGAGGGGTTCCCATTCTGGTGTTCCCAACGAAACCTTAAGCGAGGAAATCCTTGCCGAATCCAGGAGAACAGCTGCAGAGGCTGCTGAAAGAAGAAGAAAGCGAGAAGAAGAGGAGCTTGAGCGCGTAAAGCAGAGGAGCCTAGAAGAGCAACACGTCGACGACTAAGTGCGACCAACCCATGAGGGAAGTGCGGTTCCAGAAGAGGAAACCCCAGAAATTGACGAGGAGGATGCGGCTCCAGAAGAAGATGCGGCAGCTCTAGAGCAAGTCCAAGCGGGCTTCGAAGAAATCGCAGGTGGTAACGAAGGTGAGATTTTTAATCTCGCAGTAACTTACCGAGATGTGATTATTGGTGCATTAAAGAATGGTTTGTCGAAAGCTGACATTCGCCGCTGGCTAGTAAGCAAGTGCGGTGAACCTTCAGGTAATCACTTGAACAACACTTATGAACTAGGCTTAGTAACCCAAACATGATCATGACTGGTTTCATCGCACCCCAGGTCATGCTCCTCTTAAAGACATGCTTAATGAAGATACATTAATAGGATATGGTTCCGCGTCTTTAGCCTACGACGCAGATGCTGCAATCCCACCCTCGCGTGGAGGTGCCCACTCTTGGCTTATTGATATGATACTAAAATATGATGCAATACAAGTTACCTCACATCATCGTATATTGTATCGCAGGCAACGATGATGAAGCTATGTTGGAACAAAGGAGTCAACATTCTGCTTCTTATGTCCCGGTGCCAAGTTCTCACACTGAGAAGCCCGTCGCAGCTGCGGAGTATGCGGGAGAGCCCTTCGAGGACATCATCGAGGTTTCTGACGATGCCGAAGATAACACCGTGTTGATGGAGGAAGATGCCCATGCTACTGTGGAGGAAACAAATGCTACTGATGCTATCGCACCTGAAGGCATCCCTGATCAAGCTGCAACCTCTACCGCTGCTATGCCTCCGGCGATGACTGAGCCTGCAGTGACTCTTCCTGCGTGGAACTTTTGGAGTTCGCAGGTCGTTGCTGCAATCGCACCTGGTGTGACTTATGCTCTCCCTACCAACTATGAGGAGTTAGAGCTCGCAGCTGACAGGAGGGTAATGGAGCAGAGACAATCTTCAGCTGCCCCAGCAGTGCGCATTCCATCTTTGCGTGAAATCCTTGAAGGAACTGGTATGCTGTGATTGTTATTCACACCTCGCATTCTTCATTCACAAGTTTGATAACTAACTTGTTTTAACATTTCTTAGGATTGAAGCAAGCTGACGTTGACTGGATGGTTCGAATGCGTCTCTCCTACCCTCAATAATTTGTGAGGTCACTGGAGATAGGGCCCTTCGACCGAAGACTGTTTTTGACCGAGGCCATCTAGATTTTGGAGCAGCTATCTGCGGCCACTCCTGCGACCATCTCTCCTCAGAGCGCGGAGCTGCTTTTCGGCATGTGCTAAACCCTTCGCACCAAAGTTCAAGGCAAGCTGGGTTTTGGTTATCTTATCAAAAGAGTCACCCAGATTCGCGCGGCCGTGAATTTGAACCGTGGCTACCATAACCTTGCAGCTGAGGAACAGAAGGTGGAGCAGCAAAAGCAGAAGGATGAAGAGGTTTAAAGCTCTTCCATGAAATGAACGCCAACTATGAGCGATTGAAGCAAGAAGTGGAACAAGTGGCAAACTTTTCTGCTCAGTTTACTCCTGATGACTCCCTGGTCAAAGGCTTGTTTTGAAAAATAACAAATTTGTATTTGAACAAAAAATGCTAAAACATTACTGTAATGTTGCTAGGGTTTCTCCCCCTTTTTTTTCAAAAAAAAAATTTGAATGCCTGTTTTGCCCTTCCCGGGATTTGCTCAAATATTTATGTGCATATCAATTTATGACGTGAGCTATTGATTTTCCGCCTTGATTCTCGCGCTAATATCTCATTAGATAAGCACACTTTCCTTGGGAAATCCATCTGTATCATGACTTTCCGTCATTAATTAAGATACGCAACCGAATCGTCGTAGCCTTTAGTAGGGCAATTGATTGTTACCTCTTTCCAAGGCGTAAGTGATTGATTCTTACCCCTTTTCCAAGTTTTGCTGACTCATCTAAGCAACTGAAGAGTCTCAACAGGGTCTATATAAACCCTGCCTTCTGCTGCTTGAGTTCTTCATCCCACAATGTGGCTTGCCATGAGTCCCAACGACTGCTGGCCTCAACGCTTATTTTTCGTTGATTCATGGCAGTTTCAAGTTGTGAAACCTGAGTTTGTGCTTTGTGCCATAGAAATAGCTTCCAAGATCTGCTTTATAAGGCTTATTGATCTTTATAACTATCATAAAGAAGATGCAGATAATACCTCATGCTTGCTCGATAAATTTTCTTCGTCTATTATGCTTGCAGGTCATGTTTCCGGCCGCCTCCCGTCGGGGTGCAGCGCCGTAGTGACCTTGCTACCAATTCGTAATGAACGGCGGATTTCTCCTCTAGCTTTCTCGGAGGTTGATCATTCGCCACCACGTTCTTGAACTAGGTGTGGTGAGCCATTGTGCTCGTCTCCGTGGACAAGGAGCCTCTTGCCCTAGGAGTTGCTGCTTGCCTGTTCTTCACAACCGCATACGCCAGAACAGGTGGTTCCTCAGGAACGTCTCTTGAGCAGAAGACAAAAAAATGGCCTTGTCAGATCCTGAGATCTTGGACATAGCGTCGCATAGGTCTTGTAGACATGGCGGGCTGTCCATTGTATAAGAACACCCTACTTGCTACAGATCTTTGGTCGCAGACCATTGCATCGCATGGTTTTTGTTAGAACCAGTAGGTCGACCCTCTTTTAGCGAGGATTCCCCCAATGTGTAACCTCCGCTTGTAGGCTACTATTTAGATTCATCGTAAGCCATGTTGGCTGTGTAGCTTGCTTGATCTGAGCTTTTCGCTTGTAAGCTGTTATCTAGACAGATAAATTGTAAGTCATCTTTGGCTCATAATGATAAATCGCTTTGTATGATTTGCTGTCTTGTTACAACAAATTGCAATTTCGCATGCGCGTTGGCAAATTTCGCCTTTTGTAGTGTTGTATTCACACTTTGCTTTGTTGCAATGATTCACTATCCATCAGATAGATTCGCAGATGTATTTCATATCATTTGGGACCGCACTTGCATAGTTTTGCTATTTTGGCAGATAGGCCTGAGAATTGCTTAAGATGTGATTCTAGTGCGGCTGCTATCGTTGAAGATAGGCTTAGAAGTTCACTTAAGATCATATTTGCATAGTTCTGCTATCACGACGGATAGGCTTAGAAGATCACTTAAGATCATACTCGCATAGGCTGCTATCGTTGCAGATAGGCTTTAAAAGATCACTTAAGATCGTATTCGCATAGGCTGCTATCGTGGCAGATAGGCTTAGAAGATCACTTAAGATCATATTTGCATAGTTCTGCTATCACGACGGATAGGCTTAGAAGATCACTTAAGATCATACTCGCATAGGCTGCTATCGTTGCAGATAGGCTTTAAAAGATCACTTAAGATTGTATATGCATAGGCTGCTATCGTGGCAGATAGGCTTAGAAGATCACTTAAGATCATATTCGCATAGGCTGCTATCGGGGAAGATAGGCTTAAAAGATCACTTAAGATCATATTCGCATAGGCTGCTATCATGGCAGATAGGCTTAGAAAATCACTTAAGATCGTATCCGCATGGTGCTGCTATCACGGCGGATAGGCTTAGAGATCATTTAAGATCGTATTCGCATAGGCTGCTATCACAGAGGATAGGCTTTTGCTACTGAGAAATAATGAAATAAACAAAGTAATAAAGAACTGAATTTATAAAGTTCTTCCCATTTGGGAGAAGTCTTTTTATAAAAATACTCATATGGGAGAGAAGAGATTACAATTCCCTCATATGGGAGAGAAGATGCACGGGTTATAGCAATACAAGCATAAAGCAGACGTTGTAATCTAACGCATATAATGAGAGGAGTTAAGGATAATACTTCGTAATCCAGCGCATGTTGACTGAGCTTGGGGTTGAGGCCGTCCCATGTAGCCTTTGTATATTGCAGTAGCCACTATCAAAGACTTCAGTAAATTCAAAGGGTCCTTCCCAGTTGGCTGCGAATTTTGGATGAGCTGCTTCTCGCATGGAGTGGTCCGACGCGCGCAAGACCAAATCTCCAACTGCGAAATCTCGACGTTGAACTGTTTTGTTGTACGCACGAGCAACCCTTTCTTGGTATCGTTTGTTAGTTCTTTTGGCTTGCTCCCGTTTCTCCTCTAACAGGACCAGATCATGGTCGCGTTGATTGTCGTATAATGCATGAAAAGCCAGTCTCGCGGAGTTGACTTTCACCTCTGCGGGTACTACAGCTTCAGCCCCATAACATAAGAGGAATGGTGAGACTCCTGTGGGCATCCTTGGAGAAGTCCGATAGGCCCACAAAGCTATGCTCAACGAATCAGCCCACTTCTTGTGGTCATCTTCCACCATCTTTCTCAAGATCCTCAATAATGTCTTGTTGGTTGCTTCTGCTTTCCCATTTCCCTTTGGGTAGTAGGGGGTGGAACATATCTGCCTTATGTTGTATTCTGCTATTTTCGCAGCTACCTGGCGATTAACGAAGGGAGTGCCATTATCCGAGAGGATGGTGTTTGGAATTCCGAACCTGCATATGATGCTTTCTTGAATGAAATGGACCACGGCTAGCGCATTTGCTGTCTTTAGTGGTATCGCTTCTACCCACTTGGTGAACAGTTCGGTCGCGGTGAGAATGAAATGATTCCCGTGCGAGGTTGGTCGAAAGGGACCAACAAAATCCAAAGCCCATGTATGGAACGGCCACGGTGTTCCCAACACATGAAAATCCACAGCAGGAGCGTGCACTAAATTTCCTTTGAATTGGCACTCCTGGCACCGTCTCACTTTAGTGCGACAGTCAGCTTCCATGGTGGGCCAAAAGTAGCCGATCGAAAGGAGCTGTCTGCATAACTTCGCACCTCCCTGGTGTTCCACTTGATGAGAGAGGTCCATCACTTCTTGCGCCTCTTTGCTGTCTAGACATCGCAGCAAGTTACCCTCATGGCCCTTGCGCCAGATCATATTTTCTTACACCACATATCGTGCTGCTTTTCTCTTTAGTTTCTCAGCTTCTTTTCTTGACTCAGGCAAAATACCCTGCGTGAGAAAGTCAAAGAGTGGCTTCCTCCAATCCACATCATCATCAGCCAGAGCAATTGATAAAGAGTCTTTGATCAGTGCACAACTCTCGCAGTTTCCTTGAATCAATGTCGCGACCGTTGACATGTCCGGCCAGTGAATCCCATACCTCTGGGCTTTCCGATAGATTGACACCTCACTTTCCCCGCAAGCATGTGGGTGAATCTTTCCTAACAGCGCTTGTCCTTCCTGCTCCGAGACGCATCGCATCAGTATTCCGCCAGGGCCCTTGTAGTAAAGGGTGTTGTCGTGTATGCAATACCCCTTCGTAGATGCCCAATTTTCGTTGCTTGTGCCTTCCGCGATAGCACGCAGGATTGACTTTCTCCAGTCCGCATCATCCATGCATTCGTCGTCGCACATGTCCTCTGTCAGTGCCGAGGATGTTCGCACTTCAATTGAGACTTTCGCGGGACATTTATCCGCACTAGCCTTGGATCCCAAGGTAGCTAAAGCATCAACATGCCTATTGTCCGCTCTGGGTTTGTGCTCGTACTTGACGTCGCAGAACTGTTGCACCAGTTTCTGTACCAAGGTCCGGTAGGGCAATAAGTTGATCTCCTTCAAACCATACTCGCCCGAGGCTTGTTTGACGATAAGCTTGGAGTCTCCCATAACCGTCAAGTTGCTTACTTCTAGTGCCTTTGCTGCACGAAGACCAGCGATGAGAGCCTCATACTCTGCTTCATTGTTAGTGACTGCGAAGTCGAGCTTTGCTGACATCTGTATGACCTCTCCATTGGGTTTGGTCAAGACTATTCCAATGCCTCCACCTTTCCTTGTTGACGAACCATCGAAGTGGAGTGTCCAATAGGGCAAATCAACCGCGTAGATTTCAGGTCCCTCTAATTCTTCTTCAATTACAGGCTCATGACTGTTATCAGGGAACTACGCTAGCAAATCCGCCACCGCTTACGATTTGATTGCCCGGGGTCGAACGCATGTGATGTCATATTGAGAAATGGTCATATACCATTTTGCCAATCTTCCCCCAGGAGCAGTGTGAGTCAAAAGATACCGTATAGGATCGCTCTTTGTGACCACTACTACTTTGTGCGAAGCAAAATAGTGCCTCAACTTCTCTATTACAAAGAATAAAGCAAGGCAATGACGCTCGATGTCCGTGTACCTTGATTCTGCTGGCTGCACTATGCGAGAAATGTAGTAGATGGGCCTTTCCTGACCCTCATACTCCTGAGCTAGGAGTGCCCCTATGGACCTCTTTGTTGACGTTAGATACAACAAGAGCGGTGATCCGAGCTGAGGTGCGATCATTACCTTTGACGATGTCAACAGGTCTTTTAGCTTTCCGAACGCAGCCTCTTGCTCTGTAGTCCAGTTGTATGCATCATCTTTCTTGAGAAGATCGCTGAAACAGTAGGTGATTTCGGCGATTGCTGGGATGAATCTTCGCAGGTAGGATAACTTTCCCAGGAAGGTTTTCAAGGCACTTTGGTTTTGCGGCGCAGTCATGCTAGTGATCACCGATACTTTCGCAGGATCAGGCTCTATTCCTTGACGATGCACCACGCATCCCAAGAACTTTCAAGACCTTACCCCGAATGCGCACTTCATTGGGTTCATTTTTAATTGAAAGCTTCTGCATCTGTTGAACACTTTTCGCAGATCCCCCAGATGGTCTGCCTCTTCCTTTGATTTGACGACTAAGTCATCCACGTAGAATTCTACTTCCTTGTGCATCATATCGTGAAACAGGGCCATCATGGCTCGCTGATAAGTCGCACCTGCATTTTTGAGACCAAAGGGCATAACCGTGTAATTGAAGACTCCCACCGGAGTGATTAATCACGGTTTTCCGTGCATCTTCGGGGTCCATCTTGATCTGATTGTACCCACTGAAGCCGTCCATGAAGCTGAACATGCGATGACCCGCAGTCGAATCAATAAGTAAGTCGATGTTGGGGAGTGGAAAATCATCCTTAGGGCAGAAACGATTGAGATCCCGGAAATCCACGCAAATATGAAGCTGCCCATTCTTCTTTACCACGGGCACAGTGTTAGCCAACCATGTGGGATGGTAATTTGGCTCTATGAATTTGGCATTCAGAAGTTTGACAACTTCCTGCTTGCTCTTAACGTTGAGCTCCGGTCTAAAGCTTCTCGTGCTCTGCTTTACCGGTTTGGATCCTGGGATTACATCCAACCGATGCATAGTGATGCTCGTGTCCAGGCCGGGCATCTCATCGTACTCCCATGTGAACACATCTTTGTACTCAGTCAGGAGTTGCAGCAATTTTTCCTTCTTCTCACCTGCGAGGTCTACACTTAGAAAGACTGGCCTCTTCTTTTCTTTGCTCAGGCTCAGGAATACCTCCTTTAGCTCCTGCTTTTGCGGCCTGGGTTTATCCTCCATGCATTCAGGCGCTTCTTTGAGTTTCTCCTTTAGAACGCTTTGCATTGATTTGTCTAGTTCCAAAACCTGCTCAATCTGATTGATTTGCCCAGGGATATCCCCATGCTCGCGTGAGGACACCCCCGCGCACCTTCATATGCGATAGAATTTCTTTCCGTTGGCGTAGAAACTCTCTATTTCTTTTCCTCCAGGGTCATGTTTCGCTATCCTCTTCAGAGTATACACATTCTTTCGCTGGTAGGCAATCCGCGGCACCTCTTCTCGCGTAGGCGGCTTTTCCTTGGCTTCCTCTCTTGTCACCATCACCCCTGCAGGTGACTGATCTTTGATGTCCTCCCAACGGGGCAAAGGAGTGGGATTGAACGGCCCTGGAATTTGCTCGTCTGCCATCTCAGTGAACCATACCGCCTCACTGAGATGTGCTTCATCCATGTTGAAAGGATTTGTTGAAGCTGGTATCTCAACTGCTCTATCATTCCAGATAGCTTTCATCACTTGGTGAGCTGTTGAAGGGACAACATCAAAGCGATGAATCCAGGCCCGGCCTATAATCATGTGATATGTGGTGTTCGCATCTATGACATAGAATTTTGTTGAACACTTAATTTTGCCGATCTGGACACCTAGGCGGATCCATCCTGTTGTCATTCTGGAGTCGCTTCCGAATCCCATCAGTGGGGACGGACGCTTGACGATCTTGTGCTCTGGAATTCCTGCCAACTTCAGAGTATGGAGCGAAACAACGTTAACTGATGCTCCTCCGTCAACGAACGCTCTTTTGAATTCCACGTCATTGATGATTGCAGTTACATACAGAGGCTTCTGGTGGCTCGCATCTGTCTTCTTATCGCTTGCGGAGAAGGTTATGACCTTTCTGTAGAGCGAGATGCCCTGAAAACTTTTCCATTGGAGACTACGAGATCCTCCTCGTAATATTCTGCTATCCTCAGAATCGCCTTTGTCATCTCCGTCCGGCATTTTTCTGAGAAATTCATCTCGTCGAAGAACCTGCTGAACCCGTGCGACCTCTTGATCTGGTCTGCGCGTTCGTCCTCGGTGTCCATACTGTAATCCTCGTCGTTGTGAATCTCGGCAATGATGGGTAGACCATCCTCCGCAACCTCTTCAAGGTCCACAATCGAGATCATGGCGACCTTTTTGCCCTTCGGCTCTTGCTCCGCATGGGCAGGGAGTGGATTGTTTCGCACATCCTGCCTTTGATCACTGACGATCAATTCGCCATTCTTCATCTTTTGGCTTACCATGATTATGAGCTTCATGCAATCAGCTGTAGGGTCCATGACCTTTCCGTGACATTCGCACCACTTCGGGTCTCTCACCATCTCCCTGGAGGGTGCCTTCTCGAGCGGCAGCAAGATACCGTCCTTTCGCCATTGTCTGCACAGGTCACTCGCCTCTTCTACTGAGCATGGCAGTGGTGGCGCATCAAAGTTCAGTACCTTCGGTTGCTTTTGGGGCGAGATTGTATTCACTTCAGCCTCGCGTCCTCTCTTGTAGCTGAATCTCCCAATTTTGAAAGTATTTCCGCTCGAGGATCTCTCAGGGGCATTCCTCTTTTTCTGTCTCTCCACTATAGGCTCGATATTCTCCGTGCATTCAATTAGCTTAGAAAACGTAGGTGTTTGCAGGTTGATAAGCATACCTTTGTATTCGTCTCGCATGCATTGCAGGCATATCTCCACGAGTCTGCTTTCGAGCATCACATCTTTGCACTCCAAGGACTTGGCCCTGAACTTCTTGATGAATGTTATTCCATCCTCCTCGCGCTTATGGTACATCCGCGAGAGATGAATCATCGTCACCTTTTCCTCCATTTGGAAGAACTTAGTGTAAAACTTATGGACCATGTCTTCCCAAGTCTTCACGGATCCGGCTTCCAACGTCCTGTACCACTTGTAAGCCACGTTCCCCGAGGACTTCGGGAACTCGCGCATCAGCAGCTTAGAATCAGCCCCATATGGCCCCATTACGTTAATGAAGCGCATGACATGCTCATGGGCGTTCCCATTGACATCTTCGAACTTGTCCCATTTAGGAGCCTTGTACCCAGCAGGGTTAGGCATGAGGTAAATCTCTCGTGGAATGGGCAGATCTTTGTCAAGTTTTGGGTTGATGGTGTCTGCGAACGATTGGTGGGCCAGAATGGTGTCTATGCGCCGTTACAGCGACGTCATACACTCCGGAGCACTTCCCTCGGCAGCGGGAGGAGGGGTTGCTGCAGGTGGAGGCGACACATACGCCGCAGGAGGGCTAGGGACATATTGTGAATTCACATTACCCCACATTGTCGTTGGAGGAGGCAAGGGATACTGTGAGGCCGGATTAGGTACCAAAGTTGAAGGTTGAGGAGTATGAGTAGTAAGAGGCAACATTCGAGCCGTTGATCTCTGAATTGAGGGTAGCTGCGTAGTTACCGGTGGAGTTTGCATGTTAGGATTGGGCGGAGTGGTTGACACTCCCAATCCTTGAGTAGTGGAGGCTCCTCCTCCATGAGATACAGTGGTGGCTGGTGTGGGGTTTGGAGCGAGAGTCCCCAGGACAGCCATTATCCATTCTAGCAGCGCATATTGAGCTTTGAGAGCCTTCGCCTGACTCTGGATGGTGGCGTCCAAGGCTTCCAGCGTCGGAGCCTCACCGGCGGCTGTAGGAGTACGGCGGGCCTCCTCTCCCGAGGTGGTTTCCGTGGAAGGCGATCTGTTACTGACATCATCCTCATGAGACATGGTTGCTTGCAATGGTAAGTTCACGTCGGGTTCACCAAAATGTGTACAAGAGAATCCGACAGGGAGAACTCTGTGTACACCAAGGGCAGAGAATAGAAAATAGCACAGGAAATGTTGGGTTGTGTGTAGGGAGAGAGTAAGGCAGTAGTACTGAGAGAGAGAGAGAGAGAGAGACAGGATTCTGGCAGAGCTTTCGCGTGTCTCGAATCGTTCGTCCCCTGTATGGAAGGGTTAACGATCCATATATAGAAGAGAATGTGACCGTTGTAGTGTGGTTAATGCGCCCATCAATGGCGGCTTAATTAGCTTAACCACAACGACATGTTCGTCCGTGTATATAGGGACCTTTACAGCACGTTATCCGCGTATACCGGAACCGTTTTGGGATTAACCGGGTTTTGACCGGATTGACCGGGTTTATGGAGCTCGTGCCATAAATCTCTCAAAAGCAGTTACTAAAGGTCGCGCGCAAGCTTGGCTCGCACGCAACAGGACTTACTCTAGCCTCCAGACCACTAAGTCCCTACAAGTCCCGTGCGATGGTGTGCGAGGGCCCTGTCTCTTAGCCCCCACGTGGATCAGCGCGGCTGGTGATCCAGTGTGTGTGGAGCACAATATGGTGTGCTAGATGATTGTCACGTGGCTAAGATCTTCTTATCCCGAAAGCACTGTCTACACTTACATATGTTTTCATGTAATTTTGTGATTTAAATGTGTGAAGTGTATGTCATTCGATTGCCAAGTGTCATCGTGTTTGTGCTATGTGAATTTGATTATATACGATTGCTTGAAATTTGCCGAAGTGATGACTTTGTTATATGTTGGTGTAATTGGAATTTGATGGGTTGTTTTTATTAGAGTTGATGCATTGGAGGGTATGTGAAACCGTTTGAGTCATGGTGTGTGTGTCTTGAAGAGAGTGTGTCCGTTGAGCAAGTTGGGCTTGGAGCCCATCGGTGAAAGACTGTAAACCCGCGCGGGAGGTGCCTGACTGTCTTTCGGGTTAGTACCCCGTAAAGCTGTGGCGTGTGTTTGGGTTGCCTGTTCCCTCGGTTTTATACCGCAAACGGCCGTGTGGTTGGGTTGCCTGGTCCCTCGGTTTCAGTTCGTTAACGGTTGTGCGTTTTGTACACATCCCCTAGTTGTTCATGGTTTGGTATTTGGTCGAGCTTATGTTACCATTTCTTGTTTAAATTTATACATTGCGGTCATCGGTTTTAGTTTATTTTCTATTGGGCTGTGGTTGCTCATCCTAATATTTTTCAGTTGAGAATGCATCACGTTTGAAGACATGGAAGCTCTCATTTGATTCTTGCTTCAGATTTGATTGTTAGACGGTTGTTGGAGCTAGTTCAGCTCGTTATGTGATTTTAGTTGCATTTGTCAATAAGGTGAAAAGTGTAGACGATTATGCATACTTGCACGTTTAGGGAGGGTCGTTGTCCTAGTTATGGGATTTGATGTCTTTCATGTTGGTTCATGTCAAAATTCTCAAATCTATTTGTTAGTAATATTATGTTGTTATCTTCCTTTTAGCACACTTCTCATGTTAATTGAATAGTTGGAACACAATTGTAGTTGTTTCACTTAAACTGGACATATTATATATGTTGGTACGATTTTGCTCTTTACAGGATATCCGTCCAACGGATCGAAGTGATTCAAGAATATTTGTAAAATAGACACAGATGACTTCTTTCCAGCAAAATTTGGTAGATAGTTAACGGCTAGATTTCCCTGAATCATTTTTTTTAGTTGGTTATTCGGTTATGAATTTTCTTTTGCCCCAGCAGTCATCTCACGGAGAAAATTATTATTAAATATCGGTCAATATGAATCCAAAAATGCTTTAGTGGTATATAAGACATGTTTAGGAACCTCTCTGTAAAATTTAATGTTCTTTGGGATTATATTTTATGAGTAATCAAATTTTTAAAGTTCGGGTTGTAGTTATGAAATTTATGCCGACCAGCCGTACGTTTGTGCTTGTATCTCCCGAACCCTTATACGTGTTTCAAAACAGTTTTAGGTGGTGTAATTAGATATATATAGGACGTCTCTGACCAAGTTTATTAATTTTTCACCGTGTCGTTTAAGAGATATCAAATTTCTAAGCCGAAATGTTGAATTTGTCCACTTTCAGCGTTTTGTTTGTGAATATGGTTACGTTCTCGCGTCATGTGGATCCGGTCCGCGACACTTTTTCATATTCATGCTCAGCCATTAAGCCAAGATTAGCCTGCTCATCATCAGAACCTAATTCTGTTGAAGAGTCAGAATCACTCCTTGAAGCCACCATTGCATTCTTCCTTCTGTTATCCTTCTGTTGTCATTACTTTAGGTTTATATGAATGTGTAGAAGATTTATCTTTCTGATCCTTGCTACTAGAGGATCTGGATTTGTCTTTGCTATAGTCCTTGTTTACAAACCGCTTTTTCTTCTTCAGGATTCTGGCCAAGGCTTTGGAGATCAAGGCTAAGGATCCTTCATCATCATCATCCTCCTGTTCAAGGCTTTGAGATTTCTCATTGTCCTTTTCCTTGAGTGTCAGGTTCTTGTTGTTGTCACTCATGTCACTATCCACTTTCTTCACTGAAATCACATGAGTGAGTAGTTTTCCTTGAACATCATGTAGCTCTAAGATACTCAACTCATGAGCTTCCTCAATTGCCGTTGTAGGCTCCCATTTTGCTTTTGGAAAGCTTCTTAGGATCTTTCTGACCTTTGCTTCATTTGATAAAACCTTTCCAAGAGATTCTAAGTTGTTCACTATATCAGTAAACCTCTTGAACATTTCCTTGATGAATTAATATTGAACAATTCATACTGGCTCAGAAGGATATTGATTTTGGTTATCTTAAAATGACGAGTTCCTTAATAAGTGACAGTCAATTTGTCCCATATCTCCGTTTCACTCTTGTAGTTTGATATTCTGTCGAACTCATCTGCACTAAGAGCACAATATAATAAATTCAAAGCTTTGTAATTATTTGATACTTTTTCCAGTTCAGTAACTGAGAGATCTTCTTCTGGTTTGAGATTCCTGACTCCATCAGAGGTAGTATAGTATACATGGGGACCATTAACAACAATTGACCACAGTTCGATGTCCTCGTCTATGATGAATATTTTCATCAACGCCTTCCAATGAACAAAATTATCACCAGAGAACAGTGGAGGTCTATTGGCTGCTCTTCTCTGTGAGAATCCTCCATCTCCTACATTACTCATTGTCACAACATTATTAGACCTTTAAGCAGTGACCCAAGCTCTGATACCAGTTGAAAGTTTGTATTGCAAGTAAATAAACTGGATCTAATACTCTAGAGGGGGGGGGGCTGAATAGAGTATGGAAATTTTTGCTCAATAACTAGACTTTTGAAACTTAAAACAAATGTGCAGTTGAAATCTCAAAGCTTGGGAAAAGGTTTGAGAAGCTAGAGATACAACTGCATAATACAAAAGCTTCAAAGATTTGAGATAGGAAATTATCCAAAGCCTTGGAGCTACGTGTTTTGAACTGGATATCAACAGTAATGAAAAGCAACAAAATAAAGAACAAGAACACAATAATTTTTACAGAGTTCAGTCGCAGTTGGACCTAGTCTCTGCCTGAGGGATCTGATCCCTCAAGATTTAAACACACTTCTTATTAATCACCCAGATTTAGCCAAAGATCTCAAGCATAAGTGAGCTACCTTACACTTATACAGCTTGTAGTTCCCAACCTGTCTAGTACCAGCTACAACCTGTTAAAACAAGAAGAACCTCTTTGTTGTTAACTTGAACAACTAAAATTCTAAGTTTGTGAGGTTTAAGAATATAGAATGAATAATACAATCTAAGTACAGTTTGAAGAACACATAAGAAATAAGCAAATGAAGCTTGAAAGTGTTTTTCAAATTTTATGAATCTGTTGCAGTGTTGATTTCCTTGAAATGAGTGAAGAGTTTTGTGTTTGATCTCCCACGAATGAAACTCTCTTCAAACTCCTGTTGATCATCCTCTCTCAATGTCTGTTTATGAGGTTTAAGAATTCAGAATGAATAAAACAATCTAAGTACAGCTCGAAGAACACAGAAGAGATAAGCAAATGAAGCTTGGAAGTATTCTTCATATTTGGTGAATGATCTTCTTCTGTTGCAGTATTGATTGCCTTGAAATGATTGAAGAGTTTTGTGTTTTAATCTCCCACGAATGAAACTCTCTTCAATCTCCTGTTGATCAGCCTCTCTCAATGTATGTTTATTTGAAATTCAAGTTCGATCTTTTTTATCAACAGTCAGCAACTACTAGAGAGATTTTAGGAACTGAATTCCTACAAACTCCCCTGATATGCTTCTTTCAACAGCTATGTTTGGATAGCTATCAAGTTTTCTCATGGTTGTTTTAACAACCAATAAACCTGCACACACTCAGTAATAAAGATCAAACAACATCTTGACAAAATATCAACATAATCTGATCTGCAAAAGACGGACAGTTCACTTAAAAACCCTAGCAATTTTGCCTTAGATAAAATTTAATATCGATATTCACATGTATAAATATAACTATAGACCAATATACTAAATTTGATAAAGAGTTAGAATAACTCATAATCCAGTCTAAAATCCATATAAGTCTTCAAGCATACACAGATCAGTTAAATATACTTAGCAGTATATGGACATCAGAAAATCTCAAAGCTTTGGAGCTTTCACCGCTAGTTCACAAGTGTTAGCTTGAAACTCAAACCTGCAATCTGTGAGACTTATACAATCCAAACAAAGATACAATAATATTTTTTAGAGACATTAATGAGTGATAAACTCATCCCCCAATGAAATATCTAAGCCTTCAAACACAAGACTGTTAGCCACAACGTAAATGTAAGAACACTACAATATCTCAAAGCTTTGGAGCTTTTAAACTTAGTGTCTCTAAACTTCTGGCTTTAATCATAAAGGAACAAACTCCCCCTGGGTTTGTAAATTCATTCAAACTCAAGAGCTTTTAACTATGAATCCTAACTATATATTCAAGGCTTTGACAAACAAAAAAATTTGCGCACACAACTCAACATTTTGGTGGGTAAACTCAATTATTTAAAAGTGCAAACAGTAAATAAAGACTATAATACACCATATGAAAATATAAGTAAAAACATAACATAAAGTACAAAACTGACTCACAATACAATCCAAACACAACCTACATGTAACTATCTATGCAAACACTTATTATTTATACAATAGATAAACCACCCCCACATTGAATGCTTCGTTGTCCTCAACGAATTTTGAGATCATGCAAGAGAACTCATCACTCCAATGCGTAGGCTGGAAGATGATGTGGAGCTTGACATATATATAAAAATTAACACAAATTCCAACAAGAGAAAAGAAATACTCACAATCACCTCAAGGGTGAGGAAGATAACCAATGCCAAGAAGTACTCAAGCACTAGTGGTTGCGCAACTATGCTCCTTATTCAGTCAGTGTGTTCTCGCACACCGGGGTCGACTGTCCTCCTCTCTGAAATGTGTTCCTGAAGAATCCCCAACTCACCAATGCAAGCTCCTGTAAAGGTCACGTATGCCGAGGCACACTGGGCTAGATTCTCCCATAACCTGTTCAAATATGTCACTTGGAAACTACAATTAGTCCCTCTCTCTCATCTCTCCACAAATAAATATATTAAAAACATAACTATACTAATAACATAATAAAAACGATGGGTTGCCTCTCAACAAGCCCCTTGTAATTTAAGGTCGATGAGATGACGAAGTTAGCTCATACATGTTGAGGTTTTTCTCTCCATTTTTTCTTCTTCCACCATCGCTTCTCTCTTTGTGTCTTCTCAAGTGAGCATGCATGAGATGCATATGGTGCAAAGAAATTGTAGAAGACGTCCTTAAATATTTCTTCCTTTTGTGCTTCCACTCCTTGATCACCAATATTCTTGAGAATTCATTCACCACATCATGACCATAATATCGTTGAGGACCGGTCATGTGGAAATGGAATCCAAGTGATTCAGCAATTTCGAGGAGTTCCGTATTGACTGCTTCCTTTCCTATTGCTTGTCTTGGAGTCATAGGTGACAAATCATGTATTGCATAGAACTCAGATCCTTCATCCTCCTAACGTGAATCAATTTTACATTGTTCTCTAGTGTATATGGATTAGGCGAAGGAATAGTATCTCCATTAAATAATTCCTTAGACTCATGGCATGCTTCATCTTGGCAAAGATCTTCAACGAGTGGAAATATCACATCCTTAGCGCACTCATGAGCTTGGTGTTCAACAAAAACCTCTTCACTATCATTAAGCCATGAGATTGCAATGTAAACACTCTCCCATTCATTTCAACACTATCATCATCCCAATTTGAGTCCGGAAATGAGTATCAAGCGGTCCAAGGATATATTATTTTTTGAAAAACAATAGTATAGCCTCTGGGGGTACTTAGTCTTCCTCTTCGCACTCCTCAACTAAGTTAGGAATGATGTTGATTGGCCCATTGTCATTATATGCATCTGCCACTTCATGAGAAATTTCTAATAGAGTTTCATCAGTCTTATTTAACCCTTTCTCGATTCTGTCAAATTTAGCTAACATGAGCTCCAAGATTGATCTAATATGCTCATATTCTTAATTGCAAGGAGGAGGAGAGTACATATCTCCATAGGAGTATGGCGAGTCGGCTGGACATTGCTCATAAGGATTATGCACCCATATGATTACAAAGATGTCTGCAAAATCATTCACTAACAAGTAGGTGAGGTAAATAAATAAAATAAAATAAAAAATTAAGTTTTCTAATGTTAATAAATATAATCAACTCAATCGAAGTCCTCAAAAACGGGGCCAAAAACTTGACACGATTCACAGCAAGTGTATGACTATCACTCTAGTAATAATGTGATAAAGAAGGTTGTCGACTCCCAGAGGACTTGTCGCGAATCATTTAGGATAATTAACTTTAAATGTGAAAGCAGTAGATATTATTTTACTAAACTAAGAATTGAAATAACGAACTAATTAATGAAGTTGAGATTAATATGAGGGACAAGTATCATGATTTTCTCTAGGATCACAGGTATTCACCGTTAACGAATTATGTCTTGAAACACAGATGATTATTCAGTTTGCCAAACGAGCAATAGTACTCACCGAGTTACCAAGCGATCTTTATATGCCAAGGTCAGATTAAAACCAAGTTACCAAGTTCTAGTTATCCCTAAACCTATCTTAACGTAAAATTCTACTCTACGTTCTCAGTTAATTTGGTCAATCAACTAAGTGTTTAATTCAACTATTCGAGTAATTTTTTGCTTCCAGTAACATATTACCTATGATCTTCATATTGATGGTCAAACGATACAAAGAAATAATAAGAACATGAATTAAACATAGCAAAACAGTTAATCATCTATTAATTTAAATAAAACATGAATCAAAGAAATAATTAGCCAAAAATGGCTTAAAACCTATATCTGATTGAAAAATCCTGATATAAGTACTTATCTACTCATAATCATGATCATGACAACCAGTTTTATCAAGTTTAAGAAGAAAACAAAGAAAAGCAAGGGAAGAAGAGATCAAACGTATGATTCCGAGCTCCAAGCGTTCTGCAATGGCTTGGGAGCATTCCTCTCTCTTTCTCCAGAAGTCTCATCTGCCTTCGAGGTCAAAAGGTAGTGATACATAGGCCTGGGCACAATTTTATAAGTATTTTGGCCGAATTTGCAATTCAGCCCCTCCAGTTTGCGATTCTCGGATAAAATTCATAAGTTGATGTTGCGCGGGTCTTTTCTCCCTCATCTGGAATTTGGTCTGGGTCTATCTCATATAGTTGCAAAGCCCTGAATATCTAATTTCGTATGACGTAAGCCTTGATTCAAAATTCCATCTGTAGCTCCAGGTATATGCCGGATAATGAAGATTGGTCCAGTGAACTTTTCCAACTCTTCTTCGTTTTCTTGCGTCTTCTTCGACGGACCATATTCCTCGTCCAAAATTTAATTAAGCTCTGTGACCTACCGTTGTAAATATCTTTGAGTATACTTTCATATGCCACCAGTATCACTATAACAGATCTTGTAGAACTCAAGATATCATCCAAATAGTAAAGGTTGGTCACTTTTGCTCCTTTAACTTCTCTTCATTCTCCTTTTCCATTCCCGAGATTTTCTCATCTTTCGAAGTTTGTTTAATACCTATTAGCAATCGTTTCGCATCCTTTCCTATCATGACAACATAAATAAGCATACCAAGCGATTATATTTAACAAATAACATCTAAAAAACGCATAGAAACGCCCGGACAAGCAACATGCTCATTCTTCAACAAGATTGGCCTAAAACTCATGTCAACTCATCGAAATCACACAAGATGGTAGTGTATTAAGTAATAAATATAACACAAACTAAGGAGTTATCAATCGCATGATTAGTTAGACCAAGTACATTTGAGTGTCGGGGACGTCACTCCCTTTTAAGGGGAAGATGATAGAACACCATGTTTATTTTCTAGTTTATCCGTATAATTCATGTGCACTAGAATTCGTTCAATGTGCATTAGGATTACACATCGCATTATCACGTATGGTTCTTTTTTTAAGGGATTGTTCTAAGATTCGGGAATGAAACTTTTTTTAAGGAATATTCCTAAACTTTGGTAGTGTTATTTTGGTAAGTTCACAATTTTACGCACCATTAGTTAGACCAAGTATATTTGAGTGTTGAGGACGTCACTTGTATTACCTTGATTTGATATAAAAAGATAAATTAGTTATTTTTTTAAAGTACTTTATATCGGGATTTCTCAATGGTAGCTAGGCTTTGAAGCCGTTTTTGGCGAACTATGGATGTGATTCATGTTTGATTTAACTTAAAATATGATGAACTGTTTTGCTATGTTTAATTCATGTTCTTATTCTTTCTTTGTATCATTTGGCCATCAATATGAAGATCATAGGTAATATGTTAGTGAAAGCAATAAATTACCCGGTTAGTTGAATTAAACATTTAGTTGATCGACCAAATTAACTAAGAACGTAGAGAAGAATTTTACGTTAATATATTTTTAGGGATAATTAGGACTTGGTAACTCGGTTTTAATCTAACCTAGGCATAGAAAGCTCGCTTGGTAACTCGGTGAGTACTATTGCTCGTTTGGAAAACTGAATAATCATCTGTGTTTCAAGGCATAACTCGTTAACGGTGAATACCTAGCGATCATAGAGAAAATCCTGATACTTTTCCCTCATATTAATCTCAACTTCAATAATTAGTTTGATACTTCAATTCCTAGTTTAGTAAAATAATCTCTACTTCTTGTCCACATAAAGTTAATCATTCTAATAGATTTGCAAAAAGTTCTCTGGGATTTGACAACCTTCTTTATCACATTATTACTAGAGCGATAGCCGTACACTTACGGTGAATCGTGTCAGCGATAAATTGTGAAGTTACCAAAAGAACCTTACCAAAGTTTAGGCATATTCCTTAAAATCAAGCTTCATCCCTGAAGCTTACAACAATCCATCCAAACAAGAACCATATAAGATAAGCAACATGCAATTACCATGCACATGGGGTGGTTTATAGTGCACATGACTTATACGAATAAACTAGAATATAAATCTATCATCTCCCCTTAAAAGGGAGTGAAGTCCCTGGCACTCAAATGTACTTGGTCTAATTAAGGTTTCCATGTTAGCTTCTGAATCACAATTAACTTCCTCCGAATGATGGTTCGAAAAAAGTTCGTGACTTGGTACGGGTGTCCCTGGTTTTTCTATCTAGATTTTTGATGGGTTGCTCTTCACTTCTTTCAAGTCACTCCCACCATTCTATATGGTGCTTGGAAAGAAGTAGCCGACAACCTCAGATCGACTCCATGCCTTGCAATGGTCAACTACGCTCTAATAGTACTCCGGAATTGCATTCATCTCATCTAAGTACTCCATTAGCAGCAACGGTTACTCGTTTGGTGCAAGGGCGGCGGTGATAGAAGGGTAGGCCATATGACAGACAAGAAAGAGTTTTGTCTCGGACAAGGTTTCAGGTGCGGACGCGTAACTCATTATACTTGACAGTAAAATACCAACGAATAGATAATACATAGAGCGAAACAATGATAATCACAAAACATGTAATATGAGAATAGACATCGCGACGCTATGAACCAGCAAGTTTTCCAACCAGGAAACAAATCAACACTCACCACCATTATGAGATAACAAAGAGGCAAGTAGTAATGAATAAGACTACACTATTCCCAAAACATGTTCTTAATCAATTACCAGTTTTAGTTGTCTTATGTATATTTTAAATTTTAAAATGTTTTAACTTCATTTTTAATCTTATTTAATGGACTATGGGAACGTCGTACTAACTTTGAATCGCCAGCTCTTATACCAACTGTAATACCACCAAAAATATTGGATGCCTCCGCACGAGGTGACGAACCCCATAATGAACGAGTCATGGTCTTCGGTTCACAGTTAATACATTCCTCATTATCTAAAAAGAGTTTTATTATAAAAACCAAATGATAAATAGTAGGAGTGTTTGGAAAATAAGTACAATTATATTATAACATTGAATTACTAAGTTAGATTCTAAGCAGCATGCGTTCCAAGCCAGGAGTGTCAAGAGCGTTCCTCACCTGTATTGGTAACATGCATGTTTCAAATAGGACATAAAAAAATTTGAGTAAGAAAGACTGAGTAAGAGCATACTAAAATAGGTAAATAAGACTTTTTTGTAGAATATAGGTACCCCCACATGGTTAATAACCAGTAAGAAAAGTATCGAGTGTTATTAGTTTGGTCAGGGAAACATACGACCTTCAGCGAGTACGATGTATTTAAAGAGGTTTCGATACATCAATATAACAGTAGGGGAAAATCTTGAGATACACAGTTCCAATTCACCCCGAGCTTTAAGGGAAGCCCAACGCAACCCCGCTTAAACCACATAGCTAAGAGACTTTTAGTGTCGACAACACCTATACAGTTGTGACCCACACATGCATAGGTAGTACTATAGCTTTTATAATTAATGACTACGGGACCTGAACACCTCGGTGTATATTGGCCAACCATGGGGGCCAGGTATGTAATCTCATAACGAGTAGAAGCCAATTCGATCCTCAGATACACCTCTGACCGTTGCCTCCACACACGAAAGGGCAAAATCGAAGAGATTTATCCTGAATCACGTGATTTATGCATTAATCATGTGCATCAAAAAATTATTTTGATATGTTAACTCGCGAAATAAAACTTTGTAGAGTCCATCCGGACTGGTATGACGCGATTAACAAAATTTTGACTACATTCTGGCAGTGCTGTGTTCTGAATCTGACTGCTCTTCCCGTGTAAAAGTAGAACAAACGGCAGTAAATATAAACTAGTTCTCGCCAAGAATAGCTAAAATGGCAAGAAATGTACCATCACGAGGCGAAAACGTCAATCCTCTCGGCGGTCGGAGCATTACCGCCATAAGTCTTGCCGTTTAAGCTTTAAACAACAATTTTGGTACCTCAATTGTCAATAGGTTCCTGCCGTTTTTGACAAAAAACTAGCAGTTTCCCTACCTACATATTTACCAATATGCATGATATGCAAACATTACTTTGGAATTCTGAGTACGAAACAAAATGATGCATGATGTGAAAAAAGGGAATGAGATTCTTACATGATAGTAGGAATTCTAAAGGATTTAAGAATCTAAGGTTAAAAAGGTAGATAACTCTCACCTTTGACCATAGGGTTTCTTAAATGAGAAATCATTGGAATGCATGAAGAGTACAAGATGTTAGAAGGGGGAAAGAAAACATAGCTACAATTGAGGAGTTGATCAATCAAATCCCGTGAGGATAAACTTTGATGGAGCTTGGATATCTCAATCCATTATCGAAGAAGGAGTGGTGATGAGGAATAATAGCCGCACAAAGTATCTCGATTCATCATTGTCGCACACTAAGAGAAGTAGAGGCGATAGCCTCCAGAGAAGCCATGGACAATGCTATCATATACAAATTCAAAAAAGCCAGCATCAAAGGTGACTCAAAAAGTCTCAGAGACATGATGTGCTAGGCCAACACAGAAATAGGTCAATTTACTTGCTTGATCGATGTTTCACTTACAGTCATAGGCTCGTAGCTATTAAATAGAAAAACCTCAATTTACTTGCTTGATCAATGTTTCACTTTCACGATAATGAGATCAGCAAGCTACTTTGGGATCACGATGCTCTTTGGGTTATGGGTCAACTGCGCTCATTGTTTAAAATCTTTCACAAAAATTGTTTTCTTAAAAGATTATAATTTAAGGTAAGCACGTCTTGTATGAACTAAAAGATCCAGATTGGAGTTTCAGCAATAGATTAGTTTGAGCTGCTGCTGCTCAACTCTTCTGCGTTATAATTCTCCGAGTGCTGAGCTTAGTTGAATTCTCAGAACAGGGGAGCTCTGTGAGGCACTCCTTTTCTTGGTCGCTTGCGCAGGCTCTTCTTGTTCTGATGGATCATTACGAGCTTGAATTGGAGGTTCTGAGTTGTTTCTATTCTTTGGTAGTGCCTCAACCTGAAAATATAGAAATGAAACAATAAAACTGCCTAGTGTTGCAAAGGATAATATAAAGGGTAAACTATTAATAGACTCATCGTGTTCTTTTCATCATACCTTGCACGCAACAGAGGCAACAATCATTTTTGTTTGGGTCTGCTAAATTTCTCTTGCAAGTGTTACATGTCGCCTCCTCAGTGGTTTGTGACCCTGAACGCCGAAGAGGATCCAGAGATACAACTTTCTTCTTGTTACTCATGTACGACTGGAATGATAAAAACCGTACCTTAGATTTATTACTTTGAGTAGAATGCCATTTCTCTATAGCAGTTAACTACAGTATATCCACTGGACATTTACTTGGCACAACTCAACACTGTAATAAACAGTGGGAGAACTCGTACATTACTTACTCGATACTTACTTACTCGATACTTACTTGCCAAACAGACGCCACACTGTAATAACCAGTGGGAGAACTCATACATTACATACGGAATACTTCTCGGCCAAACCAACGCCAGGGAAGAAGAAAATTGTGGTCCTTCCACAACACCAAACCTCACTCTAAATGTATTTGTGTTTAGTGCATCTTCCTCCTGGATATGTTTGTGACTTAACACCTCCTTGATGTTATCAAAGAGATTTATACATTGGTTGTGTAATGAATATGTATGCTGGCAAATGAGTGTTCTTCTAGAAAAGAGTACCATAGGTTCGTGTTTTAGAATTCGGAGGTCCCATGAATGGAATTATTGTCAGTTATGCGAGAACTAATACATGTGGCACAGATTAAGGGGCATGAAATATATATATATATATATATATTTTTTTTTTTATGTACTCTTAGAGTAGTTTCCTTATCATCATATGGTTGTTAGATAATTGCATCAAATGGATCAACGAAAAATCTATTCGGCAGTCTTTATGAAAGTCTTCGCCTTGTTTTAACTCGTTTGTTTGCATCATATATTTTTAAGAGATCTAGAAAATTAAACTCGCATAATATCTAATATTTCATTTTATCCATTGATTGAGTTGATGCTGAAGGGTTGGAGTTGGATAACCAGAGAATCCTAAATTTTGTGTTAATTTGAACGGAATTTGCACGGTATTAATTGAAGCTTGTCTCTCTGTTGAATCTGAAACCACGCAAATACGAGAAGGATCACATCTCATGAAAGATCTTGAACACTGGAAAAATTTGGATGGCGAGACAGACTAACAAGAAACATCAACAAAAAATTTAGGTGACCTTGTCTTTAGCAAGACAGTCAGTGAGCTAACACAGGGCACTCTACTTATACTAGCTTAGAAGTCTGTAAATCTTACGGAGATTCATATGCTTTGTCTTTTATCTGCATCGCGCCTATAACTCTATTCTCATAATTTCATATTTATTCTCACCTAATGTCGGTTTAAAGGACTAGTCTTCTTTGCCTTCAAACACTCCCTTGTTCCTGTCTTTTAGTTGTCTCGGTTCATTGACTAATGCGGTAGTTCTGAACTTGGTTATGGAAGAGGCATATAAGTTGTGTAATTTCCATTGGGTTGGTGTATTTAGTTTCATTGAAGAAACTATTACAGTAATATAACCATCGATTTCCTGGAAGTGGGGAAGTCATAACAGCTGCTTGATATTTTATGAAGTTCTACTAGAAAACCTGTCTTATTGATTTGAGTAGTAATATATTTATTTGAATTTATGATAGCATGAAGTTGAGGCTACTTACTAGGTCTAGCTATACAGCATCTTTTTTCTCCCTCAGCGCAGTGTGATATTTACTATCATCACCTTAGATAATTAACTTGAGAAAATCACCGGCTCTTCATGCAACGGTTACAGTCTAATGTACCACAGTCTAGCTCCCGAGGAAATTAATTTTACGAACTCACTTGATCATAGAGCTTGTAGGCTCATGATCACACCATGTATGAATTTACACTCATGGTCTAACTTAATAAAATACAGGGATTTTAGAAGGCTTAAAAGTAGTGAAGAAGTTCCTGAATTTTGGAGCAATCCATATGTTTCACCATTTCATCATAGGCTATTACAGCAGTAGAGGCATGCTTGTAAAGTCTTAATGCTATATTCTTCATGAGATCCAGCTTCCATGCATTGGTGACAAAGAGGCATATCGCAATCAATGCAATACCATTTCAATTTATTATCCGAAACTGTGTGGTCAGCGCAAGGACCATAGAAGGTTCCCTTTAGAAAGCTATGTAAGAACTCGGACAGTCCTTTATCTTGCGCTCCACATACATCCTGAAAATAAGTCATTGGTATTCAATCATTAAAATACTATTTGTTAGATCAAAGGAGTGTGTAAGCTTGTTTAATCACCCTTATACTCTAGGTGGTTGTCCAGGTGCTATGGCTCTGTCTTATTAGGACCAGTTCCAACATTCTTCAGTTGATGTCCTACCGACTTCAGCGTACATTTTTAAGGAATGTAAAAGAATGTAAACTTTGTTGAAAACCTTCATTCTCAGTTTGCTAGATCTTTTTAATCCGTTGAAGTCTATTTACTATTATGGAAGTTTCTGCATGACTTCTTAGGCTAAGCCTGGTGCAACATTTATTTAAATTCCTCTAAAATGTATGCTGAAGTCAGTAGGATACTAACAGAAGAATGTTGGATAATGGTCCTAATAAGACAAAGCTGTAGCACCTGGATATCCACCTAGAATATAAGGGTGATTAAACAAGCTTACCAACTTCTTTGATCTAACAAATTAGTATTTTAATGATTGAATACCAAGGTCTTATTTTCAGCATGGATGTGGAGCGCAAAATGAAGGACTGTCTAGGTGGTTACATAGCTTTTTAAAAATAACTTTTTTTGTCCTTGCGCTGACCACACAGTTTCGAAGAATGACTTTAATTGGTATTGCATTGATTGCAACATGGCTCTTTTCACCAATACATGGAAGCTCGATGTCATGAAGAACACACATCATTAAGACTCTAGAAGCATGCCTATACTGTTGTAGCCTATGATAAAATCCAGAAGCATATGGATTGCTCCAAATTCATGTACTTATTCAGTAATTTTAAGTCTTCTAAAATCACAGTATTTTATAAAATTAGACCATGAGTGTAAATTCAAACATGCACGCGCATATTGTGTGATCATGAGCCTACAAGCTCTATGATCAAGTGAGTTAGTAAAGTTAATGTTCTCAGTAGTTAAGACTCTGGTACAGTAGAATTACCGTAATCGTTTTATGATGACCCTGTGATTTTCTAAGTTAATTATTTAAGGTGTTGATACTTGATAGTAAATATCACACAACTGTTATAAAACCAGACCTAGGAGAAAGCAAAAGTATGCATGCGTAGATAGACCTGACCTCATCCTGGTGTTACCATAAAGTAAAGATATTACTACTGCAATGATTATAAAAAGATCAGGGAGCTGTTATGACTTTGAAACTTCAATAAAACCTATGGTTATATTACTGCAATATCTTCTTCAAATGAAACCAAGTACACCAAACCAATGGAGATTACATAACTTACCTGCCACTACCATAACCAAGTTTTAAACCACCATATTTGCCAATGCACTCAGACAGCTCTAACCCCCTTCTGTAAGGCACGCCGTTTGATTTAAGATAAATCTTATCTTTTAATAAGTTGTGTTTAGTGGGGAGTACTCGTATGTCAGTGTATAAAAAGTGTGATACAGTCACAAGAAAATCTCTCAAAGTCGGGGCTTTAAGATAATAACAAATATGTCTTGAACGAAGATAGCAAGGAAAGTATGGTATTCATTTTAACATCAATACACAGCAATGGTGTGCCAATTTTTCTCAGGTAAAAATAAACATAAAATAAGAGAATGGAGTTACAGGTGCCATGCAGATATAACTCAAAGCATTTGGATCAGGTAAGATTTATAAACTTCACTATAACAAATACTGCCTCCGTTGACAGTAAAAAACGTCGCTAGAAAGGCCAAATATGTCGGTATAAGTTCTATCGACAAATTTTTTTGTTTACGCTGTGTTGTCACTACATCTCGGTCGTTAGAATTAAAGCCGACAAGCGCTATGTATGTCTGCAGAAAAATAATGCGCGACATCAAATTTTGTTGATAATTCCAATCTAACAACAAACATTGTTTGTTGCCCTTAAAACGACCAACAAACAAATTTACTTAGTTATGTAGACAAGTGACAACTAAAATTGCCACTACAAGATAAGTTCCTCACTATTACATCTTCATGGTGACATACGTATTTGTCGTCTGTATCACGACCCAATAAAAAAAATGGATGCACCAAAAATCCAAACACGACTCATAAACATGAACAAATGTTCTCAAAGCCATAATCAACAAGCCAAACTTGGTGTTTTACATAAAAAAACAAAATGGACTACATAATTAGTGTTTTGCATCAACAACTAAGAGTACACCACCAATGTAACTAGTCGTATTCCATCATAGGGTGGAGTCATACACGCAGGTTCTAGTTAAGAAAAAAGAAAGAAAGACATAGACGCGGCATTTTCTCCGACAGTGGTTCCTTCCATGCCCCGAAATTTCATACCACCAAGTGGCCCAAGAAGCTAGCGTACTCCATTCACGAAGTCCTGTAAAATAGAATTCAATCGCAAAGTTAGGTAAGAAAAAGTATCAAACATTAAAACAATTAACGTACAACAGAATATCAGAAGAATATTTACAAGTACAGATTGCTATTCCCCATGTGCAACTGATAATTACAAGGACAAATTGCAATGTTCGGACTCAGAGATAATCTTTCAGCATATACTAAATGATAATAACGACTGATAGATAGTTATGATTTTCAAACTGAACCAAATAGGAAAATAGGTCAATAAGAACTGAATATTACATAACCAATGTCACTCTAAACCAATTAGTAACTCCCGAACTCAAAAGTTCAAGCATCAGGTACATGATATTAATTTCAAAACCAAACTTTCAAATGTAAGCTAGAAAATAGAGTACGGGTCAGTTCAATCAAGCAGCTTACCAAAATAGCCCAATTTCAGCCCCAATTCACAAAAACCCCAACTCAAAACAGATAACCAAAAAAGAGTAATTTCTCCTAAAATGAGAGGAACACGTGACTACAGATACTAAAGAAGAATATTTATATTACATTTCCTAGCAGTTTCTATGTACCTTACAACTAAATAGTCATCATCAATAATATAAATGAAGTTACATAGACAATGCAGCTAATCAACGGTCTGCTGTGATATATGCATTTAACAAGCCAAGGATTCAGATCTGAGTAAAAAAAGGGAAAAGGGACAAATAAATAAAATACCATACTGGCGGAGGTTTAAAGACCTATAAAATCCAGATGAGGGAACAGGGGAGAGAGAGGAGTTTTAAAATTGCGTAAAGATAGAGTTTAAAGTTCATGTACAATGACGTATTAGCTTATAGACTGACCTGAAAGGTTCATGTCCTATCCAGCTTCACGCTGCTCAAGGGTCTCCCCAACATAGACAATAACTTTCAAACGAAGCGAAAGTGCATATGCAAATTTGTCACCAACAAACTCCATATCAGCACATAAGCGTACATAAGTGCATATGAAACGTTTTGTGAGAATGAATTGTATAGTAAAAATTACATGACAAGAAACCACTATTAAATAGTAGATAAGCTTACCTGATTGGTCTCGTTCAATATAGCTCTTCTCTCATAATGACCTAGAATGACCCAAGGAATGCCCAAATTGAGGAGCAGCTCAGCATTGTTACAGTGTACAAGAAGCAAGTCAACATTTGCAAGAAGTTAACAGGAACCTATTTGCACGGACTCATTCGTTAAAGCACAAAACTATCCACATTTGCCTTGTAATCAACTACGTAGACAGATGAAGAGTATAAAAGTGAGTGACATGAGAAAGTCCAAGTATCTGACTTTGTATATCAGTTTCTTTCTTTCGATCGCATATGCCACTTATAGTAGTATAAGTAAATGATGCCTTGTGATTTCTGAACCATGTGAAATGCAAAAGTCGGGCACGGATAAGATAATGGTTTTCTTTGGGGAATTCCTACATTAGAAATATGAATTCCAGGTCGAGTTCAGTTAACCTAAACCAATGAAACCTTCACCTATTGTCCGCCCCAAATCAATATACATAATTAAAATTCAAAATCCCCAAATAGCTAGTAAAACTATGAACCCTAAATTTTGACGTTGAATTGACATTTTTCATACACAGATCAGTAGACACAACAAATGAATTCAGGAAGGAAAAATTAACAATTTTCACAAAAACATTGAGAGATTGTAGAAGAAAAAAACAAGTCAGAATGAGATCTGAGCCATACCTAGAAGCTTCGGGAGGCACAAGAACTTCACTCCGGTGACGATAAGAGATCGGACGGCCTCGAGCAGGCGGAGGGTACCGGTGGCGACGACTTCGGTGGTGTAATCATGGATCTCGAAGGAGACGACGACGTGGGACTGGTCGGCGAGGTTGTAGACCTCGTCGGGAGAGATGGTGTCGATCCAGCGGCTGAGAGAGGAGGCGTCGTTGAGATCGGAGTCGTGGAGCTTCATTCTGGCCTTGTGGGTGTTGTGTGGATCGATGTAGATGTGGTTGATGCGTTAGGTGTTGAAGTTGGAAAACCGGCGAATGAGGTCATGGAATTCGTAGCCCTTGCCGAGGAGGAATTCGGTCACGTAGGACCCATCTTGGTCGGCGATCCCCGTCATGAGGACCTTCTTATGGGGCGGCGCTTGGACGACGTCCGTGGCGATAGTGGGGGATGATCCAGATCTGAGCGATTCGTTCTGGGTTGACATTGATGACAAGTCTCTGGACCTGAGAGGAAAATTTAAGAAAATTGGGGGGACAGAGAAAAGGGGATGTTAAGAGGCAAGTAGGCTTCGATTTCTGTCTCGAAGCTTTTTCAACTTGTGAGACCGATTGAGGGGTATGGACCTGGTGAGGGTGGTTTCAAATTTATGTTCGGAGAGGAAGGGTTTTGTTTAGAGAAGCTCTGAAACCGGGATGAAGTTTTGGTAAAGTAATGTTTTGGTAAATTTTGGGTTTTCTCCAACTTCTCTGAATTTTCAGTTTCCCTCCTGAAAGTTTTAGTTCCTTTCCAACATTTAGATAGTGCGGAAATCTTTTAATATTACCCACCATATATATTTCAAAGATTGACAACTATGTAATTCACTAAAATATAGTGATTATCACCTTATTTTATTGTCCGAGACCGAAAATGAAGCAAATAGTATTGCTTGACCATTTTTATCTAAAATGAAAAACTATTCACAATATCAACAAACAACAATATGTACATCGACAAACGCAAATATTGTCGATAAATCACATAACTAGCTACACAAAATTGTTTGTCGACAAAAAAATTGTGAATGAAGGTCATAATTGTTGTAGTGCTTTGTGTAGAGATCATTTGTCTTGTGTCGCTAATTGTCTTGCTAAAGGCAGGGTCATCTAAAATCTTTGTTTGATGTTTCTTGTTATTCTTTCTAGCCATCTAATTTCTTTGAGTGTGAGAGATCTTTTCATACGTTCCAATCATTCTCATATTTGCTTTCCTTCTCATAGTCTCAACATAAAGATAGGCTTCAATTATCACCCTTGTAAAATCCCTTCCCTTAACACCGAAGTTAGATATATCATTTCTCTGACTCGAGCCCTTTAGCATCACCAACTCACCCCCATGGATAAAATGAAACATTAGCTATTATGAAAGTTTATTTTACTCGATCATTTAAAAAAAAATGTGATGCAACAAATGAATTAAAAAAGACAGAGACTTGCAAAAAGACTGCCGGAATGATTTTCTATGGATTCTTCATTAGATGCAATTATCTAACAAACATATGATGATAAGGAAACTACTCTAAGAGTACAAAATTACAGTCCTATTATACTTTGTGGCCCTTAGTATGTGAAATACCAAATCCACAGGTGTAAGTTCCCGCAGGACAGATACTAATTCCGCTCATGGAACCTTCGAGTTCTAAAACATGAATTTTGTAGCTTTTTTCTAGAAGGACAATTATTTCCCATCCTTCATGCTCACAACCAATACGCTACACAACCAATGTATAAAGCTCGATGATGATGTGAAGGAGATGTAGCTGACAACACAAATGTAATTTGAATGGGGTTGGTGCTGTGGAAGGACACAACACATTCCTTATGACCTGACGTTTGTTTCGAAAAGACGTGTTCGATAAGTAATGTACGGGTTGTCCAACTGGTTACTAAAGTGAGACATTTGTTTGTTTGGCAGAGTAGTGTACGAGTTGTCCCATTGATTATTACAGTGTTCATTTATCCTAAGTAAATGTCCAGTGGATATACTGTAGTTAATTGCTATAGAGAAATGGTCTCTTTACTTTCCTAATGAATCCATGGTTTTTATGTTCCATCTGTATAAGAGTAACAAGAACAAAGTTGTAGCTCTGCATTTTCTTCCGCATTCAGTGTCACAGACTACTGTAACGTATGCAAGAGAAAGTTAACAGATCCAAACAAAAATGATTATTGCTCTGTTGCATGCAAGGTATGATTGAAAGAACACGATGAATCTATTCATAGTTTACCCTTTAGAATATACTTTGTAACATTATTCAGTATTATTAGTTCCTTTCCAAATTATCAGGTTGAGGCACTTTCAAGGTAGAAAAATATCTCATAACCTCCAGTTCAAGCTCTTGAAGATCCAGCAAAATAGAACTTGTGCAAGCGACCATGAAAAGGAGTGCCCGGCAGAGCTCCTCTGTTCTAGAGAATTCAACTTGTCGTGGCACTTGGAGAATTACATAGAAGAAGAGTTTTGTAGCTTCAGCTCACACTATATCTATTGTTGAAACCCCTATAAGGATCTTTTATTTCATACATGACTACGGGATTGCCCGTGCCCGTGGGCACTATCAAAAAACACTAAGAATGTGTCACCAATTGTAATGTCATCAAACGAAATAAGTACGTTATCCCCAAATCTAAAACACGTTATTTTTAAGGTACACGTACATCAGGTTGATTTTATAATTACAATTGTTGGAAACTTTTTCTTAAATGTTCTCTCTCAATTTTATTTTAGAAGAATCTACATGCTTAAAAGACATTTCAAAACTAATAATGTTAGACATTAAGACATTATTTATACATTTCAAAACTAATAATTTGAAACCAAAGGAGGAAGAAAGGCTTTTAAAAAAAGGGAAGAGATGAAGTTGTGTACATGGAGGAAGTTGTGGTGGGGTCCATTACTAACAACTAACATCTTCTCCACATTTTTGAAAATTTAATAAGTGGGTGAGATCTAAATGTTGGGGTTGATTTAATCTAAAGGCTGAAATAAGGTCAACCGTTCTGTTTTATAGAATAGATGTGCTTACCTTAAATAAGGATTATGATGAACGATTTTAATTAATAAGGTCGGTTAACCAATAACTCACAGCGCATTGTTTTCCGAAAGGACTAGAGGTAGCTTGCTAATATCATTATTCTGAAAGTGAATCATCGATCAAACAAGTAAAAGTTGTGTTTTTTTTCTTCTATTGCATAGTTACCTTCTCTTTTCTTGTTCTTTTGAGTAGCAATTCTGATCTTTCTGTGGCAGGTTCAAAAAGTTTTCGAGAAGTTGCACCTGTAAAGGATGTGTTCCAAGCCTTGGGCTCTTGGAAAGTGAAGCTCATTCTCCCAATTCCGGTGGCCTCTAGGGGCCAACCTCGTTTGAGTTAGCTCTCCAAAAAGAGGTTCCCATGAAATTCCAGCAGAGAACGGGGCAAACAGCAAGAGTGTGGTAGATTTTTTCTATCATCTTTGCATTACTATTCTGGATAAATTTTCACCTTCTTTTCTTCCTTATATTCTTTAGAATAAGATTCCACATCAGTCTCCCGCGAGCTCACGTCTATGATTTTTGTTAACATGTTAATCTGCTCATTCACGTTGCTTACGATGTTGCTTCAGGTCTTGGAACTTGTTTTGATATTTTTCCTATTTTCATCTCATGAGGTACTCGTGTCTATCATCTCTCCTTAGCCATTATATCCTTGATTTTCTACTAACATTCCTTGAACTTCACCATGTAACGACATAAACTGTTGTTGTTGGGACAATAATGGTGTATACATCACTAATATTGTTGTGGTCTGAATCCCAGTGCATTCTGACCACTTACTGTATTGCTCAGACTGAAGCTTCAGTGATTTCTATTGTTGGGATTATAAACATTGGAGTTCCATTGTCTCTGTCTTTGCTGTATATGTGCCAAAAATACCCGTCGTGATTTGTTAAAGAGGCATGCAACTTTTGTGCAAATCACGAAAATTTGATACTATCCTGTTCGAACATGATGCACGACTTGTGTGATCCAGGCTTATGATTTGGCCATGTGGACGCCTTTAGGGTATCCATCCTATACCCCTTCTCTTGGCATTTTTCTTCTCATGGGCTTTCTTTATTCATTTATTTCGTTGTATTTGGGCCTTGCTTGTGTCTTTTATGCGTTCGGGCTGAGATGCTTTTTGACGTCTAGCTACTCGCTTGAGATGTATCTTTGAGGATTTTTAAAAAGGGTTCTTGTGGACCGCTGACAATTTCCGGAGAAGTATCACGCGCCTGGATTCCGATGTGCGTCTATAGACGACAATCCTCTCATGCGTGTGGCACTCAACATATTGGAATTATTCCTCGACCTCGAGGAATTCTCTATTTCTTTTCTGAATACTCATGTGGTGCTTCTTTTTTCCACAATTTCGTGCAATCTCTAGCACACACGAGAAAAAGGAGAATTCGATGCGACTTTTGTACATGTGCCGCTGCACACTGGTTGGAAAAATTAGTCCACTCTCTCACCTCTCACAATCAGATATAGAGAACTCATAAATAAAAACAAAAACAAAAAATCACCCTACTCTACAATGGGTTGCCCTTCACGCAGCGCTTGTAATTTAAGGTCGACGACCCGACCATGTTACCTCCGCCACCTCACGAGGGGGGTCTGGAACGCTATGCCGCTTCCAGCTTTGCTTCTCCTGTGCTGAATTTGAAGCACTGATTCATGTGAATGCACAGCTGATGTCTTATTCCTTTCCAGTAATCAGGTCGATCCCCTTGCGACAACTCTAGGATTTGTCGTTTCACTGAAACCCCTCGCTGACATTCCCATGGGTATTGGAGCGTTGGTTTGAAGACCCGAAAAGTCTCCATGTCATCGTAAAACCTCTTAATCAGGTCACCATTCTCCATGTCAAGGAGAGTACTACCAGTCGCCAAAAACGGTCTGCCCAAAATGATAAGCACATCACCCCCTGGCATGTCTAGTATGACAAAGTCACCTGGAATTATCAGGTTGACAGTTGTAGATAGTGCTTTCTAGACAGACAGATCTTAGCCACGTGGCGATCATCTAGCACGCCTAGTTGTGCTCCACACACACTAGATCACCACCCGCGCTGATCCACGTGGGGGCTGCGAGACAGGGCCCTCACATACCACCACACGGGACTTGTAGGGACTTAGTGGTTTGGAGGCAAGAGTAAGTCCTGTCGCGCGCGAGCAACAACCAAGCCCGCGCGCGAGCAACAACCCAGCTCGCGCGCGACCTTTAGTAACTGCTTTGAGAGATTTATGGCACGAGCTCCACAAACCCGGTCAACCTCATAACGGTTCCGGTATACGCGGACGAAGTGCGTAACGTTCCCTATATATACGGACGAACGTGCCGTTGTGGTTAAGGTAATTAAGACGCCATTAATGGACGCATTAACCCACTACAACGGTCATATTCTCCACTATATATAGGATTGTTAACCCTTTCTTACATAGAACGAATCACCTGAACTAAGCGGAAGCTCTGCCAAAATTATGTCTCTCTCTCATACAGTACTATTGCCTTACTCTCTCCCTACACACACCCTACTCTTTCTGTGTTCTTTCTATCCCCTTCTCTTGGTGTATATTGAATCCTCCTCAAAGGATTCTCTCGTACACATTTGGTGAACCCGACGTGAATCTTAGGACTGCAAGCAACCATGTCTCACGAAGACGACGTAGTAACAGATCGCCCTCCACGGAAACAACCTCGAGAGAGGAGACCCGTCACACCTCTGCGGCCGCCAGTGGGACTCCGACGTTGGAGGCTCTAAACGCCACTATCCAGAATCAGGGAAAGGCCCTCCAGGCTCAATCCGCACAGATAGATCGGATAATGGCCATCCTGGGAACCCTTGCTCCGAATCCTACATCGAGCACCTGCTGTCTCTCAGGGAGGGGGAACCTCTATCACCCAGGGGACTGGAGTGGTACCCACACCACCTAACCCTAATTCGTAAACCCCACCAGCAATGGTGCAATTGCCCTCTGTTCAGGGGCAAACGGCCCAAATACCGTCCCTTACCATACATATTCCTCAACCACCAACCGTGGCACCCAACCTCTCTTCACAATACCCCTTGCCTCCTCCGCCGACACTGTTGGGTAACGTGACTTACACCACTAGCCCGACTGCAGCATATGTGTCCCCGCCGGCTACAACCCTTCCTCCTGCTGCTAGGGGGAGCGCACCGGAGTGTATGACATCGCTGCAGCGGCGCATAGAGACATTCTTGGCCAGTCATCCGTTTGCAGACACCATTATTCCAAAGGCCGACAACGATCCGCCTATCCCACGTGAGATCTATCTCATGCCTAACCCCGTAGGGTATAAGGCTCCTAAGTGGGACAAGTTTGAAGATGTCAACGGGGATGCCCACGAGCATGTCATGCGTTTCCTCGATGTAATTGGACCAAATGGGGCTGATCCCAAGTTGCTGATGCGCGAGTTTCCGAAATCTTTGGGAAATGTGGCCTACAAATGGTATAGAACGCTGGAGGCTGGATCTGTCAAAACTTGGGACGACATGGTTCAGAAGTTCTACACGAAATTCTTCCAGGTGGAAGAGAAGGTTTTAATGATTCATCTCTCTCGTATGTATCAAAAGCGCGAGGATGATGGAGTCACCTTCATCAAGAAGTTCAGGGCTAAATCCTTGGAGTGCAGAGATAAAGTGCTTGAGGGCAGGCTCGTGGAGATATGTCTGCAAGGCATGCGAGATTAGTACAAAGGTATGCTGATCAACCTACAAACTTCCACCTTTTCAAAGTTGATTGAATGTACGAAAAACATAGAGCCTATAGTGGAAAGGCAAAAGAAGAAGCACGCCCCTGAACGACCCTCAGGGGGAACCACTTTCAAGATTGAAAGGTTTAGTTATAAGAGGGGGCGTGAAGCTGAGGTCAATACAGTTTCTCCACACAAGCAGCCCCGGGTTACAAACTCTGATGCACCGCCTCTGCCATGCTCGTTAGAGGAAGCGTTCGACTTATGCAAACAGTGGCGCAAAGATGGAGTCCTGCCTCCGCTCGAAAGGATACCCTCTAAGGAGATGATGTGGGACCCGAAGTGGTGCGAGTGACACGGGAAAATTATGCACCCCACAGCTGACTGCAAGAAGCTCAGGCACATGGTGAGCCGGAAAATGAAGGAGGGCGAGTTGATTGTCAGCGATCAGAGGCAGGACGTGCGAAGCAATCCGCTGCCAGCTCATGCAGAACAAGAGCCGAAAGGCAAAGAGGTAGCCATGATTGCGATTATGGATCTTGAAGAGATTGCGGAAGATGGCTTGCCTATCATTGCTGAAGTTCAGAATGACGAGGACTACAGCATAGACACGGAGGATGAGCGTGCCGATCGAATGAAGGGGTCGCACGGGTTCAGCAAGTTCTTCGACGAAATGAACTTTTCGGAGAAATGCCGGAAAGAAATGACAAAGGCGATTCTAAGGGTAGGGGAATACTTCGAGGAAGACATCGTGGTCTCCAATGGAAAAGTTGTTAGGGCGTCTCGCTCTACGGAAAAGGTTATGGCCTTCTCCGCAAACGATAAGAAGACGGACTCGAGCCACCAGAAGCCCTTATACGTAACGACAGTGATTAATGATGTCGAATTCAAGAGGGCATTTGTTGATGGAGGAGTAGCCGTCAACGTGGTCTCGCTAAACACTTTAAAGTTGGCAGGAATCCCGGAGAAGAAGATTGTCAGACGCCCATCCCCGCTGATGGGATTTGGGAGTAACTCCAGGATGAAGATAGGATGGATTCGTCTGGGCGTCCAGATAGGGAAAATCAAGTGTACAGCCAAATTTTACGTCATTGATGCGAATACTACGTATCACATGATCATAGGGCGAGCTTGGATTCATCGTTTCGACGCAGTCCCCTCAACAGCTCACCAGGTGATGAAGGCCATCTAGAACAACAGAGTAGTGGAGATACCGTCTTCGGTAAACCCCTTCAATCTAAATGAGGCGCACCTCACTGAAGCGGTGTGGTTTACGAATATGGCAGACGAGAAAACTCCAGGATCGTTTAACCCGACCCCTTTGCCTCGATGGGAGTATATCAAGGATCAGTCCCCAGCAGGAGTAATGGTGACGAGGGAGGATGCTAAGGAAAAGTTGTCCGCCCGCGAAGAGGCATCGCAGGTCGCCTACCAAAGGAAGAAAGTGTACACTTTGAAAAGAGTGGTAAAACATGACCTCGCGGGCAAAGAGATAGAAAGCTTTTACTCCAATGGAAAGAAATTCTACCGCATATGAAGGCGCGCGGGGGTACCCCCATTCGATCATGGGGATATCCCTGGGCAAATCAATCAAATCGAGCATGTCACAGTGGTAGACAAGCCAACATCACAGGCTTTAGAGGATAAGCCGAAACCCCAGAAGCAGGAACTGAACGAAGTGTTCCTGAGCCCGGGCGAAGAAAAGAAGAGGCCCGCCTTTTTGAGCGCAGACCTCACAAGCGATGAGGAAGCAAGTCTGCTGCAGCTTCTGACTGAATACAGGGATGTGTTTGCCTGGGAATATGATGAGATGCCGGGTTTGGGCACGAGCATCACTATGCACAGGTTAGATGTTATCCCGGGTCTAAACCGGTAAAGCAAAGTACGAGAAGCTTCAGGCCTGAGATAAATATGAAAATCAAGCAAGAAATCGTCAAGCTATTGACTGCCAGGTTTATCGAGACGAATCATCATCCCACCTGGTTGGCTAACATCGTGCCTGTGGTAAAGAAGAATGGGCAGCTTCGCATTTGTGTTGATTTCAGAGACCTCAACCGCTTCTGTCCCAAGGACGACTTCCCGCTGCCTAACATCGATCTACTCATCGATTCTACTACAGGGCACCGGATGTTCAGCTTCATGGATGGCTTCAGTGGATATAACCAGATCAAAATGGACCCCAAAGATACACAGAAAACCGCGTTCATTACGCCGGTGGGAGTCTTTAATTATACGGTTATGCCTTTTGGGCTCAAAAATGCGGGCGCAATTTATCAGCGAGCAATGATGGCTCTATTTCATGATATGATGCACCAGGAAGTGGAGTTCTATGTTGACGATTTGGTTGTCAAGTCCAAAGAGGAGGCGGACCATTTGGGGGACCTGCGGAAGGTATTTGAAAGATGCAGGAGTTTCCAGCTGAAGATGAATCCCATGAAGTGTGCGTTCGGAGTGACCTCAGGATAGTTTTTGGGATGCGTAATACACCGCCAAGGCATTGAGACCGATCCCTCGAAGGTATCGGCCATCACTAGCATGACGGCACGACATAATCAAAGCGCTCTGAAGACGTTCCTGGGGAAATTATCTTACCTGCGGAGGTTCATTCCAGCGATCGCGGAAATAACATTTTGCTTCAGTGATCTCCTAAAGAAGAATGCCGTATATAATTGGACAGAGGAACATGAGGCCGCATTCGGGAGGCTAAAGGACCTACTGACATCGCCAAGGGTAATGATCGCGCCACAGCTTGGATCGCCACTTCTGTTGTATTTGACGTCGACAAAGAAATCTATAGGGGCACTTTTGGCTCAGGAATATGAAGGACAAGAAAAGCCAATTTATTACATCTCTCGCATAGTACAACCGGCTGAATCAAGATACACAGATATCGAACGCCATTGTCTTGCCTTGTTCTTTGTGATAGAAAAGTTAAAACACTACTTTGCCTCGCACAAAGTTGTGGTTGTTACAAAGAGCGACCCCATACGGTATCTCTTGACTCACACCTGTCCCTGCGGGAGGTTGGAAAAATGGTATATGACCATTTCGCAATATGATATCACGTGTGTTCGACCAAAAGCGATCAAATCGCAAGCAGCGGCAGATCTCCTGGCACAGTTCGCAGATAACAGCTATGAGCCCATGATCGAGGAGGAACTGGAAGGACCTGAGATCTATGCAGTCGAGTTACCTTATTGGACACTTCATTTTGATGGATCGTCAACAAGGAGTGGTGGAGGAATTGGAATCGTTTTGACTAAACCAGATGGGGAGGTCATCCAAATGTCCACGAAACTTGATTTCCCGGTAACCAACAATGAAGCGGAGTATGAGGCTCTCATCGCAGGACTCCGTGCAGCCAGGGCGCTGGAAGTGAGCAATCTGACGGTTATGGGGGATTCTAAGTTAATCGTCAAACAAGCTTCAGGCGAGTATGGATTGAAAAAGGTAAATATGTTACCCTATCGGACTTTGGTACAAAAGTTGGTGCAACAATTCTGCGATGTCAGGTATGAGCACACGCCTAGATCTGATAATCGGCATGCTGATGCTTTAGCCACTTTGGGGTCTAAAGTTAGTGAGGACAAATGCCCTGCGAGAATCTCGATCGAAGTCCGAATGTCACCGGCATTGACAGAGGACACATGCGAGGATGAGTCCATGGATGATGAAGACTGGAGAAAACCAATATTGAATGCAATTGTCGAGGGAACGAGCAAAGAAAACTGGGCATCCACTAAGGGGTACTGCATACATGACAACGCCCTTTACTACAAAGTCCCAGGAGGAATACTCATGCGATGCGTCTCAAAGCAGGAGGGACAAGCATTATTGGAAAAAATTCACCAGCACACTTGCGGGGAAGTTGAGGTTTCGATTTATCCAAAAGACCAATGGTAAGGGATTCATTGGCCGGACATGTCCACGGCTGCTGCAATAATTCAAGGAAATTGTTAAAGCTGCGCATTGATCAAGGACTCTTTAACAATCGCTTTGGTTGATGATGGCGCGGACTGGAGAAAGCCACTTTTTGATTTTCTCACAGAAGGAATCGAGCCTGAGCAAAGAAAGGAAGCCGAGAAAGTGAAAAGGAAGGCGGCTCGATATGTGGTGCAGGAAAACATACTCTGGCGGAGGGGTCATGAGGGTAATCTACTCCGATGCTTAGATAGACAAGAAGCGCAAGAGGTAATGAATTTATCTCATCAAGTAGAACATTAATGGGGTGCGAAGCTATGCAGACAGCTCCTCACAGTTGGTTATTTTTGGCCCACAATGGAGGCCAATTGTCGCACCAAAGTAAAGAGATGTCAGGAATGCCAATTTAAAGGCAACCTCGTACATGCCCCTTCCGTAGATCTACACACGTTGGGAACGCCATGGCTGTTCCACACTTGGGCTCTAAATTTTGTTGGCCCCATTTGAGCGGCTTTACATGGGAACAAGTTCATCCTGACCGTGACCGAGTTGTTTACTAAGTGGGTGGAGGCAATACCGCTCAAGACAGCTAATGCGCTCGCAGTGGTCAATTTCGTTCATGAAAACATCATATACAGGTTTGGAATCCCCATTACAATCCTTTCGGATATTGGAACACCCTTTGTAAATCGTCAAGTGGCCGCAAAACTAGCGGAGTACAACATAAGGCAGGTCGGTTCCACCCCTTATTATCCAAAAGAGAATGGTCAAGCACAGGCAACCAACAAGACACTGTTAAGAATTCTGAGCAAGATGGTCGCAGACGATCACAAGAAGTGGTCCAATTCTTTGAACATAGCATTATGGGCATATCGAACTTCGCCGAGGACTCCCACGGGAGTCTCCCCGTTCCTTCTATGCTATGGAGCTGAAGCTGTTGTACCGGGGCAAGTGAAAATCAACTGTGCGAGATTGGCCTTTCATGCATTATATAACAATCAACGTGACCATGACTTGATCTTATTAGAGGAAAAGCAAGAACAAGCTAAGCGGGCTAACAAGAGGTATAAGGAGTGGATCGCTCGCGCATACAACAAAAAAGTCCAGCATCGAGATTTTGCGGTCGCGGACTTGGTCTTGCGCGCTTCCGATCATTGCATGCGGGAGGTAGCCCATCCAAAGTTCGCAGCTAACTGGAAAGGACCGTTCGAGGTTAAAGAAGTCTTTGACAGTGGGTACTGCACAATACAGAGGCTTCATGGGACGGCCACAACCCCAAGTCCAATCAGTATGCGCTGGATGAAAAAGTTTTATCCTTAACCTCTCTCTTTACATACATTGGATTCAAATATCTATTGGATAGTATGTTTTGTACTCTGATGAATTCATACGATGTTCCCTCCCATACGAGGAACTTGTAATCTTGCCTCTCCCATATGAGGGTGATTTTTAATAAAAGAATTCTCCCATATGAGAAGAATTTTATTACCTTAGTTGTCTCTTATCATTTTATCCTATCTGCCAAGATAGGAACCATCGTATACGATCCTATGTGATCCAAAGTCTATCTGCCGAGATAGCAGGAATGTTCAAAAATGATCTCAAGTGATCTAAAAGCCTATCTGCCTAGATAGCAGCCATAATATACGATCCTATGCGATCCAAAGCCTATCTGCCGAGATAGGAGCAATGTTCAAATACGGTCTTAAGTGATCTAAAAGCCTATCTGCCTAGATAGCAGCCATAATACACAATCCCATGCGATCCAAAGCTCATCTGCCGAAATGGCAGAAATGATCTTAACTAATCTGTAAGCCTATCTACTTAGATAGCAAGCTACAGCAACAACGCCCCATGCGACGCAAAACTCGTCGGCTTGAGAAAAAGAATTATTCCTGCTAATATCCGAATGCAAAACGCGAAAGAAACATAACTTGTTTTATAGCAAATACGCATGCGATATTACAATTTGTTGTATCAAACAAGACCAGCAAATGCTAAAGTGCATTTCATTAATAGTAAAAATGACTTCCAATATATCTGTCTAGATAGCAGCTTACAAACAAAAGCTCATACTAAGAAAATTCTTACTACAAAACGAACGGCCTACTGGCCCTAACAAAAGCTATGCGACGTTATTGTCGAGGTCCTAGATATGAACAGGGCTCTTGACTAGTCTTCTGCCCAAGAGATATGCCAGATGAACCTCATTTCCTGGCAGATGCGGACGTGAAGAACAAGTGGAGAATAGCTCCTGGGGCAGGAAGCTTATTTTGCATAAGGACGAGCGCCATGGCTCGTCACACCTTGTTCAGAACGTGGAGGAAAATAGTTCTCCTCCAGGAAAGCTAGAGGAGAAACACTCCATTCATTACGATTCGGTAAAAAGGTCAGTATGGAACTGCGCCTCGCCGAAAGGCAGCCTGAGATATGACTTGCAAACATAATAGGAGAAGAAGAATCTTCGCAAAAGTATGAGGTATTGTGTATATCTTCTTCAAAGTGGTCATGAAGATCAGTAAGATTTATAAAGAAGAAGATCTTGGGAGCTATTTATATGGAACAAGGCACAAACTCAGGTTTCACAACCTTAAACTGCCATGAATTAACAAAAGACAAGCATTGGTGCCAGAAGTCGTAAGGACTCATGGCGAGCCACATTTTGGGATGAAGAACCCAAGCAGCAAGAGGCAGGTTTTATATAGACTCTGTGGGGACTCTTTAGTTCCCTTGCTGAGTCAGCACAATCTTGGAAAACGGGTAAGAATCAATTACCTACGTCTCAAAAGAGGTAAAATTCAATTACCCTACTAAAGGCTATGACGATTCGGTGGTACGCCCTAATTAATGACGGAAGGTCATAATAAGGATGGGCTTCCCGAGGAAATTATGCTTATCTAATAAATCATTAGCACGAAAATCAAGGTAAGTGCGTCACAATATGACGTCATAATTGATACGCATCAAGATATTAGTGCAAATCCTCAAAAGGGCAAAATGGGAACATAGAGTTTTAAATAAAAAGGGGGGAAAAGCACTAGCATTACAGTGATACTTTGTTTTTTTTTTAAAAACAAATCCTTGATCAAAGGATCTTCTGGGGAGAACGAGAGCGATGCCTCTCTTGCATGGTCCACTTCTCGCTTCAACTTTTCAAATTGGCATTCATCGCATGAAAGAGGTTGACAGCTTCTTCAGCCTTCTGCCTTTGTTCTTCTACCTTCCGTCTTTCAGATGCGAGGTTGTGGTAGCCACGTTTCAAACTCACAGCTGCGAGAATGTGGGTGATCCTGTTGAGAAGATACCCGAAGCCTAGCTTGCCTTGAAATTCAGCCTGAAGCCCCTTGCATGTGCTATAAAGCAGCTGTGCACTATTAGGAGAAATGGTCGCAAGAGTGGCCACAAACAGTTGCTCCAGAATCCAGATGGCTTCGGTCAAGAAAAGCCTCCTGTCATACGGCTCTATCTCCAGAGATTTTGCGAATGACCAGGGGTATGAGAGGCGCATCTGAACCAGCCATTCCACATCAGCTTGCTTCATTCCTGATAAAGTTGATTCAAGCTTAGAGCATGAAAGCTTTTAAACAGGGGTGTAGAATGCGAAAAATGGTAACATACCATTCCCTTCAAGGATCTAAAGCAAAGAGGGAATGCGCATTGCTGGAAAAGCTGAAGCATGCCCCTGCTACATTGCTCGTCTGTCAGCCGCGAGCTCGAGCTCATCATAGTCGGCAGGGAGAGTATAGGCCGCAACTGGCGCGATAGCAGCTCCAACTTGCGAGCTCCAAAAACTTCATCCTGGGGGAACCTCTAAAAGCTCTACCTCTGTTGAAGGAACAGCAACAGTAGCAGCTATTTCTTGACCAGGAACTTCTTCGGCTGCGACCGGCTCTTGTGGCTCGGGAGCACTCATTTGAAGATGTTATGTCATTCATGACCTGTTCATTTTCATGAACTTCAGCTCCAGCACCATATGTTTCCATTTCCTCAACTACAGCATCAGCATCTTCTTCTCTTAGCACGGTGTCAACTTTGATATCATCAGATTCCTCAATGATATCCTCCAAAGGCTCTCCTGCATACTCAGTAGCTGCGACAGGCTTCTCAACGTGAGAGCTTCGCTCTGGAGCATAAGATGTAGGAAGCTGACCTCTTTGTTCCGGCACATCCTCATCAGCATCGCATGCGATACAAGACAGGAAAATATTGAGGTAACTTGTATTATACAGTATTTTGTTATGTCGATAGATCAAAAGCGAGCACCTCCACACTTAGGTGGGATCGCAACATCTTCATCATATGTTAAAGATGCGACACCGTATCCTACTAGAGTGTCCTCATTAAGCACATCTTTAAGGTGAGCGTGACCTGGGGTGCGAAGAAACTCGTTACGATAAAGAGTGTGTCACCAAGCTGGGTTCACAAAAATTATTTGGATAGTTACCTGAGGGTTCGCCACACTTGCTAACTAACCAGCGGAGAATGTCACTTTTTGATAGACCATGCTTTAACGCGCCAATAATTACTTCTTGGTAAGTCACAGCAAGGTTAAAGATCTCACCTTCTTTGCCGCCGGCGATCTCCTCAAAATCCTCTTGAGCTTGCTCCAAGGAAGTTGCATCCACATTATCAACATGATGTTCTTCTAAACTTCTCCTCTTTACGAGCTCGATCTCATCTTCCTCAAGCTTCTTCCTTCTCTCTGCGGCTTCGGCAGCCGTTCTCTCAGACTCAGCAAGGATATCTTCATCTATGGCTTCGCTGGAGACGCCAGAGCGAGAACCCTTGGTTTTCTTCTTTTCCTTGGCCAGGAGGCCGCTGATGGTTTCTGTATCATCACCTGCGAAAGAACAAACCACTCAAAAACTATTGCAAAGAGGTAAAGTATGAAGAAGACAAGTTTGTTGAGATAGCTTCCGAGTCTTCTTCTCGTATCTCACCTTTTTATTCTTCTCTTTCACTTTCATCTATTTCTTCTTCATCATCTCTTTCTCTTACTTCTCTTTCCTAGACTTCCTCTTAGTCCTCTTCCTTACCAAAAGGAATGAAGGACTCAACTGCGAGCTCTTTCCGCACTTTTCTTGGCATGCGACCTTTGCCTTTGTCTTTAGAGGCCAGAGACTTTGCAGGAGACGAAGGTGGAGCACTCTTAGGAGGAGAGGATATTGCAATACCCTTCTGCTTTTGTCTCTTGGCCCTCGGGGCAACATCTGCTGGGGGAGATGGAGCATTCCTAGAAGGAGACAGAGCTGGGGTATTATCTATCAGCGAGCTAGAAAACGCATCCATTACCTCGCAAATCAGAGTCTGTGCTTGGGGAGCCATTCCCATTGATAAAAGAATTTTCTCGCCCTGCCTTTTCACGGTAATGATAGAGTTGATCAGCGATTTGGAGCGCTCCCCAGATGCGAACCTCCTCAGATAGCACTAAAACAGAAAATGGAGAATAAGTTTTAATGCATCAAAGGAAAAGAGTTCGACTCGCATAAAGGAATTTTTTTACCTTGGCAAAATATTCGCTGTACTTGATAACATGCGAAGCTCCTTCCCTAACAGCAGTCATCTTCTCTTCGAGAATGGTGGATGGGCACAAGTGATTGTCAAGATCCGGCAAGGAGTAGAAGCCATACTGGGAAATATCCAAGATGCAGTTAGGACGAAATGGGAAGGCATTCCTTTTGATTGCAGGAGCTTTGATGGGCTGAGGAGTCGAGTGTGTTTCGAATCTGGCTTGCTGAGTAGCCCAGTAAGCAATCCAATTTCTGGAGAGGCGACCTTCACGGCTACCTGAAGGTTGAACGAAGGGTAAGTTGCTCCGAAAGATTGTTTGGTACTTGCCAGACAGCAGTCGCTTGTAGCAGCCTCTTACGATCGACTTGGGCCAAATGGAAGGCGCCACTGCATCAAAACCGAACTGGGGATAAACATGATTTGGATCAACTTCGACCGTGATCCTTTCGTATCTGGGAGTAAGTTCAGTAACATACTCAGCAAGAGCAGGGAGGGAACCCTTTAGACACCAGCAGAAGAATTCGCGATAGCGCTCATGACCTTCCAGAAGGAGCTCTTCTGAAAACGCAAGAGATTTGGCGGGATATAGCTTCGGGAACCATCGCACATTCTCGATACGCGTGGCATAAGGCCTAGCTGTAAACTTGCTTCGGTCGTCGCATATCAGACTCCATGTGCACTTAGGAAGATTGGTTCTAAAACATTGAACAGCTCTCCCACTGGAAAGTTCAGTTTCCGCTCCTGGGACACACCACTTGCTTGGCCTAGAAGGAACAGGAGCATAATAAGGCCATCGCTCAAAAACCCACATGGTAAGGAATGCGATGTTCACATAGGTCAACACATCAAGACGACCGCGAGAATCCTGGATCGCCACCACCAGTTGGTCTAATTTATGATATAAGGTACCCAAGACCAGGGGCCCAAGTGCGACTCTCTGGCCGAGGGCCAACTTAACAGCAAGAGGGAAGACATGATAAAAAACCCCATCATGAGGGTGACCATCAATCAGGTACCTTGACAGCCAGGCACAGAGGAAGCCACACAAGGTTAGATGGTATCCTTTCCCATTTACATAATTCTTCGCATTTGGATTCTTGTCCAGAAGTTCCTTGGTAATACTACCACTCGCATAGTCGTGAAAGAAGTATTGCACCCATTTGCCGTAGGTGTTCTTCGCAGAAGCCTCAACAAACTGCCATTCGGGAAGAACTTTCGCAGATGTCCAACGAGTGGAGATTTTCTTCACCTCGTTTAGGCACTCTTCCATATGCGCGTATAGAGCAAGCTCTGAAGAAGTCCTCAAAGGGCTCAGAGGATCCACTTCGCCAATAGAGAAAAGGTCATACAACATGTGCACATCTTCCAAAGTGGGAGCAGCCTCAAACTCAGCAAAATGGAAGGTGTGAGTCGCAGGAGAATAGCGAGAAAGAAGGTTTAGAAGCATGGACGGATCCAACTTCACGGCAGCACCCTTCATAGCACGAACTGCGAAATAAATGCCAGCATTGTCTAATGCGATGGCATGGTGGGTCAATACATGGTCAATCCACTCATCCATCAGGTCCAACTTTTGGACAAAGGCCTGGGTGGAAACTGCAGTATGAGGGAAAAACCCATTTTCAACTCCTAGCCTAACCACATCCTTGGAGTCGTTTAACTCTAGCATGGCTGCTGTTAACGACATAAAATTGCATGTTTTAGTATGTTAATGAACTCTTCATAACTTGCTAATATGTGTAATTTAGCTATTTTATCTCTCTTTCTAGACTTATGCTTGTCTTTGTAGTTTGGTTGCTTTTATCTTGTTTTGTAGACAAATACATGCTTTGGAACGCTAGAGGCTAGCTAGGGGGAGCTTGACTAATGAAGTGAAAATATTTGGAGGGCTAAGAGACGAGATGAAGGTACTTGGAGCGCTTAATTAGAAGATTATTAAAGATTTGAGAGGTCAAAATTGAAGAAATTACAAGTTAAAAGTCAAAGTCAAGGGCCAAAGTCAAGTGTTCTAATGTTTAGAGGGCTCATGTTAAGAGATTTTAACGGAATGGGGAGCTAAATGCAAGTTTATAAGGTTTTTAAGGACTAAAAAGATGAGTTTTTAAAGGAGTGGTGTAACACCCCCAAATTTTCATTACTGAAAGTCTGGGCGTGCCCTTCTCATGGAGAGTTACCCACCATGATCAGGAAAAGGATCTTTGCTTCGGATTCAGAAAAACATACTTCAATACATAAAAGCGTTCACAACCTTGTTCAGAGTTATTACAAACCAATATCTTACAAACAGCGGAAAATAGTGAGATTACTACTTTATTTAGGCTAGGTGATGCTTGCGCTAGTACTCGACGTTCCCATCCCCAGCGTAGGCCTCTCCTGTGGTGGTTTTACAAAACAAGGACACCACAGTTGAAAAGTCAGTGAAAACTGAGCGAGAACGTATCACAACGCGTAAACAAGAATGAGGCACAACAAGTTATTCCAAATTTATTTATTCCGAAAAAGCAGTTTAATTATTTAATCGGGATGATCCATAACCAATATCGTATCCAGTGTGGACGACGAAGTAATTCGCGTGTCCGAACCAATTCCACCTCGGCAACTAGACCTTAAGTGTCGACACCCCCTACGAGGGAAGCTTTTGTCCCAAGAGAGTAGTACTAGAGCCTTACCCTGTGCTAATGTGCCCCAGGGGTACGCATAGAGTCACCTTCGACTCATGTCCCAAGCTTTGCTTGGTCTACCATATTAAGTCCCAAGCTTTGCTTGGTCAACCATGTAAACTTCCGAAATATTTAATTTGAACGTGTTAAAGAATGTAGATCAATTAACGAAATGAAATATTTAGTAAACACAAGTATTAAGTAAACGTGATTTAAAACATTTAATATCCAAGTCAAAGCAAGTAGAGGCATTATAGTTAAACACGCGTTTTGAGAGTAAGGGTTGAGCCTACGAACTCACCTACACGTCCGTTTGTGGTTCAAATGTACTCGACGTAGCCTTCGTCGGTAAACTCGGTGTCTACAAATAAGGATAAACCCTAATTAACACTTAATCGCTTAATATGCAAGTGCTAATATAATATGTATGATATGCGTGTTGATCCTAGTTAATGATTAGGCACGTGACCTACTTAAGTCTTAACGGTGTTCCTCTAATTAAAATCTTAGGACATTTTTATTGGTCCAAAATAGTTAATATTTATTTATTTATTTAATTACTAAACTAATACTAATCTACACGTCTTAATCTTAGTTTAATAACTCTAATTATTTATATGCTAACCACTAGTCCTAATTTTAATTAACATTAGTTTACTAATAAAATACTAAAATAAAACAAGGGTAGTCATTTGTACTTATAGTAAAGTATGGGTAGGGTAGGAAATAGCACATTTACCCTTAAAGTAATCAAATTCTCAAAAACAAGTTGTTGCTAGTTTCTTAAAAGACACTTTAACCCCATTACAAAATATTATTTTTTTTACTTTTCCGATTTCGACGAAAATAACGTGGGTGGTTCTCGGGACACTAATTATCATTTTTATGTAAAAATATATGGACGGTAGTTTCAAACACTGCTCTTTTTAGAGCGTTTAATTCCTAAAAAATTGACTGAAAGTAATTGTTAAAGACAACTACTACCCCAAAATATGAAATAATTAGCTATGACGATTTCTAACGTTCCGTTTTCAACCAAATTAACATGGATGACTCTAGAGACATGTGTGAGCAAGAATATGCAAGAATATGTTGAATGCGAAGTAAGGTAAGGAAGTTATACCGATTTTTCGCTAAAGTAGGCGGTGAAATGGAATGAGCTTTTGGGACCTTGTGAGTCTCTGCGGATGGTTGTAAATGAGTCTATGGAGTGTCACGGAGTGATTGGTAGTAACCGTGACTTAAACGGTGGTCGTTGGCGGTGTTGGTGAACAAGACAGTTGTGTAGTGCTCTCGGGAAGTCACCAAAGCTTGGTGGCTATGGTGTTTTCTTGGTAAGGTGAATGAGTTGTGTTGGTGGAAGTGGTGTTGGTGTTGGAGATGGAAGAGTTGGTGTTGGCAGTGAGGATGATGGTGGCGGTGGCTATGGAGCTTGAAGTTGCCGTGGAGGAGTCATGGAGTTGTATGGCTATTTATAGGTAGAAAAATAAAGAAAAGAATAGTAAATGTAGGTGAATAATTGTAGGAAGGTGAATGTGAATTATTTTCATCTGGCAAGATCCATATTTTGTGGAAATAAATATTTGACTATATTTTCTTTGTTGCAGATGAAGACTTGCAGAAGAAATGTTACCGACATGTTGTAAATAATTGGGTGTGGTGATTGTACCGTAATAATAGGAATAGCACGATAAAAGTTGCCGCGTAAAATATGTGATACTATAATAGTGTACACGTTATCAAATATTATTGTGGTAGACATATAGCACCATGTTATTTTTATTAGAACTTAGCATTATAAAAATAATACCACCAAATATTAAGGTCAAGATGTCAGTTTACACTCTATATTACCATAAAACATGCATATTTATTCTTAAAATACGCAATTAAATTTCGGGTTGTTTCATCCTTCCCTCCTTAAGATCAAGCTTCGTCCTCGAAGCGCAAAGATAATATCTCATAGAGGTAAATGTAATGATAAGAATGCAATGTATGTAATGTAGTATGAACGTGTGACAATAAAAGTGCGACGATCTCCTCCCCCTTAAAGGAGTGACGTCCTCGTCACTCGAGTTAGTACCTGGTCAAATAAGTGTGGATATCGTTGTTTCATGTCGGCTTCAGCTTCCCAGGTGACATTTTCAGTCAGATGACTGTTCCATAACACTTTGACTAACGTGGTTGACGTGGTACGAGTCTTTCTAGTTTTTGAGTCTAGGATTTTAACAGGATGTTCTTCGGATGTAGGAATAGGGTCTAATTCCAAGGGTTCAGGATCTAGGATATGTGATGGGTCTGGAATGTATTTCTTAAGTTGAGACACATGGAAGACATTATGGACTCGACCTAAATTGGAAGGAAGATCTAGGCGGTAGGCTACTTCTCCTATCCTGTCCAGTACGTCGTAGGGACCGATGAACTTGGGACTGAGTTTTCCTTTCTGATTGAAACGAGAGACTCCTTTGGTCGGTGATACCTTCAGGAAGACCTTTTCTCCGACCTGAAACTCCACGGGTCTTCGTTTCTGGTCAGCATAAGACTTCTGTCGATCCTGAGCTGCTTTCATCCGCTGTTGGATGATTCTGACCTGACTCATCATCTCCTCAATCATTTGTGGCCCTAATACTAGCGTCTCGCTGATGTCGTTCCAACATAAGGGTGTCCTACATTTTCGCCCGTACAGTGCCTCATAGGGTGCCATCCCTATACTTGCGTGGTAACTGTTGTTGTACGAGAACTCTATTAGTGGCAACCGGTCTACCCAAGAACCTTGGAAATCCATGACACATGCTCGTAGCATATCCTCCAGGGTCTGTATGGTTCGTTCTGTCTGTCCATCAGTAGCTGGGTGGAAAGCGGTACTGAACTTTAGCTGAGTTCCTAAGGCTTTCTGTAATGCTTGCCAGAAATGTGACAGAAAGTTTGGGTCTCGGTCTGACACGATGTCCTTTGGCACTCCATGGTATCGAACGATATTTTTAATGTATGCGTCCGCTCGCTGTTCCATATCCCAAGTGTCCTTCATTGGGATGAACCTTGCCGTCTTTGTCAATCTGTCCACCACAACCCAAATCTGGTTGAGGCCATTCTTCGTCACTGGCAAAGCAGTCACAAAGTCCATCGAGATGGAATCCCATTTCCACATGGGTACTTCTAAAGGTTGCACCAAACCTCCTTTCCTCTTGTGTTCGAACTTCACCTTTTGGCAAGTGAGGCATCGAGCTACAAACTCTGCCACTTCGTTCTTCATCCTTGGCCACCAGAACTGCTTCTTCAGGTCCTTGTACAGTTTATCACCTCCTGGATGGACTGAGTATGGCGTGTTGTGGGCTTCCTTCATCAACCGTTCTTTAACTTCCGTACACTTCTGGGGTACACACCATCTCCCTTTGTACCTTATGCTCCCATCGTCGTGTACTCGGAAGTCCTTGGTCGATCCATCCTCGATCTTCTTCCTGATCCTTTCTAGCTTTACATCTCCTGGTTGTCCTTTTCTAATTTCTTCAAAGATGTCTAGGGTGGCTACTAAATTGCACAACACTTCTTCCCTTGCTCCGTTCTTATTGATTTCAATTCCTAGTTTCTGAATGTCATTTCGCAACTCCCTCGGTAAGATTCTTAACGCATTGATGGTATGGCTCGTCTTTCTGCTTAAGGCGTCTGCAACTACATTTGCCTTTCCTTCATGGTATTGGATTTGCAGTTCATAGTCCTTGATCAAATCCAACCATCTCCTCTGCCTCATGTTCAAGTCCTTTTGGGTAAACAAATACTTAAGGCTTTTGTGGTCGGTGAAAATCTTACAGGTTGCACCATAAAGGTAGTGTCTCCAAATTTTCAATGCGTGGACAATCGCGGCTAGCTCTAGGTCATGAGTTGGGTAATTCTCCTCATAAGATTTTAGCTGTCGTGAAGCATATGCAATCACCTTCCCTTCTTGCATTAGAACACATCCTAACCCGTGTTTCGAAGCATCACTATAGACCTCAAACTCCCTCGACTCTGATGGTAGGGTCAGAATAGGTGCTGTGGTTAGCCTTTCTTTTAGGGTTTGGAAGGCTTCCTCACATTTCTCATCCCAATGGTATTTGGTGGTTTTCTTCATCAGATTGGTCAGTGGTCTGGCTATTTTGGAAAAATCCTTCACGAATCTCCGGTAATAACCTGCTAGTCCCAAGAAACTACGGATGTCTGTTGCACTCTTGGGTCGTTGCCAATCCCTAACAGCGGTTATCTTTCCTGGGTCTACAGAAATACCCTCCTTAGATATTATGTGTCCCAAGAAAGGTACCCTATCCAGCCAAAATTCGCACTTGGAGAACTTAGCATACAACTGTTCTTGCCTCAGGGTTTGCAAAACTGCTCTAAGGTGTTCCTTGTGTTCTTCTTTCCCCTTAGAGTACACCAAAATGTCATCAATGAACACTACCACAAAGCGGTCCAAGTAAGGTTTCATGACCCGGTTCATCACATCCATGAATACAGCAGGAGCATTGGTTAGACCAAAAGGCATAACAGTGAACTCGTAATGCCCATATCTGGTTCTAAAGGCAGTCTTAGGGATGTCCTTCTCGGCTACCCTTAACTGGTGATAACCTGACCTTAAGTCGATCTTGGAAAAGGTATCGGCTCCCTGTAGCTGGTCAAAGAGGTCATCTATCCTTGGAAGTGGATATCGGTTTTTGACGGTCACATTGTTAAGCTCCCTGTAATCAATGCACAGTCTTAAACTACCATCCTTCTTCTTGACAAACAAGACTGGTGCCCCCCATGGTGAAACACTCGGCTTGATATACCCCTTATCCAAAAGCTCCCTTAGTTGTTCCTTCAACTCTTCTAGCTCTACTGGCGCCATCCTATAAGGTGCTTTGCAGATCGGTCCTGTCCCTGGTACAAGGTCGATGGTAAACTCGACGGCTCTTTGAGGTGGCATTCCTGGAATCTCGTCGGGAAATACATCGGGAAACTCATGAACAACTGGGATGTCCTCAAGTTTCATCGTTCCCACACTATCGTCTCGTACAGAACATAGATAGGCTTGGTGACCCTTACTTATGGCTTTAACTACAGAAAGTGCAGACACAATTTTGACATTGGGTTTCTCGGTGATTCCTACGTGAGAGATTCTATTCCCATCTGGTCCTCTAAGGCTTACCTTTTGGTTACGACAATCTATGTGAGCATGGTGTTTTCCTAGCCAGTCCATTCCTAGGATAACGTCAAGGTTTTGTAGGTCGAAGAGGATTAAGTCAGTGGGTATCTCACTTTTCTGGATGGTTATGACTACTCCCCTTATGATGGAATCACAATTTACTACCCGTTTTGCAGGTGTAGATATAGACACAGGGTTCATAGGAGAGGATTGAAGTCCTAGTTTTCTAGCAAGAGATGACGATATGAAAGAATAGGATGCTCCACTATCAAAGAGTACGTAAGCAGGAGTGTTGTGAACTAAGAATGTACCAGTAACCACGTTCGTCGCAGCGTCTGCTTCCGTCTGGTTCATGGCATAGATTTGCCCCGCGCTCCTCGGGTTTCCGTTCCCCTTGTTGTTATTGCTCCCGTTCCCAGCTGGTTGTGCATTCCGGTTGTTGCTTCCTGCAGGTGCGTTGTAGTTGTTCCCTTGGGTTTTCCCTGCCTGATTGTTGATGTTTCCACGACCATTTCCTCCGAATTGGTTATTGTTAGGTGGGTACTTGTTTCCATGCTGGTAGTTCGGGCGAGGGTTTCCCTGGTTCTGTCTCGGGTATCCGCTCCCTCCTGCCCTACCATTCTGGAGATCAGCTTTCTTAGCGTTACACTCAAACACTCGGTGGCCACGCTTCTTACAGTAGAAACATTCCACGGTCTTTCCTTCGCAGTCAACTCCAGGGTGGTCTCTACCACATTGCTTGCAATGGTAGTGACGGGGTCGTCCGTTGGCGTCAGTGTTGTAGTTCCCGAAGTTAGTGCGGTTCATTCCACGGTATCCCTCGGATGTGTTGGGTTTGGACCTCTTGTTAGCATGGTTGTGTTCCTTGGAGTTGTTTACTTCTTCCTCCTTCCTCTTGTTGGCCCGATTCCCTTGCACTCCCTCGACTTCCCCAATGAGAGCTGCTACTTCGTACGCCTCCCTTAGGTTAGCACTCCTAGCAGGAATCACGTCCCTCTGGATGCCGTAGCGAAGTCCTTTGACGAAGCGTCTGACCTTCAATTCTTCGGTTTCCACCAGTGCCCCGGCAAAGCGCGACAATTCTGTGAACTTACTGTAGTATTCCGACACCGTCATGTTGCCTTGCTTCAGGGTCAAAAACTCTTCATACTTCAGGTCCCTAACATGGAAGGGATAGAAGCGTTCCCTCAGTGCTTCCACAAATGTTTCCCAATCAAGGTTACCATGGGCCATCAACCTGTCCTTATTGAGGGTCCACCAGGTATCTGCCTCTTCGTCGAGGTAGAGTGCCACTATATCCACCTTTTGGTCGGGTGGGCAACCGACAGAGATCAGGATTTTCTCCATTTTGCGGATCCAGTTCTCGAGGGTTACTGGGTCCTCTTGCCCCAGGTAGTAGGTTGGGTTTCTCTCGGCAACTCTCTTAGCCCAGTTTGTCCCAACATGTTCCCTTTGTTCTCTCTCTTCTCTTTCCCTCTCTTCTCTTTGTTCCTTCTCTTCTCTCCTCGCAACGAGATCGCAATAGTGTATGAGTAGTTCCTCCATTTGGGCGCTCCTCCTTGCTGCCGACATTTTCGAGTTCCTATTACAATAGCGCAGTTAGATTAGTTCACTCAGGGAAAGGCTAATGGTAACACGTATCTAAGCATTATAAATTAGGGGTTACAATATCTATGTTGTGTTCCCTGATGTGTTGCCAACTAGGTCGATGGTCAAACATTCGTAGTCAAAAGTCTCAGTGGCATGGAATAAGGAGACAAGTTTCCGATGTACTCTTCTTAGTTTGCGGGTATGGTTCCCCTAACAGTTCTTCTTATTGCCTATATTAGACTTTCACCTCAGATAGAACGTACCACACCCCTCCTTGAACTCATTTTCTAAGTTGCTATGGTCCTTTAGGCATCGCCATGTCTGAGTCTCCCACAAGGACTCCCCCTCCTTCTCCGTCCTCGTGGTCCTTAGCTCTTCCGAATCCCTCGGTGCCTATACCAGAGCCTGAGCCGGTGTGCGTTATTTCGGAGACAGAGGCTATCTTTGGTATTTCTTCTTTCCATAGAGATTCGTCAGGTCCCCTCCCTTGGCTATGCAGCATCCCAATGCCATATCCAACTCCACCTTCGGCACCTTCGGTGCCGAGGTCATCCTCAATTTTGCCATCTCGACCAGTGGGTCGGCCACGTTTCGCTGCTCGTGCATGTTCGGTCATGCTCTCAGAAGAGGTTCACGTTCGCCTGGGTCAATTGGGGCGGTTGCTTAGGCTCCACAATGACACCCAAGTTATTGAATGGCTTTTTCGGCACGCTTGTCATGCTATTCGGGATCTAGCTGATCCTAGAAGACAGACACGTAATGAAGGGTCACAGAATGCTCGTTCCTAGATAGTCCATGGTCATATTCAGTGTTGTACTATGTGTCTCTAAGTGTAATGGTCTCGGCATTGTATTTTCTCCGTTCTTAAGGAAGTAATGAATTATTAGTCCTAAGCATGTTTAGCAGAATATTATTATTATTATTAAATGACCTAATTGCCCCCCCCAACGGTTATAATTACAGAAAAGGAACATTTTTTTTTTTCCTCCAACGGTCAGCAGTCCCTCCAACGGCTATAAAAGGCTAAAAGTCAATTATACCCTTCAACCTATGCGTATAACGGCTAGTAGGGAGGTTAGAAACGTAAATTGATGTCCTTGGGATTTCTATAAATAGAAGCTTCGTACCATACGACTCCCACAACTCAAACATATATAGAAATGTCTTCGGAGGGTACCATGGCTATTATGGCACTAATCCTTACGTTGTATGTGGTGGTCCTCTTCGTGCGACTCGGCTTCCCCTTCATCAATCAGCCATTGCTCCCTTTCCTTCTGATTTGGTTGTTCGGCTTCATTCTCATGTTGGTAGCATTTCGTTGGGAAAAACAGGAGACAGCGATGTACGAAAGGATGAAGTACCAGTGATGTAGTTATTTCCTATTTTTCCTTTTTGAATAAAAGTCACATTTTTTTTTTTTTTTTTTGCAATGAGTTACCAATATTTCTAACAAGAAGTCTTTTATTACAAGATCAACATGACTACGTAGTACAAGTACACACAACAAGATCATTAAGGCACACCACATAATTATTCGCACACATAATACTTAGGCGTCATAATAACACGCTTAGCTAGACCCAACCATTCATTTAGGCAAACCTGGGCGGGCTAACACACTCTTCCTCGCAGTTGTTATTCTGCATCTCGGTCTCGGTTTGCACTTTCTACGCCTCCTATAGACATTACCAGAAAACCTTCGTCTCTCCCAGTGCTCCTTGACTCCTAGCATTAGGTCTGGAAGTGTTCGTGGACAGGGTATGAGGGGGTACACATAGGGGTTCGGGAAGAAATTGCCTGTGATGGCATCTTGGTATCGCTCCTTGAGTAGGATCCAGGGTTGTCGATTGGGTAAGGCCGCTAGCATGCAGTACGTAATGACCTTCGGGTTCAAAAATCTGCTCTCGGTGTAGCCCTCATGCATGTCCACCCAATCGGAACATCGGTCAATCATACGCTCGAGGTAGTCGGTAAAATCCTCCCCATCACCCAAGGTGGTGTTGACCGGGTGGTCACTGTCTAGCTCGCGACTCTTCCAGATTTCCATCTAGAAAGGAATTACACGTTTAGTGTCCTGTTATACCACGTAAATAGAGCATGCTTCTCACGTTATCGTTGGTACCCTTTTCCCCCCGTTCTCATTCCTTAAGTTCATATTTTATCTTTCCCTAATCCATTTTTGTGAAAAAGATCTTGCGTTTTATTTATTTATTTATTTATTTTTTTCGGAAATCGATTTCCACTTTAATTAGGGTGTATTAAACTTTGAATCCAAAGATGCTCTGATACCAACTGTAACACCCCCAAATTTTCATTACTGAAAGTCTGGGCGTGCCCTTCTCATGGAGAGTTACCCACCATGATCAGGAAAAGGATCTTTGCTTCGGATTCAGAAAAACATACTTCAATACATAAAAGCGTTCACAACCTTGTTCAGAGTTATTACAAACCAATATCTTACAAACAGCGGAAAATAGTGAGATTACTACTTTATTTAGGCTAGGTGATGCTTGCGCTAGTACTCGACGTTCCCATCCCCAGCGTAGGCCTCTCCTGTGGTGGTTTTACAAAACAAGGACACCACAGTTGAAAAGTCAGTGAAAACTGAGCGAGAACGTATCACAACGCGTAAACAAGAATGAGGCACAACAAGTTATTCCAAATTTATTTATTCCGAAAAAGCAGTTTAATTATTTAATCGGGATGATCCATAACCAATATCGTATCCAGTGTGGACGACGAAGTAATTCGCGTGTCCGAACCAATTCCACCTCGGCAACTAGACCTTAAGTGTCGACACCCCCTACGAGGGAAGCTTTTGTCCCAAGAGAGTAGTACTAGAGCCTTACCCTGTGCTAATGTGCCCCAGGGGTACGCATAGAGTCACCTTCGACTCATGTCCCAAGCTTTGCTTGGTCTACCATATTAAGTCCCAAGCTTTGCTTGGTCAACCATGTAAACTTCCGAAATATTTAATTTGAACGTGTTAAAGAATGTAGATCAATTAACGAAATGAAATATTTAGTAAACACAAGTATTAAGTAAACGTGATTTAAAACATTTAATATCCAAGTCAAAGCAAGTAGAGGCATTATAGTTAAACACGCGTTTTGAGAGTAAGGGTTGAGCCTACGAACTCACCTACACGTCCGTTTGTGGTTCAAATGTACTCGACGTAGCCTTCGTCGGTAAACTCGGTGTCTACAAATAAGGATAAACCCTAATTAACACTTAATCGCTTAATATGCAAGTGCTAATATAATATGTATGATATGCGTGTTGATCCTAGTTAATGATTAGGCACGTGACCTACTTAAGTCTTAACGGTGTTCCTCTAATTAAAATCTTAGGACATTTTTATTGGTCCAAAATAGTTAATATTTATTTATTTATTTAATTACTAAACTAATACTAATCTACACGTCTTAATCTTAGTTTAATAACTCTAATTATTTATATGCTAACCACTAGTCCTAATTTTAATTAACATTAGTTTACTAATAAAATACTAAAATAAAACAAGGGTAGTCATTTGTACTTATAGTAAAGTATGGGTAGGGTAGGAAATAGCACATTTACCCTTAAAGTAATCAAATTCTCAAAAACAAGTTGTTGCTAGTTTCTTAAAAGACACTTTAACCCCATTACAAAATATTATTTTTTTTACTTTTCCGATTTCGACGAAAATAACGTGGGTGGTTCTCGGGACACTAATTATCATTTTTATGTAAAAATATATGGACGGTAGTTTCAAACACTGCTCTTTTTAGAGCGTTTAATTCCTAAAAAATTGACTGAAAGTAATTGTTAAAGACAACTACTACCCCAAAATATGAAATAATTAGCTATGACGATTTCTAACGTTCCGTTTTCAACCAAATTAACATGGATGACTCTAGAGACATGTGTGAGCAAGAATATGCAAGAATATGTTGAATGCGAAGTAAGGTAAGGAAGTTATACCGATTTTTCGCTAAAGTAGGCGGTGAAATGGAATGAGCTTTTGGGACCTTGTGAGTCTCTGCGGATGGTTGTAAATGAGTCTATGGAGTGTCACGGAGTGATTGGTAGTAACCGTGACTTAAACGGTGGTCGTTGGCGGTGTTGGTGAACAAGACAGTTGTGTAGTGCTCTCGGGAAGTCACCAAAGCTTGGTGGCTATGGTGTTTTCTTGGTAAGGTGAATGAGTTGTGTTGGTGGAAGTGGTGTTGGTGTTGGAGATGGAAGAGTTGGTGTTGGCAGTGAGGATGATGGTGGCGGTGGCTATGGAGCTTGAAGTTGCCGTGGAGGAGTCATGGAGTTGTATGGCTATTTATAGGTAGAAAAATAAAGAAAAGAATAGTAAATGTAGGTGAATAATTGTAGGAAGGTGAATGTGAATTATTTTCATCTGGCAAGATCCATATTTTGTGGAAATAAATATTTGACTATATTTTCTTTGTTGCAGATGAAGACTTGCAGAAGAAATGTTACCGACATGTTGTAAATAATTGGGTGTGGTGATTGTACCGTAATAATAGGAATAGCACGATAAAAGTTGCCGCGTAAAATATGTGATACTATAATAGTGTACACGTTATCAAATATTATTGTGGTAGACATATAGCACCATGTTATTTTTATTAGAACTTAGCATTATAAAAATAATACCACCAAATATTAAGGTCAAGATGTCAGTTTACACTCTATATTACCATAAAACATGCATATTTATTCTTAAAATACGCAATTAAATTTCGGGTTGTTTCATCCTTCCCTCCTTAAGATCAAGCTTCGTCCTCGAAGCGCAAAGATAATATCTCATAGAGGTAAATGTAATGATAAGAATGCAATGTATGTAATGTAGTATGAACGTGTGACAATAAAAGTGCGACGATCTCCTCCCCCTTAAAGGAGTGACGTCCTCGTCACTCGAGTTAGTACCTGGTCAAATAAGTGTGGATATCGTTGTTTCATGTCGGCTTCAGCTTCCCAGGTGACATTTTCAGTCAGATGACTGTTCCATAACACTTTGACTAACGTGGTTGACGTGGTACGAGTCTTTCTAGTTTTTGAGTCTAGGATTTTAACAGGATGTTCTTCGGATGTAGGAATAGGGTCTAATTCCAAGGGTTCAGGATCTAGGATATGTGATGGGTCTGGAATGTATTTCTTAAGTTGAGACACATGGAAGACATTATGGACTCGACCTAAATTGGAAGGAAGATCTAGGCGGTAGGCTACTTCTCCTATCCTGTCCAGTACGTCGTAGGGACCGATGAACTTGGGACTGAGTTTTCCTTTCTGATTGAAACGAGAGACTCCTTTGGTCGGTGATACCTTCAGGAAGACCTTTTCTCCGACCTGAAACTCCACGGGTCTTCGTTTCTGGTCAGCATAAGACTTCTGTCGATCCTGAGCTGCTTTCATCCGCTGTTGGATGATTCTGACCTGACTCATCATCTCCTCAATCATTTGTGGCCCTAATACTAGCGTCTCGCTGATGTCGTTCCAACATAAGGGTGTCCTACATTTTCGCCCGTACAGTGCCTCATAGGGTGCCATCCCTATACTTGCGTGGTAACTGTTGTTGTACGAGAACTCTATTAGTGGCAACCGGTCTACCCAAGAACCTTGGAAATCCATGACACATGCTCGTAGCATATCCTCCAGGGTCTGTATGGTTCGTTCTGTCTGTCCATCAGTAGCTGGGTGGAAAGCGGTACTGAACTTTAGCTGAGTTCCTAAGGCTTTCTGTAATGCTTGCCAGAAATGTGACAGAAAGTTTGGGTCTCGGTCTGACACGATGTCCTTTGGCACTCCATGGTATCGAACGATATTTTTAATGTATGCGTCCGCTCGCTGTTCCATATCCCAAGTGTCCTTCATTGGGATGAACCTTGCCGTCTTTGTCAATCTGTCCACCACAACCCAAATCTGGTTGAGGCCATTCTTCGTCACTGGCAAAGCAGTCACAAAGTCCATCGAGATGGAATCCCATTTCCACATGGGTACTTCTAAAGGTTGCACCAAACCTCCTTTCCTCTTGTGTTCGAACTTCACCTTTTGGCAAGTGAGGCATCGAGCTACAAACTCTGCCACTTCGTTCTTCATCCTTGGCCACCAGAACTGCTTCTTCAGGTCCTTGTACAGTTTATCACCTCCTGGATGGACTGAGTATGGCGTGTTGTGGGCTTCCTTCATCAACCGTTCTTTAACTTCCGTACACTTCTGGGGTACACACCATCTCCCTTTGTACCTTATGCTCCCATCGTCGTGTACTCGGAAGTCCTTGGTCGATCCATCCTCGATCTTCTTCCTGATCCTTTCTAGCTTTACATCTCCTGGTTGTCCTTTTCTAATTTCTTCAAAGATGTCTAGGGTGGCTACTAAATTGCACAACACTTCTTCCCTTGCTCCGTTCTTATTGATTTCAATTCCTAGTTTCTGAATGTCATTTCGCAACTCCCTCGGTAAGATTCTTAACGCATTGATGGTATGGCTCGTCTTTCTGCTTAAGGCGTCTGCAACTACATTTGCCTTTCCTTCATGGTATTGGATTTGCAGTTCATAGTCCTTGATCAAATCCAACCATCTCCTCTGCCTCATGTTCAAGTCCTTTTGGGTAAACAAATACTTAAGGCTTTTGTGGTCGGTGAAAATCTTACAGGTTGCACCATAAAGGTAGTGTCTCCAAATTTTCAATGCGTGGACAATCGCGGCTAGCTCTAGGTCATGAGTTGGGTAATTCTCCTCATAAGATTTTAGCTGTCGTGAAGCATATGCAATCACCTTCCCTTCTTGCATTAGAACACATCCTAACCCGTGTTTCGAAGCATCACTATAGACCTCAAACTCCCTCGACTCTGATGGTAGGGTCAGAATAGGTGCTGTGGTTAGCCTTTCTTTTAGGGTTTGGAAGGCTTCCTCACATTTCTCATCCCAATGGTATTTGGTGGTTTTCTTCATCAGATTGGTCAGTGGTCTGGCTATTTTGGAAAAATCCTTCACGAATCTCCGGTAATAACCTGCTAGTCCCAAGAAACTACGGATGTCTGTTGCACTCTTGGGTCGTTGCCAATCCCTAACAGCGGTTATCTTTCCTGGGTCTACAGAAATACCCTCCTTAGATATTATGTGTCCCAAGAAAGGTACCCTATCCAGCCAAAATTCGCACTTGGAGAACTTAGCATACAACTGTTCTTGCCTCAGGGTTTGCAAAACTGCTCTAAGGTGTTCCTTGTGTTCTTCTTTCCCCTTAGAGTACACCAAAATGTCATCAATGAACACTACCACAAAGCGGTCCAAGTAAGGTTTCATGACCCGGTTCATCACATCCATGAATACAGCAGGAGCATTGGTTAGACCAAAAGGCATAACAGTGAACTCGTAATGCCCATATCTGGTTCTAAAGGCAGTCTTAGGGATGTCCTTCTCGGCTACCCTTAACTGGTGATAACCTGACCTTAAGTCGATCTTGGAAAAGGTATCGGCTCCCTGTAGCTGGTCAAAGAGGTCATCTATCCTTGGAAGTGGATATCGGTTTTTGACGGTCACATTGTTAAGCTCCCTGTAATCAATGCACAGTCTTAAACTACCATCCTTCTTCTTGACAAACAAGACTGGTGCCCCCCATGGTGAAACACTCGGCTTGATATACCCCTTATCCAAAAGCTCCCTTAGTTGTTCCTTCAACTCTTCTAGCTCTACTGGCGCCATCCTATAAGGTGCTTTGCAGATCGGTCCTGTCCCTGGTACAAGGTCGATGGTAAACTCGACGGCTCTTTGAGGTGGCATTCCTGGAATCTCGTCGGGAAATACATCGGGAAACTCATGAACAACTGGGATGTCCTCAAGTTTCATCGTTCCCACACTATCGTCTCGTACAGAACATAGATAGGCTTGGTGACCCTTACTTATGGCTTTAACTACAGAAAGTGCAGACACAATTTTGACATTGGGTTTCTCGGTGATTCCTACGTGAGAGATTCTATTCCCATCTGGTCCTCTAAGGCTTACCTTTTGGTTACGACAATCTATGTGAGCATGGTGTTTTCCTAGCCAGTCCATTCCTAGGATAACGTCAAGGTTTTGTAGGTCGAAGAGGATTAAGTCAGTGGGTATCTCACTTTTCTGGATGGTTATGACTACTCCCCTTATGATGGAATCACAATTTACTACCCGTTTTGCAGGTGTAGATATAGACACAGGGTTCATAGGAGAGGATTGAAGTCCTAGTTTTCTAGCAAGAGATGACGATATGAAAGAATAGGATGCTCCACTATCAAAGAGTACGTAAGCAGGAGTGTTGTGAACTAAGAATGTACCAGTAACCACGTTCGTCGCAGCGTCTGCTTCCGTCTGGTTCATGGCATAGATTTGCCCCGCGCTCCTCGGGTTTCCGTTCCCCTTGTTGTTATTGCTCCCGTTCCCAGCTGGTTGTGCATTCCGGTTGTTGCTTCCTGCAGGTGCGTTGTAGTTGTTCCCTTGGGTTTTCCCTGCCTGATTGTTGATGTTTCCACGACCATTTCCTCCGAATTGGTTATTGTTAGGTGGGTACTTGTTTCCATGCTGGTAGTTCGGGCGAGGGTTTCCCTGGTTCTGTCTCGGGTATCCGCTCCCTCCTGCCCTACCATTCTGGAGATCAGCTTTCTTAGCGTTACACTCAAACACTCGGTGGCCACGCTTCTTACAGTAGAAACATTCCACGGTCTTTCCTTCGCAGTCAACTCCAGGGTGGTCTCTACCACATTGCTTGCAATGGTAGTGACGGGGTCGTCCGTTGGCGTCAGTGTTGTAGTTCCCGAAGTTAGTGCGGTTCATTCCACGGTATCCCTCGGATGTGTTGGGTTTGGACCTCTTGTTAGCATGGTTGTGTTCCTTGGAGTTGTTTACTTCTTCCTCCTTCCTCTTGTTGGCCCGATTCCCTTGCACTCCCTCGACTTCCCCAATGAGAGCTGCTACTTCGTACGCCTCCCTTAGGTTAGCACTCCTAGCAGGAATCACGTCCCTCTGGATGCCGTAGCGAAGTCCTTTGACGAAGCGTCTGACCTTCAATTCTTCGGTTTCCACCAGTGCCCCGGCAAAGCGCGACAATTCTGTGAACTTACTGTAGTATTCCGACACCGTCATGTTGCCTTGCTTCAGGGTCAAAAACTCTTCATACTTCAGGTCCCTAACATGGAAGGGATAGAAGCGTTCCCTCAGTGCTTCCACAAATGTTTCCCAATCAAGGTTACCATGGGCCATCAACCTGTCCTTATTGAGGGTCCACCAGGTATCTGCCTCTTCGTCGAGGTAGAGTGCCACTATATCCACCTTTTGGTCGGGTGGGCAACCGACAGAGATCAGGATTTTCTCCATTTTGCGGATCCAGTTCTCGAGGGTTACTGGGTCCTCTTGCCCCAGGTAGTAGGTTGGGTTTCTCTCGGCAACTCTCTTAGCCCAGTTTGTCCCAACATGTTCCCTTTGTTCTCTCTCTTCTCTTTCCCTCTCTTCTCTTTGTTCCTTCTCTTCTCTCCTCGCAACGAGATCGCAATAGTGTATGAGTAGTTCCTCCATTTGGGCGCTCCTCCTTGCTGCCGACATTTTCGAGTTCCTATTACAATAGCGCAGTTAGATTAGTTCACTCAGGGAAAGGCTAATGGTAACACGTATCTAAGCATTATAAATTAGGGGTTACAATATCGATGTTGTGTTCCCTGATGTGTTGCCAACTAGGTCGATGGTCAAACATTCGTAGTCAAAAGTCTCAGTGGCATGGAATAAGGAGACAAGTTTCCGATGTACTCTTCTTAGTTTGCGGGTATGGTTCCCCTAACAGTTCTTCTTATTGCCTATATTAGACTTTCACCTCAGATAGAACGTACCACACCCCTCCTTGAACTCATTTTCTAAGTTGCTATGGTCCTTTAGGCATCGCCATGTCTGAGTCTCCCACAAGGACTCCCCCTCCTTCTCCGTCCTCGTGGTCCTTAGCTCTTCCGAATCCCTCGGTGCCTATACCAGAGCCTGAGCCGGTGTGCGTTATTTCGGAGACAGAGGCTATCTTTGGTATTTCTTCTTTCCATAGAGATTCGTCAGGTCCCCTCCCTTGGCTATGCAGCATCCCAATGCCATATCCAACTCCACCTTCGGCACCTTCGGTGCCGAGGTCATCCTCAATTTTGCCATCTCGACCAGTGGGTCGGCCACGTTTCGCTGCTCGTGCATGTTCGGTCATGCTCTCAGAAGAGGTTCACGTTCGCCTGGGTCAATTGGGGCGGTTGCTTAGGCTCCACAATGACACCCAAGTTATTGAATGGCTTTTTCGGCACGCTTGTCATGCTATTCGGGATCTAGCTGATCCTAGAAGACAGACACGTAATGAAGGGTCACAGAATGCTCGTTCCTAGATAGTCCATGGTCATATTCAGTGTTGTACTATGTGTCTCTAAGTGTAATGGTCTCGGCATTGTATTTTCTCCGTTCTTAAGGAAGTAATGAATTATTAGTCCTAAGCATGTTTAGCAGAATATTATTATTATTATTAAATGACCTAATTGCCCCCCCCAACGGTTATAATTACAGAAAAGGAACATTTTTTTTTTTCCTCCAACGGTCAGCAGTCCCTCCAACGGCTATAAAAGGCTAAAAGTCAATTATACCCTTCAACCTATGCGTATAACGGCTAGTAGGGAGGTTAGAAACGTAAATTGATGTCCTTGGGATTTCTATAAATAGAAGCTTCGTACCATACGACTCCCACAACTCAAACATATATAGAAATGTCTTCGGAGGGTACCATGGCTATTATGGCACTAATCCTTACGTTGTATGTGGTGGTCCTCTTCGTGCGACTCGGCTTCCCCTTCATCAATCAGCCATTGCTCCCTTTCCTTCTGATTTGGTTGTTCGGCTTCATTCTCATGTTGGTAGCATTTCGTTGGGAAAAACAGGAGACAGCGATGTACGAAAGGATGAAGTACCAGTGATGTAGTTATTTCCTATTTTTCCTTTTTGAATAAAAGTCACATTTTTTTTTTTTTTTTTGCAATGAGTTACCAATATTTCTAACAAGAAGTCTTTTATTACAAGATCAACATGACTACGTAGTACAAGTACACACAACAAGATCATTAAGGCACACCACATAATTATTCGCACACATAATACTTAGGCGTCATAATAACACGCTTAGCTAGACCCAACCATTCATTTAGGCAAACCTGGGCGGGCTAACACACTCTTCCTCGCAGTTGTTATTCTGCATCTCGGTCTCGGTTTGCACTTTCTACGCCTCCTATAGACATTACCAGAAAACCTTCGTCTCTCCCAGTGCTCCTTGACTCCTAGCATTAGGTCTGGAAGTGTTCGTGGACAGGGTATGAGGGGGTACACATAGGGGTTCGGGAAGAAATTGCCTGTGATGGCATCTTGGTATCGCTCCTTGAGTAGGATCCAGGGTTGTCGATTGGGTAAGGCCGCTAGCATGCAGTACGTAATGACCTTCGGGTTCAAAAATCTGCTCTCGGTGTAGCCCTCATGCATGTCCACCCAATCGGAACATCGGTCAATCATACGCTCGAGGTAGTCGGTAAAATCCTCCCCATCACCCAAGGTGGTGTTGACCGGGTGGTCACTGTCTAGCTCGCGACTCTTCCAGATTTCCATCTAGAAAGGAATTACACGTTTAGTGTCCTATTATACCACGTAAATAGAGCATGCTTCTCACGTTATCGTTGGTACCCTTTTCCCCCCGTTCTCATTCCTTAAGTTCATATTTTATCTTTCCCTAATCCATTTTTGTGAAAAAGATCTTGCGTTTTATTTATTTATTTATTTATTTTTTTCGGAAATCGATTTCCACTTTAATTAGGGTGTATTAAACTTTGAATCCAAAGATGCTCTGATACCAACTGTAACACCCCCAAATTTTCATTACTGAAAGTCTGGGCGTGCCCTTCTCATGGAGAGTTACCCACCATGATCAGGAAAAGGATCTTTGCTTCGGATTCAGAAAAACATACTTCAATACATAAAAGCGTTCACAACCTTGTTCAGAGTTATTACAAACCAATATCTTACAAACAGCGGAAAATAGTGAGATTACTACTTTATTTAGGCTAGGTGATGCTTGCGCTAGTACTCGACGTTCCCATCCCCAGCGTAGGCCTCTCCTGTGGTGGTTTTACAAAACAAGGACACCACAGTTGAAAAGTCAGTGAAAACTGAGCGAGAACGTATCACAACGCGTAAACAAGAATGAGGCACAACAAGTTATTCCAAATTTATTTATTCCGAAAAAGCAGTTTAATTATTTAATCGGGATGATCCATAACCAATATCGTATCCAGTGTGGACGACGAAGTAATTCGCGTGTCCGAACCAATTCCACCTCGGCAACTAGACCTTAAGTGTCGACACCCCCTACGAGGGAAGCTTTTGTCCCAAGAGAGTAGTACTAGAGCCTTACCCTGTGCTAATGTGCCCCAGGGGTACGCATAGAGTCACCTTCGACTCATGTCCCAAGCTTTGCTTGGTCTACCATATTAAGTCCCAAGCTTTGCTTGGTCAACCATGTAAACTTCCGAAATATTTAATTTGAACGTGTTAAAGAATGTAGATCAATTAACGAAATGAAATATTTAGTAAACACAAGTATTAAGTAAACGTGATTTAAAACATTTAATATCCAAGTCAAAGCAAGTAGAGGCATTATAGTTAAACACGCGTTTTGAGAGTAAGGGTTGAGCCTACGAACTCACCTACACGTCCGTTTGTGGTTCAAATGTACTCGACGTAGCCTTCGTCGGTAAACTCGGTGTCTACAAATAAGGATAAACCCTAATTAACACTTAATCGCTTAATATGCAAGTGCTAATATAATATGTATGATATGCGTGTTGATCCTAGTTAATGATTAGGCACGTGACCTACTTAAGTCTTAACGGTGTTCCTCTAATTAAAATCTTAGGACATTTTTATTGGTCCAAAATAGTTAATATTTATTTATTTATTTAATTACTAAACTAATACTAATCTACACGTCTTAATCTTAGTTTAATAACTCTAATTATTTATATGCTAACCACTAGTCCTAATTTTAATTAACATTAGTTTACTAATAAAATACTAAAATAAAACAAGGGTAGTCATTTGTACTTATAGTAAAGTATGGGTAGGGTAGGAAATAGCACATTTACCCTTAAAGTAATCAAATTCTCAAAAACAAGTTGTTGCTAGTTTCTTAAAAGACACTTTAACCCCATTACAAAATATTATTTTTTTTACTTTTCCGATTTCGACGAAAATAACGTGGGTGGTTCTCGGGACACTAATTATCATTTTTATGTAAAAATATATGGACGGTAGTTTCAAACACTGCTCTTTTTAGAGCGTTTAATTCCTAAAAAATTGACTGAAAGTAATTGTTAAAGACAACTACTACCCCAAAATATGAAATAATTAGCTATGACGATTTCTAACGTTCCGTTTTCAACCAAATTAACATGGATGACTCTAGAGACATGTGTGAGCAAGAATATGCAAGAATATGTTGAATGCGAAGTAAGGTAAGGAAGTTATACCGATTTTTCGCTAAAGTAGGCGGTGAAATGGAATGAGCTTTTGGGACCTTGTGAGTCTCTGCGGATGGTTGTAAATGAGTCTATGGAGTGTCACGGAGTGATTGGTAGTAACCGTGACTTAAACGGTGGTCGTTGGCGGTGTTGGTGAACAAGACAGTTGTGTAGTGCTCTCGGGAAGTCACCAAAGCTTGGTGGCTATGGTGTTTTCTTGGTAAGGTGAATGAGTTGTGTTGGTGGAAGTGGTGTTGGTGTTGGAGATGGAAGAGTTGGTGTTGGCAGTGAGGATGATGGTGGCGGTGGCTATGGAGCTTGAAGTTGCCGTGGAGGAGTCATGGAGTTGTATGGCTATTTATAGGTAGAAAAATAAAGAAAAGAATAGTAAATGTAGGTGAATAATTGTAGGAAGGTGAATGTGAATTATTTTCATCTGGCAAGATCCATATTTTGTGGAAATAAATATTTGACTATATTTTCTTTGTTGCAGATGAAGACTTGCAGAAGAAATGTTACCGACATGTTGTAAATAATTGGGTGTGGTGATTGTACCGTAATAATAGGAATAGCACGATAAAAGTTGCCGCGTAAAATATGTGATACTATAATAGTGTACACGTTATCAAATATTATTGTGGTAGACATATAGCACCATGTTATTTTTATTAGAACTTAGCATTATAAAAATAATACCACCAAATATTAAGGTCAAGATGTCAGTTTACACTCTATATTACCATAAAACATGCATATTTATTCTTAAAATACGCAATTAAATTTCGGGTTGTTTCAAGTGGGGGTCAGAGTGCCATTTTCAAAATGTTTTAAGTAAGAGACGGGGGTCTTTTAAAACATATCAGCAACCTAGGGGGGTCTTTTTGCACTTTTCGGACAACAGCTCACCAGGCGGTCGCCTCTCTCTCTCTTCTCCCCGTCGTTCAACAGAAACCCAGCAGCTTCCTCCATAGAAGCTCTTCAAAGCTTCTTCCTAGCTCTACCCCGGCCTCAAAACTCAAACAAATTCGCTCAAACCGGTCCCAATCAACTCCCTATCCGACCCTCTATCAAACCCACCTCTTGATTCGGCCCAAAAGTGAAGTTACAAGAAAGCCCCAATTCGAGCTAGGGTTCTTAAGCGGCTGCAAATTAACGATTCAGGTGAATTGGGTTCAATTAGAGGGCTGAGATGAGTTCTTGGAGGCCAAGTAATCCCGAAGACAAGTCTATATAAATCAGAATCGAAGAAATCAAACCTCTCTCTGGCAGATACGGACTGTTCATACGCTCTGTTTTGGGTCTCTGTTCGTCCTCTCTCTCTCTCTCTCTCCGATTTCTACCCAGTTCTGGGTTGTTCTTTAGATGCTGAGCTCCCTAGTGAGCATGATTCAGAGCTGAGAGCAAGTGAAAGAGGAAGAGGGGGAGAGAGGAGGTTAGTTTCAGGCGGTTTTGTGGCTGTAGAGCACTGCTTTGCTTTGTTCTGCTGCTGCTGCTGTGTTCTTCATGTGTTCTTCACTGTAGCATAGCAGCAGCAGCTTAGTTGCACCTCTTTGATTCATTTTGGTAGCTTAGTTTTGTGTTAGGAGTGATTTTTCTTAGTTATTTGTAGTTGAATCAAGTGTTTGGGATTGAACTAGTGAAAAGTGTATTGGTGCTATCAAGTATGAATTCAAGTTTTGATTATTGAAAGTTAAATTTCTCTCAATCTCTCTTGAATTTTCTATTATGTCTAGCTAATTCAATTGCTTGGGTGATTTGGGACTATCTAGTGTCTAAATCTCTCTATTGATTCAAGTTGAACTTCAAGGATGAATGGGTTGAATTGGGTTCACTTGAATGCTTAGTGCAACATTTAGATTTCTCTTGTTGAAGTATTTGATGCATTGAATAGGTAGATGTGCGAATACTTTTGACGTGTTTGATTTGAAGTTGCATTTGAGTGAGAGGAACTCATCAATCCTAACTTTGAGAAATCGAGTTCTAGTTAGGTGATTTGAGTGAGAATTTACAAATCTTATTTGTTGCTTGAAACACGCATGTGTGTTTACATATGGTTGATGCTTGAAACACTTGAAATTTGGGGAATCTCATTTGAATAGCCTCTTTAGTGCTTGATTAGCGTGTTGGATTTACACACATATCTTGTCGCGAGTTGGATTGTATGAGCAATCACTTCTTGAGATACTTGTCTTGTGGATTGACACATGCGAATCGAGAATCGGGCTTGAATAAAATAGGAGGATTGGTCACTAGAGAAACCGATAATCCCTAGCCCCTCTCTACTTGTCGTTTCACTTAGTTTCTTGAATCGTAGCTCTAGTAGTCGTTTAATTTGTTCTTAAACTCAAACCTCAAACGTGCTCCATCAATTGATTTTGGTGGATTTGATAGCTTGGCAAGTTTTAAAGCCATTGAGAGTTTGTGTTACTTGCTTTAGTTTATCGTTTTCTACTCGCTATTTTTAGTTTTGCAAGTCATTTTCTAACCCTCCTCTCCTTGTGGATTCGACTCCGGACTTACCGGATTATTACTTGAGACGATATCCTATACTTGGGATTTTGTCGAACAGCTGCATTGGTAGGAGGGGTTAATGTTCGCAATTCTCCGGAGGGGGCAGGAGTCGGTAGATTCTTCACCTTAACCCTAGCATGATAGAAATCTTTTCCACCCAAATAAGGGGCTTTTCTCCATAAGGTCTTTGGAAGGTCAGATATTTCTTTAGGTTCTTTAACGGGTTTAGATCCTTTTGTCTTAGCCATTCCTGCAAAAAAGAAAGAAAAAATGAGGGAGAAATATAAACACTTTCAGTTTGAATTTTCAGTTCAGATTCAGGAAGCAATTATGATTTGTTAAGAGAAGATGCACAGTCCGGGGTCAATTCCGGGGTCAATTCTGGGTTTAGAATCTCAGAATTGAAGAAGTTCTACATTCGAAATCGTCACAATCTGGTGATTCAATCAGTTATGGGTTTAAAGAAAGAGCCTCTTTTGCAGTTCTCAACAGACGGTATATTTCCAAATAATTATGGGTTTACAGATCCAAGACAGTTCGAAGGATATTTAAATACATTATTGAAATTGAGTAAAGCCAACCTTGTTTTGGTTAAGCAAGTTGAAGGAGACGATTGAGAGGAAGAACTGATGGTTGATTACTTGAATCTACTCTCGAGGACTTCCCGGTATCATTCACTTTAGAGAGAGAAGTGATGCTTTGCAACAATGGAGGGCATAGAGTATTTATTCAAGAACAATGAGGAGTCGCGTCCTTTTAGTAGCCGAATCGCAACCGTCATCGTCGAATCGCGCAATCACAGGACGAGCTGACGTCACGCCTAAAACCCTAAAAGAACAGACGGCACGACTCTAGGGATTCTAGGTCATAATGGCACGCACGGGGGCTGATTTTGCGTGTATTTGAATTGGTGCGTGGCAGCGACGTGTGCATTGGTACCTGTGCATTAAAGTCTATCCGGCTAGGTGTCTTCAGGCGCAAAAAGGGGGGTAATGTAGATAGTGCTTTCTAGACAGGCAGATCTTAGCCACGTGGCGATCATCTAGCACACCTAGTTGTGCTCCACACAAACTGGATCACCACCCGCGCTGGACCACGTGGGGGCTGCGAGACAGGGCCCTCGCATACCACCACACGGGACTTGTAGGGACTTAGTGGTTTGGAGGCTAGAGTAAGTCCTGTCGCGCGCGAGCAACAACCAAGCCCGCGCGCGACCTTTAGTAACTGCTTTGAGCGATTTATGGCACGAGCTCCATAAACCCGGTCAAACTCATAACGGTTCCGGTATACGCGGATGAAGTGCGTAACGTTCCCTATATATACGGACGAACGTGCCGTTGTGGTTAAGGTAATTAAGCCGCCATTAATGGGCGCATTAACCCACTACAACGGTCATATTCTCCACTATATATAGGATCGTTAACCCTTCCTTACATAGGACGAATCATCTGAACTACGCGGAAGCTCTACCGAAATTATGTCTCTCTCTCATACAGTACTATTGCCTTACTCTCTCCCTACACACACCCTACTATTTCTGTGTTCTTTCTATCCCCTGCTCTTTGTGTATATTGAATCCTCCTCAAAGGATTCTCTCGTACACAACAGCCCTCACAAGTACGCCCTGAATCATCCCACATGCTTTCTTGGATGATTTGTTTGCAAATTGGAGGGTGATCCAGGTTTTCGGTGGCTCCCCTACACTTAGCTATTTGAATTCTGATAGCGGCATCAAATTTACGCTCGCTCCCAGGTCACGGAGAGCCCTTCCAGTGTAGGCGTCACCTAATGTAGCATCAATGACAAAACTACTTGGATCCTTCTTTTTCTTAGGAAACCCATGCAAAACACATGAACTTAACATGTTCATTCAAGTTCACTCTCTGAAATTCATCCACTGCTTTCTTCCCAAGTACTGCATCCTTACTAAACCGCGTATATTTAGACATCTTTTGAAGAGTCTCAATCAACATAATATTATTATTATGCGGTTTTGAAAACACGTTTAGAATTTACTGTTTATGAAAATATATGAAATAGTTGAAATAGTTTACTATTTAAACTATTTTAAATAAAAATAAAAATTATTACCGTAAAAACTATTCAAGAACGCCAAGTGTCAACTCTTGTGGCAGTTCTTAAAATGTACAAAGATATTTGCACTTTATTGTTTTGTTTAATACATGTGAAATTATGATATATATTTTTTTTTTTGAGAAATTAAAATTATGAATTTTTGAGAAATAAATTCTAATAATAACTTTGTTAAAATAAAAACTTAACGACTTTAAGATTGACGGATATATGTTAAAGAAAACACATTTCGTATAGTATACTGGAATGAAATAAAATTATGTAAGTTTGTTATTTTGATGAAAATTTATGAAATTATATTAAATATATCTGAATTATTAAATTTATAATTTTACAAGTTTTTAAATTTTTTTGGATTTTTTTTTAGGTTTTTTTTCTTAAGTTGATTTTTTGTTAGTAAAACATGTAATTTTCGAAAAATTGACGGTTGAAATTAGGTGTACAATAGTCTTTATAAATTAGAACTTTTGACAAAAAATCACCTCGCAGTTTCGCTTTGCTGACACTTAGCTACATGCAGTACTAGTTTTACGACGTACTGTCTATGTAGTTTGTTAAATTGCGACACTTAGGTCAAAATGGACTAACACCGTTAACTGAGCGGCATTTTAGTATTTTAATACTTCAAAATGGACAATATAGTCTTTTCTTATTTGTTTTTATTTTTCGTTTCGTTTTTCTCTCTTCCAATTTTATTTATCTCTTTTTCTTCTTTTTCTTCTTCATATTTATTTAACGGAATGTAACGGTGTTAGTTCATTTTGACATAAGTGTCGCGATTTTACAAACTCCAGAGACGATAAGTGATAAAAGCAATACTGCATGTAGTCAAGTATTAGCGAGGCGAAACTGCGAGGAGATTTTCTGTCAATAGTTCTATAAATAATTATGTTCAATAGGAAATGGGTGCAAGCTCAAGTGGTAGAACATTTAAAAACCACTGCATGAGGTCATGGGTTCGAAGCCAGTACACGACAAAGTCTACAAAAGTTATTTTGGCCCAACAAATGAAAAAAGAATTATTTTGTCCAACACAAATGGAAGTTAACAAAAGAGTATCTAATTCAACAATGTTTAAAAATTGAGACCGCGATTGCATGATTTTAAAGTTTTAGTTCCTATTTGTCGGAAAAAATAAAACTTTGTGGAATTTGGTTAAAAAACTAAACTTTTGACGGAAAATCACCTCACAGTTTCGGTTCGCTGAAGCTTAGCTATATGCAGTATTGTTTTACCATGGTCTCTGCAGTTTGTAAAATTGCGACACTTAGGTCAAAATAGACTAACATCGTTAACTGTCGTTATATAAGTGAGTGGAAATTAAGTATTGTTAAAACTTCAAATTGGACAATATGATCTTTTCTCCTTTCTTTTTATTTTATTTTTTTCGTTTTCTCTCTTTCAATTTTATTTATCTTCTCTTTTATTTTTTTTCTTCATTTTCTTCTTTCATATTTATTTAAGGGAAGTTAACGGTGTTAGTCCATAAGTGTCGCAATTTTACAAACTCCAGGGTCGATAAGTGATAAAAGCAATGCTGAATGTAGCTAAGTGTCCATGTGGCGAAACTGCGATGGGGTTTTCTGTCAAAAGTTCAAAAAAACGGAAGACTTGTGAGTTGTACATTCTCCACTAGAACAGACCACTGGCGAGAGAGGAGCCATCATTGTAGCACTGATTCTGAGATCCAGAGGAACCCTAGCCCTTGCTTGGTGTTGTCTCTCGATGATCTTTGAAATCACGGCAAAAATTCCAGTCCCTTGCTTGACGTTATTCTGGGGAGTTTGCCTTCCTTTTTTCGGGCTAGTTTAGGAATGCTGTGACGGTGCTAGAAAGCTGTTGTGTGAAAACACTGTGGAAAGTTGTTGTGAATTCTTGATAAAATGTTGTTTGGTAAATATTAAGTAATAGCTGCTGTGAAATATTCATAAAAAATTTTGTGTTTGGTAAAATCAACTGTGAAATTGCTGTGAGAGGGTAAAATGACAAAAATATATGACACGTGTCATTTCCGAAAAGATAACTATTTATATTTTAAAAAATTGTAAGGTTACAATCGGTTGTAGATAAATTAATCAAAAACACCTGCCCCCGTGCTTCTTGAAAACTGTTGTGAGACAGCAGAAACTGTCTGAAAAAGCAGAAATTTTATTTTTACCAAACACAATAAACTGCTTCTGCTGTCGGAAAGCAGTTATGCTGGGAGCTGAAGCATTCCCAAACTCACCCTTCGAGGTATGGGGGTGTTATACATACATTTCTGTCTTGATACTTTTTGTGTATGTGAGTTTCATATGTTTTGGATTGGAAATAATTCAGCGAATGACCCGTTTTCGGGCTTTTATAATGCAGGGATTGTGGCACTAAAACCCTGTTATGGAAATACTTGTTACTCTTCACATAATTTTAAAAAAGTTTTAATCTTTGGAGAAGAGAAATAAATGGTTAGCTGCTGCTGCTAGATTTTAGCAAGTAAAATGAGAAATAAGTACAAGAACAAGACCGTAGATGCTAGAAAGTTCTAAGATGATAGTTATTAGCCTATCACACTATCCTGTGCTATGTAGATTTGGTAGAATGACCTCAGGGCCTGACAAATCACCCAATGAAACTAACTTGATTCCTACCTCCCAAATTCCACCCTCACTGTCTGGAAAATCATTCCTTATTAGACTAAATGATCAGGCTTCTTCAAATATCATTTGATTTTAGAATATCTTCAAATATCCTATTAAAAAGAAAGTAGCTAGCTAGCGCACAACAGCTGATGAACGCTTGCTAGCCAGAACTCATTAGGAGTAGGTTTCGGCTTGCCCCTTTCTTATTATTAGTAAGATAGGTTTGGAACCCCTATACGAATTTTGCTGCTCGCCCGATACTCCCTCCAGTCTACAACTCCGTCATCCTTTCCCTTATAGTATGTCCCTATATTTGTCTTCTTTCTGAAAGAAGATTTTTGTACTCCCCAAAGTTTTCACCCCAGCTACTAGAGGGCTAGAGGTATTGAAAAGGGAGCAAAAGGGGCAATGCGGGAATATGATATGTTTACTTTTTGTGTGGTAGCGTAATTATTGCTTTTACCCGTATAAAGTTAGAATGCTAAGTTGAACAAAATAATGGGAGAGAACTTACCTTCATCCTTGCACCATGATGGCAAAAAATAAAGGAGACATCTCTTAGAAGAGAAATCCTAGCTTTAGGGATTATGTCTCTTGCTTGCACAAGAGATCCAAATACAAGAGAATATCAGATTCAAAGATTCTTGTCACCTCAGTAAAAAAAGTGGCTGTCTTGAATATCCTCTGGCTCCAACACTGCTGGATTGATGAAAATCTTCAGTTGCAAGTTCCAAGGAACAGTAAAGAAGGAGAGTAAAATTCAGTAATTATCAAACCAATGACAAATACTAATCATCTCAACTTCAACATTAGTTCTCTGAATTGAAGATGCACTTCAATTAATGGGAGAGAAGCATGCTCTCTCTTAGTCTTTTGAAACGGACAGGTTATCCCTTCCATGAATCAAAGTTCCTTATTACTTAGGATCTCTCTTTGAGGACCTCGCCATAGAAGGAAACTTCAATACTCAGTCTAAAAATAACATCAAACATATAAATGAATAGACCCATATGAAAGTTTCATGAATCCTTGGTTTGCTGCAGGCGTGAAATCTTCTGCTGCAGAATAACTTGACTTAGGGCCATCCTCACTCAAATTATCAGAAAAGGGGAGCTCTACGGGGTATCCCTTTCCTCGATCTCTTTCGTGGCCTTGGTTGTGATGGATCCTCAAGAGCAAGAAATGGAGGTTCCGAGCTGTTTTTCTTCCTTGAAAATGCTTCGACCTGAATGTTTGGAAAGAAAATATTAAAATATAAGTACTGCGTAGAATGAATGGTAACGTAGTTGTCAAATCCTCATTTCTCTTCATTCATACCTTGCATCTAACAGAGCAATAGCTATTTGGGTTTGGGTCCATTAACTTTCTGTTGCATGTGTCGCATGCGCCCTCCCCACTGGTTTGTGAGCCACAGTGGGGAAGAGGGTGGAGAGCCACGATTTGCTGCTTGTTACACCTGTATTGCTAGAAAAGAAAAAGGACATGGATTAATAAGACCACAAATCTTTATACGGCTGGGGTGAATGAACAATGTACCTGAAATCTCCTTGTTCATAGATGAGTATCAATAACAACTATGTACATAGTTTTCTTTGGCATTACCAAGTTCTGATTCTTTTAAAGAGCTATCTTCACTGTCCAAATTTTGTCAGCTGTCTTGTGCTTTTCTGCTCAAAGATCTTTTCAGTTGATAGTACGGTATTATTTTTAGTACCAGAAATGACCCCCTCACCATTACCTTTAGTAAATGATCTTATTTATTATTTTGAATAATATTAAATGATCTTTTAAGTTGATAAGTACGGTATTATTTATTCATCTACATCTTTTTCGTTAAGGAGTTCTTAAACAAAGACCCCTCATCTCCGTTTTCCCCCAAATAAGCCACATTTATCACCAGAGGACTAATACTTGACTTCCTTTAATGTTCCCAACTAAACTTTACAATAAGTCCCAACAGGCTTGTAGAAACAGTACAATCGGGGAAGGAGTTATGCATGCAGAACTATGTCCTTATTAACATTCATTTAATATGAAATAGAGACTTCTCTCCGTTCTCTCGGATAAGCCACATACATTGACCTTACAAGCATGCCACATAATAAAAAAAAAAAAAAAAAAAAAAAAAAAAAAAAAAAAAAAACAACAACAACAACAACAATTCCATAAACAATGATCAAATTTCAAATGTTAAGGGGGCATCATGTTTAGGTCGTCTCTTTAGTAGTACATGCATGTGGCTACAGGTTGCCTTCAAAGTTTTGATTGGTGAAGCCCGCCTCTATTGTTTAATACCTCTTTAATACCTCTTTAACTATAGTGTAGAATAAAACTTTAGAAGTTTCATGTAGTCAATAAACTGGTTGGTTGAAGAATGAAAAAGGTGGAGTTGAAAAAAAATTGTAATAATATCTTCTAGATTAGGGGACTGTGCATTTTACCTACGACTTTTCGTTTGTTGCTACGTTATTATGGGGTCTAGATACTCAAGAGTTGTAAACGTGATTTACTATAAATAGGGTTGTTGATGTGATGAGTATGAATAGAGAGGCTGGCCCCAGACATGTCGGGGTGATTAAATTTTTTTGAGCCATTAATTGATTAATTGAAGAGAACTCATCTTTCGGGGTTAAGTGAAAAAAAATGATAAAAACATCTATAAGACTCTAAACAGAATCAAATTTGGGATATACTTAATATTTACCACTGAACTAAGTCTAACACCTTGAAAGTTTCACATATTTAACTTCAATTACTATAAAGTATGGGGCCTTACCGGCCCACGGACATAAACCAGCTGCTTGGCCTTGGGCCGGCTTTAGGGAGGGTGGCGAAGTGAGGTATCTTTCTTGGGAATGGCTTGCGAAAAGGGTTCATCAAGCGTGCTAGTATTTGCATATTGGTTACAGGAGATAGATTATTCAATGTCAATTATTTTAGTAAGCTATTGTAAACAGAGGCTTCCCCGAAGTCTAAGTACTATAACTGCTTCTGTTAATAGTTTTATCTTAAAAAGTTCTTCGAGTACATAACTCCAATCTATTAAAGCTAGTAGTGTGCTACAATTTGTTCGAGCTGACCTGTAACCTCTAGGTAAGTAGCATTATGTCTGTTTTTCTTTTTAGTTTATGCTGTAACTTCTTTTTTTCCTTTTCCGGAAAAGCAATGATGCTATCAAATGTTGCAAAGGTGCGACGTAAAGCCAAACCCACTACAAAAAGGAAGCTAAATATCTAGAGACTGTGGCGGTCTAAAAAAAAAGAGATACACTTATCGTCAATCAAAGTTAATTATTACAATTTCACTTGATGAGAAAATTTTCAAGATCAGCAGAAAACTGGTGATTAAAGGCACTACTAATAAAGGCGGAAAAATATTCATAAATTTTTTATTACACAAATTATTTAATACTAAAAAATAATTAAAAGAGTAGTCACATAGCTAATATGAAAACATAATAAATATGGGTGTAGGTGATGAAGATGCAGACTTAGTGTGACAAGTGCAGAGTGGTGATATGGTATAATGCGGCTGTTTTAATGAGCTGAAATAATTGAGAAGTTAATCTTAAAAGCTCATTAAATTTATATTATTTGGATGGGGTAAATTATTCTACATTGTTGGTAAAAAAAAATGAATTTCACATTATTTTCACGATCCATAATTTCCCAAATGTTCAAAAATCACCCCCCAAAACATCCAGAGTTTCTAAAAATATCCGGATTCCCGCACAAAAACCCGGATTTAAATCCGGAATCCCGGATTTTTTGGAGGGAATTCGGATTTTTTTAACTTGAAGAAGCTTGACCGAAAATGTAGTATTATAGAGCTTCCTCTACCTCTCGATTTAATTCCATCAAAACAGGCACAATGATAGAGGCAGAAGAAGGAAAAGTCGGGTCCCCACATTTTGAAAAAGTGTGATTGAAAAATGGAGGCAATCCAATGGTTCGAAATCACTAAATCTAAAAATCGAAAAGAAAAAGAGTGGCGGCAATGCATTTTCATAATTGGGTGGTCTATAGTGCATATATTTTATCACCATCATGATCTACTTCGCATAATAATACTTGATAATATTAATAAAGTACCTGAATTCTAGAACAATCGATGTGTTTCCCCATTTCATTAAATGGCACGACATTTGTATAGACATGCCTGTAGAGCTGCAAAACTCGATGGCTTGTGTGGCAACCTCCATCCATGCATTTCTGACACAAAGGCGAGTCACAGTCGATGCAGTACTTTTTCATCTCATTAATTTGAGTGTTATGACTGGAACAAGGAACAAAGAAAGTTCCGCTCAGTAGAGAATTTAACCACCCCAGCGGTCCTCTATCGACGAATCCACGTTCATCCTACAAAAAGATGTCTCTGTTAATGATTTACAAGGAGATACAAAGTAGTAGAGATGTTACAATAAAGAAAATTATATTGTCTTTGTTTGCCTTACTAACTCCGTGTTTCTCTATAGGAAAACCGAGGTAAACCGAATTGACATGGTTTAGATGAGTTCTGGACTACTTTGGTACATGTTTGGTTTTATGTTTTGAAAAATGCCCATACCGAGAATTATGTTATCCTGACTGGAAAACTTCTAAAAACATGTATCTGCACTGTTGATTGCTCTTGCTATGTTGATAGAATATAGATACTGATCATTACCAGTGAACACATAATACAGTTCAATGGTAGATGTATAATAAACTTCATGCAAGCATCCTTTTTTTAGGCTTGGAATTTTAATTCTCTATTCATAAAAAGGAAGTTCAATTCTAAGCCAAAATTGTTCAAAGTCTTCTAATTATGAGAAATCTAATCATTGGTAAGAAAAAGAAAAAAAAAATCATTAGCTGGGCCATATGATTGGAGCCCTTCTACTTCTCCAGATCAATGAGGTTTTTCTTAGAAAAGAAGACTATAAAAAATTCCCGGAAGAACACAGGTACTAGATTTGGTTACTTTGTAATTAATTAAATACCATTCCTTTTTTCCCAATATAATTAGGAAACACACAAATTGATTTTTGGTTTTTTTTTTCCCCAATATTCACAACACATCCTCTCCTCAATCTTTACTCTTTAAAAGAGTGAAGAACTTAATTGTGTTCCCTAAGATGATTTAGTACAAAGTACCTCTTTAAAAGTGTAATACTACAAAAATGCCTCAATTTAACTTGAGCTATTCACTCATGGTCCTTTGAAGCATTTGTAACCCTACAATACTTTACCAAACAATGCGTTCTTATCTCTTCCACCGAACCCTAAGCGACCTATATCTTCGTCCAGCAATGAAGGTTAAGCATCGCTCCCATTGAAAGCCATTGATATTTGAACTCTCGCACGATGGCCTCTAGTTCAGGCAATTCATGGTCCTCAGTTCCAACGCCGGCTAATTCGAGCACATGGCCATGTTCCCAGATGACACCACCTGTATGCAAGTTAATGGCTCGTGTCCGATCAGATCCGTCGGTCACCGAAAAGTTCTCAGCTCCTGCCGTTCGGGTTTTATTTGGTTTACATAATTGCTTTATCTCCCTAATTGTATTACGCATTCGCTGATGGGAGGTACATCAAAATAGATAATATTAGTAACTTATTAAAAGTTTCACTTCTTATTTGTAGGTTGAGAAATGGATGGAGAAATTGGAAGAATCCGAATTAAAAGTCAAAACCATCATTATTTTAGTTTTTGCTTTTGTGAGACTATCACTTTATTGAACCAGCCTTGTAGGCTTTTTCTTTTTTATTTTTCTTTTTTTTTTTTTTAAGGAAACAGCCTCGTAGGCTTTCAATGAACTTCTTATATATTTTTTTACTAATGAACTATATGCATATTTTAGGGTGGCTATTTTTAGTATGAATACAATTACAAGTTGGACAAGGTCATTTATATAACAAATTAGGACGGTTCAAGTTTCAAGTTGCACTATGAGATCAATTTAATCTCAATTATAGGATCACACAATTTCGAGGAATTATTTTTAAAAAAGTGTGGACGTGAAATTTTTTATGACTTGGAATATTGGGATCAAAGTTTTTCTCCTACCAATTTTAAATACATTAAATTTGAGGCCGCATTAAATTTTTAGGGACCACAATTAGTAGTGAGAACTATGGGATGTGAGTAATGTGACCTTCATTTTGAAGAGTTCTCAAAAATTTTAGACCCCACAAATGTTGGATTTTTTTTTACTCCTACATCCCTATTTTTTGTCAAAACCTCCACCGCTAATTTAGCTACTTTGTAATAAAATATATAAGGTTATAATGAAAAATATAAAATTATAACTGGGACTGAGTAAAAAAAAATATTACAAATATTGATCACGCCAAATAGTGTTTTCGAATAAAAAATAGCAGACAAATGTAATCACCATAAAAACTTAAAAGCAATTATCGCAGTTTTTTCTTTTCATTTATTTTTATTCATCAGGTAGTTCCCTGAGGGCACACGTTATCATCTAGTATACAACAAATTACATCCTTACACATCGTGGATTCCAATAACGTGCATCTTTGCAATATTATTCTACCTTTTTACTTGGTACCAGTACTTGTCATTCCAGGGATATTATAAATTTTAGTGTTTATCGTTGAGCAACAATGCCTCTTTTTACGACCTTATATCTTACTTGTTGTTTCTAATGATTCAGGTGTTAATATTTGCGGGCGGAACTTTACTTAGGAGCTCTGCAATTTCTCATTCATGCTCTTCGCGTGAGATTTATTTACTAATTCAATTAATCATTTTTGGATTTGAAGATAATATGGTGACAGTGTCGCTTTTTTGAAATACTTTTTTTCTCCAATCAATTTATTTTCTCTCTGTTATCTACTGTGTGATTCATACTGCCATTCCCGACATATTAACATTATGCTTTTGCTAACTTTTTCTCTATGCTGGCAGATGGCTTGGAAATGTTACTTTGGAGACATATTTTTTGTTCCAAATTTGGCTGAGGTGCGTTAATTTAACTTACCTATTGATATTATGTTATGATGACTAGCTAGTTGAAGCAAACAACATGATGCCCAAGGAGAAAAAGCAGCTATATAACCATTTTTGGATGTGTGCAGCTCAAGTGTGCCAAATGGCCAGGCTAAGTTGCTTCATTCTTTGATTCCGGATTATCTATATATGTCTTGGTGAGGACACCCTTCTCCTTCCTTTTCTTTTCCCAGATTTTATTAAATTCCTTATTGTAATGTTGGATGGGCACCGCAGATTTCTCACCGACTCTTTGAAATAACAATTCACTCAAGAATGCTTTGTTACACAAGAAGCAATTGCTTCAGATTTCCTAACAGGAGCTGCAATTCAATCGCCTTGTATTCAACTTTATCCATTGTTGTTCATATCCCGCATCACGAGTAAGTTCTTTAGTGCCAATTGTTAGTAGTATAAAAGATAGACTCTAGATTATATGGAACTGTGACTCTTATCTATGGTTTTGTAAGGACAAGGGAAATGATTATTAAACAGAAAATGAAGAGAGAAAGGCCAACCACAACTTTGTGACCAACATGATTTTTACAATATGTCAGTCTTTGATGATACTCATCTAATTCGGATTGTTCTACAAGTGTTGGATTCAATTATGGGTTCATATTTTGTGTGTGCTTGGATTGGCTTGGTTTTTCTTATTTTTATAACAACTTAGTCTGAATTTTAGGGTTACAAAAACCAAGAAAAATAATGTTAAGAATTGATAAGTTTTTTACTTTGATGTGCCTGATATGATACCCGTGCACCAATTTGATTATTTTTGCAGCAAAGAGACGTGTGTCGCAAGCATAGTGGCCACATCATATTTTTCTTATAAAAGCAACCGGTCCACTTAATTTTTGCAACCAGGGCACCAGATGGAGGTAGTACCATACTTTTAGATTTCTTTCCGTTTCGGCCCGTTTTGGCTGATTCGTATCGTTTCGATCTTAAAACGAAGTATAACCGGTATCAGTACATATCGGGCTGAACTTCGGTGCGTACCGGTGTGATTTGGTTTATTTTAAATATTTTTAGGGTGTTTCGGGCGATTTCGCAAATTTCAGGTGAATTTCGGTTTGCTTTAGTTTGTAATTGAAACAAGTTTTGGGACTTTCATATAAAAGTTAAAAAGAATCATACTTATATGTTGATATAGTTTATTGTCTAGTAGTAGTGTGAGTCTATTAGTAGTTTTATTGTGCATTAGAAACAATCTATAAACATATACATGTTTATGGGTTATTTTACAAAAACGAAATAATAAAAGTTGTGGGCATTATAAAAATATAAAATCTTTTAGGCAACTGTATAATTTATAATAAATAGTCAAAAAAGAATCACCAAAAAGTACCCCTACCAAAATATTTCACTCCAATAATAAAATCGAAACGACGTTCGATACGGCATTTCAAACTATTAGGGATGGCAATTTGGTCTGGTCTGATCCGAGATCCGAGTTATCCGATCCAAATGGATCAAGTCTGAATCTGATCCAATTTAAAATGGACCGGATATGGATTATGAAACCAAGATCCGAACGGATATGGATTCGGATTTGGGTCATAGTGCATATTCCATGGATATCCAATCCGATCCGATCCGATCCGAGTACTTTCTCTTTTACAAAAATGCCCCTAAAAGTTATATCCATTAATGAATATACATAGTACCATATCAAATTCTAAATTCAGTTCCCTCTATAGTGCTACTAAGTCTAACCTCACATAAATCACCGGCCTTATGAGTTGTTCATTAAGACAATTTTCTTGTGTGTTAAAATTTTGTGCAACATCCTATTTTCTATTTGTGGATTTGGATTTGTGAAGGCATGTTGATATTTTAAGTTTGTTTTATTTTTGAGTACTTTTGGGAATCCAACCCGGATCCGATCCGATTTGTGTGTCATGGATCTTTCGATCAGATATGGATCTTGTACTTTAGATCTGATCCGAATTTAATCTGAATTCGCTGAAGATCCGATTGGATCTGGATCGGATCTGGATCTACCCTTCTTATTTCGATATGGATATGGATATAGATGGATCCGCATCCGATCCATTGCCATCCCTACAAACTGTGGGTAGTAGAACTTTATTTAAATATCATCCGGTCCTCCGATTGCTTGAGTTGAGCATTGGATGTTGCAAAAAAAAAAAGCTCATCCCAACAACTCCGATTATATTTTAATAATGACCAAAAAGCACCGCATCCAAAATCAAATTTAGGGTTTAGGGTTTCAAACTTTAGGGTTATATCATCAAATATTGGGATTTTTAATAATATAATAGCAAATTATTGATGGTACGAAAGTATGTAATTTATTATGTTTTAGATCTTTTGTATCGCAACACTATAAGTACATACAAATTACTGGTGAATTAGTATGGGTGCCACCTTGGTCACCATCTGGTGATTAGGTATAAATATGCTAGGTACATGTGACTCGATATGTGAAATAGTATATCTATCCCTAAATGTATTGTTTAAACGACCAAAAAAAAAAAAAAAAAATCATTGCGATGAACCATGTATTGAGGAATTGTCCATACATAGTCAAAATTCTTGATACAAGCATTTTTCACATAAAAGTGAATATTTTGTTATAATCGAAGGAGAAGTGAGATCATAACTTCCAGTATTCATACTGCATTCAATATGAAATATACAATTCGATATGTTGTTTTACTATCAGTTACACATTCATAGCTTTGATGTGATTCTTTCTTACGAAGTTTGGTTTTAGTATCTATAACTGCTTCGGTTTGGGGTGGAGAGCCTTCCAAATTAACATCTATAGCAATGACCTTAAGCTTATAGGTCGAGCGACAATCGACATACAGATTACAAAAACATGTATTGATGTTGACTGGAATGTAAACTACGCTCACCCACAAGGTGATGATTAGCAGTTGTTTCTACTATGTATGAAGGCCCCAGAGGAATTGGAGGTTGATGATACGTGAACATATCAATATAATTTAGTTATTTATTTAGTTATTAGTAAATTAATAATTTAATTATTTAATTGTGTTATTTCTTATTTAGTGATCCGAGCTTTGCCCGTAAGAATCTAGGGTTTGTCAATTTATCTATTTAACGCATTGTAGTCTTTTCAATATTATGCAATCAATAAAGAAATCATTCTCTCGTCTCTATCTCTCTTCTATCTCTGTCTCCCTTTATGCAATCTCTAACTCTCGTCTTGTCTCAATTTTCCTCTAAATCTATCTTCTTCTTCATTCTCTCGTCTCTATCTCTCTACTATCTCTGTCTTCGTCCCCCCAACCGAACCACCACCTCCAAATCGCAATTCCGGCGACCCAAAAGTAGGAAGAAACAAAACCATTCACTGAACGTGACCCCACCGCCGGAGAAGACGACCGGGAAGACCCAGGTCGTGCCAACGCTCGATCAGCCACTGCCTCCCGCGACCTCCCTTCCCTCCGGCCTCAATCCGACATCACAGAAGGTTTGGCCGACCGACGAACAGCCCCAGGTTTGATTCCGTCGTCGCAAACGAAAGGGCTGTCGCTCCAGACACCGGTCGGAATGCCAGCACCTTCCGACGCCATAGGCCCGACCACCGTCGGCCTCACCCACCCCCAAAACGGACACACCCGTCCCCACACCAATCCCCCGATCGTTTCAGGCATCTTAGGAGCTCGATTTAGCCGACGGGACGAAATCGGCTCAAATTCGGCTCGATCTAGTCGACCAACTGACATCGGCTTCGAAAACGGCTCGATCAAGCCACCAACTCGACCTCGTCTCGGTTTGAACTCGGCTTCCGGTCGGCTCCGCATGAGCCGTCGGCTCCACCTTGGCTCCAAGTGAGTCAGAAGTCTATTTTTGGCTCAATTTTGAGCCGCGATGGGATTTTTTGGAGCCATGGGGTCTATTCTAGGGTTTTTCAACCCTACGAATCCTTTTCCGGCCTCAAATATTTAAGATTTGGTCTCCAAAGTAGTGTTCTTAAGCTTGTACGACTTTAATTTGATCCGGGCAAGAAGATGGAAGATCAATAGAATTTAGTGAACGTATCAATATAATTTAGTTATTTATTTAGTTATTAGTCAATTAATAATATAATTATTTAATTGTGTTATTTCTTATTTAGTGATCCGGGCTTTCGCCCGTAGGAATCTAGGGTTTGTCAATTTATCTATTTAAAGAATTGTAGTCTTTTCAATATTATTCAATCAATAAATAAATCATTCTCTCGTCTCTATCTCTCTACTATCTATGTCTCCCTTTATTCAATCTCTTACTCTCGTCTTCTTTCATTTCTCCTCTAAATCTATCTTCTTCTTCATTATCGATACAATTAACGTATCAGTTGATATCATTTGTATTTATTTATCCTCCCGATTTGAAGATATCTATGCAAAAAGAAAAAAAAAATTGAGAGGAATTGAGGGATGATTATGTGAATTTATTTGGCACCACTCATTCGCCTTTATTTGCATTTTTTATGAAAGAATTGCCATTTGTACTTCATTAACTTTATAAGGGTATACAGTGGCTTCAATTGCTGGTGTCGTTTTCTTCTGTTACCTTCACTTATTTACTTGGATTTTCTCACTCTTGAATTCTTTCTATTCTTTAGTTGTTTGCGTCAAAAGATGGTTTTGATTTTTCGCTGTGCTCTATTGAGGCGAACTTCACTAATAACATATTAGTGTCACTAGCTCCATTTAATTTATGTGACTTCATATTGTTGTGAAAGTGCATATTTAGAGTGCCTTATTTTGCATCCAGTGATCTTCTAAATAACTTAGGAAATCTAATGTTATTTTGAGCAACTTACAAAATTATTTGTTTTTTCATGGAATTATATTGAAGGAGTTGTCTTTATTATTTTTAGGCAGGTCAAGTTCCCTCCATACTTCAAGCTCTCTACTTCCATCGGAAATGTTTTGTTTTTAAAATTCCTTTGTTAAGATTCACGCTTTTCCGTTTTCTATACGTGTGTTTATGTAAACATCTTGTTAGAATATAAGCATGTTACATGGAATAAGTAAGTGTTTTAGTTGAGAATTGTCGGATGCATCAGATTATTTGGCAAATGAGTTTTATCATGTGTGGCAAATATGACGTTGGGCTTCAAAGTTCGACCAGATACGTGTTGTCACTCTATCTTTCTCGCAATTTCTAACTATTAAACCTTGTTCCGTTTGAAACATTTAAAAGTATTTAATTGGAGATGACCATACAAGAAAACATATAGATTACATAGTTTCTAAAATAATATTATATGATTGTATGGTCTAGAAAACATATGATAATTTGCATAATATTGTACAGATATAAGCCACCTTATACCCCCATTCGTTGCGGTACGAGAAAATGTATGTTATGCAATAGTACTAAAATCTCTCAGCTTCTTATTTCCTAAATCATTTTACCGATGCCAGATTAATATACAAGGTTGAATAAAGCAAAGTCTAACGTCTTGCAACCACTTTAGTTGAACAAGTTAGATTAAGGGAGCTTCAATCCAAGTGGCTAGCAACTGCTTTGTCTGAGAAATTGACTCTTCCCAAGTTTAGAAAACACAAGTCAATAATCAAAACTTTTAAAAGGAAGCATAGAGTTTTAACAAATAGATGAATATGAGTGTAAATAAAAGGTTCATGCATGAAAAACTCAGAAGCAATGAGGAAATTATTATTGTCAACGAATAATAAAGCGTACGTACTCCTTCGATGTAAATTGATAAAAAAGAAAACAGTTTTGCACGTTGTTCAGGAGAACATTGTCCGCTAAATAAGGATTTTGTACATTATTTAGGAAATGGATTAAAAATCTTCTACCAAACACAATTTTTTGGTTAAACAAGCCCACACGTACTCCTTACTAGTCCACTAAAGAGGACGAAAAAGAAGAAAGGTAGATCGGATGCTATGCTAATGATCCCTGCATATTGGCTCTAAACTAGTGTAGTATATTTATTCACTATTCTATTTGCTATTTTGTAGATTGTGGAAAGGTATGCACTTTCTGTTATTGTAATTCCATTTGATTATTGTTGCTGCTGCTTTTGTACCCTCGAGTATGCAAACCATTCTTGCACATCAAAATCATGGTGAGTAGTATATCTTCTTGGAATTCGGCCAGACTGATGCTATCACCAATATGGGTAAAAATGAAACTTTTAAAATTTGTTGTTGAATCCACCCTACCTCGTCATTATTGAATTCAAGACCGATACGAATCTTAAAACTCCTAAAGTGCTCTGATTTACTTCTAACATATATATCTTCAATAATTCATAATAATCGAAATTATTGTAGTTCATATGTTTAAGGTGGAAACACAAAAGCTTAAGAGAAGCTACATGTATGAGGAATAAATAGAAAAAATTACATACCCGAATGGAGGAGGAGCTCATTATGCTGTAGTTAACTTAAAGTAGCTTTTCTTCACCTCTTGATTTAATGGGCGTGATGGAGAAACGAGGAGCTTTGTTAGGACTCAACAGAGTTTTGTAACAGTATGTTCTTGGTTAAAAATGAAGGTCATAATGAATTTATTTGGAAAATAGAGAAGTGCTATTGTTTGGAAAGTCTTCTCATTCCAACTCGTGCGTCTTCAGAACATGTATTATGTTTTAATGATTAATTATACTTAAGTTATTACCAAAACAGAGAGTAACAATGGATATCCACTTGATATGAGTTTGAGAATTTGTTCTGCCATATTAGCTTGCCACTTGGCTCTTATTACTGATTAGTTACTTTCCATTTTTCTTATTTAGTGACATGAACAGGGAAATAATTCAAAATTTATAAATAATTTAACTATTAATGAGAAGAACAATCAGCGACCAACACAGGATAATATATATAGAAGTAGTATGGTGCACTTAATATGGGTTTAAGGCTTGAATAGTCATGTCAATAAATCAGTACCCGTTTACTTGTTAGGGACATATATAGCATAATGTAGTGACGAACTTGAGGATATTTTTCGGACATGTGTCAGTGTCACAACTCACAAGTCTTTAAGTTCTTGTGTTTCTCTGATTCAATTCTTTCCTTATTTTTTATTTTGAATAGAAACGGAATCCTAAATTGGTATCACAATGAAGAAGTTATGAGGATAAGTATTAATGACTAATCTGGGAACTTTTTGTGTAGTGTGATGCAAGACAGTGTTAGAGGAAAAAAAAATCACTGAAATTAAAACTTCCATTAAACATGAAGGAGATGAGTTACAAAGAATTGGAGAAAACTCCAACTGAGAGAGAAAGGGAATCTTTAGCTAGCTTATGAGCCAGAGGATTCCTGCACCTTAGAACAAAGAAAAAATTACAAGAGAGAAAAGAGGTTTTCAGAATAGAGCAATCATCAATCAGAGTAGAAGGCCAAATAGAGGAGGGAGAATTCAGAGCCTTGATCACTACTTCACAGTCAGAATGAATGGCAATAGAGCTCCATTTAGAACTTCTTGACCATAACAATGCTTCCCATATAGCCCAAGCTTCCAAGATAGCTGGATCAAGCACATCAAACAAAGGAATCTTGAAACTTGCTATGCAATCACCATGAGAATTCAGACAAATAGCTCCAATACCACCTTTGTGTTGAGGAAGACAAACTGCAACATCAGTGAAAATATTGAAATCAGCTGACAAAATTAGTGGAGATAAAACAGATTCCGACCTTGAATTCTCTCCACACTTTTCAAATTGATTATGATGCCAAAACTCCTGCGCACTAGCCAATGCTTTCTGAGAAACCTGAATGGGGGGAGCCATTTTAAATTATTAAATATCCAATCATTCTAGATGCCCCAACATAAATTAAGAAAGAGGGCAAGAAACCACTGGGAATCTGGAGATGAATCAGCCATATTGATGATGCAATCCCACCATTCAATTTGATTACCAAAATTGAATCTGCAGTTAGAAAGTCTCAGAGGAGAAATTCTCCACACCTCAGCTGCAATAGAACAATGAGTAAATAAATGCAACTCAGATTCTGAAGATTCCCCACAGAGATTACATATTTCATCCGAAGAAGCATTCCGCAATTTTAAAGCTGCATTTGTGGGGAGTATACCAGAAAGAAACTTCCAAAAGAAATGTTTAAGCTTTGGTTGGACTTTTGTGCTTCACAACTTTTTCCAGCAATTTGATCTACTACCTGAAGTGTTGTAACACAACTCCTGTTTCAGAGCTCTCTTACCAGTTAGTTATTACCTTGGGGTATTCGAGCAAGAACGACGAAAGCAAAACAAGAACGAGACAGATATTTAACGTGGTTCACTAACGAATTCGTAACGAACCGGCTAGCTAATCCACGACCAGAACCATATATTTTATTGAGAAGAAAACCCGATTACAATACACGCCGTCGTGGCCACAACGGCCACGGCGGCAACCCGAAGCACCCACCCGTCACACACTCTAAAAAATTACTCGAGCTAACCCCTATGTGTCTCCGTGTGTGTGTGCATTTACCAAAAGCAAAGCACCTCTATTTATAGCCATAGCCTATGGCGGTGATGCAAAACAAACTGTCCACTTTGGAATTACTTGGCCACCAAGTTCAAGCATGACATAGACACAAATATGTACCACCGCCTCACATTATTCCAAATGTGCTTTTGACTTTGATTACCGACTTACCAATTTGATTGCAATTCAACTTTCAACAAATCTCCACCCGGACTTGAATCATCTCCGCAACCCGAAATCAGAACCTGATGTTCCTCTTCTCAATCCAGAAACGGATGCGTCTCCCAGAACAAGAAACGAGCACGCCTCCCCAAATAGATGTTCCGCAACTGTATGCAAAACCCGAATCGCCAAATCGTTGCTCCAACTACCATGCGTTCATGCAACGAATGCGCCCGATGCAGATGCACTTCCGGAAACAGAAACAAGTGCTCCACCCAGAACCATAATCGAATACATTCACAGAGAAATCAGGACTGAATGTATTCCAGATGCGCCCAATTGCGCCAGACAGATGCACCATGACAGAATGCCCATATGTCATCCAGAGCAGATGCACCGATGACGAGTGCCCAAATTGTCATGCGCGATGCGCCCCGTATGCCTCAGATGCGCCAGATGCTCGCCAGAAACAGATCGCACCAGATGCGAGCTCAGTGCGTGTCATGGTACACGCTGCAAAACCTGATGCACGCCAGAACAAACTCGTGCATAATGTGCGCCAGAACCAGAATCAGATGCGCGTGCCAGAAATCTCACGCGCCAGATGCTCCATGTCGTTGCTCCAACTCCAACGAGTTTGTGCAACGCATGAGCCAGAACCAGATTCAATTCACACGCCAGATGCTCCACGCCGGGAGCCGAATTGCGCCTGAACGCCAATCGCCAGAAGGCCAGATGCGCGAGAACCGCCAGATTCGCGCCAGTACCGAATGCGTGCTGGATTTGCCAGATCCCTTGCACGCCTAATCAGTTGCGCGCCAGATTGCTCCGACAGGAGCCCGGATAGCTCCCTGCACACGGCTTCAGATGGTGGTTGTACCTTCTTCTCTCTCACGAAATGATCGATCTTGATCGCCAAACTAGACATCGTTCTTGGAGGAATCTCGAAACCCAACCTTCCGATAGCCTGCTCCACCCAAATCGCCCCTAGCTTTAAGTTCTACCAAAACGTGAAACCCTAGCTCTTGGCTCCACCTGGATCTTGGAACCCCGGCTCTGATACCAGTTTGTTGAAACTGGTGATCCCCTGACCTGGCTCTGATACCAGTTTGTTGAAACTGGTGATCCCCTGACCTGGATCTGATACGAGTTTGTTGTAACACAACTCCTGTTTCAGAGCTCTGTTACCAGTTAGTTATTACCTTGGGGTATTTGAGCAAGAACGACGAAAGCAAAACAAGAACGAGACAGATATTTAACGTGGTTCACTACCGAATTCGTAACGAACCCGCTAGCTAATCCACGACCAGAACCAGATATTTTATTGAGAAGAAAACCCAATTACAATACACGCCGCCGTGGCCACGACGGCCACGGCGGCAACCCGAAGCACCCACCCGTCACACACTCTAACAAATTACTCAAGCTAACCCCTATGTGTCTCCGTGTGTGTGTGCATATACCAAAAGCAAAGCACCTCTATTTATAGCCATAGCCTGTGGCGGTGATGCAAAACAAACTGTCCACTTTGGAATTACTTGGCCACCAAGTCTAAGCATGACTTAGACACAAATATGTACCACCGCCTCACATTATTCCAAATGTGCTTTTGACTTTGATTACCGACTTACCAATTTGATTGCAAGTCAACTTTCAACATGAAGCTATTTGGTTTGAAGACAAGGCTTCAACCAACTTGTAAGCTGAATTCACGTTAAAAACTCGATTATTTGCATAATCCCATATGAGCTTATCAGATCTATTTCTGCAGCTAATAGGCATGGCTAGAATAAGATTGGCTTAATCTTCTGAGAAAAGACCTAGAATTATATCTCTATTCCAACCACTCTTATATGGCTCAATTAAATCAACAACTTTTGATATGCTACAGTTGGGTGGTTTTGAGAAGCCCACAAAGAAATTAACTTTTCTAGAACGCCATGGATCAATCCACACAACCACTGTTGAGCCACCCCCAATTCTCCATCTACAACCTCTTCTAAGCACTTCCCTGCCTGCACAAAGACTCCTCCAAATCCAAGAGTTTTGAGGGATGTGCACATTCCAAAAGGAAGAACTAGGAAAATGCTTACCTTTAACCTTGCAGAGTAGGGAATTACTATTTGCATTCAACCTCCAAGCTTGCTTTGAGATGAGTGCCAGGTTAAAAGAGTGAAGGTTTTTTAAAATCCTATCCCCCAGCATCCTTGCTTTTTCACAAAAGAATCCCAACTCTTCTAGTGAATTCGTTTTTGATCCATACTCTTGCAACCCCACCAAAATTTAGCAATAATCTGAGTTAACTCATTACAAGTCCTTTTAGGAATCAAGAAGCAAGACATAGCGTATCTGGGCAAGGCTGATAGCACAGAACTGATCAACACCTCTTTCCCAACAGGACTTAAAAGAGCTCCCTTCCAAGAAGAGAGTTTCTCCATAATTTTATTCTTCAAGAAGCTAAGAACATTGGTCTTGGATCTCCCAAAAAAAGGCAGGGAGACCGATGTACTTACCCTCCTTAAACTCTTGTTAATGCCCAAGTAGAAATTTAAATAATTCTTTAATAAACCACTTGTACTTGGGCTGAAAAATAATTGCGATTTCTCCCTATTCACAGCCTGCACAGAAGCTTTTTCATACATTTTGAGAGATGCATTTATAGCACTGCAATTAGTTAGTGTGGCCTTGCAAAATAAGATAGAGTCGTCTGCAACAAACAAATGACTAATGGGGGGGACTGTGTCTAACCACTTTAACACCAGCAATCCAGTCACACCATTCAAAATGATAGAGCAAAGAGGATAGTTCTTCAGCACAGATTACAAAGAGGAGACGGGGAGAGAGGATCCCCCTGTCTGATACCTCTAGAAGGGGTGATGAATTCACTTAATTCCCCATTGATTACCACTGTGAAGCTAACTGTAGATACACAAGCCATGATCCATCTAACCAATTGTTTGCAGAAACCCAATCTTAACATTATACCTTCAAGATAGCTCCAGCTCACTCTATCGAAAGCTTTTAACATGTCAAGGTTTATGGCCATTTCACCATCCCCCACTCTTTTTCCTTTTATGTGGTGAAACAGCTCATGCGCAATCATGAAATTATCTACAATAATTCTCCCCTTCACAAATGCAGATTGGTTGCAAGAGATGATCTTGTGCAGCACAGAACTAAGCCTATTAGCCATACATTTATCAAGAATTTTCTATAAGACTGGGCATAGGCTTATAGGCCTATAGTCCTTGACATGTGTGGGATTTTTTATCTTTGGAATCAGAATAATATGTGTCAGGCCAATGCTCTTTAACATTTTACCTGACTTAAATAAATTTCTTTTAGCTTTGTAGACTTCCATCCCCACAATGTGCCAATATGATTGAAAGAATTTGGGTGTAAACCCATCATACCCAGGTGCCTTATCTGGGTTAAGCTCAAAGGAAGCAGATTTTATTTCTTCATCCGTAAACATTTGGGTCAAAGTCTTGTTCACATTAGAACTGACTTTTCTTCTAATGTGGTTAACCAGGCTCCAAAACTCTATTTTCATATTTAGTATGGAGCCTTTTGTAAAAAGAAACAAATAGCTTCTTGATATCCTCTGGCTCACTTAACCTTATACCATCATTTGTAATACCATATATGTGAGTATGCTGTCTTTTTTGTTTAACCATTGCTTGATAAAACTTTTAATTTTTATCTCCTGCTTTCAGCCAACTTACTCTTGATTTCTCTTTCCATAACAGCTCTTCTTCTAACAATGGAGATTCAATTAGTGATTCTAGCTTGCCGAGCTCGCTAAGATCAGCATTGGGTCAATCATTTCTACTTTTTTGAACTGCAGCTTCAGTGTCTCTAATAGAGGATAACAAACACTTGTCATTACTTTTGCTCTATTTCTTGAGCTCATGTCTACAATGCGTTAGCTTTGACTTTGCTATGAACATAGGATAGCCCTCCACTTGCATCTTACAACAATCTACAATTAATTGTTCCACTTCAGAATGATTGGACCATATGCCATCAAATCTGAAAATAGATACCTTTTTGAAGCTAGCAGATGGATTTTTGTCAAGTTTTAAAATGTAGTGATCATACCCCAACACATGAAGTTGCTCAATCTTTGATCGGCTCCATATATTTAACCACCCACAAGAAGCAACACATCTATCAATCCTTTCTTCGATGCAACTAGCACATTCTCTTTGTTCCGGACGCAAAATAGAAGCGTTCAAATACGTCAAACAAAAATATTCATAAAATAAAAATAGTTCTCGAACATGAGAATACTAAAATTTTATTGATAAAGATGAAAAGGTTTATTTGGCCAGTGGCCTACAATGGTTTATATAGCCTAAAAACTATAAACATAAAAATTTTAGAATATTCTAAGATCAACCCAATTCACGGAATGTCAATTGAGTTTCTTACTAGGAGAAATAATTAAATCAAATCTTTCCTAAAATAGTAAAAACGCTGATTTGAACGTCAAAATGACCGAATTTGACAAAGCTGGCATGGTGCCCGTGAACAAAGTTACGGGTTCTTCTCATAGCGTCATTTCCACTCAAAATAAGGTATGGTTTGATGATAAGTCTGATACCTTCGATCCTGCCTCTGATTTTTCTGACTAACCGTAACTGTCTTCCTGTTTTCGACGATATTTTCCATAAATCTCGTCCTACATCAGTCACCGTTTCTTCAAAAGAACTCGTCCTCGAGTTGAATCTAAAAAAACTGAAACCACCCATACCAAAAAATGAGATATTATGAGATTTTTTCACATCTGATCTTCATCTTTTCCATGATGTTGAAAGTCTTCAAAATCTACATTCTTTCTTCAGACTTCATCTTGTTTACAATTCTAACTAATAAGGGTGACGAATAATAGAAATTCTCAAAACCAATAAAATCAATAACTTCAACAGTGATAGCTGCGGTCAATTTCAGAATTGAAGAATCTTCCTTCGTAGTATCTTGAAAAATTGCTTGCATATCTTCAATTACCAAATCCTTATTGTCAAGATCCCTTTGATCAAAATTTCCTTCCACTTTGTCTCCGGAAAAATCATAGACAACCTGATTTTCCTCAATTTCCTCCGATTTAAAGCTCTCGTCATCCTTCTTCGATATTGATGAATCAATCTGAGGAGAAAAATAATATGTGATGCTAGATTGTACCTCAATATCCTTTGCTCCTATGTTGTTCTCTAGAACAATTGATCTTCTTTGAATGTGTCTCCAGGGAACTGTCAAACGGTGTTCAAGAGGACGTTCATGGGCGAACCCATTAATGTTATTCCTGCCGATGGCTCCCCTAATAGGTAGGAGGTTGATCCTATGCATCTCCTTGCGAATAGCTTTACGTATATCTTCAACCACGCCGCGCAACTCTTGCAATCCTGCCTCTATGGAATCGAACCTGCGACCAACGTCAATAGGGGTCTCACTACTAACTTTGCCTCGGGGCATTTGAACAAGGCAAACCAGGCTCTGATACAACTTGACGCAGAATAAAAGCGTTCAAATATGTCAAACGGCAATATTCGTAAAGTAAAAATAGTTCTTGAACATGAGAATACTGAAATTTTATTGATAAAAATGAAAATGTTCATTTGGCCAGTGGCCTACAATGGTTTATATAGCCTAAAAACTAAATACATAAAATTTACCCAAAATGACAAAAACGAGCTAGCAATATATTCTAATAGTTCAGAATATTCTAAGATCAACCCAATTGACGGAATGTCAATTGAGGTTCCTACTAGGAGAAATAATTAAATCAAATCTTTCATAAAATAGTAAAATCGCTGATTTGAGGTCAAAATGACCGAATTTGACAAAACTGGCATGGTGCACGTGACTAAAGTCACGGGTTCTTCTCATAGCATCATTGCCACTCAAAATAAGGTATGGTTTGATGATAAGTCTGATACCTTCGATTATGCCTCTGATTTTTCTGACTGGCTGTAACTGTCTTCCTGCTTTCGACGATATATTCCATAAATCTCGTCCTACATCTGTTCCACCACGTAAATGGGTAACCTGAGAAACCCATGTCAACTAGTCCATTGTGAGAGAAAAAATCAGATAATGGTTTAAACGAAAAAACAGATCTTTGAGTTCTACCTTTTTTCTCAGCTGGACAGGTTAAATCATTGAAATTACCCCAAAGAATCATTTTTTCAGAGCAGGAGGGTAAGTAACTACTCAGAGTGTTAAGTTCAGACAACCTGGTTTTGTCATTAGGGAACAGATAGGCAAACATGATTTGCCAAGGAAGGCCATCTACCGGAGGACATGAATAAAAAAGCTACTAAATTTCAACAATTGAAATTGAGTGTCTGAGCTCCAAAGAAAACCAAGACCTCCTGATTTTCCAATAGGGTCAACCCAAAACCTATTGAAGAATCTTCTACTGCAGTATTCTTTTTTTTTTTAATAAATAAAGCATTTCTTTTCGTTTCACTAAGAAAACATACCTCCGGGAAGTGAAGGTTGGAAACCTTCCTTAATTGATGAATTGGCAGGGTTCTCCCAGCTCCCTGACAATTCCATTCTTATAGCCTCATTGGGCTGATTGGGACCAGTTGGGGCTAGTTTCCTCCACCCAATCATCGGAAGTTGTCAAAGAGGAGTCGTTGTTTTTCATCTTTTTACCTCCAATCTGCAGAGCGTCAGAAACTTCATCCAAATTCATCCAATCTTCTTCTCTCCTTTTTAAGTTTTTCTTATCTAACGAGGCTGCGTTGACTCGCGTATCTTCTTGGTGCCTTTCTTGGCGTTTCCATTTTCTCAATGCTCTATTCTTGATTTCTACTTCTTCCCAGCCAAAACTAGGGTATCGCTTAAACGAGTTCTCTTCAGTTTCGTTTTTTATCACTTTGAGCAGAGCAATGTTTGGAACCTGAAGAAATGACTGAATTTTCCTTCATGAGAAGTGAATCAGTCTTCTTTTGTGGGCTTGGCGTACTATAACTTAGTTCTAATGGTGGGCCTCCAGAGGGGCTCTTATGACTTAGCCCATTAGTTATTAATGAAATCCCAGGGATGGGCCCAGATTCAGATGAGTTTGGAGAGTGCAAGCCCAGCCCATCTTCTGATTCAGCATTTGAAACAAGCGAAATTCCCGCTTCATCAGCCTTATCATCTCAGAGATTCAAAAAATCTCGTAATTTGTTACATCCAGCTGCAATCTCTACCTAGAGAGCCGCCATGATCTTTTTGTCTCCTATTTCTCCACTTTCCAAAACACCACCGGGAATGAGGGCTTCATTATTACTGGAACTTTTCAAATTCTCAATCTCCGGCGACTTTTGGACTTCTCCGCCGGCCTGAGCGTTTTTTGCCCTTTTTTTCGACCTGAGCTTATGCCAATAATCTGCAAGTGGAGATGCAGTGGTGATCGAGCACTGCTTTATTGGAGTCCCCTTTGAATGTTCTCCCTCCTCTCTTGGCTGCTCCGTGAACCAAAGCTTAGAAGAAAGCTTAGCACAAAGATTTTTACTGTCAAAGGATGAAACCTTGTCCTTGTCTATAGGAACACATTTTTAGAAACCCGAACAGTTTGTGATCAAACAAACAGTACCCGAAAACAAGAAAAACGTAGAACGAACTTACTGATAGTGAGATTTCCGAAATGTGTACAAAGATGGAAGACATTTCCATTCATGTAGAACGAGGCTCCTTAAAGCAGATTCGTCCCCCACACGTGCTTGCTGTGGAACGATTGGACGAATGCTTCCCAGGATGAAAGCTTCCCTGTGCGGCGGTGGAAAGCACGGCGTACAGCGCCGCACACAACGAACTGAGACCACGTTAAAGTTTCTGTTTGGAAGGTTGTGTTCTGGATAAATTCGTTAGGTTTCAGATTCTCTAAAATGAGGAAGGAGCCTGACTATTTATTGAATCAATGGTGTTGGTTAGGAGCGGTTGCAACTGTTCAGAAAGTTGCAACCGTTCAGTTTTGCATCCGAAAATAACAGTAATTAAAACTGTTAATTAACAGATTAATATTGTTAGTTTCAGGCCCAAAAATTAATACTTTTGAAGCCCACTAACAAATCAGCCCAACACCACACGACACCACGCCAGGCCCATGCCCGAACCCGAACCCGAGCCGAGCCGAGCCGGCCGGAGGGACGGCGGCGGCGGCGCGCGCGCGCGTGTGGTGGTTCGACCTTTGTCTAGGTCCTCTCTCCTGCAATAAATTGCTCCACCCAAAGGGCGTGCCCTATAGTCAGAACTTGGAGTAGATAAAGTCCCAAATTTCCTCCTTGAACCAAGATGTGGTTTCTATTTCTTCACAACACAAGTTTGATCATAAATTCATTTTGAGAGCTCAATTTGATCATTCATTTCTTAATGTTTGTTGACGAGTGAGTTACCGAAACGACCTCCAAGTTGCCCTCTTTCTAAAGATGCAGTTGGCATTGTAAACCCGCAAGTGAGCCGGGTCTAAACCAAGCTCAAAGTCGGGTATAAAATGTCATCGTCTAAACCATTTCTTCCAACGATCCCCACATGAATGACAAATTCACGTTTCAAAGATGAGAATGTCTTTATGTGGTTGAAACTTTCTTGGCGGTAATTAATTGCGTAAAGAAAGGTAGTCATAGACTTTTAAACTTCCCCTTAGTGAGATACTACAGGGTATACTGGCTTGACAGTGAGCGAGACGCCTTGAACTGCTTGCCGCGTTGTATACCTAGTCGGTAAATCGCACACAATTAACAACCTAAACGTAGTCCGTTCTCACGGTTGTGTTCATTTCGGCCTTGAAACACTTTTCCAGGTTTCATGAGTAGACTTAGAGGAGTGTAGCCACGTCATCCTCCTAGAACCGGCCCGTTCCTACTCACATAGGTGAGACACACAACGAGTATCCTACCATACTCTTCTCAAAGAACCTTAAGATGTGTTCTCATTAAAATCCTTTAGCTTACCCTGTTCCATCACTCGGTGTTCACCCTAGGATTGAGTTTGGAAATTTTATTTCTGGGTAAGTGATTTGTTTATTTGCACTGGTAGTTGGGTTGTCCCTTTTGAATCTAGTTCTTGGGATCTCCAGTCACCTAGGTTGGGTTTGCCGCTACGTGAAACTCTTACGAGATTGGATTTAACCCCATTCCCCTTGACGAACTTGCAACTAGTTCTCTCGATAAACCTTTAGTCAACGGATCCGCTATATTTTCTTTTGACTTTACGTAATCGATCGATATTATTCCTGTTGAGAGAAGTTTCCTAATGGTATTATGAATTTGACGTATATGTCTAGACTTGCCATTATACATGCTACTTTGTGCTCTACCTATTGCTAATTGGCTGTCGCAATGAATGCATATAGGAGGCACTGGTTTTGGCCATGTTGGAATATCTTTGAGGAATTGACGAAGCCATTCTGCTTCTTCCCCTGCCTTGTCTAACGCTATGAATTCCGCTTCCATAGTAGACCTTGCAATGCACATCTGCTTTGAAGATTTCCAACATATTGCCGCACCACCGATAGTGAATACATATCCACTTGTGGACTTGGAGTCTCTTGAGTCAGAGATCCAATTGGCATCGCAATATCCTTCCAATACAGCTCGATAGTTCGAGTATTGTAGACCCATGTCCTTGGTATAACGAAGATACCTCCGCATTCGAACCAAAGCTGTCCAATGATCCTTTCCAGGATTACTTGTAAAGCGACTCAATTTCCCGACAGCTTGTGCGATGTCCGGCCTTTTACAATTCATGATGTACATGAGGCTTCCAATTATCTGCGCATATTCCAATTGCCTAACACATTCGCCACGATTCTTGGCGAGATGTAAACTCACGTATACTGGTGTGGTAATCAGTTTATTTTTTCCTTTATCGAACTTTTCGATCACATTTTCTATGTAGTGAGTTTGAGAAAGTGCATAACCATATGGAGTCTTTGTAATTTTAATCCCTAAGATCACATCCGCCACTCCCAGGTCTTTCATGTAAAACTTTGTAGACAATAATTTCTTGGTGTCAAGAATTATTGCCTTGCTGCTCCGCATAATTAGCATGTCGTCGACATACAAGCATATTATGACACATTCATTTCCTATTTTCTTATAGTATACGCACTTATCACAGTCATTAGTTCGAAATCCATGACTGATCATGACTTTGTCGAATTTCTCGTGCCATTGCTTGGGGGCCTGTTTTAGTCCATAAAGGGACTTCTTTAGCCGACAATATTTTTTGTCGCTTCCAGGAACTTTAAACCCTTCCGGTTGTTCCATATATGTTTCTTCCTCTAATTCTCCGTTCAAGAAAGCTCTCTTAACGTCCATTTGGTGTATTTCAGAATTAAATATTGCAGAAATTGCGATAAGCATTCGAATAGACGTTATTCTGGTCACCGGAGAATATGTGTCAAAGAAATCTAGTCCTTCTTTCTGCCTATACCCTTTCGCGACAAGTCTTGCTTTGTACTTGTCGATTGTACCATCGGGTTTAAGCTTCTTCTTAAAAATCCACTTACAACCTAGGGGCTTAGAGCCTTGTGAATATCTACTAATTCCCAAGTATTATTTTGTAAGATGGATTCAATCTCGCTATTTATAGCTTCTTTCCAATATGGAGCATCAACACTGGACATGGCCTCTTTATAACTAGTTCGATCATTTTCCGTTAAGTATGTTAGGAAATCAGGTCCATAAGTTTTTACCGTTTTGGCTCGTTTACTCCGCATTACCTCTTCCTCCTGGTCGTCGCCAATGGCGGTATTCATCGACCATTTTCCGGACGCTTCTACTTCCTTTATCTTGCAAGGAAATATATCTTCGAAGAAGGAGGCATTCGCCGATTCAATAATAGTGTTCTCGTGAATATCCGGTATTTCTGATTTGTGGACCAGAAACAGGTGAGCACTTCTATTAGCCGCATATCCAATGAAGATGCAATCTATCGATTTAGGTCCTAACTTGACCTTTTTCGGTAGTGGGGTTGCTAATTTAGCAAGACACCCCTATACCCTCAAATGTTTGTCTGAGGGTTTTCGGCCTTTCCACATTTCATATGGGGTCTTAACCAATTTCCTTTTGGGAATTCTGTTTAGAATATCGTTGGCGCTTAATAAAGCTCCCCCCACATGTTTTTTGGTAGCTCTGAACTTAAAAGTAATGCGTTTAGCATTTCTTTTAAAGTTCTATGTTTCCTTTCTGCAGCCCCACTTTTTTGGGGTGTGTAAGGTGCCGAGGTCTGATGGATGATTCCATTTTGCGAACATATTTCTGAAAATGGAGAATCATATTCTCCTCTTCGATCGCTACGAAGAATCTTAATCCTTTTATTCAATTGGTTTTCCACCTCGGCCTTATATTTCTTGAATGCGTCTAACACTTCATCTCGACTATGCAATAAATAAACATAGGAGTATTTAGTGCAGTCGTCGATAAACGTTATAAATATTTCTTTCCACTTCTTTTCTGCACAAATTTCAGATCACATATGTCGGTGTGAATTTATTCGAGAGGGCTCGTTGATTTCGAACCGATAGGTTGAAATGGCTTACTTGTAAACTTTGCCTCTACGCGTATTTCACACTTGTGATCGGAATTAACCGCGCTTTTGGGAAGATGTTCCATTTTCATTAATTTACGAATCGACTCATAATTAACATGACCTAATCGTGCATGCCATAAACAAGAAGTAAAAGAATCCGACCAAGAATTAACTTGCGTTTTCTTATTCATAGTGGGAAACACAGTCATTATATTGAGCTTAAATAGCCCATCCTTGAGATACCCCCACCTGGATATTCCCCGCCTTTAGTCAGAAAAAATTTTTCCGACTCAAATACAAGCTTAAACCCTTTCTTTCTAAGCACCGGTCCTGACACTAGGTTCTTCCTAATATCGGGAACATAGAGAACATCATTGAGGGTAAGGGTTTTTCTGGAAGTCATTTTCAGCGTTATTTTCCCTTTCCCTTTTATGGCGGAAGTTGCTGAATTTCCCATGTACAACGGTTCTTCATTTTCAGTCGGCTCAAACGATGAGAACATAGCCTTGTCGGAACATATGTGCCTTGTGGCACCGGTGTCGATCCACCACTCCTTGGGATTGCCTCTGGTGAGGTTCACTTCCGAGACTACGGCTACAAAGTCGTTTCCGCCTTCTCCAACCTCGGCCACGTTGGCTTCGGGTTTCTTCCCTTTGGAGGTATTCTTCTTTTTCCGACAATCTTTTATCTTGTGACCGGTCTTGCCACAATTGTGACATTTACCCGTGAACTTTTTTTTCTTATTTGTAGCCTTCCTCTTCAGATTTTTCTTCGGCTTTTCCTCTACGACGTTTTCCTTAGACTGATAGCTTGTTGACGGCTTGTCTTCGGCTAGTCGATTGCCTTCTTCAATCCGAAGTCGAACGATGAGCTCCTCCATCTTCATTTCCTTCTTCTTGTGCTTCAAGTAATTTTTGTAGTTCTTCCACGAGGGGGGTAGTTTATGTATCATTGCGGCTACAAGAAATTCTTCCGGGATAATCATTTTCTCCGCTATTAAATCATGTATTACACACTGAAATTCTTGCAACTGTTGCATTACCCCCTTGGAATCTACCATTCTAAATTCTAGGAAGTTCTCGACTACGAACTTTTTGGCACCAGCATCCTCGGTTTTATATTTATTTTCGAGCGAGTGCCAAAGTTGCTTAGCCGTTTTTACAGCGCAATAGACATTGTACAACTGATTATCTAAACTATTTAAGATATAGTTAGTGCAAGGAAATTGGAGTGATTCCAAGCCTCCACCGCTGCAACGGTTTGTCTATCGGCATTTTCTGGACATGGATGAGCATCTTCGTTGAGAAAGTTCACAAGACTCAAAGTCGTTAGGTAAAACAACATTTTTTGCTGCCAACGCTTGAAGTCCTTGCCCGTAAATTTCTCAGGATTTTCAACAAGTTGAGAACCAACCGGTACAATGGGGTCGGCGGTAGCGGAAGTCAAGTTTGACGTTTCACCCGCCTCTTTTCTGGAATTGTCTCCCATTTCTACAAATAGAAATGTTTCTGTTACTATCGACAGAATTATCAATAATCAGATAGATTAAACTGAAATAACACTTGCTGAAAATTTTAGAAGCAAGTTTCAAAGGCTAAACACATCAAACAGTTAGTAACTGCAATAAATTAAAGAATATGAAACTGACAATATTACAAACTCAAAAGACACAAGCTAGTGAAATATTATGACGGAATCTGTAATTGAAAGCCACTGGACAAAATTAATCTAACCAAGTAACAAAAAATGAAATTAAAAACTATAGTACTATGTACTGAAGCATGCAGTATACTCTTTTAATACAAAATTGTCCAATTTGATAAACTGAGGGGTGACAGTGCTTTAGATGTAAACAAAACTCAGTTTTATGAAACTGTAATTGCAATTAAGGACACAACCTGAACTTTGTAATGGCCAATATAAACCTAATAACAGAGCCTATATGCAACCAAGAAAAAGGAAAAACTTGTTTTGAAATGAACAAACAGATTGCTAAGAAATAAAGTATATTCGAAACAACTGTTAGTGAAATAAACCAACAAACAAAGAGACGGTGACTGCCAGATATGCAACTACGAACAGACCAAAATAGACCAACGGAAATTCAACAGTAAGAAATGAACAAAATATTTGACCGACATGTTATACAATCTGAAACAAGAGGATTGAGAAATACAAGCAGTTGACTTTTCTAAGTGCCAAGAAAGAAATCACAACGGTTGTCCAAATATTTGAAGAGAACGAAGCAGTGAGTTATAACCAAACAAAATTCAGTTTCAAAAATTCACATAAATGATGTGTACAGATTGATTAAACACAAACGCTTTAAGATTTTTAGAAACCCGAACAGTTTGTGATCAAACAAACAGTACCCAAAAACAAGAAAAACGCAGAACGAACTTACTGATAGTGAGATTTCCGAAATGTGTACAAAGATGGAAGACAGTTTCGTTCATGTAGAACGAGGCTCCTTAAAGCAGATTCGTCCCCCACACCTGCTTGCTATGGAACGATTGGACGACTTCTTTCAGGATGAAAGCTTCCCTGTGCAGCGGTGGAAAGCACGGCGTACAGCCCCGCACACAACGAACTGAGACCACGTTGAAGTTTCTGTTTGGAAGTTTGTGTTGTCGAGAAATTCTTTAGGTTTCAGATTCTCTAAGATGAGGAAGGAGCCTGATTATTTATTGAATCAATGGTGTTGGTTGGGAGCGGATGCAACTATTCAGAAAGTTGCAACCGTTCAGTTTTGCATCCGAAAATAACAGTAATTAAAACATTTAATTAACTGATTAATATTGTTAGTTTCAGTTTCAGGCCGAAAAATTAATACTTTTGAAGCCCACTAACAAATCAGCCCAACACAACATCCGGCCCGTGCTCGAACCCGAGCCGGCCGGACGGACGACGGCGGCGGCGAGCGTGCGCGTGTGGTGGTTCGACCTTTGTCTAGGTCCTCTCTCCTGCAATAAATTGCTCCATCCAAAGGGTGTGCCCTATAGTCCAAACTTGGAGTGGATAAAGTCCCAAATTTGCTCCTTGAACCAATATGTGGTTTCTATTTCTTCACAACACAAGTTTGATCATAAATTCATTTTGAGAGTTCAATTTGATCATTCATTTCTTAATGATTTTTGACGAGTGAGTTAGCGAAACGACCACCAAGTTGCCCTCTTTATAAAGATGCGATTGGTGTTGTTAACTTGCAAGTGAGCCGGGTCCAAACCGAGCTCAAAGTCGGGTATAAAATGTCATCGTCTAAACCATTTCTTCCAACACACATACAATATCTTTGTGGTCAATTATACCACATATACTTTAGAGATAAGGGAGCCTCTCATATCTGAATTCGACCTTCGTAACACTTTGCCCTTGTAGTTTTAAGCATGCATCTCTTGGAATTGGCTTTGAAACATCAAGTAGTACTTTAAGTCTCGCCAGTCCCCCAGATTCCATGGCTTGGTCAACTATTTTCGTTTCGATCAACTCACCAAATTTCAACCCAACTTTTTTCAGCACTCTCTTCGTCATGAAGATGCTCTACAAATTCCATACTTGAACCCAGAATGGCATTGTCTTGAAAAGACTATCATATTGCTCCAACTCCGGATTCCACTTGTTGAGTATTATGAGGTTGTTATTGAAAACCCAGTGTCTTCCTCGCATAACCCTCTCCACGTCTTCCTCCTTTCCAAAGGGGAGTTGGTAAAACTTTCCTTGCACATGTTCAACTTTGAAGTTCACTTGCTTCCCCCAAACCTCCGCCATTGTTCTACGCAGCCCAGTGAGATTAATTGCTTTATGCGAGATTATTTTCCCAATTAAGCTGCTCGAGTACTCGCTAACTCTTTCCTCCACTTCATCATCACTGAGCTCAATCTCAAAGTCTTCTTCAGATTGTAAATCTACTTGCTGGAGCCCTTCAACCAATGCTAATTCTTCCTCTGAACTCATTTCCTTACTAAGAGAAACTTGGAATCTTACTGTCAAACACAGAGAAGAAAGAAGCTTGCAAAAGTACAAATATAAGGAAGTTCCCGTGAATACTGTTTCTATATGATAATAACATTATTTTAATAAAAAATTTATTGTTTTATTATTTTCTGATCACCCATGTGAGCAATGCGTGCATCATTTAATAGAAGGGTAAAAGACAAAAACCACCCCTTGAGTATGGGGTATATACAAAAAAACCACTCGTGTTCGGGGATATACAAAGACCACCCCTGTCAGTTAACGGTGACTAACGGAAACTAACGGAGGGAGAAAAAGACTTATGTACCCTCAACTTCACAAAAAATTACACAGTTATAAAATCTTTTCTTCTCCCCACCCCTCATTTCTGACCCTAATAACAGCCCCCTTTCCTCCTCCTCTCCGCCTCCTCCCAACCTCCCACAATCTGCATAATCGGAAGCGGCATCTCCGGAACCTCCGTCGCCCACTTCCTCCGCAATTACTCCTCCCCCAACACCCCTCTCCACGACGCCCCAATCCGATTCTTCGAGCGCCACGCCGTCGTCAGAGGCCGCATGGCCACCGTAAACCTCGCCGGCGAGACATTCGAGGCCGGCGGCTCGGTCCTCCACCCGAAGAACCACCACGTCCTGGAGTTCACCGAGCTGCTGAACCTCACCGTCAAGGTTCGGTCCTCGTCGTCTTCGTTCGCGATTTGGGATGGGCAGAGGTTTGTTTTCAGAACCCTAAGTACGGAGTCGAGTTGTCCCCATTATAAGAAGACGGTGTCGTTTGCGAACTCGTTGATGCTGTTCTTCCGATCTCAAGGAGTTCGGCGACTTCTTCGGCGGCTCCGCCGACGGGAAGGAGCTCCGGGAGGCCTTCCGCCTCTACGACCGCAACGAGAACGGAACGATCTCCGACGGCGAGCTTAACAACAAGTTTAAGCGGTCGGGAGAGAAGGTTTTGTTGAAGCAGTGCAAGAACATGATTAGCCGCGTGGATGCGGATGGAGATGGATCTGTGAACTTTGAAGAGTTCATGAAGATGATGAAAGGAGGAGGAGGCCAGTAAGTAACAAAAAAATTGCAGTTAGATTAGGACAAAAAATAGATGATGAATTTTTTGGTGGAATTTGTTCATATTCTGACATCTGTTTTCACAATTTGGGGCTAAATTGTGCTTCGTCACTGAAGCTATGAATTGGCAAATATTTTACTCTACTGGTTCTTAGATTCAATTTCACCATGAATGTGCACAGTTTGCTTGATGTCACAGTCAGTAAATCTGTGAAAGGTCATTTGATTCGATTTGAGGTTGAATTCTTTTTCGACGGTGAGATTCAGTTTAAATTAGCTTCAGATTTCGATTGAATTGTGAAAATTGGGTCTGTGTTGAATTATCTTCATATCTTGGCGGCGGTGTTGTTGGAGGTGGTGGAGCTTCTTGTTGTTGTTGTAAATTGGACCTCAAACAACTTCTTGTTGTTGGATTATCTTCATGATCTGTGAATCTCTTTTGTTGATATTTTTATACTCCAATTTGGTAGAAAATTTTTTGGTCAAGGAATTTTGGTTCAGAAAAATTTGTATATATATTGATGTTCTTGATGTTACCATAGATGTTCTTGATGTTGTTTAGTGATATATTGATGTTCTTGTTTTTTTAATGAATTCAGATATATATTTATAGATGATTTCTCAGGCAGTGGTAAATATTTGTTGTTGTTGTGGTGGTTGTGGTGGATTTGGTGGTGGTGGTCGTGGTGGTGGTGGAGGTGGTGTTCAAGAACACTAAGGATGTTGGTCAAGAACACTTAGAACACCAAAAACAACACAATAAACACAAAAATACAAGTAGAGACAAAATGGTCATAAAAAAGACAAATCGCACCCCATACTAACTTATTGTAACAGAAGGGTGGTTTTCGTCTAACGTCCATCCACTGACAGGGGTGGGTTTTGTCTCGACAGGGGTGGTCTTTGTATATCCCCGAACACGAGGGGTTTTTTTGTATATACCCCATAATCAAGGGGTGGTTTTTGTCTTTTACCCTTAATAGAAACATTTTCAAAATTAATCAGCCATGTATTCCCCTATTCGTATTCCTTAAGAGATATCATATCATCCGATAAGAACATTGATGTGAAATAATTATACGTGGTATCTCTGAGAAAAATAGCAACAAATTATAAGTTAAAAAAGTAAGCTTGCACAAGAAGAATGTGATGGACATTGGGTTGGATGTTGGGAATGCCACTGGCAAATACTAAAGAAATACATATATAAGAATACAACTATAGAATATTTTACTTTAGGTTTGTTTTTTATATAATACTATGCTCTTATAATAAAATTTTATTCTGCTTTTTGGTATTCCTGCGATACATACAACAGATGATCCTAAGACATTACAGGAAAATGATAAATGTCATATTCAACGTGCCCAGATCCACCCTCAAACTGCCATGTGTCAATCAATTTTAATTATAAATGTGCCATTTTTCTTCCTATATGGCATTTTTTGTGCAAAACCCAATACAAACATTTCATGCCATGCCATGTCATATCTAATTAAACATGGATGTAAGTTACCAATTGATGGATATGTAATTATTAGGGATGTGATTGATTTCATTAAGAGCGGGTTAATTGCCATATTAATGCAAAATAAAAAAAGTTAACATTAATATATCATGAATAATTATTAATCGAATATCACGCTTCAGTAAAATAAAAATGAAATGAGTTAACACAAAAATATTTGTAAACTCGTGACTTTCGCGATTCATATTTCATTATAATAATCCTACAAGATACGCTGAAGCAAATTTTATTACATGTTTGGGAAAAAAGAAGAAGTGCAAATGATAAAAGTGAAAAACTCTAATGCATGAAAAGTTGTATGTGGCTTATGGTTGTGGTGGATGGTGGGGATAGTCGTTCATAGTAGCAACGGTGAATATTGAAGGAATACTAATATAAGAAAGTCCCCGTGAATACTGTTTCTTTGTGATAATAACATTATTTGAATAAAAAATTTATTACGTTTTATTATTTTCTGATCACCCATGTCGGCAATGCGTGCATCATTTAATAGAATTATTTTCAAAATTTATCAGCCATGTATACCTCAATTCGTATTCCGTAATAGATATCTAATCATTCGGTAAGAACATTGATGTGAAGTAATTATACGTGTTTCTCTGAGAATAATTGCAACAAATTATAAAGTTAAGAAATTTAGCTTGCACAAAAAGAAAGTAATGGACGTTGGGTTGGATGTTGGCAATGCCACTAGAAAATACTAAAGAAATACATATGTAAGAATACTACTATAGAATATTTTACTTTAGTTTTGTGTTTTATATAATACTATGCTCTTATAATAAAATTTTATTTTGTTTTTGATATTTCGGCGATACATACTTTGGATGATCCTAAGACATTACTGGAAAATGATAAATGTTATATTGAACGTGCCCTGGTCCAACCTCAAACTGCCATGTGTCAATCAATTTTAATTATAAATGTGCAATTTTTCTTACTAAATGACATTTTTTTTATGCAACACCCAATAAAAACATTCCATTCCATGTCATATCTAATTAAAAATGGATGTAAGTTACCTATTGATGGATACGTAATTATTAGGGATGTAATTGATATCATTAAGAGTTTGTCAATTCCCATATTAATGCAAAATAAAAAAAAGTTAACATTAACATGTCATGAATAATTATTAATCCTGGTAACTCAAAGGCTGCTATAGAAAAAACCCTTGTCAGTGTTGATGCTATGGATGGTGACAAAAGTAGAGAAGGGCTAGGCTCGGTAAAACAACTAACTCTCGAAGAGACAAGCAACTGGATACTGAAGAAGAACGGGGCGACGAAGGTGAAGAAATTAATGAAGGTGATGGGGATGGGGGAGTGCATCTGAATGGGATGACGAGGATGAGAGTATGGAGCTTGAAGGTGATAGTTGCAAGATGGCCATCTTTGATAACCCTCTAGGCTCTTCAGAGGACATCCCCAAGTTATTGCCAGGTACTGAAATGGCTTTAAACTTGAATATGTGGTCTCCCCGAGAGCAGATAGGGGTAAAACTATTGAAATTCCTTCGGCCCCACTAGTCACTAGCTCAAAAAGAAAGCTTAGGGATACTTCCCTGAGTCCTACTCCAAAGGGCGCTGCAGTTAGTAGGGAAAGAGGAAGAGGTAGAGGTGGAGGAGGGGGTAGAGGAAAAGGGAACTCCACACTCGACATTGTCTTTGAAGATTCGCAGGATAAGGGTGCCTTAAAGATCCCTAATGCGCTAATGGCGGCGGATGCGGTGCATCCCCGCCAAGCACAATGAGTTTACTTAGTTGGAACGTGCGGGGTCTCGGGAACCCGAGCACGTTCCAGTCGCTTCGTGATCTCGTGAGGCGACACAATCCCGACTTGATTTTTCTCATTGAGACAAAGTCAAGTAGCAGTGAGATGGAGGTGATTAGTAATAGATTGGGCTACGGAGGAAGTAAGGTTGTGGCTAGTAGAGGATACAACGGTGGTTTAGCATTGCTATGGAGGGAAGGTATGCAAGTTCACGTCAACAGGTGGAATCATCGTAATATTGATGCCACTATAGTTGAGAATTTAGACGAGTTTGCTTGGCGGTTTACTGGGTTTTATAGAGATCCCAATAGGGAGGACAGACATCTATCGTGGGAGTTGTTGCGACGTCTTGCTCCACAATCAGATTTTCCGTGGTGTGTGGCCGGTGATTTCAACTCGGTTACCACGTTTACGGAAAAAGAAGGTGGTTTGGTGGTAAGTTACAGTCAACTTTCTCAATTCCGTTCTGTTCTTAATGATTTGGATCTTCTTGATTCAGGGTTCTCAGGGAACCCATACACGTAGAACAATAATCAGGCGGAGGACATGAATATCCGAGAAAGATTAGATTGGGTTGTCGCTAATTCTTTGTGGATGGACAAGTTTCAGGAGGCTAGGGTTCAACACCTTAGTGATCCAAATTCCGACAATATTCCAATCTTCATGGACTGGAACATTGCTCAGAGAGGTAAAAGAAGATTTTAATTCGAGAAGATGTGAAACAGTCATGCAGGATTCGAGGATCTTGTCCGAAGTTGCTGGTCTGCACATTCGGATCAATCAGCCTCTCTTCTACTGCAGGATACGGCGTCACAGTGTACGGTGTGGGAAAGGTCAGTTTTTGGGAGTGTGAAGAGGAAGACGAATCAAATACGGAATCGACTGGAAGTTCTTCAAGATAGAAGTCAAACAATGAATGTGATTTCGGAAAGGGATGCTCTCAAGAAGGAGCTTAACGAGTTGCTACGCAAGGAGGAAGTAATGTGGTCTCAACGAGCTCGGTCAGAATGGCTAAAGGCTGGGGATCAGAATACCAGGTTCTTTCATCAGAAAGCTACTATTCGTAGAGCCCGTAACAATTTTCAAGGTATCGAGAATGATGAAGGTGTTTGGGTCACGGAATCCAGTCATATTACTCAGTTACTAGAACAACACTTCTCTCAGTTGTTTCGCACATCTAATCCCAGTATGCAGGATGTTGACTCTGTCCTTAGTACCATGGATCGCACGATATCTTGAGAGGATCGTGACATGATGGAGAAGGATTACACTGAGAGTGAGGTTAAGGAAGCCTTGTTTCAGATGGCCCCTGACAAATCTCCTGGATTTGACGGGTTTAATGCAGGTTTCTTTCAGAAGTATTGAGACATAGTTGGTGAAAAGGTAACAAAGACGGTTTTGAGTATTCTGAATGAGGGGGCTGACTTGACGGAGTTTAATTCCACACTCATTGCTTTGATTCTTAAGACAAAGAACCCGAGGAAGGCTAGTGATTATCGCCCCATCAGTTTGTGTACTGTTGTCTACAAGATCATTGCAAAAGCAGCTGCAAACAGATTGAAAAAGCTTCTTCCAGAACTGATTGCTGAAAATCAGAGTGCCTTTGTTCCGGGTCGACTTATTACGGATAATATTCTCACTTCTTTTGAGGTAATCCATTCTCCTAAGACGAGGAAGAAAGGGAAGAATGGTTTTGCAGCTTTAAAGCTGGATATGAGCAAGGCGTATGACAGGGTGGAATGGAGTTTTCTGTCAGCTACTCTTACTCATATGGGGTTCGGCCCTAAGTTTGTGGGGTTGATCTATAATTGTATTTCTACTATATCCTATTCTTTTGTCTGGAATGGATCTACGGTGGGGAAAGTGGTGCCGCAGAGAGGTCTCAGACAAGGCTCTCCAATCTCCCCTTACCTATTTTTGATCGTCAGCGAGTTTCTGTCATGCGCGGTCACTCGAGCGGTTTCGGAGGGTCGGTTGGAAGGGGTAACGGCGTCAAGGGGAGGACCAGTGGTCTCCCACCTTTTTTTCGCTGATGATTCGTTATTTTTTATGGGTGCAAATCAGGAAAACCTTACGACACTCATGAAGATTATTGATGACTATGGGAAAGCTACAAGTCAGCTTGTCAACTTTGATAAGTCTGCCCTAGTTTTCTCAGCTGGATTACCAGCAACGGTTAAAGCTGACCTGCTAGCAATGATAGGGGTTCAAGAAGTTGAAAAATATGACAGGTATCTTGGTCTACCCACCACAATGGGTAGAAACAAGTCCATCACCTTCAAAGTTTTGATAGACAGACTCAGCAGCAAGTTAAAGGGCTGTAAAGAGAAGATGTTGTCCGTTGCGGGTAAGGAAGTTCTTGTGAAAGAAGTGGCGCAAGCTATTCCTACGTACACTATGAGTTGTTTTATGCTTCCTGAAGGTACTTGTGACAGAATGTAGATGCTCATTAGACAGTTTTGGTGGTCCAAGAATGATAAAGATAGAGGTGTCAATTGGCAAGCATGGGACGAGATGCAAGAGCCTAGAAGAAGGGGAGGACTTGGCTTCAAAAGGATGAGGGAGTTTAACCAAGCTATGTTGGCCAAACAAGGATGGAGGATATTAAAAAATCCAAACTCCTTACTTAGTAGAGTACTGAAAGCGAAATATTTCGCGAACTCTAGTTTTTGGCAAGCTGAACTTGGAGAATCACCATCTTTTGCTTGGAGGAGTATTTTATTTGGGCGAAAGCTACTCTATAAAGGAACCCGTTGGACTTTTGGAGATGGGTGTCCGATATCCATTTATGACCCGTGGATCCCAAATCACTACAATTTCAAGGTAATCACTCTAAACAACTCTATTGGTCCTCTTGTTGGTAGTTTCATCAATCCAGATCGCACGTGGAATATCCCTTATTTATAAATGTTCTTGTGGGATGTTGATGTCTACTTTATTTCAAATATTCCCATTCCGGCCACCCCTAGATCGGATAGAATTATTTGGCATTATGATGAAAGAGGGAATTATACGGTTCGGTCAGGCCATAAGTTAGCAACCGAAAGTGGAGTTCATGCAAATCTCATGCAGCAAACTCCATGGGGAAATTTAGTTGATATAGTGTGGAAAATTCCTTGTCCCAAGAAAGTTCTACACTTTATTTGGAGGCTTTTCCATGAGAGTTTGCCTACAAAGACGAATCTGTTCCGTCGGGGTGTTCGTGTTGATAATTTCTGCATTTTATGCGGTAACAAAGACGAGACTGAGTCGCATCTTTTTTCAAAGTGTTCAAGCACTAAAAAAGTTTGGACTGGTATGAGAATGGATCAAAACTTACTGCAAGTTGATTTGGGGTTCAAATTTTGGATTGCTAATCTCATCATCAAAGCAACAGAGAGACAAAGGGTTAAAATTTGTTTGATATTTTGGGAAATTTGGCACAGTCGAAATCTCAAATGGTTTGAAGGGAAATCAAGGGAAGTTCATCAGATCTGTACGGATGTGGAGTGGAGAATTAAAGAGGTAGATTGGGTCGCTGCGGAATCAGTTCTTTACAATAATTTGAGGAAAAAAGATAAAATTTGGCGTTGCCCCCCAGTGGGCTTTGTTAAACTCAATTTTGATGGAGAATTTGATTCTGAAACTGGGACTGCTAGTGCAGGTGTCGTTTTCTGACAAAGTGCTGGTAACTTCATTTGCGCCCGAGCTATTGCTAGTGTTTTTGCTGAGAACCCCCGTCAGGCCGAAGCTACAGCTCTTGGTCACGGCCTCGCCATGGCCATCTGCATGGGTTTCCCAAGGTTAGTAATTGAAGGCGATGCTAAAACCTTAATTGAAGATTTGCTCCTTTTTATCCGTGATCAGCAAGAGAGTGATATCTCCCGGACGGCGGACATTCTTACCGAAGTCAAGGCCATGCTACTGCATTTTCAAGATTACAAACTTTGCTGGACTCCACGAGAAGCTAATGAAACGGCGCATTGCTTAGCTGCCAGAGCAAAGGGAAGACTCTTCTCCGAGCAGTGGGTTTCCTCTAGTCCTAATTGGCTCCAAGCTCTCTGTGAAAATGATGTAATCCCACCATGTGTTTGATCAATGAAATTCTTTTATCCTCAAAAAAAAAAATTATTAATCGAATATCATGCTTCAGTAAAATCAAGATGAAATGAGTTAACACAAAAAAATTTGTAAACTCATGTCTTCCGCGATTCATATTTATTATAATAATCCTACAAGATACGCTGAAGCGAATTTTATTACATATTTGAGAAAAAATAAGAAGTGCAAATGATAAAGCTGAAAAACTCTATTGCAAGAAAAGTTGTATGTGATTTATGGTTGTGGTGGATGGTGGGGATAGCCGTTCACAGTAACAATGGTGAATATTGAAGGAATACAAATATAAGATAGTTCCTGTGAATACTGTTTCTTTCTGATAATAACATTATTTTAATAAAAAAATTATCACGTTTTATTATTTTCGAATCACCCATGTCGGCAATGCGTGCATCATTTAATAGAAACATTTTCAAAATTAATCAGCCATGTATTCCCTAATTCGTATTCCGTAACAGATATCCTATCATTCGATAAGAACGTTGATGTGAAACAATTATATGTGTTTTCGCTGAGAAAAATAGCAACACATTATAAAGTGAAGAAAGTTAGCTTGCACATAAAGAAAGTGATGGACGTTAGGTTGGATGTTGGCAATGCCACTGGCAAATACTAAAGAAATACATATTTAAGAATACTATTATAGAATATTTTATTTTAGTTTTGTTTTTTATATAATACTATGCTTTTATAATAAAATTTTATTCTGTTTTTGATATTCCAGTGATACATACCTCGGATGATCCTAAGACATTACAGGAAAATAAAAAAATGTCATATTGAAAGTGCCCAGGTCCAACCTCAAACTGCCATGTGTCAATCAATTTTAATTATAAATGTGCAATTTTTCTTCCTAAATTGTATTTTTTATGCAACAACCAATAAAAGTATTCCATGCCATGCCATGTTATATCTAATTAAAAATGTATGTAAGTTACCGATTGATGGATATGTAACTATTAGGGATGTAATTGATTCATTAAGAGCTGGTCAATTCCCATATTGATGCAAAATAAAATAAAAAAAAGTTAACATTAACATATCATGAATAATTATTAATCGAATATCATGCTTCAGTAAAATAAAAATGAAATGATTTAGCTCAAAAATATTTGTAAACTCATGTCTTCCGCGATTCATATTTCATAATAATAATCCTACAAGATACGCTGAAGTGATTTTTTTTACATGTTTGGGAAAAAAGAAGAAGTGCAAATGATAAAGGTGAAAAACTCTATTGCACAAAAAGTTGTATGTGGTTTATGGTTATGGTGGATGGTGGAGATAGCCGTTCACAGTAGCAATGGTGAATATTGAAGGAATACAAATATGTGAAAGTCCCCGTGAATACTGTTTTTTTCTGATAATAACATTAATTGAATAAAAAATTTATTACGTTTTATTATTTTCTAATCACCCATGTCGGCAATGCGTGCATCATTTAATAGAAACATTTTCAAAATTAATTAGTCATGTATTCCCCAATTCGTATTCCGTAACAGATATTTAATCATCCGATAAGAACATTGATGTGAAACAATTATACGTGTTTTCTCTGAGAATAATAGCAAAAAATTATAAAGTTAATAAAGTTAGCTTGCACAAAAAGAATACCGTTGTCACCACGAGAAGCGCTTGTGACTTTACATAACTCATATGTAGCCTTCTCGGAGATGGGTCAATCCAGTATGCCATTACCCTTAATGCGTACCCATGTGTTGGATCATGATATCTCCATACCAATCCAACCCCATACTAGGCTATAAGTGATTGTCCTCTTAATCAGAATAATTGACTAGGGATATTTAAGATAAACAACACGATTGTAAATATAAGGACTTCATCATATTACATATCACAATAAATAATACAATGAATATTCTAGCCAATTATTTTTCATACTAAACTAGATTGCCTCTGGGGCATCTATTCCAGCAGTCTCCCACTTAGAGTAGAGCCAATCTGGTGCATCTCGTATTCCTATGCTCCTAGTGTTCTCTTCATGCTTGCGCTGAAAAAGCGGCTTTGTAAGCGGATCTGACAAATTCTCATCTATAGGAATCTTGCATATCCAAACCTCCCCTCTATGGATGACGTCTCGAATAAGATGGAACTTCCAGAGCACGTGCTTGGATTTCTGGTGCGACCTGGGTTCCTTTGATTGCGCGATCGCCCCAGTGTTGTCACAATACAACTCTACTGGATCCGCAATGCTAGGAACCACACGAAGTTCATAAACAAATTTCTTAATCCAAACAGTTTCCTTTGCTGCGCCATTCGCAACAGTGTACTCAGCCTCTGTTGTAGAATCAGCTACCGTCTCTTGCTTGAAACTTTTCCAGATAACCGCTGCTCCATTTAGGCAAAATACATATCTCGATTATGATCTGAAATCATCTCTGTCGGTTTGGAAGCTTGCATCTGTGTATCCCCTTACACGCAACTCTTCCTCACCACCAAATATCAAGAATACATCATTAGTTCTTCTCAAGTACTTTAGAATGTTCTTGGCTGCAATCCACTGACTCTCACCGGGATTGAATTGATATTTGCTTGTCATATTCAAGGCATATGACACATCTGGTCTAGAACATAACATGGCGTACATGATGGATCCTATGGGCGAGGCATAGGAAACCCTACTCATGCGATCCTTCTCAATCTTATTCGAAGTACAATCACTCTTCGAAAGAGCGATTCCATGTGACATGGGCAACAATCCCTTCTTGGAATCTTGCATGTTGAACCGTATCAACACCTTTTCTATATATGTACTTTGACTTAGGCCGAGAACCTTCTTAGATATATCTATATAGATCTTAATACCACGTATATAAGTTGCTTCCCCTAAGTCTTCCATTGAGAAACACTTTCCTAGCCAATCTTTAATAGATTGCAGCATGGGAGTATCGTTTCCAATGAGTAGTCTGTCATCCACATACAAGACCAAAAAGCAATAGAGCTCCCACTAACCTTCTTGTAGACACAAGACTTATCTTTGTTTTTGATGAAGCCAAACTCTTTGACTACTTCATCAAAACGTCGATTCCAACTCCTAGAAGCTTGCTTTAATCTATAAATGGATCGTTGCAGTTCAAAGGCTTAATTGGCTTGCTTTGGATACGCAAAACCCTCTGGATGTATCATATACACGTCCTCAAGGAGATTCCCATATAGGAATGCAGTTTTGACATCCATCTGCCAAATCTCATAGTCGTAGTATGCTGCAATAGCAAGTAAGATTCGGATGGATTTTGTCATTGCAACTGGTGAAAAGGTTTCATCATAGTCAATACCATGAATCTGTCTGAATCCTTTATCAACCAATCGGCCCTTATAGGTAATCACATTACCATCCATGTCGATCTTCTTCTTGAAGACCCACGTGCATCCTATGGGCCGCGCCCCTTCGAGTGGTTCCACCAAATTCCATACTATCTTGGTATACATGGATTCCATCTCGGATCTCATGGACTTAAGCCACTTCTAAGATTCCAGCCTTTTCATGGCCTACTCATAGGTAGTAGGCTCATCATCTATGAGCATCGTGTCACCAAACTCACTCACGAGAAGTCCATACCTCTCTGGCTCCTGGCGCACCCTACTAGATCTACGAAGTTCTTGTGTTACTTGAACAGGATGCTCAAAAACTTCTTGTGGTTCCTGTTCATGTTCCATAGTAGGATCAATGCTTTGTGGCTCTTGAATTTCTTCAAGGTCTACAGTCCTACCACTTGCTTCTTTAGAGACAAACTCTCTTTATAGAAACACGCTGGATTGTAGAAATAATATCCCTTTGTTTCCTTAGGGTATCCCACAAACTATAATTTGTCCGACTTAGAACCTACCTTGTCTGATTTCAAACGTTTTACATAGACATCGCATCCCCAAATCTTCATGAACAACACTGTGGGACGATTCCCACTCCACATCTCATGTGGTGTTTTCATAACTCACTTGGATGGAACACGGTTAATGGTGAAAGTTCCACTCAATAGAGCGTATCCCCAAAATGATAATGGAAGATCAGTTTGAAACATCATAGATAGAACCATATCCAATAGAGTTCGATTCCTCCTCTCGGACACGCCATTCCATTGTGGCATTCCGAGTGGAGTGAGTTGGGACAATATCCCACACTCTCTAAGATAGTCTTCAAACTCTTGGCTTAAGTATTATCCTCCACGATCCGATCGTAGAGCCTTGATACTTTTACCAAGTTGCTTCTCTACTTCATTCTTGAATTCTTTGAACTTTTCAAAGGATTCGGATTTGGCCTTCATAAGGTATACAAATCCATATCTACTGAAATCATCAATAAACGTGATGAAGTAGACATAACCACCCCTGGCAGGCATGGCAAATGGCCCACACACATCAGTATGCACGAGTGCCAATTGCTCACTAGTCCTCTCACATTTCTTATTGAAAGGGTACTTTGTCATTTTTCCCAATAAACAAGCCTCACATGTCTCATATGATTCAAAATCAAATGAGTCTAGAAATCCATCCTTATGGAGTCTAGATACATGTTTCTCGTTTATATGGCCTAAACGGCAGTGCCATTAATAAGCAGGATTTAAATTATTCATTTTAATACTCTTGGTATTAATGTTATAGATATGATTGCTTAGATCGACGATATACAATCCATTAAATAATTTCCCACTACAGTAGTGAATACTAAATGGTACAATAATTGTTCTTTATTGAAATAGTAAAACTATCCTTTTCCAAACAAGAAATAGAAATAATGTTTCTGCTCATAGCAGGGACAAAATAGCAATTACTTAACTCTAAAACTAATCCTGAAGGCAGAGAAAGTTGGTACACGCCTACGTTTAGTGCAGCAACTCTTGATCCATTCCCAATGCGCAGGTCTATCTCCTATTTAGCCAATATTCTACTTCTCTTTTGGTCCTGCACATTTCGACAAATGTGAGATCCACATCCAGTATCCAATACCCATGATGAAGAGATAGTTAAGTTGACATCTATAACAAAAATACACGGTGGTGGTGTGATAACTCCTTAATAAGAGTTATCCTATGTACAATTCACATTTTTATTTGTATGCTCTTCAGTGCAAAGTGACGAGATTTGAGCCAAAATATGAATAAAATGCAATTTTGGATGTTTTTGAGGTTTAATGCACAATACGGGCGTTTCTTAATGGTTTTGAGTATGATTTTGATAATTTTTCACAAATGATCTTCGCGGTAGTGTCCGTGTTGTTTTTTCACAGGAATTACACCTGCTGGAATCAATTGGATAGAAGAAACGAGCTTCGGAATAGGAGAAAAAGGCAAATTTCGCGCGTTTTGGATGTTTTTGCCAAAATTAGGCAATAATTGAGAAAAACGAGAAAACGGGGCGAAAACGGGAATTTCTACATGGATGAAGTATACGTTTTTAAAGGAATCCAAAGGTGCAAAAATCACGTTAATCGGAGTTCGAGATCAAAATTCGGTTTCTTCTTTGCGTTTCCGCGATCTTAAAATATCCTGAAAATCCTGATACTTGTCCCTCATACTAATCTAAATTTTAATTATTAATTGTTATTTACATTCTTAGTTAAGTAAAAAAAATCAATTGCTAGCCCACACAAAGTTAATCATACTAATTAGTTCACGATAAGTCCTCTGGGATTCGACAACCCTCTTTATCACATTATTACTAGAACGATAACCGTACACTTGCGGAGATCGTGTCAAGTTTTTGGCACCGTTGCCCGGGACTTCGGTTGAATTAATTAGAATTTTTATCTTTAGGGATTTTATTTTCAATTATATTCTTTACTCACCTGCGTTCTAGTGTTGTTGGTATTTTCACGTGATTCTTTTGGTGCATGACCCATTCTCAAAACGAGCCATTGTACCCACAGCTTGATAATTCAGAAGAACTATTTCGTAGAGACTTGAGGAAATCAGTTCCAATGGGTGACCAACAGAGAACCGAGTTGGAAAGACTCCGCAAGCTTGTGGAAGATGCAGAGACCGCTAGAGTCGCTGCAGAGGCCAGAGTGGCAAATTCATTGAGGGAAACTGAGTTGCTCAGAGCTCAGTTCATGATAAGTCATACTAATTAGTTCACGATAAGTTATTTGGGATTCGACAACCCTCTTTATCACATTATTACTAGAATGATAACCGTACACTTGCGGAGATCATGTCAAGTTTTTGGCGCCGTTGCCGGGGACTTCGGTTGAATTAATTAGAATTTTTAGCTTTAGGGATTTTATTTTTCAGTTATATTCTTTACTCACCTGCGTTCTAGTGTTGTTGGTATTTTCAGGTGATTCTTTTGGTGCATGACCCATTCTCAAAACGAGCCATTGTACCCACAGCTTGATAATCCAAAAGCACTATTTCTTAGAGACTCGAGGAAATCAGTTCCAATGGGTGACCAACAGAGAACCGAGTTGGAAAGACTCCGCAAGCTTGCGGAAGATGCAGAGACCGCTAGAGTCGATGCCGAGGCCAGAGTGGCCAATTCATTGAGGGAAACTGAGTTACTCAGAGCTCAGTTAGCTGCTGCACATGTTTTAGTTGCTAACCCTCCGATACCTCCGATTCCACCTAATGGAGGTCAGCAAGTGGTTCAAAGGAACAATGTGGCACAGGAAGATGATCTTCCTTTGGTGGACTATTTCAGAACCACGCCAGTTGGATACCAACCGACCATTGTGAGGCCACACATTAATGTTGCTCTTTTTGAGTTGCGTCAGCAGATGATTGATATTTTGCGTACTGAGTGTTTATTTACAGGTGCTCCGTAAGATAATCCGAATTCCCACTTTCTTAATTTTGGGCAAATTACTTCAACATTGTATAACGAGGAAGTTCCAGATGAAACAGTGAAGTTGATGTTGTTTCCTTTCTCTTTATCTGGAAAAGATAAGACTTGGCTCATGGAATTACCAGCGGGATCAATTACTAAATGGGATGAATGTTGCAATGAGTTTCTGAGAAAGTATCTACCGCCATCCAAAGTTGCTCAGCTCATGGATGATATTAGGAATTTTACTCAACAAGAGGATGCCTCTCTAGGAGATACATGGATGAAATTCAACCAACTTCTTCGCAGATGCCCTACTCATGGATAGCCGTGGTATAAACTCCTCCATTATTTCTATAAATGCTCTAGACAGGGAAACAGCACATGAACTATATATGTTATATGGAGGCAATTTTATGGGCTTGAGAGTGTAGCGATGCCAAGATCTGCTAAACACTGTGGCGAAGCGTGAGTCTACGAGGTCTGAGACTCGTAGATACTCAGAATCCGATGCAGCTCTAGTCAACAAGATTGAGTCAATGGTGGAGCAGAAATTTGAACAGCAAATGGCAGTCATGACCTCAGCTTTTAACAGCATGAATCCGTTAGCACAGGTGAAGTTTGTGGGAGAAATGACCAGGACGAGAATCAGGGATATGGATCTGCAATTAAAGATGTGAATTACATGGGTCAACCCCGACAGCAACAGTGGCCAAACATTTATCAGCCCAACAACCGCAATCACTCTGACTTCAGCTATAGCAATCCAAACAGTGGGTTATATGCACTTGGTCAGCAGCCTAATCCTCCATATAAGGCTCAGAGACAAGCTCCGCAGCAGCAGGAAAAACAAGAGACCCCAGACTTATATAGCCTTATAGCAAAGATGACTGAGAAGCTTGTATCTATTGAGGCAACTTTGAAGAGACATGAGAAGATTGGGAAGATTGCTAATCAGGATACGAAATTGTCACCGGATATGCTTCCTGCTAATTCTATTGTTCCTATTGAGAAACTTAAAGCTATTACTACTCGCAGTTGTGTGACTACTCAGGATCCTCCATATCCTAGCCATGCGAGAGCTGAAGTTACTAAAGCCACAGAGAAAGAATTGAGTGAAGACGTACCCAAGGCCGTGAGTCCCCAATCAAAGGACACAGCTGAGAAGAAAGAAGAGCCCAAGAACACTAAATGTGCCATATCTGGCGGCAATAAAGACGAATGATGAAGATCAATATGGGAGATTTTTGGAGATATTTAGACAACTTCACATCAACATCCCTCTTGTGGAAGCACTTGCTCAGATGTCCAAGTATAAGAAGTTCTTGAAGGAAATTTTATGGGGTAAGAAGAGCATAGAACCTTATGCCACGGTGAAGCTGACAGAGACATGCGGTACAGTTATTCAGAGGGATATTCCCAAGATGAGAGATCCAGGAAGTGTCATCTTAGGCTGGAGTCTTGGGGGTTGATATCATACGCATGGTCTCTGTGATTTGGGCGCGAGTATTAATCTCATGTCATTATCCCTATTTCTGAGATTGGGCATTGGTGCGCCAACCCCAGTTAAAATGGGTATGTAGTTGGCAGACAATTCTATTGTTACAGCAAAGGGGGTTATTGAAAACTAGGGCTGGCAATATTCGACCCGACACGGTAACACGACTCGGAAACGACACGAAGTTAGCAAGTTTGGGTCGACACAAACCCGCAACGGTTCAATGACGGGTCGATCTGAAATCGACACGAAAATAAAAGGGTCGGGTTAGGGTCAACCCGCGCGACTCGAATCTAACCCGTTACAACCTGGATAAAATACTTTTTAATTTTTAGCACTATTATTTAACCCGAACTAGTCTAACCCACATTAACTAGCCTAGTCCACGTTGGATTCCAAAAAATTAATAGTAGTGCTGTACATAATAAACTAACCTAACCAAACTTAGTCTAACCCATGTTAATGTTTTAGCTGAGTACATAACTTTTGTTTTCACTCTCAATCCTTATCTCATTCTCTCGTTCTTTACCCGTCACAAAGCCGCACCCCCACACAGAAGCCTCAAACCCTAATCCATTCCCAGTCGACGCAACCTCTTCCGGCCTCTGCCTGTTTGGTATCCGATCTCTCTTCTAAATCCCTCTTGCTCTCAGACTCGCAGACAATCGCAGACTCTCGGTCGAGTAGAAGACAAAGACCACTCAGATCTCTTCACTGTTTCATTGCATGTTTGTCTTTGATTATGTGGGAAGACATCTTCCCGCCGTTAGTCTTGCCCCTCTCTCTATCTCTCTTCCCGTTAGTTGCAAATATAGTATCTGAATGTAATGTGCGAATAAATTATTGCTAACAAAAAAATTATGTATTTTGTATGAAATTGAACTATTTCTCTTCAAATTGAAGATCCAATCGATTGTTTTGATTGTTGTGAATTCGAATCTGGTCACCGGCACTCAGTTCTGCTTGCAGTTTCTTCTCCTACCCCGTCTCTTTTTTTTATCATTTAAATCATTCAGAACAAGTCACGGGTTCGGGTTAAAATCAGGTAACCCGACACGACCTGTTTATTAAATGGGTTACCCGGGTCGTGTCGGGTTACCCGATTAATAAACAGGTCGGGTTCGGGTTTAACATTTGGACACGGCTAAAGACTCGAGTCGGCATCGGGTCAACCTGTAAACGACCCGTCACGGGTCGACCCGACCCGTAACCCAACGGGTTGACCCGAATTGCTAGCCCTATTCAAAACTTGCTTGTGAAAGTCGGTGCATTTGTCTTTCCAACTGACTTTGTGATAGTGGACATCAAGGAGGATCGCGATGTGCCACTTATCTTTGGAAGACCGCTTTTGAAGACAATCGGCGCAAATGTGGATTTAGCAACTGAGGAGCTTACTATCGAAGCTCTTGATTCATCACTCGTGTTTAAAGCATTCGTTCCAGGCAAAGGAAAGAATAAAATTGGCGATGATCAAAATTGGAGAGAAAGATGTGGATCCTATGTTAGGGTTGTCTACAGTTTTGCAATCTGATCCACCCGATTCAGAAAAGAAGCCAACTATTGTTGGTGCGCATGATGTGGTGCAAAAGATCAAGAGCAAGAAACGAAGGAGGAGGCACGTCGTGCTAGACCTCCTTGACATTTTTGAGGTAACTCGGTCGGGTCGTCGACCTTAAATTACAAGGCGCTTGTTGGGAGGCAACCCAACCTATTTATTTGCATTAGATTAGGGAGTTTTTTTTAATACAGTTATGTTTTGTGTTTTTAGTTATTAATGTGGAGAGATGAGAGAGAGAGAGAGAGAGAGGAACTAATGATGTTTCCAAGTGACATATATGTGCAAGTTATGGTAGAATCTACCCCGGGTTGCCATAGCACACATGAACTTTACAGGGATTTGCATTAGCGAGTGGGGGATTCTTCAGACATGGATTTTAGCAGAGGAGGAAGTCGACCCCGGTGTGCGAGAACACATTGACCAGATGGGAGCATGGTGGCGCCCCTAATGTGCTTGGAGACCGCTTGGCGCGATTTCTTCCCCACCCTTGAGGTGGTTGTGAGTATCTTTTTTCGCTTTCTGGATTTTGTGTCACTTTTAATGTATATGTCATGCTCCATCTCATCTACTGGCCTACACATTGATTGTTGAGTCCTATGTTTAATATCCAAATTCGTTGAGGACAACGAAGCATTCAGTGTGGGGGTGGTTTTACTATCTACTAGCCAAATGTGTGTTGCATAGCCAGTTACATGTAGAATGTTTAGATGTATTGTGAGTCAGTGTTGTGGTTTTTGTCATGTTTTTACTTATATTGTCATATTGTGTAGTGTAGATTTTCATACTGTTTGCACGTTTAAATAATTGAGTATACCCACCAACAAAATTTTTGTGTAGTGTCAATTTTTTTTTTTCTCGTGTCTAGCCTTGCATATAGAGTTAGGATCTTATAAAAAAATATATAAAAATGAGGAAACTGAAAATTTTGAGAAAAAGACAATTGAGAGAAGCATAGACTTGGTTGATTTAATGAGATGTGAAAACTTTAGGCATAGGATGTGAATCTTAACCGAGAGTGACATTTTAAGTTCCCCCTAGTAAATATAGAAAGAATCTCATTACGGGAATGCCTAACTATTTTGAACTAAATGAAATTTTAAAAGCTAAAGCTTGTGCTATTTTTCTCCTAAAAGAGTTGAGCTTGGTGTTTGCTAAACAAGCCGAACGTTCATGTTGTCCGTCTTATGGAGTTGCCAGCCCGCCTCGTAGTGGCACACCGAACAGCTGTGCGAGGACGTGTATTAGAGCACTCACTGCTTTTAGATCTTACCTTGTAGGACCACTAGTAAACCCTAATTGAACCTTGGATTTATTGTTAGCCTCTTTGACCTAGGGAGACGATTCTTGGCCTTCATCGCATATCGTTTAGAATCACCTTTCTAGAGCGTCACGAGGGAGAAGTAGTTGAGGGGGTTAGTTGAGGGAGTACTTCATTACATATTTGTGTGAGTTCTACATATCGCATGTGCTTCATTATATATCTTTGAGGGGATGCAAGGGTGAGTGAGTTGGCTTGTGCACTACGGTGTGGCGGTGTTCCATATCATTACACCATGGAGACAGTAGTGGAGAGCCTGAGTGCATGACGTCTAATCCGCACAAAAATAGGATTGGTTGTTCTTGATTGGTGGAACGTGCTAGGTACTGGGTTTCTATCATCTTGGTGTAGGAGGTTTGGTTGGATTAGGTATGTGACATGTATCTTATTTGACTAGATGGGAGGGGGAAATGAAGGCACTCTAGTGTGGGGGTGTCGACATTTGACTACGGACATAGAGATTGTGCATTGACGACTCCACCCCCATACACGTTTTGACTTTGACGGTTTATGGCATCGCGCTTCATGGAGTTAGCGGGAGATGTATTATTGTTGTGATATACATTCATGGATTTTTTTTTATTTCCTTTCCCTGACATTATTATAATGCTTGATTCTTGAAGGAGGACCACTCATATTTATTTGATTGTATTGATATTTGATTGAGATAAAGAAAAAAAAAAGAGGAAATATAGAAAAAAAGAAAAGACAGAAAAAAGGAGAAGAATAAAGAAAGAATACAGTTGTGCATATTGGAAAACGAGTGGTGAAAGTTCCTAATTCCAGATTGAAGACAAAGATGAGTTTTGCACATTTTTTTTGCTTTGATGGCTACGGGATTCACATGGTACCGGGTTTGAGGGGATTGAGGGTCGGAGTCGGTGAGATTCGGGTTGGGGATTCCTATCGTCAAGGTGAGGGTGTGTGAGATATGGCGTTATATCATCTTTGTCCTTAAGCCTCATCATATTTGACCATTAGCAGAATAGGAGCTCGGACTGTGAATGTGGCTTAGCCTTGGTTAGCCTCTTATTTTTATCAGCACACTTGAAGAGGTAGGTTGTTCTTTATAGTAAAGTTAAACTTTATATACTGACTATGGGAAATTGTCGAATTTAGTTGCGCTTCACACCTCTTGGTTAACTTTTTCATCACTCTAGAAGCACCGGTATATTGTGGATTGAAATTGCCTGATCTCCCAAAAAAAGAATGCTTTCTGTTTTAAATACTTGTTTTAAGATCGAGTCTAGTTTGCATCTGCATCATATTGCTGCATTGTAGTGTCGTGAGTCATGTTAGAGTCGTTATGAGTCTTCCTGGCTAGGAGACAGTTAGATACAGTAGATGAGACTTTGCTCGGGACGCGCAAAGGGAAATTGTAGGAGTATTTGATAACTCCTTAATAAGAGTTATCCTACGTACACTTCACATTGTTATTTGTGTGCGTTTCGGTGCAAAGTGACGAGATTTGAACCAAAATATGAAGAAAATGCACTTTTAGATGTTTTTGAGGATTAATGCACAATCGGGGCGTTTCTTAATGGTTTTGAGTATGATTTTGATAATTTGTCACATTTGATCTTTGTGGTAGTGTTCGTGTTGTTGTTTGACACGAATTACGCAGGTGGGAATCAATTGGATAGAAGAAACGAGCTTCGAAATAGGAGAAAAAGGCAAATTTGGCGCGTTTTGGATGTTTTCGCCAAAATTGGACAGTAATAGAGAAAAACGATAGAACGGTCCAGAAACGGTAATTTCTCTACATGAATGAAGTCTACGTCGCGAACGGAATCCAAAGGTGCAAAAATCACGCTCATCGGAGTTCGGGATCAAAATTCGGGTTCTTATTTGCTTTTCCGCGATCTTAAAATATCCTGAAAATCCTGATACTTGTCCCTCATATTAATCTCAATTTTATTTTTTAGTTGTTATTTACATTCTTAATTAATTAAACAAAATCATTTGCTAGACCACACAAAGTTAATCATACTAATTAGTTCACGACAAGTCCTATGGGATTCGACAACCGTCTTTATCACATTATTACTAGAACAATAACCGTACATTTGTGGAGATCGTGTCATGGTGGAATCACTATTCCAAGTCTTTTTTCCTCCAGATATTTTGGGCAGTTCCTCCTCAAGTGTCCAGGCTGACTGCAGTAGTGACAGTCACCTTTAGTTATTCCTTTGTAAATGCCACCAACAGGCTTAAGGGCAGGTTCCTTGGACTTGGCAACTGACTTGCCTTTGCCCTTGGAGGATGAGGCAAACCTTTTTCCCTTTCCTTTCTGCACCATCATTATGGCCTTGCCCTTTCCTTTGTTGATGCTTTGTTCAGCTGTCCTCAACATATTGAGTAGATATGGAAGTGGTTTCATGATCTCGTTCATGTTATAGTTCATGATGAGTCCATAATTCTCAAGCAACGATTGCAACACGAAATCTGTTGCCAAATCTTGGCCGAACAGGAAACCCAGGCGCGCGAGATTCTTGAAGTACCCGATCATGCGGAATACATGAGGTCCCACAGGGTTTCCTTCTGCTATATAACACTTGAACAATGCCTTGGAAACTTCATACCTTTCAACCCTCGCCTTCTCTTCGAAGAGCTTCTTCAAGTGTTCGATCATATCGACTGCATTCATGTTCTCATGTTGCTTCTCAAGCTCAGAGGACATGGTGCAAAGCATAAGGCAGGCCGCATCATTAGCGTCATCAACACGCTTCTGATACGCCTTTAGGGCTGCAGGAGTGTTGTTTTCTGGACCTTCAGGAACTTGCTCCTCTAGAGCGTACAATTTCTTTTCTTGCTTGAGAACGATTCTCATGTTTCTGTACCAGTCTAGGAAATTTGTTCCAGAGTGCTTTTCCTTCTCAAGGACAGAGCGTATGGAATGTTGTGAACTTGATGAGTTGTTTGCCATTTGGAATTCTACAAAAGGAAATACGCAAGTTTTAGCATTTGTGAACAATTAACTATATTTAATAATGGCTAGATTATTAAATACAGCTCCCACTTTTTTTCTACGGATTAATAGACCTCAGAATATTAATGCGGAAAATATCATTATATTTTCTAGTGGGCCAAGATCCATATTTCACTTTCTTATGAGCTTGCTTTGGCAAGTCACCCACAAGTCTTTTATTTAGGAAGGTACAATTACCATTGCATCCCAAGCAACTATTGGTTCAATTGGGCGAATAACTCTTTATTTATCTATCACATAGATAATCCCAATTGAGTGCCTCTAGGTTTTAATCCTCAATAAAATTACATAGTTACGTCCAACCTCTTACTCCAACAATTGCACAATATGTGTGCCATCGCACCACATAATGATGAATCAAGCCGCCTTGCTTTGACATGAACGAACTTGATTAATCGATTTTGTGATGAGTGTTTAAGTAAAGAGAAGGCAAAATGTAATATTCTCTTTTGAGGGATTTACGTTCAATTTTAATTGTTTTTTTGATCCATATCAACTGATCTACTTATTTGAGTTTGGGCACAACTCCAAATAAAAGATCCGGGTTGTTAATTATCTTAGTATCAAATTGCATGCATCAACCATACACCAACAACAATAATAAGACAATAAAGTAAACATCCACAAAAGAAAATTAACGTGATTTGGATATGGCCTCCTAGACTAAGATATTCCCAAGCCAATAAGAATATCTATGAACCATAGAATAGAAAACGCATCTCCATGTGCCTCCATCTCTTGGTCCATCATCATTCGTCGCCTTTGTGGAATGCTCCATGCACCATGTTGTGGCTCCTTCAATCCTTCGGGCTTCATTTCTTCAATCTTAAAAATTATCTACTCTATCTTGAATCTAAACTAAATAAATAAATCTCACAAGTTGAGCAAAAAATACCGGCTCGCAGGCCGTAAACCCTAATTAATTATTACATCAAATTGATCGGCTCGCAGGCCGCAAACAAACCACAAAATTTAAACATCCACAACAAACCACATCTAAGGCCATATCCAATCACCATACAATTGCACCTAAACAGTTAAAACCAATTTTAACACGCTTAGTAAATTTTTAGTTTATTTTAGGATTGCTAGGGTAAAAACGGTCCAAGAGGCCCAACCAAAGGCTTGGCCGAACCCCTTGGATCTGCCTAGGCCGAGCCTAGGGGGAGGGGGGAAAACCTCATGAGTTGTTTCCAAAACAAATCCTTCCTTGCTCCCCAAGTCCAAAAACTTTCCAAATTATAACTAGTTTCCAATTTGTGCCCAAAACCCTAGATATATGATCCTAAAATTTCTCAAACTCACCAATTCATACATCCTATGTACAATTAGATCTTGTTTGGTTGAATCACGTTCAACATGCATCCAATATGCTTAATTTGTCGTTTTAATGCAATAATCAACAATTATGCGTGAAAACAACAAAATCGTAACACATAAACTACGTTATGCTCTACGACCTGTGGCTCTGATACCACTGTAGGGTTTTGATCATGGATACGCAGCGGAATAAAGAAGAATTTATCCAATAAAGACCTTCCAAGGATCACATGAAGAGAATTCATAACGATAGTAAGGGAATCGTGTTCATGTACCTTAGAGGTCTCCTGTGGTGACTTGTAACTTGAATATTGTCACGCCTCTACGGTTGATCCAGGCCTAGGGTTGAGTTCTAGATCTCCTAAATCCTTGTGCTAGCTTGGAGTGGAGGAAAAAGAAGAAGAAATCACGCAACGTATACCAAAGAGAGGGTTCGGCCTCTCTCTCTTGGCCCACGGGTAGGGGGGCGGATGGGCAAGGAGCGTTCGGCCTCCTTGTCTTGTCTTGCTCTCTCCTTGCTTTCTCTCCCACTCAAGTTATTTTATGACAATTAGTGTGGGAAGGAAGCTAGGAGCATCCTTTATATATTCCAAAAACTCCTTGTTAACTACCTAAATGCCCTTTCCTAATCCTACTCAAGTTCGGATTAGTCCAACTTGCATTTTTGTCCTAATAAGTTAGCAAGTTGTTGCGATTTAATCATGCTAATTAATTAATCATATTAATTAATTCCAAGTCTAGTTCAATCCATATGGCGTGTGACCTCATAGGTTTATACTTAGTAAGTAGTAACTATTTACTAATATGGAGCGGTCTCTAGCAAGACATCCATTCTAGCCAACTAATAGAAATAGTCATCCGACAAACCTTGTGCAAGTATTGTCTCATCCCTTTGTCTCAATATCAGGATTGGACACGAGACATATATGTCACACTCGTATATCCAACCCATAGTTTCTCGATCATGGGAATAGCCTTATTCACGCAAATAACATCAATACCCCATATTGATTTATTTGAGTCTGGCCAAACATGCTATAAGCACTATCCCTCGAGTGGCCTAGGATATTTGCTCCCGTTATGTGGGAGCGACAAATTCTATCTACATCACTACGATATCTAATCTTGCTTCACATTGTGTCCGATACGCGCCTTTATGACTACCCATTCATGGTGTAGCGTTTGACGCTACCAAAACCACAACGCTCCACAACTAGATGCTCTAGTGACTTCAAGTCTAAGGATGACAATACCGTTTTCACCACGAGAAGCGCTTGTGACTTTGCATAACTCATATGTAGCCTTCTCGGATATGGGTCAATCCTGTATGCCATTACCCTTAATTCATACCCAGGTGTTGGATCATGATATCTCCATACCAATCCAACCCCATACTAGTCTATAAGTGATTTTCCTCGTAATCAGAATAATTGACTAGGGATATTTAAGATAAACAACGCGATTGTAAATCTAAGGACTTCATCACATTAAATATCACAATAAATAATACAATGAATATGCTAACCAATTATTGTTCATACTAAACTAGATTGCCTCTAGGGCATCTATTCCAATATTCTATACAATAAACCCTGTTCCAACTCCCACCATATAGAATATGAAACCTTACGAGAAGCTTTATAGAGTGCCTCCTGATTACTCACCACTCCGTGTGTTTGGATGTGTTTCTCGTTCTCCTACAGCCTCACGAACATAATAAGTTCGAACCTCGTTCTCGCAATTGTTGCTTTCTTGGTTATGGAATTGAACACAGATGATATTGTTGTCGGGACTCATTCTCCAAACGCCTTCGTATCTCTCGACATGTGGTCTTCCGGGAAGACAACATGTTCCCAAGAATCTCTTTGTTTCATTCATCGACCTTGGTGGATTCCTGCATTCACCGATCCGACTTACAAACTTTTCTCATAGGATTCACCTGAGCACTGTCATGACATTCACACAACAGTAGAATTAACTTCACAGATGACTTTTTCTCCTAGTGGATCCTCGAACACCTTGATTGAGCATACTATTTACCATGAGCCACATGTTCCACTGTATGAGCAAGAAGTTGATGATTTTGAGCATGCTGCTAATGATTTTGAGGTTCAAGTTGTGCCACCGGTTGAACCTCTGCTCAATGATCCTATTTACCAAGTTGTTGAGAATACTGAACTTCGTCATTCTACTAGAGAGAATATCACACATGCTCGATTTTGTGATTTTGTTATGAGTACAACAATTAAACATCCAGAACCTCAGTCGTATCGGGAAGCAAGAAATGACCCACGATGGGTAAAAGTGATGGAAGAAGAGCTAGCAGGTTTGAAAAAGACTAAGACTTGCGATCTGGTTCTGTTACCCCCCCCCCCCCTCCCCTCCCGACAAAAATGTAGTGGGGTGTAGATGGATATATAAGGTTAAGACTCGTTCGGATGGTTATTTTGAAATATATATAAGGCACGCTTGTTTGCAAGGGGTTTCACACATGAGTATTGTATTAACTACGAGGAGACATTTGCTCCAGTTGCTCGGTTCGCCACAGTTTGTACTCTGATAGTCGCGAATTCTCATGGGTGTTAGTCTTTGTTCCATATGGATGTTAAGAATTAACAAGGATTTTACAGAGGAGGTGTATTTGAAACCTCCATCTAGCCTTAGAATATATGGCTCTCAGGTATGTGAATTGTGTCGTGCGTTATATGGTCTAAAATAAGCCCCTGGCTTGGTTTGATAAGTTCCGTTCCACGGTACTCAATCTTGGCAACTCTTCTAGTTCCTATGATTCATCTCTCTTCATTCATATTTTGCTGATATATGTCGATCACATGATAATTATTGGGGATGATCTTGTCAGTATTGATAAGTTAAAAGATTCCTTCAATCACCACTTTGAGATGTAAGATTTGGGGCCTCTCAGTAAGTTCTTGGGTCTTGAGGTCACTTTTGATGCTGATGGATACTCACTCTGACAGGCAAAGTATACTTCTAATATCATTGGTCGTGCATAAATGACCGATCAAAAGGTCGCATCCACCCCTTTGGAGCCCAACATGAAGCTTACACCATGGGAGGATGAACTCTTATCTGATCCTACTCAGTATCGACAAATTGTTGGTAGTCTAGTTTATCTCACAGTCACTCGTCCCCGACATAGCTTATGATGTTCATTAGGTTAGTCAGTTTCTGACTGCTCCTCACTCTATGCAATATGATGTTGTCCTACGTATTCTCTTGTATGTGAAAGGTACTCGGTTCTGCGGTCTATATTTTTTTTCTGAGTCTACACCTGTTATTCATGTGTTCTTAGAAGCTGATTGGGCTGGTGATCCGACTGATAGACGTTCCACTACGGGGTAAAGTTTCTTCTTAAGCAACTCGCTTATCTCCTAATGCAGCAAAAAGTAAATTGTCGTTGCTTTGTCTAGTACAAAAGCCGAGTATCGTGCATTAGCTCATGCTTCACATGAACTTATCTGGCGGAGATGGTTATTATCTGATACGGGGTGCCATAGTCCGGTTCTACTACAATATGTTGTGACAACAACAATGCCATCCAGATTGCTCACAATTATGTTTTTCATTCTCGGAAGAAACACACTGAGATAGGTTGTCACTTTACCCGCCATCATCTCCGTTCTGGCACACTTCATCTCAATTTGTGTTTTCGTCACATCAAGCTGCAGATATTCATATGAAGTCTTATCCGTCTGGACACTTTCGTAACTTGGTCGCCAAACTTCCTCTTATCACGACAGATACAGTTTGAGGAGGGCTGTTATGATATATGTTTAAAGTATATCTGTCCTGCATCGCCCTATTATTGTATTTTCACTTCTTGTATAGCCCATATATAGAACCCCTTGTACATTACTTTACAAAATTTGAATAATAGTTTATTTCGTTTCTCCCAGTTTCGTATTAGTGTGATCTCAAAAGGGTCTTTTTTTGGCACGACTAAAGCTTCAGCAAATGGAATATTGATCTTAAGCTTCTTAAACATATCTACAAACTTAGAAAAATCTTTGCTATCATCATACTTCTCTTTTTTCAATGGGTAAGGTAATCCTTGCTGACTAGAATAGTACCTACACCTCTTTATTCATGCCCTTTGGCTGGGGGATCCCGACTTCTGTGTCTTTGTCAAAAGACCCATGCTCTTAATCCTTATAAGAATTGGCTCTGGCATGAGTATGATACAGAGGATCTTTTCATGCAACCCCGCTTCGAGTAGTGATTGATTAACTTGATCTGAATTTTCTGCATTCAACGGAAGTAGTTCTGAGAAAATTTCAGTCAGTTGTGACACCAGGTGTCCAACATTTGTCACTAAATTGTGTAGTGATGTTTGGGTCACTTGCAACTCATCAACCATTGACTTCATGTTTGACACCAAAATATTTAGATCTGTCATCACAGCATTTGGTATAGAAAAGGATGGGGCGAATGGCATGTGTTGGAATCTTTAATGATTTTCATCTTTGAGTATTGCTCTATAAGTGTTCTTCTAACTTTGTTCTTGCGCTTCCACGTAGCTTAAGTTCTAAAAAAATCGGGTTTCCATGGCGGTAACAACGTCTTTCTTTTTGTAGACTTGTCTCACAAAATCATATACAACTCTGGTAACATCTTCTTTTCATTCATCAATAGGTGAATCATGTACCATTGAGAATCTTCTGTTGTCAAAAATTGAGCATCCTGTCTGGATATTGACACGATTTCTTACGTGTATACGCAAGTTCACGGCCAAGTAATATAGGGATGGTATTTCAACCCCGAGTTATCGATACCACGAGGATATACTTGAGATTATTTAATTAGTTATTTAGTTTAGAATACTGTAACAGGAGGAAAAATTTAATTGATTTAAAATTTGAAATAATAAACTAATCTAATATTTTTGTATTTTTATATTTAAGAAGCAACGATGGAGAAACTAGGCAATCTCTAGATCACCTAGGGACTGCAGACGAATTCCGGATAGCTATGTAACACGTTAACTCTATTCTAAGTTAAGTCGGGTAATAGCGATGACAATCTCCAATCGGCCTCATGTCAATTTACGTCTTGGTTGACTACAATCTCCTATCGGTCTCATGAGTCCACCGGTTCGTTCTAGTAGGCTAACTATGTGCACGTGAACGGGACATGTCGGTCCACCATTGCATGAAACAGCCGAAATAACCAACCGAATCTACCCACTAAGGCCAATCCTAACACTTCTCCTTTTTGGTCTCGGTGATTCGGGATTGTGTTCAAGTTATCATCACAATTAGTCAAAGTCACTGTCGTTAACTCATCTAATTAGCTAGTACGTCCGGGTAGCTACTCCATTCATACTAAAGATTGCGCGTAGAATGAGAACAATAACCTATAGAAAGATTGACATTAAGCACGAACATGATTCAACATTAAACCCTAGTTTCATTTATAGTCAAATCGTGACCTAGATGTGTCAATAGCCTAAGCTCATTAACAATATCTAGAAAATAACTATCCATTCAATGAATCACATCCATAAGCATGAAACAAAGTCTAAAATACGCAACGAACAATCGTCTACATAACCCTAGGCTCTCTAGATAAGCCTAGCAAAAGTCTAGCTAATCGTAATACAAAGCAAAACAAGAGTGTTTCTCCATAAAAAGATTGAGAGAGGAAGAAGAATAAAGAAAACTCAAACCCTAGATCATCAATGGAGGTCTTGGCCTTCGTCTCCTCTTCTTCCTTGCGTCCTCCTTCTCATTTCGTCTTCTTTCTCCCCAAAGATACGTGAATGATCCTTTGAGTGGTCACCTAGGTCGAATATTAGACCCCTCTAGTGAACTCCCCGTCCAAAACTATCAAAAAATTGCATTAAACTCCAAATTTGCGTGCTGGTGAGAAGACTGGTCGTAGGACCACTATGACTGGTCGTACGGCTAGCAAAGAGTCTGCTCACAAACAAATTTTTTACTCCAACTTCAACGGGCTTTAACTTCTTCGTCCGATCTCTAATTTAGCTCTGTGACCTATCGTTGGAAAGCGCTTTGAGTCTAATTTCATTTTCAACTCGTATCACTCAAATATTGATTGTATAACTCAAGATAATCTTGAAATATTGAAGTTTGGTCACTTTTGCTCTTCCAACTTTGCTTCTCTTGCTTCCTCTTGAGCTTGCTTTGTTTCCGAAGTTCGTTTCATGCCTCCTAGCCATAATTTAGCATATGTTATTGTCAAGGAAACATGAAAAACCATACCGAGCGATTATATTTGACAAATAACATCGAAAAATGCATCGAAACACCCGGACTAACAATAAAGTGCATAAAGGTCATTCTTCTATGTTTCCTCAACATTCATAGTGTAAAACAATTATTATCAACCCGGAAGATATGCAAAATGTTATAAAATGTGCAACAAATATAACTCTTATAGAGATTTATCAAATCCCTCACACTACCTTTTTGCGCATCCCAAGCAAAATCAATATTCACACTACGTTTTCCAAATTCCATACAAATCCACTATCCATGTGACATAAGAACTCACACACACGACTTTGCAATCTACATGATTGTACTCGATACAACTCGATTTTAAACAATGCAAGACTAAAACTACGCTATATATATATATATATATATATATATATATATATATATATATATATATATATATATATATATATATATATATATCCTTATGAGATGGGCAATCTCGGTATCACTAACCAAAATCATCAAGCTCTCACAAGTCTCTTTTTCAATTCACACAACCGCAACAAGGAATTGAAAATATAATGATCCTACGCACAAGCTCACTAAGGGGTCCCCAAGCATCTACCAAACTCAATCCAAGACCCAGGCATGTCCTTTTGCTCAGAGGGTCTAGGCATGCTTAGTCTTATGGTAGTCTTTCGTCGCCTAGTCGTATGAGGTTTTCAGACCCTCTTAGCAGTTATTGCATTGAATGCAAATTTTCCCAGTTACGGGAGACACAACTCCGTGTAATACAGCTTGACTTTAATTTTCCTCAATCACTCTAATTGGTTTGAATCCTATTTCCCCACGCAAATGGGGCCACATTCGGCGGTTCACCGTATCTAGTCCAAGAGATGATTTTGATTTCTTTTGTTTTTCATTATCTTTTTTTTTTATTCCAGCCGTGTAGTTAGAGAAACTAAGTGTGGGTTTTTTGGTTAACTCTTGAAACCGCCGTAAGGGATGGTGGTGTATGTTGGATTGAATACTAAAATCCATGCTTTTTGTATTGGATTATATGAATTTGATATTTATGAGAATGATTTTGGGCAATGTTTTTGCACTATATTATTATTGTGCATAGTTGTCTATTTTTCTGCATAGTAGAAGATCTGGTGTGTAGAGTATAGCTTACACACAGAAGATCTTATCTTCGGTTCTTGTGTAATGAAATTTATGAGTTCCGAATCTAGATGGAATTAGACAAACCATCGGAATGATTGTAGCACATTGTTTTAGTAAGTATGTCTTGGATACAGGAAACAGTATAGTTCATACTATAGTTTCAACTCAATGTGCTAGTATACTTTGTGTATATTGAACAGGACCAAGTTGAGATTATTGTCTTTGTACAGACATAATAAGACAAGCTATGTCTCATGGTTATTATGATTACTTATGCTCTTAATCCTTAGATAGTCAATGTGCACATGTATTTAGTAGTTATTGCTTTGACAAGTCAAGTGAGTGAGATTCATATGGAGTCAATAACCTCGATGAGTTGGGTGATAGTATTGAGTCCATGGTGTAAATTGATATATCGAAGGAATCCATGTCCCGGTTATGGGATTGATGATATCCCTTTGATGAAGCTTATAAGTTTTAATTATGTCAAACCCTGCAGGTAGATTACTTGGTAATCTGGACATATCAAATAAGTTAAGTGGTAAGGATCAAGGAATTGGGAAGAGGTCGATTAAATGAATTAGTCAGTAATTAATTTAATCGATGGATATCTGTAATCTTAACATGGGGAGATAATAAGTATTTAATAACAGGAGCTCGAAATATTATTTTTGAGAATATGGACCAGAGTGCAATAACAGATATTTAGTGGTACTAATTGTTATTAACTTTATTCGGGCTAGGCTCGGGTGGAACCAGAAGTCCTAATAAAGTTAGGAGCCTGATTCGTATTTTCTCCTCCAGGTCCCTCCCGTAGCCTATACAAGTTTCCTTAGTCTTCAGAATTCGTATGCTTCAGATACACACTAAAATCTAGGGTTTTGAGAGTGAGAGAAAATACGTGTGAAGGCCAAGAAGGATTCTGGAAGCAGCAAGCCCACACTTGCATCCATGAGGAACTTCAGGAATACGGGAGAAGATCCGGAGTGCTTCATACCTACATGAGACAGCTTGGACGCAGGTATGAACCCTAATTCCGCCTAGTAGGGTTTCTAGCGTTCATGTTGAAATAATTTTTAATCGGTATAGCAGACATGCAATCGAACTGGTCCAGAGATTCGCCTCCCTTCATAGTACACTCCCTAACTTCACTTGGGCTAAAGCAGTGTACCACATTGAACCGACTCTACACGAAGGTCCACCTCAGATTTCAAGAGGCAACAAGTTTCCACTCGAAAACAGACTATTCAACTAGCCCAAAGACCAAATCCTCCTAGCACATTATAGGAACTAAAGGTATGCGCAAAATCTCCTTTCCACTTTTCCCTAAATACCTGGGACTTCATTTCGTGAAACCGGTGCGCTGGATACTAATAATTAAGGTTTTCCATACTACGGTGCTTCCTATTCATCGAGACTCTTTCACTGAACTCTCTCTGGTTTCAAGCTTCATCAATTGCCCTGATTCTCAAATTTTTTTAATTTTTATGGATTTTCAGGTTTCAATTTTTTTTTTCCAATTTTCTCATATTTTCCTAAACTTTATATTCTTTTGGCCAACTCCATTAACCACACATTTGGGTAGGGGGACTCAATAAAGTAAAAATGCAAACAAATGCATAACATTAAAACTTTAACACAATATGAAAATGTATCAAAAAACACCCTAATTTAACCTCATAACTCACAATACTACATAAACTACATGTAACAAGGATATGCAAGACAAAGCATGGCTAGTGAAATTATGCACACCCCCCCCCCCCCACACACACACACACACTTAAGTGTTTCGTTGTCCTCAACGAATTTAGAGATAATGAAGGAGGACTCATAGATTAAATGTGTTAGTGGTGGATCTCCATAATTATTGCTCAAAACGTATGTTAAACCGATAAGTTGACTATGGGTGCGAGGAATCATAAATATGATGGAAAATTTTAGTTACGTATTTTCACGGTGATATGTCGAATTTTGACAAAATGTATTTAATTGAGTAATGATACTGTTCATATGGGGTACTTATATACCTTAACAAAAATTTGAAACAAGAGTTTACTAGTATTGAACATATTTCAATTGTTAAAATGTGTAGGGATATCTGGCACGTTTGAGTTATGCGAATCGAATTTACTTATAAATAAATAAGAATTTAAGGGACAGAATTCGAGACAGAATTTGGACACGATCTCCAACTTTCACAGTTTTATTAATATATTTGGTAGGTTTTGATTTTACTAAATTTATGTTCATGGTTATGTCTGATAACATATGGAAATAACTAAGTTGTCTAAAGTAGTTTTTTTCTCCTTTCAAATAAGTTGACTTCGGTCTAAAGATTTACCTTAACTTGCTATTTTATGCTTTCCAGTCTTAAGCTAATAGGCCCAAGTTTATACATATGGAAACTTAGTATGGGTGCTTGTTGTTGAATTAATGCCTTGAGTTGAGATTCCTAACTCAACAACACAGGAGCTTGTGCGATCTCAGCTATGAGATCATACAATTTCGAGTTTTAGTGGGAAGCCGGGCTTTGTGATCGTGCGTTTTATGATATATGTTTGAAGTATATTTGTCACACATCGCACTATCACTGTATTTTCACTTCTTGTATAGTCTATATATGGGACCTCTTGTACATTACTTTACAAAAAGTTGAATAATAGTTTATTCCGTTTTTCCGAGTTTCGTATCATGGTATGATAGTTGAAACGTTCCTAAAGTTTCAGTTCTTGGTAAGTTATCATCTCGCATTAAATTCTTGGATCGCTCATTGTTTCAGTGTTCCTGTCGGCTTATCAACTCACTGACTTACTGTGATTCGACGAAGGTACGATCTCCAATCGGCCTCACCACCCACACGAATCGATTCGTAGTCGAATTTGATCTCGGTCCCAAAATTTCACGGTGAAAGGTTAATCCACGCGCTCTCAAGCACCACCAGGTTTGGTGCCTCTCCACCTCGCACGCTCCATGCATTCTCACGCGCGCGCTGACCTCTACTGCGCGTGTGGCTTCAAGCGACTTGCTTCTCAGAAGTGGATTTCGTCCAATTATATTACCTATCGTCTCGCCACCGTCTTCTTAAGACGTTCCCAGCGTCGCGGCTCAAAACCGGCTTCCGAATCCGTTTTCCCCCATTCCTGGCTTCCGAAGCAATTTTTCCCTGTTCCGGCTCCGTCTGTGCTCTCTTCCTGTTCCATTCTAGTGGATTGTTGTTCCAGCCTTTGACCAACTATTCTTCCACCGTTTTTCTCCAGATTTGAGCCGAATCATTTAGTTCCTAAGGTTTTTGGGCTCTCTGAATCCGTCTGCGCGGATTCTGTTTTATAAGTTTTGGACTCTTTTTGTTTGGTCACATATTTGACCAACTCAATTTATTGGCTCCTGCTCATGGTTTTTTTGGACATTTGCTCGCTTATTCTCGAGGTATTGGACCCACTGAATTTGATTCCGATGTCCATTTAGTCAAATTCTATATATATTAATTACCTCTTCTTGGATATTGAAGCTTATTTAGCTACGTTCTTGGATATTTGAGCAGTTATTTTGTGATTATGATGGTATTTCGTGATTCGTGCCTTCTCACTGCACTAATTATCATAAGCGAGCGCACGAGCTTCCTCACTGCCCTACCCGTCGTTGCATGTCTTGTAGGGTCAAAAGTTCAGGTCACCACTTATCTGAGTGTCCTCAGCATCCAAAAGTTGCAGCAAAAGTCCAGTTCTACTATGGTTGCTCATGTTGAAGATTCTTCTGATCACCCCTCTGAGACTTCACAGTCTGAATATTCGTTACTTATACAGCGTCTTCTGGATTTGATATTCAAGCAGGACCCTCATGCTTCTCTCTCTACCACTGACACGCTCCAACCGCAAGTGTACATTTGTCGGTGTAGTGTTAAAATTCCGGAAATCCGGGTTGTCAAACCCACGAGACCCTTCATTGTAAATTAGCTAATACTTTCAATCCTTATGTGGGTCAAGCGAAGTTGTTTGTTTTCTAATTCCTACGGAAAATAAAAGACAACTACTAATTTTAACCGTGTGATGAATCGCACGATTAAAGTTGGGTGTTTAAAGAATGGAGACAAAGTCCAGGACATCTCTTAGGATCACTAGGGTGTTTATGCCGTTAATGGTTTATGCTCATATAACACGGATATCTTATACTTAGCCAAACGAGCAACACTACTTTGAAGATTCCTCAACCAAAGCCTATACTTAGACATACATAACTGATCCCTCTAGCCTATATAGGTCTAAGCATGAATTGAGCCTTTGTGTTCTACTCTAATTCTTAGTTAACTAAACCGATTCCTCTAGTTTAGATAAGACTAGTGCAAGATTCACGTTTCGGGTAGTAAATACCGATTCCTCTAGCATTATCTACCTTTGATCAAACCTAATGTGACGTCATACAATAAGCATGATAGAATTAAGAATACAATAAATCATGACTAAGCATAAAGACATCCAATTAAGCCAAAAGCATGAAATATGGTCCACGAACCACAAAAAAAGGTGTTTAAACCCTAGCTATCTTCGAGATATCCTAAATAAAGAAGTTTAGCTACTCATAAACATGATCACAATACAAGTTTCCATGATCATAAGAAAAAAACTAGAGAAAGGGAGAAGATAAAAGATCCAAACGAAGCTCCAAGCTCCCACGATCGCTCCTTAGCTCCAAGCACGTCCAAAACAATGTCTCATCCCCCAAAAACAAACCTAACCAGGTCTACGTTCTCCAAGTGTTTAGAAAAATTTAGGAGTAATTAAAAAGTAACCCCAAAACGTTTCCAAAATCTGCTGCTGACGGGCAAGTCGTGCGACCTGTTTGAACAAGTCGTGCGACTTGTTTCTAACACTTAGAAAATTTCAGCATATCTCAACAATTCGTGCGACCTCTGATAACAAGTCGTGCGACTTGTTATAATATTTCCAGCATTCTATCCTCCTCTCATCAGGTCATGCGACCTCTGTTAACGAGTCGTGCGACTTGTTTGCATTAGCCAATTTTCAGCTTTTTTTTCTCCGACTTTCTCTGTGCCATAACTTTGTCGTCCGACTTCCGTTTTAGCTCCGTGAATCGCCGTTGGAAAGCTCTTCGAGTCTACTTTCAATTTCCACAGGTATCACCTCCATCTTCATTGTATAATGCAAGATATCCTTAAAACATCCTTAATTTTCTCAAAAACATTCTGAAAAAGCAACTAAGCTGTTTGAAAAGCAAACAAGGACCCGGATTTTGATCCCGAACTCCAATGAATGAGATTTTTGCACATTTGGATTCCTTTTGCGACATAGAATTTTCCCATGTAGAGAAATCTCCGTTTCCGGACCATTTTCTCGTTTTTCTCCATAGTTGCCCAAACTTGACGAAAACATCCAAAACGCCTTTTTCTTCTATTCCGAAGCTTGTTTCTTATATCCGTTGACTCCCGCATACGTAATCCCTGTCAAAAACAACAAGAACACTACTACGAAGATCAAATGTGATAAATTATCAAAATCATACTCAAAGCCATTAAGAAACGCCCGGATTGTACTTTAAAGCTCAAAGACATCCAAAAGTGTATTTTCTTCTTATTTTGGCTCAAATCTCCGCACTTTGCACCGAAACGCACACAAATAAGAATATAAAGTGTACCTATGATAACTCTTATTAAGGAATTATCAAATGCCTCCCACACTTGCCATTCGCGCGTCCCGAGCAAAGTCTCATCTACTGCATCTAACTGTCTAACAGACTCAAACGACTCTAACATGACTCACGACACTCTAATGTAGCAAGATGATGCAAATGCAATTATAGACTCGTTCTTAGCACATAAAACACAAATTACATTCTTTTCGGGAGATCATGCAATTTCAATCCACAATAGACCAGTGCTCATGGATGCTGAAAAAGTTAGGCAAGAGGTGTGAATCGCAACTGAACTCGACAACAAGTAATTCCCCATAGTAGGTATAGAAAGCTTAACTTTACTATAAAGAACAACCTACCTCTTCATGTGTGCTGATAAACATAAGAGGCTAACCAAGTCTAAGCCACATTCATAGTCCGAGCTCCTATACCGCTAATGGTCAAGTATGATGAGGCTTAGGGACAAAAAGGATATAACTTGTATGAAGCAAAAATTCTAAAGCGTCACATAAGTTCACCAAAACCCATATCTCACACACCCTCACCCTGATGATAGGAATCCACAACCCGAATCTAACCGACTCCGGCCCTCAATCCCCTCAAACCCCGGTACCATGTCAATCCCGTGGCCATCAAAGCGAAGCGTACGCGATCTCAATCAATCTTCAACAGGAACAAGAACTTTCACTGCTCGATTTCCAATAAGCACAACTTTATTTCTTTATTCCTCTCCTTTTTTCTCTCTTTTTTTTATTTTTTTTTTATTTTTTTTTATAAAACATTAATAATACAATAAAAATATACGAGTGGTCCTCCTCCAAGAATCAAGCAGTATAATCATGTCAAGGGAAGGAAATAAACAAATCCGTGAATGAGTATCACACTAATAAATCATATTCCCCTAAATCCATGGAACACGCGAGCCATGAAGCCATAGTCAACACAAGTATGGGGTGGAGTCATCAATGCACAATCTCTATGTCCGTAGTAAAATGTCGACACCCTCACACTAGAATGTAGTCACGTCCCCCTCTCAAGCAACCAAACAAGATATGTCACGTGCCTAATCCAACCGAACCTTCTACACCAAGGTGATAGAAATCCAATACCTAGCACGATCCACCAATTAAGTACAACCAACCCCATTCGTGCAGATTAGACGTCACGCACTTAGGCTCTCCACTACTGTGTCCATGGTGTAATGACATGGAACACCGCCACACCGTAATGTGCAAGCTGACTCACTCACCCTCGCATCCCCTCAAAGATATTTAGTGAAGCACATGCGAACAATAGGACTCACATAAATGTGAAATGAAGCACTCCCTCAACGAACCCCCTCAACTACTGCTCCCTCGTGACCCTCTAGAAAGGTAATTCTAAACGATGTATGATGAAGGCGAAGAATCGTCTCCCTAGGTCATACAGGCTAACAATGAATCCAATGATCAATTAGGGTTATCTAGTGGTCCTACAAGGTAAGATCTAAAAAGCAGTGAGTGCTCTAATATTCATCCTCACACAGCTGTTATGTGTGCCACTACGAGGCGGGCTGGCGACTACCTAAGACGGACAACATGAACGTTCAGCTTGTTTAGCTCACACCTAGCTCAACTCTTGTAGAGAAAACAACACTTTAGCTTTTTAAAATTTTATTTAGTTAAAAAAATAGATAGGCATTCACGTAACGCTATTCTCTCTATACCTACTAGGGGGAACTAAAGAAGTCATTCTCGGTCAAAATTCAAACCATGTGCCTAAAGTTTTCACATTGCACTAAATCAACCAATTCTAAGCTTCTCTAAATGTCCCTTTCTCAAATTTTTCAATTTTTCAATTTTTATGAATTTTCTCTTTTTTCATTTTATTTTATTATTTTCATAAGTCCTAACTCTATTTGGAAGGCTTTAACTCGAAAAAAAATTCACACGACACAATTCAACTTTTGGTGGGTAGACTCAATTATTTAAAAGTGAAAAATATTTAAACTACTCTACACAATAAGAAAATATAAGTAAACACATGAAAAAAACCACTCACTCTACACACAATACAACCTATACACCTCCTACATGTAACAGGCTATGCAAGACATATATCAGCTAGTAGACAGTTAACCCCCCCCCCCCCCCACACACACACACACTGAATGCTTCGTTGTCCTCAAGGAATTTAGATATCAAACATAGGACTCAGCAATCAAATGCGTAGGCCAGTAGATGAGATGGAGCTATGATATACTTATATAAAATAAACACAAAATATAGCAAGAGAAAAGACACTCACAGCCACCTCAAGGGTGGGGACGAAATCGCGTCAAGCAGTCCCCAAGCACAGTAGTGGCACTACCATGCTCCCAAAAATTCAGTGTGTTCTCGCACACCAGGGTCGACTGCCTCCTCTGGTAAAATCCATGTCTGAAGAATTCCCAACTCGCCAATGCAATCCCCTTGAAGGTCATGTGTGCCATGGCACACCGGGGTAGATTCTACCATAACCTGCACATATGTCACTTGGAAAAATCATTAGTCCATCTCCCTCTCTCATCTCTCCAAATAAATAACTAAAAACAAAACACAACTGTATTAAAAAAAAACGCACTCCCTAAATTAACGCAATAAATAGGTTGGGTTGCCTCCGAACAAGCGTCGTGTAATTTAAGGTCGACGACCCGACCTAGTTACCTCAGATATGTTAAGGAAGTTTAGCACGACGTGCATCCTCCTTCAATTTCTTGCTCTTGAATTCTGCACCACAACATGTGCGCACACCAGATTTGGCTTCTTTTCTGAATCGGGTGGATCAGGCTGCAAAACTGTAGGCAACCCATGAGAAGGATCTACATGATCTTCTCTGAACTTGATCATAGCCAATTTATTCTTTCCCTTTCCCTGCACAAATTCTTTGAACTCTAGTGATGAATCTAGAGCTTTGATAGTGAGCTCCTCAGTCTCTAAATCCACATTTGCGCGCATTGTCTTCAAAAGCGGTCTTCCAAAGATAAGTGGCACATCGCAATCCTCCTTGATATCCACGATCACGAAGTTGGATGGAAAGACAAATGATCCCACCTTAATAATAAAGTTCTCGATCACCCAATTTGCCGTAACAATAGAATTGTCCGCCAATTGCAGACCCATCTTCACTGGGGTTGGCGCACCAATGCCCATTCTCTGAAATAGAGACAATGGCTTGAGATTAATACTCGCGCCTAGATCGCAGAGCCCATGCGTATGATATCCACCCCAAGAGTGCACCCTAGAATGACACTGCCTGGATCTCTCATCTTGGGAATGTCCCTCTGAATCACTGTACTGCATGTCTTAGTCAATTTCACTGTGGCATAGGGGTCTATGCTCTTCTTTCCCCATAGAATTTCCTTCAAGAACTTCTTGCACTCGGGCATTTGAGCAAGTGCTTCCACTAATGGGATGTTGATGTGTAGCTGCTTGAATATCTCCAAAAATCTCCCATATTGATCTTCATCATTCCTCTTTATTGCTACCGGATATGGCACACCGGGCACATACTTAGCCGGATTTAGAGTGTTCTTAGGCTCTTCTTTTTTTTCAACTGTGTCCTTTGATTGGGGACTCACGGCCTTGGGAACCTATTCACCCAATTCCTTCTCTATGGTCTTTGTAGCTTCAGCTCTCGCATGTCTAGGATATGGAGGATCCTAAGTAGTATTGCCACTGCGAGTAGTAATTGCCTTGAGCTGCTCAGGTGGAGTGATTGTATTAGAAGGTAGCATACCTGGTGGAGATTTAGCATTCTGATTGGCGCAATTTGCCCAATCTGAGTCTCGTGGCTCTTCATTGTGGCTTGCATAGAGACAATCGTGCTCTCCATCCTGTCTTGATTAGCAAGCAACTTTCTCAATAACGCGTTTTTCTCTTGCTCTTCTTGTCGTGGAGCGTGCTGCTGTGCCTGGTATAACGTATTTGGCTGAAGACCCGGTGCATATAATCCACTGTTAGGGTTGGCATAGCTAAAGTTGGGGTAATTGCGGTTGTTGGGATGATAAGTGTTAGTCCATTGCTTCTATCGTGGTGGATCCATGTAATTCACATCTTCAATGGATCCATATCCCTGATTCTCATCCGCTATCATCTCTCCCACAGACTTTACTCGTGTTGATGGATTCATGTTGTTAAAAGCCGAGGTCATGACTTCCATCTGCTGTTTGAATTTTTTCTCCACCATTGACTCAATCTTACTAACCAATGCCCCATCAGATTTCGTGTTCCTACGAGTCTCAGACCTCGTGGAGTCACGTTTTGCCATATTGTCCAGCAAGTCCCGGCATCTCTGTACACCTGAAGTTTCCTTGAGCCATCATATCCAGATCATTTGTCGTTTCCTTTTCTAAGCGGTTATAGAAATAGTGCAACAGTTTGTACCATGACTCCCCATGAGTATGGCATCTACGGAGAAGCTGGTTGAATTTCCTCCATGTGTTCCCCAAAGAGTCATCTTCTTGCTGAGTGAACTTTGTGATGTTAGCCAGTCGTTGTGCCACCTTTGATGGTGGAAGATATTTCCTGAGAAACTCTTGGCAACACTCTGCCCATGTAGAGATACACACTGCTGGAAGCTCCATGAGCCATGTCTTTGCTTTCCCGATAAGGAGAAGGGAAATAGCATCATTTTTACCGTATCATGTGGGACCCTCTGATCATGAATGGTAGTTGTAATTTGGTTGAAGTTGAGTAGATGGGCATTCGGATCATCACCAGGAGCCACACTTAACAAACATTCATCGCGAACCATATTGATCGGCGGCTGACGCAATTCAAAATGAGCTGCATTGATTTGGGGTCTAATAATCGTGGGCAGGTACCCATCCAGTGTGGTCCTGAAGTAGTCCACCAAAGAGCGCTCATCAATTTCAGCATTGTTGACCTGTTCCGCCGCATTCTGACCATTATCGTTCCGATTATTTCCCCCATTATTTCTATTTCAACCGTTGTTGCCCCCATTCGCTCTTCCATTGTTTCTATCAACTACCCCAGCACCAGGAAGTTTTTCTGGGTTTGGAGGGTTCAAGCGTGCCATTGGAGCTTGCATCTCGGTCAACTGAGCTCTAAGCTCCTCAGATTCCCTCGCACGTTTAGTTGCATCTTCTATAACTGCAATTCTAGCTGCTTACGCATCCTGCATATTTTTGCGGATAGTTTCAATCTCAGCTCTTTTTTGGAATCCATGGTAGCTGAGCTTGATTTCCTCTTGTCTCTACGCTGTGTTCGTAACAAGTATTCCGGGTCTTCAAGTGTTGGATGCAAAGTTTCGTTTCTAATACGGGACATGCACCGTACAATCTAACATGAAATCACAGACCACACACAAAACGTAGGTTTAATAGATATAAACAGAAAAGGAAAATCCCTAAGGCTAGGATTTATAACTAATTTATGCCGAAGTCCCCGGAAATGGCGCCAAAAACTTGACACGCTCCAACTCAAAGTGTACAGTTGTCGGTGTAGTGATAATTTCCGGAAATCCGGGTTGTCGAACCCAAGAGACTTCTTTGTAAATTAGCTAATAATTTCAATTCTTATGTGGGTCAAGCGCAGTTGTTTGTTTTCTAATTCCTACGGAAAATAAAAGACAACTACTAATTTTAACCGAGTGATGAATCGCTCGATTAAAGTTGGGTGTTTAAAGAATGGAGACAGATTTCAGGACATCTCTTAGGATCACAAGGGTGTTTATGCCGTTAATGGTTTATGCTCATATAACACGGATATCTTATAGGTAGCCAAACTAGCAACACTACTTTGAAGATTCCTCAACCAAAGCCTATACTTAGACATACATAACCGATTCCTCTAGCCTATATAGGTCTAAGCATGCATTAAGCCTTCGTGTTCTACTCTAGTTCTTAGTTAACTAAACCGATTCCTCTGGTTTAGATACGACTAGTGCAAGATTCACGTTTCGGATAGTAAATACCGATTCCTCTAGCATTCTCCACCTTTGATCAAACCTAATGTGACGTCATACAATAAGCATGATAGAATTAAGCATAAAATCAAGCATGACTAAGCATAAAGACATTCAATTAAGCCAAAAGCATGAAATATGGTCAACAAACCGACAAACACGGTGTTTAAACCCTAGATACCTTCGAGATATCCTGAATAAAGAAGTTTAGCTACTCATAAACATGATCACAATACAAGTTTTCATGATCATAAGCAAAAAAATATAGAAAAAGAGAAGAGAAAAGATCCAAACGAAGCTCCAAGCTCCCACGATTGCTCCTTAGCTCCAAGCACGTCAAAAATAATGTATCCTCCCCCAAAAACGAGCCCTAACCAGGTCTAATACGTTCTCAAAGTAGTTAGAACAAGTTAGGAGTAATTATAAAGTAACCTCAAAATGTTTCCAAAATCTGCTACTGACGGACAAGTCGTGCGACCTGTTTGAACAAGTCGTGCGACTTGTTTCCAACACTTAGAAAATTTCAGCATATCTCAACAAGTCATGCGACCTATGATAACAAGTCGTGCGACTTGTTGTAATATTTCCAGCATTCTGTCCTCCTCTCATCAGGTCATGCGACCTCTGTTAACAAGTCGTGCGACTTGTTTGCCTTATCCAATTTTCAACTTTTTTTTCTCCGGCTTTCTCCGTGCCATAACTGTCTCGTCCGACTTCCGTTTTAGCTCCGTTACCCGCTGTTGGAAAGCACTTCGAGTCTACTTTCAATTGCCACCGGTCTCACCTCCATATTCATTGTAGAATGCAAGATATCCTCAAAACATCCTTAATTTTCTCTAAAATATCCTGAAAAATCAACTAAGCTTTTTGAAAAGCAAACAAGGACCCGGATTTTATCCCGAACTCCGATGAATGAGATTTTTGCACCATTGGATTCCTTTTGCGTCGTTGAATTCGCCCATGTAAAGAAATCTCCATTTCCGGACCATTTTCTCGTTTTTCTCCATTGTTGCCCAAACTTGAAGAAAACATCCAAAACGCCTTTTCTTCTATTCCGAAGCTCGTTTCTCCTATCCCTTGACTCCCGCATACGTAATCCCTGTCAAACAACAACACAAACACTACCGCGAAGATCAAATGTGATAAATTATCAAAATCATACTCAAAACCATTAAGAAATGCCCGGATTGTACTTTAAAGCTCAAAAACATCCAAAAGTGTATTTTCTTCTTATTATGGCTCAAATCTCGACACTTTGCACCGAAACGCACACAAATAACAATATAAATTGTACCTAGGATAACTCTTATTAAGGAGTTATCAACCACCTCCAACACGAATTCATGGTAGTTTAATTCTGGATGTTTTAATCATATGACTTCTAATTCTATAGTATTCGCTTCACAACTAGATGCTCCAGGGTTTTCCAGTATCCATACAGCTCATTGTACATGTGTGCATGTTACTCACAAGGTACATGTTTCTCACGATAGCTTGTCCCTACCGGATGCTCTCTTGGTTCCTAATGTCACGATGAATTTAGTATTTGTTGGACAAATATGTGAACTTGGACTTGATGTGAAATTTTCTCCTAATGGGTTTCGTCTTCACGATCCTGAGACAGGGAAAACTCTCAGAGTTGGTCAGAAAAATGTCTGTCAATATGAGCTCACTAGTCTAAAGCTTCCACCTTCCTCCGTGACCCAAATAGCCGATTCTGTAAAACCACACATATTGCCTACTATTAGTCTTTGGCATTCTAGGCTTGTCCATGCTTCATTAGGTGTCTTACGCAAGATTACTTCTTGTGGAAATCTTGGTTCGGTTGGAAGTGAACATTTTGGTTGTCTTATGTGCCAGTTAGCAAAATAACCAGCATTTCCCTTCCATAAGAGTGAGTCAGTCTTTCAGCTCCTTTTGATATAGTTCATTCGGACGTTTGGGGTCCTTCCCCTCATGCAACTATGGGTGGTTCTAGATATTTTGTTATCTTTATTGATGACTTCACCCGTTATACCTGGCTATATCTCATAAAAAAAACGTTTGGAACTACCCTAGATTTATCATGAGTTTGCTGCCATGGTAAAAACCCAATTTTCTCATCCCATCAAAGTCTTTCGAGATGATAATGCAGGGGCATACACAGACTCTCAGTTTCTTGTGAGTATTCATAGTCAAGGGACCCTTCCGCAGAGCTTTTGCCCGGGTACTTCTCAACAAAATGGTTGTGCAAAATGTAAGCATCACCACATACTTGACTTAGTACGTTCCCTACTCATATCTTTCACTTGTCCTGAACGTTTCTGGGGAGAAGCTACTCTAACTGATGTCTATGTAGGCCTCATTTGGGTAGAGGATAAGAAGGGAGGATATGATATGGTATCCTCCTCCATATCATATCCCGCGCTTGGGTATCAGATATGGGAGGGCATATCATATCCCCCCTTATCCTCTCCCTCAACTTTTGCCTTCAAAACACCAAAATCATATACCACCCCCACCCAGGTATACATCAGATAAGATATGAGCCAATTTATTTTTGACCAATTTGCCCTCATCAGTTTACCAAATTAACAAGGTATAAATACCATTTTTCCACTGCTCTCCCTTTTTTCCTCCCCCTCATCTCTCTCCCTTATCTCTTCTTCCCACCGCACCACAAACACCATCGTCGTCGCTCCCCTCCCTCTCTCTCTCTCTCTCTCTCTCTCTCTCTCTCTCTCTCTCTCTCTCTCTCTCCTCCTCCTCCTCCTCCTCGTCTTCTTCCCACCGCACCACAACCTGGTTCGAATCTAGCCTCGTAACAAGGGTAGGTGGTGGCTCTGGTGCTGTGACTCTGATCTGGGTTGTTTTGGAGCTATCACCGGGGATGACTGGAGAAGCGAGAGGGTAACGAGAGTTGAGAACAAATTTTTTCAGGAAAAACCTTTGTGACCCTGTGCCCGGAGTTTGAGCGCAATCGGTAGTGAAAATGGCGTCCGATTGAAACTTGTTTTTATATTTTCTATAGAAAGTGTACTACAGTAGTCCATTTGTGCTTGGATTGATTCAGGGAAAGGAATTTGAAGCAACCAAAAGGCAACTAACTCATTTGTATTACCATAATTTGGATAGCAAAACTTCATATTTTTCCGATAATATTTTTGTAGTGTTGTAGAGTAATTCTTAATTTACATGACCATAAAATAATTATCGAAAATTACATCGTTTTGCAATCCAAATCACCGGGTCAAAGTGACGCAGTTACGGGTGAAAAAGTAAAAATGGTGCAAAAGAGGTGGGACGGAGTGGTACTGTCAATGGATCTACTTGTCAAAGGAGCATTATATAGCAAAACATCACTATTTACAAACAATTAATACAATTCATGCCTGAATTTACAATACAAGTAATTTTACAAAAAAATCACTGCACTGAGGGTATTGTAGTCATTTGGACACATATTCTGCTTCTTATCCTGCATCATATCCTGTAACACCCAAACACACTAAACGAGCATATCATATCAGACCTTATCCGACAGCATACATATCCTACCTCATATCCCAGCATAAGCCATATCCGATGTATCTTATCCGCTACCCAAACGAGGCCGTAGGGTTTTGATCATAGATATGCAGCGGAATAAAGAATAATTTATCCAATCAATACCCTCGAGGGATTAGAGGAAGAGAATTCATAACGATAGTGACACGCTCCAACTGCAAGTGCACAGTTGTCGGTGTAGTGATAATATTCCGGATATCCGGGTTGTCGAACCCAAGAGACTTCGTGTAAATTAACTACTAAATTTATTCTTTATGTGGGCAAAGCGCGTTGAGTTGTGTGTTCTAATTATACTAATAATTAAAATAACAAGTATCTCAAATAATTCAATGAATTATTTCAAGATTAACAAGCACGAATTGATTTGGATGGTTCTCAAAATTGATCAAGTTCAGGATATCTCTACGGATCACTAGGTATTTCACACTACGTTGGATTTATGTTCTACTAACATGATGAGTTTTTGTTCTAGTTAAACGAGCAATTTTATATTGAAGATGTCTCAACCAATAACTATGCTTAAACTCTCATAACTGATTCCTCTAGCCTACTCAAGTTCAAACACGCATTACGATATTAATTCTACTCTTTGTTCTTAGCTAACTAGCAAGATTCCTCAACCCTAGATACGGCTAGTGTGTATTTCAAGTTTCCGGACAACGAATGTAGATTCCTCTATCATTCACAACCTAAGACAATCCTATTAATACGTCTACTAATAGAAAAGATAGATGAAAGATGTAAAATACACATAACTAGATAAAACTTCATCAATTAAGCTAGAAAGCATGCAAGCAAATCCATAAATCACAATATTTAGTGATCAAACCCTAGTTTCCTACGAGATATCCCGAAATAAGCGTTTAGCTACGCATAAACATGTTCAAAATACAAAGTTTCATGATCCAATATCAAAAACTAGAGAAGAAACGAAGATTAGAAGTCAAACGGATGATCCAAGCTCTCCAACCTAGCTCCAAGCTCTCCAATGGCGTAGAATGATGAATAATCGTTCCCTAGGTCGTTCCTCCTTGTTAAATCACGTCACTTCTTTTTAAGTTTTTAAAAATTACACTTTCACTCCCTTTGTCATGCGTCAGATCTACTAATGTGATCTTGGGATCACAATTTGTGATCCTAGGATCACCTTACTTGATTGTAGGATCACGTTGGTGGTCTTGTACTTGATCTTGTGATCATAGGATCACCTTTTGTCTTGTAGGATCACCTTGATCTTCCATGTGTGTTTCTTCTTTTCACCTCTTGAAAATTTGGCTAAGTCTTTTTCTCCTCTTAGCTTCTCCTCTTCTTCTATTCTCTCATGCATACCTTGAGTTTCTTTCTTTACGAAGTTCGCTTCCGCTCCAAAATCTGCACTCCAAGCTTCCGGTCCCTGAAATCCACAACACGAACAAATACCGGAAGATCAAATGCGACAAATAAAGCATAAAACATGCATAAAACGCTCGGATTACACCATGAAGTCCAAATACTCAAGTATGCTCAAAACTATCAAAACTCGGCCTAAAACACACATAAATGCATCGGAAAGTACGCGAAACGACAAGTAATCACAATAGAATACAACTCCAATTATGGAGTTATCAAATATCCCCACACTTACCATTTGCGCGTCCCGAGCAATCTATCAAAACCGGCCATCATCTCCAAACTTTCTCCCCAACAAATCATGGTACGAGTCTAACTAATTGCATACTTTTCGAAACACCACGTGCATACAAACCAAGACCAGCCGACTCGACATAAACACGACTCAATACATGACTCGACTATGCAACAATATGAAAATGCAATATATACAATGCACATAACAAAATAACACAATCCTTTTTTTCTTTCTTTTGCGAGATTGGGCAATCTCAATTAGCTCAAACCGGTTCTCATGGAATGATGATCAATCTAGGAACAAGACGTGAATTGTAACTAAACTCGACAACGAGAATTTCCCCTAGTTAGTATAGAGAGCCTAGCGTTACTATGTAAAGGAATACCTACCTCTTCGCATGTGTCGACAAAAATAAGAGGCTACGCTAGGCTAAGCCACGTTCAAGGTCTGAGCTCCTACTCCGCTAACGGTTTAGAATGTTGAGGCTTAGGGAAAAAAGGATAATTATGTAGTAACAAGTCCTAAGCGTCACATTCTCACATTAAACCCCACATCTCACACACCCTCACCACGATGATAGAAACTGCAACCCGAAACTCACCGTCTCCGACCCTCGATCCCCTCAAACCCCGGTACAATAACGATCTCCGTGGCCACCATGGCGATACGTGCACGAAATGCAAACCGTCGTCAACGAGCTAGTAACTTTCCACCACTCAATTTCCAATAAGCTCAAATTTATTCCTTTATTCCATCTCTCTTTTTTTCTCTTTTTGTTTTTTTTTTTATTTTTTTTCATTTTTTTTTTATCATCTCTCAATATAACAAAATGCCGTAGAAGTATCCGAGTGGTCTTCCAAGAATCCAGCAAAGCAAGCATGTTAACGGGAGGAAATAGACGATCCAATGAATGCATATCACAAGTAAAATTCATCTCCCCCTAACTCAATGAAGTACACGGTGTCACCAAACAAAGCCGTCAAATAGTCAAAGCGCGTGTGTAGGGATGTAGTCGTCAGAAGCTCAATCTCGATGTCTGTAGTCAAAAGTCGACATCCCCACACTAGAATGTAAACATGCCCCCTCTCAAGTAATCAAATGTATGTAAGTCTCGTGCCTAATCCAACCGATCCTCCTACACCGTGATGATGAAAAGAAACGATACCTAGCACGATCCACCAATTAAGATCAACCACCCCATTGTTGTGCGGATTAGACGTCACGCACTCACGGCTCTCCACAACTGTGTCCATGGTGTAGTGACATGGAACACCGCCACACCGAAGTGCGCAAGCCTACTCACTCACCCTCGCATCCCCTCGAAGATATGTAATAATACGCAAGCGATCATGTAGAACTCACAAATATATGCAGTACAGCTCTCCCTCATCGAACCCCCTCAACTACGACCGCCTCGTGACGCACTAAAGTGGTGATTCTAAACGATTTATGATGAAGGCCAAGAATCGTCACCCTAGGTCAAGAGGTTATGAATAAAACCAAGGTTAAAATTGGGCTTTCTAATGGTCCTACAAGGTGAGATCTATCAAGCAGTGAGTGCTCTAATACGCATCCTCGCACAGCTGTTCTGTGTGCCACTACGAGGCGGGCTGGCGACTACCTAAGACGTACACATGAACGTTCGGCTTGTTTAGCTCACACCTAGCTCAACTCTTGTAAAAAAAACGACACACACTTTAGATTTGCAAATCAAGTAAGTGTAATAAAATAGTTAGACATTCCCGTAAAGGAAGTCTCTCTATACGTACTAGGGGGAACTCATTTTGTCCTTCTCGGTCACAAGTCACGCCCTACGCCTAAAATTCTCACACTCCTCGATTCTACCAAATTTTAAGCTTCTTTTCATTGCCCTTTCTCAAATTTCCTTCTTATTTTTTTTTTTCAAATTTTTAATTTTTTTTTTTTTTTGTATTTTTACTTTATTTATTCTAACTCTACCTGCAAGGCCAGACGCGAAAGAAGACTCGAAACTGACTCAGTTTGGGTAGGTGGACTCAATTAAATAAACGTGCAAGAATCTAACACTATTACATATATATAACTAACATACATATTACGACTCTAAAACAAAACACGACACGGACCACGAAGACGACACAATACGCCCTAACAATCTATATGTGACAGGTTAATGCAGACACGCACTGGCTAGTCAAGATTAAAAATCCCCCCACACTAGAATGCTTCGTTGTCCTCAACGAATTTAGATATCAATCAAGAGGACTCGGCAATTCTAATGCGAGGGGCGGTGAATCTACTCAGGGCCATCATCACCCTCTTCCTCATCACTACTATAGGCATCTGAAGCATACTCATACAATCCAGGCTGAGGGTGAAGCTCAAGATTGTATTTAGCATTCATCTGGGCAAACCAATGGTTCTGCCTAGTCTGCTCTGCCCCTATCTTCCTTAAACTGCTACGCACATGCAGAAAATGCCTATCTTCCTTATCCAACACCTGCCCAATAGCATTTAAGGTATCTGCTCTCATCAATCTAACGGCATGCTCAGTATCGGAAATGGACTCCGGCTGACTCAGTCCACTCTCCTCTCCTAAGGGGTCTCTCCCAACTGCTCGCTTACTAATTCTACTCTTGCTACCCTTCTTTTTACCGCCTTTTGATGGCATGCTCCCAGTCATCTTAACTGCAAAAGGGTCCGGGATGCTTGCATAGAACCGCCTAGCGGGCATCCGCCGATCGCGGTCACAAGTTGGCAAATTCAACCCTTCTTAGAGAGCCAGATGCATGAGCAAATAACTATACCCCGGCGCTCTTCGGTTACCCTTTTCCATCAACCTTGCTCGGAAATTTCTGTGAATCAGAGCGGGAATATCAAATCTCCAACCCTTGTATAGACAATAGGCCATGACACATGTTTCTAAGTCGACGAAACGGGTCGAGGTAATTCCCAAAACCATGTCTCTACCCACTCAATCAACCATCGTGCGGGCCGAAGGAGAAACTTGTTATCGATCTGCCAATGCCTTTTGTTTTCCTTTTTAACCCACGCGGCTCTCGGCACTCCCTTGAAGCAAAACTCTTCTAATTCATCCTCTATTTTCTCTCTCTCCAAAGTCTCTCGAAACTTACAAGATTCGATGGGCGGCCACTTAAGGGCCTCGGCAATAGTCTCCGGTGTGAAGACTACAAACACTTTCCTAGCAAAAATCCCCCTCTCATCTCTTATCTCGCTATATCGACAACTACAATTTGTAAAACGGGCATTAACGGTCATCTCATGAGCAAGGGCCGAGCACGAATCACCATTAATTAATTTTTCCATGCCCTCAAAGTTCTCTCTCACCGCTACATCTTTCAACTCTTGGGGCACAAAACCGCAAAGTGGTGGAGCAACTTTTTCAGCTTGAAAAACTCTTTCAGGATTTGGCTTATACTTAAGAACCTCATTTGTAAGGAAGTGAATATGGGCATGATAACACACAAACCTCAGGCTGCAAAAATTAGTAGGGGTCACTTTCGCAGGGTCTGTAATATCCTGAATTTTATGTCCTCTACTTCCCTTAGCATCAGGGATAACCGGCAAGGGATTATTCAACCACTGATAAGGTGGACATCTAGGACACTCAAACTCAGTCACGACATGAGTTTCTGCTTCCCCAACTACTTTCTATTTCTTTTTACTACGAGATTCAGGTGCCTTACTCCTCTTACCCCTAGATGAATTCATTGCACAAGAAAGTAGCAATTCAAATTTAGAGATTATATTCGCTACGTGCACGTGACAAGGAGTGTGTACTGAATCAAAACAAGAAAACAATTTAGCAGATAAGTCCTAGGACACTAGTCAATCGCCCCCAAACGCCGCAACTAAGCGACAACAATAACAAATTTGGGCTTTTACTCAATGTGCCTAGACTCGATAAAATTAAATTGCAAGAGAAAGATTAGCGATACCTGAAGCCCTAGAGTTCCGTTCAAACGGGGCTGAATCGACAAAATCAGTCAAGAAGGACCGTACGGTCGACTGGTTTTTCGATACTTTTCGCGATTTGAGATTTTTATCTCAATAGCTTGTCCTCGCTGTCCTCGTCAAAACCCCGCAAACGGTTTAATCAAATTCCAACCGGTTGATAACGAATTTGCAGATTCGTCTTGAGAAAACCCTAGCTTTCACTTGCTTCCCCCACACTATTCTTCGTAAAATTTTCACAATTGCAACCCCCTGAGGCCGGCGGCGCTGCTGGACCGAGAGAAATCCACCAAACGCCGGCGAAATCCGGTGATTTTCCGACGAGAGAAGCTCTGCGTGAGTCTTCGTTCTGGGTTTGTTGCTTGGGTCTGAAAATCCTCGCTGAATCTTTCCAATCTCCCCACCGGATTTTGTCAGCGCTGCTGAGCCGCGCAGGAAACACCAATCGCCGTCAAACACCAGCAATTTTCCGATCGATTCGTGTTCTTGAGGCGCTGCTCTGTTATGTGAGAGCGTTGTCGTGGGTCTTCTGTTCGTCGTTCTGTTCTTCTTCTTTCTCTTCTTCTTTTCTTTTTTTTTTTTAATTTATTCCGCGTGTTTCTTTTTCTTTTTTTTTTTTTTCTTTTCACTTAAAACGTAAAAGGTCCCCTTTGCCCCTGTTTAATGAAAATCACCGTGAGAAGAAAAATGTGATCATGGGATCACATAAATTACCACAGGATCAGCTATTGTGATCCTACACTAACAGTAGGTTGCTCAAAAATTAGCCTCCCAATTTTTCCTAAGTATCTGGCGTTCCCTTTTTTTTGTCTGTTCTATTTTTTTTCTTTTCTCTTTTTCTTCTTTCTCTTCTACTTTACACCTCCGGACTCCGATGCGTGCGTGTAATATACCGTCGCAAAGCTTGTTTCGCGTACGTTTTTATTTCGCACAAGTGACTCCAAAATTTACGGAGGGAAAAACTCACAAATTCCGTACTTTCTATCTCTTTGCTTGTGTTGTGCTTTCGCGGTTCGACGCAATCCTCTTTGCACGCATCAAGAGAGTGAAGTCCCGGGTGCATTTCAACATGTATTCCTGTAGAGACTCATTTCAACTGTCAGATTCTCACTCTCTCACCCCTCAGATAAGAAAACTGTATTGAAAAACGCACACAATAGTATCTAAAAAACATACTCTCTACACTAAAAGCATAAAAGTACGTTGGGTTGCCTCCCAACAAGAGCCGTGTAATTTAACGTCGACGACCCGACCCAGTTACCTCACAAGAGATCAGAACACGGGAATTGCGTTAAGGCGCTCAATTGCCCCAATGAAGTTCCCGTCCACGTACGGCTTGGCTCTCTGTCCATTCACTTTGAACCGATTACAGTTCTCAGCTTCCACTTCAAGTGACCCCCATGGATATACCTCTGTAATCGTGAAAGGACCGCTCCACCTCGATTTCAACTTGCCATGAAACAGTTTCAGACGTGCGTTAAAGATCAGCACCTTTTTTCCCACCTTGAAGTCTCGCGGTATAATGTGCTTATCGTGCCATTGCTTGGTCCTCTCTTTGCAGATTCTTGCACTCTCATAAGCCATCAATCGAAATTCTTCAAGTTCAAGTAATGCCTACTTCCTTTGCTCACCTGAGAGCTTTGCATTTAAGTTGATCTTTTTCAGCGCCCAAAACGCCTTATGCTCAAGCTCAACCGGGAGGTGGCATGACTTCCCAAACACAAGCTGATAGGGAGACATGCCCAAGGGGGTCTTGTATGCAGTCCGATAAGCCCATAAACTGTCATCTAGATGTAGGGACCAGTCTTTGCGTCCCGGATTGACCGTCTTCTCTAAAATCCCCTTAATCTCTCGGTTAGACACTTCAGCTTGCCCATTTGACTACGGATGGTAGGCTAGTGATATATTATGTTTCTTTATCCCGTACTTGCTCAAAACATTAGCAAAGACTTTGTTCACAAAATGAGTACCTTCATCACTAATAATTGCCCTGGGTGTCCCAAACTGCGTGAATATGTTCTTGCGCACGAACTTCTCAACAGTAGCGCCATCGTTCTTTTGACATGCCATAGCCTCCACCCACTTGGTCACATAATCAACCGCCACCAAGATATAAAGATTACCAAGTGAAGAGGGGAATAGCCCCATGAAATCAATGTCCCAGACATCAAATGGCTCTACCTCCAACACAAAATTTTGAGGCATCTCATTCCGGTTAGAAATATTGCCAGTTCTCTGACACCGGTCACACTGTTGCACAAACAAATGAGCATCTCTATGCAATGTAGGCCAATAGAATCCACTCTGAAGTACCTTGGCCACTGTTCGCGACTTGCCAAAATGACCCCCACAGTTCAACTCATGGCAGTGTATGAGAATCTCCAACGTGTCTGGTGGCGCTACACATCTCCGCAATACATTATCTGCTCCCAGCTTGAACAGATAGGGATCATCCCAGAAATGTGCATCTGCAAAGAACTTATTTCTCTGATGCGAGGACATGTCTTTGGGAACAATATTGAGCGCCTTGAAGTTTGCCAAATCTGCAAACCAAGGCACAGCTGCGACCACTACCATAAGCTGTTCATCGAGAAATTCCTCTCTGATAGGCACCTCCTCATGCTTCTCAATCTCTAACCTGGATAAGTGATCCGCCACAACATTCTCGACCCCTTTCTTGTCCTTAATCTCTATATCAAATTCTTGCATCAACAGTACCCACCGGATCAATCGTGGCTTTGCATCCTTCTTGGTGAGAAGATACTTGAGAGCGGCATGGTCGGTAAAAATAGTCACCTGAGAACCTACAAGATACGGCCGAAACTTGTCCAATGCAAAAATAATAGCTAACATTTCTTTCTCAGTAGTAGCATAGTTTACCTGTGAATTGTTCAAGGTCCGGCTAGCATAATAGATGACATGAGCTACCTTGTCTTTTCGCTGTCCATAATCACTAGCATCACACATGAGCTCAAACGGTAAAGTCCAGTCTGGGGTAGTGATGATGGGCGCGCTAATCAACTTCTCCTTGAGCAAATTAAAAGCTGACTTGCACTCTACATTAAAATCAAATACCGCATCCTTCTCAAGTAATCCAGACAAAGGCTTCGTGATCTTCGAGAAGTCTTTAATGAAGCGCCGATAAAACCCTGCATGTCCCAAGAAACTCCTTACCCCTTTGACAGAAGTAGGGTATGGAAGCTTCTCAATCACCTCAATCTTGGCTCTATCCACCTCTAGACCTTTGCTGGATATCTTGTGCCCCAAAACTATGCCCTCAGTCACCATGAAGTGACACTTCTCCCAGTTGAGCACTAGGTTAGTGTCAATACATCTATCAAGAACCCGGGCCAGCTGCTGCAAACAGTCATCAAAACCATCACCATAAAGCGAAAAGTCATCCATGAATACCTCAAAGTTCTGCTCCATCATGTCTGAGAAGATCGACATCATGCACCTCTGAAAAGTAGCAGGCGCATTGCATAACCCGAAGGGCATGCGTCGAAAAGCAAAAGTCCCATAGGGACATGTGAATGTCGTCTTCTCCTGATCCGCTGGCTCAATGGCAATCTGGTTGTACCCGGAATACCCATCCAGAAAGCAATAATGAGAATGATGTGCCAGCCTATCAAGAATCTGATCAATAAATGGAAGTGGGAAGTGATACTTTAATGTGGCATCATTGAGTTTGCGGTAATCCATGCAAACTCTCCACCCAGTAACAGTACGGGTAGCAATTTGATCACCTTTCTCCCCTTCCACCACAGTAATACCACCCTTCTTAGGGACACACTGCACCGGGCTAGTCCATGTGCTGTCGGAAATCGGGTAGATGATGCCCGCCTCCAACCATTTAAGCACCTCTTTCTTCACCACCTCCTGCATATGAGGGTTGAGGCGGCGCTGGAATTGAACTACCGGCTTCTTGTCCTCCATGAGCCGGATCTTGTGCTGGCAAACTGTGGGGCTGATCCCCTTGATATCCGCTATGGTCCATCCCATAGCTGCTTTCCTTTCCTGCAACACTTTCAATAATTGCTCCTCCTGTTCCCTGTCCAAACAAGAAGACACAATCACAGGTAAAGTATCATTCGGTCCAAGATATAAATATTTCAAATGTGCAGGTAAAGGTTTTAACTCTAAAACAGGAGCAGTAATAAGAGAAGGAGTAAGTATCTTCCTGCTTCCCTCATTAAAGAGGGGTAATGTTTGGCGCCAATGAACATCTAAGGCTTGCTCTTTCTCGCTGGAATCATGTAGAGCAAGCTCCTCATATAGTTGCTCCAACAAAATATCGTCCTCTTCGTCCGGCGTGTATGCCTCCACACCAAAGCACTGCTCGCTTACCGCATATGCGGGAAACTTCATAGCCTCAAATACATTGAAGGCCACCTTCTCATCGTTGATCTGCATAGTCAGCTCTCCATTGGCCACATCAATGATAGTCCTCCCAGTGGCCAGGAATGGATGGCCCAAAATAAGAGGGACATCATCGTCGGCCTCCATGTCTAGTATCACAAAATCCGCTGGGAAGATGAGTCCTTCAACTCTCACTAATACATCCTCTAAAACACCCCTGGGGCGTTTTAGAGTGCGATCAGCCATCTGCAAGCACATCCTGGTAGGCTTAGGATCTCCCACACCAAGTTGCTCAAAAACCGATGTGGGCATCAAATTAATACTTGCACCAAGATCACATAATGCCCTCCCATGAAACGCATCTCCCAATGTAACAGGAATGATGAAACCGCCCGGATCTTTCATCTTCTTTGGTAACGCCTTTTGCACAACTGCTCTACACTCCTCATTTAGAGTCACGGTTTCAAAATCATCCATGCGCCTCCTATTAGAAAGGAGGTCCCTGAGAAATTTGGCATATTTAGGCATTTGTGAAATTGCCTCCGCAAAAGGTATATTAATGTGAAGTTTCTTGAAGATATCCACAAACTTCCTGAAATGCCTGGCATCCTCTTAACTCTTCAATCTCTGCGGGTATGGCACTCGCACACTGTATTCCTCCCTTGGCTTATGTTTCTCATCCGACTTCCTCACCGTGTCCTTTGATTGGGGAATCACGGTAGGCACGGGAATCTCTTCATCCAAGGCTTTTTCAGTGGCCTTAGTCGCCTCAGCTCGCGCATGGGTAGGATATGGGGGATCCTGGGTAGTGTTCCCACTGCGAGTAGTAATAGCCTTCAATTGCTCAGTTGGAGTAATAGTGTTGGACGGAAGTATACCTGGTGGAAGTCGAGGATTCTGATTAGCTATTTGGCCAATTTGTGTTTCATGGCTCTTTAGCGAAGCTTCCATTGCGACAATCTTGCTCTCAATCTTATCATTGCTAGCTAACAATTTCCTCAACATCACGTTTGTATCCTGTTCTTCTGAGAGTGGAGGTGGAGCCTGTTGTTGTGGAACCTGTCTCTGAGCTTGGTAAGGAACATTTGGCCTATGACCTGGCGCATATAATCCACTATTCGGATTGGTATAGCTGAAGTTGGGGTGATTGCGATTGTTGGGATGATAGGTGTTTGGCCATTGCTGCTGTCTTTGTTGACCCATGTAATTCACGTCTTCAATGCCATCCCCATATCCCTGATCTGCATCTGCTACCATCTCTCCCACTGACTTCACCTGTGCCGATGGATTCAAATTACTGAAAGCCGAATTCATCACTGCCATCTGATGTTCAAATTTCTGTTCCACCATAGACTCTATCTTACTAACCAATGCCCCATCTGATTTCGTGTTTCTACGAGTCTCTGACCACGTGGATTCACGTTTTGCTACATTATCTAGCAGATCACGACATCTCTGTAGTCCCATTCCCATAAAATTGCCTTGAGCCATCATGTCCAGCTCACTAGCAGTCTCTCTGTCCAAAGCATTATAAAAGTAATGGAGAAGTTTATACCATGGCTCTCCGTGTGTAGGGCATCTGCGAAGGAGCTGATTGAACTTTCTCCACGTGTCTCCCAGAGAATCATCTTCCTGCTGTGTAAATTTGGTTATATCAGCCATCCGTTGAGCAAACTTAGATGGTGGAAGATACTTCCTGAGAAACTCTCTGCTACAATCCGCCCATGTAACTATGCTGCCTGCTGGAAGTTCCATAAGCCATGTCTTTGCCTTTCCCGATAAAGAGAAGGGGAAAAGCATGAGATTTATCGTCTCGATTGGAACTCTCGGGTCATACACGGTAGAAGTAATCTGCTCGAAATTGAGCAAGTGTTGATGTGGATCATCACTCAGGGCTCCAGTGAATAAGCATTCATCCCTAACCATATTGATCAACGGTTGGCGAATCTCGAAATGTGCGGCATTAATCTGCGGCCTGACAATGGTAGGCTGATTTCCCCTTCGGTGTAGTCCTGAAGTAGTACACCAAAGGACGCTCATCCTCCTCAGCATTGTTGACTTGCTCCACCACATTCCGGCCGTTATTGTTTCGATTATTACCCCCATTGTTCCCATTGCCACAGTTGTTTCCACCATTAACTCCTCCATTGTTTCTATCAACTATTTCTGCACCAGGGAGTTGTCATGGATTTGGGGGGTTCATGCGATCAATCACTGCTTGCATCTCAGCCATTTGATCCCTAAGCTGCTCAGTCTCCCTTGCTCGATTTGCTGCATCTTCCACAGCTGCAGCTATAGCTGCTTCTGCATCTTCGAGGCCTTTGCGGAACCTCTCAAACTCAGCTCTAGTTTTCTCGTCCATCTGAACTGAATTTGATTTCCTCTTGTCTCTACTCTGTGCTCGCAATAAGGATTCCGGGTCCTCAAGTGTTGGATGCAAAGGCTCGTTTCAAGAACGTGACATGCACCAAGTGAATCAGACCTGAAAACACGAATCACACACACAAAACAGGTGAGTAACAGATATAAACTGAAATAGTAAATTCCTAAAGAGAAAAATAATAGCTAATTTATCTGAAGTCCCCGGCAACGGCGCCAAAAACTTGACACGCTCCAACTGCAAGTGCACAGTTGTCGGTGTAGTGATAATATTCCGGAAATCCGGGTTGTCGAACCCAAGAGACTTCGTGTAAATTAACTACTAAATTTATTCTTTATGTGGGCAAAGCGCGTTGAGTTGTGTGTTCTAATTCTACTAATAATTAAAATAACAAGTATCTCAAATAATTCAATGAATTATTTCAAGATTAACAAGCACGAATTGATTTGGATGGTTCTCAAAATTGATCAAGTTCAGGATATCTCTACGGATCACTAGGTATTTCACACTACGTTGGATTTATGTTCTACTAACACGATGAGTTTTTGTTCTAGTTAAACGAGCAATTTTTTATTGAAGATGTCTCAACCAATAACTATGCTTAAACTCTTATAACTGATTCCTCTAGCCTACTCAAGTTCAAACACGCATTACGACATTAATTCTACTCTTTGTTCTTAGCTAACTAGCAAGATTCCTCAACCCTAGATACGGCTAGTGTGTATTTCAAGTTTCCGGGCAACGAATGTAGATTCCTCTATCATTCACAACCTAAGACAATCCTATTAATACGTCTACTAATAGAAAAGATAGATGAAAGATGTAAAATACACATAACTAGATTAAACTTCATCAATTAAGCTAGAAAGCATGCAAGCAAATCCATATATCACAATATGTAGTGATCAAACCCTAGTTTCCTACGAGATATCCCGAATAAGCGTTTAGCTACGCATAAACATGTTCAAAATACAAAGTTTCGTGATCCAATATCAAAAACTAGAGAAGAAACGAAGATTAGAAGTCAAACGGATGATCCAAGCTCTCCAACCTAGCTCCAAGCTCTCCAATGGCGTAGAATGATGAATAATCGTTCCCTAGGTCGTTCCTCCTTGTTAAATCACGTCACTTCTTTTTAAGTTTTTAAAAATTACACTTTCACCCCCTTTTTCATGCGTCAGATCTATTAATGTGATCTGGGGATCACAATTTGTGATCCTAGGATCACGTTGGTGGTCTTGTACTTGATCTTGTGATCATAGGATCACCTTTTGTCTTGTAGGATCACCTTGATCTTCCATGTGTGTTGCTTCTTTTCACCTCTTGAAAATTTGGCTAAGTCTTTTTCTCCTCTTAGCTTCTCCTCTTCTTCTATTCTCTCTTGCATACCTTGAGTTTCTTTCTTTCCGAAGTTCGCTTCCGCTCCAAAATCCGCACTCCAAGCTTCCGGTCCCTGAAATCCACAACACGAACAAATACCGGAAGATCAAATGCGACAAATAAAGCATAAAACATGCATAAGACGCCCGTATTACACCATGAAGTCCAAATACTCAAGTATGCTCAAAACTATCAAAACTCGGCCTAAAACACACATAAATGCATCGGAAAGTACGCGAAACGACAAGTAATCACAATAGAATACAACTCCAATTATGTAGTTATCAGATAGTAAGGGAATCGTGTTCATGAACCTTAGAGGTCTCCTGTGATGACTTGTCACGTGAATATTTTCACGCCTCTACGATTGATCCACTCCTACGATTGAGTTATAGATCTCCCAACTCCTTGTGCTAGCTTGGAAAGGAGGAAAGAGGAAGAAGAAATCACGCAACGGAGACCAAATAGAGGGTTCGGCCTTTCTCTATTGGCCGACGGGTAGGGGGCAGACGGGCAAGGGGCGTTCGATCACCTTGTCTTGTTTTTCTCTCTCCTTTCTTTATCTACCACTCAATTTATGTTATGAGCATTAGTGTGGGAAGGAAGCTAGGAGCATCCTTTATATAGTCCAACAACTCCTTGTTAACTACCTAAAGGCCCTCTCCTAATCCTACTCAAGTTCGGATTAGTCCAACTTGCATATTAGTCCTACTAAATTAGCAAGTTGTTGCGATTTGATCCTTCTAATTAATTAATCATATTAATTACTTAACAAGTCTATTTCAATCCATATGGCGTGTGACCCCATAGGTTTCTACTTAGTTGGTAGTAACTATTTACTAATATGGAGCGGTCTCTAGCAAGACATCCATTCTAGCCAACTAATAGAAATAGTCATCCGACAAATCTTGTGCAAGTATTGTATCATCCCTTTGTATCAACATTCAGATTGGACACGAGACATATATGTCACACTCATATATCAAATCCATAGTTTCTCGATCCTAGGAGTAGTCTTATTCTTGCAAATAACATCAATACTCCATAATGATTTATTTGAGTTTGGACAGACATTATATAAGCACTATCCCTCGAGTGGCCAAGGATAGATGCTCCCGTTATGTGGGAGGGAGAAATTCTATCTACATCACTACAATATCTAAGCTTTCTTCAAATTGTGTCTGATACGTGCCTTTATGACTACCCATTCACGGTGTAGCGTTTAACGCTACCAAAACCAAAACGCTCCACAACTAGATGCTCTAGTGACTTCAAGTCGAAGGATGACAATACCGTTGTCACCACGAGAAGCGCTTGTGACTTTACATAACTCATATGTATCCTTCTCGGAGATGGGTCAATCCAGTATGCCATTACCCCTAATGCATACCCATGTGTTGGATCATGATATCTCCATACCAATCCAGCCCCATACTAGTCTATAAGTGATTTCCCTCTTAATCTGAATAATTGACTAGGGATATTTAAGATAAACAACGCGATTGTAAATCTAAGGACTTCATCATATTAAATATCACAATAAATAATAGAATGAATATTCTAGCCAATTTTTGTTCATACTAAACTAGATTGCCTCTAGGGCATCTATTCTAACAGTCTCCCACTTGCACTAGAGCCAATCTGGTGCATCTCGTATGCCTATTTTCTTTGTGTGCCCTTCATGCTTGCGCTGAACAAGCGGCTTTGTAAGAGAATCTGACAGATTCTCATCTGTAGGAATCTTGCATATCCAAACGTCTCCTCTATCAATGATGTCTCGAATAAGATGGAACTTCCTGAGCACGTGCTTGTATTTTTGGTGCGACCTGGGTTCCATAGATTGCGCAATCGCCCAGTGTTGTCATAATACAACTCTACTGGATCCGGAATGCTAGGAACCACACCAATTTCAGAAATAAATTTCTTAATCCAAACAGCTTCCTTTGCTGCGCCATTCGGAGCAATGTACTCAGCCTCTATTGTAGAATCAGCTACCGTCGTTTGCTTGGAACTTTTCCATCTCACCGCTGATCCATTTAGGCAAACCACATATCCTGATTGTGATCTTAAATTATCTCTGTCGGTTTGGAAGCTTTCATCCGTGTAACCCCTTACACGCAACTCTTCCTCACCACCAAATATCAAGAATACATCCTTAGTTCTTCTCAAGTACTTTAGAATGTTCTTAACTGCAATCCAGTAACTCTCACCTAGATTGGACTGATATCTGCTTGTCATACTCAAGGCATATGACACATCTGGTCTAGTACATAACATGGCGTACATGATGGATCCTATGGTCGAGGCATAGGAAACCCTACTCATGCGATCCTTCTCAAAATTATTGGAAGGACAACCACTCTTCGAAAGAGCGATTCCATGTGACATGGGCAAGAATCCCATCTTGGAATCTTACATGTTGAACCGTTTCAACACCTTGTCTATATATGTACTTTGACTTAGGATGAGCACCTTCTTAGATTTATCTCTATAGATCTTAATACCGAGTATATAAGCTGCTTCCCCTAAGTCTTTCAATGAAAAACACTTTCCTAGCCAATATTTAACAGATTGCAGCATGAGAATGTCGTTTCCAATGAGTAGTATGTCATCCACATACAAGACCAGAAAAGCAACAGAGCTCCCACTAACCTTCTTGTAGACACAAGACTCATATTCATTTTTTATGAAGCCAAACTCTTTGACTACTTCATCAAAACGTCGATTCCAACACCTAGAAGCTAGCTTTAAGCCATAAATGGATCGTTGCAGCTCACAGACTTTTTTGGCTTGCTTTGGATCCTCTAAACCCTTTGGATGTATCATATACACGTCCTCAAGGAGATTCCCACACAGGAATGCATTTTTGACATCCATCTGCCAAATAGCATAGTCGTAGTATGCTGCAATAGCAAGTAAGATTCGGATGGATTTGGTCATTGCGACTGGTGAAAAGGTTTCATCATAGTCAATGCCATGAATCTGTCTGAATCCTTTAGCAACCAATCGTCCCTTATAGGTAATCACATTACCATCCATGTCAATCTTCTTCTTGAAGACCCACTTGCACCCTATGGGTCGCGCCCCTTCGGGTGGTTCCACCAAAGTCCATAATTTTTTGGTATACATGGATTCCATCTCGGATCTCATGGCCTCAAGCCACTTCTAAGAGTTCGTCCCTTTCATGGCCTCCTCACAGGTAGTAGGCTCATCATCTATGAGCATCGTGTCACCAGACTCAGTCACGAGAAATCCATGACTCTCTAGCTCCTGGCACACCCTACTAAATCTACGAAGTTCTTGTGTTACTTGAACAGGCTGCCCCACAACTTCTTGTGGTTCCTGTTCATGATCCATAGTAGGATCAATGCTTTGTGGCTCTTGAATTTCTACAAGTTCTACGGTCCTCCCACTTGCTTCTTTAGAGACAAACTCTCTTTCTAGAAACATGTCGGAACGATTGTAGAAATAATATCCCTATGTTTCCTTAGGGTATCCCACAAAGTTGCATTTGTCCGACATAGGCCCTAGCTTGTCTGATTGTAAACGTTTTACATAGACATCGCAGCCCCAAATCTTCATGAACAACACTGTGGGACGGTTCCCACTCCACATATCATGTGGTGTTTTCATAACTGACTTGGATGGAACACGGTTAATGGTGAAAGCTGCACTCAATACAGCGTAGCCCCAAAATGATAATGGAAGATCAGTTTAACACATCATAGATCGAACTATATCCAATAGAGTCCGATTCCTCCTCTCGGACATGCCATTCCATTGTGGCATTCCGGGTGGAGTGAGTTGAGACAATATCCCACACTCTCTAAGATAGTCGTCAAACTCTTGTCTTAAGTATTCGCCTTCACGATCCGATCGTAGATACTTGATACTTTTACCAAGTTGCTTCTCTACTTCATTCTTGAATTCTTTGAACATTTCAAAGGATTCGGATTTGGCCTTCATAAGGTATACAAATTCATATCTACTGAAATCATCAGTAAACGTGATGAAGTAGACATAACCACCCCTGGCAGGCATGGAAAACGGGCCACACACATCAGTATGCACGAGTGCCAATGTCACGACCCGAGCTTTTCTTTCCCTTCAAGTTGATTAATAATTTATCAAAGTAAACGCGCGCTTTTTAGGCCGCGATGGAAATACGAACCTTTTACCTTTTCGATAAAAATATAGCGGAAGCTTGAATAAATATACAACTCTTTTTTATTTGAATAAAAACATCATTTTCCTATTCATTTGAGCAATAATCGTTTACAATTATCTAATACACGAATCTTAACAAACATTAAAATTATTTCAAAAACTCTATAAATCTAGCCCGTCTATAGTCTTTGATCGATCCCGTCCGGTACCTGTAATTATTTTAGGGTGGGCAAAAAGCCCAGTAGGTACCGCCTAACCACTGGCGTAGAAATGTAATAATCAAATAAACTGTAACATCGATCGAATCACATAATTATCATGCTTTATACTTAATGCGAATAACAAACAATAACTTAACAATCAACATATAAGCATATAATCATGTATAGACCGTAATTACAGTAGACGTGAAAACTATATTTCCCCTACCTCATAGTAGCTTCATGATAACAACTTTGAAATGATAAGAGTAGCTCCAAATATTTTATCTCGAAATATTTCGAGTATCTCCCTATCTCACTTATCAGTAGTTGAATCGAATGTGGAATGAGAAATAGCTATAGCACTGGAACCTATTTATAGAAGTCAACGACCAATCAGATCGCGACGAGTCACAGGGACACATGCCGTGCATGCAGCAAAAGTTGTGCCACACGCCGACACATGTCAACTGTGTGTCACAAATGGATAGAGATGGCCTCAGGGCATGACACGCGACCCCCCTACGTGTCGTGCATGCATGGACATGCATGGATAGAGATGGCTTTGGCACGCACGAGCTTGGTTAATTTCGATCATGACGAGTGCTAAGCAACGTGGAGCCACACTTAAAACCTTTTTCATGTCTAGCTCACTGTTTTAAAAGAGCTTCTTTATGTATGATCATATCATACGCCTCCATGTTCTCATCTTTCTTCAAAATATCATAGTTCATGGCAGCTAACATGAGGCAAGTTACATCCAAAGAACCATTCTTTGATGTTCCTTTTCATTAGGCTTTAGTGTGTTTTGGTAGTTGGTGGGAAGAGAACTTTATGTTCTACGATGTACAACAATTTCTATTTTATTTGAGAATAATTCTCAATTTTATACCAATCTAGAAAATAGATTCGGGACAGCTTGTCCATCTTATGGACATAAAGTCGTGTTTCGTTTGTTTAATGCCATGGGTATTCAACACCAAAAGGATTATGCAAAGTATTGTGACATATAACTATATTTAACAATGACTTAAATTGTCAAACATAGCTCCCACTACTTTTTTTACAGATTAATAACCCTCAAAGATATTAATGCGGAAAATATCATTATATTTTCTAGTGGGCCAAGACCCATATTTCACTTCCTTTTGAGCTTGCTTTGGCAAGTCACCCAAAAGTTAGCTATTTAGGTAGGAACAATTCCAATTACACCACATGCAACTCTTGGTTCAATTGGGCAAATAACTCCTTATTTATCTATCCCATTGATAATCCCAATTGATTGCCTCTAGGTTTTTAATCCTTATTAAATTACACAGTTACGTCCAACCTCAAACTCCAACAATTGCACACTATGCGTGCCATCGCACCACATGATGATGAATCAATTCGCCCTGCTTTGGCACGCACGAACTTGATCAATCGATCTTGTGATGAGTGTTTAAGTAACGAGAAGGCAAAAATGTAATATTTTGTTTTGAGGGATTTTTTTTTCAATTTTAAATTGTTTTGTTGATCCATATCAACTGATCTACTTATTTGAGTTTGGTCACAACTCCAAATAAAAGATCCGGGTTGTTAATTAGTATCTTATTATCAAATTGCATGCATCATCCATACACCAACAACAATAATAAGGCAATAAAGAAAACATCCACAAAGCATAAATTAACGTGATTTGGATATGGCCTCCTAGATTAGGATATTCCCAAGCCAATGAGAATATATATGAACCCTAGAATAGAAAACGCATCTCCATGTGCCTCCATCTCTTGGTCCATTCTTCATAGCCTTGTGGAATGCTTCATGCTCCATGTTGTGGCTCCTTCAATTCTTTGGGCTTCTTTTCTTCAATCTTAGCTATCATCTATTTTATCTAGTACTAGCTAGCATCTATACTAAATAAAATAAATCTCACAAGTTGAGAAAAATACCGGCAGGCAGGCCGTAAACCCTAATTAATTATTACATTAAATTGATCAGCTCGCAGGCCGTAAACAAACCACAAAATTAAACATCCACAACAAACCACATCTAAGGTCATATCCAATCAACATTAAAATTGCACATAAACAGTTAAAACCAATTTTTAATGTGCTTTGTCAATTTTAGTTGATTTTAGGATTAACTAGGGTCAAACTGGTCCAAGAGGGCCCACCAACGCTTGGCCGAACCCTAAAAGCAACGCCCAATGGCCTTGGGCCGGCCGGCCCCTAGCCCACATGGCTAGGCCGTGCGCTTTTACCTGGCCCCTTTTTCGAGCCTAGCTTGGGCGGCAAGGAAGGAGGGGCGGGAGTTGTTTCCAAAACAACTCCTTGCCTTGTTGCCCAAGTTTGGTTGTTTCCTAATTGAAAAAGACTCCTTTTTCCAATTGGATGCCCAAGAACCCTAGATCCTAGATCCTAAAATTTCTCAAACTCACTAATTCATACATCCAATGCAATAATTAGATCTTGTTTGGTTGAATTATTGACAAATTGCATCATATGCTTGATTTTTCAGTTTTACGCGATAAACAAAAATTTTAAAGTGTAAAACTATCTAAACGTAACACATAAACCACGTTATGCTCTACGACATGTGGCTCTGATACCACTTTTGGGTTTTAATCATGGATGCGCAGTGGAATAAACAATAATTTTATCCGATTAAGACCCTCATAGGATCACAGGAAGAGAAATCATGACGATGGTAAAGGATCCGTGTTATGTACCTTGTAGGTCTCCTTTGATGACTTCAAACGCGAAAAGCATCACGTCTCTACGGTTGATCCATGCCTAGAGGTGAGATCTAGATCCTCCAAACGCCTTGTGCTATCTAGGAGGAGAGGAAGAGGAAGAAGAAATCACGCAACGGAGCACCAAAGAGAGAGGAGGCCTCTCTTGTGGCCGACGGGGTGGGCAGACGGCAAGGGGGCTTCGGCCTCCTTGTTTGTCTTGCTCTCTCTTTCCTTCTCTCTTACTCAAAGTGTATTATTAGAATAAGTTGTAGGGAAGGAAGCTAGGGGCATCCTTTATATAGTCCAACAACTCCTTGTTTACTACATAAAGGCCCATCCTAATGCTACTCAAGTTCGGATTAGTCAAACTTGCATATTAGTCCTACTAAGTTAGCAAGTTGTTGTGATTTGATCCTTCTAATTAATTAATTAATCATATTAATTAATTATTTCCCAAGTCTAGTTCACCCCTATATGGTGTGTGACCACATAGGTTCTATTTAGTTGGTAGTAACTATTTACTAATATGGAGCGGCCTCTAGCAAGACATTCATCCTAGCCAACAAATAGAAATTGTCATCATGAAAAACCTTGTGCAAGTATTGTCTCATCCCTTTGCCTCAATATCCGGATTGGACACGAGACATACAAGTCACACTCGTATATCCAATCCATAGTTCCTCGATCCTGGGAATAGCCTTATTCGTGCAAATAATATCAATATCCCATATTGATTTATTTGAGTCTGGCCAGACATTCTATAAGCACTATCACTCGAGTGGCCTAAGATATTTGCTCCAGTTATGTGGGAGGAAAAAATTATATCTACATCACTACGATATCTAAGCTTGCTTCCTATTGTGTCGAATACACGCCTTTATGACTACCCAGTCACGGTGTAGCATTTGACGCTACCAAAACACAATATTCCACGACTAGAACATCTAGTGACTTCAAGTCTAAGGATGACAATACCTTTGTCACCGCGAGAAGCACTTGTGACTTTACATAACTTGTATGTAGCCTTCTCGGAGATGGGTCTATCCAGTATGCTATTACTACTAATGCATACCCATGTGTTGGATCGTGATATCTCCATATCAATCCAACCCCATACTAGTATATAGTTGATTGTCCAGTTAATCAATATATCGACTAGGGATGCTTAAGAATACAACACCTATATTCTAAGGACTTCATTCATGTTAACGTATCTTCATATTGATAACATAATGAATCATAAATCCATAAATGTCAAAAGAAATTGATTGCCTCTAGGTCACAATTCCAACATTGTGGACCGTTGACAGTTTCCGGAAAAGTATCACCTCGCGTCCAAATTCTGATGCGCCTACTCAACGTTCTCTATCACGCATTAAGAAGGGGAACCCGGAGAGTCTTTTGTACTTGTGTCCCTCCAAACTGATTGAATGTATTAAAACAACTCTCTCTCACCCCTCAAAATCATATATGGAGAACTATTAAAAATAGAAATAAATAGCATCCTACTCTGCACTGGGTTGCCTCCCAAGCAGCGCTTATAATTTAAGGGCGACGGCCCGACCCGGTTACCTCAACCAAAAAGGATAGTAGAGCCAGCTTTTTCCCTCCACTTTTTATTCTTCTACCATCTTTTCTCAATAAGCCTTTTCCCACGAGCCCCCTGTGCTCTGACGATGGTGGACAGCTGTGAACGCTAACTCTTTTCATCTTGAAATTTATCTTCTTTATCAGCTTTCACCAAGTACTACTGGCTCAAATGTGTAGCTCTCCGTAAAGTCATCCCAGTAATACCTCTTTGGTGCTAGATGCTCATCAAATGACCCATGAAATTCATCTACACCCCCACAGTTGCTGACTTTAAACTCCTTAACTATGGCATATGGATGATCAATAAATCGTCCATAGAACAAGTGGTTGAAAGTTGCTCATCACGTTCTTCCCCATAAGAATCTCCATAAAATGATTGTTCCAGCTCATCGCAGACTTGCATGACATAGGATATGGAGAAAATTCATCACTAAACGAAGTTGGGGCTTTTACATTAATAGCACTGAGCACGAGTGTTTCACCAGATTCACCATCATCGGCACACCACAAGCTTCCAATGACGGTGTCTTCCCATTCATGCCAAGGATGTGATGGCGCATCGGTCTTGGCTCGCAATACGGCAGATCCTCCCACCTTGGACACACAGATCCACCCCATTCCGAGTCTGAGTCCTAATAAATGGCAGAGTCAACCAATGGCTCCTGGGCATTATAGTATTTGCTCGGCTCAGGTATCTCTTCTTGCACTTGTGGAGGTGATGATGAAGGTTCAATTTTAGGCTCACTATCATGTGGCAAGGTCTCTTCTTGTGGCTCTTGAATACTTGATTCCCCTGTCGCTGACAGTTTCTCTACTCGTTGCTTTATCCTCTCCATCATCTCCCTGACGTAGTCCATACCTATGCCTGAATTCTCTTGTGGCACTTGTGTAACCACGGACAAAAATGGTGCACACTTCGATGTCCTCCATAATACTGTGTCGTTCTGCCATACTCGCTGATGAGTCCTCTTGGTGCTGATGAAGCTTGGGTGGATGAACTCGACAAGGGTCCCTATTGTCATGATAAATTCCACATCGATATCACCAAACTATGCATGCGTCCTCTTCTTCATGGTTACCCCTGCATTAGAAACAATAGGGTGGCCAGAATAATAATCTTCGCTCCACATGGTTAGTAGAATCTCCTGCTTCCTGTGTTCCTGAGAAAACAAACTCACAAGACACCCGTGAAGCACAGAGATAGAAAAGAGAACAAAATAAAAACAAAAACAAAAAGTAATCTAAACTAAATCCTAACTAAATAATCTAATTCTGTCCCCAGAAACGGCGCCAAAAAATTGACACGATTTCTTACGTGTATACACAAGTGCACGGTCAAGTAATATAGGGGTGGTATTTCAACCCCGAGTTATCAATCCCACGAGGACAGACTTGAGATTATTTAATTAGTTATTTAGTTTAGAATACGGTAACAGGAGGAAAGATTTGATTGATTTAAAAATTGAAATAATCTAATTTTTTGTACTTTTAAATTTAAGAAGCAACGATGGAGAAACGAGGCAATCTCTAGATCACCTAGGGACTGCATGCGAATTTCGGATAGCTAAGTAACACGTTAACTCTATTCTAAGTTAAGCCCGGTAATAGCGATGACAATCTCCTGTCGGTCTCATGTCGATTTACGTCTTGGTTGACTACAATCTCATATCGGTCTCATGAGTCTATAGGTCCGTTCTAGTAGGCTAACTACATGAACGTGAACGGGTCCTGTCGGTCCACCGTTGCATGAAACATAACCTACCTAATCTACCCACTATGGCCAATCCTAACACTTCTCCTTTTTGGTCTCGGGGATTCGGAATTGTGTTCAAGTTCTCATCACAATTAGTCTAAGTCACTGTCGTGCACTCATCTAATGAGACTGTTTTTGAGCCATGATCTGTTTGGTAAGATGAAGTAATAAAATTGGTGAAGTTATGATAGGTTATGTATACATTAGGTTATAGGATTTTGGGGCAAGATTTTGGGTTTGGTTTTGAAGTATGAATTAAGTGAGATGTTGGGTTGGTGTTAGAGACCTAAATCGTCGAGTGTCATATGCATGTAGGAAGTATAGCAATTATATTGCTAGAGTATTATGTTTAATTAGGGTATTGTTACGTGTAGGTGACGAGTTCTTCGACGACGAGTACATCGAGTACGTCGATTGATTTGCGATAGTTGAATTTGCTTTGAGGTAAGTAAACATGACAGACCTAGTGTGCTTAACTCCTTCGTGTCAAATGAATTCTTGTATTTCTTTACGTCTCAAATGTGTTTATGTGATGTGACATGCAATATGTGATTTTACTAGTTAAATGTCTTTCTTGAAAATATCACCAAGATAATAATAATGAACTATAACGTAAAGTGGAAGCGTTGTGCGAGGACATTTATTATTGGTTACTATTGGCATTGGGCGTGTTGACTTCGGTCTTCCGTTCAATTTATTTTTATTTAATCCGGTTGCAAGTCCCCGGATAGCTCCCTATACTCACTCCTCTGGCCGCTAGAGTCTTTGGGGGGTGTCGACACTTAAGGTCTTGGATGCTTGCGAGATGGTTTGGTTTCCCCCGTCACAACAAATTAATAATGATGGAGTTTTGGTTTTGTTAATGGAAAAAGAATTAATGTGCGTTTTTTGATTTCCTAATGATTATGGAATTGGTTTGGAAATATTGTGGAATTGAGAACTCACTTTTTATTACAAGAGTCAAACGTTATTTCCGTTGTGTTTGAGAAAAACTCTTACTTATAAATGAGACTTTGCTTTGGAACTATCACATCATCATTGTACATGTTTGGGTGTTTATTTACTAGTGTTTCATGCTGATTTTGTGCTATGGTGTTTCTTTTTTATTCCGCACCACAGGTCTAGAGGATGGTTATCTGGCGTATTAGGGGACGCGTATCATCATTTGGATCATTAGTATTTTTATTTTAAAATTTTGAACTCTTTAGTATTTTAAATAATTTAGTTTGCTTATGCCCGGTTTGAGGCTAGAATAATTCGGTTTGTAATAACAATCAGTTTTAAGTAGTTTATGGATATTTTTGCTTGAGAACCATGTTATAAAATCTCCTTGTATTCGGGTTTAACCTCGGGTACGGAGTGACATCCCCGGGCCTCCGGCTTGGGCCATTTTGAGGTGTTACAGGTGGTATCAGAGCTGGCATTCTAAAAAGGAAATTGAAACTTGTTAGGGTAACTAAAATGAATATGGTTAAAGTAATTAAAATTTGACAAGCCGTTAGAATTTGGGTAGTATGGATAGTACTATTATGTGTAAGTGTTTAGAAAATAGGATAGAAAGCAAGTGTTACCACTCACCCACTCCTAACCAAGATCCTTAGACTATCTGAGATACTAAGAGATCGGATTTTTGAGGCGTTTCATTGGAAGTTGGGTTGGAAGCCTACTGTTTAGGTGATCAAAAGATGGGAGTGATATCGGATTGATATTACCCAACCTTTTCGAAGCGTGTTTTTGGGGATTGTATCAAGAGTCTTGTGATTATCAATTTGGAGTCTTGGGAATATTTATTAGTTTACAAAGAGTAGCCATTTTGTTTACGACATATACTTGTGGAGCAAGATACTTATGAAATTTTCTTCTTTTGTAGATGGTCGTAACCAAAACAACCTCTAGGAAACGTGTGTTGCCCGTTGAGAAGTACCCGTTTGTCACACCTTGGGTCGAGGGTGAGGATATCACGACGTTTCGTGATCACGTCGTTCAGTATTGTGAGCAAAAGTTCGTCGCATTGGAGGTTCCTCGGTACCGTAATCCAGCTTTTCAGGCGTATTGTATGGTGAAAGCACTTCCTATGGGACCTATGTTTGGACACATTATAGCAAAGTATAGCGATCTCATGGACAATTTCAACATAATGAACTCTAAGGACTATCTCTACCAAAGCGAATAGATGGTCAGTGCCAATTTCATATGCAAATTATTGATGGAAGTTCATGTGAAGTGGCAAGGCTATACGGTTATTAAAGTGAATCCTATTGAAGCCAAGGAGGTGATAGTTATAAACTCTAGTGATGACGAAGAGGTGATCGTTATAGACTCTAGTGACGATGAGGAGGTCGAAGAGGATCCAATAGAAGATGTCGATGAATACCCCGAGATTGAGGAAGATCCCATGGAGTATGAAGAGAGGGAAGAAGACCCGAGCGAAGGTGAAGATTCGAGTATGATGCCGATGAAGATGAGGAATTGGATGAGAGTGATGAAGACGAGGATTAAGCATGATTAAAGTTTCTTTAAATTTCCTTGACTTTGATGCATTTTGAGTTTTATTATTGGTTTGAATAAGGCTATGATGCCAAGCAATACTTTGAAGTTTCTAGAACGATTTTTGAATAGTCACTTTTGGGCTAGAGTTAAATTTTTAGCGTTTTGCTTTAGGATGATGAATAATGCTCATGTTTTGAGGACCCGATTTGGGAGTTCAATAAATTATGTTTTTATTGATTTGGAGTGTGACTTGATGAATTAGGTTTGCCTTCTGTATTGTTGGCATTGATTAAGTGCATAGAAAGTGATCATGGAGTTAGAATGCGAAAACTTTGATGTTTTGTGTTGTCTGATTCTGCGTAGCAGTGAGTTTTTGTTGTAGCAGAAGTATATAATTTCGGATTAATTTTTCCCTGAATTTCCCAGAAAGTAGACATACCAGGTATCTCCCATAACAATTTCACCCCTATATGAGTTCTAGAGATTTAGATACGAATTTTCAAAGTTGGTTGTGTAGTAGCAGAATGTCAAAGTGACTAGTTGTAGCATTTTTGATGTTTACCTATCTTACAGACCTTGTTTTGTCCTCAAATTTTTATGGAAGCTAGTAGAAACGTGTGGCTAATTCTGGGTGAAAGCCTAGCTCATTTTGAGAATTATAAAGTTAGTTTAAGACCTTTCAAAGTCAGAGTTTCTGTTCTGGTGGTCTGTGACAGCAGCTGTAGTATTTTCTGTGTATCTTGAGTTCTACAATTGATTTTGAGTTGAGTCTTCTTGATTATAAAAGTAGACTCGGAGAGGTTGTAGCTTACCAAAATTTATAATTTTTTCTTGTCCGATAGATCTTTTTCCAAATTTTTGAAGAAGATAAAAAGTTGAGACGTGATCAGCCTATGTGGAAATGCATGTGTAATTGATTTAAATGATGATCAATGTGTGACATTACTTGTTTAATTGTGCACTACATTCCATATATGCATGATTGTTTGTACTTCTTGACACTTTATAAGTAATACAATAGGGTATAGTGTAGGGATTATGACTGATAGACCACATCAATACTACGCCAGGAGAAATCGTCAAGTACCAATGGCAGCACCAAACAACAACAACAACATGGAGCAATTCTTTGTTCAATTTTCTCAAATGGCTCAGAACATGAAACAGGGAGAGCAGAACTGGGCGAAGAAAGTGGCCGACATGAAGCCAGGGAACTTTACAGGCAATGAGGATCCTGTTGAGCTCAAAAACTGAATCGATGAGATGGATAAGATCCTTGAGTTGGTTGAGTGCCCCGAAAACCGCAAGGTTTTTTGTGCGGCATTCTACCTGAAGAATGAAGCAAATATGGTGGAGGAGAACACATCAGAAATTTTTGCCTCAGCCTAATTTCAAATGGGAGGCTCTAAGGAAGAGACAATACCTTTTAAGGTTTAGTATTTATTCAGTGCGCCCCAAGGCCATAGAAGGGGTTATTTGGTAGCGACCCCATATTAGAATAAGGCTCTAGGTTTTTAGATTACCTTTAGCGCACCTGTATTTTTTGTGAAGAAGAAAGATGGAAGCTTGAGGTTGTGCATTGACTATAGAGAGTTGAACAGCGCAACGATCAAGAACAAATACCCTTTACTTCGAAATGGCGACTTGTTTGATCGGTTACAAGGGGTGAGTGTTTTCTCAAAGATAGACTTGAGATCAGGGTATCACCAGCTTCGGGTAGCCGATAACGACATCCCGAAGACAGCCTTTAGAACGAGGTATGGACATTATGAGTATATTGTTATGCCTTTTGGTCGAACTAATGCTCCTGCAGTATTTGTGGATCTAATGAATCGTGTTATGAGAACGTTTTTGGATCGGTTCCTGGTCGTCTTTTTTTATGACATCCTCGTTTACTCAAAGAGCGAGGAAGAGCACGAAGAACATCTCAAAGAAGTGTTAGGAACTTTGAGACATGAGAAGTTGTATGCTAAAATCTTGAAGTGTGAGTTTTGGTTATTTCATGTTCCATTTCTGGGTCACATAATCTCCAAGGAAGGAATATCCGTGGATCCAGGAAAGATTTCAACAGTTAAGGATTGTCCTACTCCGAAGAACGTGTCAGAAATAAGAAGTTTTCTGGGATTAGCAGGATATTACAGGCGTTTTGTAAAAGATTTCTCGAAGATCGCTAGACCGCTGACTACACTAACCAAGAAGACGCTGAAGTGTCGGTGGAGCAAGGATTGTGAAGAAGCATTCCAGACATTGAAGGAAAAGTTGACTACAGCACCTGTGTTAGCTTTACCCAATGATTGTGGCGAGTTTGACGTTTACAGCGACGCATCGAAGAAGGGTTTAGGATGCCTGCTTATGCAAGAAAGGAGGGTTATTGCCTATGCTTCGAGACAGCTGAAAACTCATGAAGAGAACTATGTTACGCATGATTTAGAGCTTGCAGCAATAGTTTTCGCACTGAAGATATGGAGACATCACCAATATTAATCAGTGTATAGATTACATACTGACCACAACAGTCTCAAGTACATCTTCACGCAGAAAGAGCTAAATAACAGGCAAAGACGTTGGTTAGAGGTCATAAAGGATTATGATTTGCGTATCCAATTCCACGAAGGGAAGCCAAACGTAGTAGCTGATGCGTTAAGCCGAAAATCGAGCCATAATTTGGATACTATGCTAGTTTTGCCAGACCGGCTATGCCAGGAATTCCGAAAGCTCGAGATTGAAGTGGTGGAACAAGGGGGAGTGAAGAATATCCTTGGGAATATGTCAGTTGTACCAGATGTCTTAGAAGAGATAAGGAGTAACCAGCCTGGAGATGTGAATCTGGAAAGGATAATGAAGAAGATCGCAGAAGGTCAAACAAAGGATTTCAAGATCCATGAAGATGGAAGTATACGCTATAAGGGGAGATGGTGTGTACCACACAAGTGTACGGAAACCAAGGAAAAGTTGATGCGTGAAGCACACAACACACCCTACTCTGTACATCCAGGGGTGACAAACTCTATAAGGATCTGAAGAAGAAATTTTGGTGGCCAAACATGAAAAGGGAGGTAGCAGAATTCGTGGCAAAATTCCTAACTTGTAAAAATGTGAAGTTTGAACATAAGTGAATGGGAGGCTTAGTTCAACCATTGGACGTGCCAGTTTGAAAGTGGGATTCAATTTAAATGGATTTTGTGACTGCTTTACCTACATCGAAGAATGGACTGAATCAGATTTGGTTTGTAGTTGACAGATTGACCAAGACAGCAAGGTTCATTCCGATGAAAGACACATGGAATATGGAACAAAGAGCCGATGCGTATATGAAGAACATTGTGAGGTACCATGGAGTTCCAAGCTCTATATTTTCCGACAGGGATCCCAACTTTCTCTCTCATTTCTGGAAAGCACTCCAGGAGGCATTGGGAACACAGTTGTAATTCAGCACGGCATTCCACCCTTCTACGGATGGAAAAACCGAAAGAACGATTCAGACGTTGGAGGATATGCTAAGATCGTGTGTTATGGAATTTCAAGGTTCATGGGTTGGTAGATTACCTTTGATAGAGTTCTCCTACAGCAACAGTTATCACGCCAGTATTGGAATGGCACCACACGAAGCGTTGTATGGAAGAAAGTGTAGAACACCATTGTGCTGGAACGACATAAGCGAGACAATAGTAATTGGTCCACAGCTAATTGAAGAGATGACAGATCAGGTGAGACTTATCCAGCAGCGAATGAAGGCAGCTCAGGATAGACAGAAGTCATACGCTGATCAGAAAAGGAGACCATTGGAGTTTCAAATTGGAGACAAGGCATTTATTAAAGTTTCGCCTACTAAGGGAGTCATGAGGTTTAATTAGAAAGGGAAGGTAAGCCCGAAGTTCATTGGACCATATGAAGTTATAGAGAAGATTGGAGAAGTGGCTTATCGATTGGATTTATCATCGAATTTGGGTCGTGTTCACAATGTATTCAACGTATCTCAACTGAAGATGTACGTGCCTGATCCATCCCATGTATTAGATCCCGAACCAATAGAACTGGACCCGTCTTTGAGTTATGAGGAACATCCTGTTAAAATTTTAGACACCAAGACAAGGGACACCCGCAACAAGAGTGCCAAGATTGTAAAGGTTCTATGGACAAATCACCTCACTGAAGAGGCAACTTGGGAAGCGGAAGAGGATATAAGGAAGAAGTTCCCTCACCTTTTTGACGAGGTAATTTGAGTTCCGAGGACGTCACTCCTCTAAGGGGAAGAGGATGTAATCCTTTGGTTTTTATACAGTACTATTTATAGTATATTGCATATCATTCATGACCTTAGGTTTTCATTTAGTATTTTACCCTTGAGTGGAGGTTCATACCTTATAGATTGTTGAGATTTTAGTTTAAGCTTCGAGGACGAAGTTCTCTTTAAGGAGGGAAGGATGAAATACCCCGTTTTGTGACTATGGGTATTTTGTGATATTATTATAAGTGTTGGAGAGTTAATTTAATTATCGAGATTTAATTATAATGTTATTAGAGTTTGGGGATCTTTGTGACTTTAATATAAAAGCTTTAGTGTCTTTTACTTGAGTTTGAGGGAGGTAGTTGTATTTTGGATAAACTAAGGGGGAAAAAGTGTCTTTTCACCCAACTTTTCTTCCTACGTAAAGTTTCCAAATTCAGGAGGGTTTCCTTCCTTATGAAGTTGATTTTTTTTCCAACTCTCATAAAACCATCACTCTCCATATTTCTCTCTATCTCTCTCACGTCTCTCCCTCTCTCACCCGTCCCTCTCTCTCTCTCTCGGCTCCCTCTCTCTTCCCCGACGGCAGCAGCACCAGCCACACCGCCATCGCCGCCGTCTCTCTCTCCCCGTTAAGGTAATATCTCTCTCTCTCTCTTTTTCTTCTTTCTCTTTTTCTTTCTCTCTCTCCGTCCGTCTCTCTCTCCCCGTCCGACCCGCCATGGGCGGCGGGTTTGGGCTAGTTTCGTTTCTTCTTTTCTTTTCTCTTGTTGATCTCTAGTTCTCTTGATCACTTGTTTACGATTCATGTACGTAGCATGTAATCTTTAGTTTTCAGATTTGTATTGTTGGTTTCATCATTCATGAATTCGTAGGATTAATAATGAAGTTTTGGGTTTAATCATGTTCTTAGTTTATGGGAAAAAACCTAGTTATGGAAGAGACGTTTGATTAAGCAATTTGGGTGATTTGATGAGCATAGTATGTGGGTAGTAACCTGATTTGATATGGTGTTTCATGTTACATTATGTTTTGTTTGAATACTGGATTAACAAGACGTTTTGGAGATGAGTTGTATGAAAATTGATAATTCACGTATGGGTATTTTGAGTGAAATTGGAAACTTGAAACTAGCATAACTTTTGATCCAGGAATCAAAATTCGGATCCGTTTGAGGCTAAACTTATTATTCAGAGTTTTTTCAATCTAATGAGACTGTTTTTGAGCCATGATCTGTTTGGGAAGATGGAGTAATAAAATTGTTGAAGTTATGATAGGTTATGTATACATTAGGTTATAGGATTTTGGGGCAAGATTTTGGGTTTGGTTTTGAAGTATGAATTAAATGAGATGTTGGGTTTGTGTTAGAGACCTAAACCATCGAGTCTCATATGCATGTAGGTAGTATAGCAATTATATTGCTAGAGTATTATGTTTAATTAGGGTATTGTTACGTGTAGGTGATGAATTCTTCGACGACGAGTGCATCGAGTACGTCGACTGATTTGCGATAGTTGAATTTGCTTTGAGGTAAGTAAACATGCCAGACCTAGTGTGCTTAACTCCTTCGTGTCAAATGAATTCTTGTATTTCTTTACGTCTCAAAATGTGTTTATGTGATGTGACATGCAATATGTGGTTTTACTTGTTAAATGTCTTTCTTGAAAATATCACCATCATAATAGTTATGAACTGTACCGTAAAGTAAAGAGTTGTGCGGGGAAATTTATTATTGGTTACTATTGACATTGGGCGTGTTGACTTCGGTCTTCCGTTCAATTTATTTTTATCTAATCCGGTTGCAAGTCCCCGGATAGCTCCCTGTACTCACTCCTCTGGTTGCTAGAGTCTTTGGGGGGTGTCGGCACTTAAGGTCTTGGATGCTTGCGAGATAGTTTGGTTCCCCCGTCACAACGAATTATTAATGATGGATTTTTGGCTTTGTTCATGGAAAAAGAACTAATGTGCGATTTTTATTTCCTAATGATTATGGAATTGGTTTGGAAATATTGTGGAATTGAGAACTCGCTTTTTATTACAAGAGTCAAACGTTATTTCTGTTGTGTTTGAGAAAAACTCTTACTTATAAATGATACTTTGCTTTGGAACTATCCCATCATCATTTTACATGTTTGGGTGTATATTTACCAGTATTTCATACTGATTTTGTACTGTGGTGTTTCTTTTTGATTCCGCACCACAGGTCTAGAGGATGGTTATCTGGCGTAGAAGGGGACGCGTATCATCATTTGGATCATTAGTATTTTTATTTTTAAATTTGAACTCTTTAGTATTTTAAATAATTTAGTTTTCTTATGCCCGGTTTGAGGCTAGAATAATTCGGTTTGTAATAACGATTAGTTTTAAGTAGTTTATAACTTTTTTTGCTTGAGAACCATGTTATAAAATCTCCTTGTATTCGGGTTCAACCTTGGGTACGGAGTGACATCCCCAGGCCTCCGGCTTAGGCCATTTGGGGGTGTACAATTGGTGTCTAAAGGTTTCTTGTGAGATCATAGTATAGACTATTGAAAGTTTTTAATGTAGACTAAATACATGACCTAAATACTCTAGAAGGGGGGGGTTGAATAGAGTATGGAAACTTTTTCCAAAACTCAAAGTTTAACAGAAATATTTTGTGTGAAACTCAAATCTCAAGGCCTTGAGATTTCAGTAAATTGTCTGAAACTTTCAAAGGCAAAAGAGAAAGCTTTAAGGCCTTGAACTGTAAACAATTCTAAACGGCTTTTGAAACCTAGTTTGATTTGAGTTGTGTGCAGCAGATAATAATCAAACTGTAAAGTAAAGAACACAAAGCAATTTACAGAGTTCAGTCCCAATGGACCTAATCTCTGCCTGAGGGATCTAATCTCACTAGGATTGGGAAAACACTTCTTATTACTCACACAGAAACAACCCTAGATCTCCCACGAATTTGTCACACCTCTCTGAGTATTCTGCAAGCCTCTCTCTATTCAAAATTCAAACCAGTCTCTTTTATCCACAGCTGCAACTGATTGAGAGATTTTAGGATTTCAGTTCCTACAAATCCTCTTTCTGTTTTCAACTGAAATTCAAACAGATCTAAGTCGATATCCATTGGAGTTTGTTGAGATTGCTCCTGCACGTTTAACAACCCTGCAACAGCATTGAAACACAGCAACAACAAAATCCAGAAAGATAACAGTGCTATGACTGTTTGGTTATCCAGTTTCTGATAAAAACTGTTTAACAGATTAGAACAATAACCTGTATAACTTCTAATATATATGAATCATGAAAAATAAGTTTAAGACACTTAGAAGTGAGTAAATAATCACAATACTAAGAATCACAACCTGCAAGAAAGAATCAACTTAGTTCTGTAGAAGCTGTCAGCAGCTCAAGGCACATCTCAACGCCTTGGAGCTCTGAACCTTCTTCATAGAAATTCAAAGTTAAACCCAGATAACTTTGATTCTTCCTATTCTGATCATCTGCAATTGTTTTAGATATATAAATAGTGTAATCCATAAGTATATACAGTAAATCCTTGATCTGTATAATCAGATATCCAATCTGCAACACAGAACTGTTAGAACATATAGAAGAATAGAACAACTCTCAAGGCTTTGAAGTTCTGTCAATATCTCAAGGCCTTGAAATATCTGAAATGCCTTGGTGCTTATGTCTTTGTCTTTGTCTTTCATCACTCAAAACAATTACCAACCAAAACACATTCAAGGGCCTTTGACTCAATAACTATGAGGAAATCTTTTCCCCAGTTGTGAAGCTTAAATCCAATCACATCTTGCTTGCAGTAATATGTCGACAGATTGAGTTAAGCTTCTTGGAGTTGGAATCTTCTATTTGATGATGCAATCAAAGGAGATTGGTTCCATAAAGAATAAATATGAAGCTTGTGTTTACAAGAAGGTTAGTGGGAGCACAGTTATATTTCTGGTCTTGTATGTGGAGACATGCTAATCATTGGAATGATATCCCTACATCAGCAATCTTGTAAAGATTGGCTAGGAAATTTTTTTTCAAATGAAGGACTTACGTGAAGCAACCTATAAAGATCTATGGAGATAGATCAAGATAGTTGTTCAGCTTGAATCAAAGTACATATATTGACAAAGGTGTTGAAATGGTTCAACATGTAAAGAATATGGATTCTACCTATGTCACATGGAATTAGTCTTTCGTAGGCTAATTGTCCTTCCAATTATATTGTAAAGGACCGTATGAATGAGATTCACGAGATACGCCATGTTATGTACTAGGCCAGACATGTCAAATGGTATGACATATAGATACCAGTCAAATTCGGGTGAGCGTCACTGGATAATTATCAAGATTATCCTTAAAGTACTTGAGAAGAACTTAGGATGAATTCTTGATAAATGGATGATAGGAAGAGTTTACTGTAAGGGGTTACGGTGATGAGAACTTCCAATCTGATAAAGATGATTTCAGATTATAGTCAAGTTTTGTGTTTTTTCCTTAATGGGAGAGACTGTGAGCTGGAAAGGTTCCAGGAAAGATTCAGTCACTGATTCTAACACAGAGGACTGAGTATATTACAACATCAGATGCACATACTCAGAAGATTCTATCTCATTCGATTGTCGATATAGGAGATGTGAACATATGCAAAGTACCAGCATATGTCTCTCTTACCTTGCGCATCGGAGGCGTGAGGACCGCGCTAGATCAATAGGCATATGATGCAACAGATTAACTCTAGTGCAAGTGGGAGACTGTTGGAAATATGCCCTAGAGGCAATCTATTTCTTGTGACATTAGTATGGACTTACAATTCATTATGTTATCGATATGGAGATATGTTAACATGAATGAAGTCCTTAGGATATAAATGATGTATTCTTAAATATCCCTAGTCGAGTACTACAGTTAATGGGACGACTGACGCGATTTCTTAACGCGTATGCGCAAGTGCACGGTCAAGTTATCAGGGTGGCATTTTAACCCCGAGTTATCGATCCCACGAAGACAGACTTGAGGTCATTTAATTAGTTCTTAATTTAGAATACGGTACAAGGAGGAAATTTGAGTGATTAAAAGAGTTGTCGTCCTCAAACAAGCGACTGAATTTAAAATATATACTAAACTAATATTTTTGGATTTTTATAATTTCATAAACAGATATTGAGAAACTAGGCGATCTCTAAATCATCTAGGGTTGTAGATGAATTCCAGTTCAGCTACGTAACACGTTAATCCTATTCTAGTTAAGCCGAGTAATTGCACAGACAATCTCCTGTCGGTCTCATGTCATCCTACGTCTCGGTTGACTACAATCTCATGTCGGTCTCATGTCTACCTGTCCGTTCTAGTAAGCTAACGACATGCACGAAAACGGGTCCTCTCGGTCCACCGTTGAACGAAACAATCGAATATCACCTAGTGAATCTACCCACTAAGGCCAATCCTAACACTTCTCCTTTTTGGTCTCGGAAATTCCGGATTGTTTTCAAGTTCTCATCACAATTAGGCTAAGTCACTGTCGTGCACTCATCTAATTAGCTAGTACGTACGGGTAGCTACTCAATTCATACTAAAGATTAAGCGTAAAACAAGAAGATGTAACTAAAACAAATATTAACATTAAGCAAGATGATGAACTAGGAACAAACCTTAGTTTTCATGAAAATTAAATCATAATACCGTCGTGTCAATATACGAGATTCACTAACAAGTTCAAGAAACTAAGTATTCATTCAAGATACCAAAATCATACGCATGAAACAAAGTCTTAAACCCGGAAAATCATTTGTCTACATGAAACCCTAGGCTCTCATAGAGATGCCTAGAAAATAGTTTAGCTAATGTTAATCAACCAAACAAAACTTACAAGTTTCTCCATAAAGATTGTGAGAGGAAGAAGAAGAAAAACCTAGATCTTCAATGGGGGAGCCCTCCTCTTGAACACTAGCCTCCTCTCTCCTTGCATGAGTCTCCTTTTTTTCTCTTTCTTTTTTCTTCCCCCCCCCCCCCCCCACACGTGCGTCCCTCTTTTTTTATTTTTAATCCTACATCAGATCTACTTTGTGGTCTTGTGATCACCTTTTGTGATCATAGGATCACATTTTGTGGTCTTGCGGCAGATCTTCTGATCACAATTGTGACCCTACACTTCCAGTGAGTTACTCTCACGTATGGCCACCAAATTTTTACTAAGTATGGGGCGCCACTCAAGAGGAGGGTTAAACTGTATTTACACAAACTTCATTAAATGACACTTTAACCCCGTATCCATGTCATTTCACCAATTCTTTACGATTTCTTCATCGTTTTAGCTCCTGATTAATCTCCCAAGCTTGTTTCTCCTCTCCGCTACATCCCCCAAGCCCTCCTGTCAAAATAATCCGAAACAAAATCCGTGGGATCAAACTTGACAAAAAATGACATAAAATCACATGAGAAACGCTATGTTTATTGAATAAAGCTTAAAGCTAAACTTTTTCGTTTTCTCTATATTCATAGTGTAAAACTAAGATTATCAACCCGAAAATCATGCAAAACGATATAGAACCTTCAAGAAATATAACTCTAATAGAGATTTATCAAATCCTCCACACTAGCTTTTTGCGCGTCCCGAGAAAAATCAAGTCTCACACCACATTTCGATCCACCAAATTGCATACAACTCTACTAGCCATGTGACACAAACAACATACACGCACGACTATGCAAATCTACATGAACTGTACAATGCAACTCGATTATAAACAATGCAAGAATTGAAATAACGCATATTTTTTTTATATTTCTTAAGGGATGGGCAATCTCGCTATCACTAACCAAAATCATCAAGCTCTCACAAGTCTCTTTCAAAATTTCATGACAAATAGCAAGAAATTTAAGTAGAATGACCCTACGCACGAGCTCACTAAGGGGTCCCCAAACATCCACCAAACTCAATCCAAGATCCGGGCACATCATTTAGCTCAGAGGGTCTAGGAATTCTTAGTATTATGGTAGTATTTCGTCGCCAAGTCATATGATGTTTTCAGACCCTCTTAGGCGTTATTCAATTGAGGAGACACAAATCCGTGTAACATGGCTTGACTTTAATTTTCCTTAAACGCTCTAACTAGTTTGAATCCAAATTTCCCGTGCGAACGGGGGCACAATAGGATGTTCACCGTATCTAGTTCAAGAGAATATTTTGATTTCTTTTGTTTTTTCATTCTCTTCTTTTATTTTCAGCCGTGCAGTTAGAGTAACAAAAGTGTGGGCTTTTTCAGTTAGCTCTTGAAACCGCCGTAAGGGATGGTACCAACTCTACACGAAGGTCCGCCCCATATTTCAAGAGGCCACAAGTTTCTATAGAAAACAGACTATTCGACTCCTTATGACTGAATCCTCCTTGCACACTATAAGAACTAAAGGTATGCCCAAAATCTACTTTCCACTTTTCCCTGAATACCCAGGACATCCTTTCGTGAAACTGGTGCGCAAGATACTAAAAGTTAAGGTTTTCCCTACTACTTTGCTTCCTATTCATCGAGACCCTTTCACTGAACTCTCTCTGGTTTTAAGCTTCATCAATTGCCCAGCTCAAAAAAATTAAATTTTAGGGATTTTTGTTTTTTCTCTATTTTTTCATTTTTCTTATATTTTCCTAGACTCTGTATGCTTTTAGCCAACTCGGTTAATCACAAAGATTGGGTAGGGGATATAGTAAGGTAAAAGTGCAAACAATGCAAAACTTTAAAACTAGGACAATACAACAATGTATTAAAACACACTCTACACTAGCCAAAAGTTACCACACGTTACTACACAACTATATCTACCAACACGATGCAAGACGAAACATGGCTAGAAAAGTTAGTCACAACCCCCCCTCCCCCCACACTTAAGCATTTCATTGTCCTCAACGAATTTAGAGATAAAATAGGAGGTCTACTCGCTTAAATATGTAGGCGGTGGAATTACGCAATTATCGCTCAAACGTAGAACTAGAGAGTTAGAGATACCTGTGGTGCCCGGACCTACATGGGCACCGTTGTCGCGAAAATGCAACAAGAAGGGGTCTTGTGGATCGTTGATTGTTTCCAGAAAAGTCTCACCTCGCGTCCAAATTCCGATGCACCTACTCAACATTCTCTATCGCACGCATCAAGAAGGGGAACCCGGAGCGTCTTCTGTGCCTGTGTCCCTGCACACTGATTGGAATAATTAATACAACTCTCTCTCACCCCTCAAAATCATATATGGAAAAATAAAAGAAAAAACATAAATAAATAGCATCCTACTCTACATTGGGTTGCCTCCAAAGCAGCGCTTGTAATTTGAGGTCGACGGCCCGACCCGGTTACCTCAACCGAAAAGGAAAGTGGATACTGCTTTATCCCTCCACTTCATCTTCTTCCACCATCTCTTTTTTCATGATTCTCCTTCCTTGCGCACCCATGTGCTGTGACGATGGTGAAGAGTTGTGGAAGCTAACTCCTTTCATTTTGCAATTGATCTTCTTAATTAACTTCCAAAAAGTACCAATGGGCTCACATGCATCCTTCCCCATAAATTCAACCCAGTAGTACCTCCTATGTGTTATATTCTTTTCATTAAACTCGTGCACTTCATCCAAAACCCCACACTGAGTGATTCCCAATTCCTTGGCATGGCATATAAATAATCATCAAGTGGTCAATTGGACAAGAAATTGAAAGTGGTCCATTACATTCTTCACCATAAAAATCTCCATACATAAGCCTTTCCAACTCATCGCAGACTTGATGAATATGAGACATGGAGAATTCTTCATAAATCATAATTGGGGCTTTTACCTCAATAGGAATGGACACTATTACTTCATCAGCACTCCACAAGCTCCAAATGTCGGTTTCTTCCCATTCATGCCAAGAAAGTGGGGGCGCCTGCGGTTTTGGCTCGCAATACAGCAGGTCCTCCCATCTTGCGCACACAAGTCCACCCAAGTCGGAATCAGAGTCTCAGTCCTCATAAATTGTAGAGTCCATAAGTACTTCATGGAAATTACATTCTTCGCTCGGCTCAGGTATCTCTTCTTCCACTTCCGTATCTTATGATGCATTTTCTTGTGGTGGTGGTGGTGATGGAGGCTCAGCTTAAGTCTCAATGTGTGGCATGACCTCCTCTTGTTTCTCTTGTGTATATGATAACCTTTCCACTGAAAGTTCCAATTCCTCTACTAGTTTTGTGTTTAAATTTATCATCTCCCACAAATGCTCCAAAGTTGTCCCTGAATCCTCTTGTGGCTGCTGATGGAGCTGGGGTGGATGAACTCGGCATGAGTCTATGTTGTCATGAATATACTGCATCGATAGCACCAACTTATACATGCATCCTCGTCTTCATGGTTACCCCTGCAGTAGAAACAGTAGGGGGGGACCAGAATAGTAGTTTTGACTCCACATGCTTAGAATAGCTATGGCTTCATGCAATCCTCAAATATAGACTCACAAGACACCCGTGAAGCACAAAGATATAGAATCAAAAACTAAAACTAAAACTAAAACTAAAATAAAAGTACTCTAAACTAACTCCTAACTAAATAATGTATCGCTGTCCCCGGCAACGGCGCCAAAAACTTGACGCACTTTCTTAACGCGTATGCACATGTGAACGATCAAGTAAAATAGGGGTGGTATTTCAACCTTGAGTTATCGATCCCACGAGGACATACTTAAGATAATTTACTTAGTCAATTAGATTATATTACCGAAACAGGGAGGAAAATTTGTTGATTAAAGAGGTTGTCTCCCCCCCCCCCAAAAAAGTGACTGAATTAAAATAACGACTAACTAATATATTTGTGTTTTTTATTGATAAAAAAGATATGGAAAAACTAGGCAATCTCTAGAGCACCTTGGGTTGTAGACGATTTCCGGTTCAACTACGAAACACGTTAATCCTATCATAGTTCAGCCGGGTAATTGCACTAACAATCTCCTGTTGGTCTCATGTCATTCTACTTCTCGGTAGACTACAATCTCCTATCGGTCTCATGTGTCTACCGGTCCGTTCTAGTAAATTAATGACCTGCACGAAAACGGGTCCTCTCGGTCCACCGTTGCACGAAACAGCCGATTCTCACCTACTAAATCTACACGCTAAGGCATATCCTAACACTTCTCCTTTTTGGTCTCGGTGATCGGGATTGTGTTCAAATTGTTATCACAATTAGGCTAAGTCACTGTCGTGAACTCATCTAATTAGCTAGTACGTCCGGGTAGCTACTCCGTTCATACTAAAGATTAAGCGTAGAACAAGAACATGTAACTAAAACAAATATTAACATTAAGCACTATTATTAACTATGAACAAACCCTAGTTTTCATGAAAATTAAATCATAATCCCGTCGTTTCAATAGACAAGATTCACTAACAAGTTCAAGAAACTAAGTATTCATTCAAGAGATCAAAATCATACGCATGAAACAAAGTCTTAAACCCGGAAAATCATTTGTCTACATGAAACCCTAGGCTCTCATAGAGATGCCTAGAAAATAGTTTAGCTAATGTTAATCAACAAAACAAAACTTACAAGTTTCTCCATACAAAGACTGAGAGAGGAAGAAGAAGAAGAAAAACCTAGATCTTCAATGGAGGAGCCCTCCTCTTGAACCCTAGCCTCCTCTCTCCTTGCGTGAGTCTCCTTTATTTCTCTTCTTTTTTTTCTTCCCCCTTGCGTCCCTCTTTTTTTTTTTTTTTTCTTTTTATTCCTATGTCAGATCTACTTTTGGTCTTGTGATCACCTTTTGTGATCATAGGATCAAATTTGTGGTCTTGCGGCTGATCTTTGTGATCACAATTGTGAACCTACACTTCTAGTGACTTTCTCTCACGTATGGCCACCAAATTTTCACCAAGTATGGAGCGCCACTCAAGAGGGGGGTTAAAGTGTATTCACACAAACTTCATTAAATGATACTTTAACCCCGTATCCATGTATTTTCACCAATTCTTCATGATTTCTTCATCGTTTTAGCTCCCGATTAATCTCCCAAGCTTGTTTCTCCTCTCCGCTTCATCCCCTAAGATCTGTTTCCTGTCAAAACAACACGAAACAAAACCCGTTCGATCAAACGTGACAAAAAATACATAAAATCATATGAGAAACGCTAGATTAATGAATTAAAGCTTAAAGTTAACTTTTACATTTTCTCTACATTTATAGTGTAAAACTAAAATGATCAACCCAAAAATCACGCAAAACGATATAAAACGGGCAAGAAATATAACTCTAATGGAGAGTTATCAACGATTGTTATTGCATCGAGATTAGTATGTGGATAAATTGATATGGAGATATCAAGTCTAGCACATGGGTATGCATTAGGGGTAATGGCATACTCGATTGACCCACAACGAGAGGGCTACATAAAAGTTATGTAAAGTCACAAGTGCTTCTCGTTGTGACAACGAGAGGGCTACATACAAGTTATGTAAAGTCACAAGTGCTTCTCGTAGTGACAACGATATTTTCATCCTTAGACTTGAAGTCAATAGATCCTGTAGTTGTGGAATATTGTGGTTTGATATCGTCAAAACGCTACACCGTAACTCGGTAGTAATAAAGGCGCGTTTCAGAAACAACATGAAGCAAGCTTAGAGATGGTAGTGATGTAGATAGAATTTTTCCCTCCCACAAAGCGGGAGCAAATATCCACGGACACTCGAGGCATGGTGCGTTTAGTATGTCTAGCCAGACTCAGATAAATCAATATGGGATATAGATGTTATCTACAGGGATAAGGCTATTCCCAGGATCGAGAAACTATGATTTGGATATACGAGTGTGACTTGTATGTCTCATCTCCAATCCGAATATAGAGATAAAGGGATGAGACAGTACTTGCACAAGGTTTGTTACAGTAATGAATATATCTATTAGTTGGGTGGCATGGACCTGTTGCTTGACATCGCTCCATGTTAGTTAACTTTACTACCAACTAAGTAGAAACCCATGGGGTCACACGCCGTATGGATTAAACTAGACTTGGGAATTAATTAATATGATTAATTAAATGGAATTATCAATAGGCAACTACTTGCAAACTTAGTATGACTAGTTTGCAAGTTTGACTAATCCGTGTATGGACACGATTAGGATAGGGGCCTTTGTATAGTTAACAAGGAGTTGTTGGACTATATAAAGGACACTCATAGCTTATTTTCACTAATGCTCATAACACACATCGAGTGAGAGAAAACAAGGCAAGGAGAGAGCAAGACAAGCCTAGGCCGAAGCATAGACCCATCCGCGCCCCTCTACCCGTCAACCAAGAAGAGGTCGAGCTTCTTTTGGTTCCTCTTGTGTGATTCTTCTTCTTCCTTCTTCCACCGGTTGCTAGCACAAGACATGGAGGAATCTAGATTTTAATCACGCAAACAATATTTTGCGTTTGAAGTCATCACAGGAGATAAACAAGGTAATTGTTACTAAGACCTTCACAATCGTTATGATGTCTCTTCCTGTGATCCTTGGAGGGTCTTGTGCGAATCATTATTATTGTTTTTCGCCGCGTAATCCGTTACAAAAACCCCCCACAATAAAATAGTATAGATGAAGATTATGACACTGTGATGAAACACTAGGTATTGTACGAATCCCATAGGGTCACTTATACTTTGGGTATTGTATCGCAACGCGCTACCAACCGTTAAACTATTCCGGGTAATAGATATTTCATTAATCTCTCGATATCCTGAAGTTTTGCATCACAATCGAGTGTGGTTCCTCTCGATCCTCTGTCTTCCACAGCTATGCGCTAACCAACTAACGCAACTCTAGTCACCGGACCGCTCGTTCTTTTATTCCTAAACAAAACCGCCACACCGAGTGAATCTACCCACACACGACTACTCCTATTCATTTCACTTCTTGTTTCATCATGATTCGGGAATAATCTTACTCTCTTATCCCAACCCTATATTGCATCTCTCAATCACAATCCTAGAGTCTTCTAGCAATCGAGAGTCATGACTTCTCAACTTGCATAAGAATAAGCTCGGAAAGCCAGAGATATTATTAACATAATGATAAAATTTAAGCCAAGAGTTCGATGAATATAAAAGCCTAATCTCATAATTAAGTTCATCCTCAACCAAGTGTGTAAATAACAGATTCTAGAAATACAAATCAAGAGATGATAAATCAAATAGTCATAGAATTCTGCGCACGAAACCATAGAAAAAATCTGGAAAGATGTCTTCAAAACCCTGTGTTCATCATAGAACCTAGTATGACGTCTATATACTCATGTGAATGATATAAAAACACAAAACCAATGAACTAAATAAAATTGGAAAGATCAAACGGTAAATCCTCGTGTCTGCGAGGAATCCTTAATCTTCAATGTTGATGAGTTGCTTCTTCGTTCCTTCTTTGTATCCTATCCAACTCTCTCTCTCTCTCTCTCTCTCTCTCTCTCTCTCTCTCTCTCTCTCTCTCTCTCTCTCTCTCTCTCTCTCACCCTCATCCTTATCTTTGTGTCCTGTTATGATCCTTAGGGAATTCCGTGAAGTTATAGTTTGCAAAATTACACTCTAGCCCCTTTCAGATTGTGCCGCAGATGTACCCATCTCATGCAAGTTGCTTCCGTAGCTCGTACGAGCTCATGTGTCCGTATGCAACTCCTGCGAGCTTCAATGTATCTCGTACGAGCTCCCTGGGATTCGAATCATTTTTTTCTTCTTTCCTCTTCCTTCCTTAGCTCCTCTTGTGAGTTCGTACATTTCCGAAGTTCGCTCCATCCTCCCCTAAGATCCTCGAGCGGCCGATTCCTGCCATAGACAACAAGAAACACAACCCGCGGTCATATCAAACAAAATTATTAAAATATATGCATAAAACTTCCCCATTTCACATTAACACCTTTGGAAATACATCACAAACACCCACCTGGAAAGATGCTAAATACTTCATTTATCCTCACAAAAGGTAGAAATCTAAGCTAATAGATGACACCAATTAGGGTCATTAGGGAACCTGTTGGCATCACAAATAGAGCATTCTTGGAAACTTTGGAAAGGATCAAGCCAGTCCGTACGGCACCGTGGTGTGTCATAAGGAACTTAAACACAATTTCTTCAAGCTTTGAGAAAGAAGGGGGTTGAGCAATCAAAGATAGCCAAATTGAACCATTATCGATGTCACTCAAGTGATCTGGGTTTCATAGGTGTACCATTCACTTGATACAAAAATCAAAGTGATGAAGCACAATCAATGAGCATCTGGATAGAGTGTTAGCGATTTTTGAAAGGAGGATATTCATGTTGGTGCTTTGGTACAACATAGAGTATTGCGATATTCTGATCAAAATCGTTAAAAGTGGTCATCAAACCTATCCCTAATTTAATGAGAGGCCGAAAGAGGTTTTTGTTCAAGTCAAAATGGGCCAGTGACCCGGGATTTGAAGAGAATTTGAAGGTTGAGTGAAATGAGGAGAGTGGAAAAGATTTGAAGAAAAATATGGACAAAGTTGATTCGGGCTTGAAACGGTGAGAAAATAAAGATTTGGAAAAATACAACAGAAAGTAAAGAACTTGAAGGCGCATTATGAAAATAGGAAAAAATTCCGGTGAGTTTAAGAAGAATTCAATAGAGTTTTGCTTCATGAAGATGAGTTATGGAGACAGCGGAGTAGAGCACGCTAGCTAAAACAAGGGAATCGCAATACGAGTTATTTTCACATGAAAGCTTCAAATATAAGAGCACACGACTCAATAAAGGGGCTTTTCATTAAAAATGGGCAGTTGCTAGAGGAGCAAGAAGACGTCGTTAGAATTTTTAAGAGAAATTCGAGTCATTTTTAAATGTGATAGCCCAATCGAGGTGCAAAAAAAGTCCTTAGATTTATTCCGCAACTTTGTACAACTGAGCAACGATCCACACTGGGGGAAGCTTTTACCACAGCAGAAGTAGAAGCAGAAAGTCAATATTGTTGGAATTGTGCCCTAGAGGCAATCAATTAATTGTGACAAATATATGGATTTACGATTCATTATGTTATCGATATGGAGATATTCTAACATGAATGAAGTCCTTAGAATATAAGGTGTTATATTCTTAAATATCCCTAGTCAATTATAATGATTAATGGGACAATCATCTATAGACTAGTATGGGGTTGGATTGATATGGAGATATCACGATCCAACACATGGGTATGCATTAGGAGTAATGGCATACTGGATTGACCCACCACGAAAAGGATACATTAGATTATGTGAAGTCACAATCGCTTTTCGTAGTGCTAATATTATTGCAATCCTTGGACTTGAGGTCACTAGATACTCTAGTTGTGAAATATTGCGCTTTGATGTTATCAAACGTTACACCGTAACTGGGTAATCATAAAGGTGGCTATCGGGCGTGATAGGAAGCAAGCTTAGAGATCGTAGTGATGTAGATAGGATTTGTCCCTCCCACATAATGGGGGTAAATATCCACGGCCACTCGAGGGATGAGGCTTATTGAATGTCTGGCCAGTCTCAGATAAATTAATATAGAGATATTAATGTTATCTGCAAGTATAAGCATATTCCCAGGATCGAGGAACTATGGATTGGATATACGAGTGTGACTATTTATGTCTCGTGTCCAATCCGGATATGGAGACAAAGGGATAATGCAATATGACATATTGGGCACAAAGGTTTGTCGGGATCACTGACTATTTCTATTGGTTGGGTGGCATAGATGTGTTGCTAGACACCGCTCCATGTTAGTAATAGTTACTACCAACTATATAGAAACCTATGGGGTCACACGTCAAATAGAGTAGAGCTAGATTTGGGATTAATTAATATAGATTAATTAATAGAAGGATCATTGTGCAACACCTTGCAAACTTAGTAGGACTAATTTGCAAGGAAGGGAATAATTCTAGTTCATCTAGAATTAGGAAACTCTTTTATGGAAACAACAAGGAGTTGTTGGAGTATATAAAGGAGGCTCTAGCTTCCTTCCCACTACATGAGTTATTATTAGTCATAACACAAAAGTAGGAGAGAGCAAAAGAGAGAGCAAGACAAAGAGCTAGGGCCGAAACCCTAGCCCCCGTCCGCCCCTCTACCCGACGGCAAAGAGGAGGCCGCCCCCTCCCTTGTGCCTTGTTGCTTTGTTGCTTTGATCTTCATCCCTCTTCCTCCAAGGTTCAAGCTAGCACTTGATTGAAGGAAGAATCTAGATCTCACCTCTAGACGTGGATCAACCGTAGAGACGAGGACATCATTCTTCGTGTGATCTCACAAATCAAAAGGTACACATCTTCTATGTCCTTGATCATGTTATGATGTCTCTTCCTGTGATCCTTGGTGGGCTTTGAGTAGGATTAATTTTGTTATTCCGCTGCGTTACCTACGTCAAAACCCAACAGTGGTATCAGAGCCACAGGTCGTAGAGCATAACATGATATTATGTGTTTACGATTTCAGTTCATACACCGTATTATTGTTTATTACGCGAAAACTGAAAAATTGGCATAGTAGATGCAATATTGAATTTGATTCAAACAAACAAGACCCAATTTAACATTGGATGTTAGAATTGGTGAGTTTAATCACATAGGATGTGAATAATTGGGTTCTTGAAAAATTAGGGTTCATGGGCACATGCTTTGAAAAGGGGTTTTCCAAGTATGGAATTAATTAAACTTGGGCAACAAGGAAGAAGTTGTTTTGGAAACAACTAAACTTGGGAAACAAGTAAGAAGTTGTTTATGGAAACAACTAAACTTGGGAACCAAGGAAAGAATTATTTTGGAAACAATACCATAAGGGTGTTTTGGAAACAACCCAACAAGGAAGGAATTGTTTATGGAAACAATTTCATATATTGTTTATGGAAATAATTCCATGAATTGTTTATGGAAACAATTCCATGAGGAGGTGTGGCCCATGTAGGGACCGCCCCTCTCTCTCCTTGCCGCCCAAGTAACACACGGCACAAGAGGGGCCGGCACACCCTAGCACACGGCCTAGCCGTGTGGGCTAGGGGCCGGCCGGCCCGGGCCTAGTGTGGCGGTTCCTTGGTTGATTTCGGCCATTCTTTGGTAAATCCTTTGGACCGTTGTGAAACCCTAGTTACCCAATTTCATTAAAATTAAACAAGCGCGTTAAAAATTGGTTTTAACTGTATTATGTGCTTTATTGCATGGTGGATGGATATGGCCTAGGATTGTGGATGTTTATTGTTTTGTGGTTTGGTTTACGGCCTGCGAGCTGATCAAATTAATGTAATAATTAATTAAGTTTTACGGCCTGCGAGTCGTCTCTTTTCTCCTCGACATGTGAGGCTTTTTGTTATTTATTTATTCTAGATGTTAGGCTAGAATTAGAAATATTTAGTTGATAGCCAAGAACATGGAGAAGAAGACCGGAGAACCAAAGGAGCCAAAAGACATCCCTAGACGCGCAGCTATGGTGGAGCACATGGAGATGAGCTCGGCACTTTAGGGCAATTAGATATTATCATTGGCTTGATAATATCATTAGTCTAGGGGCCATATCCATGCCACGTTATTTTCTTTTGTGGATGTTTATTATTTATGTCTGGTTATTTATTTTTGTGTGTATGGCGATACTAGCAAAACGTTAACAAGATAATAATAAACAAGGTTGGTCTTTTATTATGGATGGCCCAATCCAAATAAGTAGACCATGTTGATAAGATCAACCAAACAACTTAAAAGAAATCCCTCAAATAAATATTGCGTTTTGCCTTCTCTTGCCAAAAACACCCTTCATGATCATGGCCTATTAAAATTCGGGCTTGCCAAAGCAAGGCGATTTTAATTTTCCATGGTGTGTTGCGGACGACGCAAGCTAGTAATGCGTGTATGTTGAAAACAAGAGGTTGGACGCAACTAGGCAAGAGTCAATTGGATTGATGAGCTTAGAGGCATGACAATTAGGTGTTATCTAAAGGATAAAGAATAAAAGGAATTTATTCGCCTAATTGGACCAAGAGTTGCATGGGATGCAATTGGAATGGTTCCTACCTAAATAACCAATTCTTGGGTGACTTGCCAAAGTAAGCTCAAGAAGAAGTGAAAAGGGATCTTGGACCCACTAGAAAATATATAAAATATTTTCCGCATTAATGGTGAGGGCTATTAATCCGAGAAAAATAGTGGGAGCTATATTTAATAATTTAAATCCTTGTTGAATATAGTTATACGTTACAATGCTTTGCATAATCCTATAAGTGTTGAATACCCATCGCATTAAACAAACAAACGCGACTTTATGTCCATGAGATGGACAAGATGTCTGGAATCTATTTTCTAGATTGGTATAAAATCGAGAATTGTTCTCAAGTAAAGGAAATATGTTGTACATTGTAGAGCATAAATTTCTCTTCCCACCAACTACTAAAACGCACTAAAGCCTTATGGAAGGAACATCAAAGAATGGTTCTTTGGATGTAACTTGTCTCATGTCAAGCTTCCATGGACTCTGAGCTTTGGAAGCAAGATGAGAAATATGGAGGCATGTGATATGATCATACGAGCTTGTCATGAAAGGCTTGAGGTGTTGCTCCACTTTGCAATCTCTTGCTTAGCACTCGTCATGGTCAAGATGGAATAAGTTCGGGTTTGCCAAAGCAAGGCGACTTAGTTCATCGAGATATGACGCGACGACACAAGTCAGTAATGTGTGGCTGTTGAAGCAAGAGGTGAAGCGCAAACTAAACTAACTCAATAGGATTGAAAGCTTAGATATTGGGAGTTATCTATAAGATAGATAAATAATATATAGTTATTCTCCCAAGTGGACCAAGAATTGCATTGGATGCAATTACAGTTTTGTTTTAAAGTTGATTTACTCAATATGATTGAAAAATCACTAAACAAAACACTCATAATGGGTAAGAGCAAAAACTGTTAATAGTTAACAGCATGGGTAAGGGCAAATGGTTTGCGCCGAACCCATGAGTATAAAGCAAGCCTGTTGCTAAAACCAAGTTGCCTCGAAGTCCCATAGGTGGTGTAGAGGAAGAGAGACTACCCAAAGTACATGGAAGTAAATAATAAAGGAATTATGAATTCCGACTTGGGTATTTTATTATAAAATTCAATGTGTCTATCTCATCATCAAGAGTATATGATACTAGATGAGGATCTCACATTTATAGAAATGTGTAGGATCTCAAGAGACGAAGACAATTGGATAAGGAAGAAATAATCCTACACGTGGGGCTATGAAGCAAAGGGTTGCTGAAAAGCCGTAGGAAATTATTTCTACCTTTCAGAAATTGTTTATGAATTAGACAAAAGGGATAATGTCCCTGCTATGAGTAGGACCATTATCATAGTTTCTTGTTTGGACAAGAAAACTCCTTATCATAATAAAAGGACAAATGTTGTTCCATTTATTATGGTATGCATTATTGTAATGCAATTTTGTCTAAGTGGATTCTATATCCATGATCATGATAATTTCATCTATAACATTAATACCTAGAGGTTTGCATATAATGATATGAACTTCACTTATCTTTAGCATTATCGTTTAGGCCCATAAATAAGAAATACATATCTAGAACTCCATTAGGATGGATTTCTGGGACTCATTTGATTATTGAATCATATGAGACATGTAAAACTTATTAGGCAAGGATATGATCTTTTGGGAATCATACATATTGATATATGAAGGCCGCTAAGCACAAATACTAAAGATGGTTTTAGTACTTCATCATATTTACTGATAGGATCAGAGAAATATGAATTTGTGTATCTTATGAAGAAACAAATCAGAATCCCGTGAATTGTTCAAAGTATTCACGTGAATTTGTGTATCTTATGAAGAAACAAATCAGAATCCCGTGAATTGTTCAAATCAGAGAAAGATGATACTTGTGTCTACAAGAAGGTTAGTGGGAGCATAGTTAAATTTCTGGTCTTGTATGTAGAGACATATTAATCATTGGGAATAATGTCTCTACTCTGCAATCTATTAAAGATTGGCTAGAGAAATTGATTTCCAATAATTGACTTAGGCGAGAAAATCTATAAAATCTATGGAGATAGATTAAAGTAATTGTTCAGCCTGAGTCATGTTACATATATTGACAAGGTGTTGAAATGGTTCAACGTGAAAAGAATATTGATTCTTACCCATGTCACATGGAATTAGTCTTTGAAAGGCTAATTGTCTTACCAATTAGATTGGGAATGGACCGTATGAATTAGATTCACGAGATACGCCATGAGATGTACTAGGCCAGACGTGTCATAAAGCATGACACAAAGATACCAATCAAATCCAAGTGAGGTGTCACTTAATAATTATCAAGATTATCCTTAAGTACTTGAGAAGGAATAAAGGATGAACTCTTGATTAATGGAGGATAGGAAGGGTTTATTGTAAGGGGTTACAGTGATGAGAACTTCCATCTGACAAAGAAGATTTCAGATTATAGTCGAGTTTTATGTTTTGTGCTAGAGGGAGTGACTGTGAGCTGGAAAGGTTCCAGGCAAGATTCAGTCACTGATTCTAACATACATGACTGAGTAAATTAATGCATAAGATGCATTTATTCAGAATATTCAATCTCAATCAAATTGTTGATGGAGGAGATGTGAATATTTGCAAGGTGTCAGCATATGTCTCGCCCCTACGCAGTGTAAGCGTGGAGGACCGCGCTAGATCAATAGGCATATGATGCAGGAGATTGACTCTAGTGCAAGTGGGAGACTGTTGGAATTGTGCCCTAGAGGCAATCAATTAATTGTGACAAATATATGGATTTACGATTCATTATGTTATCGATATGGAGATATGCTAACATGAATGAAGTCCTTAGAATATAAGGTGTTATATTCTTAAATATCCCTAGTCAATTATAATGATTAATGGGACAATCATCTATAGACTAGTATGGGGTTGGATTGATATGGAGATATCACGATCCAACACATGGGTATGCATTAGGAGTAATGGCATACTGGATTGACCCACCACGAAAAGGATACATTAGATTATGTGAAGTCACAATCGCTTTTCGTAGTGCTAATATTATTGCAATCCTTGGACTTGAAGTCACTAGATACTCTAGTTGTGAAATATTGCGCTTTGATGTTATCAAACGTTACACCGTAACTGGGTAATCATAAAGGTGGCTATCGGGCGTGATAGGAAGCAAGCTTAGAGATCGTAGTGATGTAGATAGGATTTGTCCCTCCCACATAATGGGGGTAAATATCCACGGCCACTCGAGGGATGAGGCTTACTGAATGTCTGGCCAGACTCAGATAAATTAATATAGAGATATTAATGTTATCTGCAAGTATAAGCATATTCCCTGGATCGAGGAACTATGGATTGGATATACGAGTGTGACTATTTATGTCTCGTGTCCAATCCGGATATGGAGACAAAGGGATAATGCAATATGACATATTGGGCACAAAGGTTTGTCGGGATCACTGACTATTTCTATTGGTTGGGTGGCATAGATGTGTTGCTAGACACCGCTCCATGTTAGTAATAGTTACTACCAACTATATAGAAACCTATGGGGTCACACGTCAAATAGAGTAGAGCTAGATTTGGGATTAATTAATATAGATTAATTAATAGAAGGATCATTGTGCAACACCTTGCAAACTTAGTAGGACTAATTTGCAAGGAAGGGAATAATTCTAGTTCATCTAGAATTAGGAAACTCTTTTATGGAAACAACAAGGAGTTTTTGGAGTATATAAAGGAGGCTCTAGCTTCCTTCCCACTACATGAGTTATTATTAGTCATAACACAAAAGTGGGAGAGAGCAAAAGAGAGAGCAAGACAAAGAGCTAGGGCCGAAACCCTAGCCCCCGTCCGCCCCTCTACCCGACGGCAAAGAGGAGGTCGCCCCCTCCCTTGTGCCTTGTTGCTTTGTTGCTTTGATCTTCATCCCTCTTCCTCCAAGGTTCAAGCTAGCACTTGATTGAAGGAAGAATCTAGATCTCACCTCTAGACGTGGATCAACCGTAGAGACGAGGACATCATTCTTCGTGTGATCTCACAAATCAAAAGGTACACATCTTCTATGTCCTTGATCATGTTATGATGTCTCTTCCTGTGATCCTTGGTGGGCTTTGAGTAGGATTAATTTTGTTATTCCGCTGCGTTACCTACGTCAAAACCCAACAAATATATCCACTAAAAGACCCAGACATAGATGGGTACCCGAATTGTTTTCATCAAAAGTTCTGGCATGTGGTAGGGAGTGAAGAGGTGGAAGTTTGCCTGCAAATTCTTAATGGTGATGGAAACCTAAATGAGTTTAATTATACCTTAATTACACTGATTCCTAAGGTGAAACAAGCCTCAAAACCAACAGAGTTTAGGCCAATTAGCATTCGCACAGTTATTTGCAAGACTGCGGCAAAGGTGATTGCGGATAGACTTAAAGAGGTCCTCCCGATCTTGATTGGAGAGTCGCAAAGTTTGTATGTTTCGCTACGACAGATCACATATAAAATATAGTAGCTTTTGATGTTATCCACACTACGCGGACCCGAGTTAGAGGCCAAATGAATGTCACGATAATATATATATATATTGCCTCTAGGGCATAGACCAACAATGAAAATACCACAAGCAGAAGGGGGAATTGGCTTTAGGGATATTCACGACTCCAACATGGCGTTACTTGCAAAGCAATGTGGGAGGATTCTAAGAAACCCGAATAGCCTAACTGCTCAGATTCTGAAAGCTAAATATTTACACGATAAAGAGTTTCTCATGGATGAGCTTGGTAGACAACCATCTTACGCATGTATAAGTCTTATGGAGGGGGGAAGGTCTTAGAAAGAGGACTTTTCAAGAAGCTCGGAAGATAATACAATATTCATAATTTTATAGGTTACCCAGACCAACCTGCCTCAAATCCGTGATCCCAACAAGAGAAGGAGCCGATTTGCTAGTAACAGACTATATCAACCAAACTGACAGAACCTGGGGTATAAACAACCTTAGAAGTGCCTTGTGGGATGAATATGTTTAAACAATTTTAAGAATCCCAGTATTAGTAACCCTACATATGATCAATGTCTATGGTTTTATGAAGATACCAGTCTCTACTCGGTTAAGACAGCTTATAAATTGGCAAGATAATTCTCACCAAACGGAGCTATTACTGAAAAATCAGGGTCGAAACACCAAAATGTGGTTTTCTAAAACTCTGGAAACTTAGAATTCCAAAGAAAATAATGTTATTGGCATGCAGGGTTTTTTAAGATATCATTCCTACTGTACACACGCTTGCAATAAGAAAAGTGCCACATAACCCAACTTGTAGGCTAATGAAATGGAGAGGCAAAAGTAGAGAACATGCTTTGTTTTAATGTGAAATGGCAATGAGCTTTTTGCAGCAGTCAAAAACCAAGAGAAAACCTCATACCAAAACAGACCCTAAGAAGTTTTATATAAGGAATCTTTGAACAAGAGTACTCACACATCCGAGAATAATTATGCTCTAGTATGTGGATCAAATGGAATTTCAGAGTTTTCAGGAAACAATTCAATATCTGCTAGACCAAGCCGAGAACATCCATTATCAAACCAGTTCGGGCAAATATTCGTCTCCCTAAGCTTCCATGCACTTCTATGTGGTCTCAAATCCGATGACTAGCGGCAGATCGGATGCAGTTACTCACCACGCCGATTGGATACCATCGAGAGAGTACACCAAAATCAACGTGGGTGGAGCGTGGTCCTACGCCAAAATATTCGCCGGAGCAGGAGTTGTTGCAAGAAATCATCACGGGGAGATCCTCATGTAAATTGCTCTCCAGTTCCGTGGGGAAATAATGCAAAAGAATTCGAGGCACACACAATCGAAATGAGTTTACAGATGACTTTTTATTTTTAGATCGAGAAAGTGATAAGCGAAAGTGATGCGCAGATCCTGGTCAAGCAACTCAACGGAGAAACTTGGATTGAGGACGAGAGAACGACCGAAGAAGCAACAGAAAAGACTGAAAGCTTGAAGATGCTTTCATGGAGGTCGTATAGAGATTTGTGCTCATGGGAGAAAACGAGATGGCACCATAGGCTGGCTCATCGTACTCTAAGCCTCCCAAATTTCGAGATGTCGAATTGGGAAAGTGATGAGTAAGCTACTGCTACGATGTAATAGTCTTGGGTAAAAGACACTTTGCTCCTTCACTTTTAAAGAAATACCAAGAATACCCCTGACAAATTAACAATTCCACATACCTCCCTGTAACGGAAAAAATAAAAGACAAGTTGTCCCTAGTGCGCCATTTCCACCCGGAATTGCGCAATTACAATGGCACAGAAGAATAGTAATTGCGTGCTACTGGACGAAAATGGCACATAAGATGCAACTTGTCTTTTCTTTTCTCCGTTACAGGGAGGTATGTGGAATTGTTAATATGTCAGGGAGCATTCTGGTATTTCTTCAAAAGTGAAGGGAGCAAAGTGTCTTTAACCCAATAGTCTTTTAGTGTCTTCTTCTATTCAACCTCCGTTTCTTCTCTTTAATTCCATGACTTTTCAACACGTAACTTGCATAGCAAAACAATGTAATTTTTGACAAATTTGTTCATAGTGTTGTAGAGTAAAGTTTTCTCTGCAATATCATGCAAAGATTATCGAATTTGTGTGTCGTTTTGCTAATCAAATCACCAGGTCAAAGTGACTCAATAAATAGAAGAAACAGAGTTAGTACAAACCAATTTCTCTATCGCACTATCCCGAAATTATCGTAACTAAATTCACACAAATGTTCAAACCATAGTTTTAAAAACCGGACCGGACCGGCCGGTTCGACCGGTTGGACCGGTGAATCGGTGCTTGACCGGTCCGGTCAGGTAATTAGACCGCTAATGCACACGAACCGGGCCACGTCACCGCCGAACCGGTCGAACCAGCAAGTATTGACCGACCCGGTTCTCTTCTTTAATTAAAAAGAATTAACGCTGAAGCATAGAATTGAACCCTGCAACCCATGAGACTTACCACAAGGCCAGCGACATGTTCACGTTTTATATAGAGTAATAAATATACTTAAGATTTCATTTAACCAACTTTTATTTTATTTTTAGGAACATTAGCAACTTGTTTTGTAGGTTATTTAATTTTGTTGGATAAATATTGTAAATGTAATAGGAGTATTATGTTTTGCATACCATATCACATGTTTGAAGTAAGGTATTTATATCTATATTTGATAACCGTGTGTTTATTGATCCCAAACCATAATAAACATCAATTTACAAAATATAAATTTTTTATTATTATCAACTATTGTATCAAATGTTCAAAAATATTTATCTTTCGCAAATATAAGTCTACATAAGCTTTTATTATAAAAATGTTACAAAGCTAAATAAGCTTCAAATTAAAAAATTGAAGTATATTTTTGACTATTTTCCATTATGTTTACTATTTGTGTATAAAAATAATAAATATATAATATTATTAAATAAACGTGCGACCGAACCGGTCCGATCACCTGTCCGACAGGTCTGATCACGAACCGGTGCATTACTGGTTTTTAAAACTTTGGTTCAAACTATGGGTAATTTACACTTATTACCCCCCGGTTTAGGTAAATATGCAATGCACACGCTCACTGTTTGCCAATTGACATGAGACACCCCTATTTGGTGTCAAAATATTTACAAATTACACCCTTCCGTCAGCCGCCGTTAAGTAGATGTGAGTTGACAGTGGTGTACACCTTAGGAGGTTTGGTTCATGTCCATTATGTCCTCTAGTGATATATAATGCCCTTTTTGACTTTTAGAAGCTTAAATATGACTATTTATACCATTAAATTATATGACTCTTTTACCTCTCCATGGATGGTTATCAAATTGCAAGAGAATATATTTTGTTATTGTCAGAAGGTAAATTTGTCGAGAATTAAAATTAACACTGAGTGAATTTGAAGTTTTATTTAACAAAATTCATTCTGATAGAGTTCTTGTCAAATATCAACATCAATTCGCGATTTTTTTTACTGGAGTGATAGTGAATTTTTTAAAATGAAACTAAAGTATATCATTGAAAATTATCATAAGCTAAAATACAGAGGATTATAGTAGTTAATACAACCCAAGTTTTTCAAAATTCAAGCGTTGAATTAAAAAAAAATAAAAATCAAGCATTCAGTTTGCTGTGATATGCTAAAAAGTGCTTGTAAACAGAAGAAAAACACATAAGATACAAAGAGATACATAGCAAGTAGACACAATCCTATTATTATCTAGCACCATCTTAAAAAAATTACAAAAAAAAAAGAAATCACTTAAACTGTTTTTTTTTGGCTTCTTTGTTCAACCCTCTCTCTTTCCTTTCACTATCTCTGTCAACTGAATTACCTGCCGTAATGAACCCACCTAAAACGATTTTTTTGCTTACCTACTGGAGAATAGTTTAAGTAATCATTTCAATGGACTTGTTACTACTTTTTTGGCCTCTTTTCTCATTGGCAATGATTTTTTGTTTAAACTCGGATGACTCAATTTTTTTAGACTTGCAGAGATGAAGTATACACATATGCAATGTTTTTTCATACAGATTGAGTGCTTTCTATAAGATGCGTTAGATTGATTAACCCTCAATCTTTTTTATCCATCGGCGTCGGTGACTGGAGGGGATTTTTCGGTGGCAATAGCATTATTGAAGGCCTTAATGAACCAACAAATTAGGGGTAGATTGGGCTTTTCATACTTTATGTAAAATGCAAATTAAAAGTTGTATAAAGATTGAGTGTAAAATAGTATTTGCCCATTTCTATTAGAATCTGCCTAAATTAAGGGTGTCCCCATGACGATTGACAAACATTAGGGGTACCCAATGCCTATTTACCATAATCCGAAGGTGATTTCTGTAAATTATCCTATAAAATATGGGCAAATTAATACTTTCGCATTTTCCGTCCATGACCGTTACAAACCGTCCAAAATAGGGGTACTTTCTGTCAATCGATAAACATTGAGGGTGTTATTTGCCTATTTACATAAACCTAGGGGTACAAACTGTAAATTACCCTTCAAGAGAATGACCTCGTAAGTTTACTTAGAGCAGGCCACCGGCGAGAGACGAGTCATCACTGTAGCGCTAATTCTGGAATCCATAGGAACCCTAGCCGTTGCTTGGCGCCATGCCTCGATGATCTCTGAAACAGCAGAAATTCCAGTCCATTTCGGCGATTTTCCTTACTCAGTGGAGTTTGCCCTTCACTCAGTAGAGTTTGCCCTTTCTTTCTTCGAGGTATGGTGGTATTACATACATTTCTGTCTCGATACTTTTTTCTGTATGTGGGTTTCAAAGGTCTTTGTTTTGGGTTGACAAGAGCTTAACGAATGACCCATTTTTTGGGCTTTTATCTACCAGGGATTGTGGCACTAAAACCCTGTTGTGGAGATACTTGTAACTCATTAGCATAGAAGTTCTAATCTTTGGAGGAGAGAAATAGAGGGCAAAATGCTGCTATTAGATCTTAGCTAACAAATTGAGGGATAATTACAAGAATAAGATCTGAGATGCAAGAAATTTCTGGGATGATTTGTTAGCCTATCAGAATGGACAGAATTCACCCCATTATGCTGTTTATACTATGTATGATTTGGTAGAATAACCTCAGGGCCTGACAAATCACGAGTGCGGGTGCTATGTAGCACGAGTGCGGGTGCTGGTTCGGGAACTGGGTGCAGGTGCGGCAAATTTCCAAAAATCAAGGGTGCGGGTGCGGCCACATTATTTATGTTTTTATCGGATATTATTAGTGATACCATTATACTAATATAATAACGACAATAATAGGGATCATATTATAATCTGACATAAATTCATACACACATTCGAAGATATGAGGTTACTATATCAATAGTATAATCTCTTCATGTCGTTTTTCTTAGCTGTGGAGAGATGAGTAATCTAAGGGTTAAACATGTTCACAGAGATGCACGTTTCTTTGTTAAATTCTAGTTATATTTGGAAGACCTCTCAACTAAAACTTTCAAAAATGAACCTGACTTATCCACAAAGCACCCGCAAAGCACCCACGAAGCACCTAAGCACCCAACAGCACCTGGTGCGGGTGCGCGACCAATCAGAAGCACCCATGCAACATAGACCAAATAAATGATCAGGTTTCTTCAAATATCCCATTGAAATGAAAGTAGTGGCTATAACTATAAGTAGTTAGCTAGCTCACAACAGCCGATGAAGGCTTGCTAGCCAGCAAATTGTTAGGAGTAGGTTTTTGCTTGCTCCTTTCTTATTATCAGTGAGATAGGTTTGGAACCCTATACAAAGGCTTGCCGCTCCCGATAATCCCTCCAGTCCCTTTTATAGTATGTCCCCAAAATGTGTCTTCGTTCTGAAAGACGATGGTTGTACTCCCCAAAGTTTTCATCCCAAGCTACTAGAGGTATTGAAAAGGGAGCAAAAGGGGCAATGCAGGAATATAATATATTTACTTTTTGTGAGGCAGCATAATTATTGCTTTTCCCGTATAAAGTTAGAATGCCAAGTTGAACAAAATATCGGGAGAGAGGTATAAAGGAGAACTTACCTTCATCCTTGTATCCTTTCACCATGATAGCCAAAAGCTTCTCTCTTTCCAACGAATAAAAAAAGGAGAAATCTCTTACAAGAGAAATACTAGCTCTAAGGTTTTGTCTCTTGCTTGCACACGAGATTCCAAACACAAGAGTGTATCATATTCAAAGATTCTTTTCACCTCATTAAATAAAGTGGCTGTCTTGAATATCATCTGGCTGCAACATTGCCGGATTGATGAAAATCTTCAGTTGCCAAGTTCCATGGAACAGTAAAAAAGGAGAATAACATTTAGTAATTGTCAAACCAATGAAAAATACAAATAATCTCAAGTTCAAATTTAGTTCTCTGAATTGATGATTCACTTCAAATAATGGTAGAGAAGCATGCTCCCTCTGAGTCTTTCGAAACAGGCGGGTTATCCCTTTCATGAATCCATGTTCCTTCTTAATTGGGATCTCTCTGCGAGGACCTCATCATAGACGGAAACTTAAATAAGCAGTCTCAAAATAACGTCGAACATTTAAATGAATAGACCCTAAATGGAAATTTCATAAATGCTTGGTTTGCTGCAGGCGTGAAATCTTCAGCTGCGGAATAACTTGACTTAGGGCCGTCCTCATTCAATTTATCAGAAAAAGGGAGTTCTATGAGGTATCCCTTTCCTTGATCGCTTGCGTGGCCTTGGTTGCGATGGATCCTCAACAGCAAAAAATGGAGGTTCTGAGCTGTTTTTCTTCCTTGAAACTGCTTCGACCTGAATGTTTCAAAGGAAAATGTTAAATTATACAGTCTGCGAAGAATAAATGGTAAATTAATTGTCGAATCCTCATTTCTCTTCATTCGTACCTTGCATCTAACACATCAATAACTATTTGTACTTTCTGCTGCACGTGTCGCATGCGGCCTCCCCACTGGTCTGTGAGCCACAGTGGGGAAGAGGGTGGAGAGCTACGATTTGCTGCTTGTTACACCTGTATTTCTGGAACAGAAAAAGAAGAATGATTAATAAGACCACAAATATTTACCTGGCTGGGGTAAATGAACAATATACCTGAAAATCTCCCTGTCAATACATGAGTATCGATGCTCAAAGATCTTTGTAGTCGATAAGTACAATGTTATTAGAAATTACCAGCGGTGGGTGACGTAAAACTGAACCCACTACAAAAGGAAGCTAAATAGCTAGAGACTATGGCGGTCTAAAAAAACCTATCATGATTCAAAATTGACTATTACAATGTCACCTGATAAGAAAATATCCAGGATTACCAGCAGAAAACTGGTGGTTAAAGGCATTACTAATAAAGGCGAAAAATACTCATAAATACTTTTTACATAAACTATGAATACTTTAAAGAATAAAAAGAATAGTCACACAGCTAATATGAAAATGTAATAAGTATGGGTGTAAGGAAATAATACGAGGTGATGAAGATACAGACATAGTCTGACGTATAGTGATATAATATATAGATTGAGGGCCTTGCTTGCGATGGATCCTCAAGAGCAAGCAAAAGTAGGATCCATTGGTTAGAAATTATTAAATCTAGAAAGCTAAAAGACAAAAAGTGGCAGCAATGCATGTTGATAATATCGATGATGTATAGTGTATGTATTTCATCACCATCATAGTCTACTTGTCAACTAAAAAATCATAATAAGATTTGATGATATTGATGAAGTACCTGAATCTTGAGCAATCGATGTGTTTCTCTATTTCATCAAATGGCACCACATTTGTATACACATGCCTATAGAGCTTTAATACTCGGTGGCTTGTGTGACAACCTGCATCCATGCATTGGTGACACAGAGGCAAGTCACAGTCAATGCAGTACTTATTAAGTTCATTATTTAGAGCATTTTGGAACTAGAATAGAAACTTCCTTTTTACGAATGGAGATTTAAAAAATCATGTACCTGAAAAAAAAGGATGTATTGAATTCTTATACATCCCCCACTGAACTATATTATGCGTTCCCGTTGTAGAGACAGTCACAGATCTGACAACAGCAAGCCTTTACCCTGTTTAACCAAGGTGTGAGACAATAAATGGCCACGTTTGACAATTTGATATGTTCTATTATTAAAAATGTGTATAACATAATTTATACTTCCTCCGTTCCACCTCTCTTCTTACTTTACTTTTGTGGGTTAATTTGACCATGTGATTTGATAAGCAAAACGATGCAAGAATTTGGTAAATTTTTTATGGTGTTGTAGAGCAAATTTGCTCTAGAACACCATGAAAAACTTATCAAATTCTTACATAGAATTGCTAACCAAATCACCGGATCAAAGTACCCGGTGAATAGTGCATTTGGAAGAGAGAGGTGGAACAAAAGAAGTATATGATATATAATCAGTCAATTCGGTAAACCACAATTTAAAAGTTCCACAAACAATAAAGCAAGTCGGCATGGGTGTTTTTTGAAACTTAAAACCAACAATGTACCAAGCTAGTCAAAAAATCATCTGGACCATGTCAACTCAGTTTGGTTCGGTCGATTGGTTTGTTTTCTCGGATAAGCACCCAATTGAGAAACAGAGTTAGTGAGGCCAAACAAGGACGTTACAATTTACTTTGATCTAACATCTCTACCATTTTGTATCTTCTTGTTCTATTATAACTCATTAACTGGCGTATCTTTTCATAGGATGAACGTGGATTCCTCCGTAGAGGACCGCTGGGGTGGTTACATTCTCTTCTGCGCGGTCGGGGTTACATTGTCCAAATGCTTCTAATTCTGCGAAAGAGATGTATTCATTGATAAGGAAAAAAAAAACAGTGGGTGGGATAGCAGGATATATGTTATTAGTTTAACAAGTCGGCCATACGACTCGAGTCCTTCCATTTCTCCACATCAATGAGGTATAGTAAATATACATTCTGAATATAGTAACAATTCTTGGAAGAACCAAATTTCTGGATTTGAATACTTTGTAATTCATTAAATGCCATTCCTTTTTACCCAATATCATTAGGAAAACACAAATGATTTTAGTTTTTTTCAATGCTCACATCACGTCCCCTCAATCAAGAGAAGAGGACGAAAAGGAAGAAAACTAAAGCGGATGCTATGCCACCAATCCCTGCATATTGGCCGTAATTGAGCTAGCATACTCTATTTATTCACTATTCTACTATCCGTTTTTTAGATTGTGGAAAACTATGATCAACAGAGCGATTGCCAGTCGTTCCTTCGACCTTGGGGGGGGGGGAGTAGGGATGTACTTCCATTTTATTATTGTTGCTGTTGTTGTTTTGTACCCTCAAATCTGAAAACTATTCTTGCACATCAAATTCATGGTGATCAGTAGATCTTTATGGGATCCTGAAAGACTGATGCTATCACCAATAAGTGTAAAAATGTTAATTCTAAAATATGTTGTAATCTACCCGACCTGGCCCATACTGAATTCAAGACTGGTACGAATCTTTAAACTCTTTAAGTACTTTGATATATTCTTAACATATCTATCTTCAATAATTCATAATAAACTGAATTATTGTAGTTCATATGTATGAGGAGAACACAAAACCTTAGTAGAAGTTACCCGAGTGGAGAAGGAGGAGCTCATTAGGCTTTAGTTAACTTAGAGCAGCTTTTCTCACCTCTTGATTTAATGGCGAGATGGAGGAATGAAGAGCTTTATTAGGACCGAACAGAGTTTTGTAACAGTATGTTCTTGGTTTAAAATGAAGCCAGAATGACTTTATTTGGAAAATAGAGAAGTGATATTGTTTGGAAAGTCTTCTCATTCCACCTGGTGCATCATCAGAACATGCATTTTTTTTGAGGGAAGAACATGTATTATGTTTTAATAATTAATTCTACAAAATATTGATCGCCAACATAACTTATTACCAAAACAGAGAGTTATATTCCTCAAAAAACACGGAGAGTAACTACGGATCTCCCCTTGAAATGAGTTTGAGAATTTGTTTTGCGATTATTCGCATGACATTTGGCTCTTATTACTGATTAATTACTTTCCATTAGTTCTTATTTAGTGACATAAATAGGAAAGGAATTCTAAATTGGTAACAAAGTTAACTATGAATGAGGAGTATCAGTGACCAACACATGGTAGTATAGGAGGAATTGTACGGTGCACTTAACACAGGTGTAACGCTTGAGTAAGACCTGTCAAAAAATATATACCCATTTACTTGTTAGAGACATACCACTCTGTCCCAGCTCTTTCTTCCCAATTTAATTTTTACCACTATTCATTGGGTCACTTTGACCCGATGATTTGGATAGCAAAATGATACAATTTTTTGATAATTATTTCATGGCATTGTAGAGTAAAGGTTGCTCTATAACACGGTGAAAAAATTATCAAAAAATCACATCGATTTGCTATCTAAATCACCCGGTCAAAGTGACTCAGATACGAGTCAAAAAGTCAGGATGGGAAGAAAGAGCTGGGACGGAGTGGTATATCATAATATAGTTATGAACTTGAGGATAATTTTCTGACATGTGTCATGAGTCATTAAGTTCTTGCGTTTCACTGATTTCACACACACACACACGCACACACACACGCACGCGCGCACACGCGCACACACACATATTTTAATTTGGCAATTCCAAGTTTACATGAATAGAACGGCAATCCTAAATTTGTATAAATATAAACAATTTGTGAGTATAACTTTTAAGCCCTCCCTTTTCAAGGTAACTGTAGCATCTTTCAAAGACCAGTAAACTTCATATCTTATGCCTTTAGAATGAGATGAGTATTTTTATGGCTTCTACTAAAGTGAAGTCTCGATGGAGTAAGCCATCTAGTCTTCTGGTTCACTGAAAATTTTATATTTGAAACATTTTTAATGATTTAAGTTATGATCAACCGGGAGAATGTGTACTTGAATTCCTCATATGGTTATAATTTAACAAGATACCGGTATCTCCTTGCGCCGATTTGTTTATGAAATTCAAATTGTAGTTAAGCTAGAGATATATACTGCTTAATAAGTGTCTGCTTGCTTTTTAACAAGAAATGCAGTTTGAACTTAGTATGGCTATGTACAGAGTATACACTCATATACCTCAAATGAGTCTACTGAATCATTTTCACGACCAATTGTACTACAGTTAGCCATTTCACTTCAAGGCCAATCAGTCAGTAACAGCAAAGGTTAATGGAAAAAAGTTTCAGGCTAGTAAAGTGAAGCTTAGTCGGCATAGGTGTCAGGAAGAACTAAATGACAAATACTGGGATTTCTTTAAACAAGCCCATGTGCAACTTATAAGTTCTGTTAGCGAACAAATAGGAGATATTTGTAATAGATGCTAATTTTTGTTTCAAACAAATAATGCAGACATTGTTGGTTGACTAAATGTCAATGGTTAAACTCAACATGTAAAGTTATTTCTCTCAACCAATTACTAGTTTTTAATGCATTCACATTTTTTTACATTTTACACATGTATACACTATACACCATGAATGCGCTGCTTGGTAGATCCGTGAGTAATTACTGTTTGTTAAAAAATGCCCGTACTTAATGAGTTAAAATGAATTTGTTAGTAAATTGAGAGTTTTTCAATGATACCAACAATAGGTGATTGATTGATTAAATCTAAATATTTGATTTATTAATTAAACCTTGGGTTTTGGGTAATTTAATGAACTTGTGTTAATGAAAACCACTGTGTAGATAAAGTATGTCAAAATAAAATTTGACCTGCGGAGTCCTGTATTAACTCAGTATTAATGCCCCTCAAGTTTTGGAAAGGGAAGTAGGGAATGAACCCAGAAGGTTTTCCTATGGGGAAGAAGGGTAAATGCAAAAAGACGTAAAATTTGTGATGTGTGAATTTAGAATTAACCTCTGCCCTCTTGCAGGGATGTAACTTTCTTCCTAATCGTTAAACATTGGCCTGTCAAAATTATTGTCTGTCTTTCGGTGTCTGGTTTCTTTGTCTATAAGATGGCAGCCATTCTAAAAGTATAGAGGTCTTTGTGATCTTTTCTTGCTGAATAGTCAAAGCTCAGAATTCAAAACTTAGTTTATGTTTGTAAACATAAATAATAAAGAATGAAGTCACATGTACGAATGTACCCATGAATGGCCAGGGAAATGTCTGTTTATAGAAAAGTAAATAAGGTATTAGATACGTACCTGAACTTTGGAGCAGTCAAGTTGTATCCTCATTTCAGTTGCAAGAACAAGCATGCCTCTGCAGTTTATCTCTTTGTGGATTACGTGAGATCCCCAATCCATGCATTGGGGACAGAGTGGCAAGTCAATTTATTACATTACCTTTTTAGTTCCTTCTTATGGGCTTTGTGTACCCCTATAGAATTGAAGAAATTGGTATCCATAAAGTGATCCAGTCAACGCGGCGTCTCACCACGTGACCTAGCATCATCCTACACAATTCTCCATGATAGTATCAATTAATAAGAGACTTTGAAGACAAAAAATGCGCTGAAAATGATTGTATGAGGTGGATGCACAAAAGCTTCACAGAAGTTATTTGTCAGAGGAATAAATGGAAAAGTTTACATACCCAAATGGACACATAGGAGCTCATCATCCTTTAGTGAAGTTAGAGCAGGATTTCTTCTTCTCTCAGATTGTAGAAGCGTGACGGAGGAACGACGAGCTATGTTAGGATTGAATAGAAGCCTGTAACATTGTGTTCCTGGTTCAAAATAGCTGCGAAAAGGAATTTATTTGTAAAAGAGAGAAGTTATATTGTTTGGGCAGTTAATCTGTAATTTTCTTGTTTTCGTAATAAAAATTGATGGAAATTCAATTTGTAATGTATAACATGGAATTTACTTGTTCTTGTAATAGAAATTGATGGAAATTCAATTTGTAATTTATAACTTGGTTTCATTGCGCAGACATCATTTTCCTTCTCTGAGTTGAAGCTGCTGTGAGGGATGATAAGGGGAAGGGCGGGAGAAGTTACGAACACCAAGGTAGCTAACTAGCTATGATGGATTCATTGGTAAGGACTATAAATACATACATACATACAATGCATAAACCTTATGTGAAACTTTTTAAATATTGTAGTCGATAGAGGGTTTTGCCTCAAATGTTGATATAATCAAGCAGCAGCGGTAAACATCTTATGTTTATGAAGTAACTATAATTCTAGGACAGTGAGGGCTGTGCAAATATCTGAAAATAGAGTTATAGGCATGAAATTTTGATATGCTAATGCACCTTATATCATATAACTAAACATAGTATTAGTTGAAATATGATTATATAGAGTAGATATAAATTGGTTAACACAAATGCATGAAGGTTTGTTCTTATGTGCTCTTCCCTTATAGCTATTTAAATATTGTACTAAATTGAGGTTTTCTCCTATATGCTAGTACAACCATGCGGGCAGGGGGATTAGCTTATATTGACTAGATAGAAATCTGGATGACACGTAAGCAGGGTGTTGAGTCCTTGTATGAAAATATAACCAGCAGGTGGTGAGATTAATCCTTTATGCAAAACAAAATAAATAGAAATCTACAACCTGGTCGTATCATTTTTATTCTAATCTTAATAAACAGTATATACATATAAATATTGTGCTAAATGAGACTTTTTCCGCATATGCTGATATAGTCGAGTAGAGGGGTTGCGCCTTATACACTAATATGGCCAAGCATTCGATTCTTCCTGCTACGCTATTATGAAAAAATTTGGAGTTTGGATACCACACAAAGCCTCATTTAGTCTTAATCTTATTGCCTGCCGAACCTAGTCAATTATGAGATCGAATCTTATATTTAAAGAACCGAGATTTGCCCATTGAACACTCATATAGGTAACTGGAATGAATCAGATATAAGAGATAGATAATGTTTATCAGCATTATTAGGTGTTCTACAATTTTACCCTTGTACTATGCCTAGCCCAACAGAGCTTGCTCTCTCCATCGCTGGCGAACACTAGCGGCCCTCCCACCCTCTCTCCTTTGGTCTATGATCGTCACCGTCGACCCACAATGTCACCTGATAGAGAAAATTTTCTGGATTACCAGCGGAAATCTGGTGCCTAAAGGCACTACTAATAACGGTGTGTTGGCGAGAAGATGTTCTTAATATTAACAAAGGATTAATACTAAGGGGTTATAAAAAGATAGTTAAACAGCTAGCTTGAAAATATAATAAATCTGGTTATAATAATAATATTATGTGAGGTGATGAAGCTATAAACTACAGAATGATGAGTAGTTATATGGTATAGAGATAGATGTGAGAGTAAGCAAAATTCGCGACCCCTAAATTTGAAAGTGTTGTTGAAAGTTGAGGCAATCCAACAGATGGAAATCATGACATCTGAAAATCATGACATATAAAAAATCTAAAAGAGATTGGCGGCAATGCATTTTTGTAGTATAGATTAAAAATAGTATATATATTTCATCACAATCATGGTCTACTCGTCAACTAAGAAGTTATAAGAAGATTTGGTAGATTGAGGAAGAAGTGCTTGAACTTTTGAACAGTCAATGTGTTCCTCCATTTGTTCCAATGGCACTGACACCAGTATAGACATGCCCAAAGAAATTTAATACTTGGTATCTTGTGTGAGAACTTGCATCCATGCATTAGTGACAAAGAGACAAGTCACACTCAATGCAGTACATTTTCAGTTCATTTTTTGGAGAATTGTGATTAGAACAAGAAATAAAGAAGCTTCTTCGAAGAAAAGAATGTAACCACCCTGCCTGTCCTCTATAGCGAAATCCACGTCCATCTATAGAGTGCATAAAAGAGTGCAAATGAACGTGGATTCCTCTATAGAGGACCGCCGTGGTGGTTACGTTCTCTTCTGAGCGGAACCTTCTTTGTTCCTTGTTCCAGTCACAACGCTCCAAATAATGAGCTGAAAAAGTATTGCATTGACTGTGACTTGTCTCTATGTCACCAATGCATGGATGCACCTTGCCACACAAGCCACCAAGTATTAAAGCTCTACAGGCATGTGTATAAAAATGTTGTGCAATTTGATGAGACGGAGAAACTCATCGATTGCTCAAGAATTCAGGTACTTCATCCATATTCCTTTAACTTCTTAGTGATGAAGCAGACTAATATTGTGGTCAAATGTATACACTATACATCACTTTATTATAAAAATGCATTGTTGCTACTCTCCCTTCTATATTTACTGATTTCTAACCGTTGGATCGCCTCCATTTTCTACCACTTACTCAAATTTGGGGACCCGACTTTTACTTACTCTCTCCCTTATTTTATACTATATCACTACTTATCACCATATAATCTTTATCACCTCACATTTTTTAAAACCATGCTCATCATATTAGCTATGAGACTATTCCAAAAAGTATTAATAATTTGTGTAGAAAATTATGAATATTATGGCATTGTAATTGTTAATCTCCTTTCAAGTTAGACTATGATATGGCAGAATTTATTTTAATTGCTTCATTGTAAAATCTTACAATTTGTCATTTCAAGTGTCATAGCTGATACCAAAACTATCAATCCAGCATATACACTGAAAAGGAAAGGAAACAGAAGAAATGCTTCTTTCCTAGAGGTGGTAAGTTAGCTCGAACACACTGTAGCACAAGACTATACGACTCATCCTCGTGCTTTATAAAAACTATTACATAACCCAAAAATATCATGCAAATTATGGCATGACCTACAAACATTATACATAGTCAATTTATGCAGCGGGAATATCTAATAACTAACATAGAGCAAAGCTAGTGTGGAAAACACTCCAAGAACTTTCGGTATCTATCTTCCAAATGCAATTATTTCCTTTTTCCTTCCCATAGAATATATTCAAAATTAGGAAATTATTTTTTGAAAGCTCCTTCCCATCTTACCGTATCTTCCATCAGACGTCTCAAACCCATAGAAGAAAAGCTGCTTAATTTCACTAAAGCCATATTTGTTTTTTCAGTATTAGTCGGGATGATTTATAGCATAATACTAGGTTAATACTCCGCAAAACCAAATAAATTATTAGTTATATCAATTATCGAGAGGCTTCACTCTTAAGGAAACCAACCTCTTAAGCTACCGGACTATGGTACAAAAGCTGTCAAGCTTTTTTGAGTCGCTTGATTTCGAATACACCCCCAGGAGCTCCAACCGCCACGCAGATGCGCTTGCCACATTGGGATCTGAGGTAGCAGAAGAAAAGTGCCCTTCCCAAATTCAAGTCCAATTGAAGACCAGCCCCTTTGTTATGCGAGATGTATGTGAGGAAGAAGAGCTCGAGGAGAAGACTGGAGAAAGCCTATCGTAGAAGGACTACTAAAGGGCGGAGAAGGTGCAAGTTGGCCTAACCTCATGGGATTCAGCATCCACGAAGGGCTATTATACTCTAAAGGACCTGGCAGAATCTTGCTGCGATGCGTTACGGAGCAAGAAGGACGGGATTATCTAGATAAGTTGTACGAAGAGAATTGTGGACAGAAGGAAGTACCTCTCTACTGAAAGGCGCAACGACAAAGCATCTTCTGGCTCCAAATGAGCACTTATGCAGCTGTTCTGCAAGGACAATGCTATAAATGCGCCCTACTCAGAGATGTGCTTGAGATCTGCACCATCGACGAATGCCGGGACTGGAGAGAGCCATTCATCCTTGATTTGCAAGATAATATTGTCCCTGAAAAGTGCATCATCCATCAAGAGGAAGAGCTCCATATATGAGACGAGGAACGATGTGCTTTGGAGAAGAAGCTTCGGTGGGGGCTTGCGGAGATGTCTCGCAGGACAGGACGCTCACGAAGCGATGGAAGCAACACACTCGGCAGAACACCAAGGAGACGCGAAGCTGTGCAGGCAACTTCTGGACCTTGGTTATGGCCCACCATGGAAGCGGATTGCAAGGCGAAAGTCTAGAGATGCCAGAAGTGCCAATTCTACAGGAATCTAATTCATGCCCCGTCTACCAACCTGCACGTATAGACGGATCAAAAGGCAAGTTTATAGTCCTATATCAAGGTGAGTTGAGTAAAATAACAATGGATAATGCTTGCTATGCTCATGAAAAAGGGAATTATGTGCTATACATTCGACAGTCTTGTTATCAAAACACATGGGAGAAGGTGGAGAAAGAGGTATACCCATATAAGCCAACAACCAGCGCAATCAAACAATCTCCGTTGTAGTCCCAACCATAGCACGATACTCAGCGTTTGGTCCGAAACCTAGACACTACCTACTCCAGGATATTAATGTATCACCCAAGAGAATACAAAATCCACTAATGGGAAAAAGAGACTGATGAAGAGTAGCAAAAATGCAACGCAATATATGCAGACCAGCACTCCAGTGAACGGTAATGGTCAGTGAAGTAACAAACTAAAGTGAAGTAACAAACTGATTTATAATATGAACAATATGAGCCGTTCGGTCCAATAATAGTAAGATACACCAAACTGGCGACAATATTGCTGTCCAAGGACGCATCTGGCAACAAAGTCCCTTTAGTGGAGGTGTACCGGGCTTTAAGCTCTAAAGCCTACCCTGGGATTATGGGGATTGGGGAACCCTAGGAGGCGGTGTGTCATGTAAACTTCCTCACGAAGATCACCATTCAGGAAAGCATCTTAAGCCATCTGCCAAATGGGCCACTTTTGTGTTAGATGCAACATCGATAAGTGTATGTTCGTGGTATTTCCGCTATATCATAGTCTTACGTGAAAGGAGATTAGCTATGACAATGTCACCTGATTAGAAAATTTTCAGGATTACCAGCGGAATACTGGTGCCTAAAGGCACTACTAATAACGGTGTGTTGGTGAAAATATGTTCTTAATTTTTACGAAGGATTAATACTAAGGGTTATAAAAAGAATAGTCAAACAGCTAGCATGAAAGTATAATAAATCTGGTTATAATAATATTATGTGAGGTGATGAAGCTATAAACTACAGAATGATGAGTAGTTATATGGTGTAGAATAGATAAGAGAGTAATTAAAATTCCGACCCCCAAATTTTAAAGTGTTGTTGAAAGTTGAGGCGATCCAACAGATAGAAAGTCATGACATCTGAAAATCATGACATCTACAAATCTAAAAGAGATTGGTGGCAATTCATTTTTGTAGTATAGATGATAAATAGTGTATATATTTCATCGCAATCACGGTCTACTTGTCAACTAAGAAGTTATAAGAAGATTTGGTCAGATTGAGGAAGAAGTGCTTGAACTCTTGAACAATCAATCTGTTCCTCTATTTGTTCCAATGGCACGACACCGGTATAGACATGCCCAAAGAGTTTTAATACTCAGGTTGCTTGTGTGAGAACTTGCATCCATGCATTGGCGACAAAGAGACAAGTCACACTCAATGCAGTACGTTTTCAGTTCATTTTTTGGAGCATTGTGATTAGAACAAGAAATAAAGAAGCTTCTTCGCAGAAGAGAATGTAACCACCCTGACTGTCCTCTATAGCGAAATCCACGTCCATCTATAGAGTGTGTAAAAGAGTGCAAATGAACGTGGATTCCTCTATAGAGGACCGCCGGGGTGGTTACATTCTCTTCTGAGCGGAACCTTCTTTGTTCCTTGTTCCAGTCACAACGCTCAATATAATGAGCTGAAAAAGTACTGCATTGACTGTGACTTGCCTCTATGTTACCAATGCATGGATGCAGGTTGCCACACAAGCCACCAAGTATTAAAGCTCTACAGGCATGTGTATACAAATGTCGTGCCATTTGATTAAATGGAGAAACACGTCGATTGCTCAAGATTTCAGGTACTTAACTTCTTAGTGATGAAGTAGACTATTATTGGGATCAATGTATACACATCACTATTATAAAAATGCATTGCTGGCACTCTCCCTTCTATATTTAGTGATTTCTAACCGTTGGATCGCCTTAATTTTCAACCACTTACTCAAATTTGGAGACCCGGCTGCTACTTACTCTCTCTCTTATTTTATACTATATCACAACTTATCACCATATAATCTTTATCACCTCACATTATTTAAAACCATGCACATCATATTGGCTACGAAACTATTCCAAAAAGTATATTGATTTGTGTAGAAAAATTATGAATATTATGGCTTTGTAATCGTTAATCTCCTTTCAGAATTTTTTTTAATTGCTTCAAAGTCAAATCTTACAATTTGTCATTTCAAGCTATGCTGCACAAGTGCCGGTGCCATTTCAATCTTAAAAATTATGAATAGTGCGGGAGCGGGAACTTGGTGCGGGTGCGACAAATTTCCAAAATACAAGGGTGGGGGTGCGGCAGCGATTTTTTTTTTTAAATATATTTTCATTTTATATTGATTGCGATACCTTATACTAACATAAAAATACAATGTTAGTAACCCAAATTATAATCACGCAGAAATTCATACATTGATTCAAAGAAACATAGTTACTTTATTAGCAATATAATCTCTTCTTGTCGTTGTCGTTGTTCATAGCTTTGAATAGACGAGTAATTTATTCATACGGATGCACGTTTTTTTGGTTAAGCTGTAGCTGTATTTTAGAGGACTTCTAAGTCTCAACTTGAACTTTCAAAATGACCCTACAATATCCACGAAGCACCCGCAAAGCACCCATGAAGCACCCAAGCACCCAAGAAGCACCGGTGCGGGTGCGTGACCTTTTAGAAGAACTTGTGCAACTTCAAGTGTATTCATAGCTGATACCAAAACTATCAATCCAGCATATACACTGAAAAGGAAAGGAAACCGAAGAAATGCTTCTTTCCTGGAGGTGGTAAGTCAGCTCGAACACACTGTAACACAAGACTATGTGACTCATCCCCGTGCTTTATGAAAACTATTACATAAACCAAAAATATTATGCAAATTATGGCATGACCATAAACATTATACATAGTCAATTTATGCATCGGGAATATCTAATAACTAACATAGAGGAAAGCTAGTGTGCACTCCAAGAACTTTCGGTATCTACTTATTCTTCCAAATGCAATTATTTCCTTTTTGCCTTCCGATAGAATATATTCAAAACCAGGAAATTATTTTTTGAAAGCTCCTTCCCATCTTACGCTATCTTCCATCAGACGTCTCAAACCCAGAGAAGAAAAGCTGCTTAATTTCACTAAAGGCATATTTGGTTTCTCAGTATTAGTCGGTATGATTCATATTCAGTCCAACCCAAGTTGTCCGAAAAGCCTTTTACATGCCATAAAAGTCAATAAGTTTTATCTGACGAGTAACATCTCTCAAGCTTTTGCAATTGTTCATTATGTTACAAGTTCATATCATTATGAATTAGTTAAGAACTATGACAGCAACTAATTATTTGTCAGCCTTTTTAGTTCTATTTACTGGTAGACCATTGGGGTATTGTTTCTTCTTATACTGATGCTTTTCTTATCTAGTCAGTGGCATTATCACAAAAATGTTTTCTTGAACATTTTCTTCTAACCTTGTTTTTTCCTGACAGAAGATTCAATTAATGCAACTAGGAGTATCACTTTTAGTACATCTTCAAGTTAGTCAGAACTTCGCTCTACTAGTGTCTGTTTATTATGTTTGTGGTTTATGAATTAGAAGCAATTGCCGTTTTGTCATCTTGTGCGTTCGGGACAAGAAATTAAAGCTTCCTGTTCATGGTTTTGTGTTTCCGCCCTGGATACACAAGATCGTGAAATGATTTGTTGGAGACTTGTAAAGTGGAATGAGAATTTCCTCTAGTTTGGACACATCCTTGGACTATAGTTTTCCTTTGATCACACATTGGGCAGGATTGGAGAAGGGAAATGGGGAATAGTTAAGAGATAGTCTATTTTCGAATTTGTGCATTTAGGGTTACAAAAACCAAAAAAACTCAACAATTCATTCGGTGACATGTTGAATCCGGAACCCTGGTATATCAGCCGGAGAACTGGATTTTACTATTCTTTGAATAAAATAAAGAAGAGTTAGTTTAAAAATACGCGTCCTGGATATGAAACCAAGAATCCTGTTAAAACCGAAAACCCCAAGAAGAAAAACAAAAAAACCAACTCTATCCAAATGCTTCGGTTTTTATTTAAAAATAACTAAAAATCTGACCATCCAAACAGGGAAAATATTTCATTCTAGACTACGTTTATTATTTCTTCAGTGATGAGACAAATTAGTGATCCCAATGGGGATGAGCTTAGGCATATCCCACACCCATCCCCGCATTAAAACTTCTCATCTCATACGCGTCCTATCCCAGCTCAGCTTCATCCTACCCCATCCCGTACCCGCTTCTTATCGGGTCCTAATCGGGGCCCCCATTTGATTCTGTCTAATGTTAACCGAGCTACTATACCACTACCGGAAGAAAATTAAGTTCACATAAGATTGGAAGTACAGGATGACTGAACAAATTTGAGAAAGTCACCATGCAACATGCCAACATCTGAAACAACTTAACAAAATATAGAGTCCTTATATAATCAGAAGTTATGGAGCAGTAGATAAATAAATGCATGAATATGTATAAGGGTATATAGGCAATAGTCCATATATTTAGAGATGACGTAGTAGCAGGTTACGGGGTTGGTAACTGGGATATTTTGCAGTTTTGAGGACGGCGATGGGTGGGTTTCCATCGCGTCTGGCAGAATTGCTGTCCCTAAAATAAGTAAAACAAAAACAGATGGTGTAATATCTGTATTAAGAATTCAATTCGATGGGTCATATCTGGAACTATGTATCCCGAGAAAAGGGAGACTTAAGTTGAGTCAGATTTTGTAAGTTCCCCAGTTTAAAGAAAAAAGTACAAATTAGTACCACACGTAAAAATCAAACAAGTAATCAATTTCACAATATCGTGTACCTGTTTATTCGGTGAATGATGTAAAGATGAAATAGCACGAACATTGGTCAGTCTTGCCCCTACTCGGCGAAGATTTGAAACTTGTCGCAAAGATCTGTAGAACAAATCCGCAACCAAAAGATTGGTCTAAAAGAAATATCAAAACTTTTACACATTGAAAATTGAACAATTGAGTTAGTAACAATTGTTATAAAAAAATTATAAATGATAATGGAGTAATAGGATGCCATCTACTCATGTCACTCCCATATGATATCTTTCACTAGCATTCTTAATTCACCTTGGATCGTAAGAAAACATGTCAATTTAACATTCACATGTTCACAAGAACATGAATCTTTTGCAATATATGGGGTGAGATCCAGAGTCAATGCTTTCAGACTAAATCTTTTGCAACAAACGCATACTGTTCTATACAGAAGAATTAGCAAACTCATATACAAAATTTATATGCGAAATAATCAAATTTAAGGGGTATCAAGAATTCAATTCAGGTTAAATAAGTTTGTTCTGTCTCTCTCTGAAATCAGATACCCAGATTACTAAAATAATGTGTTTTGACTTAAATATTTCCTCTCTCCACCTTGGATCTTAGATATACATATGTTATATTATGGTTTGCTATAACAGGCACGGTATCCGTCAAATATTTGCACATTTAACAAGAAACATGATTGTTAAATGTTTCTTTCGTATGCGGATTCCCTTATAAATCAAATAACCTCGAAAATACAATTCAAGTATTTATGTGCATATATAACAAGAAACGTGATTATCCATGGTGATTATTTGATATACCATACAAATAGCCTAAAAAGCACAGAACTTCATCTACATTGATTGAAGAATGGTAAGCCAATAACACTTACAAATCACGGGACTTGAGATCGAGCGTGAATGACCCTGAAAGAAATCTGTACCAACAAGTGTTCTGCTAGAATCGAGAGAACAGGCATACGTTAGATGACGGCCGCATGGTATTGTAAATAGAACCCTAAGCAAACCAAGTTAAGAACTAAACTATTACCCAAGGGGGTTGGGCCTCACGGTAAGCAACTTGGCCGCATAAGAGCTTTTTAGGATGGTTTCTCTGTGGCCCGGCCCAGAATTGCCTGAGTAATATCTCCCTATGAAATGAAAACTATCTCATTTTTGCGGTGGGCCCCTGTGAAGACTTCAATTCTGGCTGAAGAAGTTTATATGTATTTTAAAATCGTATATTTACCCTGTATTTTTTTTTTCTTTTCACTGTCATCATTGTCCTTTTATTTTGAACAAATTGGTCATGCAGTTAAGAATTACCTAAACAATAGTACATCCTTGCATCTTTCCTTCCGAAAATTCTCTTATTGCAAAATCAATGTTGGAGATACATTTGAGACTGTTACGTTCAAAGCACTACTTCCCTTTCCTAATATAAACTCAATTGAACCGCTATTCCAACTTCCTCTCCTAAACAATTTCTCATAGCCGCCTAGAGAAACGTCCAAGAACAGGGTATTATTTTATGGTAAGTCCTGATACTTTAAAGATTATATTGAAACCACTTTCCTCGGAGGCGATAGCTTCAACAAACTTACCTCCGGCCTAGTGGGGCTGATAATGGTTGATAACGTTACGGTAGTCTGCTTTTGGCTTCTGGTATGGTTGAGGAAGTTGTAATTTTGCTGATCTATTTTTATACAACCAGTCCTTGCGGCCTTTGGACTTGTGTACTTCCAAGTTCATCGATGATGATCCCAATTGAGTTTGGTTTAGGAGCTCCCAGTTTGTTCAAATTGCTAGTTGGTCCTTCAAATACAACTGGCCTTTAAACTAAATAACTAAGTTTTCTATGGCTTTTGTACAAATAGTTGATGAGATTGACAACAATCATGACCAGCATGATAGATGTACTTCTTGACCCAAGTACCAGTCTACGTTATGGTAAGGTAGAGCTGCAAACGGCCCAATCTGGACCGCCGGGGTTTGGTCCGGTCCCGGGTAGGTCTTGAAGTCTAGTGGGCCATTCCTACTGGCTGAAACCCGAGGCTAGGCTTGCCCTACTGGAAACTGGGAAGAACACCCTAGAGGCCAGCCCGTTGTCACTCATATGTATACGTATAATATTTATTTATGGAGTATATTTTTAATAAATACTTTCAAGAAAAGGAACACACATTGTGAAGAAATCATGTATTATTCAAAATCATATACTTCTAATTGATTAAAAAGTGTGTAAAATACTAAAATGTTTGGAAAAATTGCATCATTATAGTTCTGTGTACATTGCAACTAGGTTGACACTCAAACTTATAAACTTTGAGGCATGCTAGATTGGAGGAGGATGATAGTGGAGAAGCTTAGCTTGAGGAATAGAATAATAGAATAAATACTTCAAGACTGGGAACTTCACTTTGAAGATGGGGATGTTGTCTGGAGTGCAGATGAATGAGGGAGGGGTAAGTTTTTTATAGAGAAATGTTGGAAGGGTATGTTGGCCATTTGGGGGGGGGGGGGGGTGGGTGTGGGGATGGGTTTAAACCTATGTCACCAGAAATGTAAAATTAGCTGTGTTTCTCGATCCGAGTCGTACGTACTGAAATGTGGTATTTTTTCGATCTGAAACACAAAGCATCAACCCATAGGTTTCATGGAGTATATAAGTAATCTGTTTATATTACTACCTCCGTTTCTTCTCTATCACACCGGTCTGAATTTTGACTCGCATCTGGGTCATTTTGACCGGGTGATTTGGATAGCAAAACGATTCGGTTTTTTGATAATTTTTCACCGTGTTATAGAGCAACTTTTAATCTACAACACCATGAAAAAATTATCGAAAAGTTGTATCATTTTGCTACAAAAATTACCGGGTCAAAATGACCAAGTGAATAGTATCAAAAGTCAAACCGGTGTGATAGAGAAGAAACAAAGGTAGTACTAGTTTTCATTGGCACTTGCAGAAAGTTGTGCTTTTACGATAACTGAATGTGAGAATGAAAGTATGAAAATACTTTAATTGATATTGTTTGGACTTTTTAGGTAGCTGAGGACAATTCGTTCCCAATTAGCGTTCCTCGTTCCTAATAATTGCATTTCGTCCCGAACAAAGTTCCGGAGAAGCCTACCCTATCGTACCCCGTACCTGACACCTATCCCATTTCCCGTTCCATTTCCGTCCCACGATGGTTAAACGGTCATTTAAATTAAGAAGTGTTTGTTGGGATGGAGACAGTTGTTGGAACTGGCGGTCTTGGCGGACTGGTCCTGGTGAGGTCATCATGCGGTTTGGTCTGCTTCTGGGTTCCCGAAATCCGGGCCGGTTGGACAGTTCTCGATTCCTAGAGCCAGTCCTGACCATGGGTTGTGGGGGCCTAGACGCACGGTTGTTGCTGAGATGTCGCGTATCCGCACTGGGTGCTTCTGGGTCCTTTATGGGTGCTCTGTGGGTCCTTCACAGATGCAGCAGGGTCATTTTGAAAGTTTTAGTTTAGAGGTCTTCGAAAATACAACTAAAATTTAACCAAAATAACGTGAATCTATTATGCTTTTTGACCATGTGATGTGTATTATCTATTTTGTAGAATGATTAACTGTTTGGTTTATATACAATTTGGACCACCATTGTATTCATTTTCAACATTTTGTTCAACCTTATTTCATTATTTTGTGTAAATGAATATCTAACAAATAATATAGATACGTATACGCACACGGAATTTTGTCGCACCCGTGCCCGCACCCCAGCGCTCCACCCGTGCTTCTTAGGTGCAGGCCGGTTCAAGACCACTGCGGGTATGGCTGGTCCGGTTCAGCCTTGGAAGGGGCCGGCTTGGCCGTCCTGCGGCCCACTTAACAGCTCTATGCTAAGGTTTGAAGACTATTCATGCGTCCTACCAGGTTTGACCTAAATATCAAATGTATATAAAGACAGATCATATGATGCAAGTAAAGTTGGTTCCCTCATGGTACGAAATAGTGTGATTATTGAGATACTATGAGAACAATATATGTTTAATGGTTCTTTAGGATATACCTAGTGAATCTTTTGTAGAGTTTCAGAATGTGTTTCCTTCTTTCCGACATTTCATCTTTGTGCTTGCAGCTCAAATGGAACTCATGAAAAGAACTTGGATACACTGGTAAAGAACGTTCCAGGCATGGAACAACTCCTGGACGTCGTGATGCACCGATGAAGAATGTGTGCGCTCCACAAACAAAAAAAATGCTTCCATGCTTTCCCTGTTAAAAATCAGGACTTGATAAACATTCATGTTGTCCTACAAGCTCATACAATATACGACAAAAACAGGAGAGGTACATGGAATAGCACGATACACAACCGTCCAACTATGCAATTTATATAAAGAGTGGTGGGGTTGTAGTACGTTGTGGTTTCTGTGGCCAGAGCTAAGTCACCCAGTCACCCAGTCACTTGGATTGGGAGAAGGAATGGTAGAGCGGCAGTGATTGATTTTAAGAGCGGCATCAGAGCACCCACGTAAAATATATTTTTGATATAACTATCTTATATTTTGTGTATCAAGCCACTTATTAAATGTGTGGATTTAGCTCACTAAGAGAATTAACTAGCTTCTAGAGTTTGAGACTATTAGGAGTAAACAGGAACTTTCGAATTGGATTGCAATTTATGTTTCTATTTTTTTATTTTCGTTATTTGCATATTAGTCCTGGAACTACATCCTTTTTGTAAGAGAAGGTTAGTTATTCTCTTTGTGTACATGGCTTGTGCTGATTGGTGAATGACCCATCATTTGGTACAGTCACGTTTATATCCACCGAGCATCGGTTGAGACAAACAATTTTTTTCACCGGCAATGAAATGATTAGATAGAAAAGAAAAAGCGTTCATTACAGAGAGGGGTCTGGGACATATCCTCCTAAAAGGCAAGCTACGCTACGTCGTTTAAATTTGAACATATTACATAACAAAAGGAAAGAATAATAGTTGTTTAAGTTTTAACATATGACATAACAAAAGGAAAGACGAATAGGAGAAAAGAAAAGGGTCTGCCTAGCTAAAGGCAAAAATGAGCATCTTCCTGGGCTGATTTGGCATAAGTGCGTGAGCTCTGGAGACGTCTGATCTGGAGACCTTCGCGCCTTTGCATGAATTCAGCCGATGAAGAAGCTCTAGCGTAGCATGGATAGTGACACAGTCCTCAAAGGATCCCTTGGAAGGATCATGCAGCTGCGAGATAAGGTTAGAGCAATCATTATTAAAGTTAACGTTATGTAAATGGGAAGAGAGGCACCAAGAGCAAGCATAGAAAAGGGCTAGGAGCTCCGTGTGGAGGGCCGAGCGGGCGTAAGTCCTCCGTTTTTCAGAGTGGTGGAGTTGACTGTCCCCTGAGAAAGCTGCGAACCCGATGCCTGCTGAGCCTGTAGCCGGATCCCAAGCTCTGTCTATTTGGATGATCGTCTCATGGGGGTGACATGAAGAGGGATCTAACCCTCCTGTGAAGGACGGAGGGGCTGCTTGAGTAGCCGGCGGAGGGGCCCGGGCTTCGTCATGTTCATGGGTTACATCAAAGAATTGGAAGGCTGTGTCCACGGCAGTAGAGGTGATCTGGGCTGCACAGGCCCACATGCTCTGGAACACTACTTGGTTTCTCGCTTTCTTGAGGCTCCAGAGGACGGCCGAGAAGGCGCAGAGATTCTTCCTGTCCTTTTAAAAGTGGAGATCTAGTGGGAGAACCAATCAGGGAGGCTAAGGTTTGGGGGTGGGGTGTTTAGAATCTGGTTTCAAAAAGGGGATTTGGCCCAAGTGGTACTGGCCCTGGTGCATGAACGAAAGATGTGGTCCGAGGTTTCATCTAGGTTGAGGAAGGAGGCACATGTGGGAGAGATGTGGTGGATGCGTTTGGCAATAGAGTGGTTTGTGGGGAGAGCACCGGAAAAGGGTCTTCCAGAGAAAAAGCTTTGATTTTTTTCGGGAGAGGGAGGCTCCAGAGTGTTTTCCATTGGTTGCTAGGAGAAGTTCTATAGAAATAATCGATAATGGAGGCAGGGGCGAGGGTGTAGGCTTGGTTATTAGAGGAGTGGCGGCGACCATACTTGGTTGTGTAGGACCGTGAGTATGGTGGAGTCTGATGGAGAGGATTTTTGGGATAAGGAACGGGGGAATAAGAGAGGTGAGGGCTTGAATGTTCCAGGTTGGCGTAATGCTATGAGGGGTAATAAGGTTAGAGACTCTGAGGGTAGAGTCAGGGTTTGTGCCTAGGAGGGTGGCTAGGGAGGGTTTGAGGGTGGGGATCTAGCGTTCCGAGAACACAAGGACGAAGTTCCCTTGCGTATGTCACAATTGAGGCCATTTTTCATAAGGTCATGGCCATGGAGGATACTGCGCAAGGACCAGGAGTAGGGATGGCAATATGGTCCGATCCGATCTGTGATCCGAGCGATCCGAGCCGAATGGATCGGATCCGAATTCGATCCAATTAAAAATGGACCGGATTTGGATCGGAAAATTCAGACCCGAACGGATTTGGATCTGGATTTGGATCTGAGGGAAGATCCACCGGGTTCCGATCCGATCCGATCCGACGTATATGTGTGCTTCATAAATATACCCCCATTACCTCCTCACTTACACTTACAAGAAGAATCATATAGTAACTCCACCTACAAAGCTATTTATTTTGCTTTTTAGGATTCATAAGTTACAAACTTGCCTTAGCATAAGAAATAGTGTTTATCCTTTGTTATTTTTTCTATTTTATTGCAAACTAGAGACGGATCCGATCCGAATTTGATCCGACCACGTACTATATGGATCAACGAATCGGATTTGGATCAGCTGAATGAAACCCGATGCGGTCTGATCCAAATCCGGTGATGATCCGAATGGATTTGGATCGGATTCGGATCTCATTTCTCTTGGTCGGATCTGGATCGTGAAGGGCCTGATCCGATCCGGGTCCGACCCGTTGCCATCCCTAACCAGGAGGAGGGAGGCTTGGCCTGAAGGAGGTGGTTGGTTCTGCAATAGTTGGCAGTGAGGACTTTGGAGAGGAGGAGATCTGGTTGGGAGAGGATTCTCCATCTTTGCTTTGCCAAGAGGGCTTGGTTGGTGCTATGGAGGTCAGGGAGACCCAGCCCACCTAGGGCTTTTGGTTGGAGGAGGATATCCTTTCGCGCGAAATAGAAGGGCTTGTTTGAGTTGGGGTTCCACCAGAAGTTTCAAATGTTTGAAGAAATCCTGTCACAGGTCGAAAGGGGGAGATTGAAGGTGGATGCTACGTAGACGAGGAGAGATTGGAGGACAAATTTGGTGAGGGTGAGGCGACCAGCACTGTTGAGCCATTTCCCTTTCCATCCATGCGTTCTGTGGGTAACTTGGTTCGAGATGAAACTGAAGATACGTTTCTGGTTTGCTCTTGAGTTTGTGGGGAAGCCAAGGTATCGGAAGGGGTTCTCTGTTACGGGGTAGGGAAGGTGGCGGATAACGTATTGGATATTACAGGAGGGGGGGGGGGGTGTATTGGGACTGAGGATGAACGAAGTTTTATCTTTGATTGATGTGTTAACCGGAGACATCACAAAAGCTATAGATGGTCGAGGCTAAGCGTCTGCAACCTCATTCAGTGGCTTCTAAGAAGACGAGGCTGTTGGAATAGATGCCCTAGAGGCAATCTAGTTTAGTATGAATTTGTAATTGGCTAGAAATTCATTTATTATTTATTGGATATTTAATATAATGAAGTCCTTAGATTTACAATTGTGTTGTTTATCTTAAATATCCCTAGTCAAGTATAATGATTAAATGGGACAATCATCTATAGACTAGTATGGGGTTGGATTGATATGGAGATATCACGATCCAACACATAGGTGTGCATTACGGAATGTTGCACTGGATTGACCCATCACCGAGAAGGCTACATACATGTTATGTTGAGTCACAAGTGCTTCTCGGGTACAATGGTATTGTCATCGTTAGACTTGAAGTCACTAGATATTCTAGTTGTGGATCATTGTGATCTTGGTAGCGTTAAACGCTACACCATAACTGGGTAGTTATAAAGGCGTGTACTGGATACAATGAGAAACAAGCTTAGAGATCGTAGTGGACGCAGAGAGGATTTGCCCCTCCCACATAACGGGAGCAAATATCCAAGGCCACTCGAGGATAGTGCTTATAGAATGTCTGGCCAGACTCAAATAAATCAATATATGGGATATTGATGTTATTTGCACGAATAAGGCTATTCCATGGATCGAGAAACTAGGGATTGGATATACGAGTGTGACTTGTATGTCTCGTGTCCAATCCGGATATGGAGGCAAAGGGATGAGACAATTACTTGTACAAGGTTGTCTAGATGACTATTCTATTAGTTGGCTAGAATGGATGTTTTGCTAGCAACCGCTCCATATTAGCAAATAGTTGCTACCAACTAGATAGAACCTATGGGGTCACACGCTATATAGAGATTGTACTAGATTGTGGAATTGATTAATTGGATTAATTAATTAGAAGGATCACTTTGCAAACCCTTGCAAACTTAGTAGGGACTAATTTGCAAGGAAGGGACTAAATTGAACTCTAGTAGGACTAGAATAAGTCCTTTAGGTAGTTGACAAGGAGTTGTTGGACTATATAAAGGACCCTCCTCCTTCCTTCCCTACACACTTTATGCTCTAGAGAGATCATAACAAGAGTAGGAGAGAACAAAGGAGAGAGAGAGCAAGCCACAAAGAGGGACGCCGCCCCTTTGCCGCCGCCCCTTGTCCCCGACGCCACAAAGGGCCGAACCCCTTTTGGTGTCTCGTTTTGCGTGATTCCTTCACCCTCCTTTCAATCCGGGCTAGCACCAAGGAGATTGGAGATCTAGGAACAACTCTAGGCGTGGATCAACTATAGAGAACGTGACACTATTCGCGTTTGAAGTCATCAAGGAGAACCCAAAGGTGTGTTTATGATTTCTTACCTTCACTATCGTTATGCATCTAGACTTGTGATCCTTGGAGGGTTTTGCATGGTTGTTTGTTTGATTATGCTTCCGTTTGCGCGATCCATGAATCAAAACCCTACAGTGGTATCAGAGCCACAGGTCATAGAGCATAAACGTAGTTTATGTGTTACATTCTTGTTGTTTTACACCTTAATTTGTTGTTTATCGCGTAAAACAAGACAAATCAAGCATTGGATGCAATTTGTCAAAGAATTAATCATAACAAGACCCAATTATTGCATTGGATGCATGAATTGGTGAGTTTGAGAAATTTTAGGATCTTAGATCTAGGGTTTGGGCATCCTTGGGGAAGAAGGAGTTCTCCCACAACAAGGAAACAACCAAACTTGGGCTCCAAGCAAGGAGGTTGTTTTGGAAACAACCTCCACAAGGAAGGTTCGGCCCCTAGGGGACCGCCCCCTTGCTTGCCGCCCAAGCTTGGCGCCCTATGGGGCCGGGCGGCCCTAACCCGCGGGCCTAGCTTGCGGGTTTTGGGCCGGGCCGGCCCTAGGGCTTTATGGTTCACTTATTTGGGCCCGGGCAATTGGATTGTTGGGCCCATGGACCGTTTTAACCCTAGAAATCCTAAAATCAATTAAAATTGACCAAGCGCGTTAAAATTGGATTTTAACTGTTTATGTGCAAATCGCATGGTGATTGGATATGGCCTTAGGATGTGGTTTGATGTGGATGTTTAATTTTGTGCTTTGGTTTTACGGCCTGCGAGCTGATCAATTAATTGTAATAATTAATTAGGGTTTTATGGCCTGCGTGCCATTTTTTTTTCTCAACTTGTGAGATTTATTTTATTTAGTATAGATATTAGCTAGTGCTAGATAAAGTAGATTGTTAGCCAAGATTGGAGAAAAGAAGCCCAAAGCCAAAGGAGCCACAAAAGATGGAGCATGGAGCACACCACATGACTATGAAGGATGGACCAAAAGATCAAGACGCATGGAGATGTGTTTGTTTAGGGTTCATAGATAATTCCATTGGCTTGGAATTATCTTAGTCTAGAAAAGGCCATATCCACATCACGTTTAATTTCTGTTTTGTGGTTGTTTATTTATTGTCTTATTATTTGTGTGGTTGGTGTATGGATGATGCATGCAATTAGGATAATAAGATAATTAGACAACCCGGATCTATTATTTGGAGTTGTGCCCAAACTCAAATAGATAGATTAGTTGATATTGATCAACAAAATAATTAAAATTGAAAAATCCCTCAAATTTTAAAATATTGTGTTCTTGCCTTCTCGTTATTTAAACACTCATTATCATCATTATTTATCAAGTTCGTGCGTGCCAAAGCATGGCGACTTGGTTCATAATGATGGAATGCGATGGCACGTAACAATGTGCAATTGTTTAGATAAGAGGTTGAGCACAACTAGGCTATTAATTTGATTAAGAAACCTAGAGGCAATCAATTGGGATTATCCATATGGATGGATAAATAAGGAGTTATTTGCCCGATTGAACCAAGAGTTGCATATGGGATGCAATTGGAATTGTTCCTACCTAAGAAGTAATCGAATTATGGGTGACTTGCCAAAGCAAGCTCATAAGGAGATGAAAAAGATGGATCTTGGCCCACTAGAAAATATAAGGATATTTTCCGCATTAATATCTTGAGGGTTATTAATCCGTAGAAAAATAGTGGGAGCTATATTTAATAAACTAGCCATTATTAAATATAGTCAAAAAATTCACAAATACTAAAACTTGCGTATTTTCCTTTTTGTATAATTCCAAATGGCAAACAACTCATCGAGTTCACAACATTCCCTACGATCTGTCCTTGAGAAGGACAAGCTCTCAGGAACCAACTTTCTCGATTGGTACAGAAACTTGAGAATTGTTCTCAAGCAAGAAAAGAAGCTGTACGCAATAGAGGAGCAAGTTCCAGAAGGTCCAGAGAATCAGACACCTGCTGCCTTAAAGGCGTATCAAAAGCGTGTTGATGACGCTAATGATGCGGCCTGCCTAATGCTTTGCACCATGACCTCTGAGCTTCAGAAGCAACATGAGAACATGAATGCTGTCGATATGATCGAACATCTAAAGCAGCTCTTCCAAGAGCAGGCGAGGGTAGAGAGGTATGAGGTCTCAAAGGCACTGTTCAAATGTCATCTGGCAGAAGGGAACCCGGTGGGACCCCATGTACTCCGAATGATCGGGTACTTGGAGAATCTCGCCCGGCTTGGGTTCCCGGTCGGCCAAGAGTTGGCAACCGATCTCGTGTTGCAATCGTTGCCCGAGAGTTATGGACAGTTCATTATGAACTATAACATGAACGAGATCGTTAAACCACTGCCAGATTTGCTCAACATGTTGAGGACGGCTGAACAGAGCATCAACAAGGGTAAGGGCAAAGCCATAATGATGGTGCATAAAGGAAAGGGTAAAAAGTTTGCCTCTTCCTCCAAGGGCAAAGGCAAGTCAGTTGCTAAGTCCAAGGAACAAGCCCTTAAGCCTGTTGGTGCCATTGCCAAGGTCGTGACTAAGGGTGAATGTCACTACTGTAGTCAACCTGGACACTGGAGGAGGAACTGCCCAAAATATCTGGAGGACAAGCGGCTTGGAATAGTGATTCCACCACCACCAGGTATTTTCGTTGTAGATGTCAATTTAACTGTCTCTACATCATGGGTATTAGATACTGGATGTGGATCTCATATTTGTCGAAATATGCAGGATCTAAAGAGAAGTAAAAGATTGGCTAAAGGGGAGGTAGATCTGCGCGTTGGGAATGGAGCAAAGGTTGCTGCGTTGGCCATAGGCGTTTGCGAGCTATCTCTGCCTTCAGGATTAGTTTTAGAATTAAATAATTGCTATTTTGTGCCTGCTATGAGCAGAAACATTATTTCTATTTCTTGTTTGGACAAGGAAGGTTTTATTATTTCAATAAAGAACAATTGTTGTTCCTTTTATTTGAATAATATTCACTATTTTAGTGCGCAATTATTTAATGGACTTTATGTCCTTGATCTAAGTAATCCTGTCTACAACATTAATACCAAGCGGATTAAAATAAATGATTTAAATCCTGCTTATTTATGGCATTGTCGTTTAGGCCACATAAATGAGAAACGTGTATCTAGACTCCATAAGGATGGATTACTAGACTCATTTGATTTTGAATCATATGAGACATGTGAGGCTTGTTTATTGGGAAAAATGACAAAGTCCCCTTTCAATAAGAAAGGTGAGAGGACTAGTGAGCAATTGGCGCTCATACATACTGATGTGTGTGGGCCATTTGCCACGCCTGCCAGGGGTGGTTACGTCTACTTCATTACGTTTACTGATGATTACAGTAGATATGGATTTGTGTACCTTATGAGGGCAAAATCCGAATCCTTTGAAGTATTCAAAGAATTCAAGAATGAAGTAGAGAAGCAACTTGGCAAAAGTATCAAGGCTCTACGATCGGATCGTGGAGGAGAATACTTGAGCCAAGAGTTTGACGACTATCTTAGAGAGTGTGGGATCGTGTCCCAACTCACTCCACCCGGAACGCCACAATGGAATGGCGTGTCCGAGAGGAGGAATCGAACCCTATTGGATATGGTTCGGTCTATGATGTGTCAAACCGATCTTCCATTATCATTTTGGGGCTACGCTCTATTAAGTGCAGCTTTTACCATTAACCGTGTTCCATCTAAATCAGTCATGAAGACACCATATGAGATGTGGAGTGGGAGGCGTCCCACACTGTCGTTCATGAGGATTTGGGGCTGCGATGTCTATGTAAAACGTTTACAATCAGACAAGCTAGGGCCTAAATCGGATAAGTGTAAATTTGTGGGGTACCCTAAGGAAACTAAGGGATACTACTTCTACAATCCAACCGAGAACAAAGTGTTTGTTGCTCGGACCGGCGTGTTTCTAGAAAGAGAGTTTGTCTCTAAAGAAGCAAGTGGGAGGAATGTAGAACTTGAAGAAGTTCAAGAACCACAAATCACAGAACCGATTATGGAACATGAACAGGAATCACAAGCAGTTGTGGATCCACCTGTTCAGGTAACACAAGAGCTTCGTAGATCTAGTAGAGTGCGCCAGGAACCCGAGAGGTACGGACTTCTCGTAACTGATTCCGGTGACACGATGCTCATAGATGATGAGCCTACTACCTATGAGGAGGCCATGAATGGCCCAGACTCGCAGAAGTGGCTTGAGGCCATGAGATCCGAGATGGAATCCATGTATACCAACAAAGTATGGACTTTGGTGGAACCACCTGATGGGGCGCGGCCCATAGGGTGCAAGTGGGTCTTCAAGAAGAAGATCGACATGGATGGTAATGTGATTACCTATAAGGGCCGATTGGTGGCTAAAGGATTCAGACAGATTCATGGTATTGACTATGATGAAACCTTTTCACCAGTCGCAATGACCAAATCCATCCGAATCCTACTTGCGATTGCAGCATACTACGACTATGAGATTTGGCAGATGGATGTCAAAACAGCATTCCTTTATGGGAATCTCCTCGAGGACGTGTATATGATACAGCCGGAGGGTTTTGAGGATCCAAAGCAAGCCAACAAAGTCTGTAAGCTGCAACGATCCATTTATGGGTTGAAGCAAGCTTCTAGGAGTTGGAATCGACGTTTTGATGAAGTGGTCAAAGAGTTTGGCTTCATCAGAAACGAAGATGAGTCTTGTGTCTACAAGAAGGTTAGTGGGAGCTCTGTAGCTTTTCTGGTCTTGTATGTGGATGACATACTACTCATTGGAAACGACATTCCCATGCTGCAATCTGTGAAAGATTGGCTAGGAAAGTGTTTCTCAATGAAGGACTTAGGGGAAGCAGCCTATATACTTGGTATAAAGATCTATAGAGATAGATCTAAAAGGTTGCTAGGCCTAAGTCAAAGTACATATATTGACAAGGTGTTGAAACGGTTCAACATGCAAGATTCCAAGAAGGGATTCTTGCCCATGTCACATGGAATCACTCTTTCGAAGAGTGGTTGTCCTTCCAATGAGATTGAGAAGGAACGCATGAGCAGGATTCCCTATGCCTCGGCCATAGGATCCATCATGTACGCCATGTTATGTACTAGACCAGATGTGTCATATGCCTTGAGTATGACAAGCAGATACCAATCCAATCCAGGTGAGAGTCACTGGATTGCTGTCAAGAACATCCTAAAGTACTTGAGAAGAACTAAGGATGCTTTCTTGATGTTTGGCGGTGAGGAAGAGTTGCGTGTAAGGGGTTACACTGATGCAAGCTTCCAAACCGATAGAGATGACTTTAGATCACAGTCGGGATATGTGTTTTGCCTGAATGGAGCAGCGGTGAGCTGGAAGAGTTCCAAGCAAGAGACGGTAGCTGATTCTACAACAGAGGCTGAGTACATTGCTGCAAATGGCGCAGCAAAGGAGGCTGTTTGGATCAGAAAGTTTGTTTCTGAACTTGGTGTGATCCCTAGCATTGCGGATCCAGTGGAGTTGTTCTGTGACAACACTGGGGCGATCGCGCAATCAAAGGAACCCAGGTCACACCAGAAGTCCAAGCACGTGCTCAGGAAGTTCCATCTGATTCGAGATATTATCGATAGAGGAGACATTCGGATATGCAAGATTCCTACAGATGATAATCTGTCAGATCGTAGTGGACGTAGAGAGGATTTGCCCCTCCCACATAACGGGAGCAAATATCCAAGGCCACTCGAGGATAGTGCTTATAGAATGTCTGGCCAGACTCAAATAAATCAATATATGGGATATTGATGTTATTTGCACGAATAAGGCTATTCCATGGATCGAGAAACTAGGGATTGGATATACGAGTGTGACTTGTATGTCTCGTGTCCAATCCGGATATGGAGGCAAAGGGATGAGACAATTACTTGTACAAGGTTGTCTAGATGACTATTCTATTAGTTGGCTAGAATGGATGTTTTGCTAGAAACCGCTCCATATTAGCAAATAGTTGCTACCAACTAGATAGAACCTATGGGGTCACACGCTATATAGAGATTGTACTAGATTGTGGAATTGATTAATTGGATTAATTAATTAGAAGGATCACTTTGCAAACCCTTGCAAACTTAGTAGGGACTAATTTGCAAGGAAGGGACTAAATTGAACTCTAGTAGGACTAGAATAAGTCCTTTAGGTAGTTGACAAGGAGTTGTTGGACTATATAAAGGACCCTCCTCCTTCCTTCCCTACACACTTTATGCTCTAGAGAGATCATAACAAGAGTAGGAGAGAACAAAGGAGAGAGAGAGCAAGCCACAAAGAGGGACGCCGCCCCTTTGCCGCCGCCCCTTGTCCCCGACGCCACAAAGGGCCGAACCCCTTTTGGTGTCTCGTTTTGCGTGATTCCTTCACCCTCCTTTCAATCCGGGCTAGCACCAAGGAGATTGGAGATCTAGGAACAACTCTAGGCGTGGATCAACTATAGAGAACGTGACACTATTCGCGTTTGAAGTCATCAAGGAGAACCCAAAGGTGTGTTTATGATTTCTTACCTTCACTATCGTTATGCATCTAGACTTGTGATCCTTGGAGGGTTTTGCATGGTTGTTTGTTTGATTATGCTTCCGTTTGCGCGATCCATGAATCAAAACCCTACAGTGGTATCAGAGCCACAGGTCATAGAGCATAAACGTAGTTTATGTGTTACATTCTTGTTGTTTTACACCTTAATTTGTTGTTTATCGCGTAAAACAAGACAAATCAAGCATTGGATGCAATTTGTCAAAGAATTAATCATAACAAGACCCAATTATTGCATTGGATGCATGAATTGGTGAGTTTGAGAAATTTTAGGATCTTAGATCTAGGGTTTGGGCATCCTTGGGGAAGAAGGAGTTCTCCCACAACAAGGAAACAACCAAACTTGGGCTCCAAGCAAGGAGGTTGTTTTGGAAACAACCTCCACAAGGAAGGTTCGGCCCCTAGGGGACCGCCCCCTTGCTTGCCGCCCAAGCTTGGCGCCCTATGGGGCCGGGCGGCCCTAACCCGCGGGCCTAGCTTGCGGGTTTTGGGCCGGGCCGGCCCTAGGGCTTTATGGTTCACTTATTTGGGCCCGGGCAATTGGATTGTTGGGCCCATGGACCGTTTTAACCCTAGAAATCCTAAAATCAATTAAAATTGACCAAGCGCGTTAAAATTGGATTTTAACTGTTTATGTGCAAATCGCATGGTGATTGGATATGGCCTTAGGATGTGGTTTGATGTGGATGTTTAATTTTGTGCTTTGGTTTTACGGCCTGCGAGCTGATCAATTAATTGTAATAATTAATTAGGGTTTTATGGCCTGCGTGCCATTTTTTTTTCTCAACTTGTGAGATTTATTTTATTTAGTATAGATATTAGCTAGTGCTAGATAAAGTAGATTGTTAGCCAAGATTGGAGAAAAGAAGCCCAAAGCCAAAGGAGCCACAAAAGATGGAGCATGGAGCACACCACATGACTATGAAGGATGGACCAAAAGATCAAGACGCATGGAGATGTGTTTGTTTAGGGTTCATAGATAATTCCATTGGCTTGGAATTATCTTAGTCTAGAAAAGGCCATATCCACATCACGTTTAATTTCTGTTTTGTGGTTGTTTATTTATTGTCTTATTATTTGTGTGGTTGGTGTATGGATGATGCATGCAATTAGGATAATAAGATAATTAGACAACCCGGATCTATTATTTGGAGTTGTGCCCAAACTCAAATAGATAGATTAGTTGATATTGATCAACAAAATAATTAAAATTGAAAAATCCCTCAAATTTTAAAATATTGTGTTCTTGCCTTCTCGTTATTTAAACACTCATTATCATCATTATTTATCAAGTTCGTGCGTGCCAAAGCATGGCGACTTGGTTCATAATGATGGAATGCGATGGCACGTAACAATGTGCAATTGTTTAGATAAGAGGTTGAGCACAACTAGGCTATTAATTTGATTAAGAAACCTAGAGGCAATCAATTGGGATTATCCATATGGATGGATAAATAAGGAGTTATTTGCCCGATTGAACCAAGAGTTGCATATGGGATGCAATTGGAATTGTTCCTACCTAAGAAGTAATCGAATTATGGGTGACTTGCCAAAGCAAGCTCATAAGGAGATGAAAAAGATGGATCTTGGCCCACTAGAAAATATAAGGATATTTTCCGCATTAATATCTTGAGGGTTATTAATCCGTAGAAAAATAGTGGGAGCTATATTTAATAAACTAGCCATTATTAAATATAGTCAAAAAATTCACAAATACTAAAACTTGCGTATTTTCCTTTTTGTATAATTCCAAATGGCAAACAACTCATCGAGTTCACAACATTCCCTACGATCTGTCCTTGAGAAGGACAAGCTCTCAGGAACCAACTTTCTCGATTGGTACAGAAACTTGAGAATTGTTCTCAAGCAAGAAAAGAAGCTGTACGCAATAGAGGAGCAAGTTCCAGAAGGTCCAGAGAATCAGACACCTGCTGCCTTAAAGGCGTATCAAAAGCGTGTTGATGACGCTAATGATGCGGCCTGCCTAATGCTTTGCACCATGACCTCTGAGCTTCAGAAGCAACATGAGAACATGAATGCTGTCGATATGATCGAACATCTAAAGCAGCTCTTCCAAGAGCAGGCGAGGGTAGAGAGGTATGAGGTCTCAAAGGCACTGTTCAAATGTCATCTGGCAGAAGGGAACCCGGTGGGACCCCATGTACTCCGAATGATCGGGTACTTGGAGAATCTCGCCCGGCTTGGGTTCCCGGTCGGCCAAGAGTTGGCAACCGATCTCGTGTTGCAATCGTTGCCCGAGAGTTATGGACAGTTCATTATGAACTATAACATGAACGAGATCGTTAAACCACTGCCAGATTTGCTCAACATGTTGAGGACGGCTGAACAGAGCATCAACAAGGGTAAGGGCAAAGCCATAATGATGGTGCATAAAGGAAAGGGTAAAAAGTTTGCCTCTTCCTCCAAGGGCAAAGGCAAGTCAGTTGCTAAGTCCAAGGAACAAGCCCTTAAGCCTGTTGGTGCCATTGCCAAGGTCGTGACTAAGGGTGAATGTCACTACTGTAGTCAACCTGGACACTGGAGGAGGAACTGCCCAAAATATCTGGAGGACAAGCGGCTTGGAATAGTGATTCCACCACCACCAGGTATTTTCGTTGTAGATGTCAATTTAACTGTCTCTACATCATGGGTATTAGATACTGGATGTGGATCTCATATTTGTCGAAATATGCAGGATCTAAAGAGAAGTAAAAGATTGGCTAAAGGGGAGGTAGATCTGCGCGTTGGGAATGGAGCAAAGGTTGCTGCGTTGGCCATAGGCGTTTGCGAGCTATCTCTGCCTTCAGGATTAGTTTTAGAATTAAATAATTGCTATTTTGTGCCTGCTATGAGCAGAAACATTATTTCTATTTCTTGTTTGGACAAGGAAGGTTTTATTATTTCAATAAAGAACAATTGTTGTTCCTTTTATTTGAATAATATTCACTATTTTAGTGCGCAATTATTTAATGGACTTTATGTCCTTGATCTAAGTAATCCTGTCTACAACATTAATACCAAGCGGATTAAAATAAATGATTTAAATCCTGCTTATTTATGGCATTGTCGTTTAGGCCACATAAATGAGAAACGTGTATCTAGACTCCATAAGGATGGATTACTAGACTCATTTGATTTTGAATCATATGAGACATGTGAGGCTTGTTTATTGGGAAAAATGACAAAGTCCCCTTTCAATAAGAAAGGTGAGAGGACTAGTGAGCAATTGGCGCTCATACATACTGATGTGTGTGGGCCATTTGCCACGCCTGCCAGGGGTGGTTACGTCTACTTCATTACGTTTACTGATGATTACAGTAGATATGGATTTGTGTACCTTATGAGGGCAAAATCCGAATCCTTTGAAGTATTCAAAGAATTCAAGAATGAAGTAGAGAAGCAACTTGGCAAAAGTATCAAGGCTCTACGATCGGATCGTGGAGGAGAATACTTGAGCCAAGAGTTTGACGACTATCTTAGAGAGTGTGGGATCGTGTCCCAACTCACTCCACCCGGAACGCCACAATGGAATGGCGTGTCCGAGAGGAGGAATCGAACCCTATTGGATATGGTTCGGTCTATGATGTGTCAAACCGATCTTCCATTATCATTTTGGGGCTACGCTCTATTAAGTGCAGCTTTTACCATTAACCGTGTTCCATCTAAATCAGTCATGAAGACACCATATGAGATGTGGAGTGGGAGGCGTCCCACACTGTCGTTCATGAGGATTTGGGGCTGCGATGTCTATGTAAAACGTTTACAATCAGACAAGCTAGGGCCTAAATCGGATAAGTGTAAATTTGTGGGGTACCCTAAGGAAACTAAGGGATACTACTTCTACAATCCAACCGAGAACAAAGTGTTTGTTGCTCGGACCGGCGTGTTTCTAGAAAGAGAGTTTGTCTCTAAAGAAGCAAGTGGGAGGAATGTAGAACTTGAAGAAGTTCAAGAACCACAAATCACAGAACCGATTATGGAACATGAACAGGAATCACAAGCAGTTGTGGATCCACCTGTTCAGGTAACACAAGAGCTTCGTAGATCTAGTAGAGTGCGCCAGGAACCCGAGAGGTACGGACTTCTCGTAACTGATTCCGGTGACACGATGCTCATAGATGATGAGCCTACTACCTATGAGGAGGCCATGAATGGCCCAGACTCGCAGAAGTGGCTTGAGGCCATGAGATCCGAGATGGAATCCATGTATACCAACAAAGTATGGACTTTGGTGGAACCACCTGATGGGGCGCGGCCCATAGGGTGCAAGTGGGTCTTCAAGAAGAAGATCGACATGGATGGTAATGTGATTACCTATAAGGGCCGATTGGTGGCTAAAGGATTCAGACAGATTCATGGTATTGACTATGATGAAACCTTTTCACCAGTCGCAATGACCAAATCCATCCGAATCCTACTTGCGATTGCAGCATACTACGACTATGAGATTTGGCAGATGGATGTCAAAACAGCATTCCTTTATGGGAATCTCCTCGAGGACGTGTATATGATACAGCCGGAGGGTTTTGAGGATCCAAAGCAAGCCAACAAAGTCTGTAAGCTGCAACGATCCATTTATGGGTTGAAGCAAGCTTCTAGGAGTTGGAATCGACGTTTTGATGAAGTGGTCAAAGAGTTTGGCTTCATCAGAAACGAAGATGAGTCTTGTGTCTACAAGAAGGTTAGTGGGAGCTCTGTAGCTTTTCTGGTCTTGTATGTGGATGACATACTACTCATTGGAAACGACATTCCCATGCTGCAATCTGTGAAAGATTGGCTAGGAAAGTGTTTCTCAATGAAGGACTTAGGGGAAGCAGCCTATATACTTGGTATAAAGATCTATAGAGATAGATCTAAAAGGTTGCTAGGCCTAAGTCAAAGTACATATATTGACAAGGTGTTGAAACGGTTCAACATGCAAGATTCCAAGAAGGGATTCTTGCCCATGTCACATGGAATCACTCTTTCGAAGAGTGGTTGTCCTTCCAATGAGATTGAGAAGGAACGCATGAGCAGGATTCCCTATGCCTCGGCCATAGGATCCATCATGTACGCCATGTTATGTACTAGACCAGATGTGTCATATGCCTTGAGTATGACAAGCAGATACCAATCCAATCCAGGTGAGAGTCACTGGATTGCTGTCAAGAACATCCTAAAGTACTTGAGAAGAACTAAGGATGCTTTCTTGATGTTTGGCGGTGAGGAAGAGTTGCGTGTAAGGGGTTACACTGATGCAAGCTTCCAAACCGATAGAGATGACTTTAGATCACAGTCGGGATATGTGTTTTGCCTGAATGGAGCAGCGGTGAGCTGGAAGAGTTCCAAGCAAGAGACGGTAGCTGATTCTACAACAGAGGCTGAGTACATTGCTGCAAATGGCGCAGCAAAGGAGGCTGTTTGGATCAGAAAGTTTGTTTCTGAACTTGGTGTGATCCCTAGCATTGCGGATCCAGTGGAGTTGTTCTGTGACAACACTGGGGCGATCGCGCAATCAAAGGAACCCAGGTCACACCAGAAGTCCAAGCACGTGCTCAGGAAGTTCCATCTGATTCGAGATATTATCGATAGAGGAGACATTCGGATATGCAAGATTCCTACAGATGATAATCTGTCAGATCGTAGTGGACGTAGAGAGGATTTGCCCCTCCCACATAACGGGAGCAAATATCCAAGGCCACTCGAGGATAGTGCTTATAGAATGTCTGGCCAGACTCAAATAAATCAATATATGGGATATTGATGTTATTTGCACGAATAAGGCTATTCCATGGATCGAGAAACTAGGGATTGGATATACGAGTGTGACTTGTATGTCTCGTGTCCAATCCGGATATGGAGGCAAAGGGATGAGACAATTACTTGTACAAGGTTGTCTAGATGACTATTCTATTAGTTGGCTAGAATGGATGTTTTGCTAGAAACCGCTCCATATTAGCAAATAGTTGCTACCAACTAGATAGAACCTATGGGGTCACACGCTATATAGAGATTGTACTAGATTGTGGAATTGATTAATTGGATTAATTAATTAGAAGGATCACTTTGCAAACCCTTGCAAACTTAGTAGGGACTAATTTGCAAGGAAGGGACTAAATTGAACTCTAGTAGGACTAGAATAAGTCCTTTAGGTAGTTGACAAGGAGTTGTTGGACTATATAAAGGACCCTCCTCCTTCCTTCCCTACACACTTTATGCTCTAGAGAGATCATAACAAGAGTAGGAGAGAACAAAGGAGAGAGAGAGCAAGCCACAAAGAGGGACGCCGCCCCTTTGCCGCCGCCCCTTGTCCCCGACGCCACAAAGGGCCGAACCCCTTTTGGTGTCTCGTTTTGCGTGATTCCTTCACCCTCCTTTCAATCCGGGCTAGCACCAAGGAGATTGGAGATCTAGGAACAACTCTAGGCGTGGATCAACTATAGAGAACGTGACACTATTCGCGTTTGAAGTCATCAAGGAGAACCCAAAGGTGTGTTTATGATTTCTTACCTTCACTATCGTTATGCATCTAGACTTGTGATCCTTGGAGGGTTTTGCATGGTTGTTTGTTTGATTATGCTTCCGTTTGCGCGATCCATGAATCAAAACCCTACAGAGGCAGCCATCAGTGAAGAAGAGGTGGGATATTGAGGGGGCTGTGGGGTGGATTTTTACTAGGAATCAAGGGCCCGTAGGTTCTGGGAGAGGGCCTCAAGCTAGAGGATAAAGCGGTAGGGTGATAACGGATCGCCTTGACGGAGGCCTTTTCCAGGCTTGAAAATCTTGGAAGGATGTCCATGAGAAGGATAGCCACAGAGGTGGTGGTGTAGCATTGTGAGAGGAGGGTAATCCGTTGATGGGGTAAATTCATTTTGGCCACGAGGGTGGTCAAGAAATGCCAGTCAATATTGAGGGCTGCAAGGGTAGTGCAACCCTGGTTTTTTCCATTAATGGAATGGAAGAGTTCATTTTCCAAGATTGAGGTGTCAATGATCTGCCGTCCACGGACAAAAGCGTTTTGGTTCGGGCTTATGAGGCTGTGGAGGATAGGTTTGAGTCTATTGGATGAGGTTTTAGAGATGATTTTGTAGAGGTTGTTGCAGAGGCTTATAGGTCTGAAATCCGATGGGTCAGAGGCTCTAGGCTTTTTGAGGATCAGGATGATGTGTGTGAGGTTTAGCTCGCGGAGCATGCGTCCCGAGTGGAGGAAGGATAACACTGCTTGGGTGATGGAGTGGCCTACAATCTCCCAGTATTCCTGAAAGAAAAGGACTGGCTTGCCATCAGGGCCGGAAGCCTACAATCTCTTCTTCCGAGGTGTGGCATGTACAATCAGGTGCGTGGAGGATGTTAATGCGAGAGGAAGCTTGCTTAATATTGAATGCCTTGTGGAAGAGAGAGATGTTTCGGTCCCCTTTATGATCCATCTCACACGATATTTTTTCGACCAGTAGTCTTCTTCCTTTAGGAGATGAGATTCCATTTGTAGACGAGTGATTCTTGGGGGGAAAAGGTCCGGGCTAGGGTCTGGGAATGGCAATGATGGAGTTGTTGACGAAGCCTGATGGTTTCTTGTGAGAGGGGTGATTCCATGTTGGCTCCATTTAAGGAGGGCAATGCGGGCGGATTTCCATTTTTTCAGTACTTGGAAGAGAGGGAAACCCATGTCGTGGGAGGAGAGAAAGTGGATGAGAGGAGAGAAAGTGGATGAGGTGATTGGCTCCTGTGAGGGTGTCTGCTCTGGGACCCCATTTATTGCCGGCGTGGAGGAACCGGTCGAAGTCGCGAATACGGGCTAGGCCCCAAATGATGGAAGAAACGGTTTTGGAGATGGAGGCCTAGACCGAGGGGTGCTGGGGGGTGGGTGGGTAGGGGTGTTGGAATAGATGCCCTAGAGGCAATCTAGTTTAGTATGAATTTATTTTGGCTAGAACATTCATTGTATTATTTATTGGATTTTTAATATAATGAAGTCCTTAGATTTACAATTGTGTTGTTTATCTTAAATATCCCTAGTCCAGTATAATGACTAATATGAAAATCATATATAGACTACTATGGGGTTGGATTGATATGGAGATATCATGATCCAACACATAGGTGTGCATTAAGGGTAATGACGCACTGGATTGACCCATCTCCGAGAAGGCTACATACATGTTATGTTAAGCCACAAGTTCTTCTCGTGGTGCAATGGTATTGTCATCCTTAGACTTGAGGTCGCTAGATACTCTAGTTGTGGATTATTGTGATTTTGGTAGCGTCAAACGCTAAACCGTAACTAGGTAGTTATAAAGGCGTGTACCGGATACAATAAGAATCAAGCTTAGAGATCGTAGTGGACGTAGATAGAATTTGTCCCTCCCACATAACGGGAGCAAATATCTTAGGCCACTCGAGGGATAGTGCTTATAGAATGTCTGGGCAGACTAAAATAAATCAATATGGGATATTGATGTTATTTGCACGAATAAGGCTATTCCCATGGATTGGATTGGATTGGATATATGAGTGTGACTTGTATGTCTCGTGTCCAATCCGGATATAGAGACAAAGGGATGAGACAATTACTTGTACAAGGTTTGTCGGATGACTATTCTATTAGTTGGCTAGAATGGATGTTTTGCTAGAAACCGCTCCATATTAACAAATTGTTGCTACCAAATGGATAGAACCTATGGGGTCACACGCTATATAGAGTTGAACTAGACTTTGGAATTAATTAATATGATTAATTCATTAGAAGGATCACTTTGCAACACATTGCAAACTTAGTAGAACTAATTTGCAAGGAAGGGACTAAACCGAATTCTAGTAGGACTAGAATACATCCTTCAGGTAGTTGGCAAGGATTTGTTGGACTATATAAGGGATTCTCATTCCTTCCTTCCAACACTTATGAGCCTATTGTTCATAACTTTAGTGGGAGAGAACAAAATGAGAGAGAGCACGCAAGCAAAGGAGGCCGACCGCCCCCCTTGCCGCCGCCCCTATCCCGTCGGCCACTAAAGGAGGCCGCCCCTCATTGTTGCCCCGTGTTGCGTGATTTCTTCTTCCTCTTCCTCCATTCCTAGCTAGCACAAAGGAGAAGGAAGATCTGGATCTCAACTCTAGGCGTGGATCAACTATAGAGACGTGACACAATTCACGTTACAAGTCATCACGGGAGAAACCCTATGCAACACCCTCCCAAATTATACGGTCGGCCTAACCGTACATTTGGAAAGAGATGTATCCGCCCGAGGTGATGAGCCTCATTGGGAACGGATAAGGATCGTCGGTTCACATCTAGTACAACCATCGATAACATAAAACCTCAAATTATAACTTTTACAATTTCCGTACAAATACAAATAGTGATATTCTTCTGAAAATCAAGGAATACACTTTTAGGTGAGATGATATACTATGTGATCTTTCAACTAGCAAGCTTTCCTGTCCAAAGCGTCGTGAACGTTCCCCCACCTCGATAGCCAACCTGCGATTTTAAAATAGCAAAAGCCGACGCAGTTTTTACAGAAAATGATCAGCAAACGGCTGAGTAAGCTAACACCCATAGCACGTAAACAGATGATGAGACATATGTCACGAATAACATATTCGTTGATAAATAAATATCAAAAACTCGCGGGAAAAGCGTTCACCGTTGATTCGGTGTGTCCAACTCAACGATCTCAAATTTCGTGTTCTAACCCGAAGATGTGGTCCATCTCGGGAACTCACTGATAATAGCCATTCACAATAATATTTTAATCTCAAGATATCTCATACCAAATGAATCGAGTCCAGAATTTCATTTTTAGCAACGAGTTGATACGGGGCGTGACCATATCCAATCCACAACCTCTTTCTCATATGTGCGAAAGCACCCACATAACAGGACCCACATAAGCACACTTAGCATATAAGGACATAAGCTATCCCGCAATCCCCGGCTTGTTCAATTTTATTACTGATTTTAGTTGTCCTATATTCATTTTAATTTTGAAAAATCTTTTTAGTTGAAACCGAAGGGTCGTACTAACTTAGAACCGTCGGCTCTGATACCATACTGCAACACCCCACCGAGCCGCAAGGCCGGCCGGGCCCCACGTTCGGAAGAGATGCCTCCGCCCGAGGTGATGAGCCTCATTGGGAACGGATAAGGATCGTCGATTCACAGCTAGTACAACCATCGATAACATAAAATCTCAAATTATAACTTTTACAATTTCCGTACAAATACAAATAGTGATATTCTTCTGAAAATCAAGGAATACAATTTTAGGTGAGATGATATACTATGTGATCTTTCAACTAGCAAGCTTTCATGTCCAAAGCGTCGTGAACGTGCCCCCACCTCGATAGCCAACCTGCGGTTTTAAAATAGCAAAAGCCGACGCAGTTTTTACAGAAAATGATCAGCAAACGGCTGAGTAAGCTAACACCCATAGCGTAAACAGATGATGAGACATATGTCAGGACTAACATATTCGTTGATAAATAAATATCAAAAACTCGCGAGAAAAGCGTTCACAGCTGATTCGGTGTGTCCAACTCAACGATCTCAAATTTCATGTTCCAACCCGAAGATGTGGTCCATCTCAGGAACTCACTGATAATAGCCATTTACAATAATATTTTAATCGCAAGATATCTCATACCAAATGAATCGAGTCCAGAATTTCATTTTTAGCAACAAGTTGATACGGGGCGTGACCATATCCAATCCACAACCTCTTTCTCATATGTGCGAAAGCACCACATAACCATAACTCAATCACAGGAGGTTCGCATCACAGCGCCTCATAACCATAACTAATCAAAGGAGGTCGGAGCCTCATAATCTCATAATCTCATAACAGTAACCAACACAATATGTCAGAAATGTATCGTATCAGGGATATGGCACAAACCCACGCACAACAGCTTTCACTTTACATAATTACGTATTTTCATTCAAGGTATAGAATCGTGTAAGGAGCTGCAAACAAAAAGCCGGTGTGGAAAAAATAAAGTAATCGATGTACGATTGAGAGAGATATTCAGATTCGACCAAAAAGTGAGCGGTGTGCTACTCTTGGTAACCGAGGCAACAATTTGAAATTTCGTACTTCCAACCCAATGACGTGGTCCGTCTTGGGGTATCACTTTTACAAGTATTTCACAATATCATTTAGATGTTTCACTTTCGGATTGTTATTTAGATTTGGATACCAATTTCAAACGAGACTACAAAGAGGAGTATTTCAAAACAAATAAACAACTCAAATAAATCAAGTACGGTAGCAATTTCACAAATAACTCACGCGATACACGAAATGAAAGAAAGGCACGCGAGGCTAGGCATATTAACTTACCAAAAATCCAAGCACGTCATAATTCGTTCTCGTCTACGGAATCGTCACCTACAAATCGGAGCTTCTAACTTAATACAATCTCAACAAATATACAACCTATATATATTACTAGCTCATTTTATTTTTCTCAAGAAAATATCCATTTTAATCTAATTTACAAACCCAAAATATATTTTCTTTCAATAATATATACCCCCAAAAATATACTTATTAATTTATAAATAATAATCTAATCAAATTAAAGAAAAACTAATTTCATAAATAAATCAGAAATTAAAAACTGTAAAAAGTTTCTGAAATGTCAACTGCCTCCCCCTAAGTTTGTGAAACGACATTATAACCCCCTGAAAACTTCCTGAAAAAGACACTTTAACCCCCTAAACATGAACATTCAAACTATCAATTCAAATCTTGGATTTAAGGCTTTAAAACTTGGTTTTGATTATTAAAAACAACTCAGGGGAAGATTTCAAGCATACCCATAACAAATTTCGCGAGAAACGGTCAAGAATTCGCACGGGTCAAGATCGCCGTCGGGTCGCCGGAGGTGGAGCTTTCGCCGGGGCTTCTCCGGTGGTTCTTGGCCTCGGTTGAGGCCTCCATCATCTTAGTCGGACTCGTCTTAGTCGAATAGGACTGGTTTGAAAGCTTGGGTCGTCACGGTTGAACTCCGGCGAGAAGCTCGCCGGAATTCATTGAGGTGGCCGCGGCGTTGGTGGCTGTGGCTTCCTCTGTTGCTGCTATTGTTTGTTTCTGGGCGGAGAGTATTATTAGAGGGGTCGAGAGATTCATATAATCAGCGAGCAGAGGGTGGTTGAGGAAGAAATAGGTGAGTCGCGGAGATGGAGGTGGTGCCGTCGTCGGTAATGGTGGCCGCGGCTACCACCGTTGCTGCTGCTGCTCTCTACTGTTGTCTCGTCGGGGTAGACAGAAGAGAGGGAGAGAGGGAGGTCAGGGAGAGAGAGGGCTGGCTGGAGGTGGTGGTGGTCGTGGATGGGGTGTTCCCCCTGGTGGGTCGCCGGAGATGGCAGCGGCAAGGCCGCTCCCGCTGCTGCCTCTTGCTTCGTCCGACGTACAGAACAGGGGAGGGAGAGATGGTGGGTGAGAGGGGGTGAGAGCAGAGAGGGAGATGGTGGTGATGATGGTGTGGTCGCCATAGATGGTGGTGGTGGCGGGCTGCCTTCTTGCAGCTGCTGCCGCTGCTGTTGTTGCCGTTGTTTCTGGGCAGAGAGGGGTGAGACAGAGGGAAAGAGATGGAGGTGATGGTGGTGATGGCGTTGGGAGTGATGGTGGTGGCACAGGGGGTGGTGGTTGTGTCGGGTGAGGAGGAATGAGGAGGAGTGAAGGAGTTTAAATAGAAGAAGAATAAGAATAAAAAATGGAGGAGAAGAGGTTGTGTGTAGAGAGGAGAAAACAATTGCAGGAGAGAGAGAAAGAGGGTGACGGGGAGAGAGAGGGAGAATGAGGGAGTTGGGAGAAAAAGTTGGGGGATTGAGAAATTCAAGTGTTGGGGAAGGGGATGAAAAAAAATCAAGAGGAAGGGTTTGTTTTTGTTTTATTATTATTTATTATTCTTATTATTATAAATATTATAATACAAAGTATAGTATAAAATACTATATAAAATACTTAGTATGTATACAGTACAAATACTATGGTAGAAAGTATAAAAATACGTATAGTATAAATACAAATACTAGTATACATACCAATAGTTTTGTAAAAGACAAAATATGCCCCCAACAACAACTATATAATATTATCCGAAATTACAATTACCTCCCCTACTCGTCATATAATTCAAAAATAGCTGTTTAAATTTTACGAAAAATACGTCAAAATATTCAGAAAAAATACGGGGTGTTACATCCTTCCCCCCTTAAGGAAAGCTTCGTCCTCGAAGCTAGGGTCGCTAAGTCTCGGAAAGGTTCTAAAGTCAACGCGTAACACTAACGTATCGCCAGACAAAACAAAATAAGGAGGTAGCAAGCATCACATTCAATCACGGCAAATAGCTGCTAAGCTAACAGGACCCACATAAGCACACTTAGCATATAAGGACATAAGCTATCCCGCAATCCCCGGCTTGTTCAATTTTATTACTGATTTTAGTTGTCCTATATTCATTTTAATTTTGAAAAATCTTTTTAGTTGAAACCGAAGGGTCGTACTGACTTAGAACCGTCGGCTCTGATACCATACTGCAACACCCCACCGAGCCGCAAGGCCGGCCGGGCCCCACGTTCGGAAGAGATGCCTCCGCCCGAGGTGATGAGCCTCATTGGGAACGGATAAGGATCGTCGGTTCACAGCTAGTACAACCATCGATAACATAAAACCTCAAATTATAACTTTTACAATTTCCGTACAAATACAAATAGTGATATTCTTCTGAAAATCAAGGAATACACTTTTAGGTGAGATGATATACTATGTGATATTTCAACTAGCAAGCTTTCCTGTCCAAAGCGTCGTGAACGTTCCCCCACCTCGATAGCCAACCTGCGGTTTTAAAATAGCAAAAGCCGACGCAGTTTTTACAGAAAATGATCAGCAAACGGCTGAGTAAGCTAACACCCATAGCACGTAAACAGATGATGAGAAATATGACAGGAATAACATATTCGTTGATAAATAAATATCAAAAACTCGCGGGAAAAGCGTTCACAGCTGATTCGGTGTGTCCAACTCAACGATCTCAAATTTCGTGTTCCAACCCGAAGGTGTGGTCCATCTCGGGAACTCACTGATAATAGCCATTCACAATAATATTTTAATCTCAAGATATCTCATACCAAATGAATCGAGTCCAGAATTTCATTTTTAGCAACGAGTTGATACGGGGCGTGACCATATCCAATCCACAACCTCTTTCTCATATGTGCGAAAGCACCCACATAACCATAACTCAATCACAGGAGGTTCGCATCACAGCGCCTCATAACCATAACTAATAAAAGGAGGTCGGAGCCTCATAATCTCATAATCTCATAACAGTAACCAACACAATATGTCAGAAATGTATCGTATCAGGGATATGGCACAAACCCACGCACAACAGCTTTCCACTTTACATAATTACGTGTTTTCACTCAAGGTATAGAATCGTGTAAGGAGCTCCAAACAAAAAGCCGGTGTGGCAAAAATAAAGTAATCGATGTACGATTGAGAGAGATATTCAGATTCGACCAAAAAGTGAGCGGTGTGCTACTCTTGGTAACCGAGGCAACAATTTGAAATTTCGTACTTCCAACCCAATGACGTGGTCCGTCTTGGGGTATCACTTTTACAAGTATTTCACAATATCATTTAGATGTTTCACTTTCGGATTGTTATTTAGATTTGGATACCAATTTCAAACGAGACTACAAAGAGGAGTATTTCAAAACAAATAAACAACTCAAATAAATCAAGTACGGTAGCAATTTCACAAATAACTCACGCGATACACGAAATGAAAGAAAGGCGCGCGAGGCTAGGCATATTAACTTACCAAAAATCCAAGCACGTCCTAATTCGTTCTCGTCTACGGAATCGTCACCTACAAATCGGAGCTTCTAACTTAATACAATCTCAACAAATATACAACCTATATATATTACTAGCTTATTTTATTTTTCTCAAGAAAATATCCATTTTAATCTAATTTACAAACCCAAAATATATTTTCTTTCAATAATATATACCCCCAAAAATATACTTATTAATTTATAAATAATAATCTAGTCAAATTAAAGAAAAACTAATTTCATAAATAAATCTGAAATTAAAAACTTTAAAAAGTTTCTGAAATGTCAACTGCCTCCCCCTAAGTTTCTGAAACGACATTATAACCCCCTGAAAACTTCCTGAAAAAGACACTTTAACCCCCTAAACATGAACATTCAAACTATCAATTCAAATCTTGGATTTAAGGCTTTAAAACTTGTTTTTGATAATTAAAAACAACTCAGGGGAAGATTTCAAGCATACCCATAACAAATTTCGGGAGAAACGGTCAAGAATTCGCACGGGTCAAGATCGCCGTCGGGTCGCCGGAGGTGGAGCTTTCGCCGGGGCTTCTCCGGTGGTTCTTGGCCTCGGTTAAGGCCTCCATCATCTTAGTCGGACTCCTCTGAGTCGAATAGGACTGGTTTGAAAGCTTGGGTCGTCACGGTTGAACTCCGGCGAGAAGCTCGCCGGAATTCATGGAGGTGGCCGCGGCGTTGGTGGCTGTGGCTTCCTCTGTTGCTGCTATTGTTTGTTTCTGGGCGGAGAGGATTATTAGAGGGGTCGAGAGATTCATATAATCAGCGAGCAGAGGGTGGTTGAGGAAGAAATAGGTGAGTCGCGGTGATGGAGGTGGTGCCGTCGTCGGTAATGGTGGTCGCGGCTACCACCGTTGCTGCTGCTGCTTTCTGCTGTTGTCTCGTCGGGGTAGACAGAAGAGAGGGATAGAGGGAGGTCAGGGAGAGAGAGGGATAGCTGGAGGTGGTGGTGGTCGTGGATGGGGTGTTCCCGCTGGTGGGTTGCCGGAGATGGCAGCGGCAAGGCCGCTGCCGCTGCTGCCTCTTGCTGCGTCCGACGTACAGAACAGGGGAGGGAGAGATGGTGGGTGAGAGGGGGTGAGAGCAGAGAGGGAGATGGTGGTGATGATGGCGTGGTCGCCGGAGATGGTGGTGGTGGCGGGCTGCCTTCTTACAGCTGCTGCCACTGCTGTTGTTGCCGTTGTTTCTGGGCAGAGAGGGGTGAGATAGAGGGAAAGAGATGGAGGTGATGGTGGTGATGGCGTTGGGAGTGATGGTGGTGGCAGATGGGGTGGTGGTTGTGTCTGGTGAGGAGGAAGGAGGAGGAGTGAAGGAGTTTAAATAGAAGAAGAATAAGAATAAAAAATGAAGGAGAAGAGGTTGTGTGTAGAGAGGAGAAAACAATTGCAGGAGAGAGAGAAATAGGGTGACGGGGAGAGAGAGGGAGAATGAGGGAGTTGGGAGAAAAAGTTGGGGGATTGAGAAATTCAAGTGTTGGGGAAGGGGATGAAAAAAAATCAGGAGGAAGGGTTTGTTTTTATTTTATTATTATTATTTATTATTCTTATTATTATAAATATTATAATACAAAGTATAGTATAAAATACTATATAAAATACTTAGTATGTTTACAGTACAAATACTATGGTAGAAAGTATAAAAATACGTATAGTATAAATACAAATACTAGTATACATACCAATAGTTTTGTAAAAGACAAAATATGCCCCCAACAACAACTATATAATATTATCCGAAATTCCAAATTACCTCCCCTACTCGTCATATAATTCAAAAATAGCTGTTTAAATTTTACAAAAAATACGTCAAAATATTCAGAAAAAATACGGGGTGTTACACCCTAAGGTGTGTAACTTGATTTCTTCCCTTACCATCGTTATGTCTCTTGTCCTGTGATCCTTGGAGGGTATTGAATGGATGAATTATGTTTTTCTGTTGCCTATCCATGATCAAAACCCAATAGGGTATCAGAGCCACATGTCGTAGAGCATAAACGTGGTTTATGTGTTACGTTTTGATAATTTTACACTTTGAATTTATTGTTTATGGCGTAAAACAAGACAAATCAAGCATGTGATGCAATTTGTCAATAATTAATCAAAACATGACATAGTTTTTGCATTGGATGCATGAAGTAGTGAGTTTGAGAAATTTTAGGATCTTAGATCTAGGGTTTGGGCATCCTATGGAAAGACGGAGTTCTTTTTAAACAAGGAAACAACCAAACTTGGGCACCAAGCAAGAGAGTTGTTTGGAAACAACTCCCAAAGGAGGTTCCGCCCCCTAGGGGGACCGCCCCTCCTTGCTTGCCGCCCAAGTAAGGGACGGCCTAGAGGCCGGGGCAGCCCTAGCCCACGGCCTAGCCGTGTGGGCTAAGGGCCGGCCGGCCCAAGGCCTTGGCGGTCCTATTTTGGGGTTCGGGCAATTGGATTTTTGGGCCCCATGAACCGTTTTAATCCTAGATAATTCCTAAAATCAATTAAAATTGACCAAGCGCGTTAAAATTGGATTTTAACTGTTTATGTGCAAATCGCATGGTGATTGGATATGGTCTTAGGATGTGGTTTGTTGTGATTATTTAATTTTGTGGTTTGGTTTATGGCCTGCGAGCTGATCAATTTGTTGTAATAATTAATTAGGGTTTTATGGCCTGCGAGTCATTTTTTTCTCAACTTGTGAGATTTATTTTATTTAGTATAGTTGGTAGCTAGTGCTAGATAGAATAGCCAAGATTGAAGAAAAGAAGCCCAAAGCCAAAGGAAGCCACAAAAGATGGAGCATGGAGCATTCCACATGACTATGAAGGATGGACCAAAAGATGAAGACGCATGGAGATGTATTTGCTTTTAGGGTTCATAGATAATTCCATTGGCTTGGAATTATCTTAGTCTAGAAAATGCCATATCCACATCATGTTTTATTTTGTTTTGTGGTTGTTTATTTTATTGTCTTATTATTTTGTGGTTGGTGTATAGATGATGCATGCAATTAGGATAATAAGATAATTAGACAACCCAGATCTATTATTTGGAGTTGTGCCCAAACTCAAATAAATAGATTAGTTGATATGGATCAACAAAAACAATTAAAATTGAATTTGAAAATCCCTCAAAAATTCAAATATTGTGTTTTGGTCTTCTCGTTATTTAAACACTCATCATCATCATGTTTTCCCAAGATCGTGCGTGCCAAAGCACGACGACTTGGTTAATAATGATGTCGTGCGATGGCACACTGTTAAAATCTTGTTGAATCGATAATCCCAAGTATATGATATCGCTACAAGTAGTACCCGAGTAAGAACGGGGTCGATTTCCACAAGGATTGGGAAAGAGAATAAACACTCTAGAGACAACTAGTAAACTACTAACTAAATTGAAAAAGCGAGTTTCTCAAAGGCTTTAGAGCTAGCCAAGCTTTGGAATCCACCACACAAGTGATGGAGCAAGAGTTGTTTATATTGCTAGAGTAAATGACTAAGAAAGAAAACAAACAACTACTAACACTATTACTAGTACGATTCAAATGAGTTTGTCAATAAGAGAGTAAGTTGGGTCAATCGATTTCAATAGAAGCCTTGTGTGTGAGCTTCAACACCGAAAGTTTATGTCAAAGAAAAACATGTATTATGTAGTAAGAGGATTTGTCTAGCTCTTGTATTCAAGAGTGAAATGCAAAATCGAGTTATCTCAATCATCTTTCATATGTAAACGAGAGCGTTTCCATATGAAAGATCAAGCCACAATTAGGATTTGAAATTCAACACATGAATACTACGAATTCGACATCCAAACTTATAAAACTAGAAGAACAATTGAATTTCTCACACACAAGTCATCTATCTACATCAATCAACCCAACAAATAGCTTAGTTGTTCATATTCAAGAGCAAGACACAAGAATTATCAAGAGCATTCATGAAGATATTCATTATATTCAAGCTCAAATACTCTTCAATTCAACCAAAGAACACAAACTTTCTACCAAATGATGAACAAACTACTAGAATTCGATTCAAACTACACTTAATCAACCTCAAAGCAGCTAACTAACCTATAAATTGAAGCTAACAGCTGCTCCTGCAACAAAACAATGAAGAACAGCAAAAAAACAGAGGCAAAACACTCTACGAATGTGCCCCCAATTCGAGCTCTCTCTCCCTTGATTGTTACTGGCTCCGCAATAGCTCAGGACGAGCTCGGATTCACCAGAACGAACCCAGAAACCGGCTCGTACCGAGAGAGAAAAGAGAGAGACAAAGGTTGGGTTCAGCTTGTGCGTGGATGGAGACCCCCTTCTTTAATCTTCAAGCCCTCTTTATATAGACTTCACAGCTAGGTTTCGTAGCCCCCAAGTCTTCAATCTTCACCCTCCAATTCGTCCAAGACCTTATCCTTCGTTGATTTGCGGAACCTTCACGAACCCTAGACGATTTGGGGCTTTTCTCTTCGATGCGTTTTGGGCCGAATTGATGGGTGCAATGGATAGGAGATGGGCTGGGGATGAATTTGAGACCGGTCTCGCTTGATTTGGTGAAGAAACGAGGCCGGGGTGGCCTTCGAAGAATCTTCGGACGAAGCTTCAATGGTGATGCTCTGTTCTTCAGATGTGTTTCACGTCGGGGAGAGAGAAGTGCTGTTGGTGGTGAGTTGTTATGCCGGAAACTACATAAAGGCCCCTCTAAGTTGCTGATATGTTTTAAAATACCCGGGCGCTCCCTTAAAACATTATGAAAATGGCATTTAAACCCCCACGCCGTTAAAAACATATACTTGAGCCCTTAAATCGTTTAGAAATCCACACTTTAGCCCCAATTCCGTTAAGTTTTTCTCTATTTTTTTCTCCACTTCAACCTTTGACTCTCATTTTGACCTCTTTTCTTCTAGATCTTCAATAACGGCCCCATATTCTTCTCTTGTCTTCTCAAATAGGTCTTCAAATCTTCACTAATCTTCTACTCAAGTGCTTCGAGTACCTTCTTGATGTCTCTTGGCCCCTTCAAATCTCTTTTAAATCGCCTCTTGAGTTTTTGTGGAATATTTCCTTGAGTTTCCAAGCGCCATATTTCCTACAAAATAAGGAAAATCCACACAAACTAAAAGAAACAAGCATAAGTTTAGAATTAGGGATAAAATAGATAGATTACATATATTAGCAAGTTAAGAAGAGTTCATTAACATGCTAAAACATGCAATATTAAGTACTTAACACACACCTCGTGTGCAAATGGTTTAAGTAAGAGGTTGGGCGCAACTAGGTGTTTAATAGGATTAAAACCTAGAGACAATCAATTGGGATTATCCATGCGGATGGATAACTAAGGAGTTATTTTCCCAATTGAACCAAGAGTTGCATAAGGGATGCAATTGGAATTGTTCCTACCTAAAATAGTCAAATTATGGGTGACTTGCCAAAGCAAGCTCATAAGGAGATGAAACATGGATCTTGGCCCACTAGAAAATATAAGGATATTTTCCGCATTAATATCTTGAGGGTTATTAATCCGTATAAAAATAGGGGGAGCTATATTTGATAAACTAGCCATTATTGAATATAGTCAAAAATTCACAAATACTTAAACTTGCGTATTTTCCTTTTTTTAGAATTCCAAATGGCAAACAACTCATCGAGTTCACAACATTCCCTACGATCTGTCCTTGAGAAGGAAAAGCTCTCTGGAACCAACTTCCTTGATTGGTACATAAACTTGAGAATTGTTCTCAAGCAAGAGAAGAAACTGTACCCAATAGAGGAGCAAGTTCCAGCAGGTCCAGAGAACAATACCCCTGCAGCCCTAAAGGCGTATCAAAAGCGTGTTGGTGACGCTAATGATGCGGCCTGCCTTATGCTATGCACCATGACTTCTGATCTTCATAAGCAACACGAAAATATGAATGATGTCGATATGATCGAACATCTGAAGCAGCTCATCCAAGAGCAGACAAGGGTTGAGAGGTATGAGGTCTCTAAGGCATTGTTCAAGTGTCATCTGGCTGAAGGGAACCCGGTGGGACCCCATTTACTCCGTATGATCGGATACTTGGAAAATCTTGACCGACTAGGGTTCCCGGTCGGCCAAGAGTTGGCAACAGATCTCGTGTTGCAATCGTTGCCTGAGAGTTATGGACAATTCATCATGAACTATAACATGAACGAGATCGTGAAATCACTGCCAGATTTACTCAATATATTGAGGACACCTGAACAAAGCATCAACAAGGGTAAGGGCAAGGCGATTATGATGGTGCAGAAAGGAAAGGGCAAAAGTTTTGCCTCATCCTCCAAGGGCAAAGGCAAGTCAGTTTCCAAACCCAGGGAACCTGCCCTTAAGCCTATTGGTGGCATTGCCAAAGGTGTGACTAAAGGTGAGTGTTACTACTGCAGTCAGCCTGGAAACTGGAGGAGGAACTGCCCAAAATATCTGGAGGACAAGAGGCTTGGAATAGTGATTCCACCACCACCAGGTATTTTTGTTGTAGATGTCAATTTAACTGTCTTTACATTATGGGTATTAGATACTGGATGTGGATCTTACATGTTTCGAAATGTTCAGGATCTAAAGAGAAGTAGAAAATTGGCTAAAGGGGTGATAGATCTGCGCATTGGGAATGGAGCAAAAGTTGTTGCGTTGGCCTTGGGTGTGTGCGAGCTATCTCTTCCTTCAGGATTAATTTTAGAATTAAATAATTGCTATTTTGTGCCTGCTATGAGCAGAAACATTATTTCTATTTCTTGTTTGGACAAGGAAGGTTCTATTATTTCAATAAAGAACAATTTTTGTTCCTTTTATTTTAATAATATTCACTATTTTAGTGCGCAATTATTTAATGGACTGTATGTAAGCAATCCTGTATACAACATTAATACCAAGAGGATTAAAATACATGATTTAAATCCTGCTTACTTATGGCACTGTCGTTTAGGCCATATAAACGATAAACGTGTATCTAGACTCCATAAGGATGGACTACTAGACTAATTTGATTTTGAATCATATGAGACATGTGAGGCTTGTTTATTGGGAAAAATAACAAATTCCCCTTTCAATAAGAAAGGTGAGAGGACTAGTGAGCAAGCGCTCATACATACTGATGTGTGTGGGCCATTTGCCACGCCTGCCAGGGGTGGTTATGTCTACATCATTACATTTACTGATGATTACAGTAGATATGGATTTGTGTACCTTATGAGGACCAAATCCGAATCCTTTGAAAGGTTCAAAGAATTCAAGAGTGAAGTAGAGAATCAACTTGGCAAAAGTATCAAGGCTCTACGATCGGATCGTGGAGGAGAATGCATGAGCGAAGAGTTTGACGACTATCTTAGAGAGTGTGGGATCGTGTCCCAACTCACTCCACCGGGAACGTCACAATGGAATGGCGTGTCCGAGAGGAGGAATCGAACCCTATCGGATACGGTTCGATCTATGATGTGTCAAAACGATCTTCCATTATCATTTTGGGGCTATGCTCTATTAAGTGCAGCTTTCACCATTAACCGTGTTCCATCTAAATCAGTCATGAAGACACCACATGAGATGTGGAGTAGGAGGCGTCCCACATTGTCGTTCATGAAGATTTGGGGCTGCGATGTCTATGTAAAACGTTTACAATCAGACAAGCTAGGGCCAAAGTCAGATAAGTGTAAATTTGTGGGGTACCCTAAGGAAACTAAGGGCTACTACTTCTTCAATCCAACCGAGAACAAAGTGTTTAATGCTCGGTCCGACGTGTTTATAGAAAGAGAGTTTGTCTCTAAAGAAGCAAGTGGGAGAACTGTAGAACTTGAAGAGATTCAAGAACCAAAAATCACTGAACCGATTATGGAACATGAACAGGAACCACAAGCAGTTGTGGAACAGCCTGTTCAGGTAACACAAGAGCTTCGTAGATCTAGTAGAGTGCGCTTGGAACCCGAGAGGTATGGACTTCTCGTGACTGATTCCGGTGACACAATGCTCATAGATGATGAGCCTACTACCTATTAAGAAGCCATAAAAGGGCCAGACTCTCAGAAGTGGCTAGAAGCCATGAGATCCAAGATGGAGTCCATGTATACCAACAAAGTATGGACTTTGGTGGAACCACCCGAAGGGGCGCGGCCCATATGGTGCAAGTGGATCTTCAAGAAGAAGATCGACATGGATGGTAATGTGATTACCTATAAGGGCCGATTGGTGGCTAAAGGATTCAGAAAGATTCATGGTATTGACTATGATGAAACCTTTTCACCAGTCGCTATGACCAAATCCATCCGAATCATACTTGCAATTGCAGCATACTACGACTATGAGATTTGGCAAATGGATGTCAAAACAGCATTCCTTTATGGGAACCTCCTTGAGAACGTGTATATGATACAGCCTGAGGGTTTTGAAGATCCAAAGCAAGTCAACAAAGTCTGTAAGCTGCAACGATCCATTTATGGATTGAAGCAAGCTTCTAGGAGTTGGAATCGACGTTTTGATGAAGTAGTCAAAGAGTTTGGCTTCATCAGAAACGAAGATGAATCTTGTGTCTACAAGAAGGTTAGTGGGATCTTTGTAGCTTTTCTGGTCTTGTATGTGGATGACATACTACTCATTGGAAACGACGTTCCCATGCTGCAATCTGTTAAAGATTTTCTAGGAAAGTGTTTCTCAATGAAGGACTTAGGGGAAGCAGCCAATATACTTGGTATAAAGATCTATAGAGATAGATCTAAGAGACTGCTAGGCCTAAGTCAGAGTACATATATTGACAAGGTGTTGAAGCGGTTCAACATGCAAGATTCTAAGAAGGGATTCTTGCCCATGTCACATGGAATTACTCTTTCGAAGAGTGGTTGTCTTACGAATGAGATTGAGAAGGAACGCATGAGTAGAATTCCCTATTCCTCGGCCATAGGATCTATCATGTACGCCATGTTATGTACTAGACCAGATGTGTCATATGCCTTGAGTATGACAAGCAGATACCAATCCAATCCAGGTGAGAGTCACTGGATTGCAGGAACATCCTAAAGTACTTGAGAAGAACTAAGGATGATTTCTTGATATTTGGCGGTGATGAAGAGTTTCGTGTAATGGGTTACACTGATGCAAGCTTCCAAACCGACAGAGATGACTTTAGAACACAATCAGGATATGTGTTTTTCCTGAATGGAGCAGCGGTGAGCTGGAAGAGTTCCAAGCAAGAGACGGTGGCTGATTCTACAACAGAGGCTGAGTACATTGCTTCAAATAACGCAGCTAAGGAAGTTGTTTGGATCAGAAAGTTTGTTTCTGAACTTGGTGTGGTTCCTAGCATTACGGATCCAGTTGAGTTGTACTGTGACAACACTGGGGCGATCACGCAATCAAAGGAGCCCAGGTCGCACCAGAAATCCAAGAACGTGCTCAGGAAGTTCCATCTGATTCAAGATATTATCGATAGAGGAGATGTTCGGATATGCAAGATTCCTACAGATGAGAATCTGTCAGATCCAATTACAAAGCCACTTGTGCAGTGGAAGCATGAAGGGCACACTAGGAGCATGGGCATACGAGATGCGTCAGATTGGCTCTAGTGCAAGTGAGAAACTGTTGGAATAGATGCCCTAGAGGCAATCTAGTTTAGTATGAATTTATTTTGGCTAGAGCATTCATTGTATTATTTATTGGATATTTAATATAATGAAGTCCATAGATTTACAATTGTGTTGTTTATCTTAAATATCTCTAGTCCAGTATAATGATTAATAGGACAATCATCTATAGACTACTATGGGGTTGGATTGATATGGAGATATCATGATCCAACACATAGGTGTGCATTAAGGGTAATGACGCACTGGATTGACCCATCTCTGAGAAGGCTACATACACGTTATGTTAAGTCACAAGTGCTTCTCTTGGTGCAATGGTATTGTCATCCTTAGACTTGAAGTCGCTAGATATTCTAGTTGTGGATTATTGTGATTTTGGTAGCGTCAAACGCTACACCGTAACTGGGTAGTTATAAAGGCGTGTAGCGGATACAATAAGAAGCAAGCTTAGAGATCGTAGTGGACATCAATAGAATTTGTCCCTCCCACATAACGGCAGCAAATATCCTAGGCCACTCGAGGAATAGTGCTTATAGAATGTCTGGCCAGACTCAAATAAATCAATATGGGATATTGATGTTATTTG